>CM037032.1:65838230-70838230 GCA_020882235.1 Schizaphis graminum
ACGATCACATAAAATGGCTCAGTTAAAATATACGTAATATAAAATGTATTCGCAGACAATTCTCGAGAAATCATTACATATTATACTTATTAAATTACCTAATATAGGTATTAGGTATGATATGATTTAAGTGATTATAATCAATATATATTAAACTAAAACAATTATTTAAATTTATAAAACTATAAATATCCATATTCAATTACAAAACTTGATGTATTTGGTCATCAAGGATGAACATATTTTTATATAATACCTACTATATGTATTCATGTATTTATCACATTAGGAATTTTATAAATATGGGTAAATTTTAAATGAAAAATCAATATTTAAAAATACTAAATAATATATGTCGTTTATGACAAATAATTCAAATTCAAAAAGTAAACTAAATTTCAGCATCAAAGTTAATGTACAAAATAATAATTCAAAAGAACTACCTACTTTTTGATATTTTTTAAATTGGTCATTCGCTTGTAACTTTTTTTTTGTTGTAACTTGAGAAAGTGTGAAATATAAAGTTTTTTAAGTACCTATTGTTATACAATTGCATTAATGATAAGTTCAAAAGATAAGAAGGGAACATCTAAATAATTGATAACATAACGATTAATTAATAATCGAAGAATATTTTCAACTCGTACCCGATTTTTAAATTTCTTATACTCTTATATACTCGTATACTCTTTCTCATATTGCATAGTTCAATCAATATTTTAGTTTAACTTCCGCCAATAATATACAGTGTACTCAAACTTTTTCTAGTTTATCTGACCAAAGCAATATTTTTAATGTAAAAATAGTTCGGAACGTTTATTGTTTGTAAGTAAGACATTGGGTAAATTAGGAATTCAAAATAATATATTATAATCATTACTCATTATTATGTATAAGAATTATATTATATTATACAGATAGTTCATTAATAACTATCATGACATAAAAGTTTTAGTTTGCTTGTTGTTTATGAGGACAACTCTAATACACAATGCGTAAGTCAGCTAAATCGTGTTTACAAGATGTTGACGAGATTTGACGTTAAAGTATTTTAATCGATTTGACATTAAATGTCTAATAACTTATATTTAAATGTTATTTTTCGTAAAAGTATACTGGTGAAGTTTTTGATTGAAGAGCGATTATGTCAAATATGTATTATGTATATATATACTTTTTTTCATTATTTATCTCAGAAAAAAATATATTATTGACAATTGGAAATAGAACACAAAAACTTTTTTTTATTTAAATGTTTACCTTTGTACACTGTTAGGCTATTATTTTGTGTGTGATAGTCTTTATTTATATGTATTTAAAAAACGAAAAGAAAAGAAAGTATGAATATTTATTGTACCTCAATTTAAATCTTCCAAAATTCAGATATTGAAGCATCTCTTTATAATTATTGTCTTTACTATATTATGTAGACTTTATGTTTAATAAATTATTAAAATTTATAATATTTAGTATTTGTTATATAAGTATACAATAAATGTATGCTCTATATTATCAATAAATTATTTTTATAAGAAAAGCTTATCGGTGTTTATGAATAATAAACGATTATTACTTAAAATCTAGGTACTTACTATGTAGTATAATATAACATTATATTAGGTTAATATTTTTTATAAACCAAGTATATTTATTTTTTTGATACATTTAATATTGTATAGCTTTATACTTATATAGATATCTTCATATAAATCATTTAAAAATAACAATGTAATAATTTAAAATAGTTCAAATAAATTTGAAATGGAGTGTTTGATATTTGATTTAGACCATGTATAAGAATTAAAATTGTGGTTTTCGTATGATAACACAGTCTTAAAAATAAAATATTATCATAGAGCAATGTTAAAAAAACAAATATAGGTATATTTCAAAGATAAATATATTTAATACCATATTTCACGAAATATCAGAATTGTTATTGTAATATTTTATGTAGCAGATATATTCTGGAATAAATTCTAACAGTTCAGAGGCAAATTTATGGAGGGTGGGGGAAGAATTCTACACATTTAATATTTTTTATATTTAATTTAAGATCACGATATCTAAATCGTGTTTTAAACTTCATAAAAGCACCAGTGTGCAGATAACACGTTTGATCGAAAACCGTTATAATTAATTATTAAAATTACATTTAACAATCGTTTACTAATTCATTAATTATTTGAAATTATTTATAATTACGATTTACGATTTATCTAAATCATAAATATATATTAAAAAAAAATTGAATCCCTTCTCTCAATATTCTTAACATCAGTTTCAGTTCTGTTCACCAGTTGTTTTTTTCTTCTTCTAGTTTATAGTAAGTTATACTATATAAAAAAAAATGTTAACGAAACTACCTATACATAAATACTGTCATATTTTCATTCTATAATATTATATTATGTCACTCATAATTATCCCTATTCGCTACGCTTTGAATTTACCTCCGTAACAGGTAATAGTGCAATTCATTTTAATAACGTATCTAGTGTATTAATAAAAATGTTCAAATAATCGTTGAAAATTTAATTTTAGAATATATATTTTAAGCACATTCTTATAAGAAAATTATTATAATAACTATAATTAATATTTATTATTTACATCTGTATTAAATAAATGTATTCAATGAAATTTAGTAAATTTAAATTTATATGATATCAGATAAGTATTTGAATGATATGTTGTCCATATATTTAGATTATTTTCTTTTTAATGTTCTCATTAATGCTTTGAATAAAAATATATTGAATAAAAAATGAATATATCTTAGATAATCACTAAATATAAGCAAAAGGTTTGGCTGAACTATTTTCATAAGAAATTAGAATAAAATATGAATTGCTAACTTGAATTAAAAATTAACATAAGTTATATTATAACAGTTTATTGATTTAAGATATCTAGTTTAAGAATATTTAGCGAATTGGAAAAAAAATAACTTAAGATAAAATGCAGACAAGATACTAATACTTCCTTTCTACACGCGTCTCGATTCGTCCACCACGTCCATCATTCTTACACGAAAAAGTATTAACAGGCATAATAAAAAAACACCATTGTACAATTAACCTTTTTTGCACTTCAATTTTTTTATGACATTCAAAATTCTAAACAACACATTACTGCAGTAAAATGATTAATGGAATTTTCGACGTTGAAAATCTGACAGGAAGTCGTTTAGTCTTTTTGCATATCGTGGTGCTGATGACGACACTTAATCATCATTTCCAAAAAGAAAACCTAACAGATTTACAATTCAATGATCCGTAATGACTATCGCAAAAGATGTTGGTACACTTCTGATATTTGGCTTTCATGTGAAAAACACATAATTATATATTTCGGATCTCTATATTTCTTAAGCATATTTTTACCATAATCCATTTTAATAAATAAAAATTATACTCATCACTATTATTAATTTCGAATTATTCATATTTTAATAGTAATGATTAAATGAAAAATAAAACAAATTTGTTTTATTAATTTAGGAGTATGAATTGAGCATCATTTATATAAAAAATAATGATACTAGCATACACAAATTTCCATAGCCTTATAAGTTATAATAATATTATAGTATTAGTTTAATATTGAACGATCAAATTACAAATATCAACCAGAATTTAAATCTTTACATTATACTGTTAATTGTTATTGGTTGATTTTCAAAAACGAAATATATAATCATAGTTTTGTGGCTGATTTTAATGTATCAATTTAATTTGAAATATTTTAATTTATTTAAGCTGGTAAATTTAATGGTGATAATCATTTTATTATTATCAGTTTGTAATAATAATTGATTTTAAATTTATATTCGCTAAAAATGATTGGCATTATTATATAGTGACCTGAAACATACACAAGACATTTGTTATTTCAGAATATGTATCAATTAGATATTAATTTAAAATAATATTATTAGTTTCGTTTAATGTATAGTTTTGTTTTCATACATTTAATCGATCAGTATCAGTATTGTGTGTCATATTACAATACGCCGTAATACACTTTGAATTTGATGTTTGGATTTTTATCATAGTACAAATACTCAAATGCGTATGGTGTAATTATAAAACCAATTCCTAGAAAATTTCTTTTCCCGTTAAAATTGCTATAGTGATTAGCTGGAAAAGGACTCATAAATAATACATTTTTTTTTCTATTTTAAATACAGAATACATTTTTTATTTCCTATTACAAAGAAAAATATTTTTCTGAATATTTTGATTTTATAAATAAAATATTTAAACAGTTGTTAATTAGTTAAAAGTTTAAGGTAGGTAATTAAAGTTTAGATGAGCGGAGCCATCACAGTATATTAAAACCGTCGAAGGAAGATTTTTAAACAATTAATAAAATGGTGTCAATAAATTTTCTTAGAGTTTAACAATATTTGACTTTATTCACTATACTGATAAATAGTGTGTTTAATCATTGATTAATTAAATTATGAACAGAGGCAATATTCTGCGCCATGGCCGACTATAGGTACTTCAGATGATTATAATAAAATTTATTAAATTCAATACTTAAATATTGATACACTATATTCTTATTGGTACTTGTAAAAGAGTGTTACGTGCATAGATTTTAATTTGACTTAAATGAAAAGTCGTAAGTGAGATTATTAAATATAATATACTGTAGGTATAATGTAGTATATACTTATAGTGTTAACATAATAATAGTTATAATTCAATCGATTGCGCTACCCACAGTAATTACACGATTGAACGGCGAATTGAATTATTATTGGATGTAAGAAGTGCCAAGTGTGGTATCTTCGTATTTTTATTAGCTCCAGTGTTTCATTCAATATACATAATATTAGTGTAGAACGTGACCGATAGAAATTTCCATCTAGAATCGTTAACAATGAACCTACGGCAGTAGTCCTTTTAGAGACAAACAAATGTGCTCCCACTATTATCTCAGTCACTTTGTTTCTCTTTCACACTCGATGGTAAAGTGTGCGCGCGTTTTTCTCTCTCCTTTTCTCTCTCATTCTTGAATAATGCTTGAAGGGATCGATTAATTCTATACAAGCGGGAAATTAATGGTTTATTTGTTCCGCGTGTCGGACGGAACTCGATAATTAAACTTTGAAACTATGGAAAGCAATACATTTAAATGTACTATGATATGACATTCGACAATAATTTCAATGTAAAATATGAAAATTATTGCATACTTACGGTTTATATTACATAATATGTACCATACGCATACACGTGCACACACACAGACAACGTGTTGTAAAATATAGGTACCAATTAATTGTTGGTTTCGCAAAAGTTATTTTCATTATTCTATTAACTGTATTTGTCATTTAATTTAAAAGGCTGTCTTCAAAATGATTTGGACCATTAATGTTTAATTTTACAGTGCAAAATAACTTAACGAAAGTTCATAAATTTCATCTCTTTCTATATATATATATATATATATACTAGATATCTTTTAATAAAAGACTAGATTAACTTTTTGAAACTTTTGATTTAACCATGTTCAAAAGCAATGAAGTTGAATGTTGAGGAGTAAATCAAAAGGTGAAAAGTGAAAAAATTATCAGTGGGAAACAATGTACAATGTATTCCTAAATGTAATTGAATTAATGTATCATGATAAGTAGTTTTGTTTTAGTAAGACCATAATATAATATATTATACATACATACATGTATATAATAGAAGTGAAGTTTTTTACATTTAGAAACGAAAATTAAATTTTAATAAAGTTGATAATTAAACTTATTTTATGTAAAATTTTTACTTTATATGTGTCGTCTGTATAATTTTTAAATACAAGTAACTATAATACAATTTTTTTTTAAACTTTATAGTTAATATTATTATATAGTCGAAAAAAAACGATATTATTAGTAATTAAAAATAATATGTAATTTTATTTTTAGTATTAATTGAATATACAGTACTTTATAAATTACACATTTTACTTATTTTAGCATTCATGAAATTGTTTATGATGTGTTTATGTTAGGTTAGGGTTTGATACTAAATTGGGGTTAGTCTATTCGTAAAACAATGGATTAATGTAAAACACATTGTCATTATATAAACATGATTATGCATATACACAGTTTAATTTTAATAGCAAGTTCACATCACCAAACTTCTATTTTTACTTTTTTTTTGTTTTACAGATAGTTAGCTAACGACTATGGTTGAACAATTGCTACAAGAACGATGTGGTCGGCAGTTATCTTCCTGCGTGCGGATGAATACCAGACTGGCTGGAGCGGAATTCGAACTAAATTGTGGAAAGAAACAAAGCTCCAGAAGATCGACGGAACAGAGAGAAAGGGGCCATGTACCAGGAATGTTCGACAGAGAGGATGTCGACTTAGATTTAGATCTCAAGTATCATCTTCAAACTTGTACGTGTTCTTGCAACCACATGGGCTTTGGCAATTACATGGATTATTATCAGGTTAGTTAATTGTTATTATAATAACATATACATAATCGCTAAACGGTATAGATTATAATGGTTATATTATAATAATACCTTACTGTACATTGCCTACTTATATAAGCATCTAATAGTAGTTCGTATGTATTCACTGTATTTTAACAATATTTGTACTATAACTTAAAAGTTACAAAACCATAGAATTACGATCTGAATTGTTTTTTTTTTTTTTTTTGATATCTGTACACATATATATTCACAAATTAATTAATATGGTTATTTAATTATTCTAAAAACAGTTTGTCTTATGGCAATTTTAGAAAATTACTTTGGCAATGTTTCAAAACCCAACAATAATGTTAGTGTGTACTATAGTGTGTAAACACTAGTTTTTGAATGTTTAAAACACATGGACTGTGATACAATAGTGGTACAATGTTACGTATAATAGTTTAAAACTTTTTGTGTATAAACATAAATATATGTGTATTATCATTACACAGTATTGTATGTGCACACGAATAAACAATTTTGCAACATTTTTTTTGAAAATATAAAATATCATTAGGTTGATAATTCAGTTAACAGACCAAGAGTCTAAAAGGAAAGAAATAACAATCACCATAGGTTAATTGTTTTATTATAATTTTTTTTTTTTTTTAATTTTTATGTAATTGTAATTGTTCAAAGCAAATTATACATAAATAATTAATTTATACATAATTAATAAAATGTATTTCATAGAACTATATAATAAATTTAGTTTAAATAGATTATCATATTTAAATTTTAAATGAAATTCTTTGAGATAATTCGGAATTTTCTTAGATTGGAAAAATAAGGGTATTTTTTTTTTGTTCTGTGGTGGGATTAGCCTATTGGCTGAGTTTAAATTTTTCCAAGGTAAATGAAAAGAGTTTAATATTTCAGGTGTGTATTTATCGTTAGATATATAAATGTTTACACATAATATAAGTGATAAAGATTATCAGATGTATAATATAAAAATCCATAAAAAAAAATAGGAGCCTGCTTAAAATTGTTCTTTAATAGAAACAATTAAGTCACGTATCTACTAAAGGAATAATCAAATCACAGTATCAACTATATCAATATTTTAAGAAAAGTGAAATATTTTAGGCAACACTGCAGACTTTCATTAAAAATCCATTTTATGGTATTAGGGTAAAGGTTTAGTGTTTAAGCACTACATATAGCTATAAATATATATTACATATATATATATATATATATATACATCTTTACGTTATGGGTAGCTTAGTCAGCTGAGTTCAGCTAAAGCTTATGAAAGTATAGCACGATACATAGTAACTTCATCGTACAATTAATAATTTATTCTATAATACAGGAATAGAACTGTATAGAATTTTTCAAAACTATTATTTGAACAGTGAACACGGAATATTGACATGTATTGCAACTGCTTGTAGTAAATAATATTCGAAATACAGATTTTAATATAAATATTCCTGTGGATCGTACATGCGTTTGAACTCTGATCATTAGACATGGATGGTTGATTACGAGGAAATTCGAGATAAATAATAAAAGGGATTACTTTGAAAAACGCGGGTACGTGACTGTAGTTTTAATTAATCCCCGTAAAGCTCAATGTGTCGGAAAGAGAATATTCAATTCTACCTGTCATTTTAAGATATTTGTCTTGACAGAGAAACACCAGATATATTTTTATCTTAAATAACAAAGTTTATTTGATTTATTAGGGAAAACACATTAGAATTGGAACATTTATGAATAAATAATTCCAATTTGGGTTGCATGGTTGATTAACTGAGCTGAAATATATTTTTGCATTATTATCATTTTAATAGCTTTTCGTAAGTAATATATTTACTATGATATTATAATAATTTAAATGTAATCATTAATCACAGAAAAAAAGATTATCATATTTTAAATAATCTAACAAATACAACAATATGTACCAATTAAAAACATAACTTTTTTTGATTTTTTTTTTTATAATTTATTAACCACAAATGTTTAACACTAAATTTCTGGTTAAATTGTAATCTTGATATACATAAACAGTGTGTTAATTAATTGAAAAGTCTGTAACCATAGTTCAGGATGTAAGTTAAATATTTTAGTGCTGTTTTTTAATGTAATATTATATGTATGACTATATAATTTCCTTCCTTTTATCATATCATAATATATAATATGTCATATATTATTACATTATAAAAAAAAAAAAAAAAAAAAAAAAAAAAAAAAACTGTACTAAAATATTTGTACATGCAGTGTGGTTGCAATACTGTTAGGTTTAGATTTACAGTAAGCTCTTAGTACTTTTCTATAAATTAACTTACTGTATAATGTTTATATTTAACGAGGAAAATAAATAGAATAGCTTGAATAATAATTAATATTATATATTTTTTTTTACTGTGGAATATTATTTGATGCTAAATAAATAATAAAACATATTGTAAAAAATAAATCACCATTAGTTTTTGTACATATATTAGGTATCTATATTCTATACCTATTGAGCTTCTAAAATTTGAACAATAATTTATTAATAAACATGATATTTGTGTACTTTGTTTTAAGCTTAAATTGGTTCCTGCTAGAACCATTTAATGATATTTAAACAAAACTTCAGTTTCAGACTGTTTAGGATGTGTTTATTACGCTAAATAATATAATACGCATAATTTAAATGAAGAGGAAACATTAAAGCCACTTATTAATTTCTTTGTCATAAATTATATTATATTTGAAGATCTGAAACTATCCTAAAATCTCCAAAATACATAGCTTGTCTTTGTTTGTCAAGGGAATAAAATACGCGTTGTCTGCTGTGCACTTTATGACTCGTTCTAAAGTTTTATAGTAACTCAAATTGTAACTAAATAATAGTTTAGACGTTCTTTGTATAGCAGCATATATTTCCCTTTTCAACACATTTTACTTTAATTACTCACCTGCTACTTTAACTGATTACGTAAATAATCAAGTTACTATGGCGAATACAGAATTAAATGATTTTTAGTGTTTCCAATAAAATACAATTTGTCGTAATCCTAAAACGATGATATAATTTGATATGTCATAATACAAATGAACAATTTACGAATTAAAATCTCGAGCTTATGAACAAGTTTCATTCACATATTTATATAGATTCGAATAATATTGCATTATATGACAAACTAATTGTTTTCAGAGATTTAGAGCGTAACGTAGATTCTATTTTGTATTAATTTCCTTTTGTATTCTTCTGAGCAATATTATTCTTCCATTGTATCATGGATGGACGTTTAATAAACCATGCTGTTATATAAGACTTTTCTTTTATAAAGACACTAATAGATACTTCTTGCTAAGCTTTAAAAAAATCGAACACAGGTTATTACTTATCAGCTACTATACTTTCAAGACTTCAAGTATTATAGTAGTATAATCACAAACCTTTCATGGAATATTTAAAGTTATATTAAACCTTCATGGCATGTATAGTACAAAAAATCAAATATAACAATGCTAATCTATTATTTTTTGTGGGATATAATTTTCATGAAAAATATGATTGTAATTTACAAATGATAACAATTTAAGGAATTACGTTTAGAGAAATATAAATTTAAAATGATGTAAGTAATTAATACTTAATAGTATTTCCTTTGATTTTAGTGTTATTTTAACTATATTTGATATAAATCAAACTGTAAGTTTCTAACTTTATAAAAAAAAATTGCCTAAAGTTATAACATTAGTATTAGAGTATAATTTTAATATTATACGTGTCATAAATTATTTTCTTAATAATTCTTAATACATTTTAACGTAATTTCAACGTATAAAAATTCATTTCAGCGTGTTCTTGAAGTAACAAATGATTATGTGACTAATATATTATATAAAATAATAGTTGTTAGTTACAAGCTCATGGCGATATATTAAATTATATTTTATTAGTGTGAAAACTTTGTGTTTATTTAATACAAATTACATATCACACTTTAATAATTGTCTTTAAGTATTTTATAAATAATCAAATTTAAATTTAAAAAAAGGTACTGCATAACTGTTGAGAATTAGATTTTGTCAAAAATATAGTTGTTTTCAAATACACGTAGTGATAAAGTGAGTTTGATCATAAAAAAACAATATCCTTTTTTAGTTTGCTTTGGTCTTGAATATTATATTATGTATAGTATGGTTTAACCTTGTATCAAAAAGCTGTTTATGTTGTAACTTCATACGATATACAACTACTGAACTTCCCAAGGGTTATCTTTTCATCAAATTTTTGTCAATATTGTTTAAAAATTGACTATTAAATCATTGTTTTTGTAAAAAAAATCATCCAAAAATGTTAGCCCTTCGATAACACAGCCCGAAAAGTAGATATTGTCACCACTATAACTAGAATTGTCCATACACATCTCACATTCACATATTTCTTTTGCAACCACTTTGCCAACACGTAGAAAGTAGGCATTCGAGAAAACCAAAATAGCGGCTATTTATAATTTTTAATACTCTATTAAACTTATAAAGCTAGTGTAAGCTAATAATTCAAATTTAAATAATATGAATGTATAGGTATATTATTAAAATCTTAACAATCGTTTTTACTGTTAAGGTATTATTTATTTGAAATATAACGTCTATATTACAAGATACATGCAAAACTTTATTGGCTAATGTCACAAAGTAGTCTTTATTCTGAAAAACAATAATAGGTAAAAAAAAATAGTTTTGCATTTATATTTTTCTAAACTTTCAAATAATTGTTTTAATATGTTAAGTATTTTTATCAAGAAATTTCTTTCATAAATATTAAGTATTTCTTTTGTAATTTATTATAAATTATTTACTTCGATTCCATACAATGTATAACTACGATGTGTTAGTAAGTTCCAAGGGAGGAACATGGGATATTTGACTCCCCTAAAATTTTAAATTTTGTTTTTCCAAGGATTATCTGTCATGCACCAATTCAGTAGATAAGAATACTTTAATTTTTGATAAATAGTATAAAACTCTCTTTAAAAATAAATAAATAATTTTATCTTATTGTAGTTTGAGATATAGTAGTTGCTCTGTATAATAATAATACCTAGTTGTAATAATATAATGTAATAATGACTGAACATAATAATGTACTATAAATAAAATATATATAAAAAAATCTCCATTTATTTTTAAATTAATTTTGTCTCTCCTCCTCTCCTTTAGAAAAACGTCTGAGGACGCCTATGGTGAGTCTTATTAAAACATTAAAATTATCACTTATCGAAAAAAAGCGTATAACTTTAAATTGTGTAATTTCAAATGCGTATATAATGTATAATACCTATATCGTTAGTTGTATAATACGTTTGCTTATGTTTTTAGTTGGGTGAATGAAATACTTTAATAAATTACTTCTATTGAACCGTAGGTAGTATAATAATGAAAAGGATCATGGATTTTATACGGTTACTAAACATAACTATACATATAAATTAATTCTACTCTCGTACAGGCGCTAAATAATAAATAAACACGTACAAATATTATAAATGTATTTTTTTTCCGAATTGTAACAATAATCTGGTCACGCTTGTCCTACAGGGATGTAGTTTTAATACAGAAAACATAAATAAAAGCATGTAAAAAAAAAAAAAAACGTTCTTTACGAGACAAGTGAACGACGTCACTTTTTTATGTCATCAAGACCTGACGACCACGTACCGGCGTAATATTTCCCCGACAGATTTTTGTTTTTGATATGTTGGGAGAAAAATACTCGGGACACGTGTATTCGTGCTCGGAATTATATAAACGATTGGAATACAAGTATATACTGTTGCGTTTTCTTTGACCAATAATAATTATAAAAATTACGCGTTTTATCATAATTATTATAGGGTACTTTCTTTTTGACGTTAGAGCAGCTCGGAAATCCAATGTTAAACGGCAGATTCGACACAAAATGATAATATTATTTTGATATCTTATCTACATTGTATAAAAAAATAAATTTGTTTCTTACAAAAAGATAATGGATACCCTTTTATAGTTATGTACAATAAAAAATGAATATAAACATATCAATGCCTTTTGATAGTCAAAATATGCTACAATTTCGTCGATTATGGACATATCATATATTATATTTAACAAAAAAAACCGTACTATGGGAATTTTGATTTTTGATTTTAGAAACTCTAAATCTCTGTCTGATTATTGTAATTGATGTTCTTCGTGATAGTTTTTATGATTTAAGTCTTTAGGCAAAGTCAATAAGATTTTGGACAAATACGTGAATTTTCAAAATTAATTCTGAATTTATTAACTCATTTACCAAAGGAATTTGTTCTAGACGGCTGTTATAGTTATTGGGAATAATCCATATATATATATATTATATTCAGTGTGATTCTTTTATCAATTAACCATCATTTTTACATACGTTACCCATATTAACTCAAAAAAATTACAAAATTGAGATTGGATGAAAAATTAAGGTAAACGTACGTATGGTTTTCTCAATAAGTTTATATATTTTTGAATCAGATATATAAATTATAAACGGACAATCATAAAATTAGTTATAATATGACAAGGAACATAGATGGATATGTATAATAATAGAATATTATATTTACTCTAATTACTTTATCAAACTTCTCAGTCATATATTTATATATTAAAAATTAAATTCGTTTTGTAATGTACTAATGGATCATAAATAAACACAAATAATAGGGAGCTAACCGCAGAGTAACACTATATTTATACTTTGATACGATATAATATTTGACCAATTTAAGATAAATCATAATCAGTGAATTATCTTATATTTGTATTGTATTATTAGTTATTACATATTATTTGAATTGTGAATGAACAATAATTGTGTATGAAAATTTGCAAAGCAAGGATTAAAATTTAAAATCAAATCAATTTTATAATAATATGATATTATAACATTATTAGTAGGTACAATAATTCAACGTAGATACAGTATATAAATTAGTAGGTAAATGATCTTAAATGAATTATTTAAAACTCATTTACTACTAAACTATACACAAGTAACTATTATATTAAGGGGATTCGATACCGTGATTTTCTGTTTTAGTCCAATGCACGCGCGACATAGGATTTTAGATGGATCCTTTGCCAATCATACGAATTTATCTAACAAAGCGATAATAATTCAGAAAACAGATTTGAATTTGTCGTCAAGTCTTTTTGGTATCGACTTTCTCATATTTTTGATATTTTCTTCCAAATTTCTAAAAAAATTATGTTAAAAAAGAGTAATTAAAAATTGCCGTATTTCAATTTTTGGAGAAGTTAAAATCAAAAAGTCAAAAATCTGGGAAAGTCAATTTCAAGTAGACTCAATGAAAAATTCAAATCTGTTTTTAGAATTCTTATCGCATCATTGGATCAATTGGTATGATTGGCAAAAGATGTGTCTAAAATCCTATGTCACGCGTGTGTAAGACAAAAACAGAACATCACGGTATCGAATGCCCTTAACTGTGAATTATAATTTTGGTCTAATTCATCATCTGGTTTGAATAAAATAGTTTAATTTTGATGGCAATGATGTAATTTAAATTATCAATAGAGTTGATATTTCTCATAATAATTGAAAAATAATATTTTAAGTTTTGGTTAAATATAATTAATACGCTAAATTACCTTTTTTTTTTTAATTGAAAGTAAAAGTTGTATTTTGTTCTTAATACTTAAATTGTATTATATTAGTTTATTTATTATATATTTCACTATGGATATATGAATATTTTTGGAAATAATATAATGATAAAATAAAAATATTTTAGTATTAAGTTCAGTGGAATAAATTAGTGTATTAAATTGTCAATAAAATACTAAGCAAATATAAAATATATTAATTGGACAAATATTAAATAGTAAATATGACTATATAATATGAAGTAGCTCTGTTAATTTTAAGAATATAGCATGATTATATTATAATTTGTAAGTACGTTTATTATAATATAATAAGTACGATCTTACATTATTACGGTTTATGTAAATAATAAATAATTCGATTAGTCAGACTTCAGTCTTTGTGATATCCATATCACAGACAAAACCAAAGCGATATAATCTCGTCAACTTTACTCCATCAATCAAACATAAACAAAATTTATTTTCTTAGAAAATTATTTTCTAACCCCTATCATCATAGTCCATACACTCAATAATGATTAAGAACTATTCCTATAAATCCTAAAAATACAAAATAGACATACTTGAATTAACTATGCTGTCGGTTGCATTATATGATTATAAACGTAAAACTAAGAGATTTTTTAAAATGTCTTATATTTAAAGTATTAGTAATGTACTTACGTATAATCTGTTTACACTAGACGTATGGACAGATTTCATAATGTTAAGTAACCAGCGGATATTCAGTGGTCTAAAATATAGATTTTAACTTGAAAGCAAATGAAAAAAATCATTGTTAGCAATCTATGTACAAAATACAATATAATAATATAAACATATAGCATCCAATGGAAATAAAAGTCATTAAAACGGTTATCAATGTGCAATAGCCAATAATATAAAAGTCGCGTATCTACATTTTCCATAAAAGTATCATAAATATGTTTATTATGTTTACTATAGTTTGATGTAATAACCGATGGTTGTATAAACATTTTTGGCAATTATTGACTTATAGCTACCTACAACATTGATAAAAATTATTTTTTTTTTATCTCAATTGGTATAATTTATTAACATATGAAAATATGTGCTTTTATAATATGATCAAATGTTGTAGAAGATTTTTATTTTCTGTGATTATTATTATTTTTTTTTAATTCAATAACCGTTCTGCTATAGTCTTCGGTATTTCATAAACCATTAATAACTAGAAAAAAAGTTAAGATAATGTAAAGTGTCGCTTTACTGAGATAGCATAATATAAATTGTATGACTTTTATAGATCCAATCACGTTAGCTTAATTTTTAAAAAAATTTAGTAGAAAATAAAAATATTAATTTGCATAATTGTACACACGTTTTACATTACAATGTTCGATTCACTATTGTTTGAATGTTAGAAATTATTATAGATATATTAAATTAAGAATGAACTGTGATTAAACAAAAAAAAATCAAATGCAAACACTACGTGGAAGTAATGGGACTGATGCGAGTAGATCTCTTAAAGTAATATATTGATATATTTGTATTTCCGTGTAAATAATAATATACTGTAGCCATTTAAAATACTATTTATCTTTCTATGAAAACCTCTGGCATGAGTTTCTCTCTCACTCGATGCTGTGTTCGAATGTTGTAGATAAGGAATAAGAGATGAGACTTGAGTGCACACCATTATTAATATGTCTACGGGAAATACCTATATTCTCGTAATGTCGAATAAATGTTTACTATTTTGTTGTATGAAATAATTCATCTCATCAACGTTACACGACATTTTAAAGTATTCGTTTTGTTCTGTATTAACTCACTAGCTATATTATAGAAATATGTAATAGTATAGCATTATTTTGTTGTATAAAATATATAAGTTTTATTTGTATATACCTATATTAAAATACGCGTTCGTTACCTACATGTCTACATACAATAATTATTGTTCACCGAATATTATTGGTACATTAATCCCAAGAATATCTACCATTAAATATTATGATAATTCGTCATATTGAATTACATAAATGGATTAAACTATTTGATTAATAATAATGGCTGTACTCAGGGTTCATTTATACGAGTATAACTGTGTAATGTACGTATATCCGTTTAAGGTAAAATTAATGTACACTACCTACTAGTTTACTTGTACGATTACAACCTTGGTACATTCTGGTTGTATATAGTTCAGGACGTAGGTACTGTGATTGCAACAAACAACCTATATATATTTATTATATAGTATAGACCCACTTATACTTTTCATTTTATTAGTTTAATCGTTTGGGTTTATTTTATTTATGATTTTAATGAACTTTCTACGCCGGTTTTATAGTTAAATATATTTTTGTTTTTACTAAGAATAACCCCAGAAAACTGGACAACTAGCTTGCGATAAAGTAGAAATGAAGTTTAATCATTACAAACATTTTCAATCTACTAAATATGATTGGTTGGATGGATATCAATAGTTTCTTCTATTAAATAATAATATTGTTATTATACTATAATTTTAATTGTGTAGAAACTTTTTTCTTATAACAATTCCCTATTGAAAATACTTCAATATACTGAGCTTATAAATTTTGAAGTATGTTATTATCGTAATAATATAAAATTCAATATTAAAATATGTATTTCAGTACATTATATGTATTATATATATACGAATAATATGTTAGTACTTTATATTTTAATTTAATTTTACCTTTTTTATTTTTGGAAAATAAGTTGTTTTCATTTCCATAAAATCAAATAAAAAAAGAGGATAAAAATGAAATTTATATATTTAGCCATTTAAGTATTTAGTTAATTCTATTGTATAAGATAGGTAAGTTTAAAATTTAACTATTAATAAAATGTATTATATAAATAATAAATATTTAACATAAAACGAATTCAAATCAAATGTTCTTATCTTCTTAAACATTTTCACGGTCCAAGAATTTATAAATTAGGTGTACCTATGCAGATTTATGGATATATTATTCGTTATATTTTGGTATTGTTAAGGATTTTTAAGATTATATGAATAAAATAATATACCAAAATAGTGCATTTTTAGCATTACATAGGTTTTAAATATAAATTAATATTTTCATCTGTAAACTTAATTGATTTTTTTTTGTGTTTATTTTTAATTTTTCTGTTAAGAATTAAGATTATTAAATATTAATTATGTATTTGCCGATTGTATTGCAAATAATTAGTGTAATGGTATTTAGTTTGATGTAAACATTTTAGTGGTTTTGGTATATTATTTCTTCTGAGTGCAGTATGCAGAGTGAATTGTGCCACTACCTATCTAATTAAATTAAAATATTTAAGATTAATCCTAAAATGTAATACATACATTATGTTCATATACTATTACCTTAATTTAAATGTATCCTTAATTATAACATTTATGACATTAAAATAATTTATATAATATTATAGTTTAACTTAAAATTCTAAAATAATATCCTTATCAATGTCTTAACAATTAATCATTTTATACTTATTTGGTTTTAGTATTTTACAAAAACAATAAGATTTATATTCATGAAAATATAAAATAAATATATATAAAATAAATAATTAAATAAATAGGTAGGTAAATGAAAATATAAGTATGAATAGTATGATATATGATAAAAATGTTTATTTAATCGATTATATATCAAATATAATCAATTTGTATAACAATAATTGTAATCGTTCTCATTTATCTATTACACAATACATATTTTTTCTGTAAAAAATATTTATATTAGAATACTTTGTACTATATAATAGTACATTATTTTATTTCTTTGAAATGTATTTAAAATAAACTTAACTAGGCGAAACTTTAGATTCATTAGAGCCTTTAATCCTTATAATAAAATACTTCATTGACTTTTAAAACTCTTGACTTTTGCTTCTCAGTAAAGTCATTAAAGACTCAGTGTAAACTTAATGAGTATCATTTAATAATACTAAAGATAACCATAAAGAATTTTTAAATTTTTTTCATAATAATCAGTACCTATTATATATTTATTAAATATATATTATTTTATTGAAAAGTACATAACATCTATAATTAGTGTCGGTCATAGGTATCAATAATTTTTTAGAAATAACAAGGATAATTATTGAAAATGTAAAAATCGTAATTTAGGCAGTTTTTAAAATTCTGATTTAGGATTATATTTTTTATAGACTGTTATATTAAATTAAATTCTGAATAAACTGAATTTTATTATACAAAAAAAGTTTTTATCATAATTGATTATTATCAATTTAATTTTTATAATATGTAGACACTTTCTTATGTCTTATAATCTTATACTGTCATATACTATTATTCCAAACGTGAAGTTATTATATGTAGCTATTAAAGTATCTACGTATTATTATTTGTAATATTTCATACGGATTAGATTATATCCGTTTGTTGATTTTTGAATATACTAAACCACGATGGCAGTATCTACCTACATGATAAAGTACTTGAAAAAAATGTTTTATATTTCTAACTGAAATTAATAAAAAATAAACATATACTATAGTCAATATCACAGCTCTACGAGTTATGAAATTTTAAATTTCTTTATTGTTTAATTATTATGCCCATAGGTAGACTAATTTATTAGAACATTAATTATTGGAACAAAGTGCATTTATCAAACTTTTGTTGGTCCCGTGTCAGAAAATTACCAGGGTCCTTTCCTAATGAAAATATACAGTCTTGTATAATGTAGGTATATATTTTCGGTGAACTTATTGGTTTTCGAGTGTTTGGGGGCCACATAAATAACTGTTAAACGAGAAATTCCATACAATTTTCCAGACAATTGCAAAAAAACTAACTGTTCAGCTACTGTAGGTAGGTTTCGAATGTATCACGCCATTAATAATTAGGCCACTGAAATGGATGTGTTAAATTCAAATTCAATGATAAACCTTTGTAGATACACGACTGTACATGCTTTCAAATGGAGATTATCTAATTTTTTAATAAGAATGTTTATAATTTTAACAACGAATATTCGCCGTGATTATTTTAAAAAGTAATGGGAAATACAGCTGGTTCACAGAAGTAAAAACTAGAACCGATTTTTTACCATCGACATCCCTCGAAATTGACGATCGCAGTACACTAAGATTCAGTGTGTTCGGTTACTCGTTTAATACTGTACAACATTTTATAATCAATTCATTCATCGGTTCGCTCAGGATGTAACAATAATAAAACTAAAACATCAATAATAAACAAGGAAATATGTGGCATGCTGCAGAGATTGATTAGTGAATACAGCATCTCGTCCGTTCCGAGCGTTTCGTGGCGATGCCGATAACACGCGAAGCACCTCTATATCGTGCGGTGTGTGGCGCACTCGACCAAAAAGTCAATGTCGTTTGGGGAACGGGTGCAGCTACTTTGACGACGTTCAATAGGTAATGACGGCGTGTACGTGTTGACCGCCGTCCGTTTGAGGGTTTGTTCACGCCAACGTTTTCGGCTGCGGCGCTGATCGCCGAACCCCCCCCCCCAATCTCGCCTACCGTTTGACCACGTTAAATCCAGTCCAGTTCACGCGGACGTTCGTTTCTTTCGCCGATACCTTTTACTGCGCGCATGCATATGATCACTTATTATTAAAACACGCGATCGCACACGTCAATATTGTCGGTCTTATATGAATTATCTGGTAGTATATAAGCATGGGAAAACCATTGTAGCCGCGTGTGCGTATAGGCGCAGAGCGTACTATATGATGTCTGTATTGATTTCGCCGTTCCGATGAATTCGAAATTAATATTATCGTTTAAACGGTTTCGCGCGAAAAAATCATCCGATCTCGATTAACTATACTGCAACGCTAATGAAAACTCGGACCCGTATAACTAACGTATAGACGCGTAATATTATAATATTATTACTATTCCATATAACTATATATAATATATATACGAGCGAAACATGCGAGAACGCTGTTTTTAACCGAGTTATGTTTGAGTCACACGTGCGCATAATGGTCAAATGTATTCGATTAGAACGTGTTCTGTTACATCGAAACATTTCACGTTTTTCCCGTAACATAATAATAATTATTATAACGCGCATTCACCGACCGTTGGTTTTCGTAACGGGTCACGGAGCTTAACCCCGAGGCAAGTGTCCATTCATCTGTGTGGCGATAATCTTTTTCGCGTCTTCGTGCGCCTCTAGCAGCCGAACGCCCCATAAACACTGAGTTGCCGCAGAAAATGCAAAGCAATGCGCACAAAAGTCTGTTGCCTATGTCGTGTATAACGTAGTGTGTTTGTGAATTTTATTTTCGTACGTTATTATTTTGCGTGATGAGTACCGTGGTATATTTATGTTTATATTTTACATACGTATTATAATATGTGTACGTGTTATACGTGTATAATATGATTATTGTAAAAATTACGACGGTTAAAATATAACGAAATTTCAGTAGTGACATACTCGTCATTAATATAGTTATTTTTCGGTAGGTAGTAATATAATCATAATGTATACGTAGTGAATAATTATTTAGTATTCAAATCTTAATTACTTCTGTTTTCTCATGC
Organism: Schizaphis graminum; assembly: GCA_020882235.1. Taxonomy (NCBI): domain Eukaryota; kingdom Metazoa; phylum Arthropoda; class Insecta; order Hemiptera; family Aphididae; genus Schizaphis; species Schizaphis graminum. The sequence continues at coordinate 65,858,949 of CM037032.1, forward strand.
ATTTCGCTGTGTGCAAAATCGATATTTTCAGAACAATAATAATATATGCGATTTTAGAATATTGTATTATTTATTTAATAGATTCTTAGAAGATTTAAAAATAAAAACATACTGAATTAATTTACTTTATTTGTTTAAAATTAAATGTTTTAAAAGAGTGTTACATTTTAAAGTTTTATAAAGTATAGTTTTAAAAAAAATCTAAAAATGAACTTGTCACGCATGATTTGATGTGACCCAGTGGACTAAATATATATTACTCGAAACTGATATTTTGTAAAAGTATTGATAATTTTGGGTCGTGGCCGTTATAAACATATTGACAGTAAATGATTTATTGTTTTACATATGATATCAAATATAGACTTGTATTAATGTATAATATTTATAAAATATTATTATCATTATAATGAGAGAGATAATAGTAATAATTATTATTATTATTACTATTATAACAACATTGTCAAGTCAATTCAATAATAGATTCCTACATCAAACAATTCCACAAATTAATAAATGGATTAAAAATAATTGTACATATTACTTAATATATTATATAATATATCAGTTTCAGTAAAATTTAAGTACCTAAGAAAAGTAATATATATAATATATTACACTTGATAACTATTTAATGATGTAGTATAACGTTTGAAAAACTTTTTTTTTAATTGTATTTATAATTTATAATACTAAATAATAAATACATTTATATTTTAGTCATAAATAATAAAAATGTATTAGTTAAGTTTGATAATATTGTAATGTATATTGTTCGTACTATTTTATGCAAATTATGGAGAACTCAATATTATTTATGACTGACAACTGTTTAATATGTATTACAATTGCCTATATAGTGCGTTATATTATGAACATAGTATTATAATAACTATGTATCAATTATTATTTTAATTTATAATATCAAAAAAGTTCATAATTTTATAACAAAATAATACAAATGAATGAAACATTTTTTTTTTTTTTAACGAACAAGTACATTACGTACAAATATTAATTTAAAATAATTATTCATCCTGAACCTTTTCAATCCGTAGGTAATTCGTATTTACAACTGCTCATATCGAAACGTTATTGATTTCGAATTATTTTCCAAATACACTCAAGTATACAACATATCTTGTTGAATTCAATATCCTTCGAATCTTTTGAATACGCATTGCGGGGTTTGTATCGGTTCAAAACACACGAATACTTTGTAACCGCATCCAACAACAAAAAAACTGGGTCGTAGACATTACTTTCGTTGATTGCATTAATTTATCAAAACATTCAAAACACAATCGGTTTCAGTGAAAAATAAATAACGCACACCATATCACAACATATTTGGACACACGAATCCGTGAATCACTAATAATAATACAAATACAACTATATATGTTATACCTGCATCATACCATGATTTTAAATAATTGTACGCGTCAGTTTGGATCCTGAACACAACTATAGTTTTGTCTGTATTACGTTTTAATATTACATCAAAAAGTATTTTACAGGTTTTTTTATTCCGTAAAACACTTGGATAGTACTAGAAACGATCAAAAAAATCAATTATATGAATAATTAAATTGTAAAATAATTAAAAGTGGACGATGGTACAAACAGGCCCGGATTGGACCGGTGAGCTACCGCACTGAGCACAGCGGGCCGCAAGATTATTATGATACATGGGCCGCTTGCTAAAATATTTAGCTAAATTAACTGGGCCAGTAAAATTATTATGCTCGGTAAGTTTCTGGATTCCAATCCGGCACTGGGTACAAACGTGTAATTTTTAGAAAAAATTATTGAAAAATATCAATGAAATTTGTAGAACAAATGTATATAATAAAATTGATCATTTTAATGTACCTTACTCGAATAATTCGTTTATTATATTATTTTTGCATTAGTGTATATTTAATTATAATACTATTAAAACAATTTTAACAATTCAAAATGGTATAATCATATAAAATAGATGATTATTAACTTAGCTACTCATTATAGTCATTATTAAATATTACTACCCATAAGACACAAATAGATTGCATACATGTAACATATTTTATTTCAATATTCTCCTTCTCTCTCTCACTTTCTATCTCTATACCTATATATATTATATGTAGGTATATATTCAATACGTTCCGAAAATTTATTTTTCGCAATTTGTTTTATGTGCACTTAATATTTGAAAAACGTCCAATATTATAAACATTACAGGAAACGTCCTTTACAGGGAGGTCCGGTCTAAATGGGTTTTTGAACGCGACCATTTGTCATTGTCCACTTTCAAATGTATTACAATAATGCATCACTGGCCAGTGCTATGGTGAGCGAAGTGATACGAGTGTCCGTCATCCGTGTTATCCGTTTGATCGAGTTTTACCTTGTCCGCTGATATTTTTTTATTTTTACCCGGGTTCGAATTAGAAGGTGCGGAACCTACTTGGAATATGCACCGGTCAAACTCCGAATACATATTTTTTGTGTTATTTTCACGGGCTGGTGAGTTTGAGAAGTGGTTTGCCAACCTTCTCCAAAAATATGGCACCTTCGCATGTATTCAGTTGTAATGGTCCGTGCTTTATGCGTCCCCCTCCTTAACATACCTCAAGCACATGCACTTGTATATTTATAATATACCGGGTGATTCATTTAACGTAAGCCATTTATTATTTCAAAAGCTATTAATATTTTTGAAAATATATTTTTACATAATTTTAAGCGGTGTAAGAAATCATTTTTTAAATTAATTATATTTTTTATTATTATCATTTTGTTTATTTTTTTTATTTTTATGACAATAAGCGTATTTAATTCCTAATTCAAAAGTAGAATATTTTTTATAATAATTCGACGATTATTTTATGATTTATAAATATAATATTTATACAGTATGATTTTTAGGTTATTTGATGAATGGAGTGGGGTAGTGCAGGTACCTATCTAGCAAAATGTTAATCCACTCATCAAAGCTCATATTCGTTATAAGTTATAACTAATAAACTAATTGTCTAAAATTGGATTTTTATACATACAAATACTCCTAACAATATTATGATTTAAAATAAGAAATTAAAAATGTATGTCATTATTAAAAATAGCAAAAATTAACATTTATAACTATAAAAAATAATAAAAATTATTTTTTGCCTAAAAATGTTGTTTTTAACGACTTAAGATTAATTGAAAAGAAATATTTTCACAAACATTAGTGTTTATTGAAATAATAATACATGTTATGTTAAATGAATCACCCTATATATATATAATATATATATATAAATAAATGTATACGGCGATAACGAGAATGGAAAGCTATTATTATTTCGTGAGATTCAGTCCAATCATCCGGACCTCATGCATACGATCCGTAATGGATTTCTATAGGAACCCACAACGAAATAATTTCAAAAACATTTTTTTATAATATTATTCGGAATTCGGCTGCTGCAGGTAATCCTACTCGACAAGTATATTATTATGCAAGGTGCGGTGGAGTGTCCAAACGTTAAACACTATAGTTACATAAAATTGCAAAAGAATATTAATTTTAAATAATGTTGGACGTTAAAAAAAGAATTATTATAACCACTACAAGTAGAGAATAATAATAGCAATAATAACCCATTGGTTTTAATGACTTAATATTAAAAGTTCAGATATACGTGTTTTTCACAAAAAAAATAAAAATAAAAATACGAGTACAGAAACGGATTTGATGTACAAAATGGTTATAATTATTATTAGCACCATTTACTATTTTATAAAAAAAAAAATGTATGAATATAATATTATAATTATTATACATTACTTTTTAGATTTATATTGTAATTAAATTAAATTTAGTATTCATCCGTTTTTATCATTTCTAAGATGTATGCTTCTTTTAAAAATATAGTTAGTTTCACTGGTATTGATGATTATTATATTTTTTGTGAAATATTCTAACAAATATAGTGAGTTTATTCTTTTAATAAGTTTCCAATGTCATTGAATACAGTTCTGTTAGTACGAAATATATTATTATTTTTTTAATGACTAATGTAATATAATCTTATTAGTTCCATATTCAGGGTAAATAATTACATGTTTAAATATTATTAAGCTATTTATCATAAAAGTTTCAAATTTTATACTTTTTTTCAAAGTTGCCGTTTTTGCAATACTATGGATGATTGAATATAAAAGTAGATGATGTGGATGCAAAATGCTTATAAATTATCTTTATTTGTTTAATTTTAATTTTGTATTTGTTTTTGTTGAATTTTTGAATGTTAGAAATTTCGTAGACGTATTATTTTGAAATTTCTCAAAAAGTATGCTGTATTTTGTATTTACATTGTATATTTATACTTTTTTGTAGAACGTATATATTATATAATATTATAAATTCGTATTTTCAAATATATTCAAATTTTACTGTAAATATATATTGTATATTACTATTGTAAGAACAGTATAATACATTTGTATCACATAAAGTCTAACGTTTAGAAATATTATTTTATTTCAACTTCAATAAAATACATCCGGTGTGGACAATTTCAATTTTTATCAGGTATTCTGGTTGAATTAACGATAATAGTATACATAACATATATGTATGGACAACATATTAAAAAAACCTCGTAAAACATGTCATTTTTGTAAATTACATCATTATGACGTCTATATTTGAGCATTTATGTAAATATTGCTCATTTTAAATTTTATTCTAAAATAAACAATTAGACAATTAATAATACACTATATGATATTTTACAAGTTTTAATAGATTGGTTGTAAATATTTTAATTTTTTTTTTTATTATTATTTAATATTTTCATCTTTTTTTCATTGTTAGATAGTAATTTTATCGTCATTTTTGTTTCAAACGGCATTTGAACTATTCTAAGTTTTTTAAATCCAATGAAATTTATTTACTTGTCTAAGGAAAGCTTTCAATTAAGACCACATATTACTATTGAATATAAATAATAAGTGATGAAAATCGATATTCCACATAATATTGTATTTACAAAACAACATTTTGCAGTACAACTATAGATTATTTGGCTCATTGATTAAAATTGCCATGTGTTGACAATGTTGAAGACATTGAAATATTTGTACTCCGAAATCTTTCAATTCAAGCGTGCATTTAGTGCCTATGCCTACCGTGTATGTGCAAACCTCAGTCATTACCCATTGAGGTTCATTAGGTACAACATAAATGGTTCCAATTTATCTTCATACCATTTAGCTTCATATTGTCACGATATTCAATCGATAAATACAGTGGTATTATACTATTTATGTGAATGTTAGTTTGCTATTTGGACCAGTATATCCGTATAATGATAGAAACCAACTGATAAAAAAGTTATCCAATTATTGCGTTTGATTAATTTATTTTATATTTTTGTCTTCTATTTCTGACTATTCCGTTTGTCATTATAATATTAAAGTATATTGTATAAAACATAATTTGACAGCACTTAACCAAGGGATAAATCTCTCTAATCCATATACTATCCTCGTGGATATTTAAGGCATCTCATCTATTCTTCTGTGTTCAACAGTTTACAATATCTTATAGTATTTTCTAAGAATATTTGTTATAAGGATATGGATATACCAATAAAAGTTGTACACATAATATTCACAATAATCTGTTAGATCGATGTTTTATTAATGTAACTCGATTTCATTGAAAATGATTAAGATAATGAAAGCGGAAATTTTTTATCTCCGTTTACCTGCTAATATACTTTGAATTTTTCTTCCATTTTATATCTGTAAATTAAATTATGACAAATTAATATGTTGCAAGACTTAAGGAGAAAAACATATATATATATTGTATTATTGGTTTATTTATTTTATAGCTTATTTTTTTTTTAATAATATTTACTCTATTAGAATAAAATTTTTATGCATCAAAAGAAGAATTAAATAGTATATATTTTATATTTTTTTCCGATACTCTAAATTATAATATTTGTCTAAGAAGTATTTAACTCTTTTACTAATAATTTTAAATGTAAATAACAAAATAAAGTACATAAATTTATTTATATGTAATATCACAATAATATGCATGGGCATGGCTTAATAGTATATTGCTTTATAATATTATGAGAAATATGTACATAATTACATATATATTAAAGCGATGAATGTTTTATATGGTAAAGTGAATTAACACGGTGAAAAAATATACACAATGTTAAACTAAAATGACTATTTCGTAAAATGTTGTCACATTTTACAAAGTATAAAAAAGAAATTTCCATTTCATGAAAAGATTAATTTCACAAAATGTGTAAGTATGACATAATTATTTATAGATAGAGTATAATTCATATTGGAATTTTGGAATGAAGTTATCTTAAATACGTGATACAAAACTTGCGGTCTCCATCTTAAATAGGCGTATTATAATTCATAGTGAATTCACGTTCGATGTTAACGAATTAACGATATAGCTTGTTATTTATAATTTTGGAGAAGTTTAACTTATTACCTAATCTAAGAATCAATTTGTATTTATTTTATTGAAATTTGAAACACGAGGTAGTGTAAGTATTTCTATAGCGTAACTGCTCATAACTAACTTAAGAATTATAAATGTTGAAAATAAACTTATCCAGAGAATCCAAATAATGTTTTTTCATCTTCAAGATTATTAGAAGGTAAATTTTCTTTAATATTTCATGTTTGCAATGCTGAATCGATAGTTGCGGAAACGGAATATTAAATGTGTATTAGATACCATGTGTAAGAATATGTTAACCAAACCAGCGATGGATAAATTGTTATTTTTGGAGTGAAACTAAAATATATATATACAGTATGTTTTTGTTGTTAAAAAACACTTATTGTTCTAAATTATATTAACATTATTGAAAATATTTTTTCATACAATTTTCAGTCGAAATAAAAAGAACATATTTACAAAAAATTATTGTTTGTAATATTTTTATGATTAAATTTGTTTTATTTTTTTACTTTTTATATGACAGTTAATATTTTGAAATTTCTATTTAGTAGCAAACTATTTTTTGAATTTTTCGTAGAATTTCAATGCATAAAAATCGAAATGCGGACGTATATAGTTTACGAGTTATAAATATTTTAAGTGTGGATGGATACCTTTGGACGCGTCATCTACACACAACTATAGCAAAATTGCCTATACACTGCGCCAGCCAATAGATATAATATTGATAATGTTTACATTGTTTACTGTTTCATCAACACGAAAATAAAAACAAAGAATAATAATCATCGTTTAATAAAAGTAGCATAACGCCGTTTTTAATTGTGTGAATTTTTATATAAGCAAGTTACTTTTTTATGTTTCCGTTTGTAGTCTTTTTTTGTCCGTCAAAAAGTATTGGGTTTTATTCTTTTTAACGAAATACTATAGTTTGAATATAATATATTTTATATTACAAGTACGTTTATTATTATTCATAATACCCAGTCAATTTTAAAATGACAGGTACTTCAAAGTTATAATGTAAATTCTATTTCATATAGTGTTTTCACTTAAAGTGTAATACTCGTTTTTCTTACAATCTTGGCGGAAAGTGTAAAACTGATGACAGACAATTTCGTTAATTGAACTTTTAATCGCAGTTCTTCTGTTGTTTTTTTTATAGTCATTTCTAAAAGAAAATTGTTTTTTCCATATTTATATATTGCGTTAGCGTTAAAATATAACTGATTGGATATTACCACCGTTATTGTATACATCAATATATTCTTATTTGAAAATAAAAAATATGTAAATACATTGCTCAATAATAACCCAATTTAATAATAATAATATAAAAAAACGTATTCTTTTATATTTTGTATATTTTGTAGAAGTATATTTATAATGTGTGTAATATATTGAAAATAATAATAAAAAAAACGATATACCTAACAGATTGTATTGTTTTTTTAATTGTTTAATATTTTACAATATTGATATCAGTAAATATTTAAATTACTAAAATGAATATAATTTACAAAAATAAGTGTTTTTACTCTATTTTTATTCCCTTTAAAACAAATTTAATTTAGTTTTAGATTTCACTAATAATATTAAATATTCCAGAGATTTCAATATTTTAAGCAAATATAAATCTATCAAAATATAATATTTTTCGTTACTTTATTATAATATAGATGAATATTTTTAAACACACGAAAAGACTAGTTAGAATCGAGTGAACCGTTCGTGAACGTTGTGAATGTCATTGTTAAAAAATTAAAAATTGCCAAAAACAAAATATACAATTATTTTTATATTGCAGTTGTATATCAGTATTTCACGTGTCAAGTAGAGGAAATAAAGAAAGTCACGTACTTATAATTTATATACATTATACATACATGCATAAAAAATAAATATAACACTTTTTTTAAACGAGTAATTTGAGATTAAAATATATTACATCTAATATATTATTTCATAAACGAGAAATATTTTCACGATTAGTTAATGACTAATGTAGCGTGGAGAAATTTAATATTTCGTTTTAAAAATTTCTTACGGAAAGTCAACCACTTGTTGGCTGAGCAATGTGTCGGCAATCAGTATCAAAATCGACGGAGGTCTTCACTGGTAAAATCTATCACAGATCCACCGAACAGCCCAACAGTTTGTAACATTTCATTCAACGGGATATCTAAAACGTATCTCGGTCCACGTCAAACATAATATATATTACTCTTCGTTCCCGTGTCACAAAGGATAAAAAAAAATTCTCCCCGTCACCGCTACGGCAGCCTTCGTACCCTCAATAATAAAAGCTAATGATTTATAAACTTTTCACGAGCCCCTTGTATAATATGTCCTCGGCGGTCCGCGTGAACAACCCGCTCGGCGATCAATACAGCCCCCACCGGTGGTCGGTATAATAATACGGCTGTATACAGGAGGACGTGACGAAATCTTGATTGAGCCGAACGAACGACTCTTCTGCAGTCCTTGATTGATGACTGCACACGATGACAGGGAAAATTACTACTGAGTGGTATTGGCGGTTGTGGTAGTGTATAGAGAAGATCTATTGAATGGTATATATATATATACATATAATATATAGATTTTACCATAACGTCTCTTCCTTTTTTTTTTTTAAACTCGACTGTCAATTTAAACTTTAATGCACCGATATTGTGTACTGCAGTTGACTTTTCATGGTAGGCCTTTTAACCGATGTGCACTGGCACTGTAAAGATGGACATTTTTGCCAATTAATTTGTAGGCACGTGGTACGTTGTGCATAATCTTCTCCACTCTTTAGACGCAATTTTTAAACTACTAAATCCAATTGATATTATTGAATTGAGTGATAACTGATAAGGATAATATAATATAAATGATAGTATTATTTTTGGTGGGTCAGTGCAGCGCCGTCGATATGGCCACGATAAAATGAACATTCAAGTGACTATAGCTGATTATTAATTGTATCAATTTGCAACTGATGATAATAATAAAAAAAGTGATTAAAATTTAATTTCACATTCAACTTCACAAGTTTATTGTGTTATAATATAAAATTGATTCACACGCCACACATACATTATCCACCACTTTCCCCCTTATAAATCTACTCTTCTTTGCGATTCTCTATTCTCCTGGCAGCTATATATCGTTCCACATGTATGTTATACCTAGTAAATATTCCTTTGCAAAAAAAAAAATAGATTTACGATATAATATACACATATATATATAATATATATATATATGTATGTTTACTCGTGTATACTGTAAAATGTAATATCGATAGGTCGGTCTAGTGTACAGTAGCGGCGAGACGATGACAAAAGGCGCTAGCGAATGAGAGAGTCGCGACTATGACAGGAACGACGGGGGACCGCGGCGTTGAGGAGAGTGGAACCCGAGGAACGTTGTATAATCGGACTTAACGCGTGCACCGACCCGGCTCACCCTCGCCTCGAGCCTACTCCGCCACCACTGATACCCACCCCTCGCACCCGTCCGCCACCAACGATACGCGTTTTGTTAACGGTGCCGTCCATGCACACACCACACACACACACACACACACACACACACACACACACACACACACACACACACACACACACACACACACACAAAACGCAAAAATATACAAACACGCGCGTGCGCGCGCACATTTACTCTCGCAATAATATAAGCCCGTCATCTGCACTGGCATGGCCAATTTATGAGCTCCATCAGCGAGCAGCATAAACTTTGCACCCTGCTATACCGGATTAAAGCGCCCAGGAAATATATTTATGTGTGCGCATACCGCGGAGAGCATGTCGACGGACTGCAGGGCACAATTCGTGATTCCTCGACGCGCGTATACATTAAGTGCGCGTAATGTATGTAATAATATATATATACGAAAAACAATCGAACAACGAGCGGCTTTATAAACGCGTGGCCGCCGCAACAAACGATTGTGTGTTATTGTTTTACGCGTATACTATTCCGTCTTTTTTTTTCCGCGCACGATATGCATAACATTATACATCACATATATTCATGTGTGTGTGTATGTGCGTGTGAGTGTGATATGAAGTATGTATGACCCGTCTCATCCATCGTGGAAATTTATATTATTTTCGGGCACTGATATGTTGTACGTGCGAATGTGCGATATATAGCATGCCGCCAGATATACGTGATCTATACCATCAAATAAAAATGTGTAGGTAATAACGTAAAAAGAAAATACAATATGACTAACCTAAAGTTGTTCCTGAGTATACTTGATATATATATATATGGGCATACGTTATTCTTGCGTCAGACCAACATCATAATGGAACGCCATCGTTATCGGGTTAAAGTAAATGTATAAAAAAAACTCTATGCCAACGAGTATAAAATATTTTAAATAACGGCAGAAATACAACACAAACGTATTAAAACAATTTATGAGTTAGACCACTGACAATAGAAATCTTTCCGCGCAATGATGTTGGGATTATTCGAACGACAAATTTACCGAATCAGATATTTAATCATGCCTACAATCCACCGTAAACAATATTTTGTTGAGAATATAATTTATGGTCAGTAAAATAGTTATTTCCACGTTTATTATTTCACGTTTTAATTATTTAAATGCATACTGCGCTCAATACTATTAATAGTAAAGCACAAATTCTTTACAATTACCATTCCGTAAAGTAATTAATTTGGCATTTTTATTTCCAAGGAATATGCAGAAAATTTTTACATACTAAAGAACTGCAGTTCTATATTCTATTTTTATGTTCGGTCGATTAGATAAATTAAATAGGTCGAACACTATAAAAAACAATTATATGTACATAGCATATGCATGATTTTGGTGCATCATACAATATTGTACAGTCTAAAAATTAAACAGTAGAGATGCATATTTATTAATTTAGATAATGCCTGATTGCTTGGATATTTCTATGTGCGGTCGTTTCGGTTCAATGATGCTGTAGTTAAATTGCCTTTTTTTTAATGCAATTGAATAATCGAAAGTAGTAGTGATAAAAGTAAGGAATAGGTATAAAACGAGTTTAATACGTTTTTGGATTGTTATTAGATCATTTGATATCGTTAAACACTTTTCTTATACTGACAAATTTCATAAAAATTATTTTGAATTCTGTTCATGCAATTTTAACAATTTTATAATAATATTATTGTATGTACGTAATATAGTTTAATAGTATAAAAACAAATGTTATACATCATTTAAATCATACAACATATAAACGTTAAACTGCTGTATGGGTGTTTTATAAAAACATGATATATTAAATATGTATTGCCATAATAAAAATTGAATAAGAAATAGGAATATAATATTCAATCTTATAATAATAAATCAATAAGTAACTATTAAATTAGTGAAAAGAGAAAGTATTATTTAACCAAAAAAATTTTTAAAAATTTGATTTATGTTACAGTTCAAAATATTATCTTTTAATTAGTATTTAAAATTAAATTTTATATTGATTAACATATTAATATTAAATGCAATCAATAAGAAGTAGGCATTTAATACAAAAATAAAATGGAAACAAAACCATTCTGAAATAGTAAGAAGTTAATTATTTATAGTCAGTAACTAGAAGTTATACTATACGTACTGCAATACTACAAATATAACAACTCAACTATAATCTGTAACAGAGATATAGTTTAAAAAAATATATTTCTCTCGGAGAAACAATTAAAAATAAAACGATTAAACGGAAGAAAAGTCATTTTTATAGGTACCTGCCTATTTTTTCTTAGAATTTTAAACAGGTCTATTGTGTAATTTAGAGGTACTGCAATATTTTTAAATAAAGGATGAGATTTCGTATTTTTCTTATATATGATAATAGATACTTGCATAATATATTGTTTTAAAATTTTATTAAACGATTTGTTCTCAACATAATTTTAAGATTTTTAACAACTTTTAAAACTATAGATAATTTACGATGACGTATTCAATAGTTATCAATTTATCTTAGTATATATATATATATATTCATATCGTGGCTATTTGTTTATAAATCACTGTTTATCCATAGATAATTGGTATTTTTAAATAAATATTACTTTTATTTTAAAATTGATGTTAGTTTGTTAAATTTCTAATGATCGTATGCTAATAAACACATATGAACACAATATTAAATAATAGTGTGTTTAATATCGTCTCACTATCAATTTCTGCTTAGAATGTCATCCTTGGGAACATTTAAGCGTACTGAATGCTGATAATATAAATTAATTCATTTACCTAGTAATATCTTTTCACGTAAACGCGTTATCTATAATGAGCGACGCTCGTTAATTTGTCGTTGCATAGACTTATCAAACTGCACAGAAGACATATTGCCTTAATTAAAATTAAACGCTAGACACCTACTGCAAGTGATTTTTTTACTTATACAACTAAATTGTATGCACTTATTTTAACTATTATTAGCGTACAAATTATATGTATCAAATACTTTTCACGATGTTTTATAATCATAGAATAAATTAGATTTATTAAATTATAGAATAAATAAATAATAAAGTTTTTATATTATGTGGTATAACGTCACAACGTGTACATGAAAATGCTATTATATTATAGTCGTTGTGACGTTGTTAATATTATTAATAAGAATTGTCTTTAATATATTTACATAACATGAATAAATAGTTTACTTCTTATAGGATTTGGATTGCCTTAGTTGTTATTTTTACACATTAATACAAAACAAAATTAATATATTTGGGTACCTCCCTCAACACAGATATCTTTGTAAAGTTTTAGTAACGTGGGTTTGGATTTTCGTGACAGTAGAAACCTAAAGTTTTCCTAAGTGTGTGGTTGAAACGAGATAGATGTGAGTGTCCTAAAGTTTTCCTCCAAAATTGGCAATGGCTACAATAGATTTTTATAAAAAAAAATTAACATACATAAATGTCACATTAACTTTGATTGCTTATAATCCCGTTTTTAAAAACCCAAGCAAAAAGTTTTTTTGTATTTTTCTGGTATTCACAAGGGAACGTAAATTGAAACTATTTTATAGTCAAAAGAAGGTGTAAAATGTATTATACGTAGTAAAATATATAAATAAATTCATTTTCATTCTTATTTTCTTTTAAAATTATAATCAAAATAAAATCAGTAGTAATTATAATCTTATAATTTTTTAATACTACTTAACATGTAATTATTTAATTGATTTTATGACATAATGTATTTTTTATGTAATAATATTATGTATTCATATCGTTCGTCTTAAAATATATATAAATTATTTAAAAACAATACTTTTTAAATTATCTATTTTTATAACAGCCATGAACATGGACGATATAAGAGTAACTTAGGTATATTTATCATAATACTATAAAAGCTCATTAAATTATTTTTTTTAAATTGCATCAGAAGAAGTATACTGATACTAAAGAAATTATAGACAGTTTAAAATACTGTTATAAATATTTTCATATAAATAATCACAAACTACAAACATATTTCATATTTTAATTAAGTATAATAATTTGTGATTTTACTTTTTGGCATATACTTTTGTAAAGAAAGGATCAAATTTTTATTTTTATATCCTGTCAATGAAGTTTGTTTACGCCTATGATTTGATTTTTATTTTCTATACTCGACAGTATAATCAAAAACAAATTATAACTATTGACTATAACATGAAACAAACAATTTCTCAGTAAAAACTAAAAAGTGTAAAAGTTTTTTTTTTTAATAAGTCATAAAATAATGAATTTTACAATTAAATAGTAAAAAAAAAATAATAATAAATTTAGCATTTCAATTAATTTTCATCTTGTTCTAAAAAAATATATTTTATATAAGATATATTTTTTTTATTAAAATCAAGAATTATACAGAATAATGGTATATATAAAATAAGCTCAATACAACTGTTTCAGCCATAAATACTAGAATACGAGTATTAACAATAATATTGTATTACTCTTGGTTTCAGCCGTTTCAAGTATTGCCATTGACTTATAAAATCAATTTAATGATGTAGGTTGCAGCTTAATAAAAATAGAATTAACACATCATTCAATTAAAATTATTTTATTTTTACAAATGTCAAATGCAGTTTAAGATTCCAAGTGGCATGTGTCATCATGTATACACATATTATACACGTCATAGTTTTTGTAGCTTTGTTGAGTTTTATTTAAAACATAAATCATAATATTTGTAAATGTTTTAACTAATTTTTTTGTTTAATTTAAATTAATGTAATTTAGTTCCGATTAGTTTTTTTGTGTTAAATTTAAATTGCGTTTACCGATGGGTAATATTTATTTAGTATTCTAGTTTCTTAGATGTAAGTGATGAAGTAATATATTTTTTGTTTAATGGATATTGTCACTTAAATAAATCAGAAATTCTTAATAATTTATACCTGTATACACTCATATAACATTTTTATATTCACTTTGATTTCAGTCAGCTGATCTGAATTCTTATAACTTGTTTGTGGGTTATCTCAACTATCCAATTTAAACAAAATATTGATGAAACAGTCATATATAAAAAAAAAAAAAAAACTTATACGTTAATAAACTTAATTAAATATTAATTTATGAAAAATATTATGTTACATAAATATGATTAAAAATAAATAAATGTAAAAATTATTTGTAAAAAAAAGTTGTTATAAAAATATATTATTATTAATATATCCCTATAAGTATATCAAATTTTAATTATTCGTAGAAATTTGCTTCCATGCAATTTATAAAATCTTCAAAAATTGAATACTTTGACAAATAAATTGATTCACTTTAATTTTCTTACCATCACCTTTGAAGCAAATCCTTAATTTAACATTCATTGACGCAAATAAGGACTTAGCTAAATAATGTTTAATCATAAAATAACTTAAAGATATTATTGTACATTTTGTTTTAAGGTATACCTATTTTGATTGTAAACTATATGTTATTAAACTTAGTTGTTAATAGATTTGCTTAGCCGTGTAAACTTGTTTTATTTAAATATTTAAACATTCGTTGAATTGAGTGTCAGTTACTCAACTAGCATACAATTCATATCACACAGCAGTAAAATGAAAATAATGTTTTGTGGTTTCTACGTGTATATTGTTTTCAACGTGACTTTTCAAAATACACAATTGTACGGTTTCGAAGATATTCTTACGCAGCAACAAAGTTAAACTTTCTGCTCCAATAAACATTATACACTCTTGAAAGGTAACTAATACGAACGTGTATCATGTACAGAAGCTGCACGAATGAGAAAAATGTGTAAATGCACCGTAATCCATCCTATTATTTATTTTAAAATTATATGATAAAAGTTATTGAAATATAAACGTGGAATTTAATTTTGCACTGTTTATATATACTATATATACTTAACTAATTGCTGTAGTTTTAAAAAAATTTAATAACGTTTATGTATTACAGAAATGCTAAATTACCATGAACGATAATACAAAAAAAATTATGTATGATATCAACTATTTTTTGATGAACAATAGATAAAATAAAATGATTTTTTGTTAAATTGTATTCGCAGAAATAAAAATAATGAAAAAAATTCCAAGACAAGATAATTTCTGTGCATTAAAATTTAAAACTAATACATGGTAGTTTTCTTCCTTTCAAAAGTTCCATTTTAGTTATTATTTTTAAGGTTTATGCTTTTCACGTTTTTATTTTTCTAATACAATAGACGAGCCACTGGTAATTTTTCAACAAGAAAATGGAGTGGTAATAATAAATTCAAATAATTTAATAAATATACGTCTTGGATAAATAAATAATTTACGGATTGGTATATTTAGACAGTAGATGATATTAGACATTAGATACAGAACAATGTTAAATTGTTATATGAAAATTAAAAATTGTTTTAAAATAATATATTCGTTTTTAGTTTTTAAACACAAGTTTAGGACACTTTATATAGGTATCCGCTATGGTCGTCCGTCTGTCCGTTAGTTACCAGTTCATAGTTATGAATTTACAATTGTTGATATTAAGATATTTATTTATTGTCCGTAGTTACTGTACATAGTTACGGTTGTTATTATATTAAGATATTTAATTACGACTGTTGTATTAAAGATAATAAATAAATTTATAACGGTTCTATTGGAAGTAATTCATATACTAGCCAGTATTAAAAATATCAAAATATGAATATTTAATATTAATACTAGAAATCAATATTAAAAAAAAAGAATAGGTACTTACCAAATATAAATGTTACAACATTTTTCTTTGACTTTTATAATAATGTAAATTCTAGTTTATTTTATTGCATTAAAATACGTTTGGAAACTAGGAATTTAGTACGATTACATATTGAGCATTCTTACCTTGTTTATTATTATTTATGTATTATATGCACAAAATAATATAATAATAACAATATTCAAAATCAATTCTTATACTAAAAAATGTAATTTTTATTAATTAACGTTTCAAATAACAAAAATTTGAATTAAGTTATAATATTGTATTTATATATTTGTAAATTTATATCCACATATTATAAACTATATTGATGCATTGATATTCTGTAATTTGATACAAACACTAGTTATTTATATAAATTGATGTATAACATTATTTATATTCATGACGTTTTCTAAATTTATCTTTGATAATATATGAATTGTATTTTAAAATAAACATATTTTGATTTTGGAGGAATAGAAATATTCATAAAAATAAAAATAAATGTTATTTTGATTTTACAGTAGTGTTATTATTTTTATATTTAATTTACACTATCATATTATTTATATTAGTATTAACCATAAAATATTTGTACACCATGTTTTAGTAAGTATTTCCATAATTTTGATGAATTTATGGTACAGGCTGGTTAAACACGTTCGGGGCTAGTAATAATGAATATTTGAAATGCAAAGAATGCTACCTTAACTATGTATATTTATACAATATATAAAACACCATAGAACTTGCCTTTTTGATTTTCTACAGATTGTTAATGTGAAAAATTTTATGATTTTAAATTGTACAAGTGGAGCGAGGAATGTGTTTATAAACGCAAGCCATTTCACACTGAATCCCTTATGTGTTATTAACATTTGATTATACAGATGATGGTATGGCCATTGAACATCATACTAATTTTTCAACTTAATTTCGTTCATGTTCTGTAAAATAAGCATTTTAAAATGTAAGCCACCGTTATTAGCATTTTTACAAATATGTTTGTTTATAAAATACAATTAAAAAACTGGTGTATTAAAAAAATGCAAGATATTTGTTTTTTTTTTTTAATTATTAATAATAAATAACAATGCCAACCATATTTAGTATTTTAAGAACTAGAGTGTTACGTACCACGTTAAATAATTAATCGTGCATATTTGTCACTAGGTATTTAATATTATTATTCAAATGTATTTGTTTGTAATTATAATTTATGTAAGTACGTCATAGCTGAAAATAGAACAGGAAAGCAGTGTTAACTGTGAACAACCGTAACCACGTAACCTTATACATTTCCAAACGACACATTTTAGTTTATACGTATAACGGTAATTCCATAGTTCAGTATAGCAAATATATAAACTATATAGAGTAAATAGTTTCAAACAGTATATGTATTTTATAAATTACATTAATAAATTATAATTCGTAGTGTTCCTACTTCAAATGAAATATCTAATTGAAATCAACTTTTAGTTTCTATTCCACTACCTAAATAGTTTCGTTAATATGTCTACATAATATATTTCTTTTATTTTTCAAATTAAAAATATACTTAAACATAACTATCGGATTCTTAATTTTTCTATATTTAGGAAAGTACGTCACATCGTACTCTTATTATATTAATTATTATTTTGTATAAAGTTTTTCAAAGACAATTTTTTTTAAGTTTTATAAACAATATTTTAAAAAGTTTAGTCGTCGTATTATTATGTATTTTGTGTAAAAATAGAAAAAGCTAATTTTATGATCCCATACATAAGTTTACACTATATAGATATTCTTAAAGTAAACTTTTATTTAATATAACATTGGCTTCTCAAACTAAAAACCAAAGGAATGGTGTAGTATTACATTAAATTAATACTTCTTTACCTTTGTTTTTAAGTTAATTGTCCGTATAATTATTCGTATAACAATACATAGTCTCCTTTACTCAGGATATTTTCTAGACAGAAATGTTCTTTCGTTTTGTTATTATTATTTTTTTTTTAATCTGTCACTATCCTTTGTACAGTAATACACGGAAATTAAATATAACGATTTTCTTCTTCAAAAGGTTCACAAAGTGCATTACCTTCAAAACTATTAAATTAAATTAAATGTTAGTGTATGAATAAAATTAAGTACGTAGATTTGCAAATTATAAGTCAAATTAATTATTTTATGCGATCAGCGATAATAAAGAAAATATATTAAAAATAAAATTGATATGATTTTATATATTTAATTTAGTTGTACAAAAACGGTTTGTTTTACTTTAATATTTAATTAAAATACCTTAAATACCTATACACAAAAAATTACATTACATTTTTATGTATCATTTCAATACATATAAATTGTTTAAGCTTTGTTTTTAACTTTTTGTATTCATAATAATAGTATAGAAATCAGATTACAAATATAAAAAAAAATCAAAAATGGTATGAGCATTATTTTTATAAAATAAACAAAATGTATGTTATGAGTTTTAATAATACTTAAGTTTAAAACTTGATAAATTTTGTTGGATGAATTTAAAATTATATGTTAAAATATATTACACTGTACATAATACTACTTTCATTCATTATGAGTTAAAATAAAATAACATTATGGATTTGAAAAGATTTAATTTTTTTTCTGACTGTAAATGTATCAGATAACTTTTGACCCTGCCCTTCATACATTAAACTAACAAATATTCTGTCATATTAATTTACCTGACATTAAAAACTTGTTAAGTGTGCTGTAAACAATGAATAACGTCAAAAAGGCTTTTTTTTCTATCTCCTTGTTGTCAGAATAGCAAATTATCTATGCACCTTTCTACCTACTTTACGCCATGCTTACCCATTTAATAACTCAGGAGAAATTTTCATGACCAAAAATTTGTTTCAGAGTATATATGGGCATTGCCCATTTGCGCCAAAAAAAAATAAGTATACATACTAACATACTATTTTATAGATTACACATTTACTTGAAAAAGGCCGCGGCGAACAAGGGAATTGTTTTATATTAAAAACAACATACTTAGTTCAATAAACTGGATGGATTGTACGCATATAATGTTAACATTTTACGTTTGCTGTTATAAATATTGTGTTGTTTATTTTCATTTACCTCCAAATTTAAATTTTAAATAAACAGTTAAAAATTATTTTTCATCAGGGTATTCTGTCATATTCTGTTTAAATAAGATTTCAATTTATCTGTCTGTATAGTACAAAATAGTTAATTATGTTGCGTAATTTTTATTATGTAAGCCATATGAGTTATTTTTGATTTTAATTATTTCAGAAATATTAAAAATTTAATGGAAATAATCTGAAAACATTTTATCAGCCCAGAATTGTTTTAATATCTTTAAATTATAATTAAATTATAAAATAACAAACTGTAGATCAGCGTTTCCCAAAGTGTGTTCCGCGGAACCTTTGGGTTCCGTGGGAAAATTTCAAGGGTTCCGCCAAATCTATGTGATTATTGAGGAAATTATTTTATATTATATTTAGATTATTTATATTATTAAAAATTATTATTTTAAATAATTATTTAAAGAAGGGGGTTCCGCAAAACACAAATTATTTCTCAAGGGTGCCGTGGTCGTGAAAGTTTGGGAACCGCTGCTGTAGATAGTAGCGAGTGTTATTAATCAGTCTCCCGTTAACACAACAATATTGAAAAAAATGTATGTATATATATATATATTGTATTAATATAAGAGAGAATTTAAATGGCTTTATTTTGATGATTATATTCCAATTAGTTTTTGATTCATTTTGAGTGTACATAATATCCATAATTCATTTTAGAAGAAATAAAAGAGTTTTCCCTTTTACTATTTTATAATTTCCTAAACGATTAGAATAATTTTTATTTTAAAATATAACTCCATCTTATAATATCGTTCTATGTATTGTATATAAATTTAATATTACTATTTGAATAATTTTTTTGAAATAATAATGATTGGGAATTAAATCTAATTGCTACATAATATTGTTGATAATATTTACCTTTAAATATTTGTCGTATCGATTAATGCTTCTAAATGTAACATAAACATTAATTGTAATGGTTACTAATTTGTAATACTATGAAAACAGTAAAAATACCTGAATGTAAAAACGATAAAAATGTCGTGTCTGGTGTCGTGGGTTTATACAATTCAATAATATATATTGTTATAAACGGAACCGCGGATATTCTACACCATCACTGTGGTGTGTTATTTTTTTACTTTATTTCATTATTTTAGTATGGCTAAAATGCATCAACGTACAATATAAACAATTAAACATAGGGTGAAATTAGTGGTGACATTTATAACATAAATATGTCTACTGAATGACATAGTTTTTCTTGGTAAAATTGTATTTAATTTGATGTGAAATTGCCGTGTTTATTATAACTATACCACTATTATAATAGGTATACGACTGTGATTTTTAAGGCTCAAATGGGTACAATAATTTCCCTTTAAAATCCGAAAGACTGACTACTGATTGAAACTTGATGATTCCGCAAGTATAGCCAAGTCGCTTTATGAAAATATCGAAAATGTATAGACACTCGAAAACTTCGAAATACGCGTACGAATAAACTGAAGTACACCATAGTTATATACTCGTCGTAGAGTAATGATACATAAAAACCCTTTTTTTTTATTTGTTTGTATACAATACACATAATAATTTATAATATTTATAATATAAATACAAGAGGATTCTATCCCAGCTTACTCTCATCACTAGGAAACATCTACTAGTTTTTTTTTTTTTTTTTGCTCCCGTGACCCAAGAGTTGCATCTTGAAATTTAAATGTATAATTTAAAGAATTTAAAAATAAAATAAACAAAACTTTTTGAAATACTATAGAGAGTTTTGAGTATTTAATTAACAATAATTACCTATTATTTCTTTAGTTTTCGGTGGCTAAGGCAATTATATTATATGAAAGATAATATATAAATAAACTTTTATAATACATTAATTGTTATTCCGGCGATACCCGGAACAAATGCAGCAGTTGAAAGAACATTTTCTAATATAAATTTATTGTGGAGTGATGAAAAAAATCGTTTTCTTATAGATACTATAAAAGCTATAATTATTGTTAAAAATCATTTCAAAAATATTATTCTTGTAATGAATTTTATAATTTCCTTCAAAAACAAAATAAAATATTAGATTTAATAAGTTCATCACAAAAATATGACTTTGGAAATCAAAAAGAACTCCAATGTCTCCAATCAACATCAGCATAAAATATATTAAATATAAAATTAACAAATGTACATTGATGTATGATTTTTTTTTTAAGTATAGGTACCTAACAAGTAGTTTTACTATATAAAAATTGAATATCGTTATAAGTTTCATGTTTTAACAGTTAATACATGGTTTTTACTCATTGCAAAAAGTGTCCTGTTTTTTTTTTTTATTACATATGGTCACTGGTCACCCTACATTAACATAATGTATACACAAATAAGTTATCACACGAGAGAAAAAGCAAACAAACCAAATAGCAATATTAGGTACCTATATCCATTGCATTTAAACATTTAATGACATTTTTTACGAGCTATGCTTTGGCAAACGATACAACAGTGTGAGTAAGAATAAAAACACACTGACCTATTAGACTTTTCAACTCCGGTAACAAGTACTGTTATCGCTCCGGACCCGCACCACCTCATTCGGTCGGTTTTTCAATACGGATCTGCGTGTTGAGGAATAGAAAACGTCGCTTCCTCCGCCCCCGGATGTCGACGGAGTATTGACGGCGGAGTGGTGGTTGAATGTTTTGGGGGGAGGGGGTAGTGCGCTGGCTACCCACGGCGGCGGTAAACGGTCGCAATTAGCGAAATGCCAATAACACTCGCCTCGGGTAGTCTCTCGCTTTCCCTATCCCTCGCCACGCATATATATATATATATATCTATATGCGTGTCTCTCTATCCGCATACGGTTCAGTCGATACGGAAGTGTACATACTCATACGTGGTCCACACTCGATACATCTATACATTACTATATATATATATGTGTAACATTAAATAACGCGTATACCACCCGCATGCTCATCCGTCTGTGTACTATTACTGCTGCTGCTGCCGCCGCTGTTACGACTACAACTACTGCAAAACAACAATAATCATAACAATAGTGTGTCCGTATATGTTTACGTATATGCAGAGTATAATATGTACACATTCTACGTATACTCACACTGCGGTGTATGCGTCGCAACAAACGGCTCGGGAAAAGTTTTACAATGCGACGGCGGTTTATTCCTTGCGCCGACCGAACGAGAAACAATATAATATATATATATATACACGAACGTATCATTATTATATACGGCGTATTTGCCTATAATACCTATACGCGTGCGCGCGAGTGTGTGTGTGATGTGACGTATTACGGAGCAATAGGTATCCCCTCACCACACACACACACAGCCAAAGACCCGGCAGCTGACGGTCCGGAGTCCGGATATAATGCCGAACGTTACATGTGCGGGGGGGGGACACATTGTTTTGATATTCAAATTGTACGGCCGACTTCCGCAAATTATCCGCGGAAAAGCGAACGCGGATCGGCATCGAAAACACAATATCGTCCGCGTACGAGTGTGCTAGCTGCGACGTACGCAGGTATAGATATATTAATATACCGCCGAAACGGCAAAATACGAACACTTTTATTTCGTAATATAGTAAATACGTGTGTATATATTGAGAAGTATATACTTTGTACGTATCGGCGAGCCGTTCGTTCGTAAAAAACGAAATGAAAACGTATTCTTGCTGGGTGTCATCTGTTGTTGTTATTATTATGGTAAAACGTGCAATTATACCGTGTAATATAAAATTATTTAATATCTAGTTGACATCTGTGTAGCAGATGACCCACCAGACAATCGGTGAGGTGCCTACCAATATTTTAACCGTGGTCTAGAAATTTAATTTTACAAATGTTGCTATTTTTTCTTTATATTTTTTTTAATAATAGCATGTATTATTAATTTATAACTAATCATATATATTTATATATACGTATATACATTAATATTTAATAATATAATATTTTAATATTACTATTCGATATTTTGTTTTCTGATAACAATAATAAACAATCGTTTTTATTTTTGTTAGTGGCTTGCTTATTATTATATACTTCAATCAATTAATGAAGAAGTGACATATTATCTTAAATTATACCATGCCTTCGTAAAGTAGGGTGACCATTTAAAAAAAAAATTAAAAAAATGAGACAGTTGTTACACCCTCCCCCTCAAAAAATTATTGTTACTTTACTCTTTTGAGTTAATTAACCTAATCTGATAATAAAAGTGTTCGAATGTTTAGAAATATTTATTTTTTATTATCGTTAATCAACAAAAAAGTTCAAAAAAACTAAATTAAGAATATATAAATTCACCTCTAGGTGTGCATACAATATAATTATCGTATATAAAATTAATATTTTTTTCATACATACATTTCTTTAGTAAATGTTTTTTTCAAATGTTAAATAGAATATACTAAAAACTCTTATCCGTATTTTCAATTTATAATTATAAATTAAACTAAAATAAGCGTATTCATTAGGTACCTACTTCCAATCGTCATTAAAAATAGTGTACGTATTACATTGATATTCATAGTATTTGAGATAAAGGACGTGACTCTAATTTATTTTAAAGAATTTCGTAAACGTCACAGTATACTGTGTTAAAATATCAAAAATTAAAAAATTCATAGCTTTTTTAGACTAAAACATGCTACCTTTAAGCATAATTCGTGTCGACAAGAGAGAGGGCTTGAAGGGTTTTGTTACTCTGGATTTTTTTTTTTTTTTTTTAATAACATTATTTAAATAATATAATTTGTTGTCTCAACGTGTTCTTTGCTATTACCCTTTTATTTATTTAATAATATGACTTAAAACAACTGTTATGTACACTTGCGTATATACAATATACAATATATATATATATATATATATAAATATATACAAACAGGCTTATTTAAAATATTAAATGTAGGTACTTCTTATTAACTCTTGCAGCTTATTATTTATTTATTTATTTTTAATAATAATTAGAATCTTATGATATATTTAATGTTCATTATAAAAAAAAGTTTGTTCATTAAAACCTGATAATTAATCAAAACTATTTTTCAGTTTATTATTTAATATATTTTTAGCCCCAAGGTAATTCAAAATTAATATGGATTCAGGATTAGAAAAGAATCAAATAAAATTGTATTATAAAAATACTTCACTTTAATTTAACGTAAATATAATTAGATATAAGTGAAACAAAACTTATACACAGAGTAATTTACTAAAAATGCTCACCCTTTTTTCTTCAATTGTGTAGAAATTCGAAATTTTATTTCTAGAATTTCAAATAAACTACTTTAAGATAATATTTTCAAATTCTTGAGATTGATTGTACTACTTAAAGAGTGTCCAAACTACTTCTGTCTCTCAAATGATAGTCCCCTTTTTATACAGTAAATTTTTCTATTGATAATTTTTTTGAAAATGTTGATGTATCAAAATATAAATCTAAACAAATAGTAATTGAATTATTTCAATTTGTGTATTAAGGATAATGGTTACATAATAATGTTTTTTTTAAATATATAAAGGCAATGGAGATTTAATAAAGTTAGTTATTTATATTTTTAAATGTATAATTAGTTAAAATAGTTTAAGTATATTATTTACTAAATCTAATAGGTATGATAAAATAGTTAACTGTACGTTCATATTTTAGTTATTTGATTCGATTGATTCATTTTTAATAATAATAATGTATATATAATACGTACATTTTTAAGCAATAATTTGTATTTGAGCAGTTCTGATTATCTCTTGATTATTTAGACATTTTTCTATGATAATATTATAATCGACATATATCATTTTATGATTTCTATTAGGTATTTGTTTGACAATTATTAGTTTAATACAAATATTTTATATTTAGTATACAAACTGTTATAAGATTATGCTATGCTATTATTGCTATTAGAGCAGCGTTTCTTAAACTGTGTTCCGCGGAATCCTGAGGTAAGGATCAGTCAGGGTCCCACGATGCTTAAATAATTTTTTAAAAATGTTCAAGAAAATTAATTTAAAATATCAAACTAAAAATTAGTAATGGGGGAAAAAAGATTGCATTATTGAAAAAAAAAATATTTGTATATTAAATAATAATGTAAGCCGTATGGAATAGCCTATCAGCTATCTCTAATTTTAGTAATTTTGATTCAGTTCAAAAGATGAATATCCTCAATTGTTACAAAAGGCCGTGTTGGGACTTTTACCATTTGCAACCACTTATATGTGTGAAACAGGGTTCTCCACTTATGTATCGACAAAAACAAAATATCGCAACAGAGTTAATGCCGAACCTAATATTATAATACAACTTTCATCAATAAAGCCCAATATTATAAATATTTGTAAAATAAAAAGCAATTTCACTTATCCTATTAAAATGTATACTTAGTCTAATTAAAGTAATTATTATTAAAGTATTATTGTATATATTATATACAATTATTATTATTTTTATTTTTATTTTAACATGTTTTTTTAATTAAATACTTTTAACACAATATTATTATATGATCATAATTTATTTCCAAAAAAAGCTAAAAAAAAAAAAGTAATGGGTTCCACGGATAAAACAAGTTTAAGAAACGCTGTATTAGAGGAAACACATTCAAGATTCCATTATTATAAATTTCTTTAGAATAATGCATTGTTCTATACGTTTTTAAATATTATTTTATATAACATAGTATTATAAAAATCGGTAAATTAATTATTATACAGTTGTATTCGAATCCTAACAAAACATAATTTTAGGCAACAACAAATTTAATGTTAGTAATTACTACATACTAATTATTATATTACATTCATATAATAATATTATTAGATTCAAACATTTTATTCTAAGTATACTACTTATATTTATTATTATTAATGCTGTGTTAAGCTTACTAAAACTATGTTATTAGTATGGTTTATGCACTATAAATAAACAAATTGTATTGTTGATTTCAAATGAAAGATTTAAATTATTTAAATATCATTTTTTCGATACGTTTTATGGTTTTATGATTTGTGTAGGTATAATGTTAGTTCATGTAGACACTGGAATGAATCTCATGGTTTTATATTATATGTTATACAGTGTTTAAATAAATTAATAATTAATAAGTCCAGTTTGCTGTACAATGATATTGGTTAGTTAAATAGTGTCCACACTTAGGTCTGTATAATATATTTGAAATTAGAAATAGTAAAATAATAATAATTCAAAACTTAAACATAGATTATATTATTATATTTTTTAAATTTCGGTGAAGGTAATGTTATGTAAATAAACGAATTATAGAGAAGAGGTATGGTTGTGGTTCATTAAAGATTATGCATAATGATAGTAAGGTATATTATTATTATATACTTATCATGGGTGTGTAACAGAAAAAGATTATTATATTATATACATGTATAACATACCTATATAGACAATACACATGTACTAATAATGTAACAATAACTTATTAATAATTATTGGCATTACTAGTAATTTGCTTTACAATAATAAACAACATTTATATTTAATGTAAGAACAAATTATTTAAAAATATTAACGATAAATATAGCAATCTCATTTACATTACAGAACCTTTTGGTGTAACGTGTAAACCCATAGGAGAGAGTCCACGTGGTGAGAGAACCTCTTTGCAGTTATTTCGTATTTCCATGTCATATTAAAGTACTCAGAAATTCAAACTCGTTCAACTCTCTAGGTAGATAAAAAAAATCGTACAACATCGTGTTGCCGACCACATAAACCCTTTTTGAAATTGTAGGTCACATCACGTTTTCTTGTTTTTTGACCCAACACTTTTTCTCTTAATGATGCATTTCACAGTATATATTTTGTATAGCTCAGGTTTTACTATTCTACTTTTAAAGTATCTGATAACAGCATAAATTTATAAATTATTATTGAATGTTTTAAGACATTAAAATAATTAATTCACTCGATTTAAATCTGGTATATCAATTATATGTTTTAAATCTGTAATTTTCTCGACATTCAGGTTACAATTTAAATTTATTAAATTATTTTAAAACTTTATTTATTAGTAGATATGTATTTGAAACAGTTAAGAGGACGCCATACCCGCATGTGTTGTCTCTGTCTTACAAGTACGTAACATAGCAAATTTACGCTAAGCAGATCACGTTTAGCTCCGTCAATTTAAAAATTAGAGTGAATCGACCTATTATGAAACTTGATGGTAAGATAATTATCTGTGTTTGTATGTTGGTTTTTTACAATTATTAAATTTTTAAGTGAGTTATGAGCATTTTTAATTTACGCTATGTTATATACGCATAACTTGTTAAAAAATTGAACTATCGTAAAAAACCAACATACAAACACAGATAATTTTCTTACCATCAAGTTTCGTAATAGGTCGATTCACTCTAATTTTTAAATTGACGGATCTAAACGTGATCTACTTAGCGTAAATTTGCTATGTTACGTACTTGTAAGACAGAGACAACACATGCAGGTATGGCGTCCTCTTAATGGAAAAACATCAGAAGCAAACCATGTTACGTATCACTAATATTATTTTTCAACAAAGTATTAAATAAGTACTATAACATTTTTACTTTTTAGTCAGTTCCTGTTTTTTTAAATGGTAGTCATTATACTGAGAAATAATAATAAATAGTAGAAAAACAATTTTTATAAATTGTGATATTTTTTGTTGTTGTTGTAAAAATCAAGATTATCTTTACTTACGAATGACTTTTTGCTAAGTCTCCAATATAATAAAAAAAAAAAATTAATCAACAACCTCAAAAAATTGATTTAGAATGAAAACTCTGAGTTCTATATTTTGCAAACGTTAATGTTCATCTAAAATATTTAAGTTTTCCTTTATATTAATAATATTCTTTAAAGTTTTCATTATAATTTATATTTTAATGCACATACCTACTCTTTGTTTTTAGTAGGTTTTGATGATATACAAGTACATAAGCTACATAGGCTCTTTATTGAAATTTATAACTAGGAATAATAACTTTAATTATAAATATAATCTGCATTATAATTATTATTATTTTATATACCTACCTATTATCGTAAAATCAATATAACTCAAAACCATTAAAGTTATAAATTGGATCGTGCAGATATTTTATTTTATAAAATTATATATAGAAACAACATGAACAACTTCGTCATTGATCAACGCATTTCATTTTTCTAAAATCATTGTAAAAGATTTTAAACTAAAACTACTAAGATATAAGTTTATAATTTTTTTTAAAAAGTTCTCTTAAAGTACAAAATATTATTTATATTATTAATATTATTCAAAAAGTTATTTTTATCAATATTCCATTTGTGCGTTTGATTCGTTCGGATATTCTATAACCGTACCACGGGAGGGGCTAGGTGAAAACCTTGAATAAACCTCAGTGTTTCGAACCCGGCAAAATTGGATTTTGGCTATCGTTCACATAACCTGAAGCAAATGAAATAAAATATCTATAGTCTATTCACAAAGGCATATTATCATAATATAAATACCTAGATACGTATTATACCAATACTCGAATACAGCATGCAATCATAAATCGTACGTAGAATCGGAATCCATACACCATGGATAATATACCAATATTTACCTACATAATGTATCTATGCGTTTGATGATCGTTATGGCATATCAATTAAAGCTAGATAAAAAATCTACTGTTTTGTGTAAATCTATTTAAAAAGTTCTTTCATTATTAGACACCGAACGGGTATTTCTAGTAAAATTATTCGATATTTTTTATTCTATTATTTTTATTTTTTATGCCTTTAAAACTTAGGTATTTATATTATCCGTTTCACGAAATGGATAGTTCGTCTCGTGTGTATTAAAGTGGCTTACAACTTTTGCACTTTGTTCAACTTTTATAAGAAAATCGTTTTTTGTCGTTAAAAATACAATAGAATACAATCAAGTGTGGACTCTATGAAATTCTGTGCACTTTAAGTTGTTGGTAACTGTCTTACTCAATAATGTTCGATAAGTATCATACCATAATACATTTGAAATTATAGTAAAAACTGCGAAAACAATTTTGTTTAGTAAATTTTTTTTCTTCAAATACTAGGTACTTTACACTGATATTAATAATAATTAACAAATAAAACAGATAAAAAAAAATAAAAAATAACATAATCTTACTGATCTACTAGTACCTATATATTATATTATCTTTTTTTAAACTGAAAAATAACGGTGATATAGTAATATAGTATAACAATACTCAAATACTTATTTATGATAATATAAAGAATTTTTAATTTGAATTATTCAATTTTTAATTATAGTTAATGATTTATACATAATTAATAATAATAATTGCAAAAATATGTTTTTGAATTTGAGGTATATTATGTATGAATTATACTACAATTCAAATATAATATTTCAGTAGAAGATTCAACTTTAATCCAGATTACTGGGACTTGAGTTACTAAATAATAACGGTAGTAATTGGAAATGGAATATTTTTACGGAAAGCACCCAATGGGAAATATTTGGAAGAGTAAATATAAACCTTATCTATTGTGTTACATAGAAAATTTGAATTCGTACACTCTTTTTTTTCACTCTGATTTCATTTATATATTTTCATATTACATGTATATATAGTTTTTATTATTACATATCTTATTATACAAAAAAAAATATGGTTAAACTTGCATTTTCAAATAATTTAATTTAAAATTTTTGTTATAATATTTTCTTTGAATATAATAGTTATTTTCATTTAAATTGTAACCTTTTACAACCTTTTAGTAGGTATTAAAATTGTATTTTACATACAATTATATAAACATTGATAATTTGCAACTGCATAGTATAAAGTGTTCATAGTGAAAAATAATTAGTTAGTTAAGTTACCTATATTATTAATTCAAAGAAAATATTACAAACTATTTAGTTATAATTAGGGCTCGGAAGTTGATGCATTTTGCATTTTTTTTTTTGGAACTTTTTAGACGATGCTCTCCTGGCCACAAATCTGTTTTTCATAAGCATGTGAATCTAAATAACTAATTTTTATTTTGCATTTTTTTGCATTTTTTGGTGTTTATTACTTTTAAGTCATTTTTTGAGATTTATAGGTCATTTTCCAACATTTTTAGTTATTTTTACTGATTTCACACTAGTTAATTTCTTATCGTTTCTTGTCATTTACTTTCGATAACATAAAATACGCTCTAATTGTACAATGCAATGATTTTGATTTTTAAATAATTTGTAAGCATTGATAAATTTATAAAACAAATATTTTTAATTTTTTAATTTTCCTATTTTAAGGACATTTTTGTCATATTTTGAAATTTATAGTAAAATAGAGTAAAATATTTAAAAAAAATGTATTTTTATTAATATAAAACTAATATTTGTAATTTTTTTAGGTCATTTTTTTTAGGACATTTTTTGCCATTTTTTATTGTTTTTAAGGTCATCAACTTCCGAGCCCTAGTTATAATATATAATATTTTAAATTTAAATTGATTAAGGTAAAATTAATATACATTTTATAATTATTATGCATTTACTAAGTATGTAGGTATTAAATATGTATATGTCTTTTAACTTAAAATATATATTTTAAGTATCATTATTTTATATAATTTTGATTGAGAAATTTAAGTGTTATTAAAATAATTTAAGTTTACGAATATCATAAATAGATTGATCGTGAAATTTGAATCAAGAAAAAAATTATGAAGTTTCAACAGTATAATATCAATAAAAACACTTAAAACATGTATTTGATAATATTATTGCTATTGTAAACTAAATTATAATTTTAAAACCAGAAACACACATTCATTAAATCAAAATATATTTGAAATCTCAATGTGTATTGAAAGTGGTTGTGGTTTTTAAATAATGTTAGTATGTATGAACTCTTTTAAATTTGAAAATATTAATCAATTCCATCCATTAAATAAATTGTATTTTTCTTAATTAAAATGTAACCGATGGAACATTGTAAGAATGATTTGCTTAATAATATTCAGTACCTATATAATGTTGTCGTAAGAGTTCGTCAAATAATGTTATTCAAACAACAGTTAAAATGAATAATAAATACAAATTTTCACTATTTTAGTTATTTGATTAACTAGTAAAATACTTGCTTTATTTATAATTAGTTAATTCCATAAATATATTGGAATTTTTATGATATGATACATCTAAATTTATATTAATTCATCGAAACAATTTTGATATTTTATAAAACATAAAATTTAAATTTGTATTTATTATATAAATAATTCTATTTTATATGTTTATTAGATCATAATGAATTTAAAAGTAGAAATAATAAACAAAATTATGGTATCTAATTGTTTTCTCATAAAAACACTTAATAGAAACATAAAATACAATATTCGTCGTATTTAGAATTTAAATATATAATGAATTTATGTACGTTTTATTATTATTGGCATAATTTATTAAAGGCATTATTTTGTAAAATTACAATTACAGATGATTGAAGTTTTTATAATGAAATGTTTAACATTAAATTCGAAAATACCTTTTCAGTTTTAACCTAAATTACATTTATCTTTAATAGCTAGGTACAAGTATTTATTTTATAATAAAATCAGTGGTACAAGTTATTTTATTAATCAATAACCATTTAAAAAAACACTTATAATTTATTATAAATTTAATTTTTATGACAATTATTTATATTGTGGAATTTTTACAGTTTTATCAAACCTCAAAAAGTTTCTATCACTTATAAAATATTTGATTTAATAGATTTCCATTGTCTATAATTTTTATATTTTAATTGGTGACTAAAGCTATTGAAATGCTCCATTACATAATATTATATTTCATATAAAATAAAAAATACATGAAAATGGTTGTACCCATTGGCCATTACTGAGATACAGAATCATTTATCAATCAAAGCACAATCTAATATGTTTATTTTAATATCGATAAATAATTTTGATATTTTAAGTATTAAAATAATATAAAAAAATTTTTATATGATCACAATAAAGAATACAATATTATTCATTTATTATCTTCATTATAACCTTTACCCTTTTAAAATATATTACGAATAATATGCACATAATTGATAATAAGACCATACATATATATTATCGATACAAATAGTGATAATCACTGATAAGTTATTAGTGGTGTTAGAATGTTTATTACCTTTAAAACTACAACAAAATACATGTAAATATATTTAAAAAAATATCAATTCTGTAAAAAATATCGTACTTAAAACAAATCAAATATTTCATTATAAAATAGGTATGTTAAAAAATGTATTCTCCATTAATCAATTCAAATATACCTACATAAACATTATATTATGTAAATATGTATTATACAAATAAAATATTATGAAATATACAACCATACAAATTAAAAACGGAACACAAATACGGTATATTCCAATTTCTTGAAATAAAAAAAAAAATACATATTTAACATTTTTAATAATACTGCAAAATATAAAAATTATATTTATAAAATATTTTAAAATTGTTATAATGTCAACTTTTCAGTTTACTAAGTATTTTAATAGCTTATTAAATTTTATTACATATATTTATAGAAATTAATTACTTTTAGTATTTTTAAATGTATAAAAAAACATTATATTATTTTTTGGTGTAGGTAGTATAAGTATCATATCATCAGTATAATGCCGTACCTAGGGGGGGTTTTGGGGTTCAACCCTTCCCGAAATTTTCTAGCATTACGCAAGCTTAGACCTTATTTTATCATTAGTTTATGCATCACTTACTCCTCCTCCCCAGAAATTTTTTCTGGGTACGGCCCTGCACTAGAGTGATATACTTACAGTTACTATTGTACTCCTAGCTTGAATTAAAAATTTATAATATTTTGAAAACAGAACTAGATTTTTTTTTAAGGTTTATTTCTTGATCCTATGTATACAAATATTCATAATCCGATAGTTACCAGTTCGTAAATCGTAATTTGTAAAGTAAATTAAATCTGATATGGTTTTTGTATGTTTGACTAATATTAAAAGCTTTTTATAAATCGAAACTATACAACCTAACCAACATGCGATGTTTTTTTAACAAAAATTACAGACTAAAATACATTTATTACTAATATTTATATAAATATATAGTTATAAAAGTATTATTTTAAAATCAAATACTCTGCTTTTTAAATAAGCATTTATAATAATTGAAAATTGCAAAACTAAATATTAGTTGATTTCAAAAAGTCAATAGGTACTAATAATAATTATATTATCCATTTTACCACGACGTATCTGTTTAACATTTATAATACATTTAATCATAGGAACGTATTTCAAATTCCAATCACTAATTTAATAGCAAACAGAAAATCTAGTTGGCCTGGTGGCAATAGAATTTTTATTGACAGTTCGGCACTTCTACGGCCGTCATTATGATAATGAGCGCAACCGCCAAAAATGCGCATTGGTTTGAATTTAAAAAATAATTATCAAAACCGTACGATAATAATGATCTGGCCGTCTGGCAGTGACACTTGAAGTCGATCGATCCGCAGAAAACCAATAATAACCGTTAATAATGTATGTAACGCGCAACGGTGGCTTTTGTTTTGTTTTGTTTTCGGGTTCCTATAATATACGGACCTATGTTGCTTTGATGGGTTACATAAGTAGGCACTTGATTTTAGCAGCGATGCCTATACGGGTTTCCCATCCCATTAGCTGGTTTCGGTCTTCCTACAATGACGCTTGGCCTACAATGCACAACGAACAACGTTTCCACATTTTCCGCAGTGTATGCATAATTATACTACAATAACGTACACGCAGTCGCCGACAGTATAATACAACATGGGTTATTCGGTATGGTTAGTATATAATTGATGCGAATAAGAACCAAATAAACATTTAAAAAAAAAAAAACTTTTTCATAACACTAATGGCGTAATATTATCGCAATCATCGTCGATCGTGATAAATTATTATTAATTTAAATCTCGAATTTCAATACAAAGTGTATTATACATTGTACGCTCTAGAATAATGCATTGAAAAAAAAAATACATAATTTGTTTCATATAACAAATAAGCACTTCAAAGGCAAAACTTTTATTTTGAGTCATTTGCCGTTTCTCCATTTTTAAAGATTTTTTTTAAACATTATCAAGTAATTTAACAAATTTTTAGTGCATATTTTAAAACTGCGTACGATTGTAAATATGAGGAACTTCAATAAATAGTATTTTCATAATACTTAATTTAATAGTTTTTACTGTTTTTAAATACTTTTCATTCATACCAAATGTCAATAGTTCTA
Organism: Schizaphis graminum; assembly: GCA_020882235.1. Classification (NCBI taxonomy): domain Eukaryota; kingdom Metazoa; phylum Arthropoda; class Insecta; order Hemiptera; family Aphididae; genus Schizaphis; species Schizaphis graminum. The sequence goes on from CM037032.1 coordinate 65,894,138, forward strand.
TTTTTTTTTAACGCAATAACGTCTTTACCTAAATGAATATACTGCGATTATCAAATGTCGTGTCTTACAATAACCTATACCGTTTATTTATTACGTATACTCATAGGTTCGGCATTTTATTTTTGCATTATTGTTAGCTTAGCTAATATAAAGAACTGTTGAAATGACCAAAATTCATATGGCCTAATCAAATATAAAAGTGAGTCATTTTTTATCGCACCGAATCGTCATTTTGTAGAGCATATTTTGACAGTTTTTAGAAATTCGTTCCTAAATCAGTTATCGCTATATTATATATTCCTCGTCCTCACAATCACGTTTAACATTATTTCGTTACGATTTTAATCAAACGTTTCTGTCATATTAACTCTTGTACGTTTTGTAGTTATGTTTTTTTGTCCGAGGGAGGGGCAGTGCAAGCGCCGCGTTATATGATCTGTTGAAGCACGTTTACCGCCCCCCCCCCGTTTGGTACACACACACACACACAACGTCACTACGTCCGAAACAAATAGTAATAACATGATATTATATTTCGGTGTCGGCACGTTATGCGCGTTATGTTATAGGTATACAGCGAATGTCTAAAACATTGTATTATATTGTTATTTATTATTCTGCGACATATCAAATTGCGCGTACACATATTATATGTACAATATGTATTATTTATAGGTGCGTATTCCGGAGTAGACGCGAGTACGACGCATCGCCGCGGTGGCGCGTGACAGTACATTCGGTCCGAGAGGCTGCGTGTTTATAGCAACGGCACGTCGTCGCCGTGCACTTAGGTCTTAGATATATATATATATATGATATTATATTGGTGACGTGCGGTTGACGGCGGTTCGCGCGACCTTTGCGCCCGGAAAATCGGTCAACGGGTTGGTCGGTCTGCCGTATTATTATTATTATTATTATTATTATTACGCTCACTGCGGCAGCTGTCATCGTCGCATATCGATCGTAAACCGCGATGATAATAATAATAAATAACGATATTATTATAATATAATAATATAATCGTTGGCCGCAACACGACGCGCCGCGTCGTAATGTATAATGCGAGTGCCATTTAATGTTACGCAGGTAGGTATATCGCGGTAAGCGCGGTAACCGAAAAATGGTCGTAACCGGCCTCGCGACAGGCAAAAACACGTTCCTGCGGTATTAATATTATAGCGTCGCGTCGTCGTCGTGTATACATTTGCGGTCGAACGACTGAAACGTTTATTTGCGGTCGCTAATTTCTGGGACCAAAGCGCCGCGGTACTGACTCCGGCCAAAGGCACCCTCGAGACCACTATTATATAACAGTGACTAATATTGCGTTTTCCCGGCCTCGTTACTCGGTTGTACGCCGATGTATATAGTCTCATACATTGTGTGTGTTTTATCACAGCGGTCGTGTTGATTCGGTGAAATACGAAAATGTCGACGATATAGGTTTACGATACATAACGTATTATGGAATATTCCTCGGAATCATTATCCCAATCATGTCGGATGGAGATTTCGTGACGGAGATGATATACCTACTGTTACTTCAATGTCGATGCGATCACAATATCGATAACAAGACGTGTTATCGATAAACTTGAATAATAATACTACGATCTCGGGTGTCCGACACCTGACCAATAAGAATAACCGTGACCGAGAGGCTGCGGTCCACTGCGGATCAATTTTAAAGCGAAATCGTCGGACGTGGATTTAGAGTAACGACGCATTTACACAACTGCAGTGAGTCCGCATCCGTGACACCGCGCGTTATAATACTCGTACACAGAGTGATTCTTTTGAACGTCTCTTATTATCTCAGAGAACACACCAACGTGTTTGGAACTAGTTTTATTTTATATTATTATTTATATTATTTATAATATTATTATCAATTTAATCCATAATTGAAAGAAAATACGATAATATCAGTCAATATTCAACAATTAAGTGGATTACAAATTAATCGAAGTTATGTATTTTAAATTCTGAGTGATAAATATTTAAGACTCCTTTAATACTATAAAAAATGCTTAAATTTTTGGGATTCGTGCAATATGGGATTTATCGCATAAAAAACATCTACCGTAATTAACTTGTGAACCATACATTATATTTTACAAACTATATAAAACGGTTGTTACATAATACAGATACGAATTATTATTAAATTGCCCGTCAATAAATCATTAAAATATTTATAAAAAAAAAATGTTTATCATAATAAAAAAGTATTGTAAAATAAAATAAGTATACCTAGTATAATATTCATTTTAAATTTTAAAACAGCACAACTAATTTTATAAATTCATAAAATTTGCGAAAATGAAATCGATAAAAAAAATTATCAGATTTGTGTATTGACCTGTACCAGACTTCAATCAAATTCTCGTGTAACATTTGGTGTTTCATCCCAAGCATTTTTTTCATTTTAGATTCTAATGAGCGAAGCGATGAATGTATTAATTTTAAAACGATGTGTTTTTTTTTTTTTGTGTGTATAATATGTACACGATAAATAGTCGATTAAATACTTTGATTTTAAAATATGTGGGTAATTTTGGATATCAAATTCCCAGTACTTACTATTTTAATCGAGAAAAATATTATAAACACAATTATTAGCAACTTTAATAATTTTTAACAAAATTGATTTTGTGTTTTTGACAACAAATTATTGACGATACTTGAAATTTTAACCAATTGTTTAAATTATCATTTTAAAAAATGTTCACAATACTTAATTTTAAATATCATAAAAAATTTGTTTTATTGCTGTAGTTCAAAAATGAATGACTGTTTTAGAGTCTGTGTAACCAACTCAATGACGAGGTACACTTGACTCCTACTGTGCAGCAGAACGATATCAAGGGAGAAGAAAAAAAATCAAGTTATCGTAACGACTGTAATAATTATAATACATAGGAATATGAATATTTTATTGTGTCATATTATCATGTGCAATGTGTTTTATTCATTCTGGTAGTTCTTCTTTTTTTTTTTATATAAATTTGACGATGTATAATTTTTCTCTGTGTATAATGAAAAATCCCTAGAATTATGTGAAGGAATAACGTTTGTAAATTTAATTATGATAGGTACTGCAACTCTAAAATATATCGTTCTAGTGTAGCACAGTAGCCTATTCACAAAAGAGGTCTAACCATCACGCCTTACTTTTTTTTTAAAGTGTTTACTATATTCTGTATATTATTATTAGGTTCGTATATATTATATTAATAATGATTTTGAAGTATGGAACTCTATTTAAAACTTTTTCTTTAAAAGTGAATTTACCACTATTTCAAGTATTGTATTTATTAAAATATATAGATAATTAGTAGGTTATTTTATATACATCTAACATATAATATGGTTTAATTTCAATGAATTCTAATAAATAATAATGCAAATACGTAATAGCTACTAATGATAATAATTTAATCTAATATATAAAAAATAGAAAACAATTATATATAAAATATTGTATCCTGATTTTTGCATAATAATAGTTAATTTTTTAATAATGATTTTCACTTAGAAGTTATTGCTATAAAATATATTATTAGATATATATTTTGTTATTTTAATTTTAAGTATTAAGTATAGTGGTTATAATATATATGTTGCGTCCACAACAGCATAGTCAAGTCCACTCACCAAAACAAAATTTCGTGTTTATAAAATTTTATATTAATTTATCCTTTAAAAAATTTTATAATTATTATTATTTACTGCCTTAATTTGCATGTTATTGAATTGGACATTTATGATTTATTTCGGTTCTGTTTATTCGAATAAAATATGATTTTGAAATAATTTACATTCCAAGGCAAAAAAAATAGATTTGTATGAAACCAATAACAATAGTGCTTTTTATTTTTAAACTTTAACCTGAACTTATTTGGTCAACTATAATAATATTCGCTTAAATATAAAATTAATAACTGTAAACAGTTCATAATGTTTTATGGTTTTTATCATGTAATACCCGATAATAGGATAGCTGCTTAAAATAGGTATATGTAGGCTCGAATATTTGATTCATTGCGCCCCAGAAAACAAAACACTTACCCTAATAATTCTAAGACTCTCAAACTTCAATAATTCTAACTAAAAGAAAAAACTAAACAACTGCTATTTTACAGTCACATATTATAATATTTAATATTATACCATTTGAAAAAAAAATTATAATAAATAATAAGAGAAAAAACTAACAAAATAATTATAATATTATATTACCTATTCACAATTTAAATACAATTATTTAAATATAGATAATATAGTCACCACAAATCCACAATCACCGCTATTTTATTCGGTCCATCATAATATATTTTTTAGTTTTTAAATTTTAAATAAAATATAAATCTGTTTACAATTTTATAAAAAATATTAAAACCCTCAAAAACCTAATCCAATGCTTAAGGCTATTATCAGTATAGGTAATAATAATACTGTAGTACTCTTAAATCATAAATTTGTAATATACGAATAAGTAATGATAATTTAATTGCGATACTATAATAATAAATTGCTTATAACTTTTAAGAATGTATGCCTGGTTTATGGTCACCAATTGTTATTACCTTATTAGATATTATTAAAATCGATCGTACTCAGTGCTGTCGTGTGTAATGCAAGTATATTACCTACAAAACTTTAAATAGGATATTTATTAAAGCGTAGTATGTTATGTATACGCAGATAGAGTAAGCATTAAACAATATATTATTCATCTAAATATGTAAATGTATGTCTAATTTATCATAAAAATTTTTTCCTGTATGGACGTTTGTCAAAATGCGCCGAGAAAAGAGAAATGAAATGAGAGCACACGGAAAACAACGGTTTTTAACAAAAAGGGGGCCCTCCGTAAAAGCAAATCCACCCTGACATCAATCGATATAGCTGTGCCTGGACCACCAACAGTATACTGACGGTTGAAACTGTGAAAGATTATCAAACACGAGATCTTGTCCATATTACATGGTAGTTGTTGAATGTTCTATCATAATATTATATTACGTATAAGTATGTCAAAGTAGAAAAACGAAAGAGAAGTAGAAAATATGAAAAATAAATCCATAACTGACAAAGGTAGAAAAAAATGCACTGGCGTTTGTTTACTAAGTCAGCCTCGGAACGCTATAAACATTACATGTTAATAATTTATTTTACATTTTTAACGTATAATATCATATTTACTGATATATTATATTATTAATATTAGTCATTTTAATTGTTTATTCATTAGCCCAAAATTCAAAATTACGGGTATCTATTATCATAGTTATCAATATAGGTACAAACATATTAAAACATAAAATATATCGAAATCGCATATGCACCGCAACAAATGTATACACACAGTAAATATTATGATGAAGTGTTTTAGCCCTCAGCCCTCACAATCGTCACGTTTTAAAGTAAACGAGTTCGATAGATACAAACAATAAAAATCAATAATATCAACTGATTTTGTACTGTTTGACACGAATGTCAAGTGAACTATTGACTATCGATAAAATATTATTGTAATTTTATTTTATGCGAAACCATCGGAATTCTAAATAGTGTCGTGTAAATCAAATGAGTATTCATATATATCATTATAATATCATAACTGATATTTTATTATTGAATATATTAAATACACTATTGTGTGTTGTATCATTAGTTTAAATGTAATAATACATTTATATTATATATATTATGATAATTTAAATAATATTTACAAAAATATTGGTTTTAGAATTTAATAATTTAACAATTATTTTAATCTGGGTAATTAGTAACGTTTTTCGTTTGTACCTGTTCGGAGTGAATATAATAATAGTTTACGATGTTCAGATTTTGTCATTGTCAAGTGATGATTTTTTGATAAATGTTGTTTGGTTTAAAAAAAAATAATATTAATAATTATAATAATAATAACTGAAACCTAAAATTATATGAGTTAGGCTGGATACGTTTTATTTAAAATATTTACCATCATAAAATAATAATTTGTTTATACAATAATAATTTACAAATTAAAATAATAAAAAACAGTCAACGGTCTATTAATATTATTTTGAATACAACAAAAATGGATTATGATAAATTTAATATGTTTAAATTATACGGCTTAAATATTATTTACACTACATAATATTATAATATATTATTTTCTATGTTTGTTAGTTATGTACTATAGTACTTATTTATTCTAAGTTGAACCCAAAAATATTCTGAATAAGTTACTATAAAAAATATTATTCATAAAAATTAATTAGATATAATTTAAAGTTTATGATGGTAAATTTTTGATTTGTTTGTATTATTTGTTATTAATTATAAACATGATTTTCGTCCTTACAGATGACAGAATATTTTTAATAATATTACAATACAATTACAAATTCATTGATATTTTTTTATACATTATGTTAAAATTTAAATTTCATAAAAATTAAATGTTAACAAACAACGAGCTTTTACATTTTATAATTATTCATTTAATGAAAAAATAAATTAAAAACTTTTAAATGTAAAATGTATAGTATATATACAAATATAATATTTAATTATTTAATTATTTAAACAAATTATATGGATTTGGGTCGACCAGATCTACCCCTTAATATAAACTTGAGACAGTTACAACTTTTAAAAATAAAATACATATTATATTCTTTACTTGATAAGTTTGCATAATATTATGTGAATCTTCTAAAATTCATTAATAATATTATTTATCCTCATGTATACAATTTACTAAGAAAAATTATAAGTGTCTACTCTATTTTATTTTTAATAAATAAAAAACATATTAATTTTAAATACGTTTATACTTATGTAATCGGAAAAACATTATTTTTAAATGATACGTGAGTCTAAAATATTTAAAAAAAAAAAAGTAGATTTGTTACATTTTTGGTATACGTACAACAGGCCACGCACAAAAACCGTGAATATCATCGTTATCCTCGGGACTTCAGCCAAATGTGACATCGATTTTGAACTCGCTAGGTCCAAACACACCCTCCGGAAACAAGGTCTGGTTCAATTTGGCTTGTACCCATCCCCTGGTAACATTCTTCACCGCCTCAATCCTAATGTTTAGCTATAGAACGAACGGAATCCCTAGCCAAACCAAGGCCCACTTGAATCTTATTTCAGCTATATATTATATTATTGTACTGTTGAATAAATTGAAAAAATAATTTTCGCTTTCATCATTCAAAAAAAAACATCATAATTGTGTTATTTTGTTCATATCTACAGATATATTAAGGTTAAATTTATTGTTTAATTGATGAATTTAAAAAAAAAAAATTTACTGCGCATTATAAATAAAATAAAACTTTAACTAATTATAATAATTCTGTTATTTCAGTTATCGTGGATATTTTATACTCGACTAAACTAAAATATATGAGTAACGGATATCATTGAAAATCACAAAATGTTGACATATTGGCATATTGTACATCAATACATTTAACAATAATATTTACATAATATTATAGTGTTCACTGTATTATGGCACCACAACATCTGCACTGTAATTGGATAATATTATTAGTATTCCGGAATCGTAATTTTTTTTTTTTATACCACTTTCGTGTTTTTTCAGTGATAACTATTGGTTTTACTTATTATGTAGGTACTTAAAAAATTAAAACAAATACAATAAAAGTTGTTCCGAAATTATTTTATTGAATTATTAAATTACTGAAATTTTAAAATAATGTTTTAAATAGTTTATTATTTATCTATTTGAAAACTTATCACACGAAATATAATTAATAATAATATGTATTAAATTAATATATTAAGTATTAATTTTTAGTTTTTTTTGTATAGTTTTTATCATCAATCCTTGTCTGATTTAAATAATATCATATTAGACATTAGTTGTGCATTATAAATTATAATGAGTTTATAATACCCAGTCTACGTATCTTGTCCAAATTTTTTTGAAGAAAGGGGTTCGTCTATATATTTTACACACACACATATTATCAACACAAACTATAAAGCACAAAGCACTAGTCATAATTTAATAATAATGTTAAATTGCGACTATATAAGTATCAAATTAGATAATTTCAGAGAATAAAAATAGTTTTTAAACTTTTTTTTTTACATGCCTTGATCGATGATCTCAAATAAATATATTCTGTAAGGTTCTATTTCAAAAAAATTATAAAATCCTCTTTAAATTTTTCTAAAATGTAAAATCATTCTAATTACAATAAAATTGTAAAGTTCATTATTGACTCTATCTTAACATTTTAAATAACATTACATAAGACTTGAAATCAATATTATATAGTTCTTGAAACATTTTTAATATTTTAATTATAAAAACAATTTATATCATCTAACCGTTACAATAAACCAATGTACGGATTTAGAGTAAAACGTTTTTTTCTAATATTGACACATAGCAGTGATGCTGAAATAAGGCAGTAGAAAAAAACTTCAATATTGAGTTTTTGGCATTTTAGTATTGTTTTTTTTTTTTTTTTTTTTTTATTAAAGTTTGATTCAATATACCAAAATTCCAAGGGTCAATAATACTCGTGTCACGGAAATTGTACCAAGGTATTTGTTCTGTTGTATCTGATGGAAAATCATAATAACTTGTGATAAACAGGATTGATTAACTCGTGCGCTTTTTTTCTATTCTCCCGCCCTCGTGTATGTTCTACTGTAAATTATATATAATAAAAACGTATATTTACTGAATTTTTTAAATGGAATTTCAGCGGTGTTTTTTTGAATACAATAATGTCGGATTAGAATATTTTTTATTTCAATATACTCGTATACTCATACTATGTAGCGCTTTTATACTGCTCGACAATACTAAAAGTTACTTTTGATGCATTTAATAAGTGTGTGTGTGTGTATAATAATACATTAAATTTATGGTTTGCTATTTAATGACACGGTTGATATATTTTCAAAGCGTAGGGTTATATTGTTTCTAGGCCAAATATATAGTGCCATTTAAACTAAATATGCGTATACCATTCCCGACTATCACTCGTTCATCGAAATAATATTGTAATTGATTGATTTTTATCAGAGTGTGATACAATATTTATTTGATCTATCAACATTTACGTTGTATAATATACGAATATTTCTCGATGATTTAATGAATTACGATTATTGATCAAAACCGGCATAGACTATACTTATATTGTAACGACGAATTAAACAGTTTATAAGGTATAAATAGGTACCTACCTATATTGAATAGAGATTTAAAAGTTAATCATACAATACAATTTGTTTCATTTTTAATTATCTGCTACAAGCGCATTTATTTATCACAACTTTTACACTTTACAATGAAGAGACTTATGCAAACTACACGGTATCATCTTGAAGTTATGTAAGGTTTTGATTCTAATAAGTGCATACTCTAAGTTAATTTGCAAAAGGTCGTTATATTGTTATACTGTCCTCGGTACAGTGATTTGTTGTCGATTCTTGTAACCAGTTAAATTGTTGTCTATTTTTAAATTTAGTATGGGAGACATATTTTCACCAGTGTATAGTGTTATTGCATATAGTTGAAAAAAACTTTTTAACATTTCTTATTGGTTTGGAACCAATATCATCTATCTCTGGTGACTTACTTTTGACAGCAGCCATTTTATTTTAACTATATTTAGTAAGAACTTTTCGATAAATTTCCATCTTAGACAGTACTATCATGTCACTGTTTTTGTTAATAGTAATAGTCACTATTGCTTAAGAAAATTTTTAATTTATTATATTATTATTAACGATCAGATTAAATGTAAAGTAATATATTATTATTATAACACAAGTAACAACTATATACTGAGCAGCTAGTGGACGTTTCAACATTTCTCAACAGACAATGCAATGCTGAACATAATCAAAATAGTTTTTACTTGCTATTGTTAGTTACAAATGCCACAGACACAGGTAACTTAGAAGGATGATCTCGTTCGGCTCGTTCCCTCTAAAGAACAATTCTATTCAAACCTTTCAAGATTGTCGAAATTGTATTCTCTAAAATCGTAAGAAAATGGTTTTAGTCACTAAATAGTTAATATCTAGTTATTATGGTTATGAACATGATTCTATTGTTTCTAATTTTAACTTAATCTAAGAGTCAATGGTGGTTATACGAGGGAGGGGGTCAGAGGGTCTAAATACCCTTCCCCAGGTCCTGAACCTGAGTTTAGTTTGTGATATATTATTCGCTCGGGACATTCGGATTTTGACTAGCTGTTACGATTTTTAAATACAGATAATATACACTTGTACATAAATCTTATGATTTCAACTATTTGAATTTTCGTTACGCCTATTTAAGTATTTATATTTTCCCCAAAATTACGATATTTGCTATTATTGGTATTTGTTTCGAACTTTGAATAACGTAAATGATATACAGCGATAAACTAATAAGCGATTTATTATTCAATATTAAGCCGTCTCGACCGTCGATCGTGTAAAGTAAATAAATATTAATCTTGTTGTACGGTTTAGCTACCAGTTACGAATTTATTAACAAATATTTTTTTAGTCTAAGATGACTTATAAGTTACATTCAAACAATTTGAATTAAATTTGAAAAATATTGAAAAATCAGGTTAGTTAAATGTATAACAAATATTTTAAGTTATTTTACTTTTTAATTAATGAATTGTTTATCTACATTACTTTACACATAATATGTAGTTAATTTAAAATTTAATTTTAGTAAATGATTTTGTATCGTAAAGGTAATTTTTAATTTTTCTTATTATTAATTATTTTAAAATTTTAACATATTCTTGGAAATTTAAATATTCAATTTTATGTCAATAATTATAATATGGTTTTCCTCCGCATAAATTACGCTTACATGTTATTGGTTTAGCTATGATGTGTATTTACAAAGATTCAAAATTAACAATTAACATAGTTTTGGACGAATTAATAAAAAAAAGGTGGATTTTGTCTTGTAACTTTAAATATTTTTAAAATTCTATGTTTTTGTTTTCGTTTATGTAAGACTTAAATTTTAAGTAATAAATTATTAATATGTTATACATTTGTTTGTTATATATAATATAAAATAATATCATAGAATCCCCACCTCCCAGAAAATATTTCATAATATACTGCTATTACTAATAGTAGATGTAGAAAAATAATATAAAATGGTTGAGTTTTAAATAATAAACGTATACTGAGATATAGTACTTTTTATCAGTTTCGTCATTTGAGCCAATATTATTCAATTTCAGTATTGAATATACTATGCTATGTATAGTTTTAATAATTAAAAAATTGCATTTTATAAATTCAACTTGTTAATTATAATAAAATAAATTCACACTGATACTATCATTATTTTAATTATGTGAACAAATTCAAATTCGATTGGAGTTTATTTCAATTTACAAGATATTTAACTATTTTTCGATATTCTTTCGCACAGTATAAGTACAATGTACAGCAATCACTTAAAAAAAAAAAATTATCAAAACTCCTTAAAAAAAAATAATAACACAATTTTGTTTAGCGTATACGATTTTTGCTGTACTAGATAACTTTTAAATTTACTCAATAAATAAATAATTTTAACAAAAATACAAAATACATAACCAGGATAACAACTAACTTAAATTAAAATATAATTTAAAGATTATACACAGTCTAATATAATTGAACACAACTTTCGTGTGGAAATAACGGCCCTAACACGTTGACATTTAACCTACCAGTCATTCAATCAATTAATCATTACAAATACATTCTAGTCTGTTACCATAATTTGTTATAATATTAGAATAATATTTAATTTTATATAACTTGAAAAGTGTATAGATAATATAAAATTTTTTCAGTTATGATAATATATTTAGAATAATTAAAAATTTGCTTTTTATTGGTTTAAATTATTGCATCAAATCAGGCTTTTAAAACATGTATGAATTTATTAACTGAAATAATTTTATGGTTTATTTGTAAAATAGTTATTTGTATTGATTAATATAAACCCAAGAAATAAATCGAGAAATCCATTTTTAAGTTATTTACAAAGAGCTTTTCATGAATTATGTTTAAACAATAATTCTTCCTCTAACAGACTTTACATTTTTAATATAATTGACTAAAACTTATTAAACTTCTTTTAAGTTTAGATAATATTAAATGGAATTAACGCACCACCGTTATTATATGTAATAGGACACAATTTTATACACCATAGTTTTATTATTTTATATATTCTTTTAAAAGTAATATTTTTCCTACATCTAATATTTATATTAAAATATACCATTCAGTAGTATTAATTGGTGTTTAATAACTATTATTTTATTTCCTCTTAAAAATTGTTTTCGTTGTATAAATACATAATTTTAAATACAAATAAAAGTGCTTAATTGTTTAATACTATTAAAATTTAAAAGTAAGAAAAATCTTTGTGAATGATTTCAACATAGTAATTATTCCGAAATTATACAAATAAACTGTTTAAGAGCAATTCTAAAAAAATACTCTATAGTTGAAAATAGTTATAATATAACAAAATATAAATTAATTATTAATTATTCAATAATCGATAATAATAATAGGTAATAAAGGGAAAAAATGTTTTGATAAACTTAAGATTTATCTAATACATGATATAAGAATATGACTTAATATTCAAGTATAAATTATTTATTCTTTTATAGTATTGAATAGTTAGTGTAAAGCTAGTAATAAATTCGTTCATTAAAAGTACTTATATGTGTATTAAATCAAAGAATTAAGGCTTGGTAATAATTATTGTATAGTGGTATTTTACAGTTATAGAAATGTTAAAGGTTTAATGCGAAAATATTTAATACTTTTTTATAGTTAAATAAAAATTATTCTAGGTATTATTAAACCTATTTTATTCAGACTATTTTTATTGTTATTTATATTGGCCATTTTTAATAAGCTAACATTAAGTATTATGAGTTATAAACTTATTTCACGAAAACTATAGTTGTAGACAATTAATCAAAATTATTTTTCAAAGAAATAAGAGACCCGTTCCTCCTTCTTGTTTGCAAGATTTTTATGAATATACCACTAGTATTAATTGTTTAGTTGAAAAATATTTGTAAAATTGGTAAAAGGTAATATAAATTGGTAAATATTTGAATGAGAATTTTTGTTTCTAATCTGGATAATATCTATATGTGTATCTATTTTACATACCTAATTCTTGACATATGAATATTATAAATTTATAATTATGGTAAAATTTGAGTTATTATAATATTTTATATTCCCTATTCTGAATTTTTAATGTTTATCGTATGTCATAATTTATATAACTAGTTTTTGGTTTATTATGTAGAAATTATTTCAGTATGCTAGTTTTTGGCTTGCTGACAATTTAAACTTAAACAAAAATGGAATTCTTTTATCATATTTTCTAATTGAATATGTATTGCTTTATATAAAGTGTATACAGCAAATAGCCAGAAGATAACATGTTTATTTATTTTTATGTACCTAATAAATTATAAACTAACGTAATTTGCAGAAAATTTGTCTAAGTATTTTTAGTATTAAAAAAAGTCTGAAAAATAAAATTATTAAATACAATCAACAGTTTTATTTATTATAGTTTTTCTAAAAAAAAATGTCTCGTGCATACAGCAACAGTGTAGATTAAAATAAGGTATATAAAATACTATTATAAATTTGAATTATTGCAAAAACAAATAAATTTAGCAATTACAGTTTTTAAATTTCTAATGATTTAGTGAGAATTTATTTATATTATTATATTATTTTAAATTGTTCAAACAATTATTATATACCTATAAAAAATGAAAAATGATCTGATTTTTATAAGAAAAAAAATTTAGCTAGGTATAGATTACTCTTAAGTATCAAAAATGATTTTACTATTATATATATTATGTTGTTTTTTTTTTATTATTATCATTAGTGTTTATTATAAACTGAAATTAATTATTAATTACAATTTTAATAGTTATATAAACTTCATTTCTTTTTATTATATAATACTGTTTCTGATAATCAAGACACTAATAATGATAATAGCTTAGGAAAAATGATTAATTATTTTTCAATTCATTTAATTTTTAACAAATAATGGAAATCTAATTGATTATAACTATAATAAAGCACATAAAAATTGGTTTATCATAATGATAATATATTATTATACGTATGTGTAGGTGTAGATTTTATGGCTATTCTAGTTAGAAATGTTTTATAATATTTTAATCCCGATTTATTGGTAATTTTGCACGCATGGTTTAATCAAAAATAAACAGTCCAACTTTTGTTAAGTGTACACTAAGTTTAAAAAATATTTACTTTAGTTTGAAAAAATAAGTTAAATAAACAAATATCAAATAATATTTCCTAGTAAAATAAATCTTAATCAACATGAATTTAATAATTTTTTTACAGAATGACTCGCCAAACACAATCATGATCTTTTCTTCAATAATGCAGTTATTCAATATCTGATTCTTGGAATTGTTATATATTATACTTAAAAAATATATTTTTAAATTCTGTAGATTTGTTTACTACCTACTACCTAGCTACTTAACAACTTTCCTATGAGGCTATGAAGATACTAATAATTATGTATTTACAAAAAAAAAAACGTAAAGTACCTACTAATGTCTTCTTACTATACTTGATATAAACATATTAATAACTGAGAAGCTACTTTTTAGAATTTTTAAATATACCTCGTTTTTATCAGTAAAACTATGATATAAATATCACGAGTTATGAAAACGGTATACTTAGTATTATTTGACTTATATTTAAGATTTTTAAAAATGTATGGGTTTTATTATGATAATTTACTGCTAAGACTATTTATTAAATTTACTTAATATTTATCTATATTAATTATATGGTTCTTTGAAAATATAATATTTAATTTTCTCAATAGTTTTTATAAAGCATTCAAAAAAAAATTATTACCATTGACGGATATGTCAAAACATTTTTTAATTATACGAGGATTTAATCTAATTGTGAAAAAATTATTCAGTGCATTTTGATTAAACATATTGAAGAACAACAATACGCTACTTGTTGAAATAGTTTTCTGACTTTATTTATTATTTTTTTTTTTATTATTATTCAAATCTAACCAAACTGAAGTGTAATATATATCATGTTTTTTTATTTTTGTTTTTAACTATATATTCTTAACCACCTGCGAGTAGGATACATTAGTCTAAAACACGGATGCGTAATTATGGATAAAAGTTAGGTGTAATCGTGTTCGAGGCCCGTGGTATCAGGGTAATAATAAAACACATCTTAACCAAATGACAAAGTTCCATCATGACTGATTCAACTTGAAATATTTAAAAACTTCGACTCATGCCTCGGACCTAATCCAAATCAAAACATATTAATCATTGAATCTTATAAAATTTAAAAATTGTAATATTTAAATAAAATAAAAATATTTCAACTGTTTTATTTATTAAATACCCCTACTTTTGTAATATAGCTAACATTACATTAAAATAATATGTAGGTACGAATACGATACAACTAATTGTTCATTGCCATAAAAAACGTAGTAACGTCATATCATTCGAAAAGCAATAATGGCAAGATATAGCTGGCAGAATTAATTTCTACTTTCTATTACCAACCTGACGAAAATCTCAAAGTGAAGAAAATGATCATAGTGAGTGGCAGTTATATAGTGTGAAGTTCAATACAAATTTGAAACAACGCACAATACACGTGATAGGTGTGGTAGGTACTGATCATCGTCGGCTTTCACGCGATTCCGAGACGTCGCAAAAAGTTGCCGTCAAAAGTCCGTAACAGATAAGCCACACATCGCTATAACTGCAGGCCACGAACGACGCTCCATGTACCGGTTAAATACGATCGTGTTATTATCAGGAATTGAATTTGCACGATAGTTCGGGTACCAAACATGACCCACATCTAGTCAGCCAGCCACTGCAGAGTTTCAAAATATGATTATCTCAGGTCGAAAAATTTAAACAAAAAAAAGTGACGAACAAAGTCATTATGTTAAAACTTATAATATTATGCGTTTAATCACGCGATACATAATTATTTCAACTAAAAATAAACAATAAAAGTATCCCTCAAGTCAATTATTTTGTTCGCACAAAGATGTATGGATAATTAAATCACCTAATGCGCAATAATAAGATATAATACGATGTATTTTTAAGATAATGTTTAATTGTTATAAAAAAAAAAAAATTCCCAAAATTTAAACCACTATGCGTGTATCCTATTTAATCTTGTGAAATTAGTATTTTCTCCACATTTACTTTAAAATTTTTAAATCAATTATAATATTTTTTAGCTATTAACTTATGATTTATGACTTAGCTAACTCAATTTAATAATTGTTTTCATTAACTTGCATGTCTTCACAAAACTGTGAGCGTAACACAGAATGTATTATATTGTCTATATCTATTTATAGCCTATAGATAGATACTTAATAGTTAATACAAATTTATCATAACATTATGATCTAGGTATATGCGATGTAATTAGTTTCACGTGGATTTATACACGAATGCGGTCGTTTATCATGTTTCTTAAAATATATGTTCTGTCATACTATTCAAATAGGCTGTTCTATTCAAAATATACCTCTTACTAATGCCTTTGATGCTAACAAATTTCAAGATTCACAAAGATTTTGTCGTGTACGTATATATATATATAAAACATAGCTATATTATATTCTGTGTACGTTTTCAAAAGATTGACCGACCGCATGTTATTAAATATTTATTTTCTACCTTCAATGTATTCGCAAATTGTGTACTGTTAGCAGGAATAATCCAAATAAATATAATACTCTTATATATTCAATATTTGATTTTGAGTATACAAAGCAATGCTTTTTAGACGTCTACTATTATTAGTGTATAGTTATGTATGCATTATAAATAAGAAAAAACGTGTATATAATTTATAAATATTATAAATATATTATATCATAATAATATATAAGACGTATATTTATAATACGGATTATTAGATATCTTATATTCAAACTGATACATTTTTATTTATTATTATTAATGTTATTTTATAGACTGGATATCCTGACGCACATCAAACGTCCAGGCCATCAACTTCCGGGAACGTAAGAAGAGAAGGATTATGTAACGGACAGGTTCACAGTAGTAGAGAGTATGAATCTCCCGAAAGTTCAGTTGCGTCGGATAGAGACCGACAAAGAAGTAAGATAATTTTAATGTTAAAAGATTTTAAGTTTCTAATCTGAGTAAGTCTACACTTTGAACAGTTGAACACGTGTATTTTCTGTTATGCGATACAAATAATATATGTAGATATTATAAGTTTCTTACCTTTCTCAACTACAAAGTTATTGTTGAGTGTATGTCACGAAATTAAGAGTGTCGAAGTTCATAAGCACAAAAGACAAAACCCATTTATTATAATGTATGCAAATAAATGTATTTTCTATTAAACAAAAAAGTTATTATGCCGCGTACGTGCCTTACCTTATAATATGTACTATAATAATTATGTATTGAAATTCAGCATTACCTTTAAAATTATAATTTTTAATGACCAAATAATATTTTGTCAGTATCTTATATATCATACTTTAATCATGAAAATACTCGGAATAAATACTAAAGTTATCAAAAGTGAAAATTATTATAAAATACCTACTTGATACCTATATATCTATTCCTAGTTCCTACCCAATCTATTGCATTTGTAGGTTTTTGTAATTTATCTGGATTTTTTTATATTTTACTTATTTAAAATTGTTTAATATTATAAAAAGTTATATTTTTTATCAAATTATATATTTCAATATAAGTTTGATGAATATGTTTTTCTTCCTTTGTAGGTTACCTATATGATTTAATTAAAAGTTATAGCTTAAAAAGTAAAAAAAAAAAAATACAAATACACGTTTTAATTTCAGTCTTCAGATGGTTATAATATATTTCTAGATATTAAAATCTAGTAGCGATACAAAATAAATAAGGAAGAGAAATTATAAAAATAAAACCTAATCAACTAAATCCTAGACACAAACTTATAATTCTTTTGTTTTTATTTACTGTATAATTTTCTAAGCTTATTGATCAATAGTTGAGAGTTAAAATTAAAAATGATTATTTTAGTATAATATTGTACATCCGATATGTATATTAATATATACAATAATATCATAATATAATTCTATAGACTAATGTAAGACAACATATTTTTTAATATTTTTTTTAGTTAACTAATTTAATTTTAAAATTTTAATTTCCATTACATTTTTAATTAAAACCACAAAAATAATTTAACTAACAATAACATTTTATCGAGAATTCATCGTACATATATTATTATAATTATTAGACAATATAATTTACGATAAACTAACGTGTTACAAGTGTTTGTATAATTTTTGTGACTTGTGAACTTATTATTATTCACTCATTATATTTATAGTACAATATACTCATATCAGTAATCGTCAATATGAATATGTTCGCAAGCCATATAGATACCAAGTGCTAAAATGTTTATAAATGCATTAATAATAAGTAAATTTTGATTTTATAAACAAGATGTGAGTTGCATCTGATTATGACGAGAACCTCAACTTGGCCACCGCTGGTATATAATATTGTTTAAAAATATCGTTAAATAACAAATATTTAAAACATATAGCTTTTTTCTAGCTTTCGTTTACTAGTGCACAACATATTGTACATATTCATTGACTAAACTTTACAAATAACACAGAATCAATTTAACAATTTAATTATTAAAATATTTTTACAACTTTTTTTTTACTTGTAACCTCTGCAGTATCTACCTATTCCTAATAATACATTTTTAAAACTGTAGATAGTAAATTTTATACTATTATTCTTATTCAACATTCCCTTTATTTCCCCGGCGAATTGATTATTTCAATATTTTACAATAACGGCTAGAGTTATCACTGTCAGTTGTACTAGGACGTCATTGAATAATTTAAGAGCAGACCTGTATATTACTTCCAAATTAAATAACAATACACAAACAACATTTTAAGTATAAACATTATTATAATAGTTAATAGGCAAAAGCGTTAATACTGTTGATATATTCATAATCCATTAATAATCTAAAATTAAAATTGTATAAAATAATCATTTTTAAACTCATTTTTTGCTTCAAATTATCATCATACAATGCTCTTTATTTTAATTGTTGTGAAAAACGTGTTATATTTCTTTATATTTGTCGCTCATTATTGGTCTGTATATACTGCATTAGTACTTTTTCTTTAACTCGAACTTAAATGCATTAAATAATATTTTAAATTTCATCTCACCATTATGTGAGAAATACATGTGTGTGTTTACAAACGTTAATTATACAATATACATATATTTTAAGCACATAATATTCATAGTTTTTTCATGTCCTTCTGTTGGATGAATAAACCGATACACTTTCTTCAATAAAATATTAAGGAAATTATATATATAAAATTTGTGAGTTTTAAATCCATTTGGTCTATAAATTTATTTATTTATTACTCATAAGTATGGTCAGTAATTGAGTGTGTGCCCATAATATGAAACTCAATTCAAAAGGTCCTGATCTACGGCCTAGAAACTATTTTGTGGATCTGTTTATACATTGTATATTAGCGTTTAAAAGTGACTAAAGGCTATAATATATTTAATGAGTTTAACAAACTGTTAAAATATAGACCGAACCACTTACTTGTAGAAGAAAATATAATGTGGAATAGTTGTTAAAGTCACTTTAAACTACCATATATTTTTAATGAATTAAAATTTAGAGATTTAGTCATGATTTCATTTAATATTCCAAGTTTAATACTTATTAGCGTTGCTTACCGAACATGCATGTGCTACCTATATCGAGTATGTAATGACTTTACCACTTTGGTAATGGACTAATGCATAATTAGTAACGCTTATTTATTAAATTACTGTTAACATGCAATAACTTAGAATATTATATCTATTGGATTAGATCCAACAAAAATTCACACTATAAAATGGAGAAGAAGCTGTTTTAATTTATACTATATCATTTTGGCAAATCAAATTCGTCAAACAATTTAATTTAATCTTTTTATAATTTAAAGCGGTAATCTGATTATAAGATTGCATTGTTCAATGCTCGCTATAACAATTAATAACTATAATAATTAAAGCTTTGTTAAGTTGGAATTTGAAGGATAATAAATTAATATTGAAGTACCTAACCATGTTTTTTAAATTATTTTTATATATAGTTGACTGAGTGTCATTACCATTCATTATATATAGGCATTACATAGGTTTCAATTTCAATACTTTTAAGCTAACGTCATACTCGACGCATATTTAAAGTTTTGAAAGTCTGTAAGTAATTTTTACAATGTTTACAAAATGTAAATTACAAATAGTAAAATTAGGTATATACTTATAATTATTGTATCAATCAAAAAGTCGTATATACTTTCGTTGTTTAATTATTATCCACCTTTTATACAAAATTATCTACTATAATGAATGTTGGTAATGATATGATAAAATATTTTACAAACCGTAGTATTATATATACATGTGTGTGTGTGTATCATTTTTATTTACAGCTGTATATGAGATACAAGTTCGACCGTGTGCTGGCATTGTATTGGTAATAATTGGTTTTGTCGTATTGCTCATATGGATCGCTCTGCCGAGCTCGTCCGAAGCGCCTGGTAGTTTTTCATCTCATCGAGAAGAAACTTTTGAAGTGGTCCGGCGAATTCTTGAAGAAGTGCCATTAATAGATGGGTAAGTTTTGAATTCCTAGTACATATCTATTAAAATACACCACAATTCTACCTATTTCATATAACTACTGTCGTTTTTCTATAAAAACATATCGTAGTATTTCAAAAATATAATTTTTACACTGTAAATATTTTTAATTTCCGTTACAAATAAAAAATGTTTAGCATTGTCAAAGTATATAGCTTTTAAATCTACTTCATTTCAATCACAAATCACTATACATGTTTATTGAATGTATAAAAATTGGAATAAATATCAATTAGAAACTGTCTTTTGTTTTTATATACGTATTAATATGTTTGTTACGTGATTCATAATATGAAATAATTATTATGTAACGGATCAAGTGCGTTTTTAAAATAAAAAAATCTTTAATTTACTATAACAATATAAGCAATTAAAGATGCATTAATATTATTTTAATTTTGCTATTATTATAATATAATATACTAAATTTAACGGATTATAGTATTTTTTTTTTTATTAGTTTTATGTAATATGTATTTATCTGAACTTCATAATTTCTTTTTAAAAAAAAAAAATACTAATATAATTATATAAATAATACCATAGATCCATTATATTATTAATACGTTCATTATCTTACATGACTTATAAGAGGATATGTTTTGAGGTTTTGACGTTTTCCTTTACTTAAACTAAGAATATAGTGAAAATAAATTATGAAAAATAAAAGTTTTATCAGTTCTTAAAAGTTAATTACTCTTAAAATGATTTGAGAAATACATTTATTATTTATTATTTTTACTCTTAATGGTTATTTTTTATTATTTCCGATTCAATATAATTTGTTTAACCGTGAATCAAATCATATCATTTATAAATTAGGTACCTAAGTCAAAATAAATATATCTGACTACTTGATTTTGTTTCTTAAAAAACTTTTGTCACTTTTTTGGCACCAAAAGTTTCTTCTTTTAAACTTCCGTCTTTAATTAGCCAAAAAAAAAGTTTGAACGTTAAATTATCTGTAGAGGTAATATGATGGAAGACTGCACTTTGTTCAAACTTCTACTTCAAAACATTCAATGTTTTGTATAACACTTGAGTAATCTTTTCTTGAATATACACTAAGTATATATTATTTATCAACACTAAATAAGTATTATCATTGAGTATAAATGTATAATATATAATATTAAACCTATACTACATAATATATAGTAATATCCTTACTCAGTGGTATTATTTAAAACAAAATACAAGACATTTGAGAACAGTTAGCTTCATTTAAATATTATAAATACCAAAATACATAACTTAAGTCTACTTTTACATGGTCTGAACAAAATATGAAAATCAAACTGTGCGTTACGCTTCCGATGATATAGATTGGAGTTTTTATTAATAATTGTTATCTTAGGCAATTAATATAATATAATATATTGATCAATTTTCTATACTTACCTTATTTATTTATTTATTTTAACTATCCAATAAATAATTTTTCTGAATATTATAGCTTTAATATTATCCAATCATAACTGTTAAAACTATTTTTAGAATGATGAATTTCACTTCTAAAGCATATTTATTATAATCTTTGATCGTGATATACTCATTTTTTAAGTTAAAAAGAGGTTTTGATAAATTCAACGAACCCCATTTAGCAAATCACCCGACAGAGAGTCATAAATTATATGAACGTAACGTTATCCACCACATATACTTGATACCTAAAGACTGTAAATATATAATTTATAAAAATCATTTTAAACTTTTCAAATGTTGAAAAATCTTACATATTAGATATTTACAAGTATCATAAAAATAAATATTAAATACAGTTTACGTCATCGAGTAAAGAATATGATTCAAGTAATGTATTTATCTAGCTATGATTTGATAAGTGAAATTTGATCGTTACATTACACTAAACTTGTTTAATTTCTATTTACACATCAACAATTATTGAAATGTATTAATTTATATAATAAGATATATTATAATATTTATTCATTTTTATTAAATATATAATAAATTAAAACTATTTTATCATAAATATTACAAGGCAATAAGACAATGCTGGGTGTCTAAGTATTTGTATCTCGTATCTGGAATTTTAAACTTAAAAAAATTAGTTTAGATAGATTTTTATAATATTTTATGTGTACCTAACCTTTACTTTTCTTAATCTTATATTACACAATTTTAAGATTAAAGAATTTATCAACTTATATTTAATAGTAAATACAATCATCTACATAAATCTATTAGGTATTTACGTTGTTTTTTTTTTTATTTATAAAACTAATATTTTTTTATTTTTTACTAAAATAAATTATATAAGAATCTATTAATTTTTAATTTATTAGTTCCTCTTTTAATATAATATTGAAAAACAATTATCAAATATGTCGTACATTAAATATGTATATATGTATTATGTCGAACCAACCACGAAAGTTATTGTTCTTATGACGTACATCGTGGTATGTAATTTTCTATTATGTAGATAATTTTCTCAAGCTAAATTCAACTTATTAATCATTTTAAAATACAAATCATGTCACACATTAGTATCCACTATTTTCGAAATTAAACAAAAATATTGATTTTATGTACTACTTTAACACTTAAAAATAAATACGCAATAATATCATTAGACAGTTGGAAAAAAATAAGTAATTTTTACTTATAAAGTTATAAATTGGTTGTTACAATAATTTAAATTAAGTTAAGTGTAATAATTAATCCGTGATTTTTATTAAATTTCATCAGTTATTCACAAGATTTAATAGTATATTTTATTTTTAATAAAAATCATTTTTACAACTATCATTGGCTAAGAAATATATCAATCTTGATCCGAAAGCATATATGGATGACCATTGGTCTTCTTAGATCTTCCATCTTGTTTATTACAAAGGGCTTTGCTGACAGGGGATAACCCATAAATCATGCGAAACTTTTTAAAATTTCGACGCCTTTGAGACAATAGCGGAAACTATCGTATTAATATTTAAACCTTCTTTCTTTGGGCTATTATCAGATATCTTACAGCCTTACAGCCTACAAATTCTCTTCTACTCCACAAAAACGATAAATATTCTCCGGAGGCACGCCTACCATGTAACCGTACACCTTTTATACTCAGAAAATAGTATACGTTTATATTAAACTATTTTTGAGTAATTTCATTTTAAGGAAACCATAAAAAAAAGTAAATGTTAAAATTTAAATAATATTTTTGTTTAGGTACGTTTTTAAATTGCATTGTTAATTCTACCAAATGCGTTAAATATCATACCTGTTCAAATATAAATTGTGCATCTTGATTTTATTGAAAATAAAAAAACTGCTGTACAAATATTTGAAGTACTCGATATTAATATTAACGTGTTTGTATCTTTTTAAACAGGCCTAATCGGAATGTCTATGTTCATTTTTTTAGATTCAACTCGATGAACCGAAAAATTGTAATTTAAAATTTTTAATATATATCAATCATACAAAGTATAAAAAACTCAAATATACATTGTTCGATTTCAAACATTTTTGCGGATTCACATTTTACTTATGTAAATAAAATATTTTAACGCCTGAAGATATAACTGTATACATACCTATTAGCTATTGTTTATTTTTTTTATAAATTTTAAGTTCATAAATTAACAGCAAATAAATAAGCTCATTTATTGAATGGAAATAATTATATGTAGTTTATCTTCAAAATATTTACTACTTAACTTAAACAACAACAAAACTGAAATATGTCTTCAGCAACTAACAGAACATTTTAATATTGAGTTACTTGTAAAGAAAAGAAAATTTAATGATTTACTTTGTCTCTACAAATAACTCAATTCTTAAATTAAGTAACTAGAATTACTGAAACGAACACTTTTATAAATGACCCTTGTTTTAAAAATCGTGTAACTCAAACATTCTACACAAATACATACCACCAAAATTACTGTATTTGGCTCCAATTAATAGATTGTTAGCTACAGGCGAATCACTGAAAAACTTTGATTTTTTTTTTCAATGATAACCCAACCAGGTTAAAATCTGTATTAAAAAATCTATAATCTTATCATAATTAATTTACTATCATTATCTTTTAATTATCTATACATTTTTACTTATCATGTGTTCTGTAGGTTACATAAGTTTAACTCTCACACGTATATATGTTGTTGTTGTATAATTTTATCATCTAAGTATACTAAGCACAGTATGTGCGCTTATTATTATTAAATAAATAAGTAAATAATTATATTATTATCATATCGTTCTTATAAGCAATCTTATATTATAATTTATAACAGTGTCAACTGTCCTACACATGTAACAACTAACAGTTAGAATCGTTTACCGAATGCAACGATTTATCATTTCTTTCAAAATATGTACAATTTATAATACAATATTCTATCCTATATGTTGGGGTGACCGAATCTGGACCATTGTCCAACACCTGGTTTTGTGTCCTGACCAGCTTTTTTATTTACAACTTTTAGATTGATTTTTCATTTGACAGTATTGTATTTTTTATTTTCATTTTGCTGACACATTGTTCTTGTTGAAGAGCCTCAATGAGTTCCGTACATAGAGGATGATTACAACCAAGAAAACAGTTTTCTTTTATTGATGACAAAGACGTTCTTATCTTAGTTATAAAAGTTTTCAGTGATTGATTATGCACGGCATCATCCCATTTTGTCAGTAAATCTTTCGTGAATTATATAAAGTATAATTATATATAGGTACACAACTTTTAAATTTAAAAGTGTTATTATTCTTCTTGCTCCAAATACCTACGTTGTTTTATTTAACGTGTTTTTCATTCATTCCAATCTGAATTGCTTTAAATATTCATTATAACGAACAAAATCAATTTTAAACATTTTTTTTTTTCATTATTATTATTATTATTATTTTATAATAATTTTATTGTTATACAATGATTTTGTATTGAAATCGTAGGTAATGAAAATAAGCATTTTATAAAATTAATACATTGTGTCGTTCTAATGTATATAGATTTGTATTACTTATAAGTCAATTATAGCTAGGTAGTACTATTATATGAGATAATATTATATAGTCATTAATACATTATATTATCTATGTGCAATTTATTTTCCGAAAACGTTAGTTTAACGAAATATTACTATTAGAAAAATATTACATCTTCACTCGGAATCGTTTTTTGTGTACAATTACGTGTCACTGAATTTAAATTTAACAGCCCGATTACAGTGACCTACTTTGCAATGACCAGGACCTTGTCACGATGCACGCTAGACACATACGAGTATGTAAAAATAAATAATAACAAGACGTGGTAACTGGTAGTATGATAGAAAAAAATGTCAATGTTCTAACCGTAATGTACTAATGATTATAATATCATATTAAGATGATCCATAAGCCTGCATGTGACTGATACCTATGATTAAAGATATTAGATTGTAGGTATAAAATAAGCTCTATCTATTTAAAGCACCCAGTGGTAACTCTTTACTGCTGTTTTGTATAGACACTTCGTAAACCAATTTGAAAGCCTCTTAACATAAGGCAAAGGGTAAGCAATAATTACCTTAAATCATGAACACAACCCGTACGAAGCCTACCCGCGGGCTACCACATGGAGCAAGGCCGCTTTGAGCAACCCCACACAATACTGTAGCAAAGAGCTGAGGTAGGAAAACCACTCTCTTCTATTTAACAAGTCTGTTCTATAAGTGATTATAATATTTAGTTTACATAATTCCATGAGTACACTATAAAATCAATTTATCAGATATTCTCCACCAAACTTTCCAAAAATATTATCATTTATTACATACATACAACATAAGCTATATTTCAATAAGGTATATTTCAACAAGCTATATTGTAAATATACATATATATTGAGATCGCTTTACATCATTCAAATGATGTTTTATAAAATATTAAAATTAAAAATAAATCATTTCCAAACAAATATTGGAAACTATTTTAATGTACCTATATTAATATTGTATATACTTAATTTTCCATAACTATCCTCGAAATTAAAGTTATGAACAAACATTGACATGAAGTTAAGGAAAGATAAATGTGCTTTTGAGCTATGATAATCTATGAGTTTAAATTTATATGATGATTGAGTAACTTCATAATTGATTACAAGTATAATTAAACATATTCGCAATTATAATTTATTAATAACGTCTTATAGTAGGACTGCAGTAAAATATGTAGAAAATGTACAAAAATATAATTGACAAATGTAACTAATTTCACATTTTGTATTTTATTATTCATCGTTGATAACGTAAATTAATAAAAGTTCAACATTTAAATTAATAATTTTATTTATTAACATTAGTGCAGTTAACCGAGGGGTGTAGTAAATGTATAAGATTTCTAATGTTTCTACGATTTAAATGTTATTTTATTTAAACGCTTTAGGTTTAAATTAAAATGTTGAATGGGTTTGAATTGAAACCCTGATATACAGTCCATACCTTTCAACTCGGAACATTAAGCGCAATAAAGGTAATAGGTATAAAACAAATTCTCTATTATTAATGATCAATGGTGGCGTCTATTTTAAATTATTATTTTACGTTTTCTCTCAAGAGCGTATTTTGTTGTAAATAAATTATAAAAGAAAAAATAACTACTTCTTCTCAAAGATCAAAGTCCCATTGAAGATTTAGATTTCTTATTACTGTAAAATAATAAGTATTAACCTGCCACAACATAAAGTTAATGATTTACTTGTATAATCAACGTAAATTGAAAAATCTAACAAAAAAATGTATTATCCTACATTCTCATTACGGTAGAAAGTTAAATTTTAAAGTATATTCAAATTTACATTTAATTTAACTACTATTCCGTAAATGGTATACGGGGATTTATTTGAGCACTATTACGATAATTTATTAGTTCGCATTTTATAGAGTTTCGAAAATCCTAAGTTACTTGGTGACATTATGGTAAAATTATTGAAATAATAAATATTTAGTATACATTTACTCATTATATAATTTAAATAGTTATAACTTATAATTAATACACACCCATAGGCGTAACTAGTCCTTTAAGTTAGGGGGGCTAAATTCCTAAAAATGTTTTAAAGCAAATTTTTTTTAATTGTATTATTATTTATTATTTTTATTTGTGTTTACAACTGATTTGAATGATTATTCGTTTATATGAAACATTATATTTTTTTAAATTATAGGCAAAAATAAAGTTAATACAAATATGTTTATATGCACATATGTACATTTACCCAAAAATTCTGGGGGGCTGAAGCCCACCCAAGTCTCCCCCTAGTTACGCCTATGTACACACCTATTATTTAGTTAGGTAATTTATCCACTCCATATGATTTTCGTTAAAATTACCAAAAGGTTAAACCTTTGATATGTATTATACCTTCTAATAATTTAAGCGATGATGAAATGCATTTTCATGATTATCGTTCCTGTGACTAAACTACCTACTGAAGTGCCTGTGTCTTAATAAAGACACTCTATAAAGCTTAAGTTTACCCAAACAATAATTTAATATTTAAATTATATACTCTAATATGACAAATATTTTGATAAGCCTATATAATGAATGCAAACGTTATAAACGTTTATATTTGAATTTTAGGATTGTTGGTTATAATTAAACTTTATTTAGATTTATTGTTTTATTTATTTTAATCACAATTTAAATAAGCATACATTTTAAATATTTTAATAAGCCAAAAATTTAATTTTATAGATTAATTAAAGTTTAGTTAAATTTACTAAAATGCTGTTGTAACTAATAGATTTTAATTTTTATAAGTTAATAGGTACATAATAATTATAACATTTTACTTATATATTATATTACACTTTAGTAAAAACTGTAAATTTAAATTATAATTTCTAGCATCGAAGCGATACCTATTATTGTTCTTTACTAACAATGTATAGTGTATACTTCCTAATCTATTGAGTACCGTAGGACCTAAAATATTGAATCTATTTTCAAGAATAAGTTTTTTTTTGAATAAGCTATATAATTTATTATTATATTAATTGGAAAATTATTATACTTTAAATTTTAATACTTACTTATGCATAAAATGCTAGAATATGTAAATAAAGGTATAAATAGTAATTATAATATTTAAAGTTGGTTGGAGAATATTTTCGGTTCTTGAGAAATAATATTAGAGTATAAATATAATATTAATATTATATATTATTAATAATAGTTTGAAAATGTTAAGGTTATACTAAATTAATTTTCTGATGCTATAGGGATGTATTTTTTTGTTAAGAATCGTCTAACGAACATATAAATTACAAACTTCAAAAACAAAAACATTAACTCGTGTGACAAAAAAAATGTATTTTAAAATATTATCACATACCTAATTTATTTGACTACTATTGCACTTAGTTTTTATGTTGCTAAAAAATAGAAGTGTGTGTGTGTCGTTATTAACCAAGCAAATTGTTATAATTTATTATATAAGTTATTTATGTACTATACAGGAGCTTCAAGGATAGTTAATCCCGAAGGCTAGTGTAAAATCTTTATGACATGAAATATAGATTATTAATCATGAGCTATAAAAAATAAAATTGTAGCAATGAAAAAATCTAACATAAACATAGAAATATTGAATTATAATTTCTTTAACAAATTCTAGATAATATATTTATCAAGTATATTTTGAAAAATATGTACATTTGTATAAGTTTAAATTAATAATATTTTTTGGAGTTCTATATTTTTCTTTTTAATGTTCATCATTTTTATGATGAACAAAAGAAAATTCTAACATAGGTGTACTCATTACAGAATATAATAAAACAATAAAACATTAACAACGGTTCGTTAAATGTTCAAGTGTTCAAGTCCAACTGAATACAAAAAAACTAATGGATGAATGACTGTTTTCTGATATAAAATACACAACACATGTATGTATGGGACGAAATTATACTTTTTTATGTAAATAAGTATTAAAATTATCACAATTAGATAATCATAAGATATAGTCTATTTTATTGTTGTTATAAATAAAAATTCTATAACGGTTTATGAATTTATGATAGGTAGTAAAGAAACATTCGATATGTTTGTTTCAAATATTTTGATACATGACAAAACTTTCAATAAACTTTTTGAATATATTATGATGTTAAAAAAAAAGTTTCAACAATGGCGTATTACTTTTGCTGACATCCAATGTTGCTTTCTTTAAACAAAGTAACTACCTAACTATATAATTTTAAATCGAAGAAAGGTACGTTATAATTTCATTATGCTTGATTTTCTTGATTTTAGAATTTTTTAAATATTGATGAAATCTAAGATCTTGGTTTATATGTTGACCCAATAGTTTGTTATTTATATTAATATAATAATATATCATTAGACTAATCATCTGACATTGTATATGATTTTTGTTTTTTATATCTTTTACACTACACTGAATCTTACCATACGAAAGATTTGTCAAAATTATCATTAATACGATTATACCATTTGTATATTTTACTTTAAATCCAACAATATAATGACCGCAAGTCTACTACAATTTCTAATTTTTAATCGTCTTATTAGTCACATACTCAAATGACAGCATGATTTATGTCCTAGCTGTCTCTTTATATAATATCATACAACTTAAACAAATCAATATAAGCTCATACATTTATATAAATCATATAAGTACCTATTCTACAAGTTACAAAATCAGAATAACGGAACAATTTAATAATATTAAATTTGAATAAAGAGATTTGGTTTTTTACTATACTTATAAAAATATTATCAAATTGAATCAAAAATAATACGAAAACGATTCTGGAACTGTAAAGAAAATAGGAAGAAAAATATAAAAATAGCGATCGGGTTGCTTATGCTTTATTCAGGTATTAACAAGGGAATAAAAATAATAAAGCCTACGGACTTAAACATTTCAATGAGACATTTATGGCATAAAGAAAACTAGGTCACAAGTCATAACTCATGCGGGATATGAAGAATACGTAATAAAAGAAACCTGCATAATGTGTAGAAATCTATTTTACAGACATTCAAATTCGATTTTATAAGTTATAACCCAACAAATAATGAGGAAGTACTAAGTAGTAAGTACTAACAATAAGTTATCGAGTCATATTTAAGATATAAAAAAAATTAACAACGATATTGATGAACGATTATTATTCTGTTGCGTTATAGAGCAATGAATTTAACGACATCATACAACTGTTAATGTGAGTAAGCAATAGATATTTTTACTTCCACATACTAACATACTAGGCGACATAATTATTATGTTACTCAAAAAAAAAAAAATGTTTTCGTCTAGAATATGATACATTAAATTACTGTACAGCAAACCGATAACGATGTTTGAAATAACTATATTATTTTATTTAATGGTAAATAGTAATTTCTAATGTTTAATTAGATTAATTTATTTTTATATATAATTTTGATTGATAATTTAAACTTGGGAGTAAAAATAGTTATTGAGATTTTCTACGGTGGAAAATCCGTGTTACCGTTCATTGTAGGTTTCTATAAAATAAAGAAAACAATATTTATTGTATTGACAATACACATCCAGCAACCATGAGCACGCCAATTGCTGTAAATATTAGCTAAATATTTTTTTTCAACTTTCAAGTTATTAATAAATTCTTAGAAAAAGTTTAAAAAAATAATTTAGTTTTAATTATTACTTCTACTTTATACAATGTTGATTTTTATACTTATATAATATTTATATTTGAATGTAATTAACAATTTATTGTATTATTTAAATTTTAAAGATTAAATTTAATTCATAATTTATTTATATTTATTTAAGATGAGTTCAGAGTTTTAATGGTATTTTTAGATATTATTTTTTATATTTTTATTTTTATTTTTATACTAAAAAAAATTCTTTTTTAGGCTCATTTATTCATATTGATTTTAATTATGCGTGGACTTTTTTTTTTAATGTCACTCAGTGACATAATTCCTTAAAATATCTACTGCGAATAAGTTTACTTGAAATTAAAATAAATGATTCTATATTGTGATAGAAATTCATTATTTTTAAATGTAATAAATGAACATCTATCACAAAAGTTTTTTTTTTTTTTAATTGAATCCAATCGAGTTATTCATTATCATGAGCATAATATTAAGACATATTTTATTAAATAAAGCATGAATAATTCTCACTTATTGATATAATTGAGATTTTATAAAAAGTATCTACTGTTTCAAATTCAATCTCGACATTATTTATATAGCTAATATTCTATGAGATAGTTTGCGATATATATTTTATGTCAAACAGTCTTATTTTTATTTATATTACAAAACAAATGTTAAAAAATGTGTTTACAAATAGATTTCAATTCACGGTCAGTGCGAATGCTCAATAGAATATTATCTATTAAAGTACTAAATAACTATATAAGCCATACTGTATGTATGGATGATAAACGGACGAATGTCCACGCAGACTTATGGAGGTATAATATAACGATGCTTATCCCAATGATGAAGAGCCCCTCGGTGACAAATGACTACAGGATTTTCCAACAAGAACGGTATTTCAAGTGATTGAATGATGGCGTTTTTATAATAATAAATAATTATGTTGTACAAATAAATTAAAAAGCCGATTTTCCTATTAATGATTTGTCAACATGTTTGAAAATAAATAGCAACCCATAATATTCTTACGGTGCATATTATACGTCATTGCTATATACATAATACATTATAAAATATTTATTGAATAAAAATAAAAGTAAAGTAGGTAAATGGGTACCGCTCTGATATATGCATTTTTGGTTACTATAGGTGTATTAAATTAGAATTAATTCAATAATAACTATATTATTTTATACGAAAAACTATAATGAGCGGAAAGGGTGTATCAACCTATATCACCAATTGATAATGTTTTTTTTTTATAACTATTAAAGTAATTTATTTTACTCTTAGTATTTATAGTACGTTGATATATTTTTTTCGAAAATATTGCGTTTATTACATTATTAATATTTTATTTTTATAATTCAATATCTATACGTTAGTTATTTAGTTATCTATACGTTATTTGTTTTCGAGTTATCAAAAAAAAAAACAAAATCGATTTTGTATTCGAAAATTAGATTTGCGTAAAAATTCCTGTATTTTCTTAATTTTTTATTTGTTTTACTGATTATAAAAATAAGTACTGGAAATAATTTTACCTGCTTAATGTATAAACTAGATCCAATTTAATATCCAAAATCACCCTGATTTTTAAAAATCTAAGCATTTTATTAACAACTTATCGTGTACTGGTGTTGTACTCATCCACAGTAATAATAAAAAAAAACATGGTAAAATCAATACATTAATCGCTCCGTTCAGAATCTTAAACGAATGAATTAATTTCGTTTAGTATTATAATATAAACTACAATTATTTAAAATTTAGCTATACTGCACTTTATTCGAATGAACTTCGCACGTTGTGTTACGCGCGTCTGATATATCTGCTTACCTGCAGTCATAAATTCACAATAATACAATATTATATATTTAATACGTGTAAATAAATTGAAAAACTCACCATTGTTAAGTATGCGTCGCGTAGACGCATAATACAGAAAGGTCATACTGTCATTGTTAACCACAGAGTTGTCATCGTCCTCCACACTAACGAAAATGTTCATAATAAAGGAAACGGGATGAGTGCTTTGATATTTTAGAACAATAAGTTAAACAGTAGAATCGCGTTAGGATGATTGGATGGCTGTCTATCGTCAGGGCACAGACACACAGTCGTTTGCGGAAATACATATAATATTATAATATTTATTGCACTGCCTAAACGTGTCGTGACTGGTAGACTACCGTTATACGATATTGTCGCATTTTAATATTCTCACGTTGTATATAAATACAAATGCGATTCTCTTGCAATAAAATATGTCGAAGACAATTCATTTCGGATAAGCCGTGTACCCGGAAAATGTGGGATAAAAGAGCTTAGAGAGCTGTTGAGCATTAAGAGTAATGTCGACCGAAGGCGGCGCACCTATATTTCTTAAATTATGATTTTGGTTTAATGGCTGCGATTTGTATATTTGGGCCGATTATTGAGATTTAATACCTGACAGACTCCGCGGGGTAGGTATAATAAATGGTTGTTTTTTCATAGAATAATATATATTTGTAGTTAATGTTTCATTTAACATTTTTATATTATTATTACACAATGTTTCCATTCAGCTTAGAATTATAGTGAGTTGTGATAACTTATACATATATGTAAGTTTATATGTATATAGTACATATAACCATTAAACCATACAACCATGCATAGTAAGTAAATACATTAATAATAACATGAAAGGGACTGTAAGCCTATAAAATATCCTGTTGATAATTACATTATTTTATATTTTTAACACTGTTATTCAAAACTACCTGGAACAGTGTGTTTTTGAACTAGATTCACGACAACACGCAGGATAACCATGATGAAGGGACATACGGTACGTGCGTCCACGTACCGCCATCAACATAAATACAGTGGAACCTCGATAATTTAAAATAAATGTTATTTCCTTGCGAAAACCTCAAATATTCGAAAGAAAAACTATAGATAACTCGAACATTCTAAGTTCCGAATATAGACACATAATAATGGATCATTTTTATAATAATTATTAATTTGTCTCATCTCCTTGTGCGTTCTAAATAATTTATTGAACCTAACCTCGCGTTTGTTATGTTTATTATTGTATTTTTCATTCGGTTTATTTTCACTACATTCGGTTTTGTTAAATGCAATTGATCGGTTGCACGTGTACGGTGAATCGAATGTTAAAGTTATTAATTATTTAATCACATATTTTATCATAATTTTTTAGTAATAATTTTAATTGTTTTAAAATTATAACAAAACACTCTTTAATAATATGTATATACTTTAACTATAGAATAATTAAAAACTATAATATATATATTATGTATATACGTTTTAGTAAATCCTTAAAGTTGAGACCACAACTATGTTGAAATTATTTAAGCCTCATTCACCAACCTATACAACTAAATGCTCGAAACAGTATAATAAAATTTTTGGATATATTAAACATTTTTAGCTATAGTATTATTTAGACAACGAAATATAATTTATTGGAAAAATGATTTTATATATTCTTAACATATCTTTGTAGTTCAATTTTATCATATACGTTGTGAAAAAATATTTTTGTTTATAATGCATTTTAGAGTCTGCAAGGCGATCAAGTGAAGCAAGAAATCTTTTGTTTCTAGTATTCAACATTGAAGTGCTTTTTTTAAATACCTACTTCCGTTAACACTTTTTTTAATGTGAATACTTAAAAAGTTTCATATGAGATTGGACATTAGTTATATACAGTACATTTTTAAAATAAAATCTGATACATTTTGTTAAATAATAATTAATTAGTAATTACTATGATTTAAAAAAAAGTAATAATAATGACAGTTTTAAGCTCATCACATATTAAAACATACATTTTTATTATTTCAGATTAAAACTTATTTTTAAAATAGTATCAATTGTATCAATTACAATTTTATAATTTTATAATTTTCAGATTTGATTGTAATTTGTATTACATAATAAATGATAAATAAAAATATTAAATATTTATTAGTTATTACTCGAGTTTAGTTGTCGTTGCACTAAAAACATTAAAACCAAATAATTACACACTAAAAATTCTTAAAAAACAAAGCATTAATAATTGCATGTATTAATGTATAGCATAATAAATTATAATAAAGAAAAACTGAATAATCATGGAAAGTAAACATATATTACCAAATTTCTTAATTATAATAACTAGGTCAAGTAATCATACGGAATAAAAAATTTTTCTTTCAGCATTTCCTTAACAAAAAATAAAAATAAACAATGATGTTAAATTATATTATACAAACTAAAAATACATTTGTAATTAAATATAACGACTAAATACTTTTGGTATAATGGGCTCCCTCACAAGTTTATAACTATATCAATTGTACCATATCGATGGATTAAATATTTTAAAGTAAAACGAATTTAGTCTATTTCCGTCGACATTGTATCCTATAAAAATAAATATTAACCTTTCAAATACTGCAATAGATAGATATTATAATATATTTAATAAAACAAAATATTATTATTTTCCATAATGTTTTTTAAATGCATTTTAAAAGTAAAAAATACTAAAAATAAATACAATGTTGTGTATCAAATCTTACATAGTATGCAGCAAATGTATAGTTAATCTAGCTGTATATTGGACCAATAGAAAAAAAGTAAATATCTACAACATCAGAACTCTATTTATTTTCAAATTAAAAATAAAAGTTTTATTTGTGTTAGAAGGAGAGAGCCGCATACATCAGTATTTTTTTTATAAACAAAAACAAATAATTAGACTAAAGTGTAGATTTTTGTACTAATTTTATAAAAATAGATGAGTTTTTATACTCTGTGTTTGATTCTTATTATTTTTTTTCTATAAATATGTACCTATTTAGTAACATCTAAAATTTAATATCATATTATGGAAATTACTCAGTAATGATCACGGTAATTAGTTAGAACTTGGAAAAAGGCTGCTATTCCTTAATTTTTTTTATAAATGTTTATTTAATTATAAGAATAATAACCGAATAATATGTATGATAATAATAAAATGTATACATAATATAATAACCCGAACTATAAGTGTAATATTTTATATAATTTTAAAAATTGTAGTCGATCTAATTCAATTAAATAGATTTTTTAAAAGTATTCAAGTGTTTAATGCAAATTGTTTTAATACAAACGCTATTTTCATTATAATATTACTTACTTTTAACTTATATATATAATATAATTAACGTATATACAATTCAACATAGCTATTTTTTTAATTCATATAAATAATTTCTTTGCTTTCAATCGTTAAAATAATAATAAGTAATAATCACGCAGTTAATAACTCAAGTAATGAAAATAATGAAAAATATTTTTGTTATGATTTAGATAAAATAGCTAAATAATAGATCCACTTAAAACATTACTAAGAACCTTAAAGAAAACTTTAAATTTACTATTTTTAGTACAATAAAAATATATCTGTCCAATTATTTTTTGTTAATAAATATTAAATAGTATTAATGGATAAAAAAAAATAAAACCAGCTTACGTCTATTTACATACAAAATATTATACAAATTATACATAAAAACGATTAATAATGATAAATATGTTATGACTCATTCAAATATATAATATATACTTTTTATTATTCAGAAAAAAATAAGTTGAATACAATTTTTACATAAATGTTAAATGATAAGTTATTTGAATAATAAATAACAATTACTCCTAATTGATACGTTACAATAATATATGCTCCAATACGCATAATGCGTATAATATGCGCTATACGATATTATATTCTGTATTCGCTGTCCTCTATAATATATATAAGTATATTATTATGAAGAGATATTTATTGCGAGTTCTTCGTGGTTGTATGAAAAATAAATTTCAAATGGTAAATGTACTCTACTAGAATGGTAATAACATAGCAATTTTTTATTCAAAATTTTTTAGAGCACATATACTGCTTGATTTATGTCTATTATAATATCCTGCTTGTACATTACAAACATTCACATACAACATTCACATTTTTATATAATCGAATTTTATCACTTGTTTGTTAAAAGAAAGAACACCTGTTTGTTTTATTATTATTATTATTATTTATTGTGTATTTTTCATACAACTCCTGATAGATTCAATTATAATTTGTACAAAATAATTTAAAACTAAACTTTTTATTTAATTTATTCAGCAATTTTACATACCTATTTCTTATGTTTGAAATTATATATTTTCTGTTTTCATACATCTTTAGACCAGATGTTATTGCTTACTATAGAAAAACTTACTCCTTTTCGTTTTTCATTAAAAGATCGTAAATCGAGCGTGTTGCACTGAACTTTATTTTGTCCTTTACGGAACAGATGCTGAACTTATTTTTTTACAAACCTTGAAATTACAGAAAATTTTAAGGTATAAAATAATAAATAATAAGCATGTAAGCTTATAATAAAATGCATTTTCATATTTACATTTACTTAAAACATTTTATAAAATTGTTTCATCGAGTGATATAAGTAATTTGTAGGTATATTTAAATACACAGCGCATATTCACTTATATAGAAGTTATGAAACTCGTTCATATTAGTAATCTAGTCTTCTTACAAATTAAACCATTTTTTTTTTCGTAAACTAATGGACACGTCTACACTGCAGAGTACTCGTTAACAAAGAATATTTAAGACTTTAAAGTAATAATAAATTAGTTGCAAGGTATCAACACTATGAACTAATTACATCGTATACATATATATGTATATATAGACAACTCTGTAATTTAATAAACCAACAAAAAGAGTGATTAAATAACTTATACATGGCTGTAAGAGGTATATCATATAATAATAGTAGGTATACGAGGTGTTGATGTGTTACAATAATTTGAAATAATTATATTACAACCGTGTCAATCATTAGGCATAAGGATCTTAGGTGACGAAATACGATGAGTATTGGTGAACGGACAGAACATGCAGGGTGCGTGTCCTTCGGGTGCGAAATGTCTCAATCAAATTTCCCATGTTATACTAATATATTGCAACAAATATAACTTAATTACCAAAATCAATAACAGTTCATATTTTGAGAGTGAATTTCAAATATTAAGATAATTTATTGTGTGCACTCTATTATTGAAAGTCTGTAACAGTTAAACATACGTATGTACACATGTATAGTGACTATAATTATACGAGTATATTAAAAATGGTTTTATGAGTTAATTGAATTTTTTTACTTAGAAATCAATTGGTCTATGTTTTACTTGTGATTATTTATTATTAATAACATTATTAATTTATTTTTCCTTTTCGATTTTAACTTAAAATAAGTTAACCCGCTACGACTATTCTCTCGAAAATAATGTGTGGTAGTGTTTGATTTGTATTTTTTTATTATATATATATATTAAAAGCTCATTAAGTGCTTTTAATATACATGTAATATAGAGGACCAATAATACTATATGAGCAGTGTGTACTACCTACTTTTGGAGTCCATGCATCATAACCTAACCTAACCTATATATATCAGAAATGTATTATCAATATATTATTTTATAAATTTATGACGCGGATATATAATTTAACCATATTAAATGTTATAATATCAATTTTTGTTTAATTAAAATTATACACAATAAGCGAATTATATGTATTAGAACGATTAATTCACTATAGTTTTAAACAAATGTATTCATTAGTTTTCTTCAATTCATACCTGATCTGACCTTATCTTCAGCTCTTGAACCTTTAAAAGAATTTTGCAAAAAGTTGACTGAATAACGAACATTTATTCTAAATGCAGTACTTTTAAGCTAAATATATATGTATAAGTTGAAAAATAAATAAAATATGAACCAACATTTTGGTCATTATTTAGTATACTTTCTTTACAATAACCCTCCCGTTTTCAGTCAATCACCTTGTATTTAGGTAAAATTTTATGAGCAATATTTATTTAGATACCTACTTAATATTTTTTTTTTTTTAATTTTTTTTTTTAATGTAGCTTATATACAATTTACAATACAATATTACATTAATTTTGTGTTTATTATTATAGATTATCCAGCATCATCTAATTATAACAAAAATAATTTATTGATATTGTCACTTGGAATCTGTAAGAAATAAATTTTTACATTGATAATAATATTGTAGCAAAAATTTAAGTATCAAACAAAACTGTTATGTATTCGTAGGTATATATAAAAATAATAATATTTAACTTTAATGTTTACTGTTCACATTTAATATTTACAATTTTAAAAATAAAGAAAATTTTCAATTTCTTAGATCTTTTTTAGAATATTTTTAAAAAACCGTAGTGAAACTTTACGTGCAATGTTTACTAGTCAATAAACACGAAACGTAAAGGTTTAGTTAGGCTTTGAAGTTTGTACAGAATCTAAGATGGTATAACGGTAGATAATCTGGTGAAAATATCAAAAGTGTTTGCAAGGGTTTTTTCAGTTGGTTACACGAATCCCGCTGAAGTTAAATAAAAAGTACTTTTCTTTTGACCTGGAAACTAGATAATAAAATCCATAAACCGGATGGTTTGTGAACGTATATATAAGAAATAAGAACTATATCATTGAATACTATGACAATAGTTTACAATTATTTATATATTAAATGTGAATTAAGTGTTTAATTTTGGTTTCTATTGTAAAATAGGTAGGTACCTGCTATTTTTTAAAAACACATACACGTTATTTATACATAGATAGGTACCAAATATACAATGATAACTAATGATATGTACTGTATAGCACATACTTATATATTTTATAACAATACAATTATAACATTAATCAAAACTAATAGAAATATAAAAAAAAATTAATTTTGAATTTTGATTCCTCTCCTCGTGATAACTTTTTGTAATGTATACTGTACACATCTACCAATCAATTTTTTTTTAATAATCTTAGTTTAAAAAATAATGAATGTATAAAATAATAATAATTTTTGACGTGACACTTTAAATGGCGCTAGGTATTTGAATCAAACACTATCTCAACGTTGCGATTTATGAACTAAAATAAAAATGCATATCTTTAATTCGTATTATTACTGTATTTTTATATACTATTTTATTATAATTTTACAATTTACATGTAGATTTACATTTTTGCATTGAATAATAATTAGATGAAGGATTCAAAAACAATTTAACAACACAATATAATACGATGAGCGTATTAGTAAAAGTCTTTTAATTTAAAAACAATAACAACTTTACATTTACTTACTACCTTTTTTTCCTTATATACTAGTAATACAAAAATGCATATCATAAAATGTTTTCGTAGTCTTTAAAAAAAAAAATTGGTTAATATACTTTATAGGAGATTACACAAGTATTGTATTTATGGATATATCCATGTTTTATTTAAAAAAATCAATAATACGTACATTTATTTACATTTATTTCTAGGCTGTTATAACTTTATGGATATTATTGTTAAAGTGTAAATAATATAGTATTTTTATTTATCATTTTATTGTTTTATTAAATAATTTTAGTATAATATACTTGTATGTTATTACTTACTAAATATCTTATTAACTAGGTACTATATATAACTATTAATAAAGGATAAGGATTATCGTTATTTGTTAGATAATATAAAAATATATTTATAAATATTTTTTGAATTCTTCATGAATTAATTAATTAAGTATTTTTTTGAAATCATTATAATTTAATATAATATGTACTTACTTATTCGTTAGTGATTAAATATTTGATATAGACTGATAATGCTGCAAACAAACATTTCGAAACATCCATTATTAATTATTTATTTTAACATGTTATAAATATTACATTTTATTCATACTCATTTATTAAAAATATAATCTTCAACTAGATTTATGGCCACAATTCATATCAACTCAATTAATTTTTTGAATTAGGCTATTGTCCTGCTTAAAGCCTAATTTTCATATAACTAAAGTCTCGTTTTGAACAAACCGAGACGAAAATGTGCCCACTCAATTCTATACAGGAATGTCTTGGTTCTATTTTATTTTTATTTTTTGTAGCATTTATTCAATCCAATGTCGGACAAGACATTTTCAATAAAACAATTCTTGAAAATTCGTTTGTTATTCTCAAAAATGTTTATACATCGATCGGATTAAAGTTTCGATATTCTATTTGGAGTTCTATACTTTCTTCCACCGAAAACACAATGTTGCAAAATATTCAATATATATAAACGTATATGTACTTAGTAATATTATGTCTGAAGAGTAAAATACACAATAGTAATTATTGCTCTATTCAAACCATGTTGTAAATTTGTAATACCGATCAACTGTGATCATAATACATTGTGATTTTTTAATTTCAACAAATGTTTCACGAACAATTTTTTGTTATGCACTTTACTATACATACCTTTTTCTTAAATTATAAAAATATTTGTTAGAAAAAGATTAATTTATAATATGATGATAATCTGTAAAAAAAATTGAAAATCGTGTATAGGTTTTTAAAATCGTTAATTTTGATTATACATTTCCCTTTATAATATTATAAAAATTAAAAATCATTATAAAATTATTATCATCACACAATAATAAGAAATAAAAAAAATAATTCTGCATAGAAAACAACTCTTTTTCATAACCAATCCGTTATTTAAATTCAAATAGGTACTTGGCTTAAAAATAAAACAAAGAAAATAGTAAGGTGTTACATTATAAGTTTTGAGTGTGCCTTAACATTGAGTAGGTTACTGCAATGAATGTATTAAATTTGAAAATTATTGCATACATAAAAGCGTTCTGAAAGGAGATAATGTGTTCACATCTTCTTCCAAAGTTATTTCATCATGTATTTATAATATTTTATCACTATAAATAAAAAGGTAAGAGGGTAGGCTGAACTAATCTGCGAAAAATATAGCATATATTATAATATAATATCATATTAAATTATTATTATTATTAGTTTATAAGTCAATACTGACATACCTTATAGAACGCTTAAAATATAATCATGGTGTAAATAGTTTAAAATTAATCAAAATATGTTGAAAATTGCATTGTGTATAAACAATAATAATATACAAAATAATGAAAAGTTGTAAATCCCTTCGATTAATAATATTTTAAGAATTACAGCATAATAGCAAAAATCGTTATCTTTCGTTTAAATTATTACTTCGTTAAAATTGAAAAACTTAAAATGTCTATAAAAATTGTGTTTCACAATTTTATTACCATAGAAAATGATGACACATACAAAAAATAAAAAACACATTCAATACATTTATCGCACCGCTCAGAATCTAAAATCCTCGATAACAATACAATATATTATTATGTATAATAATAACTATAAAACAGTTGACTCACAAAGTTTAGGTTGTCTCAAACCTTGATAATATTAAATTCTCGATACCTATCTCGAAAAAAATCTCCTTTAAACTTTCATAACACTTATGTTTTTCAATAACTCGAAATTATCGATTATTCAAATTATTTAATTCACTTTAAACTCCCAGTATAAAATATAATACAATTTTCAAAATAATCAGTCATAGTCATGACATTTAAACAATATAAACGGGTATATATTATATTATTATTGAGCAAATTAATAAAATATAAACACAGCAATTAAAATATCAATACTTTTGTAATAATTTCCTTCTTCTATCGTGTGATATTAAATTATTAACTACCATTTCAAATTTATTTTCATGACAGAATTTGATAGTATCTCTTATTTTTCTCGAAGATAAATGACCCATCAGATCACGCAATTAATTAACTATGTAAAGATTTTATTAAAGGTATAAATATTGAATTTGGCAAGTATTTCATAATATGTATTATTATACGCTTTATATTATTGGAGGTAATTCATTCAATGAATATAGTACAATATAAAATATTTTTAATTATTTATCGAACAATATATTATTGGTGAAACATTATACTTATATTTTAGAATAGTTAAAATAAATTTAAACATTAATTTAATGTGTTTAAATGAAATAATATCATACAAATTCCTAAATGAATTAATTAAACTCAGATACTGATACCGTATAAATATGTTTTAGTTTTAAAATAGCTGTGCTATTGCCTGTTTAGTATTAATTTGATTTATCAGTGTATCTTTAGTTATACGTCGATCGGTAACCATTGTATAACCTAATAATTCATTGAATGAAAAAACATCCACAATACAGTTATCTGTACAATAAAAACTATCAATAAAATTGTTTGTAGTTTTGTACAATTAAAAATAAAAAAAAGTATTGAATAATTATATTTTACAGTATTTGTATATCACCGATTTTCCATGTAATTTCTTGCTTTCTTATAAATTAGTTTGTTTCATAGACCAAGTAAAACTTTTTATAGAAATAAATTAATTTGAGCATTGTTTAAGTCTGCATTGATTGTTTAGCTAAATGGTGTAAAACTTTACCTAGGTTTCAAAATCAATGCTTCTAAATGCCAAGTTATGACCTTCACTATATCTCGTTCTTCTATAACTTATACCAGGGTTGACCAAACTTTTTTGGCAGAGATCTACTAAAAATCTACTTTACCTTTGAGGATCGACTTCCATAAAGAAAATTTTTTTATTATTGAGTACCTATATATATCTATAATTATTAACAAACATACTTGTATAAATAACAAAATTAAAATATAATAATAAATATTTTTAAATAAATTACTCAAATCTAATTTCAGATTAAATGTTATGTTTGATCTGGGCATTTTTGAAGTGTAATATTACATTTTGAGGTCTAAAATTAAATTCTTACATAATTGACTTTAAAATCGTCCACAATCGACCGTTTGGGCGCCTTTGGCCTGTACAATGAGATTATAATACTTCTAACTTAAATATTCTTCATCTTACTAATGATGTAATCGAACTTGGTTTCAGAACCTTAGTCCGTGCCCACACATATCATTTATTTCCACTAAAGCATTTTATGTTCTGTGAGTCTTATTAGACTGCTTCTGACTTAAACCGACTTGAACGCGTTTAACAAATATTTTTATGACGGTATTAGAAGTAGTGGGGATTATCCAGGTATTATAATGGAAGTACAAT
Source organism: Schizaphis graminum (assembly GCA_020882235.1). Taxonomy (NCBI): domain Eukaryota; kingdom Metazoa; phylum Arthropoda; class Insecta; order Hemiptera; family Aphididae; genus Schizaphis; species Schizaphis graminum. Next base: position 65,938,764 of record CM037032.1, read on the forward strand.
TTGTATAAGTTTCGTAAGAGTGATGGTTGTTAAATTTATCATAAAAACATTTGACTTCATCGTGTATTGTTTTTAATTTTAAATCTAAATTCAAGATATGATTTAAAACATACAGAGATACATTTGTTAACTTTTGTAGGGTAAATTTTGAAGGTTTGAATTTTAATATTAAATTTTTTCAAATTATCCCACAGATATACGGTCTATATTTCCGTATTTTTTTTAGTAGTTTTCAGTTTTGTATACAAAAAGCTTAATACCCATGGAGACCAGTGTATTTATTATTGCATAATAAACCTTTGAATATGCGTAGGCGATTATTTAGAGCTATTCATCTAATTCTAATACGGTGAACCCAAGCTTATCTTTGATGAAGTGTTATACCAAGATATTTAACAGCGGGAGAGTAGGGAATGGGGATACCATATAGAGAAACGTATAATAATAATAAATAAATGTTAAATATTTGCGTTTTTTCTTTTGTAAAAATAACAAATATTGAAATATGCAATTTACTTTATTAAACAAATGCAACTTTACTACAAATATACACTGTATTGTTATAATGTTCTAAACCACGAATTTAAATATTTTTATTTTAACGCATTAATTCAAATAATACTTTCGTTTTTTCAACCAAACAAATATTTTTGTTTATACGAAAAAATGAAAACTAATGCAAATAACAATCATATGTACCTAAATATCGACCTATTCCTGTAATAATAATCTTACATAAATAGGTACTGACATTTATATTATATCTGTGCATGTGTACATATTTTATACGTGCATAATATACACCTAGGTAACTATTACTTCATATTATATTATAAATGGGTACATGGTTAAACGTTTATGCATAAATTTACTTTTCTGTTAGTTAATATCTTATAATAGTGAAATAAGTCTTGTTGAAATTTGTAATTTAAGGGTATCACCAATTTACGATTATTTAGGCCAATATAATATATTAAATAAAATAGAATATAAAACATTTAAATCAAGTGCCTACATTTTTTATAAAAAAAAATTAATTAATTAATACTATTCATGTAGGTACATTATAAGATATAATTTTATCTGATATAATTTTTAAACATGTTTCAACACTTACGAGTGACTTGAGATATTTACAAGTTTTTATTTTATGTATTACAACATTCAACTTTAGAAGATCTGGAACAACACTACATAATAGGAGCAGTCAGGAGGTTTGAAAAAAGTATTATTTTAAAGAGGTTTATAGTTACTAGTTGTATTTTTTATTTATTTATTTCTTTTTCAAACGCTACTTGTCTTTTATTATCTACAAATTGAACGACCCTGTCCAAAACCTTATTCAGCGTGTTTCTTTAGAACAGTCAAAACTCTGGAAGTTATATTTGTATTCAATATACCTTTGTCATACTTGATATACTAAGGTACTTAATGTATAAATAATAACATAAAATAATATTTGGTTTTTATTAAGCGTTTTTCTTTTTTTTTTATACGATCGTCCATATTTCGTAAATATAAATACAATAAGTAGTCCGCATTAACCTCGATAATTTTAAAACCGATTATAAACAGATTATAACTTATTATAAATTATACATCAATTATGTGAGTAAGTACCAGCTTTAGTGCACGGAAATAAAATGCAAGACGGTAAAACCTTTTTAAATTATGCGTATGTCTTTACTGATAAATTTACTTTAGATTAATTATAAAATAATAAAGTATCTGCTCAAAACCATGATCAGAAATATTTAATTAGTTTATCAGCTGACTTGCAAGTTAACTCGCAATCTTTGCATCTTATTAATCTAACCACGTGGTTAGAATAGAAAATTCAATAATTATTTTTTAAACTTGTGTGAATTTATAAATTAAAATGATTTATATATATATATATATATATATATAACATCGTTTAGTTTTTAGTAAAAATGTATATTAATTTATATAAAGCATATATACAGTGGACCATTCACCATAACACTTCATTTAGGCGTGACGTTTTAAAACATATTTTTCCCCGCCCTATTTGTGTAAACAATATAATATTTTAACTCACGGTTATCATTAAATGTGATTTTGTTTTATAGGCACAACGATCTACCGTGGAATATTCGAAAGTTCGTACACAATCAGCTGATGTATTTCAATTTCTCTGCGGATTTGACGACCGTAGAACCGTGGTCGAAGAGTAATTGGTCGCAAACCGATTTACCGCGGCTCAGGAAGGGCATGGTTGGCGCTCAAGTAAGTTTAAATAATATGTATACGAAAAACCTCGTTTGCGGATGAAAGGTTTACTTTAATATTTTCCGTCAAACTCAAGCTGAATACAAAGATTACACGCGTGTTGCACTCTGAAAAAATTAACTCGCCAAACGAGTCTCACGTAACAAGCTGCCCATTATCGATCTCGCCTATTGTGTTAAACGTTAAAACCATTTTTATATTCTTTTCTTGCCGTAAACGATGTTTTTTTTTGCTCTCGTAATTCTTCGATTTTATTCTCAACTGGTCGTCCCGTTTTTAGCTATAATTCGTTCACGTATGTTCCAGGTATTCATTATAACGCGGAGTGTTAATATTGTTTTATTAATTTATACGATCTATTATTATTATTAAGAACTACCACTTAGACCACTAAAATTACACATTTAACCAAAATTACTCATATATTCCATCTCAAATTTATCAAAGATACTTTTAAACGGACATTTTTTATTTAATTATTCCAATGAAAATCTATCATTAGAATTCAATACATTTTTTAAGTGTTAACAAAGTCGGCGATGTTCTAATTTTTTTTTACCACCACAACTCTATGTTAGTATTATAATTTCACTGCAAATATATTCAGTGATTTCTAACGTGATAATGACATTTAATATTTCACAGTATAATATATTATATAATTGTCACTAATATACTAACAATACTATAGGAAAATATAATATATACCTATCGATGCCTACAAATGATATGGGCTTTTAAACAATCACAGACCATATTAAATTGTCCTGATACTTTCTATACTTACGAACATTTACGAAGCATTAAAAATTCTCATTTTAAAATATAAAAAATTAAAACATCGTAATCAACAACTCGCTGAGCATCCTCAATTACATATCCATAAAATGAGTTTATTCAACGCATATAAGAATTCGTGTTATATAATATTATGTACCTAATTATAATTGATAAACCATTAAACAATATCTTTCATATGGGTTCCTCTCATATATCGGGATACCCGGAAATGAAAATCCAGACTCGGCAATCTACGAATCCATCAGTCATCACATATTATTTAATTTCTTCATATTATACATTAATACACTTCATCTGAAACACTCAATGTTATCCAATAAAAGATAATGGAAGAATGACAGAAATGTTAGATTAATACTTCTCTCCTGCAAACTTATAAATGCAAAATTTAACATAGTAATTAAAATATTCTCCTAAGATAGGAAGATAGGAAGTGATCATGACTCGAATAAGAATTAGCCACACCCACCTAACTTACGCCTACATCATCTGTTAGAAACCATCACTATTATGTGATACATGAAATAAAATGGATCATCAATCAACTCGCCCAAATATGTTTAAATCCGCCAAATCCTAAATGGCCCACCTTCAACATCAAACCCTCAATAAAGAAAACATGTTAGCAATCTGTACATGTTTTCTAAACGATAAACTTAAGCAAAAAATTATAAATTGTCCATGCATGTTATAACTATATTTATAAGGATACAATTTATATTAATATTTATTTTTAGACATCAATTCCATGTAGGCTAAAAACCCTTGTAGTTAAATCTTTTCATAAATATAAAATATATATATAATATGAACCTATTATACCTATTCAATGACTTCCGTAACTTAATTCATAGTCCTTACATCTTACTACGCCATTAACAACATTTCAAGCTTATTGCTTAAAGTCAATACAACATATTTGATTTATATCAACACCATAAAATAAAATGTATACCACTTGAAAAATAATAATTATTTGTTACATACGAGTACACGCGAAGCTGCCTTTAAAAATGTTCCATTATTTATTTTAAATACTTATAAAATATAAAAAAATAAATAAATCTACTATGAATTCCTTATTTGAAATTTATCATTAAAGTATATCATTAAAAAAAAAAAATTAGATGTTATGACTTTGAATTATTGTAAGATATTTTATACAGAAAAATAAACAGATATTCTTATTTAAATTAATATGTCAATTTTTTTTTTGAACCTAAATTTTAAGAAGTAGCTTTCAATATTTTCCAATTATCAATTCGTTAAATTATGGTTATTTTACTTTTAAAAACCACGCACTTTTCAAGGATCGTGATCTTAAAGAAAAACGTGTAATAAAGATTAAAGTCTTCAGTTGCTATTATATGTCGATATAAAGCTAAATATAATAAATTTATCATAAATATACTTTACAATTAAATAAATATCTTTCTAAATTGTATGTAAAATATGCGTATATTATTATTTAAATGATTAAATTAGTAATAATCAATCAATATAAATTGGTGTAGATAAAGTTTTATAAGATATATTATTGTTTTATTGTTTTATATAATATTATTTAATGAATACATTAATAACCATATAAATCTATATTTATTACTTCATGTGGTCCTAATACTTAATTCATACTTTACTTTATAGAAATTATAGAATAATGAACTACATATATTATACTTTAAACGTCGGTATTTGTTTGTATTAATTATGTAAACAATGCATAAATATTAAAATACATCTTTTTGCCGATCTTTATAGGGTCTATGATATTAAATTCACTTTTGTAGTTCTGTGCCTAGTGGTCGGTAAAATACATTCTAATAGAAATTGTCCCTATTGTATGGAATCGAGTACAATATAATATTCAAATTTAATATTTACATTAAGTGTGGTCAACGCTTATGGCCCTCAAATGTCGAGATACTATGTTTTGAATCTCATATATCATTAAACTACATACTTTAAGAAAGTATTTTTTTTAATAATGTATTAATAAATTTTCACAATTTTTGAAAAATATCACAACAAAATTATTTTGCATTTGTATAGTGTAGTAAACATAATAATATATATTTGAGTATTTTAATATTTTAATTCACAAAAGGAAAAATTATTTATATAAAAAAAAACCCCATTAAAAAAATAAGTATCAATGTAAAAGTTTTAATTTCGAATTTTTGTACTAAGAGAGAGAATTTTATTTTAATTTATGGATATTGCACTCCATATTAGAACACAGTTGATTATAGCTAGGTATTTCGTATTATTTATTTAATCCAGATTCAAATCAAAACATTCATTTTTTTTTTAGATAAATTATTTAAATTCGCGCCATTTATAATAATTCTTTATTAAATTAAAAACTTGATTTTTTTAAATCAATATTTAATTTGGTATTTAGACCATGACCCAAAAATTATAATATTATTTAGAGAGTTAAATTTACGGTGGTTATATCATTATAAATTTATAAATATTATTTGAACTCATATAATATTGTATATTTAAGGCATAATTTTTTAAATGTAAAAGCTTTAACCTATAAAAAATTATTTCAATAACTGATTAAAAAATATCATTTTAAATAGAAAAAAAACATACAGTTAAGTAATATTATAAGGTAGAATATTAATAACAAGATACATGAATAAAAAAAATTGAACTAGTTTTTCAAGTAAACACAATTTTCCTAAAATTTCAAAGTTATATTATTTGTTTTTTAGTTACAACTTACAATATTCATTTATTATTATTACAATTATAAAAAAAACATAAGATCTTATTGTATAAATTAATTCATTTGCACTTATAATTTATGACAGCAATATTATTTAATTGTATTTTCTTTTTTTTTTTCAACAAAAATTTCATTCCACCATAAATTATAAAACTCTTTAATTAAATATCTGATCTTTCTTATTCTTTAAATAATTAAAAACAACTAAAAGAATAACGCTAAATATAGGTATTATTTAAAAAACGAATAATGTTGTTTAATAGCCGTTAGAAAACCAGATCATATTTTAATGTATTAATACTAATCGTCTTAAAAGTTTAAGTGGATAAAGTTTAATATACTTGGTATTCACCTATTTAGCATACTCAATATAATATTTAAACATATCTACATTATATATTTAGGTATGTTGGTATTAATTTGTGTATTTTACATTTTTTAAAAAAACTTGATTTTAATTCTTTGAACTTAGTTGATTCTTGCTAGAAAAAAATGTAATTATAATTTTATTATATTAGCAACTAAGCTCTAACGCAAATTATAAGGTTGCTGCTTTAATAAAATACTTCCAAAACAATAACTATATAACATAATGGTATAAGTTATTTTTGGTTTACTGAATATTAAGAATCTTCCACTGCATTAGAGCACAGTCTATTTGAAACCGACAATATAATAAATTATTACTTTAATTAGGTATTTTATGCAAAATTTCAAAATAATGTAAATATTTTTTTTTTTCAAAAATATAGAATTTTTCCAATCGCATGATTAAACCACAATACCTCTATGGGTTATAATTAATTTTATTAAAAAAAAAAATTATTATTATTACTTATGAGTTTTAAGTGATATTAATTTGTTTACTTGTTTGTTTTAGTTCTTCAACTTATAAAATACTTCATAAATATTTATCAAAATTGAAAGTAATATTTTTGTTATATTCAGTCGTGGTGTATGCTCACAAACATTTAATTTAAGTGGTTTCGTTTACGTCTAAAATAATGAAAGAAGTTCAAACATTTCAAAAACTTTTTTTATAAAATCTGTATCAAATCACTAATATTTTAATCCAATTTTTAAATCACAAATAATATTCAAAATATAAAAATATCATATAATATTTTCTGCTCCGTGAAATCCCTGTTAAACCAGTAGACCGAAAACTATTCAATGTTACAAAAATAATTTATAGGCCTTAAAGTTAAAAAGATTTGATACCGGATAAAATCTTATCTGCTAAAATATTTAAGTATAATAATTTATTATTATAATTTAAAATGTATTAATAATTTATTTATGATCAAAATTATTTTTCTATTTAATTTTTTCGGTATCTTCTTTATGATCCATCATTTTATTAAAATCCCTAAAATATTATTTTACATTTATTTTTCAATAATTTAACATATATTTCATATTATATTTAACACGTTTCTAATAAACATAAATATTAGATATACATATTATAGTTAGAACTTTCATGCATACATACAAAAATACAATAATTTTTTTAAATTGTATTAACATCTCATACTTAATATTTTAATTACGAGTTCTATACTCTGCAAAACGGAAAAAGAAAATTATTGATTATACAATTATGTATATTTTATTTAACATTGTTGAAGTTAAGAAACTTTTTTCAAAAGTAATATGTAACACATGTCATCGATTTTAACTTTTTAACTTAAACCTATGTAAAAAAAGTTGGTACCTACTTTGAATTTGTTCAAGTTTGTACATTCCTATTATATTTCTGGAAAATTGAAATGTATTAAAATTAAATTAACCATAACCTTGTAGCAAATTCAGGTTAGTAATTTATTTTATTTACTTAATTTTGAAAATGTATTCATTGAAGTTTACGACATTTGGACTGCAGAGTGCATATTATAATATAATATATTAAAATAAAATACGTGTTCTGTATTTTAATAAACATAATGAATGGTTTTAGATTTTTGTGCAATTACAGTATTAAATTTGTAAATACAATTTCATATCTTCAATATTCATATGTATACATATATATCTAGTGTACCTCTACTAACGAAATAATGATTTCATTTGTGTACCTATATAGTGTAATATAATATTATGTACTAACGTAATTTAAATAGGTCAAATATAACATAATTTATTAAGTTGTTAGTAGTTTTTTTATTCTCAACAGTCATATGTAATATATATATTTTTCAAATTATATCAGTTTATTTTAACAAATTATACTTTACATCAGTGTCATAATTATCGAGCCATATATTTTAGATTATACTAACTTTATTTAATTTAAATAATAATCAGTTTTATTTTATTTTTTATCTTTTTTATGATTTTCATTAAAAATTTCAAGAAAATAAATAAATTTATTTGTTTTTGGATTATTAAAATTTCCATTTAATTTAAAATACTCAATAAGAGGAATATATTCTAATACATAGCCCAATGCAATAATTATTCATAATCTGCCTTACCGAATAAAGATAGGTAGTTGATTTGAAAATAATCGGATGAAATTAAGTGCATCTAAAATAAATAATTCTTCAATAGTTCAATAGAATATTAGTATAATTTAAAACTTACGTGTGTAAAGTTGACACTACTACTTTGTTCTGTAGACTTTAAACCTAGGCCTGATATTTTGCAAACATTCCCTAAAATTTATCAAACAATTTTTATAATTTTCATACTTACACATTAAAAGCGCATATGCTTATACATTGTAAATCAAATTTCAATTATAATTTAATATTACGTGTTTTATAAGTGGATGTGGATACCAATAGATATTTTCTACTTTTTCAGAATTCAGACTCGTACATTTAAAAGAAATATTTTAAAAATTTTAATTACTTCAACGATAATTATTTTTACTCATTATAATCGTTTTAGATTTATATAATACTAGTTATTAGTTTCTATATTTAAGATAGGGTTATAGGAAACCCCATAATAGTGCAAATTGAGTACAACTTTGTCCAGTTCCTATATAATATAATGGAAAAACTTATCTATATTAATGACTATTTGCTTTTCATGGATTGAAATGTTACCGAATAATTATAATTTATGGGACGAATAGTTTACGCAATATTCGTAAATATTCATCGGGTTTCAATCCTCATCTTGAATGAACTTACCTACCTATATCTATTTATTTTAGACAATTTCTATAATTTTGAATTTTGATAAAGTTAATAGTTAGCATTTAGCTTAAGTATTTATTACACATGATTCTATAGTAATAATATTCTTCTAAAAAATAAATCTTAATTTAAAATAAGTATTAATATGTATTTTTAGAATTATATTTTAAAAGTATTATTTTCTTTACAAAATTAATGATAAAATTCATTCAAATTTTAAAAACCTATTTATAATTAATGTAAGTAAAATCAATTTTTCAGTTAAAATATAACATGTATAATATGGTTGCTTATTTTTTTTTCAGAAATTAAATTTAAATTTTTCTTATCGTATAAGTCTTAATTACACGTTGACTTTTATAATTTATTTATTTATAAATATGCCAAGCTTAATTAACTTGTTTTATTCGTTAAAGTATTCAGAGAATTATAATGTTTTAGCACAATATGGTTTTTGTAATCCTTATTCAGTGCTTTGAACAAATTATACCGGTAGGTATAACAACCAACAGGAACCACCAAAAACAAAACCCACAACTAAAAAGGAACGACAAATAATATTTTCTTAACATTCTTATAAGATGAATGAATTATTTTCAATACTTAAAGTTTACGATTAGTTGATATCTACTAAATCAGACAATAACAGTTACGAATTAAATCGGAGAAATATTCCCTTTATCGTTGTGCCCAGTTATTAATTATTATCATATTACTAAACACTAGGATAAATTTGTGTTCGATATAATGTTACACAATATGTGATTCAATTATTTTTATTTTTGTTTTATTTGACATTATTAATGTTAATTATACTGTTGTTAAAATAATTTTTATTTCCACAGTCAGAAACTAATTTTAATTTCTAGACTTATTCCGAATTCTTTTTGGCTATTTCATTCAATATAATATATTAATCTTCTATTATTACTACCATTATTATTATTATTATTATAATACTATTATTAGGTATGTAAATTAAATTTATTCATATAAGTAGGTATTGATTATAGAGTATTTTATAGTTTAATTTTCTATCCGTTAATGCCTATGTATTATGTATAATGTATATCGTAAATGTACCTAATTAATAGCACATAATTTGTATATTACTCAATATTTTAGTTGAATTATTCATATCTTTCATAATATGTCAATCACTAACATTTATCTACAGTTGGTCAAAACGATAAAATACATTGCTCTCAAAATCCCATCATATCGTGTTAACTAAATGATAATATTGAATTTGATTGACAATTTATAAATGTTTAATACTGGTTATTAATTCACCCGTCGCGCGTCGTATATAATATTATATACCTACGTTTCCAAACTTATTTAACATTCTGTATACCATGTATAATATTATGAAGTATGATTATTAAAAATTATTATTTGTTAAGTAGAAAAAATGTATTAAGTACATTAAAAAATGTTTAAATTGTTTATTATATGGATATATTTTATAATGATGAATAAAATAATGAAATTAATTAATCATGTTTACAATTTTCAAATATATTACAAACTCACACTTACACGAAATTACTCATTTGTAATCGAATGAAACTTACAATTATTATTGAAATTTTTTAAATGTATGTAGGCAAAATAAATAATATAATTAAAAATGTATTGAAAATATTTTATCTTTTTAATAAATCGCAAAATCGTGATTTTTTATAATGAGAACATAATATTACTTAAAGATAAATACATATATAGCCTAACTGCCTAAAATGTATTACTATAAAAGATTATTGGTTTCTACCAGAAGAAATAACTTAAAACGCCATGTCAATTAAAAATCCAGAATAATAATCATATAATATACCACCATTGTGCTTTAAAGATAATTAGCATTTATCGATGATTAAGTACCTACATAAAATTATGTTTTTTTTAAAATATCTTGTGTATGCGTTGTTGACAGTTTTGGTCAGCATATGTACCCTGTGGCAGAAAGCACTTGGATGGTGTCCAAACTACAATGGAACAAATTGACGTCATTAGGAGGTTGGCTGAAACCTATTCCAGTGATTTACAGCTTGTAACATCGGTAAAAGGTACGACATAAATCATAAATATATAACATGTCTTTTTCTAATTGCATATATCTATATCGCTTAATCAGGAATACGAGAGGCACACAAACTAAGAAAAATTGCTAGTCTAATTGGCGTCGAAGGTGGTCATTCACTGGGTAATTCACTAGCGGTGCTCAGGATTTTTCATAGCCTCGGTGCCCGATATTTAACCTTAACGCATACTTGCGATACATTGTGGTAAGAACTCAAAACATTATTGCCTATTTTTATACTAATTAAAATTCATACAAAATATTAAGTTATTTCGCAAACGCACAATATTTTATTACAATTGTAAAAATGTCAACAATTTGACAAACATTAAATCTAAGAAGTAGATTTTATATCATTAAATTTAAAATTAACTACTTATAGCCTATAGGTAACATATATAATTTTCATTTCGAACAATTTGAATATAATTAATTTTTAATAGAGGGAACAGATAAGCGCAAATACGTTCTAAAATTTTATATTTATTTTTTCACTTTCATGTTGATAAACCACTATCAACATTAGATTTTCAAAAGACAACCAAAATTTATAATTTTAAAACATAGCTTATGCAAATTAGTTTTATGTAATCACTGATGTATAAATATTGAAAATATTGAATATTAACCAAAAATTGTTTTTATTAATAAGTATTTAATCCTTAGTTGAGCGAAGGAATTAATACGCCACAAATCGTAAAAGTGACCATTGTGACTTCATTTATCTAATATTCACACTCAATTGAGATGCTAATATACCAAAAACTATAGAATATTAAAAAATAGTTTCTAATTGATATTTTTGATAGTCATTTAAAAAACAAAAATTTTAATAATAGATTCTCCAACAACAATAAGTGTAAAATAATAAAGAATGCAATTATGATATCAAGATTGTGCTAATGTATTTTCAATTTTTCCAATTGAAAAATTAAAAACATAAATAAATAAAAGTTAATTACTTTTGATATAAATGGTTATTAACTGATAATACTACTTCACTGTCAATATAATCTTTCCGTATACGAGTATAATTAATCTTCCGTGGTGCTCAATGACAAAATATTCGAAATATATCAAATGACATTTTACAATAGTATACTTAATACCTTACACGCTTAGGCCCATGCGTGAAACAGAATCTGATTAAACCTCCAAGTCCTCTTAATTATTATGCCAATAAGTTATATTTGTGGAATCCACTTATAATGTATCAAACAACTTTCATAATTAACTTTATCAAATTTCGTTAATTTGAATAAAGCTAACTATAACAACTGTACGTGTTCAGCTCATATTATGACTTTGTGTGTTCTATATTAGTTTCTTGGAGTAAGCTAAATTATGTTAGTGTATATATATATATATATAATATAAGGAATATATATATATATTATATAATATATTATATTGATGTATGCAAATAATGAAACTCGTGAATAATAATATTATACTGTTTCATTTATTCGCGTCCTTTTGTTCCCAGTTAATGGATGTGATGTAATAATAAGTGGCATTATTTCAGAAAAACGTCAATACAATCTTAGGACTTTTTATTTCTGTTTCGTAACAAAATGCTGGAGGGCGTGCGTTTTTACTGACTGTTCAGAAAAAAACAGTAGAGATCGCGATACAATCTATAAATCTAAGAGCAGAAGATAAAAACAAGATAAATCACCTAGCCACTTTGAGAGTGTTTAGAAATAATAATACTTTTTTTTTCTTAATTCGGCTCATTGGTTTCTTATCAATCCGCACACGCACACGAGCTAAACGTTTGGAAAGGGCGCGAAGGAGACGGACAGGGTGCGAGAGAGTGGACGGCGGAGATGGAGAAGGAAAAAAGGTCCGAATTGATTGAATTTCGTCACACACACGGTCGTTAAGTGTTCTGCAGCAAAGCACATTCGAGTGGTTTCAATGGTCTAATCGAATACGCGCGCGGGTCATGTCCTACATAAACTTTATTGACTCTGACCACGAGAGTAATATATTATTATGTTATGTGTAAGGTATTGTCGCCGCGCGCCACACGACGGCCGTACACGGTAGATGAAATCGAAAACAAATGCGTTGATGGCCGCTATAATAATAATAATAATATTAGCCGTATTGCTCTGCGGCCGTTTCGGGTTTAATCGAGAACGAATATTTCTCGTTCGGTTTTTATTTACGATTTTATAACGGCCGGCAATAAAAGGTGGCACGTGCTCGTACGTTCTTGCAGGCTGCGGATGCCGAAGGTTGGGTTAGCCTATATATACCTTTAAAATATAATATACTAAACGAGCTTTTGCAGTGTTTCTAAAAACGTTTCGTGCGGCGTCGGCATACGCGTGTATTGTTGCCTATTGACATATTTAGATAATAATATAGTATTCAATAAACAAATGCATATGACGTGCATTGACTTACACGGCTTGTGGCGTCTACGCTTCCTTTTTCAAACGGTTTTTTTTCTTTTTGAACTGTCCGTTGGTCGTTTTACAACCACGGAGTAATATGATTTCTTGGTATGAAAACGAATTAGATAATTTTTTGAGTTACCGTTGTATAAAAACTGATTTTCTGTATGATAGGTATGGTTGTTGTATTAAACGTTTATGCGCAGTCGAAATCAAATCATGCGCGAATAAACCATTCTGTACATCGAAAAATAACTACACATATTATTATATATTATAGGTAATGTAGGTATTATAATTTTATTGTTTTAGGTATACACTTATCGTATTTTATTTTTATCTTCTTCCATTTTTCAAAAATAAAACCTCTACATAATAAATATTATTATATACATACTTATAACTAGGACCCGGATTTTTATGCAAATGCATATTCTTCTACATTTGACGTATAATAATTCTGATTAAATATCTTGACGTTTCGTAAAATGTAGATTCTACTGTTAATTTTTTTTTTGCATATTTTTGCATATTTGCATCAAAATGCATAATAATTGCATATTTCTGGGTAATTACATAAAATGTGCATATTTAATAAATACTTAATAAAATATTTTAAATTTTACTCAAAGTTTGATATACATGCAGATTTTGCCCGATTGCCGACGTTCCTGACAAATATAATTCGATCGAATAGGTAAAACAAAATATTATATACAACAATTATTTAATAATAATTCGATCAAAAATGAACTTTCGATAATTCTATAAAATTTCCAACACATAACAGACATCATCACGTGTCTAGAAAAATCGAATGTCAATCTTAGAAAAAGTCTAGAATTGGTTCAAAATGTAAAAAATAAATTGAGTGAAGGAGGACGAGGTATTAAATTTGCTAATGCCTAAAGTTAAACTATCGGAAGTATTATAAAAAAATCCCGAATTATCACAAATAAAAAAAATTTCTGAAATTATAATAAGCTGAGAAATAAGAAACGATGATGAAGACCTTGGAGAGTTGTCACCAGTAGATATTTCTTGTTTCAAATACGCACCCATTGTGTCAGCAGACGTGAAAAGAAGTTTTTCGAAATACAATGCTACGCGACAATCGTAGAAGTTTTTAATTTGATAATTTAAAAGCACATTTTATTACATCATGTTGGCACTCATTCAATAATTAATACACATTTTTATGCTTTATATACATTTAAAAAATTTATATTTAAATTGTATTTTTTTTCATTTTTTTTTTTAAATTTCGATTTTTTAAACAATACATTTTTTTTGCATATTATTTGCATATTTTTGAATTTTTGAGTGCATAAATATGTGCATATTTAACAAAAATTTTTGCATAAAAATCCGGGCCCTACTTATAACATAATAATATATGATATTGTTTTTTTTTATTTATTTATCATATACCTAAATTTACTAATTTCACATTAGAGTTTGTTATTTTATGTTCCGAGCTATTTAAATACATTTATACAACACGTGTCTATTTTTAAAGTTAGATTTTACTTATTAATATTTGGAGTACGATTATTCAGTTTGTTTAAGTAAGTATACACTAATATAATATTAATTAATGAGTGGGTTTTGTTTAGTAACAACAATACGGCGCTATATAGTGCAAAAGTTAATGTCGTTTGATTTCAATGGATGTTCTATTAAAAGAAAAGCATTGAGATGGCTTTACATGTTTTTGTGCTTAATTATACAGTTTTGCATAACATATTATATAATTTACGTTCAAAGTCATTTGAATAACCACTGGTTGGGTAAGGATTCGATTTGTCTTAATCTCAATGTTCAGTCGATAACTGATTCAATAAAGTCATTGTATCCCGTTTGTGTCAAACATTAAACAAACGAGTGCTTCAATCATATAATATACATAGAATATGTAAATAGTAAATAGGTTTTACGCTTGCTGTGCGATATGATTAATATATTGTATTTGATACATCTGACAGAATGCCGGAAAAGGAATTTAAGGTTTTCATTTTTTTCTGTTCGTCTCATTTCATACATTCATAGTAAAAAGTACTTTTTAATAGTTTCCCACGTGATTTCTTGATATCAATGAAAAAGTAATCTACACCGCTCTTAATCAGCACGTCTATACACGAATATATTAAAGGACTCTGTTTATTTAAAAAATGTATACGCATTGTAAGATACTATTTGAAACAGTCATGTCGTGAATCATTCGGTTTTCAACCCTTATTTTTCGATTTGAACTGTAAACTACCTATACATCCGAGAATCGGCAGGGGGATCTTTTAGTCAGTTGATGACGAGACGTTTATTTAGTCGCGGGTCACAGCGCCAAACAATATATGTAGGTAATATCCCTACCTACCCTTACGCTTTTATACGTATTGCACCACTGACCCAACGATATATTGTATAGATTAGAATGCTTGTCAGTACGTTGGACAGTTTTGGTCTTTGGAGGTAGACACATTTCGTATCTCAATAATTCTGCAGATTATTATTTATGATATTACATCTTTTTTTTTTCAGAACGTTAACAAAAAATGTCTGTTAGGCAAATGAAAATGTTAGGCAATGGAAATAATAACTTAACCTCACCGTGAATGAATAATATATTATATTGTTTTTAATAGGGCTGGCTGTTGTTCTGGCTTAGATTCGCCAGAGAATGAACATCAAGGGTTATCTCCATTTGGTTTGGTAAGTACGCACTACGCATAATGCATATAAATATATATTATATATTGTATACAACACATTATGCGTGTTATATATTATAATATACATTAACAACGTGGACATTTCGATATTAAACTCGCATTCATTGGACGTAATATTAAACCCAAAATAAACCGTGTTCATACCTTCTATCGTAATGTCGTTTGTCTTAAATCTAAAGCATTAGTGTATACCAGTCTATCTAGTCTGACAATGACTTGATCCCATTATTTCCGCATTCATAACCTATTGGTCGTTTGGTCGTTGATACATTAATATTGTAGACAATACAAATACAAGCCGCCGTAAAAAATGTATCTTTGTATATATAATATTATATTTTAATTTGTCGTCGAGAACAGCATACACATACGCGTACTCGAAAGTCTCATTGTTTAAGGAACACAAATTTGAAATTTTCACTACACAGTAAATGTTTGAGTACAATTTAAATAATTAATACTACTACAGTTCCTACACTGTCGTCATTTGATGTACAATAATATTTAACAATGCAATTAAAAAAAAAAAAAAAATTATAATAATAACAATAACGGCTAAAATATTAAATGCCACTTGACAGTACATTTATTTACCTACTTCTAAT
The DNA here is from genome assembly GCA_020882235.1 of Schizaphis graminum. NCBI lineage: Eukaryota > Metazoa > Arthropoda > Insecta > Hemiptera > Aphididae > Schizaphis > Schizaphis graminum. The sequence goes on from CM037032.1 coordinate 65,955,529, forward strand.
ATGAATCGATCATATGACTGTGCCGCTGCGAGTTATACGCACTAGTATTAGTAGAGTACAATCTCATATTTATTTCACGTATTGAAATACTGCAATGCACCACATTATATACCTATTTGGTGTGCTAACGTGTCAATAAACACGCACAAAGTGCACAAGTATATGTACATTGTACGCCATTATGTAAGTTCTTCATTTCGGGTTTTCGGAACTCTTGATTTGCAAACCAATTATAGACCACCATGCAATAGTATGTTATATTTGCAAAATGTCATTTCATTTTACGATTAAAATAAAAGGTTTATGACGTTTATGTATTATTTCATAATTTAAATAAATAATTATCGAGCTAATTATACACCTAACACAATTAACTAAAACAAAATATCCCATACGCATTTGGAGAAATTCGAGACAGGACTATTTTTAAACATAAATCTCGTAGTTATAACTTATATTATACAGGGGTGTTCCCATAGGGTATACTACATATACGCCGTATAGCCCGTATAGGTACTCTCAAGATTTCTTTTCAATATTATGGGTATGCTGCGTATGCTCTCAATCTCAATTTTTTTCCATATTATTGACACGCTCTTTACCGGCTTTACTCCTATAGACCATAAGAAAAATATTCTTATTGTATTAAATGTTTATATTTGACGATATAGTATACTCTCAAAAAAATTAATGGGAACACCACTGCTTATATATATATATAGGTATTGTTGTAAACTTGTAGTATCTATCTCATGCTGTATTTATTGTATTTATTTTTAAAACTAAATATGTTTATTCTGTACAGATATAAGATACTATTTCGTTATAGTTTCTTAAAAACTCTACGTTTGAATTGACGTTTTTAGTCTTTCAACAGAATATAATAACGTAAAAATTCGTAAAACTAATAATTCGTTTTTACGAATGACATAGATATAGTATACTGTGATACGCTAAAGAGAGTATCAAATAAACATATTATATGAGTAAACGATGGTTGTGAAAAGGGTTGACAGTAATTAAAGATATCTAAGTGGACTAAACTCTAGTAATATAATCGTATAGGTTTAGTTGTAAATACTGTTTTACGGTATTCAATTTACAATACATACTGATTTAACAACGAAATATTATGATGTTTTATTATATTTGCTTCATATTATTGAAAAATAAGTTATTCCATTATAGTGTAATTATTGTTTGATTACAATTTTTGCATAATACATAATAAATCCTAATGAAGTTTTCGACAAATGTAGAAGTTTTTATTTACACGAAATTAACCAAGTGTTAATTTATTGAAACCGTTATTTATATTATAAAATATTACTCACATTTTATAATATTACACCTACTGCTTAACTTATATATTTATAATCAATGCTATTTTATCAATTTTTAGCTAGTACTCAGAGAATTGAATCGACTTGGAATGATGGTTGACCTTAGTCACACGTCTGTCAAAACAATGGAAGACGCACTTAACTATACTCTAGCACCAGTAATTTTCTCACATTCATGTGCATATTCGTTATGCACTTCATTGAGAAATGTTCCTGATCACGTGCTCAAACTAGTGGTACACGCAAGTTTTATTATATTTTAAATCGAGTAAATACATATTATTATTATCATACTGCATTTTATACTATTTTAATTTTAGGCCTTAAACGATGGTATAGTTATGGTGAGCTTCTACTCCTATTTTATAAGCTGTAATTCTACATCAACTTTGGAACAAGTTATTGGTATGTACTTAATATCGTAGAATGCTAAATAATTGTTGCTAGTTTTAAGTTTGTTAAAATAAAATTATAATGTTAATATTTTTTTCGTTCAAATTTCAGCTCACATTAACCACATTAAAAACGTAGCTGGAGAGGACCATGTCGGCCTAGGTGCTGGTTACGACGGAATTAACCAGTAAGAAAAATAATTGATTAGAAATAATTTTAATACGATAATATAAAATAATAATCTTCAACCGGTATTTATACAATAGGCATTATTATTTTACAAACAATTTATATAGTGAAATGTTTAATATGATGTAGCCAACGTGGGTTAGGTTAGGGGGAGCCAGTTGAAACGTCTACAATCAAAATATTGACAAGTTAAAATGTCGACGGTTGAAACATCGACAAGTACAAAATGTCGACGGATCATTATATCGACAAGTAAACAACGTCGACAGGTTAATATATCAACAAATTAAATTAAATTATTATTATTTTAATTTATTTAAATAAATAAAATAATGATATGATATATAAATAAAATAAAATATAGGATATGAATTATGGTTTTGATTTTGAAGGAAAAGATATCCATGAACATTCAGTTTATCTTTTCCTTTTTGGGACGCTATTATTAGTTCACAAATTTCCATTTTTCTATAAAAAAAATAAATAAATATAAAAACAGTAAAATATTTAACGCGACGTGAAGAATTAACGAAAATATTTGTAAAAAAATAATTTAGCTACTTTTAAAACTGTTTAAAAAAATTATAATTATTTATATAATTAGGTATAATATATTATTATTTTATCATCAATTATCTATATCTCATGGTATCGAGTTGATAATAAAACATTATTACGTGGATTAGATATTACGATAAGACCGCAATAAAAATATTAAAATAGGATTCGCACACGATTTTGTACATCGCCGTGAATTTGTGCCTATAAGTTTGGATAACTATATACTGTACGCATAGACGATAGAATTTTCCCGATAATTGTCAGTTAAATAGGTATACTATATGCCTAATGAAATATTATATTTTAATTTGATTTAATTATTTACAATACCTAATATTAAACAGCAAGTGTTTCAAGTCGATGTTTTGTAAATGTTGACATATTTTTTTAATTCATGAAATACTCAAAATAAAACTATATATTTCAAAATAATTATTTAATAAATACTTATATATTATTATAAAAATAATTACCTTATAAAAATGTAGCTTATTGATGAGTTGAAACAGCAGACTCTGCGAGGTACATAAATAATCGTACACGCGCGTTGTCGAAATGATCGAAATGATTTGATTTGACCACACAGTCGCATAAGAAATACCTACTATTTATTTTATCCTTATCTTTGTATACTAAATATAAAAGAATACCGCTCATTTTATCTCAACGTTAAATAATAAAATTTAATTTTTTTTTTTGAAATTTTGTACCTGTTGACATTGTAATTTGTCGAAATTGTGTACTTGTCATTATAATGACCCGTCGACATTTTGTACTTGTCGATATTTCAACCGTCGACATTTTAACTTGTCGATATTTTGATTGTCGACGTTTCGTACCAGACCCATTTTTCATATTTTTATATTCATATCAGATTATTTTGTAAACAAAATATTTAGGATTTGATTTTAGTTAAAGAAAAAGTAGTTTATAGGGTCTGGTACGAAACATCGACAATCAAAATATCGACAAGTTAAAATGTCGATTAATAAGTAAGTACATGATACATGATTATGAAATTTGTTTTTATTGCTATTATATAATCTATTCGGTGAATTTCATTAACTACTTTTTCTTTAACTAAAATCAAATCCTAAATATTGTGTTTACAAAATAATCTGATATGAATATAAAAATATGAAAAATTTTGCACCTCCCTGCCTAACCTGAAATCCAGCCGATGTTAGGTTAGGTTAGATTTTTACGTATTATATTATTAGGTATATTTAATAAACCAATAACCGTGCGTGTATTTCGTATTAACACGTATTCGTATACCATCATTTAAATACTAGATTATGAATATTATCAGGCCATCTGTTACCTATAGGTACCCATTAAAATATTATATTGTTAATTTTTACTATACAATTATACTGAATAAAAAATTGATCCGTCAGATAATATGATATATAATACTTTAAACCATAGCGTACGATGTATCTTTCTAATATAATAATACTATAGAATCTAACACAATATTTGGTTTATTCAATCGTGAATCGTGATGACATAATATGTATAATTAATGCAGCAACTCTGTGTTATGGATTATCAAGCTCAAATCTGTTAAGCGTTAAGCCGATTTACAATAATTCCAATAATTCACACTAAAATATTAAAATATAACATAATACGAGTATAGGCAATATAGGCTACAAATGTATTAAACTGTAGATATTACTAGATACCTATACTTATAATTATTATGTATCATGTGTTAATCGTCATTGATATTTGGGAAATATCATATTCTGTAATATAATATCTAATAGATATTATAACAGTAATATTATAACACGATACTACAGTGAATATTACGCGTATAAATGTATACCTAACTGAACTGCATTAGAATTGAAATTAGGATTTTGAGGCCCATGTAAACGGATGGCTATCCAGTTCTTAAATAAGCTTTAAAATATACTTTTAAAAATATTGTTTGAAACCATATTTTTACAGGATGTTGTGTTATTCACTTTTCACCTAATTAAAACCTAATCAAATAATAAAATATATTTTTATTTAATTATTTTATATTATTATTATTATCAATATGCATGATAATTAATTAAACCAAATATTAAATTCATATTGAAAATGTATTTTCTAAACATTATTGTCATAGTACATTTAAAACTACTTCTAATAATGGTATGTTGTATTATACGATATAAATGATTTCAGCACTACGAAAGGGCTTGAAGACGTATCGCATTATCCTCAGCTATTAACATCATTAATGAGTAACCATTCGTGGACTGAAGATCAAATAAAGAAACTTGCAGGCAACAATTTATTAAGAGTCTTTTCCAAAGTAGAGAAAGTAATAATAATAAATGAATACACTGGTGTCAATTATATAACTTACTAAAAATATTAACTTATTTTCAGGTGAGAGACGAATGGAAAGAAGATGGAATGAAACCAGTTGAAGACATTTTGGTGCCATTGAATAAAGAACCTCTGTTACCCAATTGCACAGATGGATATAATATGACTTGATGTTATTAAATATACATATTTTAGCAGTAGTGCCTACGGTAAAAAGTGAAAAATTTCCGTCGGATAAACGGAATCTAAAGCGCTCTAGTGATGTCTAGAGCCCCAATTATATCATAGTTGGGAACTGTTTAGTTACATTTGTATGCATTTTTACATTGACACAAAAAATTAATAACAACATAGCTAGTCCTAAACTTACATTTTTTTTTCAAACACGTGAACCCATTTAAATCAAAACGGATTTCGCAATATTGTAATAAAATTTACTTCGATAGGTAGGTAATTAATTAATAAAACGTACATATATTGGTCCGTATTTCGTATGAAACTTATGTAGGTATCCAGAAACAATTTTTTAAATCAGCTTTTAATTTTGAAAGTTTATGGAAACATCAACCAATTTTTCATCTTATCTCCTATGTATACGTGTTCCTAAGTTAAAAGTTTATAAATGGATAGAGAAAAATGTCATAACAACGCCCATGCACACGCTATAGACTTATGATTACATTGTCACGTATTATGTTGAATAGCAGTTATTCATTTATCAACGTATTCAACGCTCTGTAGACCAGACAACTTAGTTGAATTTGTAAAATATTTTATTTAGACTCAATAATATAAATGACTATTATTGAGGCAATCATTAAAGTTAGTGTTACACCATGAATACCATTGTTGAAATTAATTTTTTATTTATATAATTATATGCATATGTATATTATTATGTTAATTATAATTAAGTGTTTTAAAAAGTGTTCATTAGAGTTTAAAGTAAGTTAAACAATATTAATAATAATAATTTAGATAATATTTTGAGTTTAATATTATATTAGGTATTAAATTTAAATAAATGAATACAATTTTAAACAAATTGTTTTTGTTACATTATAATATGTAATATTATGACGTATACCTTTATTATTACCTACAAAAATGTGTACTATACAACTACACTATATTATGTATACGGTATACCATTGAATAACTATTGGTTATATGCGTTACAGCCAATAATAGTTCTAATGAATTGCTGAAAATGTGTAACAGTTATAACTTATAACTTATAAATATTGTACCTGGGTATTAAAATATGGGTATAGTTTTTGAGTAAAATTATTTTTTGACACGTAATATTTTGTTAACACTGCTCTTCACATTTGCATCAAAAACATTTTTTTTTTTTTAAATCAATACGCAGACGAACATTTGTATTTTTCGTTCAGTTGCATTTGGGATGCAATCGGAATACATGCTCCATTTTACGGCTTAGCTGTTACAAATAGATAGCAATCGGAGCATAAAGAAGGTAAAAAAGGTCAAAATCGAAAGAAATCGAAATACGCCCAGCATAACTCTTTGATGTAGGTACGTTTACACGTTCAATAGTTCGGCCAAAAGGGAACAATCGTTTATCGTACTCAATCTATCGCTACGCGGAATACATTTTATACTGTGCGCATTTGGACTTCTGACAGTCTTATCGTACAACAGTTTACGGCTATTTTCGAGTCATTGTTAAGATAATTTGTGGGACATCAGAATCGGGTATTAAATGCGGAGTCGCGGATCCAATTCACGAAATCCTGAGCACATTCCACAGCCAAAATCGTATAAATTTAATTAAATTAATTAAATTTTTAATTATTGTATGAGTGGTCAGGTTTTTCATATCGTAATAGTACCAGGATCACATAAGTATAGTATACAACTTGCGACCAGTATAAAAATGTCACGTATTTGTACATTTGGATGCCTATACAAAAACTTCTTATGGCGTTGGCCACCCGTCTGGGAAGTTTTTTTTTCGAAATTTATGTATCATAAAATATGTAGTATTATCATATTATTATTACGAAGCGCCATTTAAACAGACCCTCTTCAGTGTTATGAACAATCATTTTAAAAAAAATAATAATTGAATAAAAGTCAAAAACTGTATAATATTGACATATTATTGTGAAACTATAATTATACTTATTAAAATCGATGATAGAAATATCTAGATGTTTTTATTAAAAACTTAGTATAATTAATTTTTTTTTTTTTTTGAAATTTTTTTAATTGATTTCTATTATTTGAATCAATTTGAAGCAGATAATTTCATGTAATAATTGATGAAATAATTCTTCTTAAACTTTCGGTACATTTAAATGATTTACTAGTTATTTTAAACTACATTATGATTTTTTCAACATTCATCACTCTCTATCAAAATCGCAACAAACAAAAACGATAAATACAATAAATACATGAGATACACGACCAATAAAAAAAATCATCAATAAACTTGGAATTTATACAAAGTGTATCTGGTGAGTTCAACTTTTCTTCCTATTTGATAGCACTTTATTGTTCTCTATAGTCAGACCCATTGTTGAGTATGGTACCGTCATTTGGGACACTTAAATTTCTGATGATAATGTACAAGTCGAAAGGGTCTAACAAAAGTCCAAAAACTTTACGAAATACGCTCTAAATATTGACTCCCTCTTTCACGACTACACACCTGTACTCCGTATTCCTAATTTAAACTCGTAGCAAACTGCAAGCATACCAACAATCATTCTTTCTCTAAATAAATTATTTTGTGGTTCTATTAACTCGCTTTTTCTTTTTGATAAAATTAATTTTAAGGTCCTAGTTTACCATATTCAGAGTTTACCTCAAATAGTCAAATGTTTTATTACACATCGATCTGCAAATATCTTCAAAACAAATTCATTGACTGTATGAATGACTTGTCAATAATGAACCTTCGTTTCACACTTGTTGGTTTATTATTATTAGTTACTATGCCTATTACATAACTTATCTAAGTGATATATTGTTGTTTTACATATAATATATTGAGCTCTAAGTCGTTTATCATAAAAAATAAACAACATAAAAACCTGTATAATTCATTAAGTTTTTAAGAAAACTAAAAATTGGAAATAAATATGTATAATGTACATGACCATATGGAACCAAACAAAATCACTAGTTAAATTGACATTCTGTATATTAATCAAATTTCTAGTGTAGATCTATCGGGCATCTGCTGTATACGAATTGCCCCCCCCCCCCCGATATAAAAATTGCGATTTGTGACATACTAATTGAAGGGTCCATTGCAACAACCATTCAACTCCATTTTTTGAGCGAAATCGTTTTATTCGTTGATAAGATAAATAATAAAATGATTCACAAATGGGTGCAACAAATGTACTTCTCCATTAATTAATAAATTAAATATGAGTAAAAATGGAGTTGTCTGATTGTGAATTTAATCGCAACAAAAAGATAACTCCCGGAGTTTTCTGGTTGTTACACTAAAATCATTAAATACAAAAATAACAAGAAGTCATAATTTATTCAATTTAGAATATATATTTTATTTTTCATGCTAATAAAAAGATTTACAAAGTTTTTCATCATATTGTTACATTCTTTACATACTATACAAGGGTATTCTAACTAAATAAACTTAGTATTTTTCAATCCTTATTTTTAATTGATTTTTGAACTTATAAACATTCAAAAAACATGATATATTTTGGGCAAAAACAAGACAACTCCAGTAGTCCTTAACTTTCGAAAATTATTGAGCCTAATGGAACTTGCATAAAGGTTATTACTTATTATCATACCTATTTAATAATATGATGCAACAAGTAATTTATAAATAAATAGTATAAACAAAATTATTCTATAAAATTAATTTGTTCATTAAAAGAGTTTATAAGATCTGAAAAATACATGAAAATGGAGTTGACTGGTTGTTGCATTGGACCCTTCAATTACGTCCCGGGTTTTCTATACGGGCGTAAATCGATTCCGCCGATTTTATATCGATTCCGCTGGCTACTGTTTATTTAGTTTATAATATCTAAACATCGTTTCCGCCGGCTGTACTGTTTATCTCCCCCCCTCCCCTTGAATATACATTTTAAAATACTTAGTCAATTATACGGACAACAAATATCTGTTAAGCTTTCCATTCAAAATGTAGTTTTATTCTGCTCATTCAAAAATCTACAAATTTATTGATGTACTTAAAACCATACAAAAAGATACTTACAAAATTACAAAACGATAAATACAATATTTTTAACCTACCTTTAACAATATACAAAGGCGCAAATAGGGCGGCGCTTAGGGGGTATTAGCACCCCCAATTTTAAAAATAGCACCCTCAAATACTTTTTTGTAATAATATCACGATCAGTAGATATTCAACGCTATGCCCGGAAAATGAAGAGCTTAAGCACGAGTTTTTTATTGAAATGCGCCTATGGACCAATATAATACTTCATGTTGCTATTGACAGTCTTAAGTTTATATTAATTGGAAAGAAAAATAATGTATTTACATAAGACGCAATTAATATAGTTGTTAAATATTATCGGGATGCAATTAATGTAGTTGTTGAAAATTGTCGGAACGCAATTCGTATAAAAAAAGGATCTTGGGATGCATTCGTTTACAGCGGATCTATCATCAAATATATATACCTGCTATATTAAAAATTTAGAACTATTAATCCTAATTAATTATTACCTATTTTTGATATCAATAAATCTAATGTCTGACTTTATATTTTCAGTCATTACAATACAATTTACTATAGCTTACTAAATTAAGAGCAAACAGAAAACAAAATAAGTATAATATCATTTTAGTTAAATTGATGTAAGATTATAAAAATTCCCCATCGTATAATAATATCTTCTCATAGTATTTGAAAAAAAAAATCAAATCAATAATTTATTAATTTAAACTTTTGTGAATAACTGCATGTACTCAATCAGAAATTAAGTATATCAGTGTACATGTTTCAAACAATTTATTATTCGATAAAAAAAAAATTCATATAGCTCAATAGGGTATTAAAATTAATAAAGCATGAAATCTTACTTCTAACTTCTAAGCACAATCTAAGCATTATTTATAAACTGGAAAATTAAGTCAAGTCGACCTGATGTTTGATTAGAGCAGCGTCTTCTACCGTCGTCACTATGAACTTTTTAACAAATACCTACGAGAAGAACTTCACCAACCAACCACCCGCGACGAAAATGAACAGCAACTCACTTTTATCACTAGATGACGCTTACATATTCATAATGTCGGTATCTAATTTTCAGATTTTCCCCAGATAACTTTCAACAATAATATGAAATAGTAAAGTTAACGACCATATTCTTCTTTTTTTTTTTGTTACCAATACAAATCACCTATATTATTTGGCTAAGAATAGGAGGTATACTTACACCTACAAACCATATACATTTTAATATAAAATACTTGTACTCATATACTCATTAGCATATTGTAGTATGCAATTTCCAATCCCCATTTAACTTCAGAATATTATTAGACTTATGGAATAATATTTATTTCTTGATTCCAGAAAAAACTTAAATAGCTATTTAAATCCTATATGTATAATACAATTTTGAATACCTATGTCCTATACAGAGTGATTTAACAAGTATTCTCACCTCAATTTTTTCCTTTAATATTTAAAGAATTCTAATTATTGGAATTTCTAAGTATATTTAAAGACCATATTTTAAAACTCTCGACAGTTTATGTACTATTTAAGAAGTGTTCTATTGTGATAAAAATTTCCGTTTTTCAATTAAGAACCAGTAACCAATTATAATATATTATATTATTATTTTATTTATTTTTTTAATTATAATAAATTTAATTCAAAATTTGAACAAGTAACTTCTCAGTTATTAAAATATTTTAAATATGAATAATATAGGTAGTCTAAATGATTTTATAAGCATAAAATATATATAATGTACCTATTATATCTAATAATTATTATATTAAGACTATAGGTCTATTTTTATAAAATATAAATGTTAATAGATTAATACTAATTACTAAAATGTTCAAATTACCATGATATTATATATTCTAAATACATTATCCTTAATACATTATGTCATTATCCTTAAGTTAAATAACTCATTATAGTCGTTCGAATTTTGATTTTGAAACATCAAAATTATCAGAAAAATTCTCTACTAAATACCTAACTGTTTAAAAAGGGTATTATCATTTAAAAAACACAAGTTTGTATCTCTACAAGACTTGTAGAGATAGTACAAGACACTTCTCAATTCCTTAAGTAGTAAAAAAAAATCACAAGAATTTTAAAATATTAAAAAAGAAAAGGGGATGAATATGTTTCATTGCAAATGTTTTTGAAAATTTTTAAGGCGAACTGCATAGTGGATAATATATTTAATAACATTTCCATCCTATATTTTCTTAATAACAATTTCATTTCAGCTTAAGAAAATCAATTATTTTTAATATTGATTCAAAGGATTACTATTCAAATTAATTAGGAAAATTTATCTCTATTATTAGTTTTTATTATTACAATGCACAACTAGGTAAGATATTATGAATTAATTAGAAAATTAACTAACAACATATTAATTGTATTTAAAATTATAATTTTGTATAACATCGACATATAGTCATATAGATAAAAGAAACATTAATTCTTGTAAAGTTAATTTGAAAATCTCATGAAAATAGATTTATAATTGCCTATACCGAGTGTCTCGGGATGATAATTTACCCATTGCGATATTTCCTGAAATAATTGAGGTATCATAACTATGATTTTTTAATAAAATTCACGGGGACAAAAACTACAAATATTTCATGTTTTAATTTATTTTAATGTTTTGGTAAAAAAGTTAAAAAATATATTTTTTTATTTAATTATTTTCTAAAATATTGAAGGTAGTCCTTTTGTAAAATTTATTTTTCTGAAAATATTGACTTTCAACATTTCAATTTCATTAATTTCCTGATTTTTAATATTTTTTCTAATTTCGAAAAAAACTGCGAATAGTAATATCAATGTAGGTATCAAATATGTGGCCTACATTACGACCGGCGCAACGCTTTCAGTGTAATTCACAGTTTTTCTCGATACTAAAAAAAATATTAAAAATCAGGAGATTAATGAAATTAAAAAGTTGAAACGTCATAATTTTTAGAAAAATGAACTCTTCAAAAATAGCTATCTTAAATTTTTTTGAAATAATTAAATAAAAAAATATATTTTTTAACTTTTCTACCAAAATATCAAAATAAATTAAAACATGAAATATTTGTAATTATTGTCTCTATGAATTTTATTAAAAAATCATAATTATGATACCTCTATTGGCTCTATTATTTGATATTTCAGGAGATATCGCAATGGGCAAATGCTCACGGGACACCCTGTAGATACAATTGTATAATCTCGTATTTTTTAAAGTTAATCATATTTGTTCTACTTAGAGGGTACTATGCTTTTTGGATACAATTTTTTCCATAAATTCAAAATATTTTGTGCTGCCATTTGTTTGGCTGTTGATCGTTTGTTACTGTGTCCTAAGAATGTGTATTATTTTCAATAAATTTATCAAATAATAATCATTTAGGAAATTATTTTTAACTAAATACCTATTGCAACTAAGTCCATCGCATCACATTGGATTGAATAATGGTTTACCAGTTTGTAATCGATTTTGGGCTGTGATAAAAGTGTATATATTGGTGGTTGTTGCATATTTTTAACGCATTCATTATTCAATTCCTCCACATAATTTGTTTTAAACTTAATTAACGGACTAATGGTTTTTAATCTATACAGAAATGCATTTTATATATACTTAGGTACAAGAGCATAAAAAATATATTTAATATAATTTTTTTACTCTTTATCGTTAAAAGCTCTTATATGCGGTGAAAGAGTTCGATTTTTTTGTTTTCTTATAATTGAACGCAACATTTCAGCAGCTGTATTTACCTTTGCTTCATACTTGCTAGTACCACTTCCTTCCACTAAACAAAATTTTAGCTACTTTTCATAAAAATACAATTAATTACATTATTCACTCACCATACATCCCAAACAATGAACACGAGTAGTTGTAAATAAATTGTTGACCCGATGTGTTTCTTCTAAGGAACCGATAAGTTGGAGTGATCCCGTGATCTACAATTCTATTGTTTAACAATTCCGTTGGTGATCTCAAATCATATAAAATGAGTTCTGTTTCTTTAAATTTAAATTGACGTTCCTTAACAATAAAAATAATAATTATATTTAAAGTAGGTATATAACACCGTATGGCGTATTTGATTCATACTATTTCTTCTCTTTTTTTTTTAGATATATAATCTAATTCAAACGGTTTCGTTTGAATTTTTATTTCTGAATACAAATCATCCCTTGGAAGATTTAAAAATGTTCTTATTTCATTATATCTTTTAACAGCTAAAGCTATTGATTTCTCCATCCAATTTATTTTCTTTTTAAATTCATTTAATTCTATAATGAAGTTATCATATTAATGCTGATGACGTTAATAATATTATTAATGATATTATGTATTCATATCGCGGATTTAAAAATTGTTTGTTATTAATTAGTAATGGGTTAAAAAATTAAAAACAAGTTAGGTAATATAATATTCATTTATCTCATTTATTTGTTTTTTAGTTTCTGTTAAATTGGTAACATAGATGCCATTTCGCGTTCTGTCCCGTTTTATGAAATGGATAAAACTTTTATCCAGTTCAAGAAACGGAATTTCATTTAAGTAATTATTACACAATGTGGATAACTTTTCACGAAACGGACATTTAGTAGGTAACACATAACTTGTTCTGTAATCTGTACGTACACACGACGAAACAAATAATACATGAATAATTTTTATTAATAGAAACAACTTGTTTATTGCTTGTTTTAATAACCTGTAATAATAATGAATTATAAAAAAGCGGGTAAGTGAGTATCGCTTTGCTGTACATTAGGGGGTGAGGTGGACCTCGGACTAGGGTAGGTTAAATTTGAATGCAATGATAGGTATCATTGTATACGAAAAACGATTCTGAACGGAGATGATTTGTCAGTCTAGGATATATTATATTTAAATATAGTCATATATTCTATTTTGAAACAAATAGTATAGTTACTATATTATGTTACTATAGTTACTTTATAATATCTGTTTATTAATAAAAAAAATATTTGGCAACATACACATAATGAGAGTATGAAATTTAATTTAAATGTTGACATATTTCGTATAAATTCGAACTTTAAGCACTTATAAAAAAAAATTGTGACTAACGATTTCGGATTTTTTTTTATCACTTTAAGAACAACTTATAAGAAACCTTGTATTAAATTTTCAAGATTTTCTGGCCACCCAAAAATTTTTTATCGGCATTTGAAGAAAAAAAAACTTAGAAAAGTCGAAAATTTCAATTGTCTATTAGTAGCTTAAAAATGGTCAAAATATTTTGAAAATTTAACTGTAAAGAGATAACCATAATATAAACATTTTCTGAAAATTTCAAGTATTTACAATGATTAGTTTTTGAGTTACAGCAAAATCAAAAAATCGATTTTGTCGAAAAGTGGTTTTTCCGTAAAATTGCCATTTTTCTGTCATTTTTTTTTTTGTTTTTCTCAATTTTTTTGAAAACTATTAGAAAATTTTAATTTTGACCCCCCTAAAGTACCAACTAGATTCAATTCCCTATTCATAGAGGGGCTGAAGTCAAAAATCGGAGCATTATTACTGCTCCAAATGTTGGAGTCAGACACAAAAAAAAAAAAAAAAAAAAAAAAAAACACACATCATTGTAAAAGCAATACATTCATCACTTCGTTCAGAATCTAAAACTATAGATAAATAATTTTAATTAATTTTAATTTTAATTTTTTAATTTAAATTTTAATAAATTATTTATATTGTAAATTATTAATAATAAAATAAAATAAAAATAAATAAAAAGTAAACAGAAAATATACAATTTATTATTATTTGTTTGAACATAGGGTAGGTAATATTATGGCAACGCCTATTATATTTTAGATTTGATTTAAAACAAGCGCATTTTTTTATTTCATATTTGCCCCTACAATTACAACTATAAAAACTTTGCTTCCCTGTTATTAATGCCAGTATGCCACTATTTCCTTTTGATGTTTTTCTATATAGACTGGTATATAATATGATTAATATGTAAACAAATTGATTCGTATTAATATGTTGAAAATATTTTACATTATTCATTTTATAGTAATTTGAGATGCTAATATCATTGAAAATTAGATACCAAAATAATTTACTTTGTTTGTTTTTGGTTGTATTCTTATATTTTGATGCTATCCAAAAAGATTTTTCTATTTCTATCAAAACTTTTAGCTGATTAATAATGTCATGAGCTGATTTTATGCGCTCATTAAAATCATTAAAGATCATAATTTCCTCAGAAATTGATCTGTAAATTTCTTAATTTAATCATATATTATTGTAAATATTATTAGTTTATTATTAGTATTTTTTTTTTTTTAATTAAAATGTTTGTCACTATAGGTACTCACTAGAATCATTCAAACGATCTTTATCGATTACGAGCTTAGTCATAAAATTATTGACACCTGTAAACGTTAATTTCTTTTCTTTTTCATATAGTTCAGACTGGCTAGAGTGTTTTGACTGATTTGATTGAGTGATATTTTTCCAGCTTTTAATTTGCTTTTGTTTAAGATTATACCTAGCCAATTGCATGTGGTCACTTAACTATTAAATAAATCAACATTAATTATTTGGTAAATAACTAATTTTGTAATTTTTTTTACATCATAGTCCATTGTATTTATTGAGTTATATTTATCTTCAATTTACAAGGCGATAAAAAGTGTGCAAAGTAGTATAAATTACCCTATTTAATTAAAATTTAGTGTTGACTAGATGAAAAAAAAGTGTTGTTAAATACCTATTACTGTTATTGTAATCAAATTTGAGACTATAGTAACCAAGCAAACACATTCTATCTATAATTATTACGATTAATAAATTATTAGTTTAAATTAAATTCATGAAATGATGATTTAAAAATAATAAATACCTTTGTAATGATATGCTCACATATCATAATTTATTGTATATTTTATCATTTTATTAAATAAATAGCGGTAAAGTTTTCGCACCCAGATAGCCGTTAATAATCCCTATTGATCACTGATGAAAGAAACGATTCACATTGTTTGGTCACATAGGAACTCACACGTTATTGTGACAATATGGCACAAAGCATGTGATTTATTTCGTGTGCCACCAAAGACAAGGGATGGTCCAATGAGACTCTCCGTCGTCGGGGAGAAAGCCGATTTCTCTAAAGACGCGAAGGCCTTTGATGGAGCCGCCTGCGACACTGGCCGGCTTGACCACGTCGTCTTCTCTCATCAATGTAGACATACCGCCCTTTCGAGTAACGTCTCTCTCCTGAGTGCAGGCACATCAGTAATTAGTATCATCTCTTAAGAGTGCAGGAGTAACACACACCCACCACACCGGAGACTGCGAGCGACAATTGGACCATTTTCATTCAACGAATTAATTTAGTGTTGTTCTTTTTTTATTTGGATTCGTGTGTTTAACATTTCTTAATTAAGACAACTATACAGGTCAGCGAATAAATTAAGGTGCATGAACATTATTTTATTTGCGTCAATTTGTATAATTCTGCTTCTCTACATTTAATCACTACAGTGTATTTGATTAGGTATACATATTCTCGAATCACGATCTCGAGAGCCCTCCGACCATCAGGAGAAAGGTAATAGCGTAATTTTAAATAATTTTAATATTTAAATCTGATAGGTGACTTTATTCTCCAGCACTTATTAGTGTAGGAAGAAGGTCCTACAGATCCGAAATTTATTCAAGGCTTGTGTCCCTTGTATCTGTAACTTTAAAACCAACACAAATTATTATTATTATTTAACCTTTCATTATATTTTTCTTATTTATTTTATTTTTGCGTTATTACACCTTATTTATAACATAATATTATTTATCTTAATATAATATAGCCATATAGGTACTGCATCATACAAACAAATTATTTTATTAAATATGTTAAATGTATCTTTGGATTTCTGTTCATACAATACATATATAGATAAGTATCATGAACATAGGAAGTTTTTTTTTAATTTTTGCATAAGAAACTTACCATCTTTACATAAAATTATAAATAAGTAATTCAATAAGTAAATGGGATATACTGTAGGTAATTTAAGATGGTATTATAGGGGATATTGTCTATGGGCACCACTAGGGATAATTTGTAAACTTATCATTACAAATTTACAACTATGAACTATATTTTTTAGAAGATAATTTAAATTGCCTTCTCGTTATGTTGTCCTATGGGCTATGGATTATGAAGACTGAAGAGTGTGAATTATGAATAATATGGAATATTAATATTAATTATTTTATAATTTAATATAATTTTTAATTTAAAAACAAACAGATATCTAATAATTTTATAAATATTTATTATACCTATGAATAATAAATGTTATTAAATTATCATTAGCCTTCTCTACTCCACAAACAAAATTATTAAAATTTGAGTTAAATTAAAATTAACGTTATATTATTACCTTCAAGCTAAGTTATAGGTTCATTAGTTCATATATATAAATACAAAAAATTATTAGTTCTCCTCCATTGAAATTTTAATAGATTTCTACCTATACGCATTTAGTATTTACCTAAATACCTATAATATTATTAAATCCGCCATTGATTCGAAATTGTTTGCCGCGGAAATCTTTTATTTGTAGCGTATCAACCTCATGATACCGTGTCGTTGTCTATTATTCTTTTTTTCAATGTTTTTGAACACCAATTTACCATAAGTTATTATGAAATAACTAATTCGTCTAATTCATATTAAAATAGTATAATACTACTAATAATAGAAAATGATTCGACTATGGAAATTTATTGTGTTTTGGTTGTTTTTACAATATCATAATGTTGTTATATTTATCTATATTTTTATTATTGCATTATATACAAACGGTGTCAGTGTGGCGACACTGTAATCATGTAATCTCCTTGCACAGATATATACTAACTATATACTATTAGTATATATCTCTGTCTCCTTGTACAATGCTACAATGTCGTTATCGTATCAATATGAAGATGAATAGATAAAATGATTGTCATATGAATAGCAGGGTAATGTTCTATGGCAATAGTGTATTATAAGTCATAAGTGTAGGTTTACTATTTTACTAATTTATTTTTTTTTTTTTTACGGTTTTCATGCGTTTCGGCTATGTCCGTTTATTTATCAATACCACCAAGTGAAGTAACTATTGATTCGTGTATTCAAATAAACACCGTAATCTAAAGTGTGTTCGTTTTCGTTTTATTCACCCGACGCCGGACATCTAAATTACTCATACAAACTACCTATTTAGACATACACCAATCAAAGGACTGCAGTTCGTGATTGACCGCAAATCAAAAAATAACACCCAAAGTACGCGCAAGGTACTTACATATTTTTAGCTTAATTTGTATATAATTAGACCCAATTATACAAGTACAAAAGTAGAAATGGACAACATTAGGAAGTTCGCCGCATCATCTGTTGTTTCGTCTTGCAAATTATTGTTTGTTTTCTGACAACTCGTGTTAAATACCAAACAATTAATTTGGTTTGTATTGGTTCAGTTCTCATGTGTCTCAATACCGAAGACTTGATTAAATACGCTCATGATTATTTGTTAGCTTTACATGGCAGAAAACACCTCCATTTCCAATAACAGTGGTATTGTGGAATTTAACCACCATTTAGTCACTGATCAAGAAACAAGGATGAGTGGATCTGGTGGATCAAATAGTGGTGGAACATCGATTGGTAATCCAACTGCTAGTGTTGGCACTGTCAGTGTGTTATTGCCCAGTGGTGGTGGGACAAAGCGAAGAAGTGCTGTTGGCAATAATAGCTCTCATAATGGTGGATCTGCTTCAAATTCTGCATCTATATCTGCTGATTTAGCATCACTTTTTGAATGCCCTGTTTGTTTTGATTATGTGTTACCTCCAATATTGCAATGCCAAAGCGGACATTTAGTTTGTAGTACATGTAGACCAAAACTCAACTGTTGTCCAACATGCCGTGGTCCACTTGGAAATATACGCAATTTAGCCATGGAAAAAGTAGCTTCAACAGTCATGTTTCCTTGTAAATATTCATCATCAGGTTGTCCTGTATCATTATTGCATTCTGAAAAAGTTGAACATGAAGAATTATGTGAATGTCGCCCATACACTTGCCCATGTCCAGGTGCTTCATGTAAATGGCAAGGTGGATTGGAACAAGTCATGGAACACTTAATGGTTGCACATAAATCTATAACAACTTTACAAGGAGAAGATATAGTATTTTTAGCCACAGATATAAATCTCCCCGGTGCAGTGGATTGGGTCATGATGCAATCATGTTTTGGCCATCATTTTATGCTTGTACTTGAAAAGCAAGAAAAATATGAAGGACACCAACAGTTCTTTGCTATTGTGCAATTGATTGGTAGTCGAAAGCAATGTGAAAATTTTGCTTATAGGCTAGAACTAAATGGACATCGAAGACGTTTAGCATGGGAAGCTACACCAAGAAGTATACATGAAGGAGTTTCAACAGCAATTTTGAATTCAGACTGTTTGGTTTTTGATACAAGTACAGCACAACTCTTTGCGGATAATGGAAATTTAGGAATTAATGTTACAATATCAACAAATGTGTAAAGCACATAAATATTTGTGTGGATTAGTATCCATGAAAAATAACGAAATATTTTTCTTTTATGACTTATTCCTAACCAACTAATTAAAATATGGATGTAAATAAAATAGATATTAATCAACTGCATTTTGGAGAGATAATTAATGTATGAACCAATTTATAGTGAGAATTTTTATATATTTCTCATTATTCAAAAAAAATTAAACCAATACTTGTATCATTTAGTTGACAACATTTGTTAAATAATTAGCCTGAAAATATAATTTAAAGATTTTATTTTTATCACTGAGTATCTTAGTTTGGTTATAAGACTTGAGTACATACATATATCTCACATATTCTTTAAACTTGTAACTATAAAAATAATATTTGTTTTAATAATAAATTTTGTTTATATTTCTGTGAGTTTTAATATTAACTTACATTTGTTTATTTAAAAATACTATTTACAAAAAGAAAAAATATATCTAGGTCTATTATTAATAATTAAATCAGTTAAAATTCTAAGATGTATTTCCTTTTTTTCGCATGTATTTAAATTTTTATTCAATAACATAAATATATCATTAAGTTGCAATGATATGCTTAAGACATGTGTTAACTATTTTTGTTTGTCTGGATTTTGTTCATTACGCGTGTGTGTGTACTCGTCATGTTATGACTTGTGAGTTACGAAAAAAAAAAATGTAAATGTATTTTAATGATAAATTTATAATTTTGTATAATATTGTAAATACATCTTGTAGGTATAATTTTTTTTTTTTATTAAATTTACAAATTATAAAAATAAAAAAATTGTCAATGTTTCATAATTTTTTGAAATAACTTATGAAACATATCATTAAATAAATTAAAAATGTCAAACTAATTTGTTAATTTAATAATTCAATGTGTCTCAAATATACAAATTATTATGTTTAATATAGTTGATGTTGAATTGTGTTTCTCATTAATAAATATTTAAAAAATAACTTGAGATTTTTTTCTTAAAAAATAAAGATAATTGTATTATTAATAAACATATGTGAAAATGAGTACCTAGTAATTCTAGGTTTAATACAATCATTAATTTTCATGTAATCTAAATTAGTTTACTAAACTTGAATGTATTTAATAAATTATTAGGTACCACAGTAGGCCTTACTTTTCATTATTTTGTTGTTTTTTTTTTTTATTTATTACCCATTTGTGTTCATTTTATATGCTATTTTATCCAGGGGCAGATTTAATACAGTGGTGCTTAAAAGAACTTTAAGCTATCTCTTTAGACCTTAATATGCCCTAACTTATAATACAGATATATAGGTAGTATATAATATATAAAAATATACATTATATATAATATAATATTATATATGTTTGTGATCCCTAAAATATGTGCATCCCAGGCAGTAGTCTAGTATGCCATGAATCTGCCCCTGAGTTCTTTTTTACTTATACTTATTATGTGGTCATTAATAAAAGTGTCTAATATAACTTGTATGTACTAATTTATTATAATTTTATATGGTTCAAAATATTTTTTTTTATTATTATTTTTATTACAATATTTGAAAATAAATAAAACCTTTTAATAAAATTACTTTATGTAAGTGACTAAAATATAGTATTTTGGTAAAATTAGATATTGTTTTAATTACTTATTATGAAGGCATTATTATAAAATATGTATTTACTACCTATACTTAATAAGTTATAATTTATAAATATTGATTATTTTTTTTTATTATTTAAATATTTACAGACCAAGTGTTCAAGTTTGTGTTACTTATAAGTATCTAGCATAATATGTCTTAACTATTGGATTTTTTTTTTTTTACAAACTTGGTAATTTATTAATTAATATTTAAAACAATGACTTTGTATACTTAGGCTAAGTGAATAGTCTCAACTATTGTTGTAAGTGACACATCATTTAATTGTGCAATGTTATAGTTGCAATAATTCTGGATTTTTAAATTAAAAAAAACATTAACTGTTTCATTAAACATAAATTATAAATATTTTAATAAAATTGTATGTATTAAAAAAAATTAATAATAAATATAGATTTTTTTTTTTTTATTACACATTGATTTAATTATGATTTTTATTAGTGTTTTAAACTGTTCAAAATTAACCTTAAAAAGGCAAATATTTAAACTGAATTCAAAAGCTAATAGGTTAGCATCAACTGCACTTGTGTTGGTAAAATGCTGTTAGCATAATATGCTTGCATCGCCAATAAAACATAATTTTACCACTATATGGCAAAATGTGTGTGTGCCTTTTTAAGTGTTCTACTTTATATTACCAAAATCAATGAAAAACACTAAAAAAAATGAAATAGAATTATTATTATCTAGTATATTACTTTTTTTTCATGTTACCAACATAATACTTTTTACATTTTTTTAGGACTTAAAAGTTTGGTGCTGGTTAGATACAAAATTTGAATAGCCTAACCAGGCTTAAGTTTGAATAATGGATGCAAGTATTGTTTAATTTAATTTTTTAAATCAATGTTTGGTACATCATTAACTTTTTTTTATAATCATAAGCAATTAAAATTTATTTTATTTCTAAAACCTACTAAAAATTGTAATATTATATAATGATGAAATAATTAAAACTTATTTTGATTTTCTAAATGTTATACTAAAAATAATTGAACTGTTTTAATACTATTTTTAAATTATAGTTTTTTACTCAGTTTTCTGTGAAGAGTATTGAATTAATAATACCAATTATTGAATTATTGCAATTATTATTTTAAATTTACTATTATACAACAAACGTAACATGTGTTGTATCTATATAAATTCATCATAAGTGATTTGAATATTAATTATAATAGTTTTTTTTATTAGATTAATATTACAATATTACAGAAAATACATATTATAATATTATAATCTTCTCATTTTGTTCATTAAATATCTAAACATCTAAAAAAAATTTGATTTTTTTTTGTTATGCAATCTAAACATACATACCTACTTCATATATCAAATTTTGTATGGTACACTTTCTTTTAATACTTAAAATAAACAGATTACATTAAATAAATTAGTTAAATTACGCCAGCAAATCCTTATGCAAGAAGATAGCAAAGAATGTAATATTAGCATTAACATTGTACTTAAATGTAATGAGCAATGTATGTTTGACTAAATTAAAATATAAATGTTTTTGTTTCATATGTGATTTTTTTTATTATAACTGTCAAACACCTGCGAGACCTTTAAATTTAAATCATATTAACTTATGATTTAAGTGCAAAACTTACTTATCTCAAGTATTGTAGTAAATACTATAATTATAAAAATCAGGGTCGGCCTGAGTACCCGAAGGCCCAGGCAGGAATTATTTTTTAGGGCCCAATAATTTTATACTGTATTTTTGGATAACACAGTACAAGGGGCCTGGAACTATAATACGGCAAGGGCCTAGGCAGGAATCCCGGCCCTGACCAGGCCGACCCTGATAAAAATAAGTAATGACCATTGACAAACAAAAACAAACATATTTATAGAATACAATTTTAAAAATTGTATAGATTTATTTTTTTATAATAACTTACTCTTGGCTATTAATTTTTCTGAATTTTTATGTTTTTTACATTTTTTTACTGAGAGTATGCAACTCCAATTAGAAAACTTTCTCGGCAATAAAATTTTTCTATGAACTTACTGATATACAAATATGTTTAGTGCATGCAAAATCATTATTAAAGGTTAAAGAATATATTATGTAAAATTATAATATGTTTTAGGAATATATTGCCATATTTGGGCTTAATTTGATTATTGTATAAAAAAAAAATTGACCTTCATCAGTTTCTACCCTTAACATAAAATTAGTTTATATTTTTATTTTTTAAAACATGTTACTATTATTATTTTTCAAATTCATCAATCTGAATTTTAGGTATGTAACTATGTGCTAAAATCACACATATAAAAATAATTAAACAATTTATACTCCACTATACCAATACATTGTAATTATAACCATAGTATGAATTTTTTTTTTTATTATTAATAAATACACAATCTGTACACAATAAGAGTATAGGCTATATATAAAGGAAGAAAATCTTGAATGAAGAAGCCACCCACTGATGACACTTTGGTCTTTTAAATACCTAGTATAAATTGAATGTGAGATGTGACTATTTAAATATTTTTTTTAAGATTAGGATTAATTTAACTCATAATTTTTGTAAACTGTTACTTTTCTTTTGTTTATATTTTCAGTATTTAATACATTTTTATAAAAAATAATTTTTTTTCAAAAAAAGAAAATTTATGCGTACAAAATATTATTTTAATGTAATTATAAAGCATAAAAACATCTTATTTTTAAAATTTTAGGCGCTTATAAATCCGGTTTATGGTTTAAATATAATGTTAAGTTTGAATTATTTAGTAGTTTTATATTAATATAGTAATATGAATGACTATTAAATTAATGATATATTATCATGTAGGTAATTAAGAATATGTATGATGTGTCTATACCTACTCTACATGGCAAATTTGAAATTTTTTCATACACATAACATAATAATTACTTACTTAGTAATTTGGCATCGGTAAGATATGTCATTTAGCAGTGAAGTACTATTGATTTACCATCACTAAAATGTACAATTTATCAACATTTTAAACTTGTGTAATTTATAATTAAACATTTTATTTTAATTTTTAGTAAATACATATATTATGAGTAGATATATAAATATTTTATCACATAAAAATTAGAAAAATTCACTAAAATATAATTTGATCAAATCTCAACAATTGTTAAATAAAAATTTTATTAGACCTATACTGCAATGCTATTGATATCTTAGTAGTAACTTCGATAAAACTGTGTACAGTAAATTTGTATACAAATAAATCTAATTTTAGACTATTAGGTACAAGTAATATAATACCAATTATTATAACAATAAACTTTTATTTAAAAAATACATAATGATCAAATATCGTAACAAACCAAACTTATTGTATAGTTGATGTACAAAAAAGAATCACAGCTTTTACCCTAATAAATGTTTAAGTCTTTGGTTTTATTTTTTAGTATTGTATGATACAAATCACTAAGTCAATTAGGAAAACAACAATTCGATCATACATAGTATTACTAAAAACATAAATGTAAATCCCTTTCAAACCAATGCTTAATGTACAATAGTTTTAAAACAGTTTATAATCTTTTTGCTCCATTTACAATGCTGTCGTGTAACTCTTGGGTGAGCGGAACAAACTTCCTTCCTTCATTAAAATATAAAGGATCTTCAGCAACTTTGGTTAGATCAAATCCATCGTTTTGAACATCATTTTTTTTCATCTTGAACGTACCTATACATATTTATAAAACAGTTTGGTTAAAATTACTAAAAGATTAAATGAAAAATAAACTAACCAGTTAGAGACACAGGTGTCTTAACAATTCGCAAAAATAGTGGTCGTGCATAGGCTGGTAATGATTTGTTAATTCCAGCAGATAATTTATCCAAATCTAAATCACTAGATTCGTCTACAATGGCGACCATTCCAGCTTTTCCTTCTGTATGTGGTATCTATATAAAATTTATCGAATAATTTAAATACAAATATAAATAATTATTTAATATCGTAAATTACTTCTACTCCATAAACAATGCAATCTTTTAATTTAACTATATTACTAATAGCAGCCTCCACTTCTGATGTAGAAACATTTTCACCTTTCCACCTATCAAATAAAATTTAATCAATTAAATAATACTTAGAATTTTAAACTATTAAAAATATAAATCTGTTAGAGAAGCTAATATTGATATTTTTAACTGGTAGTCCTATCAATCGGTAAATATCATTAAATTTACCTGAAAGTATCTCCTGTGCGGTCTTTAAAGTAATAAAAATTAAGTTCATCCCGAATTAGCACATCACCTATATTTTAAAATATATCATTAAAATTTTGATAATCTTTTTAAATAAAATGTATACTACAAAATTACCAGAATTGAATACTTTATCTCCTTTACTAAAAACATCTTTGATGATTTTTTTCTCAGAAGCTGATTTCTCTACATAACCACTAAAGGAATTCTCAGTTGTTTTTCTTATTTTTCCAACCAATAATCCAGGCTCTCCTGTATAATTAAATAAATTGTGTTAAAAGATAGCTTTAATGCTTACGTGTAGGTATTATAAGAAATATATGGAAAATTTTTTTCAAGCTTCTTATGATGTACATTTAATTATTTTAACTAAACAAAAATCTTACCAACTTTACATTTAATACAAAGATTATTTTCTCCTCGAATAGGTTCATTAGTATCTGGATCAACACGTATCAAAGTGACAGGATAGAATGGTTCGCCGATGAATGGGATAAATCCTACAGCACCAACTTTATTTGTAGTGTTCACTAAAAAACAACAAATATTATAACTTACAATACCTATCTTAATGTTAGAAACATTTATTAATTGGAAAAGATCTTTTCTTTAGCAATCTATTTAATATTGTCAAAACTATTTTTACCATACAAATTAACTTAAATTATTGAATTGACATTAAAATAAAAAAAATAAAAATAAAGCTATTATAGAAATTGAAGGAAAAGGGGCTCACTTCATGTAGGTATATCAAATTTTTAGATTATAATAATGCATTTAAAAACAATAAATTATTGGATTTTAAAATCAATACCTACCTACTGAAAATAACTCGTTTGAATTTAATTAATATTTTTTGTAATTTCTGCTCATACTAAGGGAAAATGTATGTAGGTACCTAGGTACTAATTATCAGTATCTATTGACATTTTTAATATATACTATATAGGTATTAGGTATATAAAGCTATTAGCATAATTTGGAGTACTTTGTTTGTTAGTCTATTTCTTAGCCCAAAAATATTGTTAAAAAACAGATTAAAAGAAGAAAAACCATAATAAAATCAAGTAATTCATAACATCTCAGAATCTTAAAATTATAAAAGTGAAAATCTCTGAACCTTGTTTTCAGTTTAAAAATGTGATGTCAAATTTTAAGAAGGTATCTTAAATTATCATTATTAAAATAATTAATATTGTATTTACTCATATTAGCATTTCCCTCTGTGGCTCCATAGAATTCTGCAACTTTCTTTATATTAAACCGTGTAACAAAATCTTCCCATATCTGAGGTCGAAGACCATTTCCCAAAATTAATCTGACCTGATGATTTTTGTCGGCCTCAGATGGGGGTGAAGCCAAACAATAACGACACATTTCACCAATATATTGTGCAACCTTTAATATAATATTGAATTAGAATATAAGTATACCTGAATAATAATATTTATGGTCAAATATTAAAATTATAATATATTATAAGTGTGGTTTGGTGATACAATAAAAGGTGATTAATTGAAGTGTACACACATTATTATTACTTTATCAAATTTCAACTTTAGTGCACATTTTATTTTACATAAATTGATGATATTCTAAAGGGAAAATGTTTAAATAGTATATTATGGTTGTGTTGCAATGGCGGGAAGTCAGCTATTTCAGTGGCAGTTGACGTTTGCAGCACAAGACTGAAATTGCCTTCCCACGTGCACGAGCCACTGCCACTTGCCAGTTGCCACACAATATTTTTGTCACGCCTCCGGAAATATTAATCCATAATTAACTGTTCTAGCCGTTGTTGGTATGTAGATTCTTTAAACAGTTTTATAGAACAGCACAGAAGTAACCCACATATCAGATTATAATATTTTATTTACCAATGTCCTAGGCTATTATATATATACAAAATTAACCGATACGCGATACTTACATGTACCTATCTACCTGGCTACTTATTTACCTATATGTATGTAGGTACTTATGTATAGTATGTTATAATACCAATATACCATACATATCTAGGTAGGTACCTAATATTAATTTGATTTTGTCAATAACTCATTTCTTACCAGTTAGGTACCGTAATGCAGTGGATGAATTTTAGTTTTTAGTGTTTTTACTATACTTAATATTAATCATTTAACATTTATAAAATATTCATGAAAATACAATGAAATACATAAGGCCATAAGCGTGCGCACGGGGGAGGCAGGGGAGGCAGCTGCCTCCCCTGCGAGATTTTCCGCTTCATCAAGATTTTATATTATACATTAATACCTACCAATTTTTCATAATATTTAAATAATAATATGATAAAATGGACAATATTAGTATATCTATGCTAATTGAAAATAGTGAATATTGAATAATTTTAAAATCCATAATTATTTATAATCACATACGTTAGCAATCTTTATAAATAACCGTGATCCGAACAAAATAAAATACACATTTAAAATGTATATAAAATAAAGCAATTTAAGATTTGATAACGTGTTTGACATCATATTGTGATTATATTAGACAGCTTCGTTTCAACTATGGTTACCTGTTTCTTCTGTGATAATACCGACTTGAAAAAATTTATTTATTATGTACCCATTCTTAGTTTTTTAGATTCTGAACGAAGTGATGAATGTATTGCATTTACTATGATGTGTTTTTTTTTTTTTTTTGTTTTTTTGTTTTTTTTTTTTGTGTCTGACTCCAACATTTGGAGCAGTAATAATGCTCCGATTTTTGACTTCAGCCCCTCTTTGAATAGGGAATTGAATCTAGTTGGTACTTTAGGGGGGTCAAAATTAAAATTTTCTAATAGTTTTCAAAAAAATCGAGAAAAACAAAAAAAAAATGACAGAAAAATGGAAATTTTACGGAAAAACCACTTTTCGACAAAATCGATTTTTTGATTTTGCTGTAACTCAAAAACGAATTATTGTAAATACTTGAAATTTTCACCAAATGTTTATATTATGGTTATCTCTTTACAGACAAATTACAGTTAAATTTTCAAAATATTTTGACCATTTTTAAGCTACTAATAGACAATTGAAATTTTCGACTTTTCTAAGTTTTTTTTTCTTCAAATGCCGATAAAAAATTTTTGGGTGGCCAGAAAATCTTGAAAATTTAATACAAGGTTTCTTATAAGATGTTCTTAAAGTGATAAAAAAAAATCCCAAATCGTTAGTCACAATTTTTTTTTATAAGTGCTTAAAGTTCGAATTTATACGAAATATGTCAAAATTTAAATTAAATTTCATACGCTCATAATGCGTATGTTGGCCAAATACTTTTTTTATTAATAAACAGATACTATAAAGTAACCATAGTAACATATAGTAACTATACTATTTGTTTCAAAATAGAATATTTGACAATTTTTAAATATAATATATCCTAAACTGACAAATCATCTTCGTTCAGAATCGTTTTTCGTATACAATGATACCTATCATTGCATTCAAATTTAACCTACCATAGTCTGAGGTCCATCCCACCCCCTAATGTACAGCAGAGCGATACTCACTTACCCGCTTTTTTTATTATGTCTTTTTGATTATTAAATATATTATTACAGTGAAACTTCCAATTAACGGTCACCAAAGGGACCATAAATAATGACCGCTATTTAGAGGTAACCGTTCTATAGAGGCGACAATACATGACATAACACTTGATGGGACCAAAAAACCTAACCGTTACATAGAGGTGACCGTCCTACAGAGGTGACCGTTAACGGAAGTTTTACTGTATTAGAAAGGACTTATAGAAAATTATTTTAGTAATTTTATGTTTAACCTAACTCTTCACCTTATAGAACAATACCGTGGTTTAATAGAACCATATACTTGATTTTGTGTGAGGATTTATTTAAATTATCGTTGTTTCACATAAAAATCTTAGGAGGGGAGGGGGAGGGGTTTGGAGTCTGGATCTTCTTAGCTAAGGTATTGCCTCCCCTGCCATGAAGACCTACGCACGCTTATGCATAAGGCCGTAACTGAAAAATAAATTCAATATTTTTTTTATAGTCAATACCTAAACCATATTCACCAATAAAATGTTTCTACTTTTAAAAATTTCGGGCGATGGGGATCCGGACCACTGGACCCTACCCCAGTAACGGCCTTGGAAGTACATTAAGTAGAGGAGAGTTACCCGTTTCCGCCAAAATAATATTGGCCGTTTCCGCCATAGCCCTTTTCCGCCAAAAATGAAAAAGGTACGATTCCCGTTTCCGCCAAAAGCCATTTCTGTCAAAAAAAGTTTGGAAACCATTGATTTTAATTTTTAAGCAATTTTGAAAATATGTTGTGGTATGTATATAAGATAACGATATTTGTAATGTATGATATTTGACCTATACTTACGAATGTAATTTTTTTAAACTTGACATTATATATACTTGTATTATAATTTATATTTTTTGTGACATTTTTAAATATTTTAAAATAACGGCATGTGTTTTTCAAAACTATTAAGACTATATTTTTATGTAGGTATTCATTATTTTTGTTTATTAATTATTTTTATTTATTTTTGATTATATAATATTTTAAAAACTACTTGTTTTATACTTTAAAATAGTTAAATATAATGGACATATTATAATATGCAATTATGCAATATTTTTAAAACTTATATAATTGTGCCTATATTCGACTACTACAATATTATTATTTACTTGTATTACAATTTGTAATGATACGATTATACGAATATGTAAATATTGTACATGGTTCCCAAATAGTAAATGGCGGAAACGTCTTTTCACAAAAATAAATTTTGGCGGAATCGGGAATCATACCTTTTTCGTTTTGGGTGGAAAAGGGCATGTATAAATCAGGGAACCGGGTTTTTGGCGGAAACGGTACATGCCCAAGTAGAGTGTTGAAAATAAAATGTTGGTTGTTTACTAGTTACTTATCAAAATTTAATTCGATAATAAGACTAATTTATTTGAATAGCATCTCAATATTTTGTGCGTTGTATCAGTTATTTTTTTGGGATTATATCTGAGATGTGACCTGATTGATAGGTAAGTACTTATAATTTTAAAATGTGTCCATCTATAAAGTATTATCGTTGCATATTTAATAATAACGATAGTAAACACTTATTGTCGTATTATAATATTAATGTTTTATTGTTTATAATTTTAAGAAAATGACTATCATATTATATTTTTGTTGATTATTTAATAGGTAACTGCAGTTGTATGTAGTGCAATTACAAATTAACAAAGTAAAGTTTATAAAAATAATTTTAAATAAAAGCTGTAAAACGACATTTTTAAGTGGCACATATAGAGGGGGCCTATAGTGAAATTTCAGATTCAATTAAGTATTGAAAAATGCTTAATTTACTATACAATAGTATAATGTATTAATAAATATGTAATTATAAATTAAAATTCCTCAATTTGAATTATTTATGTCATAATAAATTGAAACCACCCGATCACCTAAAAAACGTCCCAGTTTTATATGCAACCATGTTGGTGGTAAATTGGCCCATAATGAAAATAATTCCTATATACGCCATTGCTACCTGTAGTAACTATATAATAATAATGCTATACCGATAGTCTTGGGAAAAAGGCAAAAAATTTTATAGTAAATTCTTTTAATATTTATTTTATATTTTTTATGTTTAGAAAGTACTCCCAAAAACATGGATCTACACGAATACCTAAGTAAGTGTAATAAAAAAATAACAGCAATTCATTAGAATTTAGAATTTTAGAATACTTATTTGATCCATTTATTGAAAATGGTTAATTACCTAATCATTGTAAAATCATATATACATATTATATACAATATACAATATACATTTATAGCTTCATTCAGAATCTAAAATATTTTATGTCGTTATAAAAAAATAGATAAACAATTAATGCAATTAGGACAATAAATAATATTTTTGAGTGTTTAGAAATGACAACAAATTATGTAAAAGTTAGTTTGAAAAAAAGTTCAAAATAATGAGTGTAGAGTGTAGACACTTCAATAAATTACCTTATACATATTTCTGTACTTACTGTACATTCATATTTTAAGCAATCAGTCCAATAGTTAGATGCTGAAAACTTGGACCTTATAACGCACGTCGAACCTCCTAAAAGGACAGAACTAACACCCAAGATACCACCAGCAGTGTGATACAATGGCAACGGAGTATACACAACGTCATGTTCATATATTCCAGCTATATATTTAGCACCCATCGCCATGTAGATAGCTCTGATAAAGTTAAGTAAAAATTAGATATTCTTCATAAGTAATAATAGTAATATATATACAGTAGAACCTCGATTATCCGTGCTCACTCTTCCGAAAAATTAAAAATAAATATGAACTGTAGGTGTATAACATTATTGTATATATTTCTAATTATAATTAAATAAAAAATTTCAAAATTGCTTAATAAATTATAATAATAAAATTGCATGTATTTATAATTATAATTAAATCATAGGTTTTCAAAGTGGTCTATATCGACTCCTTGGGGTCGATTCTGACCTGTAAGGGGTCTATATCAATGAAAATTAAAATTTGGGGTACATCATATTGTGTAAATAGGGATCCACGAAAGTTATAAGTAAAAATAAAAACGAAAAAATTAATATATATATGTATTTAATAATATGTGTGTGACAATGCGAACGACAGGAGATTTGAGGTTAAATTTGACTAATTTGAAGCCAAATATTGAAAAATTACTAAGCATCAGACTCATCCTTCCCATCAAATATGTATTTCAAAACTAACCCTAATTTTTTTTTCTAGGTTATTAAATTTATATTTGCATTTATTGTCGTTTTAATTAATAAAAAAATTATTTGAATATTGTCATTATTAAAGAAATAAAGGTATTATTATTATTAAAAACAACACGTATTTTATTTTAAAAAAATGCACTCCATATTAAAGCCTATTCAGGTGAGTAGTTCTGTGTAAGCACTGTAAGCTATGAAAAACACCTAGATAAATTTGTAAAAATTTAATTTTAGGGGTCTACGAAAATGGAAAAAGTTGGCAAATGATCTACGGGACAAAAAAGTTTGGGAACCTCTGAATTAAACATTTTCAAAATTGTATTATTATAACATTTTACCTATGTATTTCTAATTATAATTAAATAAAAATTACATTATTATAAAAAGTCTCGATTAACCATGGTTTTCACTTATCCGTGTGACCCCCTCCCTGCCATTACCCCGGATAATCGAGGTTCCACTGTAGTAATATTTAAACAAATAAAAGGTCGTTCATAATATATTAAACTTAAATTTATTTTTGGGAAGGTACCTTGATTGGGTCATAATAGCAGCCTTTGGCATACCCGTCGTTCCTGATGTATAAATATATAGCATTTGATCTTTTGAACTACCTTCAGAAATATCTTTTTCAGGAGCACTTTTTGATATTTCCTTTAATTCATAGTCGAGATTAATAGCGTTACTTATTGGCGTTTTAATCAATGCAGTGTCGTCAATGTAATTTTTTATGTATACATTTGATTTAGTGAACAGATCATTCAATTTATCATCTGTAGTTGTATTAATAATTTCTGCTAATGCTATAAAAAAAATAATAAATAATTATATATATATTTCCCTCAAGTTTCAAGATATAAATATATCTAAATAAAAAATAAAATCAATTTGATCTTATTTATAAACATTTCAAGATTATTATTTATTATATTATGCTACTACTCTAATACACATTATTTAGCTAGGTATAAAGCAATAAAGCTCACAAATTCTGAAAAATGTACTTAATAAGTAATACCTAACAAATATAGCCAATATGCATTAGGTAAAATGATAAACCTGTATTATTTACTACAAATGTGTTGTTCAATAAACTAAAACTGATCTCTTCATTCTACAGATAGCTGGGGCTGAATTATGTTTGATAATTTTAATAAATATTATTGTCAGGGACGAACCGATGGGGGGGTCATGGGGGATTACCCTTTCCCCTTCACCACTCGCCAATATTTGATTTTCAGTCGGCAGAATGAAAATTATTTTCGTCTGAATTAAACTAAATTGCTTTAAAACGAGGACAGGAAAATTAAATGAACTGTTAAAATCTTGATATTATTTATACTCAATATTTCCATAACGGGTTAGTAAAGCTTAGAATGGAGACGCAAAAGTAGCGAGACTCTGAGAGTCGACACAATATAATATAACAACCTAATGTCACGGCGGAAAGAGTACCAAGGTTAAGCATTTTGGAGCACCCATTTGAAACCATTAAAAGAAATAACAAAAATATATCATCAATGTGACAATGTCTATCATAATCGACAAGCTTCATATTTTATTCGATTCTGTTTTACTGGGATTTACAAAGTAGTAAGTACCATGAGTTGTAAATTTTAATTTTTAATTTAAAACCTGCCCCTGGTCATTTCAATCATCTATTTGAAGTTTTGTTACTATTTATACCTAGTCGATTATAATATAATCGAGGTTCTATAAACTTACAAGCCATGTTTACCTACAAGTTTATTTATATTTTATAAAATATAATATAATCAAATCAGTAGACTTTTGGCAATATCTATTAATTTTTATAAGTAGGTATATTATTCATTTAAAACTTGATGTTATTTACTTACATATTATTATTATTATTGACAATATATTTTATTAAATTAATTATTTATTAGTATTATTAGTTTACAACAGTAAATATTTTAGATGTAAACACTTTCGTGATAGAAATATTAAAAGCCAATCATTAGCTCTGTTTTAAAAAATAACATTTGATTTTATAGTTTCAATTATGTTTATAAAAAATTCATTGTATATTTTTAGTATTTCTTACTTAAAATTTAACTGAAACTAAAAATTGAAACATAAGGTAATAAAGAAATTAAAAAATTATATTACTTATATAAATACCTATAACTAAAGATAATTTCATAGTTATCAAAACTTTGGAATTTCAAATTCTAGTCGGCAATTTTGAAGACTAGGTATACCCCCTACCTTTTTTTTCTCAGATCGTCCTTGATTATTGTTCAAATAGAAAATGAGAAAACAAAAATCGTACCTATTCACACCTAAGCTATACTGAAAATTCCATAACTATTAACGTAAATATGTACCTAAGTCCTAAATATCCAATTATAAAGACTGTTATTAATCATCGTTTAGATATCACGCGACACGCAATTAGTTATAAGTTATCACTCTAAGCTCTAACGCCTCTAACTATAATATCGTAACTATTTAAATATAACTAATATAAGTCGCCAAGTCGGTATATAATATCTTTACATAATATTACATTATAACTAGTTAGTTAGTTAGTTAAGTTAGTGAGTTAACAAGTTATTATAACTATATTATTATAACTTATAGGTAGTTATAGAAGATCTCTCTCTAGTCTCTACTACTGAACTCTATACTTTATAGATTTAGAGTTCAGTGCTCTCTACGTAGTTATTACTATTTTTTCTTATCAAAAATTAAATATAAATGATAATAAATTGCCGCCATTTTTATACTGATATCATGTATTCATAATTTACATGTGGTTTGATAATAGTATAGTACTGAGAACTACTGACTGACACTCTGGCCATAATGTAACTGTTGATTTGCTGATCGTGCTCTGCATGAAGTTTAATTCATAGGGAACGATTAAGTATTAATCATTAACTGAACCAAGAATAGTGTTAAAAATATTCATTCAATTTAATATTATTTGTTTAGTTGCAAGTAAGAACTGTCATTGTATACTAAATACCTATTTACGTTAAAAATTTGAGTTTAATAATAATATTTAATTTATAATTTAAATTTCTATATATCTCAATATACAGACAAATAGTCTTACACTTTTTAATTTCTTATTCTTGTGTTTTATTGCTTATCATTTCAAAATATAGAAGATTATGACAATATCTACTTACCATCAATTTGTTCCTTGCCGATTATGACTGCTGAACAATTTGATACTTTTATGGAATGTGCCAATGCATCAGCACGTAGATTATTATTAATTAAAGCTACTATAACACCAATTTTAGACAAACCAAGCCAAATGCATACATATTCTGGACAACTTTCCATGTATAAAGCAACAATATCACCTCGTTTAAGTCCTTGCTCTTTGAAATAATTGGCAATTTGGTTGCTAAGCTGTTCTACCTAAAAACAATTGTGTAAGTATCAAAACTATAATATTATCATTAGTATATTTAATGTGTTAGGTACTAATATAATATATTTGTTAATAACTCTAAATTATAAAAGTATAAAAAATATTATATATTTTGGAAAAGTGTATACCTATAATCTGAAAATCTTTTAATATAGGTATTTGTGACTTGCTATTGACAGAATTCTAAAACACCTTTATTCTTTTTATGTTTTAAAAAAAGTCCTGTAGTAACTATAGGTACCAGTAATTTTCTTAATTATTTACTAACCTGTTTAGATTCAATGTAATAATTAATGTTAGTAGATAGGTAAGTATTTAGTAATTTTTAATTGCTGAAAAATTAATTTGTAATTAAACATACCTAAGCTTTACTAAGACTAATTTTAATATTAGAAGTGTTAATCATTCAATATAGTAATAAGTTCACTTATGCAATCTAAAGTATTGAATACAAAAATACAAACATATATACAGGGTTTTTTTAGGAATTCTCTCTTACCAACATTTTAGGATTTCATGTAAAAGTAAAAATATATGTAATATTGATAATTGTAGACTTTTTTTGTATAAAATACGTACATACCTGCAAAAATATCATTGGTTTATTTATCTTGTAATTAATGATATAAAACCTAATTTTTGAAAATATTAATTTTTTTTTAAAAAAAAAGCACAGTGTATTATATTTAAATAGGTTAAGCAAATCAAAGTAATTAAAATAATAATAATATGTGCACGTTATAATTCAATATGTTAATTTCTTTAAATGAATTAGGATATTAATTTTATTATTAACAGTCATAAATATTAAAAATTATGTCTAAACTACTGTTACGAATTTTATGATATTTATAATATAAATCAAATGCTGTAAATTTAACCATTAAAGTATAGTTACATGTCTCTTCTTGAATAAATCGAAAATCAATGTTCCATGGATAAGGAAGTGAGTCGACAAGCGTCGAAATCATGTTATGAGACCTCTTGTGCAGTAGAGTCATCACTACCACGGCCACTACTTTTTGTGTTCTGATCATATAAAAGGGAGACCGATGCAAGAATTTGACAAACAGTTAGGGATATCTGAGGTTGTCAAAAGGTAAATTGTAACATCACTCACAGTCTTAGATATCAGTATTTTAGAGTTGAGTCTCAACACTGCTTATCATCTTATGTCTTACATGTTGTATTTTTGTATTCTAAGTTAACTTTAATTAATGGTGTTTTTACACTTAATACATCACATTTTTATTACTGTATTGATGCATGAATTGACGAATTTGAACATAACTCTACTTATATCAAATGATTCATATTAGTTATTAGTTTTTGTAGATCGGATTTAATATTTAATTAGGTACTTTAAATTAGTATTGGTTATACTACTAAATTAATGAAAATATTACATTTCACAATTTAACCAATTAGCTTTAATTTTTGTGTATAATAGATTTAATATTTAGATCCATTACATAGTATGCAAATAGTCGGATGTACACTGTATACATATTATGTATTATATTGTACATAGATAGTGATGGTTATTTATTATAAATTATAAACTTTGATTTCTTGTAATCATAGTAATATTTACTTCAATATATCTCCACGACGAACTTTCATGTTTAAATGCTATTTTATTAGGATGTTTTTCAACATTTCTTTTAAAAATTTTAGCATAAGTGTCGTATCCCAATAAATTCCATATTCTTATTTTTATAAAATATGTTGAATAGTCTTTGATTAATCTGAAAAAATAAAACATATTTTTATTTATATCTTCTATAATACTATCCTCTAATTCAAAGGTTCTCAATCAGAGTGCTTTAAATTTGAATCGGGAGTGCTATATTTCAAGTATAAAGCAATCATATATATTATATATTTTTCATAATTGAATAAAATAATTTTATGAAAGATAGGTAAGCATGCATACTCAATTAATTAACTTGTTTATAAAATATAATATGTATGTGTGTAAAATGATTATTCTTTACTAAAGAAAACCAAAGTTATGAATACAAACGTAATTATTGAATATACTATTATATAATATTATATGATGTCTCTGAATTTTTAGAAAATACCTTAGGGTGCTATGAGTCAAAAAAGTTTAGAAACCTCTGCCTTGAGGCATAATTTATTAGTTCATTACCAATTAAAATTAAAGACTTTCATGTTTAGTTCTATCTTGTAACTAAATGAGACATTACATTTTTAATAACCTATCTAAGTACATTTTTATAAGGTGTTATTAATTTTGATTATATTACTCAGATTAAATTCTTATAAACTATTCAACAATATACACTTACAGTATATTCATAACTAGAATGAATTATATAAAAAATTAATATAAGTGACTATTGTCTATTTGGTCAAAATATATTAAACTAATGGTTTTTACTTATTAGTTATTACTGTTATTAGTACCTAATATTAATTAGATAGGTAGGTATAATACTATCTATTTATATGCTAATTTCTTAATCATTGATTTAAATTATTTATTTGTGTAAGTAAGAATGTATAGTCAGCTAAAATTTAAAATAAATATTATAAGACATATTAAAATATAAAATGTAAACAATATGTCAATATAAAAATAAAAGTAGGTACATAATTGATTAGACATTTTACTTTCCCAGAAATTCTTTTATGAATCTTGATATTTAAATTTTAAGGTACCTACTTATTTATTTAAAGTTAAATAAATAAACCATTGTATAAATAAACAGTGAAACTATTACTTTTTTTTCATCAAGCACACCAACTGGCTTCGTATTTTTGTATTTTTATGAAAATAATTGTTGAAGTGGAGCAATAACCTTTTGTTATGTTTTTACAATAGCATGTTTGTATTTATGAAGATGTTTTATTTTATAGTTATTCTATACAATATATCTATCAAGTTTGAATTTTTTTTCAGTTGGTACCTTGGATTAGTTTGAAGTCACTTTTTAAAGTTTCTTATTCGTTTCCATTTCCAAAGCATAAAGAAAAATTAATATTAAATTATAAATTTTAAAAACTACATTTAAATATAGGTATTAGATTTAGGTACATGATTATTTAATTACTTAATAGGTAATATAGTCAACCAAGATCAGTTTGTAATCATTTTTGTATATGACGATTGATTGTGGTATTAAAGTATTTAAATAATTATGTTAATCAATATTTAAAATTCATTAACTACTAACCACGATTAAAGATATAATAAGTATATTATCTTTAATCGTGCTACTAACTGTACTGATCTGGAACCTAAATCGTTATCGAACAGAAGCGTAATTACTGTGAAAAAATCAGTTTATTATTGGTTTATAGAATATAATATAAATAAAACCTTGAAGACGTGTTCTCGGCTTCTTTTCTAATGTAGTGCAAATTTTGTTCAGGCACAGTGGCAGTTTTATTTAGAATCATTTTATTATCAGGAATTGGCGGATTGATTAAACTTAAAAGTTATAAAAACTTTTAAATAGGATAGACTTTTAAACTGCTGCTGTTTTCCTTTAATCAAACGTAAAGAGTCATCCATTCATCCTTGATATTTAGCGTAAAAAAATTATTTTGACTTTCGCAGTAGTTCTATTGTAATTATCGTACAATATGTATTAAAAGTAATGGATTTTCAAGGTGTTAATTAATCATCTAAGTTACAACTGTTTTTAGATGTCTAGAAATTATAATACAACTTAAATAGTTTACTTTGGCGAAACCAATTATATTAATTATTTACTTATTAATAAACGTAATAATAAATTATACTAATTATCAAGGCTATGAATTTAATGCATTTGCATATTCTATTTTCTACACTGTACCTATAATAAAATGGATTCAGCCAAAATTTGTTTTGACTTATTTAAAGTTCAAATACAAAATCTTATTTTTGAATATTTCATGGTTGGGGCATATAAATGCGTGTTAATGATTTTTTGTATAAATGCTTTTTTGTGTTATTCTATTTTTAGTCAGGTATTTAACGTGTATTATTGACTATATTGTACCGTTGAATTCGAGATTAAATTAATTTACTGATATCAATTCGTGCATAAGGGATGACAAAAATAGTTAAACAATCGTTTTTAGTTTGTTGCGGTCCTTTGACCAACGTATACGTACCTGTGTTCGAGTATTATTCTTATTCGCGTTGATTTCTTTGTTTAATTGTAAAATTTATAAAAAATTAGAATAAATCTTAAATGTTAAAAGTTCTTTTTACATATTTTTTAAAAATGAGAGTATATTTTGTTAATTTTTAGTACATATTTAATAGTTTTTAAGTGCATTAAATTTACAGTCTTGCAGCAATTATAGTATACCTAGAGGTATAGTGTATACTGTACCAATAAAAAGTATCATATTGATATTAAAGTAAAATAAAGAGTTTGATATTAGTTTTTTGTACATGCATTATTGATAAACAATCAAATCACTCTGTATAATTCGCAGGCCACAGCCGTATGAATATCGTCCTTGATTGTTAAATAGACACTTCATAACAAAATAAGGTAACTACTCTAATAATTGAACGGTCCCTATAACGTGGTATATTATGTTTAAATAAATATATTAGGTAATAGAATCCTTGCTAGAGTATAAAAATATATTATTATTTTGATACTTTAATATTATTAGGTATCTTATTATATAACTAAAAATTGATTTTAAAAAATAGTACTTATGTACCTAATAACGTTAAAATTATATATGTATTACTATAAAACATTTTTACTGATGGCTATTTATGATTATAGAAAAATTCTTTGAATAAGATAAATGATTAAATTTAATTATAGAATTTACCAACAGTTCAAAAAAGTTCAGACATTTTGGTAATGAATTTATTTAAGTCCAAATGTCTAAGAATTTATAAATAATTTGATTAGTACAGTAAAAATAATTTATTAATATATACATCGCCAAGCAATGCATATATTTTAGTCTTCGCATATTTTTCGTGACAAACTTAAAATTCCTGAAATACTATTCAACATTTAAATCAAATAATATAATATAATTAAAAAACTAAAATACAAAACCAAACGAAACCCTTCGAAAGGATATCTAAAAAAAATCTATTATCGATTACACTCTTAAATTGAATATTTTTATTCATAGATTAAGATATAGTTATAGTTATAATGGTATTAAAAATAGGTATGAAATATATACATTTCACGCTTAAAATAGAATCTATAATACAATAGATTTGTTGTATCGCATCTTAACTGATTTAAATACCTATTCTCGTGTATTGTGTATATCTATGTGCTATGAAAATCCATTTAACATAACACATAAGATACCTATTTATTATTTCAAAAACTTTACTAATTTTGAAAATATATTTTACATAATTTTAAGGTCGTAAAAACAAATTTTAAAACACGTTTTTACTATTTTTATTGTTATCATTAAAAAATAAAATAAATTAAGACAATGCGCATTTTAAATTCTTTATTCCATAGCAAAATTTTTTTTTGGAATA
The DNA here is from genome assembly GCA_020882235.1 of Schizaphis graminum. Lineage (NCBI taxonomy): Eukaryota > Metazoa > Arthropoda > Insecta > Hemiptera > Aphididae > Schizaphis > Schizaphis graminum. Next base: position 65,996,737 of record CM037032.1, read on the forward strand.
CTTCGATGAATAAAAAATTAAACAATAAAATAAATTGAATTTTGGGATGAGTATATTGTATAGATATGAGATGTGTATTTAAATTTTTGATGAATGAAGTGGTACCGAGGCACCCCATAAAATCCTAGTACACTACTCCGCTCATAAATTTTTTAAATACTTAAAACTAATAAACTACTCATCTTAAATTTGAATTTTGTAGATCAAAATATTCCAAGTAATATTATATTTAGGAATATGAAATTAAAAATGTTAATTGTACATCAAAAGAATTGAACTTAAAACATGATAACGATTTAAATAATGAATGTCTAACGTCAAATGAATCACCCCGTGTAGAAATATCGTATTATCGTAAAATATCTAATATTTTTCCGTTATTATTTTTTTTTAAACGAGAAAAATCAGTTAATTTGTCTCATTTTATCGAATATTTTTGGTAATTATTTTTATAACTACATACTTAAAAATATCGATGAAACTTTAAAATAAAAAAATTTCATACATAGGTTCCATATGAAATTATTTAAACTTATTGAATCAATATAATATATTATATTATATACATAATAGAAGAATGAATAATAACTTCAATACATATGCAAATATATCCAATATAGTAATACTTTTAGACCATAATATACGGAATTCTAAAAATAATTACTTTATAAAGAAAATTATAATAATTATTTATTTAAGTAGGAATCTATACAATATACTACTAAGTAAATATATTATATAAATAGAGTAAAAGATAGTAAATTGCGTTTAAATTTTATTCAAATATTCTAATTATAATCTCAAGTAGATTATATTAATGTGTTGATATGATAAGGTTATTAATTTAGAGCAAGGACTTTTATGCACTAAAAAATCAAAAAAATATGCATTTTAAATTATGTATTTATGCATCTAATATTTTAAAATATGTGGTTAAATATGCCCCCAAAAAAATTAAAACACTAAAATTTATAGTTCTAAAAATTTTTTTTTCCTTAAATATTTAATTTAAATAACTTTATATTATCTCTCTATAAGTTTTAACTAGATTTGATTTACTTATTTTATTATACTAAATTGATTTGGAATATTTTTTTAATTTTAGATCTCTTATAATCAAAAATTTGTCCTTTAAATCCAAAAATTTCAAAATATGCATTAAAACTTTAAGCTATTGGTCACAAACGTTGTAAAATGTATTGTGTACTTATTCTGCATACGAAAGTTAACCAGAAAAAATATGCGAATGTTCGAAAGTCATCTCTATTTATTATCAACTTAAAACTTAAATAGTCATGAATAAAAAGTTCAAAATTACCAAAAATAATGAAATTTGGGTACAGTCATATGTATAATGTATATATTTATATATATATTATTTTGTCACAAATTTAACTTTTATTATTTAGTACCTTCCTAATAATAATTCAGGGAACAATAATATTGTGTTTGTGAATTTAAAATTCGTTAAAAGAATAAAGATAATTTAAGTCTAATGTTTTATTGACTTCAAACTATAATATCTATTCTATATTCTATAATTAGTTAATTGGTTTTATCTCACTTATTATATTTTTGAGAATATTACAAAATAAATTGCATTTCTTCCTTTATCTATATATTTTTTATAAACAATTGATATTATGTAAGGTTTATTTTATATCTCATCTACCTATTCATATTTTTTATTAACTGTTACAAAACCTATTTAAAAAAATTTTAGTTAACAAAACTTTCTCTTTATGTTCCCACTTAATGATATAGATTATATTGTATGTATACTTCTTAATATAAACTAAATATTATGATTATGATTATGTTTTTATTGTATTTTTTTCTAATTATAAATAATTTTAGTAAATATTTTGAAGATTAAGGTCGTGTGTTTAAGATAACAAAACGTAGTCTATGTATGTACAATAGTTTTAAAATATGGTCACTATAATTCAAAATGTCTATGTCTATATGCATAAATGTATAAAAGTATATGTATGTAAGAGTCTTTTGAAAGATTAACGTAGGTAACTAATGATTTTGATTTCTAATTCAATTACATTTTAAGGTCATTACCCAATGGTAGGTTTTTAATACAATTCAAATAATATTATGTATTTTCATTTATTTGTGAATTAAATGTTGTTTCGTTTTTTAAATCATTTTCTTGCGTATAAATTAAAAAAAAAATGATTTTATACAATAACGGATGATAGTAGAAAATACATTGAATTAATTATATAATATTTATTTACAAACTACAACTACGGTTTGTAAATTGTAGAAGGCAGGTGAAACGGTACGTGCTGTTAAACAACTATATAAAATAATGAATAATGATTCCAAGTGAAAGTGATCAAATGAAGGTAGTTGTTATGTAGCATACCATAACATTATCACGTGAATTTTTTGTGTGAAATGTAGGTACCTTTAAAATATTATTTTAATTTTACTTGTTATTTAGAAAATTATAAAACAATGATGGTTTAATACTTATAGCTTATACCTCATAGTAAATAGTAATATTGTAATAGTTATCGTATAAAATAAAATAAATTTTTTAAAATATATAATGAATATACTATTATTTTATTGTAATCGTCGTAATTGAGACTATTGAAGTGTACCGTGACGTCATAATAATAATAGTTAGCCTTGACATTACAACATAGTTGAAAATTAGAATATTATATTGTTATATGTTGTTATTTTTAATTTTTTTATACTCATAGTAATGGTTTAAATTAATATAAAAACAACATCTGTGGGATCTCGTATAACATTTTCAAGTTTTTTGACCAATTCTTAAAATTTGATCAACACTTAAAATAAAAATAATTCGAACATTTAAAATACGCACAAATAGCTTAAAATTAATCTTTATATTTAAAAAATGATAATTTAAGTATAATAGTAGAATAACTCAAGTTTCTACTATTTAAATTCTCTAAATAATATAAAATTGATTTGGTTGAAAACAAGTTTTGCGTTTTTGGTTTTACTTTTGACCCCCCCTCCCCAAGTATCAATTTGATCTAATTAGGTACTAAAAACCTCTCAAAAAAATTTACTGCTCCAAGAAATGATAACAGACTCAAAATACAATATAATCATCACTTCACTCAAAATTTCTAGTAAATATATCAATATGGTAATTTACATTCTTTAATATTAAAAATAATAAGTAAATTTGGTGTAAATTTACAAAACACTAGATGGCATGATGGGGAGCACCACTCCAGCTTAACTGATTGGATTAGATTATATTAAAATGTATATAATGTATACCTATATTTTTAACTGTTTAAGAGGTTGCATGACATCCTACAATTTCGTTTAAGTGACGAGAAGGGTTATCCGGGAATTTAATAGAGAAAGATTAGATATTAGTGGATTAGGGTGATCTATAGATTAAAGTGGAACGTTTTATTATGAATTGAAACAGGTATAGATAGTCTAGACTCAATAATCTAAAGCAGATGTATAAAACTCAAAGTATTACTTGGTTCAAAACATCAATACCAAACATTATGTGGGTAGCAAAAAAAAATTCTTTAAATAATTGAATTTATTTTAAACAATTAAATATTTTGACATTTTTTCAATGTGGCTAGGGTCTCATAAAAATAAGTCGCGGGCCGCATATTTGACATGCTGATCTATAGAGAATAGTGATTTTAAGGTCATTATTATTGTGTAATGCTTACGTAGTTACGTATCATGGAGTTCTTATCAATACAAATATGTTAATTTAATTGAAAGATTGGAACAAATTTAGGTATATGGCTTTAGAATAATACCTAAAAGTTAAATATATAGCTTAAACCATCCTTAGAATAGATGTTAATCCATGAGTCTCCTTTGCTCAGAATCTATTTCTTACCATAAATATTGCTACGCATTTAGTTCAAACTTAACACATTATTACCTTGACAAGGCACCTACTATCTACATTATATATCTACTTATTAAAAACATATTATTCAATAAACGAAGTGAGTTCTCCTATTTACTAATTTATCCTTAAGATAGGTACATATATAAAAGAAAGACTTAGGTTACCTAGGAATTTCGAAAGATTATTAGGTATACGACGTATGAAATTGTTCTTTATACTAAATCGAGTTTGGTTAAAATTACAATAAACAAACATAAAAGTCCTAGAAATTTAGCTTTGGATCGAGAATAAAATGTTGAGCGATTTTGTTTTATTTTTTTTTATTGTTAACGGTTAAGAACATAAACTAGACATATTATATTATTCTAATTTTACATATATTACTAATATATCTCATAAATTCATTTTTAGGAACCATTAACATATTTTAATAGTCTTAAATAAGTACTATTATTCGAACCCCACCACAAAATTGTATTTCGATAGAAATTACAAATATTACAAATAATATATCACTATCAACCAATATAATGTAAACGAAGCCATGATGCAAAGGAGTATCAATTATCGGATTTTTATCTAGTCCAGGTTTTTTGGTTTTATATTTTTAGTAAAACTGACTTATCTGTAATATCTTCTTTGCACGGATTTTTAAAATTGGTATAATGATATGATTATCATAATATTTAACTACATAGTTTACTTTATTCAACAAAAAATACTAGGGACATTATTGTGCCTTCCCTAAGATTTCGTCATTGCCGCATTGATCTATCATATCATTATTTATTTATTTCGTAAAAATATTGTAAGTAACCTTTACATTTTTGACCTGTATAATATCTTTATGACCTTAAAATTATTGGTCTTTACAATTTATATACTCGTAAATTAACTGAAAACTTGTTATGATAATTTCAGACAAAACATAAATATATTATTATTTATTACAATAACGTGAAAATATTTCATCCTACAAGGAATTTTTGTATTATAAGCGTTTATTTTATTTATTGATAAGTTATAATTGATGGTTAAAAACATAAACAAATTTTGAAATTAGATTAATATGATACATGTTGGATTTTTCTATTATCGTATTTATTTATTAAATAACAAAATTTAAAGTTAATTGAATAATCGTTACACATTTTATATTAATTTAAACATATTAAATATTCAATAGTTTCTAACTTTTAACAAATAACTGATGCATTTTGTTATCTTTTACTATTTTTCTTTCCAGTGCATGTGTTATTAACGTGTTTATATAATTGTTAGAAAATATTGCACTTGTGTATTGTAATATATAATATTACTGTGAGTCATAGATTTTATCATAATATATTAATTTATAATATTGTTTATTCATTAAATATTTAAATATGTTTATTATACGTAATTGGTATTGAAATGTGATAATATTTTAGGTATAATAATATGTTTATACGTTATTTCTGTATCATTCATCGTGTAACTATATTTATACTTCAAACTTTATACTTTATTTTAACACTTTGATATTTTCTCATCTGAAATTGGCCACTTTTGAATATTTTTGAAACCGATTTTTTTTTTGTATTTATACCTTAAATATATTATATTCAATACTTAATAATTCCATACATAAAACTATAAAAGTTAATACAACTTAAAATTATAAACGTATTTAAAAATGGACGAATATTTGATACAGCCTGAGTCATTTAGATGTTTAGTAAATTCTGTATTTTTTTTGTTTACTTACATTGCGTCCCTTGGAAGTGTTTGCCAAACTCTGCCCAAGAAATTCCAATAATTGATTATTAACCATAATGCACTCAAAACTGGAACTATACAAAGTATACAATAATTGAGGATGATTAACATAACAGCTACAGCAATAAAAGCTGTGAGCAAAGCAAATGATACACTTTGTTGATTGTCTTTATTCATAATTAAGGATACTATAACAAAAATGTAATCAAAAATAATTTTTCCGATTAACTCTACCCTCGCGTGCACACCGTGATAACTGTGCAACGACTAACCACTAGTTGGCAGTTGCCCGGTCCCGGTGAGTGACTGGCCAGCTGGCGGATGTACTAATGCTATACCACACACTGTTTAGTTATAGTCATATATATTATTGTATAATATAATTGTAACAGCGACATCTGGTGATATGCATGCATATCAAATTCGAATATCAATTATAAAAAACATTTTTATACACTAACCTTTGAAGTCGTTTTAAACTAAATAGTAAATTTAATACTAAACAGATATTATTCATTAAAACACATTTTATCCATTTTATCATTATACTCATAACAGTTATATTAATAAACATTATTAATATATATATTTAATATAGAAATGCTTATTAAGTATTTTTTAAGTTTTTGAAAAAATGTATTGTATGAAAATCAGAAAAATACAAAATTTGGATTTAACTATTTTGAACACTAAAGTATAGGTATGTATAAAGAAAATTATAGTTGATCTGTCTAAACATTCTGAATTCCGTGATCGGACAAATCATTTGATAATGTAAATACCTACATTAAATCGTAAAAAAAAAGTACTTGGTAGTACATGACTCATTGTACTGTATTATAAATTACAATCAATATAAACATTACTCGTTTCTGAAAATGTTATTTTTCAAAGCTATTTCTCTGTTTCAAAATCATATCGGTAATTTTAAGTGTATTTGTTACTATGAAACCAATAATAGTTTTAAAGATAGGTAGGTACAACGATTTTAAATTCTAAATTTTAATTGTTTTTTTTTTCGAACAACTGCCAGGTAATAGGAATGTTTTATACAGGGTGATTCTTTTATCATAAAATACTCATTATTTAAAAAAGTATTCATGTTCTTGAAACGTTTTTTTACAAAGTTTCAAGTTGTTAAAAAAAACAACGATTTTATTAAAAAATTATATTTTTAAATATTTTTTATCCTTATATTTTTTTAAATTTTTTTTACTTTTTTGAATGATAAAATTGAATTATAATTTTATATTTCAAAGCAGAATAATTTTTTGTGTATTTTAATACATAAAAATCGAATTTAGGGCGAGTAGTTGATGAGTTATACGTATTTAAAGTTTAGATGCGCGGAGTGGAGTGTTACGGTTACGCAAAATGTTTGTCCTCTACTCCGCTTGTCTAAATTTTAAATACCCATAACTCATTAAATACTCGCTCTAAATTTGATTTTTATGTATTAAAATACTCAGAAAATTATTCTGCTTTGGAATATGAAATTAAAACTCAATGTTGTCATTCAAAAAGGAAAGAACTTAAAAAAATATAAAATATATAATTTTTTGATAAAATCGTTGTTTTTTTTAACAGCATGAAACTTTGTAAAAAAATGTTTCAAGAACATGAATACTTTTTGAAATAACGAGTGTTTTATGATAAAAGAATCCTCCTGTATAGTTACATTCACACAGTTTTGTTTAGATTATAATATAGTACTTATAAGTAGAAAAATTAAATTATTAGATACCAGCTATATGCATTTTAACAGTTTCTATATACGTATCAATATTAAATAAATATTTGCGAGTAATTAAGATATAATAAACTTAAAAAATTAAAAAGATTTTTGGCACTATAAATTAAGAAATCAACTATGATATTTAAGAAAATTGTTTTTTATTTTTAAAATCATTTAAACCAATTTTTCTCTGTGAGGGTATACGTATCAATTTTGTTGAAATAGGTACAATGTTGTTTTGTTAACCCCCAGTATTTCACACGAAGTCAGCAAACATTTTATAATAGTTAAGTTACTTTTTCTATGTTATTAAGTTATTAAATCTGTTTAAACATTGTGTATACAAGCATTTTTCTTATTGCATACTTATTGCATATTTAAAAAACATAATTTCTTTAAAAATTATTGTTATATTTATGGCTGTACAGAATACACACTATACAGGCTATCACTAGTGATTACAGATTATAATATACTACATGAGTACATGACTCATGTTTATACCAGTTTAATACGATTACTTATATATTGTATAAGTAATAATATAATATATAATATACTTCGACGTGTATATTTTAAGCGTTTAGCTAAATTGTGATTTGATGTCAGTATGCATAATATAATGTTTTTATTATTTTTATAAGAATAATAAATTCGTTTAACTCTATAATAGTGCTTATAAAATAATTAAAATGTATGGTTTGTCATTTGTACCTACATAAAATAATTCGTCTTTTATAGTATACGAACTAATTATTTAAAACAATGTGTATAGTATAACTTTTAATAATAATATGCACTAATGTTAATGTGAAATACGTTGTAAAAGATGATATTTGATTAAACAAAAAAGTTATATAGTTAATAAATGAAACTTTGCACTTCATTAGAAATTTAGTATTCTGGTCAAGGTACAATATGTATTTATTTGTATAGATTATGCATTATAGTTAATGATATGCGTGTAATATTGATATTGTAATATTCATTGTTACACAAACATAGGTTATAAAAGTTCACGATATGTTTTAATCTACATAGTGTTAGCATTTTATTTAATGCAAATAGTATTTGTGGTTTGGCTTTAAATTGTAATTTTATTAAAATATTTGAATAATAAGATATGAATATGTGTGTTCTAATAAATTAACCAAAAATTAAATATATATAATGTTAGTTTTGCAAATAGTATTTTTTTTTTTTTATGGTAATTAAGATTTACAGTCATCAGAATGATAATGCTTTTATAGCTAGGTACCTATATTTTAGGGATTTTTTTTATTTATAACATTTTATTAGTATTGAAATGTTTATATTAATATTATTTGAATACAATCATTTTAATTTAGGAGTGCCTACCTGAGAAAACGATTTATAAAAATCATAACACGAACACTTCATCTGCAAGTATTTGAATCCTCTTTTTATCCATCTCAAAATGTATTAAATAACTCTAATATTAGTTACCATACCTAGTAATTATTTTAAAAGTTATTTTTCAAAACGGTTTTGTATAGATAATAATAGTATGTAAGTACCCAATAAAAGTATGAATTTTAATAATATACGAGTGTTAAAAATTATCATAATACAACAGTAAAATATATTATAATATAAGTATATGTACTGTTTTGAAAATTATTTTTCAATGATTATTACTAGGCATTAATTATTAATAAAACCTATATTTTCCTGATCTTCGAACGTCAGTACCTATATAAACGATTTCATCTGTAGTTTAAAATTGATCGGTAAAATTATTGTACAATTTTTTTAACCTATGTTTTAAACAATAAATGTATCGTTCTTGTATAATTTATACATTTTTAAAAACGTTTAAATTTTGTCATTTTGGTGACCTATAACCCACAACGCCCATAATATACTAATAAAGTAATAACTATTTGTTTATAATTCATGTTAGTCCAGCAACGTCTCAACGACATATTATGTTACTGGTATACTCGTAAATGTCGCAGATAATGATAAATGATAAAAATTAATTCGAACATCAATATACAATACTATTACATAGATAATACTGTAAAATATACTTGCATATATATAAAAAAAAATATGCATATAGACATAAGATATATTTTTTTATTTTTATATTTTTTATTATAAAGGAATTTCTAAATATTTAAAAACTGTTAACGTAACCTAACGTTTGGGAACCATTAAAACAGCGTACCCATATACATTTTACATAACATAGTAATTTATATTTTAATAAATAAATAATAGGTATTTTGAAAACTAAATAATTTCTACATTTTTCTTAAATATCTAATTATGTATATTGTATAATGTATTCATGTTTATAGAAAAAAAAATGGAAAACCCAAAGCATTCATCTTTTAAGCCGTTAGAAGTTATTTGGAACAGAAATACCAGTACTCATAAACCAAAATTATTACCAGAATTAAAAGGAATTAATATAGAAGATAGTGTTGAAAAAGTTAAAAAATCGGTTAAACCTCTGGATGTCAAAATCAATGAAAATAAAATAGAACATGTTCACAAACGTGTAAAAAGAAGTTTGTTCCAGGAAAATAAAAATGAAAAAGTGTACAAACATTTAAGACCAGAAGAAAATAAGAAACCTTCTGAAACTTTTGATTATGCAAATAACTTAAGAAAAAGAACTTATAACATAAACAAAACATCTCAATTAAATTTACCTACCCAGTCATCCCAAATTATATCAAATCGAAAAAGAATAATAAGAAATCAAGATTTTACAATTCATAAATCGAAAAAGTGTTTGTTTCAAACAAAAAGTGAATTTTCGTCGTTACATACTGTTAATGATGCACCAGTCATAAAATCATCGCATAATATGGATCAACAAAATTCACACACTAAAGGTTTTGATTATTCTAAATCTCCCGTGATTATGTCAAATCAACAACGGTACAGTAATTTGGATAAGATTAATTTTTCTAGTTACGATAGTTATAAGTGTTTGTTACCAACTGTACAAGCACCAGAAAATTTAAATGTAAATATAAATACGCAAATAAGTAAAATAAACTCTGTACATTCTGAAGATATTATTGAATCATCTGAAAAAATTACATCACCTATAAATAAAAACAAAAAAAAAAATAAAAATGGGATTTATAGTAAAAAAACTAAGATCGAGAACTATGCTAGTGGGAGTAAAGTATCAGAATGTAAAACATTAGACTATGGAAAAAGTAAAATAAATTTACCAAAAAATGAAATTCAAAAAAGTACTGAAACAATATCAACCAATGTCAAAAATGAATTTTTCAAAAGTAAAATTAATTTTGATTCTGTAGATATTATCAATACAGAAAATATTTTGGAGGGTCCTGTAACTGAATTAAATATAAAAAGTTACTGCACAGAACGTAAAAAATCAACAATTGTATCACAAGAACATCAAAATCGAAGACCAGTAGAACCGTGTATAATTAATGATGATAATCAAAGTTATCATTCTAATACTTCTTTAGAACATTCACCTTTGAACACGAAAGAACTTGCTAAAAATACAGAATATTCAAAAATAATTATGCCTCATAGAGCAAAACTTTTTAATCAGAATGAAGACAATATTATATCGTTTGTACATTCTTCCGAAATAAACGTTATCCCTGCCACTCCTGAACATGAACCAATTAATTTGGAGAATTCCACAATTCAATACTCTCCTGAAACCATTTTAAATCCATACGTTCCATTGATTGAAGTCGATCAATCACCTACAACTCCGCATGAAAAAAATTGTCAGGTACTCATTCAATCTGTTCAAACTCCGCCGAATATTGAAAGCACAACAGTACCAAATTTGTTTGAACCTATAGCTTCTCCTATACAGTCTTTTGTCAATGAACTGCCATTTAAAGTGTGTATTTCAAGTTATAGTACAAGTATAATAATATGGTTAATATGAACATTAATTTGCTTTTGTTTATAGATTGACGTCGTAGAATCACCTAGAGCTATTCACGAAAATGATATTATTTTTTCACCCGAAATAAATAGAAGAAAATCAAAAAATAGCCCATCATCACCAAATCGTTTTGACTCTGCTAAAAAACGTAAAAAAATGTGGTAAGTTTCTTGATTTTTTTGAAAAATCACGAATAATTATTAAAATATTTAATATCTTTTACAGTAAGGATGGATTGAGAGGAAAATTTCGAGATCTTATTAACCGTAAAAAATCTGAAGCCCGTATTCGAGAATATGAGAAAAGCTTATCTAAAAGTTATAAGCCAAATCAAGGTGAAACTGCATTATTAAATGTCATTGAAGCATGGATGGAATTTAGAATGATTGTCCTACTTTGTTACTACATGAAATCTGGTAAAAGAGTTAGAATAATAATTGTTATTAAATTAAATCAATAAATATTGTTACTATAATATGTTACAGATAAGGAAGTTCAAAAAGTGTTAGTTATTCTAGACAATTGTTCTATAAATGTTGCCAAGAATAGTATAATACGTATATATTCTCCATGGTTGACAATTAAATCTGAAATTGCTGAATTATTGTTGTTTGTTGGCATCATTCACGCTGAAGTAATTGATTTCTCAGAATCCATCTCTAAGCCTCTCAAAGAAAATTTTACAGATGCCAATGAATTATTGACAACTGTATTTCAAAATAAAATTTTATGGAAATGCAATTGTTCTAAAGGTACAACATTACAATAATTTATTTTTGTTTATTAAGAACTAAATTACCTTTATCTAATAAATCTTAAATCTAAAATATTCTATGTTTGAACAAAAAATATTTTATACTTAAATAATTAATCAAAAGAAGACCAAATTTAGAGAAGGGCTAAGTAGACTGCACTCAAGGGCCCCCATAATTTTGTAATTATTTAATATTAAGTATAAAAAATGCGTTTAATTTAAATGAATACATATTTAAAAAAATATATAGAATATAGAATTAAAACTACTTGTGTATAGTTTTGTGAGTAGAGAGATGAAAATATTAAATATTATTTAATAATCAAAAAATGTGATAATTTGTTTATAGTTTATTTGAAGCCCCACAATATTTTCTGCTTAAATGCCATCACATGCCTAAATCTGCTTAAATAATCTTTATATTAATATTTTATACAGGTGTTTAAATATATATAATTGTATTTAAATTATTAAATTTAAAATTGACAAAGCAATTACAATAAGTAATTATAGTAATGTAGTCTGTCTACTTATTCCAAACTTAAAATATCATTCAAGCAAATCAATATTTCTACTGTAAAACTATAATACTAATCAATAATTAACTAATAGATACTTTAAAACTACTAATCTATACTTATTGGTGTTGAATTAGTATTATAATATAGAAATTAAATCACCATAATTTACCATTAAAATGCAATGTATTTCATAATCAGAAAGAAAAATATTTTTATCCTAGCTTTTGAATATTATTCTTCATCCATAGTTCTATCCATAATATATAAAGATTACTTCATAGAAGTTTACTAATGATATATTTTTTAGACGCTGCTTGTCAATGCTTGGGAGAATTAAGTGTTTACAGTTATTTGCAGTACATGATCCCTCATTAAAATGTATTCATTATAATTTTTAAAGGTTACTTAATCTATTTTTTTTTCTTAGTTAATTTTACAATCAGATAATTACTGATCTATATTTTTATGATACTGTTATTTGTATTTAGATTATAATTTCATTATTATTGTTATATTTATTATATAAATCCAATTTTAGAATATTTTATAAAAAAAACTGTCTGTACTTAGTTTTCTAGATTATTTAATTGTAATTTATATATTTCTATGTATTTTGTTATTTTTCAATCTATGTATTGGTATTTTATTGTGAAAATAATATGTATTTTGTAATATGTATTATTAATATGCTATAAGAAATTTATAAACGCAACACAACATACACTTAAAATTTATTTTTGTCTATTTTTGTTGCCGTATTTATCCTTGAATAATAAAATTGTAATGAATATTAATAATATATTTTTTTACTTAATTATCAAGAAACATTATATTTTTTATTAAAGTTTTAAAATTTATAAGCTATAACGCAACTTTTATTGTTACTCAAGTAAAATCTGATAAAATAGTGATATCTCTAAACAATATTGTAGGTGTTTGTGTAAGCATAAGGTCAAAATGAATAAATAATATGCAATTTCAATCAAATATGTTAAATTTCGTAATAAATTATATATTTACACGTTATAATGAATAATAACCTTTTTATCTAATATGATGGCTGTTTACCTATCTTGAATTACATTTGTAATTTTTTTAATTTTATTAATTTGTAGTGTCTATAAGTACGTGTTTTGGTTTCGAGTTAAAAATGATTATTAATTTATATTTTTATTACTACATACACAAGCCACAAGAGTTATCTGAAATAGTTATTTAAATTAAAATTATATTTAAAAGAATTTTTTTTTATATTTTTGTATTCTATTTATTATCTTATTTAGTAATGTAATAGTTGTTTTATTTATGAAATCATAACATTCTTTGAGTAATTATTATATTATTTACCTACATACAATACCAATTACAATTATAAATAAAAATTGTATCTAATATTTGTTATAAAAACATAATCAACTGTTATAGTTGATTATAAGTTATAACATTAAACTATTAAACATATCAAATTATTTTATGTTTTTAATATTATATTTTATGTTTTTATTTTTACTAAATGTATCAAGAAATTTTTTAAATGAAGAATAACAAATTTTCTTATTATTTGAGATGTCCTGTAACTACATGTTTTGTCTGCATCTTACATACAAAATTTGAGTTAAGCAGAATCAATTTTTTATTGTTAGATAATTAAAGTGAACTATCCTGTTATATAAAACTTAAGAGGTAAAAATAATATCCATTATGTTTTGTACGTTGGTTTTGTACAATATTTTAATTTTTAAGCTTATTATGATCATTTTTAAATTGCAATATTTGACATAGTCATAAATCCACTTAAAACTGCAATTGTCCCAAAAAACATACATACAAACACAAATAATGATCTTACATTTTAGTTGACGTTACCACTCTTACTCACGTGTGTTGTCTCAGTAATCAGTTTTATTAATACAAATAACATAGTAGGTACATTTTAGTATTTTACACTCAGAAGAATTCATTTTTCTCTGTTGTAATTATTGTTTAGTATTAGATTAAAATGACTATTATAGTATTATTATTATTTATTACATTTAAAGGTAAGAATATTAACCAGGGTCCAACGTAGACTTTTTAACAGCAAAATTCTTCAACACATAGAATTGGATGTTGTGCGTTAAGTGAAGATAACATATGCGAGTAAGATGTCTCTCTCTAAAAAAAAATGTTTATTAGTTTTAATAGTTAGAACAATGATTTATTTAAAATTAACAAAATATTATGTAAATATTACATACTATTATTATATACTTAAATGATTTATCTATAGGCATATAACCTAAACTCTATAGGCTAAATAAGCTATAGATTCTTTAACAGATTAGACTTTTAATAACCTTCAAATAGGTAATAATTCTAATTAATATAATAATATTTATTATTTATTATCTGTTTATGGCTGTATCTATTATCTATAGAAGGTACAAAAACTTTAGATAATAAACATTCAACACACAAATTATTGAAGGAAGTTTAGAAAAAAAATGCAAGACAATACGTAAGCATATATAACAAGCTATACCTAATTACAAAAACGCAAAAATACATTAAATATTTTATATGTTATGTATTGTTCTAATAGATAGAAATATAGTATGCTTATAAATGGCTACTGCGAGATAATTCAAAGCACTTAATAATTAATATAAGATTAAGAAAAGCAGAGAAGATCTCAAGGTTAGATAAAATAAAAATGGTTTTCAAGTTGATAATAAAATTGGTACCTATCTAATGAATAAAATTTAATTAAGAAATGTAAATAGTTTATATTGTTAATAAGTGTTATAATAACAATAATTTTAAGAAATGAAATTAATTACTTATGAGTTATACTATCCGTGATGTTTTTTTTACTATATATTATAACTGTCTTGGTACCTATTTGAATCGTGATCCTTGCTCGGCTTGCTCACGTTTTTGGGGATAATATAGTAATATATTTGCTTACTAGTAAGCAATAGCGTGTGGAGTTTCGTAATTTACCATAGTGGTATATATAGTTGTAGCTAATTGTTATGAGCGATTACGAAACGTGTATAAAGCCGATATGCCTACGACATCCACCCCTAGCAAAATGGACGTAAAAAGTCTTTGTGACGACGGTAGAGATCTTTTTGAAAAGTAGGTATGCGGAGCAATATTATTATAATAGAATAATAATTGGGGTCTTGGTTTTTTTTTTATTCGAAGGGGTTGAAGGAACTCCTAGTCATAATTTATCTCGCGTTGGCACGTGGTTCGCTTCATCTCCTCCCCAACAGTGCTTATACTGCTTATAATAATTATCTTGCTTATTGCAGGTTGTTACTATAATTAAGTATAAATATATCTACTTAGCATTTAAATCATCAACAGCGTATTTAAATTACTTAACACTTGTAGTCTGTAGATCATATTTAAATACAAGTTTCAAATTTCCAATTACAAATAAAATGTCTTATTTTATTCTGATGTTTTTTCGAATATTTAAATTGCAATTTGTATAGATAGGTAATAAGTAATTAAGTAATATAAAATTACTAGTCATTACTCACTAGCCAGGGTAGATTATAAATAGATTGGTAATTTATTTCATGGACTTTTTATTCGTATAATTGCTGCATTTTGAAAATTCATGTATTTTTTTTTTTTTACATGAAATTAAATCCTTTGATATACCTATAGTTCAATTATTTTTTAAATAAAATAACAATTTTTGAGAAATGTGTATGTTTTTTTCCATATTTTGGTTTAGCCGTTTAGGTATCGATATTATAACTAATTTTTTCCTAATTTCATTGCAAAAAAATGAATAGGTAATATTTTATTGAATTGAAGATTTGTAAATTAGAATTTGAGTGTGTTACGTAATTTATAACAATTATTACTATATTTTTTTCAATAGTTTAAGCCTCAACACCTGCCTTATTGACCGACATTTTTTTAATGTTTTTTTAATTTTTAATGTTATGTACAATAATATGATACGTATGTTTGTTGTTAATATACGATAAATGATTTATATAAATTTATCTCTTCTGGTCTTGAGTGATTGAAAGATAAGTTTGAGGATATTATTAATTAATTAATTTTTTTTATGGTATATATAAATTTTTCCGTAGTAATTAATAAATTAATCATTATTATTTTTTGCGCGTTAAATTCGTTGTAAAAGATAAGCAGATAAGTTCCTATACGCCTCAACGCTACTTTTAAATAATATTATCATGAAGAGCACATATTATAAATAATAATCTCGCATTATGTAGTATATGATATTCGTTTATCGTATATAGTGACATATATTTATTTACGCACAATCAACATTTTTAAACATCCGTGTTTTTCATGTGTATACACACTAAACACGTATAGGGTTGTATCTGTATTATAGAGCAACAGGCAGTAGCCAAGGACTTGAGGCGCACTGCACATCTTAAATCATTAGCCTTTCGTCGATTAATAATTATTAGGTAAAAAATAATAAAGATTGTTGATTTTAATTTTAGTATATAGACACAGAAAATTGTTACGAAAAATCGATAATTATCAGACACCAATATAATAATTTGGTGTGATATAGTTTTTATTATTTCAGTATACATTTTGTCCACGCTAATATTTATTGTTATTTACATTCGGGACTAGAAACTAAGTACACTGATGTATTTATGCATGTATATAGGTATTGGTTGTAGGTCACGTGTTAAGCGTAAAACCTCTACTCCGGTCTCCGAGTGTAGAACTGTTTTTATTTCTGTGATTATTGACTCTACTAATTTTATAATTTTTTAGTTGTTACTTGTTAGCGTTCTTACTAATATTTTTAATTTATGATTTTAAGAAAATAATCATGGTTTTTATTATTTTTTGATTATTTAATGTCTAAACTAAGCTCGAGATAAAAAAAATAAATAAAATGTTAGCGTTAATGTATTAATGTGTGTACAATTGTTACTTGTTGCGTCATTATGTAGGTACCTTAATTGGGTTTTTATATTTTGTCAAGTTTAATGTTTGTAAAAGTTAAAATTACAAATGTCGTTTACAGTGTTCAAACACAAATTATTTAGGTTATAAATTTAAAACATATCATAGTAATATTATATATAATAGTACTAATAATAGCAATATTGATACTATGTGATCATCAGTAAGTTGTGTTATTGCATTTTTATAATATAATTATAAATAGGTAACGAGTAAGTCATATTATAAAACCCTGAACGCCGTCGATACCACCCCCGAATGGGATCGAGGAAACCGGCGTAGACGTCGCGACGGCGCCGAAACGAGCGTTCGCAAAAACGAAAACTACCACGTGCTCGATTTTCCGTTAGACGACACAACCACGCTCACCCACACACACACGTTCACACGAACGTGTGTGAAAATCATCGTCCGCTCTTTATTTAACGAATTTATTTTTTTATCTCCGCAACACCCGCCGCACGTGCGCGACCACGTTCATAAACTTGAATGGATTATAATATTAAACACTAAAAAAACAAACGAGTGAATAAAAAAACCGCTGCCCAACATAATGATAAATTATTATAATATTATTATTCAATAATAATAACCGCCGATGACGATAAGACCGTTGTAAATAATAATAATATGTATACGCGATACGGTAAACGACGTGCAAGAGGCCACCATCAGTGGCTGTATACACACTGTTACACGCAGACCATCGTAATGGCATAATAATTTGTTATATTATTATTATTATATAACTACGACAATGGCGAGTATAATAATGATAATATGTAACGAGACGAAAACGAAATAAAAAGTGGAGAGAATTCGTAAGGAAAGACGAAACGTAAAAAAAATTTAAGAAAATAATATGATTATTATCATTGTTGTTGTTGTTGTTGTGTATACGAGAGAGTGAGCGAGAATAACGGCGGGAGACAGAGAAGAGCGATCGACGAGGACGTCGTCGTACGCGATCGGCGGACGACGGGGAAGAGAAGGGGTGGGCATAGCGATTTGGCACCGTCGGCGCGGCGGTGAGGGGGATGGGGAATTCGAGCATCGCCTACGAGGAGAAATAGGAGGAGGAGGAGGAGGCGGCGATAGCGTGGCAGCGGCGGCTATTCAATCGGCGCGTATGCCAACGCCGCGATCGCGTCGCCGTCGCACTACTACAACAACCAATACTACTACACCACCACAACAACAACTACTACTACTACTACTACTACTACTACTACTACTACACTTATGCTCTACTCCGTGCAACTGGTGCCGAATCTGCGCCGGGGTAGTCGCACGCTGAACACGCGTCTGGTAGGTGCGAACACGCTCTCGTGATATTGTATACAGTCGTCGGCCGATCCGTTCCGTTTTTCTATAGGTATCATTCGATAATAATATTATTTCGCGTACGCATCGTCAACAGTAATACAAAATTATTATTTTTCGCGTACGCGCTGTAATATAATAATATTATTATACAGCAGTTATTATTTTAATATTGTTGTTTGGAATATATATTGTTTTAAATCTGTGCGTCTCATCGCGCCTTCACGAGGTATTTACCGAGCGTTTTGTTTTTTTTCATCACGCGCGCGCCGTTGTGAACATCTAAAAATAAGAAAATAAATTCATAGGAAACAATTCGCATTTTCCGCGTGTCACGTAAAAATATATATATATTATATTAAACATTGTTATTGACTGTCGTCCGAGTGTTGGTGCCGTTCGTGTATATATAGGACTCGATATCATCAATATTAGTGCACGAATACACGCGCGTATGGGTACGGTACATCAAAGTTCGCGCACACGATGAATACGATGGTCACGCCGTCGTCCACTGCAGCCATCGCCGTCGCCGTCGTCTGTCATTCGATCGCCGTAAGCGCATCGTTCTACCGGTGACACGAGAGCCGCCGCCGTACATCGCCGAAGTAAGTGCAGAGAGGTAGATCGACGACCATAATATTATATCGATAGTCGTTCTCGTCGACACCGAATTTCCGCGACAGTGTTACGCGTTCGGAGCGCCGCACAGTGCACGCCGCTAAGCACGCGCTCCGATTTCGTTCGTGCGTCTGCATCGTTGCACCGCACCGGTATACGTATCGTCCCGCGCACACGCGTGTACAGAGACGTAATACATACGCCTACACTGCACCGCCGCACACCGTTACCCAACACGCGCGGTACACTATGAACTCGCCGCAAATGTACGACACGGCACCGCAGCCGCACGCACATCAGCCGCATCACCAGCTCAGCCAACAGGAACTGGCGATGGCCGCCAAGAAAGCACAGCTCGGGCAGCTCAAGAACAGGTACGACATATCGGAACTGTCCACGCCCGAGATATCGCTCGACCTGCAGAACCTCATCGACGACAGCCAGTTCAGCGAAGGGCTGTTCACGGAGATCCTGCAACAGGGCCAGGTCAAGTTGCCCAACGGCACCGGCGGTGGACGGAACGGCGTCAACCAGAACGGTTTCAACTCGCGCACCACGCTCGCGTACATGCCGCAGCCGGTGCACTACGAGAGCACGCCGGCTTCCGCGGGCGGTCCCATCAAGGAGGAACCTCCGGAGTCCGTCGAGTTCCGGAACCAGCAGCAACAGCAACAGCAGCAGCAGCAGCAGCAGCAGCAGCAACAACAGTACCTCAGCAACGGCCAGGGGGGTGCGTTCCAGACGTCTCCCGTGTCCAGCAACGGCAGTAGCTCGCATCTCAAGGCCCATCACCACAACCACCACCGGAAGTCGAGTTCCGGCAGTAACAAGTCGGTGGACAAGAACACGGACGAGTACAAGAGAAGGCGCGAACGCAACAACATAGCGGTCCGCAAGAGCCGGGAAAAGGCAAAGATCCGCAGTCGCGAGACCGAGGAGAAGGTCAAACTGTTGGTCAAAGAGAACGAGCGGCTGCAGAAGAGGATAGAGCTGCTCAGCGAGGAACTCAACGTGCTCAGGTCGCTATTCACCAACGTGGGCGTCCTGCCCGAACACCTCCATCGGGAGCTCAACAAACATTTCGACGCCTATCCACACTTGCAGTGAACCAGCACACGCATGGTAAATATTATTGTTATTATTAGGTATTAATGTATAATAATGTTTGTTATGTTATTATCGTCGTCGATCACAGTAAATTAAATTAGCAATTTAAACACGTGACTCGTTCCGCATCCTTCTCACACCTCACGCACAAGAATCACCCCGTAATCCTGCCCTAAAGATTTTCCAGAATATGATAGTCGGCCAAATTCTGGTGGCGCGCGCTTCTGTTTGTGTGTTATAATAACGTTTCCCACCAGTGATCTGCCAATAACAACATAAATTATACTTGTTAATTATAATAATATGTAACATGCGATCATAAGAAATTAAGAATTATGGCCCGAGGCCGATATTTAGTTGGTGCAAAAAAATGGTGACGCGTGTATAATTACACAGTTGCACGTAACACGATATAACACTCGACTGATTTTCACGGTTAGGCGCGGGCGCACGCAACGATTGCGCGTTCGTTTCCTGCGTTCGAACTCGGGAGTAGGTCAACTCGGAAACGTCGGTAAATCATTTTCATTAAACTGCAAAGGCTCAAATTTTTTTTCACTTAAAACTGGTGAGTTCAACGATCATTCCTATGACGACAGCACTGCTGAATGCTGCAATTGTAATAGGTATATACAACGCACGTACTTGTAAATTAAAAAAGTGACGGATCGTCACACACACAGGCCCGTATAGCCGTGTGAAAATATGTATCGATGAAAGGTAGTAAATTGATGAGAATTTCCCGAAAAAATACCACGCGTACAACAGGTATATACATGACGATCACTCTAAACACGGTATATATGGGTATATACAGTGCATATTATCGACTACAGCACGCGTTATCAGCAAAAGTTGAGTGAATATAATATAACACTCGTATCATCGATTCAGTAATGAGTTACGTCAAGACCTGCCTTGACCTATAACTCTGGCCATAAACTAAAATCAACAATAATTGTTTTTTTTTTTTTTTAATATTAAACGAAATCGGCCTGCACTTGACGAATCCGACGATAGCCGTACAACATTTAAACCGCGGTCTATATACCCATTTCACGGGAAAAAGTGGCGGTTTGCCCGCGACAGGACCCGGAAGCGCGTTTGACGAAAAAAAAAAACCCACCGGCGCAAATCTCCATAAATCGCCAGCAATAACGATTATCATAAAAACAATAATACCTATGCGCATAACATTAAAATGCATTGGGGTACCGGAGGCTTGGCGCCGCCTCCGTCGTCGGTGGCGGTAAACTGGTAATACCGATCGCGAAAAATCACTAGGCGCTTGTGTCGGACAATATGTTCGGTATTACTATACGATATAATGTATTACAACAACCGCAAAGTGCTGTAGCACACAACTACCGTTCTGACAATTGCCGACCTTTGACCGTCGCGTATTCTTAAAGCACCGCGTATTACACGACACAATAATAATGTAAATAATAATAATAATATCGCGTAACGGTTTATAAATTAATTACTCGGTCGATCTCCCGGGCCAACACAATACAATAATATACACGTACCTGCCTACACCTCGCACACGCATATATTATTTTATTATAATACACAATGTTATAATGATATAAATTATTATTATTATTATTATATCGTAGAAATGACCACCGCCGCACGTACACACACATTGTTTTCACTCTGCGGCGTGCGTGTGGGTTTCTGGGTCGAGTGTATATTATTATTATATATTATGTGCGCGCGAGATGGAAAACGGCGTTGTCGCATTACATAATGATAATAATAATAATGATAATAGTACAAAATAACGCTGTTCCCAGCGCGCGTTGCGAAACACAAATATAATGTATAGGCGCACTCGAAAATTCGCCGGGTTTCCACCACCCAGCGCTGCCGCTGGTCAGACAAAACGATAAATTATAATAATATTATTCATCCGTCTATGATACTACGTCATATTATTATTATTATTATTATTACACGGCAATATCGATGTAATAAAATAATGTGATGTTGTATAACACTCGCACATAAGTACCCATATACATCCTAATAATAATAATATTTTATATACGTAGTGTCCGGCGACAAAAGCCACAACGGTTATGCGTATACAGAGGAAATATTATTGTGGTTCGGGTCATTTTTAAACGAGTGAAGCATTAGAAGCGTATAATATAATATAGTATTAAACGTTTCTCGAAATAATAATTATTATTTAAAATATATTATAATATTAAATCAGGTGTTCGATATCGCCCACCTCCCTAGCTAGGTATTCCGCCCCCTCTCCACCATCACCCATCATCATCATCAGAATAATAATAATAATAATAATACAATCGTACAGTGCGGTACTATTATTATATAATGTATATAGGCATTATAATAGTATATGTATAAGTACTAGCCATATCCTACCTACCGACCTAGTTGAGCGATTTCTTTGTGTACACCTTAACCTGTTACTATTATATTATATAATGATGTATATATATATATATATTGTGTTTGCGCATGCATAATCATTTACACTTTTGTGTTGTAGCCCCTTGTTTTTTTTTTTCGTGTTTTGTTTTTTACGTCTGAAATTCCCATGGACCCCCTAGACCGCTCGCGAGTTTCTGTGTGCGTATGTTTGCGGTGCACTGTGGGCATTTGTGTGCGCGCACGCGCGAATGTGTGTGTGTGTTATAAACTCGCACCCCTCGAGGGCAGGTTATCAATCTTTGAATATTTTCCCACACACTGGCCACCACCACCGCCACCACTAACCACCCCAGTGTGTTGCAGGGGCGCGACCGCTGCAGCTTATTCGCGTATTAAAAATCGTAAAAGCACACACAAGAGCAGTTTCGTCGTCCGATACCACCCCGATTCGTCAATGGAAAACGGGATAACATTTATATTTCACCGCTTCCGAATAATATAATAATGGAACACGTAAGAGAACACTGCGAGCGTAAATACACATAAAACGAGTAATAATAACATATTATGTATAGGAAATGTGCGTGCGTAAACTGACGGAGTGATATTATTATAATAGTATTTATACGGTCGTTCCTGCACGACGACTTGTTGAGCGTTTTTTTCCCTTTGCACGTGTACGTGTGAGCGGTGCGAACGTTTCTCCCGCGACGCCCCCCCCCCATCATTGATCCTACGCGACGATTTCGATTCACTGCTGATGATGTTGTATTTTGTGACCGTGCGATTATGTTACGACGAGGCTTTCGATTTTCGATCGCGTTCATTGTATATGGTTTTACTAAATTTGATCGACACGTTAATATCAATGTTGGACAATGCCTGCGACGATATACGATAATTAAAGTTCTTTTTGATTTATTTTCAGGTTTCAAGAAATTGGCATCGATGAACCCGATGCAATATCATCTCCTCTCAAACTTTTTGGTATTAAACAGGAATATTTTTTGACCTGTTTTTTTTTTATTATTATTATTATTTTTATTAAGATTATTACTAGTTAGAATAATAGAATGTTATAATTGTTATTGTTCATAAAAATCATTTATTTAAAAGTTTCTTCGAGACTTCACACAAAAAAAATAAAATGATATATTATGTATTAATGTAATAATCCTATAATACTGTACAACTGCAGAGCATCAGTATATATACGTTAAAATACAAAATAAAAATATATTGGCGGCGGCGCTCAAACGCTGAGCTACTTAACTAATATATTATAATAATATTAATATATCAGTAGTAATGATAACGTATGATATTATTTTTGTTTATGTATAAAAATATAGAGCATATTATACTTTCTTATAAAAAAATATTAAGAATCTTACCGAAACCTTTCGATATCGAGTACCTATATTTTTATACGAATGTATATCTAAGACAGAATATTATTATATTATGAACTATTTATTTATTTTTCTATTCGTACAAAAACCCCTTTATAATCTATGCAAATATATTAATATTGTTTTGAAACGCCGCAGCATTATTTACCCCTCCTTTTAGGTTTGTATAAATGTGCATACGCCACGAGTGTTCAATTTTTATTACCTATCGTTTCGGAGATTATTGCTCGTCTTCTTGTATTTTCTCTTATTATAATAATTATTTTACTTACCTATTTTTTTTTTTATTTGTACATACTATACAAAAACAAATAACCGTGAGAGGATCGGAGTGAACGAATCGACCAAATTATGTATAATATTATTGTTATATACGTACTTATACATTTAAATATATATATATATAATATATATACTATATAGTCCCTACGCCGTTTCTTGCTGCTATATTAACGACGTCGGTGGAGATGTATAATATGTTTATAGATTGTCTATAAGTGTTCTACGATTGTATTGTACAACAAAATCGTAACTCGGAAGTGTTATCATCGGTGAACATTTCTATCAAAATGTAAAAAACACAAATGTCCGACTTACTAATAAGACATGCAACATTTGGAAACGGTAATAATTTTAAAATGTTTTAACGCTGTCATGAAATATTATTTGTTTTCCAAAATATGCTGTTTGGGATTGTTATTTGTATGCGTACAACTTTCGGTGATGAGACCAATACATCTGTACAAAATATACATATTATTTACCACGTGTGTTGTGTACGAATGTCCGTCGTCCGCATGTTCAGGGTGTACGAGTAACTTTCAGTACGAATTTAGATCTGCGTTCGTTACGACTGGAGCAGAATATTTTGTTCGAGCCCAGAAATCCTAGTACTTAACTATGAGTAGGTGCCAAGTGTTCGAGCGCAGAATGTACATATTTCAATTATCATTTTAGCACTGTATAAACAGAGGCAGTATTTAACGAAGTATCGATTACGTTCGGTTCTAAAACATCTTGTCGTTATACATTTTTTTGCCTTAAACCCTCGAGCAACGGAAACACGTTAGAGTATTCCTTGGTCACGTACTACTCCTCCGATCCGTAAAATAAATAATAAAAATAAATAAATGTATTATATTGGGTTGATAAGTTATAATAATAACTGCCAAAATTGGTTAGGTTTTTTTTCTTAAACTTTTTTCGTGTTTTTCTTCTTTTTTTACAATAATATTTTAATAAATTCTTTCAATATTGTAAAACACTGTGATGTCAAAGTGCCTATATAATTAATAATAATTATCGTTATTTTCATACCTGAAAAAATAAACCAAGAACAACAAATGAGTTACCTGTGTATAGCATACTAGGTCCTAGAGCCAGATGTGAACCACACCATGCCAAAACGTTTATTATAAATGAAAGGAAAAAATAGTTACCTAACGAAATTCCTAATTTATTATATCGGTATAATGTTACCCGTTATGTAAAAGTAGATTTTAAATATATCTATCTATACGTATATAATACTTTAATGTTTAAATACACTAAATTAATATTATATATTAACCGTTTTCTTTATTCTTTTCGGCCTTTCATAAAAATATATATTTTCGTCTAAATACTATTTTTTTAATCGATTTTTTACTATTAATAAAAAGTTACATATTGTATAAGATTTACGAAAAACTGCCTTTGGCTCAACAGAGTTTAAAATTTGTTGTAAATACTTTTTTATACATATGTTGTACAATAATAAACATTTTGTACGTTTTGTTTGTTTTTTTTTTAATTTTAATTTAAAGTATAATTTTTTTTTACCTATTTAGTAGTTTTTTCTAGTCTAAAATTAAATTTTTATAACTTGTAAGATATCATATTTTTAGCTATTTAAAATAGTACCGCATAATACATATTTTTTATTTTTTATTATTTAAACATAATTTATTTGTATAGGTTACATACATTATAATATCATATAAAATATTCTGCAGTTTTAGTGTTAGTATATTTTTAAAATATTATTATGTATTTATGTTATGGTTTTAATATTATATTTTTCTCTTTGTTTTACATTTTTTTCGTTATTGATTAATAAAAAAAACTTAAAAAAAACTTTTATTAATGTGTTTTGTAGACACCTACCTAAAATATATTATTTTAATATTGTGTTTTAGTATGTATATATATTATAATATATTAATATGTACATGTATATTCACCCTTATAATACCTCTTTTAATATTTCTGCACTTGTGTGTAGGAACCATTACAATAATAATAATAATTATTATTATATATATAACTATTAACTACAAATACAATGCATGATTGTTTTACTCCCAGTATGAAAGTGACGTATCCCGAGTACGCAATAATGTTCAAATACTTGACCGAGGAAATCATGTGGAATGACGAGAACTCGACTGCGATTGTTAAAATTTTTTTTAAAAAATCATATTATATTAAACCACTTCACACGAGAACGTAATAGTCTACATCGTAGGTATATTACGTATTACGCGTTATGTATAGCGTAAAGTCGATTAATGTTTTATAGCTCAGAGTCGTATATAATATTCACGTATACCATAATAATATAATATGTTCAGTACTCTACAAATAGCTTTTTTTTTTTAATTTGAACATTGACATAGCGCAAATCGTGACATAATAATAATTAACATGCATATAAGTTATCTATATAGTTCATATACCAATTTAACAGGTTTGTTAATTGAACCAGAAAATAAAATTCGATTTTGTCTAAAGCCCTAAATGAAAAATAGTTTTATAATTGCTTACATAATATCGCATTATAGTAATGTCATTTGATTTTTTTTTCCAAATTGGTACTTTTTACCTCCTCCATTCAGTACGGTTTATAGACTATATCGCTAAGTGTATTATTTTTCAGTTCCGCATCATCGTAACACGATAATTATAATAATATATCGTTATTATATTGTTATAGCTCTTAATTTCAAATACAATGATTACTATAATGAATACCAAAACTTCTTAATATATTAATATATGTACAGTTTCATCGCGATTGATGAGAATTATGAGAAGACGAGAAACTATGTACAGCTAAGTATACTTATAGATATACAAGTAGTAAGTACTTCCATAATATGTCTTAAGTTTATGTTGTCGTTAAAATCTGATTTTCTAGGACTTTCTTCCGTGAAATTACACTTTTAACCTGTACATAAGTATCTAAGTGACTGTGTAATTATGAATTTGATACAAAACTGTGTTTAATATTAAATTATTTATAACACGCGGCAAATGAGCTATTTCTATAAGACTATATGTATACAATATAATATACCTACACGAATATTTGACGTAAAGACGATTTACAACTATAATTTTAAAGGAAAAAAGAATTATTTTACGTTTGAAATAATGGTATTATAGGTACTAATATTATTATATAATATTCATCCATAAGGTATTAGTATATACATGTTATTATTATCATCAATGAAACAAACGGAAAAAAAATGAATTATCTCTAAATATATCGCTAATCTCTATCACATATTATATTCGACGAATGTTTTTCCTCGTTTGAGTGTTATAACTTTATAAGTTACAACGAAAACATTGATATTATACAACACTGTGCCGAGTTGTCATTATCTATAAGGCTCTATAACATAATCATCATAATAATAATAATAAACAAATTGTAAACATGAGCTATTATTATTTACATATTATGTGTATACGTACATAACCAGACACCTACCATTATATACCTACGTTTTACGTAATGGATAAGGTGCAAAGTAAATGTGCGTGTTGTTACTTGTTACAGAGGAGGCGCCCGAGTCCGTATAGTGCACTGCTGGTGTCGTAGTGCAGAGGACGGTGAGTATACATTATAATATACATATTTATACGGTACCTACCTATTGGCTATTAGCTATATATAATAATAATATGTATATTATATACATTTTATACCTACGCGCATATAAATAGTAATAATACATATAAGTAGAGAAACGTCGTTGTCCGTCATTTCTTTGTAAATCGGAAGTAGGTAGTTATATAATAATAATTTAATATTAATATACTATTTTCATGTTAATTTCATATGTTAATTACTATATTATATTATACTATACGCACACACTATTTATATACGCAATATATAGGCAGGCATATGTATTCGGGACTTATTGCTCATTAAGATGGATTTGCTGCAAATCATTTGTACGGTACAAATTTTACCTACCTATATATTGTTATATTCCTGTAATTTTATCGAGTTTTCATGTATATATGTATATATATATATATATATATAATATACACATACTAACTATAATATGAGTATATGACACAGTCAGGGGCGTACACGATCGGGTGATGTACTGATGTGGGGTCTGCCCCCTGTTGCTATTTTTTTTTAATAAATCCTGTAAGAGCATTGTTAAAACAATCGCGAAAACTAAAAAATAAATTTAAATCATATAATGATATAATAATGATAGTGTAAAAAAAAATTATATAATTACAATTTTCTCTTCGAAAAGTTGGAGAATTATTTCTACAAACCCTCAATACAAAAAATTGAATTGTTCTGATAACGATGTCGAATAAGTTCTGAAAACTATATAATAAGACATGTACGCAGTCATATTATATATTGTAAATTTCATAGGGTTAAAATAATGTTTTTTAGAAAAACCTTAAAAATTTAACATTATTGCCCATTATAAAAAAAAAAGTAATTATTATATTATAGATAACACATATTTTATAAATATAATACATACCTAGTGGCAAATTTGAAATTACGGATATTGTTTAGTACAAGTGTACCACGCTATAATAAGTACTCTACAATATTGTAAATGCATTTAGTAGCAAGTATATTATACACAAAATACAGACAACATATTATATCTAATTGTCGATCTCGACATCACTTGATTAGCACATGATGATAGTAAAACGCAATAGTCAGTGATAGTTTGAAGATATATAGTCACAGTACCTAAGAACAATTATATGGTAGATTTTGTTACTATGTCATGATAAAGTTATAATATTCTCAAATGTGCATGATAGTTAACAGTGAATTTGGGAATAGGTCTAATCTAAAACCATTTTTGTATACATTTAAAACTCTTTTTTTTTTAGGGCGTTCTATAAATATTTTAAAATGCCGATTTTTTTTTTACATATTATATAGGTTTATTCCACTCCCGCTCTCTTTTCATCCAATATAAAACATATGTTACACTATTGAACGAGACATATTATGTACGGCAAGATTTTGTATCATGCGTTCAATTACACGATGTCAAATTGGAGTGACCATTTAATGAAATATTTTAGTATTTCACGAAATATCAAAAAAGCGTTTCAACAAATTTTCACGAAAAGATCAATTTCACAAAGTATTTACGTCAGTACGACACATACCTACCTATAATTATGTAACATAATGTATATTTTTATGCGGTGCATTGTCTTATAAGTATTAAAATTTTTTCAAACAATAATTTATTTATAAACATTATTATAGCATGAAATAGTATTTTAGTATTATTATTTATTAAACATTATACATTGCCGCAGAAATATCATATCGTCGAGTTACATCATTTTGCCTAACTTTTGTCGATGGTAAAAAAAAAAAATGCTATATTATAAGTCTACTTTGCATGACTTACGAACGATTTCCATAAGTTAAAATTGTCAGTATTATACTAATGCAACGTCAGACAGCGATACAAAATAGACTAATTTGCAACACATTTATCTGCAACCATGCGCTTTTCGCATATCACATTTTTATTGTAAACAATGTAAAGTATATAATATAGGTACATAGGTTATAGGTATCGGTTTTTACGAATTTCAATTTTATTAAAAAGCACATTTTAAATTTAAATTTGAGATAACAAATAACCTATTAAATTATTATTGGGCGTTGGGCCATCTATAGATGGCCATGTGTCATACAATCTCATATTGCAAATATAACCAATAAGCATAATATAATCCTAATAATGGCTTATATGTATAGTAGTATACTTCCCCATACCTACCTATTGTTTTTAAACTGTTTTATACACTACTCTGATTAAACCTCATTTTATCTGAGCGACAAGGGACAACTGCAGTATGCCATTTGTCAATATACCATCGAATTCTGAATAAATGCAAATGCCCATGGATCTTGTGATGCAACTATGTAGGGCATAGACAATATACACTATAACGTAGCATACTAGCATGTAGTGTTTGGAAATTAAACTTGAGTTATAAACAATAAACGTTTTTCTTTTTATTGTATACAATTATTGACATTAATATATTGCCTATCAAATTTCAATTATCATTCAATGTTATAAAAATATACCACAATATTCCAATTTATATTATATTATTTAATACTTTTTGTGTGTTAGTAATTAGTGAAGCTATTAAACGTTATCTCAAATATAATGTGCTTGGGTATCTCTAAAAGTGTAGTTAAGACTAAACAAAGTTAAATCTGAAAACAATTTTAAACAAAATTCTTTCCTGTTTATGACTTTAATTATTATAGTTTTTAATATTTAATAATCAGAATCAGTATGTATATAATAATATATATACAATTAGTAATAATAAATTATAATACTCGAGTATTTGTTTAATAAAAAGTATGTAAGTCCAGATATAATATATATATATATATATATGATTATTGATAAGTCATACAGATACACGTTTGTATTGTACACGCTTATTAAAATAATGATATTTGAACTAAATTGCCACACAAGATAATAGTGTACCTTTATAATATAAAATATATATTATAATAACCATATATTATCAAAATAATTATGATTTAATACTATAATGGCAAAATCAAATCGACATAAAAAAATTAAATACAATACCAAACCGGTGAAGTACCTAAAATAACTGCTATCATATGAAATGTTAATACCACAATATTTGGTTGATAAATGAATAATATAAAAATTTAGTACATACTATTTTAATGTTGACCATAAAATAATGAATATTTATTATTATATGATGAATGAAATAGAATAATGTGCGTGAATCTGCACAACTATTAAAACGTTTGGCACTTAGACCCCTTTATTATGTATTATCTTCGTAGGTCTATATACCTAGATATATTATCATAATTTATCATACACTCGTATGTATAATTACCATAAACTTCTCGTGGGTCGTGGATATGTATTAACAAAAACATTTATTATTTTATCATAGAATCTATTGTATAATGTTGTTCGAATAACGATACGAATGGTTTACGACAAAACAATACAAAACGTCAACTCTTACTAATAAGTTGTTTTTATTAAATATGTTATATACTCAATGAAAAAAAATATTGATTATAATTATTTCGATAATTTAAATTAAAAACATCTAAGAATATTAACAGCGCTAATTAAAAAATTAATTTGGTATACTATTAATAATCAAACTATCTATAGCATGCTGGTACATTAAAATATGTAAAATCGTAAATATTTTATTATAATTTATTATAATATATGAACTACAGTTTACAAAAACTTATATTTTCGTAACTCCTGAATCCTGATAACCGAATAAAATTTACTTATAATTTTTGAAGTGTATGTTACAATATAACATCCTAATAGGTATAGAATAAACTGTATTGTATACTACAGTTCAATAAACGGGATAATTACTTTAACAGTAAGTAATCAATAATTATTTCAAAAACTAAAAAGGTTTGGAAAATATTTTTTTACATCATTACAACTTTCATCAACAGTTTTATTTTATTATGTCATATTTTTGTTACTTTTAGCATATTATATTATTATTGAGTCGAATACTCGAATAATAAAAACTGTATAGGTATGTCATGTATAAAATATAAAATATATTTCAGTGCCAAGTATTTTTCTGAAAATCTCAATACATTAAAATGGAATTACAAGCGAGTATAGTTCATTACTTATTTGTTATAACTGTATATATTTATAATTAATTTTTGAACCACTATTATAGTAACTATACTATAACTTAGGTACATACAATTTTGTATCACCTTTTCAAGCTTTTTACCAAGTTTAAATATTTTTATCAAAACGTTTTAAAAACCGAAGAAGTAAAGGCCTACAAATAGATAAATAATTTGAAAATTGTATTGAATATAAAAATCATAATAATTTTAGTAACAGTGGAATATTTATAATTTCCAGGATCTTTTTGAGTTACAATAAAAATTTAAAATCGTTAGATAACAAATCATTAATTGAATGTAATTATCCAATTTCTTTAAAATTTAAATTGTAGACACTTAAAAAAATTATTTATGGAATTGTGTTTAAATTTTTTTTTAATTTTTTATAATGTTAGTAAAGTTAGTTAGAACTTTTTGTTAAATTTTCAAACTTAAGCTAAAAGATATTAAATATTAATACAATAAATAACAATTTTCACTTCACTAATAATCTAAAATTTATGCTGTTTTTTCAAAAAGTAAAAATTTAAAAAAATAATATCGATATAATGATAATATAAAATATTAGTATTATTAATAATGTTTTTTCATTGCCATGACTTCAAATTATGTAAATAAAAATAATTATCATAAAAAAAAACATTTTTTTGAATAATGCATATTTACCGTCAAAATAACCGCTCAAAATACTTAACTATTTTTAAAATAGTTAATACGACAACCGAAATTTAAAAACAAATTCAATTTTTTTTCAAATTTATTAGATACCAACCTATATTTTATATTGTTGTACATGAAGGTTTGAAAATACAAAATAACTGCGTCAGCAATATAATATATACCTACTACCTACCGTATTAGTTACTACTCACTTCTCAATTTACGTTTGATATCGATTTTAAAATTTCAATGTTTTATATTATCAATCAGAAATACGATATAATAATATTGTATTATACGATATTTTATTCATAATAATCATTTGAGTCCAAAACACATGCCATACTATTAGGATAATAATATAGGTATTTTACTTTGTATTTGTGTCGGCATTTGTGACAAAAATAATCTAGGATTATTTGGTTGCTTGTAGTTAATAAATCGTCAAAGATTAATTTACTCTTAATATTTTAATATGGAAAAAATATCATACCATATTTAGTTTTCATTATTGGCGTGTGTGTGTGTGTGTGTATGTGAAGTACGTCATTTTACGATCTACACGTGGTTGTCATGTAAGAGGAGACCTCATTATTTCCAGCTTTATCAGTAACTTTATTATTTTAATTTTTTTTTTGTCTGTGAGGAATTGGAACAAACCTATTCAAATCTATAAGAGCTATTATAATATATTATAGTATGATTGGACGAATCTTCGAAAAAACACATGTAGATGTACAATATTAATAAAAAAACAATTCAAATCATCTACACTCTACATATTGTTTAATTATTTGAAAATATTCAAATATATACAATTATAAAATGTCTTATTTTAAATTTTATATAAATCACACTTAATAATAATTAAAATAATCAAAATCAAACAACATGAAAACAAATTTTTAAAAATAAAATTTTAAAAACATGAAATTAATCTTTATTTATCAAATATTATATGTAAATATAGGTACCTATAGTTTACCGAGTAGGTTAACCTACTTATAAATTAACATATTTCATATTTGTTATTGGTATACATATTTTTTAATGTTTCTTTCTTTCAGTTATTAAGTAATGTTATAAATTCTGTAAATACATTAAATAATTATAATATACTTATTAGTTATTACAATATAGATATTATACATACAACGAATTATTTACTTAAGTGTTATACGAATTAAGATCATATGTTATTTTTTTTATGTCAATGATTAATATTAGATAATTTATTGGTCTTTAATAAAATATATATTTAATTAGAATAATTCAATATTCCTAATACCAAAAGGCAAAAATTGATACTTATATAATAAGGTATTTTATTTCTCTTCCACAAACTTTAATGTGTATTCAATTTCAAAATAATCGTACAATGTTTCATGTGGTTACATGGAACATATCATCAGTTTATACCTTAATGTTTATTAAATATAGATAGGTGTAAAGTATCTATAGCTTATACTTTAAAGGCTACTTTATAGGCCTAAAACCGCTATAGGTAAATTGTATACGCTGCAATACCATGCATACTAAGTTATAATATTCAAAATAGACAAAACATTGAATGTAGAGTAAAATTACAAATTAAATTGATTGATAATTCTGTATCTTCAAACATATAACAAATAAAATAAATAATTGAAACACAAATTGTATTTAGTAATATTTTTAAAATAATTAATAAATTATTCTTACATAATTGTCATAACATTTTTTTTTTTTGTTAAATATATTTACTCAGGCATGGATTGAACCTCTAAACACTCTCCCTTCCCCTCGTTTGCACTTTTATATATTTCCAATATTAATAATAATATACAGGAACACTTAAATATTATGACTTATTACTCCTTGGAACCATATCAACCAAATGGACCACTTTAAAAATACCTATTTATTAAAAAACCGATTAATTTTTAAATGATAAACGTTAATAACCTCATAATAAGTATTATACTGATTAATTATTTTAACCATAAAAATATGCCGTGAGATAACAAGACGAATAAGTTTCTATTTTTATTTTATTTTTATTTAAATATTATGTTGTAAAGGGCATATCAATAATATTATTTTAATTTTAATTTATTCGTTTCATTTTACTGTGACCGATAAAGAAGTCTAGTTTAATATTAAATATATCTTAATATGTATACATGTTACCATTGATCTAAAAAGATCGATCCAATTAAAACTATATTTCTAAATAAAATAAACAATAATTAATTGAAAATGAGCTAACGTTGTTCCACGTTAATTATAATGTATTAATGTTATATATATATATAATGTAACATAAACGCGTTCTACTTGATATTTACGATATTTATTTGTATATTAAACTATATACTATATAGATACGTATTTATGTATACTGGTAAAGTATATACTGTATACATAAAAGTATATACAATATTAAATGTATACAGTGTGTTCAATATTAAAGGTAACACAAAAAAATTAATTTTAAATTTTAAAAAATTAAAATTTTTATATAAGTTCAAACACATAATAATCTCAATTTTTATTAGATTTTTTTTTAACTGTATAATAAAGAACTTATTAATATTGCACTCATTTTTTTGGAAATTTTAAATTTTAGAAAACTGTTACACTTAAGCAGCAAAATTATTATTTTTTAATTACCCCTACTATTTTCAGGAATATTGATTTTGAATTTTGATTAAGTTTTTTTTAAAACAACTGTCTTACAAAGTTTTTTTCTGTCCAAAAATTGATTTATTGAGAACGAGTTAAAATTTCAATTTATGCATGTTGTATTTATTGTATTTTGTAACAATATATGTATAGTTTTACAAAGTTACATGTGATTTCGTATAATTTCTTTAAGAAACCCAATGTCGTAAGTACGAAATCATATGAAACTTTTAAAATTGTAGATAGACTGCTAAAAAATGTGATGAATACAAGTAATACAACCAGTATAAATCGAAACTTTTACTCATTTTTAAAAAACCAATTTTGAAAATAAAAAAAACTTTAAAAGTCAAAGATCTTTAAAAAAACAATTTAATTTAAATTTAAAATAAAAAGGAAGGGTGTTATTTAAAAAAATATTGTTTTGCAAAGCAGACATTTTTTTTAAAAATTTAAATATTTCAAAAACAAGTGCAATATTAAGTTTTTAGGCAGTTAAAAACACAAATAAAATTCAATGTCATTAGTTCAAAATATTTCGTGCTACCTTTAAACACACGTACTCATATTATTATATTATAATAAAATTTGCATAACTTAATAAAATACTTTATAGGTACTATAGTAATAATAGCGCGTAATAGATACATTAATACTATTATAGTCATGACATTTTAAGTTTTTTTTATTGCATTTTTATTTTTTTATGATGTATGTATAATACCTATATATTAAGTGAATATTTTTTTTTTGCAATTTGTTTTTTTGGCTCAAAATGTTATTTCATAAAAGTAGATCTTTCTACTCATTAAACAATCGCATTTAAAAGCAGGCCTTCTAGTTTCTAGTTCATTTCGCTATCGCATCCGAAATGATCATTAGATCCGCTGTAACCCGTCATCGTAAGAGACGTAAGAGGTTTTAAATATGACGTATATATGAAGGTACCTGTGAATTGTGATTCATTGTAGAACACAGTTCATAAAGCAATAGAATGGTGCGTGTGCGCGCGCACGCGTGCTCTCGATCCCAGAAAAGGCCTCTGAATTATAACAATAATACAATGTTATCAAATCGTTTATATATATGTAGGCCTAAGTCGGTGTCAATTGATGAGAACGTGTGACCTACATATTTCCGTGGTGGGTCTAAGGAAGTCAGGAAGACAGAGAATTTTTTAAGAAGGCACGATGGGCGGGGACATGGCTTCGAAGAGCTGGTAATCTGGGTTTTAATTGTTTGTTTTGCGATAGTCTGATAACTTGTGTAGTTGTGTGTGTATGTGTTAAGACGAGCGCGGTAGCGCGCATGTAGTTTTTTTGACAGTATGTGCTGATTAAGGATTTTTTTTTCCAAATTTACCATGGCTTAACAAATTAAAATAGTTTAGGTGTTGTTTTTACCTTTTTTACCTTCACATATTTTTTGAAAAAAAATTGGCTTAACAAAAAACAATTCCAACAATATGCTGAACACTCAATTGTTTCAAATTACAAATTAGTAATAATAATTTTTTTTGTCTTGCTTATTTCCGGACCATTTTTGTTCCGTTCAAACACTTCAAACATGTATTTTTCTAAAGCAATTATTGTTTGCTATAATACAAATAAGTTATTGTAAAGTTTATAAACAAAAAACATGTAAAAAAAATCAACCTAATTATTTAGTATTTAAAAGATATTAAGACATTATTAACATACATAGAAGGAAAGTTTTTGAAAAATTAGAAAAAAAAAAAAAATGTCGTTGGCCCCCAATATATTAGCGCTATTTCATTTTTTACTTAAGCTAATGGTAATTTTTTATTCTGCATCACTTATTGCTTTTAAAATTACATAAAATTCGCTATATTCCATAAATTACGTTGTATAATAATTTTTACTGAATGTGTTCCATTAATAAATAATTTCTAGTATTTCTCTACCAGCAATTACATACAACTAAAATAAATGTTCTACCTATTTATTTTTGTTATTTTTTTTACATAATATTATTTATTATTTATTTGTTATATATTCAACGGACAAATTTAACAAAATTTAATGTATACAAGAATACAACAAAATAATAGCCAAAGATACATACATGAATAATAATAACAATTACAACAATAATTAACAACATAAAAGTATAGAACTAACATAAAATATAAAAATAAGGACATCAAGTGAAGAGAATATTTTATTTGTTAATCAAAAAGCTTTAGAAAGGAATATATTTTATCCACTAACTGTTCTATAGACTATAAGTTATAATATCGAATAATAATACTTAATCCTACTAAAGCTAATATTTAATGACAGACAGCATAATCATTAATAATATCAAAAATAAACATTATTAGCCAAAATACCTTTTAGTGGGAGATATCATGACTTATGCATTTTTATAAATAATTAATGAATCCTATAAAAAAAAATTGATACATACAATTTTATTTTTAAAAATGTCTAAGTATAGATAAGTTCAATATTATACGTAGAAAAGTTATGAGACCAAAATAACTAAATAAGAGTCCCAAATTCAAGTTTGTATTTAACTAACTAAATATTAAGGCTTCCACGTGAGTCCTCACTAAGACTCAATAATCTCCACAAAAAATGTTTTAAAAAAATATGAATAATATAGTTTTCTAAACTTTTTAATATTTTTATTTATGAAACATAACACCCTATTGGATTTGTTTAAGATTATATTTTATAAGAAATATTGAAACTCAGATTGTTTTCAATATAGATCACTAAATTTTTAATTGAGTTAACTTTTGATAGGAGACAATATTATTGATTTGATATTTTTTTAGATTAGTTTTCGTTTTACGATTAAAATATATTATATGATTAATGATATAATATAATAATAACCTATATGGACAAAAATGCGTATAATTATAAATTTTTAAATTGTAATAAAGTTTACGGGTGAAAAGGTGAAAATAATAGGTTTAATACGTTTGTAAAATGTGTACGAAAATTCGAAATGTTCGAGTTTAATAATTATGTAATTTTTTTAATAACGAAACGACAAAATTATTTTACCTACGTGTATCATTTTTTAAATACGATATAAAATGTACTTATTCATGAAATCTCACGTGTAAGCTATTATTATACATGTATAATATACATAATATCTAGGTCGTAGAGCTGACGATGACGGTTGAAATCGATATTGTAGATATATCATATTTATACTCAGCAATACGGAATCGATTTTCATACAGGTGTTAAGCGGTTTATCGGTGTGACGACTCTGTATATGGTATATCAAAATAATAATGATGTTATGGTATTTACTATTTACAAATATTAGATACGGTGTAGGTATAGGTGGTACACCGAAAATAAATAATGTCAATTTTAGTTTTTAACAAGAGTTTTCACGAAAGAGTTAAAGAGAGGGGTTTATATATATATATAGAGAGAGAGAAAGACAGAGAATTAGTAAGAGGGTTATGGAGAAATGGGAGGAATAAATACCTATACAGCTATACATAATACTATATTATGCTTACAATCTTAACTATACGTAACATTATTCTTATAATAAATTATTATAAAACCACAGCAGATTATTCTATTTCCTCGGCCGCTGACTTTGAGCAGTTAATATGATATACGAACGATTAAACGGTTACCGACTTACCGCAATGAAATTAATGTACATTTATATAGTTTATTTGCAGGCCGTTCGTGGGGGGAGGGATAAACAAAATTATCGAAGTTTTAATACATTGGTATTGGTATAGAATATATATACAGTAATATTATTATCGTAAAAACAAAATTATTATTCGTCAGCAATTATTAGTTATACAACCCGACAGCTGACAGTTGTTGTAGGTATAGCAAACTATGCAATTATAATACGAATAGGTAATTGTCGTTTTATAGAAAAAAAATATTAAAATGATAGTTAAATTACGATTTGTGGTGACAGACATACATTATTATTTATTATATATAGTAAATTTGTCTGTCTATATATTATATAACATTATGATGTATCACTATAGGTAGTTATTTGAAGTTTGTGATTATTTATTTTTTGATTATTACTAGAATCAACAGAATTATGTTGCATAAATATTTGTTTATAACTGCATACCTATTATTATGATAAATATAATAATTATATAAACGTACAGTAGTTAAACCATAATGCAGCGTTGGATCGTGTATATTATTATATTTTATTATCTAAGTGATTAAAAACTGAAAATAATGTAAAGGCGGGTCTCCGCTTTTATGTATATACGCCCACGTCTACGTGCATAAAAATCAGTGGCGCTGACCCTAAGTCTAGGTAGGGCGATTTGTCAATCCCCACTGATTAAAAAGGTGGTTGGACATTTATAAACTGGAGAGCTTGGAACCTATATTATTAATATAGGTATGCATGTTTATATTGTTTAGAGCCTGTGATGTTAATTGTTATTATTCACAGTTTACATGGAGAACGAAAAAATACGAACAACCACAATCGACACGTCACGTCGTGCAAGGTTATAAATTTATAAAATGTAGGTGCGACACTATCATAATATTATATAGTCACTATAATAATATAATAATATGTATAATAAATAGTCCGGCTAAGTTAAATCCGTGCTGTTATAACCGATAATCAAGTAAAAAGAAAGATGGCATCGTGTCCCGCGGGCGTTGCAGGCATCCCTCACTTTTGGAAATGATAGCAATCTCAAAGCGACGTAAAAAAATGTAATTAACTCAGAGTCAGTTACCATATACGTGACTTTATAAAGCCATGTTCACACAACTACGTCATCTGTTGTACCGTGCGTTTTTTTTTATCGTTATTGGTCGTTATAACCATATAGACCATGGATCATTCACTAGTCACGATATACTGGGAATATTTCCAAAG
This sequence comes from Schizaphis graminum, assembly GCA_020882235.1. Taxonomy (NCBI): domain Eukaryota; kingdom Metazoa; phylum Arthropoda; class Insecta; order Hemiptera; family Aphididae; genus Schizaphis; species Schizaphis graminum. The sequence continues at coordinate 66,037,375 of CM037032.1, forward strand.
TTATGCCAAGCTCAACTTTTGGACCCGGCACGATAGAAGACGTAGCTATGAACTTGACTTATAATACATATTGGTGATGACTAATAACCAAATATTAAATGAAAATATCGAATTCATCAGAGAACGAATATATATTAGAATATAAATGTATAATATGTATATATATATACATTATGTAGGTGGTAAATATTAACAGTGTTAGATCATTTATGTAAACGTTTCTCATAATCTTATACACTTTGAAGTATTTATAAATAACACAGAGAAAATTGCATATTATTTTCAGCCTTTAGTGGACAAATTTTACACTCAAAAGGCCATATACCATACAGATTTGTATATATATATATATGCGTATACTCAAGTCTACGCTGTGTACATGCCCATGTGTTTAAATTGATATTGTTATTGTTGTGTAGTTTTACAAATCGGAGGAATGTCGTGAAATATGAATCCATTTCGGTTTGCTTATGCAAGTATACTTATAATTGTATATCTACATTATAGATTAAACAGCCCGCCGTAGTAAAAATAATAGTGATCCAAAAAAACGGCCATCATGATCGGTATTCGTTGTTCCTAATAATGTTAATAAATTGTATAAATTATAATAATTATGTTCGTCAACGATCAACGAAAAATGAGAAAGGCAGTGCACACGAATAGATCAATACAGTACTTAAACCTATTAATCATTAACTGCCAATCGTAATAGTATTAAGAAACAGAAGACGATTAATGAGTGTCGTAAACGCGCCAAGGACAAAGGGTCTGCAAAGCGACCGCCGTTCATCAGAACTTATGATAAACACTTACGCTTATCATTAATTGGATTTTCCAGACATTCGAGCGATGGTTTTCAATTTTACTCCCCAGAAGCGAGTGGCTAAAGTCATCTCGCCACCTGTAATCGCAGTTTTCACCCACTGTAGTTTATATTATGTAGGACGTACCTAGTAATTTATTCTGAGAGTCTACTGCAGTCATCGTTACTCTTTATGAACTTATTGTTGGATAACCGTGTTTTGTAAGTATGATTGTTATAACTTATAACTTATATTACTTATTTAAGAATATAGACAAAAGTAAAAAAGGTAGGCAAGTGGGTACCAATCTGCTGTACATTAGATGTCAAGTGAGTCACTATTATGGGCGTGTAAATTTAAATTCAATGATATAATATCATTGTATACGAAAAACGATTCCGAGCGGAAACTGTCTGTCAGCCTATAATATGACCAAGTTTATTTTGTGATATGATTTTTTTTTGCTATAGCTATTAAAGCTTATTTAATTATATTATATTATTATTATTTAGCTATTTTACTTTTAGTATTGTAGTAGGTTGATATAATTTCTTCTTAGATATAATGTAGAATTTGATAATTATAAAGTTTTAACTTCAAATTCACGTAAAAAAAATTTACACTTATTTATTTTTAATATTTATATATATTTTACTTATATAAGAACAACGTATGTGGAATCTTGTATTATATAAAAATACTAAAAAATTTTAAAATTTGACATGCCTGTAAACAGCTCAAAATGAGTTTTTTGAAAATTGTATCATATATAATGAAAATGATAATATAATGAATATTCTATAAAAATTCCATACGGTTATTCGTTTTGAATTGAAACATAAAACAAAAATCGTTTGAAAAAAGAATAGTCACTATACTAGGAAGTATCCAATGTAAATTTTCATAAAAAATTAAATAGGTTGTCTGTAGCATTTTTTTATATAGGTTGAAAAACTTTTAAAGAGCCTTGTATTATATTTTTAACCATTTCCATTAATTCATAGATTATCAATTGACATTAAAAAAAAAAACTAAAAATAATTGAAAATTTTAAATGTTTACATGTAGCTCAAAATAGTCAAATTTTGAAATTTATACTTTAAATATAGAAAATTATAATATATATATACGTAATTTTTGATAATTTTAAGTTACTGTGGTCATTAGTTTTTGAATTATAACAAAATAAAGAAATCAATTTAATCAAAATCTGGTTAATCGTAAGAATATAGGTTTTCCTAATATTTTGTTTATTTTTTACGACGATAAAAAAAAAATATTGCGAATTTTTAATTTTGACCTCCTGAAAGTTCAAACTAGATCCAATTTTTTATTCAAAATCACCCTTAAAGTTGAAAATCGAAGCATTTTATCGAAAACTTATCATGACGTATTTATACACAAAAAACACATAGGTAATTGTAAATAGCTCCACTCAGAATCTAAAATAACAAGGTTCTCGCCATTTAATAAAAATATAAAAAATGTATATATTTAAGTTAAAATGAAATTTAGTTACAAAATATATAGAATAGTTCAATAATTCATAAATAAGTCATACATTTTAATGTAGGTATATATTATATATGTAATCTTAATGTATGTATAGCTATAGTATTTAAAACAATTGTAACATTTTCAATTATATTTGTATTCTCTGCATAACTACTATTGTCGACTTCAATATAATAAGTAGATGCTATTTTTAAATTCATATCATACATGATAATTTATTATTCAGGTAAGCGTATATGTAATTACACTTTTTCTAACGGTCGGGAATATTTTATTCGTTTATGTAACCAAGTGTACATAATATAATAATATTCTAAGATTTTTTTGATCGATTTCAATGATCAATACACGCTGGTAATATAGTTAGGTACTTAAAATCGAATACATACAAATTATTGTAATTTTTTGTCTGGTGTACATTAGTATTTCATATAATATTAGGCATAAATACTTATTATGCGTTCGCATTCGAGTGTGTTGTATTTCTATTAGTTTTATTTTCCATCTATCCCATTCTGCTTACTATTTATATTTACTTTGTTCATACTTAGATAATTTTCTGTACATGAGTACCAATAATTACGGTGGATAATAATATTTAACTATGTTATACCTAATATCTAAATATATTTAAAGGATACAAAGTTAAAATAAAATATAAAAAAATACTTAGGTAAGAAAAGTATTTCAGACAATTTCTCCTTGATTGTTTTTCTATATGCACTTGAAAAACTATCGAGGAAATCGAAAATTACATATACCTACTTGTTTTAATAATTTATTATACATATAAATTGGATTTTTTAAATTGCTTTATATGTATTCTATGAAATGTATGCAAGCTATAAGCTGTAAATATAATAATAGTAGAACCTCGTGTAAAATTAATACATATTATATTCATCACAACTCTCAGAATACAAAACGTTTTGGTTTTTGATAAATGCAAATATATTATTTAGGTACCTACGTACTAAAACTAACATATTTTATGAACTAATAGGAAAAAATGTATACAATGTTGATGTAGATAAGTGAATTAGATAAATAAATAATATATAAACTACTATAAAATATAATATTAGTAATTCGAATAGTATAAATACAATTTAAATAATTAATTCAGCTATAAATTATAAGTATATTGCTTATAAACATAATTCGTTATATTTTATGAATTTTATATTTTCAGTATACACATGAATTAGTATGAGTTAAACTTAATATATTATTTTAGTTACATACTACTATTATATTAACTACCAACCAGTACTACTATAAATAAATGTTAATAAGAATGAAAACAGGAATCCTTTTATAATATATACGTTTTGTGTACGTGTGTACTTATTGTCTATTACTTATTTATTACTTCTTGTGTTTATTAAACTTTATATGTGTACCTATAACTATGTTGGATAATTATATTAATTCATTGATTAGGTTCTAAAAAATAACTTAGAAACTTCAATAATTTCTAAAAGTGTTCACCATATGATCTAATGCATAGAATTTTCACACTAAGTGGTAAATTTAGTTATGATATTATCATTGTTCTGATATTTTCTTACTTTTAAATATAATGGTGTTCATTTGCATTCTGTGTTGCCTTAACACTCGATACTAAAATAATAAAAAAAAAATCTTGTCGTAATTATTAATATTATCTATGATACGATTTTTTAGCGTTTTAAAAAGCCGCTATTCTTCTATAATTCTAGTAAAGATGTAATGTAAACATAATATAATATATACACCGTCTATAATATACCACATTTTTTTATATATAGAACAATGCTGTCGTCTTTATGATAACATAGACACTATTCTTGGTAATTTTTTTTAATTATACTAAAACACATTCAAATACATACAATGATTGTTTGATAAATTTTTTTTTCTGTGACACATAATAATAATCATCTTCGAAATCCATAAAATCAACATATAATCATACGTATATCAGTATATCACTTATACTCTATATATTTAAACCAGTGATATTCATATTAATATTTAAACACAACAGCTAAAATACATTTTAAGTACATTCTAAAACATAGAAGTGAAATTATATAAATTTTAAAATAATTATAAGTATTGTGTTATCGATTAGGTAGGTATATTAAATAATGCAGTAAATATAATATACAAGTATATATTATGTAAGAAGTATATTAATATATTATGTTTTAATTAAAATTGTGATCATTATTCATCAATCAATCGATCAATCATCTTGGAAAATGGTAGTTCGATATATTTTATTCCTTTATTTATCATTGCATTTCCATTGTAATAATGTATTATTATTTATTTATTTATTCATTACTTAAGACTAATTCACCTATACCTATTCATGAATGTTGACTGTTGTCATATTTATGTTTCAAACTTGTTTGAATATTATTTAAAGGCAAAGATAAGACTCTACATTTTTTGCTATAAAATTAAGTGGATATCAATATTTAATGTATGTTTATATTTATCATATATGCGTGTATTAATAAGTAGGTATAAATAAAAAAATGCAAGTTTTGAAATTTAAGAGAGAAAAAGTCAGTCACGTGCAATATTACGTTGGTACTTAGTTACCAGATTGATGAGTGGATTATCGTTATGGTTGTTAAAACAAATGTTCTAGCTATACGCTCTAATACTCGCAATTAATAATGTAGCCGAGGCCTGATTATGTCAGGTGGTCAATTTTATGAATACAAGAGTTCAGAGAATTTTATTAATAATTAATTTGTAGATGATAAGATCAGTTAAAAAATTAAATAAAACTATAATAATTTAGTAAATATTTCAAATTTAAGATAATTTTAAAATAAGCTATAATATAATAAAAATCAATTGTTTTTATATAGTTTAATTGTTATTGTGCAATAACTATATCTATCTAATAACATGAAAACATTATGAACTAGTAAAAAAAAAATATATATATACGAGTTATAATTTTTAATTGATACTTAAACATTATTATAAATTAAACATAAGAGGTCATAGGTTAGGTACCTATATATAATAATACATATAAGTAAGGAAATCTTAAATTATACTACTCATAAGACTTAAAGACTTAAATTGTTTTAAAAATAGTTATTAAAATAAATATGCCTTGCATTAAGATATTTCTTTAACTTAGAAAGTTTAAAATTAAAAATACAGTCGAATTTTCGATAACTCGAAGGAATGCCATGTCCCCTGCATTTCAATTCATGATAACTTGAACCTCTATAAGTCGAATTTTCGATAACTCGAATTTTATTTTCGCCCCCAACCGATTCGAGTCATCGAGGTTCCACTGTACATGTCCAAAAGTACTATTTTCTTTCAGGTATTAACACGTATTCGAGGGATTTAGTTAAGCCGTCAGAACTATAGTAAATTATAGTAAACTATAATGATAAAAATGGCACGTCTACAGCTATTAACTATTAAAGAAATAGACTGTGTGAGAGGGGTGTCAACGAGTTAATTATAATCTAAGTAATCCGACCGAAGTCCACATTATAGAATATCTCTATATCATTATTCAAAAACCTTATACACAATGGTATATATAACTTATTATTTTAAATTAACAAACATTACAATATCTCTGTTATCATAAGTATATACGCATATATCACCATGTTTTCCTGATCACACTTCGTTTCTAGATTTTGTTGGTAACTATAGTAGTTCAACTTTTAGAATATTTACATAAAAAACTGTATATAAATTGGCTATCTCACACTTGAAAAATAATAATTAATGCTCATTTTACAGTCGTTGTAGTTTTTTTTTATTAAATCATGGGTATCTAATTAGGTTACACCGTTGTAGGTACCTATCTACACTGTAGAGTGTGAGATCCAATCGTCGTCGTTAGACCGTAAACCTGCAGAGCCGGTCATATACTTGGCCCCACAGAATCCAATACGCACCCCATGTACTGTCGGGTTAATATTTAAATAGCTCAATTAAATGTCTTAATATAGTATATAACTATTATTTGGTCATAATATACTATACATACGCACTAACGAAAAACTATTGTAATACGTGAAATTGAATCGCAAAATCCATTAAAATGTATTTTTCAACGTTTTGATGCTCACACACACACACTGGCCTATTAACACACGGCACTGCGTCACAGTCGGAAGGTACAGGTGGTATAATATACCTATGAACAGCACAAGTCTGCAGCATAACTTACTATGATTATTATTATTATTATTATTATTATTATCGTGTGCATAATATATCGTTAGCGATCGTTGGCATTCTCGGCGTGGCCCAGATAATCGCGGGCAGAACGCCGCACGCCGCGGCGTGACGGTAATCAAACGCACGCAAAATAACGCGCCCGAGCGGCGGGAAAACCGTGCGGGCGCGCCGGAACGTTTGGCGGCGGGTGGGAACGAACGCGATGGTAGCGTGGCTGGTGGGTGACTGGTGGTCGCCGTGGTCGTCATCGCCCGCCGACACCGATTATGTATTATTAAAATAATATAATGTATATAATGTTGTATTATGTAGTAGGTACGCCGCCGGTTAGATAACGCGGCCGACCGAGCGCTGGACACGCGCGCCGCAGAGACGCGGGACAAGCGGGCCCGCCGCGCCGCCGAGAGTATGGTGGTGGGCACTGTGTGAAAGAAAAAAAAAAAATTATAAAATAGTGAAAACGACTAGCTGCGACGGCTGCGAAGACAGCGTCAGCGACGACGAATCGCACGGCGGCGCGGGCGAACGGAAAGACAATTATCATTATTGTTGTTATGATGTTGTCGGCGGTGGCCCGCGTACGCGTATTGCGCAACGCTATATAATAATAATATAATATAATATGATAATATTATTATATATTATGGGGTACCGCCGCGGTCGGTATAATATTATTATACGCGAACCGCATTTCTTTCCTTCTCATAATGATTTTAGTATATTATTATGCACACGCCGACGTCGCCTTCTGGTCGGCGAATGTGTGTGTGTGTGTGTGTGTGTGTGTGTGTGTGTATGACTTTAAGTATACTACACGTCTTATAATAGAGTGGGTAAAGCAGCATATAATGAGACGATGACCGGGTAACAGCGCGCGGAGCGGAGGGAAGTGCACCGCGCTGGTGTCGTGCGAGATGGTTCGCGAACGCGGCGGATAACTTCACCGGCCGCCGCTGTCGTGTCGCAGTATGTCAAGGACCAAACGCCTCCGGGTTATGGATCTCTCTCGCCGCGCGGGTCTTTCCGGTCGTGTCCGATCATGTCCCGCGCGTTTGCATTTTATAGGTAATAAATAATAATAATTGTACGCACGCGCGACGCGCGATGTATAATATGACGTACATAACCAAACCGAGATCGCGTGTATACCTATGTGGGTATGTGGATTTCGCGAAAAGTCCTCTCGTGTAGTCGAGTCTCAACCGATCCGACTGTGAATTCTTTTTTTTTTTTTTTATCTTTTGAACCTTTTCTTTTCGAGTACGCGCGTTTAACTCTTTCCTTCGGATTCCGCACGGAACAATAATACAATATTTTATCAGCCACCGTTTCGGTATACCTCATAATTATTATTATTATTGTCGTTTTCATTGTGTGCGCGTGTTTCGCAATAACTTTCATTTTAGATTCCCGATCGGTTAATTTAAAAATATCGTATTTTAACAATATAATAATGCGTATAACACATATGCGATTATATAACACGACCGAATTATCGCGACGCTCAGCAGATTTTCGTTGTACTACTACTGTATGAACTGAGAACTATAACGATATGTATATACACATACACGACATAATCCCCCCCATCATTGTAGGTGTCACTTGTCCCATTGTATACCTATACGTATTACTATAACATCGTTGTTAATTTGGCTCGCTCGTACTAACAGTATGGTATTATATTGGTTAGGTATTACTTATTGATACGCACTACATCAATAATAAAATCGATAAAATAGTTAATAATAATGTTTAATTTTGATAATGAATTGGCTTTCGCCCAAATATAATAGTATACGATTATGTATGATACATAATAAACAGTAAGGTAAGATTGGAATATTGACATGTGACGGTACACAATATGATATTGTGTATTAAAATGAATTATTACAAGCTTTTTGGGAATAAAATAAAATACATTCAATAACTTCAGTACACAATTGCAGAGTTTAGTAATTGGGTGCGTATACGTACAATTTAAAATTATAATGTGTTAATCATTTTCACAGTATTTACTACATTCATTACGTTAACTATTAAATAAGCAGTTGTCAAATGTAAAATTCTTTATCAAACATTTTTTTTTTATACAACAATTATCAGTTATCGACTATCGTTTGAATACAAGTTAATGCTAATTTATAGTGGGACATAAAATTCATCATCATGTAATATATTATGTAGTTCATAGTTTTACTTAGTAACAAAGTGAATGAGTTAATGTATCACAAATTAAATGCGTGAACTTTTTGATTTCCGTATATTATCTTTAAACTATATTTTATATAAATACGTTCATGTTGATAATAACATTTTTGTTTCTCTGTCATAAATCATATGACAATGTAATAAAAAGATCCTCAACATTTGTTCATATAAGTTTCTGATAAAGTAGAAAATGCATAATATTTTTTATAAGCATTTAAAGGTTACATTTTGATGAAATTTGACATGTACCTGCTTAAACAAAAAAATACCTATTGACTTTTTTTAACGATTTTAGTTATTAAGTTATAATTAAAAAATGATTAATCATAGAGACTTGAAACTTTTTGGAATAACGTATATTATTATTTTCAATACACAACGGAATTCTCAAAATATTTTGACTAATTTTAAGTTAATTATACAAATACCACGAAACCAATTCACATCGTTCAAGGTATGGATCGTATACCGTACCGTCTACACGTCTATGGTCTATACGTTGACATTTTTATACTTTATATCATATACATGCAATATTCTGTGCAAAAATTTATATTTAAACTGTTGATTTAAGAAATTACTAATAATAATATAACATAAACTATATCTTTAGAAATACATATAGATCACAATCGTCTCCTTCGCTTTGATTAATTTTTTGTACTTAATAATTTATCATAAACTTCAAATTTAACACATCTATTACGATTACAGTATCATAACCTAACCTAGATAACTTAATGACGGTGTACACTCGAAGTCTCAAAACCCATACAACAGAAGAAGATCTCCAGCATTTTAAAATTATAATTAGTGGCATTTGATTTAAATATGTAATTTTTAATTTTTGCTTTAAAATGCCGATATATTTTATCTAGAAATATTATAAAAATATCTTACAAGATAATAGCAATTAAAATAGAGTTTATTTTACGCAAGAATATTAGACATGTTAAAATATTATCATGTAAAATTTGGTATTAACTTGAGTGGCAAAACTAAAAAATATCTAATTTTTTGATTCGTAAAATGAAAGTGCTTTTACTACCTATTTGAAGTTTTTCGTCATACAGGTAGTATTTGCACAGGACAAGGCCAAGGCCCAATCGTTTGAACTTCCAAGGTAGGGTTGATGATGGTTTACAATACAATATGTTTGGATACTGGATATTAACTAATTATGAACATTACTATATTTTTTAATATTATTAATTTTTCAATATTACTAGTTTTGTAGAGTGCATACAGTAACTATACCTACTGTCAGATAAAGACAATGTTAAGGTATTAGTTAAAAAATAAACATTATTATTTTGTAGGTTTGTTGAATATTATTACTGTATATAGTATTGCAGGAAATTATAGTGAAAACTACATTTAAAAATATGATTAAAGCTATAAAAGTAACGTTAAATAATTCAGTTTGAAAAAATATTAAAAATAAAATAAACCGTGTGTAAGTTAGGTAACGATGATAATAAATTGATGAGCTTATAACTGGTAATATTTTTATACATAATATGTTTTATAATATGCGTTTAAGTTAAAACATTTAAAAACATATATAAGCAAAAACACGTTTTATTAGTAGGTTGGTTCCTATTCATGAGATTCGCGAATGGTTTCCATAATGTAAGAAGTAAGAACTAGTTTAAACTGGTTGACTAATGATTGACCTATATTATATCATAATAAAAACATTTAAAGATTTCCGGAAACAAAAATATATACTCGTAAATTTTTTGTTTGTAATCCTATATTAACACTAATAACTTGTATTTAAGTCTAGTTTTTCTGTACTTTTTTTGGTTTTTTTTTACATTCAATGAGTTTTTTTATACCTCCAAGAAGGGTTATCACCTAACACCTATGACTAAACCAGAGATTAAAACTAGCAAAATATCACCTATAAGCTCTGATAAAATAATAGATTTTAATATTTTTTAAATATTATCGAAAATGAACATAGTTTTTTTAAACATGTTCACGTTTTTTGTTTATCTTAAAGTCAGTAGTATTTGTTTGTTAATTATTAACTCTCATTTTTAAACAAATGATTTATTAATTTTTTTGTTATAAAAAGAGCATTTTAATGTCATTAATTTAAAAGATCTAAAATAGATAACCTTTGAGTATGTGAAAATTTCAATAGCTATATCTAATATTTATATTATGATTTTGCATATTTTTAATGTTAGATCAAAAATATAGTCTTATTATATACCAAAATGAGTTGCATGCTTCAACATTTCAGTGTATAACACTTTATTTTTCATACCAGATATTTAGGGGTTTTTGAATTTTAGAAAAATAATTCTCACCATTATAGTTACTAGCTATTTTCTTTTTTCTTTTGGATTTTGCTTAACGCCCATTAACGTGTTTTGTTAGTTAAATTATTTGACTAGTAAACGTGCGCTGTTTGAAGTCCTGTGTGCTGTCGTCCTTGAACAACACTTTCACTCGTTCGGTCCGGGCCTGGCAGCCCATAAAAATGGCCGGGGTGACGTAATTTTGTTTGTACCGTTGGACCTGGCAGTCATGATTTTCACTTTCTATTAGCCTACTGACCGACTTGCTCCTTTCTCGGTTACGACTCGTTTGGTCGCACAGAAAAAGAGAGAGAAAAAGTAAATGAGAAGGAGAGTGTTTAAGAGAGAGAAATGAAATTTAATGTTATTAACTGAACAATCCAATTCGTCGTTGAGCATAACTCGTTGCCGTAGGAATTCTAATAGGTATATCGCCGTTATATGTAGGCGATAATAAATAGTGGTTAAAAAAATCACCCACTTCAAAAATGTCAAATTTGAATCAATATTAAATTTCTTGCACTTGTATTCTCTCTATATATAATTTTTTTTATAATATATTCATTAATTTAGTTTGAAAAATACATATTTTTATTTTTATTTAAAGAATATTTAAAATATAATAAATGTGTTAAAAAATTAATATTAGTATAATTAATAATACGATTATAATCTTCTTCTAATAACCTACATGTTACATTATTATGTATACTTAATAAGTGGACAGGCTAAATAATATATAATTTTGTAAGAGTGAAAAATATATAATCCACGAACCTCCAGGCGTGTGGTTTTTATGATACCTTACTCGACAATCATTAACAGTTTTATTTCATACTTCCTGAATTCCAAAAACAGCTATAGATTTTTTTCTACCCAACATTTAAAACGTAATATGATATTAAAATTTGAATGTATTAACATAGCTAGGTACAAAATTGGTTTAAAAGTACATTTTGTAAAACATTTTAGTTTTTAACATTAAATTTGAAAAATTTTAAACAATTAGTAGATTGATTAACTTTATTGCTTTATGAAATACATTTTCCGTCCAGAAACATCCAAGTTCCGAAAAATATATTTATACATCTATTGTTACCACTCAAGACAAATTAACTATAACTTATCAAATTATTGTAAATTTTACTAAATATAATTGAATAAGTATTACAACTAAAATAACTTAAATGATAAATAATTATTATAAAATTGTTTGCCTTTATTCTAACTTATAGTAAGTCCATATAGTAAAATATTGTCAATCTAATCATGAAAAAAAAAAATTAAAAATGTTTAAATATTTATGGTATATATTTCTATAGTAAATTGTATTAATGTAAAAATAAAATTTGTATTTTTTTTAAGAACACTGTTTAATCTATCCATACTTAATAATTATAAATAATAACTAATAATTATTTGAATAGTATTTTTGTTAGTGTCATCATTTATTTTTTTTAAACTTATTCCTATTTAATTTACCTATTTCTTTTTTTAATTATTAAATATAGCTACATGATTTATATTTTACCTTAGAAAAACTTTAAATTTTGAGTTAGGTATTGAACATTATATTGGTTCATATACAAGAAAAAATATTCATTACTGAATTATGTATGATTCTTTGTTATAAGAAGTATATGAATACAAATGCCACTTATCCATAATAACAAAGAACACTTATATAAAACTCAGCCGATAGAACACACAATGATTTTAAATAACTTAAATTTGTATTTTAATCTCATAAACCACTATACCAACTTGATGTGATTTAACTTCATAAAATGAAATTAGAACAATTAACGACGACATTAACAAATCCTTGTCATTGAATACTCCATTTATGTGATTTCAGTTTTGACTTTCATTATTTACTTATTTTGACGAGATTATCAATATTATCGTTTTTATAACATAATACTCGTACATTTCAGCACACTTATTAATAAAAATATATTTCATCAAAAAATTATTATTATTCAAACATAGGTACATACTTTTTAGTCTAAAAACATAGGTACTCGTATATAATATTGAATAATATATACATACAGATTGCTTTAAATCACACTAACAGCACTTGATGAGAAAACGGACTTGAACTTAAATCCGTGTGGCTTTAAATATAGTAATAATATATTACCTGTTTAAAACCCTCTTGTTTTCCATTTGACCTTGTAATTCATTCAAGGGTTTCGGGTGTACAGGACATTTCTTTACATATTTTATTATTGAATTTTTCATTGTGAATTTATTTATTTTCTACACAAAAGCAACCATTGTTTGGCACGTACTATTCACTTCACCATCCCTTCTTTGAAAGTGTTACAAAATCTCCAGAAACAGCTGCACGAATGACTCACGAGCTACACTTAGTATTACTGTTGTTATTTTTTTTCCGTTGTATATAATATCTATGTGCATATAATATATGATATATATACCGTATATTTGTTATATATACATACATTTTACACATAAATATATATTAACTTTTATTCTTTATGTATAATTATATAGAAGGAGTGAGAAAGAAAATGTCTTGTAAAAATGCTAAAAGGGTGAATCCCCTCGAGGTTCGAGGTACATGGGATGAATATTGGCGTGTGCTAAATAAAAGCCGAGTGTTGCTCAACTCAGTGAATTTATTTGTACGAATGATTATCAAATTTTCATACACAGCCCCTGGTGTTTCGAAAGACCTTTGTACCTGCTAGGCAAGAGAGGCAAGTGCAGACAACCAGCACCCTTTTTTGCGTAACCCTTTATTATGAGACTTTTGCAAAGGTTTCACTCTCACGGTATCTGAACAAAAGGGGAACACTGACCCCTACTATTGGTCACATAAAGGATTTACTACAGGTATTTAAGCTTATCTCACGCTATTATATCCAGACATCCAGTACCAGTTAAAATCGAAATTTTATTCTCTTTTATTCTCAAACTATACTGATTATATTATACAATATGGGTACGTAGCTGATTTGTCCCATAAATAAATATCAAATATTTATGCTTTTTTTTTTTTTTTTATAAAAACTATTTAATTTTTTACGAGAAAGTGCGACAATAACAGAATCACATATTTTCTAGAAATTATTATTCTCTACCAGATGACCACAACTAATTGTTAATTTTTTTTTACGTGAATATAACACTGTATGTTGCTATGATTAAATTGTCGGAAGTTCACATAAACGCCGTTTACATTTTGGCAATTATAATTAACAATTTTGCATGGATGTCTACAAATATAATATATAATGTAGGTACTATATATATATATATTTATATTTTATATATACAATACAAACATATTTTATATTTTTTTTTTCAGTGAGAAGGTATAGCGTATCATTTTTACATACTTGTAGTAAACAAGCCTTACGCCGTATTATATTATCGCATCGTCTAACTAATAAGTAATAACCATTGTGTTTGTACACATATATAAAATAGCTATAAACTTAGCAACCGGTGAGTTTATTGTTATACTGTATTCGAATTTGATTTGCATTTTTTTTAAAGAAGACGATAAAAAACATAAAAATTAATTATTCAAAAAAATATTTTTTCTATTAAAAGCTTAATAAGACACATCTTTTAAAATATCAATCAAATTATATAAATGCAACAATATATTACAAAAATAATTATCATTAAAAATCTACCTATTTAGCTTGTAAAATTAAAATAATGATACTATTTAAGCAGGTTTTATTATCAAGTTAAGAAAAATTCAGCCATGATATTTATTATAAAAGATTATTTAATTCAAAAGTTATAATATGATCTAAATTTTGAATAGTTTTTAATTAAATGAGTGAAAATTTGATTTAATGTTGACACTTTAAAAATAATTAAATTATACGCATACAAATATTAAAATAGTTAATGAAGCCTTTATTTCAAAATCTTAAAATTTTAAGTGTTTTATAAATATTCTTACTATGACATAAATTGTAAATAAATCAATTTTAATAAATTTAATTAATATATATATATATATATTTAATTTTTATTTACATTAATATTTATCAGTATAAAGTATCTATATATATTATATATATATACTTTTTATAACAGCCTTATAAATTACATTATTTTCTTTAATAACAATATTATATTTACTACTTAAATTTATTTTTTTCAACTGTTATCTAAATTGATAAATATAATTAATTATAAAAAAAAAATAACAAATTTTGTCAAAAATATCAAATATAATATTATTGTAATAAAATTACGGGTATTGGTATAAATGAGTAATGTAATAATATTTTCGTTCACGTCCGTATACTGGCTATCAACCAATCAGGCATTGAATGAGGTTAGGGAAAGTGGGCAGTGGGTGATCATGTAATAGCCAAACCTGAAAATATCCGTATAGTGTGTATATTGTTTGTTGATAATAATAATAATAAATCGTGATTTTGCGGTTAGTTATCTATTGTTAAATAATATCATTTTTTGATGTGATGTATGATAATCAAGTTGACGAACTAAAATCAAATATTTGAACGTGACATGAATAGCGTATAACACTAAACTAGATAACTTATCAAATGTGATAATATTAAAATAATATTTTCAGTTCAGAATCTAAAATAGGTAGTAATAAAAAAAGCAGTTTCGATAATTGAAGAATGTTTTAGAACCTAGTTTGAAAAAAAAATAAAACATTGTATATTTTATAATATTTTTAAGGTTTTTTAAGGAATATTTAAGCATCATAATACTTATTTTTGATTATATCACCTATACTGTACTGTTGACTACTAGTAAGTTGGTAGGAATAGTAAGATATCACAACCAAAATTTTATACTCAAGTTACATAAGATTCTTTAATACCTACTCTTATGTTATCGTGAGAATGAAACTCATGATCAACTATCTCATGTGAAATAAATTATTAAAAGTATGTTGAACGGCCACAAAATTAAATAATTATAATTAAACTTATACATAATACATATTACATATATTACTTATATTAATCCAATGGCTGTCGTGTCTTATGAACTATGATTATTAACTCTAAGTAGGTAGGTAAATATATTTTATTTCTCTATCTATATATAAATTAATACACGTTTGGATGAAACTTACAGGCTTGAAAACTAAGGTTGGGTTAGGTTTGGCTCTAACTGGCACTAATTTTTGCACACATGGTTTTGAGACTTGGGAGTGTTTATATAGCATCGCTTTTCGACCCCATATGACCCTATTAGTTGGTATAGGGTGGCTAAAGCTCACATATGTATTTTGTTTTTGAACATGTAAATCGAATATTTTTTGGTTATATAATATATATATATATATATATATATATATATATATATATATATATAACTTTTATTGGTTAGCACTGTCTATATATATTTATAAACTTAAAAACAATACAAAACCAAATTTCGGGAACTATTTTCATTAGGAAAGTTTAGACTGTTAAGACTTTGAGAGTATAGCTTGAAAACCATGTGCACACTCGATAATATATTGGTTGCTATTTCCGATACAAATAGATTGCCATATCGGTCGAATTGATTTACAACATACACAAACACCATATTCCGTGAACTGGGTACAGTAATTAATCGAGAGCTTACACCGTTGTAGCGCTGTATTTTATACTTACGTCCATTTTTTTAGTCAGTATTAAGTATATTATTTAGTAAAATAATGGTGTCTTTGACTTATCAATATTGTGTTTTTGACAGATTTCGTAAAAATGTATTCTTGAAACATTTATTGAAAACCGATATTTTTTGTATAAAAAACTTACGATGAATAATTATTTAAATGTCGGTATACCTCACTTATCCGTTCATCTCTTGAATATGTTTCTCTTATTCGGTAAAATAATAACAACAGCCGTAGTGATCAGCTTAAAAAGTAAAAAATAAAGTACTTTGATTCATATGTCATAAATCTAATTTACCGAGAACTATACCAACACTGGTTTCAATAATATTTTAAATTTAAGAATCTCTAAAAATATGCAGAAATATTATCTATAGTACCTTTTTTTAAATAATTGATAAATATTGATGACTCATTTTTACTTAACCAAATAAATTTCAAAATTAATAATCATAATTTTCGTAACAGTAATTTATCCTGTATTCCCCATTTCTCTCGAAAATACATATTATAAATGACTATATTAATATTTTATTGTCCTCTGATAACAATCAAATTTTTTATAAACTATAGAAATATCAATAAGTAATCATTATTTCAATTAAGAATATATTATACAAAAATATTATTTTTACTTTATTTAATATTATTTTTGTATTACATAAATTCTATATCCTACTCCTTGGTTTATATATATATATGTAATTAATAATTAATAATTTGTTCAATTGTTTTAATTTATTTTTATTATTTAAAAACTTTAATAATTGCTACATTATATTATTATTTCCGTTATTATTATATAACTTTGTTGTAAATTGAACATTGTCCGTTGGAATTATAAATAAATAAATAAATATTTGTAGGTGTAGGAAAAATTTGGAAATATTCATTTTTAATATGTGATTGGTGGGGAGGCATGTTTTTAGAACTCATTCCCTTATTTTAGATTTTGAGCTTAAACTAAATGAATGTAAATTACAAAAGTTAACATGCTAATTCAAAGGTAAATAATAAATATTAACTAAAATTTTGTTTGTGAAAGGGGGGCGTATGTTGTACAATCTATTTTATACCAAGAGAATAAATACACAATGTGAATAAAAATAAGCTATGAAATATTATGTATTTATTCAATTAATATCATTATCATTGTTTTATTATGTACTAATTTAAATATTTTATAAGTTTTATAAGTATTATCTAAATTCCACAGTTCGATTAATAAGACATTGGTGTCAAGATTTATTGAATTTCTACCCGTATTGATTAACTAAAAAAACTTCTCTATCACCAATATCACCCCAAGTTAGAGGGTTTTTACACTGGTTAGGTGATAGGCTATCTCCTGACGTTATTCATGTTGTTATTTTTTGCTATTAAATTATTTACTTATTTTACTTATTGTAAATTATTTTATTTATTTGTTTAAAAACAAAAAAGGTATTAACTTTGGTTTTAATAACTAATACTCTACTTAATATTGACTCCATATAAAAAGTAAAAATATTATTTTATTTTGTGTACCGGTTTTTATTTTACGCATATATATTTATATGAGGGCGATTGTAAATTGTGTAACTTTATAGATAGTCTATTTTAGGGTTGAATTTATAGCTTGTAAATTCCAACAATACTTCGTTTTTACCTGAAATAAAAAATGTAAATTTCACTGGTACGTTTTATTAAATTGTAAAACAAACGCATATAAATGCACCATTGATAAAAATCGACCTTTTACAACTATTTTATTTTTAATACGAATCACATCAACTGTCGATTGTCTTATCTAAATAATATCTCAACGTAGGCGATAAATGTCATATTGCGTGTCCGATAAAATATTGTACCTACATTAGACACATTTTAGTTTGTCCGTTAACATCAAGATCAGTACATTAACCGAAATAGTCAGCAAACGTGGTAAAGTTTTTATTTGTTTAAATAGCAATAAGTATTACAAACAAATAACCTTAAAGCCCGATGAAGAAAAGTTGTGGTGTGAAAACAAAAAGTATTCCACAGTTTTAAAAGCAATTAATTCTGAAAATAATCGATCAATTACATTCCAACGAATACAACACAACCACGACGCATTAACCGAAACTACACTTAAATGGTAAGTACTAAGTACTGGAGAAAAACAAAAGGAAACAAACAATAATTTTAAAGCGCCAAGAAAAATTATCAAACTTAAATTAAATGAAAATTCATTGCTTGGAAATAATAGTCAAGTACAGGTTAGAGATGTTTTATACTTAAAAAATTTATATAATACCTACTTGGAAATAAAACAATGTTAAAAATATTTAAAGGTTTTTTTTTGACTTCGTAATTTTTTGACTAAAACTTATTGGAGGTATGACAATTAAAAACGAAAATTTAGTTCAATACAATAGTAAAAAAAATGGTTTTATAATATTATGTTATAAAATTAACTTTGAAGTTACGTCCTACGTGTATAGCAGAAATAATAAAAATGGATAGAAAATGTACGTATTGCATAAAACATTTTTTTTTCAGCTTTTCACTATACATGGATACTCAAATAGCTATTGCGTTTTATTAACCTTTTACGTAGTTAAAAATCAGGCATTTGACTTTCTTATATAGAAACTTAAAAATATTAAAATAATTAACGAAAAATATATATCCTATGATTTATTTTTTCAACTAAAACACATCGTTATTAATTTTAAAAAAGCATTACACAACGCATTCAATTTAATTTGTTCAAATACGAAATTGATAGATTGTAGATTTCAAGTTACTCAAAGTTGGAGAAGAGAAGTAGATACAAATATTTGGTTTGACTGAAGATTATAAAACAAAAACCGAAATAGGTGATTGGCTTAAACTTTTCTTTGGATTAGTATTTTTAAACTAAATATATTTCTAATTTTTTTATTATAGATCTAAAAATAAAACCAGGAAATTCGAAACTTACACAATTCGAATATATAATAATATATTTGACATTTATATTACAGAAGAATCAGTATTTACATAAAGTATAATATACATAATAAATCTGTACATAAATTATGTAAGTACCTATAATCAATATAATATTAATTTTATTTCAGGTAAAAAAAAGTATCGGTGGAATTTAAATGCGCCCATCCATAAGTAAAATAATATTGTGATATCTGGTATAAAAATGGGCTACTTACTAAAAACGGGATAAAGTGTCTCGTTTGAAATTTACCAGGACAAAGGGACGTGTTTTTCAAAAAAGAGATGATTCTGTTATAAACGAGACGTATAGTCATCCTAATGTAAAATCGAATTTTATAACTTGCATACTAACGTATACACTACTTACATACTTATACTTATACTTGTATAAATATTATATATTCAACAGCTATTAACTGATAAACATTTAACCATAATATATAATATATGTTAAACTAGCGATTAATTTTGTTTATATTTATAATGTAGATTTTAGAGACCTAAAATAAGTATTTTTAATCTACAAACTACAATCTATAAAAAAAATTACTTTCGTGTATAAAATAATATTTATAATTATTTTCCATGTATGAATTATACTTATCAAGATACTCCGATTAAACGTTAATAGTATATACTACATACAATTAATAATATACCAAAAAGTAAAAACCCAACTAGTTTTAACTTAAATATTAGATAGTAAAAAATTAAATCATTTAAAAATTTAAATATAGATTACTGGTAGATCTATCCAGATGCTGAGATACATAACTTAGGTATAGCTTAGGTATAAACCATTTCACTAAAAATGTAAAACTTCACTCACAACATTGAAAATAAATGTCCACCTACATATTATATTGAATGTATTTATAATAACAATTAGTTAACAGGGATTAAGAAGTAAATGTTTGACTAACGTTAATATTTTTTTTTTTTTGAACCATAACGAAAATAATATAATATTAGTGTTAATATTGCATTATTTAAATAATTTATCAAAATAAATATAAAAATAGTATTGACATTTAAGCATAAATATAATATAAATGGTTTTCGATATTTTCAGAAATTTTCCGTGAAAATTGAAAGAATATAATATTATATACATTTTAATGACCTTTCCATGATATCATTTGTATTCGTTTTCCAATAGATAAAACGGACTTATATAGTTTTGTACAAGTTTTGAATCACTTTCACTACTTTAATAAACTTGTTTTCCGAGAGTAAAAAAAAATGTTTGATTGCTCTGCTCAGAATATAAAAAACATAACCAAATATTTCCTAAGTGACTTAGTATAAGAGTAGATTCAATTAATGAATTGGTTATTTGGTTATAAATAAATTAAATATTTATGTATATTTTTACTTAGTTTTTACTGATACATATTCCACTATACTATTTGATTATAAAAAATTATTCGTTTTTATTTCATATATTATTTCTTATTAAACAAATAAAATAAATTAATATCGTTATATTAGTTTTTTTATTTTTGAAATTAAACAAATAATTTTATACATTATATGAATGAAACGAACCGTTAGGTATTTCAGCTTTAAAAATGTAGTATAACAAATTTATAAACTTAAAGAATATCATCAAATAACAATCATTGAGTAATAATTTTTTAAAAAAAATAGTTATTTACTTTTAACTCTAAAATGCACATGACTGTTCAAACGTTGACAACAAAGATAAATCTATTTTTTACATAGAGCATAATTATATTTCATTTTTATAGTAATTTCAATTTGATAAGTATCTGCCACATGCATGTAGCTATAAATTTATTGGCGTACTTTTAGGTAAAGTAATTATTATTATTTTTTTTTATTTTATTTATCGTGTTTAAATCTATTGTTCATTAACATTTTCCATTAATTCTAGTGCGTCACCTAATTATGTCGAATATAGTTTTTACCTATAAAAATAGTTGTTAGATTATCAAGTATTTTGGATTTTTATATTTTATATATATATATATATATATATATTAATTTCTATTCTGCCATATTATGATCGTGTGTAAAAACCTTTTATCCTAATAAAAGCCCATCTGTAATACGTAAAAAAACATGTGGTTGACCTTCGAAACATACTAGTTCCAGGATTCCAGAAGTCGAAAAATCGACGCAGCTCGTTCGCTCGTTCTCCGTAAGGCGACTATAGGAGTAAATAAGCTGTATAGATTATACCCCTCCCCCCTAAATAAACGGATGAGTAGCATGTATTCCAGTGCGTTATATTCAGTTTTATTTTCTCTATCTATAATATATATATATACACAATATACATGTACTTTAAGGATTTAGATTAATGGCGGCCACCGCGCCTGTTTACCTATGTATACGTATCTACCTGTTGAGCTCGGGTTGACGTCCTCCAACACACGTGGCCCCAGGTCGGCCCGCGGACGCACGTGTGCTCACTGGACACGTGAACGCGTGTGTATAAGGGGGGTAATTGATGATCCAATGGAAATTTGTCAACGCTATCAAACATTCAAAATAATGTTTTTAAACTATAAACATTTCTGTTAATGATGTTGTGAATAAAAATGTCATTCTCTATATACTTGTGAAGTACATCAAGTTTATAATAATTATTGTATTTCTTAAATAACATAATGCATTAAACTAATAAAACATTACTGATAAAGTGATAACTATTTTAGGGCGTAAAATATTATTTTATAATAAGCTTAAAATAAATTTCTTTCATTAAAAAAGAAATGGTATTTTTTTTTTTTTTTTTAATAATTTTTATTGCATTGAAATAACTATATTTTTTATTTAGTTTAATTATTTTTTAATAATACAACAAATATGATAAAGTTTTATGTCAATAAATTTCTAATAAAATTAATAATTTTTGGAAATTGTATTGTATTATTTCCACTAAAAACTTATCTTATGTCAGTTGTCTTGTCTTATATTAAAATTAAATAATTGTTTGTAAACTATAGTTGTAATACGTATATTTTTACATTTTTTAATACTAGCCGAAGATTTTTCTTCATTTAATTTGTTTAAAAACCACTAGTGTTATCGTCATTGATAAAGAATATCTAATGATTAATTTATGTATTTACGAAGAACTCAGAAAGATATAAAAATAACTCACAGAGTGAACACTATATTTGTTTGATCAACATTATCAAAATGACAATGGATATACAATATTCATAAAGGCGCATACAAATAATATATCGTATTTACCTAATATAATAATTATAAATTATTTTCTTCAGAAAAATATTTATAAAAATAAAAAATATTGTTTTTTATTCACAAATATTCTTTAACGTATTGAATATTTATTAATTCCTGAAATATATTATTTTATACAAAATAAAATTTTTTTTACAAATTTGTTGTTTCATGAATCGTATTCGTAAATACATCATACTCTCATTTAACTGTAAACTACGGAAATAAATATGTAAAATCATAAAAATCATACCTTTAACAATACAAATGAATTTATTAATGTACTTAGGTATATGTAAACATGTAACACTCAATACTTTAAATTTAATGATAAATAATTTTAAAACTGATGAGTGTCTTTCGTTTTTGCCGAAATATTGGATACCATACAATAACAATTAATTGATGAGTTGCATAGGCGGACAATTGGTTGAAATTTTAGGGGGGCTATAATAATCCAATGTAAAGTGAACCGCAGGGGCTTTTTAGCAAATTGAGTTTCGGTTTTGGGGGCTATTAAAATATTTAGGGGGGCTAAGTCCCCCTAAGCCCCCCCCCCATGTCCGTCTATGATGAGTTGTATTCAGAGACCTTTTTATTGGACTATTCTTTAAGTTCTAAAAACTTTAATTCATTTTTAGACATTAAATTCATAATTATCAACGTCTATAAAATGATAATAGGCATATGAATATCACAATATATTCATATAGTATACAAATTTTTAAAAAAAACGTATCATCGTTCTAATTAACATTAATTAAATTATAAAAATTTTAATTGAATAATGATAAAGATATTTTTTTAAGTTGAATTAATATTGTATTAAACAAGAAATGTAATAATTTCTTGTTTAATTTTAGAAATTTTATAGAGAAATTAGTATACCATTATACTAGCTGTATATTAAATCATTATGATTGCTAAAAATATCATGTTCTGTCTATTTATTATAAAATTTAGTGTTGATCCTTGATTTTAAATATTGATAAATTCATATTTTACTAATTATATTTCTGTTCTTAAAATACCTCAGATAATCAAGTACTTATAATCAAATATTTTATTAAATTTATAAAAAATATTTACAATTTAAAAAAATATATATCATTAACTTTTAACATGTGGTTTTTTTAAATTATATTTCACTGTATTGATTATTAAATTTATTATTTTCACTTAAATCAAAAATATAATTAGTGTTTTTATTTATAGCTATTAAAAAAAAAAATCTATCTATAATATAAAACTTAATACTAATATTCAATCTCAATGTTAATGTTCTTTTATATAAAATAATATAATATCGAATTATATTTAAATGGTTTGTTTAACAATATAAACTGATTTTTTTCAATATAAAATTTTTATTATATTCAACTTTAATATAATAGTAATTTTATAAAAAGTACGTAGGTATATCATATTTTTTTTTTATACATAATACATTTTTAACTGATATATTGTCAGTATTTTTGTTAAATAATATATTATAAAATTTGTATCTAAAGATTAAATCGTCGTAAGTAGTGACACAGAATCATATTATAAATAAAACATATTATTATACATTTTTACCTGAATGTATACATAATATTATTATGTAGATATATTGTATACTATGAAAAATCTTAATGTTTTATCAAACATTTAAATCAAGATTATGTAAGAAACACGGCTTTTTTCAAAATGTATTTTTTAATTTAAAACGTTGCCTGATTTTTTTGAATAATATTATTTATAATATTGAATTTAAGGAAATTAAATGCACTAGCTAGGTAAGAGTTTCTAGTTGTAATGCAAATAAGAGTAAAAGTAATTTTTAGATAATATCAAATGACAGGTATTCTTTGTGTATAAATTATTGCTGTATTTAATAGATTTAGGTATTTTTTTTAACTCTTATTTATAATTTATTAGTAGTTTGTTTACAATTAACAATTTAAAAATTCTTCGGACAAGATACAAAAACCTATAGTTTCAAATATATAATAATTTTGTTTTGTTTATCTCTGCGTAATAAATTTCAACAATGATAGTTCACCATACATAAAAACCGATTTAGAATAAAATTGAGTTAAACTTAAATTAAATTAATTTACTTCTTTTATTTCTTTGAGTATTTTTTAACGTAAAGATAATATTGAAAAAAAAATAGAAAAATCTAATTCAAAAGTTCTAATAGATTAGATATCCGATATAATATAAAGCTTATTTAAAGGTATTGGAACTTTTTCACTCGCCAAAAAACATATTATATCTTCATTAGAAAAAAAAATAACATTACAGAACTAATATGTCTTACAATTCATTTAAAATCTTAAATTCCACATCCCTATCATTCACATTTTCTTCATAAAACTACTGTAGTTAGTTATATTATTATATAATACATCATTTATATGGATTGTAACGGTTGTATGTTATTCCTTCGATATTTATGATTTTCAATGTAAACTATGTGTAAGTATATTATACAAAATATGAAGTAACTAAAATTCTAAAATTAAAACTCTTATATATATTTATAATTAAAATGTAATGATGAATACTTTAAATATAAAGTAAAATAAGTTAATAAACTTATTTTAATTTATAATACTCACGCCATTTTTTCTATAGTTAATATATTTACACATTTTTAATGAGCATACATTTTAAGTAAAAAAATAAACATTTTAGGAGAAAAATATCCATGTGATTATGAATTACATTTCTTCTTGCTTTTTTAATAATTCATGTATATTATACATCATCGAGATATATTTAATTGTACCTATATCATGTGAACTTTGAAGTTTTAAACATACATGGTTAATAATAAAATTGTTATTAACTCTCGAAATTACCTATAGAGTTATCGAGTATGTAAAATAATATCTTACACTGATTTCAAAATATTGAAATACCAACATTTTCACAAGCATTTCAAAGCATTAAAATAATAATATTTTAATAATACAGTATTATTAATACTATTAGATGAATATTCGTAAAATTTAAATAAACTTATCGATGTATGCATAATCTAAGCATACAAAATAGTTTGCCTAATGTAATACTTTCACTAAAATAGTTGTATTAGTCGTATCACTAGCATCTAAAACTTATACTATTTATTAAATTAATCATCTTTTATATTCTAATTGGGACGATACACAAAAATTACATCATTATAAAACCATACGGATTTTAGTTACTTTGTAGTTTAAACTTTTTGTTATTATTGTTATTAATACATCTTTAAAATATTTAGACTAATATTAAATTATATTTTAGTTATAATTATATTATAATGTAATGTTTTTAGGAAAAATAAGTTTAATTTACTGTATTATTGTATTTTTATAATAGTTACATACTTAGTTAATTTAAAAATACTTACGATTGAAATATTGTTTTCACTCAGAGTTATTTTTATACGCATTATGCAATGATTTATTGTTGAATTAAGATTTAACACATCCATTACAGTGACATACTTAAAGATTGTGTAGATACATTCAAAACCGTACTATAAAGCTGAGTGACTTCCGCGATTTATTATTTTTATTTAAATATAAAACAAAACAATTTGTACAACAATGTGATAAAATAGAATTAATTAATAATTACTATAATTCATTTTAAGAGATATGATAGCGTGAAGAAAAGTTTTCAATTAGTAATACATGATTTAATTATTTATTTGTTTAGTTTATACTTTATGGGTTACGTTATTCTTTGCTTTTTAGCCGGTAAGAAGATGAGGCCATATTTTGTGTGATAAACTAAAAAGTGTTAGAAATGGAAATTTATTTGAAATAAAACTTGATTTTTTAGTAATTTGTATCATTTTCTTAATACTTACTTACATATATTATTATGTGATAAAAGTATTTATATTCATTCAATATAAAGTGTAAGCTTAAGTATAAGGCTTCAAATGCTTTCATATGGATTTATATTAATTTTATAACAATACGTTAACTATATTTAAAAAAAAAAGCATTTAAAATAAATATAGTTCTGAAATTTATCTTATAAATTATACATAATAAACATTAATATTTTTTTACTTATACTTTATTTATTTTTTGTATATACTCGTATATGTTTTTTAATCAGATAACATTGTTCAGTCTATACATGTAATGGCAAATGGGTTTTGGAAGCATAATAGTAGTTTGGTAAAATAATATAAAATTAAGAGTGAATAATAAATATTTGAAAAATTTAATGAAATGTTAGGTGAACTTGTTCAGATAGTTAAATTTATAAAGATTTAAGTTTTATACTAATAGGAGATGGCAATAAATTCTAAAACCATATACATAAACCTACTAGTAAAATAACATTTAAATTATTCCAGATGAATAAATAAATTTACTCTAATCTCAATTTATAAAATAATTATATTTTATTGTATAGTTGAAATATTTTTTAGATCAATACAAATAATACAATATTGCTAATTATATAGATAATACACAATTTGATTTAAAATAAATCATAATCTTTTATGTGCAAACTAGCAAATCGTCAGTTGTTTATCCTGTATCATACTTATTTTATAAGTAGTTACTTCAAAATCAACTAAAAATTTGATTAGTTTTATGTTCAAAATCTTGTAAATGTACATTTTTGGTTCGTTGCAAATCGTTTATCATACAACTGTAAAGGTATATAATATGCAATATGCTGTATAACTGCATATAATTATACTAAATCACAATCACGAGACTATAAATATATAATAGTTTCAATGTCTTGTTCGTTTTGAACTTATATAATAACGCATAGGACATATAAAGGTATAAATTGTAAATACTATATAATATGCGGACAATAATTTTGTTTCCATTGTTGTTGACAGCGGATAACATTGTTAAATAAAATTATAATGTTTATCGAGTATTGAAATCGTTAAACAAAAATGTCGCTAGTGATTTGTATCTCACAATACAATGTACCTACTTATACCACAATAATATTATTATGCATTCTGTTTTCTATCGTATTGGTTTGACTTCGCATTGATATCGCTGGATTGGATTCGTTTTAAAGACAAATAATTGACCATGACAATGTGCCACCAAAAACCGAACCGACGTGGATCCTCCGAGGGAGTCTGTAATGGAATAACGTTATATAACCATACCGTAGTCAACCGTCAACGTAACAGCTACGAGCTAGGGCAACGCAAATTCGGGAGCGGGTATAATACGCGCTTCTTATAGTGTCGTTCATGCACGATCACACGCTCTCAGGCGACAGGTATGTGGGTCATGCTCGATGAAAGTGAAATCTAGGTTAGTCGCGTGCGTGCAAGACGAAAGACTCACTTTCACTTTTATTCCGCCAAGTCGGTCCGTGTTCGCACCGCGCGAAGGTACGCCTACGACTGGGTGGGCGTGCATTTCCTTAAAAAAACCTCATCGTCCTGTGTGACGATCCTGTGAATCAGATTTCTGTACACGCCATTCGTTTGCACGCTGCCCGATATTCAGTAAGTTCGTCCCGTGTGTATGCGTGCGAGTAACACACGTACATTGTGCATAATATCGTGGAGTGTGGACGTATGTGTCTGTTACGTATGGGCCATGCCTTTTTATTTATATCATAACGATGGCCAGTGGACAATCCTTCGAGAGTGCACGAGTGCACCTTTTATCGATACAACACCGATACGAAAAATTCGTCACCAAAAAGCAATTATTTAGCCCTTCCCACCACACAGGCAATTAACAAGACATGTGCTGTAGTGTACGCAATTATAATAGCGCGCAAATTTCTCGTCCCATTTCTTCGGGGGAAAACGCATATCTCAGTGTTCACAAAACCCATTATTGTCGAATATTCCGAACCGAAAACCGTTCAAAACGTTTAATACACACGACGTTTGGAACACACCGCAGTCCTGGCGCATATACACATGCACGTACTTGCACCGCGGTGATATTGTATACGGTCATTTCGTATTAATATACTATACGGTAGTAGTTCTCGCCGTTCTCGGGCTCCGGTGCGGGGCGAATTATTGTTATTTTATATACGCATTGGTCATGGTACGGCGAATCTCGTGTATATATTATATTATACACACGAGCGTGTGTGTCGTAATACTCGGGGCCACTGGAGCAAAGCGACGGCGGCTATCGCGCGCGTTCCAATATTTTGTTATTCCGCCAATTACCGGTGAACCGAATAATAAATGTTAAGTGTATATATATATATAATATATATATAATACTCGTATATACATAATAATAATATTATGTATAACCACTGCTGCAGTCTTCCAGTCCGTAGCTCGTGGCCTGGAAAACAAAAAATCCGTGAACATAATCGGTAATGCCTTGTGTATTTATAGAATATATAGATTACTCACAGCTATCTATATAATTTCTTTATATATATATTTATAGAATACCTATTACCTAGCTATCTATAATCTATATATTTGTTTATTTATACATAGTTATGCGTGACATAGTCTACAGGTATGTAGTGCGTATTACATATAACAAGTAGAGGAACGGAGTTTTGTATTTGCCGAACGGCGATTGTCTTTTTTTTGGGGGGGGGAGGGTGCTATCGTCGGATTTAATATTTTCAAAATCGTATATCCGCTCTAAACGTCTTTTAACCATTAAATGATCTGCTGACGACCGCAACAATGACTAAATCTCATCAAACCACATTAAGATAGATTAAATTTATTGGCAAATGTTAATCGGAATATAATTAAGACTAAAAATATATTATGATTGCAGTTTCGCGCATCAAGGGACCTTTTGAGATCTTGCGATTTTTTTAAAAGCATGTACGTATACATCCATTCGTGGAATGAAAAATAAAATAAATTACATTAAAGTTTATATGTATAGGTAGGAGAAAATGCTTTCATAAAAAATGCATTTCATTATATAATTTAGGTATTTTAATGTTTTATGTATAGTGTTTTATTTTTATTCACTTGACATAGTATTATTTCTTAACAATTCTTAAATGAAATCTTGAAAAGAAAGAATATACCCACAGAAATATTTTATTACAGCATATAATTTTATTGAAAACTTTATAGGTAGGTACATATGAAAAACAAATATCGCAAGTAGAATAATCATTATACTAAGGCCACATAATATAACGAATTCTAGATTGTATAATAGATCATTTGAATTTTACATAAATAAATAGATCTATGTCTAACATGTTTATCGAGCGCATAATTTTTACTGTGGTCGAACATAATTTAAAGCAATTTTATTGTAAACATACAAAAATATATTTTGAGTTTTACTGTCAAATAAATCAGAAAGTATAGTGAAGTATATTATGTACTCGTTGAACAATAAACTACCTATAGTAAACTATCTATCTATCAGTGTTCATATTGGCATATTGCTATATTATACATATAATGGAATCGAATTTGTTATAAGAAAACTGTTACCTACTCAAGTCATACTTAAAAATGTCTAGTGTCCCATGGTCGTCAGAACACAGTGTAATTTGTCTAGTGCAATAGGTGTATGCAAATCTTCAGTGATCTGGATCAGTCAAGTAGCGTCAGAATTTAAATAAGCCGAAGAGCGCGCGGCAGCTGTTTGATTGTTCCTCGTAAAAAGGGCAGTACACTGTTAAATCTCTTTATACGATTATTATATATTTCTCATTGTGATGCAGAAAGGGAATCGCGGGACTTCTCCACGACTTTCCTTCTTCCGTTCGTCGTGGCCAGGCTAGGGGGGCACCGCCTCTTCCGACCCACTGTATCCTTGAGTCTTTTGTCATACACACACACTAGCACATATACACCGGAAGGGTCCAGATGTTTCTCTCCTAAAAAGAGGCCCCAATGTTTGCCGTCAAACTAGAAGGGAAGTGTATATTATGTACAGAGCAGGTTTTCCACTAACACCGATAAAACATCTACAACATAATGTTTTGTTACGCAACAATAATTTGTGCGGAGAAAACGAGGTGTTTATTGATGCATATTATTTTTTGATTTGAAAACTCTTCATGTTCCATGTCAGTGTATTTTGAACTATTTTCAAATAATAGTGGTTTCAAAAATGTAATGTAACATTAATTATATTATTTATAGTATGATTCAGATTCATTTTGAGTAATGAGATATAAACTATAAAACATATGCTGATCTGAGATCTCTCTTTATTTACTGAAATAAAAATCGTATTTTAATTCGATTAAATTAGCCACATGCTATTTGTATTGTATTGTTAAAGAGGACGCAATACCCGCAAGTGTTGTCTCAGTTTTACAAATGTAAAACATAGCAAAAACTATATTGCGAGGGATAGACCCACCCAGGTTATAGTGATAGTTAAGACTCCTAATCAATGTACAATATACGTAGTTGAGAACATTATCTATGATATTTCGTTTTTATTTTTTGATATCAACTATACCAAAAAAGTTCTTGTTGTTATTTAAAAATCTAATATGTTTGTGTTTTTCAAACTTGAATAATTTGTGATTCCGATATCAAAAAAAATAAAAACTATATATTTCATAGCCTAAGTTCTCGTTTTAATGGGGTGAAAATTTCGTTTCTTAGTTAATTTTTCCCGCGCCAAACAATTTTTGTTAATATGTTTTACATTTATAAGACGAAAACAACACATGCGGGTGTAGTGTCCTCTTATTATTGTTTAATCAGTGTTGTATAGTTATTTTCAGTTAATAATATTGGTTTTGATTATCGATTATTTAATATTTTTTAATATTTAAAAATGAAATATAAATAGATTATAGGTATAAAAAATTTGATGTTAGGTAAACACTTAATCTATTTTTAGTACTTATATGTTTAATGATATATCACTATTTGAAATAACCCTATAATATCAGAAATACTCAATGAAATATTATATGATGTGTAATTAAAATTAGTACGTATAAGCTTATGTTCTTCGTATAATTTCTATCAACAAACGATATAACTTAAATATTAGATATTAATTCAAAGGCAGGTCTAAAATATTATGTGGGCTTAAAGAACCAAGGACTTAACACTTAACACCCTTTTTTTATTATTAAGTGAGCATTAAGATATACAAGAGTAAATACAGTAGTGTACACGGTGCACCCCATAAACTCGCACTGCTGGTGGGCACGATGTTATAACTTAAAAATGTTACGGATCACTGACCTCCATTAAAGTAGGTATTCGTCTAGATTATTTTTTTTATGATAATATATGTCATAAAAATATAATAATAATTAATCGTTTTAATTTTGTTATTAATATAATATTTATTCATTAGATTGTGGATAATTTGTGTAAGGTTTTAATTATAATTTTTCAATTGGATTTATTCATTTATTTATTTATTGATATAAATGTCAGTCGGATTTTTACATATAAAAATTAATTAATTAATTAACACATATAAATGTAGTTGTTATAACATTAAATGAAATTAATGTTGTAGATAACAAAATATTAATAAAATAATAACAAACAAAAATGAAAAAATAAATAAAATAAAATTACAAAAATGTAAAGTCATATACCCACATTATTAACATTTAAACTACACATTATTTTAACAAAGGGATCATTCGATAAAAAGTTCAAACAGAAATTTAGGATGTGAAAGTTTCAGAAGATCTAGTATAGGGCGGTTGGAACTCTGAGGCTTATACGCTCGAGGAGCATCAAGCTTATTACCATTTGAAATAATTTGAATAAAAAGTTATGATCAACCCTTTAACGCAGAGGTTCCCAAACTGTGCGCCGCGGCGCCCTGGTGCGCCGCGGTGTGTTGTCAAGGGAGCCGCGGCTGCGGAAATGAGAGTAGCAGTATCAAGTTTGATCCCAAGATTTTATTTAAAAAAGGTCGTGCATTCTAATAAGGGCGCCATGAGCAAATTTCAGTTCTTAAAGGGCGCCTCGAGTAGGAAAAGTTTGGGAACCTCTGCTTTAACGTCTGTCTTCGTGAGATCGGAGATTTAGTGTATTCATGACTGATACAAAAAAGAAATCCAAAAATATTGGATCGTGAATAATGATCAGTTTTTAATAGGAACCCGACATAATGGGAACGCTTTTTCACTCGTTCCACTAAAATGTATATTATATTTTAGACTTAAAAAACAAAAATTTAATTAAATTAAGAAACCTCTTTTGATAAATAGACATACATCACCTACTTTTAGTACTTTTTAGTTTTTTCACATTGTAAAATTAAAAAGTAATATACAGTAATAAGGGAAGTACTTTAATATTTTAATTTAATTTAATTTATAAAACAAAAATTACAATTTTTATAATTTTTACTAATCGTTTTAAACATGTTATCACAGAAAAAAAATTTCTAAATTATTAAATATATATAGTTCCTTACGTATAACTATGTAGATTTATTTGTTTTTATTAAAAGTAAATACAATTATAGTAAGTAAATAAATTCAAATGAAATTGTACTATTTCTTATAATAAGGATATATTTTTAATCCCACACAAAAATTCTAAGAATTTAATAAAATGTACTGCGTCTGATACAATATATATACAAGTATGTGCTGTTTTCCTTATGTGAATATCAATATTAAAAATTGCACATAATATGTAATACAAACATATTTTATTAGCTTATTGCGTAGGTATCTTTTATACTGTTAATAGATAATTCTTAGTTAGAATCTATATTAATAATTATATGGTTCTGAATTTGAAATTGTTTAATAAAATTATGAAAAATTATTTATTTTTATATTGATGGTTAATATTGATTAGTGATTACGCTTACCAAACATTGATAATAAAAAATTAATCAATTTTGTAAGCTGTAATTCAGAATTACTTGACTTAAGAGGACGCCACACCCGCATGTGTGTTCTCCGTCTTACAAACGTATAACATAGCAAAATCTGTTTAGCGCGGGACAAGTTTTCTCCCTCAATATTTATATTAGAATTTTCAAAATTCTACAACGCATAGGTAAGAACTTTATCTGTGTCGTAGCGTCGTTATTTTTTTGATAACATAAATATAATTAAAGTTATAAGCTTAAGAAAATACATTTATTTTTCATTTTTTCATTAAATTACTAAAAAATATTGGTTTGTGCTATTAAAAAAATAACGACGCTACGACACAGATAAAGTTCTTACCTATGCGTTGTGAAATTTTGGTAATTCTATTATAAATATTGAGGGAGAAAACTTGTCCCGCGCTAAACAGATTTTGCTATGTTTTACGTTTGTAAGACGGAGACAACACATGCGGGTGTGGCGTCCTCTTAACGTTTCATTAATGGTTATAACTTAAAACTTAATTAGTTATCAATTTAAATTTCTATTACCGATTCATTATACATTTTGGAATGAAATAATGACATTGATTTTTGTAATTTGTAAAAATGCATTTCAGTACCTATTGAATGTTTTCGGAATTTTCCTTTTATTAGTAAACATACTTGCTAATATTAATAATAAATACAATAACTTATT
Source organism: Schizaphis graminum (assembly GCA_020882235.1). Lineage (NCBI taxonomy): Eukaryota > Metazoa > Arthropoda > Insecta > Hemiptera > Aphididae > Schizaphis > Schizaphis graminum. The sequence goes on from CM037032.1 coordinate 66,071,736, forward strand.
GTTATTAGCACTGTCATAATTGTATTAAGTTAATATTACATACCTCTACAGTCTACATGGTTACATGGTAAATAGACATCCAACTTTTAACTTCCACTATATATTTTAATATTAGGTTATGCAGTTTCTTATTTCTGTATTATACTTGCAATACTTGCATTCTGCTATATTTTAAATGATAATAAATCTTTGTAATACATCCAAATATTCTGAACACATGATGTATCTAGTACGCACGCAGTATTAGATTTGATGAAATTAAAATCAAATATAGATTGATTTATTTGGTTAAATATATTATAGTTATTAATTAGAATTTATTAGTAAAGTAGTTTTAAGCATTTAAATTACATTTTAAATATTTATATTATGTTTGTAAATGTTAAATTATCATTTAAAAGTTTTTTGAACTTTGTTGATTTTTTTTTATTTATTGCGGAGTTCGATAAACTGTATAGGCCATGGGGAGACCTGATATACGAATCAATTACCTATATAGTATTACACAATAAGAAGGTCAATCTTACGTTTCCCTTTAATATTTAGTCGAGTTTATTCGAAAAAACCTGTTCTTCACTGACCTCATTACTTATGGCTTATCAAATAGTTAATCTTAATCAATGAATTCGATTAAAAATTAAATGTCATTATTGTGTTTCCCAAATATGACATTAAGTAGGATCATAAATCAAATGAAATTTACATCATACTTTACAGCACAATTTAAAGAAAACCAAATCGTAAATTACTAATATTAGATCATATTTCTTTATAATAATTGGAAAATTCTTTTTTGGTCTCTGAAGTCTATTAAAATGCGTAGACATAAAAAAAAATTTTAAGTAAAATGTGCAATACATTATAAATGTTGAATGTGACTTATTAAATTAATACTATTAATTGATATTTTTCGTAAATATTATAATATTGTTAATATATGCCACAAAAATTACTATTCTATTCGTACAATTTAAATATTTAAATTTTAAAACAATAAAAATATCGAATAATAGTGTAAATTAACTTATAAAACAAACAAGATAACTTTTAAAGCAGATTTATTTTCTAAAATAGAGATTTTGATTGGGATCCTATTCATACCTATTTCCACGATGACGAGTCTAGTGTTTAGATACACGCGTCACACACATAATATAAACTTTTTCAAAGTTAGAATCTTTTATTATTTCTAAGAAATGTATAATCTGTAGTAGATACTATAAATTGCTCACCATATTTGTTTCAATAGTTTTCCTCGAATTCCCTTCGTAGCCATTGAAGATACAAGTACAGTTTGTAGGGTAATATCACTCAAACAAGTTTGTATTGTTTTGAAATGTTATAATTATAACTAAAAACAGCAAAATTGTATAACAATACCTTTTTTTACCTCTATATATTATGTTTCAATCAGTGATATAAGTACCACATTATGAGATGCTAAACAATGATTATGAATCTTTTACACTGGCACAATACATTTTATTTCTGTAAAATGATTCCTCACACTTATATTATAATTTTTAATTTAAGTAAAACATAATAATTATTTAATGGAGCAATCAATTAATAATTTATGAAGCTATATGCTCTTATATAGAAACCACAACGGTATATATAGCTAAATATGTGTTCAGTTAATAAGGTATTTTTTCAAAAATTATTCATTACCTATTTAATCTATTTATAAAACTTATATGTTTGGAAAAAATTTTTTTTACATAATTTAAGTTATTTCTAAGTTAAATTTGCATATATCACTCAGAAAAATATGCTGTTTTGGAGTATGAAATTTACCTTGTATATTTTCATTCAAATAAGGAAAAACTATGACAATTTTTTTTATATATGAATTAAAATTATGTGAAAAACATATTTTTAAAGAAATTAATTATTATTAAAAATCACATAGTTTATTATAATTTACTTATACTTAGACTAATACCCTTTTAATACATAAATTAATCTATCAAACACCTTTACATTTTATTAAATTAGAATATAGTTAATTAATATAGTTAACTAATAAAATTATTTTGGTACCTAATTTCACTTTATAATAACATCTATGAAAAACGTTTCGTAGAACATTCAGCACATTAAACAAACTATGAATCCCACTTGTAAAAATTTCGATTCATAGTAACTATATATGTTTATATAGAAACCAAATACGTAAGAGTGTTTGAATGAAATTATTACTTACGTAAAATGTTCACCTAATTCCTATAACTTTGGTTTTTTCAGTTTTTATTATTCAGTTGTCTTCGTTAAACAATTTTAATAACACGTTTATCTATGATTTTATTTATAGTACCTGGACATATTAACCTACAAAATATAACATATGTTCTTAGCATTTAAAAATATATATACCTGTTTGATGTATTTGAGAAAAATTAATAATTCAATAAGTATAGTTTTAAGAAAAGTAATTTTATATAACTATCTAAAGACCAAATTTAATAATTCATAATATTATAAATTCATTTGTTGAGTCGATATTCCGTATTTTTAACATAAAAGTAATAGAAATCTGACAACAACAGATATTTACTCAAATGTAAAATATTTAACATGTTGTGATGTGATTTTAGCTTATTTATAGAACAATAAATTAACTTCAGGTTAAAGAATAGCACTTTTATTTTTAGAAACTAAAAAATATTGTAAATTATGAATATTTTATGAAAAATATATTTTTGGTAACCATTATTCTCAAATGGCTTGTACAGAAAACCAAATTTTACTTTATTAGTTAACAATGACATTATTGTCTAATATTAATTTTTAGAAATTTAGACATTTAAAACATCACATATATAACATAACACACATTTTTTTCTACATGACAGGTGGTGTGACAGAAACGCATATAATCAACCTTGAAAAAACTGCACCTGGATGATTGCATGAATACCAATACACTGCTTGAACATAATATACATACAACAAATAATATATATTAGTTTACTTATATGTATAACATTAACTGATGCATACAGCGATATCTCAGGGTTAATTTAATAAAATATCTGAATACTTAAAAATATGAATATCATATAGACCCATACATATTATATTATTTTATAGAAATTCAGATGAGTGCAGAATGCAGTTAATGTATTAGTATTACATGACTCATTCGCATAATAAATAATAATTATAACTACGTATAATATATTTTTATATATATAAATTATATTTTAAGTGATCGCATCTATGAGAATAAAGTAAACTTTATATATAATATTTAAACTGTAAAGTTTACCTTACGTATAGTTGGTCACTTAAAAATCAATTAGTTGTTAAGCCTAAAAATTCCAAGCTGCTTTTCAGCATTTAAATGCAATAAAAAATAAAACCAGTCTAATTTTTTCAAACTATAAGATTACTGAAAAGTATTAATTAATACTAAAATAAATAAATATTATGTCAAACATTTCTTTTGGCCATAACAACAATTTAACGGATATTTGACTTCGAATATATCTAATATATGTATTATATATTATTCATTCAATTGATTTTGTACATAATAGAAGTTTTTTGAAAGTAATAATGTATTACTTTCAAATGAAACATTGCCCATAGCTTTTTATATTTTGTTTAGATGAATTATTTTATTAAATGAACAATAAAGTCAGACAATAATAATCTATTACTAAAACATTCTATCATTAGATCTTAAGTAATTTTTTTGTTGTATAACATAAGATCTAGTGACCCATTTGGATTTTGTAAAATATAATTGTATCAACATTTAATACAATTATATATATTATGATACTAGATGGGTAGTAATAAATAATGCTCAGAGCTGATTAAACATCTATGGGTGTATGGTGATATTAGGATTGTAGCCGTTATGATCCAATATGCCTACTTTTTAATAAAATTTTATATTTGTCCCCATTTAGTATTTTTCGGTATTTTTATGGTCTTAGAACTAAATTGTTTATTTTTTTCTCCTTTCAGCTACATAAAGGAGGCGCTTTGTTGTTTTTAATTATTATGGCTCTTAACATGTATTAACTTAATTCACGTAGATATTCACATTTATGTGTATCTGCAGGTTTGTTTAATTTTACTCTAACAGCAAAAGATCAAAATTGTATTAATGATATGAATATTTTATGTCATTGTTAACAGTTGTCATTCGTAGAAAAAGATAGTACAAATATTCTAAAACGTAAATACAAATAAAAGTCGATACCACGGTTAATGAACGACACGTTGGTAGATATTATTTTACTTTTTCACGAATTTAATATAGTATTAATTTTTATTTTTTGTCTTAAAATATTATATTTTTATACTAAAAGTATTATAAATTAATCTTAATATAATTTAAATCTGACATCACTATAAATGCTTTACATGCATGGACCGTGGATCTCTAGGGCCTTTAATTTGTACCTATAAATATCTGACTGTAATACCTACTATAAAACTTATTATACCGATAAAATATGTATTAAAATGCTAACGTGTACCGTATCTAATAATTTGATTACTTATCTACCTAATTTATATTCAGTATTGTTATCCAAAACATTATTAAAAAATAAAATAAATATAAACATTATTATACATATTATAACATATATTACATATTATGATAATATTAAAATTGTAAATTATTTTATTTTATATAATAAATTAAGAGCCAGTCACTTAGAACAATAATTTGAAGATGTTTTTCTCCCCTTCTATAAAATAGAACCTTGAAAACATTCTGCATTTCTGCATCTTAATTTATAGATACTTAACGAATTAATTTTCTTAATCGAAATGAATTTACTATGGAGGATATTATATTATTATAATATTAAATTTAAATATGTACAGAGTCAATATACATATATTAATTAAAATCCGAACTAGTTATAATAAATATAATTGGACATATACTATGAAATAGAATACATAATATAAGTTATATTTATAGATTTTATAGGTGTACACTGTAAAGCAAATATACACCATTCGTGTATGTGGCTGAATTGATAAATATAACATAAACATGTATTTCGCTGAATAATATATATGTAAAAAAAATTATTTAAAAGATAATCACTACTTAAAGTTTATAGTTTTTAAATTTTTTTTTTTAATTCACACTTAAAAATCTATTTTTTTAATATTTTGAACTTTTTTTTAATATACAATTTTAAACTAGTAAATGTGTGAAAACTTAGATAAAATATATTTTTACACACCTTAAACATGTTATCAGTATTAATTTATTTTTATATCAGTATTTATTATAACAAAACATTTCGAAATTATAGCCTATAGCATGGCCGTATTCAGGGGGGGGGTTTTCAGGGTTCAAACCCCCCCCGAAATGTCATCAAAAATATTTTTATTGACTTTCCTTGATAATCCTAAACATCGCGAAATTAAAAAAAATATATTTTCATCTATATATATTTTTTTAATTTTAAAACCAAAAATAGAATGCAATTATTATAATAAATATATGACATTATCGTATCGCCAACCGAGGTTTATAGACACAACAATGAATGAATGTTTCGTGACAAATGTAATTTCGTTATTTTTAGTATTCTTTTATTTCGTTTGTGTAACTTATCAGAAGACGTTGTTAGTTGATAATTTTTAATTCTAACTGGTAGACGGGCGTATTATTTCTTCATTTGGATTCCTGACATCACTGTACAAGGCGAAAATCAGTAAGTGTTTCTACTACTATTATACTATTTTCTACTATTGGAAACAGACTATTTTTATTTTATTTTTTTGGCGTTTTTGCGTTCGAGACAAGCACCGTGTTTAATGCGGTTATTATAATATTAATATCAATAATAATAATTATTACTATTATTAATTGTTTTTTGTTATTATTATACAATAGGTACTATGTTTAGTATATTATTACGTCGAGGACGAGCATCGTCTTTAGAACGGGATGTACAAAAATTTGCTTTAGAACATCGATATATTGTCGAAATGGCCGTCTGTATTTGTTCAATAATCGTACGACGTTAAACGCGATGCTCGTCCCCGACGTAATCACATGCTATAAATAATATACTAGGTTTGAGTTTAATATGAAAACAGACACCTTATCTAAAATTGCATTTGTCTCCAATGTGTTCTAATGATTAAAATGTTATTTTGTTAGAATAAAATCATAATTCGTTTATTTAAACCAGTTTTTATACTGAGCCATAGATTTAATTATGTTAGTTTAATATTATTAATATAATATAAGTAGGTAGATAAAATGGAACATTTTTAGATTTGATGATAAACATGTTTTTCAATCAATTATTTTTAAGTATATTTTTTTATAGAACGAGTACACATTTTTTTTAGTTTATTTTTAGATCTAAAAATCTCATATTTAATCCTATCTAAACTGTTTTTTTAATAATTGATAACTTAAAAATAAAATTTAAAATCTTTTTTTTTAATAGTTGATGTTAAATATTTTTTTTTAGTTTTTATTAACTGAAAATTTATGTATGAAAATGAAACGAGTTCAAAAACAGTTGAGTATTTCAGCATTTACCCAAATAAAAAGAAATAAAACAGACAATCCTACTTCTGAAAATGTATCAATTGACCAAGCTAACTTATTAGAACTACCTTCAATTAGTAAAAATGATACTGATAATCACAAGATTGCTTTGACTCCTAATTCTAATAATAGTTTGTCTAATGATTCTGATAAGACTCTCACAGCTGGGGAAAATGATATTGGTAATTATGTGCATAATTTAGAAATTGATGATTTAAAAAAAGAAGAACTTTTAAAAACTCCATGGGTACCGCATTCGACGTATATTTTCCCTGTTAAGACCAAAAGAAATTTACGATTTCAATTATCGTGGATAAAACGATTTCCATGGCTAAGTTATTCACAAATTTTCGAAGGAGCATTTTGTAGACCATGCGTTTTGTTTGCTCGAGAAAAAGGAGGTAAAGGTGGCCATCAACAATTAGGCGCACTTGTTTCTAAAGAGTATGCTAATTGGAAAAATGCTCTGCAAGATTTTCAATTACATGCTAGTACGTCATATCACAAATTGTGTGTTGAAAAATCTGATAGTTTTTTAAAAGTGAATGAAGGAAGATCTAAAAATATAACTGAACAACTCAGTATTGAACGTTCTAGACAAATAGAACAAAATAGAAACATTTTACTTTCTGTTATAAAAACAATAATTCTTTGTAGTATGCAAGAAATTGCTCTCCGAGGTTCAAACGATTTTGGAAATGTAATGAACTTAAATTCTTTTAACGACGGAAATTTCAGAGCACTTTTACGCTTTCGCGTAGATTCAGGTGACACTATTCTAGAAGAACATTTGAAAAATGGTCCAAAAAATTCGTTGTATACTAGTCCCGGAATTCAAAATGAGATTATTTCAATTTGTGGTGATATAATTAAGTCAAAAATAATCCAAAGAGTTAATGCTGCTGAGTGCTTTTCTGTGTTAGCAGACGAAACTACAGACATTGGAAGAATTGAGCAAATGTCTGTATGTTTGCGTTATTATGATAAAGGCGATAAAAAAATTCGTGAAGACTTTTTAGAATTTACACCTGCTGTTGATCTTACTGGAAAAGGACTAGCAACTTTAATAATAAGTAGTTTGCAAAATAACGGCATTAACTGCCAGTTTCTAGTTGGTCAAGGCTACGACGGTGCCTCTGCAATGAGTGGTTATTTACATGGTGCTCAAGAATACATAAAAAAAGACTTCCCCATGGCTCTTTATGTACACTGCAGTGCTCATTCACTCAATCTTGCGTTGGCAAACGCCAGCTCATTGCCCACAATAAGGAACTGTATAAGCACCATTCAAACTGTCGGAACATTTTTTCGCTCTTCTGCTCAACGTAGTGAAGTATTGAGAATTTCTATCATCGAAACTCTTCCACAAGCAAGACATAGCACGTTAGTGGCATTATGTGAAACACGCTGGGTTTACAAGCATGAAAGTGTCTTGCGGTTCAAAGAACTATATCCAGCCATTATTGTTGCATTAGAAAAATTAGAATCTTCAATAAATAAAGAAACAGCTCAAAAGTCTTGCCAGTTATTAAGTTCGATTAAAGACGCTAAATTTGTTATACCTCTCATAATAATTGAAAATATTTTTTCCTATACGTTAACATTGTGTAAACAGTTACAGACAATAAATGCTGATTTGGTTGAAGCATGTAATCATGTAGATTATGTGTTAGCAATTTTGGACGAAATGAGAGAAAATAACAATAAACATTTTTCAGACATGTTTTCCGTTGCTGCGTTAATGATGAATAAAAATAAAAAAGAAATAGATTTTCCTCGTTTTGCTAATAGACAAACACAGCGTAATAATGTGCCCGCTAATAGCTCTGAAGAATATTACAAACTTAACATTTTTTTGCCATTTCTTGACCATATAAGAATACAGCTTTCTGATAGATTTCAGAAACACAAATTTTTAATAAAATCATTACAACAAATTATTCCGAGTAAATGTATACATTCTACTAGTGAAGAAATGAATGACTGTGTACAGTTTTATTCCCGGATATTGACAGAACCTACTGTTTTCAAAGCTGAATTTTCAATATGGAAATCAAAGTGGCTTAAAGAAGAGTCACGCCCTAATACAGCAATTGAAGGGCTTGACAATTGTAACATACTTTTGTTTCCAAACATATGGAAACTTTTACAAGTCTTAGCAACTATACCTATGTCAACGGCGACACCAGAAAGAACATTTTCTTCTTTAAAAAGATTGAAAACGTATCTTAGGAACTCGACTGGTGAAACTCGTCTCAACGGATTAGCATTAATGTCAATACACAGGGAAATAAATGTTGATCCAGAAGAGGTGCTAAATCGGTTTGCAAAACAGTCGAGGAGAATGATGTTACTATAAATTCTCTTTTGTTTGTTGTAAATTTAATAAAAAAAATGTTGTCAAAATATACAGTATAAAAAAAAATAAAAACTTATGTATTTGGAATAATGAAGTTAATTTATTCTTGTATTATTGGTACCTTAAACAATGATATGTGGTTATTTAAATTAAAATTCTTAAAAACAATGTTATAGTTTTATTTCATAATGAAACCCCCCCCAAAAATGAATCCTGGATACGGCCATGGCCTATAGGATTACCGATTTAAGTAATATTATATATTATTGTAATGATTTGTTTTGTATTGTAAACATTTATAACCATTCACTAATTAGTAATTACAGATGAATTATCTATAATTATTATTAAATGATAATATATATAACCACTTACATTTTGTTAATTTATAGTAGATATAGGTACTATAGGTATTAAAATAATGAAACTATACCCTTCGTAAGATTTAAAAAAAGAAAGATTTTGTAAATTTTTAATTTATTTTCTATTAATTTTATGACTCTTTGAAATTACATTTGAACTCATTGGTGTGTCTAAAATTGTTTTATCCAGAACTTAATATATCATGCAACATAATATATCATTCATATGTTTACAATATAAATATTTTATAAACTTGATTACGTATTATACTATATTTATATGTAACACGTGTAAATTCATATAAGATATATACTTCAACATTTTTTTTTATTATTTATTTGTCCTTATTAACGTTTAATTATTATTATTTTTAAGTACAATGGCATAACATCATAAAGACATTGTTATGAATTTGTTGTATTGAACAATGTCTCTTTGTTAATTTATTGACATTTTACATAAAAACGTTGGTAACTTATACAAATAAGAGAAATATGAGAAATATGAGCTGTATACTAAAAATGAATTGGAACATTATTAAAAATTTAAAAGCAATGTATTTAAATCTAAATATTTGCTAATAAATAAAAAATAAAATTAACTTTTAATATAGAAAAAAAATTAATTTACATAAAATAATAGCAATAATAAGAGTATATTTAAAAATTAAAACTGTTACAAGTACGGAATTCAAAACTATTAATTGATTAATAACAGATTAAAATAACAGATAAAAATAACAGATTAATGAAATTGTCAAAATTTAATTTCAATAATATCATATTTAAAATGTTTGACTGTGTACAATTAGGCAGTAGGCACATTTATAATTAAATATATGTTTGTACTTTTATGAATCTTGTCAAGTCATGTTAAAAATATTTCATATTTTAATAATTTTAAATTTATACTTTTAATTTAATATTAATAAATTAAAAATTAATGCATAATACTCCACGTTTACACCTAAATAAAAGTATGTGATTCAAACAGCTTCAAATAAAAGTAAAACAAAAGGGTTTAGGGGCGCATTGTAGGGGATCAAGACTCAAGAGGCATTTGTTCCTGATACAAAAACGGGGAATGGACAAAAACAAATATAAAAATATGCATTTTAAGTTTTTTCTTTTATTTTTTAAAACAATAATTCGTAAAAATATATTTATATTATTGGGGGCAACAAACTCAGTCACCGTTTACCAAAGGGCTTATACGATAATTTTAACACATAGATGTAAAGGTCTTCAGAACATAGTAGTTACTAGTAGTAGTAGTTAGTAGTAGTTACACAGTGTAGTAGTAGGTATATAAAATATAAATTATATACTGCAGTTGGTACTTACATATGAGTGTTATATTAACAAGATAAATATATAAATAACTATACTTTATGTTTATATGTACAATACAAATTACAATTATTGATAATAAAATACAATGAAATTATTTTTTTTTTTACCTATGGCACACGTCTTGAATATACAATTTTCGAAATAAGGAGTAAAGATAACAAATTACTATATTTTAGTTCCTGGTACCGGTTAAATATATTTTCAGTTTTGTGTATACTCTGTAACTATTTTAAATACATGTATTTTTATAAGTAAAGTAGGTAGTTAATTTAAAACATACCTAAAAAAATATGTATATAATATAATTTCTCGTTTAGAAAAAAGAATTCTATTCAACTGAAATATATGCGTGATTTAAAAATGATAAAATCATTTACATTTTCCTACTCGCTTTCATTTCCAAAATTCCACTATAAAATTCAAGGTCGTCCAGTTCTAATACACGAACACAATATTCTGTGTCATCGTTATTCTATGATATTATTTTATTATACTCTCTCGCACACGCACGCGGTGTTCTTTTGACGCAGGTTCACCATACACACACGAGTATACACAATACGCTTATATGACGTGCTGGTCTCTCGATTATTGTTTCTCAATTTTATTGTTCCACCGTGCCGCCGAATAAAAGGACATTCCTGCAAAGGGGAAAAGAGTATGTACGCACACACAATAACGGGAAAACGAGAGAGAAATATGAAAATACCAACCCCAGGTTTCCTTGTCAATCTACGGCCTATATTATACCTATATATTTATACCTGTGCTATGCATGTACGGGGAAGGTACTAATAATAAGTTAGTACTGAAACTCAACAGAAAGAGCTTTGTATGTGTCATGGTGTGGGCGAGTGAGCAAGCACGCGTGCGTGCATCCTCTCGCCTGCATCGCTGCAAGTGGTGGGATGGATGGATGTTGGTGGGGAAATGTGTGCATAATATACTACTACTGTTTAACATGCAACTATGTAATAAACCACTATATATACATATATTATATAGTACAACAACTGCAACGTCGCGGCCGTAAATGCATTGTGCATTGCGCGCGCGCGGGCGGCGTTTGTATGTGTGCAGATTGCAGTGCAGAACACACACATACACACATAATATACGCGCGAATGTGCAATCAAGTCGTAATAGCACACGTCCAGTGGTGGCGGTGGCGGCAGAGCGGTCCAGCATCTGCTGCAACGGCCAAGGCCGTCCGCCTCCGGTATCTTGGGCGCACCCTTCCGCCCGCCCGCCCGCAAATGTTTCTTTGTTTCCGGCAACACGACATACGATTTTTCGTCCATACGCGTGCGCGAGTACATGAGTTATAAATTATAATCATATATTATGTAGTAGCATTGTCGGTTAACGCGTGTGACAATAAAATCATAATATTATATTATAACAATAATAACAACAATGCATTATTTATATTAAGGGTATCAACGTGCGACGAAAAAGGACGCGGTTCCCGGTTGCTGTCAAGTCCCGTTTTCGCTCGTCACATGCGTCGGACGTCATGATGATAAATGATAATTATTATAACATTAGGGACGGGTTGAATTTCAATTTTTTTCAAATTCAAATTCGCTTTTTACTGGAACTGTTCGAAATATTCGATTTAAACTTAAAGGTATCTGAAACGAAAACAAATTTTGAACAATTTGAACTGCTCTAATTTCTCAAAGGTTGGGGTGTTCAAGAGTTCAACATGTCCAATCATGATAAAATTGGTAGGTATAATAACGTAATGGTAAAGATTGGCACTACTGACATAAAGCCTCGGGCCAACGACTACAGCTAGAGATTGAACGGATATACTTAAGACCTATTCTATTGGTCATCACATGAATATTAAACATATTTTAAGCTTTTTATATACCTTCAATAAATTATTAAAAAATTGTTTTCATAAAAAAATTATGATTTCATTTTTAATGCCGATCTGTTATGTTTTTTTGCGGGTTGAAGTAATTAAATTGACTGCATGGTTGATGTAATGTATAAAATGTCGTCAATGTCTTAATGATTTAAAGACAAATTGAATTTTGAGATATTTTGGTAAAAATAAATATTATACTAATTAAAGTTTATTCAGTTTGACATTATATGATATTTAAAAAAAAAATTGCGGTTATTAGATTTACAGTGAGGGGTAGTTATTATGTAACTGATTTAGAAGTATCATTTTAATAATAATTTTTTTGTTTCCTTAGTAGAGGTTTCGTTTTTGAAAATCCGAACTAGGGTATATTCTTACTCTATAGTATAAGAGTAAACCTCCTATTTATTGCTTTTGTGAACCGTCGACCCCAGTGATTCCGCATTCCGAATTGCCCGACTGTGGCCCGAATTCAGGTAGTCCAAGTAGTCGTATTTTATCCTAAATATAAGTATCCCATAGCGTCCAAGGTCCAAACACACATTGGTTCACAAAATAGCTTATAAGAAATAAAATAAAGTAATTAATATAATAAATATTGTATTTGTTTTTGAAAATATATTATACGAAATATAATTCATATGTCTATAAATAAAAATATAATTATAATGTTAGAGGTAGATTTTTTAAAATCATTATTTTTACAAAATTAAAATTAGACATTTCCAAGTTGTTTAATTTTGTAATTTGTGTTTGTATAATTTTTTTTTATTAATTTATTTGGTTATTTCCCGAGAAGTACAAACTATAGATCGAATTTTTATTTTAGCATCTGTTTGACATTGTTTCAAAAAATTTCCAAAAATTAAAATATACCTAGATGTGAAGTATAAAATAGTAAATTTAATTTCAAATGGAAACTTTCACACATCACATGCATTCGTTGTCAAATACAAACTGGAACTACAAGTAGCCAGGGCCGGATTGGCCCATCGGGATACCGAGAAACTTCCCGGTGGGCCGGTATGCTTGATGGCTGCTATGATTGCAAACGGTTTTTAATTTTACCATAAATTGTCATGAATTTTTTTTACATTTATTATTAATATTTATTATTTACTAATTTAACAGTTTATCACATTATAATTATTTTCATTTCTGACACGGACTAAGATATACTATATCTAGTATGTCTATACAGCCTATACAGCCCGACTCGGTTCGAAAAATTTTATCGAAAAAAAGCCATCCTTGGTTTAAATATTTTGAGTCCGGCCCAAAAAATTCTACCAAAAAAAACCCTATCTAGCCCCCTTTTTTAGTATATCTTAGTTCGTGATTTTTTACTTCTTATCAAGGCTACGGTTATGACACGTGTATGTATGCCTACATATTATAATATCAACGTTGAAGCCGCGAATCTAGCTATAATAAAGGAATACCCTATAAGTTAACTATATTTTAAGTAGGAATAACAAATTAACAAAATTAATAACATACTATATAAAAACATATGTTATGACATAATGTATATTAAAATTGCTTTTATTATTTGATCTCAACATTTTATTTATTGAAATATAAATATTTATGTCAGAATTATAGGAACAGTTAAGTGAAAAAGAATTGGATTTAACGATTTTTGAAAAAACTTGATACCCATGTTTTGGATAGCTTTTTTGAGTTAAAAAAGAACTCATATTAAATTGTTTTGCTATATTTTTGTGCACATTTTATTTTAATAAATAATATAAGTCAGTAAACAAAATTGTAATTATTAAAATTGTATGTGTGAGGGGGGGAATTGCCTCCTATTGCCTTAATAAAAACACAAGTACCTATTTTTTGTTTTTATGTATAATATTAGTTATTATATAATATAGAGAGCTGGTCTAAATAATTTTCCCGGGTTAAAACATTCTGCTAATCCGTCCCTGCAAGTAGCCCACTAGCGACTAGCCCATATTTCAGGTGAAAAATCAGAATCATCATTAATATAAGTGCCTACTAAGAAATCACAATACATTAATTTTGTAAAAAGCCGTTGAAGGTTGTACAGAAGTTAAATCTATGGCAGCACTGAATTACCACGCCAAATATTGGTGATCGTGTGAATCGTGTTTAATATATACAGTTAAATTCGCGTATAACGATGCCGTATATAATAACGATATTCCGGGTAAAACGATTCCAAGCAATGTATTTGGTTGGTTTTATATGTTATGTGTAGTACCTACTTTTATTCGTATATAACGATATCGGTTATAACGATAATCCGGATATAGCGATGTTATTTTAAAACGAAAATTGGTTTTTATAATCACCTATAGCGATTAATAATATTTTATTGTAGTATATTGTATTTTTGTATGTATTTTTTTATTGATCAGGTACGTACTTTTGTTTTGGTAAACAGTGACATAAATACGCCAGACGTATCAATGGCATTAAATAATATTTCTAATAATGTTAAAAAATTTCATTCAAATTATAAACAAACTACTATTATAGATTATTTTTTAAACAAATCGTAAACATATACTATATATATATTATAATATGAACTTTTACTAAAATTTATATAAATACCTTGAATGTTAATATATGTAATCTTAAATACAGTAAAAATGTGTTTAATAAATCAATTTTCAAAAAAATACTGTTAGTTTTTATGATCCGGATATAACGAAGTTCGGTTATAACGATCAGATTCCCTAGGTCCCTAGAAGATCGTTATAAGAGAATTTCACTGTACCTAGTTATATTGTTATATATTTATGTCAAAATACGTATCGGATGCAATCGGGATATTTGTTTAGTTTTGATAACCACTTAAATAGTATTTCCTACCTGCTATGTCTGCTATGTATACTGGCCACAATAAGTGAAAATGTAAAAAGGTTACTTTGGGTCGTAGTCGGGCGACACCCCCTGCATTCGTTTCCTTTGTATAACCACTAGCACCAGATATCAATTCAACTGTTATAACAATATACATGTATATAATAATACATTTTATGATATTATTCGAGTCATTTATACATCCGATGTTTAAGTGTACAGTTCGTGTTAAAACGTTAAAATGTATATCCCACATACCTTGGGTGAAAATAAGAATTTTCACATTTTAAAAACCGGTTTTCATAATAATTTTACTAAATATTTAAAAAGATTTAGATATAATTAAACAACATATTACAGGAGTTCAGAAACATTTTATGCAAATCGAATGCTTTACACCTCTATTATAATAGCCCTTGTTCAAAAATAATATGTATTTAAATTACACATTTTTTTCTGTATATTAGTGAAAATTATAACACTATTGAGTTTTGAAGTGTGATAACTGATAAGTTATAAAAAAAAAAACATTTGATACATTTTAACTATTTTTTGAAATTTGCACTATACATTACCATTTTCAGGGCCACTATAATACGATAGCTATTGTTTCGTTTATATAGCATGCTCCCTTCGTTATTTTACGCGAAATCGGTTCGGCGACTGACACTTGTCATTGTCGCCTTGTCGTCGTTACATTATGATTTATGATTTTCCGAGTTGAATAAAACGGTAAAATATAAAATATATAAATATATTTAATATCAATGTTTATACTCTATATCGTAATAATAATAATAATATTATAGTCACTCACTCACTCGTATTCCATTCGTTGCGCCTTCGCGACGTTTTTAATTGTTTATTATGATTGTTAATAATTGTTTTTTGCTCCATGCTTGATATTCGTTTTTATTTTCCTAATATTGTCCAATGCGTGCATCTACATGTTGTAGTAAATTATATATTAATGTCGTATAAATTTTTAATGATAAATAAATACTCAAGTGATTATCAATCATCGTTATATATATATATAGCTGAATTACCCGGCTTCGTCCGTGTGCAGTTTTTGTTTCCTCAAAATGAAATTCTTATTTCAACACACTTTGTTGTGTTTTAAAGACGAAAAACATTTATTTTATAATTCTAAATTTATATAATTGAGCATTTGAGCTAACCGGTGACCGGTGTTGTTACGCATCGGAACAATTCATATCTACACGCCGATAAAATACACACACAAAAAAAGGTCAGGTTACAGGTAGCTGGAAACCCTCGCAGGACGCCGTGCCGTACCGTATTCCCGTTATCGGCCGACTGCTATTGTTATTATTATATGAATATAGATATACAAATTACACGTAAATTTTGAAAATCGGGCGACGTGGTGACACTCACGAAGGTATTTGGAACAACTTTGTGAAAAAAAATTGGAAAAAAGTTAAATAGCGTCATCACAATATTGGTACATAAAAAAGGCCTGTTCTTTTATATACATTTAATATTAATATTAATATTAATATCAATGTTTATACTCTATATCGTAATAATAATAATAATATTATAGTCACTCACTCACTCGTATTCCATTCGTTGCGCCTTCACGACGTTTTTAATTGTTTATTATGATTGTTAATAATTGTTTTTTGCTCCATGCTTAATATTCGTTTTTATTTTCCTAATATTGTCCAATGCGTGCATCCACATGTTGTAGTAAATTATATATTAATGTCGCATAAATTTTTAATGATAAATAAATACTCAAGTGATTATCAATCATCGTTATATATATATATATATAGAGAGAGAGAGAGAGAGAGAGAGATAGAGAGACAGGTGCATTTAAGCATTTTTTACGTGAAGAAGGTCCAGATAATTTTCCTAACACACTACCGTGGTTACTTTAGTCCACGCCATGCAAAAATGCGCCATAATTAATAATAGTACAATTTATTACAATTTATATAAGCAAAAACTTGACTTTTGAGGTTGATTAAATGATTATTATTTATTTACAATTGGAGATAAGATTTTGTTAAAACGTTCATAATACAAAATCTAATTACTTAGGATTTAATGCTACTTCATGAATGATTTTATCCATATATATATATATATATAATATATATGTTATATACATGATCTAATGAATGAATATAAATTCCGATCCATTTAGTTGTAGTAGTTGTACTTAATTATACCTACACACAGATAAAATTTTAAATTTAATTATTAGCTATAATTTTATAAATGTTATAATTTATATCTTTTGTATTAAATATTTCCAAAATAATTTAAATATTATTTTATTTATTGTTCATTTTAATGCTTGAAAACCCTTCCTGATGACTCATGACTCACTGTTGTCACTGGTCACTGGTAAGGTACGAAATAATTTAATTTGATTTATTCTTGAAAGTTTGAATATCCCCCTTACTTGAACAGTTCAAAAATGTTTCTTATCCATTTTTGATACTAACATCTTCAATACAGGCTATTTAAATTTTCCTCATTCAACAAAAGTAGTAGTGGTAAACAAAACTCAACTGAATTCCTAAATTTCAACTTTGAACTAAATAAACATTCAAATTTAATAAGATACAGTGAGCACATCTTTAATATTGATTGATATTTGATAAAAATATTAAACATAGACAATAATCAACAGCTTTACCTTATAAAAACAAACTTTCAGTTTAAAAATCAAGTTAGTGTAATGTCCATCATAAGGACTTAGTCACGTAGCAAAGGGAGGAAAGAGGCTGCATTTCTCTCCGAAATTTCAGGAAAATGTAAAAATGCTTTCAGTACTCTTTGAATATATTTTCATTAATAATAAATACTACCTACATGTTAGTATGAATATAAAGTGGGAGGGCTACCCCATCAAAAAGAAAATCCTTCACAATTAAATTTTTAATTTTAACATATATATTTTTAAACATCGGAGTTGTAATAGATATGTCAAACAATTATTATTGGAGTAAATGTACTTATAATGATTTAATAAAACATTATTTTTATTACTACCATACAGATCATATAGTAGGTATTATTATTGTTTATTAGTTTATTACATACATACCTACATTCTCTAGCTTTAAAATATACATAACATAAATAATAATCTGGTAGTTATTTAGTAAGCTTATATTTATATGTGAATAAATGAATATTACCCTTACCCCACGAAAAATTATTGGATACAATATAGAAATTAAATATTCACGACTGTCAACTACAAGTTTTTATTATTTAAAACATACTTCTCTAATGATTTAATGCATATTTAGTAATAATATTATACTAATAAACATATAAATATATATTATATTATATATAATACATATATATTTTATAGTAGTAGTTATAGGTAGTTAATATAGTTATAATATTGGTATACCGGTATACGTATTAAAGCAATAAAGATTAATTTTAGATTCTGAACGGAGCGATGAATGTATTGATTTTACAATGATGTGTGTTTTTATTTTTGTGGTCTGTGTACAGCATAACTAGTCGAAATAATGCTTCAATTTTAAATTTTGGGGGTGGTTTCCGATGGCGCAAAGTGGATATCCTTGATACATTATACAGGTGAAAAGTAAACATTTTCCAACAGTTTTCAAAAAAATCGAGAAAAACAAAAAAAAAATGACAGAAAAACGGGAATTATTACGCAAAAATAGTGTTCGACCAAATCGATTTTTTTATATGGTTGTAATTCAAAAACTTATCACTATAAATACTTGAAATGTTCACCAAATGTTTATATTAGTGTATCTATATACAGTTAAATTTTCAAAAAATGTTGACTTTTTTTGAGTAATTTATAGACAATTGAAATTCTTAATCTTTTTAGTATTTTTTTTTTAAATAACGATAAAAAAATTTTGGCCGGCCTGAAAATCTTGAAAATTTAATACAAGGTTTCTTATGAGTTGTTCTTAAAGTGATAAAAAAAATTCCGAAATCGTTAGTCACAATTTTTTTATAAGTGCTTAAAGTTCGAATTTATACGAAATATGTCAAAATTGCGAAACTTTGCAAGTAATTTTGTGGTTGAAAAATCGTAAAAATTTTTTTTTTATAACTAAGTTTTGAAAATTTGGTAGAAGTTTCTCCATACATTTTTCTTCAAATATCTGTAAAAAAAACTCTACCGGACTATGACAAAAAATTTTTATGAGTGTTTAAAATTTAAATTTTCACAAAACCACGTTAAATAACGGTTTAGCCTCAAACGATTTTTGATATTTGTTGTTATTCAAATAGTATAAGTCGTAAATACTTGAAAATTTTACCAGTTATTTAGATTGCCATTTTCTTTACGTGATTTGATTTTCAGAATATTTTGACTTTTTTTGAGCTATTTATAGGCATTTGAAATAATCAATTATTTTTTTTATAAATGTTGATAAAAAAAATTTAGCTGGGACAAATTACTTGAAAATTTAATAATAACTTGTTCTAACTCTCATTCAAAAATTATAAAAATACATTGGCACAATTTTTTTTTATTATCATTTGAAGTTCAAATATTGACAAAAATTCGTCAAAATCATGAATATTTTTCATTATTTGGTAGTTAAAAATGTATAAATATTTTACTATCAAAAGCTAAGAATTGAAAATTTAATACTATGCTGTCCATAAGTTAAGCTTAGAATAATTATAAAAAAGTTTGAGGATTATTCAATTTAAAAATTTTTACGAGTGTTTAAAGTTTTAATTTTAATTTGAAATCAAAAATACACGTGTAAAATAACGTTTTACTAATAAATAATTTTAGATTTTTGTTATTTTTAAAAAATTACTAAACGTAAGATCTTGAAGCTTTTACTTAAATGTTTGAATTTGTTTCAAAATAGAATATATTACAATTTTTAAATATAATAATATTATATTGACATAATTACTTATCCTGGACTGACAAATCATCTCCGTTCAGAGTCGTTTTTTGTATACAATGATACCTTTCATTGCATTCAAATTTAACCTACCCTAGTCCGAAGTCCACCCCACCCCCTAATGTACAGTAAAGCGATACTCACTTACCTTTTTTTTTTTTAAATTTAAATTATTTTTTTTATAATTTACAAATTCACATGTACACAGTAATTAATAATATTAATTACTCGCTATCACGTGCGTATCATATATTAATGTTAAAAAACGATATTAAATTGTCCTCTATCATAATTAAAAATAATAAATATACAAACCTAACTATATCATCTGTTAGTATTACTTATAAGTTATAATACATGTAAGCGTAATGATTTGTCTCGAAAAATTCGAAATGTGTATCAAACCACTATATTTTATTAATGGTTAAATGAGTAAATCGCTTATGTATGTTTGTAATTTGAACTCGATATTCCTTTGTATAGGCAGTTTGAAATTTCATATAGCTACGTTATTTTTGGTTTCGAGCAAAAACTCATTACACTTGTGCAGTCGTATATTAATATGGACTGTGTGTAAATTAAGAATCGTTTAAGTAGTGTATATACTAACAACATAAAATGGGTTTTATGCGAAGATGACGAGACATTCAGACATTCACGTAAATTATTATAATTTTAATTCTATACCAATATACAGGTGAATAACTGGCAAATATAAATACAAAATACTTACAAAATTATTTACTCTATTTTTCATCTTAAAATTGATATATAAAATATTACCCAAGTCCTAACGCTTGATAGACAAAAGTATAGAATTAATACTCAATACACGTAGATATTTTCATTTTGGAATTTTTTTTAGATCAAATTACGGAGCCTGTGTATTTTTGAGCACGATAAAAATATTTATATATTATAATGTATATTATGTTTCAATTAATTTGAATTTTTAATATACCATCTAGATATATGCGCTGTTAATAATATGTATGAATAAGAAAACAATATTTACACAAATCATAAATAATTTTATCGTAAAAAATTAAAAAAATCTATACTCCGATAACGAACACCTAGTAAACTATACTATTTAGTATTATGTTGCAAAGGTCTTGGTCACTTATCAAGGTTAAATAAATTGCTAATTTATACTACCACAATGAAAACACGTCGAAAATTATTATGAAGTAGAATAATATATATTGACAAAATGACAATAACTATTTGTAGGTATATAATAATAATATAATATAGTGTGCATTTTCACAATTTCCAGTTCAAAACAATGACTTATTATAAAAATCTAGTTGTCATAATTAACTTTTAATAAATTTTCATTAATGTATATAAAAACAATTTGAATGTATTATTCAAACATAAAATTATTATAAATGTTTTTTTTTTTTATTCAAAAAATTATGTCCAAAAAAAAAAAAAAAATAGGTAAACCTACTGTTCAATATACGATTATTATATTATGATGCTTATCATAAATGAATCTTAAGTCGACCCAGTGGCCCGATAGTAAAAACTATTGGCAACGTAGCATTATGCACTTGGCAGTTTATAAAAGTTGGCAAAGATTGTCGTTCGAAAGGAAGGCCAAGGTCAGTAGAATGCAGCGATAATAATAGTCAAAGTGCACTGTACAAATATAAAAAAAAGAAAACCTAATGATCATACAGTGCGCATTCTAAGTATAATTGTAAGTATACCTATGTAATACTATATGCAATGCGTAGTTCGCAAGCTGTTTTTAACTATATTATAGAAAATATTTATACATTGAAATACATAATTTATATTTGTAATTTATTTAATTGTTTTATAATGGATCCACATTTTGTCACTTACAACCGAAACCAACAATATCGATTATATTCAAGTCGCATTAATGATTGTAGTTATCCTAAAATTGAAAATTCCTATCCAACTATATCTTCATAATATATTATTATCATCGAGTCTTATTTATTTGGATTTATAATTACTATTTATTTACATAAACTGAATCACAGATGCAGTTGGCAGTTATCCTATTGGCACTGCATCGAATTATATTTATAACGTAAAAAACACTATTTAAAATAGATATTATATTGAACGGATCACCTACCGTTTTAATTTTATATTATTCATCTCATTACCAATTATAATGAATTATTTCAAAGTGATATAAATATGTATCTATATTTTCCCCTCATTTTCCGATCTAGGCATTGCTTTGTTATGTAACAATACCTATTCGAAGCTTAAATAACGTAGTTGCATTATATTATATCGATATCGATTTAATCACGCATAGATGTGGGATAGATCAATGTCTCTGCTATCCTACACTGTTGGTCATATTAAAAAATAATAATCATAATAATAATGTATAATCATTAAAATATCACAAATGACAATAATTTATATTTCCTCTGATACAGAGGGCCCCTCCTCCTCTTTCCACTATGTTATTATATACCTACTCGATTGAATGCATTTTTGTCCTTGACCAAGAACGAATTTTATCAATGCGCTTACAGAGCGCTTTGCAGTGTGCGTATTTCGTTTCATACGATTTCCTGTGTTCACGCCCCCTCCCACCCCATGCCCAGTTAACCGTACACGGAATGGATCGGCAAACAAGCGGGAAGGGCCTCTATAATAATAATTGCCTCGCAATGCATTTTCAACTGCATTCACTTCCTGGTGCAAATTGACCTTGATAAATGGTATAATGCTTAATGTATGTATCGTGGGGGGGAGAATCTTAAATTTTTTATCCGGCCGCCCATACGGTTTACAGAACGCTAATCAGCAACTATATTATGTAGGATGTAGGTATATTATATTATAATGCATACCTATATATTTATGTAATATATGCATTTATTGTACATTTAATTGTATTGTAGGTATATTTAAAACATCCATAAACAATTTATTATTATTATATACAGACGATGACTGATGAGTAACAGATATTATACAATTTGTGTACGGCGACATTATTAACTTATATGATACGATTGATACGCACTTATGATTTATGACACAGCCAATCGTCGTCGGGCTATATTGTTAACGTGTCATTCATTATATCAAATGCAGAATTTATACATTTTTGTTGATTAAAAAATGCGGTGCCAAGTAATGTAAAAAATAGAAATAAAAACGGTCACAGCGGCGGCGCCGACAATGTGCATCATGTAGCCGCATATAGGTATAGATACATGATATACAGAATGCAATTCATAATAAACGGTTTGTCGTTTATTTGCAAGCACGTGATAAATACGGCAATCAGCTGTTTTTGATTAGTCAGGACTAGGTCAAGGTGACCTTGATATTGGATATATAACATATTATATATATTATATTATATTGTTCGTATGTCGACGTGTTTTATGTGCGAGTATTTGTGCATTACGTACAATTCAACTGCAGTATATGCCGATACTTGTGATGACGTATATATTTTACCCGCAGTATATAATTAATTGCGACATATTATATTATTATGTGCCTACGTATAATAATAACAATACCTATTTATAGGAATTATTATTTTTTAAATCGACTTATCGTCATTTATTTAATTATTATTAATTAATCAATATTGATACGATTAAAATGGAGATAATACTATAGGTGTGAAGATAATGTTAGCAAAAAAAAAATAATATATATAATATATATATATTAAATACAGATATCTACATATTGCTGGTACGACGGACACCTCGTCTCATGTACACAACATCAATTACAATTCAGTTTTTATACAATTATTATATCACAAATTGTATTTGACGAAATCGCGGTAGCGTGTTTTGAACTCATTGTTAGGTAACGAGTTTTCAATAATATCTAGTCCTAGCTGGTATAAGTTATCATATTATAATATAATTAAATAAATAAATAATAATAATAATTAAACAACTTTATGGTATTCATATTATACAGCAATAACAAGCAGTAGATATTACTGCAGAACTATTCAACCATAACATACATACATGTCTGTTGGCGTATGTTTTTAAGCCATTATCAAGGCGATACTTAACAATATTTGTTTAAATAATTAAGCATGGAAGTATATAGTATTGAAAATATTATGCTACGTGTTTTTACATTTTATACGATATTTTCCTTATAATCTATTCCATTTATATAATGTTAAGTATAATAATATCGTTATACCTAATATTATATTGTGTTTGTTATGTATTGCATGGACGTAAATATAAACGAGCAAATAATTTATTGATTATAAAGTATGCATACAATGTGTATGACTTGTATCGTGTTTTAATTGTATAATGGATAAACTTCTAATTTTATCATTATAATACTATGTATAATAATACAAGTAGGTACATATTTTGTATCTGTCAATAATGATCACCATTTCGAATTCTTTAGTATAAATAATAAATTGTAAATTAAAAATTTGTTTGGTAAAATTCCAGTTAGAATTTTCTAATTTTTATTAAATTGTATATAGTGTACTGTCTATTGTAAAACTAGACGATATAAACTATTATTATAATAGTAAATGATAATATAGTACTATTAATAAAGTACTTATATAGCTATAATTCATATAATGTATAAAATATAGAAACAAGTGTTTGTCTCTTAGTTACATTAAATAAATTACTAATTGAAATAACATAAAATTTAACATTCTGAATTTTCAATTTATTAATAGGCATTTTCTAGATAACTTAAATTTTAATTTGGAACTCTGCCATCAATACAGATAATAAAAATAATAAATAACGTTTTATAAATTAATGTTCATAAATATATTGTTTTTTCTTCTATCTATTAACATAAATTATAAAAGTATTTACTTTAATTTGAATTACAGAAAGTATAAGTAATTATCATTTTAATCAACTAATGTTGTTTAGAATTAATTGTAGAATTTTTAAATCAAGCAAAATACTTCCTATATTATACTCGTATTATACTACTCATATATGTTATGTCTCGCAGTATTATTGTATCCGCAAATCAATTTTTTTTTTTTAATCATGCTTTGTAATTTATATAAAGAGCCACTATTTTATAAATAGCTTATTTAAAATGATCTATAAAATTATAATAAAAAAAATGTATATTTGTGGTACGTAAAAATTTGAGAACGGCATAATTTTATGAGGGTATAGTTTAAAACATGACTCATCATCAGTTTCCATTAAACATATATTCTATTAAAATAGTTTTATATGATTTTTTAAAGTTTAGTTTGCAAGATCCAAGAGGTGGATATCAGAGTAGGTATAATATACATAATTACACATATAGTTGGGCGTAACACGTTTCCACCAAAATTAGACCTTTTGTTTATTACCGGACAAAAATATGAACACGTATATTAATACATTCAAATTTATTGTTGATAAATGTTCGTCGATTCATCTACGTTTATCGCCAAAAAGTGTAACCACTGACTTTGAAAAGGCGATTTTAAACTCTGTTAATGAAATTTGGCCACAGACAAAAATAATAGGATTTCGATTTCATTTAACGCAGGCTTGGTATCGTCAACTGAAAAAGCTTGGAATACCAAAATCAATCATCTGAAATTGGCATTTGGATACGCCATACTTTTGGTTTACTTTTTTTAGAACCGACTGAAGTCACTGAATGCTTTGTAGAAGATTTTATGTCAAATCGACCTATCGACGAACGAGTTGAAAAATACTCAGATTATTTATTAGAGAATTACATTGATGAAAATAGTATGTATTCGCCGACACTTTGGGCGGCTATGTCAAATAGTCTACAACGGACAACCAACACATGCGAGTCATTTCATTCGAGGTTCAATCAAAGTTTTTATAAAGAAAGTCCTCCAATTATAAAATGGCTAACCGTTCTAATAACAGAAATTCAGACAGACGTGTACATCAAATTAAAAAGTACTAACATATCATATAATCCACAAGATCATACTGTAAGAAACTGCCAAAAGAAAAATGACCAAATTATATCGGACTACAAAAATGGAATAATTGGAAGGTAGTCTTGCGTTTTATAAAACACTATACTAAATATATGTATTAAAAACAATATTTTGTTTTAAATTTCAGGTACGATTTTGTGCAAAGTATATATCCTACAATTTTAAAAAAAAATATCAACTAACTGTATATATAGTTACAATTTACATGATTAAGGTATCGTATACCATAACATATCATTTTTTTAAATTTTTATATTTGACCATTTACAATTTATACCATAATAATTATTATATATCGATTTTTTCAAATTTTTATGTCTAACCATTTACAATTATACCATAGTACCTATAACTATTTTATTTTATTTTTCAATTTTTTATATTTGACGATTTACAATTTATACCATAATAACTGTTATATCGTTTATTTCACATTTTAGATTCTGAACGGAGTGATGAATGTATTGATTTTACAATGATGTGTGTTTTTTTTTAGATTCTGAACGGAGTGATGAATGTATTGATTTTACAATGATGTGTGTTTTTTTTTTTTTTTTTTTTTTTTTTTTTTTTTTTTTTTTTTTTTTTTTTTTTTTTGTTTTTTTTTTTTTGTGTCTGTGTACAGCATAACTAGTCGAAATAATGCTTCGATTTCAAACTTTGGGGGTGGTTTCCGATGGCAAAGTGGATATCCTTGGTGCATTATAGAGGTGAAAAGTAAACATTTTCCAACAGTTTTCAAAAAAATCGAGAAAAACAAAAAAAAAATGACAGAAAAACAGGAATTTTTACGCAAAACCAGTTTTCGACAAAATCGAATTTTTTATTTTGCTATAACTCAAAAACTAATTTATGTAAATACTTGAAATTTTCACAAAATGTTTATATTAGCGTTCTCCATACACAGTTAAACTTTCAAAGAATTTTGAATTTTTTTGAGCTATTTATAGACAATTGAAATTTTTAATTTTTTTTAGTATTTTTTTTTAAAATAACGATAAAATTTTTTTGGCCGGCCAGAAAATCTTAAAAATTTAATACAAGGTTCCTTATAAGTTGTTCTTAAAGTGATGAAAAAAAATCCGAAATCGTTAGTCACAATTTTTTTTTATAAGTGCTTAAAGTTCGAATTTATACGAAATATGTCAAAATTGCGAAAATTGGCAAGTAATTTTGTGGTTGAAAAATCGTAAAAATTTTTTCTTTTATAACTAAGATTTGAAAATTTGGTACAAGGTTCTCCATACATTTTTCTTCAACTATCTGCAAAAAAAACTCCACCGGACTAAGACAAAAAAATTTTATGAATGTTTGAAATTTAAATTTTTACAAAACCGCGTTAAATAACGGTTTAGCCTCAAATTATTTTTGATATTTGTTGTTATTCAAATAGTATAAGTCGTAAATACTTGAAAATTTTACCAGTTATTTAGATTGCCATTCTCTTTACGTGATTTGATTTTCAAAATATTTTGACTTTTTTTGAGCTATTTATAGGCATTTTAAATAATCAAGTTTTTTTAATTTTTTTTTTATAAATGTTGATAAAAAAAATTTAGCTGGGACAAATTACTTGAAAATTTAATTGAAGGGTCCACATAACTTGTTTTAACTCTCATTCAAAAATTATAAAAATACATAGGCACAATTTTTTTTTATTAGCATTTGAAGTTCAAATATTGACAAAATTTCGTCAAATACATGAATATTTTTAACTATTTGGTAACGATTTTTGCTATTTGTTTTTATCCAAAAAGTATAAGTTGTAGAAATTTGAAAATTTTATCAGTTATTTATATTGGCATTTTCTTTATATAATTTTTTTTTCAAAAGATTTCACTCATTTTTAATCAATTTATAGGCATTTGAAATATTCAATTTTAGATTCTGAACGGAGTGATGAATGTATTGATTTTACAATGATGTGTGTTTTTTTTTTTTTTTTTTTTTTTTTTTTTTTTTTTTTTTTTTTTTTTTTTTTTGTTTTTTTGTTTTTGTGTCTGTGTACAGCATAACTAGTCGAAATAATGCTTCAATTTCAAACTTTGGGGGTGGTTTCCGATGGCAAAGTGAATATCCTTGGTGCATTATAGAGGTGAAAAGTAAACATTTTCCAACAGTTTTCAAAAAAATCGAGAAAAACAAAAAAAAAATGACAGAAAAACGGGAATTTTTACGCAAAACCAGTTTTCGACAAAATCGAATTATTTATTTTGCTATAACTCAAAAACTAATCGATGTAAACACTTGAAATTTACACAAAATATTTATATTAGCGTTCTCCATACACAGTTAAATTTTCAAAGAATTTTGAATTTTTTTGAGCTATTTATAGACAATTGAAATTTTTAATTTTTTTTAGTATTTTTTTTTAAAATAACGATAAAATTTTTTTGGCCGGCCAGAAAATCTTAAAAATTTAATACAAGGTTCCTTATAAGTTGTTCTTAAAGTGATGAAAAAAAATCCGAAATCGTTAGTCACAATTTTTTTTTATAAGTGCTTAAAGTTCGAATTTATACGAAATATGTCAAAATTGCGAAAATTGGCAAGTAATTTTGTGGTTGAAAAATCGTAAAAATTTTTTCTTTTATAACTAAGATTTGAAAATTTGGTACAAGGTTCTCCATACATTTTTCTTCAACTATCTGCAAAAAAAACTCCACCGGACTAAGACAAAAAAATTTTATGAATGTTTGAAATTTAAATTTTTACAAAACCGCGTTAAATAACGGTTTAGCCTCAAATTATTTTTGATATTTGTTGTTATTCAAATAGTATAAGTCGTAAATACTTGAAAATTTTACCAGTTATTTAGATTGCCATTCTCTTTACGTGATTTGATTTTCAAAATATTTTGACTTTTTTTGAGCTATTTATAGGCATTTTAAATAATCAAGTTTTTTTAATTTTTTTTTTATAAATGTTGATAAAAAAAATTTAGCTGGGACAAATTACTTGAAAATTTAATTGAAGGGTCCACATAACTTGTTTTAACTCTCATTCAAAAATTATAAAAATACATAGGCACAATTTTTTTTTATTAGCATTTGAAGTTCAAATATTGACAAAATTTCGTCAAATACATGAATATTTTTAACTATTTGGTAACGATTTTTGCTATTTGTTTTTATCCAAAAAGTATAAGTTGTAGAAATTTGAAAATTTTATCAGTTATTTATATTGGCATTTTCTTTATATAATTTTTTTTTCAAAAGATTTCACTCATTTTTAATCAATTTATAGGCATTTGAAATATTCAATTTTTTTTTTTATAAATGTTGATAAAAAAAAATTTACCTGGGACAAAATACTTGAAAATTTAATAGAAGGGTCCACATAAGTTGTTCTAACTCCCATTCAAAATTTATAAAAATACATAGGCACAAAATTTTTTTATAAGTGTTTATGAGTGCTATTATATTGACAAAATTCGTCAAAATCATGAATATTTTTAACTATTATTTGCCAGGGAGACGTACCGTTGCAATACGATAATACGATGCAAACAGAATACAGTATATCCAGTTTGAAAAAAAAACATTACAATATATCGTGGTTTCATATTCATGATAACTGATAACAAAAATAAAATTACAATTAAATATTATTTGAACATTTGAAATTATGACAACAATAATTTTAGATTCTGAACGGAGTGATGAATGTATTGATTTTACAATGATGTGTGTTTTTTTTTTTTTTGTTTTTTTTTGTGTCTGTGTACAGCATAACTAGTCGAAATAATGCTTCGATTTCAAACTTTGGGGGTGGTTTCCGATGGCAAAGTGGATATCCTTGGTGCATTATAGAGGTGAAAAGTAAACATTTTCCAACAGTTTTCAAAAAAATCGAGAAAAACAAAAAAAAAATGACAGAAAAACGGGAATTTTTACGCAAAACCAGTTTTCGACAAAATCGAATTATTTATTTTGCTATAACTCAAAAACTAATCGATGTATTCACTTGAAATTTTCATCAAGTGTTTAAATTAGCGTTCTCCATACACAGTTAAATTTTCAAAGAATTTTGACTTTTTTTGAGCTATTTATAGACAGTTGAAATTTTCAATTTTTTTAAGTATTTTTTTTTAAAATAACGATAAAAATTTTTTTGCCGGCCAGAAAATCTTGAAAATTTAATACAAGGTTTCTTATAAGTTGTTCTTAAAGTTATAAAAAAAAATCCGAAATCGTTAGTCACAATTTTTTTTTATGAGTGCTTAAAGTTCGAATTTATACGAAATATGTCAAAATTGCGAAAATTGGCAAGTAATTTTGTGGTTAAAAAATCGTAAAAATTTTTTCTTTTATAACTAAGATTTGAAAATTTGGTACAAGGTTCTCCATAAAATTTTCTTCAACTATCTGCAAAAAAAACTCTACCGGACTAAAACAAAAAATTTTTATGAGTGATTGAAATTTAAATTTTTACAAAACCGCGTTAAATAACGGTTTAGCCTCGAACGATTTTTAATATTTGTTGTTATTCAAATAGTATAAGTCGTAAATACTTGAAAATTTTACCAGTTATTTAGATTGCCATTTTCTTTATGTGATTTGATTTTCAAAATATTTTGACTTTTTTTGAGCTATTTATAGACAATTGAAATTTTCAATTTTTTTTTATTTTTTTTTTATAAATGTTGATAAAAAAAATTTAGCTGGGACAAATTACTTGAAAATTTAATTGAAGGGTCTACATAACTTGGTCTAACTCTCATTCAAAAATTATAAAAATACATATGCACAATTTTTTTTTATTAGCATTTGAAGTTCAAATATTGACAAAAATTCGTCAAAATCATGAATATTTTTCACTATTTGGTAGTTAAAAATTTATAAATATTTTAATATCAAAAGCTAAGAATTGAAAATTTAATACTATGCTGTCCATAAGTTAAGCTTAGAATAATTATAAAAAAGTTTGATGTTCATTAAATTTAAAAAATTTTACGAGTGTTTAAAGTTTTAATTTTAATTTGAAATCAAAAATACACGTGTAAAATAACGTTTTACTAATAAATAATTTTCGATTTTTGTTATTTTTAAAACATTATCAAACGTAAGATCTTAAAACTTTTACTTAAATGTTTGAATTTGTTTCAAAATAGAATATATGACAATATTTTAATATAATATATTAACATATCCTAGACTGACAAATCATCTCCGTTCAGAATCGTTTTTCGTATACAATGATACCTATCATTGCATTCAAACTTAACCTACCCTAGTCCGAGGTCCATCCCACCCCCTAATGTACAGCAGAGCGATACTCACTTACCCGCTTTTTTTTATTTTGCTATAACTCAAAAACTAATCGATGTAAACACTTGAAATTTTCACAAAATATTTATATTAGCGTTCTCCATACACAGTTAAACTTTCAAAGAATTTTGACTTTTTTTGAGCAATTTATAGACAGTTGAAATTTTCAATTTTTTTAAGTATTTTTTTTTAAAATAACGATAAAAATTTTTTGGCCGGCCAGAAAATCTTGAAAATTTAATACAAGATTTCTTATAAGTATTTCTTAAAGTTATAAAAAAAAATCCGAAATCGTTAGTCACAATTTTTTTTTATAAGTGCTTAAAGTTCGAATTTATACGAAATATGTCAAAATTGCGAAAATTGGCAAGTAATTTTGTGGTTAAAAAATCGTAAAAATTTTTTCTTTTATAACTAAGATTTGAAAATTTGGTACAAGGTTCTCCATAAAATTTTCTTCAACTATCTGCAAAAAAAACTCTACCGGACTAAAACAAAAAATTTTTATGAGTGATTGAAATTTAAATTTTTACAAAACCGCGTTAAATAACGGTTTAGCCTCGAACGATTTTTAATATTTGTTGTTATTCAAATAGTATAAGTCGTAAATACTTGAAAATTTTACCAGTTATTTAGATTGCCATTTTCTTTATGTGATTTGATTTTCAAAATATTTTGACTTTTTTTGAGCTATTTATAGACAATTGAAATTTTCAATTTTTTTTTATTTTTTTTTTATAAATGTTGATAAAAAAAATTTAGCTGGGACAAATTACTTGAAAATTTAATAGAAGGGTCCACATAACTTGTTCTAACTCTCATTCAAAAATTATAAAAATACATAGGCACAATTTTTTTTTATTAGCATTTGAAGTTCAAATATTGACAAAAATTCGTCAAAATCATGAATATTTTTCACTATTTGGTAGTTAAAAATTTATAAATATTTTACTATCAAAAGCTAAGAATTGAAAATTTAATACTATACTGTCCATAAGTTAAGCTTAAAACAATTATAAAAAAGTTTGATAATTATTCAATTTAAAAAATTTTACGAGTGTTTAAAGTTTTAATTTTAATTTGAAATCAAAAATACAAGTGTAAAATAATGTTTTACTACTAAATAATTTAAATAATTTTTTTAAAAAAATTACTAAACGTAAGATCTTGTAACTTTTACTTAAATGTTTGAATTAATTTCAAAATAGAATGTATGAAAATATTTAAATATAATATATCCTAGACTGACAAATCATCTCCGTTCAGAATCGTTTTTCGTATACAATGATACCTATCATTGCATTCAAATTTAACCTACCCTAGTACGAGGTCCACCACCCCACCCCCTAATGTACAGCAGAGCGATACTCACTTACCCGCTTTTTTATATTTGACTGTTTACAATTATACTATAATAATTATTATATCGTTTTTTATTTTTTTATTTTATTTGGTGGAAATGTATATTGGTGGAAAAGGAAAAGATACACTTTTGGTAGAAATGAGTATTGGTGGAAAAGGGAAAGGTACACTTTTGGTGGAAACGGGCATCGCCCATATAGTTAGTGGGCGGAAATGTACCTCAGTACGAGGACAAACATGACTTTATACGTGATGGACATTGGGCACCCCTTAACTATTATAGTATTAGGTGTATAAAAATAATATAGTACATCTATACCTACTTCCTGGCCCTACATAATCTACATATATACGGACATTTAAAATAAATATAAAAATAACATTAGGTGATTATTTAAAAAACGTGACTTTGTATAATTGTATTAATTATTATTATTATTTATTGGTAAACTATACATTAATATTATTAAAATCAGTTGGTGTCGAGAGAAACTAGTCATTGAAGAGTAAGTCACTGTAATGTAGGTATTTGTTGAATTAGAATGTAATTAATTTCAATCTTGCATACGAAAAAGATTCTGAGCGAAGACGATCTTTCAAGTTGTATTTCTATAAGTATATTTTATGATATATTATAGTGTAGGTATAAGGTATTGCAATTGAAGTTATTTATACTTTAATATTTAACTATTAGAAATACAGTAGATTGAATTATTTTTTACACAAATATTATAAAATTTGTGTATAAAAATGTAAAATATAATAATATACGTTGAAAGTTCAAGTACCCAAAAAGGTTTTACTGCTCCGAAAGGTGATGACTGAAATAAAAAAAAAAAAATAAATGAAAACACACATCGTTGTAAAATCAATGTACTCATTGCTCCACTCAAAATCTAAAAATATACATACTTTTAACATTATTTATTTATATAAAATATCATGCGCAAAAAGTGAATAACTACCTATATAATAAAACAATTTACATAATAAAAATACTATGTTAAATATATTGTTCATATCCTAGCTAGGTCATATACTCATGTATTATTATATAATATAATTTGTATAGTGTGTATTAACTATAATTTATTCACTGCATTGAAATTTGTAACCTTCCATTGTAGCGAACACCTATCATATAGGAACCAGAATCACAAAAGGTGTCCACAGTTTAGAATAATTTAAAAGTTAATACATCCTTTTATAATAATTTGTTGAAATATATACAGGATTCTTTATTTATATAGGTAAATTTAATATACCGAGTGATTTTTTTTATTGAACAACACTCATCATATAAAAATCTATTAACGTTTTTGAAAATATTTTTTTTACATAATTTCCAAAAATAAATAATAAAACGACACTTTTTTTGAAAAAATTATATTTTTCATTGTTATAATTTTTTACTTTTTTGAAGGACAATATACATTTTAAAAATTATTGTTATAAAATTCTGTCGGTCCAAATTTATATTTTTCGGAATATTTGATACATAAAAATCTAAATTTATATTTTTTATAACTTATAAGTATTTGAAGTTTAGTATTCACTTGCCATTTCATTAACCTAAACATTAAATAATTATAACATTTAAAGTGCTCGTCGATTTTTATTTTATTTTGTAAGTTCAATTTTAAACTAAATTCGTTCTAATGACGAAAATTTCCAAATTGTTTTGCAATTGTTATGTCTATGTCTTGAAAATGTAATACAAAGTTTTTCATTAGTAGTTTATAGTGAAATCAAAAAATAATATAAGCATGATTTTCATTTAAAAAAAAATTAAGTTAAAATTTGGACGAAATTGGATGTTTAAACTAGGTATGAATGTATTTCTTAAAATAAACTTCTAAAAGGGAGAAAAAATATATCAAATACTAGAATTTTAGAAAAGGTAATTAATAAATCAAATTTTACTTTATTAGATACTGCATTTGATGTAATACAGTTATATCATTTTCATAAATATTAAAATACGTAAATAAAATAATTCTAATAATTAAATTATTATTAAGTGGTATTAATTCAGAGATATATATTTACGTATTAGTATATCTATTATTATATTGATATAATATTATTTATTAGCACATACATACATGTATGTGTGTATACACTTTATTTATCACGGATTGTAGTAGTGCAAGGTCAAGTTCACTAGGTTAGGTGAACTACAAAAAAGTGTGATATTGGTCAAAAAATCCAATTTCTAATAGATATAAACTTAACTAATTTAAATAATAAACAAGAATTATAAATTTTTTTTTTGTAATTAATATATTTTGCGAGTTCGATTTTTTTATTATTCTCTGCACTATGCAGTATGCACAATGAAAATTATGTCTGTTCAGTTTGTATTCTTGCCATCAATGCTGCTCGTTGTGCATCTGTAACGACTCCTGGACATTTTTTCTTTTGTACAAATTTGCAATCTTTGAAAAATCCTTCGTGTCTTGGAAGTCCATGAGATCCGTCCTTAAAAGTCACTAAACCTATAATGTTTTATAAATCACACTAAATATTAAATTTGGCGATATTTTTATCACATTGTTTGCCTTAACTACAGGTAAATAACGGTACGTATTTCAGTATTTGTTAAAATTATAATACACAAACGTATGCTTATCATATCATATACGTACCCTTACCAATAAATAAATAATAGGTAAATTATTATAATATATATACTCATATTTACATATTTATATACCAAAGATATATTAAATTTTAACTCGCTGTTTATCATTCATGTGTTTAAATAGTTTTATTTAAGTATAAATACTGCAATCTGTATTACCTAATCCCCAAATACGACCACCTCGAAATTGGCCTTCGTACTTCATGCCATCAGCCCTCCAAAACATTCCGTGACCATGAAACCATCCTTCCATAAACTCTCCTTCATATCTGCAATATTGGATCAATATAAAAAATAAAAAAGTATGAAAAAATTAACTTTATACTTGAATAATAACAATAATTGCTATTGCTATACACATTATTTATTTTTAAAGTACCTACCTAGCTCCATCCGGATACTGAAGAACTCCAAGACCTGAGCAAAGTCCATTGCTGAATCCTCCTTCATAACGTGTATTGTCTTTTAATTGGACATGACCCAAACCATGTTTTCGACCTCGATCGTTCCAGTCTCCAATATATTTTGAGCCATCTTCGTATACATAAGCTCCAAATTTAGTAACTCTGGCTAAAAAACACATAGATTACTGCAATCGATTGTTTGATATAGAAATAACTTTTTAATACTTGACTAAATGAAATTAAAAATGAATTATTTTTTACTAACAAATCTATCGTTACTCGTTATATATGTTATAGTATATTTAGTAAAGCATTACATACAGCTTCTACGCATTTACCATTAAAATACTTGATATATTCTTTTATAGGTACCTACCTAAGAATTAATTAAAAATAATTAATAGTTATCTATAAAAATGAATTATTAAAAAAATATATAAATCAATAAAATAATTGTAATTTAAAATAAGACCATCACAATAAAACAAACAAAAACTAAACATAACATAATACCGTTTACTTAATGAATTTATGAATTAATTAGTTGTAATTATTTGGAATAAAAAAAATACCTAGTTAAGAAGACGCCATGCCTGCATGAGTTCTCTCTGCCTTACTAACGTACACCATAACAAATTCGCGTTCAGCAAAACAAATTTTGTAATGTTAGCTTTAATATTGAAGTAAATTTTCCTTTTATAAAATTTAAAGGTAAGAATATTATCTAAAAAATTACATATTATGTTTTTATTGATATTATCATTTTAAAGTGAGTTATAGCTATGTATTATGTAAAATATTACAACTTTAAATTGTTCATAGCTCACTTTAAAATGATGATATCAATAAAAGCATACTTAGGTCATTTTCTAGATAATATTCATAACTTTAAATTTGATAATAGGAAAATTTGCTCTAATATTAAAGCTGACATCACAAAATGTGTTTTTCTAAACGAAAATTTGTTACGGTCTACGTTAGTAATGCAGAGACAACACATGCGAGTATGGCGTCCTCTTAACTAGATATTTTTTTTATTCCAAATAATTACAACTTTAATTTGCTAATTTTTAAACGCTAAAAGTTACGATTTTTTTTTTTTAAATTGTATTAAATATATATTTTGTAAATAAAATTATTTTTTATTTATTTATTATACTTCTTATACATTTTATTCATAGTTAATTATTGTTTTGATAATCAATTATTTAGTATAAACTAATAAGTATTAATAAATAATATATGTTTTATTCTAAAGTATAGGTATACTCATATTATTATTTAATACTTATTCTTTAATCAAATTTTAACTAGGTAAATAAGTGTAAACAGGTACCATTCCAAAATATTTGGTTTAATTATTAAAACTACCTAGGCAACGATGAAAAACGATTGATAATTGATATAATACATAATATATTTCAGTACTTTTAATAAAACTTATTATGGTACATAAATTATCTTACCTGGCTGCATTATTATTTATTATACATTAAAATGTACACAATATGTATAAAATGATAGACACCAACGTTATTGCAAGTAACAAAATCTAAGAATGTTATATTCTTATGGGGTTTCATTGTTTGTTATATCGATTAGCGTTCATATATTTAATTTAATTAAACGTACCTACCTATATATACCTATTACCTATGCTATAATAGTATTGTGTTTACTGTACGTATGTAAATGTCACCGTATTGTAGTGCTAATTTCATATACGATAATGTTATTATATGATTCACATAATCTTCATAGGTACTTATAGTTTTTATAATTGTTTTTAAAGGATAGGTACATACAATCTTTACCCTATAATAGAGCTTGATAACTATATGTGATAAACGAATATAAATAACAGTGTACTGATTGATAAGATGTAAAACTTCATTTGTTTTTATTAAATCATCGTGAATAATAGTAGATCACGGTAACAATTGTGCTTAAGACGTTAAGTAGGTATTAGATGTTATGAGGTGACTGGAACGGGAAGAGAGTATAGAATACACAATGTACCTACTATTAATGCAAAATTAAAATTAAATTATTCTATTTAATATTCATAATTAACTAATAACTATAAACATTACATCAAAATTTAACATAATATATATTACAAAATAAATTTATCTAAAATCATTAAATTAGCTATTATTATGAACATGCATGAGAATGTACCTATAGAAAATTCAATACATAATAATAGGCGGTTTTAACTGTTTTCTTTATAATAATAGTTACGTAACAATATTAACATTAATAACAATAATAACTATTAAATTGATATAGAATATTTAAATTACATACGTACATTCAACTGACCTAAACCACATTAAAGTGTAAAGTTCTTATTTGTAATTCCTATCATTAGGAACATAATATTTTAAATAATTTATAATCAAAAGTCATACACAACGTACCTACCTATATTTACATATTAAAGATTTACGTAAATAATAATATATATTAATATTATAACAATATATCTAAGTGTGTCTCCCCCCCTAAATATAATTTTATATAAATGCCCTTGGTTGATGCCAAAAGTTGCTCTTAACAATTTTCCTCTGTCGTATAACACAAGGTTAAATTAATACAATTATTTATATTAAATGTAAGTAGGTACTATTATACAAAATAGGATACCTATTTAAGATATTATTCTTAAAATACATTTTTTTATAACATTATAATTTGTAATTTGTAACTAAGTACTAACTAGATACTATTTAGTATGTATATATTCCTACAAAAAAATTATTATATTATGAATATTAAATTAATAATAAAATTGTTAAGTTTGGTTAAGTTAATCAGAATAATAGACACTTGTACTCGTAGATACGCTTGTAGACTAGTTGTAGTTCAAAGTTGTAGACAACCTAAATCACAAAAATAAAACTATTTAATTACTTAGAGTTAAAACCAGACACGTATACATGGGGGTTGGGTTTCAAACACCCCCCCCCCCCCCCGAAATAATTTCAAGTAATGAGGAAAAAATTGTTTTATTATGTTGCAGCACAATTTGTATTGCTAAATTTTGCAAGCATCTCCCCGAATTTTTTTTTTGTATATGTGCCTGGTTAAAACCAAACTGTGTGTTTATATTTAATAAAAGTAATTAAATTTTCAAGAATTTATAAATTTATAAAAATCAAGATGCAATTATCTCAATCAATTGAGATATAAAATTCAAATAATAAACATTATAATTTATCAGTGGCGGCGCCAGGATTTTTTTCTAGGTAGAGCCAATGGGAGGCCAAAAATTATAAGTTAGGGCCACAAAAAGTTAAAAATGAGTATACATACACTATAATGTCTAAGGATAGGCCAGTGGTAGGACCATGGCCCTAGCTACCTTGCCCGTCCCTGACGCCGTCACTGTAATTTATTTTACAAGGGTAATATTTTATTAAAATGTAATAACTAATAGTATATAAATATAATTTTAAAAAATGTACATTGTTATAAAAAAAATTTATTTTTACCAACAAATTTCAAAATATTCTTAAAAATCATTATTTTAGATTTAAATGATATTATTTAGTATTTACATAATATGAAACTATGAAAATATTGTAATATTTCTTTTAATAAAGTACTTGCTATAATTTATAATGATAATATTGATAGGTAACTGTAATTTGATATTTCATTTGTCGTCATTTCTAAAATCAGCACAATTTAAAACGCGATGTAATACATTAACTAATTTAGATTTAAAGTAAAATTTGAATCTGTAATACAGCTCAATCTAGTGGTTTGTTTTTATGCGGCATGTACTATGGAGTAACCGTTAGGTTACGTTACATACATATATCAAATTAAAATGCATTTATTTGTATAAGTATTATATTTTTATTATTTTATACTTACAATTATACAACTCGTTCACTTGTATGTACAAATCAAAAATAATTGAATTATACTATTGTAAATTTTATATGTACTCTCTTATAAATTTATATTTTTTTTATGTATAATTTATAATATTTATATAAATAATTTTAGTTAATATATATACTACCATAGGAAGTTATGAAACTAAAAATATATAAAAAATAAATTAATATACATTTTTTGAAGTACTATGATTTAATAAATTAACTAAAAATAAAGTGATAATACAATAATATTAATAATATGATAATTTAAATAAGTAGCGGATATATCCAGTTTTGAAGAAGGGTGAACTTCAAATCCACAGATGTAATGAGATTTAACCCCTCCTTTTATTTTAATAATGTAACAATATATAGTGGTGATAAAAATAGGTTGAGTTAAGAAAAAACCTGATAGATATACGGCGATAACAATTAACAAGACTGCGTAAAAATGCGTTACCATTAGTACTCACAGATGAACCATGAATGATGAGCGTCATTTCATTATGAATAAACGCAGTGCGATGCAAGCAACGTGATCGATGGGGTGTAGCCACGGAGTTTCTACTTTCGAGTAGGTACTAGGTATACAGTCATACTCATACATACAGGCATTTCAAAAATTATTACGCCCAAATAGGGTGAGAAACTTGGCGAGACTTGACCCGACCAAAACTATGTTAAGTTCCCTTCCCAAAATATAGAGTCATCATAAAGTATAAGTACCAAATAAATATAATTTTTATCACGTCATCACGAAAAGTTTAATTTTCGATACCTGTTAAAACGATGAAAAATAACCTTTTTTTGCCAACAGAGAATTTTTTAACTTCTGAGTGGTAGTTTCTAGCAATGTGAGAATCCCATTATTATTCATATTATAACAAATAGTTGCTGATATAAAGTACCTACGATTGGTTACTCCTTTGCTGTTCTATATGAATTAGTAAATAGTTATTTGATCAATCTAGTTATTGAGAACAGCAAGGATTATATTTTAATTTTTATTTAATATTGATAGAAGTCTTTTTTTGTATGCAGTATAAGTGTGACAAAAAATAGTATATTATATTATATGGCTCATGTAGGAAAACAATTTCCATCTTGCGGGTGAATTTCAGCATTCAGCCCTCAATTAAAATAGGTCACTTTCCTAGTTTTTATCTACAATTTTGAAATAAGTTCAATAAAGATTATTAAATATTTTGTTTTTGTTGCAGATAGGTTGTATCTACAATAAATCTGATAGGTGATTTTGTAAACACAGACGATAAAGTCGACGAGTCATCTGACTGTCATGCCATGCCATGTCCAAAAGTTGAGGTCGATCCTACTCTAAACTCTAAAGACTAAAAATATACCTGATATATTATAGATTACTCACAATATTAACGAATGATACTTATAATACTCTATAAAACTAGAATACTTAATTGGAATACAATAAAAGGCACACAACACAGCAGACGACGTATAGTTGTGAATCCCTGCAGGCTTAAGATTTAGTGTTAACAGTGTTGTTTTTCTGTAAAAATGTGGTAAGAGATAATATACATCGGTTATATAATATTTTAACACGCACATGATGATTATGTATTTATTAGGTACTCCGTTTGCATAATGTATATAGCTGGTATCAGGTTAACCTATATAAAAATAGAATAAATTTAATTTTGGTAAATTATACAATTTATGTGAATAATAATTTGTATTTGTGTGTCGATAACTATATAATCAGAGGGAGATGTAACTGTGTAAGAGCTAAGCTCCGCTTTTTTTTAATCAATATTATATGATTTATGGGCTAAAAATGGGGGTAATTAATGTCTATATAATATATTATGATGACGTCGATATCTGCGAGCGATGCTATGCCGTACCGTCGCTAAAATCGGCCGTCTGATATCTATTATATACTATATTATATACGATATGCCACGGCGCATTGTTTACTGGCTCTGGCTACACCAGTTGCTATGAACCACGATAACAGCACGAACGGTACAATAATATTTAACTATTTTAACAGAGTACATAGAACACAGCTGTCATCTATCTTACCTATATAGCATTTTGATTTGCCGTTGTAATCATGATATATATGACGGAAAGTTTGGTTAAGCTCAACTTTTTAACACAACACGACAGACGGCGTAGCTACGATAATGGTCGTGAGTTCGTGTCGTTCGTGACCTAACCGACTATTGGTTCTTCTTACACTCGAGGTACCAGTCAGTTATTATATCTACTGGTTCTCGTATTTCACGCCACCTCGAGTTGCATATTATATTTATTTCGATTTCGTATGGGTGTATCGATGAAATAGAATTTTTGATTTCAGAATCCCGCGCAGGATCACATCTTACAGGTTACAGGTATACAGTGTTTGAGTGTTCTGAAAAAAAATTCATCGAAAACAAATGATGAAAATTCACTGTCAAAACACTTAAAATCTATAATATTATTTAAATAAAACTCTCAATATCAATGTGTACATGTGATGCTATAATAATGGTATTATTATCGTGTATTTACATTTACCATAAATGTGTCTAAACTATAAACGTTTACCTTTGCTGTATAGTTTGATGAAGTTGCCGATGGATATTATAATATACAGCGACAGTGCTTGATTTGGAAAAAACTAGAACAGGGACTCAGTGGATGTTGGATGAACGAGCGTTTCACACAAAATTCAATATCACATTACTGTGCGAACTGCAGAGCAAAGCCCCCCCCCACATCACCTTCAGTCACCCAGTCACCCATAATCGCCAAAAATCATTAAATTTATTATATAAAAATATTTTAAAATAAAGAAACACTTATTTATTTATTAAACATCATCCAATGACATTATAATTTAAATTACGATTTATAAAGATATATTATAACATGTTATTATAATAACTCATCAATATACACCTACAAAAAACTTATCATGTATTATTACATATATACACACCAATACACCCTTGTACATGAATACAGTATTGTGCGACACAAATGTCGTCAAGAAACGCTTTTATGGTTGACAGCACAACCCGTGATTGAAGATATAAGTATGACGTAAAAGTTTAGCTACCGAGAACAACAAAAATAATATAAATATATAATGCAGTTTATTGAATAAAAAAAAACACTATTGTACATCGACAAATGGGCTTCGAATCAAACGTATATTATATACGTGTACATTTAAGCAATAACAATAGAATAAATATCACGCACATCGATCGGCGTCCGCGATCCTATCTGCGAAAATAAAAAGAACGAAGAAAAACGTCCGGGGGATTGTCGCCGAGGGTCGTACTCGTTACCGCCGTGATCGCAACCGCTATGAACACAAAAAATCGTAATACGTACGGCTTTCAAAAGACGCAAACTACGGGAATACGAAAAGAACGGGTTGGAAAAAACTCTGGAAAAGTCTTAATATCCCGTAAAAAGTTTGTACATAACAAATAATTGTTTAATATTTTAACTTTTAATTTTTTGTCCGAGAGGGGGGATTTTTCCGTTCGGTGTGGGGGGGAGGATGAAGGTTCTAGATTCTTCTTTTCCTTTTTATTATTATCATTTTTAT
Source organism: Schizaphis graminum (assembly GCA_020882235.1). Classification (NCBI taxonomy): domain Eukaryota; kingdom Metazoa; phylum Arthropoda; class Insecta; order Hemiptera; family Aphididae; genus Schizaphis; species Schizaphis graminum. The sequence continues at coordinate 66,115,120 of CM037032.1, forward strand.
TATTCTTATTCCTAATCTCATTATTATTATTATTATTAATATTAAAATTTTTATTATTATTATAATTATTTTATTCTTATAATAACTTTTATTTAAATTGTGCGTTTATCGGCGATTGCACTATTGGGGTTTCTACGGTTTCTTGTTATCTGTCACAGAACACCGGGTATAAAAGGCCGGCGAAACGATCAGCATTCACATTCACTGGCTGTCCTCCGTCGTAGCAAGACCCACCCCGGGCAGACTTGCGCAATTAGGGAAGGTATCTGGAATCCAGGGACGCCCGGAAGGGGGGGGGCCAGTGGGGGCCATTGCCCCCCCTGAGATTTTTCGTGTTATTTACAAAATTGGAAGTTTTTTACATAAAGCTGATCTATAATAGTCAGCAACTATTCGACAATCCTTGTATCTAAGTATCTAACAAGTTATATAGGAGGTAGGTATTTATTATTTAATCGTGAAAAAGACATTACGATTATTTTCAATCGCTAAGTCACTTTTAAACATTTGGCTGGTTCCTACAGATTGTCTGTTAACGCGGACGAATCAAAGTAATTAATTAAATTAATTTATTTACTTCAAACAAAAGGAGATTGCCATTACTTTTTGAATAAAATAATAAAATAGGAAATAAATTTTATCAAATAAAGTTGTTTACCTAAACTTTGTTATGTTTTTTCTTACAAATATTAGAACTAATAGTGTAAATGTGTAATTTTATATTAACTTAAATTAGTTTTGATTTTTAAAAATATATTAATGATAGTATTGCAAAATATGAGTAGATGAAAGATGTAGCGGTAAATTTACCTATAAGTATTTAGGTACTTACAATTTTTTTTGCCCCCCCTGAACTAAATTTCTGCGGGCGTCCCTGCTGGAATCTATATTTTTTTATCTCTAACATATTATGTTGCCTGCACATTACATTGCTTGTACTCGTAATATTAAATAGTGATTTTATTCGTACCTATTTGATTTGCGTTAGTGAATATTTTATTTTTTCTGTTTCCATGTTATGCAATAAACAGTTATTCGTAAGTGTTCAAGGATGTTATTTCCCAAACAGAACGTATTATATTCGTAAAATCCCGTTTCCCTGTGCTTTGTCGTCATTGTCGACATATGCGTAGAGCTACGGCGGGTTATGTTCCGCAGAAATGGCGATTCGCGCGTACGTCGGATCTAGTGAGCAGATGGTACAGGTCCAGTGACTCGTAAGAGTTCCGCGTTACGGGTGTATCGCTCTCGTTTGAGCTACCCGTCTCGTGTGCCACAGTAATGATCTGACAACGCGTGCGATTCGATTCTGATCCGATTATTTGGTGGCTGCGATGTCGTTGAATGACATACGAATCTGTTAAAAACATTGTACACACTACGAAAACGTAAATTTTTTTTATTTTGGTAGTGTTTGTAAAATTGTAACGTATAATACCTAATTTTCTATTATACAAGATCTTTTTTAGTAATACATATATCTATGTTCATTTAATTAAGTTTATTATTTATAAATGCCTAGTTATGAATATTTTTTTTTATAGATTTCCTATAAAATATGAGCAATTAACTCAACTGTGGTCAATCGATGTTAAAAGTGAATTAGTGCAAAATTTGTTGAATAAAGTATAAACACTCATAGATTTGACTTTTCTTCTTTTATATATTATAATAAACGAGAAAAATAGTCACTTTCACAATACCTAAGATCGCAACGGTCACATATAGAAAAATGTCTAGGTGTAGTCGCCGCAGCCTAACGATTGATTATTATATTGATTACCCATTATTATTAACCAATTTTTTTTTTTAGCCGATACCAATAGACAAATATTATGGCTATTGGTTATAGGTTATAGGTATATTTTGCATCAGAAAAAACTGATGATTTACAAGTTTACTACAGCAAATGTTGCGTTTCCAGCGTTCCGTTTCAAATAAATAAAAGGAGTATGCTAAAAAAAAAAGAAAAAAGAAGGCGGACTTCGTCCTCCCACGTCCACCCCCAATTCAAGCACTGTACAGTGTTTGTATCATAGTGCCGCATACAGTGGCGTAGCTTGGAGTTTTATGGGGGGGGGAGCAAAATTTCAAAATTGTTCATAATAATCATGGATAATATAAAGTCAAATACACAAGTATACATATACGTATAGTAATTAGTAATTAATTTCAGTAAATGAAAATAATAAAATAAATGATACAATATAGAACTTTATACTATGTAACTTCAATATACAGTTTTTTTAAATTACCAAATTTTGTTTAAAAGTTAATTTTCAGAGGTGGTTGGGGGGGCAAGCGCCCATATGCCGCTAGCCGCATATATTATGATGTTCTATGAAAATTGTGTACCTATTTCAAGAATAATTAATAGTTTCCAGTGCAATAAAATCGTATAATGAATCATACTAAAAATTAATCTAATCCTATACTATAGGTCTTAATGTCTTATAGACTTATAGTAACGAAAAGAAAATACATAGGTAATACATTTTATGAAATATAAGTTATAGAATATAATCCGATAAAAATAAAATTTTAAATGAATTCGTAAAATAATATGTTATAATTTAAATGTAGTTGAGTATACCGTCATCTAAATCAAGATAAATTAACAATATTAACACGATACATAGTTTATTTCGTTGAAAGGAGCGGACAAAAGAAGAATTATATTACAGATAATTAAAATAATATGTAAGTATATTAGAAATAACTGTTGGCATTTTTATACTTACCTACCTACTTATACGTAAAAAATTAAAAGTAGAGTACTAATTTCGAGTAATATAATATATTATGGGTGGCTAATTTTCAATTTGTGGCACACTCTGTATTTTTACTAATGTCTAGGGGCAAAGGCCTTCAAAATACTTCTGCACAAGGATTTAAAAATGGTAATTGTGATTCTGAGTATATTATATCGACCCAGCGGCTATTGATTCCGCCCAGCCTTAAATGTAATATAATATATATTTATTTTAAAGTTATAAACTATAAAAGCGTTGATAGTATGCACTATGCTTTGTTATATAATGTAAAAGGCATATCATGTAAATCATTACTTTTAACTTTGCGCTTTTTTTTTTCATACAATATAATAGGCACCTACTAATTATGTTCTAAATTTGGTGTACCTATTACGTATTAATATGACAGTATATCATATTAACTATAATAAAGTAATAACCATGACAATAGTATTTGGAATTTTAAATTAACATTAAATATTGTATAGTGATAATATATCAATGTATAATATGTACATTACACTATGATTTGTGTTATAAATTACCTAATTATTTTAATAAAAATGCAATAAAATACGAATGAAATTTTAAACTTGAGGCAAGTTTATACTATACTTATAAATTAAAATATAGACTTGATAGGTTCGATAAATTTTGTATCTTTTTAAAACCCGAATATTTCTGTGAAATTATTAAATTAACGTGTGACGAGAGCACGTGTTAGTATCTATCAATACCTTTATCTTAAGTATGGGTATTATACCTAGACGGCTAGACATGTTTTACGATTTACGGTCATTATTAAGTAATAAATAATAATTTACTAATTTACTATTAACCAACGTTTCTCAATTTTTTTTTCTGACAGACTCCTACGAAAATAAATAGAAAAAATATTTAGTTACAATATTAATATTATACATTGGTAATTGGTATTGTATTTTAGTTTTCAATCAGAACATTATATTATTTAAATTAGCACGTTCAATTATGGATAAATAAAATAATAATGTATGAATGTATAATTTATACTTTATAGGTATGCCTAGGTTATATAAAGCATAATATAACAAAGACGAATTCGGGGAACTTCTTATAAGTAAACGCCATGGACTGCAATTTAGGAAAAATTATTATAAAGCATATTTTTTACACTATAAATAGGTAACTACAATAGATATTGTATAATATTGAAACTATTAAAAATGATGCGATGACGCGATGTTGATATTATATTATATGAAGCCCTTAAACAAACTTAATAAGTCCTCCCGCTGAGAAATTCCTAGTTTTAAAATTGTTGTCATCACTACTGCAGAAAACTGCGGAGTTGTAACACTTGCTACAGGTACCTGTATTTTGTTAAACTGATGTATAGGTGCCTAGAACTTAGATTACTATCAAGGTTAAGTTAGTTGTTTATTTCCTTTACATAATATGTGCAAAGGATGACATAAAAAAATAATGATGACACTCTTTTTCAACGGAAAAGTCAATTAATTATCAATAAGATATGTAGGTAGTAAGCATTAAAGTAATGTCTATTCATAGTGTTATACAGATGACTCATTCAGTCATTCAGCACACCCACTATGCTGATATTATCTATAATAAACTATTATACTCTGTAGTTATAGTTTACGACAAAATAATAAAACTGATTATGAAAATTGTATAAATACAATTTTTTTTTTTAATCAAGAGTTAAAATATACATCGTTATAAATTTTAAATTTTTGTATATAGCCTGTAGCGATAGGTTTTATAATACTTATTAACTATAACTATACATATAATATACGTATTCTTAAAATATTTAACAGACTCGTATGGGGTCGATGCCCCTCTACGACCACATTGAACTTTTTAGTTTTACATCTTACAAGATTCTTACATTGTATTTTATTGATAAATTACCATTATTAAGTAGATACCTACTCGGGGTGTCCCGAGAAAGGGTGTAGTAAGACCGAAGGGTATTATCGCCGTCACCTCATACGCCTATCTACATTCTACAACACAATAAATTACAATACCAAATAAGAAAAAATAAAGAAACAATGCTAGCTAAAATTAAAAAGGAAATAACCACTAATAGAACCTGCGATATAAAACAATGTTACAGCAAAGAGGATACCATTTGTTTTCTCTCTCTAACCTACACTAACAAAATAAATTTCCGTTTAGCTAAACCAATTTTGTAGATATTGTTAACTACGAAAGTAAATTGACCTATTGTCCTACTATCAAGCTTAAAGGTTGGAACACTATAGAGTCTTTTTTCGGTAAATATTTCAATTTTCCAGTTGTGTAATGAGCATTTTAATACATTTTTACATACTTAGGTAAGTTGGTTCTAACTTATTTTTAAATTCAATTCACTCTAACATTAATAACGCTAGATTGGTTCTGCTGAGTGCTGAATGCAAATATTCTGTTGTGCTTAGTTCAGAGAAAGTAAACACATATTGCGCCGACTATATCCTCTTAAAATATTACACATTTTAAATGACAATTATAAATAGCTAAAAGATAACCACAGTTCACAATAATGTCTAGTTTACAACAGCTGTGGTTGCAGTGTTTAAGGTTTTATTGTTTTAGTGATGCCGACAAAAAATTCTTATCAATTTAAAAAAATGAATGCTTATATTATTATTATATTTTAAAAAGTATTAACTACCAGCAAAAAAAAAAAAAAAATACTACAAAAGATTTTATTTGTCACATCTTGAGGAGGTGGAGGGGGTCAAGAGAGTTTTTGGCGAGTTATGTCCCCATGCCTAAATTGTGCTAACGGAAAGGGGACCTTCCTGTTAAGAACAATAGACAAGACAAAAGGCAACATTGGTAGGTAATTGATTAGGTATTTAATATTTCACAAAAATAAATAAAATACTTTTGATATATAAATTATAAAAGCGAGCAACGACTAGTGCTTAGTGGTCAGTGACCACCTTCCTTGTTATATGCATTAACCGTTCACTTCACCGTTCATCGTTCGGTGAATATACTGAATAGTGAATATAGTGATGTGTGTATAAATTGTAATTATTGTTTTTTTTATTCGATTTTTTTTTGACATTAACAGTTATGGAACAAGATACCGTGTTAACCAATAGACAATGGTGAAAAAAAAGTGATAGCTCATGGAAGAAAAAAGTTTGTATTTTTTTCCCCTTGCAAAGTCTTGTATTTAAAATATAGTCTGCAAAGTAAAAGCAACTTGTCATTTCCCCGAAAGTTGCGACACGACGGTAAAATCTTCATCGTTCTTTTGCTGTGCGGTGTCAATGGACCCGGCCTGATGATGGACGTGAATCTGAACTACGATAAAGTACATCCGTTCGCCGTGATAACCGCAGTCGACAATCGTATGATAACCGGATCGCGAGAGACGACGTCCCTTTGAATTCTGTGCATCACACTTTCACACGTAAGTACTTACAATTTTTTAATCGACTGGCTCCGGATTGACGTTTAATACGGTCCGCCAATTGTATCTCGATCGGCCGCTGCCACTTTATCGTCGCTTTATGTAGACGTAGTACCCAAAAGTGTACGCCCTATTTTTCCTTATATGTAATCCCACAGCAGCAGCTGTGTGTGTGTGCGCCAGTGAAAAAATGTATGTGCCACACATCAGCTGGTAACATCTGTCGATAAATCATATTTCCTTTGAGTCTTGCTCAAAACATCATCCGTATCCAATACATGTTGGGTAATTTCTACACATACCCAAAAGAAAATCTATTAGGTTTGTGCTAATGGAATTATGTATATTTTGTGTTGTGTTTAGTGGTGTGATGGCACAAGAAACTCGCACCGATGATGGCATGTACATAAAACAAGAGACCTCTAGTGTGACACATAATGTATGTTTTGTCTGTGGAAATTCTGGACATCCCGAGCAGTATTGGTTACGTGTACGACCGCCATCAGCTGGACCATCTGATGGCACACCACATTTTCCATTTTTGGAAATGCATGAACCTCCACAAGGTTATAGACAACCTTTGAATGCCAAACAGGATAGTGCGGTATGTAGTTTTATGGATTTTATTTAATATGATGCTCTTCTATAAAAAAATTTGTTATTTCTGATAAATCAAAAAATAATAATATTTTAAAGAATACCTTTAATTTTCAATAAAAAGTGTGATTATCACTAAATTCTTTTAATGAAATACTTTTAAGTTAAAATATGCTACCTACTTTAGTATAGATTAATTATTTTCCTCATCTTATCGATAACTTAAGTGTTTATACTACAGGTATATTATTATCTGGTACATAGGTACTTTAACATTCAAAATTTGATTTTATGTAACTGCTAACATAACTTAAGAGTAATCTATTATCTATTTACCTATTAATTTTTAATGATTTATCAATAATAATACAACAGTTATCAGTTAATTCAACTTCAAATTGTATGTGCCTACTTGTCTTGTCATATTTATGTTTATAATCCAAAATATTCAATTTTTGATTTAAAAAATAGAAGTTATAATATATACATTTTTTGATAAGGTTTCTTCAATAGCATTAATAAAAGTATATATTTATATATTTTTTTAATAAAAATTTTAACCGTCCTAATTTATATATTTTTGCTATTAAAGTATTATTATTTATTTAATTATAATAAATATCTATAATCTGAATTATACTTTATACACGCTTTTTGTGCATTGCAACTGACAGTTTTAGCAGCACCAAAACTAATTTTTCATACTTAATTCATAATATAAAGCCATTGATTCTTGTAAAAACTTTCTATCCTAGTTACGCTACACCTTATCATTGGTGGGAGACGCAAAGTACTGGAAGAAATTGGTTAGGGTATCTTCTTTTTGATTAGAGTATAGGCAAAAAAAATAAAAGTAAATGGAATTCTGTTATGATACATCAATATGAGTAGTTTTTCCAAATAGAATAAAAACCCATGATCATAGTAGGTACTCAATCTACTTATTTAATTCAATTTGATTTAATTTTAAAACACTTTGTAAAACATGATTATTATTATCATCATTATTGTTTTACACAAAAATCAGTGAGACTTTCAAAATCGATTAAATATGAAAATAAAAATCAAAGGTTTGTGAATAATTTTTAAAATTGATAGGAGTGCTTATGTTATATAAAAGAGCTAAATAGAAGATTTTCATAACAGTATACATTGGAGATATTTGTTGTTAAAAATATTTATATACTTACCTAATAAAATGTAAATTACTGTTTTTCTATTTTAATAAATAATTAATTAAATTATTTAACTTTGAGTTTGCAATATTTTTAATTTTTATCTGCTTAATATTTTAGAATAGAACATTATGTTTGAGAAAGTATTAATTACTCTTTTATTTGTGATAACTTAATGTCATTAATTGTTATGGATGTATTTAAGTGGTTGAAAAAACATACTTAATTGATGCATTTGTATTTTATAAAAATAAAGTTCTGATCATTTTTGACCATTGCCATTAATGTATAATAAATGAAAATACTTAAATTAAAATGTAAATTTTATCTATCATCAATTTCCATTATTTTCTTATGATTTAAATACTTAAACTCAAGACAATATTTCATAAAATCCTCATATATATTGATACTATATGTACAATGATAGAATTGCATAGGTATGTAGATACGTTAAATTAAATAATTAATTAGTATCAGTCAAAGTGTTTTAAAACTGTATAAATCATACTTTTAATAATAAATTTAATTTAATACAAGTTAATCAAATTTGATCAATAACATTTAAAAACAAATGGTTTCATTATAGCGCTACTAAAAAATCTATAGTATGTTTTTTATATGTATTATATACAGGGTGATTCTTTTATCATAAAACACTCGTTATTTCAAAAGGTATTCATGTTTTTGTAAATATTTTTTTACATAGTTTCAAGTTATTAAAAAAACGACGTTTTCATTAAAAGATTATATTTTTAAATATTTTTTATCCTTCTATTTTTTTAAGTTTTTTACTTTTTTGAATAACATAGTTTTAATTTCATATTCCAAAACAGAATAATTTTCTGGGTATTTTGATACATTACAATCAAATTTAGGACAAGTAGTTTATAATTTAAATATAAAATTTAAATGTTTTGGCATTTAAAAATGTTAATATATAATTTGTTTTACTACTTTGATAATTCTTGTTTAGATAACAAGTTGTTACTTATGTTATTCACTATTAATCGGTCAATGGGATCGATATGAAAGAGAAAATGTTCCAGCTAGGCAACGTGTCTACTGGTTAAAACGCTGTGATAATGGTCCATTTACTGGTGCTGATCTTTCTACACAAGGAGAATATGCATGCCAACTATTGGGTCTCAGTGTTGACTACACTAATAGGTTATTAAAATGTCATAATTAATCATATAAATTACTTTAACAAATTTATAAATTTCTTGTTCTAGTCATAAGGATACAATCATGTCATCTGCAATGTCTCAAATTACCGGAGAAGATAGTCGAGGTGCTAGAATACCACTTACATCAATTTCCACATCATCTGATCACATGGCACAATTAAATGGTTCAAATCCAATTAATACAAATACACCTCATTCTAATCCAGGTGAATAAGTTTTTAATAAATTCTAAATATTAACTTTTATTAATTCTTGTTATCAACTATTTTTTATTTTATAGGAAGTTATAGTAGTAGTAGTGGTACAGATATTTTAGATCTATCTATGCCTGATAAAAATTCTTCTACTGAAGTATGCTATGTATGTGGAGAAGAATTCCGACGAGGTTCCTTATCACATGTGTCAGCTAAACCACCAGCTACTGTTAATCAAACCGAGCAACCTTTTTTTCCTAGCCTTATGCTTCATCCTAGACCCCCTCGTTCTAGGCCAATGGATAGTACAGGACGTGTACAAACATGTACTGCTTGTCATGCTCATCTTTTAAATCAGTGGCAGGTATGGTAGCTTAATGACTAATCTATTTATTATTCTAACTAAATTCAAAATCAAACATTTCAACTTTGTTTTTCTATATACATTTTTTATGTATTCATTTATTATGATATAAGTGATTAAATTATTCTTGATTTATTTTTTCAGGTCTATACATCAAAAGGCATTCCACATGGTGAAAGGAATTATATTTTGCGTAAGCGATTAATTCCATCCATAGATACATCTACATTTATTTGTTTTACCTGTTCACTCGAATACCCTTCATCTTCTATGAGGTGAGTTATTTACTATTGATAATAAGTAAATTATTTTGATTTCAATTTGCATTTGATATAAATATTCTTACTAATTAATTTGATCCATATTTGTTTAAGGTCCTTATATTGTTATCCAAATAATATACGTGAACCTTATTATCCGTCATTGACGAAAATAAAAACTCCACCTGGTGCACTTCCTATATCTTCTCAAGGCACTGTTCAAGTATGCATTTATTTTATTATTACTTATTAATTATTATCGTCTCATATTGCTTTATAAAATTTATTGCTTAAATCAAAATTAATTTGTCTTAGGTTTGTGCAGTTTGTTTTAAATCTGTACCTCAAAAACATCAAGTTACTATGTTAATGGATTTGCCTGTTGTTCCATCACCTTCTCCATCTCTTCAATCGATTAAATCACCAGATATACGTTTTCGGCCTTATGATATAACAAAACCAAATAAATCACAAACACCAACACCGTCTGAAGCACATCGTAGTACTCATGCAGTCAGTAGTTTATATTTTTCATTACTAAGAGGATGTGATACCCACATATGCAACATAGAGAATTTCTATTCACTAGAATCAATTTTCATGAATAATGTAAAATATTAAAACTTTTAAATGCTCATAATTCACTTAAAAATTAAAATATCAATAAAAACCCTAGATATGAATTGCCCTAGATATGATTATTACTATTAATTTTAATAATAGGTAAATTAACTAAATTAAAGCTAATGGCATAAAATTTATTTCGCTGAATGCAAATTTGCTATGTCTTATATTTGTAAAACGGAGATAACACATGCGGGTATGAAGTCCTCTTAATCTAAGATTGCTTTATAAATTATAATATAACACATTTTTAAATTCAATTTACAGGTTAATTCTGATGTATCTGGTAATGGAGGACCAGTTCGTATCATGAGCGGTAATAATTTTCGTTGTTATGTATGCTATGAAATGCAACATCGTTCACAATTAGAATGGATATGTACAAATGCAGAAGGCATGAATTCACATGCTATGCATTTTCCATGTCTTACACAATTATCTAGGTAAATTTATAATTATTTGCTAACATTAATTTTCTATCATTAACTTAAATAGTTCAAACATTTTATATAATTATATAATAAATTAAAAATAATTTGAGAATACATTAAATTAAAAAAAGCGGGTAAGTGGGTATCGCTCTGCTATATATTAGGGGGTGGGGTGAACCTCAGACTATGGTAGGTTAAATTTGAATGCAATGATAGGTATCATTGTATACGAAAAATGATTCTGAACGAAGATGATTTGTCAGTTTCGGATATATTATATTTAAATATTGTCATATATTCTATTTTGAAACAAATAGTATAGTTTTTATACGTTACTATGGTTACTTTATAGTATCTGTTTATTAATAATCAAAAAATCGATTTTGTCGAAAAGTGGTTTTTCGTAAAATTGCCATTTTTCTGTCATTTTTTTTTTGTTTTTCTCGATTTTTTTGAAAACTATTTAAAAATTTTACTTTTGACCCCCCCCCCCTCCAAAGTACCAACTAGATGAATTTTCCTATTCAAAGAGGGGCTGAAGTCAAAAATCGGAGCATTATTACTACTCCAAATGTTGTCGTCAGACACAAAAAAAAAAAAACACACATCATAGTAAAATCAATACATTCATCACTTCGTTCAGAATCTAAAGGTATATTCTTTTGATAAAAATATTTCAATTTTATTGATAAATATTTGTTTGATATCAATAATATCTTGTTGTTTTCTCTATTTTTTATTTTCTATCAAATAATATCATTTTATTGTACTATAACTAAATCGTCTATTTTTAATTTAAAATAGTTATTTTATGTTAATAGTAATATAAATAAAAATAAAATGTTGTTAGTATTAAATATATTTAAAATATTGACTGTTTTGTATAATATTGTTAATTGTAATTCAGGTCATCAGAAAATTATTGTGTTGAATCCCAAGGTAGAGTATTAGCCTGTTCTAAGTGTGTTCCACTGCTATCTGCCCAATGGAATTCTATGGAAGCCAACAGGGTCCCTTTAGAACATAGAAGGTATGATAAAAAAATAAAAAAATTATGATTTCGTGACATTTATATTTAATTTCTATTTAAAACTTTTTAGGTATAACGTTCCTAGTTTGAATGTTAATGGTTATAATACTCAACAAATATCTAGTCGAAATGACATTTCGTCTATTTATTGTTTCTTATGCAACCATCATTCAGACTTAACTTATGCCAGAGTATTATATAGCCGTCCACAAGTAATTTTTCTTATCTATATTTTATATTAACTCAATATTTATTATTTATGAATCATTGTTTTTTTAGGGTCGAAATGCACCATATTTCCCATATCTTTTAAAACATGAAACTACTCAAGGTGCAGAACAATTGCGTGAAGACGGATCTGCATTAGTGTGTACATTTTGTTACCATGCTTATGTTGCCCAATGGCGAGATTATGAATCAAGTTCCATACCTATTCCACAGCATGAAAGAAGTTATAATCATAAGGAATATGTATGTTATGTTTGTACACAAAGAGCTGGACGTCGACAAATTCGCTCACTTGCAGTTAATGTAATACACAAATATTTATTAATTTGTTTAATTCGACAAAAAATTATTAACTTTTAACTATTAACTTTAGGATTATCCTTTTCTACGCTATCATCGTCAAATTGATCAAGCATTATTATTAGAAAATGGAGAATTTGCTGTTGTTTGTGTTGAATGTTATGAAACAATACATATACAAGCTATAGAATATGAACGATTTGGTATGCCATTAGATAAACAAAGTCTTCAAAATACTAATACAGTTAAAATGGTAAAGCAAGAAGACAATTATAGCCAACGAGTGCCACAAAATATGACAGTTGAAAAACCACAGGTATAAACACTTTTATTTACTAACAATATATTAATTTAAAAAAGTGAAAATGTATGCAAATATTGATTAAATTATCAAGTATTCCAAATTAAAAAATAAAGTTGTTGGTATAAGTATTGTTTTGTCAATAAATGTCAATCATATGATAAATTTCTATTTGAAGTTTAAATTATAACTTTATTTTTATAATTACTCATATCTTAATATACTGCAATACTAAATACAGGGATGGCTAACCCGCGACCTGCCTTGGGAAGTTTTTTGGTCTGCGAGATTTATCAAACATTTTCAAAAAAAAATGTATTTTATTTTTGTGCCAATAGAATATTCTGGAATGTCCGTACAACGCGATATCCATATTATTAACAATGTAACCTAACTTATTTTATAATAATAATTAATTCTATTTTTACTCCGAATTTTTTTTGTATTGGGACCAAAATACTATTATAATTTTATATGTGGTCCGCAGAATTGTAATGTATTTCCAAAATTGCCCGCTAGATCATTTTGGATCACCCCTAACTAAATATGTGAAAAAAATAAAATTGTTCAATTTTTAATCTTTGATTTATTATACACATTCTTTTATATTTCTATTGACTATATTTAATATATGTATTTATTATCTTAAAGTCGTTTGTCCAAACAAATAAAGGCCAACGACTAATTGTTAAACGACAACAACAACAACAACAACAACAACCTGCTTCTGAGAGTACAAAGCGGTCTAAGTTAAATTCTAATCAATACAACTCCAAAACAGATGCAGGTATGTCATTACTAATTCATTACTTTATTTTATTTAATACTATCTGTTACAACCAAATTTAACCTTGAAAAAATTAATAATTATGGTATTGTATTACTAAATCATTATATCTCGGTTTTAGTATACCTCAGTTCACTAGGAAAACCAGTCCCTGTATACCTCGTTAATCATTTTATGAATTTATTTAACCGAAATGGACAATTTATCTATGTCAGATTGGATATAACACTTTGTATATTTTTGAATTTGGATAATGTGATCATTTTTGAAAGCTATACTCTTAAACTGCCTGAATATATAAAAAAAACCAATTTCTGAAATTCTTATAAAAATTGGTCGATACATTTTTTAGTAAATAAACTACAAATTGTATAGAGTACCCTATGGTAACCTTATATTATATAAAAATAAAAATACTTAGTATTCATAAACAAAAACTATATTCATGTGTGACTAGAGCTACTTTACAGTAACCTATAGGGGTTAAAAAATGAAGTTAATAACACTCTCGAATCTTGAGGAATATATTATACAGTGAATTCCGTTTAATATGATCATATTGGTTCAGATCATTTTGATTCTATTAACTGGTTGATTCCATAAAACCTTTTTTTTTATTGATTAGTTTATATTTATATGTATGTTTAAAATTAAATTTAAATAAAATAAAGTAAAGAAACTATCTATTTTTGATTGTACTTGAAAATTTACTAATTTCATTTTAATATTAGCCTGAAATTAAAATTCATATTCAGTTAATATAATATACATGATTTTTAATTATTTAAAATTAAATAAATAATAATGTATGTACAATGTACATATTGTACATTGTACCTATAACTTTTGAAACAACTGAAAAGTGTCATTTTTTACATAGTTTTGAATAGCTCCTTTTAATTTGTTCAAAACAATTCGTTTTTCTTTTTAGTGAAAGTTTGAAATACCATTAAAATAATAAGAATAATGTTCTTAAAAATGATTCAATTATATCCGGTATTTGGTGATTCTAATAAAAAGTTAATTTATTATTAATAATAATATAATATAATATTAGTAACATAAGATCTGGTTTGGGATTTTCAATTTTGATTACAATAAACGGTTGATTCTATAAAGCAGTGATCACATTAAACGGTACTCACTGTATTTTAAAACTATGGCCAATTGGCTTAGTAGTTTAAGTCTATATGCCTTATTCAAACGTACATTCATTTTTATATATTTAATACTTACTATTTAGTAAAAATATAGTCTTTTTAAATATTATTTTTTATGTCTTATTATTAAATATATAAAAAATATTTTCAAAAGTTTTTATAGTTTTTGAAATTATGAATGCCTTATGTTAAATAGATCACCTGGTATAAATTTATATTATATCAACATTTGTTATAAATGCTCACATTTATAAAAATGCCCATTTTGTAAATTATAATGAAAATGTAGTCAAACATTATACATATTTTATTTAAAAATGTTTATCTTGCCTGAAATATTCTACAACCACAAAAAAAAATATATGTATATGCATTAAATACAAAAATTCTAAATCCAAATTATACCTTTAATTTAGTTTAGTTCAAGAATAAGTTTATATATACAAGTATAATTTTGTAATAATTTCTTATGCCATTGAATTATTTTCTATAAATACTTTTTATGTTATATTTGTTAATTAAAATATAGACCATAGTTTTCTAACTTAATTTAAAATAATAATATAAATAATTAATTTTATTAATGTTAGTATTTAATTTAATAGTATGAATTATTATTATTATTTTTTGTACATTTGTTAGTTAGTTATTTTGGTTTGATATAAACTATATAATAATTCTATCTTTTTAAAGTAGAAATGTATTATACCCATGTAAACTGGTTTGTTTATTATACAATAACCAGTTGACCACTGTCCAGTATGGCCTTTAACCTTTAAAATGTGAACTTATTCTATTATTTGTTTTCTAGAATATCCAGTTTTAAAAAGCCCCCTTTTTTGTTGGACACCCATAGTTTACAGTATCTAAAATGTGTTTTCAGGGGTTGAAATAATACTGGTAATTTTTTAAGTTTGACTGTTTTTTTTAAGCAAGTGGAATATTTAAAAACTTTAAACATAATAGTTAATTAAATATAAAGTGTTTATGATATATATTTGGTTGGTAGAAGTGGTAATTGTAAAAAAACTATTTTTTATACATTTATAGAAGTATATACTATATTATTATATTACAATTAAATATTAATACTTAAAATAATTTAGGTTATTCATATATTATAATGAAATTCTAAAAATACTCAATTTTTAATGTTGTGTTTACAACCTATGGTAAAAAAGCTATCGTTAAACATGTATTAAAATTGTTATTTAAATGAAGATTGCTGCGAAAGTTGAATGTATTTTATATTATCTATGGGGGTACAGCATACCAAACTTATGAAGAATCCTAATTCTACTTCCCCTAAATATATATAATACAATATTAAAAACCCCTAACCACAAAAATAAAATCATGAATACACCACCGAATATATGCATTATTTTATTTATACTTTAATAATTTATATAATTATCAAACTTAAATTGTAGTTCAATTATAAATCTTATAAAATATTTCGTAATAGTAAAATGTGTACAGACAACGCTTATTTTAAAATAATTCTTATGATTTAGCTTCTGTATACTGTCCCCCTTTTCAGTTTGTTTAGAGATCTGCGGTGTTTAAGGGTGCTTATTGGATATTCATCCCCTATTGCTAACCAGTGTTGTTTTTTTTGTTCTCGTACGTTCGCTCCACTGTATTATTTTCATCGTTGTGTGCGTCCCGTATGCGTCGCCAGTTAACGCAGTACCCGCAGCTCAATAACACGTGTATGGTGTATTACTATCCCAGTATCCCATCATTGTGAACTATAAAAAAATATCACGTCTATATTATAGTGACAACGTTTTTCTTTACTATTTAACTTCTAAAACTTTAATTTTATTTATAAATAATAATCATTGCGCTGAGCAGTTTTATTTACTATTTTGTATAATGCGTTTTAATGACGATACAAGTAGTGTCCCTTCGGATCACTTCACTCACGATATAAACAATATTCCTATGTCTGGATACGGAGCGGCTGGTTCTATTCCTCAAACTCCGAGTATTGTAAATAATATGATGTATTATCAAGGTATTTATCATTTAATTTAGTGACAATTGCAATTTTTATGTATTACACTAAAATTAATTTGATTGACGCATTTGTACATTATTATATTGCGTTGCGTAAGTACTAAGTTATGCAGACTACTGTCACCTATGTATGATGAAATACTGAAATGTATTATAGCCATTCATTTTAAGACCAATTGATGATTTCGGTGTTTTTTTCGTAATTCAGGAAACAATAGGTAATCTATAAGAAACTTAACATTTTCATAAATTATTTAAATATTTTCAAATTAATATTTTATATTTTTTTTTGGGGGGGGGGGGGGGAAATAGAATTTTTTTTACTATACTTGAAAATTAAATAAATGTATAAATATTATGATTGTAATCCCTTTTTTTTTTTTTGAAGAAATATACAATTGGTATCATTATTAATATTATGTAATAACAATCTAGGCTAAATTATGTAAAAGAAAAATATACAATATTTAATGAAATATGAAAATAGTTTATAATACGTATTTAGTTTGAATTAAGGATTACGGACTACGGTCCTACTTGTATTTGATACAATTATTCATTAATTATGCTATGTAATTACTAATTTTACTCTAGGTACTAAATTATCGTAAACGATAATAACCAAAGTCTAAAAAAAATTTATATATATAAACGTTTTTAAAGTTATTTAATACCTATGTATATTATTATGAACTACATAACACGCATAACATCTATTATTTTATATCATAATTTGAATTACTATACATTTTGATTTATTAATAATCCATATTAAAATTAGTTAAATTAATGTTGGTTGCTAATAATATATAAATATGTGAATATTATCTGAATTTCCTATGTTTCTTTTGACAGGAAGTCGGCAGTCTCGTTTACACTTGTATTAAAGGGGGAGGTAAAGCCCAGATGTTACATAACCAAATATAAACAACCATATCGCCCTTTAAGTGATAATCGTCCTATTCGTCCCTTCTATTTATAAAGAGGGTCTCCAAATTTCGTGTGATATGACTCATCGGTCATCATTCATGTATATTGTATACCATCTAACATTTTTTTTTCATATTGTTATATATTATGTATAAAAATATTATTAGTTAGTTTTAATGCTTGGAACTTTAACACAAGTATGTGTCTGTCTATTGATAGTGATCAGAAAATTCAAATAACCAAAACTAAGTATTATTTTTAATTGTTTATGTAAGACGTGAATTGATTTCATATAAGCTTAAAATCTTACTTTTGGCCAGATCTACGATTAAATAGTTTTAAACACACTTTCAACCCACTTTATATTTTGTTTTTTTTTTAATCTATTTGTTGTAGTCATGAAAAGAATTACAAACATTTGAAACATTTTTAAGTTATAAATGTATTGAGGCTCATGGAGTGTTATAAACTACATTATAATATCTAAGAATTTAATCCTTAAAATAAAAAAATAAATACCTACTTTATTTTGTTATCACGGCAGCATTTTTAAAAATGTAATTCAGATAGTTTATTATACTATTCTAAACATAAATTATGACGAAGACGCACGTACATTTTTAAAGTGCGTATTAATAAAAATAAAATAATCCGCTATGATAATATTTATTATAATATATTTTACTACAAATATTTCATTAAATTTTAAAAATATTGGATTTTATAATTACTTAAATATTTAAAATTATTTATTTCAATTAATAATTACTGCAACGTCCAGCACGCAACTCATCCATGTGTTAACATTCTTACGTTTATAATGTTTATATACATATGTATATATTTAATAATTATTTATATATTACTTATACGAGTAAATTAGAATCATTTTTACTTGTCTTTATAACTATATAAACAAAAAGATTTGAACGGGGTCTTCAGTATTAGATAGCTCGGTTCTTTTGCAAGATTCAAAACATAATATCATAGAACTAATTATTACTATCAGATCAGAGTCGTTCACTATTCACTAACAACACTTCAAAATTTTACATTAGATTGTTCACAGATTTTGTTTTCTTAACTTTTAACTAAAGTAGATCTCTTTGTCAGTTACGTTTTGGACGTCGTTGAACATTACCAGGAAGAAAAAAGGAAAACATATTTTTGATGAGGGTTGGGATGGTTCGATAATTTAGCATTAGCGTGTAATTAAAAATAATAACTTTTGGAAAGTTCCGTAACTGGGAAATTTGAAGTCTTTATGGAGAGATTCGTTTATAACAGACCAAGGAGCTCCTGTCAGAATTCTGAGACAAATAGATGGAAAAGCTTGTAATGAGCCTATTTTAGAAGGTTTGGTAGGGCCCCAAATTTGAATGCCATAAGATCAGACTAGTCCGTAACTTTATGAATTAAAATTTTATATTTGAGATCCATTTTGGATTTGAGAAGTGTTTTTATGAGATGAAAAATACAAGAATTTACCTGTTTACCTTTAAATGTTATGTAGTATTCTCAAATCCAAGTGAGACGTTTTTCTAGGATGATACTCAAATATTTTGTTGAGGGATGGATTAGGATTAACTTTTCGTTAATCTAGAGTGGGGGATATTCATTTTGACTCTAGGTAAAATTTATTTAAATGGAGTTTTCTTCTTTTTTTTTATTTTCCACTTTTTGCCCATTACTAATTTTACTTAAATGAAGTTGTAGAAGGTTTAATGCTATGGCTAGGTTTTTGTCGGATGATAGAATTGCAGTGTCATCAATAAATGTGGCAAGTAGTGTTTTAACAGATGCATGTATGTAATTATAGAGCGCAGATAATAGGACATTACTTTGAGGGATTCCTACTTTTATATATTTTATACCTGAGTATGAATTAAAATGGTGTATAACTAATGTTTGATTTTCTAAGTATGACTTAATTTAAATAGTAAAGGGCAGGGAGAAATAGCTTGAATTTAAAATGTAATCCTTAGCGTCACATCCGATCAAAGGCTTAAGAAGTGTCAAATAAAAATCCTGGACAGAATTCCTTTTGTTTGAGAGAGGTGGATATGATGTCGGTAATTCTGTGAATTTGGTAAATTGTACTGTGCTGAAATCGAAAACTAAACTGACTTTAAAAAAAAAATAGTTTTTTCGTGTATTTTAAGAATAATTTTTCGAACAATTTACCGAAAGTGGGTAGTAGGCTTATTGATCGATAAGACAATACAATAAAATTTGTTTTAGTTAGTTTGGTCTGGGTATCATAATGATTTCAAGGTTTTTCCACACTATCGAAAAATAGCATGGTTTAAGTCAAGGTTTATAGATTATACAGGTTGCCTCATTTCGCATTTTTGAAATTTTGGGAGTGGGAGAAGCCACACCGTGACGTCACCCGAAGTATAAACTGTTTCGTTATTCCCATATAACACGGGTAAAATGAACACGATTTTTAACTTTCCCAAGCTCCTACAACTTCAATATTAATTTTTTTAATTTGAAAAAAAAATGATATAGGCTCAAGGTATAAATGAATATATTTGCATAAAAAAAAAATGAAATTTAACCATAACTTGATTAAAAAAAATATAGAAAGTGAATGATCTAAGTCATCCTAAATATTAAATAAAAAAATAAATAAAATACCTACATTCTCGTTATTGAAACATAATTTTTTTTTCTAATAAAGTTAAGTAGTTTAACATAGAAAACATTATGTAACATTTGCTTTAACAATATATAAACATAAAAAAAATTATAGAGTATCTTTTTTAACAACATATAAACATTATAATCATAAAAAAATTAAACGTTTTTGTATGTTTCAAGTGATTTATTGTTTTAATACTAAAAATAAAATTATTCTTAAAAAATCAGATTATGAATATTTTTAAATAATGTTTGGACTGTTTTGTAATATTTTGTTAGAAAAATAAAATAAAAATTGAATATTTGGAAACAATATAGAAAAATAACGTTTTTCAAAACCTTGATCAAAAGCGTAATATTCATAATAATCAAAAATGTTTAAAAACGTTAAACAAAACTGTAAAAAAGACATGGATTTATTTTTGTATATTGAATAACATTTTCAATGTTACAAAAAATTCATTACAAATGTAATGCAATTAAAAAAATTTAAAAAACTTAAAAATATAATTAAAATAGTTTTATTGTGTGAGCAGTAGTTGTCAAATATTCATCTAGTGTCCGTTGAGTTAAGCCAGTAAGCCACCACTAAAACTTATATAATTTGTCTTGAATGTTTCCCCTTGGACCTCCCTCGCAGATACGGCTTTGAATTAATCTGTAATGTACCTACTCTAAATATCAACAAAAAAATAATTACACGCATTATATATTTATACATCTCTATTGACTATTTACTTAAGTAATATTAAATAATAACTATTATTGTCAAACTACTCAAACTTTTTAGTTCAGTTCAAATAGTTAAATTACAATTTTAGATCAACAAAAAAATTTAAGTATAGCAGTAGCTGCTTATAATTTCATGTAACTATAACTGGATGTCTATACACGATTTGTAAAATTTAAAAAAATAGTTAAATATATTATTATATGGGTGTTATTAAAACCTGTCCAAAAGAATAACGAAAAATAATGAATAATTACACATAGGTATAGCGTATTATTAAGTAATAAAATACATTATTCAATAATAATACATCGATATTTAATAATAAGCAGTAAATCAGTTAGGTATAATAAAAAATAATAGCATAAAAAAATAAAAATACATACATTCACGTGCATTTTTAATACGCCGCCGTAAATTTTATACTTCGGGTGACGTCACTAGACAAGGAATGGTGCGGGGTGATCAAAATATTTAGGGGACTATGAGGCAACCTGTATAATCTATAAACCTTGGGTCTAAGTAAGGAGTTGTAAATATAGGAGGTAAAGAGGATTGATTTTTTAGATGGATATAACTGTTATAATTTATTGGTTATTAAGCCATTACCCAGAGTTTAGGATATCGGTTTTTTTTTATGGTTTGTGCCATAATATATCAAAATTGCGAAAATTTTCAAGGAATTTTGAAGTTGATGAAAATTCATAAAATTTTTGTGATTTATACGTAAGGTTAAAAAATCCAATACAAGGTTTATCCATAAGTTTTCCTTCAAGTAACTGTAAAAAAAAATTCCAGCGTCAATATAGAAAAAATTTTATGAGCGTATGAAATTTAATTTTTACGAAATCGAGTAAAATAACGATATATTAAAATTTAAATATAGGTAATAATATAATATATCCTACTAATTATAATTGACTGACAAATCATCTCCGTTCAGAATTGTTTTTCGTATACAATGATACCTGTCATTGCATTCAAATTTAACACATCCATTATAGTGACCAGTGACCTACTCTCCATCTCTACTATACAGCAAAGCGATACCCACTTTTACTTTTGTTATTTCCTATTAAATTATTTAATATCACCTGAAAATATCTTATCTTAATTTTACTCAAAATACATTTTTGCTCAATGTTAAAAAATTTTAATTTTAATAGTAAAGTATAATAAATATATCAGTTTTTTTCCTCGTGTTGTTAGATTTATAAATTATTCCTCGTATTTTACATTTTCATTTTTAAATTATAAAATCAATTGTTAAAACTAATGTATGTTAAAGAATTTATTTTAATATAAATTATAAAATAAAACTAAAAACTATTAATATGTTTTTTATTTTTAGGTTTAGTCAAACCTCAACCAACAAGTTCAGGTTCGAAACATACTTTAATGCCAAATCTTATTGGCCAAGCTCCGCCACCTCCATCTCCTGGTGGTAGATCATTTGCTGCTGCTCTAAGAAATTTAGCTAAACAAGCTGGACCCCCTTCTACTCATTCTAACGGTAAGATAATAAATACTGAATTACTTTTATATAATAAGTTAATATTATAGAAACATGATTGGTTTTAATTTTTTTTTTTTTTAATAGATAAAGATGGAATTGAGTCCCAAGAGAAGCATCAACAAGAATCTTTAAAAGGACGAATCGCCCTTTCAAGCTGTAATAAATCACATACAGATAATGTGAGCATCATAAAAAAATAACATTAAACTATCTTAGTCATAAGAGTTTTATCATTTAATGTCAAAATCAACTTAATGTTTACTGCCGTATAATAATATATATTTCTATTTTAATTTGTATATTTTATCGAAAGGAATCAAAATCAATTGGTCTGAATACAGAGCCTCGAAGTGGATTTCAACCTTATAAGCCTGATGAACAAAGAACTATGGTGCCTACATCAGCATCTGCTCCTCATTTTGCTGTTGATCCTGCCTCATATTCACCTTATCATCCTGCAAATCTGTATTCTCCACATTTTCAACATGCCTTTCGGTAAGTTATGATTTGTATTAATTAAGTTATACTTATTTACTTAATGTGTGTATGTTATTTTAGGATTGAAGAACAAATGTATCTTGAAAGATGTGGGGTACCATTGTTTCCTACTTCTCCATATCATCCTCATAGTAGTCCCCATCCTTCAGCTCTATATGGACTTCATCATTTACAGTCACCATTAGTCATGTCACCAAATATAGTAGATAGAATGAAAATGGAAGAAGACAGACTACAAAGAGATAGAGATATGCAAGAGCGAGAAAAAAGAGATAAGGCAAAACAACAACAGCGAGTTAAAAACGTTCATACTATGGCAGCTGACCTTTCAGGTAAAAATTAAATTTTTTTAAAATTTGTACTATGTGTTTCAGTATTTGACTTAAAAAAAATTACTGTTATCTAGGAAGGCGTCATTAATGTCCATAATTAGTCATACAACTAAACCTCAATTTGTATGTCTTCGTGAACATCATAATG
Organism: Schizaphis graminum; assembly: GCA_020882235.1. NCBI lineage: Eukaryota > Metazoa > Arthropoda > Insecta > Hemiptera > Aphididae > Schizaphis > Schizaphis graminum. Next base: position 66,138,775 of record CM037032.1, read on the forward strand.
CCAAATTCATCAAAAAAAAAAAACAAAAGTTACAGTTACCAAAATCAAACCACCTATGTAATCAAGTGATACCCAGTCATAATAACAACAAATCAACAAGCTTCAAAAACTATAAAACTACATTTCTTCTTATACTCCTGAAGTCAAAACTTCTAATTTTTTTTATACTATGAAACAATTATTACAACATATTTTGAATTCAACAAATCTTGAATTAAAATATATCTAATAGTAATCTACAATCAACGACAATGGGATCTTAACAAAATATAATACTTCTTTTTTCTCAATATGCCAGAAACATCACCTATAGATCAACAGTCACAAGGTATTCATAATTTAATTATGAAATAATTATAGCAGTTTTAATTCCTATTTCTAGTCAATTCTTACAGTTTTATTTCATAAAATAAGTATTATATACCTGTTGTTAATTTTTAATTTATTGAAAAAAATCTAACAAGAAACACAGATTTTAAATTTTTAATGAATAATAAATACTAATAAATCTAGTAAAAAAATTTTAAGAACTTTTTTGTAACATATAAATTTTATAATTAAAAATTAATTTTGAATAATGTCAATGATACTGAGAAAAATGTTATTCATATTTTTTAATGTCCTAAAAATTAAAAAAATAATACTTAGATCTTTGAAAGTTGAACAAATAATTTAAAAAAATTATTTTTATTTCTAAATATTGATTTGAAAATGATGTATATCATTTTTTTTATTTTTTAGAAATCTATACACTTGGAATACATTTAAAGCTTGAGAACAATGCTAAAATTTACATGAGGCGGGCAGTCTAAAAAAATCTGAGCCCTAATAATTACCTCTTTTTCTCTCCTATTCTTATCAAATTTGCTACTTTTAATTTAAATATAAATATACAATATATATTTATTAGTCATAAATTACTAAATTCTAAATGTCTTATCTAAATATTTCAGATTGCTAGTTGAATCAGTATACGGTCTTTGGAATTTGCAGAGAAAATCAAGAAAAAATGTTTTGTGTTAACAAATACAATATCAACTAAAAATATTGAATGTAAAGAAAATGGTTTGAAAACAGTAACAAATTTATTCTCAAGAACTTCCAACTTTTTATAGAGTATTATATCAACATTAAACATGCTGTTCCAGTAATATTTTCAATCATGCCACTAATTCCACCGTATATTCTCAATTGCTCAATCAGAATCCTTAGTTTTTTCTATGTATTTGGCATTTGAGCAAATCGAATGACATAATCACATCACCCCTATTGATTACATTTTGTTTTACCATTTTTTTTATTATTATTATTATTATTTAGGGAATATATATTTTTTTTTATATACTAATTACAGTAGGTATCTACAAATTTACTACTTATTTATTAATTTAAGTAATATTATTTATATATATCTTAGTATGTATGTATATGCATAGTTATATATTATTGTGTTATGATTTTACTAGGTACAATAATATTACATAACATCCAAGTTACAAAGTACCATGTAACAATAATAATAAATTTTTCTGTACATGCATTATATGATCACCAACTGAGATCTACAATATTGTTATGTGATAATACTAAATTAAGATATTATTTTCTTGTATAATTGATTGTTAGCTATTTAAGAGTCATTGCTCAATGATAACGAGCTGATAATTAATGGCTGACATCTCAATGATCCCTTTCCCTCTCACCCATTTTTATTTTATTTTTTATTATATTATTATTATTACATGTATTTTTTTTTTTCATTATTATTATACATAATTTGTAATATCTGACTATATTGGGAACAACCAATTATGTCCTGTGATTTTTAAGCCTGGTATACTAATCCCTTATTTTTTCCCAAATAATAATAAATAGTTCAATACTTTTAATTTAAATTATGTTTTTCTAATAAATAGTTCCTACCTACCCAAATTTAAGCTATGTTTTTTATAATAATGCTTAAAGTGTCCTGTTTCAGTATTATATTATTTTTTCTACTATAACTTAATCATGAACAAATTTTATTTTCTAAATGAATTTTGTTACCTTATAACTATGTAAAATCATGATGTTCATTGATTTTCATATTATGACTGAACGCCAAGGCACATAATAAATATATACATATTATATAATAATACCCGCACTCACTCCTACTAGAATAATATAATGATTTTAGTTAATATAACATAAATGGTTTATATATTGATCTTTTTTATTGCTTAAAAATTATTTTGTAAATAAATTATTGAATAAAAAAAAAGATTAAATGAACACGTATTATTTTTTATTTATTCCGTCTTCATTTTTTTTGAAACAACTGTTGGGAGGAACATAAGACACCAAAATGCTGTCCAAACCGGCAACAATAACAGTACACCAACTGTAAATGCCCAATTACCATAAATCATGTTATCAATTGTTGACAATAACATCCATTGGCTCGATACCTCTAATACATTAGTCAAATAATCAGTAATCGATATATCAAATTTATATATTGTATGAGTAAAGTATATACTAATCCAAATCAGTAAGTTTATAGGGTGCACAAGTAACCAAATGCATTTTACTTTAAAACTGAAACAGAAATTAAAGAACATTAAAATATCTAAGAGATGGATTCAATAATATTAGTTATTTTGCATACCTATTTTGACTAGATTTAGTGCAAACTGCAGGTAGAACATACACTAGAGCAATTAAATATCCGAGCGAAAAATTATGCATTGAAACACATAACAGACCAATTCCAAGTTCTAATAAACAAATTACATGTAACAATACCCAATTTGAAGATTTGAAAGAATTTAGACATCTATAAACAATAATATAAAAATTAAATGAGGTAATTCATTAAAGTGTACTACATTAAAAATAACTTTCTACATTATATTTCATTTAAAATAAATAATTTATAACTATAACTTTTACTAACTTTTTCATTATTATTGGTAGAAGACAAACAATGGTTATAGATAATAAACTATAACCTAGAAATATTGCACGATTTGTTTGTATATGATCCCAAAAATGTGTAAAATATGCTGGTGCTAAATTTGGTAATAACAACAAACCAAAGACGTGAGAACCCAATGTAATTACACTCACCATTCCAACATTTAAGTGTTCAGGAATCTAAATAAACACAATTTTTCAACAGTTAACTACATAAGCTATTTATATAACTTTGGTGTTAATACAGTAGCTTGTGCTGACGAGTCACCCGGCTTATGTTCAGAAGAATGTTGAATCCAAGTTGAGAAAGCTTTCAAAAACAAAGCACCGACAAGTAATACCAAACAAGGCATGTATAAACCTAATAAATTAAACATTTTACTCTTGAAAATGTGTAATTTCAATAAATTCAAGTTATTTTTATAAATATTATTATTGTACTTACCAATTGAAACATATCTATCAGTAGAAGGTAATAGATAAAAAAAAAATGACTGATGAAATCTTTCAAGTAGATTATTCAAGCTACGAAACATGCCTTCAATAACCCTTTAAAGAAAGGAATAAATTTAAAAACTAATAATAATGATATTAAAAGTATATTAATTTTGTAACATTTAATATCTTATGCTATACCTTCCAACTTGTAATACACTGGAATAAACGCCTCGTCCTACTTTTTCATGTCCTTCTAAAGTTATTGCTTCAATACCAAACCTAGAAAAAATGTATGTACATGTGAATAAAAGTAAATAATAAAACATCTGGTTAAATTTCACCTATGAAAAAGACCATGGTTACCATCAGGTACTCCAGTAGCTTGAGTCATTACCATTGACAACATTGTGCTCAAATTTGTGTAATAAGAGTTGACTTTATTACGACCAATAGCCTAATAAATTTATTTAATTACTTTAAAACAATGAAAACTATTATCAAGCTAAAATAAATGTATTATTAAGTAATTAAAAACCAAATACATACTCCACCATCAACATTGTTAAATGTATGTCTAACTGATTCTTTGTTGCATAATCTATGAGCCAAATTAACCAAATCTAAATTGGGCAATTGGCCATTTAATCCAGACAATTTAATGTCAATATGATTAATTTTATCAGAATGAATTTCCAAATTAATAGCAGCTTGAATGGCACCGGCACGGCCACTTAACTTTCCAGAGTCTAACACACCTACATTGGTATTTTAAATTATATTTGATTATTAACTTAGCACTACTAATATAACCAAATAATGTAATTACCAGGTGAACCACAGGAAGTTCCATGATATGCCTCTAACCATGCTTGCATTCCCAATTGTTCATGTTCAGTTACTAAAAATATAATATCTTTTGCCCAATAGATTTGATCTGTTGAAAAATCATACTTTATCAAAAACTCAATTAAAAATATACATTAATTTTAATTATGAAATGTACATACGGCGAAAGAACTGGGCAATTTGAAACATAACAGCAAGACCAGGTAGAGTACTGTCAAAAACATCTGACGGAGATCTGTATGGCACACTTAACACTATTGATTCGATACTAGCACTTCTAGGTGCTCGAAGAATACCATATACATTACGTCCAGTATATTTCTATAAAATTATTTTTATCTACAATATAAATTGTCTGACATATTAATACATATTTTAATAATGATGATTTACTTGTGGTTTATAAATAAATCTAATAAATTATTAAACTTTGTAAATTAAATTATTTTTTTTTAAATTAAAAGTATAATAATAATCACCATAATAATTATGTATAGTGGTGGCGCAAGATATTATACTTTGCGAGTCCCATTAAGATTTTGTCAACCCACTTACCAACCCATTGACTCACAAATCTACCTTTGTGCCACCACTGATTAAATAATAACTTATATATTTGATTTTTGAACTTACTACATTTTTTTTTAAAGGATAATTTAATGTAAAATTATGAGAGTAAGTTTCTAGCCGTAAATTTTTAAATTTTGAAATCAAGTATGTATGAGGTGTTTCAGTTTCATAATCTTGTGCTTCAGCATTAAGTTCTCTAAAATGATCTCTATATGATGATCCAGTATTATCGTTCAACTGGCCTTTTACCAATCCGGGAAGAAGGGCGTTTTCAGAAAAATAAGTTTCTGAAAATAACAAGTATTATTATCAGTTATTTATCATTCATAAAAAATTGCTTATTAAAAATGAAACATTAAACTCACGTGAGCTTAAACTGTAGTGTGCCAGCATACAAAACAGTACCACAGATGCAATATACATTAATACACAAAAACGATTGTGATGTCGAACAAATATGCTGGTCAACGCTCCGTGACCAACTGATGGATCAGTCAATAAACCCATTTTAGTAAGCACCTAGTTTTGCCTTTTTATTCTAAAAGAAAATTACTATCATTTATTGGATAATCTAGTTTTTATAATAAATCACAAATTAAACTAACAGTTTAAAAATATTCTCGAATGGTATTATGCTCTAGAATAAAAATGTATAGGTACGTTCTTTTTAACCATCATAATATAGATGTAATAATTTGATTACCAGAGTAACGACGAATAAGTCGTATGAAAAATATATCAACACATGAAATTAAATACTAGAAACATGAAACTTTATCTACACCAATGTAGCTCAAGTACAACGAGAATTGAATTTTACTCTTCAGTCTTAATATTTAGTCAGTAATCACGCTAATGAAAAACATAAGATGATTGAAGGATACTGCTGTCTAGGGCGTCTTGTTGAAGAGTATTCAGACTTCAGAGTATTGTCGCCGTTGCTGGTGCTGATCGTTGGTCAATGGTCAGTTTAAATTTAATTAGTTTAATTTGATTACTTTAGTTTATATTGTTGTTAATCGCGATAAAGTATTAAGATAAAACTAGATGAGATAAAGAATTGAAACGGACTAACAGATATATAAACATGTTTATATATCTGTGAACGGACTTCACCATAAAGATTAGAGATATCTTTATTCTTTATCTTTTATTATCAATATTTTTTTAAAAGAAAAAATTCTTACCGAATTGCCATTCTTTAACATAGATCTATTATTAGCCAAGGCCCGGGCTATTAATTAAGTTAATCTAGTTAATAATTTTCTAATTTTCTATGAATGCTAATTATAAATAATCTTGAAAGTATAAAACAAAATTCCTCATCATAAGGTTTACAAATTAGGTAGGTACCTAACCTATTCACAACTGTTTTTATATGCGTTCAATATTTAAATGTTTACAAAATAATGTAAATTTTGATTTTAATAAATAAGGCTAGTAGATAATAAATATTTAAATTTTTCTAATAGCAACTTGAAAATTATGAAAGCATACTTCTTTTTCTAACAAATTTAAATTTGTTAATAATTAAAAAAAATTGATTAAAAACTTTTTTTTAATATATCACAGATATTTTATATATCTGTGATATATGTTATTATTTTATAATTCAAAAAGTAAAATTCATATCAATTCTAAAGAAGAACTTAAAATATTTTTTCCATCACATATATTATTTATTATTATTTTATAAGTTAATATAATAACTAAAAAATCGCAAATAAAAATATTGTAGATTTTAAATAGGTAATATATTTTATTTTTTTATTGATCAATTAAAACATTTAAAATAATTAAAATATCAACAACAAAATGTTATTAGTTTACAATTTTAAAGACATATAACTCTATGTTTTTAACATATTATACTCATTACTATAATTACCGTAAATACATTTTTTAATTAATTGTTAAATTAATTAAACAAGCCGTATGGTATTATTTAATACCTAATTCACAATTTTTCTCGAAAATGGAAAAAATATTATGAATCATGAGATTAATGAAGAAAAATGTTGAAACATCAAAATTACCAGAAAAATAAACTACGAAAGAGCTGTCTTAGATTTTTTTAAACTTTTTTACCAAAACATTAAATTAAAAATGTATGAAATACTTGTAGTCTTTGTCCTCATAAGTGGTGAATCTTATAAAAAATAACAACATTTTGGTATCTCCATTAATTTAAGAGATATCAAATTGGGTATAAATTCTGTATATCCCGTGTACCTGTATAATATATAAGATAACAAGAAATTTTATGTTACAATATGTTTATAAATAATCCTAGGAATGATATGGAGAGAAAAGTAGAAATTTGAAGAACCTATAGGCAGAAAAACCTAAAAAAGTAAAAATACCAAAATTGAAAATTATTCAATGATTTACTAATAAAATAGATTATTTTTTAGTATAACTTTTACATATTAAACGTCTGATTTATAAGCATAGTTCATTTAGATATCCTCGTCTCATAAAAATTTATCAAACCATACAAAAAATTTAGTAAAATTTAGAAATTTGTTTGAAACCAACCAAGTCATTAACTAGCCTAGTTTTTTGACATTATCTATTAATGTTTATAACCTTGTATGTATGTATAATAAAATAACATAAGTATATTTTGTATCAAAAGTAGATAATTAAAATAAATATTAAATTTACCACATTTATTATTTTAGTAAGAAACTAAATTAGTATAAATATTGATAACTATGTATCATTAATCATTATTAGGGCTCGGAAGTTGATGACCTTAAAAACAATAAAAAATGACCATAAAAATGTCCTAAAAAAATTACAAATATTAGTTTTATATTAATAAAAATACATTTTTTTTAAATATTTTACTTTATTTTACTATAAATTTCAAAATATGACAAAAATGTCCTTAAAATAGGAAAATTAAAAAATTAAAAATATTTGTTTTATAAATTTATCAATGCTTACAAATTATTTAAAAATCAAAATCATTGCATTGTACAATTAGAGCGTATTTTATGTTATCGAAAGTAAATGACAAGAAACGATAAGAAGTGTGAAATCAGTAAAAATAACTAAAAATGTTGGAAAATGACCTATAAATCTCAAAAAATGACTTAAAAAGTAATAAACACCAAAAAATGCAAAATAAAAATTAGTTATTTAGATTCACATGCTTATGAAACAGATTTGTGGCCAGGAGTGCATCGTCTAAAAAGTTCCAAAAAAAAATGCAAAATGCATCAACTTCCGAGCCCTAATCATTATTATCTACCTAAAACAGAATTATTGTGTTTTAACAAATCATCTCATTATTAATGACTTGGTTTGCTTGTATACCCCGATTTAAACATTAACGTTTGCAATGGGCGATTTATCACATTTTTAGTGTGCAAGTCTTAGTATCACAATAATCATGTTAATTACAGTGTATTTTAAGACTGATTTATAATCAACACCTTATTAAGTGTATTAGCATTTACAACAATAATAAAGAATTACAAGTTGGATTTAAATTTTAAATTGAGGATAATTAAATAATACAGAAACAATATTTCTTTTATGTTTTTTATTGAAAAAATCATAACAATTATGATGATGATGTTTCCATCGCGGCTGCTGCTGCAGATTCTTCAGTGTACTTTCCTTTTCCTTTAAGAGCCAATGCTTGAGCTCTGCCTTTGCCTCTCCTGTCAAGGATCTTTTTGCGGTCTTTGTCCAACTTCAGTTTTACAATGACACACTAAAAAAACAATATGAAAATATATAGATTATAATATTTAACAAATAAAAATAATACAATTAACAAGTTTTAAATAATACCTTTGAAGGATGGATTCCAACATAAACAGTGGCACCATTAGCTTTCTCACGTTGGATCCTTTCAATGTAGATGACGTATTTCTTCCTGTATACTTGTACAATTTTGCCAACTTGTTGACCTCTAAAATGTCCTCTTACAACCTGAAAATATCAAAAATATAAATTTACTAATAATATAGTCTAAAATCAAACCATAAATAGTTCAAAGTGAATGATTCAAAGTTATTAGTCAATCAGAGCCTTAGAAATATCATTTTACAGATAAAACTCCTACAATCATTCATTTGACTACAAGAACTGCAACCAAAAAACGATTGTATTTGTTATTCGTCTGTTTCAAAGAATGGTTTTGCTTCATCATATTAATCAAAGGAACTTTAAATTTCAAAGGAATAAACTGGTCATAATTATTTAACACTTATATAATATACTTTATATTTAATCAGAGCCTTTATAATAGCATTTAACAGATAAAACTTGTACAAACAGTCATTATGTTACAAGAACTGTAACATAAGAGTGCTTTTACTTGTTATTCGTCTGTTTCAAAGAATGGTTTTGCTTCATCAGTTCAAGTAATTATTACATACAGTTACTTACTCATAACAATTAACAATTATGCAAAGAAGTAGTAATATATTTTTTAACATACTATCAGGGACACAAAATTATAAATAATAAAGCTTTAATGTGAAAAGTAAAATAATTATTTCATCCCTATCAAATAATATTACCTAAAACAATATTTAATCAGAGCCTTTATAACATCATTTAACAGATAAAACGCCTACAATCAAATAATTTGATACAAAAACTGTAACAAAAAATTAATTGTATTTGTTATTCGTCCGTTTCAAAGAATGGTTTTGCTTCATCAGTTTAAATAAAATTTGATAAATAAGAAATTGTTATATAAGCAGAACTAAGAAGAATGTTAAACAAAAAACATACTTAATAAAATAAGTTTTTTTTAATGAAATTTCATTATGGTATAGTTAAATCAAAGCCTTTATAATAGCATTTAACAGATAAAACGCCTACAATCAAATATTTTGCTACAAAAACTGTAACACAAAATTGATTGCACTTGTTATTCATCTGTTTCAAAGAATGGATTTGCTTCATCAATTTAAGTACATATGAAAATTAATTATGAATATAAATAGTTGAAACCAAATCTTTTATACATATTAACATATAAATAAATAATAATTATTTGATACATTACATTGTTTTAAGTAATATTTAATCATCTTTTTAACAGCATTCAATAGACAAAATTTCTCATGATTAAACATGATTATATATATTTTTTTTTGTTTCAATAAACAGATCGACCTCATCAACTATAGTGGGTATTTAAATATTGTATATTATGTTGGTTTTGTATCTAGATATTGTACATAGTTGAAAATTTAATTTAAAAAAAAATACCTAATCAGATATAATCTATGAGCGTAGATTGTGTTTTTTGATCAATACTTATCACATAAATAAAATTGAGTAGAAAACTTAAAAAAATCATTTTATAGAATTTCACATCGAATAACAAATGAAAATACCTTCCAAATCATAAGATCCCTGGATCAGATCTATCGAACTACTATCTGTTTAGGAATGAATGTAAACATTTATGAAAACCAAACATATCACTATAATAAAGTAGAAGTTATCGGTACACTAACCTGGACTTCATCATCTTTGCGGACAGGCATAGACTTTACGTTGTACTTGCTCCTCAGTTCTTTGGAAAGAGGCGCCGACATGATGCGACGCCTGACGTGCGATGGAGCTGTGAAATGCAATTTGCGGGACTTACGTCTCGACGACGTTTTGTACTTGTTGAACTTCATATTTCAGCAGGTATCTGTAACGAATAGTGAAGGAGTTGAGTGCTAAGTTACGGTTTTCGTATCGCGAAAATAAATATGCCGATTGATGAAATCGAAACCGCCACGATACTATTAAAGCGGCGACAACAATTTCATACGTCAAAAGCTTTTAAATATTAAGATCAAAATGGATGAAAAAATTGTACATTACATACCTCTGCAGCGGCACTCAAAATCACGTTCGAGTGAAAAGTAGTGTAATCAGTTGTTACGCTTACACACTACGCGGACTGAATTTAAGGTTGTAAACTTGTAAACACAACGCATAAGAATGATGTTGGCAACGGTAAACGCGATAACTACTTTGGTCGCCGGCTATCATCGGATCGGATCGTACGCTGTTTTGCCAAAGACGTTTGAAAAATGTTATAAATATTTTAGATTCTGAACGGAGTGAAGAATGTATTGCTTTTACAATGATGTGTGTTTTTTTTTTTTGTGTCTGACGACAACATTTGGAGCAGTAATAATGCTCCGATTTTTGACTTTAGGATTTTTGAATAGGAAAATTCATCTAGTTGGTACTTTGGGGGTCAAAAGTAAACATTTTCAAATAGTTTTCAAAAAAATCGAGAAAAACAAAAAAAAAATGACAGAAAATAGGCAATTTTACGAAAAACCACTTTTCGACAAAATCGATTTTTTGATTTTGCTATAACTCAAAAACGAATTATTGTAAATACTTGAAATTTTCACCATATGTTTATATTATGGTTATCTCTTCACAGTTAAATTTTCAAAATTTTTAAGCTACTTATAGACAATTGAAATTTTCGACTTTTCTAAGTTTTTTTTCTTCAAATGCCGATAAAAATTTTTTGGGTGGCCAGAAAATCTTGAAAATTTAATACAAGGTTTCTTATAAGTTGTTCTTAAAGTGATAAAAAAAAATCCGAAATCGTTAGTCACAATTTTATTTTATAAGTGCTTAAAGTTCGAATTTATACGAAATATGTCAAAATTTAAATTAAATTTCATACTCTCATTATGCGTATGTTGCCAAATACTTTTTTTATTAATAAACAGATACTATAAAGTAACTATAGTAACATAATATAGTAACTATACTATTTGTTTCAAAATAGAATATATGACATAATACATAGGCGCCGACTACATGGGGGCTCGGGGGCCGCAGCCCCCATTGAAAAGATGGAGTCAGGGCTCAGCCCCCATTGAAAAGATTGAGATTTGAATTTCCCAAATCATGTTTACAGAATAATATATCCGAGATTCGAGAACATTGTTAATAATAAAATTACATATTATAATGATGATATGAATATTGTAACATTGTGACAGTGGCTGCAGCTTATCATAATTTTTAGTTCTTGTGATACAGTCGATACAGACTTTTTTTTATCAAAATGATGTTGTTTTGCAAATTTCAGTTAAAAGTTTTTTTTTTTTTTTGTTTTTTTAATTCGGCCCCCATTGGCATTTACAAAACCTGGCGCCTATGACATAATATATCTTAAACTGACAAATCATCTTCGTTCAGAATCGTTTTTTGTATACAATGATACCTATCATTGCATTCAAATTTAACCTACCATAGTCTGAGGTCCACCCCACCCCCTAATATACAGCAGAGCGATACCCACTTACCCGCTTTTCACTATTCATGTCGATTCCATCATTATTGGCTAGCCTCCCTCATAATTTTATATTATTTACACTATTTACAGTTTACAGTTAAAATGTATAATTTATATAATTATCATATTTATTTTATTATTTACATATTGTGTTACTTCAACACAAATTCGCAATAGATATAGGTACCAATTATTGTTTAAAATAAAAAATTGACTATTTAGACATTTCGATTCGAACAATCCTCATGATTTGGTGTTGTGTCTTGTGTGGTTGGAATTCGATATTATATTATACCTGCTGTGAATATTTTTTTAAAGATATAGGTACATAGATTACCTAGTTGAAATATATTTCTATTGAAAATAGGAAAAAAATTAAAGTAGGTATATGCTCTAACTTCACAACAATAATGCTGTTCCAATAAAATTGCAGTTTTTTTACCTATAACCTAGCTATTATAATTGTTGCATGGCGATCCGTTATATAATTTTTTTGTGTTTAAATGTTAGAAGTTAGTTAGGTATTTTAATGTTTTGTACCTATCATTCGATAATACCAAAAATGGTTCGAACTATCTTTTAGATATTCCTAAGACTGCGGTTAAAAAATTATAACGTATAGTGTACCTACTAGTCGTCTCTTGATTCAAAAGATACTTATGATAAGGGGTTGTTCAGTTGTGTGATTTGAGATTGACATACAAGGCCGTAACTGAAAAAAAATTTTAGGAGTGGGGTCCAACATTTTTTTAAAATATAAATGCTGACAATTTTTAGTCAATAAACTATATTCACCACTAAAATATATCTAATTTTAAAAATTTCAGGGGGGTTCAGACGCCTTGGACCCCCTCAGATACAGCCTTATTGACATATTTTTATAATAATTATTTTTTATACTCTTATTAAATCGATATTGTATGATAAATATTTTTTGATTTTTTTTTTTATCAAAATAGGATAAACTTTACATCCGCATGATTTACAGGGCCGTCTTTAATCTTTTTGAAGCCCTGGGCAGTGTATACCACTTCAAATGAAACATTGGGCTTCCAAAACTTGAACAGAGTATTATTTTATTAAAACACATAAATAGAGTGGTGATAGATAAGAAAAAGTCTAGATTAATTTAACTATAAATTATTTTTAATTTTTTTATTATTATTACTATTAGCAATTATCCTTTGATTTTTCTCAAATTAAGTTTATTTATCGGTAATAAATATTAATTATCGGTTGGTGATCTGACAGTAGCTAGGGGTCCCATCGATCACACATGCCCAAAGTGCCCAATGGAAGAAATGTGCCTGATGATTGATCATAATACAAATTTATATGGTACCTATTATTTATTTATTTATTTATTTATTTATTTATTTATTTATTTATGATAAACGGGTAAAGACCCTTTTATGTAAGCAATAACAGGTTTAAACATTTAAGTATTTTACAGTTACAATAAACAAATTGATTTAAAACAATAATAATAATGAAGCTAACAATACAGAATTACAGAATAATAATAATTAGACAAGGCATAGGCATTATGTTTTAAATGTATCATTTGTTGAATAGATTCCCGTGCATTTAATGTAAGTATATATATAGGTAGGTACCTAATTCGTACTGCGTTTACATACATTTTTGAACATGGTCAGTCGGACGATAGATATTCATTTATTTTATTAATAAAATATATACAGGTAATATAAATATTATTTATTAATAAACTATTGCAGTATAATATTTTAAGTGTTTGTGGAGAATAAAAATTATACGATCACAATTTTCAACATTAAGAAATATCTGTATACCTATAAATTAAAAACAGTTCCAAGAACACTATACTGAAGACTACAATATATAGACTAGGTATATATACAACGATACAACTGAATCAACTGATACAAGAGTGTATACCACTCATAAATAACAGAAGAGAACTAACAAAACAATCAAACAAAGATAATTCGAAGGAAATATTCAGTAAAGTAATAATATTAAAACTTCAAATAAATAAACATTTTGCAAAATTAATTTTGTGCAGTATAATAGGTATAGGTACCATACTACTACTCAATAGATAGTGAATTTCCATGAATAAAATAACAAAAATAAACATTTTTAATTAATTTAATCTATAGCCCTTACCTATATAATGGCTATATTCATATTAATATTTAATAAAGCTTTGCAGTTTTTAGTAAACTACAATAAAAACTGAAATGGTTAGAAGCTTATAAGGTTGCGCGTTTACGCTATACTTACTACATAACTTACATTAAAAAAAAAACAAACATCAATTTCTTAAAAAATATATATAACCATCTGCCACAATACCTATTTGTTTTTGATTATTAGATTTTTAAACATGGGTAATAATTTGTCTTCTATAAATTAAGACTTAAATCTGATTACCTGCAGCAGATTTTAAAAACACACATGATTCTCTAATATTAATGGTTTAACTTTTACTATTAAATAGGTACTTAATACTTATACCAATAAATTAAAAAATGTAAAAAAATAGGTATGGATTTGGATTGTAAGAGTTATAACACGTAAAACAGAGCAAAGTAGGTTTGGAATGTTTAGATAAATATGTTAATTACTAAAGAGTAAAGAGTTAACTATAACTAGTTAAACTTACAAAACCTTTTTTAATTTTTTCAGCGAAACAATAATATTAGTTTTTGTATTATTTTTTAGTAATCAATAACATATAACTATGAATAGGAACATTTTATAGGTATCGATTAAAATTAATTATAAAAATACAATTTGGATAACAATTAACAACATTATATTCTTATGGTCTTATTTGTCTTTTTGATCATACATAATGTATTATTATATTTTAATTTTAACAGGCAATTAGAAGTAAATACTAACTATATAATAACTAACGAATAATAATAATATAATATTAATAATATTATAAAACAATAGGTACACATTATTTTAATTATTTGTTCCTTATATGCAGCAGGTACCTAATGTTATAATAGTCTCGAATACGAATAAAAAATATATTATTACAATTATAATACCTAATATAAATTATAATATATAGTACTAAATATATTTAGATCTTAAATTCAAAACATCATAGGTACTACGTATGAGTCTATTATAGTACTATATATTATATTTATATAATAATAAAAGATATACAGTTTTAATAATAGCCAATAAAGATTCAATTGATTTAGATATGAACGCATTGAGCCTGTACCTAGCATATATTTTAACAATTATATATATTTTATATACCTAGCTATATATAAATATTTCGTAACAACATTTTAGTAAAGGACTAAACTTTCAACAATCAGTTTCAGCGATCTGAGCATCTACTCGAGTGCCACTCGCTAAATCTAAAGCGGTCGCGACCACTTCTCCTTGACCACAAAATCCTATTTGTACCAATAACTCTTTAGATAATTGGACGTCTTCGTTTTTCGTTAATTTTAACGAACCACACTTTAGCACTCCATCGTCCGTAACGAACTAGAAATAAGAAAATTAATATAAAATAATAATAAAATATAGAGTAACATTAAAATATCCACATGAGTCTCGTTTTAATACGTCTTTTAAAACTATCATAATATAATATACGCCTACCTTGGCCGATAGATTATGTACTAGGTATATATTGATTACGATTGAATCCTGTGAAGAGTTCGCGGGAGTATATTTTTTTATGACCGTCTCGTTATCTCTAATACAGTCATTTTCTTCAATGAGGTAATCCAGCAAGTCTGTACACCAACGCTTGCCATCTTTTATGACGAGTTTTTCTAAAATTATATATTATAATACAATTGTCAATATGTATGTAAAATGTATTCCATCACCGACAACTTGATGTATAATTAGTATTTAATGTGAAGACTAGAAAAACGCTAATCCTATATCCTTACCTATTGGATGAGTGTTGTCAACAAATGGTTTGATTACGCCCACGGCATAACTGTGTTTTGCTTTAAACGCCGGCGTATCCGACCTGTTCAATTCGTACATGACGGCCCCGCGGAGTACGCTGACAAAAGCCAAGTCGGGTAAGATTATTTTCAAACGGTCGCTAAAACGCTCGGTGATCTTTTCTTGAAGCCACAACGACTGAGAGTAACCTCCGACCAAAAACATGTGAGTTACTTTTTGGTCGTCGTTTATGATGTTGTTGATTTGCTATATAAAAATGGAATACCAAGTTTAATATAAAAACGGCGCATACACCTATGACGTGATTATAATCACGATATATCATCGAAAATTTTATATAATGGCAAAAAGTGTGCTTACTTCCGAAATGGACGCAAAGCTTGGTAGAAAAAGCGGCTCAATGGCCAAATAGTGTAAAATGAAAACACCATCCAGTTCATTCCACACGATCGCGTCAGATCCGTAATCTCTCACCGCGTCGGATACCTTTAAATATACGAATTGTTATGCACTCGCGCAATTTTTGATATATTTACATAAACGCTAATACGCTATATTATATTATTTTGTATACTAACGTCTTTGTCTGAATACTTCAAGTAATGTTCGATAAATGCGTACGGAGGTCTTATAACTATTGGTGCTCTCACTTTGCTAGACACGGACTTTTTAGCTTCTTCAAACCTTTGAAGAAGTTCCATATAAGCGGCAGGTCTTTGAAGTTTAAAATCGGACATGAATCCAAAACCGAATAATGCACACAGAAGTTTAACAAATTCTATATCTACACCTACAACAACAACAACAATTAAAGAACGTTTAGGTACCTGTTATGTATGTACTGAATACTGTTATGGTGTAATAATTAAAAACAATATATAATAGGTTCTAATAATGTATAATATTATTATACATGTAAAAAAAATCATTATATATTATATAATATAATAAGAGTATAAAGTAAGAGGGATGACGTTAAAATAATTGTGAAACTATTAGATTTTTATATTATTGTATTACATATAAACATATAATGTATATACAACAAAACTTTCTTAAAATCAACTATTTAAATAAGAACATAAAAAAAAAAAGAAAAAAATTGTTATTTTTTTTATCTATTTACTTAGAGATCCACAGACGCCTGCTGAAGGTTTATGGAGTTTACTGATTGGCAGTCGGTTGACTGTACGGCACACTTGATGAATTGTTACATCTACTGTACCACCACCACAATTAACTACTAAGTAGTTATATCCTGAAATCGAGCAAAAAAAAAAAACAACCCAGTTAATATTCATTTGAATTATATTATTGAATCAGTTTAATCCCTAGTTAATACATTATTCGAACAAATTACACTATTCATTATTTTTTATTACCTTCGCCTATTTCGTTCATAACACAATAGTCAGTTTCAAAGTTATCCTGAAAATTAATTTTAGAAAGTACTTTGGTATTTTTTAGTCGTGCACTGCGACAATGTACAGCTGCTGCTTCGGGTTCTAAAAGTATGGTCACAGATTCTGGGTTTTCCAAACTACCCAATCCGGCCTGCAAAACAATAAGATTATTTTATATAGAATATAAATAACTACCTATAATTATTGATTGAAACGCAATATAGGTATGCTTATGTCTTATATCAATAATAAATAACTAAAATGTTGTAGCGAACCTCAATTGCGATTTCTTTCATCAATTGTCTGGTACTTTTATTCCAAATAGCCGGCACGGTTAATATCCACGAAATCGAATCCAAACTCAAAGCTTCAGAACACCGTTCAGTGAGTTCTTCTAAAATTAAATATCTAAGATGTCGTAAAGCCTCGGTCAATATGCGTGTAGCTGGAAGAGACACGCTGTTAGCAGCCATTATATGGGTTTCTTTTGATATTACCTGAAAACAATTTAAATTTCATACTAAATACGCTTCGATGCCTCGATGGAGTACCTAAATAAAACACTCACGTCTTTATTGTACAGAAACATTTTGAACTTATCAAAGTAGTACCACTTGTGTGCTTCTTCCGGGTGCATGTCGTGGAAATAATCACGGGCCGCCGTTCCAAACGAATGGAAATTGAAATCTGGCGACAACAGTAAAGCCGTTGGTATTTTTTGACCATCGACTATCGTATCGCTTTCGTCTAAACACAACAATAATACCCTTTAACGAATACATATAATATAATATGATATGTACATCGTATATACATCAATACCTGGGTTATAACACCTATACTCTATGGTGGTAATCAGTAAAAATTATTAAAGAATAAAAAGATAAAAGTGATAAACATTATTCTATTTCCACTGTTGGTGATGCTTTTATGTTTTTTTAAATAAAATATAGCATGACGTATATATTATATATAATGACGTATAGACGTATAGTAAAATAATTGTTTACCAATTCCCTACGAAGACATTTTTTTATGATTTTTATTTATTTATTTTATTCATGTTTTTATCTGAACAAACAAAATTAATTTATTAATTTAATCTATCTACAGTCTTTGGTTCTTATAGTTTGCTCATTATTTCGAGGTACCTCTAAAGATATTGTTAATAATTATAATCTATACAGGCAAAAACTAGCAGCAATGAATCGGACTAAAATATCATCCCCTATATCAGGGGTGGCGACCTTTATGGGGTTAAGTGAAATTTTCCCAACCAAGGTTTTGAACATTTTTCACGTGCTCAAAGGAAATTAAATTTTCTAAGGATAAAAATAAAGTTATAGATTTATTATATAATATTATTTTATTAAGTAGGCACACCTTTACTTTTTTAATTATAGTTTTTAAAATTGATATAATTTGTTTTTTTTTAAATTTCTTTTAACAATTATAATCAAAAACTTAATAAATAGCATAATTTTTAATAATTTCAATTTTTTCACGTGCCATCTTTGTCAAACGTGCCATAGGTTCGCCACCCCTCAACCCCTGCCCTATATCACCATATATCGTGCCATATATCGCTATATGGATCTGGCCATGACCATAATATGTACAATAGAATATTATACTATTTCTGCATTGTAACGATGGTTAAAACTATAGGTAATTAACTAAATTTATCCTCCAAAAAGGTTTCAAATAAATCTCGTCGCAGACATATAAATAAAGACTACGTATTATAAAAATAAGCGTCTTAACTTTTAAGCCTTTAAGACATTTTATTTATTTATTCCTCACATCACTCCTTCTCCGTAGATATACTCCCCTGACATTATAATATTATAATAATTAACATGCATTATATGTCTGTATTTATTTATATAAATATATAATTACAGTCGGGTTTCTTCATGACGGTAATTCTGCCGGATCGTCTGAACGAATACGCGTAACCGGTATATGTCGTACCGATATCGATAGCTACCACAATACCGTCTTCGGGGGATTCGTCCAGCACCTGGAGCTCGGTCGTGTGACATTGATCCCGGTTGACGTATACTTCTTCGACCAAATTATAAGTCTCGTTCAGCGGTATTGGGCTACAGCAATTATTGTTGTTAGACTTGACGGTGATCGGTGCGGTAGCGGCGGTGAAACTGCTCATTGCGGCCGTACAATCATCCCCATCCGGTTGCCGGAAACACTGCTGTTCCAGCGACAACGATATCAACCTGCCAGATCGTCAAATCATTTAAACATATATAGCTAGTAGGGTATCAATGGCAGTAATGGCACCTTATGAGGTTTTTTTTATTAATATAGAGGTGCTATAATTTAAACAAGCCTAAATTTTTTCATCGTCAGGTCATTTTCGTATAGTAACTATAAAAGATGTATTTTATGTAGGTATTCGCGGGGTTGGAGGGATTCAAATTCAATAATTGAAATTCCAAAATTTTAACGTAAAACCCATAGTTGATATAATTTTATTTTCTCAATTGGCCATTTTTTTCAATAAGCAAAACTGAAATTATAGCCTTTTTTAAAATTAAATTTGCCAACAACGTTCTTTTTTGACAGGTCTATCTCTTGCATCGAGCCACACTGCCAAGAGTAATAATTATTATCAAGTCATCGTACAGTACCTGTTCAGAGTTGTGTTTATCGAGTTGGCAACGTCATCCTCGTCGTATTCGGTCGGGATTCCGGAGTCGAGCGAGTTGTAACGCAAAGCGCATTCGATGTCGTCCAGCCTGTATTCGGGTTCCTCTTCCACGCAACCTAAGACTGATATTAAATCACTATGAACTTAGGCTCGCAGTGCGTTTATCGAGTGTAGATCGCGCGAGAAACGATTCGTGTAAACACGATGAACGCTTCACACGCGCAATGGTAAAGTTGTACACATGCGACATGCGTCATATTATATCACCTATTACAAATATTATTATCTTTAAATACCTATACACTATGGTATTTACGCACCTTGTTGAAATTTCTGGATGTTGTTGTGTCTGAACAGCAGTATCTCTTGTTCGAGACTAGACAGCGGATCGTCAACGAACACTCGTCCCCTCCTGCGTTCGTGGTACGACGTGTCGGCTGCTGCAAAGTTCATCATGGCTGGCGGTTCTGCAGCGGGCAGAATAAAAACAAATCACATCAAATCAATTGAATGGGAAGAAAGTGTGCCGGGTGTGTAATTACATCGCGGTCGTGACCGACCACGCGGAACGCACTGCCACAACAGTTAACAACAACAATAATATGTATCAAAAGAAAAACTAAGTGCGGTAAAAAAAATTACAGATGCATAATGAGACTTTGAAATCGTTAACGATTTTTAAACTATTCTTATAATATAGATAATGGCCATGTATATATATAGGAATAGGTGTTTTCTTCGCGTTCCGCGTGGGCAGAGTATCTCGCCGTATAATTGTCGTGTATATACCCTGCTATACCTATATGTATGATATTATATGGTACTTATATGTATTGTATTATTTACCTATACAGGTACGACGGTAATGCACGTAGAGAAACACAATAATATAACATGACAATGAAGGCGAGAGTCGACAATAGATAATGTCATATATATTATAATATTATACAATATATAAATATTTTATGTGTAAATGCATTATATATTATATAGATAGATAGGTACTAGATAGTCGCTCTAAAAGCATTATGCATGTATGGTGTATTATTATTTATATACAGATGACACATATATAGGCTATAGGTAGTCATACAGAAGTCGTGATTTGGTACTTTCAGTTTACATTATCAACACTTCACGAACTCGAAGACAATAAACCAACTGTAATCATCGCTGTATGTGCACAGTACCGTAAAGTAAAAGCAAACTATTTATGATGCACGCGCTTTTGTGTATAGGTACATAGTTATATAAAATATATATTAGTCTAAAGCAGGAAATCTCGATGACCACCGATAAAGAACTTTGTAGCTACTTTTTAAAATTAACGTGACATCGTAATTCGTGATATTAAATATGAATTAAATATTTATATAAAAATCAATTGTGATTTACTAATTACGATTTCTTTACTATGACATAATTTATTATTATATCATATTGGTGTGCACTTACCATTTATTAATATTAATTATATTATACACCTGCAGAGGTGTAAACTGTATTTATTATATCACTATAACAGTCTTACAAGGGTTATTAAAAAAAAAAAAAAAAATACGCTAGATATAATTGTTAGTGAAGTAATAAACTAATTAAAAGTATTTATATTGTAGCAGTGGCGTATTATGAGTATGTTTTTGGGGGGTGTCCTGATTCCTGGCAATACTTTATCTCCACAAATATTAACATAGTTTCATCAAAAATTCATACCTATTATATCTGGTATTAGATTAAATATATATATTATTTAATTTGTATAAAGCGGTTTTAAAATATTTTGTCATTCGTTAACAATATTTGGCAAAACTTCAGTAATGAATAGAACTAGAAAAAAATTGGGGGGGTTTTAACCCCCAGGACACCCCTTCCCCTAAATACGCCACTGTATTGTAGGAAAGTACCTACCTTTTAATTACATTTATTTTGTAAAAAAGTATTTAGGTACTTATTAATTACTTTCCAAAAATTATTTTTAATGAAAAATCCATTTCATATTATTAGTAAATATCATACCAAAATAAATTAATAATATTAATAAAAAAAATAGAAAGAAAGAAATCGTCACGAATAGTAAAATTGTTTTATTACACAATTAATATTTTTATAAATTAAACATGTGTTGAAAAATATGTGAATGTGATAATACATTAATATTTAATATGTGTAGGTAGGTACCTATGAAAAAAGACATGATTCATACATTGAAGAAGTTAATTTTATATTGTGGTATAATATCTTAATATCTTATGGGAGGAACATCTTGATTTAAAATGTAATAATTATTAATTATCAACTACCTATGTAATATAGGTACCTAATTACTTTTGTACTAGTCTCCTTCTAGGTATAAGAAGGTATATCTATTATCTAACGGCTAACGCCACTAGGTATATAATCACTAATTACAAGTAGGAACTAGGTATTTAAAATATTATATGATGAAAATAAATTAAAAAGTTGGATTGAATAACGTATTATAATAGCACATTAATTAGGTACCATAGTCTATGGATGTTTATTGTCAATCTATATAGGTAGCGTATTGCGTATACCTACCGGTAGTTAATATGTACGATTTAGATTTTAGATATACCATCATATAAGATACTTGTTAATAAATTTAATAAAGTTTATTTATTTATTTAATACTTTGTTTAATTATTGTTTTAATTTTATTGTGTGTTATAATTAAATAAATAAAAATTAAAAATGTTGTAGATAGTTGTGGTAGGTATAGATAAATGCTTGCGAGTTATGAGTACCTATAATTACTAAAGATAGATACCTAGTTTATAAGTAGTATCAGTGGCGTACATTCAAATTTGCTCTGGGAGGGGTTTAAAAAAAATAACCAACACTAAAACCTTCTCTTTAAAACTATCTATTTTTCCAACAATCAAACACAATATTACACGTATAAATATTAATAGGAAAAATAACAAAACAAATACAAAAGTTTACATACCTAACTCATGGCAGTTAAATACTATTTAATACAGTATATACCAGTACAGAATATTAAACATATTATATTATTAATTACTTATAGTAAAAATTCTAGTCTCTTTTTTTTAATATTTCAAACTTTAATGTTTTGTTAATAAACAATTTTAATGTTATAAACAATCTTATCGTAATACTTACCTATGGTTTATGGAGTTTAAATAGTTCAATGAATAGTTATTAGTTTTTGACATAAACTTCTTCAACTGCAGAATAGAACAGAATGAACGAAACATTCATAATATTATTTAACGAAAATGTTTAACATGATCATTTACGATAGTGCTATAAAAATAAAATCCATTTCACCGTGTTATTGTTCACGCGAAATTCAACGATTATAACGTAATCAGTTTTTTCTCCGTTGTTCGATCGAGACGGTCGAGACAACGACAATATTAATATGTATTTTTGTCCGCACACAACTGACTGTCTACGATCAAAGTTTTATGACATTTAATGTCTATTTTGATTGATATAATATGGCATCCATAATTTCGTTATGAAATATTTTTTCGTTGTTGGTTAAGTATAGTGTACACTCAATAGTCATATTATTATCATGATGTATGTTTGTGTATATACGGATAATTAATAATAAGAAATTCATCAATAATATCAATTTTTTGGTTCTGGGGGGGGTTTGAACCCGAAAACCCCCCCCGTATGTACGCCACTGAGTAGTATAACTATGGGGGTTGAAAAGTTTAAATAATAAATATGATCTCTTTAAAGTGTACCTAGTATAAATTATATAGATCTATGTACATTTTTTGTAGGAAGTTTGTAGATCTATTTACATTTAATTTGTAGACAAATTACAAATTAATATGTGCTGGCACTAGGTAGTGGTAAGTAGGTAACTAAGGAAAAGCAACAATTGATTCGCCACACATCGTCTGCGGTCTTTCAATATAGGAAACCAATTCGTTATGAACAATATGTAGGTATAGAACATAAAAATTGTCGTTTTGTCTTCAACTAGATATGTACGGGCTAGCCAGTTATTACTACTTACTAATGATATAATGATATAATGGTTACTGCCACTTACTGGTTAGGTTATAATAATTCAAATTATTTAGATAACCAGATAGGTAGTTACCTACCTACCTAATATTGCTATACCTATTTTATAGTTATTACTGTTATTAGGTTATACAATCTTTAAACATAATGATCATAATATAGATAATTAAGATTTTTAACCAAGAATATAACAAAAGTTAATTGTCTTTGAGAATAATTTCAAAAAATAAGTTTTATGTGATGACTAATTACTTTATATAGGTACTGACTAGTGACTAGTGACTATCCACTGACTTTGTAGTTAGTTATTGGATGGTACCTATTTGCTTACCTACCTAGTTTGTAGGTGACTTATGAAGTTATAAGTTTATAACCCATCATCGGTTATTGTCTAATGAATATTAGACTTTAGAGTGTCTATAATCTACATTAAAAAGTTAAAATACACAAGATATAGGTAGATATATTATAATGTTATATTATAGTTCATGTGTATAGGTAACCTTGATATGGTCGTTAACGTTGAAGACTTTTTGACAATAGGTTAGACTGTCAGAGTATTCATCATTTAATACACACAATACATACGAGTTGAGACACTCGCAGTACTGTTATTCACATTCTATTCATATTTATTTTCTTTGTAGTGTTATGAAATGATTGCATGATTGCATCGTATTTGGATAGGTAGCCTTTATTTTTAATAATTATCTATGAAAGTGTATACGCGGCTTTAATGTTTTAAATATATACTAAACGCATATAGAATAAATCTTATGGAAATTATATTATAGTTTAATAATTATAATTATTAATTACAGATCAATTTGTATCTTTATGAAATATTAAGAAGACGACGCATAGGTACCTAACAGTACATTTTGTAATCAAAATAGTCCATTTTACTATATTAGTTTTAATATTTAAGTGACTTAACTATTATTATCAAATTTAAGTTTAAGAAAATTATCTACAGGACCCCACGATTTTTTTATTCTATTTTACTTTTAAACAATTAAGTAATGACTAATGAGTATTTTTAAATTTAAAATTTTAACTTTTAAGGTAGGTATATAAATTAATAATAATTTTGAATAGGTATGCTTAAAGTATTAGGTTTGAATGGTTTGATTTAAGTTTAAAATATTAAACAATAATAGTAACCTATTTTTAATTTTTGAAAAAAAAAAAACAATTATCTATAAAATGTAAAAATAATTCCTGGCATACCTATAAGTAGTTAAGTGAATATGATAACAGATAATGTGAATGAAAAACAGTAAAAAATATGCGTACGTACATTGTACTATATAATATATTAAATATATTATTCTAAAATGTGGTATTTTTAGCTTGTATACCTAATTGATAGTTATTAGTTAGTGTTCTGGAGAAAAAAAATTATATTACTAAAATATTGTAATAGTAATACTATACTTATAATATATTTACTAATTACAATGCTATAATATAGAGAATACAATTTTGACTTACCTCTACGATCGTGTATTTGGTACACTGCAGCCTCTGGTTCGATTGCATAGGCAAATTCGCTTTTTTTAGAGTTCGTAAACATTTATACATTTATTTGATATCGGCATAAACAAAGAATATAGTGTTCACTTGTAACTATGTTTTAATACTAACCGAATAACGTATGAATACTATGAATACGTCAGTCATGAAAATCTCTGGACCGTGCTGTGGAGTCTTCACAGTCCAGCAACATGGTAAATGGTAATTACATATACAAAATAGGAGGAAAAAACCTAATTTTTATTTGGACGGAGAAAGAGAAAGGACTATATTATAGTGAACATAATGCAGAGAAGAATAAGAGAATATATTAGGGTCAAGAAGCTAAACGCTAATTAAATTACTGCCCTTAATTTGTTTTCAAACAACTCGTCTATTGTACGTGTTTTTTAGTATTTGAAGAATTCAGTATTTTTTTTTTATTTATATTACCATAAAATCAGTCATCCATAACTATAATAGTTAATACATTAATAGTATGCTCTATTGACCCACTGTACACGATAAAAAAGTGGTCTGTCGGCCTTTTTTTTTTTAGATGAATTACGTTTCATCAATAATATATAGGATTAAAAATATAGAATAACATTTTTTTTAACTCAAGTAGTCGAGTCAGTTAGATATATATATTTAATTAAAGTTATAAACGTAAATAATAATTTAAAATACATACATGAATGACAATTGATATATAGGTAATCATATTTTATCCTCGAGAACCTTATAATAATAATCGAACTTTAAATATGTTATTTTGTATACTCTAAATAAGTTAAGTCCATTGTTTATTTTTGAGATAACATAATAAAGATTAAACGACTTACAAACAAAAATTATTATTTAATTAACGCAGCATAAACACGCTTGAAAGACTTGGCAGGCTTGTTGTACAACTGTAAAAAAATAATGAGGGTACAATGACTAAGATGTCAAATTACTAATCAGAGTTATATAAAAATATAAAATAGATCAGTAAGACTAAAAATAAGTACTAAAAAATTATGATACATATTTGAAGTAGTAAGTTTAGTCTTAATCTTTTGTAAAAATAAAAGTATTACAAAAATAGTTTTTAGCTTAAACGTAAGTTTAAAAATTCAATATTTAAATAAAATGTAACATTAGAGCCGTTTATGACGAAAAAAAAATGGTAATAACTGTACGGTAATACTGTTTAGATATTTAAGATTCAATGGTAGTATGTAGTGTTGACAATTTGATCATGTAATGGTTAACGGTATGTATAAAATATGTAAAGTGTGTACGCGGTCGGGTGTAGCTCTTTAGTACCACTTTTGGTTCGGTCGTTAACCTAGAAGATATGGAGGTATGACCGTAAGCGTACCTACTCGTAATAACAGAGAATCTACGGTACGGTCAACAAATATAAAATATATTGAGCTTGAAATTTTTGTGAACCGAAAGTTTTTGTGGTGTCCCGAGTAGTAGCACTATTACTTATAACTTATAAGTCTTAACAAATTTGAGTAAGTTGGCGTAACTTTCTTCACGAATGACATGCAATGGGAGTTGAAGACAAAGAACAATTTCAGGCTCTGAATATGATACAGATGAATGTGAAAGTGAATTATAATTATTCATTTTTTAACCTAACCCTCTGCGGCTGTCGCGAATCATGTTTAAACCACACTGCCATGCTTTTGAACAGTCAAAAGTTGCGTCCTTGTGTTATAAACAGTCATCATTCATCACTCACCAGTTACTATGCAAACTATTGTTTTTAATTGTTATCATTGGGTAATATTGTAAAAAACATAGAAGTTTAAAAAGTTAATAATTCTAAGTTTTAAAGTAAGTTGTGGATAAGTAATTTTCTAATTAACTTAACAACTTAACTAATTTAATTTATTATAGTATCATCTATCTACTTCATCTTGATATTTCAAAACTGTTCCAATTTTAAAAAAATAGTGGTCCAAAATTATAAATATTTTTTTAAATATAATTAACATAGTTTTTGGACAACTGTTTTTTTTTAAAATTGGAATACCTAGTTGTCAAATTAGCACTTAAATTAAACAGGTTATAATAATTCTTTTTCCAATTAGTTAAAAACACAATCCATCAAGTTAAAATTAAAAATTGACAAAAATATTTTTATTGCTCATCGACAAATGTGGAGATATTAAAATAAATCACTAATAATTTCCAATGTTTCTTATAAAAACAGTGGTAGATTATATAGATTGTACAGTGTACATACCTAACACTTTAGTATACCCTATAATATAATGTATTAGTCTTATTTATCAGTCATTTTAGGTATATGCAGTTCAGTTACATAATAAGGTAAAAACTTAAAATTAGTCACCAATCGAAGTATTAGAAATTAAAAATACATTCTAGAAATAAATAGAAAATCCAGATCTAGAAGTTTAATAATAATTAACAAGGATCTATAAACTTGAGATAAAATATATATCTTTAAAAAATACAATTACACTATGGCAACAAATCATAATTTAAAATTAACAACTTTAATTGAATTAATAAATTTCCTCTTATTAACTTTAAACTTCATAATATAATGTTTTCCTTACATTATTACCAAAATAGATATTGTTATATTATTATCATTTTTATATGGACTATTTTTTATATGGATTATTTTATTTTATTCTATTATTTTAATTTTATTTTTTGTTTTTTATTCCATGTTACAACTTTTTATGTATATTATGTGTCAAAATATGCCATACGATAAATAAATAAATAAATTACCAAAATGCCAACATGAAAAAAATTCAAGCAATTTTCCTTATAAATTTGTTTACCTAAACAGGTATATCCTTATGTTGAATATTGTACATTTGTACACTAAATCTAAGTTTTTCTTTATTC
The DNA here is from genome assembly GCA_020882235.1 of Schizaphis graminum. NCBI lineage: Eukaryota > Metazoa > Arthropoda > Insecta > Hemiptera > Aphididae > Schizaphis > Schizaphis graminum. Next base: position 66,167,342 of record CM037032.1, read on the forward strand.
TATTTCAAATAAGAAACATCTACGGCAGTGACCAGTTTTCTTCGGGCAACGGTCAGGTACCACACGCTTATCAACCCTAACAAGTCAATTATTAATATGCTTGCTGTATAATGAAGTCAAGCCCATGCACACAATTCGGCGAAGCTGTGGGTGTTTCTTATTTGGAATAAATTATTTAAGATCTCTCAAATATTATACAGTTAATATGACTATTATCAGCATTAACATTATCATACATTTTTGAATAAGTTGTATTTAAACTTTAAAGATAGATTATAAATGTTTGATTTTCCTATTAGTCCTATAGGCTTTTATACCCATTTATACTTCTAATAAATATTTTTTTTCAGGTTATTATGTATGTATAATATTTAAACATTTATTGTTTGAGTGGTAGTATACTAAACTAAAAATGTTTATTTAGGTCTATAACTAATACTTATGAGTTTATGACTAGGTATTTTGTATTATAAATTGTGTACTAACTTCGCCAACTCGTTTTAATATTGCCATCTGATCACATTCTTCTAATGCTCTAGGTCCTAAAGTAAACCAATAACTTGTTTTTTCTGGATCAAGCATTATAGTTGTATCATCAGTAAGTTTGTGTTGAAGATATTGATCTCTTACAAAGTCCTGAAATAAAATCAAAATTTATAATTTATAAGTATAGGTTAGGTTAGGTACCACGAACATAATACTTGAAAAAATAATACAAAAAAGTAAAATTATATACTCGATTAAGTTAGAATTATTTATTTAAATTTAAATTTTCTTTTTCAGGCTCAAAAATAATACATTATGTCGATACTTAAAAAAAACAACAGGTTATTTACAATGTGTAGTTCTAATGACAACATAACTCATTATGGGGCCGCTACACCAACATTTATTTTTTTTATCGATTTCTCACACAATATAGGAACAAAGATATTTTGTATTCCCATAATTAAGGCTCTCCAATTCAGTTAAGGACTAAGGTACCTATATATTCTATAAAGAAGAATATTTACTGCGCATTGACCGGATAGATTTTTTTTTAATATTTACATTTTTTATAAATATAAGCGTGTTTCAATTTAAAATAATTCTGATTATTTTTAATCATTAATAATTTATTAAAAAATGTAAATATTAATATTCTATCCAATAAATACATAGAAATATTCTTATATATAAAACATATTATATTAGGTGTCTTTGCTCTAAATTTCATTGGAGAGTTATAATTGTGGGAATAGGGAATATCTTTGTTCCTGTATTAAGTGGGATAAACAGAGAAAATAAATGTTGGTTTGGTTTAGTAAAACCTAAAGATTTAAAAATTTAAATATGTATAAAAAACATAAATCCTAGTATTTTAAGTATACATAATTTTTTCTGATAGATTTGGGTCTTAAATTTCATGGTTTTGACTTTAGATGAGTGTTTATAAAGGGACTTGGAAAAAATGTTTTCATTAAAATATGAAGATCAGTGAAAAAAAAAGGTTTATTAAAAATTAAGATGAATAGATTGTAGTTATATTATATTTACTTGTACTATACAACTTAATTTTTCTATTGATTGATAAAAATAACTGTTATACCGAATGATTATTTTATAGAACACTTATTAATTCAAAATCTATAAACTTTTTTAAAAAAGTTTTTACAAAATTTCCAGTCGAAATAAAACAAATATTTTTATCGTTATGATAGTTAAAGTTGTTTACTTTTTAGAAAAACAATATATATTTGTAATTCCCTATTTTGAAGTAGAATATTTACTGAAGTATTTCGAAATATAAAAATGAAAACTCGGAGAGTAGTTTATGAGTTATAAGTATTTGTTAAGTACTAAAACAATACAGGCATTCCAGTCTATATATCTGTGGTTATTATCAGGTACCCCTGGTATTTTACCAATGACTCACTTCATAAACACATCTACATTCCAACCTAAAAATAATCTTGCTACGATCACTTACAAAAAATCATACAAAACATACAGTATTCACTCAAATCTTATCATCACTCAATTATCATCCAAACAAATCCCAGGTAATCCACCCAGGAACCTGAAAAGGAACTGGTGTAGGTACCTATTCTTCCTTTAAAATTGCTTTCTACGGATTGCCACCGTTGGGTGACTTTCCCTTCCCGTCAATCAAATCTCATCAAATTTACTTATTGTATTACATGTATATACAGATCGTAAATGTATTAAATTTTGTTTCAAAATAAAAAAAAAAGAAAGTATTTAAAGTTAAGGTGTTTGTTGGAGAATATAAATGTTTTTTGAGATTCTGAAAAGTTAAAGAATCCTGAATCACTGCTCCGAAATAACATAACAATAATTTTCTTGAAATATAATTACAAATTTTAGTCAAAATTATTATTTAAAAATTAAACAAATTGTAATAAATATATTAAATAAAAAAAAATAAATAAATATTTACTCCTTTAACCATTCGTTTAATATAATCCATGTTTAAATTTAATTTCTGAGCAAATTTGTCCAGTATATTCCACATTTGACCTGAAATTTTTATTAAATTTTATTATAATAAGTTTAATGATAGTATTAATATTGGTTTGTGAATTAAACATAATTCTAAAATTAAGTATATAAAAATGTTATTATCATAAAATTAAATTTTTAAAAACCTTCACTGATTGGTGCACGGACCATAACTAAGGCCCCAATTATTGGTTTAAGTAAAATACGGTATTTTGATTCTTCAGAAAGACTAAATTCAGGAGCATCAATCTCTTCTATATTATTTATAATTATGAACTGCTTGTGGTCATTTTTTATATATGATATTGAAAATCCAAAAGTCTGAAATAAAATTGTTGATAATTAATGACATTTGTACAAAAATATAAAACAATGTTTCAGAAATAATTTAAACAGTACACTTTTCAAGGTGTTTGTCACTTCTTCCATAACTCTTTCATAATTTTTGCTAATATTGCGACCTTTGAAGATAGTTTTCATCAGATCATCTTTTTTAATTACATTTTTAGATTTCATGTGATTTGATATAAGATATTGAATACAAAGGACAGTGGCGCTTTTACTAGGATTTCTAAAAAATATACATTATGAATATATGATATTAAAAATCAAATAATTAATTAATTTATTGTACACCTTTTCTGCTAAATGATCCGATTACCAATCATAATAATTAATCAATATTCAATAATGTTGGAAATTTCTATTTCACAGTTAAATAATAATTATTTGATACTCACTCAATTTCTATTGAATCCTGTTCGTCTTCCATAATTTAAAGAAACTGTAAGACAATTGAACCAATATAATATTAGTGTATTAGTATGGTGTTAAAAGGATTTAAAATATCAACGAAAATCAATTAAGTGACCGTATTTAATTGATTTTTCTTCTCTCGATACCTGATTAATAATTATATAAATATCTATTATTATTATAAATCTAATTTCCTGAAACCTACTCTGCAATTATACGCGGTCGCTCTCCGGTTATCATTGGAGGGAAAATGTATTTTCAAACAACTTACGGTCCCGTCGTTGGTCCGGATGACGTTATCAACGAAAATCTGTTATCGTTAAATGTGATAACGAAAAAAATTGATGAATAATTATAAATAATAATGTAGGTATAATTTAATAATTTTACATATTTTAGAATACATAATATAATTGTGTATAATAAATCAATAATAATTTGCGATCCCCACTCCGCAGGTTTTAGAAGTGTACAGTGTCGAAGTCGTTGTCCGCTGGACCTGAACGTCAAAGTCAACGATAACGAGCGGTAAAAACAACACTCGGTTTTTCTGAAAATCCATTCGGATTTGTCTTCGAAAAATCTTTCCCTCGGTCCGGCGTTCGTTCGCGGCGGATTGCCAGTCGAACGATATCATCGTAACCAGTCACTGTCGCGTACCATGAACAGAACCAGCGCTACTGCACTCAAAGAACATTTCGAAGAGACGCGACCGGGGTTCAGCTCGTACTTGGACTGCTTGACCAGATCGTACGGCACCGGTCTGGGCGCTCTTGCGTTCACGTTCGCCGTGGTGCACGTGGCGCAGCAGATCGTCATCAAGCGGTTTCCGGCGGTGCGCAGGACCCACATAGCCGTGTCCACGGTGGCCGGCGCGGCGGCTTCGTACATCGCGGCCAAGGACAAGGTGCGCAAATGCAGGGACTCGTGGGCCGCTTCGCGCGAACAGTGACGGCCGGACGATGCGGCCGTCTCGTCAGGTGGTACAGTGGTGGCGGCGGCGGAGGCGGTGACGACGGCGCCGAAGACGTCCAGGCCAGAGAGCTGATCGACAGACAACTGAAACTGGCGCCGGCCGGCGGCCATCAGGTGTTGATCGTCCAGCCGTACATAAAATGGGGCGCCAAAAAGGACAGGAGCACGAAGCCGGAAGTCAAGTTGGACGAGAGCCGGTCGCTGGTGCACACTCTGCACGAATGGTCGGTCGTGGACACGTTGTTGGTGGGCCTTACGTCGTACCGGAAACACACGTTCTTCGGTCCCGGCAACGTTGACGCGATCGCGCTCAGGGTGGCCGGCGACCGTCGCATCACGGCCGTTTTCGTCAGCGTCAACGTGCTGAAACCGATTCAACACCAACATCTGGAACACCGTTTCGGCGTGCCCGTCTACGACCGGTACCTGATGGTGGTGCAGATATTCCGCAGGCACGCCGTCACTAGGGAGGCCAAGCTACAGGTGGCCCTGGCCGAACTGCCGTACATCTGGTCGCGGATACGCGGCGTTCAGGACGGGTACACGGAGCGGCTGGGCACCGAAGCCGGTCAGATAGCTCTCAGCGGCAAGCTCGTGTTCGACGACAAGAAGGACTTGCTGAAGGCGTACGAGAAGAAGCTCAAAAAGTCGGTGGAAAAGCTGAGGAGCCACCGGAAACATTTGCGCTACAACAGGTCCAACAAGGATTTGCCCGTCGTCGCGGTGGTTGGATATACCAACGCCGGCAAGACGTCGCTGGTCAAGGCGTTGACGGGCGACGCGGGCTTAGTTCCCAAAGACTGCCTGTTCGCCACGCTAGACGTGACCGTACACGGAGGCGTGTTGCCCAGCAACATGACTGTGTTGTATGTAGACACCATAGGTTTCATATCGGATATACCTACCAGACTCATTGAACCATTTGTCGTCACACTGGAAGATGCCATGTTCGCAGATGTCATTGTCCATGTACGGGACATGTCTCACCCCAATGTCCTGGTACAAAAGACTCATGTGGAGGAGACACTAAAGAGCTTAAGCATTAACCCAGACTTGTTGAATAGTGTAATCAATGTTGGCAACAAAGTCGATCGTCTAGATAATATTGAAAACGATGGAAGTTCGGTGTTGATATCTTGTACTACTGGAAAGGGTTTAGATGAGCTCAAGAAAAAAATAGAAAGTCAAATAATTAAAGTCACTGGTAGACGAATAATTAAAATAAGGGTACGCACTGGTCGCGATGAATATGAATGGTTAAGGGCGCACACAGCCATTGTCAATATCGATACAGACGGTGATTATTCTGTAATAGAGGTTATTGTTACCCAATCTGATCTAGATGTGTTTAAAAGTTTGTTTATACGTAAAAATATAAGCAAATAGTTTTAATGTAGAAAATATTTCTTTTTAAATAAATGTTAACACAATTTTAGTAAATAATTGACTAGTTTTTATTGTACTAAAAATTACAAAAGTGAAAAATTTACATTTAACTAATATACATTTATGGTCAGTCTTTTTGGTATTAAGATTACAGTACCACAAATTGAAACAATAATAAATTAAAAATAACACAAAACAAAATAAAAAAATATTGTACTCGAGAGGAAGTTGTCCAACCTTTGTTACAGGAAAGAATCAACGAATATTTATGTAGCACAACCAGATTCTCCTGAAACAAAACAGATATACATTAAAATAGTGCAAAGTAAAATAAATTTCATGTAGATTCACTAATTAAATATATATATAAAAAAAATATTAACAAAAACGGATCTTTCAATTATTTTTATTCTTTTAACAAAATAAATAATACAAAAACGCGTAGTGTTTTAAATAATTTATATTTATGTATATATTAACAAATTAAATTTTAAAGATGTACCTGTTATTTAAATATTTTCATTCAATTTTGATTTCTTTTTCCTTCATATTATTGATGTATTACCGAGTTTATAGTTATTTATAACTTTTGTATGGTTTTTTTTTTCAAAGGCAACGAGTTAGTTACAGTGAACATTAATTGACATTAAACTTTAAAACAACTTACCACAATTTTAATATAATTATAAGAATATAATATGTGTTCCTATAATAATATTATCATTTTCCAGGTTAAATATATTATGTATGGTGAAATGCATTAGACCTCACCATTATTTATTTATTTTTTTTTTTAACAAAATTAGAGACAATTATTCTCTAAAATAGGGGTTCCAAGGCTGCCCGAATCATCGGCAATCAACATGGTAATAATTTATGCGCTTTTTAGAGCATCTCCACTCCTCTTTAAATTGGTTTTCATTTGCTGGAAGTTAATTTATGTCATAAATATCATGGCTATATATATATATATATATATACTCCTAAAACGATAACATAATGATCAATTTAAATATTATTAATTATTATTATTTATCATGTTATGCTTTTTTTTTTTTATCCAGTGGATGTTTTTCATGGTGAGGAATTAGGTTTGGGTCGTGCAATATTTGGTTATATAAGGATTCACCTGAAATTTTATTGTTATTAATTATCAAATTATAAAATATCGTAAGTTTAATGTATGTATATATATATTATATGTCACAGCTGATATGCAAATTTTGGTTGATGTTAACATCTGCCAACAATACTAACAGTTGTTCACAATTATTTACTCATGTAGCTAGAGAAGACAATACTTCAAACCAATAAATAAACCATACTAAATTTAATTATTTGTTACATTAGTATTAATTATAATGCAAGACAGTAGAAATAGAATATAAAATATTCACCATTGAAAATGTTATTCCACAAGATTAAGTTGGCACGTTCAATTTGATTATAAATTATAATTGAAAATCTCAAATTACTTTCACTCTTCCAAAACTTGTGAACACAATTTATAGTTCTGGCTTTTTAAATATTGACAAAACTCACACTAGGCACATCATCCATAACATACATATATATATAAATTATTTTTATCAATAATAAATACTGTGTGTAAATAATATATGTATAGCAAGATCAAGTAAATTGTAAATATTTTATTTTATTTTTGTAAGTTTTTATTTTATATAAATTTTGTTGTACCTAACATACTACAATATTATTATAAATCTAAACATCTATTGATAGCATTGGATTACAAGTAATCCATATTTTTATAATAAAATGATAAAAAAAAAATAATAATAATAAATAAGTAAATAATAACTGTATAAAACAATAAATACTACAAATATTTTTTCAAATTTATTAATTAATAATTACATAATATATAAGTGACATTTTAAAATGAAAGGTTCTATTAAGGTTTATTTATTCAAACACATAAATATAATAAAATAATAATTAAAAATATTATATTAGTCAATTGGTTTGTTATTATTATAATAAAATCATCATCAATCATCACTGGGTTGGAATTTAAGTTTTAACTTTTATAATAAATCAGCATCTGTAATATTAGCAGCAAGCAACAGGTGAATTTTATTTTAAGCGGATTGTTACCTCTGCCACAATAGAATTTTTTTATTATTGTCTTAATGTTTATTTTTGTTTTTATTAATTTTTAAACTATTAATGTTTAATTAATATATACTATAATAATTGTTTTTAATTCTTATAAATGCAATTTAGTATTTGAAAATAATTATCTGTTGACAAATTTATTTCATTATTCATTTATTTTTTCAATATTATACAGTTAAAGAGGAACTCAAATATTTTATTAATAGTAATAACTACTATTTATTAAATAAAAATATATTGTGGCAGTGGTGCTATCCTTCAGTAACAATGTATGTTCTAAGTATCTATAAAAAGTAATAATCAAAAAATACATCAAAAAATTATAAACATATTCCTATAGACAAATTCATATTTAAAAAAAAAATAAAATAAGTAGCCCAACAATATTTGATATAAAGTTATAATAATAATCTAATCAAGAAGTTTTGTGCAGAACTTGTATTTTACACTCCATTGTACAATTTGTATTTATTCAAATTTTATTCCTTACACAATTTTGTTTAAATTATAATGTTTTATCTTAAGAAAAATATGATTTGGAATTCAACATCCCATGTAATACACAACTTTTTATTGGATGTACAATACTTTTATATTTTATATATGTATATAAAAAAAAAATATATATATAAGATAATCTTAATTTGTTTTACTAAGTGGAAAATTATTTGAGATAATTATGAAATGTCAAAACATTAAAAAAAATTATTCTACCCATTATTTTTCTTTGTTGTCAATATTCATTTATGATAGAAATAGTCCTGACAAATACCTGGTTATTTTTGTCTGGTATATGGTGCATTGCGACCTCCATACCGACTACCTTGATTGCCAGTCGGTTTGGATGGTCCACTACTACCGCCAGTATTGTAATTTTTCCAGCCACGTCCGCCACCACTTTGAGAATTATCTAAAAAAAGAAAAACATTAGTTACAATTTTGAATAAATAATTTACATTTTAATATAATTGTGTTTTCACCTTGTGAATATGAATTCCCTGAGTAATAATCATCATTACCACCTCCATTATATGTTGCTACACCACCATACCTAAAAAATATTCATTCAGTTTTATTATCTGACATGATTGAAATACATGAATGATTTATTTTAAATAATTTATAAAATTAATAAAAGATAATTTACCCAGAATCAAAATGGGAATAATGAGACGAACCAGAATCACCATAGCCACCGTTGCCAGGATAAGCATTTGATCCTTCCATTGCTGATCGAGCTCTATCCAATATGCTCATTACTTTGGCTTTTCCTGGAACTGGAGCTCTTGGCATACGAGGTGGCTGAGGCGGCATTTGGCGAATTACTGCAGGCGGAGGTGGTGGAGCATGAATTATTGGTCCTGGATGACGAACCGGTGGAGCACCTCCAAATTGTTGCATTTCACGTGCTTGTTCTTGTGCAATTTGATCATTATGGTCAGGTATCAAAAATTTCCTAAGTTCTGCAAGTGCATAAGCAAGACGAGCATAAGCTTCAGCAGGAGGAGCATAAGCAGTAACTTGGACATGGAGTTCATCAGCAAGGTGCGCAAATTTTGGGTTTAATGAACTTCTCATTTCATCTTCCTATAAAATATAAATATCTTTAAATAAATATATTAATCAACAAATGATAAAAATTGTAAGCAAAATATTTTAATATGGAATATGCTATAAAATATGTGTGCAACTAAATACATTTTAATATATAGTTTAAATACTGTTTCTTTAAATGTTACAATGTATAAATGATTAATATTGAGTAAATCACCAAACATAAGAATTTTAAATTGTTTAAATGCTGTTAAAGGTAAGTATTATTAAAACTAAACACATACTTTTTCTTTGTTGCGCATTGATCCTTTGCCCAATATTGCCATTTTGGTCATAGTATCTTCTTGGAGACGTTTTAAAGAATTTCCTTTAGGTCCCAAAAGTTTACCAACAAAGTTGAACTAAAAATGTAAAATAAATTATATTTATGAAAAATTATATTAGAAAATCATTAATAAATTTACATGCTATGTTAAAAATTAATTATTTTTAAATTATTTAATACCCTTGGGAATTCTTTGGCTGGAACCATAATTTTGGTAGATAGTCGAATAGGTTTATCACTATTTATGTCCAAATATGCTGATTCTGGTTTGCCGTTGGTGTTTTGTGCTCTAGCAATTTCTAGAATAAAATAAATTGTAAATATTACACATATCATTTATGGCATTAGTAATAATAAAAAACGATATTTATATATATTTTTTTAATTTATTAAAATATTACCTATCAATAGTATATCATAATTTCTCAATAATATATTTTAGGAATTCACTTACATGGACTAATAGTGTAACATTACATACAATATTAATCCTTATCAAAATTTCATTTTGGATCCAAACAAAACAAAAAAAAATTTTAAATGTATATAAAATAAAGTAAATTTGTAAGTTTTAGTCTTTTAAAACAGCAAAATCTATTAAATCTATTCACAAAAAATAAATGCAAAATTAAAAAAATGATCTCAACTGTTTTAACAAACAAAATGTATTATTAAATTAATTTTGTATACATTTTAAATAGGCATTTTAGTAATTTTGGATCTAAATAATAAAATTTATAAGACTTGATAACATGTAAGATGTAGGCATTATTAAAGCGTATTTACTTGTTACATCTTTAAATGTTGATTAATAATAAATAAAAATCATAATCTCAGTTACATTCAAATCTGTGATGTTGTACATCAAGTTGAAGTTTGAATCTTGTTTATATGTATCTATTAATTTGAAATTAGATTTATGTTGAATCAGTGTAAATTAGGGTACAACTATAAATGCAAAGGATTTAAATGATCTATATAAATTATAAATTATTAATAATTATAACCTAATCAAATTCGATTGTAAAGTAAGTATGTTTTATTTAAATGCATTGTAGGTATACTCCTAGAGTTATTTTAATCCATATTTCCAACATGAATTAGGTAACTAATTTTAAGTAAACCAAGTTTATAATAAACAGAATTAACAGTAATTTATATGCATTTAACTATGAAAGTTAACTTATTAGAATTGAGGTAAGCCAGTTAAAGTTACACATAATGTATTAAATGAGTTTATTTATAGGAATAATGTTATGTAATTCTATGAAAAATAGAATTCTAAATTTATGTAGTTAATAATTAGTTACTAACTACCTCGGTTACTACCATACAGAACCAGTAATAGTTAGTGCAGGGAGAAAAGTATTGAAATGAATGAAAGTCAGACATTTGAGGATTTGAATAGTCTATAAATATCTTATAACAAGGGATTGAAAATCCAGTTTTTGTTTGAAGGAGAAACTCGCGAGTTATGCAATTATTTAGAACTATGGTATTTTACTAATCACCAAGTTACTGTTTTATATCTACATATTTAATATTAATTTTACCAAAATAAGCAAATGTTACATTTATAAAAAAAAAAAAATGGACCTAAGATGGTAAAATCTCTTGTACACCGGGAAAAATATATTTATACCTACAGCATGTACAAATTACCTTCCAAGTATGGACTTGTTTATTTAAAAGAAAAAAGAAATATCTGGAATTTCTTGTTACATATCTAGGTCCGAATCAAATGATGTTGATAAATAGGGTGACGCACATACGATTTACGACTAATAGAAGTCATAAAAATGTACCTAAAATAAGGCATCATGAAAAATAACTGACCTTCGTCGATGAGTTTCATTGTGTTCTGATGGGTAGAAGCGTCCAGAGCATACTTTTCCTTAACCAGGGCCGACACGTATTCGTTGGGCTTGGACTCAGAAGACATCTCTCCGTTGGCGCCATCGTTCATCTCGGTCGAAGACATGTTGTTCGGGCAACGACGGTTCACTGACAAACGCTAAGGACACAGCGAAAAGGCGAAATAATAATAGATTTACCGTCGGCGTGACAATGTTTGGACTTGGCGGCGTTTCGCGCTTAGTGCTTACACACGAGTTGGCAACAGTAGGTAGGTCGGCTGCGTCAAATCGTGTGACGAAAAGGTGTACGGCGTTTGGAGTGACGCGATTAGGTACGCGGTATGCAAAAGGTGCAAACCGTGATATAAGAACGAAATAATAAGCACTGTGTCGGCGAACACACGTAAAGAGAGAGTTTGGTTAACTCGGCTAACTCAACTGGGTAAGTAGGCGACGCGCGTTGAAAATGGCCGACAACACAATGATCCGTGAACATGAACGCCGTGCCGCAGTTCGTATGTGGTGGTGGTAGATGTGGCGGGGTGCGGCGGGTATTCATCGGTGGGACGGGCGAGCGGGCAGCATGACGCACGAAACGGTGTGGCGCAGCGTTTTGCAACGGCGGTGAAACGTTTGTAAATAATGAAAATCGATACCGCGCGACCGACGAAAAGTACCGCGTGCATGTACGCACAGCGCAGTGGCCCACAGATCGCAGCACCGGTTGCGCGCCGAAGAATTTCGCAGTTTTCGTTATAAACCCGTTATCGCGGGGGGTGGCACGGTTCGGTGCGCGCAGAGTGTATCGACCCCGTCGACTCGCGTGCCTTCTACGCGTACCCGCACCCCACGACCCATCGACACGACCGCCGACGTGTCACTCGTTCCGCACGTCCGTGGCCCGCGTACGCGCTTCAACAGACTCGTGGACCGACTCGGAGCGATGATCTGGTAGGAGGAGGGCATTAATTTGAATGTACGCCAAACAATTAATATTTGTCTACCTCTAACATTTTTCGAATCCATCGTTTACCCATATTGCTTAATTATCATTTAGAAGTGTCGTAGTATATTATTATAATGTTTAATGTATAATCATACGGTGATCTGCGACATACGCACTGAAGACATAACGTCCTCCTGATGATATGGCTATATATTGAGTGGCGTAGCAAGGATTTTTTTCAAGGGTTTTTTTTTTTTAATAAAATAAAATAAATCTACAAACATATGGTAAAGTAATAAAATAATTGAATGAAAATGATTATTATCGCCATTGCAGTCGATAACGTGAATTCGGCATATAGCAAAATAGATTTTAGCACGACCAAGCGATTGTATTCCTACATTATCAACATTATATTTTTGATATAAATACGGCCAGGGGAGGGGGTTAACACCCAACCCCCTTGGCTACGCCACTGACTATACTTACGATATCAGTTCTGAAAACTCTTGACCGATCCTTATAGACGCAATTTGTGGAGGGGGGAGGGTAAAAGTAACAGATATCCAAAATCTTGAGATAACATCATAAAAAAGATAGAGGAGCTTCAGCATCCCAGTTTTTGTATTGAAATCGCACCCCTGTCATTCCCATTGGCGCGTCTAGGGGGAGTTAAGGGATTGTAACCCCGCTCGAAATTTCTTCGACTTTCGAGGCCTAGTATAATAACCTATATACTTGTCTTATGTATAAGTATATAATATATATTGTAATAATGTAACCCCTCCCGAAATTTTTTTCTAGTTGGGGGTTGGGCCACTGGTTATTCCTATCTGGTTAATAAGTGTGCTGAGGCCAAATACTTCGTGTTCCTATACGTAAGTTGATTGATAGATCCATTGATGATCCTCCTTTACTCTCACAAGTGAACTTCATTACTTCAAAGTTAATTCATGTCCAGCAACATAAACTAATGAGACAATGAGTTCCTTTTGTTGTTCCCATCCACAACAACTCACCAACGGAATGAACTAAAACCGATTGACCATATATGTGTCTGGGTAACGACAAGTCCATAGTTTTTTGGCCATCGTTAATTGAATGTTTTTGAATTTTGTCATTTATATATAATAATAATTAATATATTGTAATATGTGAAATGTAATTACCTATTGTTTTAATTATTGTTATTAAATTTTTCCTAATTCTAAATTCTATAATGTTTATTGTATAATTATTCATATCTCATACATTGGCGCAACTAGTTCTAAAGTATTAGGGGGCTGCAGCCAGAAATAAATACCTAAATTAATTTACTTATTTTCATGCTTTCCAAAAAACTGTAGGAGTATCTCGAGAATTTTCTGGTTTATTTTATTTTCAATAGTAGCAACTGTACGAGTATCTGCGACTGAATACTTTTTTTGGTATATTAAAAATACTAAATTATTATTTTTTGTCCATTTAACCGCCGTAATGCTATTGGCGTTGCTGTATGCTTGCATAATATTTATTAGATAAAAATATAATTATTAAATTATGAATATTGCGAAATAAATTTTATATTTAATTTACTTTTGAACAATTCTTTACGTCATTTTGTATAATATGTATCTCACTATCATATGCTAAAATTATTATTAAATCTAAAATAAACAAAAAGGGACTAAAATACATTTTGAAGGGGCTAACTAAGCCTTCTAAGTCCCTCCCCCCCAGTTGCGCCAATGGTCTCATACAGATATTATGTACCGAGGAATCGCCTGTAAAATATACATAAAAAAAGTTATCACCTTAATTACAAATGTACCTAACCTATTATTATATAATAATAATATACTTTATTTATTAAAAATGTTCAAAACCTAAGTTAAAATGGATTTAAACTAGTTGTTATTAATTAATTATTATAACAACAATTTCCAATTGGCAATTGCACACATTCAGGCTGTTGATATATTATGTACAAACTACAATTAATGTATAAAAGATTAATTGCATCGATATTAATACGCTATTTTCTATAAATTTCATCAATATAAATTTAATTAGATTTACTTTTATTTAGAAAATAGAAGGTTATATATTATATAGTTAATTAAATAAAAGATTAAAATATATTTTTAACAAAAACAAAAAATGTTTGTGTTGCGATATTTGGGTAGAAGGACTTAGCTCCTTTACTACCCACATTTGATCTGTTCAGACAACAGTGGAGCGGAAGAAGGAAGAAAGACGATTTCCGGCACCGTACTCGACCAACAATTCTATATTTTTCCCGGAAATGGTATAGCGACGGACATTTATATTTCGTATTTGTCTTGTCGTTCCCATGGCACACGGCATCCGACCACAGTGGTGCTACGGAAATTTGATGTGGGGGTCGCGGATGCAATGTGTGCAAAATAAATATAAACACCTATATAGGTACTGGACCAATGAAATAAAAATGTATATTTACATTATAATGGTTTTACGAAAAATGAAAATTATTTTAGATAGGTATTATTTATAGGTTTTTATCATGGTCAAATACTCAAATAGTGGAATTTAACTAAAAAGGATTGCTTTCGTTCTTATATTACTGAAAGAACATGTGAAACCTTAAAAAATATGACTTTTCACTTCGTATTCGGTATTCGTTCAGTACTTCAGTGTTCTTAAAACTAGGGGATAAGAATAATACTCACATGAAGTCTTAGATATTAAACTCTCGTCGAGTCAAAATACTGAAATTATTCCACTGTTATATAATTTATATACGTCATAATATATTATGTATAATATACGAGTACAGCATACTTACATTGGGATATTGGATCGTAATATTGGTATTTTATCTGAAACTTCCATAATATTAAAATTCAAAATGATTCCATGTTTTGTATTATATTCTGTAAATTATTACAATATTATAAAACGGCGCAATAAGTAGGTACGTATGGAATTTTATAATATCTAGTGTATAGTATAATAGTAGTGACATAAGTGGATATTTGGTCATATTCGTGGAGAGGCTTAACATTTTTACCATATCCATTAGCGTCAGTGGCGTAGCCAGGGGGGGGGCTGAGGGGGCTGCAGCCCCCCCTGAAAAGTTAAGAAAATTTAAAAATTAACAGGTAAAACAATTTATTGTATATATTAATAAACCACCGCTGTGTAAAAAATTGATCAGCCCCCCCCCCCCCGAAAAAAAATCCTGGCTACGCCACTGATTAGCGTCAACACATTATTAAACACTTCAAAGATACTAGAAGATATACTAGAGATACTAGAACCTTCCAAGGGGGCTTGACTACGTTCTGGAGGGGCTTAAGCCCCCCAAGTCCCCCCCAATATCCGCTTATGAGTAGTGATGAAATATGTAAAAGCGTTATTTAATATTAATTGATTAATTATTGCAATGAATTTATATCATAATACAGTTGTTGTTGCAAAGATATATTTTTTTAGTTCAATATACAATTTGATAAACTTTAAGCGATGCAGTTATAAAATATAAGCTAGGCATAAAAACACGAGAGCAGTCAAGTTTCATTAAGAAAGACTGTTGGGAAGGATGTGCATCTGCAGCTCATTTACTGTTGTAGTAAGAAATATAAATAGTAGGTATAAGCATAATAATATATTAATATAAGCATAATATCATGTATAATATATGCAGTATGCCAGTATGCACATCGCGTATACAATGCGTATATATTCGTTTAAAAGGAAAAAACAAGTTGTTTTAAAAAGATATAATATTTTGTACGCAAAATTATACTAACACATATGTTATTGTTATATAATATTATATATTATGGTTGTGTAGTTGTTACTACATACCAATATTTTTCACACACAATTTTCGTAAAATGTTCCTACATATATTTTTTCTTATATCTACATGGCACCAAGGCTGCCTTACAATGTAACATTTATAATATTATATTATTCAACTGAAATATGTATTGTTTTTTTAGACGTTGCTTTAACGTTAAGAAAAAATGTTTTTTAAAAAATTATTGGGTGTTTAAATGATTTGTCGTTACACAATACTTTTTTTGCTATAGTAAAAATCATCTATAACATTATATAAAATGTAAGCAGAAAAACTATAGAATACAAAATGTGTTACACTATATGTAATACGTATGTCGTACCTATATATTATCATAATATATTAATATAATATACCAAATGTAATATATGATATATTTAGTATATTTTAGTATACAAAATTATTTATTAATTATTAAAAAAATATTTAAAAATTGGATAATTCAAATTTTAACAATTTAAATATAAGTTTGAATAACTAATTTATTTTAATTTAGTAATATCTGAAAACCATTCATTAGTTTTTACGATTAATGTATTGATGATTTCCACTTAGAATCTGTGTACTTTGTGTTTTTATCCCCAGAATCTTCAGAAGTTTTTTGTATTTTAGACTTGATTTGCATATTAAGATAATATTTCACTTATTACATTTTTCATAATTTTCTACGATTGAATAAATGAAGTTTAAAACTTCTATATTATATTTAAATATAATATCAACGAGTCTAATATAATAATTTCATTATAATATAGGGGTGACAGATGGAAATATTTTTGACTTCTTGATTAAGTACATACATTTTTTTTTAGATTTTGAAAATAATGATAGAAATCTAAAGTATTATAAAAAATATTTTACATTCCTTTATATAATCAATAGATTATTTTAATATAAAATTAAGCTTGTTTGCATAACAATGAACAAACATTGCAATTTTATGTATTTTGCCTTAACTAGTGACTGTAAACTATTATTATATAGTTATGTTATATCCCGTCTCATTTGCAATTATTTGTGTTATTTCAATTTTTTTTTACAGTTATATCTATACAAAAATAAAAAATACCTAATGAAGTAATAAAATACGTTTTAAGCTAAACAAGTAATAGAACGGTCAAAACTGATATCAATAAACCACAAAAATCATTGTTTTAACACAACACAGCTATAAAATAAATCAGGAATTCTAAATATTGTTTGCCAGTTGTTCGTTATCTTATGAAAATGAAATTATTTTCAGTTGTTCTATTATT
The DNA here is from genome assembly GCA_020882235.1 of Schizaphis graminum. Lineage (NCBI taxonomy): Eukaryota > Metazoa > Arthropoda > Insecta > Hemiptera > Aphididae > Schizaphis > Schizaphis graminum. The sequence continues at coordinate 66,184,863 of CM037032.1, forward strand.
ATTTATTACCAACCACGAAAGCTTTTTTTTGCGGGTATATGTTGATAACTCTTGAAACTATTTCATAGAAATTGAGACTACTTTTTAGAAATCTAAATTATCATTAAAAATACTCGACCAGTTCACTGAGTACAAAAACCCATTCATAATATTATAGCTGCCCTTACATAAACTATATACAAGTGGTTTAAGAAATATTTTTAAACTCAACTACTGTAACCACTGATCATTAATTAATAGAAATTGAAAAAATTGACTGGTGTTCCTAGATTGTCTAGAAATATTCATATACAATTTATTTTTAAATTTTGTTTCTTAATTATTTCTGCGAAAGGGCTATAGATATATTTGACAGTATTAAGACCTCTAACACTTCCTCTAATTATGTTCATATGTATTCAATATTATATTTTTCAGCAATCAGTCTTAAAAGAATCATTCAAAATCGGACATTGACACATTATGATTATTATTCTAGGTGTTTTAAAGAAATTCTTCTTTAAAAAAATCGCGTTATAATCTATATTAAAAAAAAATATATTATATGTTATATAAACTTTCAAGTAAGCTAAATGAGGTTTTGAAAAACTAAATCCCAAGTCCCACACAAATTGTACTTGTGTATCATTACTACCGTTTGTACTTGAAATACAGAAATATTAAGATTAATTGATATATTATATCTGTGCAATAGACGTCGTGATCATTATTATCATAAAACGCGTGTTATTACTTATTTTAATGTTAGTCGCACTAGTTGATAAAAAAACAAAAATACATTGAGTTATTTGCATGAAAGGGTCAAAATAACACAGGATTTTCGAGTCAATTTAAATTTACATTAAAATACTTTCTTTGATCCACTTATCACAATTGCAAAGTGAAAAACATTGAATTAATTATTATTGGTATTTTTATTTTTATAAATATCTGAATTTAATTTTTGAAACTTTAGTGTTGATTAGTTTTTCGTTTAACATTAACTTAAAAGTTTAATGAGAAAATAAGAACGGAAGATAATAATCCAATGCAATTATGGCTGACGGTTGGCCAAGGTATTATTACCAGTATTACCTATACAATTATTTTCTTAAGTTTGAAGGTTCTACTTCTACTGTAGTTAATATAATATTATTAAAAATACACGTTATTGTAGACTTTTTTGTATGAATGCAATTAATAATTTTTATTATTTGATTTGCTATAACAGATATATGGAGACGAACGAGTGGCAATTGGCAAACCATATTATTATAGATTGTGTAAATAAAACTACGTAATTGTTAATTTCACGATCGTGGATCATTGAAAAACTTTCGGGCCTTTATAGTACCCCCTTCCTTCGGCTCCGAGCTTTTCTCTCTACGGACCTGTATCTGTCGAGTTCGCTGCGAAAGTTCTTGTACAATAAATGACATATTTTTAATAAAACACCTACGTGTTCCCACTACCGTGCACGCACGGTGTTTCGATATTATTTTGCCAACTTCCTTCTTTTTTTCACCATCAACCGCTACGTACCTACACATTACTTGTGTGTACGTAGAAATTTAGAAGAACATTATGTTATTAATAGAAAAAATGTAAAATAAAATTTATTCGATTATATTTCTTCACGTATCACGTATTCGCTATAGTGCAGTGTGGTTTGAGGGTATTTGAGCTGACAAAAGAATATTATTATTTAATATTGATTTTATATTATATTATGTTATACAGACATACAGTTATACTAATATTACACATTATTATTTATTATATAAGGTTTACAATTCTAAATTAAAACTTTAAATTATTTTACAGTTCACTCAGTTAGAATAGTTATTAAAATCTACTATCTATAACTATTTATTTTTGTAATTAATATACGTAAATCCAAAATCACACACATTTTTTCTGCAATAGCGTCAGTCAAAGGTTTCACCTTTGATGTAATAAGACAGTTCCAACTCAAAACATAGTTTTGAGAAATTCAATCTGAAATTGAATCTGTTCCCAAATGGTTAGTTTTAAAGCTTTAGAACTTTGTAACTATTTATGTTACCCGAAGCTTATTATTTTTTATATTAACCCACTTAGTTAAATCTCAACCAGACACCAGAAGCCGGGATCATAGCACTTTAAAAATAGATATATTTTATATATATTATGATTAAGTTTAAACTATTTTAAAAATACTATAAAGTATTAAAGTGTTTGTACAATTACTTAACCAAGCCATCTTTTTTAATTTTAATTTTTATTTGTATCAATTTTAAACATTTGCTAAATTCGTTACATACGACACATATTCCATCTGACTGATAATGACTATCATTGATGATCAGTTAATCAATTCATAGATAATATTAATGTTGGAGTTGCGACGTTTCACGTTTTACAATTGCTCATTTTATATATGTAAAAGTGGTGTAGTTTCAATTTAAAAAAAAATTAAGTATCTATTATGTGGATGATCTATTGTCCTGGGTTAAATTATAAATTCCGCCCTAACCTGTTATAATTCGAGTAGTGTCTTAGCTAAAATTTCGCCAATGGGTATTTAGACAAAAATTGCCGCCCTGGGCTGTCCCCAGGCAGCCCCTGCCTACCGCCGGCCCTGTGTGGATCGCGGTGAATTGATCGCCGAACGAACTTTTTTAGTTTTTTAATTATTTTATTACCATAGGTATATTTCCGAGTTTTATGTTTATTATTTTAGAATATTCAAGTATTTATATTGATTTATTTTAAATAACGAACAGTTAATCTAATTTAAATTGCGGTCAACAGATATAGCAATATATAGATATACTATGAAAGGTACCATTAAATGATAAACACATGATGAGACCATTGAACAATACCTATAGGTAATTAATATTTTGTTTCCAGTTCCTAACCGTAGGTAAAAACTACCCGCTATTAGACATATTTTTCTTCGTAAAAATGTATTTCTATAAAATGTTCGTTTCCTCAACAACACAAAACGTAATTTGTAATTACAGGATAGTTATTAGCACAAATCCTACTGGAAAAATAGATTTCTGAATATAATTCTTATGGCCAAATTGGATATTCCTCCTTTCCATTACTTATCACTAATTACGCCAATACGTAAGTGGTTTTCGATGTAATCAGACATTAAGATTAAGTTTTTTCTCGACTTTCTCGAACCCAGTCTTTACGAGCCGTCACAACCAACACAATATCTTCAGTTTAGTTTCGATTAACCGCCGTCGGTTCATTTTTCCGGTTTGGTTAACAAAGCATGTGCGGGGTAATACACACAAGTCATACAACCTCGGGCGGCAACAGCAATTATATTAATTTTAATTTAAAGGATAGCTCAATATCGTCTTTTAATTTTGTTTTGTTGCTTTTTTTAAGTCAGTTCATCTTCTCCGTATAATAAAAAAAATAGCGCATATCGTCTAATAATTCTGTATTTTAAAAAAAGTGTAAAGAAAATAAAATTTAAAGTTAATACAAATTGAATAGTAGTCATCCTTAATGGGTGGTTTATCAATTTGAATTTAAAATGTCCATAAAAATAATTGTTTTTATACATTTTTGAGATTTTGTGGCTTCAGTATGTAATACTTATGATGAATCTTGTATTCAATTTTCAAAATTTAAATATAGAATAAAAATTTTTTATTATGAATTTTTAATTACAATAAAATTAGCAATATTTTTTTTTAAATTAGCGATGTCACAACTTTTGTCAAAGTTCTAACTTCAAATGCATATAAAAGTTTAAAAAAATGTACATATGTATTTTAAATAACTTTTTATAAATCATATCAAAAATCGAATGCTAACAATGCTAACAATGCTAACAATTGCAAGTGTTCAATATTTTTATTATTATTTATTACAATTTACAATTAGTATCCGTACTTTTCAAGTAAATAATGCTGCATTTAAATTTGTTATACCTATGCATAGCATAGAATAATATTGAAGTGTAATAATACTATTTTGACGAAAAAAAGTTGATCTATTAATTTTATACTAGAGAATATATTTTGATGATAAGTAAGTAACTTTATATAATTTGTACACTTATTATAATACTAAAAATAAAAGAAACTGCTATTTACTCATATATCTTAAACACTTACGTATGTAGTATGGCATTGTTAATACATTTTGTTATTTTTATTTTGTATTTTCGTTATCCTTTTTAATTTACAGAGTTACAGCAACTCATAAAGCATAATCCCGACATAAAGTCTAAGATAAATGGATCATTTTTTATCGAGAAAACAAAAAAAAAAGATTAAATAGTCCCAATCTAGTATATCTACTGATTCAACATCACTAAATGAAACTCGTAAATATCGTAAACCAAGCGGCAAACGAGTAGGTAATAGGTATGTATAATTTCATTAAAAAGACATTATTATAGTTAACTTAAGGATTTAAGGTGAAATAATAGTTTATTTTTGCATAAACGACTTGAAGAAACAATACTTAAATTAAAGAGACTCAAGGAAGACGATAAACGTATGTTAATAACACAGTTCTAAAATAATTACCTATGTTATAAACTATAACTATTTATAACTATTTATTATTTATTTATTTTTAACTATTTATTTATTTTCTGTTTGTAACATATAAGATTATATAAGAGTAAGAATATGTAAGTATGTAACATAGAATTAGAAATTATGCGTTTTGTAAACTAAATATTGTGTTTTTTTAGCTTTAATATTAGAGTGAATGATTTTAGTATTAAACTTAAACAAAATAATATTGGCCACAAGTTATATTTTAGACTTAAGTTAAAATTTTAATATTATTTATAGATATAATAACTCACTTTAAAATAAAAATATTGATTACCTTTATAGCCTTTGAGATGCTCTAGATAATTAACTTTTATGATTGGCTAATTAATTTTAAATTGGTTCTAATAAACGTGAATTTTCTATGTTAAGTGTGGATCAATAAAAATAGTATTCTGACATACTGTTAAATATAAATTTTTTTTACTAATAAATCTAGATGTAAAATAATCAGCTGATATTCATCACCATGAAATGGTATAGATGATAAACATCGGCTTAGTAGAGTTAGTAAATATAGAAAATCAGTAATAATTTCAACAAAATATGAGATAGGTTACAAAAAAAAAAACACATCATTGTAATGTCAATATATTCATCACTCTACTTAGAATTTAAAATCATTATAAATATAATATGATAAATTGATAAGTATAACAAGTATAAATATAATATATTTATTTGAAGATGAACATTTTTCAGCAATGCTCTTTAATATCTTTAAACAGATTTATTTTCGAATTGGATGGAGTATTAACTTTTGAATTCGTAGAGCTTTATTTTTTAAGAAAGAAATATTGATTGTTTAACTTTGAATTGATTTAAATTATCTTCTTTATTTAATGCTTTAATAGAATACTATATAGATGAGTAAACTACATTGAATATTGAATTAAAGCCTTTATTTGTGGGTTATATTTTTGAATTAATTTATAATTATAATATTATCATTATGTTAATATGAAATAATGAGGTTCTCTTATGACTTCTCTCCTAATTAGTCTATCAATGTAGATATGTCTCTTCAAGAAAGTCTACAAGTTCGGTTAATGTACTTTGATTTTTGTTTTCACTCCGTAGGTAATACCTACTTAATTTAATGATTTAAAACAATCAATAGTTCTATTTTCATGGACATAATTCCAACAATTCACGTAAATTGTGAATTATAAGTCTGTATAAATATGTATCACAGCATTAATTAAACCTATGTGTTTAATCGAATTTAATGCTACAAATATTCTATTTTCTACAGAACAGAAGAACGTATACTAATATTAGTAGGTATATACAAATTTTAGATTCTAAGTGGACGCATGAATGTAACTCAATGATGAGTGTTTCTTTTGTGTTTATTGTCACTTTTTGGAGTATTTTTTAAAAGTCAAAAACCTAAAAAAAATTAATTGAAGGTAACTGACTGAAATCATAAAATCCTATAGGAATATAATAGTCACAATTTTAGTTATTTTTTAGTTATTTAAAAATGATATTTGTGGGGTCTTGAAACTTCTCTTTAGTGTATATATTATTATTTTCTACATATACATACAATAATACAGTAATATTATTACAAACGTGTGATAATAATTGACACGCATGGAAGTTACTGGTTTTTGATCGTCATCTGCGCCAATTTTTACTACCCGGCTATGACGCCTTCGTTAATTATCAGAATAACGTTTATTAATTTTTAACTTTATAGTTTCTAGTATAATATAGGCAATAACCATTACCCATGATGGCAAATACCTATTTCCTAGTATTTTACGGTAATATAATCGTTAATGTAGTGCACATTATTATTTATTATTTATTGTTTAGTCGTAATTATAAATTATATATTTATGAGCGCCATATACTCAAATAACATATAATTTATACTCAATGATATAATACGTATATTATAATATACAAAATAATAACAACAATGCAAATAATGTCTGATATCGTGTCTTCCGACCGTAAGTGGTTAGGTAACCTAGGTAGATACCTACCTACCTATAAATGCACATATTTAGCTATTATTATACGCCTATACAGCTAGTATAAATAGTATAATTAATAATTCATTAATCCACGTTGTCCGAAAAGGCACACCAATGTCCAACGATTTACTTTCAAAATTTCGATATTATTGAATCTCCTGCAGAATAAAACAATAACAATATTACACTTATAAACTCATTACACTGCAGGTAACGGCAATTATGCTTATCAATTTGTTAAAACACATTATGTCTACATTCTACGTAGTTGTCGAGTAAATAATAAGGACCAGGTGATGTTTATTGTTTAATAAATTTAATAAACGAAAATACCTTAGATTATGATGTTTGAGACGGATGGAGTTAAATGCTATACTTTTCCAAATAATAAAAAAAAAAATTGCGTTTAACTCGTTGATAAAAATTCAGTAGCGTATTTACGAGAGGGGTGCTGGGTGTTTCCACCCCCTCAGGGATTAATGATTTAGCAAATAAAAACAGAAAGCTTGATTTCATTTTATTATTTGACTATATTTATACATATAAATAATATATAATGTAATAAACTTTTCACCCTCCCCACCACAAAAAAAAAAGTTGTAAATACGTCATTGGATAAAATTGTTAAGCATTTTGTTTAAAAACAAAAAAAATAATCCATGTATAAATATGAGTTATAGCCTATAGGTATATATCATTTTTAGATTCTGAACGAAGTGATGAATGTATTGCTTTTACTATGATGTGTGTTTTTTTTTTTTTTTTGTGTCTGACTCCAACATTTGGAGCAGTAATAATGCTCCGATTTTTGACTTCAGCCCCTCTTTGAATAGGGAATTGAATCTAGTTGGTACTTTAGGGGGGTCAAAATTAAAATTTTCTAATAGTTTTCAAAAAAATCGAGAAAAACAAAAAAAAATGACAGAAAAATGGAAATTTTACGGAAAAACCACTTTTCGACAAAATCGATTTTTTGATTTTGCTGTAACTCAAAAACGAATTATTGTAAATACTTGAAATTTTCACAAAATGTTTATATTATGGTTATCTCTTTACAGTTTTTAAATAATCTCAATTGATTTGAAATATGTATTAAAATTATGATTTTTTTAAATTCCAGGTATTACCAGTTACCACTAAAAGATGTGAATACGTATTTGATTTCGAATGATTATGAAAGTAAAGCGATGCCTTATTTATTACAATAAAGATTTTGGGGTAAAAAAATACTGCGTCAACGTTTCCTTGGAATCAAACTAATAATATTCTTAATAAGCAATAATTTATAATAGATAGATTTAATTTTTGTAATGTTAAGACGTGTTTTATTTTGTCAAATTTTTAATTTTTTTAACACTAAACCCTATAATCAGAGTTAATAGAGAATTAAGGAAAACTTTCATGGACTTCACAAGAACGGTGATAATTCAAGTCACCCGATAAAATATAAGCATTATTTTATTTATTTTATTTTAATTATTCTAATCAAGCTACATATAAATTTAATTAATAATTTAAGTAATATATTTTTTCACTGAAAATAATACTACGACTACCTACTCGTACTATAGTATGTACTTTATTACTAAATGCGTATGTACCTATACTAGTGATTGGTGAAGGTATGGTAAGGTACCAAATACAGTACTACACATCACGTACTCACGTACTCACGTTGAAACATATATATTATATTCATATAATAAACATATAAACTTTATAATAATATTATAATATGTATCGTTTATCTGTATTATTAATTATTATTTATTAGGAATTCGTCGATTTTATTATTTATTTATTTGTTTAGCGTGCTGTGTAGCGTCTACTTTATAAATGGTTTATATTGCAATATTGCTATTTTATTTTTTGAATTACATGAAATTCGATGTAAATTATTTAGGAGGATGCATAAATATTTTATTTTAGATATATGGTAAACCTCATATTATATATTATTTCCAATTAACCTTATTTGCCGAAACGAAAATACGATCTCGTATTGCATAATATATAATACACATGGCGATATGCAACTAATTAATAGATAAATTTCGTAATTGATCTACTGAATTTCACAGGTATTGGCTGATAGTATATGTAGGTATAATATATATAAACACATCAAAGAATAAATAATACGAAACAGAACTGAAAAATAATGTAAACCATACGAGTCCTCACACATAAGTGACATAATAACGTTCCCAATTATAAACTTTTTGTTTTAAAAATTAAAAGCCTTTATATAAGCAACAAATTTTAATTAAATTTGTCCTATAAATTTTAATTTTTATACGGCACAATATATTTAGTGGTGTCGTAACTCTTACTGCACACTACTTAGCTTTGCATCCCCGGCAGTATTATACGGCGCTAATGTGCTATAAGTAAAGTATTTAAGTATCGACTCATTATCACTGATATATCATTGCGTATCACGTGGGGAATCTAAAATCCAAATCTAATTTGCAATATAAGTGGATGGCTGGCATCAAGACTAGGTACTTGATGCGAATTACACTCAGACATACACTATTTATCAGAAGGTTACAACTTACAACACAAACAATTTTAAGCACCGAGTTGTTCACAACAATTTATTATTAGTTAGGTATTGTTTTAGTGACATGTCACTACCACTTACGGTACGCTATCCTCTATGTTTTGTATGACTGTATTTTATCATCTTTAAAAATAATTTAATTTCATATATTTATGATATAATCTAACCTGGAAATGGATCACTTGGATGAGCTTGAACAACATGAGACTATGTTTTGTTAAATAGAAATCAACCATTGAAATAATATGTACCTACGGAGAAAGTTAGGCGATTTCCAAAGGCTTATCGATAAGTATCATAAATCATATAATATAAACTATAAAGTTAGGTAGTAATTATACATTTTATTAGAGCTCACCACCATCTTTCATAGGTCTATATCAATAATTAGGGGATTCAACAGTAGTTTTAGTTGGTTTTACAAATATTTTAGAGACTGGTCACAATATAAACAAAATACACCGAATATGTTTGGTGGGTATTATTTATATAAAAAAAATAAGTTATTAGGTTTAGTCGATTAAAATTACGAATAGTATATTATACCTTTATTTTTTATTCTTTAGGCAAATCCTCTCTCGTCAAAGAGGAGTACTATTATGTATTACTATATTGTTATAGTCATACGTGTAATATATTTCGAAGTCATGGTTTAATTGTAGTAGTTATATATACATTACTCAAATCTAATTAATGATTAATATATGAGTCTAGGGATGTTAATTCTTTATGTTAGCCGTTAGAGTTTGGATAGGTTATGTTAAAGTTAAATTATAAAAATTGTTATTATTTAACATTTAAAATTATATATAAATAAAAGTCGATCATGACATCACCAACTCTGAACCTTTTTTCACTTTTTTGAATAGAAGTGGGGAAGTTGACATATTATAATAAATTATGTGAGAAATAGAACGACAACCCCTCCTCCATCCCTTCGCAAAATATTTTAGTCCCATTCTTGAGTGTTTTCTTCGTGAATAAAATAATTTTATCTGTAAAAGTTTGAAACTGTAACTAAGTATTTATAATTTAACTTTAAAAACTTTGAAGCTTAAACAAAAAATTAATTTACAAATTAGATATTTTAAGAATTGTGTTTATGATATTTTTAAAAACTCAAAAATCTGGCTCTAATATAAAAAAAGGGTGTATAAATAAATGTATAATACAATAAATAATAATAATCATTTAATCACCTTATAAATATATTGTATTATAATTAGCATTGGATGATAGTAATATTTGATATTAAATATTATAATAAATAATAAGTATAATAAATTGATAATACAATAAAATATAGGTACGTTTTGTATATACCTTTTTAACCTATTACTAAAATAGCTGATATAGCCATATACCTCATTTAACTAATTGTAATAGTTAACACAGTTAAAACTTCTTTAGCTTGAGGTTTTATTGAAGAAGAGGTTTATTCTACACACTTAAAATTTAAATTAAATTAGACACTGACCACTGTGACATTTTTAAAAATGGTATAAAATCTGATAATTTATTTAAATATCTACTATCTACGTATATATAGTATAAACATATTATTGTTTATGTTTCCAAATAATTACTTTTTATAAAAACTCGTAGACATTAACGAAAATAAAAATGTTGTTTCAACCTCACAATTATTGAATTTAGTTAGTACCACAGTTCACAATTCATAAAAATTTCAAAACTGTATTATGCTTATGCTATTTGTTATTGTTTTATATTATATACTATATATTATATTATATTTATATATTCACAAGATTAAAAAATAATAATAAATAATAATTTCCTTTTTGTTTAAGTTATTTTTTTATGTGAATTTTATATATTAAAGATTATATTATAGGCTTAAGTAATTATCGATAATAATAACTACTTTACATGTATATTTATAAGTTGTATCTATTGTATATGATCTATATACTGTATATAGTATATTTTAATATTGTATTCATTGTAAATTATACATAATTAGATTTTTAAATAGTTGATGGAGAATTATTTCTTATTCTCTCGAGTCCTAAGTCCTACTCTATCGGTAAGCAAAAAAAGACAAATAACAACTGATTTTATTGTGTTTATTATAAAATATAAGTACTTTAAAGTATATGATATACATATATTATTATTCAAGTAACCACGACAACCCCTTAAGGAATATCATAACGTTAGTCATTTTTGTATATCTTTAAGAGTTTGACAGGTAATATTTTTCAAATAAATAAATAAATAAATAAATATTCTTTATTAAACATGACATATATTATATCATATATAATTTATAACTTATGAGTTATGACATTTTACAATTATAACAGATTAGATTTTTTAAATTAAAAATCCAAATTAGACTACGGAATATACCCAATTTTGTATCTTATATTTGTATTTATGTACAAGTATAATACCTAATACTACTCGCATTTAAGAGTTCGCAAATAGGTACTATTGGTAATACTAATAATGTATTAAGTTATATAAGTCAATATTATTTTTATAGAATTTGACACAAAATAAAATTCATCAATTTTCTATGGTAAGATCGATTATAGAAATTAAAATAATAATTACTAACTTAGAAGTAAGTAAAGAGGTAATAGAAATTCCCTAGGTAATGTGAAAATAATGTAAACTAAAAATAAAATTTGTTATTTTATTTGAAATGGAAAATTAATAATTAAAACAACTGATCCTTTAGTCAATTATTTTAAAGACAAAAGATTTTATTATTTTGTACAATTATAAAAATCCCCCTTTTTGAATGTAATATTTGTATACTTATAATTATTTAAAGATGATAATATGTAAACAAAGGGTGAAGTTGTGAAAGTTCAAAGATGAATGTTATAGGTGTATACAATATGAACAATAAAAATCATTATGCAAAATATATGCAAGAATAAACCCTGTTTTTATTAAAAGCATCTCCAGTATAATAGGTTGTCGTAAAAATAATATTGACCTTATGAAATCAATAATTATACATTTCATTTGAAAAATACTAAAACGTTGAACGAAATAACTTCTTTGCGTACACAAATAGCTTTATTAAGAATTAATTATTATTTTATATGTTTAAATAAATTGATGAAAATTGGTATTATTTATATTTTTATTCTCTAAATAAAGTATAATTTTTACTCTGAAATTTGATTTTAAATTTCAACACTCCTATTTCTAAACGTATGTGAACAAACAATATTATTTATAAAATGTTTTTAATGAGTTTCTTTTTAAATGGTGAAGTTATTCTTAAAACTGCCCAGAGACGCAAAAAAAGCACAAAGGATATATACGTATTTGATGACATAGCTCTTGGTGACTTATTTTTTAAGACACAAAGAAAGAACAATAGGTACAATAAAAAAGAGAACATATAAAAACAATTCACAACTCGTTTGCTTTAGTGTTGTGTAGGCTTTTATTTAATGGTTTTTAAACATAGCTTCAATAAAAATAAAATATACTAACAAATGTTAAATGATTTTATATTAAGACCGTTTTAAAGTTTACATCAAGCATAACTAAACTTTTATACCAAATTAATAACAGAAATAAAAATAGACGTCTTTGATACTCTTTTTTGTTTTATATTAGATGTTTTAAGTACCTTAAATATGATATATTATTTAAAATTTAAAAACTCTAGGGATAATAATATCCAATTGGAAATTTATGCTTACCTATTACGGTTTATACAAACTATTCTAAATTTATATCACATAGCTACCTAAATTATTTTAATCCATTATATAACATACTTCATGTGTATAATAATTATACTTATAATATAAATGGATTATATTTATTTATTATTGGTTTTTATAAATTCCAAAAAAAATTTACATGTACCTATAGTGACTTAACTATTGTATAAATATCTAAAAATTGTAAAAGTTGTTGATACATCGGCTCTGACGGTTATGAGTGGAGCTAGTAAAGTTAATAGTTCTACAATCATGTTTTTTATATATTAATAATTTATCAAGTCAATGATAGGTAATGTTTGTTGGTATCGATATAAGGAATGTGGCCCTGAAGTAGTGCAGTATTTGTTGAAGTCTTAGAAATCAGATATAATAAATGATACTTTAAAAAAGCCGGACAGGATACAAAGATCGGGTGCTAGGCATTCGTCACGCTTCGCTCACCTCAGCTCAGGATAGAGACGTGTTGAGATATTAAATTTAAAAGCAATGATAAATTATCGCATTATAGAAAAACCAATTCTGAGCCGAGCTCGGTTTGAACCGTGCTTGTTGACGTTTTGTCAACATTTTTTACCGTGGTTGTCAATTATAGTTATTCATTATGCTAAGAAAAACAATTATATAGCGAAAATCGAAAAATGCCTTTTAAAAAGTCACAACAAGATTCGATTTATAAACAATACTCCAATTGAAGTTTTTGAGGTACATATTTTTCCTATTAAACAGTGTTGACAAAAATAAAATTATAAAATAAATAATCAACTATAAACAGCTAATTCATTTAAATACGCAATGTAAAAAAGCCATTTTATTGGAATTATTACTCAGAAATTTACTAGATGGGTAGTTATGAAAAACGGTAAAACGGCAAAAAAAAAATACAGTAAGTACTTAAAATAAGAGTAATTCTTTTACATATGTACGAGCTTAACATTTAACTTCACATTTTTTCATGTAAAGTCAGCAATGGTTATCTTTATGTAATCAAATTTTAATTAAAATGATGAGAAGTTTATAAAATCATATTTGTTATCCTCACAATTCTTATAATACAAATTTATTTTTACCCTGAATATAGGTGTATTATATTTAATAAGGACTATTGTAAACTTAAAATTAATTGACTTTTCTGTTAATTTGTATATTAAATATAAAACTATAATTCTAAAACTTTATAAAGTTTATAAAGTTACCTATTCATACAAAGTTTACTGATAATTATTTTATCTTTTTTGAAAAGGATTTAAAAATAAACCATTAAAATTTTTTAAATTTAGTCAAACCTTAAATATAAGTTATTTAACGCTTGAAAAACCTTGAATCTTTATAAATCAGTTTTTGTCTTTATTGATTTAATACGGAGTTATGTTGTATAATATTTTAATTAATTTAAATTTAAAAAATAATTGTTTTATATTTCCTTGAAATAATTTACCTTCATTTAAACATTTTTTTAATAAACATTAAAAAAACTATTATGTAGATGCTAAAACATAGGTACTTTAAAAGTACTGCTTATGTAAGCTTAAAATAAATTTTCAAATACCTACAACGATTTATCATATGAATAATGTATACAATTTTGTGTACCTATTTAACTAATTCCTACATATCCGTCTAGCTACCCTATATGACGTGATGAATTTGAAACTAAACATAAAGTATTATCAAATATTTTGTAATTATTAGTTTTTATTTTAAACTGAGTAATTATTTTTTAGACTTAGATAAATTACGACTATCGATCACAGTATCACACATTATTTGTTAATTTGTTGTTTAAATTTTATAGAATTATCTTATGATCTTACATACATATTTTGATTTATGCGATTTATTTTTGTGTCTAAATATTATACTTTAACTGAGCTTAATTTTTTTGTATGAAATAACCATTAACCATATTAGGTTTATCAAAAGCGTTGACTTTACAAATTTATATTTAATTTCAGTTAGTGTATTTTATAATGCTATGGGATTTGATATTATTTTATGGAATGTTCATAAGCTGTGTCACAGAGAGTTGTGAAGTGCTTTATTTAATCCTTTGTGTCCTAATTATATCAGTGATTAAATTGCATTTATACATTTTATTATGGCATGATGTAGGTAATAATATAATTTAAATTGTATACATTATATTATGTCACTAGATAGCGTTGATATCGTCATAACGACGTACAAGGGTATACGTAAAGCAGCCCTTTCATAAAGTTTAGTATAGGTTTAACTTTTCAACAGAATTATATCACTTGAAGCATTTTCCCGAGGATATTATATTATTTGTTGTATTATTTGGTAAGTCAGTATAAATTATGTAAAAATATACCTTCGTATACAGCAGTATATACTATATATATTATTTATTATATAGTTATTATAAATGTATATTATTTTATAATTACCTATTCTGATTTTTAATACAAATATAAAAATATTTTTTTTTTATTAATACAACTCATGTAATATAAAATAAATAATTTATAATTATACTATATTATTAAATAGAGTAGTTAATATTAATATACAGTATTGTTTTTTTTTTTTAACTTTTATAGTATATACACTATAGTTTATGTGATGCTGATTAGGTAATTAGATTTACGAACAATAATAATATTATTATTATAATACATAAGCATAGTATTCAATTTTCAAAACTTCAAATTATTATGAAATGAAAATTGGTAGATCATGTTTTTATATCTATTAAATTGTTAATTAACTTCCCTGTATAAAAATTAGTTTTAATTTGTATGTATTATTTTATGATGATGTTGTTGTCATAATAATTCCATTCACACATTCACACACGTTTACTATAATTATTAATCATCTAGACCTAGATATTTAAAATCAGTTTGTTTTTAAATTTATATAAGCGTATTAATCATACATAGGTAGCCTAATATATTTTTAAGAAGTTCGTGTAATAGATATTATAATAGTTAGCAAAACTATATGCTAGTCTAGACGGTTTAGAGCATAAATTATATTATTAGGTATGGGTAAACATATCCGATAATTATTTGAAACGGAATACAGATTATACGTCCTTTGCATCTATCAATTTTAATTACATTTTTCTTTCTTAATGTATTACATGGTGAAGTGAATCAATAATGAAACTATAAGTTGTTGTTTTCTTAATCATTATTTATACAACTTTTAAAAGTAGATATCTAGATATATGTGCTACTATAAAGTCATTTATATTTAATATATATTTAATGGCGAAGCCAGGATTTTAAAATGGGGGGGGCGAAAACCCAAAATACTAATACATAATCAACAATTAACAATAACAGTTTATTTTATATTAAGTTGATACAGCCGATGGGGGGATGCATGGCCCACCTCCCCATGGTTATGCCACTGTATGTATTATTATAATTTATAACTGTTTCAAAATAAATATTCACGTACACGTTAAGAAACAGCATTGGTTTTTTATAAAATAAACTTAAAGTTTTCAATATTTCAGGTTTTAAGCAATTATTGTAATTAATTCACAAAAAGATTAACGTAAAATAAAATTTCAAACGGATGATTTATCGCTATCATGTCAGATATGGATATTGTAGAAGTTGACGACGAGAATCAATTCCACGGCAATAAAAGTGAAAATCATAAATTAAATTCTCAATCAGGTAATTTAATGAAATTTTAAATCATAGGATTTATTTGACTATTAACTTAAGCGTCTTTATTGAATTTATTCGTTAATCTTTCGTATTCATATTAAATTATATGAAAATATATAATGATTTGTTTATAATAATAAAAAAAAATATATATATATATGATATCGTGGTGTATAATGTTTAGTTATATAATTAGCTACTGTAACCAAAACACAAAATGAATAATTTAAATATAAACATAGAATAACAATCATATCTATAGATATAATCGTATTCAATTACTATCGCGTCTTAGACATCGTATATATTGAGTAAAAATAACGATTTTGTCTCATTTTTCTAGCATTAAGTAGTTATTGTATACTACCAGGTTAGCGTGCTAAAGTCAAATTTACGATAGTCGTAAACTAACATTCTGTACCTGGCACAGTATAACGTTTTGTGTATTCGCCAGCACGGTGTTGAACGATAAAAACGGATCGCACCTACAAGTGACAAATTTAATTTAAAACTTTTAAATGTTAACTCGTCATTATTTAGGTGTGTAAATGTTAAATTGATAAAATTCACAGTTAAAAATTATATGAGGATAGAATAAAGTGACTGAGCATGTTAGGCACTCGTAAGTCGTTACTCATAAATCATTCTACTTCGCCTGCCTTGGTGTAAGCCAATATATTGTACTATATCTTTTGAAATTGGAAAGAAACAACGATAAGTCATAGAATTCGAAAAACTATTATGACCAAATTTCGGTTTATCCAAAATTGATTTTAGATTTCAGTTTTAAATGAGAGGACTGTAAATTTCAGTTTTTTCATATTAAATTCTTCAAATGAGTATATATTGCTTATTTTCGATAAAAAAAAGTCATTATAAAATATTTTTATTTGATTTTTGTACTTAGTATACCTTCGTTTTATATTCATGAAACATTCAACCAATTGGCAAAGCTATATAAGTGATCAACTACTTTTACTACTACAAAAAAAAAAAATGTAAAAAAATAATATACTAATATAATCAATCTCTTCGAGATTACTTGTAACAAACAACTTGTTTGTTCAAAATCTATATTGTTATGTATTTGCAGTCATACAAAAATATGTAATAAATCTTATAAATCCATAATTCTATCTTAGTTTAATAACAACACGGGTATTAAAGAAAAATATTCTTATCATTTTAGAAGCTAGAAACGGAGGAAAATCAGAGGGTATTCGTCGAATGGTGGACATAACCCGCGACAAACCAATTAAAGTTTCCATCAGGGTAGCTGTACCTGTAAGAGACCATCCAAAGGTATGCACTAGGGATACATCATTTACAATTAGATGAAGGAAATAGTTATTAATAATTAAACATAATTATAATTAATAATTTATTATGACGTATCAATATTGATGGCGATTTTTAGATATTAATATAAATTAGATCTTTCAAACACAAACATTGTGTACAAACTCAGTACACAACAGTCGATACATCGTAACTACATTATTAAACAATTAAATATTCATATTGTTTTTAAATGTGCCTTCATAAGTAATAATATGACTAGGAATACTATACTAGTTTATATATTTAAAAGTATTTTAAATGTAAAATATATATTTATTATCCTATTAATATGAATTAGATGAAAATTATATCCATTAAAATATATAATGATTAGATGTATATAAATCTAAAACTCAGAAGCGAAAGGGCATTATATGATTTTATTGGTATTGTTGAAAATGGCGATCCCGATTTTTCATCAAGGACGTGTATGACGTGTATGTTTTTAAAAGAAAAACATTGAAAACTATTAATTTTATTAATTATTTTTAAATTAAAAATATTTTTACCTACCTATTATATATATAGTATAATATATTTAAATATCACGTAAAGTTCTATAGCATTAACATTACATTGTTTCGATCAATATTTTATAATGAATTAATAAACTATATGTTTAACAACTACCATACAACGTTAAATAAAAAAAGAAATGTATATTTTTCGAAATAATTGTAGATTATATACACAGCCGTATTGGTAGATAACTTAATCAACTGTAGAAGTGTGTTCTCACATGAACACACATCAGTTTAGTACTTCGCATATCAGCAAAGTATATAATATAATATGTAGCGCGTAAACAGAATATTGTATAAGATAATCATCGTATGCGTCTGGGTCCGCCATTACATTAACCTCCTCCCCCACCCCAAATTTTATATTCATAAAAGATACTGCTCTCATTATAACACGTATGCTCGTTATGTAAGTTAATCTTACAAGGCAAATATTTATGCCAACGGTAGGTATAACTGTATAATTTCGTACAAAAATAATGTATATGTAGGTAATTAATTTATCTTAAGTAAAAATATATGTTATATAGTTTATTATTTTATTACTTGTTTTTATATCAGTTATATATTATAACTTATAATTCTTCATTTATTAATATATAAAACGAATTAATACATGCTTATTAGAGCAAAACAATAGTACCTATATAATATAATGTATGTATATAGGTATGATACAGTGGAGATAGTGGCGTAACCGGAATTTTTCTTCGATATATGTATTGTGTGTATATTTTGACATGAACTTAAAAACTTAAGCAATCTTAACTTTAGAATTCCAAAATTGAGAGTAATTGAGCCGTAATAATTGAGCTGAGCGAGAAATTAATTGCTGATAAATTATTATTTATTATTAATATTTTTTTGTCAGTATTCATGTTTTGGAGCAAAAAATGTGTATTAATCTTATAAACAAAGAAGGTTTCTGCTATAGCACATTAGATTTAGTTGGTACTTTAGAGTTTTAGGGTTAAAATTAGAAAAATCTCAGTATAGATACTTTAATTGGAAAAATAGCGGGAAAACAATGCAACGCCTGCAATTTCCGAAAATTCGATTTTCTTTTTTTTGTTACAATTATTCAAAAACCAATAACTATCACGAATTTTAACACTATATATTTACCGTTTATTTATTTAATTAATTTCTGGATATATAACATAAATTAAAAATATTTTTCTTCTTTTTTTCTAGACTTTTTATCGCCATAAATTATTTTTTTCTCTGTTAAAAAGTTTAAAATTTGAATTTAAATTATTTTTACATACAAATTTAAAGATATTGGAAATACATTTGTAGTATTAACGAAATTGGATAAAACTATTTTTAATCTTATGTTATTAATTTATTATAATCATTTATGGGAATTAAAACCTTCCATCCTTACTTATCCAATTTTTTTTCTCTAAATATTTACATTTTAAAAATATTTAGACTAATTTGCATTAAGCTATTTATACCAGAAATCTATTAACATCATTCTACAGTTCATCAGCAAATTTCGTAAGTTGTTTTTGTCTAGTCTCAAATTATGAGACAAGTTTTTGGAAAAATTTCAAATTATTGAATTAAGAATTTCGTTTTATTTGTCATTGAATTCAAATTTAACTAATCCATTATAGCTCCTTGTAACGATTTATACTCGAATTTTTTTATACATCAGAAACGAGTTCCTTAATATTTTTTGAGTTAAAATTAAAAATATTCATAAATTATTAATATCACTTATAAAATCGGCGTTTAAAATTTAAATTAAATATTAATACAATTATATATTACATTCGTATTAAATTATTAATATTTCGTATTCTAAAAAAAACAACGGAAGTAAATTCAATTTTCAGCTCAATTTATGATGTATTAGTTTGCCTATAAAATGTAGGCAAGGAATATCAAAAGTATTTTAAAATATACAATTTTAACTATCAGAATTTGATTATAAAATATTTATATCGTATATTTTGCATATATTAGCTTGTAATAGTACGTAGTTAATTTTAATACATTTCATTATTTCAATCTTTAACTGCTTATAAAATTTTATTATGCATTTTATTTTTTTTTTATTAATATGTAATTTTTGCACAAACATTTCTCTAGCCCTTTCTTTATTTTTTAATTTACAGCTAAACCGGTATCGCACAAATTCACACTAATGCCGCACTAATATTTGACCGAAAAAAATTTGAAAATTGAAAAAAGGAGGGCTGGTAAAATGTTTGTAATTTTTGCACTCATCACAATAATAATAATAATAAATTAAAATAATTCTAAACTGACAAGTACTTATTTAATAAAATGTTGTCCCTATATATAAAATTAAAATATATTTTTATCATTTACATCCAACTTAAATATTTTTATAAATTATCCAATGACTTTTGTTTTAGTTGTTATTGGGTAGGTAGAGTATAGAAATATAACTACGTAGATAGGTATGCTATATATATCTATAAAGTACATAAGCCATTGTAAGCATTTGTTTCTTTGGCTTAAACTTTTTGAAAGTGTCTTAACTCCTAATTGTTTTATGATTCTCAGTATTTCTTTTATTTTCAAATATCTATTATATTCTACAATTCCGGAAAAAGCTACCGTATGAAATATGATAAATTATTTTAGGGAGCAGTCTTGAAACTGAGTCAACAATTCATATATTAAAATAAATTCAAATAAGAAATACGAGTATATCGTTATAAGTTATAAACATATTTATGCAATAGCTATGCAAAACGAAACGTATTTATTTAAACAAATATCATTAACATCAAACCAACAATGACTACAAAATGAAATAACACGAACACAAGTATTATCTTACTTACTTATTTTATATTTGTATATTTTACAAATTCATTTTTATATTCATAGATATAGAATAATTTTTAGTTTAATTATGTCTTATATAGTGTATACAAATAATAGTTAAGATTTATTTTATATCTATAATATTTCGTATGTTTCCAGTTTAATTTTGTGGGGAAACTATTAGGACCAAAAGGGAACTCTTTGAAGAGATTACAGGAAGATACCATAACGAAAATGGCAATACTCGGTCGTGGATCTATGCGTGATCGGAACAAGGTAATTGCATTATTGTCCTTAAGACCTTAATATCGCTGGGTGTTTGTTCGACTAAACAATTATTATTATCACGGACTCGCTTTGTCCGTGATAATTATTATTTATAATCTATATGTTAGACCACGGGAGTTTAGCTACCATCAAATGTACAATATGCGTAAAATCGGGTGCGTCAAACACATACATAGATTCAATAAATATATAATATATTGTATACTGATTATAATATGTACGCTTCAGTTGAGGAAGACGAATACGCTTGATTACCTGAGGGAGTGGATAAGATGGGAAATTATATTAACTATTGTTCATACGAATATAAGCGTGTCAGCGGCGGGACAAAACGTTTTACTGACACGCGTTTTAATTTACCGGAGTCTTTATTATGTTGTGTACCTATACATGAGCCCAAATGTCTTGTGATGGAATTGAAAATATTAAATAACTGTATATGTACGGCATATAAGTGCATCACATTTCTCGGCGACAATATTTAACCCAAAACTAAAAGCTATTTTTCCAGGTACGGTTTATTTTTTATATAGTTAAACGATATACATGGTTGATATCACATGCACGTGATAAATCCGATTTTCACGTATGAATTACTACACGTATTCGCGCATATAACATTTATACATATAAGCACATATATATCTACAGTGCAACATAATAATAGTTCTATATTCGTATGCGTATTTACCACCACACACTATTGCGCGTTTGCGCTATTTTTTCCGTTCTATTTTATCACCGAACTTCATCCTCTCTACGATACCGGTCGATTATTATAATAACCAATATACCGTAAAAGTATACTTATAATAGAACTATATGGAAAACTGTATTAATTCCTCCGGGGCGTACATAAAATCACATTCAGTATGGTATAAATGAATAATATCGAAATGAATAATCTCGGTCCTTTATTCTTTAACAACATTTTATTTATAACATATTGCTTTGTATACGCTGTTAAAATATATACTTTATAAATATATGTATATAGGTATTATTAAGTACACTGTATGTGTTTTAAATTTTAATCAAAACTCGTAAGTAACGACATTTATACGATTTACATCAGATTTAACGTTATTTATTAAAAATTTATTGTAATAAGTGTTTATACGTCTGTTATTGACAAACATTGGACATTATTAATAATGTTTCATTTACAATTTTGATTTCATAATAGGTGAATTTATTGTACATCCAAGTTTATGGAATAGATATTATATAGACTTTAGACATTTACCAGTACATTGTTTTATTATATCTTATGTATAATAAATAGTGTTTAAAATGTAAGCTATTTGTATGATGTGTCAGAATATCAGATTTTTTTTAAGTTAAGTAATTTATATTTTATTGCCTAATTAGTAATTATTATGATTATTTAAATGCATAAGTCATTTAAATTGTATAGCTTATAAGTTATAAAATATAAATAATCATTTAACGAAAAATATTATTTAAAGTAAATATTGCACTGTGCAAGTGCTCCCTGGGTAGCTACTAGCTGGCTGGCTAATCGCTAACGTACCTATACTTAAACATTAGGACATTTTATTTAAAAAAATTAAAATAAATAAAACAAGATTACTAAAATTATCTGTCGAGCAATTAGTTTAAAATAAATGTGTATATTAGTATATAAAGTATGTATTTAATACGGTAATCGTAAAAAAGTTCTAATATAAGTGAGTAATTAATTTTATTTTTTTTGTACTTACCCGCATATTTTTATTTAATGTATTTGCTTTAAAAATTTAAAAGTAGAACATAGATTGTTGTTGAAATTGAAAGAGCAAAAAGTCTTTTTTTTAATTTAAACAGATAATTTTCAAAAAAATCTTGATCAATTCGTAAAACCTTGAACAAAAATGTTTTTCAAATGCATTGATTTATCATTGCTTTCAAAGTTTCAAATACAAAGCGCCCTCCCAAGTGATTCACTTATCTTACTTATAAAGAAATACGCGATACCTATATGTAGATATATAATGTATAGGTATACCGCATTTGTATATTATATGTATAATATAATATTATATTGTCAGCTACCCGATAAAATTCCTACGAGTAAGTATAAAGTGGTTTCAAAATTGTACAGACACTTCAATATGTTTATTATAATATAATATGGTACTTTAATTAATAATTATTTTTAACAACTTATTATAAACTATTATTATTAACAATAACTAATTAAATAATTAAAATTGAATAGAGCTAGGATTTTTAATGCTCTAAAGTATTAAAAAACGACTTAAAATTCTTAAAATATACATTTAGGTACTTTAAAAATTTATTTTTCATCATTTAAAAAATGGTATAGTGGAAACGTGTTCAAATGTGTTATGAAGTTTTTCAAGTATAAACTTTAAAATATTAAAGACACTATAATAGAAGTACCTATTGTATCAAGTCTTTAAGTATTTATTTTGTAGATAATATATGAAAACGAGGGTCGACGAATATTGCAAAGTACGAGTATTTGCATATCTTTTACACGTTCTGAACTACCTATCTGACCATTTTGTATCTCTACCGAAAGGCTAGTTTTTATAACAACTTAACTAGGTTTTTACTATTTAGTATTTACAATTTTATGTTCACTTCAAAAACAAATAATAAAAAAAGCGGGTAAGTGAGTATCGCTCTGCTGTACATTAGGGGGTGGGATGGACCTCGGACTAAGTAAGGTTAAATTTGAATGCAATGATAGGTATCATTGTATACAAAAAACGATTCTGAACGGAGATGATTTGTCAGTCTAGGATATATAATACTTAAATATTGTAATATATTCTACTTTGAAACTAATTCAAACATTTAAGTAAAAGTTTCAAGATCTTACGTTTAGTAATTTTTTAAAAATAACAAAAATCGAAAATTATTTATTAGTAAAACGTAATTTTACACGTGTATTTTTAATTTCAAATTAAAATTAAAACTTTAAACACTCGTAAAATTTTAGATTCTGAACGGAGTGATGAATGTATTGATTTTACAATGATGTGTGTTTTTTTTTTTTTTTTTTTTTTTTTTTTTTTTTTTTTGTTTTTTTTTTTTTTTGTTTTTGTGTCTGTGTACAGCATAACTAGTCGAAATAATGCTTCAATTTCAAACTTTGGGGGTGGTTTCCGATGGCAAAGTGGATATCCTTGGTGCATTATAGAGGTGAAAAGTAAACATTTTCCAACAGTTTTCAAAAAAATCGAGAAAAACAAAAAAAAAATGACAGAAAAACGGGAATTTTTACGCAAAACCAGTTTTCTGCAAAATCGAATTTTTTATTTTGCTATAACTCAAAAAATAATAGATGTAAATACTTAAAATTTTCACCAAATGTTTATATTAGCGTTCTCCATACACAGTTAAATTTTCAAAGAATTTTGACTTTTTTTGAGCTATTTATAGACAATTGAAATTTTCAATTTTTTTAAGTATTTTTTTTTAAAATAACGATAAAAATTTTTTGGCCGGCCAGAAAATCTTGAAAATTTAATACAAGGTTTCTTATAAGTTGTTCTTAAAGTTATAAAAAAAAATCCGAAATCGTTAGTCACAATTTTTTTTTATAAGTGCTTAAAGTTCGAATTTATACGAAATATGTCAAAATTGCGAAAATTGGCAAGTAATTTTGTGGTTAAAAAATCGTAAAAATTTTTCATTTATAACTAAGATTTGAAAATTTGGTACAAAGTTCTCCATAAAATTTTCTTCAACTATCTGCAAAAAAAACTCTACCGGACTAAAACAAAAAATTTTTATGAGTGATTGAAATTTAAATTTTTACAAAACCGCGTTAAATAACGGTTTAGCCTCAAACGATTTTTGATATTTGTTGTTATTCAAACAGTATAAGTCGTAAATACTTGAAAATTTTACCAGTTATTTAGATTGCCATTTTCTTTACGTGATTTGATTTTCAAAACATTTTGACTTTTTTTGAGCTATTTATAGACAATTGAAATTTTCAATTTTTTTTTATTTTTTTTTTATAAATGTTGATAAAAAAAATTTAGCTGGGACAAATTACTTGAAAATTTAATTGAAGGGTCTACATAACTTGTTCTAACTCTCATTCAAAAATTATAAAAATACATAGGCACAATTTTTTTTTATTAGCATTTGAAGTTCAAATATTGACAAAAATTCGTCAAAATCATGAATATTTTTCACTATTTGGTAGTTAAAAATTTATAAATATTTTTCTATCAAAAGCTAAGAATTGAAATTTTAATACTATGCTGTCCATAAGTTAAGCTTAGAATAATTATAAAAAAGTTTGAGGATTGTTCAATTTAAAAAAATTTACGAGTGTTTAAAGTTTTAATTTTAATTTGAAATCAAAAATACACGACGTGTAAAATCACGTTTTACTAATAAATAATTTTCGATTTTTGTTATTTTTAAAAAATTACTAAACGTAAGATCTTGAAACTTTTACTTAAATGTTTGAATTAGTTTCAAAATAGAATATATGATAATATTTCCTGGACTGACAAATCATCTCCGTTCAGAATCGTTTTTCGTATACAATGATACCTATCATTGCATTCAAATTTAACCTACCATAGTCCGAGGTCCACCCCACCCCCTAATGTACAGCAGAGCGATACTCACTTACCGGCTTTTTTTAAATTGAACAATCCTCAAACTGTTTTATAATTATTCTAAGCTTAACTTATGGACAGCATAGTATTAAATTTTCAATTCTTAGCTTTTGATAGAAAAATATTTATAAATTTTTCACTATTTGGTAGTTAAGTTATTTGGTATATTCATGATTTTGACGAATTTTTGTCAATATTTGAACTTCAAATGCTAATAAAAAAAAATTGTGCCTATGTATTTTTATAATTTTTGAATGAGAGTTAGAACAAGTTATGTGGACCCTTCAATTAAATTTTCAAGTAATTTGTCCCACCTAATTTTTTTTTATCAACATTTATAAAAAAAAAATTAAAAAAAATTGAAAATTTCAATTGTCTATAAATAGCTCAAAAAAAGCCAAAATGTTTTGAAAATAAAATCACGTAAAGAAAATGGCAATCTAAATAACTGGTAAAATTTTCAAGTATTTACGACTTATACAGTTTGAATAACAACAAATATCAAAAATCGTTTGAGGCTAAACCGTTATTTAACGCGGTTTTGTAAAAATTTAAATTTCAAACACTCATAAAAATTTTTTGTCTGAATCCAGTAGAGTTTTTTTTACAGATAATTGAAGAAAAATGTATGGAGAACCTTGTATCAAATTTTCAAAACTTAGTTATAAAAGTAAAAAATTTTACGAATTTTCAACCACAAAATTACTTGCCAATTTTTGCAATTTTGACATATTTCGTATAAATTCGAACTTTAAGCACTTATAAAAAAAAATTGTGACTAACGATTTCGGATTTTTTTTTATCACTTTAAGAACAACTTATAAGAAACCTTGTATTAAATTTTCAAGATTTTCTGGCCGGCCAAAAAATTTTTATCGATATTTTAAAAAAAAATACTAAAAAAAATTAAAAATTTCAATTGTCTATAAATAGCACAAAAAAAGTCTAAATTCTTTTAAAATTTAACTGTGTATGGAGAACGCTAATATAAACATTTGGTGAAAATTTCAAGTATTTACATCTATTAGTTTTTGAGTTATAGCAAAATAAAAAATTCGATTTTGTCGAAAACTGATTTTGCGTAAAAAATCCCGTTTCTCCCTCATTTTTTTAGGGTTTTTCCCGACTCATTTAAAAAATATTGAAAATTTTTAACTTTTGACCCCCCAAAGTACCAACTAGATTCAATTTCCTTTTCAAAGAGGGGCTGAAGTCCAAAATCGAAGCATTTTTACTGCTCCAAATGTTGTCGTCAGACACAAAAAAAAAAAAATAAAAAAAAAAAAACACACATCATTGTAAAATCAATACATTCATCACTCCGTTCAGAATCTAAAATATTGTTAAAACTTGAAAAATGCTCCGAAAACTTGAATTTGTCAAAAAATGCAATATAAAAATTTCATTAAAACCATCAAACATACTTCCACATATAATGGACATATACAATATACATAAAAACAATGCATGATACATATACATATAATACATAAAATATACATAATAATATTAATACATCATATTATAATAAAATTTGTGTAATAAATAATCATACGTTTTGATATAATAGTAACGAGAAAAAATTTGAATAAAAAATTGGTACCTAATCATTAATTACTTGATTTCAAAGTGACGAATAAATTAAAATAAATTGCAAATATTGTTATAGTGATGTTAGTAATAATATTTTAGTATCAAAATTAATCGTAAAATGTTTGCCCCTTGGGTATGGCACTTTTGTGCCCCTAACCCTGCACGCTTTCTCACTCTATCCTCCTGAACATGGCTTGATTACACAAATATTAAATATTAAAATGATATATTTATATATGTATATACGATCAATTAAATTATAGTACTTATACACATTATATATTTATATAGATAATAACCGATAGGTATAGACGCATTATATTTTGTATAATATCTCTATCTTTATGAATCATGACTGTACCTATATTTGTACAGTCAGGGTAAAATTGTAAATTAGGTATAAACATTAAATTATCTTAAATGTTCATTGTTCAATAATATATTATATTAGTATTGGCGTACCTTTAATATGTATTTAAGCTATACTGTCTACTGTCAAGTACAAAAAGATTTTGGGTAGATAATTATTGATGTATTGAATTTGAAATATGTTATAGTTAGTAATAGAATGATATGATATTGCTCTCCTAGTATCCTATTATACAAAATGAACTATAGAAGAAGCGTGATATAACTATCAAGACTTAAGTGTATAAGTGACTTTATAATAAGTTTAAATATCATGAACAATATAACTACGAAAAAGTAATGGTAGATACGTGAAAGTTTATTCGTGTACGGAAATAGGTGGCTTATGATGTAGGACTTAAAACTTACTATACAGTTTTGTATAATATAATATTTTATATGTACGTATTATTATGTAGTTTATAGATGTATTTACTATTTCTATCAAAAGTTAAAATTGTTAACAATATTTCTTAGATACTATCGTGATTATCTCTCAGAACCATTTATTTTTTACAAAAAGTTTTATTTTATTTATTTATTATCAGTAAAATTAAACATAAATGTATTAGTGCATTACTTATAAAAATATTAAATAGTATTTAGTATCGTGACCATAATAATTGACTTTTATTTATGAATCAGCTGTTCCGCCTGTTCAGCATACATACATTTAAATTACAAATAATATATTTTTTTAAAACTTTTTTTTGATAAAACTAAAATTAAAATTGAGTTGGTATTTTTAGAAAATAGTATGCAATGTACGATATTAGAATATACGTACATTAACAAAGAGAAATCACTATGTTTTTTGTGTGTTTATGTACCTATATTTTAGATTCTGAACGGAGTGATGAATGTATTGATTTTACAATGATGTGTGTTTTTTTTAGATTCTGAACGGAGTGATGAATGTATTGATTTTACAATGATGTATGTTTTTTTTTGTGTCTGTGTACAGCATAACTAGTCGAAATAATGCTTCAATTTTAAACTTTGGGGGTGGTTTCCGATGGAAAAGTGGATATCCTTGGTGCATTATAGTGGTCAAAAGTAAACATTTTCCAACAGTTTTCAAAAAAATCAAATTTTTTATTTTGCTATAACTCAAAAACTAATCGATGTAAACACTTGAAATTTTCATCAAATGTTTATATTAGCGTTCTCCATACACAGTTAGGAGTTTTTTTGAGCTATTTATAGACAATTGAAATTTTTAATTTTTTTTAGTATTTTTTTTTTTTTAAATAACGATAAATTTTTTTTGGCCGGCCAGAAAATCTTGAAAATTTAATACAAGGTTTATTATAAGTTGTTCTTAAAGTGATAAAAATAAATCCGAAATCGTTAGTCACAATTTTTTTTTATAAGTGCTTAAAGTTCGAATTTATACGAAATATGTCAAAGTTGAAAAAATTTGCAAATAATTTTGTGGTTGAAAAAACGTAAATTTTTTTTCTTTTATAACTAAGTTTTGAAAATTTGGTACGAGGTTCTCCATAAATTTTTCTTCAAATATCTGTAAAAAAAACTCTACCGGATTCTGACAAAATTTTTTTAAGAGTGTTTGAAATTAAAATTTTTACAAAACCGCGTTAAATAACGGTTTAGCCTCAAACGGTTTTTGATATTTGTTGTTATTCAAATAATATAAGTCGTAAATACTTGAAAATTTTACCAGTTATTAAGATTGCCATTTTCTTTACGTGATTTGACTTTCAAAATATTTTGACTTTTTTTGAGCTATTTATAGACAAAAAAAGATTATTTATACTATTTTTAGATAAAAAAATTTAGCTAGGACAAATTACTTGAAAATTTAATTAAAGGGTTCACATAACTTGTTCTAACTCTCATTCAAAAATGATAAAAATACATAAGCACAATTTTTTTTTATTAGCATTTGAAGTTCAAATATTGATCAAAATTCGTCAAAATCATGAATATTTTTCACTATTTGGTTGTTAAAAATTTATAAATATTTTATTATCAAAAGCTAGGAATTGAAAATTTAATACTATGCTGTCCATAAGTTATGCTTAGAATAATTAAAAAAAAGTTTGAGGATTATTCAATTAAAAAAATTTTATGAGTGTTTAAAGTTTTTATTTTAATTTGAAATCAAAAATACATGTGTAAAATAACGTTTTACTGATAAATAATTTTCGATTTTTGTATTTTTTAAAAAATTACTAAACGTAAGATCTTGAAACTTTTACTTAAATGTTTGAATTAGTTTCAAAATAGAATATATGACAATATTTAAATATAATATATCCTAGACTGATAAATCATCTCCGTTCAGAATCGTTTTTCGTATACAATGATATATCATTGCATTCAAATTTAACCTACCCTAGTCCGAGGTCCATTCCACCCCCTAATGTACAGCAGAGCAGCGATACTCACTTACCTGCTTTTTTATTAATCAATTGTTCAATTTTGTTTTTCCTGAAACTTCTTAAAAATCTGAAATTCCTAATTTAAACAAATATGTAATCGAATTACGTATTCGAATTATTATTTTATTAATTTTTATTAAATATATTCAAATACTGAAATGCTAGTTTTAATGTGTACCTATAGATAGGCTATAAATTATAATTTATAATATGTATAGTTAGGTGGCGGATGGATGAGTTTATGATTTGTCGAGTTTCTACATATTAAACATTATGAGTAACTCTGTCGTACACAGCAAGACACTGTATAAGTATTTCTAAATGTAAGCAATCGACTGAAATAATAAAATATCATGTCCAATTTATATGGTTTAATTATTTTAATGATATTATACTTAATATGTAGGTACTAAAACAATTATAACTTAACGTTGTATATAACTTCATTTTTTTAAGTTTTTATACTAAATAGTATTTAATTAATATTGTTTTTATTTATCTGTACTTCGTTTTAAGGAAGAAAAGTTAAGAAATTCAGGAGATCCAAAATTTTCTCATCTGAAAGATGACCTTCATGTTGAAATAACAGCTTTTGCTCCTCCAGCAGAAGCACACGCTCGTATTGCATATGCTTTAACAGAAGTTCGAAGATTTCTAGTACCGGTAAGTTTTAAAAAATATTTTTAAATTAAAATTAAAAATGTAACCCAAATAATATATCCCATTGTGAATGATGAAATAAAATATTCATACAAAGTTGTATATTAAATATAATTAATTGAAGAACTTTTTTATTAATAAAAACCTATTAACAGATAACTAGATTTTGCTGAAATAACTCGTGTCGGAGATATTACAATTTATTATTTTCTTCCCGATATTTTAAATAAAAATCATAGTTAATTTTGCATTATTGATTGTTTTGATTACATTTAAATCTATAAAAAATTATAAAATAAAATCTTTTTTATCATATTATGCATAACTAATAATTTAATATGCTTACATTTAAATACATGTTGTATATTATATATGCTTATAATACTTAGACTAAACTAATGCTATAAACAATATGGTGGCTCGGTGGTATATCAATTAAGATGTTGAAGATATGAGTTTATTCAGCTTATGTACAATATACTATGTACATATAGCTATATAGGTATAAGTACCTTTATTTTAGTATAATTAATTAGTTGATGCCATACTACGCACATTTAAGCTGTTAAGGAAACCAATGTAAATCAACACATTGGTGCTTTCATTAATTTTTTAGAGGTTTATAATAAATTTTTAATATATAAATATGCATATAATTATATATAGTATACGGAATTAGTGTATTACGTATTACTCATGGTACTACATGCACAAACAATATAGTTGATTAAAAATTTTAAGAGTTTAACGTAATTGCAGTAAATCCGGTTGATTCATAAAAGTAATTCATCTTAAATGCAATAAAAATATATAATAAGTATATTTCTTTTATAACGACGTAGTTGAATAAAATGTGGTGTGAATTAAAAGCAACTGAGATTTTAGGTAAGCGTCGCTATTTTTTTACATGTACCATTGAGCGGGACTAAATTACAAAAATATATTCCAGTTGACTCGTTTAAGATAGTTCGCCGCTTTAACACAAGAGGGTGGAAATCCAGACCATAGGATAATTGTATAAACGTAGCATTTGATGCTTAAAAAAACATTTCATTTTTAATTACGTTTACCCTACCATTGACTTGCCATCATACCATCTCGACTGTTAACAACTCAAAAGATATTTTATTCGTCATTATTTGTTCAACAAATGTTCAACATAATCATTTAAATTTTAAAGTATATCATATAAACATTTATATATATACTATGTTATTATAAATGGTGCGATGAGAGGGAGTTTTAAGACTTAAATAGTTCATTCGTAACTTGTTAATTAATACCTACTTCCGTCTGCGCTGAAATTTATAGTTTACGGATATATATTATTAAATTCGAATTTGTAACTAATGATTGCTAAACACACTACTCATCTGATTACAGGATTATAACGATGAAATACGACAAGAGCAAATGTGGGAAATGCAAATATTACAGAAGGGATCGGGGGACGCGACTGATTCGGAAACCGGCGAGAGCGGATCTTCATCTCATTCCGTGGACGATAATCGTCAAAATTACAGCGCCGTTCATTCAGCCGGAGAATGTTCGCCGGTGCACACCAAACACAGCAATATCAACACTAATCAAACGATAATTAACGCATCAGGTACGATATAATATTATAATCACATGGACACGCAATAATGGGTCGTCTAGTATTTTCCATTTAATATAATATTATACGAATAGTAGGTATATATACCATGGTATACATTTTATATACTTAAAGGTTACAACAATTGAGTAGTATTAATTGTGGATACAACGTTGCCTGAACTTCTCCACATTCATTACATTTTACTATAGTTGTGCAAAGATTCCGTTTTCAACACCCTCTTATTCCCGTCCTATGATTACGTTTGCCACGGCATACTTTTACTGCTGTAGACCTACCTATTTGAATAGTTTGTCTAAAATCGATTGGTTAATGACGAAAGTTTACACGAATAGTATTTCTTGTGTCACCTATATGTGTATACAGTGTATTATAACATTTGTATAGCTTAACGCGCTGTGTTTAGACAGATTTATTGGAGCTCACTGTTTACCCAACTTAATAAGTGGGTATTTGAGCATTGAGCAAAAAGTGGTTTTCTGTTTCAAGCCGTCTGAAGTCTAACGAAAGCCGAAAAGGCGTCTCACCTAAATTTTACATAATTCATATTAATACTTAGTGTATCTCGATTAATTTAGGTATTTAAACACCTTACATTTGAAACAAGTATTTTTAGTAGTTATAAAGTTATAAAGTTTAAGGTTAGGTTTAACCAACTGGCAACTACATATGAATTACTAATACATAACCTACTATAAAAAAAAATTAAAAATAAAAGCGTTTAATATTAAAAGTTAACTTTACTATTTTTTAAATATTAGTTGAATTGTTTTATGTTAATATAGTGTATTTTATGCTGCTAAAAATAATAAAAAAAACTAAATACACATATCTTAATGATATATCTCTTTGAAAGTAATAGCTTGATATTTATTCCTATAGTTATATTTAAAATAATAATAATAGTAACAGTAGTCACAAATCAGTATAGTCAAAATACATTTATCTTCTGGATGTAGAAAAACATGTGACTCCAAACAATTCAAACGGGTTAACGGAAACTCCAGGAAGGAAACGTCCCTTGTTGTCTGGAGAATGTGCCAAAGTATCAATGACTCCATCAAAGCGAACAGTAATGGCAATTCTGGCAAGAGCTAGGACTGCACAGGTACACGTCAAAGACATGGTCACATTTTCGCCACATTTTAATGGGTAAGTTTTACACTACTCAGGTTTAAATTTACACCTTTTATTCAAAGAAAATTAAACATTTTACACATTTTTTTCAATATTTCATTTATATATTTATTTCACGATATAATATTTGATGTTGTTTATATAAATTTACAAATAAAGAATCTACCTACCTATGTATATATACCTCGTATATATATAATACTATACATCATTATGGCAAAACTTTTTTTACATCCCAATGTTTTCTTTTTTTCTTTTTTATTGCAGACTCGTTCAGACAGATGTATCCACATACAGAGAAAAGCCTTTTATCCCCACGACCAATCTACTTTTGAACTAAATATAATATAATATAATACTCTTCACATCATTCATAGATTACCCGATCAAACTTCTCTGTAGTCATAACGCATGGAAGAATTGGTCAATATACTTTTTAATCAATATATAATAATTAATTTAATTTAAAATAAGTCAGTTTCATTTTAGTTAATGCGTAGTTATTATTATAAAACTTCATTAATGATTATGATGATTAGAAAAAAATTGCTCAATATATAATAAAATATATTAAAATAGTATTATATATATCTTCAACTTTTATAATATGTAAAATAATATCTTACGAGCTATCTACCTTCAAAAAATAATAAAAACATTATAAAGTCAATCATATAAATAAAGTAATAAAATAAAATTACATATTTTACTTCCTTGATAATATCACAATAAATATTCAACATTATTCTACATATGCATAATTTTATTAGTTTATAATAATAATACAATAAATCAATGTAATATATAATTCTAAATGCACAAAATTCACATTATATTATTTTAGTTTATTTATTTTTAGTTAATTATGTAGTTAAACTTTCTGAAATTTGTTTTATTTCTATTGTAAGTCTATTTAATTATTACCTATATGTTTATTTTATTTCTAAATAGACACACCTATTTCGTTTTATTTTTCAAGTTAGATAAGTTATTATTATATTATATTGTTACCATAGTTAGATATAAATTATTAATATCATACTATTATTATATAATATAATTATCATACTAAAAGTTAAGTAAGTATTAACAATTAAGTTGAACTTAATTATTGATATTAATGCGTGTAAATGTGAACTAATATTTTATAAAACTAATCTGATTATTAGTTTAGTAATGTATGAATTATTAAAATAATGATTGCATACGACATCTTAATCAAATATATAAATATAGACTATAAGTATAAACGCTAAACAAAAACGATAAAAAGAAAAAAATCTAAAAATTTAATTTAATTCACCTTCTTAAATGCTATAAGCAAATATTATTAATTATTTGTTCCGTTTTAAATTATAATTTTACAAGTAATTAGGTACCTATATATATTCTTTATATATAGTAATAGATACATGTATATATTGTATAAACCATTTACATAATACATATATATATAATATAAATATACATGTATTATGTATGCATATATGTATTATAAGCTATTTTTATTTATAAGATATAAATGTTATTTTTTTACAATGTGTATTAGAATTCGTCAACGATAACAATATTAACACATTTAACAGCAACATAAAAATTAAATGTAATATAAATATGAACTGTAATAACTTAAAATAAACTTGAATATAAAGTAAGTACACATAATATTATAATATAATAATAAAACCCAGGACTGAGAATTTAATGCATTCGTATATTTCTTTTTGTTATTTTGTTGGAGAGGAATTAATAATTCCAGTCCAATTTTGTTTTACTTGTACTAAATACTAATGTAAGTATAGTAAATATAAGACGATTTATTTTGCATATTTTTGCATTTTTAACAGGTTTTGAGTGAATTAAATTCACAGCCCTGGAGAATTAATAGCTAATAATAGTGTTATAATAGCGTATAGGTGATTTCAATGACAATCATTATTTTTATAGATACTTATAAAATATTTTTAAGCGTATTATTAATTTTATCTTTATATAATATTTTTCATCATGATCAATTTAAAAATTTGCGACATATCATCTGTACACTTTTTATACTTTGTATAGTTAACTCGTTCGGGATAACCACTGCAAGTAAATATTAATGTTTCAGTTGCTTGGTTTTTTTAATCAAATTTTTAAAGTATTGCACATGTTATATCTTACACCTTACACAGTTAATCGTACAAAGAGATACAGCGTATATTAATATATATATAATATATATATTAGCTAGTATATACTATATAATATATTTGTGCAAAGTATCGAAAAAACGTAAAGTTTCTTTTTCGAAGGACGGTAAAATACGAGCCATCAGACGTGTGTAAATAAGATCCCTTAGGAATGGATGTTAGAATTTTTATGAGACCGATGTTATCTGGTTAAAGTATCCGGCGGGGACTTGTGTTGCACTTATTTATTAAAAGATAGTCTAACCACTAACCACTAACTATAAATCGCTTCTTATTAACGCAATTACATACTCATAAATTATATGTTATTGAAGTGAAATATAATATCAAATCGTATAATATATTAGAATTTTAGATGGTTATATTATGTTGGCTGACCCGTTTAATATAACCTAAAGGCTGAAATATAATCATGTCATTTTAGAATTTTCTGTGGAATGAAAATTAATTTACAAATAGCCAACTCTTCTGTTCATATAATAAGTATTCTCAGATTTAAAAACTATTATTAAACATCATTTAATAATTGATTAAATTGATAATTTTTTTTTATACAGATGAAAATTAAAACGAGTAAGTACCGACATGCATAATGCAAAAAAATAATTAATACTTTTTAATTAAGTAAAAATGAAAGAAATTTAATTTTTAGTTTAAAATAATCAATATTAAATAATAGTATGCTATTAAAATATTCAATAGGTACAATATTACTTATTAGTTATGGAATATAGACGATAATTGAAGGTCAAAAAAAATTATTTCTTTAAGAATTAAAAAAGTCTAAATAATTTTTTTATTCGTGATACATGAAAAACAATCTATATTCTATGGACTATATGAGATGCAATCGTGCGTTTATACAAATGCACACACTTGTATCTACAAATTACGCCCCCACAGAATACGATAATTTTTAATATTAATAAGTCTTAATTAAGTTCATTAATTGGCAATAGACTTAGATGAGGGTTTGATTAATCTACTCTGTCATTCATTGCATGTTTATTTATTCATAAAGGCTGTTGTTATAATGACCACGGACGAACATATATTTTAAATCTCATGTCATGTTATATACTAGCTATATAGTATCATTCACATTTAGGTTATGAAATTGAAATATGTTTGATTATTTAGATTTTTAGTTCGTCTATAAATTTAAATTTATTGAATATTTCTTATTTTAAATAAAAATCGATGTGTGGTGTAAAATGTCCGCTATATTTTAAATATTTAAAAATAATTATTATTTACAGAATCATTTTTGAATACCTATGACGTTAATTAAATTACAATTAAATATAATAATATAACAATTTATAATGTCATTGATCAACGCGACTCTAATAAATTCTAAAAACACACCGGCTATACGGAGCACGGGCCATCCAAGTGGATCATTTGATGATTTTTTTTAGGTGCATTATTTATGTGTGGTTACAAATAAAAACTAATAAGTTTATAGTAATAGTACCTATATAGTTATTATTTATACGTTTTTATATTTAAAATATAGTTCTTTTGTAATTTATATACATAATATTTTAAGCATAAATCATAAATAATAAGTATATATTATAAGTCATCTAAATGTGTTTGAATACATTTCAATTGCTTAACAATTGATTATATTTAATTGCATTTTGTGAAGAATATACATATAATGCATTTTTTATTTTCTTCGTGTGCTGCATTTATGGTTGTTTCATTATTATTATAATGATTTATAATTAATAATGACTATTATAGAATTTTTTTTATAATTTTGTCTTGTATATTTTATTTTTTATGCACCCTAAAAAAACTGTTTTTTAACGATCGTTAATGAAAGCTACCTATACAGTAAGCCCCTATATATACAATAGGTACATGATGGTTGTGTTTGAGTTTTTATACTGTATTTGCAAGCGAAATCAGATTTTCCTTTCAATAATTCTTTTAGAAGCTTACATTTGTTTAAATTTAATTGGATAATTATTCTCAAATACGTATTAAACACGTTTGATTGAGTGTCGTTCTAATCACGTACATTTGTCTCGATTGCCGATTTGTAAGCAGCTCGTGAGTCGTAATCACTATTCCACATCCTATTTCATATTATTTATATAGGACACAATGTTTTAATAAAACTATGCTACTATATTAAATTAATAAATAAATATAAATATATAATAAATACGTAAACGTAATATACTCGTATAGTACAATTTAAAATGTTTACATAATAATTGTTATTGCACATAATGTATGTTCATTAATCATTATTATTGATTACCTTTACCTACTTCTGCTTAGTGTTTACCAAATTACCTTAAGTCCCATAACATAGATTTCTCGATATTTGTGGCTGATGTAGGTACCTAGGACCTAGGTAATACAAGGTATTAATAATTCTTTCAATTGTTCGCATTTATTTTTTCAAAAATTATTGAAGTATTTAAAAACATTTTTTCATGATTACAAAATTAACATTTTTGAAACTAAACATATATTTTATCGTTATTATTTTAAAGTTATTTTATTTTATTGAATAAAAACATGCATTTTTATTTCAGCTGTCAAAACTACTTCAGGAAATTTCAATAAAAAAAGTCGAATTCTAAACATGTATATTGTGTAATAACACTATAACTATATAATCAACTGATTAGTATTTAGTTATAATGGGATTTAAAGTTTAGATTAGCCAAGTAAGTATAGTGATGAACTGATGACTGATGGAGGAACATTTTAGAGTTATCCCTGTGCCAATTAATTTCACTCGTCAAAACTTTTAAAATTTAAATAAGTACTTTTAACTTATAACAAATGTACCTAATTGAAAATGTATTTTGGGAAGGAGTAGGCTGGTTAAATAATGAATATAATATAATTGAACAAAATATTGAAAAATAAGTAGGTAAGTGCATAAATAGGTGTAA
Source organism: Schizaphis graminum (assembly GCA_020882235.1). NCBI lineage: Eukaryota > Metazoa > Arthropoda > Insecta > Hemiptera > Aphididae > Schizaphis > Schizaphis graminum. Next base: position 66,223,844 of record CM037032.1, read on the forward strand.
AAAATAATATATTTTACTGAGTGTTAAAAAAAAATTAGCACTAGTAAGTAGTAGGCAAATTTGAAAGCAAGCAAGGATTTTAATTTTTTTTTTTTTTTTTAATAAAATGTTTAATGAATATTGTTTTTATACATACTAATGTTTAAAACGGAAAATGAATAACATTACGTAGTCACTATACGTTTCTACTAACTTATGCGAAATTTTAACCTAAAATCATAAGTAACATAATTTTTGCGATTTTCGGCAACAATGAAGCATAATAATATATCTGAATGTGACCGTTAGGACGTGGGTAAAATTGGACGTAAAAAATATATATAAAAAAAATAAATAATATTATAATAGATACCTAATCATTAAAATATATAAATCTAACCTCAAAATTGTTCAAGGTATGACACTAGAACTAAAATATCATTTTTGAGCGGAATCGCTCAAAATTATATTTCTCTGCATTAAAATAAAATGTTGGTCATTTTTTAATATTATTAAATAAGATAAGTAATATGATTAATGTAAATAACTGTTTGACATTCGTAAACTTTTTAGATATTTTAAACAATAAATAATTGTTTTTATGTACATTTTTACGTACTAATATAAATAACCTTTTTTGATATTGCATTTTAAATTTTAATTGTTGGCGTACCTATTATAATAAAACATTTGTTTTAGGTATATTTTTAATTTTAATATTTTATATATTGAATAATTTGCATATATAAATATTTTATATTCATTTTTGACTTATATTATTAATTTTATTTACTGATATATAGATTAGGGTGGTCCTTATTTATGAACTTTCGAATTCTTAATGTCTCACCCCTAAAATTTGTTCTTTTATACATAAAAATAATATGTTTAAAGTTTGGCCATGATTGATCAACCCTAAGACGTGCCTCAAGGGGGTTGAAGTTGAAGAAAACAAAACCAATTATCACATTTTTTCAACGATTTTAAATGACCTATCAATGTTCATTACCCCTCTACGGGATGTCCCACTCAAATGATAATTATTACTATTTAAAACACGTGGTGAATCCAACTAAGATGAAATTTATATATTTTTTTTTTTGAAGAAAAGAAAAATATATAATATAAAATAAATTATTATTTTATTAGTGAAATTATTATAATATATATATTAATATATTTTTAATTGTTGTTATCTTCTTCGTCGCCGTCCCGCTCCAACAGGGCCACGACTGTCTCATAAGGCGGGGGTACTACGCCCGCCGGCCACTCCATTTCCAAGTGGCACATACGGCCACCAGCTAAGACAAGATTTAAGTAAGAAAAAATATATAGAAAAAAAAAGTGGGAACAAAATACAGTAATAATAAACATAAACTTTACATACCAAAAAAAAGTATAAATAATCACGGTAGTGGTATTGGCAGGCATCGTAAAATTTCGTTTGGACGGGCAATTGGATGGACTGATAAACACAGACTGAAGTAAAATAACATATAAGACAACATAAAAAAAAAAACACAAAGAAATAAGAAAATGGAAACAGCAGCAACAAAATCAAGAAACAAAAAAAACGCAGACAACGATTTTAGATCCACATAAAAAATTATTTAACAAAATTCAGATAATACACAACCTACGTCAACATATTTCCAACAATATAATCCCATCGTTTCACGGTGTGAGATGTAAAATATGAGGTCATATTTTTTGTAATTTAGGGTACTGTTGTATTAAGCTTTAAAGTAAAAAGATATTTAAATAAGAAATGTTAGTATTTAAGAATTAGATTAAATAAACAATCATAGGTTATTGGCCTATTGGTAGAGAGTCATAGGTAATAAGTAAAATTGCGTAATTATTTCTATTAAGTTAAACAAACGCGCAAGTAGGTTAAAATAACAATTATAACAATTCAATATAACATTTTGTAACTAGAATAAGAAAACAATAATATAATTTATGCTTAATCAATAAGATAACTAGGTTAAGACAGGCAAAAACATAATGTAATTTAATATATAAAGAGGATGGAAACTCCAAGAAAGGGGTCAGTGGTGGTGATCGTGTGACTCGATCATCACTGAACTCCGCGTGTTCAATAAAGTATTATTAAATATTTTATGTGTTATTTTATTGTATATTTCGAGTAATCGGAGTATACGACAATATATATAGGGTCCGGAAAAAACCTCCCTTATTTAGAAATAGTGCTGTGTGAGCTGTAGTGGTGGTACAACTGCAGTGGAGAGAGTATCGATGGATAGTGGTATACGTGCCATTTTTAGTAAATGTAATGGCAAGGAACAAAAAAAAAAAAATAAGAAAAAAAGCGAAATAAAAACGTAATTTAAAAAAAATTTTGCACCAGCAATGACATATAGAGTTATGGAAAACTATCGGGAAAGGCTTCGTGAATGTGTTAACAATGGAGGACACCACTTAACCGATATTATAATGTTTAAAATAAATAATTAAAAATGACATAATATTTATTAGTAAAAATAAAAGAATTTTTTCTATTTATTTGTTTGTTTATTTATTTGCAACGGCTTTTTGAAATATGGGAGGTTTTTTTACCGGGTCCGTATATATAATATACTTATGTTTATTGAACAGTCGTGGGCGGCGGGTGTTACATTTCTTGTACTATATAGTCTATAATTTATTTACAAGTTTATTGGTGATGTGATTCCTATACCTAATATTAATTAATAATAATACAGTAATTGCAACTAATTGGACTCGTGGTTAAATAACTTGATCGTTAATTGGACTCAAATAGGTTGGTTTTAGTCTCAATTGTCACATTTAAATAAATAATAATAAATATAATATACTAATAACACGCAAAAAAAAATAATCGTCCATTATACCAGTTTATATGGAGTCATTTAACAATTAGATTAATAACTAAATAAAATAGAAGAAACTGCTTAAGTTTGCGCTGTAGGTATTTTGTTATCGCGCAGAAGATAAATTAAATATTATCTTTTCGCAATAAACGAATAAACCTAACGGCCATCAAAGATGTTAAGAACTTATACCAGTAGAGACAGTATAGAGTGTAGACTAAACTTTAAATAATAACAAGTGGATGACAAAAGAAATTTTCAACGATTGGCTGATTAAATGGGGAAACAAAATTTGTTATGAGCAGGGTTCGGGACTTATAGCATTTGCATATCCATCATAGGTGATGTAAAACATAGCAGAGTGATCTACAAATACGTTTTGTAGTACAGAGAATTAAAATATAAAATTTTATTTTGCATATTTTTGCATATTTTGGGGTTTTTGCATATTTTAAAGGTTTTTGCATATTTTTTGCTTATTCGACAATTTTTAATGATTGATGGTTAATATAATTGTTCAAAATGTATGATATTGAATCGAAATTATGTAATTTACACGGACCATGTGGAATTGCGGTGTCAAAAAAACTTGATCAAGTATTAATAAAAAACAAGGGTTTAAATAGTTTAAAACAAATATATAAAATTATCACCGGAGCCCGGAGGAGAGTCTATGGACCTTCGTTCATTAGCAGAATATCTAACATGTAATGATCTGTTATATTTTTTCAAGTATGCTCCCATTACTTCCGTCGACGTGGAATTTTCATTTTCGACATATAAGTATATTCTAGTCGATAATAGAAGAGCCTTCCAGTTCGGAAACACCTAATAGTTCAATGCAATTAATATATTATAATTACCTATTTAAATTAATAAATTATATCAAATAAATCTTTTTTTGTTAATGATTTTTAATTTTTTTTTAAATTTTTTAGTGCATATTATTTTCATTTTTAGTGCATATTTTTAAGTTTATTGGGTCATATATAAGCGCATATTTTAGTGCTTTTTAGTGCTATAAGTCCCGAACCCTGGTTATGAGCCACTTATGATGTGTTATTGTTATCAGTGATTGAATTGGGGGTGGACGTGGGGGGACCGGGGGACGGAGTCCGCCTTCTTTTTTATTTTTATTTTAGCATACCCCTTATTCTATTTATTTGAAACGGAATGCTGGAAACGCAACATTTGATGTAGTGAATTTGTAAATCAGTTTTTTCTGATGCAAAATATACCTATAACCTATAGCCATAATATTTGTATGTTTATATCGACTATGAAAAAAAAATTGGTTAATAATAATGATGGGTAATTACTTATTAATATAATCAATCGTTAGGCTGCGGCGACCACGCCTAGACCTTTTTTCTATGCGACCGCTGCGATCCTAGATATTGTGAACGTGACTACTTTTCACTTTAATTATAATAATATATAAAAGAAGAAGATATCAAATCTATGAGTGTTTTTTCAACAAATTTTACACTAATTCACTTTTAACATCTGTTGCCCACATTTTAGTTAATTGCTTATTTTTTATAGGAAACCTATAAAAATATATATATAGTCATACTAGGTGTTTCTAAATAATAAACTTGATTAAATGAACGTGGATATAATATTATTATATACTAAAAAGGATCTTGTATAAAAGACAATTATTATGCATTTATGCGTTAAAATTTTACAAACACTACCAAATTAACGTTTTCGTAGTGTGTACAATGTTTCGAACAGATTCGTATGTCATTCAACGATATCACAGCCACCGAATAATCGGTTCAAAATCAAATCGCACGCGTTGTCAGATCATTACAGCGGCACACGAGACGAGTAGCTCAAACGAGAGCGATACACCCGTAACGCGGAACTCTGACAAGTCACTGGAACTGTGCCATAATATGCTCGCTAGATCCGACGTACGCGCGATTTGTCATTTCTGCGGAACGTAACCCGCCACAGCTCTGCGCGTGTCGACAAAGACGATAACGCATAGGGAAACGGGATTTTACGAATATACGTTCTGTTTGGGAAACATACTTGAACACTTACGAATAACGTATTCCTACGAATGACAGTTTATCGCATAACACGGAAACAAAAAAAATAAAATATGCATTAACGCAAATTGAATAGGTAAGAATAAAATCACTATTTAATATTACGAGTATAAGCAATGTAATGTGCAGGCAACATAATAATATGTTAAAGATCAAAAAATATAGATACCAGATGCCTTCCCTAATCGCGCAAGTCTGCCCGGTGTGGGTCTTGTTACGATGGAGGACAGCTATAGTGAATGTCAAATGTCAATGCTGGTCGTTTCGCCGGGCCTTTTATAGGTACCCGCGGTGTTCTATGACAGATAACAAGAAACCGTAGAAACACTAGAAACCCCAATAGTGCAATCGCCGATAAACGCACAATTTAAATTAAAGTTATTATAAAAATAAAATAATTATAATAATAATAACAATAGTAATATTATTAATAATAATAAAATTAGGAATAAGAATAATAAAAATGATAATAATAAAAAGAAAAGAAGATTTTAGAACCTTATCCGTGGATCTCCCCCACACCAAACGGAAAAATCTCTCCACTCGGACAAAAAATTAAAAGTTAAAATATTAAACAGTTATTTATTATGTACAAATACTTTACACGGGATTTTAAGACTTATCCAGAGTTTTTACCAACCCGTTATTTTCGTATTCGCGTAGTTTGCGTATTTTGAAAGCCGTGCGTTTTCCTAAACCTACGATTTTTACGATTCGTTCTTTTTATTTTCACACATAGGATCGCGAACGCCCGCCATCAATATACGTGATGGTTATTCTATTGTTATTGCTTAAACGTACATTTATATACATTTGATTCGAAGCCCATTTGTCGATGTACAATACTGTTTTTTGTTTTATTCAATAAACTGCATTATATACCTACTTATATTATTTTTGTTGTTCTCGGTAACTAAACTTTTACGTCATACTTATATCTTCAACCATGGGTTGTGCTGTACTGCTGTATACCATAAAAGCGTTTCTTGACGACCTTTGTGTCGCACAACACTGTATTTATGTACATGGGTGTATTGGTGTATATATGTAATAATACATGATACATTTTTTGTAGGTGTATTGATGAGTTATTATAATAACATGTTACATGTTATGTATCTTCATAAATCGTAATTTAAATTATAATGTCATTGGATGATGTGTAATAAATAAATAAGTGTTTCTTTATTTTAAAAATTTAATTTAGGTAATAAATTTAATGATTTTTGAGGATTATGGGTGACTGAAGGTGATGAGGGAGGCTTTGCTCCGCTGCTCCGCACAGTAATGTGATATTGAATTTTGTGTGGAACGCTCGTTCATCCAACATCCACTGAGTCCCCCTTCTAGTTTTTTTCCAAATCAAGCACTGATTGTTATGGTCAATAAATGCACGGCTCATGCAGTTACAGTAAAAATTCAAACATTTCAAACTCGTATTTTTATCAGCGAACATTACATAAATCATAGGTACAACCAGGGCCGGACTGGCCCACTGTGCTACAGCACAGTAGGCCGCGGCGATGAAAGAAAAAAAATCTTTACTGAGATTACAGAATAGTGACCAGATTATCTGTTTGTATAGCACCTTGGTACCTAATTATATTTTTTAAATGTTCTCAATGCACGATTATTTTACCTATGTATAAGTATTATAAATTATATTATACTGAAATCTAGTCTGAATCTACTTTTTGGCTGTAAATCTAGTATTTACCGTGCTTAATGCATATGATATACTATCAACGTGAGAAAGGCGTGCATAATATTTATTTTGTCTAGTATCATGGGACATGGATTATGGATAACATCACATGGTCATCATCATGGTTGTTGAATATAAAGTTTATAAGAAAGTGCCTCCCTCTAGGCTCTAACCTCTTTAAATTCTACCAAATATCAATTTCGTAAAACAAATACATTTAAAAATTCCAGAAATAATACATTGTGGGCCGTTTGCTTTCCTCGAATAGTAGGCCGGTATCCTCCCAGTCCGGCCCTGGGTACAACAGTTACATCATACATGTCCACGAAATTGCCAAGAAAATTACTATATGCTTGAAGATTTCTATTAAGCTAACGAAATGCAGAATGCCAGAATGTCATAAGCAAAATCACAATCACAACAAGCAACGGTTACTGACACGTTGGGAGTTTTCAATCAAAGAGGAGTTGGCAGTGGCGGCATCTGGGGGGTGCATGAGGGTGCAGTTGCACCCACGAAAATTTATCTAGGAGGAAAAAGTATCACTTTGCACCCACAGACAGCAGTCAAAAATATTATATTAATTTAAATATAGAATACAGTTTTACATTAACATTTTTTTTATTACTTTTGTAATAGCAGCAGTTAAATATTAGGTGGTGTGGGGAAACACCCCACACAGGTTTGTGAATCACCATAAACGTTTGCACCCACATGAGTTTCTATCAAGTGCCGCTTATGGGAGTTGGAGCTCTTGTAGCAAGACACCAATCTGCCGAACTTTATGATTACGAATGAATGAACATTAAACGATGGCGCTTGAACAACTGCAGTATAAGTAAACAAATCACAACCAACGAGGCAACGTCAACGAATACATCTGTGTTGAAATTCAATCTATACGACGAAAAAATATTGCTTCTGACTTCTGTGACGAAGATAACTGATGAGAAACCATCATCAACAAGACAGATAGGTAGGTATACTAGAAGCTCTTTATTACTATTTAGCAGAAAGGCGATTCTGACGTATTGAAACAATATCAAGCAAATAGTCGAAGAAGGGAAATCCAATAAACCCTAGATGGTTTTTAATAAAAAACTAATCAAGTCCTACAATAAACAAATATATGCATATAAAATATAGGCGAAAGACAAATAAGTACATATAAATATATAATACATAATATCTAGTTAAATATTTATTACATGTTCATTGTTCACACTGAAATATCTTAATAAATATTATATTGTACTAACTTTAAATTAAGTTTTTTTGTGGGACTTACGTCTAATTTACTCAATCAGTTAATAGACTTAAATGGTCTGACCCAAAAGTGAGTGTAATAAGTGCAGTGACGTCGACCACTGTATCTGTTTAAATAGACAATAGTCATATATTGGTTTATTTTAAGTACTTAAACCTAAATTGTATCAAATGTATGTCCATAAAATCTTTAAAACTAAATTTTAACTAAGTACCTATATTGTTAAAGTGTATTAGTGCCTAGTGGGGAGTCGGAAAAAAAGTCCGACCAGAAAATAATTATACGGAAAAAAAGTACGGTAAAAGAAGGGATTCCAGCACCAAAAAAACGTAAGTTTAGGAACACCGGCGAACGTTTAAAAAACGTATGTTCTAGAGTAGCCATTAATGAAAAATCAGTAGAAGAATTTTTAATTAATATTGGTAATTTATATGGCTATTGTATCCGAAAACGAAATAAATATTAGTTTTAGTTATTTTTTATTATTATTATTGACTAATTATTTGTAGTTTAATGTTTTAAATTATATAAATATTAAATTATTATTACATCATACAAATCATATATGAACAATAAATCAAACCGGACTTTTTTTTCCGTATAATTATTTTCTGGTCGGACTTTTTTTCCGGGATTCGTATTAGTGTAGGTATGTAACCAGTGACGTATTTAGGGGGGGGCCAGGGGGGGCTTGGACCCCGGGCGGTCAAATTTTAGGGGCGGTAAATTTTGGAAAGCATTTTGATATAATACGGTAGGTTACAAAAAGTAATTATACTTATAAAATCATTATTATGATACCTTAATGAATAAACCTAATGAAAAAGCACGACGTAAACATTTTTAATTTTAACATATATATCTTTAATATTCTTTATTCAAATGTTGTCAATTAACCTACATTGAGGTTTTCTGTAGAATTAATAATAAAAAGCGAGTAAGTGGGTATCGCTCTGCTGTATATTAAGGAGTGGGGTGGACCTCGGACTATGGTAGGTTAAATTTGAATGCAATGATAGGTATCATTGTATACGAAAAACGATTCTGAACGAAGATGATTTGTCAGTTTAGGATATATTATATTTAAATATTGTCATATATTCTATTTTAAAACAAATAGTATAGTTACTATATGTTACTATAGTTACTTTATAGTATCTGTTTATTAATAAAAAAGTATTTGGCCAACATACATGAGCGTATGAAATTTAATTTAAATTTTGACATATTTCGTATAAATTCGAACTTTAAGCACTTATAAAAAAAAATTGTGACTAACGATTTCGGATTTTTTTTTATCACTTTAAGAACAACTTATAAGAAACCTTGTATTAAATTTTCAAGATTTTCTGGCCACCCAAAAAATTTTTATCGGCATTTGAAGAAAAAAAACTTAGAAAATTCGAAAATTTCAATTGTCTATAAGTAGCTTAAAAATGGTCAAAATATTTTGAAAATTTAACTGTAAAGAGATAATCATAATATAAACATTTGGTGAAAATTTCAAGTATTTACAATGATTCGTTTTTGAATTACAGCAAAATCAAAAAATCGATTTTGTCGAAGAGTGGTTTTTCGTAAAATTGCCGTTTTTCTATCACTTTTTTTTTCTCGATTTTTTTGAAAACTATTTGAAAATGTTTACTTTTGATCCCCCAAAGTACCAACTAGATGAATTTTCCTATTCAAAGAGGGGCTGAAGTCAAAAATCGGAGCATTATTACTGCTCCAAATGTTGTCGTCGGACACAAAAAAAAAAAAAAAACACACATCATAGTAAAATCAATACATTCTTCACTTCGTTCAGAATCTAATATACCTACTATAATAATTATGTAATATTTGCTTCGATGTAAATTAATTTTTTTATGTATACCTAATATATTATCTTTCCGACTATGAGTGTAGCAAAAAATGCAGTGGTTTTACTATCATGTGTTTTATACATAGGTTGGGAGGGGGCGTTTTTTTTCTTACCTGGGGCGCAAAATTCCTAAATACGTCTCTGTATGTAACTAACCTATCTAGTCAACTAGTCTATATTACACATTGTTTAATTTAAAATGTATAGTCTGTTATGAGTTTATGACAAAGTTATTAAACAAGATGACTTACTGGCTTAACTTCACTAGAATTTAAATGAGTTTAAACAAGTACTCAAGTTGAATAGTTAAACAGGGTATAGGTTAAAATCATTAAACGCGCTAAAAATTTCCATAAAAAAAATGACTGATTTTTAATTTTTTACTTAAATCTATGATTATTTTTTATTTCACTTATAGTAATAAATCAATAGCTTACCTATACATTAAGAGTAATATTATAATTTATTATAAATCATAACATTATTATTTATCCCTCACTGCAGTATTACTGTTCAGTAGCCAATGCCTACCACAGTATCATAAATATCAATAATGAATTGTTTATAATAGTTTCAAAGAAATTCTAACCAAATACCAATCTATAGACATGAAAAGTATGTCTTTTGATTTAAAGCCTTCATCTACTTATTTTTATTTTTATTCGATTTCTGTATGGTATAATTTTTTTTTATGAGTAAGAAGTTTTAGAATTAAATAAAAGTCACAATTTTTTATTATCAAAGTGTGTAAAATATTCATAAACAACTGTTTAGAAATTAAAGTCATCAAAATAAAAATAATGATAAATAATACGATTTTGTAATACAAATTTATAAGTATTCGATAAATTTTTATTATGTACAATGTCAAAATAATTCAGTACTAAAAGTTTATTACAATAAATCATTATCATGTTGTACAAACATCAACAATATAAAAACAATTCAATAGTTTAGTTGAAATCAAAAAATATTCTTACACAATATAGTTTATACAATTTTTTATCCATTTTGGTTTAAGATGATGTTTCAAAATTATACATTATTTCTATTCATTAAACACATCGAGTTTATCACATAATACTTTTACTTTTTGTAGAGCTCAATAATTATTCTAGTTTTAAAATATAATTAACCCATAGCTAAACAAAATCAATAATAATATTGTTTTGGATAGGACTTATAATTATATTTATAGATAAAAATATCTCATAAAATATGACCAATAATTATAAAAAAAACATTAGTCTTTTAGTTTATCCAGGTAATGATTAACAATTTATTAAATGCTACACAATTGTTGATTTATTGTTATTAAAAGTTGAATTCTCAACATAAAGAAGATCACTAAATGTGTCTTTATGAATAGATAAAACAATTAATATTTCTGGGTATTCCAGTATTGTTTTATATCTTAAGCTGTATAATATTGAGTCCTCAGAATCAAGTTGATAATATCTGAAAAAAATATTTTTAACAATCAATAATTATGTGTATTAGGTACATACTATTTGTGGAATAGTAATGACCTTAATCTAATACTTCAGGAGTCATCAGTTAAACCAAAAAAAGAAAGTAAATATTATCATTACTTAAAAATATGCAATAATACTAACTTTCCATATGGTGTTTTCATCAAAAAAATAACACCTTTGATTCCAGCTGAAATATAAAACTGCATTTTTTCTTTTACTTCATCATCATGAAACTCTGTCGTAAAATAGTTTCTAACTATATTATTTATTTTTTGATACTCTGGAACTCTAAATAATTTATATTGACGATGTAATGAATAAATATATAAATATAACTAATTAATTTTAATACTTGTGGGTTGTGTATTTTACGTCTATGCCATGAAATGTCCAATCTATACGCCAAAAGATTTTATTAGTTTTAGGATTAAAAAAAGAGGTATTATTTTTGTTCAAAGTAGATTTAGGTAAGATCTGTAAGCGTATGTTTCGTTGGTATGCTTGATAACGTAATCTTCGAAAGACCTAAAAATGATTTATAATTTAAACTTTATGATGAAAAAAAAAATTTTAATAAAGAACTGGTAATCAATTAGTTTATAAAAAAAATATATTTTTACAAATAAATATCTTTTTTTAGCAAGTTTAATGTTAACTAAATAATATGAATAAAATACTGTTAAATAATTATAACCCTAGCTATATTCAATAGATTTAAATGTTTAATATTTTTAATGTTAACAAAATTAATGTTTGTATTATTAGTACTTCCCAATCATTATTATAGAATTAAGAATTATTTTAATTACTCCACATTTCCTAAAATACTTTTCATTGCTCCACTCAGAACTAATTAATTAACACGTTCACTGCGGATCATATTATGACGGTATACATTCAAATGTGCGGAAGTAATTTAAAGTATTTTTTTTGTTGACGCCAATATTGGCATCATCCGCACCACATACACGTTTTTCTTATCTGATGCTGATTGACGCCAATTGGCATCTTGACTTATATCCTTTATGGCATAATTGCAGTTTAGCACCCCCTCGTCATTTTGAATTTTTTTTATCGAAACTTATGTAACTCGTCGAGTTAAGAACGATGGTGCAATCAGAAATTATCGCTCTCACTTAGTTTCGAAGTTATGGCCTTCCGAAGTTTTCGATTTTACGTTTATACGCATGCGCACATCACTACTATAATGCCGCTCATTGGATAGGTGTTGCATAGCAAATCGAGGGATATTTTCGTTTTTAATTGTCCGAGCGAGCGAGTGACCCAGCCCGGTGATTTAATACAGCTTATTCTATTATTATAAAGATACTTTAAAATGCACATAATTAATAATATACAATTTAGTAATAATAAGATAGGTACTTAACCTTTTATGGCAATTATCACAATATAATTTTATAATAATAATAATTAACATAATATATTATATTATATAGGCTAATTAATACGTAGTTTATTTTTACCGAAGTTATGCAGTTTACAAATACTTTGGTTGAATAAGTTTTTAATTAACGTACTCAATACTGCCAATACTACGATAAAATATTATATTAATAATTAATATATTATTATAATCTCTTATTTTTGTTTCGAGATTAATCGTTAAATTCTTCATACTTTTGGTCTAGTCGCCATATCGTTTTAAACGGGTTAGAGTACGTAAGTACAAAAAAAATAACAAAAATGGTCCTCCGCGCGGCATTATAGTAGTGTTGTGAGCATGCGTATAAACGTAAAATCGCAAACTTCGGAAGGCCATAACTTCGAAACTAAGTGAGAGCGATAATTTCTGATTGCACCATCGTTCTTAACTCGACGAGTTACATAAGTTTCGATAAAAAAAATTCAAAATGGCGAGGGGGTGCTAAACTGCACTTGTTACCTTAACTTAACTACAATAATACATATTGCATATCGTGAAAATACCGATAGTACACATACAAAAATAGATTTAAAATATTATGGACTTCAAATTGAGATATCGATATGCGACTTGTACACACGTATTATTAACAAATATGTTTAGATAATAGATAATGCTGAATGAAAATAAATTATTTGATCGTAACGCTGACTGAATAACAGTGTATAAGTGTATTGTAAAATAGTAAAATACTGTACGGGTGGCGCCAATTAGCGTCATCAGCAGTGAACGTGTTTAAAAAGACAAATATTTTGATATTTTCTAGTTTACATTGACTTATTGAAATTGAAATCTAATAAAAATAATTTCTAGGATAAAGTACTGAAGTACAAATTATACTTACTGGAGATAAATTGGATATACGTTGAGTTTTCATTTTAAATTCTCCAACAGCTTCAATAAACTCATTCATAAGTCTATAATCTATTCATATTATTCATAAATAACTAATTAATAACATTTCTATTAAAACATAAACACTTTAGTAAGTACCTTGACTCATTTCTGCGTCAGTAAAGTTTTCTAATCTTTTAAACCCTGTTTTGTATTTCTTGCCATCACAATCTAATTCTTGCTTGTGAATTTTTACACATGATAAACTACAAGTTTTTACTTCACACCTTGGGCAGCAGTATTTAGCAACATCACTGCCGCAGACCTCGCAGGAGCCCAATCTGTATAAAATCAAAAGAAAAATAAACATTTGGACTAAATGGAAAAATATAAATACTGCATATTATATTATTATTTTACCTATTTTTTGATTCCATAATTTTTTAAAATTCAAACAACAATAATATAGGATCTAGTAAATAAATAAAAAATGTAGTTTGTTAAACACTTTAGCAATACATATTACTAAGTGAACTTTACAGGTAGTACATCAGAAATATGCAGTCATATTTTGTAATTTTTGTAAGATTGGTTATCGATGATGAATTATAATAATAGAACCAATAAAAAAAAATAAGAGCTTAAACTTAAATCACTCGATGAAAATGAAAGAATTTAGCATCACTAGTTCAATAAGTTCACTTTTCACGTCTTGTTTACTCTATAGGAAGCATACTAGCATGATAGCATGTAATATTGCCGCATGGCTTTGTATTTGTAATTTTGTGTTTATCATAACACCAATGCGCTTGATAAGAATTTCTTATCTCAACAAAACCCGTTACCAACATCAGTAACATCTGTCTGGTAAATTACTGGTCCTAGGTCCGTTTACTGCAAAGTACAAGGCTTAAAGAACTTCCTGAAAGTTTCCCGACTTGTGCTAAAATAGTAAAATCATAGAGTAATATTACACTACAGTACATAGAAAAATAGCTATAGTTTACGGCTTAAATGAAAGCACATAACATGTATCTTAAATAAGAGTATTAATATTACGCTATGGTCAACTTCATTCGTGGTCCGTACTAAGGCGCTCTATAACATGTATTTTGTCATGAATATAATATAGCTCTCTAGTCCGTACACAACATGTAAAAGTAAAACGATCATAATATATATATAATTTATATGAGTTATGACATGTTACGATTATGATATAATATAATTTACATATATATATATATATACACCTATATATTTGAGGTTAGTTCTTAACGGCCGGATAGTTATGCTAATGCATTACTTCTATTCTGTACTTACTGCTTACGCCGTGGTTAGGTATAGGTTAGGTGGCGCTTATCTAATTTTCCCGCTAATGCATAATCTGAAACTGTTTCTTTATTTTTGTTTAACATGCAAGATGCAAGAATAATAATATTATTAATAATTTAATATAATAGTTAATAATTATTGTAATTTGTAACGAATGACACATAATATATTATAAAAAAAAAAAGAGCTACTGTTGTATTACAATTACCTCATTTTATTTATTTGGGTACAAATATTTATTTATTTTATTAATGATGAACAATTGAACTCGAACATTTTAAGTGATACTCAAATAAATAACTGTCTTACCAGATATTTGGACAAGAGATATTTTAAACTTTAGTAAGTTTTTTCAATTTATGAATTTAATGCTGGGTTGCATAAGCAATCACTAAATATATAATGGATCTATAGTAAGGTAATAATCCTCCAAACATGATTTACTGGCCGATTATTGGTCTATTAAGTTTTAGACGAATTTTAGTAAATTGATTAATTTTTTATGCAACTCAGTAACTGGCATATGAATACTTCTAATTGTTTATTTAATAAATAATGATGGGTACATGTCAATTTAGATTAAAGATGGATTCTACCATGAATGTTTCACGATCCGTTGATACAATGTCAATGGTTAATCAATCGATATCCATCAAAGATAGTTTAGACTTATCTGGTAAAATGTTGGATAGATTTTTTGCAGCAGATGACTCGTTTCCAACACTTGTTGAGAAAATGCAGATAACTGAAAGTAGTCAGTACCATTTTATTATATTTTTAGTTTTTTTTTTTAATTAATTAAAATATATAAGCAAGGTTTTTTTCTATTTATTATCCTCTAGGTCAAAGTGTTAGTGGTTGTACAGAATATGACTATCCTAAAGAAGGACTAGGAATGCCTTCAATTACTCCTCTCAAATCAAGACACAAGATACCACTACCTGGCGCATTATTAGAGCAATGGAATGGTAAGTTTAATTTTAAATTGTGAATTTTCCTTTTATTTTTGGAATTGTGTACTAAATGAGTCTTATGTTAGAAAATGATTCACCATAGTACAAACAAATTCACCATACAATAATTGTTATAGATGTTTTTTAAACATTAAATTACTTAATTTAAAAAACTTTTTGTTAATATAGATGCTCAAAACTTTCATCGCAAATTAGGAATATTTCCCGAGATCAACCGAGTTTGGGTCACAATTGATCAAGAATTTTTTTTATGGGACTATAGTGAAGGGTAATATATTATTATTTATGATCTAAATAATTATTTAATTGGATGATTTTCTTTTTTAGAACGGATTTATCTTATTTTGATGGAATGAACTCTACTATTTTTTCTGTAGCTCTGGTACAACCTAAACCAAATGTTTTTCAACCTCATATTAAATATTTGTTAGTTTTAGCTACAGGATTAAATATTGCTATATTAGGTGTAACATTTAAAAAAGTTCCTAGTGTTGATGGTAATTTTATTATATTTTATATTTTACTTTTAAAATTGATAAACAATTAAATTAACTTGGACAATTATATTTAACTATTTTATTTTTTAATTGGTAATATCAGGTAAAACCATAGAACAATTGGAACTTACTAATGATACCATTTATGAAGTTCCTACTGAAGGTGTGATAATATCTAAAATTGTTGGAACTAATAAAGGACGTATTTTTCTTGCAAGTGAAGATGGTAACCTGTTTGAAATTGATTATTGGGTATTTATTATCTTAACAGTATATTTTTAAATATTAAATACTTATCTATTTTTACAAGCTTTATAAATATTAATATATAGTATTTTTTCAAATATATAGAAAGATTTAGGATGGTTTTCAATAAGTAATGGAAGACGTTGCAAGAAAATTTGTCATTCAGCTAATACTTTATCATATATACTACCATCGTTTTTAACATATTCGATCACAGAACCTTCTGCCATCATTGAAATAGCTGTTGATAATACACGGCATATCCTTTATACTTTGGCTGAAAATAATTCAATTGAATTATATGATCTTGGATCTGATGGTAAATCTACAAGTCGGATTGTTTCTTTGTCACATTCTAATCTAGAACATCAAGTTTCAAAATTACTCAGGTAAAAAAATTATTTCTTGTTTATTAACAACTCATTACCGAGTTGTATAAAATATATTTCCCATGACCTATAGGTGATTAGATTAAACTTTTTTAATAATCTGTAACAATATTTTCAAATAAAAATAAATAATTAATATTTCATAATAACATTTAAATATTCAAAAAAAAATAATACGATTTCTTAAAGATTCTTTAATTGTCATTTCTTGAACATTGCTACACATTCAATAATTTTATTTTTTTTAACAGCATGTTCTTATCAATATTGAATGCTAGTAATTAGTGAATGTATCTCATCCAATAAATTTTAAGCAATATTTTAAAATATTATTTTTTTTCAATATTTATTTCCATAATCTGTTACATTTTGAACAACAAGTGTAAGTGATTATATGGCAAGATTGACAGTATAAAGAAACCTTTCAATGAAAGCACTTTGACAGTTAGGTAAAATAATTTAATAGCATTTTTATGATAGATATAAACATGAAGCTATACATTCAATTAAGTGTCATTCCAACAATAAACTAATATGATAATATAATAAGTATTTTTCTATTTTTTTTTAATTATCACACTAGACTAAAATACATATAAAATATTGAAATACATAAAAATTACATTTTTAGATTTAGAAATGTATAGTTAGTTGGCTGGTTTTGGGACAATATATTTTATACAAAATGGTATTAGACAATAAACAATTAAAAACAATTACCAAATAATTAATTGCAATTAATAAATAAAAATGAAATTTGCTAAAAATTTTATTTCAGAACTATAGAAATAGCTCAAATGACAATATTGAGTAGTATAAAAATCATAGAAGAAACTGAATCACCTAACATTCATCTGTTGGTTGTATCTAAGTCTGGATTTAGATTATATTTTTCTACAGGAGCTATGACCTCTAGCAATACTAGACCCTACACATTGCAACTTGTACACATACGTTTGCCACCAGGATATAATAGAGTTATTGGAGAATCCAAACCCAGTAGTGTTCAGCATGTGTTGTACAATAGAGGTATAATTTTTTTTTATTATAAATTAGATTTATTTATTGATAATATGTTAGGATTATTATTTCTATATGAATTTGAGTCTAAATAAGGTCAGACAGATCATCTAAAACTGATGACCCATACTCAAATCCACAGTTTTGATTGATTTTCATTAAATTTTCATCTATAAATATAGCAAGATCTCTAATCAGTAGCGTCATTTCAGTTTTTGTTTGACTAGGGCAACTACACACTGATTTGCCGACTCAACATTTTTTCCATGTAGATTCGTATAAGATAGTGCCATAGTAGACAAGGGAGGATAAATTGTCAGGTATATAAATATCACATACAGGATTTTGAAGTATTAAATATAAACCATTTTGTCAAATATTTATTAGACTTTGAAATTAAAATATAATTATTGAGTAATGTGTAAATAAATAATAAATATGTATAATATAGGTACCTTATAATACTGATTTACAAGTAGTTAGCTGCAGTATTTACAGCCACATAATGTAAATACTAAACATCTTGATTAATAATATATAATGTACTTCTTTAAAAAATACAACAAAAAAATTAACAATAAATAAAATATCAATGTTCAATATTATGATTTATAACAATGGCTTTAGTAATTAAAAATAATACTTCTTACAATTTTTAAATGTGCCTACATAAGGTTGATGTAAATGTTAGACTAGGGCAAATGCCCAAGTTGCCCCCCCCCTCAAATGACGCCACTGTCTCTTATATTATAGGGCATTTTTTGTTACTTATTTTTTGTTTTTCAATATAGTTGAATCAGAAAAACTGTTATTTTTTAATTTATATATTATTCCTTTTAGTTACAGAAAATAAATTAAATATTATATTTATATTATGCCAAATCATTATTAACTTATCATGGACAATGCTATGCAGGATTAGTTAATAATTAATAATTGATGATAGAATAATTTTGATATCTGTGTTTTTATTATTAAATGTGTAGATTCACTACTAGATTTGGAGAATTAGCTACTGTTATTTTACAAGGTATTTTATTTGCAGGCACTATTATAATGGCATGCAACACTGACATAACTAATTACAGGCCAATGTTATGGTGTATATCTCCTGATGAATATGCATTTAGTTCCAATTTTAGTGAAAGATATTTTATTACTGATTTGGATATATGTCCATTATCACTGGAAAATATAGGACCAAATTTATTGATATACAATGATCCAAGTTCACCACAACCACCACTAATTGTTCGTCAACAGTTTGAAAATCGCCAAGAATATATAACTTTAGCTCCACAAGTAAATTATTTTTTAAAATCGTTTTTATTTTTTTACAATATTTTTTTCTTATAATAGGGTTTAGAAATTTTTGAAATGCTTCGACCTTATGATACTCTCTGTGAATTATTAGCCAACAGCCAAAGTTCAGAAACAGATGCTATCAAAACATATTTTAAAAATTTTACAGATAATCAAGCATGTGTTACATGTCTTACAATTATTTGTGATCAATCATTAAAAAATATAAAGGTTTGTGGTTTCATTCTTTTTATATGTATATTTATAAATGTATGTATGTTTTTTTAATCAGATCAAAGAATACGCAACTCAGGCATTCTTTATTCATGGCGGTGAGCCTAAATTGGTAACTGAAAATCTACACGAATCACTCCATGAATTAACTAAAATTTCTCAAAATAATAGTAAGAAACATGTGTTTACAGTTAATATTTTAATTATCTTATTATAAATGTATTTATTTTAATTGTTTCTATTTATTCTTATTTGTTAAAAAATTAAGTTATGATATGATACAAAGTTAAAATTATTATTAATTATTTCATAACTATTAATGAATATAATTCTATTTTTTATTTCTGTCAATATTTTATAGTGATTGTTGTTTAATATTTTTTTTTATATAAAATGTAAATAATTATAATTAACTGAGTTTGAGGATATACTTTTATTGATACATTCTATGAACATATATTGTTTTACTAAGGAATTAGATACAATTAATTATATTTTATAAAATATTTCCAGGTTTTAGATCAAATAATTTTTCAACATCGCCGTCTATGCCAACTTTTATAAAAAATCAGACAAACATTACAAACTTACCATTTGAATCCACTAGTGTTCATTATTCTTCAAAACACAATGGATTATATTTGTTCGTTAGTCGTTTACTGAGACCTCTTTGGAACATAAAAGCTGTTTTAATAGAAACTACTGATGGGAAAACTTATGTAATATATAAATTACCAATTTGAATGAATAAAAATTAAATTCATAACAGTTCAATTTTCATTTATAGATTGTCAATACAGTGTCTCCAGACGATTGTTCATTTATTGCAAACCATTTACAAACTTTGTACTCTTTCATGAATAATTACTCAAAAATGTTGGCAAACTATACCAAAGTGCCATTGGATGCGTCTAGGCGTACAGCTATGCACGATGCACATCAATCTGAATCAAAATCTATAGAATGTTTGAAAAAACTAGTTGTTCGTAGTGCTGAAGTGTTTAACTTGTGGAAATTACTCAGTGAACATCAATTTTATATTATAGCAAATAAATTAAGTGATGTAAGGAAATTAGTAAAGTTGAATTATTTTTGTTATTTATTTTTAATAATTTCTTTAATATTTTATATTATTTAATTTATATTTAACCCTATTAAGTATTATAATTAAAATATTTATATTTTGTTTTTAGCAAGAACAGCGTATATTGGAAAATATTACTTTTAAAGAGTTGATTCTTGTTCATCAAGAGATTTGTCAAACTTTGGTACAAAAACTATTAGACACGTGAGTATAGACAAGGCAGAATTAAGACATTTTGTACTAGTATTTTCTCAACTATTATTATTATTAACTACTAAACACAATACTACTGCTAATAAATTATTTATTCTAATATATAAAAAAAAAAGTTATAGTTACATTTTGTAATTTATAATAGATTAACATACATTATAGGTAATAGTGTAAAGTGTTATATACTTTTAAAACTGGTGTCCGTCTACTAACCTTCAATCCTATTTTGAGTATGAAAAATAATTTGAATTGTATATTTTTAGATATTTAAGTGAAAGTTCATCTGTAGAATCAATCAGTACTAAATTACGACAAGTCTGTCCATCTATTTACCATTCTGAAGATGCTGCTTGTGCAAAGGTATGCAATATTTAAAAATGTGATATAATTTTTTAATACAATATAAGGTAGGCCCAAAAATTAAATCAAATAATTATTAAAATATTTTACTTCAATATTTTGTCTCCATTTTACTCAGTTATTTTTTACATTAAAGTGAATTGACATATTATTATCTAATATTAAAAATAACAGGATAAAATTAATTATGGTTCATATAAATTTATAGAGAATGAAGGGTTCTTAAATAGCAATAGAGAATAAAATAAAATATAAATTATTTAAAAATAATGATACATAATATTATCAAAACCTTTATGCATATTTAATTGCAACTATTAAAAATATTATATTATTTTATCTATTCAATTCTTTTAGGCTTCAGAAATGATTAAATTAGCACGATCCACAGTTAATGAGGATGAGCGTAAACGAATCCTATACCAATCTCTTATGGTAATTATTTATTAAAAAAATTGTTATTATTTTGATGAAATGTTTGTATGTTTTGTCTGTCATTTGGTTAAATTAGGTGTTGAAAGAAGTAGCACCAAAATTTAATTTATCATCAGTTTGTTTACAATACACCAATTGCGCATATATGGAAGGAGTATATCAAATGTGTAGAGAGTGTGCTAAAAAGATTGATCCAAAGAACTTGGGTAGTCATTATTTTGCGAACAATATGGTATTAGACAGAGATGCACCAGGTTATGGTGCCTACATGCTTAGGTAATGTAATCTTAATTTATTTATACTTAAGTCATTGTGAATAACTTATTTAAATATCTTAAATCTTTATTTATATTATTGTAACAGTAATGCTTAAAAGACTACTTTCACATGTTAATTTATATTTTTTTTATGATTTCAGATTAGATATTTACAAAGAAATAAGCGCAAGTTTAGATTATTTATACTCAATAATGGTAAAAAATCCATCTGTAATTATACCAACTCGGCCAAATCTAATATCCGGAATTCTAGAAAATTCTGCACTGACTTCTGAACAATCTTCTAATTTGGTATTAATTTTACTTTTTTTTATTACTTGAAAATCATGTTGAATAAATGTATTTATGTATATATATAATATTGATGTAATTGCTACTAATAGGTTTCCGAGTTAATAAAATTGTGTATTTCCTGTGATGATGAAATCATGCACACTGTAGTGTATAGATGGATGATAGACAAAAAATTAATAAAAGAAACAATTGAAATGGGAAATCATAGTTTGGAAAAGTTTTTATTGTCTCAGTCCAAATCTGATAACAACAATATTTATATCAAAGATGTACTGTGTAGATACTATGAGTATAATGGAAATTATTATGAAGCAGCTGAAGTTTTAGCATCATTGGCTAAAACACCAGAGTAATTATAATTATTTTAATTATAAAGACTTAAAAAAATATATATATATATATTAAATCAACCGTATTGTTTGTATGTCAGAAGTGGCTTAACTTTAAGCGATCGTCTTATGTATTTGGGCCGGGCAATGGCATGCTTGCGCAGCAAAAAGTTGAGTATACCAGCTATGAATGTTACCAGTCTCAGAGACATTGAAGACTTGTTACAAGTAGCTGAAATACAGAAAATGGTTAGTTCCTTAACCTAAAGTTTTATTTATTTATTATTGTCTGTTAATTTTTGAATACTTAATTTTTCAAACTAGATATTGGATTTGTTATCGTCAAGTCAAATTGATGGAAAAGCTGATGTTATTGAAAAGCTCAATAGCTGTCTGTTTATATTAGGCGAAGTATGCATTAAAAAATTGCAAAGAGAATGTTTGTTTAGAATAATATGTTTGTATTAGCTTTACAGTAATTTTGCTGAACCGTATGGTCTATGGGAAGCTCAGTTGGCAATATTACAGCTTTCCAATCATGATGATCGTGAACTAGTAAACCAAATCTGGGAAAATATTTTATTAAAAGGTAAATATTATTACTGTTATTTTTATTTGGTTCCTGAACAAGGTTTTTTTATAAGGTAGGGTCGTTAGCTCTACACTTAACCCTAGACAGGAAATCCAGGAAATACCTACTGGAATCATCCCTAAAGGATTTTCCACCAGTAGGAGCTCGGGTATCAGGTTCGTTATACCCGTAGTAATGAATACTATTACTAAATGCTCATAAAAAATAAAGTTTTTATAGTTATTTTAGTTTATTTGTTTGCAAATCTTACTTTTTATTATTTTAATATTATAAATAGGCCAATAGAACATATTATTATGTATTAAAAAGTATAATCAACATTTTGAATTGATTATAAGAATACTTATCAAATTTAAAAAAATACACATTTCTGCCTTTTAAAATTTGAGTACCACTAGAAGTGTAATAAATATCTATACACTGTAACATAGGAAGATTTGAATTTGTACTAATCTTTATAGATATCATCAAAGCCATGTCTGGGGGGTTCACCCCCCCCCCCCCGAAATTTTTTCGTGTTATATTATGACTGGTAGTAAAATAACTATTTCAATCTCTGTTTTAATCAATACACAATTTTTTTAGCTTAACCCCTCCCCCCCAATTTTTTTTCCAGTTACGGCCTTGGATATCATCTTAGCTTGTTCTATAAAAATGGTTAATATAACACTTCAATAAAGGATTGTAATGTGTCACAGTATGACATTAAAATAGTATATAAAATCTAAATTATGTATAGCATGAAAAATTTATGATAATGATTAATACATTAGAGTTACATAATATATTCATAGTTTATTTGATGCATGGTTTTAGTTGGACATGATTGTTATTTTACTTAAAACATTTTTTATGCTTATTATATATTTATAATTATTTCACATTTTTATTTGTTAGTTGTGGAAGATTGTGGAGATATTGATGAACATAACAAAATGACCATTGCTCTGGAAAAAATAAAGTCGTTGGCTAGTTCGCACCCGATTAATTCATCTACATTTGACTTGGGTATGTAACAAGTGTTGGTTTCTCATTTTAAAAATTTACAAACAGTTTAATATTTGTATTATAATATTTCTTTCATGATTGTAGAGTATGTAACAACTATGCTGGAATATTTAAACTGTAACTTGGGTGGTGATTTGGAATCTGTATACACAACTATGTTAACTATTGGTGCTCCTATTGAATCTTTAGTAGCCATATATAAAAAGTAATATATTTTGACTTAATAGTTGCATTAATTAAATATAATCATATTATTATATTAATATATTTGTCTTGCAGGATTTATTCTACTAATGATCCACGGTGGCAAAAGACAAGTGAGCTTCATGTATTGGAAGTTATCATGAGTTTGGCTCGTTATTATTTACAAAATGTTGATCTATGGCCATCCGGGATGCAAAGGTAATAGCTGTTATATAATTTTTATCTATAAAAGAAAATAGTTTTACTTCATTTGGTTTTTATTTAAAATCTTTCAGGAGATCTATTGCTGTGAACTTATTAGATTTGTTGGTAATTTGTCAAAACATGCTGTATAGCCGTTTTGCTCATAGTCCACTGATTGAAGGTGTCATTGCGATCAAAAATGAACTTGACAACATCATTAAAAACTGAAACCTAATTTTTAAACATCATCATTTATTAATGTATATTTAACTACTATGTTTATTTCAAAAGTTAAATATAATTTTGAAATACATTTTAAATTGTTTTCAAGATTCTACAATTAACTATTACTTTTGTAAAATATTTAGTAGTTATTTTCATTGATTATTTCAGAAATAACATTATTTTATTAATTATTTTTGTAATTGTAATACTAAACAATGTACCTTATAAAGTTACGAATAATGTAAAACAATTTTAAATGAAACATGTATTATAAAATTTAACAAAATTAAATAACTAATTACTTTTTTATTTTTATTTTATTAATAATAATCAAAAAATAAACAATTCCCAAAAATGTTTACAAATATGAGAATGAAAACATGTGTTTTTATTTAAACAATTGGAGTGTTATTGTTCATGATCAGACAATTTATTTCAGATATTTCCAATATTTAAATAAAATAATATTTGATTGCATTGTACAGCAATTATCGGATTCATCATATTTACATCCCAGAGTCGAACTAAATATCTATAATTCTGATATACCTACTTCATATTCTATAAAAAAAATATGTGTAAAATTTGAAAATTAAAAAATCTAAAAAGCGGGTAAGTGGGTATTGCTCTGCTGTATATTAGGGAGTGGGGTGGACCTCGGACTATGGTAGGTTAAATTTGAATCCAATGATAGGTATCATTGTATACGAAAAACGATTCTGAACGAAGATGATTTGTCAGTTTAGGATATATTATATTTAAATATTGTCATATTATATTCTATTTTGAAACAAATAGTATAGTTACTATATTATGTTACTATAGATACTTTATAATATCTGTTTATTAATAAAAAAAATATTTGGCAACATACACATAATGAGAGTATATGAAATTTAATTTAAATGTTGACATATTTCGTATAAATTTAAACTTTAAGCCCTTATAAAAAAAAATTGTGACTAACGATTTTGGATTTTTTTTTATCACTTTAAGAACAACTTATAAGAAACCTTGTATTAAATTTTCAAGATTTTCTGGCCACCCAAAAAATTTTTATCGGCATTTGAAGAAAAAAAAACTTAGAAAAGTCGAAAATTTCAATTGTCTATACTCTATAAGTAGCTTAAAAATGGTCAAAATTTTTTGAAAATTTAACTGTAAAGAGATAACCATAATATAAACATTTTGTGAAAATTTCAAGTATTTACAATGATTTGTTTTCGAGTTACAGCAAAATCAAAAAATCGAAAAGTGGTTTTTCATAAAATTGCCATTTTTCTGTCATTTTTTTTTTGTTTTTCTCGATTTTTTTGAAAACTATTTGAACATTTTAATTTTGACCCCCCCCCCCCCCAAAGTACCAACTAGATTCAATTACCTATTCAAAGAGGGGCTGAAGTCAAAAATCGGAGCATTATTACTGCCCCAAATGTTGTCGTCAGACACAAAAAAAAAAAAAAAAAAAACACACATCATTGTAAAAGCAATACATTCATCACTTCGTTCAGAATCTAAAATTGTTTTATAAAAAAAAATGTGTTTGATAATTTACCATGTTAAACACCATATGACCGGCAGTAACCACTACATACAATAGGTTTTTGTTGTACGCTAAGCATATTTTTCAATGTCTTAAATTTGTATATACTACATATTTGAAAAATAGTTTATCAATAAAGAAAGTGTATTATATCAAAAAAATTGTAATGATTCCCACTACACCGCGTTCCTTATTTTAGTGCATAATTGTAGCACCATTGAAAGGTTAATAATATAAAACCAAATTAATTTATGACCGCCAAGGGGTACACACTTGCTAACGTGTTTTTTTTAGGTATATTTATCAATTTTAGGTGATATTAAAAAGATTAAAGTCTATTGTTTTAGTGCTATAACTTCCAAATCCTGACAATGAATAATGATTATCATGTAAAAGATTCATTCATTTATTTATTTTATTTTAGAGTACATATACAGGCTAAGCCCTTTAGTACAGTTGACAAGTAATATAATATATAGATCATATGATTTACAAAATATATCAATAAGCAACCATCAGTGCCGCAACTACTGGGTAGGTGTGCAATGTACACGGGCCTCCAGTTCTAAGGGGCCTCTACAACCAAAACTGAAAATTAAAAATTGATTGTCTGTTTTGATATTTTTTTTTGTGCTACAAATATTTATTGATTTTATATTCCCTTTTAAATTAAATTATTTATAGACATAATTATTAAGTAGATGATAAAAATAGTATGCAATTGCCAAGTATCATAATAATAATATTAAACATTTTATAATGTTTATTATTAAAAAAAATCGGTTTTATAGTAGTATATAACTTAGTATAACTATATAACTATAGCTACTATTATATTATTATTTTTGCTTAAAAGTTTTAACTTTATTCATATTCTCACACCCAGTCTCAGAGGTTAGTCGTAAGTTCAGTGGCGCCGATCTAATATCTATATTTCATGTTATGGGGAAAAAATGCTGGAGTTAGACCCATCCACTAAAAAAATGTTTAGTTACGTTCGAAACATGTTATATTTATTTCTAACTATATACATACAGTATACTGCATAACAAGCTATTTTTGATTATACCCACCCATAAATATTTCTGGTGAATTTTCCCCAGTTCATACCCATGTTCGGCGCTACTGTTAGTACATATCGAATTTGAATATTGACAAAATTGGATACATTAACGAAAAATAATGATTATAGGTGTAGTTATCTATTTTGATCTAAGCTATTACAATAGTATATTGTGTGGCAAGGGCGGGAAGTGAGCCACACATACTATTTTTTGTCACGCCCCTGCGTTCATGGAAAAATATTATTTAAAGACATAAATAATTCGTGTATTATTATTTAACACTACCTATAACAGAGAAGTATTCAAAATATTATGTAGATTAGTTTTAAGTTGTTAAATAATAAATACATTTTAATACTTTATACCATAACCTTATTAACACCTGCAGTGGCGGCTCGTCAGGAGTCTGAGACGGCGACTCACCATAAAAAAAAAGTAGTAAAGCAATAAAAAAGTTTGAAGAAAATTGTAGTAGGTATAATTTAATATTTTTATCTATTTTGAAAATAATTATGATGGTTTTCGATATTAATATTGATTATTGATAATATTATAATATTTTGTATAACATTTTTACATTAATAATGAGAAGACGGGTGTCATACATGCGAAAAAAATATCGATAACAACGACTAATTACTAATTTATGCGATGCCAATGGGCAATGGCAGAAACTTTGAACGAGTCTAGTCTCAACGTACTGAACAACATCTACACCGCTCTTCGTCTTTTCGTGCATATACAATTTGTATAAGTAAGTACACAGTTGAGTCTCTCGAACGGCAGACTGCCGAATAAATTTAAATGTCTGACTAATAATAATATTACAGTAGTTTAATATATATAATATTTTACACGCATATGCCGTTCTGTTCAGCTTATTTTTATGAAATATCTCAATATCTTCAATTCGAAATGCGATAAAGACGGACGAAGAAAGGTGTTCCTGGGTCGGCGATGTGGCTACTGAATGTATGGACATAAAATATGATACAACTAAGTTTCACAAAAAAAATCGATGTTTACGTGAGTTTGATTTTCTATACTTTTGGAGCTTTAATTTACTTTTTTACACGTAAAATAAATACATACTCATTGCACTGGACAATCTTCTACCCGCCGGATGACGTAAACGTAATACGTATGCACATTTTATTCCCGAACGCGCAATGCATAAAATACGTGAGACCGAAAATACATAATCGTCATAATATTACCAGACCCATTTTATAGAATAAATAATATATATTTATATTAATTGTATAAATAGCATTTTTCATTTATAACCGGCTGAGTACCCGACTAATATAATTTTTTTTTATCCTAAACAAAAATAAAAAGTTTTCCGAAAAGACACATTAATATTTTATAATTGTCTGAATTTTGAATTTTTATGACATTATTTACAATATTCATTTCATATTTCTGTGGTAACTATTTCTCTTCAACCGATTTTTGTTTTTTGTAGTAATTCAAAAACGAAATACTATAGCTATTTGATAATTTTAACAAATGTTAATGTTTGCTTTTCTTATAAATATTATAATTTTCAAAATATTTTGACTAAACACTTACATATAGGATAAAATAAACATAGCATAATACCATAAATAGATGCATTTATTATATGTACCTATATATTAATATCGCAAATTTTCTGAACATATTAATTTTAAAATCAGTAAAAATAGTATAAGTAATGAGTATGTATTATTCCTAAACAGGACGGTACCGAAACGGAAATTATATGACTATTTGTGTATAACGAGTTAAATGTGAATAATTGCTTGTATTTAGAAATTAATTTTATTAATTTTGTAAGTCCTTCTTTATTATATGTAATAGATCATAAATCATAATCTATTAACTATTTAGTATGTAATATCAGTTTAATGATTAAACTTTTAAATATTTTTAAAATTATTAATCATTTAGTTCAGCCAAACCGTATAAAAACCGTTAATAACCGTTATAAATTATAATTTAAAAAAAAATTCGGGATAATATACAATTATTATGATTTTACGTATGAAATTAATTAGATACCAAAAGTTTCGTATGCAAGACAGCTGAAATAGAATAATAAATCCTATAAAATCACAAAGAGTTCTATAAAAAAACATTATGATAATATTTATCATATATGGCAAACGAAAATCGTCGTCATAACGTACTAAACGATTAACAATTCTAATGATTTTTTTAAACAGTCGTCAAACAATAGCATTCAGTACATGACAAGTATTCTCATTTTCATAAAATATTTCAATAATTCCATTCGGAAGCATATAAAGAAGACGAATGAAGAAATTATAACTAGCTGTTTCTTTGGTGACGGTGCACGTTTGAACTTTAATATAGCACAGCTCGATTTCTCCGAAAAGCGTCGAAGGATACTTACGTAGGTTAATTGTCCTATAAATTTGAGGTAATAATAAATTTACTTTTTATACATAAAATAAATGTTTATTGACTTCTACAAGCTGTTACCCCGATGACAGACCTATATTTTATTTCCGATCGTCCAGTCCAATAAAGTGGTCGGCAACCGGCGGGTTATTGTATATATACGACCCGTTTTAAATTCTAAAACACTGACATTTATTTTTTATTTATATTTCATTATTTTAAAGTTCTAGACAATATTTTTTTCCATAATAAATAATTTAAGAATATAAATTTTTATTTTTATCTGGTCCGCAAATTGTTTTTAATTTGCGAATGTGGCCTGAGAGTTCAAAAAGGTTACTGACCATGCATTAATGATGAAATTGCCAAGAATAAAATAAAGTCGTTTAGTACACCTTAGATCCTGGACGTCCGACGTAGTGAAAAATGTGTAATGATTTTAAAATTATGTAGTTTATTTTCTGTTTGTCATGAATTCTTGTAGCAAATATCATCTATTCGGTACTTTGGGTGGTAAATAGTAAGATAAAACAAAAAATTTCAGATCTTGCCATAATATCGGAAAAACAAAAAAACTGAAATAATTACGCTACCTATATCTTTGTATAATTTCAACCCGGAGGACGATTGGCAGAATTAATAAGAATAAGCTCATTAAGTGTCGCAAGGCAATGTTTGTTTACTAAAATTTTTTGAACAGTAGTACCAGTGGCGGTTTATTTCAAAAACGGGCGTGCAAAACTAAAAATGGCCCCCTCCTACATCTTTTTATTCTAAATAATATGGATATACATCATAAATTTATATTTTATAACAATGATATACTGATATCAGATTGAGAAAATGAGAACCATTTGAAATTGAAAACAATTTTTTTAATTTTTCGTAAACAACTGTATTTATTTAATTTTTTTTTTTTTTTTTGTGGAATGTTGAGCAATAATGGGCCCCTCAAGCTGAGGGCCCGTGGCATTTGCACACATCGCACACATGTATGACGCGCCACTGAGTAGTACAGTTTATTATGAATATTTACTTAAATTATATTTAACTTTTATGGTTTTTTTTCAGATAATATACTGTACTACGGTTTTAGGTGTTCTTTTTATTTTAATAATAGATACGTTGATAAATTACCAATTTTTTCAATTTTTTTTCTTATCACATAACTAGTTCGTCTTTGTGTACAGTGGCGCAGGAACTATTTTTCATGAGAAGGGGGCAAAACATAAAAACCTAATAATAATTATAATACATATATTTATTTGTGATTAATAACATAAATCCTTTCTTAATACCTATTTTATTCTTTTAATGTTGATATAGTTAGTATATTATATAATATAAAAATTACTCAAGTATATGAATGTATTGATATAATTATAGTTTAATATAAATATAAATATAATAAATTAAACGTATTACGTAAGTTACGATTGTATACCCTTTAATTTTAATGTAGTATGGGGAGGCAATAGTATACTTTTGCCCCTTTGGATTATATCTGAAGGGTTAATTGCCCCCTCTGCCCACCCCTTCTCCGACGCCACTGTTTATGTATGTTTAAATTTATATTTTTTTATAGTTATTGTGCTGTTTAACTTTCTTATAAAAGAGAGTGAGGAATTTAAAAGGTGGCCACCGAACAGAAAATTAAACTGCAATATACTATAATCTTTTTAGTTCTTGTTTACATTTTTAACTGATAAATTATGAATATAAAATTTAAAATTAATTTAAATTTAAAAATAAAAGAATACCAACACAGATTAAGTTTAAATTACATTTAATATCTGCACTTTAGTTGAAGTTTTATAGGAACCGAAAATTTGGCTGTGTCATGGACTATCCACCGACAAAGAATTTGTCATGGAGCTGATGGAAAATGTGTCGACTGTGTATAATGTATATATATTATAATATTTATAATATATATGTATTTTATTACTTTATAGGTACTTATTTAATATATTTATGTTTTATGTACCTTTTATTGATATTATTATAATATAATAATTTTTATTTAGTTGTCCCCTTATGCGTCATCGCTCATCATTGAGTCATCCACTAATCCAACACATTGACTATCGCCGGCCGGCAACGCACATATTATACACATTACTCGTTTTTGTGGCTTGTACAATAGTGAAAATCGTATTCTTATTCCTAAGTTTCCTTATTGAAATAAATTATATAGTATTATTGGTATCTATACATAGTTTAAGTTGTTGTATATTTTTTTTATTATTTCAATGCATTCATATGATCAGTGGCGTATTTAGGAATTTTAGGATAAGGGCAACACATATTTTGCCGCCTCCCTCCCCCAGTAAAAAAAAAACTAAAAAACTTCTACGCCACGCAATGGTGAAACCATATGTGTTAATACCATAAAACGGCTGCATCCGAATTGGTTCCCATACCTGAAAATTGACATCCGAATTGGTTCCCGATATTCCACGAGACACACATCCGAATTGGTTCCCGATATTCTAATGAATAAATAATAGGTAGACAAGAAACTTTTTTATTGCGAACATGTTTTAAAAATCATATCAACTAAATGGCTATATTGATTTTTTTAAATTTCTAATAGAAATTTTTAAATTTTTAAATTTTACTTTTATATGAACTTATATAGTATTATACGATACGCGTACACATAGGCAGATAGTTTTAGTTAGATGGACAGCTGTATAGGTTTGTAGAGATACCGTTATCGCACTGCGATAAACACTTTCAAAAGGCGAAATACGATCTAATAATATTATCAACTAATCCATAGGCGTGGCCAGACTTTTTTCGCAGGAGGTGCAAGTAAAATATTTGTAAACCTACCCACATTTTTGCCAATCTTAACTTTAAGAACAAAAATATACATTTACAAAAAAAAGGCTATACCCGTGGCGTGGCGGTCGGAACCGGCAATTGTGTCACGAATAGTCGCCGACCGCCAACGACTTAATAAATAATTGTGAAACAAGTAGTAAGTACCAATGGTACCATACTAAAATTATACTTATAACATGACCAATGATTATTTTACTACAACCAGTTATAATTTAAATATATTTTTAATAATAAATCTATATAACTTAAAACCTAGAAAAAGCTCGCAGGGTGTGCATCTGCACACCCTGCACACCCCGTGGCCACGCCTATGAACTAATCGTTGTTGTATTATATTGATATGGACGGAAATTTAGTCGATACCTACTCGTTAGTCGGTACTGTTGTTAGTAGTGTGCGTATAGTGATTAAATTTTCATTTTTGTTTCCGTTTAAGTATCAAATATGGAATTCATGTACAGTGAAAAAAATAAAAAACTTATTGTATTAGACGGTTTTAAATTTGGATTCCAAAAAAAATTGGCAGATGACTTCGAACGTTGGACGTGTGTCAAAAGAAAATGTAAGTCGTATTTGAAACTAAATATAAATACAATCGTCGATAAAAATATAATACATAACCATCAAAAAGAAAACGATAAAACACTTAACAGGCAGAAATTAAATAACAGTTCAAAACGAAGAGCTATGGAGGTATTGCATGAACGACCAGCAAAAATAATTCACTGTGAATTGTCTAAATGCGACATTGAAACCATAGATGCTCAAGATCTATGTAGAATTAGAAAAAATATACATGCTAGTCGGTGTAGTACAGTACCAACCTTGCCTAAAACATTGGATGAGACTCATAATGTATTAAAAAATTATAATTTAATGACTAATCGGGGAGAACATTTTTTATTTATTAACAGTGCAGAAACCAATATTATTGGATTTTCATGTGATAGCAATTTGGAAGTATTACGTGAAATGAAAACTGTGTTTATTGGCGGTACATTCAAAAGTTGTCCAAAGTTTTTTTACCAACTTTTTACAGTTCACGGTGTAAAAAATAACCACTATGTTCCTTTAGTTTTCTTTTTACTTCCAAATAAAACTAGTGACACGTACACAAAAGCTTTTCGTTTAATTCAAAATTACTTAAGCCCAGATAAAATATATGCGGACTTTGAAAGAGCCATTCATGTAGCGATCTCTGAAGTATGGCCTTTAGCTCAATTAAAAGGTTGTCGGTTTCACTTGGGCCAAGCATGGTGGAGGAAGATACAACAATTAGGGCTTTCAAAAGAATTTAAAGATAAGGATTCTGAAGTAGGAGGAATATTAAAATTGTTTTTTGGCTTATCCTTATTATCGCCCCAAGAAGTTAGCGATTGCTATATAAATGAGTTGATGTCATTAAAACCTATCAATGAAAAGCTGGAAGATTTTTTTGTTTATATCCTAGAAAATTATATTGATGAAGATTGTTTATTTCCACCAACAATGTGGGCTGAATATACAAGTAGTATAGAACGAACAACTAATTGCTGTGAATCATTTCACAGCAAGTTCAACAGTTGCTTCTATTCCGCAAAACCGAACATTTTTCAATTTATTGATGTGTTGAAAACAATTCAAATTGAAACATACGTTAAATTGCGAAGTACAAACAAATTACAGAATTTTAAATCCAAAAATAAGAAAACATTTATAAAAATAGAAATGGACAAATACAAAAGTAATGAAATAACTAAATTAGAATTTATAAAAAATGTTTGTTGCAAATTTTTACCTTAACTGTATTATTATTATTATTATTATTATATGTATTATTTTTTATTTTTTTTTTAATGACATTCGTGACAAAAGCAAAATACATACCAAACTATTATACTTATAAAAAAAGAAAAATTGACGAATTGAAAAACTGTATTATTATTATTATATGTATTATTTTTTATTTTTTTTTACTGACATTCATGACAAATTTTTAACCATATCTACATAATATGTAGACAGTCCTAAGTCTGTATAAAATGGAAAGGAAAATTGAAAATGCTTTTTCCCGGGAACCAATTCGGATACACCTTTCGGAACAACCCGGGAACCAATTATTCGGATATACCCTTCGTAACAACCCGGGAACCAATTCGGACGTTTGGGAACCAATTCGGATACACCGCATAAAACAACATGTTATATAAATACTACAGTATTCTGTGCCTCTATGGCACACGTTTGTTGTGAAAAATATTAATGATTGACGTTACTACGTCAGTACTCAGTATGTAAAGTACGAAATAAAAATTTGCCGTCCCTCTAAATCTTTAAAAATTTGCCGTTTTGGGCAACGGGACCCAAAACCCCTACCTAAATACGCCCCTGCATATGATGCGTTCTCGCTTACGATGTGGATTAGGCCTACTGGGGACACCACAATAAAAAAACGCGCCTCGTGTAATACCTCATAAAGTTATTAAACAATACGGACAATGTTATTGTACGTCGTTTAATAATAAAGGTGGTGTGGAAAATTACCTAACACTGTTATTCTTATCTTATAGTTACCTTGCATACATTTTTTTTTATTAAATACCAATTAAATAATTATTTATATCAAGAAACGAGAAATATTAACGTTTTATAAAGTATTAAAATAAAATAGTTTTGAAAAAAAAATATTCTTTGACTTTTTATAAAAAGACTCCAAGTAGTTATTATATTAGTTCTTATTTAATAAAGACACTAACAAAAGCGGGTCAAGTTTAATATTACCAGAAATATTGACAATATTTCTGGTAATATTAAACATACTTTATTAATAAAAAATATCGATCAAAAGATTATATTATTTATTAACTGTTCAAAATTTGTTAGCATAAGTGTATATTTGATTGAATTTTTAGGGGGGGGGGCTATAATAATCCAATGTAAAGTGACCCCACCACACCTTTGTATACAGAAGTGTAACATATTACCTTCGATTTTTAGGGGTCTATTGAAATATTTAGGAGAGCTGAACCCCTCTAAGTCTCCCATGATGACCGCCTATATTTGTTAGGATGGGATTTATCAATATTACCTCAATATAACAAATGTTTTGAATATTTTAATTTATATTGAACTCCGCATAAAGTAAAAATAACGGTATTAATTAACCGAACATATTTGAATATATTATATAATTATATATAAGACACAATTCATATAGTCAAATCTTGACCAGTTCACTAATGAAAACTGTTGTAAGCAAATTAAACAAAACAATTTTATTTAATAATATGCATAAACTTTTATAATATACCTATTTTTTATAAATTAAAACATACATATTTTTTAAATTATTCATTGTACATATTTTTTATTGTTATAAATGGACTTAATGTATTGTGATTTGTAATTATAATTTGAATTATAATAATGTTTATTACTAAATATTGATTTATTTGATTATTTGAAATTTGAATATTAATAATATGTTTAATAAATTGAAATATCATCAGTTTACAACTTGAAGGAACAAGACACATAAATATATAATATAAATATATTATAGTAGGTAATAAATAATATGACATTGTATTCTGTGTTTAGCTGCCTTTTTAAAAATGGCTAATACCAATTTCGCGACTTCAAATCTCCCCATTACCGATAACATCAGTTAGCAATCTAGCTTATTATCTATATCTGTGCTATTATATTAAAACTAACTTCGCTTTTTTCATGTAAAAAGTAAAAATGTTCGCTATCTAGTAGGTATAATATAGATATTTATGCATTTATTAAAAAAAAGTGAATGGTCGCAGGGGGGGCCACGGCCTACCCGGCCCCCCCTGTGCGCACGCCTATGAATATTGTATGTACCTAAGTATCTATTACTTTACTTAAAACATTGAATTTACACATATTTTTGTTTACTAATTATTGTGTATTTTATTAATGGTTTTATTTTTATTTCATGTAAATTTGAAACTTCATATTTCATTAATTTGCTGACGCATTGGTGATTGGTTATGTAGGTATTTGTGTCTTATAATAAAATACAAATGTTTGTATGTGTATAATATGTGATTGTACACATTTGGATTTTATTAAAAATATAACAATAGAGAAAACAATTAAATTCCATACGCTCATAAAATTTTTTCTATATTGACGCTAGAATTTTTTTTTACAGTTCCTTGAAGGAAAACTTTTGGGTTTTTGTACTGGGTTTTTTACCTTAGGTTTAAATGAAAAAAATTTCACGAATTTTCAACTTCAAAATTCCTTTCAAATTTTCGCGATTTTGATAAATTTCGTAATTATTTATATTAAATGCTTATATAAACAAAAATTGTGACTAACGGTTTTTTTATTTATTTATTTTTTCTTTTTACTACAATAAATATAGCTTATAAGTTATAAGTTATAATAAACCTTGTATTAGATTTTAAAGATTTTTTTTTAAAAAATGGTAAAATAGTATTAACTAATATAATATATAAATTACAGAAATAA
The DNA here is from genome assembly GCA_020882235.1 of Schizaphis graminum. Classification (NCBI taxonomy): domain Eukaryota; kingdom Metazoa; phylum Arthropoda; class Insecta; order Hemiptera; family Aphididae; genus Schizaphis; species Schizaphis graminum. The sequence continues at coordinate 66,260,883 of CM037032.1, forward strand.
TCACTTTAACACATTAAATTTGATACTACAGTGGTAGAGGGTCAAATGCGACCTGTTTATAATATACGGTCACTGTATTGTATTGTACTTTTGTTATCTATCTCAGTGAATACATTATTCAATATTTTTGTTTATGGTACTACCTATGTGATAATGACGTGATGTAATGATAACTTGTATTTCTGTAAACTGAATAAAAATAATTCAAAATATTTCGTTCAAAATGTTCAAATGTTCAATACATTCATGTTAATGTTTAAAATATACCTATTAAATTAGTAATTACAGATATTACAGCGATTGCACGATATTACGATAATGATACATGATACATACCACACAGTATTACTGAAACAACTAACGGTTTTTTAATTCTCATTTTTTTTTTAATACATTATCAAAGTTAAAGTATTCTAATAAAAGTAATAACTAATTTAAGTTATTAACCATCAGACCATCAACTATTAAGTATGTACTAACTGGTATAATATATTAATATAGTTTAGTAACATTTAGTATAAATTGTTAATTGTTTGTTTAGATTTAGATTGATAGTTACATTTATAACTAAATAAGGAATAATAGCCAACAAATAGATTACAATATATTCTTAATAAGTTTACATATGACAAGATGTTGATTATTAAAATTAATTACAGGTTATGGAAATACACGTTTAATGTGTACTTTATTGAGATAATCGATTACTAAAGAATACTCTTAGTAAAAATATTCTTTTAATAACCAAAGTAGGTATTTGGGAATTTGGGATTATAAAAAAAGTTCATAAAATATATTCCTAGGATGGACCCTCTTTTCGAGAACACATAGAACCACTATTTACCATGTATAAATATTAAATAAAACATTACGAACTATAGTCCATAATGCCGACATATATTGTATTTGGTGGAGCGTTGTATAAAAATTAGTTACCATCATCGCCCATAAAGTTATAGCCAGTGCCATTATTTAAATTTTTTTAATGGCGACGGGACTAATGACTATATTGTAAATTCAACTATAACAAAGTCACACAATCAGTATATACCAGGGGTGGCCACTAACCTTAACTTTAGGAGCCACAAATTAATAAAGTTAATTCGAGGTAAGCCACATTATAAAGCAATGTTTATAAAATGGAGATACATTTTCATTTTAAATCAAAAGAAGGAACATTTATTTACATTTAATTTTAGTTTAAGTTTGGTTCAAGAGCCGCATGCGACTCGCGAGCCTCGTTGTGGCCACCCCTGGTATATACTATATTATTAAGATTTGCAAACTAGAATGTCAATTTGTCTATCCAAAATATTATATTTTAATAAAATAATTTTTATTGTACTTAGTTTTGAAGTTTTATTTTATTTTTAATAGGTTATCAATTTTTTCAACAATGGATATTTTGTATCCATGCAGTCTGTGTTCACAGACTTTTACGTTAAGAAAACATATTTTAAAACATATGGAGACTATTCACGAATCTAATGTTCCTAAAACATGTGATGATGATTCCAAAAGTTTATTAAACTGTTCACAATGTCATAAAAAGTTTAATAATAATAGTTTGTTAAATAAACATATACAATTAGATCACAATATTTCAATAGTAAATTTAAGCAAGTATAATTCAAGGCCATCAAAGAAAAGAGTTTATCAAAAGCTCGATGCTTATTTATCATTAAAAGTAAGTATATGTGTGTAATAAAATTATATAGCTGCTTTGTTTGATATTTATAAAATTATAAGTTTAACTTCTAAACACTTAAGATAATAGATATTTTTTGAATTGAAAATTGTTTACAAAAATAATTGTTTATTTACTTTAGGATTGTTTGCCAGATAATTATTCTTATAAAATATTAGCATTCAAAGATATTTTATATGGACAGTTTAAATCAAAATTTCTGATTATTAACATCGATAAAGAATCATTTTTAAATTGGTTGGATAATTTATGTCATAAAACTAAAGTTAATTATATAACTGAAAATGTAAATTCTATTTCTTTAAAAAACATCCATCGAGTAAGTAAAATTAGCTAATATATTCATTATAATATAGTGGTATATTAAAACACTATAACATTTCTCTAATCTTAGAAAGTGTATAAATGCAAAAACATTGATTATTGGGATATTAAGTCCAATAGTATTCTGCAAAAACCAACTAGTTGTAAAGCCAGTCTAACAGTTACGATTAAACCTTTAAACATAGAATTGTAAGTAAAATTGTGATTGTAGCAGAAAGTATGAGTATGTTTTTAAGATTAAGATTTGTTGTTTACAGAGCTCATCGATCAAAAGCTGTCATACTAATGAAACATTGTCATTGTCATCCTAAAAATAATTTTACTTCAATGAAATCTTTAGATATATTTCATGTTTATGATCAATTTGTACATTTATTTAAAAATGGTCTATCAGCAGCTGGTGCACTGCATACATATACAATTAAAACTTTCCAAAATGAAGGTATAAATCATTATTTGAAATTAATGGATTCAAGAGTAAAACCAGATGTAGAATTTGTCTATGAGTTGTACTACAGGTACATTAAAAAGTCTAGATTTTCATCACCGTTTGTTAAACGTGTAGATTCATTAATGGAATCTCTAAAATATTATAATAATAGAATAGGAAGAAAGAGTGCTGATGTTGAATTAATTGAAAACAATATTGTGGTAGCGGTTCGAACTCCGCTAATGGAAAAAATTAATACCAATACAGTATTTGTGTGCTCAACTAGTTTAGATATTTGTAAGACATGGTTTATGTTTAGTGAAACTGATAAAAAAGTAATGATCCCTGTAGGAGTAATTATATCCACCAATGATAAGGACTGTTTGTTAAAAGCAGGTTTATGTTTATGGGAAAAGTTAGGTGGTAGGACCAAGACTATTATAGTAGACTTAGAGTATACACATATATTCCAAACAGTTTTTCCTAAAGCCACTGTATGTGTTTCAAAATTTCATTTTTTGCTGAGCGTGTGGAAATGGCTTATTAATGTCACAGATAAAAATAATTTGATTGAAGAATTAAATTGTTTTATTGAATTAAAAAAAATTGTATGTTCTGAAAATTTTATTATCGAACATTTTATAGATAACAATTTTGCTATTACTTTAATTGAAAAATATCCGAATTTCAATCAATTTATACAAAATATTAATAAAAATAATTTTTTATTTTGTTCATCTATGTCTATTCATCCATGCTCCACAATTTCTGAACGGACATTTATTTATTACCATACTAATTCATTTTCAATCTTACAAACATTTCATTTTGTTATTGATGAAATTGACTTGTTCTATAACAATTTGTTTACAAATAATTCATATAATAATCAACAAATAATTTTAAATAATTTCAAAGATAAAAACGGTTTTACTTACTGTTGTATGAATGACAATCATTCCATGTACTTAGTAGAAAATAATAATGGTGGTAAATTTTTTGTTGATATGGATATTGGACTTTGTTCTTGCACTATTAATAATGTATGTTCTCCGTGTATCCACCAAGAGTTTTTAAGTGAACGTTCGAATAAAAATATCATTAACTGTTCAGATGATAGTGATATTTGTATATTAAATACATCTGATTGTGACGAAGAAAAACGAAATACAGAAAAAAAAGAATTTGAAAACGTTTTATCTGAATTTCAATCTGTTCATGATAAGATAAAAGAACAATTTGTGATTGATCCTGAATATTTTAAAGATGGCATTCAGAGGTTTGTTTCAACTTGGAAGAACCATTTAACATCAGACAAATCTTTACTATTAGCCTGTAATTCTTTAAGCAATGTTTACCAATCAAACTTAGACAACAATTCATAGACCATATTATGAAGCTTATATTTTGGGATTTTAATTTGTTTGTTATTTTTTAATATAATGTAATGAGGTTATTTTTAAATCTTACTTTAAAAAGGAAAGCAATAAATAATAATAAACTGATAATTTTAATAACTAAAAAATAATGTTTTAGGTTAAAATGAAATATTATTTTTTAGTTAGATAAATAGTTTAAATCTGATAAATAGTAATTTTAATTCATAGTTTAACCTAATTCATGTTTTGTATTATTTCTAGGATATTGTTTACCATAATTCAAAATTATTTTATGCAAATCTAATTATAGGTACATAATATATAAATACATTCAAGTAAATATTATTATTTTCATTGATGAAATATGTATAACAAACTTAAAAAACAAATATTGTGAACATTTAAATTCATATTTGAGAGTGCCAATGATGACTAGATGAGTGCTAACCTTTGATAGTTTATAGTACTATAAATTTATTCAGCTATTAATTATTATTAATTTAGCGAATAAAATTTATATTACGTAATCACTGAAAACACAAGGTGCTGAGGCTTTCGATTCAGGGATGAATAAATGAACAAATAAATTGAACTACTGCTTAATCATTAGGGAACAGTTCAGAGTTTATTCGGATGATTTAGATCTCACATTAGACAGGTATTATAATTTGCATAAATATAATTTAAATACTTCTCTATGGCTATTAATATTAATAATTGTTTATTATAATTTATTATAAGTATATATTATATTTTTTTTTTAACATAAAATTATTATATATATATGTATGTATGTAATATAGGTATATATTATTTGTATATCTGTTAATATAATAAATTTAATTTCAAAGATGAAAACTATCAAAGTATGATCTCTATAATAATAGGTAATTTGATTATAATTCTATATGACTAAATGTTATACGAATGTTAAAATATCTGAGTGATTATTAAATAAAATTGAAAATTTAACTTAAACAGTTCATGACTTTTGAAGAGAAAATTAACAAATGTATACTTATAACATAAAAATAAATAAAAAAAACATTTAAAATTATATAATAAAAAAATACATAATAATAAACCTGTTTTATGGTTATTCTTGTATTGGTAACAATTGACCGGTAAATTATTTAATATTATAACATAAATCAACACTTGAATAGGAAAACAAAAGGCGTTAAGTTTATATAATATGCTGGAGTTTCAAGCATCCGAATAAATGTTTTATTATGATATTAAAAGACATCTAGAAGATAGTTGATGATGAGATCAAAAAAACATTTTTTGAGCCTATAGTTTAGGAAACACTAGCAAAGGGTAGAGCTTAAATCGTGTATGTGTAACAGGATAAAAGAAATTCAATGTTGGGCTGGTGGCGGAGGTGGAGGTAAAGGTTGAGGTGTCTGTTGTTGGGGCAAAGCTTTCAATATGGCTTGCACTTCTTCGGCAACGGCGGCCAGAACCATTTGGAATTGCGCCTTTGTAGCCACCGCACCCGAACGCTGATCCCGGATGTGCTCCAGAGTAGCAGCTATATCGATCTCCTTAGCTCCTTTCGCCATACGATTAAGCACCATATCCAATAGGCAATACGAACCAGTACGACTAACACCATCGCTGCGTATATCATGATAAAATGGGTTATGTATAGGTACATAATATTGTTCCGTTTACGTTAAATTGCATGCGAAATATTTACCTAAATAGAAGTGGTACTTACCTGCAATGCACAACAATAGGACAAGATCTGCCACGGAACGACTTATTTACTTTCCTGAAAAAAAAGTAATTTTTATACTATATCGCTCATGTATCTACTATGCGTGCGATTAATGTATCAATTTTAACGGTCGTGTTTTACGTTTTATTTCAACGGTTTTCACATTTTCGTATTAATCTGTAATTCTACATTTCTACTCGCAAAATCGCCTACCTATACTCGTGTATATTTCCCATTGTAAATTACCTGCGGAATTCCAGAAGAGCTTTGGTAGTGTTCGGTACGCCTCCGTCCGGCCATGTCAAGAAGTGGAACTGAGTGACGGTCCTGGTCTCTCCGGTTTTCAAGTTCTTCAAATAAAAGCTCCTTACCAAGTAATCGTCGCACCATATATGTTCGCTCACCAAATGCACCTGAGAAATCCATTCCAGAAAAGTATGCACCAATATTAGTAACTACATACTTATTGTTTTTTATATAATAATATACATCGATTCTATTTCAAACCGACTACGACCAAGGATATATGCAGAAAAAAGTTTAGGAGGTGTTTTTGAAAAAAACAACTTTTATTAATACAGTAAAATCCCGTTACAACGAACTCTGGGAGATCGAATTTTTTTTCGTTATATAACGGAAATTCCGTTGTAACGAAAATTCGAATAAGCTCTTTATAAGCCCAGCTTTTCGGCAGAGGACTTCTATGATTTTCGTTGTAACGGGAATTTACTGTAAATACCTATACAAATTTTTTTTATGAAATTAGGTATACATACAATACTTTTTTTTAAATATAAAACCATTGATATTATAACAAAATTAATATTAAAATTGAATAAGTCATACAAAGACCTAAATATTTGGGAGGGACTGGGGGAGGGTGATTGAACACCCAAAACATCCCCCTATGTACGTGCCTGACTACGACAAGTTAATGTGTATATTTATAAACTTGGTACGCCGATATATCGTCAAAGAGTTTACCTCATATATGTGATAGAGTTCCGATCCTTCTTCTGGCCAGTAACGATGGCACAACACCACGTCGTTCTCCACTAGTCTGGTCAACATGACGATCACCACGCACCCTTGTTCCCACACCATTTGCCAAAAGTCTGCCGATGTCTCAGCCAACGGTCCCTGTGTTGCGATATATGCCGGGTTACGTGGATCGTGGTCGGTCTGTAAAAAACGTACACACAGTCAACAAAAGTTATTAATCGCATAAAAATTCGTCGACTGCTATTATATGGATACCTAAGTGCAGTGTCGTACGTCCGGTGGTGGGGAAAAGTGCTCACCCCCCCTTCATAGGCGTAACTAGAGGGGGATTGGGTGGGCTTCAGTCCCCCAGAATTTTTGGGTAAATGTATGTGCATATAAGCATATTTGTATTAACTTTATTTTTGCCTACAATTTAAAAAAATATAATGTTTCATATAACCGAATAATCATTCAAATCAGTTGTAAACACAAATAGAAATAATAAATAATAATATAATTAAAAATAATTTGCTTTAAAACATTTTTAGGAATTTTGCCCCCCTAACTTAAAGGACTAGTTACTGCCCCCCTTAGATTTTTTCATTATGTAAAAAGATGAAAATATTTTTATACAACATACATTTATATTTTAATGAACTCCCATCCCTTCCACATTTGATATTCCCATCTACACCTTTGGTATTCAAATAATCTAATAATCATCATAATATAATATACCTATTGAAAATTAGTATTCGATATACAGTATACAACATAGACATATTATATATATTTTTATTTGAATTGTGCGTTATACCTGTTGCTATGGGTCGCCTAGTAATCAATATGGATAAAAAGACCTGTGCATATGATAGGATTTGTAAGCTATATTTTTCTAAAAATGTATATTTGTTATTAAATTTATTTTTCTCACTTCATAGACGGGGCCAGATTTTGGGTCTCTATACATAATGGAATTTTTTGTTTATCCTAGTTTAAAAGCAAATATTAAAATACAAAATTGTTATCGACAGTCAAGAACTTGTTGAGTGTTGTGGTAAATTCCACTTAAATGGTTGGTGATTCTGTATGGACAAGTTTTACCTATTAAATGCATAATTACATTTTGATAATTTTATATAATTTAAATAAGTACTATTTTACAATAAATTATAATGCTTTATTAGTACATAAATAATATATCAGTAATAGATACTATATTATATGATTGAAAAATAATGGTTGTCACTAAGAGTGGGTATAAGGGCTTCCTAGCTTTCCTGACCTTCAGCTGTAGATGAACTGAAACATATTATAGATACCACCATTTTTACTAATTATTTGGCCATCGAAATTATTTCTCTCTACTATTAGTTCATTTCTTTATTGGTTTATGGTAGGCATATAGGTACATAAGTATATACATAGGCGATGGGGGCTCAGGCACTCATTGAAATTATCATGGGGTATTGGGTACCCATTATAGAATGTTAGATTTTACGGGGACATAATATTGACTAGGGACTAAGCCTCATCCTCCAAATTGTACATTTATTCTTATGATACCAAGGCACCTATTAAGTTTTTTAAAACTTAGCGTCTTGGCGCCTATGGGTATATACAATATATGTATATCGATCAGACGTACTATCGTTGATGCGTTGATGTAGTCCGAGTTGTTCATGTTGGCGTACTCGTTGATCACGACCCTGGCGTGATCGTATGGAAGTGCATTGATGTAACGATTCTTCTTGGCATTATCCGGCTAATGAGGAACGCATAAAAAAAAAAATATATAATTATTATATAATCGTATTAAAAACTTCGTTGCATAAGTTGAAACTGTCAAAACGGTGTATATAGATAAAAATGCAATAAGAATGGGCGTTAAAATGTTGTTAGAGTTTTTTTTCATAACTCTTTATTTAATTAGACAGTTACTTAGTCTAGTGTCTGTTGTACTCAATAAATTATAGCTTTATCAAGTTAATTTTAAAAATAGTAAGTTAAATAAAAATTATGTTTGCTACATCATCTTTTACTATTATATAACTATATAACTATCATATAACTATAATTGTGGTTAATAAAATAACTTGTTTAATTTTTCTGTAGGTAATTTGATTTTAAATAGAAATAAACAAATAAATATTTTTTTATGTAATAATTTAGTAGACACAAACATGTAATTAATTACCTATAGAACTCTAATTAAATTAAAATGAGTTCTATTATATTTAATATTAATTTTAATTCGTTGAATCTTTGCCTATTTGATTTTATATATTGCGATTAAGCGGTGATTGTCTGATTTTCTTTTATTCATCACCTTTCTCGCAACGTTTACCGCACACGGTTCTGCCTCGTACGCGCATAGCGCAGCCCATTCGCTATCCAATCGGTTCTTGTTGTTCAGATGATCTTCCATGTATGCCTGAAATACATAACGCAGCGTTATTGCAGTATTACGGGTTCAGAGCATAAATACGTTTCAAAGTTAATTACCAAAACCATGTGTCCGGTAGAAATATCCATGTTCGATAAGACTGGTTCCTCTCCCCTTAAAATTAAATATCATCATAAGTTTTAATAATTTGTCGTTGTATATAATATATACATTTAAGCGTGCGACGTGTTGAAATTCAACACCAATTTCAGATGCAGCATAAAAAACAAAACAGTCCTATTTGTTTATTTCACTGGTTATAATTTATTCAATAACTGAATAAATGTCTTTTTAATCAATATTTTCTATTCAATGTTTCATAGATTTTTAAAGTTTTTGTAAAATGTGGCATTGTGGCTTATGCATTTTAAAATTAAGTGAAAATATAAATAGGTAATAAATAAAATAGTACTAATAGTCCAACGAGAACCCACTGCCTACACTAAAATATTCCTCTCCATAATTTATCGATTATATTAAATTTTATTAGGGTAGGTATGTTATGTAAATATTGTAATCGATGAATTCAAAAACCACACATTTGGTGGGTTGAAACCGCACAATGCACATATTTAGTAGGGTAAAACCGCACACTAATGAATTCATAATTACTTAAAAGTGTATACATTTTTAAATTTAAAATCTATTATTTATTAATTTATTATGCATATTTATTAAAAAAAATTATATATAATATATATATACATATAAAAAACTCGACCTTCAGTTAAGTAATAAGTTTTCATCACAATATTATCATATAAGATTATTCGATATTTTTTTTTGTTTATCTATATGTTAAATTAATAATTTTATCTTTTTTGCAAACAGATGTCTTTTATTTATCTTGAGTAATAGGTACAATGGTAGAGTAAAACAATTTAAAATAATATTTTGTTCTTCGTACAAAGTTTTTGACGTTTATAATTGCTGTGAATCTATTGATTAATAATTATAATAAGTGGTTTTATAGTATACTACACTATGTGTGCGGTTTTTGTCTATCGAGCTTTTTGAAGTCGAAATAAGTGAGCGGTTAGGTTAGGTTTTTGGATGAAACTGTTGTAATATAGTTTCTATTGTTATCATGGCGTAAAGGGCAAAGATAAGAAAATCGGTATTACATGGGTATTGGGTATATATTAATATTTGAACCCTTTTGCTACACCCGTGCGAAAGCTTTAAAGTACATATTGTATTTATAATTATGACAAAAAAATACCACGAAGACGTGCTTGACCTTGAAGAAGGACTGTTGTCTGGATCTTTTGACAAGCTTGCTATTCTTTGGGACGTGGCATTCGGTTCTTCTTTCTTATTTGACATTCGTGCTCGGCATAATTCCTTGTTAAAAAGAAAAAAAAGAACAAAATGCATATAGTATTACAGTAACTACGTGTAGGTATTTGCTAAACTTCTGTTAAGAATACATCATATAATTTCTCGATAAAATTTACCTGATAATCTTTACTGACCTCCGCACTACTACCAATCAATCCTTCAAATTTGCTTTTATATCTTGAATGTCTTCTAATTATTAATAATGCCGCAGCTGAGGCTACTACCGCGCACACAGCTGCGACGGACATGAAAATCCATTCGAAATTTTTGCTGTCTTCGTATGTAGAACTCATCATTACTGATGGTGTCTTGGCCTAAATTTATTTTATCAAACACTCAGTTTCTAAATTTAATACAAACGTGTAATACACATTTACCTTGTCTCCAATGCTCACAAAGTCAATGGTATAGCCCGATTTCTTTGCGAATTTGTTTTTCATTGTTTCTATTTTTTTCACTATTTCCGTAACGTTAATTCCAGCACTTGGGAGTATTTGGAATGTAATTTCGGATTCTTCATAACTGAAAATAATATAATTTTGCAATAGAAAAAATATTTGAAAATAATAAATGTTTCTTTAAAAACAATTTAAAATTTAATTAAAACTTCTCAGACGCAAAATGTATTATAAATTTAATTGTATACTTGTTTCGGCCTTGGGTTATATTTAGGTTTAACGTATAAATGAATAATTAAAAGTAAAAGTATAATATTATGTTATATTATTAATTTGTATTTAAAATTATTTATACAATTAATATTTAATAATTATTAAATTATTAGGTATATATTTAAAAAAACAGGTAAGTGGGTATCGCTCTGCTGTATATTAGGGAGTGGGGTGGACCTCAGACTATGGTAGGTCAAATTTGAATGCAATGATAGGCATATCATTGCATACGAAAAACGATTCTGAACGAAGATGATTTGTCAGTTTAGGATATATTATATTTAAATATTGTCATATATTCTATTTTGAAACAAATAGTATAGTTTTTATATGTTACTATGGTTACTTTATAGTATCTGTTTATTAATAAAAAAAAGTATTAGGCAACATACGCATAATGAGAGTATGAAATTTAATTTAAATTTTGAAATATTTTGTATAAATTTGAACTTTAAGCCCTTATAAAAAAAATTGTGACTAACGATTTCGGATTTTTTAAGAAAAACTTATAAGAAACCTTGTATTAAATTTTCAAGATTTTCTGGCCACCCAAAAAATTTTTATCGACATTTGAAGAAAAAAACTTAGAAAATTCGAAAATTTCAATTGTCTATAAGTAGCTTAAAAGTGGTCAAAATATTTTGAAAATTTAACTGTAAAGAGATAACCATAATATAAATATTTGGTGAAAATTTTTTCACAGCAAAATCAAAAAATCGATTTTGTCGAAAAGTGATTTTTCGTAAAATTGCCGTTTTTTGTCACCTTTTTTTTTGTTTTTCTCGATTTTTTTGAAAACTATTTGTAAATTTTAATTTTGACCCCCCCCCCCCAAAGTACCAACTAGATAAATTTTCCTATTCAAAGAGGGGCTGAAGTCAAAAATCGGAGCATTATTACTGCTCCAAATGTTGTCGTCAGACACAAAAAAAAAAAAAACACATCATAGTAAAATCAATACATTCTTCACTTCGTTCAGAATCTAAAATTAAAAATTGTCAATAATTTCTATCATTTAAATTATAATATATTACATACCGAGCATTCACCATTGATTTAAAGTCAACGTTAATAATATTTGCCAGTGTTTTTAGTAGTTTGTCTCCTCTTTCTCGATTACTTATCCTGTATAAAATAATAATTAATAATAATAAAACAAACATTGATTAACAAAAATAATTTCACTTGTCTTTTAGTCGGATGCAGACATAAGAAGTGTCGACCACTTCATAATTATCATTATCTGTGTCATTCATTTTATCTTTTGTCTTTTCTTTTTTCTGTCCATCTTTTTCTTCTGGTGTAAGTTTGCTCGCATAAATTACTTTAAAATCATCTTGAGTTAGTTTTATTGGCTTGCCGTTAGCAGGTTTATTATCTTCTGAATCGGTTTTTCGGTTTGTTCCTAACAAAGTCGTTGCATCTGCAATAATAAAAAATGTAATAGTTTTTCAAAATTTTGATCACGTTATAAATTACGTACCAACTGTTTTCGTTAAATCCTCGGCTGATTTTGGTTCATTTCCATCGTCATTTTTCTGAAATTATCAATACCGAAATTTTAAACCATTTTTTTTTTTAATAGAGATTTAATTAACTTACTACATAATTATTTAATTTAAAGAACGGTCCTGGTTTTTTAACGTCTAATCGTTCAGGTCTTTTAAATCCAGCCCAACCCGATTCCGAATCATAATTATTAATGAAATCACTAAACATTACTTCATCTTCCTCGCCATTAGCTCCTATAAATATCCATCCTAAATTATAATGTGTTTTAGTTGTTTGCTTACTATCGTTTACTTACCTTTTTTCGGTAAGAACACTAAACCACCTTCTGTGTAAGCTTTATTCGAATTATCTATACCCTTTGATAGCATGTCCATTTGTCTCAATTTTTTCCACTCATCGTCAATCTTGTCCTTTATTTCTTCACCTGCTCTAAATCCTTCTGGCGTGTTGTAATCTGGATGGAATCTCGGTTGACCATAAACTAACGGACTTGGATCTTCTTCGTACTGTTGTTGCTGTTGTTTTAAGCCTATAAAAATAATTTATTTGGTTATATATAGTGTTGCATAAGTGTAACCATAAATATTATATTATGCCTGGCATCCACGGTAAATACAAGGGAGTTCCTTGAAGTCTATTTCGATTGATCATATTTCGACGATATTCATAATCTAAATCAAACACCAACTAGTATTAACCTGTTGTGTTTCACGATCTTTAACTTTAAATACCTATTTCCGGATAGTAATCACGACCTCGACCAATATCTTCAGCATTCACGTACAAATCAGGTTGTTTGTAGTAGTCGGCAAAATCACCATCATCATTCTGTAAAAGAAAAAAAAATCAATATAAATCAGTTAAATCGATAGTTATGAAAATGACTTACTTGTTTATTATCAGGTTCTCTTAAATATTGATTACAAATCGAATTGTCAACTGGTGGCAAATTATATCTTATCAATTTCAATCGATTTTGAAGTACGCATTGTGTAAAAGGATGCGGCCAACTATAACCGTTGTAGTAGAGGAATTTCATATCTTCTCGTAAGATCATGAGGTTATTCATCATTAATTTGTACCTAAAAAAATTGATCATTAAATTTGTATTTAATATCTAAGGACTAAGATTCGAAACGAAACGTTATTCTACATTAGCTGAACTAATGTAATATATAGGTTCGAACAAACTATGTTGTAATTTGAAAATATTTTAAGGGAGAAGACAGGCTACTTTTTAACTATCAATATTATATTATCTAAAATCAAGGTGAACTGTAAACAGTTAAGAGCTATCGCTATGAGTTATGGTTTGATATTAAACCGAGTATACGAATATTATAATCTTACGTGTATTCATCGGCTCCGTTATTATAACTTGGAATGCATCTTCCAAATGCATGATCTACGATAAAATAAAAAACGTAAAGGTTATTAGGTTATTTCAATTATACAAATTGTAATAGTAAATTTAGACAGTCATATTACCATCGAAGCACAATTCGCGTTGAGTACAAACATTACGGTTAAATAAGCAACCTGAAAATTAAAACAAGATATTATTGTTTTGTTAATATAATTCAGTTATTATAAATAACTTTGAATACAGCTATAAAAATCATTATCTCGAATTTAAATCAAAAGTGTTATTTTATTTCGATTTTATTATAATATTTTATTTTGTTTTTTAATTTAAGAAGTTTAGAATCCTATTAAATATTGTTTTATTTTTATTTTATATTAATTATTATTATCTATTACCATATTGTATGAACTATATCGAAATAAAACATTATATATCTACCTATGTGCTTACATCAATTTTCATTTAATACTACCTAATTCATCTTTATTTTTCTACTGAAATACACAAATAACACTGAATAAAATATTGAACTTAACTTAATAATGTACTTATAAATTAATACTTTATACTTTTAATTTAAATACCTACCTATAATCTTAAATGAAATGTAAGAGTACCTAAGGAAAATAGGTATTACACTTTTTGTGGAAGAAAAGAATTTGCGTTTAAAGTTTCTTAAAACTTCTATATACGAGCATACGACTATATAATTTAGTCTTTATCGATTGATATTTAAACATAGTTAGCTCGTTAAGCTTATCAGAATTACTAAGTTTTAATTTATAGTTTACAACATTTTAATATTTACTTTTTACATAATATAAAAATATAATATTAAGAATTTGTGTTTGGAAAATTATAAAATAATAACTATTTAATATTATTATTATATCACGTTAACCAAATTATATAGGTATGAGCTTAATTTTCTTTAAGTTTGTCAAGTTTCTATTATTGCTTTAATTTCATAATGAGATATTTTCCTAGGCATGATACGGGTTTTTCTTCAAACCAATCAATATTTTATTTTAATATTTATTATCTTTTTCCATCACTCAAGATATTACTTTAAAACTGTGAAAGTAGTATAACAATATAATTACACATTTATCCAGTAGATGTTTAGCAGATTTTAAAACGAATTTTACTGTTCAATGTATCTATTGGAAATTAAAATAATTATAATATAACAATATTTTATACAATAATAATAGTATATTTTTTATAGAATCATTACACAGTATTCACCCTATTGTTTGTCTATATAGTCACGTTAACCGAACTAAGTTTAAATTTGATTTGATTTTAGTTTAATATGTTGTATTCATTTCACGTTGGCATTTTAAATTATTAAAACACATTGGTGGTGAACCATAAAAAGTATATTTAAATATTGTTTAGATGATTGTAGCTCTGCTGATAAAATTTTCTTTTAAATTTTCGCTTATTATTATAATAATATGTTATTACATACTACGCAATATATAGACACTAGACAGGTATTTCAAAATTTTTATTTATATTCAATGTGTATTAACTACTAATGTACTATGCCAAGAGTTCCCAATTAATATTTTTGAAGAGCCATATTAGGGATCTGAAAATTTTTCACGGGCCATCAAAATTCTAAGTACATATTTACATTATTTAAAAACCAATAATATTTAACAAAAACAATAATTTACAATAATAACACAAATAATGTTGTCGTAATAATGTGTTTTTTATTATTTGTCTGCGGGCCGGATAAAATGTCTTCGGGGGCCGTATGCGGCCCACGGGCCGCCATTTGGTGACTCATGTACTATGCGTTTAACTTTTATTATTTTCTGTTATGGGTAGGTATTCTTTAATTTATGTGTATTAATGTATTATAGGTTTCGGAGTAAGTTTTAACCTTTTATCGTAGACTTGGGACGTTAAATTGTATTTATGTAGTTTAGATCCTTAAATTATTTCTAATTAAAAATCGTGTCGCGGTCACACAACATTTTTGAAAAATATCTCGATAACAAAACTACATTGTTCACCGGACCACGGAATTTTGACGTCTGAAAACCTTAATAATTAGATACTCAATCTAACGAAATAAACTGTTTTAATCTAATCGATTTTATTACGCGTCAATGGATATATTTGAAACATGAAAGTCCATTATGCCGCACCCTGTAATTTGTACTTATAAAATACACATCAGAAAATAAAAATAAAATCACAAAATTACTATCGTTTGAACTTTTAATTTTATCTACAGTACCTACTTGACATGACTTAAATGTTAAAACTATTAAAATACATATATTGCATTTATATAATTTTAGTGATTTATGATTAACTGCTCAAAAATTTAAGTAAAGATTATAAAACTACAAAAGTAATCAGAATAACATTTTTAATACGGAATTAAACATTTCGGAAACAGTTTTTTAAAAATAATAAATATTTCAAGTTTAGAATGGTAGCCAAGTCTGCAACACACGGAGTACTTACACAAGTGTATGGTATAGAATAGGTACATCATTATATAAAATACATAGTATATGAATAGACAGTTTATATTATACTGATATACATTTTTTTAACCAGAATAAATTTAATTTATACATTTTAATATTATTATTTACCTATAGTCTATACGATTCATGTTTCGTGTACGATGTAAACGTACGATAAAATTAACAATTTAATGTATGTTTAATATTTTAATTATTAAGAAAATTGAGAAAAATAAATTATAAACACGAAGCCACTGAGTTAAAAAAATATTAAATAATAATATCAACATATTATTACAACAGCCTACTGATAGATTTTATACACATTGTATTACAAAAAAAAAAAATCATATCATATATCTTAAAGAATAATGAATCCACATAATCCACACTATTTAAATAGTTATAATAATGAATAATTAATACTTGCTTTACTCGTATAGGTATTAGGTAAAGGTTTTTTTTAAATATTATGTATATTTTTTATAATGTTAATTTCCAAATTAAGTTTTTCTTTTAATAGTTGATAATCTGTATTTTATTACTTAAAAATTTGAATAAAAACATTAAACTAAGATTTTTTTGCAATTTTGTATAGCAGTGGTTACTATTGTGTTTTAATAATGAATTTATTCAAAATATGTTTTTAATTTTGATAAAACACAAAGATTATATTATGGTTTAAAATATTTAAAGATTCTGAAGGATCAGTATTTTATTGTGATATCAATCTGTAGATATATTATAATGTATGAATTATATAAATAGTATAGGAATGCCTGATGAGACATATTATATTAATTTAGAGCAGAAATTTTGAATAATTATACTTAACTATTTGTAAAAGAATTTATAGAAAAGAGAAGAACCCCGACGGTGAGGATTAGTAATAACATAAATAACCATAATAACTTTTCAATTTTATATAGATACTAATATAATATTATGATCAACGTGATTGATGTTGTTTGAAAATCAATATAATATATTATATTTTAATGGCTGACATTTATTTATACATATACCAATTTATAAGATAAAACTAAAAGTATAGCATAATATTGAAATATAAATTATTCTCCTCCGTTATTCTGGGTCCAGAGTTTCGTGATCTCGTTAAACTTTAATGACAATTATATATCACTTATAACGAACGTAATCTGATATAATTTTGCCATTTCATAGTAATAATTTGTAGTTGAACTTTACAAAAAGTACTTTTTCATATGAAAATCTTTACCAACCAAGGCCATTACAAAAGTAAAAACAAAACATCTTTGTATTTTCTACAAATCCTACCCACATTATCATTTGCACTTTGCAGTCGGCATTGTTCAAATAAAAATATATATTGTTTTATGTACAAACTTCTGTATTAAGCAGATGATTAATTACTCGGATAAATATAAATATATATATATATATATAAATATAATATATCCATGAATACGAAAAAGATATAATATTAAACAAATAACTATGAAAATAATAATGAAATTATTTAATGAATATAAATATAAAACAAAATTTTTATTGATTTTTACAAGGCCAAACTATTTTTGTATAATTTATAAGGTCAAAACTTTCATACAAATTATTATTTTTAGTTGTCCAATTCGCACGTCAATGAAATGTAAACATACATTCTCTCTCTCTCTCTCTCTCTCTCTCACACACACAAATATTACACTCGCTTTCTTTGTCGTATTCTTCTTATACTCTTTTATTTTTCGGAAAAATTAAAGTTTTTTGTTGGCGATGATTCATAGGTTTAATAGATAAAGAAGATAAATGATCATGGTCAAAATGATTACATAGGGACACATGAAAGAGATTTTTAGCAAAATTCCTAATCATTCTGAAACTTTTAAAGTATGTTATTTATTGTAAAAATGTGGTTTATATTGTTGTACACATGAATATCAGAATAATTTAGGTGAACAACTATGATTATGAATATACAGTAGTCAAAACGATTCAGTATAGTAATTGTATTATAAAGCGTTGGATAAATGATTTGTAATACAAATTATATCAAAATGTTAAAAAATTATACTTAAGTTAGGTAAATTCTTATTTATAAATACTTTGCGCTGAGCATTAAACGCATAAAATTAAAAATTATAAAGTTTATAAAAAAAATTTCAGTTATAGAATGTAGGTAATTTGTGCAATAGTTTATAGAAATTATTGTGTAAATTGTAATGACCGATCAATAATGTCTCGAGAGAAATACATCAGTGTGAAAAAAAGCGAAAGGATTTAACTACTTTAATAACAAATAACAATATCATTAATTAATATGGTAATAACGCAATAATGTAGTATATACCATAATTTAATTAAACAATGCATTATAAATTACAGAGACAAAGAACGAAAATAAACACGAACAGATATCAACGTTGAATATAGATTGGTATCACAAAGTAAAATATATATAATATAATATATAGCTATAGCTGCACATATTTCTATAATCAATGTATCTATATATAATTCGAGTGGATTTGTGAACATTAATAATTAATTATTCGTTATGCTGTAATACGTGTATGAGTGTGAATGGTTGGAAAATTAAAGGACTTGGTATAAATAAGAAACCCGTAACACATTTGAAGTCTGTGAATGAGGAAATAGATTTTAAGTTAAATTTCAATTCATATACAATATCTAAAAGGCTAATAATTTAATTCATTCTTCAATTTATTACTGAAAATACTACTGCTTATATAATTTGTACAGTACCTATATATTACACTATTATACTTATCATACTTGGTACATGGAATATATATATAAACTTATTTGTACCACTGTAAAGAATAAAGATATTGTTTTGTTGAGTGTGGACGTATTTATGATTGTCACTCGAATTATTTTATCTTATTGTAATTTTTTTCAAGTTAAAATAACTGAACCGTGCTGGTTTTTTTAAATATAATTTGTATTCAAAAAGTACAAATAATGGATTGTAAAACAAAATAAAAGTGATGAAAAATAATTTATAAAGGAATATATTATCCGTATTGTTATTCCGGACCACTTATTTTATATAGAAAATCACGTTTGATATGCGCATAGTAATTTATTCAAATGTTTAGAATAATAACTAGTTAACGAGCTATTTATAGACACGATTCGTTTAATTTTAAATGAAATTTTATTATTATATATAATAATATTTACATATTTTATATTATATTTATTTTAATATATCCGTATATATAGATACATTTTAAAAAAAGAACAGTAATCAATAATATGTTTTCCTAAAAAATGGTAAATTATTTTGATTTTATTGATAGGTAGTTGGTAGGTTACTAAGTATGGTTTATTAAAATATAAAATATTAAGTACGATATAATAAAACTAAATACGTATTAAGTTTAAAGAGAAATTAGCAGATATTTCTATAAAGGTTGAATACAATTCAAAATAACACTAAATTAAGAAAATAACGATAACTTTTAATTGTTACTGGTAAAATGTAGGTAGTTGGATTAAACTTAATAAATAAATAAAAATTATTGAACGCTAAATAATGCGTATAAAAATTAAAAGTGACCTTATGTATTTAGTGATTATTATATGTATAACTTAAAATGTAATATACTAGTTTAGACAATAATAATATCCATATAATTATAGTCTATAGAGGAAATCCATTACGATATTTCAACATATGACTAGGTATATGTAGTAACTTTTATTTTAATCAATTCATTTTTTTTTAATTTAATTATTTTCATTATTATTAATTATCCATTTATATATTAAAAAATAAATGTTAGTTCTTATAATTTGTCAGTTATTTCTGTTTTATGGTTAGTGGTTACTCTTTATATGGGCTGTATTAATATATTATGTTTGTTTATTGTTAAGTATATTTTTAATATTATATAATATTTTATTAGATTATACAAATCTGTTAAAATCAAATACTAATTGCTTTACAAATTTTTTTCTACTCTATTTGTGTATTGGACAAAATATAAAGAAAAAAAACTTTATACTCGATTACTGCAGTGAAGAGAAGTAAGTTAGGATTTCATCAGATATCACCTGCTGAATGCGTTTCAGTGTACAAAAAAAAAAAAAAAGAAAATACATCGAAAGAAATACGCTATAATACGTGTATGGGGCAATGATGACGCTGTTTTCACGGTGTACGAGAGATACAAAAACTGATGGACTTTAAAAAAAAAACACGTTTTGCGAGTGAAATGCTATTATTAAATTTATTATATAAAGGTATTTTTTTTTTTCGATAATATTCTACTCGAATAAGACTAATGAACGGTGTCAGTGAGGCATAATATTATATAACGAACTTAATATTAATGCAATACATTATGTATTATTTATAAAAGCACTTTTTATTCAATTTAAATCTGTTAAGTGAACTATCTGTAACAATAAAACATACGTTCTATAACAATGTATATAACGTATATTGCATAAAATAATTATAATAATTATTGTATAATATAAGAACGTGTACTAAGTTTGATATACTTACACAGACATATAGCAGTTATATAATTTAGATATTCTATATTTTTAATTTTTCTTGAGAATAATAAACCATAATGGCCAAAATCGGGGTCATTAATATCTTGACAAAATGTATTTTACAATTTGGGAACAGTGTAATTTATGAACTCGAATAGAATTACAATTTGTTTATAAATGGAGTTAGTATGTATAAGTATATTTTTTCTACATTTCAATCTTCTCTGTGTATAAATATATACATTTTGGCCGTCGAATTTTTGTTTATCTAACAGACGATTTCATTTTGCTTATAACAACAAAAGTCTTAACATTTTGAATAGAACGTATAAGGCTGGAAAAGACCCTACACGTTTTCAAATATAATGTAAAATAAATGGGTTTTTAATGGGAAATATGAAATAGACATAAAAAATTGTTTTTAACTATAGATTTAAATGCGTAACAAGAATTATTTTATAAAATACATTTTGATACTTTATATAATATATAGCCTCTACTATAACTATTCATAAAATTCAAACAAATGTTTATTATAGCATAACCAACAAGTATTGTGGTTATAACTTATAATAGTAAGTACCTATTATAAAACACGAATGTTTTAATAAACCGTTTGCAAAGTTTATACATAATCGAGATGAGCTAAAAAGTATATAGTGTAAGTGTATAATAATAAAATATGTGTAGATAAATATTTTGGTTTTTAAAACTGCATCGTTAATGGCTAATATAGATATGTATATATAAAAAAAAGAGTGAGAATATGAATGAGTAAGCGAGAGGAGAATGTATGTGTATGAGAAAGAGAGAGAGAGATAGGGAGGGAGAGATATATTTTAATGGTAAAGTAGGCTATCTGATGTCTATGGAACACGTAAAAACAAACCTAAAGTACCTAAGGTACCCGAGTAATTGTTTTTTTCTTTCTGCTAGTTCATGTATTATTATATAAGTTTATTTCTTTTTCGCACGAATAACAAATACCCATTTGTTTATGACATAAATGGCAATGGGAAAGGAGCGAAAAACGATGGTCAGTATAACCCGCTCTGGGACATTCGTATTTTGTAAATAGGACGAGCGGAGATAACTACCCTCTTGCAGTCGACCGACTCCACAACTACGCCGTAACGCCAACGAGACCGATTCGGATGAGGGTAGAGCGTGGGTGGCAATGATTCTGCCCAAGCAGTGGTATGACAGAGGGGGTGGTGGTATACGGCATATTGATCGAGGGAGGTTTTACGTAACTCTATACGTGGCTCCACCCGGTCGAAACACCGCCGGAATATGATTCCCACGCACCCACATTTCTACCCTCCCACCAAGGACCTCAAATTGAAAACGACGCGATAAAATACAAAAACAGATACACACACACACACACACACTGCACATTTATATATCATATGTACATAGATATGTATATTCATACGACGATACAAATGAAGACCATTCGATCAAATTGTAACTGTTACGAGTATATATGCTGTAAAAGATTGAAAGCGTATAATTTA
The DNA here is from genome assembly GCA_020882235.1 of Schizaphis graminum. Classification (NCBI taxonomy): domain Eukaryota; kingdom Metazoa; phylum Arthropoda; class Insecta; order Hemiptera; family Aphididae; genus Schizaphis; species Schizaphis graminum. Next base: position 66,283,297 of record CM037032.1, read on the forward strand.
TTTCCGCGAAAATGTCACTGCACTGGTATAGCCGTAAATGGGACCATATTATATGCATTACATTTATACGTGTAATTATATGATATTATGTACACAATCAAGGTGATAGCAATTTTAAATACAATAATATAATATATATTGAATAATAAAAATAATTATGCGTATGTTGAGCGAATATGTCTGGACATCGCTGTGACGTGACGATAAATAATGCTGAAATTCGTCACTTTTATGATTTTCTGAAAACTTTACTCTACTGTCAGTAGTCAGTACTATCAAATTCATTATCTATTTTTGTCTGTTCAATGTACAATTAATGTCCAATTTACAAATGACAGTATAGGGCTTCGTGCATAAGTTCTAATTACAAACCTCGACAATTATTACTTCTCGAGAGAAAACAAACCACTGCGTATATAATTATTACATACAAGATAAAAATCAATTAAAAAAAAAAAAGCGGGTAAGTGAGTATCGCTCTGCTGTAGGGGGTGGGGTGGACCTTGGACTAGGGTAGGTTAAATTTGAATGCAATGATAGGTATCATTGTATACGAAAAACTATTCTGAACGAAGATGATTAATTGTCAGTCTAGGATATATTATACTTAAATATTATCATACATTCTATTTTGAAACTAATTCAAACATTTAAGTAAAAGTTTCAAGATCTTACGTTTAGTAATTTTTTAAAAATCGAAAATTATTTAGTAGTAAAACGTTATTTTACACGTGTATTTTTGATTCCAAATTAAAATTAAAACTTTAAACACTCGTAAAATTTTTTAAATTGAATAATCCTCAAACTTTTTTATAATTATTCTAAGCTTAACTTATGGACAGCATAGTATTAAATTTTCAATTCTTAGCTTTTGATAGAAAAATATTTATAAATTTTTAACTACCAAATAGTGAAAAATATTCATGATTTTGACGAATTTTTGTCAATATTTAAACTTTAAATGCTAATAAAAAAAAATTGTGCCTATGTATTTTTATAATTTTTGAATGAGAGTTAGAACAAGTTATGTGGACCTTTCTATTAATTTTCAAGTAATTTGTCCCAGTTAAATTTTTTTATCAATATTTATAAAAAAAAATAAAAAAAAAAATAGATTATTTCAAATGCCTATAAATAGCTAAAAAAAGTCAAAATATTTTGAAAATCAAATCACGTAAAGAAAATGGCAATCTAAATAACTGGTAAAATTTTTAAGTATTTACGACTTATACTATTTTAATAACAACAAATATCAAAAATCGTTTGAGGCTAAACCGTTATTTAACGCGGTTTTGTAAAAATTTAAATTTCAAACACTCATAAAAAATATTTGTCTGAATCCAGTAGAGTTTTTTTTACAGATATTTAAAGAAAAATTTATGGAGAACCTTGTATTAAATTTTCAAAACTTAGTTATAAAAGAAAAAATGTTTACGATTTTTTAACCACAAAATTACTTGCAAATTTTCGCAATTTTGACATATTTCGTATAAATTCGAACTTTAAGCACTTATAAAAAAAATTGTGACGAACGATCACGGATTTTTTATCATCACTTTAAGAACAACTTATAAGAAAGCTTGTATTAAATTTTCAAGATTTTCTGGCCGGCCAAAAAAATTTTATCGTTATTTAAAAAAAAAAAATACTTAAAAAAATTGAAAATTTCAATTGTTTAAAAATAGCTCAAAAAAAGTCATAATACTTTGAAAATTTAACTGTGTATGGAGAACGCTAATATAAACATTTGATGAAAATTTCAAGTGTTTACAACGATTAGTTTTTGAGTTATAGCAAAATTAAAAATTTGATTTTGACGAAAACTGGTTTTGCGTAAAAAATCCTGTTTTTCCGTCATTTTTTTAGGATTTTTCTCGATTTTTTTTGAAAAATGTTTACTTTTGAGTTTTGACCTCTATAATGCACCAAGGATATCCACTTTGCCATCGGAAACAACCCCCAAAGTTTGAAATTGAAGCATCATTTCGACTAGTTATGCTGTACACAGACACAAAAAAAAAACACACATCATTGTAAAATCAATACATTCATCACTCCATTCAGAATCTAAAAAAGAATAAAATGTCTCTATTTTAACAAAAGCGTACTTATCCAAACATCATTTATTTTGTAAATATATGTTTTTTAATTTAGTTTTTTTTTATTATTATTCAAGTTAATAGATATTAGCACAATGATTAAGTTTTTGTACTCAACCCAATTATGTGTATAATTAAAATTTTGTAAACAAAATTTCAAACTTAAAACGTACCTAATTGAAATAACGATGATGGCCTTGGCTCTGTTTATACCGTCCCGTAAAATCGACCCTATTTAACTCGTGCTACCATAAATTTAATATGATATTACCACGTGTATGTACAATAGGTATACTAAGAATTAAGATACGGAAAACTTCAAAGGAATATTATGTGCAACATATGTCTGCGTGTGCATTCGTCCTGGTAACGTATTATAAATTATAATGAGACTTCTATCCTTTGCGCGTATAGACCGAATACCGCGATACAGATATTGTAGAGAGGATCCGATAAAATACTGGAATTTTATACAGGTAAAATTATGCAAATCACCTGTATAGTTTATACAAGTTCATTCGTCAAGAATAGCCAACCCCATTTTTCTCCAATTATACAGTACCTAGTTCAAAATATGATTATTTTGACCAATTAACCATGTTTTTGAATACATGAGATGTACCTATGTTCTTCATTTAAGCCGTTTAAGAAGTTTCCCGTGATGATACAAAATTCTGAGATCAAAAGAGTACTTTTTTTTACTTAAAATTATGCAGCAGATTATTATTAATAATTTTTTTAATATTAATGTAGGTGTCTAAATCAAAAGTAGTCATCGACTTGTTAAACTTTATAATATACTAAGTGTAAAATAGCCCATGGTACTAGATACTGTGTCCGGTATGGTTTTACACATTATAATTCAAATGGATGCAAATTTAATATTTGTTTAGTCATGTTATTATTACTTGATTATTAATCAGACAATATTACTATAAATTGTAAAATGTTTATAGATTACTATAGTGTTTAACTACTACAATTTGTAAATTATTTTAAAAGCAAACAATACCTATCCTTTCTGTTCTATCAAATATTTTATTTAACTTTGTTCGTAAATATTACATAGGTAATATAGTTTATGTTGTGTATATAAGCATATTATTTATATTATCCTTAATACATAATATTGAATAACTTTATAAATATTTGTTCGAATTTTGATTAAGATACATTGATTTTTTTTTAAATCCATCTACTAAGTTAATTATTTTAAAAAAGAAGTCGTTTTTATTTTAAAAATAGATGTTTGAATCGTCACATGACATACCTTACACTCAAATTATTGAAAGATCTCAAGATTTGAAAATATGATCTTAAGTAGATGTATTCAAAAATTTATTATAAAATAAAAAAGGGAGTAGGTATATTTGACGAATAATCCTGTATAATATAGAAGTATATAAGTCATTTGGACACAGCAATTTCGACGTAAGACGTATTTCAGCATTTGACATTTTGACGCATGTCAATTTGGTGATTTTTTTTTTCTTATCATTAAAACGATTTAAAAGCATAAAATATACGCATTTCACAATATTTTCAGTTGCCACTTGTATTAAAAATTTAAAAATAATATACTTTTGTGAGCATTCTCCGAGGGATTTAAGAAGTTAACAAATAAAAGTTCTATTGGAGTTTATAAAATTGAAGAGGTAGCGATATACTTGTTTTTGTATGTATTCAAAAGACCACGTTTAGATAATCGAAATTATCACGTTCAAATGATGCAACATCATAATATAATATGTAAGTACAATATGTTATGGACTTATGGTATTACAATATGCCTATATAATATATGTGAATATATTTACGTGGGTAGTGTCTATACATTATACAATATTACAACACCTTTCATCCGTTCTGTAGTACATAATTAAATATTGTTGTTATTATTTAGGCCACATAGTACCTTTTGCTTCCTTTGTAAACAATTCGTAACTGCGTATACCTGGCAAAATTTCCAAAGTAATTGCATTTTCACAACTCTACAAAAACCAAGTAATGGCTACAATGAGAACTTTATTTGTTTAAAATAACAAAAAATATATCAAGTCAAATAACGCTCACTTACTGTTAAAATATAACACGCACTTCAAAGTAAAAACATTTATTATAATATACTCCTTTGGTTTTATTTCTGATATTTGATTTGTATTCTATACCCAATGTTACAGTTTTATTTATATAGTGTTACTGCTATAGTGCAGATTATTATTATAATATATCAATATATGTATATGTTAATATCATATATTATACCTATTACATAAATAATGTTGATAATAATCATGTATTTTACCTTATTGATGTAGCCATGTATTAAACGGATTCATATTTTATAGCATTAACAATTAAATATTAATCGAATAACTTTAACCAGATGGGCATTAGTTTAAATATTATTATTTTTATGGTTCCAGTTTACAGATCCTAATGACATATAGATACTCAATTACTTAAAATACTTTTAATTTAAGGTCTTGAACTAGTGCTAAATTATAGTAAAACGAATAACTTAATTATAAATTTAAAGTAGTTTTTCACTAATAAAAAGTTGGTAAGTGAGTATCGCTCTGCTGTACATTAGGGGATGGGGTGGACCTCGGACTAGGGTAGGTTAAATTTGAATGCAATGATAGGTATCATTGTATACGAAAAACGATTCTGAACGAAGATGATTTGTCAGTTTAGGATATATTATATTTAAATATTGTCAAATATTCTATTTTGAAACAAATAGTATAGTTTTTATATGTTACTATGGTTACTATGGCCAATATTCGCATTATGAGCGTATGAAATTTAATTTAAATTTTGACATATTTCGTATAAATTCGAACTTTAAACACTTATAAAAAAAAATTGTGACTAACGATTTCGGATTTTTTTTTATCACTTTAAGAACAACTTATAAGAAACCTTGTATTAAATTTTCAAGATTTTCTGGCCACCCAAAAAATTTTTATCGGCATTTGAAGAAAAAAAAACTTAGAAAAGTCGAAAATTTCAATTGTCTATTAGTAGCTTAAAAATGGTCAAAATATTTTGAAAATTTAACTGTAAAGAGATAACCATAATATAAACATTTGGTGAAAATTTCAAGTATTTACAATAATTCGTTTTTGAGTTACAGCAAAATCAAAAAATCGATTTTGTCGAAAAGTGGTTTTTCCGTAAAATTGCCATTTTTCTGTCATTTTTTTTTTGTTTTTCTCGATTTTTTTGAAAACTATTAGAAAATTTTAATTTTGACCCCCCTAAAGTACCAACTAGATTCAATTCCCTATTCATAGAGGGGCTGAAGTCAAAAATCGGAGCATTATTACTGCTCCAAATGTTGGAGTCAGACACAAAAAAAAAAAAAAAAAAAAACACACATCATTGTAAAAGCAATACATTCATCACTTCGTTCAGAATCTAAAATATTATTCAATATTATTAAATAAAATATATTTGTATTTGTTTCTGCATGTTTTTGGAATAATATAAATTTAAATTTTTGAAACTTATAGTAAGTATATCCTCTTAATTTTAGTAGTTAATTAACACTAAACAGTCAAACACTAATTAGATTTTGTAACTATTTATAGTTAAAACTTAAAACTAATAAAAAGTAGGTAAATAACAATTATGCGAGTAGTAAGTAATAAGTTTACTATTATATATTATTCATTATTATGCATAAGAGTAAAAGTACTTACATATCATTAAGTTTACTAATTTTATGCAACATATTTATTTCTAAGGTGTGAAAATTTAACATATTTTATTTAATAAATTATAAACAGATGCTTAAAGTGATTAGGTACTCGTATTTACCGTTTTAACAAATAATATAGGTAATAAATCAAATTTTATTTACTCTTGTCTAATCCAAAGTCTATACATTTTAAAGATTAAATATATTTAAGTCGTTTATGTAACGATAAATTTAAACTTATCATAGATATTTCATTTTAATTTAGAATTGTATTTATTTATTAAAATATAATTTCTATATTATATTACTAATTAATTCGAAAATTAAAATGATCAGTAAATAAATTTATAAAAGCATGAAGAATTAATGTAAACTAATATATTAGCTATATAATGTAGTTAGTAGATAATATTATAGTTTTATTAAAAGTTACATTTTTGATAATAAGTACATTATATCAATTTATTGTCACAATCATGTCAATAATATTGTAGATAAATTAAATTTAAAAAATGTTTAACATGCTTTAAGTCATTTTCTTCTATAAACTGTTGGGAGTCTATTACTATTGTTATTATAAAGTTAAAATACATTTTACCCCGAATTCATTAAATAAATTTACCTGTTCTCTTCTTCCATTCCAACGTCCGTCCTAATTGTCAGTTTTACGGTTGCATTAAAAGTAAATGAAAAATCACAATAATTACAATAAAAAAGGAAATCATGAAACAATATATACATATTATATAGAACCTGCCAGGATGAAAACAATTTATTATGTTTAATCTTTCCTTTCATAGATTTATTACGAGCACCTATACGCAAAAATGTATGCATAATATTATAAAAATGTTTTTGAAAATAAAAATGAATTTATGTTAATGCATATACGAACATTATATTGAAAATTGTAAATATTTATGCATAATATTATTATTAACTGTAAATTTATGAATTTATTTATCCGAATAATATTACACATCGAAACATGAAAAATGAGGATTAATTCAATCATAAACTATATAAATGATATGTGTAATTTATATCATGATGAATTATTATTATTTGTAATAATTAAAAATATTAGTCAATGTGTAATATAGTTTTCAATGATTTTTGATCTAATTTACTTTACTATTAATTTGGTAAATTTGGTGTGGTAAAAATCTATTTATTAAAAAATATAAAGTTACCTATCAAATATTTAATATCGATGTATATATTATACATTATACACTTTAAAGTACCTAGATAACTGTATACTATATAAGATAAGATAAGATAAGAATATCTATGCTTATTATGGTTTTAGTTGTACGAATAAATGTAATATAATTTTAACACAACTTTTATGCATATAAAAATTACATTTGGTGGTAATTGTTACGTTTTACATTAAATAGCAAAATGCACAAAATAGAATTTTAATTCTGATGAATAAATCGACCCACTAACCAACAGTTTACAAAATAAATAACACAATTAAACACGTTAAATTGAAATTTAAGTAACTTAATTCATAATATTGTTATTATTTATTAATATAGTGGAAATAACTACTTTACTTAAAATAATTTTAGCACACACACGATTATTCTAGTTAACATTTCAAAAGATTTTTTTTAATGGTTTTATCTCTATAAATCATCTTAATTTGAATATTCATATAAATAATATTACATTATTTTGATAAAAGAACTATTCTTTTCAGTAAATTTTTGCCTATTTATTTAAATAATGCAATTTGTAAGCGTAAGTAGGCATTAGGTAATAATAAAGTAGATTTTTAATTCTAGACAAATAAAGTATTTAAATAATCGTAATAATGCATAAAAGAATTTAAATATTACTACTTACCTATGTATCGTTCACAGTGCACGCCACAAATCACAACCGTGGTGATGAAAGCCGCTTTTATTAAAGGGCCAATCATGATCGGTTTAATTGTTCAGCATCTATAATATGGCTGAAAAAATTATAAAATAGTAAAATATTATAAGAAATTTATTCGAAAATGATATTTTTATATTTATTGTTCATATTATAATGTATACGTATACATGGAAATATACATGTACATTATATTTACGTTATTAAACGCATTGAAAGGAAATAATGAAAATATAAATATTTTTGAATTTTTTACTGTATAAATTATACATCTCTGTTGTGTGAGTATATATTTTTATTTGCAAAGTTTGAACAACGTGACGGGCCATCATAAACAAGTTGGTTAGGTAAACGAGATAAGCTTGAGGATTTGTATTTTTAATTAAATCGTTACCAACAGTATATTTTGAGAATAAAGCACGTTTACCGAAATTGCTTTTTTTTTTTAAACTTTCAACGTAATTATTAAATGTAATGTGTTACGTCAAAATATAGTATAAATTGTTATTGTAATATAAGCATTAACTGTTATTAGTATTCCATATGCGTATTAGAAATCAAATAAAATTTAAATCTTATACCTACCACAAACCAGGAAATTTGGCATCACAAAAAATATTTCCACGTGCTATATTATATTATGTAGGTATAATAGATAATATCATCATACTTTTAGTTTTAAAAGTTAAAATTTCAGAACTACAAAATCTTTGAAACGTTTTTATTTCACATACACATGTGGAAAATCTAAAATTCACACAATCGCTATATTTTTATTTAAACATCTTTCTATAGGTACGTGTCATATTGATGTATACCGGACGACTATAATGAATATGTCACCATGCGTATTTCCGTTATCGCGGCGACGTGTCGCACTAAACTGCGTGGAAACGATTTTCAAATATTCAACTAATTATTGCAGGCTGACGGTACAAAGTCGATCAACCAGCTGAATACATAAATCAGGACGTATAATAATATGCTCTTACGTGACAACTGTACGCTGCTCTTTGTACATAGTTTATATATTATAAACGCATACCTATTCAACATTAATATTGGTCGGGTATAAATGATTTTAAAAATTAAAAGTTAAGTATCTAGTTTTTATTTTCAGTAGGAACTTTAAAACAATTTATCGCTATAATAAATAATATCAAAAAAAGTTCATGTATTATTTTTACGACAACCTTACAATTTATTTATGTGAGTATCTATAATACTATTATTTATTATAATACTTTATAGAGACGTAATTTATAATAGGTTTTGATTATTAAACTGTAAACGTACTGTTTTTTTCCTTTTAATACCTAAATGTATTATTTAGGCGTATAGAAATGGAAGCTCGATGACAAGCGATTCAACTCTGACGATTAATGCATTTTATGGTAGTTCGAAATCCAATATAATAATAACAGGATGAAATAGGTATACCATATTAAATACAATGTATGTGTATATTATAAATTATACATTATTGACCCCTTTTTTCGGATTGAAACGTAATTGCCATCCGATTCGCACGATTTCGTCCCCGATGATGGCAATATACGTATTATTATATACCTAGCTACTATATATATATTATTATTTTATCCACTATACTGCGGCACGGCCGCCCCGCCTACACGCTGACGTATTATACGATATATGAATATTAAAAAGGGATCGACGGGTGTTTTACGGGCCGGTAATCGGTCAGTGACAAACGTAAACCCGCGAATAAATTGTAATCTTGCAGGATTAACGGTCCCGGCTGCGAACAGTTATTGCGCAAATGTTACCAACCTATACGTTATAAACATTGCAACAAATTCGTGTGCATAATATACAGCGTTTTGCCTATTATTGGCAAATGAAAGCTATTGAACTATACGCAATATATGTATATACAGTGTTTGAACCATGCCGCGGGCACAAAACAAATAATCGAACCGTGTAGCGTATACAAATTGGGATTGATACGTTTTCTTTGCGAGCGGAAATTCGTACCACGCCGCGGATTATACGTAAACCCTCTGCAGCACTGATGGTTCTATATATAAGATCCCGCGTACCACCGTCGTCGTATTTTTTATTTTTTATCAATTTTTTTGATTCTAAACGATGATCAATTTCAGCTTAGAAATGGACACACTTCCAAACTAACGCGGAAACGCCTAACGGCAAACACAGAAGCGCCCGTAATATGTGAAGTGTGTACATAATGTATTACTAACCTTCGTGAAACGTCTAACGGATCGCATAAAATACTTATGAGTGTTTTCTGCAATTTGTTAGTCATTCTCCGTAGTCCGTTTGGATATATTTATACCGGGACAGTATCAGCTAGTAAGCTCATAACAAATAAAAAAGAAATAGGAAAAAAATAAACAGATGCTTTACAGAAACCAATTTAAAAAACTTAATTTAAAGACCTAAAATGTAAACTTTAAACTTTGAATCAAACCAGTATATAATATAAATGTCCAATATACACGATGTATCTATCTAACGATAAAGATCATTGAGAAATTGACATTCGGGAAATTTTGTTTATGACGACTTGTGATCATACTAAACGTCGGCGACAATAACAATATAACATAGTGTTCGGTGTATCACGTTTTGAAATCGATTGAATTTCATATGGTTTATGTGTAATGCACTGTTGAGTATGCGAAAATACTTTGGAATATTTTGGTATATTTAAATATTATTACAGCTAGTATTATACTACTGAAAATCAATTTAATTTAATTTCAAAAAAAAAAAAATAATTAAACACAAAAACAAAAATCTACTTAATCACATAATATTTTATAATACAAGGATACATTCAAAAATGTATAAATAATTAATCGTTTTGTTTATCGTGATCACAAAAAAAAAAATTGGTACTTGCCTAATACCTAGACATCTAGTACGGAAAATTTAAAATTGCATGGATAAAATATATTATTATTTGTTTGCGCTAGATTAATTTTCTACAGCACCAGCAGTGTATAAATAATTCATGAAAATATACACGGAACATCGATTGATCGATGGGTACTAGGTATATTTCAATCAGTGGCGAAGCCAGGATTTTTTTCAGGGGGAGGGGTTTTTTAATAATAAAATAAAATAAATCTACAACCGTATTGAAATAATAAAATAATTGAATGATAATGATTATTATCACCAGTGCAGTCGATAACGTGAATACGGCATAACAGAATACATTTCACCACGAATAAAATATGATCGTAGTTCTATATTATAAACATTATATTTTTGATAAAAATACGACCGAAGGGTGGGGGGTTCAACCCCCAAACCCCCCCTGGCTACGCCACTGATTTCAATACTGAGCGATTCTTTTAACATCAAACATTGAAAATAAAATGTTATTATGTAACTTAATCGTCATAAAATGAAAACATTTGTAAATAATTATTTTTCATCAGTATAATTTTAGTTTAAAGTTTTTACTTTTTTCAATAACTGTATACATTTTTTTTATATCATACTCCGAAGCGAAAGGGTTTTCTGGGAAATCATAGTGCTAAAAATTGAATTTATAACGAACAGATGATTAGTTATACGTTTAAAGTTTTGATAAGCAGAGTACAGTGTTCACAAGGGTACCTATCCCGTAAAATATCGGCTTATAACTCCGCTCATAAAAACTTTAAATACTAGGTAGGTAAGTACTAATAACAATTATAAATTTATAAATAACTAGCCATTCGAAATTCAATATTTATCCATCGAAATTTTCAGAAAAAATATTCTGTGCGTAATATGATGAAAATGTATGTTATAATTTTAAAAAAGTAATAAAAGTGCAGGCAATGATAAAAACAGTAAAAAATATATTTATTGATCATTATAATATGTTACTTTGTCCTAACCTCAAATTACCTATGAAAAAAAAAAATATTTATTTTTAAAAACGTCATTGCTCACCGACATAATAATGAAAGTTGACTGTAAAAATAACAACCCTGTATACAATTATAGGTCGCGATAAATTTAATATTTTATGTCGTGTAAACAAGTCGAGCAATCAGGTCTTTCACACGCCAGAGTCGTGTTATATATATATTTTATATTAACAAATAATATGTATTTGTGTATACAATATAATACGCTGTCATTAGTTTTTATTACATACAATGTGTGTTTATTGTTCTAATTTATACATTGATCAGCTGCCGCCAAGTTTGTATCATAATAATATTATAGTTGTACAGTATACACCTACACATGCGGGTAATAGTGTACGCATATTATTATGTTTTATTAATATTACATATTTGTTACGTGTTAAATTTTAAAATACATGAATTACGCGCGAAACATTATGATAAAACCGCGTACAGTAAAACTGGACAAAAACGAGTTATATAGTTAAATTTAAGCTAAAAAATTTAATTACATAAGGAATTTATTTATTTTATTTATTTTATTTATATATATTCTAGTTACAAGACAAATACGTGATATAACAAAGACAAATATTAACTAGACATTACTCTACACTGTGGTGAAACCTCGTGTCGTAGAGTAAGAGTACATTTTTTTTTTTTTGTTTTTTTTTTTTAGTAGCCGTGATAATAATGAAAGATAGTAAGAGACCTTATATAAAACAAATAATAATAATTAATACAATAGTAAAAAAGAAAATTTAAAGCTAGATATTTAAAGATTATTGTAAAACCAATTTTTTAATTTATATTTAAAATATGAATAATTTGAAATAATTAATAATTCTTTAGGAATCTCATTTAAAGACCGTAAACCAACTTGTAAGAATGACATTGATGCTTTTTTAGTAATAACGAAAGGTATTTCAAGATTTGTTTTTCTGAAGTTGTATGTTTGATTTTTAATATTAAATAAATTATTTTTAAAGATGAAGCAAATTGCTTGCTTTTTGTATAAATTGTCAATATCAAGTACTCTTAAAATTTTATATAATTCAGATGAAGGAAAGGTTTTCTGTTTATTTAGAATGATTTTAATTAGGTTCTTTTGTCTTATTGATAAATTACATTTTAAAGTGGTATTGCAACCACCCCAAGCTATTATGCCGTATTGAATAAGTGATTGAGCTATTGCAAAATATGTTATTCTAATTAGCTGTTTGTTTAGAATTTTTTTTGCTATAATGAAAAAGTATGTTAGTTGTCTTAGTTTAACTATTATGTATTCTATATGATTATTCCATTTTAAGTGTTGATCTATTATTATGCCAAGATATTTAATGAAAGGGTGTTTAATTAATTTTGGACAGGTGCATGTTATGGTGTTGTAGATTCAATTCCCTATTCAAAGAGGGGCTGAAGTCAAAAATCGGAGCATTATTACTGCTCCAAATGTTGGAGTCAGACACAAAAAAAAAAAAAAAAAAAAAAAACACACACATCATAGTAAAAGCAATACATTCATCACTTCGTTCAGAATCTAAAATGTAAAATAATATAATATGTATTGTAAAATAATGTGTATAAATATAAAAATGTAAAATAATATAATATGTATTGTGAAATAATGTGTATAAATATAAAAATGTAAAATAATATAATATGTATTGTAAAATAATGTGTATAAATATAAAAATGTAAAATAATATAATATGTATTGTAAAATAATGTGTATAAATATAAAAATGTAAAATAATATAATATGTATTGTAAAATAATGTGTATAAATATAAAAATGTAAAATAATATAATATGTATTGTAAAATAATGTGTATAAAAAATGTAAATATGTAGATATGTAAATATAAAAATATTATTTTATCAAGTATGAATATTCTTCCTAAGTTTGAAGTGTAATATTTAGTATTTTCTATAACTTCTAATTGAAAATATTATAATAGTGAGTAGGTATTTACAATTATCGGACGGTGTTATTAATTCAATATGTCGACGAATCGACGTGTGTATGAAAAAATGCATACACGTACTCATACCGCTCCTGATAAGAGGTGGATTAATATCTATCGTCAAGAAATTAATAAAGAAATTAATTCAAAGGTGGACCCTACCTCTTTGATATTAGTAGATTATCATTTTATTCGCGATACTCGGAGATTACTTGATGTTCAACTGGCTGTCACGCTAGCCGATGAACTTGTATATTCGAATAAGCGGTGAGGTTATTTATGTAATAAATGCTCCTTCACCCACCCACGGTATCCATTCGAATATATAAAATGTTTAGAAATATACCCATTAAAGAACTATTCGACATATAAGTTTATAATAAATAATTGCTTCAAAATATAATCTATTGTTAATTAATTCATAAGTATTTAACATTATTTAGTATAGAGTTTAAATTTATATATATAAATACTATATATTCTTTTTTTATGTACCTAAGTAAAACTTTTATAAAATTTGCTTATTCTGTTTTCACATAGATGACAAATATTCCATTAAAAAAATAAAATTAACATTTTACTTTAATTCTATTTTACAGTTTTCTGCATTAACTGAAATTCATGAGTTCAAAAGTTAGTTAATCACTTTTCTTAGCCTTAAATACAGGCTTAACTATAGCATTAAATATTGTCCTGAAAGCATTGCCGTTTTTGTTTTAAACCTACAAATGCAAATGCCGTCACGTTTAATATATATATAATATTATAATATATTACGGGCAATATCTACATAATATATTATACGGGTAGCAACAATTGTAATGCTTTATAGAAATCACTGGTCCTATCAATGACAATGTACGTTGATATAAGCTGTAATATTTAACTTATTTTATAAACCGCTTATAAGATATTGTAAAATTGTTATCTACAATATTTAGAAACGTTACCAATACATAATAATTTATAATAATTATATTATCTAAGTATTTAAAAAACAGTTTTTATGATGTCGATATTATCCTCATTATAGCTGAACATAATATTATACATAACTATGATAAATGCACAATATAATAACTTCAATCGTTGTATTATCGTTCACGTGAAATAAACAATATCTGTGTAAAATTCAATATACTAGTATGTCTATTTTTTATCTGTTTAAATTTAAATTTTAAAGAGTTTAGCTGAAATGAAAAAATGGAGTTGCATCGTCGAAATGAAGATAATAATCAATCTATTAGTTTAATATTTAATGTTAGTTGGATATTTACAGATCTTATTAATTGAACAAACGATTAAATGACATATTATTAATTCAAATATATTATATTGTGGGACGACGTTATGTTTTAATGCATTAAGACGAGACGATTATTGTTTTACCGATTAAACTACGCTAAGTATTAGGCTGACTGTCAATACTAACTATAGTTGAACGGCGTAATGTATAGGCAATATAGGTACATCATTGCTAAATAATAAAACCATGAAGTTCGATAATTATTGATTTGTGGCACTTTTTAACTTTTCGTTGAATATTAAAAATATGTTTTCTAAGTTTTATTTTTGCTAACTACTCATTAAAAAAATCGCTTCAGTCATGTTAACTTTTTATTTTATTCAATATCGTGCTAAATTTACTTGGTTGGTTTATTGAAGTTGTGAAATGCTCTGATGTACTGGATTTTTAAAATTATAATATATTTCAACATTTTACTTAGTTTTACAAAAAAATATTCTTCGCTTTATAGGTTTTACATTTTACAGTTAGTCTTGTTTCAATTTCATTATTTAAATGAACGTTAGTAACAAAGCCATTAACGCAATTTATGTAATCTACATACCTAAGTTATGTTAAATCTAATTAATCATAATAACAATATAATTTTGTAATTAAATTAGTGGAAAATAATTAAAATTTACTTTAAATAACTAGTAAATTATAATTAAAAAGCTATATTTTATTTTAATATTGCTTATAAATTTAGAAATAGATTTTATAAAATTAAAATAAGTTTTTTTAGATCTTAGACAGAGTTAAATATGTATTCTTATCGATATATATGAATTATTAATATGTGGAAAAAATATTTTAAAGAAGATTAGCCTATAATAGACGTTTTATTTATAATTCTCAACTAAAACAATAAATTAATTTTAACCTTTTTTTCAAAATAAAAACAATGAAATAATAAAAATAAAGTATATGCATCCAAAACTAATTTGAAAAACTAAGTTCATTCAACACTACAAAAACATAAAATTATGTATTACGACCATACATAGTGAATGTTGTCTACGATAAAATATTATACAATTTATTTAATATTTGTTTTTTAGTTTTGGGTCGTTTTACTTTTAACTGTGTGACATAATATATGTAATATGATTTTTTTAAAGTGAATTCTTAGTTACAATGAATATAAAATATTATACAAAAAAAACTTTTAAATAAAAAAAAAATTCTATGGTTTAAACTTCTCGTGTATTTCTCATTTTAATTTACAATAATATTTATGTAAATTAAAATTGTTTATAATTAACAATGTAAAATATTGAAACCTATACCTTACCAAGTACCTGTGGTGTTTTTAAATTTATAATCTTTATTATAAGTCAATATATTTATTTATAAGTTCAATAAATTGAAGTTAAAAAGAATGTTGATTATTGTAAAGTCGTAAATATAAATAAAATAAATAATCTTAAGTAGAATTACTTTTTCCTGAATTTTTTCAAAGTTATAGGTAAATAATGATTAATGCCAGAAGAAAAATTAAACAAATCACATGATATCATAAATTTACTTTTCAAGATCAAATTCAAACAAATTTTACTGATTTCTAGATATTTACTGTTTTATGTTTATAACATATAGCTAAATGTTATATTGAAGATTCATTAATGAACGCACTTGAAAAAGTATTCAGTACTAAATTAAAAATTATAAAATTATGATTAAAAATTAAACAAGTTAGTAATATTTAAGTTAGGTATGCATATTATAGTATAGTATATAGTATAATTTAAGTTTTCTTTCATAAATACTTACATATTTATTTTAAAACAACATTGATGTATTTGACGTAATAAAGTAAATATAGTCGTGTACATAAGTCAAAAATCTACTGACTACTGAGTAGGTACTGACAACGGCAAAGTGCTATGTACAAAAAACAAATTATATAAATAAGATATATCATGTTTATTATACTCGCGGCTATTATTATTTTTGTTTAATTAAAATGAGATGCCAAGCTTTTGATGTTATATTTATTTTAATCAAAAATAACTAACAAGCCTAAGTCTAAGTTATACATCGAATATTATACATTATGACGATAGTCAATAGACGTTATATAGTTTATTAAAATTAATTTTTCAGACAAAAACGATTTCCTACAACATAATATGTTTTAGTTTTATATTGTACATAAAACTAAAATTAATATTTAGGTACTTGTACATTATTCATTATTACGTACATATATTACGTTCATTCAATAGTATCTAATAATTATTGATACTATTATATTATGTAAATGTATTTTTCTCTAGCTAAGTCGGAGTCACATGCTATTTTATATATTGTCCTAAAAAATATATATTATTTAAACTTTTAAAATCAATATAACCTTTAAACCATTTTTTTTTTAAATATAAGTACTTCGCAAGAAAATATATTTCGTGTTACAAAATTCGTGACGTTATTTTATTTTCCTCAGGTGAGATAGCGTGCGTAGTTTGTACGTTTGTAGCTGTTTGTTGTTTATACAGGTGCACGACGTGCATAAAATATGTCTGTTTCCAGAAGAAATTGTGGTAAAAACTCAAACATTTTACCCATAACTACATAACTATGGTTTTCACTTGAACCATATTGGTATCGTATAAAGTATATCCTGCGTCAAGATTATCCAATGAAACTAATCTATAAGAAATGGTCTGAACTTATTATTTAAAAATAATGACTAAAGATAATGTATAAATATCCGATGACCTAGTTTTTACCGTGTCACTTTGACTTTATTGATTATGGATTATATCAAAAACTGCAAACATAAAAATAAACTTACTGTTAATATTTTATAACTTATGATACATATTTCAACAAAAGTGTATAATCATCGTTATTTATATTCTATGGTTTCTATACACATAAAAAGAATCATCAACTTATTTAAATTGGACTAGAATTTAAAAACGAAACGAAACAGATAGGGAATTTTTTCGGATCTTATTATAAAATCGTCTTCACAATTCAATGTAAATTTATAGTAAATCTAGTTAAAAATGAATTACTTAGATTTCTTAACCATTGAAACAGCAATAGTTTACTTTAACTTAATTACTGAAGTCGTTTAGTTTGATTATGCAGTAATTCTCTAGAAAGCTTTAACCTTTAAACTTAGAGAAAAATCTTATATAGTTAGTGTTTCCGCTAAGGACTTTGATTAGAATATTATTTTTATATTTAGTATAAAAGGGTTTATAAATATTATGATGAGCTACTAATCCATCAACTAGATGTTTAAATCCAAAATCCAAAAACGGAATGATAAGTCTTACGTCCCTGTTTATATTAATTTATAATAACATATATTATACAATGCCTTGAACTATTTTAATTACGGAATAGTTAAAGTAATAGAGTAAAATATATAAATAATAAATTATCAACATTTTTATTTTTAGTTATTTTTATAATAGCCTAAAATTTATTGTGATCAATACATTATACCATTTTTACAAAACAGTTAATAATAAATTCGCGCAATGTATAAAATAGCCATTAAAATACATGTAATGATAAAATCCATTAAGTTATTAACTAATTGATAATAATCACACAAACTATTCATACGTAACTTTACAATCAAATTATAGAAACGGTAAGCAATTTATATTACATTTTGGAAAATAGACCGAAAGATGATTAATATTTGTGATATTATAAATATTAGTGTATTTATAATTTTCATTTTACAAAACGATTTTTTTTTTATTCGTCCTATATTAAATCAGGGCTTTAGTTTCTATCCCTTAATTAATCGATAAACCTCTCCAAGTTGGAAATTCTCTGTATACTTATGCAAACAAATTAATTGTCGTCCCTTAGATAGGTATGTATATTACTCTAAGCTGCACTAGTTTGGAATATACTATACAAATGACTTGATCAAAAATATTAACAATAGTTTCAAATTCTACCAAGTTCGTTTATACAAAACGATACACATCATACCGAATTCAAACATCTCCAATCAGATATATATTAAAACTATAATAAACAAGTTCATCGACCAAAATAAAACATGTCCTCTCAAACATGCAGGACGCCTGCATAAATGTTCTCATATAATAATAATAATGAAAAAGAAATAACACCGATGTTAATCATTGAATTATATTATAGTATTTATAAATTATAACACTATTATTAGTACTTGCCTATTAATTTTTTATTATTATCATAATAACCTATATACTTTGCTATTATATTTTGTGTACTGTTTATACTAGCATTAAGTATAAATGACAAATCAAGTATAATTTATAATATAAAAAAATTAAAATACCGTATTTTATGTAATAGGCAGGTACCTAGCTATTATACTACTCACTAGCTATTTATTTGTGGCCTCCTGTGTGCCTACTGCTGTTTTTGAGATTATAAATTAATATTAGTAATTATACAGGCAACGCGGTTACAGTATCTATATCCTAGCTGTATAATAATATTAACAATATTATACTCTTACAGTCGGACACCGGTATTAACTCGCTCAGTAGGCGCACAGTACGCTAATCAATTAACTACGTTGGTTTTAATTACACTAGCGGATCCATTATGATAATGTGTAGACACTTTGTCAATAATATTGTATACAGTAGTATAGTATGTATTACTTAAAATCATATAAATCAACATGTAGGTATGTGCATGTTGTGAACGATGTACTAAACGTAAAGTAAAATGGAAAGCTGTATTTATGGATATTTGGTAGCTTAAACACTTAAGTATATAATTGGTTTAATATAACAGTGTTAATATATTATTTTGTATTATTTTGATTTATTGATTAAAAAACACGTACCTATAATATTATAACACAGTAGTTTTTTCACCTAATTCTGTTTTATTTCTATACAATTTTTAAATTTTAAAAGATGCTTTAAGCTTTAGTGGACACTAAACAATCAGTTATTTTATACTTGCACTAACTTTTTTTTTTTAATTTTTTGAAAGCTATTTTAACACCTTAACTAAATCAATTTATAGGTATTACGAGAAGATAAATTAAATTCAAGTTTGAAAATGTAAGATAAACTTTATCGAAATTTGTTCAGAATCAATCATAATTAATTTTCAAAAGTTTTGTTTCATAACATTTTATAATCCAATTAACTACCAAAAATATTGAGAAATTAATAGAAAAAAGAATAAAAGTTTCATATGTATATGATATAAAATTTAGGAATGATAAAAATAAATTAGGTCTTTAACTTTAAATAGTTGTAGGTAAAAAATTGAATCTAGTTGGTTTTGCAAAACTAAAAAAACTTTAACAAATTGATTTTGCTTTTTTTTTCTAATTTAAATCTGTAGACTTAAATATTTTAACAAATATTTATATTAAAATTCTCAAGACATGCTTTAATGTTGGATTTTTGTTCTATTTATAGACATAACAATTATTTATTTAGGTATGATAAAATTATTTTAATTCGTGAGTAAAAAGTCATGAAAATTAATACATGGTTCTTCATAGGTTGTTCTTATATCAGTTATATCAACCTAAAACTAAGTATAACATAATATATTTTACCAAAAATTTTTTTATATACATCTTAAGTTAAAATTTTTATGGAGATGGATACATTATCGAAACAAAGAATTTTAGTTTTTTTGTTGAAATCAAAAAATATTATTCGTAATGACTTTTTACTTTTTGCCATTTCATATATTAATATTTACTATAATTAATACAATTTTAAGAATATTAAGATTCATTTAATTTCGTTAAATATAAATGCATAAAAAATTAACGACGTGTTTGTAAATACACACAGTGTTATCATTACTTGTCTCTCGTTCAGGTTACCGTCAGTTTAAAATATAATGTAGTTAATGTTGTGTGATTTTAAACTGTATTATGACGTGATAAAACGTAGCTGATGCTAAGCAAGAAATGCCCGCCTGTTGTTTATACATCCTATTGAAATCCTTCGCTCGAATACCCATGGAACACAATTAGTCAAAATATAAATTTCTCTACGGGATAAAACAAATTCATTATAAACGACGGTGTATTAATTTAAATGATAACAGATAATATAATTTACGATAGTTCTAAAATTAAAAAAAAAAGTACCATGTGATTTCGTAATGCATTTATAGTGATGCTGAAATATGGCTTCGAGCAGTTTGAAATCCGAACAATATATTTGTCCAGTCATGAGAAAAAGAGGAAAATATTCTTTATATATATGAGATAATATTGATCGATTTTGTTGCAGTGATACATTGGGGTGTATGGCGTATGCGTCGTAGATTGATATCTTTGAACTCGTTAAAGTTGAAAAATAAATATGTATCAGATGATTCATACGCAAATCAGCATATGTTATATGAAAAAAAACAATATCAGCTTTAAATCCTACTGAATAAACAGCTATAGGTGATTAATTATAATAGTAAATATTAATTTTATCGAAAAATAGATGTAGTAACGGTTTTAAGAATATTAAAAATAAAAATAACATTTTATAGGTATCATCAATCGTAACATGTTAAGTCTTAAATATTATTGAACGTCATTACACATTTTAAAATTTATATCCCAAAAATATTTTATCGGTAATTTCAATATTTAAATAATATACTTTGAATGGATTACCTAATTAATTAGTTGGATATATGTTTTTAAACTTTTGACAAAGGGAATGAAGTGACGTGGGGATACAAAGTGAAATGTTAGTACTAGTATTCTATGCATGCTCAACTAAACTTTAATCGCTACTTACTCCTATAAAATTCAATCGTTATGTAAATATCAAAAGTATAATTAGAATAAGAAAATACTTTGTAATCGGAATATGAAATAAAAAACATATGCTGTTATTCAAAAAATATAAAAATAATGAAAAAACAATAATACATAGGTATAGCAAAAAACAATATAATTTATTAAAATAATTGTTTTATAACAACTCTAAAAATTAATATACAAAATAAAAAATTTTAAAAATTTTAAAAACATTAGTGATATTTAAATAATTGGTATTTACTGTTAAGAATTACTTATATATTTATTGAGAACTTATAATATTTTGTATCATAATATATTAATATGACGCTTACTGTAAATAATTAAAATAAACTTAGATATAAATATGTATAATACATCAGATGTTTGAATTTATACTTTAGAATTTATTATTAAAATATAATATAATATCCACTAAATTAAACTATTTTTAAACTTTAATTATATAAATCAAGTATAAATCATTGAACTATACAGACACTGATTTGATGGTCATGCTGAGCGTCTTGTATATTAGTATTTATATACATTTCAACACAACCCATACTGAATTATTAAGAGCATCAAGCAACTTTAGATTATAAAATATTATATAACTATATTAATTACCTATTAATATAGTCAAAAATTTAAACTCAGTTTTTTCCATATTAGTATAAAAATAGATTTAGAGTTTGAGAAGCGTTTAATCAAATTATTTATAATTAGATACTAGGTAGTTGAAAAATAAGTAATTTATGATGAAATTAAAATTAAGTGATCAAAGTATAATTTACTAATGAACATTTTTCAAAGAATAAAAACAAATATTTGTGAGTTACTTATTGAAGGAAAAAAAGCAGTATAATATACATATTATTTTTGTGTTCTTACTCGTATTACGATTTTAATAAATATTAAGATTTTAACAAGCTATTATAATTAATTATAATCACAAGTTCACAACTAAAATATATAAAACAAATAGGTACCTATATACACTGTACAAAGTAATATCTTATATAATTACGGTACTATCGTGGAAAACCAATTTATTTAAATATAATAGGTATTTCTATAGTAATTAATGACAAAAAAATCCAATATAGTAGCATATACATAAACAATTTAATTTGTGTATTTAAATCAAAGTAAATCATTTTTAATCAAATATTTATTTTTAAAATCTTTTTTCAAAGAAAAAAAAATTATTATTGTCAAAGTCAAGACTGGTTAAGATTTATTTTTGAGAATAAGTAATAGTTATATATAGAATATAGATAATTTTAATCCTCACTCGACTAAATTAACCTTATAATCTACCTTTTGATATGACTTTGACGATTACGAAATTGTTGAAAATACTTTTAATTCATTGAAAAGTACAACTATTAATGGCCCCCGACAATATAGCTAGTTGCTTATTCAACTGTCGTCAAACTATTGAGTACTCTATCTTCTTATTCAACTTAATTTAACCGAAAGCGCCTTTCCATCTGTCTAGAAAATCTGTTCTATAACATCTGTTAATAAATCAAATTATTCCACACATAGATTTTCGATGTATAATCAAGAATAAAAAGCCCCTAATAATATTATCATTGACGAACAGCAGACCCGAGAAGTCTATAATTACTAAGTGTGTTGTTTTCACATCTTGCAAAACTAACATTTTAACATTTTGAGTATAAGAAGGACCTAGGTCGACGTGATCATAACCGGTTTTTAAAAGACCTTTTATACAGTAGATTATGTTTTCTAATTAGAGATCTCAAAACACTAGACGTTTATGATTCTCCGTTTTGTTTACTTTCAATTAATAATTATTTTTGTGTACATACTTAAGTTAACCTTAATTCAGTTTACACTGAGTGTATTTTTTAGATATTTTAAATTTTAATCTGATCAAAGATCATTTAAAATTATAACGTATACAAAATAACTATAAACATTACTAACAATTGATCACTCACTTCACTCATTATTCACTCATTCAATTACACTTACATTTATCCATGTTATCATCTCGGTGTTCTGACGCAAAATTCAAAATTTATTTCTTCCATTCTTAATGTATGTACATTGTACATAATTTATTGAACGTATTTCGTGTTATTTCTTACCATGCCAAAAACTATACCTTTTTTTAAATTTCTTTTCATTCCATTTATCATGATCATAATCATCCCCTATAGTCTATACTGCGTACTTTTTCTATAATTGGTGTGCTATCACAAGAGTCGCAATCTTAAAGATTTAGTTCTATTCACTATCTCAATCTATTATTATACCTATATAATTATTGCAATTTATCGTTTATTTATTAAGTCTAATTTATTCTATTATATATTGTATGGTTAGGTTATTCACTTATAAATTGGAGCTTAGTGTTAGTAAATAAATAAATTATGCATTCAATAACTAAGTAAAAATGGTGAAAAAAGATTATATAGAATAAATTTAAGCAAATAATATTGAAATACGGGATTCACAAATGGTTTCTGATTCTTTTTCGTTTTATGAGTACACACAAATCGTTATTCGTGAAATGTTATACACATAAAAGATAATTTACAGATTAAGTATTTATCACTAAAAGTAAAATAATAAAATATAACGGTTAATCGTAATGTTTGTGGGATTAAACAACACCAACGGTCTGTATCAACATCAAATATTTGACAAAGAACAATTCAAATAAATATGTTAATATTCTTTTCTGAATACCATTTTAGTGGTACAATTGTTAAATAATATTTTCGTCGGCAATCGGCATTATGAATTTACTCTTAAATCTATACATTCAGCATAATATGCAGGTATATACGATATACATATACATATAGGTGCCTATATTATACGATATGAATGGAATTAATGATGGATATAATGTACACATAATGTTATATAGTAGGTAAGACGGGTAGGTATAGCTAAATATTTAAGTTTATATAAATATGTCTGATCGAGTTATTATTTTTTTATAATTGTTGTTACCTACTAATATTTTTGATATTATTGTTAAATCCATACCTAGTAATATCGTTTCAAAATATTAATAAAAACCTCTTGTGAGTTGTTTAAAATGATTAAAATATGCGTTTAAAACCAAATAAAATCTAGTTGAATATAATACATATTATATTGAATATATTTTTTAGCTCTCCAATTGAAATAACTTTAAAAATAAATATTATCGACATTTACAATTAGTGGTAATATACTGAATTTAAGTAGATTAAAACTTAAAACGTTTTTTAAATACAAAAAATACACCTATCTTGAGCAGTATACTGTTGAACGTCAACAGTTGGTCGTTGTTAACGCACTGCAAACTGCAGTTATTACTGTGATCACGGAGCTAACCTTTCAGATTAAACGAACGTTTTGATTACGAACCTGTTAAGTGCACCAGTGCACTTATTATTATATAGTTAAGTAATTTAGTGAATACATAATAGGTATTCAATATACTACTACAATTACAAAAGCCTCTTCGCCCTAAACGCGACGACAAATATTATAATCGTATCAAAGTATTAAATAATATTTAATAGAATCACAAAAACTAATGTCGCACTAGATCGGCATGTGAGTTATCGCGAAAAACAGCTGAATTGCTGACAACCGCTTTGAGACTATCTCCACCGGATGCGTATAATAGTAACACAGAGTCCGTAGTCTATAGTTTGAAACACATACTCAGTCCGTAGTCTCTAGTTTGAAACACATACACAGGCAGTATTATAGTATATGTACGTCTACAGTAGCAATCCAGCTGATAACTGCAGCTATATACTTAAAAACTGTTGAGCAAAACAAACTCATAATGAGGTTAAAACCTAGTAATATATTGTAACCGTTGTTGTGCGAGACCGCAATAACCAACCGTAGCTACAGGTGCGACCGAGAGGTAGTCGCAGTGCATAAATTATAAAACACAATAGCATATATAGGGGGCGGGAGCCCCACCGCTCAAATTATATTATTTATTTATAGTTCCTGATAAAATAGCATCATCGCCAATACACGATTATACTTATTAATTGTAATCGATCGTGTCTATAATCTATTATAAGGACATAATATGTGGACAGTATGTTTGGGAAAATATAATGTAGCAGTCGACTCTTAACACAACTCAAAGTTCAAAGGAATGGAAAAATTACATTCATAGACAAAATGCGGCCAAGTATTATTAACTACGACCGGTCCAACCACAAACCAGATCTTAGGTTTATACCATCATAAATAAATATAATATTATATAGGCTATCAGATTTCGACGCAAGTGTAGCGTTATAATGACAATCGGTCAACGGCATAAGTAAATCGGTTTGGGAATCGATTCCGTAGCGCGACCCGGACCGTCGTCGCCGTTGCCATATGGTAGGAACGCTAACCTACGAACTCGACGTCGGCGTGCGTGCGCGCGCAAATAATGATAATATTACGATTATTATACAGCCCCCTTGTGCGCATTACGTGCACCGTCTCCGTGACCGTCGCCTACAGGTTCATCGACTCATCGTCACAAGTACAACAGTACTAACTATTAAAACGCGGACGGACGGACGTCCGGTTGTAATAATATAATATATAAGTATTAGGCGTAGGTATATACGGGCTATACGGTCACACGACAATTTATCATTATCATTACACCTATAATAATATAATATTATCGTCCGAAATATGTATACGACCGATTATTATTATGATTATCGCGACTACAACGTGTATTATATATATATTTTTATTATGCAGTCACTCACCTGGTACATAATGTTCGACAACGCGCACGCTCATACAATAATATTATGTGGGTATTTTACATGGTGTGCGGGCGCGACGGACCGCAGTGAAATGTGTTGTACGTCCGCGACCCGACGACGTTCGACTGGATGTAATGTTTTGTTTTCGTCCGCGCCGTAGGTGGCAGAGCTTTCGACCCCTCCCCCCCCTGTTCACCCTCAGCCCCGTCCGTGCGCCGCTGCGCTACTCTTCGCGTCAGCCGCCACTCCGCGCCACCACCCCGCAGTCTTCAGACTTACCATCGGCCGGGCCACGATGCGCGCAGTTACCTTTTTACATACCGCCCCGCCCACCGCGCGTTTATATATATTTTGTTATATATATATATATATAATATATATTATATTATATACAAATGTAATCCTTTTTCCGCCACTGCCGCCTTTTTCACCTTTACACCGGCATCACATATATATATATATAGTATATACGTGTACACGGGGTACATGACACACGCACGCACGGGTGTGTATATATATATATAGGTAGTATTACTTGCTCTCGGGGATACGCGAGAGCGCTCGCGCAACTTCGCTGTGCGTGGGTGTCCGGTTCATTATCAATGAACGTCCGCCTCCCTCGCCGCCCATCGCCGACGCTACTGATCGCGAACGCGTATCGATCGGCCGGTGGCCACTTGTTGGCGGCCTCCGGTATATTATATTACTCGGACTCGCATGTTGTACGTCCGTACATCGGTACAGCGGCGCTCGGATCGGAGAGGGAACGCACACATCTGTGAGCTGTTATAATAAATAACTATATATATACGAATAAAGACGAATTAAAAATATACGTTCAACCGACCGGCCGGCGGCGAACGGTTTAATAATCGTTATTGCGGTATACCCTAAGGAGGAGAATATTGGCGAAAGTCCGGCGAAATGTATGTGTTTTTTTTTTCAATGAGACACACCCCTCCCATGCGGTATGCGCTATGAACCCGCTGTAGAAACGACCCGGTGCGTAAATTATAATAGTACACGATCGCGATGATTCCCCATGTGACGCTCGTAACGCTATATAATGTATGTTTTGATATAATAATATATTATATTTCACGCAAGATACGCGAATCTCGTGTTTCTCATATTGCCGTTAAGCGATTAAAATATATATAATATATATATAATGAATGTACATACATAAGGGATGGTGTTTATTAATTATTGGTAACAATATATGTATTGATAATATTAACTAAATTTCATCGAAATTCTAGTATCAATGTAGCATAATATAAATTGGAAATTTCGGAAAGGGTGCACTAAAGCATACCATAATAATCATATTATAATATACCTAATTTTAATGTATGCTAATGATAACCGTATATTAATAATAATTATATTAAGTTCGTATTTAGTTTCAATTGATTTACATTATTGAATACATTAAAAGTTTATTTTACTTCAAAATATGTGCATACTGAAATTAATGCATAGGATTAGCTATAAATACCAAATTCGATATACTACAATTTGTTTTTGTTATAATTCTTCTTCTTTCGTGTCGTTCAGATCTCGGTCATCCAAAAAGCCGCGACTGCTGCCGCTTTGTCATTTGCCAGGTATAGGTCATTTTCATCACAAGTGGTTCCTATTAGAGGGCATTGTAGTAGGTGGCCCATTGTCTGTATTTCACCACATTTGCAGTTGGTTGTGTCGTCTTCTCCTAATATTTTCCATTTCTTGAGTGTAGTTTTGCATCGTCCAACTCCTGTTCTTAAACGATTTAATGCTTTCCATTTTTCCCATTTCCAGTTTCTTCCTTTAGGTAGCTCTTCTTTTAATTCCCTCGTAGTGTTTTGTTCTCTCTCCTTCCATCTGTTGATTCTTTCTTTTTCTGGTGGGTTCTTTATTGGTTGGATCGTAGTAAGGAAACTTTTCCTGGATTTAAGTCGTGGTTGCGGCGGGCTCTTTCCATGTAGTGGGTGCCGGGGATCGTTTTGTTGTTTGTGTCGTTCTATCTCTGATGCAATCTCTCTCCTAATATCTGGTGGTGCTATTCCTGATAGTACTTGTATTTCCTCGACCGGTGTTGGTTTGAGGCATCCTGAGATTATTCTGCATGTCTCGTTTAAAGCAGTGTCAACTTTTTTCGCATGACATGATCTGGCCCATACGGGGGCAGCATATTCGGCTGTTGAGTAGCATAGTGCTAGTGCTGATGTTCTTACAGTATTTGGGTCTGCTCCCCATGATGTTCCTGTGAGCTTTCTAATCAGGTTGTTTCTCGCGTGGGTTTTTTGTTTTACGTTTTCGCAATGATGTTTGAATGATAAGGTTCGATCTAGTGTGACACCAAGGTATTTTGGGTATTCGGTATTTTCAATCTCAACATCTTCCCATATTATTCTTAATTTTTGTTTTGCTTCTTTGTTTCTTAGATGAAAAGTGCATACTTGGGTTTTGTTGGGGTTTGGTTTTAACCATTTTTTTTATAATTAATTTAGGTAAATAGAATAATAATTCAACTGTATGCGAATAAACTTAGTTAATAATTCAATGGATTTTACAAGGTCTGATCAATGATCATATTTCTTGCAGGATATAAAATATACTAATAGGTTATTTCCAGCCATCAAATCACATATAAAATAGCAATATAAATATCAAGTTTAAAATTTTTGTTATATTTATGTATACACAAAATTATAAAAACAGATGTTAAGGGAACGAAAATTATTATTAATTACTATATAATATGTAATTAAATAAACCATTATTTGGTAACTGTGTTTTATTGTTTTTAATTGGTAAAATAATATGTGTTAGAAATAATGTATACATAATATATAAGGTGGACAAGTAATCTATTTTTGCTGTTTAACGGTATTTACCAAAAGATAAAATATAATTTCATAAAAATGTATATTATCATAATAATCAAACACTATATAATTTAATAAAAAATTACACCAACCTACCGTAATACTCAAAGTAAAATAAATGGTTTAAATTTAATAGCTAAGTATATAAAAAAAAACTTTTCATAAAATATATTATGAACTTAATGATATTATAAGGTGACAAACCGTTTCTGATTAAAAACGTTTTTCGTATAGGTACAATTATGTATAATTGAATTCAAATTTAACACACCCATAATAGTGACCCAATCGATACGTACTATACTGCAGAGCGATACCCACTTGCATATTTTGTTGTTGTTGTTAATACATTTTTAGTTTGTCTTTTCTTCGATAATTCTTCAAGTTAAAGTGTTTCGAGGTAGTTTTGATTAATTTACATTATTTATTGCATAACGTCTTGGTGGAAAAAAGGTAAAATTTATACTTTTTGTAAGTGAAAAATCCTGAAGAAAAATATTACTGCTATTCCTCATAAACAAACATTTACTATATTCACACTTACAATACACATAAACATAGATGGCTTTATAGGGAGAATACGTTATGTTTTAAAATTACCTCATAAGTCATAATAGTTAAAAGTGAACTTTATTAGTTATTACCTTATTATAGTTTATCGATGTGTGAATATCAATATAAATTAAAAATAAGATAAACATCTAAAGTAGGTATTTCACTTTATACAATACATAAATTATATATCATAATAAACTAATAAAGGATATTCGGATATTCCTATACTTATAGCGGGTATTATTGGCTACGAGGTATATATATCTACATTTTTTTTTTTATATTATTACGTCAAATCGGTCACTCAAAACTCGTAATGT
Organism: Schizaphis graminum; assembly: GCA_020882235.1. Lineage (NCBI taxonomy): Eukaryota > Metazoa > Arthropoda > Insecta > Hemiptera > Aphididae > Schizaphis > Schizaphis graminum. The sequence continues at coordinate 66,313,414 of CM037032.1, forward strand.
CGCATCGCACAGACACATCTGCTGACCTTGGCACAAGCCAGTATTTCGTATTTTCAACCAAGGTGCATTACAATATATTATGTTATGTAGGTACCTATATTTGAATGTAATATATGTAAAATATGTAATCATTACGACAAAAATAAAACAATATCAAACTGAGATTGCTTGTTTCAAAAATAGTAAAAACGTATATTTTTATTACTAACAAGTTATTTCTAAACTGAACTTTCGTAATTTCAATCTGTGCTTAATTCTTTTAAATTGATTGAAGCGTTGGTGGAATCATAGATGGAATAACAAAAATTATCCCTTTTAAATCTTTAAAATTTATTATTGAAGTAAAAATTCACATTTTTAATATTTTTTTTCAGTTTGATTTTTGTTTTATCATAAATGATAAGTTAAACACTAAAATAAATGATAAAAATATAATGCACGTATATTTATGAGTTATAGAGTCCCTGGAGATAATCATGCTCACACAAGACATTAGTATATTATACTATAACGAGTATAACGTATAGATAACTTATAATAAATAAAAATAATTTTTTTAATTCAGATCTAGGTATTTTGCAATCACTTTTCTTGCAATTATCGAGTAACTTCTGTTGTTAAATTAAACCATTTTTTTAGCAAAAAAAAAATAAATAGCTATCAATAGTTGAAACAATAAGTGAAAAGGGAAAATTCGTTTGTTTAAAAATTACACTTAGTATTTACCTAATTGTTTAAAAATATTATAAATATACAGAAATGATATCTATGGCTATCACAATAGAAATTAGATGTTTAAACTTTTAGACAAACTATTTAATCGATAGAATAGCTAAAAATTAAAATAGAAAAAAACTTGAATCAACGTATTTGAATGTATTAGGTTGGCTTAAAAAAAATGAAATTTTCTGTATTCACCAGAAAATATATAGATAAATAGATACTTAATAAATAATAATGTATGTGCACAATGAGTGTATGATAATCAAACCGTCTAAAGGAATTGTCTAATGGAGGAAATATTTATTTAATACTAAGACAAAGATGGAAAAGAGATGAAAAGGAAATTAATTTCAACTAAACTTAAACTAATAAACTTATAAATAGCATTAAAGTCATCAAAATTAAACAAGCAATGTCTTATCTTAAGGAAACCTTTAAATATGTAAGATATATTTAAATTATAATTAATTCAAACTCTTCAAAGATATTTGATAAACCTTAATAATAACCACTTGTAAAAGTATTGATTATAATATGGTAAGAAGGTGACAGTTAATTGACACTTAAATCAGTTAATTATTTTACTGGTTATTACCAATCATAATTTATAATAGAATAACGTAAATTTTATATAAGTTTTAATTTTAATCTTTTTAATTTGTATTAATGTAATTCATAAAAAAATTAAAAAAATAAAGTTAAATATTACAAAATATATCAACAAATAAGTATAGGTACTAGTGTGTTTGTTATTAGATCGGCATTCACCATTAAAAAGTGTGAAAACTGTAAAATTATATACTTTATCGTATTATTGAAATTATTAATTACTTAAATTTATTCAAAATTCAATAAATTTTAATTTATTTTTATTTTCAATATGTTACCTACAATAAGCAAATTAAGTTGTATAAAAATACAAATGTATATAAAATCATATAATATAAAAATAAATTCCTTATTAAAAAAATTTAAAGATATTATCTAATAATTTTCTTGTGTTAGTAATAATAAAACAAGATTTGTCGTTTATTTCAAAATGATCGCTAATTTTGATATATTCTATTTATATATTTTATTTATGATGTGCAATCTCATATGTGATCTATTAATCATTATATAAATTTGTTAGTAATGTGAACTTGTGAAACTATTTAAGTATATAAAATAAGCATATAATTTATAACTGTATATTTATATATATTATATATTAACTATTATTACTAACTACAGGATGTTTGATAAATTTGGAAACGGTCATTAGACTAAATGAGACTGATAAATAATAATATGTGACTTGATGACTATAAAATACATATATTAGTGACGTGTTAATGCAACCAAAATAGTTGGCTGGCTATTGTGGCTATATATTGAATCTGCGTTGGTCCGTTGAATATCCAGCATAATGTTTTAATTCAATATTGCAATTAGTAAAAATACTTAAAGTTAAATACCTATGTAATATTAAACTTTGATCATAATAGTTTAAGAAAAAAATATTTTCTTAACAGGTACACTAATTTTGAACATATCTTTAGTCTTTAGATTTAATGTTTACGATAATCGAGTATACTGTAATTGACCTTGTTTGATCTAGATATTTTAAACTTATTTATGTATAATCAACTGAATATATTTAAAAAAAGGTTTAGAAATAAAAAATTATAATTTTGACATTTTACACATTTTAAATGTCAAGGGTCCATTATTTTTCACAACAGTTACGTATAGACGATTGACCATTAACGCGTTTAAATTCATGGTCTTTCAATTTATTACCTCAAAATAAATATAATGTCATGTTAAAAATAATGCACTTGTATTTACAACCATATAATGCCTATGCCGGTTTTTCTCCAATGTCACTTTTTAATTTTTATTGTTTAATTCATCCGAAACCCGTTTTTTGTTTGGTTTGCCGAACCTGTTTGTTTTGAACATTTTAATAACAAAAATATAATATAAACAAATATTAAATACTTGTTTAAAATATATGAGTGGGATATCATACAGTTTTCCGATATCGAATTAGTATAAATACTAATAAGATTTTTAGACACAGTATCAGTGATCTACTATTATTACATCGATACACATCGAGTCTTTCACTAGTTGAGTTACCTCAAATTCATATCCAAACACCCATCATGTACAAGTATTTGGTAAGTACCTTTTTTTTTTCAAAAATTTACGCAATAATTCAACACTGCATAAGTACTAGCTACTAGGTAGTAGCTATAATAATTAATCAGTAGGTACTTATACATTTGTTTAAGTTTATTGACTAAAAAATAAACATGATTTTTTTCTAAAATTCGTCAATATAAAAATTCCGTGTAATACCTACAATAAATAAATTAGTTTATTTTTATATTGTAGGTATATTTGTACAATTAATACAAAATAATTTATTAAGTTTTATTGTAATTTATATTGGTCTTTTTTTTCATAACAATAAAAGTAAAATAATGTAATGCTTGTAAAATTAAATATACCCTTCATTTTATGTTTTGTATTAATTAAAATCGTTTTATAGTTATTGGTTGCTGCCGCTCTGGCTATGGTCGCTGTTGCTTCTTCCCAAGTCTTGATCACCTACCCACATACCTACGCACCGCTATACTCCTACCCATCGTACCACTACACTTACCCAGTAGTGTACAATCCATACATCACTCTACTTCGTCGATGAATACATTTTTACTAACTCTGTAAGTATAAAACTTTGAAATAGAAAATAAATACACATTTTAAATACATAATTATTTTAATTATTTATATAAATAATATATAGTTATATTTTATATGGTAATTATTAATTAAATATATATATATAATATATCCAAACAAAATGTATATAACTTATTGCCAACTTTTTACTACTTATTTGTTCTTCCTTATTATTTATTTTATACTGCGAATTATTATTTACTGATTTTTTGCTGATTACATTAATTATAATTTATTATATTATCTTAAATAATAATTCATATATGTATATTTTTAGAAACTATTTGGAGTTATTGCGCAGTTCAACACTAATCTTACGAAAATGACGACAGCTTAAATTGTATTTATTTTACTACATTTATTATTTGCTATTTTTTGGCTGTTAATTCTTATATCTTCATGTAAACATTTATTTAATCACAATGTAATACTTTTTAAAGAACCGTTTAATGTAATATACATCATAATTTATTGAAATTTACTCTTTTTTTTTAACAAATGTATATTTGCATACTAAGTTATTAGCATATTGACTTTATTTTTCCTATAAAGTAAAAATATATTATATATCCTACCATGTTTAATTCCTCTTTCTTAAGAAAATAAACAAAGAACCGAATTTATTAATTGCCTCATATTATCTTCTTTAACATATTTGTAATATAAATAAAAATGTTAATTTCATTTAAGGTATCTAGACATCTAGTTGGAAATTATAATTAATTATTTTATAATTTAAATATATAGGTATTTTAACTATATATATTCTGATAGTTAATTAATAATTATAAAAAACACTTATAATGAATATTAATAAATCTAAATAATAACTCTAAACGTGACATCCTATATCTATAAGATATTATTTTTTCTGTAACTAACAAGAAAATTAAATTGGATGACAAATATTACAGAAACTGTTAAAAAAAACATAAGACAAATAAAAGTAGTAGGCACACATATTATTGCGCGAAATTTACTATTCTTTTATTATTGTTAAGATAAGATTATGTTTAGCTCAATAATAACACTAACAATTAATTTTGGAGTAATTATAGGAACTTATAATATTATGTATTTATTTTGTTATAATATTATTAACAATTAAAATAGATCTATCTATTAATCTACCAACCTTTTTTTCTATCTACCCATATAAAAGTTAGTAATTATTAATTATAATAAATAATGATATTCAAATACTATTGATATAAAAATAATTTTCTTCCATATATATACATTATACATATTTAAATCAAACACACAAATATGTACATTGCCATATTTGTTTCAAAATTGTTTACTCATTATAAAGATATGATGTATACTCACTATTCAGTATAGGTTACATATTATGATGATATACATATGAGTAGATGCCATCATACAGGAAAACCACACTCTGTGGTCTGCACTAAACAAAATATGATTAATATTAATTTCTCAAATTAAATTACAGATAGGTACACCCACACACACATAATTGTAAAATCAGTACATTTATCGCTCTTTTCAGAATCTAAAAATTTTTAATTGTATGTTTTGTTTTAATTTATAGAGAGTTTTTACTAAGAGTACCTACCCTACAGTGTTAGAAATACATTTATGGCATATGTGAAAACAACTACTCATCCGTTTTGCGGTGCGAGAAGAAACATAATTTAACTAGCTAAAATATGTGACATATGTTCTATAATTGCCTTTTTTTTTTTTTAATTAATGTGAAAATATAATGTCTATATTATTGTGATTATCGTTTTTAAACTGTATATAATGTTTATTATATAGCTTGAAATAATTATAATATTTTTGTTTCTAATAATTTCCGTTGATATTGACCTAAAAAAAAGTTGATTGGCTAAGCTCAATATTTTAGTACATAGTTAATAATTAAATCAAATTTATATAAATGGGATTTTTTTTTTTTAAAGTATTAAGATAAAATTGATGCAATTTTAAATTGTGACACAACAGACAACAGTCAATTATAAATCAATCGTTTGCTGATGATATTTTTACTATAATGATTATTTATATAAATAGTCGATTTATATTTAATTTGTATAATTTACAAATTACAAACTTCGTTCTTATTCAGATATTTAGATAAATATAATAGTACTTTTAGTGTATTTTTATTTTCACCTCCATGATCTTATCTGCTAAAATAGTCGACGGCCTATGTTTGATTTGTTGTCATAGCTAAGTCCACAAAAAGAGGTGATAATATAACAATGACATCATATTTTATTCTGTCAACTTGTCATTAATCTCGAAAAAAATCAGATAGACCATAAACCGAAACATTGTACCTAGCCAATTCATATTTTTTCAGATCAATATCAACAGTAATAAATTACTAGAAACACTAACAATTTAAATTATTTAAATCTATATACTCTACATTATACACAATTAAAAATTGATTACCACAATAATATGACGATATATTTTGACTAAAATAGTATTTTTTCATAATAGCAATCAATACTACCTTTGTCACATATATATTAGCTATTAGGTAACTAGTTATATTTCCCGCGCCACAAAACGGATCAATATTTTCACATCTTCATAATGAGCTTTCATAAGTGTATTGAAAAAGAGTAAAAATTCTCTAAAAATTTAAAAAAAATCATTCAATTATTTACATTTGTTTTTTAAGTATAATATTTTAATGACACCTAGAAATACTTACTTCAAACTTTGCGTCTTTACTCACGGGACCGATTTACTTTATATCGTTATTAAAAAATAATTATATTATAAAAATAGAAATTTCTATAAGAGTAGATACACATTAAAATAGATTTTTACATTTTGATTTCATTGGAAATACCGTGAATGTTCTTTTTAATAGTTTTCATGACCTCACTGACCACCTAGCTAATTATTAAACCTATAATTTTATTTATTTCGCAAATATATTTCATTAAATTTAATTGATGTATCGATACTGGTAAAATATCTAGACTATCGAGATGAAATTGTCATTCTAATACGAAAATCTACTTCAAAAATCTACTTGCCAAGTCTTTTATATTTATTTATTACGACCATGAGACTAATATATATAACTGCAGCAATAACATAATATACATATACGTTATGATGTCGTAGTAGTAGGTATAACGTAATAAAAATAATATTCGGTCACTCAGATAAACATAACATAAAGCTCAGATTAACCCAACACATAAACTTAAATTTAAATATCGAGAATAAAATAATTATGAATATTTATGAACAAATGTATCGTAATGTTTACAATAGATATTATTGTACCCAATGGCCAATACAAGGGTTCAGAATTAAGCACTGCAGTGTAATATTTTATAAAAACCAGAAACTGTAATTTTTAGAATTTTATTATATAATACGCCGAAAAAAATAAATAAATCGGTATAAAATAATATTATATAAGGTACCACAGTTAGTGACGTAATTTAAGTTTATAATAAAAGTGATAAAAGTTTTGACCATGCTCCAGTGGCGCCGAACCTATATAGTAGGGGTGGCGACCGCCACCCCTTTTAAATGGGTGGGTGGTGGCCGATGGCTGGTGGGTCCTGTTTGTAGGTGGGTAAATATCTAACAGAAAAATTGGCCGGGTTGATACTGAGTGTTCCATAGTAAATTACTACTTGGAATCAAGAGTGTAACGTATAGGTATACTGCAGTCACGTCCATTGGCGTGCAGACAAGACACAAATGGGGCCTAGGCCCCACTTGAAAATGGGGTGGGTGTGGGTGGTATTTTTTGTTAAGAATTATACAAGTTACTAAAATTAAATTTGTAAATGTTATTTTACTACGTGTCATTTGTAACTTTGTAAGTTCTTTCTATGTACAATATATACATACGAATAGTTATTAGCTACAATCAATGCAATCATTGCAATATAGCGTATTTACATTACTAACAAGTTATTACTTATTACGTCTGAGCAGCTCGTATAGTCGTTCCAAAATTTCAAATAATAATAAGAATTATCAATTTATATATATATACGAGTATAAATATTTAAACATACTACATAGTACACGGCAGATCTGTATTATGCAATATATATATCGTTCCGTGGTTACCAGTTTTCACTGGACTTGGGAAATATAAATTAAAATAATCAAGTAATACCTCAATATATAAAAACATTTAGCTTCATTTTTTTCAACTTCACGGCGGTTTTATACGTTGTCTAATTTGAATAATATAATACGTGCAATATAATATTTTAATAATAATGGACTGTATTCCGTATACACATATATAAAATAATAACAATACAATTAGTCCTTACCAGGTCGACCCACTCTAATGTAATATAATATATTGATCTTAAAAACTAATAGGTACATTTTTTGTGATTTAATAACATAATAAAAATTATACATAACAAATATATAAATAAATCTGACCTGACCAGCGACAGGAAAGAACAACCGAAACGCATCAAATTGAATCACCGTTGAGCCATATCACACCATATTATAAATTATAATATAAGTATTATAATAAAATTTAAGTTCAAACGCGTTAAACTACACCCGGCGTGTAATAATATAATAACCGAACCGCGTATAAGAATATTGAACCGAATATAATATAACAGCAGAATCGCATTGACACTATATAATTATAATTTATAGTACACACCGTGTGTACTGTGTAAAATATACGAACAACGAAAAAAATATTAATGTACTATGTACACTGCGTACACGAATAATAATAATTAAAAAAAATATAATAATTAAATGGCGTCGGGATGACAACAACGAAGGCGACGCATCGATGCCACGGATGATCGATCCTGTGCGTTGTCATCGTACTGCTCAGGCGGCCGGTGGAAACACCATCAGTCATCGATGCAGTGGCGGATCTAGGATTTTCTCATAGGGGGTGATATAAAATATTTTCGTACCTAATACGTATAGGTATATGGTATAGATAAGCTTTATTTTACTAAATTTACAAAATAAGATTTAATTTTCTAGATGACTGTGCCATTTATTTTAATAATACATATTATAAGTATCAGGGCATTATAGACTACAAGGTTAATCAAAGTTAACAAGTAAGAATAAAAAGTGGGTAAGTGGGTATCGCTCTGCTGTATATTAGGGGGCGGGGTGGACCTCAGACTATGGTAGATTAAATTTGAATGCAATGATAGGTATCATTGTATACGAGAAACGATTCTGAACGGAAATGATTTGTCAATCAAGGATATATTATATATATTGTCATATATTCTATTTTGAAACAAATAATATAGTTTTTATATATTACTATAGTTACTTTATAGTATTTGTTTATTAATAAAAAAATTATTAGGCAACATACGCATAATGAGAGTATGAAATTTAATTTAAATTTTGAAATATTTTGTATAAATTTGAACTTTAAGCCCTTATAAAAAAAATAATTGTATTAAATAATACAATTAATAATTGTATTAAATTTTCAAGATTTTCTGGCCTCTCAAAAAATTTTTATCGGCATTTGAAGAAAAAAAAACTTAGAAAAGTCGAAAATTTCAATTGTCTATAAGTAGCTTAAAAATGGTCAAAATATTTTGAAAATTTAACTGTAAAGATATAACCATAATATAAACATTTGGTAAAAATTTCAAGTATTTACAATAATTCGTTTTTGAGTTACAGCAAAATCAAAAAATCGATTTTGTCGAAAAGTGGTTTTTCGTCATTTTTTTTTTTTTGTTTTTCTCGATTGTTTTGAAAACTAGGTATTTGAAAATTTTACTTTTGACCCCCTCCCCCCAAAGTACCAACTAGATGAATTTTCCTATTCAAAGAGGGGCTGAAGTCAAAAATCGGAGCATTATTACTGCCCCAAATGTTGTCGTCAGACACAAAAAAAAAGTTTTCATAGTAAAATCAATACATTCATTGATGATCGATGTTATTGATATCAAACACTATGTATGTATGGTGCTTCGCACATCTACTGAACTTGGTTGTTGTAGATACTTGTGATTGTTGTGAAGTAACGAAACATTTTTTTGGTGAAGTTCTAGCATTAGTTTCGTTTTTTCGTACAAGAAAAAGAACTGCCACTTTCATCGAATGTTAACAGCAGTTATTATATCCAGGTGATAGAACACGCCGGCTAAAATGATTTTCCGACACTAGGTGGACTTCACACGGAAGGGTTATAACTGTTCGATTTGAAAGATTTGGAGCAATATTAGAAACATTAAAAAGGTTAGTATATGACAATGATAGAGACATAGAGTAACTTCATCGGGTGCTAAAAGTCTTTTAACAGTAATCACATTTGAATTTATACTCACAATGATCTTAAATAAAAATATATTTGCAATAACCACACCTTTATCCAATTACTTACAAAGTAAATCAATAGATTTTATTCAGGCATTAAATTTGATTGATGCATCAAAAGAAAAATTAACCTCTATGCGCTGTGATGCAGAATTTGAACTAACAGTAAATGAAACAAAACGTTTTGCTTAAAAACATAACATGTCAGAGTTAAGTTTTAAAGAAACTAGACCAAGAAAAAATAAAGGGTGCTTGGTGAAAATATTTATGATGAAGTATCTGTTTCTGCATGTGATAGATTTAGAACAAATACATACTTTAAAGTATTGGATCAAATAATTTCATCAATTAATTCTAGATTTAGTGGTGCCAGAGAAATACTTAAAGATTTATCTCTTTTGTCTCCTGAACGACTGATGAATATGAAAAAAGACAATAAATCTATCCCAAAAGATAGTTTCCATAATATATCAAATTGGTTAAAAGATATTAACGGAAATGATTTTAAACGTGAATATATTATGTTTAGTCATAGTTTAAGAGATCTCGTTTCAGGATTAGAAGTAATCAATATTTTTTAATCGTATAGTAGTGTGCTTCGAAATTACTTCATTAATTGTTTACATCGGTAATTATTTGTTACTTACATTATACTTGACGTAATGACGTTAACTTATTAAATAATATCATATTGTTTACATGTATTTGTCTACATTTTTTCATACTACAGAGTTTTCCTCAATTCCCTACTGTGTTTATTATTTTATATTTCATAATATTATGTATGTAGGTATTTTGACATACCAACGTGCAAAAAAAAATAGATTTAAATTAAAATATAATTTTTTTTTTTTTTTAAATATAATAGATATGGTAACAAAACTAGTCTAGCCAAAATTACATTAAAAATTAACAGATAACAAATACAAACATTTTCATAGGTATTTATATTTTTTTGATCACAAAAAATGTAATTTGTGATACTCAATAATAACATAAATATCTATCTACCTAAACCCGTAAATAATTTTTATACTTGATGTTCACTATCGTAGACTAGTATTTATGAATAATTGTACAAAAACTAAAATATTTTACATAACTGCTGTCTGATGATCAGTGGCGTAGCCAGGATTTTTTTTAGGGGGGGGTTTTTTTTAGTAATAAAATAAAATAAATCTACAACCGTAATGAAATAATAAAATCATTGAATGATAATGATTATTATCACCAGTGCAGTCGATAACGTGAATATAGCATAACAGAATACATTTCACCACGAATAAATTATTGTATTTTTATATTATAAAAATTATATTTTTGATAAAAATACAGCCGAAGGGGGGGGGGTCAACCCCCAAAACCTCCCCATGGCTACGCCACTGCTGATGATAACGTTAAGGTAATAACTAATAAGGTATAGTCACATAGGTTTAATGTTTAATTTAACGGTTCTGGGTGGGTGGGTGCTTGGTAACTTTTACTAGTTTGCCACCCTATTTTAAATTGAGTTCGGCGCCACTGCGGCATGCTCAATGGTACCTACATAATTATATAACAAATTAATATAAAAATATTATATACCTAATTGATAAAAATCATTCGCTTCATTCACAAACTACTCTTCATTTACATTTTTATCTCAATAAAATATACATCTTACATGATTTAGTGTTACTAAGGGAAAAAATATTGCGTAATTTTCGACATTTTTAGAGGGGGTCGAATAAAATAAATAAATACAATATAATACAATAATACGACTGCTAAAACCTAACTGAAAAATTGAAAAATAATAAATATTAAATCAGAAATCACGGATATATTTAAGTGGATATTTTGTTTTATATTGCATTAGTTGGTATTGTATACAATAATCATCTGCGTTGGAATAAAAAAAAAGTAATTTAAAAAAAAAAACAGTTGAATGAGATCGTAATAATAATATTTTTATTGTACATGCCTTGGGTCTGCATCCAAAGCTTTGGAAATGTTTACTAATATAATCCACGTGACCACGTCTTATTTCCTTTTGACAGAAAAAGAATTAACAATATAATAGCTCAGTGCTCACTCTTAGAAATACTTAATAGACAGGTGTAATAATATTATGCCTCTTTACAAAAAAAAAAACCACACCACTTACACCTGCGGAGGCTTCAAGCGAGTCAACTATTGTTTTTTTTTTAAATTTCACGGACCGCATTCTTAATAAAATCATGACGTATTTAATGATTAAAAATGTGTTAAAAATACATACTAAGCTTAAACATTATTTGTGAATCTCCAAAAAATAAACAACAAAGATTGATTACCCCTGACTTGGCTGACTTATACACTTTACCCCATATCTATTACGATTTCTATAAAAATTTTAAAAAGTCTAAGTATTTGAACTTGAACACTATAATATATTATATATAATAGAATAATTTCCTAGTATGAACCTATTACACACTATTATATAATATATTTCATCAAAATCATAAAAATGTTCAACTTTTTTTACCAATACGACCGTTCCGTTGGGCTGCTTTTGAAATCAGGCAGAGATAGATGCCTCCCATGACCCATACACCTTAAATGAAGCCACTACTACGGCCAAGCGGTTATTGAATTACGCGCAAATCGCGTTCTGTGTACGGTTCAAACACACTTTTCACGTATTTAATCGGCGGCCGCTCGCCTTGCTTCAGCGAAGGATACCCATCGAATGGCGAATATATAAATATAGAATTCTGAATCGTCACGGATAAATCATCGCATTTGTATAACTATTATTGACAGGTAGTGCACTGAAACATTGCACTTGTTTACAGCTGAAATGTGTAATTTTTATGTATATCTATATATAAAACTGTATGCATCAGGATTGCTTAGCTATTTATTACATGTCTATTATATATATTGGTACTTTTTTATCCCTTATAAATGCGCACCTGAAAATGTATATAGCTTATGTGTTGCTGTCGACTTACTGTTTTTATCCGCGACACGCGAACACTTACGGTGATGAATTTGTGTAGAGGGGTTTCAGTCCCAAGGGTCTAACGCATGACCAAAATAAAATAATATATATTTTTTGTATAAGTACTCAATTTATTAATTATTTTTACAGAAACACGATACACCCGCAGGACGCAACACAATACCAATGAAACAATCGAGAATTCAATGTTAAATATTTAACGTAATATCTCGATTATTTTCTCAAAAATATAGAAAACTAGACAACTTTGTAATTACACAAAGTTTTGGGTTTCTTAGTAATAAAAAAAACTTCTCTCTAATGGCTCTCATATTCTATATTAATAAAATAATAAATTATTAATAGTTAAAATATAATGTAAATGTCTGCTAATTTATTTCAAAACTTAGATTATTAATTTCGCTTAGTCTTGTGACTAAATAATCTATTTAACAATAATTATAGTCGATTACATAAAGTTTTCTTGAAACTAATAGTTGTTCTGTTTTACTAAAAACCATTTTATATATGTATTTTAATATGGGCTCACCTTGACCATAGACTAAACCAGGTGCTAAGATTATCCCATAAAAATATCCACTGCACTGTAAAATATAAATTTTTGGATGACATTTTAGATATTTAATTTCATCTATTATACCTTGATAAGAAAATAAATATGTTATTTTTGAATTTAATTTTATATTTGAATGAATTATTTTACTATGTAATGCTATACTAGCTTCAGTTATTTGTTTCTTAGCTAATGATATATCACACACAACTACTGCACATTTTTGTATTTCTTTCATTAATAATTGTTTGTTATTTGAAATAATTATTTTTTTCACACGTTTCACATATTTATACTGGAACAAAAATTAATTATTTTTTCCCAAAAATTGTATTTAAATTCTGTTCATGCCCTTTCATTATTGACGTCCGGCTTACTTTTTACTGTAGTTTCTATATCTATCATATTTTTTTTATTCGGTATCTTCTTTATTTACTTTTATATTAGGTTTTTGTATATTATACATTGGGTGGACATCAATGTTTTTTATGGTGTATTCAAATTGTATTTATGGAGTATCATTATCTACTTCCTCATTAATAATTGTATTGTCCGAGACTTTATCTACTTGAAAATCTCTATCAACAGACCCTGATTCAATACTGTTAATAGCTTTATTTAATATCGAATTTTGACTTTTTGGTATGTCTTGATAAGTATTATTTAACTCTTGTTCTTTATATTTCTCATTGAGTATATTTTTTTGAGTTAATGCAGTATCTAGATTTATGTACTCAATGTCTGTAAATAGTACTTGGCTTATTTCCTATAATTAAACAATAATAATTGTTAAACGATGATGCTTTTTATGCTCAAAAATGATCTTATCTATATAATATTTGGTTGCTGTATTTTGATTTTTATCAATTTCAATATTTTAGGCTGAACAAAATATTATAATTTGTTATACGAAATTGTAAAATTAAACTAGGTATACGGCTTGTAAAAATTATGACTATTCAGTTTATTATATGATTTATATCATATAGGTTAGGGGTGATCAACCTCTAAGTTTTCCCAGGTTAATACGACGGACAAAAAAAAAGGTTGTCAATAACATAGACATTTAATCTATAATAATTATACTTCTTTTTATAATAATTATGTCTATCATGGTAATAACCACAGATATATATATATACATATATATATACACTTCATAATAAAATGAGTGAATATACAAAGATTTATTGTACTGTTATACGAGACCATGTAACAACCCTACCTCAATAAACCCTTCAAATAATACTTATTTTTTACCTATAAGAGATGTATACTTGGGAGTTGAAGTTGCAAATTTATTAAAAAAAAACAGAAATATTGCAAAATTAAGTAATGATAGAAGATATTAAAAAAAGATGCAGAGACTTTTTTATAGTTAGTTGTTGCCAAATTAAAATGAGGGTTGACTTCGATAATCCGGTACTTAAGTCTTTAGATGATTTAAACACCAAAAAAGTTTTTAGTAATAATCACCTGAACTCATTTATATCATTTATTCAATTATTTCCTAAATTAATTAATGAATATAATATTCAAGAAATTGATGATGGTTGGCGAAAATTTATTACTGTTGAATTATAATCTGAATATATTATTATTAAACTTAAAGCACTTAATGTTAAAGAGTTTTGGGTAAATCTTAAAAATAAAGAAGTTGATAATGAATACCCATTTCGTGTTTTATCTAATTTTGTTCTTACTGTTTTGTCTTTGCCACAATCAAACGTTTCTTGTGAACATAAGAACATATGTTTTCCAAAATTAATTTAATAAAAACAAAACAACGTAACCGTTTACAGACGCCTACATTGAATGGTCTTCTAAATTCTAGTCAGTGTATGGAAGTAACTACTTGTTGTAAATTTGAACCTTTTCAAAGTATGTACAATTAAATGACAAGTAGCAATTTATATAGTAATTTGAATAGTAACGATAATGACGATGATGATAATTTTTATTGATGTCTGATTTTTAAAATGCTTGGTATGTATTGTTATGAGTGATGTTTTGTTTATTTGTTTATTTATGGTTAACTGATATTTATTTTAAAAGTTGTTAACGTTTCATTTGTTTATTTATATAATTAATTTGAGTTTGAAGTTACAAATGTTAATTTTGTTTATTTTTTTTGTTTTGTATTTATAATTAATTATAATAATATAATTTTGTATTTGATTTGAAAATAATTACGTCGTTATTAGTTTTGTTATTTAGTAACAAAAATTTAAATATAGATAATGTTTATCTTAGACTTGTTCTTATTATCATGGTCCGAGCCTAATTTGTTATACGATCTTTTCGTTGAAAGTACGATCATTTTGTAGCTCCTATACGATCTTCTCCTTTTGAAATACTGGCAACACTAAATAAGTTAAATAAATAAGTTAAATGTCTTATGTCTATCAGTAGTCTAGTCTAATAGTCTGTCCGCACCCATTCGCCGAGTTGGGCCGGGTGCACAGAATAATTATAAATATACCATTATTTTTTTTATTTTTTTTTATTGTTTAATTCTTTAAATATTTTGACAATAAATGAAGGTGATCACTGATCAGTCTCCCATCAGCTTATATTAACAATTTTACAAATTTTGAATCAAACCGTTAGAACAATAAGAAGTTGACGTGGCATTTATATTTCCACTGTTATTGCATAAACAAATTAAATATACATAGTATAACCACGCGTCCTCAATAAACAATTAAGGATCAAAACGTTATTATTAATGCTGTCTTTTTCAACGTCAAAATAAGCATTTATTATTATTCATTTACGGATAATTTTTTTTTTTTTAATAATAATAATAACAATTATTATTATTTAGGTTATCATAATCATCAATTATATAGTTCGTAGGTGCTCTTACAAAGAGTGAATAATAATAATATATTAATATATAGATAGTACCTATATCTTTCATCCATGGCAAACAAGACAATCGTCATCATTCGTTGGAGATGGTTAACGATTTTAAAGTTTCAAGTGATAATATTCACAAAAACCAAAATTTTGTATGGTCCGTTCGGTTTTATTTCTCATATTTCACAAAATATTTGGTTCAGAATTATAGTGTTATTCGTCTTCGTCAGCGGTGAAGGTGTACGTTATTTTGCTTTAAAAGATTTTAATTTGTTTCCCTATTATTTTGGGGCTTAAATTTATTTTTTTTATTCAAATAAATATGATTGAGTAAACGAATATATTATTAATAAAATGTAGTTTATTGTTAAGTTTATATTTGATGTCTATCCATGAATTTCATGCATAAAAAGTATAACCAATCTTTTTCCCCAAAAACAAAAAATAAAAGATATTTTTTTGTGTACGCGTTCTGTTATAATGGGCATCTATTAACGTGCAGCGTCCTGATTTCACACTTATTACCTTCCTGTAAGTATGATTCTATTCTTTATAATTAAAAATGTACTAGACCATAAAAAACACAAGGCCTTTTACTTCACGAATTAATAAATAATTTATCCACCTTATAATTTGTATTATAAATAACATAATGAAAATTGTGTTGTGTCAAGAAATTTCCAATATGCATATAATAATTATAATACATTATGTTATAGTGTATAAAATTTATCAAATAAATAAATTACAAATTTCAAATAAATTTAAAATGCTAATAATTTCCGTAATAATTGTAATGTATAAAATTCGTTATATTCACGTATTTAGTATGTTTATTATTATAACATCTACAATAATAGTTTATAGTAGTATAATACTCAGAGGCTGAGAGGCATACTGGGTGGAGGGTAGGGGAATATGGGGTTACCGGCCCAAATAGAGGTTGATTATAAAGGAGCGTACCTCCCCTCAAAAAAATATTTTCTTTAAATCTTAAATCACTTCTATATAATAAAATATATTGCTAATGTCTTGAAAAATTGTAACTAAACATTTTATTTATATTAGAAATACAAAAAATACCTAAGGTGTAACATATTAATCAACAAATAGCTAGTCAATATTAGGCTCAAATTAATTTTGTTTATGTAATCATAATTCATACTATGTATTATAATAAATTAATAATTATAAAGTTTAGAAAAAGCATTATGTTAAATTGTATTTAATAAAAATAAAATGTTATTTTTTTTATAATGAAAACATTTTTGACATTACAGTTGAACTAGCTTTTAGTTAATCAATAATATTTTTTCAATTATAATTTAAAAAAATGAAAATTAAGAATGAAAATAAACAAACAAATGTATTCCAAATCATTGCATTAAAGTTGAGTCAATCAAATTCATCTGTTCATTACTAAACACAATTACTTTAATTTATATTTATGAAATGTAAGTAAAAAACATAATCATTCATTCACAAAGGTATGTAATATTAAAGTAATAAAGAAATTGTCATTTTTGTACATCATTGTTAATATAGTTGTTGAAGGTCTGTGATTAAAATTTTCTTACATAAAGTACATAAAAAATATTTGACATTATTCTTAAAAAATTTTTAACTATACAAAAGTTTGTACTATACAGCTAATAGCTATATTATGTTATGTTGTATGATACGAAAATATTTATATTTTATTTAAATTTCATTAATTGCTGAAAAAACCTTAGCTCATGTAAAAAAAATATTTGCCCCACTCTGCCCCCCCTCTGAAAAATAATTCTAGTGCCGTGCTTGTTCTAACAACAATGTATCATTAATTTAATAATTTACCAATAAACTAAAATCAATGTTAAATATAGTTAAATTAAAGTTAATATCCTTAATAATAATTCAACTACAATAAATATGAACCCTTAATTTTATGTCAACATCTTACAAATAACGAACGAAATGTTTTTAATTTAAGGAATTTGATTTCTTATTATGCGTTTCAATGTTATTTATCTTATAATAGTTTTTATTTTATTGATAATATTTCATTTTTTTATCGTTTTTAATTGCTTATAGAATTATTGTCAAGATACATTAAATTAAACACTATGTTTTGTGCAGTTGCATTTTAATAATAAATAATAGAATAATAATAAAAAAAAGTGTGCTAATTGACTTATTGTTATTGTATAAGTTTAATGATTCAGACCTTCCAAAATTAAACAAATGTATTGCATATCATATTTATAAATATCTGGAACTGTTTAATGATACATTAACACTTTGACTACGGTATGAGTTGACCTGAGCGATTCTCTGATTCACCTATGCGGAACATTTTTTTATAATAATAGTAGTAAATATTAAAAATACCCGAAATCTCAAACCCCCACGAATTAAACAATTTCGACCGTTTATCTGTGCTAAGGCGCAAGCACAAATAGCTTATTGTATGCTGGTATTATATTGGGAGAGGTCAGAAACTAATGCAGGTTGTCGATGCCCGCCGCAACTGAAAGTTGGGCTCGAATTATTAAGCTGATAAATAAATTGTTTTTAACTTAATGAACCAATAATGCCAATTTTATAATGATTAAAATACAATTGCCTAGTTTTTAAATTGTAAAGCTTTCAAATTAAAATTGTATAGAATAAAATTAGATTTAAATTAAACAAAAATATTTATTTATTTTAATAAAAATTAATTATTTATAATTCTAAATAATAACCGTGGTCTGAACATTTCAGTTTTATAGTATTATTATAAGCAGTACTGTACTACAATTATTATTTTATAATTTAGGAATAATAGTTTTAAATTATTAAAGCCGTGTTTTCACAGTTTCCTTGCATAAATTACAAATTTTAAGAATTTTGAATTGTGTATATAAGATATGCGTTGAATTTCCAATCTAATATCTAAAATTTTAAAGACAATAAAGATAAAACGGGCTGCATGAAACTTTTGGTACTTTCAAAGTACTTCACATCCTATGACTGTGTTAAAGGACCAACAATAAACACATTATTGTAAAACTAATAAAATGGCATTAGATGTCTCAGATCTAGTCATGAGAGATATTTTCTTTTCACTATTCCAAAACGATAATAATAATAAACGATTTTCAAAATGAATTTAATTTACAAACTCAAATAAGTACATTTATAGAGTATAGACATAAAGTGTTTTTTTTTTTTAATATAGGTACGATCTACCCATAAATAAAACTAAAAGTGTGTTGTTAAGTTGTTTTAAAAATTAAATCAATAGCATTTTTGAAAAAAAAATTTATAATACTATAATAGTAAATAAAACATTTCATTCATATTTTAAAAATAATATTTGTTTATCTAATTACTAGGGCTAATTTTTAATGCATTATTCTAAATTTTTAGGGCATTTTTTAAATTTCTTTAGGGCATTAAAATTTCAGCTCCACTAATGGCACTAATTATCATCTAGCTACTCGTTCTAATTGTAAGATTTATAAATAATTACACGGGTCTAAAACTGTATCTATAATTCATTGACTCTACAATAAGACTTAAATAAATTCATTAGCCAACTATGACGTTATGTATACTTAGGTCTTAAATAATATCAAATGTTGATATTATATAGACGTCATAAATACATACAGCTTTTATTCGATTTATCTATTTAACAATAATTCCTTTAATGTTTACATATAAAACTATACGATGGAACACCTATACAATACTTTCAAAAACCTAATACGTACCCTTATATCATAAATTAAAATAATAAAATAAAATCAATTTTGAGTTTACCATTTTTTATTATATTCCTGTTATACAATATTTATTATAATATGAGTATTATACATATTATATGTACATTATTTACGGTTGATTTTTTTTTTTGTAATTAAATATTTTAATAGTTGCTTTATTTTAACCATTACAGTTAGTAAAAATTGATATTCATACTTCACAGTATCCGTAACAATTTCTAGATACTATAAAGCCAATAGTATTATTACTTTTTCACCTTTTTTGGAAAGATTACTTTTTAGTAAGAGAGAAAGTTTTTTTTATAATGCATATGGAATAATAAAATCGTATGTAATAATAAAATATACGATTATTATTAAATAATAATATTTATCTATTAAATTAATAATTAATGATGGAATAATAAATACCCTTACTTATATGTATTTATAATATCATCACTACAATAACTATAAAGTAACAAGTCAAAACTGATTTCGTTTTCATTCACATGTCATTTGCAAAATATGAACGTGAAAACGATGAAAAAAATAGAAAACAAACAGCTTTTCCTGTATAATAACAATAGTTGTACATCGATAATTCGATAATTATTTTTTATTATTATTTTTTTTCGGCGCTATTTCCTTTTAAATAGCTTATGAGTAGGCGAACTACCTAGAATTGTCTAACAAATCTGTAACATATAATATTTACTTTATTTTAGAATAGCGATATTCACAATCAAAAAGTTACCTTTATCATTTTTAACTCACTACCGACTCAATAATTGTATATGAGTATATGACTATTGGACTTTACGATAATTTATCTCGTACATAACATACATTATATTTAACTATCGGCTCGGTAACTCTATGTACGTCACGCACATTGATCGCATCGTATTCTGAATCTATTTGTATGTACATGCGTTTGTAGAAATATTTAGTATGGGTTTTAATAGGTGTATTTACGATTTTATTCAAATAATAAAATTTATAAATTATTATAACCATGCTAGCTTTTATAAACTATATTTATGATCATTAGGAATTTAGGACCATTAATGGCATTAACCACCAACTGAAAGGTATAATAGTATTATTAGGAACTATTAGAAATTTTCATACATACAAACAGACAACATAATGTGTCTTTCAAATTATTATAGCAAAAAATTCAATTTTATATAGTTCTTATTTTATTTTTATATTTCTATATTTAAAAAAATATGCACCTGTAAGTGATTAAAAACAATAAATTTAGAATAAAATTATTTAATTATATTAAATTTTAAATTTTAATATCTCAAAGCAGTGGAAAACTCTAATAATATGATTAATCATAAAACAGAAAATATTTATAATATTGTATTATTGCCAATATAAATTGTATAGTGTATAGTATATTATATTATTATACCATATTTCCAAAATATTTTACATAAATACTATACTTAAATTAATATGTAGTATTTTATTGGTAAATTAATGAGTTAAAAAGTTTACTCTTTTCAATGATTTAATTTAAAATATTAAAAAACAACATAGTAAATGATCTTTCTAGGTTAACACCTTTGTCTGTTACTTACTGATAAAATATATTTTATCTTTTGGGATGTAGAGAAGGCTTTTAGACGAGTACGTGCTTAAGTTATAACCGTTTTGTTTTAAAGTGCAATAAAAAATCTCGATAATCATTCTGAATAGTGTTCGTTTTATATTAAAAATTAAATGTTAGCAAATATTAATACGTGGTACGTTTTACTATATTTGTATGCAATTTTATATCATTTATAAAATAAACTGAATGTTTATAGTTTACGTGAAAAATAATGGGAATTTTTATAATTTCAACAAACTTATATATTTAGAGTTTCACAAGTAAACAATTAATAAAGTTATAGATTTTTTTTATTATTATTTGCTAGTAGAAAAAAGGAAATTAATTTATAAATAAATATAAAAAAGTTACATCCAAGATTCAATGTTTTTCTCAGAATCTAATAATATTACGTGAGTATGACTGAGAATACTCGTACGTTAAAAAAAAACAGGTGGGTATTCAGAAATCAAATTATAAAAAAAAATGTATTAATATTTTTAGCTTTTTACAAATATTATATGACTTTCCTCTGAGGTCCAACTGTAAATAAGTTCAAAATTATTACTTTTATATACGAATACATATAAATTTTCTCTAATTAAAGTTTTACTTTTTTCTGGTAATATATTGCCATATTGCTGACTTGCAAGTTCAAAAGCCGGTGTACAATGCTACTGTTATATACGGAAGTTTCAGCGTATTTATAAAATATAATTATCAATAACTTATAATATTATTTGAAAGTATTTATATAGATTATAAAAATAGTATATACATTTGTATTGTATATATTTATTATGTAGTTAAAAAAATATCACTGTGATAAAATTATAATTAACAATATCTTTTATTTTTATTTTTAATATGAGATGATATTAAACAAATAATTAAAAATAATGATTCCAATAATGTTCATCAGCCTTTAATAAAAAAAAATACTTATTAAATAAGTTATATGTTAAGTATATTCAATATTCATACAACTATAATATCTGTCAGTAATAATAAAATAACATAAAAAGTATTTAAGTAATAGTTTAATTCCATTATCACCGCAAATGGCAATACTAATTTCTATATTAAGTAATTTTTTATCACACTCTGTTTGTGCTATAAGAACTGTAAGCAACTACTATTTAATAATATGCAGATTTCACTTTGAACTGATTCTGTAAATTCTCTATTGTTTATTGTAACCCATCTACTTTGCATACGCTCGGAAGTTATTTATAGTTAATTATCTTCTCTGCATGTTTCAGAACACATGTATATGAACTGAACTATATGCATACATTAAAACTGTATTTTGTCTTTGCAAGTTAATTCAAAACATAAAATTAAATCTGTTCAGAAATGTCTGCAATAACTTAGGGGTTAAACATATTATACGAGTATCTAATAGTATCATTAAAAATACTATTTCTATAGTAACCATGACATAGCTAGATCATTTTAAACTTTATAATTTGTTTTTAATAATTTCGACAAAATAATGTCAATGACACATATATACTAGATTTTTAAATTAAAAAAAAAAATACACCAGTAAGAGTATACACAGACTTTCATGGTAGGATGGATCAGTTTTTTAAGTATTTTAAAATTGTTTAAATACAAAAGCAAACATTTTATTATCCTATATGAGTGTGATGTCTTATAAAATTTTAAATTTTAAAAATGAGGATGCTATATACCCACACGTGTTATCTCCATTTTAAAAACACATACATTTAGAATTTTAAAATACACATTCGTAATTCGCTTTAAAATTAAAATATTTAAAAGAAATCTACAAAATTCACTAGATAATATTCTCACTTTTAAATTATAATAATTATATCATAGGTAAATTCGATATAACACTAAACCCAAAAGAGTTAAGAGATTTTTCAGAACACACTATGTGCTATTATATGCGTTTGTAAGACAGAGATAACCCATAAGTGTATAGCATCCCCTTATACATTCATAAGTTCATGAAAATAAGTCTCTATTAATTTTGCACCTACACTATTCGTTGCTCAATAAAAATTTGTAAAAATCTATCAAAACATTATACTCTCATTTTGCAGAGTGTTTAAGTTTTTAATTCTAATATAATACTATAAGTTTAGAGCGCTGAACTGAAATCGTTTTATGACTTTTATAATACAAACTGCGGATGGGTCACAATTCACTACCGAATCGCACGTTCAAATTGAGATTCAACTGCTTAACCACAATATTCGTGTAACTTATTCAATAACTAATATTAATGCACTAGTGCTAAATCTGGTGACTTCTGACATCGCGTATCATTTAATTGTTTCACGCTCTTAGTCCTATATATGGCTATATATCGATGCTCTATCCTCTATTAATGTCGTTCTAAATGAAATCCGCACTACAACTAAATGTTATAAA
Source organism: Schizaphis graminum (assembly GCA_020882235.1). NCBI lineage: Eukaryota > Metazoa > Arthropoda > Insecta > Hemiptera > Aphididae > Schizaphis > Schizaphis graminum. Next base: position 66,337,323 of record CM037032.1, read on the forward strand.
TGTATAAGTTGTAAAATGTAACCATTTCCTCTACTCTATAGTATAGATTTGAGTACTTTACACTCACAACACATTTAATATATTTTTGGTCTATAATATTCTATGTTCACTCTAATACGTAATGATTAAAATAATTAAATGTAATAATTATTGGTAATGGTTCATTAAAATAAAGTTTTGAGCATTGCAAAATAAATGTATTGTTTCGTGTTTTGAGAATGGTCTCTTAAAAGCACGATTTGTTATAATACAAGGTCTACAGCATTAATACAAAACGCTGTAGAAAACTCAATTATGTTCAGTATATCTATAAAGTGCCTACATAGGAGCCAATGATAACATAAATTATTTCTAAAACTGATTAAAATTAAGTTGAAACAAATTTGAACTTGTCGTGTTCGTAGCTAAGTATTTAAATTATATAATTATTAAAAAGTAATAGCTCAATTAATTTACAATTTACGTGCCTAATGAATATACTCCGTATACTGAAAATAAATTTCGGGGGGGGGGGGGGGATTCAGACCCTTTGGACCCCCTCAGATACGGCCTTGTCCATATAGTACCTAACTTATAGCACTTATAATGCATACGTACGTCTGTAATCAGATCTTATTATTGCTTATAATAATTTGATGTTAAGTGTTCTCAAATATTTTTAGAAAAAACGTTACACATTATATTTTTTTTAACTATTCATATTCTACACTGTAGAATCTACAATATGGATTGGATTACCTTTTGTTTTTAAAAAATTACCTGGACTTCATTGAGTTAATATCTTCTTTATATTATATATATATATATAATACATTATAATGAATTTATTTTTGTAATACTACTCGAATTGTTTTTAGACAAGTTTATAGATGAGTTTGAACCACGCTTAAAATATATCTAGTGCTATATCTAATCTGTGAATCTGTCACAGAAGGATGGTTTATTGTCTCGGTCTAATTAGTTCACAAGGCGAGGTGCGCCGAGGCCGATTTTCCCGTGAACTAAATTACACTAAATCTGAGATACGCCTAAATAGTGTTATATATTTACGACAATTATTAAGTACAAATAATTTAATATTATATTACTCAGACACAAATTTCTTATAAATAGTATGAACGTATTACTTATATACAACTTAATGTACAACCATTTTCACGGGTTACAGGTTTTGGTTTCAACTGTTTCAAGTATAGATAAATTGTGGTTTAGGACAGTGTTTTTATTTAATTGATTTTATTTTAGTTTTGTATAACATTCTTTCGGTTTTAGTTATCAAAAACGAATAATTTACACTATATTTCAACTTTAAATCTAAAAATATACATTGTAAATTATGTTGAGAAATAAAGTAAATGTTTTGAATAGATATATACCTACTTTTAGAAATAATCGAGACTCATTAAATAAATCGATTCCAATTATTTTGAAAAAATTATTATTTGAGAGATTTTTCAATGATATTTTTGCTACTACAGCTGCTAATGATTGTCTACCTCTAGGGTGCCATTTGAAGGGTGCCATTGTATACTATATAGTATATGGCACCTCTGTTTTTTCCTCGTTTAATTATTAAAATTAATATTTCATACAATTTACAAACGCGCGACGGCCATTGTATAAAATTTATATAACAAGTTCATAATAGATTATGAAAACCATATTGTGTACAATATTATTTGTATAGAGATCAAACAGTTTATTTATTACTTATATATATAGTCATGTAGGTACATGTAGATATTATTGATATGCCGTATGCGTTTCAAAAACTATTTCCAACTTCCAACTTTTCATTTTTTTTAAATTCATTAAAAAATTATATGTATATAACCTTTCAACCCCGTGCATACATAAAATACACATAATTACTATGATGAAGAAAAAGAGGCCTGAAAATAAAAATAAATTGGCCTTATTACTTTTATGAAAAAACTCAGACAAGTCCACTGGATATTAATAGACATTAGACATCATCATCATTTCTATAACAATGCAATATTTTTAACAGTACCAATAATATAGTCTATTAAAAATCAAATCAATAAAAAATTAATTAAATATCCACTGGTATAGAAAAGTTATTATGATAAAATAAATACTTAAATTATTTATATTTTATTTTAGTAAAATTTTTTAATGATATTCGATAAATATATGCCATCATATAACCAAATATTTTGTTAGATATTTATATATATTCTTATAACTTGTACAATTGTACCATTGATTACATAAATACTAGTATTTATAAATGTATAATCAGTGCTAGTATGTGAACTCATTATAAGTATATTATATAGAGTAAAGAATAAGTACATTTAAAAAAATATATAAAATAAACATCATTGAATTCAATTAAATTAGGACACGAGTTTAAAGAAAACAATATTTATTCGTTATGTATAGTTTTATAATCATAAATATTAGTTAATTGAGTTTTAAAAAATATATATTTTATATAGTACTGATGAATGGTTCACATTTTCATTAAATTTCTCGGAAAAAATGAAAATATTTCTGTATATTAATTAACTCTACAGGCACTTAAGAATACATGCGCTACGGTATATAATCAACTACAATAATATTGCCCTGAAAAAAATAAATATTTAAAGGTTATTTTTTTTTTTAGTTTTAGCCAATTGGTTTTTATTGAACTCTCAGCTTACCCGTCAGTATCACTTTAATCCAATTCATGTTGTTGGATGTCGCTATCCTGGTGTGCATGGATGGCATCGATTCAGCACAGGCGAACCTGTTGCTAACTACACCAATAACGTTCAATCTCCCAGTAGACGGATCAGACCATAGAAGTGGGCCGCCCGAGTCCACTTGACAAGAATTGACTTTGGTAAAGTGTGTACACAACGGATTACGGTCGGTTTCGTTTTTATACGTTTCGGCACATTGCGACGTCTGTACAACCTTGAGGTGCGATTTATGGAGGGTGCCAGATACGGGGTGATCATCAAAGTTTACAGTCCCCCATCCTGCGGAGTGGACAAACATAATATTTTTTATGAAAGCAGGTAAATAAAATGAACACAAATCGAAAGTAAACAAACAAAAACGACCGCGACGTAGGTACAGATACGGAGAATCGACGATAACTTACCGAGGACTTTGACGGTATCGCCAACGAAATCGTTGTAGATGTGCTTGAATGGTAAACATGCTGGTCCTACCTTAGACGAAAACGGAATTACTTCGTGAGTTTCAACGATAGCCAAGTCATGTGCGATTGATGACGGATCAAACAACGGGTGTATATAAATTTCGGTGATCACTACCAGTAATGCCGGATCGCCATCACTACCTGCCAATCGATAAGCACACACAAAATATATGTAATTTGGTATAAAGTATTCTAATAAAATTATAGTGTATGAGTTCTGACTGTTTTGAGTTAACAAAACGTTACTTATGCAATTTGAAAAATTTCTTCGAAACAAAAAGTCATTAAAAAATACATATTGATTGAAAAAAAGGAACGTTTAATAAAATTACTTCTGATTTTTAAATAAAGCAAATGTAGATAAATGTACCAATAACACTGATGAATGATGACATAAGATTTAAAAAAAAAATACTATTTCATTGTGGTATTGTTTTTGGTATAGTGCAGAGTAGTTTTATTATAGTACAAAAATGTACAATATTATCATTAGTATCAAAAATATATTAATAATTCATAACATAGTTTCATATAGTATGGCATAAGTGATATAGGTATCGTTCATATTATAGTATTATGTCATATAAATAATATATAATCTCGAATCTTAAATAATAAATGAAAGATTTAATGTTAATCATTTTTATTAAAAATAAGCGAGTTTATTAAACATTAAAAATGTAATTAAATTTAACTACTAATTATAACCTACTTCAAAATAACCATAGCGATAAATAATACTATAAAACCCTTAGTTCTAAAATTATTTCATAACTTCGACAGGGTTATTTAAATGCATAAAATATTAATATGATATTATAAATAAATCAATATGTTAATCCTATTATATTTTAAATTCATTAAAAAATTTTAAATTAAAGTTTACACAAAATTACTTATTTGAAGATAACTCCCATGTTTCAAACCTGTAGAACTGAACTATCTGTTAAATACATTATTGCAGATTATCTAAAATGTGTACAATCAAGACAAGATTGATCACAGGGACACAGGTATTCCAAAATCTTGATACCACACTTTAACCCAATCATGAACCAAACTTTGACTTGATCAATTATCTCAAACAAACCAATTTGTATGACTTTATTTAAAATCTAATTATTATAATTATAAAATATTTGTATTCATAACCAATTATTATGTAAAAAATACCATTTATCTAATGGCCTGAATTTTCTATGTTTATTTTTGATCAATAAAAAAAATTAATATAATGGACGATTTTAATTATTTTGTTATAATTTAAAAACATAATTTATGAAAACTTAAAACTTTTACTTATATTATAGCATATGTTGTCTGTTTGTATTTTATATGCTATTTATGTTTAGAATTTTGTAACAACTATGTCTGAATATTTACACTGTGTTGTGTAGGCGACCCTAACATCAGTAGATAGTTCACCAACTAAAAGTTATTTCTTATTACTGTGAATCATCTATTTTTAAAATTTACAGTATTTACAGAAATATGTTATTAAATTTTGAGTTACATAATCTGATGTAATTTATGAAATAAATATTAAATAATATTAATATATATATTATAATAATAATTAAATACTAATAAGTAATAATAATATAATAAATAGTAAATATACAATAGTTTCGGAAAAATTTTATAAACCTTCTGTAATACTAAAAGTGAAATAAATAACTTTAATAGCTACATAAAAATATAAATCAAGATAAAATATATTTGGTGATATAGGTTAACAGACAGTCTTTGCTCAGGATAATTTTTTGTATTCAATTATATACCATTGAATTCAAATTTAAGTTAATTTAACACACCCATAATAGTGATCCACGTGACATCCAATTTACAGGTACCCACTTTTTTCATAGTTTAAGATTTTTTTATAATTGAATTACTATAAAATTAAAAAATATGCACAAACTCAACTATTTTGTATATTAAGTTAATTAACCTAGGCACAATTATTTATATGGTCAATTTAATAAAAAACACAATTCACACTTATAAAATAAACCAATACCTTTTTAAGGAAAACGCTTAAGAATATTCAAATATTCAATTAAATATGTTATTTTGAGGCATATTTGAGAGTTATCGTTATTATTTTTATATACCATTTGGTTATTTTTTGTTAATCTAATTTAAATTAAAAATGATGTATCATTTTCTTTTTTTATCCATTAGAAAATTTAATTTGAGTTATTAATTGTCTTATGCTTCTCAATGTTCTAACTTATCGTAATTAACAGTTTTATAAATAATAAAATATATACATTTAAAAATTTAATATTAGTTAAATTACTTTTAGACTTAAATGACTTAAATCGTAAAAAAAATAAATGAAGAAACGGTAATCAGAGGATGAAAACGCTTTTATAATGTGACATAATTGCTTCGTCGTAGACCTTTTCTCGCATTATCTTAAAAGTTCTTATAATTCTTAAATAATTTATGTAATGTAACATTTTTTATAAAAAGGTTCCACGTTACTTATATTTTGTAAAAAGACACAAGAGGGATTAGCATTTAAAATATATATATTACGGAAAATAATAAACGACCTCATTCATTCATTAACGCATTCGTAAAAATAAAATAAATCATATTGAGATATTTTCTTGAATAATAAATTGAGCTTAACGAAAACTAGATATTTTAAAGATAACAGAAAACTTATTATTAAATAATGAAATCCCGCGTGTGATGTATAATGTATTAATCTATAGTGTATACTATATTAAATTTCGGAAAAAACAATATTTTATAATTCTTGCTATACGGTGCGGATTACATATATGATTTTGTAAATTCCAGATTTTGTACGAGGTTGAAAATATTTAATAAATATAACCATTTCATAACTGACGATAATTTTAAGTTTGCTGAGTTATAATAGTTATAATATATTATTTAAGTCTTGCTAAAATATATTTTTTTTTTGTTTGTTTCTAACGTCGCATACTCGCATCCTATAGGAACAGCAAAAAATCTTTAATTTTCAACTGTGGGGGTGGTTTCTAATACATAACAAATTGGATCTAATTAGTATTTAAAAGTTAAATTTTTCCATTACTTTAAAAAAAAAAATGTAGGTTCAGATCGTTCTAAAAATAACTGAAACCACTTTCTCAATCACCAAATGTTTGTTTTTTAAATTTATATTATAGTAGGTAAACAATGGAACAAATATTGAGTATATTTTACAGACTACATCTTGTTCCTGGAAAATTGGGAAATAAATTAAGAATATAAGCTTTCAGCTGAGTGGTGTTATTATAAAACTTAAAAAAAAAATGTTCTAATACTCACTTGGTGGTGAAAAGTTTGTATTGTTTTTTTATATTTTCTTCGGGGAGAGGGGGGAGAGTAAAGTTACACCTAAACCGATTTACTCATGAAGCTTTTACACTCAAAACAAAATATCATAGTAATTAAATTTGCTCGTTTTTGCCCGACGAAGTCGGTTAATATTAATATATAATATTGATTCAAGTAACACATGTGTCTATGACTATCTACGAAATATTCTAACAGTAGCGTAGCCAGGATTTTTTTTCGGGGAGGGCTGATCAATTTTTTTTAAAAATATTTTTCATATGTTTTGTAACTAATTTTATAAAATGTAATAAAATATTAAAATTAATACTTATTTATACGCTTATAAACACTTTGAAATCCTATTTCTATGTACTGTTAAGTGCTAACGAATTTAGGCTCATAAGTTACATTCATTGTTTTTATATAGTAATACAGGTGAAAATGTAAAATGTTATTTTTGGCGTTCCCTTTAATTATAATTGATTATCGTGTTTAATCGAAGAAAAAAACAATATTATCACAACATTTTACCATATTTACTGCTGGAAATAAATAAATGATTGTATTTTTAAAACTTAATACTTTGCAAGATGAGTATTTTTAATAAAATACTGCCATATTGTGCAGCTCTATAATGCTCGGCGATCGTTATACAAAGGTTTATAATTACTAATTAGGATCTACGATTTCCAGCATTATCTCCCATGGTAGTTTTGTTCATGAGCGATAAGATAGGCTAACAAAATAATACGAATTTAAAATCAATAAAATGGAATTTAATGATTTTGCAGTGACTTTCATAGACCATGAAAATATTTTATAGATGTTTTTAAAATTTCAGGGGGGGCTACAGCCCACTCAGCCCCCCCATAAATACGCCCCTGTATTCTAATATTTGAATTAACCGTATACATAAAATGTAGGTATAATACGTGATACAGTACATATATCGCCTGATGGTGGGTCTATGAAGGACTACTTGACCCCCGATGCAAAATCCCAAAATCACTACATGACAACCGTTTATTAGTAGGTATTTTAATTTACACCAACCTAGAGATGTCATATCGTGGTCGCCGACCAAAAGGGCAATTTGAAACGGATTGACGCTTGTCAGACAACGGGCTGCAGTCAGTGCGTGATGCCTGCCGATGATTGTCGCGCCGCAAAACAGGTTTGCCGTCTGTCCGTCGATCAGCGAAGCTATTAAAGGGTACTCGTTCACGCCAGCCGTTTTCCCGTTGGCGAACACTCCCTGTGAACATTTGAATCTATTAGTGTACGACTGTTACAAACCGAATAAGATAGCACTGTTGACCATCAAACAAATGATTTAATATGAACAAATCGTTCCAAGTCCCTATACACAATAATAATATACACGATTAATATAAGATAATTAAAATAAAACTTCAGAGAAATGTAAGTACCTAATCTAGATAACTCTTTACTATAAACACTTGTCTATATTATAATTCATAAATTATAATAGCTAAAAATGTGTAAGACATTATACATACACAATACACACATGATGATTTCCTGATCAAGTAACCAAAATATTTTATGTATTAAATAAACAAATACGACACTGTTTATATCCCAGCACAATTTTGGTAATTGTTATATTGCATTTATATAGAATTTAGTTTCAAAACGTGTTTAAAATGTCTATATTCAAAACTATGACCAAACTGATGAAAAAAAATGTAATATCAAAAATCTAAATTCAAATAGTAGGAGTCACCTCAGTCACCCTGGTTAATAATTAAAACACACTCATCACAAACACCATTATCCAATGCGTTGTGTATTTATGATTGTGTTTAATCCTAGAGGCATCAGAAGTGAGTTTCCCTTTCAAGATTACATTGAAACTTACAAAGCAATGTGGTTGTATTCCCTTTGAAAATATAAATTATAAGTTTACATCATATCTCACATGGAACTTTTCGAAATGTTTCCACGAAAATACGAACTTTGCCTTATAATTATGTTGCGTCAAAACTACACCATTCTTAATTTTACAAAATATCTATATCGATGCGTAATAATTAAAGGATCTGCATTCTGTAGTCCTCTCCAAAATTTCAGAAAAGTTTAAAAATGCTTTCGATATTCTGCAATTTCATGAATGTATTACATAAAATTAAACTAAGTATTAATATTCTGTGGTTTGTACAAATAAGGTTAGGTACTGAAATTATTTAAAATGTCATGTCCTATAGTTAAACCTCGCCGCCTTCAAAAAACAAATTAACAACCACCGTTCCCCTAAAGCAAAATCTTGTCTACGCCACTGAGCTAAGTGTATCATTATTATAATCGTTATAGTTGTATACGTATACCTTATCTTGCTCTCCACATTCGCAGAACTGCGGGTTCGTCACGGCTTCCGGGATCCAAAAGTCTACGCGTTTCGCACCCACCGAGCACATGAACCGTCCGCTTCTGCTATGACGTTTCGCAACGAACTTAATGTACATCTTGTTGGTGCGGCTGACCGCCGTGAACGACCTGGGTCCACAGTGTCTGACGCCATCCGTAAAGTTAGCGTCACCAACTCGGGACACGATTAATGCGTCCGATTTACAAAATGAACTCTACGGAAAAACATACATGCAATAAACGCATAAATAATATTATGACGATTATGTAAAATATAAAACGTTTTGTTACAAACACGCGAATTTCGATGTATATAGGTATAGAATAATAATATATTTTATTTTATTTATATATATATTTAGAGACACTCAATTTATCGTACAGACTATATAGTACTAAAATTAATGTTACAGTTGCCGGAAGATTTAAATAGTAACAATAATGATTTAACTATAACATATACATATTATATAAATTATAAATAAAATATGAAAATGGCAATACCTATTGTGGGGTAATAGAAAGATAGGATTGTTTTGCGTGTATAAGGCAAGAAACTAAGAAAGGACATCATTAACCCGGATTCGAGAATTCAAGATAATATATTATAATATAGTAGATATTAGATGAGTCAATTTATTTTTGTTGAGGAACTTTTTGAAAAAGTTAGTATTTGCTTTACAATTTACACCCTTCGGCGGCGACCGAGGACATGTACATTTTCATTTTTCAATATGTACATATGAATTGTTACTATAAGAATTTATATGTCAAAAGCGTATCAATTGAAACGAGCCAGAGAATAAGAACCTAACAAGAAACTAAAAAACAGAGCTATATACAAATATAGGTCTAAGTATAATGCGAGAAGAGCATATTATTATATATTTATAGAGCTTTCAACTGTTAAATATTCGCTCATTTAATACTATATAGTATATAAGTACTTGAGTTCATTGCAGAAGGCAATCTTATTATGTATTCAAAAGTACATGAAATATAATATAGGTAAGCAGCATGCAGGCGCAGTGGACGGGTGCATTACATCAGTGCTTCTCAAACTGGAGGCCGTGAAATTGTAATTTTAGTATATAATTAAGAAAAAAATAATTAATGATTGTTATTTAGAGGTCCTTGACAGTTTTACATTAAATTTAGGAAGACCCATGATGACAAAAAAGTATGAGAAGCACTACATTACATAAAAATTTTCTGGTAGATAAATATGGGTATACCTCGGGCAGATCAAACTCGTGACAGTCCAACACCAACCGGTCGGCGGGCGAAGGCGTTTTGGCGAACCACCGGCATTCCCGGTCCTGCTGGGCGGTCAGGTACTGGTCTGGGTAACCGGGTGAGTACAAGTAGTACGATCTGTTGCCCGGCTCGATGAGCTGGTAGAACTCACAGAGACTGCCGTCGAAACGATAATCGTCAAAGTCTTCCGATTCCGCGGCACAAGTCGGCGTGACGGCGCAGCACCAGCACAACAACAGCCACGCGCCGATCGCCGACAGAAACCGCGACGATTGGCCACCACCGATCGTCGTCCGGCGGTGCATCATCAAATTGTTATGCAAGTCGCGTGTGTTGCGCGACAGTAGTCGTGTGGTGTGTGATGGTTATGCGTTATCGGGGAAAACTGCAGTGAGACAGCAAACGGTTTTTCAGTCGTTAGCGCTCAATTAGACGGCGCACTACCACCGGTTATTGTCGAGTGAATCGAATCGCTGCAATGTCGCGCGGAAGGCCGACGACTCGACTAACGATATAGTACAGCGTAATACATCATTATCGGTAAATTATTATAATATATGGTCAATGCGCACTGCGGTGCACACAATATAATATACAATAATACGAAGGTAGATAATAGTTTACATATGCATAATAGAAATCAAATAGGAAACACACCGCCTCGCCGACTGTTTCGGGTCGTAATTCAATTTATTAAACTTGGGGCGTCCGCAGATAATCGCGCACGGGAGGTATCTATAGGTATAGGTATATACCCATTAAAATATGTAGACGCTGAATATTTTAATTAGAACGCGCTCGACGGCGATAAATACAATTTCTCCGCGTGTCGCCGTCCGGCCCGTGGTGTGCCAGCGCCTTTTCACTCACCCGGACAATGAGCTAAACAATACACTGCGTTTTGATGAAAAAAAAATAATAATAAAGTGAAATTACGAGGCGCCAGGCGGTTCTAGGTTAGATGGGTGACTATAACTGAGCGTAAGGAGGTGGTGGGCGACTTGGGATCGTTAAATAGGTATGAAAGTAACGATAAATCATCACTGAGATCCGACGAAACGATTCTGAGCGGTGTGCCGGTGTTAACCCAAAAATTAAAAGCTATTTGTTAAAAAAATGATATCTTACCGTTTACACATTTCGTTACGTCTTCCTCGAATTATAGTCATGACATAATAATTTAACACATAATATAGTAGTTAATAATAGCTAGTATATTATATCAAATTAGTGTATTTTGATGGTAGATTGATTGTAGGTTTGCACATTGTCTTATTATACGGACAGTGCAGATTGGTCATGTCACTAGGACGGATATAGGTATTATTAATACTAAAATATATACTGATTAATGATCATACTTTCACCAATTTTCCTTTATTTTTTGAAAAAAAAAATAAGTATGTTAAGATATTAATAAACTACGTTTATAGTCATCTAGGACCCTATAAGTCAGCCATACTCAAACTTGGGCCACATACATAATTTTTATATCTTACGCGGGCCACGAAATATAGTGAATAAAGCGCCTTATTGAAGAGAAAGGGGAGTAAGTGATTCACAACGGATACAAATTAATTGATCTTGTTGGGCTACAGGATAAGTTATGATTTATAAGTATGTCTACTATATTATATAATAATACAATACCGAACCGATTTTACGTAGCCGTACTAAGCCTGCGCCCCTTTCTTAGATAATATTGATAAGCTTAAATAAAGAAAATTCAAGGTATCTAGAAGTAAAAATCGACAAATCCACTGATTTACCAATTCTGTGGAAAGGCTAGAGTATTAAGCAAATATTAGATATCGTAAAAAATAACCAAAACTACCCATTACCAAGGGGTATTAATAAACACCACTCGAACATTTTAAATCTACACACTCCATTTTCTATTTGGGATCATAGAAACTCGAATAGAAACGTAGAGTGGAAATTGGAAAAACGTAGGAAATCATTAAATGTTCGGAAGTCCTTTTTGGTAGATAATCCAAACATAAAAGTGTTCAACTCGCGCGCGTTACTTAGAACGCATTGTACACTGACTCACAACATAGTTAGAACTGAGGAGGACAAATGTGACTATGCTCTATATAAATAGGGTGTGTTAGAATAATCTAATTGAGACTGTGGCGAGGAGCAAATAGTCTGTGGCACGTTGACTGATGTCCTACAACTAAATTTCAGAAAGGAATCCAAAAACTTCGGGAAACCTAGGTTGAAGCTGTCAAGTGGTTGAAAATTTAGTGCTGCGTTTATAATGTCTAGTTTTGTGAACAATAAAATATCACAATTTTAAAAATATTTACAACTAGTTCATTCATCTATCTATTTATTTTAAAAATGTATGAGTACAACTAAAACAGTATTATATTATTATGTGGAATAATAAACCATGATAATAATCTATATTATGATATAACAATATAACATGATGAAGGGGCACAAACAGAACATATATTATACATTTATACACAAATACGTAACATACAAGCCAAACGATTATAATAAAAGTAGCTTACTTCTTTCCGCCGATATGCACATCAGCCGAGTTATTTAACCATACAAACATATTATCTATCTATAAATTAAACATTAAAAAAAAATTCTTATAAAATCCATACAAAAGCGCATATTCAATGACATAGAAATAACAGATAGATAAACAAAAAAGTGCATTAATCCACATTATACAACATTAACTAGTTCAAGAAGTTCTTCCGATTATATGGTAAAGACTATATTCTACCATTTGCAGGATAATAATATAAAGAATCTAATAAGAAATTTATGTGAAATTCAGTCTAACAAAATCAATAATAAGCACGTATTATTTAAAAAATCATATAAAAATACAATTAATAAAATATAGTTAATGGTCTTGATGAGAATATGTGTATCAATCAAATTATAAAATGTCGATATGTGCAAGTATAAATATTCAATGAAACGTTGGCGTTATTATTAGTGATATAATTTAATCAGTACTGTCTTATAGCTAGAAAATTACATTAATATATTATTATTATTATATTAATCTAAGAATACCAGATACGAGCTTAGCTCAGTTCGTATACGTATAAGCTATTATTGTAATTATTTTAAATTATGCAGAATAAATCAAATAAAAAAATAAAATATACTTTAGCTGTAGTGTATAGAAACATTTTATATTATTATTATTATTATTTTATATAAATACAAGATTATCAAAAAAGTATGCACTTTTTCCACCAATTATGTTATTTAATAGGTGCACAATATACTTATATTATGCATTTTCGTATTCTTATATTATATTTAATTAGAATACAAATTGATGACGATACGATCGTAGTAAATATGTTACCAACGTTTGGTTCTAATTGAATTCATACATTATAGGGGTCGAGGTGTTCACAATAGTATTCTTTTAGCTTTCCGATAACAATTTAACAAACGCCCTTTTATTTAACAATTATTTATTTTAATTTTAATTGAATCGTAGTAATCATTTTCAACTAATAAAAAAAACAAATTAACCCTTCCAAATAAAAAATAATAAAATTTAACAATCTAAAGCCACTGGAAAACATATTTTTATTGATATAAAAAATAATTGTATTGATGTATATACATTATACACCCATAATTGATTTTATTACATTAATTTATTATATCAGTAAAACATTAAATGGGTACACTTACAATTCATTTAAAATTGAAACATTAAAAAAAATATACATTTTCTCTTTATATTGTTGCTTTAGGTATAATAATTAAGATGTAGGTACACTTCTGTCAAACAATGTTCATTTTATTCGATTAAATTAAACAAAATTATATCACGATAACTTTACTGAAACACACAAAATTGAAACTGGTATATTATAACTGGTAGAGAATTATTATGTTTCAAAATTTTAGACGTAGACAAACAAACATTTTTATAAATAAATAAGAAAATAACTTGTAAATCAATGTTAAATATTATGTTTATCCATATATGAATATTAAGGAATTGAAGGAAGTTTCCTAGGTTTTTTTTTTATTCATCCTCTCGCCAAAAAGATTAGTCCGGCGCAACAATTAAAAATAATAATATTTATAACACTTTTCACTAAAATTAAAACAAACATAATAATATTATAACCACTAAAATAATGATGGACGTTTTCAAATCAATTTCCTTAGTTTCCTGTTTGTCCGATTAATAATTAAATATTTAAATGTTCATTATTTTATTACGTAGATGACGCATAGCCAATTCATTTATTCAATCAATGATTAAATAAAAATGGTTAAAAAAAAAATAAACAATATACAAACGCGTCTGCATATACCCGAACTGACCCAAAGCCATATTTTCGGAATACAATATTGTGTAAACCACAAACTGTAGTAGGTATATAAACCGATGAGTGATTATTATATTATACTATTATGCACGGTAAGTACGTTTTCGATTATTGAATTAATTCGAGTATAATTCAAAATGATAAACACTATAATATATAGCACGAATATGATTTAATCTGTATTGGTATAGGGGTATTTTATTTAGGGTGTTGAGTAGCGATCGATGGTTGCGCGTTCATAAAACTGAAATATACATTTAAATTTCATTGAAAATTATATCTTAAAGTGCAGTTTTTCAATGCGTAAAAACTTTTAAAAGTCCTTCAATTGTGTTTTTTACGATATTTCTAACAGTCGGCGGAATTTTCATCGCTGCCAAAGTAGCTCGTGCGTTAATTTATCAAATCTGACGTTAGCAAAGTAATTCAGCCTTTTGCTTAGGTATTTTATCACCGTAAGCTATTGAAACTTCATTGTCGGGACCACTTAGGAAACGAAAATCCAAGATTAATATCAGAAAGACTTCAGCTAAGAAAATCTCTAGAAAACAACAAAACTAAAAAACTCATTAGAAATTATAAAGAAAATCATAAGAATATGTTCAAAATAAATGTATATATTATTATATAATTATAGGTATGCACATAAATAAAATAGTAGAAATATTTTTTTTTAAATAAAATTTTGTATATTTAATAGACTAAAATTGCTATTTTTTATTACAATTTAACATAAGTATTAAATATTTATATCCTACTATTCCTACTCAATTTTTGATAATATTATGCAGTAATTATAGGTTTTTACAAACATTATAATATTTATTAAGATGATAAACACTTTTTAAAATAAATTATTTTCAACTATTATTAATAAAAATTGATAAAAATACGTATCTTTAGTTTTGACATAAAATATTATATTGCAGTTACAAATCAACTTTACTTTTGTAAATGTATGCTATCTACTATATTATATATATATCTTTAAATTGTATTTGATTTTGTTAGCAATACTATTATACACCAATGGTGACCAACTACGGCCCACGAATATTTATTAACCGACACGTTAAAGTATTAAAATTAAATCAAAATTTAAAAAAAAAACTTCAAGTTTTATCTAAATATAAACATTCTAAATACTTAGTCATTATCTATCACTGTTCCATCAAATATCAATTATTTAGTTATTTCTTATCATTATGTCGTGTGATTGCAGTTCGTAATGTTTAAAAAAAAACGGAAAATCGACTTCAAATATACTGTTTTCAAAATTAATAGTAAAACGATTACTTAGTCCACCAAATTTTTTTTTTATAGCTTTCATTAACAAAAAAGGTTAACCATCATTGATATACACGATAAGAAATTTGTATGTTTCTACTCGTAATATAACCAAACTCATTAAAAAATTTCATAATGAAATAAATGAATTAAAACATTTTTAATTGTCACTTATACCTTATTAAAAATAATTCATTAATCTTTATAGTTAGAAAAATTATTACATACATTTTTTTCAAAATATAAAATACAATTACAAAGAATTGAAAAGTATCAAATAAGAGTTTAAAATAAAATAAATAATACAAAATTAAATACATTAAATCGTTTGTTTCTAATAATTAGGTACCTGATAATATTATTATTCTGAATACCTACTAGAGATATAATTTTAAAAATTGTGTTTTAAAACACGTTTTAAATATAAAAAAAGAAAACTGATTACCTACAAGCTTACAAAATGTACAATTCACCTACGTTAAATTCAAAGTTTAAATTAAACCATAATTATTATCATTTTACTATAGAATATAAAATGAACGTTTGGATTTCTAGCGATACAGAATGCGATCCATTAAACACTATTTTGACAATAACATGACAAATGGAATCTCTCGATAGAGAGGTTTCGAATAAAAACCCTAAAAAATACAAAAGTATTAACGTATGTGTATGTCGAATGTGTGTTATAAATATAAATTCTCAGACAGCTACTGGTGCTGATGCTTATAGGTAAGTACCTAATCAATACTTCTATTTAAGTGAAAATGTAATCTCATCAATAATTTCGAATAACGTTTGCGAGCTATCAGATATGATCGAAAATTTAAAACCCATTTATTACAACTAGTAAGAACCTATACTAAAAAGTAAATAATGTATATAGATTATAATATAATATATTATAATTTGTAATAAATATATTTTGATTACACTTTTAAGTTTAAACTTACCATGTTTTTAGAAGCAACTCGAATCAATAAATTCGATGTTATCATTTTATATAACTTACATATTATACGATATGATGTATATTAATGTAATTGGTAGGTAGGTACTTTATTATAAAAACTGCTGCAATGTCCTTTTTTACGTAATATCTAATTAATTATTTTACTTTCGGTGAAGGTATCTAAAATTAATATTTTATAGGTTTTTAACATTCAATTTTAATTCAGGGATTTGTTATGATATTATATTGCATGCAATTATATATTGAAATTATAAGCTTACACCTTACAATGGAATAGGTTGAATTGACTGATCGAATTGACTAAAAATAATAACCATAGATGATTTAAATTTTCACCAGATATTTAAATTAGCATTTATTTAGCATGATATAATTTTCAAAATAATTGTTTTACTTTTTGTGCTATTACTTATAGAAATATAAAATATTTTTCTCTCGTGTTTTTCAGTTTATTTTTATTTTTATTACATTACGGTTTCTTTGTCAAAAATCTTGAAGATATAATAAGATGGTTTTTTTATAACAACTTAATAATATTAAAAATACATTAGACACTATCTTTTTTAAAAATTATTTTTTCCACAGTTGATTTTAGTTGTTTTGTTGTAGTTCAAAAAACATTAATCATGGAAACTTACACAATATATATATATATTTTATTTATACACAATAGAATTTTCAAAATATTTGTAGTAATTTTAAGGTAAGCATATTTTGTACCGTGAATGATGAACTTATTCAAATTATACTATAGTACGTTTAGACATTGACTTATAACTTATATTTTATAAGTTAAATTATTCTTAGAAATAGATACTGATCCATCCATTTCCATTGCCTGGAATAGCTAGTCTTTCGTATATAATTATTTATCATTGAATTCAAATTTAACACATCCATTACAATAACCCATATTTAAGTAGGTTATTTGAAACATATTATACAGCAAAAGTGAGTTATCTTATTTTTAAATTATACGTAATAAATATAGAAAAGTGTAAACTTTTTAAATTCCCACTAATATTATATTTTTTAGGTATATAAACCACATAATCAAATGTTATCGATTTACATGGGTTTAGGCAGGTTAATATTACAATCCAACAGTTTTCCTCACTCGGGTCATCCCCGAAGGCTGTAATGTAATAAGGAGGTTGTGACAATATTAACAATATCGCGTATACCTATAACATACAGCCGGAAATATGCTCTGCATAATATTAATAATAATATTATATTGTCTTATGCTTTACAACGAAATATTATAGAGTATAATAAAACGTGTTCAATCATTAGAACCTAAAAAGGACGTAAAATGAATATATTTGCTGTTTTGTCCACTGAATTTATTGGGGTAAAATACCAACTATTAACCTAATAAAAAAATGACCATCTGTCGTAATTAACGAATTAACCCGAAATATATGACTAGTAAATATTTTAATTTACAACTTGGCCCCACCAAGATCCTCTTAAATAAAAAATGTAGGACAACTTCACGGAAAACCTTCATGAAAAACAAATTGTAGACATAACATGGGTAGTAAGTACACTGTTATGATTAATGTTAAAAATTATAACTGTTATTTGTTCTTGTCACCAATAATGTTCGATAAAACGAAAGACAATATTGTACCTAAATTATATTGATAACGAGTCGTACAGGATAACTGATAAAGCAATGTCGTCAAACAATAATATTGAGAAGGTACTAGGGAGTACAAAAAATGAGTGCACGAGTAAATTTACATGTTCTATTTTTATACACGGCCATAATTTTAATGAAATACAAACTACTGAGTAATCATTTTCCAGCATCCGCTAAAATTATACGGACACCCTGTTTATTATAAATTATAATATACTAAGGGTTGGTGAAACTCGATTCCGGTGTATGTAGAAGCCGCCTTCGAGGGGATTGAGTGAAAATCGTTTCACCGGAAAATCGGTAGGGAATTGGTGATCGGGTGTCTAGAAATTGGTCACTAAAAATGTGATAAAGTCGATTATTACGTGAGTGCCTAATGCCTATAGTCGATGTTCTGATTGGCATCTGTTATTGTTACCTAATAATACCTACTACACATTATTCGTGAAGCCGACTCGTGTGTGTAATTTTAAATTTTATTTTAAAAATACATATTGTCAACAATATCAACGCCACTAATAATTATACGTTGTCATATAGGTATAAGGTATAATACCTTGGTAGCTGCCCAGTTGTAGGCGATGCAATAAAAACAGAGCAAATATAATGCAATACTACGCCGATGGCTGATGTAAACACCGTACAATATTTAAATTATTGTACAAACAAATATATTTTCACATAATTACAATAATATTTACATTTTCAATGCGTTCAAAACGCTTTTTATTGTTATCGTTGTTTTGAGGAATTGACTGTTTGGCAGCATTTGACGTGGAAATAGTCGAAACGTAACGTCAACACAAGTGCACGGATTCTGTAATATATTATACTATTCCATACACTTAGGCGTGTTATTCGGGATGATTACTTCGCCAGCCACGAAAAAATTTGTATCGTTAAAAGGACAAAATTTCGACAAATATTCTATACAATTTGGACTAGTGGTCATCATCGCGATGTCAATCTCAATAGGTAAACATAGAACCGATTTGTCTTCATTGACTTCATTTAAGACTATTGATTGATGTTTAAGTAATTAACAATAGTTACTTATGCGTATAATAGTTAAGTTACATACTTACACATTAAATTGAAATTCTTGTGTATGTAAATAGAATTTGTTTCGAATTTTAAGATGTTCATTGAAATTGGTTTCTGTTTTCAACTATATATGTATCGTCAGTGTATACCTTAAAATTGTATTTATAAAATGTTTTAATCATTTTTAAAATTATTTGTAGCTATAAATCAAGATGTACATTTTTTTAAGCTAGCTATAATAATTAATAATGTTAACATCTACGACCTACACAGTTTTATAGAAATTGTACTTGCCACTTGTCAGATACTTATAAGTTAGCAACATTGAAAGTAAATGAATAATAATATATTATGAAAATTCTATGATAGCTACAGTTGTCATACTATTTTTCAACGCTGTGTGAAATATTTAAGAACTTAGTAATTCTTTTTATTTAATTGATATAAGCTCTTATCACTTCTTATTTTCTTTTTTTATTTATTTAAAATTATATTGTTCATCATACTTACCAACCAATAGGAATTTTAAAAATTGTTTTTTTCTGAAATTGAGAAATGGATATTCTGCCATCTTCATTTGATGGGACAATTATACTAATACAAAACAGATTACCCCAGTGAAAATATTAGTTTTTTTTTTTAATAACCATGTTGAACTTTACTGTATCATGTATGGGTGCTTTTTTCCGAATTCATGTATACATTTCCTGGCACAAGCACTGCTGAAGGCGAGTTACATATATAAAGCGTTATCTTCTTTAATCAAATTATTTTCCATTAGTGATATTACAATTGACTTCTAAAAATATTACACACAAATGAACACAATAATATAATATAGTTAAATCGAATTCTTTTAAAGGTCGCTAACAATTTTAAAAATTTTATAAATTTTTTTATTATTTTAATTTATATATTATTATACTTTTTTGAATAAAAACATTTTTTTAAACTATTCATTCTTAAGCAGAGTAATTTCTTTGAGAATTATTATTTTTATATATTTGATAAATTGGTTATAAATATTTTAGATGAGCGTATTGGAATGATATCAGAGTACCAGTACCAGAGGGCAGAGAAGATACTTCACATAAAATAAAATAAAAAAAGCGGGTAAGTGAGTATCGCTCTGCTGTACATTAGAGGGTGGGGTGGACCTCGGACTAGGGTGGGTTAAATTTGAATGCAATGATAGGTATCATTATACGAAAAACGATTCTGAACGGAGATGATTTGTCAGTCTAGGATATATTATACTTAAATATTGTCATATATTCTATTTTGAAACAAATAGTATAGTTACTATAGTTACTTTATAGTATCTGTTTATTAATAAAAAAAAGTATTTGGCAACATATGCATAATGAGAGTATGAAATTTAATTTAAATTTTGACATATTTCGTATAAATTCGAACTTTAAGCACTTATAAAAAAAAATTGTGACTAACGATTTCGGATTTTTTTTTATCACTTTAAGAACAACTTATAAGAAACCTTGTATTAAATTTTCAAGATTTTCTGGCCACCCAAAAAATTTTTATCGGCATTTGAAGAAAAAAAAACTTAGAAAAGTCAAAAATTTCAATTGTCTATAAGTAGCTTAAAAATGGTCAAAATATTTTGAAAATTTAACTGTAAAGAGATAACCATAATATAAACATTTAGTGAAAATTTAAAGTATTTGCATCGATTAGTTTTTGAGTTATAGCAAAATCAAAAAATCGATTTTGTCGAAAAGTGTTTTTCGTCACCTTTTTTTTTGTTTTTCTCGATTTTTTTGAAAACTATTTGAAAATGTTTACTTTTGACTCCCCCAAAGTACCAACTAGATGAATTTTCCTATTCAAAGAGGGGCTGAAGTCAAAAATCGGAGCATTATTACTGCTCCAAATGTTGTCGTCAGACACAAAAAAAAACACACATCATTGTAAAATCAATACATTCATCACTCCGTTCAGAATCTAATAATGTTATTTTACAATTATATTGTTATGTTTTAGTCATTAAAGTGACATATTTATTTAGGGAAACGAGAAAGTTATATTAATAAATAGTAAAATAAATTTAAATTAGTTTCAATTTATTTATTTCTAGCCTATATAAAATAAGGCACGCACTCAACAGTAATACACAATTCCAAATTTTTAAAATAATCTTGAATTGTGAGATAAGAAACAAATTTTAAGTCAGTTATATAATTAAGTAAAATAATTTTTCTATTATTAATAATAATTTCAGTTAAATTTTAAGTCATATGATAAATTTATAATATATCTGTTATAAAAATTTCAACTACAAGAGATTTAGAATAATTCAGTAATGATAATTGATATAGGCCAGGTACTATTCACATTTAAAGGATTTTATTCAGCCACTTCCATCATATTTTTACTCATTTAAAATTTAATAGGTAGGTATGTATTATACCGACCACTACCTTTTTAATTCTCTAAACTCAATCTAATCAAGTTATGATATAAAACACAATAGGCTCTATGTTTACCTATTGAGATTGACATCGCGATGATGACCACCAGTCCAAATCGCATAGAATATTTGTCAAAATTATATCCTTTGAACGATACAATTTTTTCATGGCTGGCGAAGTAATCATCCCAAATAACACTCCTAAATGTATGGAATAGTATAACGTACTACAGAATCCGTGCACCTGTGTTGTTAACGTTACGTTTTGACTATTTCTGATGACTATTTCCACGCCAAATTCTGCCATACAGCATTTCACTCCATCCACGCCAATTAAAACAAAAACCAGACCGCATAGCGTGGTGAAGCTAAAAGATTAAAATACGTTTACAATTGATCTGTTTACCGAGTACAATAAGTTTTTAATTCAACAATTAAACTGTATGCGGGATTTAATATATTATTGTTTATAAAACTCATTGATTTGTCGGTTTTTAATGTTTTTTTTATGATGATAAACAAATATTATAATAATTATTACAGCCGATTTAAAATAATACTAGCATGTCAAATCACTTAAATTTAACAGTGTTTTTTTCCTCTATATACTACATAATTTTATTTTGAAAAAGTTGAATAAAAAATAATGTAAATATATTATAACGATTAAAAATGATGACATGCCATTAATATACAAGTAGGTAAGTTATAATTTTAAATAAATATGAGTTAGTTTATAATATATATACTTGATTGCGTAATTGTCATCACATCAGGGGCGTTCTCAGGATTTTTATATGGGGGGGGGGGGGGGTTCTGAAAATTTACTTGAATTTAATAGTATATAATATCAAAAGTAGACAAAACGTGTATTACTAAAATGTAAGAAAACAAAGATCCTTGGGGGGGGGATCTATCCCCCATATCCCCCCCCCGTGAGAACGCCCATGCATCACATTAATATCATACTAAAATCAGAATTTTTATAAATTTATTATTAAAGGGGTGAGCATGCTTAGTGTACTATTTTGTAGATAATAATGTTTTAATTCTAATGAATTTTTTATTTAAAGATAATGGGAATATTATTTCTTATTTTTTGAATTTATTTTACTACAATTTGTCATATGAAAAAATAAAGATTTAGAAAAATAGTCTGTTAATACTAAATTAAACTGAATTATGCTTTACATATAATAATATTATATTATTACATTTTTAGATTTAAAAAAAAATTGAATAGAGCATTGCAGTGCGACGAAGAAAGACAAGCGGCTAACAACAACGTCTAGATACTGTATATCATGTCCGTTGTAATTTTCATATTGTATACTATAGTGTACTACTTACATTGAAGTCTCGAAAAAGAAAATCGTTCCAAAAACTCCATTATAACGACAAAGCACATATGCAATGGATAAATGTTCTTGATTTTACTAAAGTGCCAAGATTAATATTTTACAAATAATATTAAGTACTGCAAACTCGTTTTGTAATTCAGATTGAAAAATAATTAAACAACAAACAAACTAAAAAAAAAATATTCCATGACAACGTATATTATAAAATATAAATATGTAATTATTGAAAAAAGACTATGAGACTATGTTGAAATTCAAATCTAACGTTTATTTTTATAAAAAAAAACATAATAATTGTGATTTAACTAAAAAAAAAGTAAATTCACTACTTTAATCTTTATATTTGGAAAAAAATTGAATACAATGAAATATCATTAAATTATTTTTTTATCGGTGAGACTTCGTTTTTGTCATAAAAAGTTATAAAAACTATAAAAGCTTATACAATATACATTATTTATATTTAAACTAGGGACTGGTTAAACTCGATTACAATATGTAGAAGCCGCCTTCAAAGTGGTTGAGTGAAAATCGTTTCACCGGGAATTCGGTAGGGAATGGTGATGGGGTGTCTAGAAATTGATCACTAAAAATGTGATAAAGTCGATTACCGTATTTTTGTGAGTTAACAGTTTTTCTATAACTTATCAGTTATCACTCGGTGTAAAAGTTTATCGCATCGCATGCCTGGTATTTTTTTTAATTCAAAAATAATAAAAAGATGTCGATAATTTTAATTGAGTGTCTAGCTATCAGCCCTCAATCGATGCAAATCAATATTACCTGTACTCCTGACGTCGAAAGTCGGAAGCTGTTTTGTAGGAGAAAATGATAAAGTCAATTGCCATGATTGAGTATTAAGTAATCCATAATCATCGGGGAAGTCATATTTACACACATCTGCGTCTGATCGCGGACGATGTGGGTGGTGCACGAATGAAATTGTATTTCTATTACATATTATGTCGCATACCCAGTTTTTTTTGAACGAATAAAAAAAAATACTAAAAATGGTAATTGGATATCTAGCTATCAGTCCTTAACCGATGCAAGTCGACACCTATGCTGGACAATCCACCTACGTCGAAAGTCTGATGCTGTTTTGTAGCAGAAAAAGTTAGCCGAATTACGTGTTAAAACTTAAATTAGGATGTCAGGTATCATCGGGGGAACACTATTTAAACGAAATTAAACCTCCCATTAAATAAGCAATCTGACTATGTTGGATCGCAGATGATGTACGCGTAGCGAGTGAAATCAAAATTTGTATAAGCTCGAACTTCGAACAGTATAAAGTTCCTATGCAAACACCTGTTATAGAGTATATAACATATCGTACATATTATAATATTTGATAGTTGAATTAATATGCATTTACAGTGCCGAATCTCGAGAACTTAAACCGTTTCTGAGCCGCGAAGAATTTTGCGTCCAACATAGTCTCACTCATATGATCCGTAAAATCCGTATATAATGAAACTTGGATATTCTTATATTAATTGTCTTTTTAATGCATATGTCAACAATTACCGATTTATGTGTATTATTCCTAATATGAATACCTTATAATATATTATATACTATATTTTGATGTACCCAATTTATTCAAAAAATTAAATATTAATGCTCATACATGATCTGTATAATTTCAATACATATTTTAAATATTAATACATATATTGTGTTTCATTAGGTAGGTACCTATTTTTTCAACAGTATAATAATATGATTATTTAAATTTAAAACCTGTAGAATTGTACACCAATATTTAATACAATATAATATAAACAATTGAGGCCATAATTTAAAACTTACTGATGATTATTAATTCCATTATTATTAAATTATTTACTCTTCAGCAAAATGTAACTAACACATAATAGCTAATGAATACTATTGTTTAATACCGCATATTATTAATAAAAAATACATTATAACGTATTTATACATTGATTTGTATTAGTTGAGTGTTGGATATCTATTACACTCTATAAGCCTATTTAATTTACATAATATAAATCTTACCACAGAAAAATATTACATATTATATTATTATTTAATATATTTGTCTGCACTTATTATTGTCTATATTATAAATTATAATACTATGAGTGAAATATACAATCTAATATACATCTCCTTCCATGAGATCCTTCTGTCATATATATCTCAATATATATTATAATAATGTATAACAGTCGTACATCAATCAGCATTTGCGATCTTATGTGAGTTAATAGTTAATAAAAAGCGAAGAAAAACGTCCAGAGGACCGTCGTCGGCACTCGGCAGTCGTACTCGTTACCGCGATCGCAACCGCTACAAACGTAAACGCCGAAAAAACTGTACACGTACGGCTTTCAAAAGACGCACATTACGCGAATATGAAAAGAACGGATTGGAAAAACTCTGGAAAATTCCAGTTAAAATCCTGTGAAAAGTGGAAAATATTCGAAAAATCACGATAGTAGTAATAATAATTAATAATTAATAATATAACCGACCACACAATGCACATAGTCACATAGACCACGTTTTATTATATAAGAAGAAGAAGAACACAATTTAGTGATCCGACTGCATTACTTTGTCAAAATTTCGGTATTGATGACATGGGTCATAAATCATCTATGTATTGAGCGTAGTGAACGGTGTACAAAATATCCGTCAAAAGACTTTAAAATAAATTTCATTTATTTCTTATCCTTCGAAGAATACGTAATTACATGTTTATGTTCCTTATTTACGTATTGTTTGGTTAGTATGAAACATTTTAAAACAAAAGAATTTATTCCGATTTTTTTGTTAATAATTTAAAAATTGTTACCAATTAGTTAGTGTGACATTAATAAAACATTAATAAAAAAAGAGGAAAACCCGATTGCATATTAAATTATTTTCATTTGGAGATACATGATTGTGTACCTACACTGGCTACACTTTTTAATTAAGATTTTTGTATAATGTTGCCGAATTCCCATAACTTAGCGTATATATTACTCTTTTATTTTAATTACGTTGGATGAAAGAAAACGATTTCTAAATTCAATTAATTGTTCTTTCAGCAATTTAAAAACATTGAAATATATTGAAAACGTTTATTTTTTTTTATATTATTATTAGAAATAAAAGTCTCGACAGCGATGGTTATTGGCTGACATTTAACATTAATATATATGTATATTGTATTATTGTATATCTAATATTTATACATATAATATTAGTTAATACAATAAATTTACAATTTCTATTTCTTTGATGAAGTTTAGTGTCTGCTTAATAATTAATTTATTATAACAGAATTTAATAATTTGTATTACTATGTTGATTAGTTTGGAGTGTTTGGGCCTAAAGACTGCTAGAGAAAAGCCCATATAATTAATTAAAATAATAATTTTTTAACTTAGTTAAAATTGTTAAAAACCATCATTTATTCAATTTCAATATTAATGACTCAAGTACAAGTTTTTTATAACTTATTTTTACAATATTTTAAAATATCAAAAATATATTTACACAATATTTTCTTCTATTATAAAATTAATGCTACGATTTTTTCTGCAAAAACATTAATTATTTGTTGTAATTCAAAAATTATTAATCGTATAAATTTAATAATATTTACAATTACGTATACTATGTTTATCTATACATACAAAATTAAATTTCAAAATGTTCTTACCTAATGATAATATACGATTTCTATTAAAGTGGCCGCCGGCTGGTCTAACAGGCTAAAGTTTCCTTTCCCCATTGGCAGTATTGTTATTATTATTTTTTCATATTTTCAAGTTTAAACTGTACTGAAATAGTGAGCAAAGGCGTCAGAACGTGTATTTATATACTTGCATCTACATTATTTATTTATCCAAAATAAATAGAAAATAAGAATTGACATAAGTTGAAGTTGTACAAACATTTTCAAATACCTCACATGAACGCTAAACATCTGCAATTTTTAGGCTAGATAAAATAAAAATAAAATTGTATTTTATTGCCGTTATTTTTGTGATCAAATTATGTAAAAGTTTGATTTATATGTCTTATGTACTTTTATGTTTGAAGGCAGTAAGTATTAAGAATTCGTCTACTTTATTTTTAAAACCAAATATTAGTGACAACCAAGTAATTATTTATATTCAAGCGAAAACTGTGTTATTTACTAAGTTATGTATTTAAATTTATAATTCATAAAATTAATTGTAGGAGTCGAAATTCAAACTCAGAATCACGTTATAGTAACTACAACGTAGTTAAAAATAGAAAGGAATGCAACCTTTAACTGAAAAAGAATTTCAACAAACAGCTATACACATAATTAAATATCTCTTTGTATTCTGTCCCATGAGAAAATACTATACTTGTCAATTATAAAGAATAAGTGTTTGTCAGGGTGAGATTAAAATTAAGTTAGGTCATCCCACAAATCATCTCACCCACATTTATTGTCCCTATCTTAAAAATATATATTAGATACTTTTCGACTAAAATCGTACCCTCCTTTTCGGCTTATTCACTTTTCAGGCCAAACTAAAGAGTGCAATATTTACTGTATGTTAAACATTTATGAAGGTACTAAATTATTTATATGTCATTAATTAATTAATCGGTGATCATCGTGTTTGATGGTAATCGTTATACCTACGTAGGTAGGTATATTTTTAGTCACTATTTTCTATAACCAAGATAAAATATCAATAATTGATTACATTTGCTGGTTTTTAATTTATTTTTGTAAAAAAAATAAAATAATATATTATTATTCTATATAATATTTTAATAATAATTATTGCATAATATTTATATATATATATGTGTGTGTGTGTGTGTGTGTGTGTTTAGTAATTTTAAAAGGTATTGATCAAATAATTATTTACAAAAATTATATAATTTTTATTATTGTTTACTTATATAATATATGTATTATGTATACAACTATTTTGTACAACTTATATTTTAAATACTTTTCTGTACTTATGTTAAACTTATTACATATAGTAAATATTAAACTACTAAACTTGGCCAAAAAGGGAAGAGTATGATTTTGGTCAAAAAGGGAAATGTATAACTTTAGTCGGAAATGATCATGACCATGCTCTGTAAACAATTGTTTACGTTTATCATTTTAAATCTTAATATTAAAGCGGATCAACCTATAATATTGGCCTCTTAAATACTATTATTTAATAGTAAATTGCAAATACCATTAAACCATTATTTTCAAAAAATTTTGTTTGATTTTATAAAGTACTATAAGCAATTATATTAAATCAAGCTTATTCAACTCGTTTTTTTTACTTATCTAAATATTAAATTTTTAAATTCAAAATTATTTCTTGACTGCTCCAAATGCAAGTAAAATTCTAAATAATGGTAGTACAAAGCCAATGACGAATTCTAAATTTACTGGTATGTGTAAGTATTTATTACATAAGCTAGAAAGAAATCAAATATTCAATGTAAACAAATATGTGGAAGAAATACCTAAAATTATGAGAAAATACTATTATAAAGGAAAAGTGGATAAACCGTGACTGGTATTATAAACTTAATAATTTAATATACATAAAATAATTGAATTTTAAATTTTATTAAGCTGTTTCCATTACTGTATACTACCATTGAAAAAGTAATTTATTGATTTCGTATGGCATGGATATCAAACACATAATACACTATTCATTTTCTAACTGTAACAAATATAGGATAATGAAATAATGAAATAAAATAAAACAACATAAAATAAAAACTGAACATAAGGTTCTGGTAGTACACATATAGCTGTTAAATATATTATATAAATTATAAACGCAACTAAAATAATATAAAATAAATCAACATATAATAATGTTGTTATCAATAATAATAAGTTATAAGTCTTAAAAAGTAATAGGTCATACCTACTCTTAAAAATACACCATTTGTTCAGATCATGCCGTACATTATGTAACTGATAGTCTGATACATTAAAAGTGACGGATCATAGACCATAGTAATATTTAAGTTTATTATTTATATACAAGCTACCTCATCATCTTCATACGATTTTTGAACAAAAAAATATTTACACATATTTTTTTTATTTAAGTAATACAGTCATATTAATGTGTTCAGTGTATAATAAATTTATGATACTGAAATATGTAAATAAAATAAAATAAACAGTAAAAATAATGACTTAGCAGTTAGCTTATGATTATCTACCTATGATTTTTCAGTTTAAAACGTAAACCATAATTTAATCATAATTGATGTATCAGTAATTTTTTTATTTTAAACTTTTAAATGTTGTACCTACTAATTTTTTGTTCTTGTATAGTAAACGCTAGTCATTCATTTCCACAAGTGGTTAGTTTATTTCTTTGGTTAGTAGAATTATGTGAATCTCAAAAAGAATTCTTCAACGTTTTGGACGAAATACGAGTATATCCACCAATCCTTGATTCGGAAAAATCTGCAGATTATGAACAAAAAGTGCAATATAAGGTACCTAACCTACATGATACAATTTTATTTTAAGTTAAGTTTTAGAAGTATATTTTTATATAATTATATAAAAATAGAATATTTACAACTTGAATATATTATTCTAAATAATACTTTTAAACATAGATAACACTAGTTATATAAAAAACTTTTATTATTTATTTACTATATTTAGATATTATAAACATTTTTTTTTTTTTAGTTTTGTTTTATAAATAAATGTAAATCATGTTTACATAGTTGTATATTATACCATTTTTATTAAATTCATAACAAATTGAGAGCAAAGGTACTGTTACACCTGAAATTCGAGAGTTACTGCATAAACAAAAAGAGCTCTTGCTGGAAAATTGGGGCTAGGTAAATTGAGTCCCAAATGACCCAAACTCGGTAAATTGAGTCCCAGGAAAAAACAGGTAGTAGGTAAGTTGAGTCCCGGAAAAAATAAGGTAGTAGGTAAGTTGAGTCCCGGGGAAAAACGAATTATATGTATTTTAAATTTAAAAATATGCTTGCAAACATGTACTAACGTCAGAATATGCAAAAATATGCACTACAATTTTTATTTGTGGTTTTTGGACATTTATTGACTGCATGTATAAGATTTTGAAATAATTATTATTAATTATATAATTATTTTTTTCCCAAACGATAAAATAACGATACACTTAATATACTTAATATATATAATAATAATGATAATTTTTAACGATAATAATTTTTTTTAAACAATTTGTAAATAAATGGAGTGTATACTAATATAATGTATAATGTATAATAATAATGAAATTTATTCATTTATAAGTATTTGTATTATTTGTAATATTTGTAATATTTGTTATATTTTTACTGGGTGCATAATATATATATAATAATAATGATAAATTTTAATGATACAATTTTTTTAAATTAATTTGTTAATAAATTGAGTGTAAATTATTATGACTATTGTTTTATTAACATTATTATTGTATTTTTTTAAACAATTTTTATTTTATGTGTTAATATATTGCAAGACTAATATTTTTTACAGCAATACGAGCGGTACCAATTAGTTAACACTATATTTTGAAGGAGATTACACTACAATTGTTGGGGTAAGATATTAACATAAGTTAAAATATTTACTTACTACCAATTTTTTCCCGGGACTCAACTACTATCTTATTTTTTCCGGGACTCAACTTACCTACTACCTGTCTTTTTCCGGGACTCAACTTACCTACTACCTGTTTTTTCTCGGGACTCAATTTACCGCTTTCAAAATGTACCTAACTTATCTCGGACTCAATTTACCAAGCCCCGGAAAATTATGCGGTTTATCAACGTTATTTTATCTCATATTATACTGAGTATAGGTACTATTATAATTGTAATACTGAAATTTTTCTCATATAATTTAGCAAAAACACACGACATTGATCAGAACATGTTGATTAAATTAGAGACAGAAGTTAATGATCATAAGAAAAGTCTTAATACACTAGTCATTAAGTCTAATTGACATTACTGGAGAACAAAAATTAAAGGTATAATTAAAATAAAAACTTGGGAAGCTTTTCTGTTATATTATAGGTGTCGAGTATATAGGTATAGGTCTATTAAATTTTAATTCAATAATAAACCATTGCATGCAAAAAATGATAATTGAGTACAGTTATATTAATTACAGTTATATTGTTATTAGAAGATGCCTATTTAGGGGAGGCGAAAGGAGATAATCGCCCAGGACGCCAAATTGTAAGTTTCTTAAAAAGGTGCCATGCTAGAAGTTAAATTTTTACTTTATTTTAACAACAAAGTTTAAATTAGCATCTGTACTATTTGTTCGTTAGACCTATCTTTGAATACGTCTCTGTCGTTTCGGATCCTAATACTGCTCAAAACGCAATAATGCTTGAGCAAGGTACAAAATAAATGTTTTAAAATACGCTAGTCAATACTTCGGGATTGAATATCCTCCTCATAAATATTTACCAGTATTCGTGCATCTCAAACTAGATTTACTGGCAGATCGTAGGCGTGATCAAGGCTGGGCAAGTTAACTATTTTTTTTAACTCGTTAAGTTAAGTTAATTTGGAAAAATGTAAGTTAAGTTTAAAGTTAAAAGTTACTTTCCTTTTTTATTTAACTCGTTAAAGTTACAAGTTAGTTGGAAAAAAAAAGTAACTTAACTTAGTTAAACATAAGTTACTTTTTTTTTTCTTATAAAACTTATAATTACACCATTTACACTTCAAGTTAAATATTTACAAATAACATAATAATATTATATAGCAGAATAATTTATATTTAACATAATAATTATTGTTATTATTTTTTTTTTTTTTATTACACAAAATGCTATAATAAATCTTTGGGGTTCGTACAAAGAAAAAAAAATAACTTAACGTTACTATAAAATAAATTAACGCGTTAAGTTAGAAGTTACTTTAAAAATAAAGTAACTCGTTAAGATAGAAGTTACTTCTTTAAAAAATAGTAACTCGTTAAGTAACTTAGTTAAAAGTAACTTAACTTTTTAACTCGTTAATGCCCAGCCTTGGGCGTGATGCTAACCTTAAATTTCTATCTAAATTATTAAATGGGCAGATTGACTCGCCACACCTACTCTCTCTAATTTCTTTAAATATCCCTCCTCATTTCATTTGTCACATACCACTTTTAATTTACCTACCTCTTCCACTAATTATGGTTTAAATGAAGCACTTCGGCGCTGTATTTTTATTGCCAATTCTGACCCCTATTTTTCTATCTTACAAATCTAACCAAATACTTTTAACGATTATATTTCATTGTTATATCACACTTGTAATTTTAATTGTATTATTTGTATTAAATGTAAATTGAGCTCACGCTCATATTATATGCTTAAATAAATAAATACATTTATATAAAAATACATAAATTAATTCAAATTACTATTACCAATGTCTAATAGGCAATAGCACAAAAAAGGTCAAAATATTTGGAAATTAAAATTTTGCTATTTCTGTGTAAAATATTAATTTAAGTATTTAATGAAAATTTTAAATTCCCAACAATTATTAATTTCCAAATTACTACAATTAAACAAACTCTAAATGAATTTGGTTAAATCCACAAAATAAATTTAAAAAAAATTGATTTAAATTTATTAAATTTATTTATTTTTTTGTTTTATTCTGTTGTCCTTTTTTTCTTAATTTATTTTGTTTTCCCCGATTAAGTACTTTAAGAAATATTTTTAAAGGAATTTTTCAATATAGACTTACGAAAGTATCAACTACATCCGATTTGCTACCAATCTAGATTGTAAATTCAAAGTTTTTCTTCTACAATATAAGACAGGGGCGACCAAACGGTCGATCGCGGACAATTTCAAATTCGATTATGTTAGAATTTATTTTTAGTAATTAGTAATTAAAACTTTTAGTAAATTAGTTTATAATACTTGTATATAATTATAGTTATTCAATAATAATAAAAAAAATTTATATGGAAGTCGATCCTCAAAGTATATTTTTAGAAGATTGTGACCAAAAAAAGTTTGGTCACCGGCCCTGATGAAGGTGTCTTCAGAGTTCTGACAAAATAAAAAAGCATGCATAATTATTCATTGTAAAACCAATAGATTTATCATTCCGCTCAGAATTTGAAATTCTAAAACAACAATAATACTATAAAAATTATTATTTATTTATTTTTGATTGAAAATTGAGGCATAAACTACAAGATTATTAGCCAGCGTAGCGTTATTTTTTTTTTAAGGGAAATAAAAAGTCAAATGTTTGATTACATTACATTACATTGAATACCTTAGATTACTTAATATCTATTGTATGTTGTTTTCTTATGTGTATTAAATATTAATGTGTTATTATATTACATGGCAAAGTTCTGCTTCATTGTTGAAATTGATTAAATTTCTGGACGTCTCGGGAGTGTGTGCAAGTATTTCGTATAAGGTAGGTATCCGGTAGTTCCTGTTTGATGCCTGGTTATTATTTTTTTTAATTTATATTATTATTGTGCATTTGTGAAAGTAATAAAATACAAATGTTTAATATTTTATGTAGTTCTGAGTTGTTTATTAAATTGCATTCTATATAATGGTATGTTAGTCTTTATAATATTCATAACTTATGATTTATGAATCATCAATATTCATAATATATTTTATATAAATATTTTTAGTTAAGGAAAGTCTTTTCGATGTATATTTTATTTTATGAGCCGTTTAATATACGTATTGTAAATACAAAAATATACTAAAAATCGTGTAAATAATAGATTAAAATTATAAATACAATTCATCATTTTACAAATAGCTTTATTCAGTAAGTAAAAAAATATAATTTAAAAATTAAAGTGAGAAAAAGTAGCCTGTTTTGTTGGTATTAGAATTATGAAGATTTCGTCTTAATATATTTATTTTATTAATTACTTAATAAATAATATAATGGTGTAAGGTAAGTATAAATAGATAGTTGAACATGAACTAATAAAATATACAATTTTAAGCTATAATCTATGAAACTGTAATTGTTTATTTAGCTATGTAATTTACAGTCATTTATGTGTTGTGTTACCTACCTATGTGTAATTTTTAGGAAATGAAAGCTATGAAAATAACATTACATAAAGGTATTATTAACTCAACAAAATGTATTCAAGATTTACAAACTTGTCACAATGAAATACAAGAATATATATAAAAAGAAAAAGGATGAATGTGTTTTTCAAGGTATTTGATTTAACTCTATTAAACCCATTTATTTCTAATACTCATACTGTCGACATATTTAATTTTTGATTAGTATTTTTTTAAATTATAATGTTGCATTTATATTTATTTGTTTATTTAAATTTTTTATTTGGTTTGATTTTGTCTACTAAAATTGACCATATTAATCCGCAATAAGAGTGTATCACTAATATATTTATAGTAAATGTTTAGCATGTTATTCACATGTTTTCCAATGACAATTGAATATTTATATGTCATATCACTCATATCATAATATGTGACAGTTGTAGTCACACATTAAAAATGTTAACTAAGTATTGTGTTTACTAAAATACTACTAATATTAATATTTTAAATGTTATTTAAAAAACAATATTTAAAACTTAAAAAAACATTTGAATGTACTATGTGGTCAATAATTGTATTAATAATCAAGAAATTACTCAAACTGAAAGAAAAATTATTGAAGAAGATTTGAGGAAAGTCGCTTAAAAGAATACGAAAATATAGTGTATTCTGAAAATTTAAAAGTTTTTGATGTTAAATTAAAAGTACATAGTTATTTTAGATTCTGAACGGAGTGATGAATGTATTGCTTTTACAATGATGTGTGTTTTTTTTTTTTTTTTTTTTTTTGTGTCTGACTCCAACATTTGGAGCAGTAATAATGCTCCGATTTTAGACTTCAGCCCCTCTTTGAATAGGAAATTGAATCTAGTTGGTACTTTAGGGGGGTCAAAATTAAAGTTTTCAAATAGTTTTCAAAAAAATCGAGAAAAACAAAAAAAAATGACAGAAAAATGGAAATTTTACGGAAAAACCACTTTTCGACAAAATCGATTTTTTGATTTTGCTGTAACTCAAAAACAAATCATTGTAAATACTTGAAATTTTCACCAAATGTTTATATTATGGTTATCTCTTTACAGTTAAATTTTCAAAATATTTTGACCATTTTTAAGCTACTTATAGACAATTGAAATTTTCGACTTTTCTAAGTTTTTTTTCTTCAAATGCCGATAAAATTTTTTTGGGTGGCCAGAAAATCTTGAAAATTTAATACAAGGTTTCTTATAAGTTGTTCTTAAAGTGACAAAAAAAAATCCGAAATCGTTAGTTCACAATTTTTTTTTATAAGTGTTTAAAGTTCGAATTTATACGAAATATGTCAAAATTTAAATTAAATTTCATACGCTCATAATGCGAATGTTGGCCATAGTAACCATAGTAACATAATATAAAAACTATACTATTTGTTTCAAAATAGAATATTTGACAATATTTAAATATAATATATCCTAAACTGACAAATCATCTTCGTTCAGAATCGTTTTTCGTATCCAATGATACCTATCAATGCATTCAAATTTAACCTTCCATAGTCTGAGGTCCACCCCACCCCCTAATATACACAGAGCGATACCCACTTACCCGCTTTTTTATATTTGTACTAAGCAAATAAATTAAAGAAATAATATTTTGATGTTATAATTATAATTAATTAATTTTTTATCTAATTGAAAATACTCAATTGTTATTTAATGGTTAAATAAGTTGAACATGATTTATAATTTAAAGCTTATGTCTCATTTTTTGCAGTATAATGGACTGTCTAGTGCAGGGGTCTCCAAACTACGGCCCGCTAATAAGTTTTAACTGGCCCGTAGCACCAATAGGACGGTAAATAAAATATAGATATCTAAAGGTACTTATGTGTAATTTAAAAAGTTATATGTGTTAATAAACTTTTGGCCCGCTTAGAGCATTTGATATTTTTTGTGGCCCTTGAATAAAAAAGTTTGGAGACTCCTGGTATAGTGTATTGGTTTACTTATTATGCATTTTTTTAATTTTAAAGCATACAATCACAATACAACACATTTGACATTGCAGAAAAAACATTCATTCATTAATATCTTTAGACTCAAATGCATCTTGCTTTGAGTGTGTAGCATCAAGTAGTCTGTTTAAAATGTTGCAATTGAAATACATATAAATAAATATAAATACCTTACCACTTAAATTGAGTGGAGTTTGATGCATTTGCATATTTTTTATGCTTTTTCTAATTTCCTTACATGCTACACAAGTAAACAATTACCACCGCCACATTGATTAAAGATATACAAAATCATTAAAAAAAAAATAATAATAAATAAATACTTTTAATTAGGCAATAGGATATATTGAATCTGAGTTGTTTTTAAAGTATAAGTGCATTGACTAGGTACCAACTATCTATAGTAAGTTACGCTACACATTAGATAACCTATATGATATTGTCACCTGCATATACATTTTAGAATAGGTACCTATCATTTTCTCACCTAAAATATTGTTTTATGCATAAGTGAACATCAAAATAAATTCAAATTAAAAATCATTAATCAAAGACAAGACGTATAATATGAATTTTTCTTTACTCACAACAGTTCCTTGTCATTCACCTCTGCAACCAATACTTGCAATTTATTATGTATCATGTATATAATGTATATATTATGCCATATAGAATTGTATTATCTAAAAAAAAACTGATATAATAAACAAACATAAACTTTTTCAATTCCATAAAAACAAAAAAACAAAATAGGTAGTTGTTAAAATGGTAAACTTAACGGTTTTTTAAAAATGTACAAATCCCTAAAACAAGAATTGGAATTAATACTCAATTTAAGTATGAAAATGTACACACAAATGTGCTCACAAATCATTGTTTAATTTATATCGGACTAAAGATTGAAATGCGTACACCGAGATTAAAGCTATTATGTATTAATCATAAAATAACAAATTAAAAATAGGTACTATCCTGAGAGCTGCGATCATATTTTTCCTATTTAATAAGAAATAACATGCACCTATTTAATATGTACTATTTACCAGTGTAATTTATTTTTAATTTTCATTGTAAAAAATAACATTAACAATAAACTAAAAAGCACTAGGTTCTGCCTGACTCCTAAGAACAATGATCATGTTTTTCTTATTATATTATAAATTATATTATGTATAAAATTATTTTGTTCTGAGAAAAAAGTAATAGCTTGATTATGAATTAAGGTCTATGTCAAGACAGTTGTTTTTATTGTATTATTGATATTTTAAATTGTATTTCTTGTTAATTTATAATTCAATAATATAAACATTATAAGTTATGACACAGAAAAAATATAATAAACAACTGTATAAACTGCAAAACAGATTTCATAAAATTAGTAATTTATCCATTATATAATCTTTAATAATATTGATTCACTTAAGGCAAACAATAATTATTTAGTAATATTTACTAATCACTAATGACCAGTAATAGATATTTTAAAACAACGTAATCAATATATATAAATTATTCCATAAATTAACACAATATTTATAAAATATAGGTTATATTGTAAAAATAATCTGTTATAACAAAACTGTCATATTCAAAATACATACAAAATTAAACTATTTAGAACATTTGATATCCGTTTCACCTTCCACTTCTGTAGCACTTAAAACAACTTTCTGTCTGAAACAAATATGATTTTAAATTATACAAAAATCAAAATAATCAAATAACACAACTGTAATATTATTTTATAATAACAATAATTATAAAAATTAGATCCTCGGATTTATATTGCAATGCATGTTTTATAAGATATAATTAACCAACTTTGACAAAAGTTCAATTTTTTATTTCTGAGCTTACTTTTATTTTACATATATTTAATTATTTTATCATGATACATATTTTTATATTTTATGCATAATTCATTATTTTCAGCAATAATTTAAAATTAAATTAATTCATTTTCATGAGTATTTATCCAAAAGAATAAGATACTATATTTTATTGAAATTCATGATGGCTATTAATGTATTTTACTCATAGATGATATACTTGACATGTCTTGATGTTTTGTAAATAAAATTCATCACAATTGTGAAATTGTAAGAAATAAAAACCCACATTTTCTAAAATAGACAAGTTAACCATTAAAATAAAGTACACATTTTTAAAACCTTTTGATCGCAAAAAAAAATTAAAAGAAATGTATCCAAATTTAAGTCTTCTACCAGAACCAATAATTAAAAGATTGGAAACACGGACAAGTGCAGTTAAATACAACAGAGAAACCTTTTAAAAAGTAAAAGATCATATTAATGCAACAGTAAATCCTAATTTTAAATCAAACAAACTATTGTATAAATATGATGATTTAATATACATCTGCCAACTTTGAATTTCCAGAAGATTAACAAAACAATTAAAATACCTTTGTCAGTTCTAAGTTAAGTTTTAGTCTCATATAAAAAGCTATACAAATATGAAACATGGCAACAATGATAAAGAATGAGATAGCTTGTTGTAATTAAGAAAATCTAAATATTAAACTATTTAATATATATTTATTTATATACATATTACATTTTTTTAAAACAAGAATCTCAGCCCTAATAATAATAAATAATTTAAGAGGATAAATATTTAAATTCTTACTTTGAATTTCCTTTAGTTCCTGGTCCCCAGTATGGTGCAGGATTCTGTTGATAACGTACTAATCCCTGCAATGATTTGGGTACTGTATTATATTTTTTATCAAAAATTATTTCAGTCGTCGACTGTTTAGACAAAATTGTTCTTGCTGCAACGGAATCTTGTAATCGTTTTTCGGATACTGGATGGGTTTGAACCCAAGTTCTGATGACATCCCAAATAACTGATTGAGGTGCATCAGTTTTAACACTATTTTGTGCACAATGTGATGAAGATACACGGTATCCAGCACCCACTAATGCAGAACTAAAATTATTTAAAAAATACATTAAATATATTAATATGTATTTTAATTTTTATATCACCCAAAAAATATTCCATAATTCTTTCATGTGTTATTTTATTTAGACTAAAATTAAACAAATAATGTGACTTAAACATAATTTATTGTATAATTATTAATTATATATAAGTTTTGATTAAAATTAGCGATGGGTTAAACCCTGATTTTTTAAATTCACTGAACTTTAAATTATTTTTTCAAACCCGAACTTAACTTAAAATCATTTTAAATCAAACACAAACTCAACATTTTTGTAAACATGTTTTCATTAACAGCATTGCCGAGATATCGGAATATTACCATAGGTTTACCCAAAATTGATTTTTTTCGCTACAATAAATATGATAAAAATAAAAATAGCAAAATTATGAATGTAGATACACAGCTTATAGGTATAGTTCAATTTTTGAACACGAAAACTACTTGATAGTTCGGTATGAAAAACATTCAAATTCAAATTTCAAAACAAACCAAAAATCAGAGGTTTGGTTTGATTCAAGATTCAAACAGTTCAACCCATCCCTCATTAAAATATAAATTTCAATATGAGATTTATATTTTACATTCAACTTAACAAATGTTTGAGAATAAAAAAAAAATAAACAACAAGTTGTTGTTCTATTTTGCCCTAGATAAAAATAGTAGACATTAATAAAGTGTTAATGTAAGAGAGTTTAAAAGTATTTTGTACAATTATTTATTAATAAGTAGATAACAGGAAAAAAATAAACTGATTTACACTTACAAGAAGTATCTCAATGGCATTGCTTCACAATGAACAGTGTTGGTAAGTGAAGGTACTGTGTAATACAATGGAATATCCTGTAATTCTTCTTGCATCATACCCAACATTCCTCTCATTCGCCTAATGGTATTAAATTTTTTTTCAGCTTCTTCAGTTTTTATGTAATTGCACAATTTAGTGAGAAATTCAGTGTTATACAAAGGACCTGTCCATATAGGTCCTCCCACCTATCAAAATAATAAAATAAAATATTAATATTAAACATAATTTTTGTAAATTTTAAATTATAACCACTTACTAAATGAGGAAATCCACAATGTTCACATTTTTTGTCAACTGGCGGACCAGACAAAAGAGTAAATTTCATATTTTTTGTATCTGATTTAGCAGAACCTAATGGTAATAAAGTTGTCATATTACATCCTCTACACTTATACACTGTTGACATTTTGCTATAAAGTAAAAATTTGTTGATCAATTTATATTTATGTAATATGCTACTATAGTAGTATTTAATTTATTTAATACAATTGTATGAACTATATTTACCTAGACATTGTTTTACACATAAAAGGACTAGTACGTATAACTACAAATACCCTTATATAAAAATCAGCACTTATTGACAATAACGGTTCCATATAACGACCATATCGTGTACACACATTTGTAATTGTATGTAAAACAATTCTTAATGCCTAAATATAAATAAAAATAATAACTTAATAAATACATTTAAATAGCTATAAATATGACATATACCATTTCATGACAAGCTGGAGATCTCAACGATATTGAACCATACTTAGCATAACATGATTCTGGTGTATTACCAGCTAAGACAGCCATGTCAGTGCAAGTGACTAACAACAATCCATTGTCAGCAAGACTACACACAGCTGGATCTAATAAATTTGTTGGGCATCCATAAGGATCTAAATCGACAACATCAAATTTAGTTTCAGATTCAAATTGTCTTTTTCTCATAACATGTCTATACAAAAAATAAATATATATTACACATGTGATACAATTATCTATTAACTGTAAAGCGATTAAATAATGAGTTAATTTTAATTTAGATTTGAAAAATATTTTAAGATTTTTAACATAGTTTTAGATAAGTTTTAATAATACACATTCAGTGGAACCTCGATAACACGAACCTCTTCAATTGGAATTTTCGATAACTCGAAGAAATGCCATAACCCCTGCATTTTAATTTATGATAACTTGAATTTTATTTTCGCCCTCAACCGATTCAAGTTATCGAGGTTCAGTTGTATAATTAAGAAGTTTTTATTTAAATATTGACATAAAACATGTTTTTGCTATGTCTAACCTCATTAAAAAAAGACTAACATGAAAAACATAATTTTAAAATATAAAAAAAAGTTAAATAGGTCAATTTCAGAAGTTTTTTTAATTTTATAATATTCATATGTTTGCACAAGAGATAAAAATATATGATTTTATCCCTTAATTTCTAAATTGAATAACTTATTTGTTTATCTTGATATAATTAATATAATTAATTATGAATGGTTTATAAAATAAAACTTACGCAGCATCATAAAGTGTAGATGTAACTAAATGTTTAACATTGTTTTCTTCAATATTTTGATTCATTATTTGTACAGCTGTTTTTGATATATCATTAGCATATATTTGCTTAACTCCTGGAACTTCAAGAGCATATCTAATAGCTCGTAAACCAGTGGCTGCTAATGCTTCTAATATTTCTAAACCTGACTATAATGATAAAAAAAATTGTTTACTTACTAAATGTTAATCAATTAAATATAATTTTAAAATAAAAATTAACAAAACACATCAAACCAACTTCAATTTGTGTTCCAATTTCTAGTTTTACAGGTTCAGCTTGTGTTGTATTATTCTCATCAGGGGATCTTTGTCTTTTTCTGGTTTTCAGTTTTTCGTTATGATGGATTTCAGAAAATACTGATAAAACAGCAATACTGAAATAAATAAATAAAAAAAAAATAATTTTCAAGCAAAAAATACATTTTTAGTTAAATAATTTTAATTGTTTAGATATAGTGGAATAGAAGAATTTGTATACTAATTAAACACTTTATTATGATTAAACTTTATTCTATTAAATAATGAAAAAAAAAAAAAATTATTTTTATTCTGAACATTTAATCTATTTATAAGTTATACCTCTTAAATATTCAACTAAAAATAAACAATTTTCTAAGGAAATTAATAAAAATTTGAGAAAAAAATCAGTTAATTTTTATAGGATATTTTAAACCTTTTTAAGCGGTTACATAATTGAATAATTCAATGATATTTAAATTATACGTATATATACAGGGCCCCCACATGGGGGGGGTCAGGAGGACCCATGGTACTGGGGCCCGGACTTCCGAGGGGCCCGGCGTCCGAGCCGGGCTAATAATAATTACTTCAAAATATATTAGAAAAATGTTTTAAATAGTTAATTTTTTTTTCAAGATTCAAGTATTAATTATTTTAGGATTTTTTTAATCAACTCGAAAATCATATGGGAAATATATAGCTTAAATTCTAAATATTATAATATCACACCACTATTAATAACTTGAAAACAATTGATCGCCTATGAAATTTTTCCTTCTCTTTCCGTTACTAGTAATAACCAAAGTTGGTTTATTTATAAATGTATATACGTTGTATTTTTGTTCGTAATAATTTAGTTTTCTAGATATATAGATATATATAAATATAGATATAGATTAGTTGTCTAGATATAAATGTTAGTTTATATTTATATATTATATCGTTATGTTATATTATTGTCGTATATTTATTTTGTGTAAACATGCAGTTCTGTTCTATTTTCTACACATAGACATATGAAATATTAAAACATTTATTAATATTTATAAATATGTCTATGATTCTTCATTGACACACAAAAGTAGTGGTTATGTCTACGGAATTCATAATAACTAATTTATAAATAACTATGATAGGAACAAAATTTATAATCCGAATTGTAAGCAATATTTATATTTATACAATAACTGATAATTTGTTTCATTTTAGTTTCTACTATAACCGCGTATCGTATAGGCACGTCATACCTACAAATTTGTTGATATTTTATTTTTTAATTATACCTACCTACTCCTATAATTTATATTTAAAACTAATATTTAAGGTATATTCATGTTGAAAAATAAATTGTTATTTAAGAGGGGCCCG
This sequence comes from Schizaphis graminum, assembly GCA_020882235.1. Taxonomy (NCBI): domain Eukaryota; kingdom Metazoa; phylum Arthropoda; class Insecta; order Hemiptera; family Aphididae; genus Schizaphis; species Schizaphis graminum. Next base: position 66,380,548 of record CM037032.1, read on the forward strand.
GATTCATTTGTGTACCCGGGCCAAAAATATGATGTGGGGGGCCTGTATATATATTAGTATTCATAATATATTTATTTTTAATGTTTAACACAATAATAATGTAGGTATAATTTCACCTTAAATCTCTATTAAACTCTTGCACAGGATTATAAAATACTTTGCTAGAGCTAGGTACCCGAATTTTTGCTCTGCCTTCACTTATTTCTGTATATTCAGTTGAAGACTCCATCATATTGAAACGACAGCCACCTAAATAATAAATAATACAATTAGTATCAATAATTAACAATAATATGAAATAATATTTATAAAAAATTAATTAAATTTTTGTTAAATAATAGGTACCTTAGTTAAAATAAATGTCAAATAATTAATGAATTAATAAAATAGTAATTATAAAAGTTTCAGTTTTATCATAACTAATACACAAAAGTTACAAATTTTTAAATATTTGATTGCCTAATTAGTTATTTGAATTAAAAAAAAAATGGTTAATGATTAATGATTAATAACATAAAAAAAAATTTAATATTTTTGTGGTTTAAGACATGACAAACTGTAAATATACTATTTTTTTTATAGTTATATATTTTTTGTCATGATTTAAGATTTTAAACAATTTAAACTATACAGTTTTGAATGTTTTGATATCAAGTTATGTATTGTCGTATTGATGTCAAATGTCAATTGAGGTTATGTTCACCGGTATGTTTTCATTTTTGTTATCTAACATTATTTTTCTATCATTCTACCATAGTGCCATATTATTATAATATATATAGTAATTTATTAGTATTTAGTTAATTCGTTCATACTACATAGTTCATATTGGCTATTATATAGTACGTCAACTTTAAAGTTATTTGTTTTTACTATTATTACTTATTAGTTATTACTTTATTAGTTCTTTGCATTATATGTTAGTTACATCATGGTTATTTGGTGACTGAAGTTCAGTTTTCAGCCTAACCTAAGTTTGGTGATGTGTGTATAATATTTAGTAATTTTCTATAATATGCCTACAAATTAACATTTAATAGAGCAACATAAATATGGCACAATTTTTATTCCGAGGACTTCGACTATGCAACACTACTATTTTGAACAAAACAGCAGTGTGTTGCAAATGCGAGAGAAATACATTTAAACTGATATCAAACATACAACCATCATTTTTTTCATTGTTAAACAAGAAATTGTACAGTTCTCAATCTGAAAAAAAACCTGCTGAAACATTAGGAACGACACGTGCACTTGATCCATTAGATATATTTGGCGAAAATAAAGATGAAAGACGCAAGGAAAAAGAAAAAGCGATAAAAAACTTAAAAATAGGGTTCTTCTTCATAGGTGCATCTTTAATGATGGTTCTTGGCACTGGTCTTTATGTTTTAATGGATGACAATTATTATAAAAAAGATGAAGATGAAAAAGATATATATCCAGTACGTCTGTTTAAACGTGGACGTTTGGCCGTCAGAGAGTTTTTTGAATCGATGAGAGCACCTTCTTATGAAAAACTATTGCCTGATCCTTTGCCATACCCATATATCCAACCACCTTACACATTAATTATAGAAATGACAGACCTGCTTGTTCACCCAGAATGGACATATACAACCGGATGGAGATTTAAAAAGAGGCCAAATGTTGATCATTTCCTAGAGCAAGTATCTCAAAATTATGAAATAGTTGTATTCACTGCTTCAAATGGATTTAATGTTTACCCAATTTTAGACAGTTTGGATAAAAATAATGTAATTATGTATAGACTTGTTAAGAATGCAACTGACTATATTGATGGACATCATGTAAAAAACATTGACCGTATTAACCGTGATTTATCCAAAGTTATTATGGTTGATTGGAATGCAGATTCAGTAAAATTACAAAGGGAAAATGCTTTGGTAATACCCAGATGGACAGGTGAAGATGGTGATCAACAGTTGATTCAATTAGCGGAGTTTTTAAATGTAGTGTCAGCAAGTGAAGTGAATGATGTACGAGAAGTACTCTCATATTATAAACAGTTTGATCACCCACTTGAAGTTTTTAAAGAAAATCAAAGAAAATTATTAGAAATGCAAGAAGAACAAAAACAAATATCAGGCACACTTCCAATAAATAAAGCAAGAGGCTCGTGGAAAAATAAATATCTATATGGAAAATAAATTTTAACTGTTATTACATATTTGTATTTTTGTTTTTTATACCAAAAATAAAGTAGGTAGTAGATATTAATACTGCTCGTTTATTATTTACTTTATTATGGTTATTTTTTTAATTTAAAAAGTCACCTGTTCATGCTTAGTAGTAAAACTATTGAAAACACTTAAATAGTTAATTTATTAGGTATTATTTAGGTATATCTAGTTAATAAAATCATAAGTTGTAATAATATAAATCATTTTGTACTTCCTTAGAACATATCTAAGTAAATAACTTTTGTTGATTATAGATCTAATATTTATTTCACTTGATTAATAATTTTTATTAATAAAAAGTAAATTTGGACTACAAAATAATAGATGTTGAATCAATTATACTCAATATTTCAATGATATGTACCCCGTTGAGTTTATTACATAATAAGGCAACAATATAATATGATTGCCAAATTAATAGGTGTTCAAAAAGTTACTTCAATTATTTCTTATGAAAAATATTGTTTAGTTACATTTTTCACTTCAAAGTAATTTTCAACAATATTTCAAATACAGCATACCATATTTAGCCAGCACAGTGTATCAAATATCTATTAATCTTTAAAAACCTAATTTAATTGTTATGTGTATAGTGTATGTATTAAGTTTAAAGACTACTTATATAACAATAGCAATATTACTCATGAATAAAATTGTTATTTAAAACCTTAAAAATGTATACATCTATTTATTATTTAAACATATGCATAAACAAACTAAAATAATGTTATACTGCATTTAAGAATTGCACTTGATTTAAAAACAGGGGAGAAACTATTGAGAAAATGTAAGTATAATGTAAAAACTTATCAATAATATTTAAATAACACTGTGTACATGAATAATTCTACTATTTATACTACCTATTGTAAGTCATTACTAAAAAAAAACAGTTGTATAAAACATTTTTTTATACCTGTAAAAAACGCATTTACTTATAACTTCATATAAAAAAGCTTAAATTTAAAACATTAACATGAATATACATATATTAATTAAAATAGTATGAAATATATGATGAAATAATGTAATACATGTTTTGAAAATACATACCTAAAAAATTTTACTTATTTAGTAATTAATATCAGTTAAATATTAATATTTTTATTTAAAAAAATAGGTAAAAGGATTTATTATCAACTTACGTGTATTATAATATAATATTGGATATTGTTTTATTAAACATTTTATTCGATTAAAATTCATGGCTTATTTAAAATTATTGGTCTTCACAAATATAAAATAAATATTTAAAATTCTAAAACTTGAAAATATTATTTTAGATATAGATAATTGCATAAAATAAAACAATACAATTTAGCCTTGTTTGGAAAAAAAATTTTTTCTATATACTTAAGGTTTACAAATAATTCCGAGTTTGACATTATAGTAGTTTTACATTAAAAAATTAAAAAATGATTATTATTAACTTGGATTGTAAGTTAAATATACATTTATCTATGAAAAATACTTATTAATAAGCAATATACATTCTGTATAACTGATTATTACTTATTAATATTTTAAAATATATTCTTGAAATTATTTTTCATATTTATAAATGAAAATACTATGAAAAAGAAGTGTATCTCTGAGGTTTTAAACTTTTAACATATTTAACATTTTAAACCAATAAAAAATTAAACGAGGTAGACATAGAAAAGAGATAAACTAATAAATGATAACGATAAGCGAAGACTATTGTCATTAAAATTTGAAATTTCTTTATGAATAATATTACAAAATTTTTTATTTATTTTATATGTTTAATATAGGTATTCGAATCCTGAAAATTCACAAACTATTTTTAAATACATATAAATTTTGTTCTTAACTTTTTTTTATTCTTTAACCGGCAGTAGAGAAAGCTCTGTGTGAACAATACTATTTCTCTGCCGCCAATCTTCAATCGTTTATTGATCTATACAAATTTTACAAAAATATAATACATATAACATATTACATAATACATACAGTATTGTCAATTTTACAGTATATTATCTTCTACTTTTAATGCCTGAGGTTTAAAATTTTTAAAATCTAAATATTACTTCGAAATGACGAACTTATTCATACCTACAATAATTTAAAAAATACGTTGAAAAGGAGTACTCCGAATACCTACTTATACAATTTTATTTTATGATAATTTTAACTTATAAACTTATAATTTCGGTTTCCTTATTATTTTCTTATATGTATCTAATCTAACCCATGGCTAAATTTAGCCATGATCTAACCTACCGACCCCCAATGATTTATTGAATGTTTGTAATTCAAACTGGCTTTTCACAGAATCAAACGCCAGTTTTTATTTTATTTTTAAAATAATGACAGTATTTGTTGCTGTTTACAATAATTACAAAAACCAAAATTATACTTTAAGGAAATTCATAGTATTTTTTTATGGATATTTTGGATAATATAGTTTATAAAAGAAAATAATATTAAATTATTTTGATTTGATTTTAAGAAAGATTTTTACAATTAAAATCATTCAAAAATTGAAAAACTACAAAAATTTAAATTTTAGTAATAATCGTATAGATTAGTAAAGTATAGTTAGGAACGTATAGTCGTTAGAAAGAAAACTAACTTTTAGCTCGATGAACATTTTTATTTCATTTTAGCATTCAAAAAAATTTAACGATTTTTGTGTTTTGTGTTCATAATTTATAGTTTAAAAATTAATTGTCTTATGGAATAGCAATCTAGGGTCCGGCCAAGCCCTCCAACATCAAGCCAATTCAGGCTTTTCAATCAATTGCGCTAAAGTTAATAACCAAAGCCCCCTGGTATGTTTCTAACTTTACCTTACACAATGACTTAAAAATAACAACTACTACTGAATTTGCCAAAAAAATGTTCAAACGTTTCCACCAAAATCTAAGCACGCATAACAATACTTTAATATCACACATGTACACCCCCACCCTCCCAAAAAACCCACCACGTAGACTAAAGCGTAAATGCTGTAGAGACCTATTAAAATTAAATTAGTAAAGGAGGTGTTACCATTGGGTTTCTTCCTCAATCACGATATTCGTGTTACTTTATTCTTTTTTTTTTTTTATTAAATTTGCTTATTGTAATTATTGTGTAGGTACAGATTGTAAATTGTCTTTCTTAAAAAAAAAAAATTATATTATTTGCTATCATTATTGTCGTTAACATCTTCATATTCTCGATAAAGTTTATTGTATTATTTTTTTAAATTTACATATCTATATCTAAAGGACACAACCTCTACTTAAAACAGACATTTTTACAAAAAAAAAAAAATAAATGACTTTTGCATCTTGCATGAAAGATTAGATTAGCAGATTAGATATATTGTTGTTGTATGATGTCTTTACTCTGCAAATTGAATAAAATCAAACAACTCAATTAACTCTTCCATTCTGTATTTCTCTTACGTATTAAATTCAATTTCAATTTTAGTGATTTTTAATTATACATTTAAATACATTCATCACTTCGTTCAGAATCTAAAAAAAAATGAATTCACTTGGCAACTAAAGGTTCGTGTATACATAATATCATTACTAAATTAATAATAATAAATTAGAATTTACCTAACTAGAATAGGAGTTAGGACTACTACTTACTAGTAGAAAATAATTTTTTCCGTATTTTAAAATATGATTTGTGATGTATTATAGTATAAATACATATAAAAACACATAATACAATATGATTCGTTGATTCAAAATTGTGAAATTCATTGGAAAAATAAATTACATTTTTAGTTTATTCCATGAAATCCTTGTGTTTTGTTTATCTCGCTCTAACAATGATTATTTCATATTTCTCTTTCCAAGCACAAACCTCTCTTTTTATTATGTTCTAAGGCCGTGATGTTGATGTAACGAAATTTTATCTTTTACTTAACTGAAGTCTTAATTATTTCATTTTATATTATTTTACAGTTTTGTCAGTTTTGACTTTTGATAAGATATTGTTTACATTATTTGATACATTAAAACAAGTGTTATAGTCAAACTGTTAAATGTTATTTTATTAGTTTTGTTATTAACTATTTAGAGTTAAAACAACTGTAGAACATCAGGTAGAAAAGTGTTTTACAAGTTGTTTAATTTTCTCTAGACAGTACAACATTCAAAATGGATTCCGATGTGGACTCAGAACTAAAATCAGATTTCACATCATACCTGGAACACATATCCCAAAGAAAAGTATGTTCTTATAATAATTATTTATGAATATATATAATTGAATTATTGTTGTATGTAAACGCGTAGAAATACCAATATAATACAACGTTGACTGAACACAGTTACTCGTCATCCGAATATCAACAAGATAATTTGTGTTCTACAATTCAAACATTATTCATACACAGATTTGTTCAAAAGTAAGTCTAATTTACCACCTAGTTCGAGTTATTTAATTGACACATTTATTTTTATTTTTAGTGAAAATTCTACTGATGAAATTGACATTGAAACAGTTGACAAAGATGTGAAGTTATTAACATACAGACCTGAAGTTGAAACTAAATCAATAGAATCATATAGAAATTCAAAATTACCTAGGGACCCTGAAACGTGGGAAGATAATATTAATAAGTATGTTTGCAACTTCTAATATCATTATAACAATCCCGAGTTATTCAATATATATTTTTGAACTGCATTATTTTTAATGCAACTCAAAATTGTTTTGTACAACTGAATATGATATGTCAATGACATTATTATTCAGAAAATAATAGAAGATATGTAAATAATTGATATTGCCTAGTCATTGACATCATGAAGCAATTTAATTTGGACCTAATAATAATAATATGTCAATTAACATTATTATTTGTTATAGAACACGGTGGAATAAACTAGAACGTACTTTGTTTGAAAGAGCTCTATCTATTTTATATGCAAATCGCCTATCGAGATTAACGTATGAAGGTACAGTACAAGAATATGTTCAAAGAATCATCAGCACTGAAAAATCAGTAGCTGAAATGCACCATTTATTAACTAATTACACTCACTGGGATATATCATTGTCGCAATGGTTACATGGACTATTCATTTCAAATTTACCAGATGACTATCTTGCATCCTATATTGATATATTAGAGGTATTTAAATTATTGTTATTATTATTTCCATTTTACTTTTATGTATAATTATATTTTAATAGAAATTGAAACAAATTGCTCCAACGTTTGTAAATGATATGATATCAGCAAATTCAATAGGACGTTCTAAAGAAGAAATTAAATCAAAATCAATTACCTTAGATGAACCTGTTGATCCGTTCAACTATATGTTGGTAACTTATCCACCTGTAAGTATAATAAATGCTTTAAATGTTATGTGACTAATTATATTCAATTAAGTAAAGTTACAAAATATATTTTAGCTAAAATTACCAAAAAATCCTGTCATCATATTAGTACCTGACTTTCCTGGGTATTGTACACAACCAAATACGAGGACTTATGATTGGATGAATGATTTATCATACTTAGCAGAATTAGATGTTGCTTTGGCAGCAAAAGGTAAACAAAGCATATACATTGAATGATAATTTATAGTGTAGATTCATTTTTTTATTTTTTAAAACAATAATACAAAACTTATACAATGGAACCTCTATAAGTCTAATTTTTGATAACTTAAGGAATAACTCCTGTTTTTTAATGCATGTATTATGTTGGATAAATTTTCTCAATAATTCGAACCCCGCTAACTCGAATTTCTAGACAAGTTATTTGATTGAATTTTAGCTTATAACTCAAATTATTAGACATACAAAAATTACTAAAATATTTTATATGTATATAGACACTTGTATGATTATAAAAATAAATTAGTTTTTTAAATTCACCATAACTTAATGATTAATTTATTGTTATGCATTAAATAAATTACCTTGTACAAGTATGTAAATTATTTTTTAATTAAATTAATAAATAATTATTGCATTTTATCGCAGTTCCATGGGATTATGAAGAGTACTCTCGTGAAGAAGAATTAGATATAGAAACTAGTTTAGAAGCCATGGTAGATGCTACAAGAAGTAAAGTTATATCAGTACGATCTGAAGATGCCAGCAGACCTATTATCCTAGCTGGTGTTGGAGTCAGTGCTGCTATAGCTTGCCAAGTAGATATATTTTATTAATCCGTATTTTTATCATCATAGTATTAAAAAAATATAATACTAAATAACAAAATATATTGATATTAATGGAAATATAATTTCAATAGTAATATATTGTTATGAATATACTGCTGGGTGTCCTCATTATTCATAAGGAGTGGTTCATTTAACCCATAACACTAGCGCAAGCACCTTCACGTCACTTTGTACCAGAAATCGTTCATTTGGACTTAGATTATTTTTCAATTAAATTAAATATTTGGACTTAGAATAATTTTTCAACCAGTTTAATAAAACACTTAGAAATATTTTGACTATTTTATTTCGACACGACCTGTATTTTTCGACAAGCTGCTGGCCCACTACAGTGGATTCTGGTAAATATGGGAATCCGACTAATTTGAGCAATATGATCTGGTCCCAATACAAATAGTTAATACAACTAATTTCGGTATTTATGGGCAAACAGAGGCACAGTGCTAGTCCCGACGTGCCCACATTAAGCGGATTTCACTATATAACTGTTATAACTTATAAATTATAATTTGGATTGGGTTAACAGAATATACAAAAAATATATAACTGATTAAAAAGGACACTGCCCACCTGCATAAAACATATAGTAAACTTATATTAACCCTTTAACAGGAGACCTATTTTTCATATTAAATAAATTATAAAAATGTGGCATATTTGAAAGCCACTTTATTTTTCAAAATCAACCGCCAAATATTTAATCAGGTCATAGCTACAAATATAAATTTATGTTATTTATCATTATCACTCAATGTTATCTCTTGAACAGTGAATGCATTTCGCGGTTATGTTATCACGGTGTGTTATCATGGCTATACCAAATGAAAACCTATATTTATTATAATAAATGTAATTAAAAAAAAATTAAAAATACTTCTGTTCATTAACTGTTTTCTGACAAGTGGGTATGCAACATGCCACTAACATATAAAAGGTCAAGCATGACCAATTTTGAGTTAGATTTACTTTTATTAATTTTAGACTGAATTTTTATATTTTTTTAATTTTGAAGTTAGTTATTAGCATTTTTATGTTTTAAAAAAACCTACGTTTAAATAGATGAATGTTCTTCTAAGATATGTTAGGATATCGTACCTGCGTATGGTGTTACTTATGGATATGGGTATTTTAGTAAGTTATACCATGAGAACATTGAGAACTTACTGATAAGCTTTTGAAAATATGGTTCCAATGTTCCATTATTCTCATTGTTTTGTACTTAATCTCAAAAAGCCTCGTATTGTTTGTTTCTCTTTATTAAAAAACAAAATATGTCGATCTTTTCCTCAAAAAAAAACTATAACCATGTAGGGAATCTATGCCTAACCCTGATGATAAACTTCAATAAGTACTATCCAGTATCCATTATTTTATTTTTATAGATTTTATTTTTGAACTTCAAATCCCAAAAGGTGGTTTTTATTTATTCTACTATACTTAAGACCCATTTTTAACCTAACCTCATAAATTAAGAACAAAATTAATATGTTTAAATATATTTTTTTCTTTTGTCGTTGAAATTTAAAATGAATCCTTTATCATAATTATATTTACATAAAATATTACTTGCTACCAAATAATAAACAATAAATATGTATAGTTTTTAAATTTTAATAACACATGTATAAATATATTTTAAAGATATAAACTAAAATTTTTTTATGTCTTTTAGGTAGCTGTTTTAGAAAAAGTTGAAGGATTAGTATGTATTGGATTCATTGTTAATTCATCCGAAGTAAAAAGAGGTTATGAGGGTGATTGTATTTTGGGTCTTGAATGTCCTACAGTTTTTGTGACTGGCCAGTTAAGCATATTTTCACCGTACGTTGTTACTTATTTTTATTAGTACATTGAAAATAAATTATTCTTAATAAAAATTTATAAAATGTTGTAGGGTTTTGGATATGGAAGAATTAAGAGTAAAGCTTAAATGTAAGACCAATCATATACTAGTTGGTGGAGCAAATGATGAATTGGTCATGAACCATTCTACTAAGATGAGAGAGGCAGTCACTCAAAAACTAGTAGACAGATGTGTTTTGGTATAGTTTGAACTTGACACTTTTAACAGAATGTCACACCCACATGTGGTATTGTTTCTGTCTTACAAATGTATAGCATATACAATTCAGTAGAATTAATTTTATGTTTTTAGCTTAAATGTTAGAATGAACTGTATTATCAAACTTTTAATTCTTTTATTGGTTTGTTACGTTATTTTAATTTTTAAGTGAGTTATAATTTCATTAAAATATTAAATAATAAAATATAAAAGTTCTCATAATGTACTTAAAAATTAAAATATTGTGAAACACCAATGAGAAAGCACAGAAAATGTTTTGATTGTAAGTCAATTCACTCTAATATTTAAGCAGACAACACAAAACTGGTTAAACTAAGCTTAATTTTGGTAGGTTGTAAGACAATGACAACACATGCAGGTATGGCGTCTTCTTAATAATTAAATTTTGACAAATATTTATGGTTAAATTTTTTTATAGGAAGAAATTGGAAATTTCTTAAAAGACATTTTGGAACCTTCACCAAAAATAACTCGTAAGCCTGATGTTGAAAATACAGATTTTAAAAAACCCGTGTTCTCCAAAAAAAAACCTACTAGTAAGATTTATTAATATATATATATTTTTTTTTGTGTGGGTTAAATATTAGTTATAAAAATGTTCTGGAATACAATAATATAAATGTATAATATTGTATACAAACAGTTTATAAGTTCATTAGGTTAAAAACTATACTCTGTCCAAAAAGAAAACATGCCAATTCTGTATATCCCTATGTAACACCTTGCCTCTAGACTGGTTTCACTATGGCTGGTATATGGTTATTGTGTGAGAATCTGCAGAAGTACCAATTTTCATCAGGTCACTGCATGTTCTCATGTCGGACAGAGTATAGATATTACATTAAACTCACTGTACATTATATAATTCTATGGTTACAAACTTACATGGCAACTTTATATTCAGCATAGAATTTTTTTTTTTTAAATTAGACAAACCTTTAGCACGTCTCAACAAAGGAAACCAAAAACTTATCGTTTCTGCCAATAAACAAACTCCGAAGAGACAAACTACAAATCGCAAAACTATTAAAACACCAGGCTCTTCTAATGCATTGATTAAAGATGAAGAACTTATGCCTCCACCTTCATCTGGTATTAATCAAGAATATTATCTTCAATGTGAAGATCCTGACTCCACCATAAATACTATTCGTAAGTACTTTTAGATAATATTACATAAATCACAAATTTTACTTTTTATAACTCCATATAAACAAATATTTTTAATTATAACAAAGATTAAGTATACAATAAAAACTCCATGTCGATAATTTATTGCTCATTTTATCTTAATTTGGATTCTACTCACTAGTGGCATGAAAGCAGAAAACGAATAGATACTTATTTCCCACCTCCTACCTTCATGCACCACAAATGAGTCAAATCCAAATTAAAATAATTAACAATAAATGATTGAATTGACCTTACCATTTTCATGATATTTATTATGCTTTTATGCTATTTACTACCTTTGGTGATTTCGCATTATGAACAATGAGGTAACTGTTGGCAATAGTAGTCTGAGGAGCTGATTGCTCTCATTGACCGCAGACAGTTACCTCGTTGCTATTAACGCAAATCTCCAACTGCAATAAAGAAAAATTATTATGTTATGATAACATTTGTTATTAAAAATTAAGTGTTAAATGTTCTTAAGGTTATTTAAATTTATTTTTTAGAACAAGAAGAAATATTTATACCTAAATTAGGAAATCAAAAATTTTCTACTCTAGCAGAATTATTACAGGAACAAGACAATTTCAATTTCAATGTTTCTCAATCAAGTATGTTTCAGCTCAATACTAATACATATGCCTATATGTATATTGTATTTGCATCCACTAATGATCTATTTTTCTTTAAAATATTATAGCTTCATCTTTAACATCTATGAATGGTTCACCTGTAATGATCACACCAGACCAAAAAAATATTGTAGTATGCAGTTCAAATTTTCAATCACTACAAAATCAAACGACTGCTCCTGTCATGGAAGAAATCACACCTGATCAAATATTGGATATGCCAATAGTCTTTGCAGATGAACCACAAGAAGAAGTAGTTAAGCAAAGCGTTGATAATGGTTCCTATTTCATTACAAATATAAATGAATTTAATGAACGGAAAATGGTTGTTAAAGAAGAACCTGTTGATGAAGACGAAGATTTTGATGTTTTATGCCCTACTGTGTCTAGGACTACAATTCCCGAACGTCTAAAAATTAAACAGGTATGAATAATAATTAATAATTACTTAATAAGACTTGAGTTGACATGTTCTTTATAACTATGTAATATGCTCTTAAAAATATACATAATATAAAATATCACAGTTATATTAGAGCTCTATACTCCAAACAACACGTAGACACATCACTTTCAATTTTTATAATATTTTATGTTTTTAAATTTGATAGGTTGCATATGACTCGCCTTCCAAAGTGAAGTTAGTAGTGAACAAAGCGCCGAAAAGCCTAGTACCCAGTGGTTACCAAACATTTTCTGTTCCCAGTCAAAATACAGGAAATATTCAATTTGTAAACAGATTACCCATATCGGCTGGTAATAAAATTAGAAGAATTGAAGGAGGAATAAATTCTAGGATTATGCCAAAAACTGTTTCTATCCGTCAAATACAAGACAGTAACCTCCCCGGTAACCTCAAAATACTTAAAAGCGCAACTGGACAACAAATACAGCTGAATAAAATTAAAACAATGGCAACCACCCAAAAATTCAAGAAAATAATATAATACCAAATGTTAAGACTATAGTGATGAAGAAGATGCGCACACACGATCTTTACAAGTTGCTGTTAACAAAAGAGAGTTAGTTAATAAAATATTTATATTTATGTTTATATATGATATTACATATTATTATTGATGTATTCAATTAATTATACTATACGTCACAAACATATATATGAACACGAATAAATCCGTTTTATTTTTTGCGGTTTGAAAGACGTAGTGACTTTTTTCAATCTCAGTGGCATTCTGTTTGTACGTTTTCCAAATCTAACCATTTGCACTTTGGTCCACGCAAAAAAAGGTTTTCTCAGTGCTTTGATTACATGGCGTATGCTTATTCTCCACCAGCGGACAGCTACGGAAGTCTTGTCATACGGCTTATCAAAACGAGGACACTGTGGTGTTTTGTTGGCGCAACGTTGAAGAAATGCGTGTGTAGGCGTCAAAACGTGCATTTGCTCAAATTTCAACATGACTCTAAAATAAATATGTTTAAGTCGCATACATTATTTAATTTGGCAAAATTACAAGTGTTTGTTTATTCTTTTTTTATTGTTCATCAATCATCAGTGTTACCTGGGTTCATCGCTATTGGTCAGAGACAACAGTATAATGGGACTGGGAATCTTCTGTTTACGTCCCTTCACCGGCTTGCCAAATAGCCCTCTTTGCTCAGCCATTCGTATCAAATGGTTAGCGTCAAAAGTCATCAATTCCTTGTAAACAAACAATACAATGTTGGAGTAGTAGTTGTTTTCATACATACCTGCTCTGCTAATAGAAATACACTTAATAATATGTCAGTTTCCTTCATAATTTTACAAATTCTCAGAACAATATAATTTTGTAAAATGTGTGTAAATTAATAATGATTGAATATTTTTATATTTGGGGTGTAAATAAAAACCATAAAACGATTACAACAATAATAGTTAATGACATGTCTCTTTTAAATACAATAATAATTAATACACATTTAAAAACTCCATGCTGTAGGATTATACTACAAAAAAATTATTTAAATTGTATTTACTAAGATGCATACACAGTAAGACTATAGCTTATAGCTATTCCTATATGCCTAAATATACGTATATTTTATAATTAATTTTGAACAATATATTTTTTATATACCTGAATGGAAATAGTTAATTACTTGCATGTTACTCACCACTCTTTTGACGGCGGCCAAATAAAGACTTCCAGTAACATGATTCTTTTCCATATTCTCAATTGTCTTATCCGGATACAGTATCATCGTCTCAAACCGATCTTTGTCGGGAATCTTAATATGAATTGTAAACACACGCGCATGTGGTTTTTAACAAAAATATTCCTAATTCCTAGTCTTATTAAGAAACTTTTCTTTCCCAAAATACACTAGCTTACAGATAAATAACATTTTCGTTATTTATACCTTAAAAGAAGAAACTAACGTCATAGCCAGGCGCGGACTGGTAAAAAAGGGCACGGGATGCTACATAATTTATAGGGCAAATTTAAAATAAGTAAATTATTTATAAAATATTAAAATATTACGATATTTTATTTTATTTAAATAAAGTATTGAAAATACGTAAAAAAACGTAAATATATATTAAGTTACAACAAACATTCAAATAATACAATATTAAATTACTTTAAATTCTTCAGTTGTATGATAAAAAATAAAAACATATTTTAGGGCAAGGGATGCTGTAGCATCCCAGCATCCCAGCCAGTCCGCGCCTGGTCATAGCGTATTTTGGATGAAGGTTTAAAAATTTTAATTTTTTTTTTTTGAATACGTTAACTTATTTTAACAATTTTTTTTTTTACAATGCTATACCTTTCGGTAACTAGTAAGTATCTATGCATACCTAGTAATATGCATATAGGTATTTATTAATAAATTTCTTAGTTTTTGGGTTCGAAAAATAATTATTTTGTTAGACTTAAACTTGATAATAGGTTTTTCTATTATTAGAAAATTCAGCTGAATAAATTATTATTATTATTTATTCAGCTTATTGTTTAAAAATAAATAATAATATAGTTAATTTGAAATAAGAAAACAAAAACTTAGAACCTCGGTCCTCGGGTACCTAGATTTTAATAGTTTCATGAAGTAATGATATATATATATATTTCTAGAAAGTAATGAGAATTTTCTACTTGTCATCTTTACGTCCTTTGAATAATGTCAAATAAATCTTAAAATTAAAAAATATTGAACTCTGTTTGCAATATGTGTCTTCCAAGTTGTTATATAAATATGACAATAATATAATATATTTTATATCAATTATCTATATTTATTTTTTATAAACGGGTTCTGATTTTTACGTATATATAATATCACTATAAAAAAAATGGTTCATTAATAAAGGCAGGTGTAATTTTTGCACCACCTGTGTTTATTTTGTTTATAATTGTGAATAATGATTAATGAATATACTGTAAATATGTATTATATTATTATACTATAATAATGTACTACTAGTCACTACTTCATATACAAACCTGAACCGGATGGAAAACTGCCGGTCGCCAGGGTGTTTCAACAGAAGTGCTGAATTTGTTGCTATCTTCGGCGCTCACCGATGAATAATTGTCCATGTTGTGCTTCTCGTACGCCCATCCGTTCATCTCTTCTACCACCGCCTTGACCATACCACCGTTTTCCAGCTCCAACCGGGAATGCGTTTCGTATACTACGATTTGCACCTATTACGCACAGAACATATTATATTGAATATAATATATATATTGTAATAGATACGTGTACGGCCCGATATAACTTGGACAAAAAGACAACATTTTAATTATATTATATACATATTTCATAAAAAAATAAATATTTTTATTATTAATTATTAATATTGACATAAATAAATTTCACAAATAGTAATTTAATTTTCAATAAGCGAAAGTTTTAATGAGTGGACAGACAGTCGACGAAGCTTGTATGAATAATCAATTTATCTATATCGACGTATTTGGGCTGTATTCGTTTATCCGGAAACTATGTTGTGGCGCCATTTACATGAAATCTTTAGGATGCACCTTAAAATGCTAAAATTTCAGTACAAATGGGTAGTCACGACTCGTGGAGATGAGAGAAGTGAGATGGTTATGAAAGTTTGAATTTTTATTGGATACGTACCTATGTCAAAATATTATTTTGTTACACTTTGTACTGTTGGAAGCGGAAGGTCTTTAGAACAGTGTGCAGATTTTTAGACATACAATTGTAAAAGGATGCTTTAAAGTAATTCAATGAAAACATTTTGATTGAAAGGTTCGGATTTTGTTTTTGTGTACGTCTTCAAGGACTTAACTATGCTATAACTGGTTTCTGTAATTATATATTTCTATGCATAGGTACCCGCCACCCGGTACCTCTAGGTAGTTAGGCCCAAAATATAGAAAATTTAAAATTTAAATTGTAATATATTTTAAACAGATTACCCACTTGAGGTTTAGACATGGCCATCCGCAGAGTATCTCTCTGATCCAACATACAAGGTATGTCTGACGACTCTTCGGTGTAGTCCAATGATGCCACGGCTCTAAGCAACGTCAGGTCTCCACCTTTTGAACACACCAACTGAACGGGGTCCGTGACCTGTACACGTAATTTTTCACTAAATCACTGTATTATATAGGTAACTACGTCCTATTGTATGTATGGGTGTTTTATCACAAGTGTCAAAGTGTTTCACAGTTTTTCCTATAGTAGTAGTAGTATATATTCTAATATCCACCCAACAAAAATAAAAACAATATTCTTATATAAACGTTATTTAATGAAAATTATAAAATGTCGTACCTAATTTTTGTTAGTTTGTTACATAATATTAAGCTGCCAACATTGATCGTGTTTTATTTTTATTGTTTTTCAAAAGCTATTAGGTATTTTGAAACTTTTTCATTAACCCTCTAAAAAAAAGTAAAAAGTAGAAAAGGTAGTTAAAGCGTTAAGTAGACAGTAGTACACCTTTAATGGTACATTGAAGCCTTAAAATTGAATTGAAATAATTTCTCCTCTGTTCAAAATAGACAATTATTTATTTTAAAAATTTCAACACTAAGTTTATTAGATTTTTTAGTTTGATAAAAATGATTTACTGGCAATCATCGGTACTTTGCCATCCGCTAACAACATAGTCACATAGGTACCGTACAATGATATTTTATGATTAGACATCATAGACATCAACTACTATGTACATGCGGTAAGTCTTAAGGAAAATATTATTTGTGTTTTTACAATATTTATGTATTATTTATTATTACTTTTATTAAATAAATAAAGCAACAAATTAGGTTTCGAAAAAAAATTGTTTGGTTCGGTAAATTACCTAATGAATAATCTACTTATTCTTTGCCTAATGATTTGTTGTACGGGGCCACATTGCACTGAATGTTCAAAATTAAATATAGGAATAAAATTACTGTTTTACATATTGTATCAATTTAAGCTCTACTTTTAGCACTCAGCAGTCAGCACACAATCTAGTATAATATATTATGACGATCTTACCCCAGTATTGGTGTTTGGTGGTGTAGCCAGAACGGACACGATGTCCAACGATAGCTGATTGTTGGAGCTCAACTGGAGGAAATCTTCCGTGAGCAATTTGCAGTTTTGCACGCCCAGGCTAACGAAATATTTGTAATAGTCGTTTTTCCTTGAACGAATATAAAATATATACAAGTTAATAGACCATAGTAATAATTACATTATATTTGTGATATAACAGTCGGTTATTTCGATGGCATATTAGTAGAAGATTAAAAATCAAATAAATATATACAAACGTATTATAGTTTACAGAAGAATAGAAAATGAAATATTATCGTATACTCGTCTCATTAAAATATATTTATTTTTACATTTAATAATTATGTCATGTATTTTAATTTGTATTATTATTCAAAATGCAGTAAAAAAAAATGCCCGAGTCAAATTCAAGACCATCATACGTTGGAATTTTTTCGTATTACTTTTACTATTTTTTACTTTATACTGTATGCTGTGGCTCCGAACTTAGATTTTTTTGAGAAGCAAAATTCAAAATTCTTGTCCCACCCGTCCACTTTACACGATAAATTCATTTAAGAAGTGAAGCGATCGCTTCACATGACGTATATGACTCATATAATATGAGTTCGGCGCAACTGACTTTATGTATATTGCGTCGGATACAATGTAAAATATGCTTTTTCAAACCTTTCGGCGGCCCCGTAAACGATCAGTGATTGCTTCCGTTTGAACAACAGAGATGCCAGGTAGGCGACAGCCGTCTGGATCGTAAAATGCGTCTGAGCTACGTTACCGCACAGCTTGTTGGCGCTCATCGTTCGGTCCAGCATGGCGGGGCCCAAACAATATCTGCGTTCCTGTTATAAAACGAAACATTGTAATTTATACCAATTTAAAGTTATATGCAGCAGATACCGTATATATATATATATATTATACCGTGTGTTCAATTTTAAAGGTAACAGGAAATATTTCGAACGCATGGCCTTTAATTTGATTCGGGTTTTTTTTACAGGGTACTGCAGGACATATAAATTATAAATACATAAAATACATAAATACACTGTGCGCATGCACAGTAAAATAAAAATTTCTTAAATAGGAACCACCATTTTGACACTGGATTTGAATTGCTCTATTTTTTTTTTAGCAACTTTAATTAATCCTTACAGTTTTTTGATATCTTCAAAATTGACATTTTTAAGACAGACGAAAGTTTTAAATTAGGTGATTTGTAATTATAGGTATTATCATAATAATTTATTTTGATTAAAACTACAAGATGTATTTGTTATTACATTAAATTTATAAAAAAATATCATTGGAGTTTATAGATAAATTATACCTACAAATGTGTGATTAAGATAGAGCGTTGTAAAATGCGATAATAATTACAAATCACCTAATTTAAAATTTTCGACTGTCTTAAAAATGTCATTTTTTCCCCAGGGTAAAAATGTAATATCTATTTAATATTTGTCTACAGTGATATTATCTATTATCATTGTCTACTCGTATCATATGATTTATGGAATCAAGAAAAATTTAAATTTTCATCTGCAATAATAAAATGAAATGTTTGATATCGATACAAAAATCGTGAATGTTGTGAGTGTACCTATAACGGCGTGTGTACACGTATCTATTGTTTTAAAACGTATTTTCTTTATTTCGATTATGTGGAGAAACATTATTTTTATTTACAATTCAACTCCGTCAGTGAGATATTGAGGAATTTTCTATGGTCAGTACTCGGGGTATCAGTTAGTTTTAATTCACATCAATCGTTCATTTTTTGATTTCTTACTAAAAACAGTAACAACCGAATACTAAATAGGTATCGTACCTACTAATGTACTAACTCGTATCACGCGTATGCTGAGAATATTTTTATGATATACTTGTTGCAAAAATTGTTGGAAACTATTAATTAATAAATTTTAATTTATAAACATTCTTGTTGTGTATTTAAAAAAAATTGTGTCGGTATATGCAAAAGTGAAGCTTGTCAGGCACCCAACGGTAGTTGTGACTTTCCGCACTAGATTATTATTTTACATTATATACCTGGAAACAACAATATACGTATACCTATACACAGTGTATATTGTATACAAATTACAAGTCCTATACATTAGATGCGTGTCGGACTTCAGTTTACACAAATGGCAGACTGAAACGCACGCGTCTCAAATAAACCAAAGTCTTGAGTTATAGACTCTAAGTCCAATTAATTAGAACCGACTGAAATAAATCATAATATATGAAAAAATTGAGACTCTGACAGTCTGACAAGAGACATTACACATCTATCACCAGCAGTAGTGGGATTCTATCGCATGCTCGCAATAATAATAATAATGAAACAAAACGCCCTTGATACCTAAATTGATTAAATGCGTTTTGTTTGGTTTAAAAAACTCATACTGTCGTTGTTAATTAATTAAGACATAGTCCATTTTTTTTCAATATTTGTTAAATGATACGAAAATTCTAGGTAGGTATAGCAATATGGCGGCTTCCTATTATTTGTTTCATTTGTTTTGATTTTACTGATCTCAGAGTCCAAAACTATAACCATCTCGACCCAAAATAATATAACAAATGTCAATAGTACATTTTATTAATTATTAAAATATTGAAAATAATTTTAAATCTATATGCATTATATACATTTATTTATTTTTGGTCATTTTTTTATTTTTATGTTTTTGATATTTTTAATACTTTTCGGCTATTGAAATTGCTTACACAGGATATTATAACTCTACCAGTAACCAATAAATACATTTTGAAATATTTATAACAATACAATTACCTAATAGTTTTAGCATAATTCAGTAAAATGATTTATATATATTATAAATATATTGGTACTTATGTGAAGAATTTTGTGGAAATGATTTAACCCTTTGAAGCACAGGATTTTTTATTTCTGATTTCTTAACTTTAATTGACTGTTTCCTATTATTTTACAATACCATATTATAAAAAAAATAGTAAAAAAATAGTTTTTTAAATTGTTCATTAAAAAAAAAGGTGGTATACCATACTTACCACCATGCATGTACCACCTTTTGTATTAGGTATAATATAATTTTTTTATTGTACCAATTTAAGCATATTATACACATTTATTTTCTTTATTTTATATTATAACATAAATCAACACAATTAATATTGATTGATAAACCTTTTTATTTTTATCATATAGGTAAATAAAATAGTTATGATAACCTTTTTCAATATAAAAAACAACAAATTAAAAATTAACATAAATGAAACTTAAAATCATTTGACTTCTCGTCAAAATATAAATGAAAATATTGTCTACTAAATAAAATAAAAACAACGTGTTATAAAAATATATAAAACAAAATAAATTAAATAAAACTAATTTATTTTTGGTGAAATAGCGCAAAACAGTTCCTACTTTTCCCTAAACATAGTGGTATATTGCAGGTTACACACAGCCATTCTGTTCTTTTTTGATTTTTTTTTGTGCTGCAATGTCCACATCTTCTTAACGTCCCACGGGTGGGCTGATGTACAGAACTTTGGAAACGAACTTCAGGAGAAATATGTGGCTTATGTTTGGAAATAAGACAGGAACTACTATTTTTTTTTGGTGGTTGTAGTTGATTTGGAGCTAATAAACCATCAACTATTCGCCTTCGAAAGTCTTTCATAGAAATCTTTTCTTTAGTAAGTTCTTTAAAAAGTATGAAAGCATTAACTATAGCCATATCAAGAAAATGAAAAAATAACCTATGCCACCATTTTCTAGCTTTTCGGTTGATTCCATATGCTGCTTTTAGCTGATCAAAAACATCAACATTATTCATATTATTATTGTAACTTATAAGCACTGTTGGACAGGGGACCATAGTAGTATTTCCATCTTTGAGTTTTCTTTTTACTTGAAAAGTCTCATTGGGTGAGTGTAAGGATGATATCATATGAACAGGTTTATTATCCATCCATTTGTAAACTGCTATGTTGTGATTACTTACATAGTAATCAAAGTCTCCTCTTTTTAAGTTTTTGTCAGGTAAAAAGTTTGGGAGGTATTTTCTATTTGACCTAATTGTACCACATGCATAAATTTTTTTTTTCATTAGATTTTGAAAAAGTGGATAACTTGTAAAGTAGTTGTCAATGAATAAAATATGATTTTTTCCTTCTAAACCAATCATGAGGTCATTTACTATCCTTTCACCTAATAACTTTTCCACACCACCTACAACTTTTCCAGTATAAACTTGAAACTTTGACGTATACTTAGTTTTATCATTGAGCATCCAAATTTTGTACCCCCTTTTGATCGGCTTTTGTGGCATATATTGTTTTATAGTAGAGCGGCCTTTGAATTTTACCATTGACTCATCGATTGTAAGATTTTGAGTAAGATTTTTGGATTTTTGAAGCATGGTGGTATATATTTAATATGAAAACGTATTATTCAAAACCTTTATCGTTCTATTTCAAGTGATGTAGTAGCAAATGCCGTAACTTTGAAAGGTAAGGATTATCCAGTAGTCCAGACTTTCATAAAAATATTTAAAAGGTAAAAAAAAAACATACGTTTAAGCTAAAGAAAAAGTGTGTGTGTGTGTGTGTGAATTAGGCTAAGGTAATTAAACAATTTTAGATAATTTAGAAAAATTAGAAAAATAATTATATGTAATGTTGGACCAAAAGTTTCAACTTACCTAACCTTTGGTAACTATTTGTGTAAGTATAACTAATTAGTAAATATATAATAACAATTAACATTATACATTTAACTATTTATTGAATGAGAAACAGTTAACTTAATCATTATTATAAGTAAATGGCAATAAATAATTATAAAATAATAATAATCGTTGATTGAATAATTAACCAATTATCAAATTTAAAGAAAAAATATATTATTTAAATTAACTTTAATTTTAATTGTTTAGTAAGATGAATATTATTTGTTATTGTATTTCGTAGAGTTAATATAGTGTAGGCAAAACAATTGTATCACTGTCGTTATTTTATATAGCTGAAGCAGCTTTTGTTTGATTGATTTTAAATAACACAATAACTATTGTGTCATAGAGTATACAACACAAATAAATGGATTCAAATCTTTTGTTGCAAGGTTTTGGTGTACATAATACATATGTAAATTATGTATTTAAATATTATGTACTTATTGCAAATAGATATAATTACTACTTAAGACAGGCTACAGGTACATTTGATTTACACTCAATAGCTCGATAGATAGTACCTATATTAAAGCATTAGGTCATTCACTACTTTGAAATAAATGAAACCAAATAAAATACGTATCACGCTCGCTAACTCTGTTGTTTGGAATTTATTATTTAAAAGATAAAAAACTTTTTTATGTTCCTAATGTTTCTACGATGAAATTGGCACAACACGCAATACAAACGTGAATATGTTGTTCAAAAACATGAAATATAAATATTATAATAACATATTTAAACATAATATATTTATATAATATTTATACATTTATACAGGATACATGTGTACGTTAGACATTATATTCACATAGGTACATGGTTCATATATCGAGTGAATTAAATTGAAAATCGAGTTTAGATTTGAACTTTGAACAATAATATATAATCTAATAAATAATAGACATCAAAATGGTATGCAATATAATATATAAGATTGAATATTTCTACATGGTATATGTAAGTAGACAATATGTTTTCTGCTTAGAATTCCAAAATCAACATTTCTAACTCAAACTTTTTTAGATAATAAGTAATTAATATTGTCACAATTTGTAACTTATAAATCTAAAATTAATATTTTTATAAACCGAGTGGTTGTAGCTAGCGTTATTCTGGCTCCTCGAAATCAAAATGTTTACTAATTTTTTTAAGAAATTAGTACACAGTTAATAAGGATAGAAATTGGATAAATAGTTAATATAATAGGTATTGTCAAACGCCCAGTTAGGAAGGAATTTGAAAACGAACTTTATCTATAAGTATCTATCCTATCTAGTCAGTAATCACTGTCTACACACAAAATTACGTAATAAACGATATATTTTTTTGGCCACGTTTATTTACTTCGGTGACCAAGTATAAAGCTTGAAATCAGCGAGACATCTACTTAAGGACCATTTTATATTGTTAGTTTATAGAAATTTGTGTAGTCATGTATTACACAAGAGACACGACTTATAATAACATGTAACGTCTTATGCACACTCGACACAAGTCATAAAAGTGTAATGCAAGTGCTCGAATCGGTCTTTTATAATATATGAACCGACTTTAACGTGTATGTGTATATACCACTTGTCGTTCATCAGCATCCTTGTCCACAACCTGCAGCGGTTTAACTCAGCCTGACTTCCTGAGCTAGAACATCGACGATATCAGATGATAATAATTACGGCGTACATTTCGAGGGTCAGCAACAACGCGACGGTCAGCGTGATGGCGTTGACTGCGTTGACTAAGGCGGTCCGGTGTTGGACGAGAACAGCTGGCTACAGTTGACGGTGGACAGCGGCGAGCTAGTGTGCTGGACGAACAGTCCACCGACAGCCACCGCGCACAGCCACCGGTACTCGATGACGTATTATAGTCGTACGCGGGGCGCAGGTCCACGTAAAAGTATATAAATGATGATGGCCGTGTTGAACGCGAAGCACCGCGACACGGTATAAGCGGCCGGCGCCGCCGGTAAATTCCAGCGGCAGCTCGTTATCATTGACGGTCACGCGCATCATCTAGTTCAGTGGTCGGCAACCAGCGGCCTACGTAACTATACCATAAGACCCGCTCCAAAATTACAATATTAAATCAAATATTTTATATATTTTTAGCTATTTTCTTAAATCAACACATTTTATATCTATTTCTATATAGAAGATAATATAATGATTAAATTGTATTTTATTTACCGTCTCGGTCTTATGTTACGGCAAGAGATATACGATTTTTGAAAGAAAAGAAAGAACTCTTCTATACGCTATACTTAAAAATAAAGTTTGGATTTCTGAAATAGAGTTTTTTTATTGAAGTATATACGAATAAACTTAATATATAACTACAAGGTAAAAACCAACTTATTACTTATATGTGGTTTATGAGATTAAGTCTTATGAAATAAAATTGAAACTTATCTGGAAAAAAATAAATTGACATATTTTCTTATCTGTAAAAATTTATTTGAATAGTCAAAATTGTTATTAAGATCGGTTAAATTTGTTCAATCTATTTCTACACTTTAATACGATTTTAGTAATCACATTCAAGATTTTAAACAATATTCAAAATATTTTAAATTACTTACCAATCCAATTAATATTGATATTTATGATATTCCTGTTAAATTTTAAGTAGAAATAATATATTTTCAGTCCAAAATGTTCTTAAAAACGCATTAAAACAAACAATCGTCTTTATTTTTTTTCTACTGAACTTACTCCATAATTTTCAAAAATTAAAAATATAGTTATAAATAGGGCTCGGAAGTTATAGGAGTTAAAAAAGGCAAAATATGCATGCAAATATGCACAAAAAAATTGTAAAATATGCATGAAAATATGTTAAATATGCAAAATAAAATTTATTAAATATGCAAACAAATTTACTACGTATATACAAAAAAATTTATTTTTTTTGTTTGGTTTAATGTTTTGGCTTGTATTTTGTGTTTGATGGATTGTAATTTTTTCAATCTAAAAATATATATAGAATAAAATTTATTTGAAGAATTATATTAATTTTTTTTTAATTCATTAAACATATAGATTATTGTAACCGTATATATAATTCAGTCATACACCTATAAATACACTATTATATAGAACAAATCGCTATTAGATTAACGATAACGTCGATAGCATAGACGTTAGTGTAATAAAGATAAATACGCTCCGTTGATACGTGATACTGTTAATTTAATCGAAAATAAAATAAATAAAATAATTATTAGGAAAAACATCAATTTGTTTAGAAAATATTAAATGAGCATAAAAATCCAATGAAAATTGAAAAATATGCATAAAAAGCATATGAAAATTGAGAAATATGCATAAAAAGCATATGAAAATTGAGAAATATGCACTTTTTTCTAAAACTGACAAAATATGCACTTTTAATTTTTTTTATTTAATCTTGTCATTGTATAAAATGGATTTCTAGCTTGGTCTGCTATAAATTAAGGGCATACAGAAAAATATGCAACTCCTACAACTTCCGAGCCCTAGTTATAAAATATTATTGTATTTTGAATCTACTGATTTACATATAAGTGTGAACAAGCTTTTCTCATGTGAAAAAAATTAAAACACACACCGATCACGCTTTAACAGATAACTATCACCACCATTTTCTTAGAGCATGTACAGATAATTTTGATGCGGAAATCGAAAAAATATTGAACAATATCTAACAGAAAAAAATATTAGCTTTTAAATTTGGCTCTAGAGTCCCAAAAGGGTTGCCGACCATTAACCTAAGCAAACACTATATGGAAGCGTATATGACATATTGACATGGTCCGACCATTTATCTGCAGAACACGGACAGGCCATGCACGATGGCTGCCGCGGGACGCACTCAGCAGTCGGCGAACAGCTCGGGGGATGTGGACGCCTGTCGGGACAGTGAAGCCATTTGAGTTTTTTTCTAATAATAGAGTCAACATTTCAGTAAGTTAATTTTTTTCATCGTCAATCCAATTTTTTTTCACTATAGACTATATAGTAGTATTTACACGTATTTTATATATATATACGGTGCATGCGTATACCTATACATATTATAAGTATAACGCATTATAGTTTTCATAATATACTTGACTTTAGTGCATTGGCTATTTGTGCTTTGTACATTTTTATAGCAGACCAATAAACACATTACGCAGACAAACAGGAGTGACAAAGTCCACTCGATAAATGACGCTCCTGTGTTGTGCTTGTATATGCACTCGGCTAAGACCACATACATCTCGTCGACACCACCGTGCTGATGCGATGTCGCGGGAAACATGTTGTTTGATATCACGTTAAAGCGTGACCATTAAAATATGATGGTAACCAGAGCTCTCGTCCACTGTCTTTGCGATAATATGGTTGTCTGGTCTTCATTCTTCAACAGTTTCGCTGTCATCATTAACGTTTCCATTGGCGACTAGCGACGTCTAATCAAGTATTATGCTCACGATCGTTATCTGGACAGCTACCCAACGCAAAATTTAACGCATCACAAGTACATTAATATTAATTCTTATATTATAATATGTATTATGTATACCGCTTAGTCGTTACCTCGTGACAAAATTACTATTCATAAGAATATATTATAAATTATTTTATTTTATTCATAAATACGGGATAAGCCCTTAAACGACGACCTAAAAATATGAAATGAACTGGTTGAATTCTACTTTCTACAGAGTATATTATAAAATTAACATTACTTATAAGTTTAAGTGAAAAGTTAATATCAAACTATATAAATATATGGTTGAGCCGAAGAAATTGGGATATGGAATGGTGCATTAGAGTGATTAATGTGAGAAGATAAATTGGAAAAATAAATGTTGAAAAGTTGATTTTTGTCAATTAGGATATCGGACAGAAATCCAAAATAAAATCTTATGTTTACGATTAGCAATGCTTATTGATAGATTAAGAAAATCTTCTATGTATGCCTACCAGTATATCTATATAATCGTAATATGTAGTTATAAATATATTATATAATTTCGTGTTTAGATGCACTCTTATTCCCATTACTTATTTATTTGACCATATACCTAATATAGTTAACCATAATATCTATAAGTTAGGGAATTTAAAACAAATGAGAATCATATACATGGTTTACATTTTAATATATTCCCGATCATTTCGGTTTATAATCAGTGGAACCTACAATTATAAAAAGGAACGTTATCTGTTTCTATTATATTTAACATATTTTATCGTTTATGTATACGACTTCTCGTTTATAATCTTATTCTTAAGAAGTACGAAAAAAAATGAAAATTATATGTATACAGATATATAATAAAAATGTTAATAATTTCTAAGCAAATATGAAATAATATATTCTATTTTTCTATTTTTTACATTTATATAGGTATTACTTTTTCATACTAGTTAAATTTTCAAATAAAAATAATTAACTACAGATAATCATAACGCAAATACTATAAAAATAAGAAAAATTAAATAATTTTGTAAAAAATAATATAAATTCTTTTAATAGTGGTAGGTTATTTATATATTTATTGACTATAGTTTTGATACTTCTAAGCGTATTAATTAATATTAATACCAATATCAATATTACTGTTTTAAGCAAAAAATATACGTACGTTAAATAGTTAAATTTATGTAAATTATAAATTATAATATAAAGATGGTTTATTGGAAAATAAGATTTGATTGATATAATATTCAAATAAATTTGCATTGTATTAAAACCTCTACAAATATTATATATTTTTGTACACTGTACAATATAAGAGGCGTGTATAAGTGTTTCATAAATCAGATAAAATCTTAATGAATGATTGAAATTAACCAAACCTTACGGAAATATTAAATTTTAAATATTTATATATAACGTACCTATATACATTTATGTAAACTGCATACATTTAACGCGTTCAGTGTTATAATGCCTATATAATAGACGAAATTATCATAGTGTATAACATAACACGTGACATTCGTTAATTAAGGGATTATTTCGCATATTGTTCAGATTTATGTTTCATGTTGTATAGTCGTCAGTACTCGTTGGTTTTCGCAAGTTCAAAGATAACTGATAAGAAGTCTGTCTCGATAAGTGTCTGAGCCTGACGGTTGCCACTCGGTATTCTACATTCGTCCAAGCCGTCGATCTGACTAACATTTTTTAAATACAATCACATACGCGTGTGGCAATAATGTTTAAAACAAATAATAAATAACTAAAAATTGAAAAACGTTATTATTAGAGGACCATAACAGTCGCATTAATTTTGTTCGACGGTCTTGGACGATTATTTATCTATAAGCATTTGTTATTGTTCACAAGTTATTTTTTATTTGTAATCGATTTTAATCTTAAAAAATAAGAACAAAAACAAAATGATAAACAAAGGAATTTTGAGACAATTTATGGCTGCAACTGCAGGTAAGAAAAAATCAAATTGCATTGGAATTAATCATACTTACTTTCTTAATATCCGTCGAAATTGGTTAGGCTGCATCTTATTAGATAGACAATACAATTTTACTCGGGTGACTTTAAAAAACATTTTAAATTTTTAAATCACCATAGCCATAACAAAGAAATTTAATAAAAATTCAATAGCATTTTCTAAGTTTTAGACTAATTTGAGTAATATAGATTTGCATTAAACAGCTATAATTTTTAAAGTAATGTACTATTTTTTTTTTTTTTTACTAGCAATGAATATTAATATTGAAAATTATCCAAAGTTTGTATATTTAATAATTATAAATTATGCAAAATCCTATACCTAATTCATGTCAATTTTTTCAGTTTAAAATACATTAATTATAATTTACAGTTAACAGATTCTCAATTTTTTTTTTTGCATAAATATTATAATATTATATTATTAATACTTTTATCAAAGGTTAATAATATTATATCCAAACGTATTATAAGTTTTAGTCACTAATAACAAAATTAATGGAACAGTTATTAAATAAAGTGATTTTAAAATTGTATACATAGCCTAATAAACTAAAATAATTTTCAGATTATGTAACTTTAAATAAATAATTGGTGAAAACATCAAATCTCTCGAAGTTTATTTTATTATATTTTGAATTGCAAACGAATAGATAACAAATGGTTATGGGTCACCGGACGATTCGCCTCTCAGGTTTATGAAAATATTTAAGAGTAAGGCAACTTATTTTGTCTTGCGTCGAATGAGATGTCGATATTTGATAAAAATTAATATCCAATATTTTTTTTCTATTTTAACTTTTATTAAAAATTGATTGAATTAAAAAATAATGACATGGTTGCATTATTTATTACCCGATAGGTGACAAGTTAGATACATAATACATTATAGATAACTGATAATAAATTAAAAAAGAAAAAGTTTTGAATTTAGAAATTTTCCTGAGTACGATAATCTAAGTTGTTTCAAATTAATATAATATAATATCAGTCAATTAATTAAATGTAGGTACCTAGTTATTGTTAGTTACATATCCTTAAACTGATTAAAGAGATTTCTTTTAAGTTTTAAAATATTAAAGACCAGCCTAACAAAATAAACAAATACCTATTTGTGATTGGAACCCTCAATTGTGTAACTTACATAGGTATTTCAGAACTACTTTAAAAGCTATTATTATTTTTTTAATTCGAGTTCTAGGAAAAATATATCTTTTTTAATCGATTAAATCAAACATAGTTAAACTACTTAATTCTTGATAGTTGATAATTAAGTAATAACATAGGTTTTTTTAAGTGAATACGTCATATAACTACGTATAATTTGTAAGTACCTATATCCTAAAGCATCACTTTAAAAGCAAAGCCGTATTCAAAATAAACAATGCATATTTATCTATATGTAATTTAACTCATGACTAACGGATTTATTGATAAATCGGTCATAAATGAATCTCTTACAAAATTAATTATTATTAAATGCGTGTTATTACCAACTATAACACAAAACTATAATTTCTATACACAATTAGAATAATTGAACACGTCTAAACAGATCGACTCTCTTACTATTTTATCAATTTATTATCAATTTATCTATATCATTTATTTTCACGCAACATCGAATTATTAATGTATTAGATTTATAGCTAGTGAATGAGAAATGCAAATACTTCAAATGTAGACGTATTTTTACCTATAAACATAGCTTATTGTTAATCTTAAGAGGTCTTAGACAGAAACATAAAAATAACAAATGTATACATTTGAGTAGGTACCTATTGTAATTTATTTGAATAACCTTATGATAAGAAAATGATGACATATACTTTTTATAAAAAGTCTAAACTCAGTCTAAAGTCTAGTAAAAGTACCTACAGATTAAGTAAATAATATTAGCAATTTATACTGTTAAAGAATATTTACAAAAAGCATAAAGTACATTGTATAATATTTAATAAAAACATGAGAATATGAGATTCAATTAAAATTTTGAAATGGAAAATTACAGTTACCTAATTTAATATTTTATAATTTTATAAATTATTAGTTTTACTTATAGAAGTATTCTGTGTTTAAAATACAAAATATCCAAAGCTTATTATGATATGTACGTATATACATACTACACGTCTACACCACAATAAATACATTTTTTTTTATTTAATACAATCTCATTTTATTTTATACAGCACATAGTAGGTACCTATAAAATATTTTCATTATCTTTATAAAATTATAACTAAAATCAAATATTTAAAAAGCACTTATTATATACACACTAATTAGATAATTATTAATCAATAAAGTAGGAATAAAGTAGGTATTAAGAGATGAATTTAAATCTCTATTCGCATTATGATCATAAATTAATTTAAAATTATTATTCTAACTATTCACTACATAAATACCTCAGAATTTTTATCGATGAAAAACTTAACCCAAAAATTAATTAGCAAAAAGCTTTTGTAAAGTTAACCCAGACTGAGAATTCTTTATCCATTTATCCCCAAACTACAAATGAATATGTCGAATAAAACTATCTGCACTCTTTTAAGTTTTTACTTTTTTAAATAACATGAATTTTTAATTTCATTTTCAGAAGTAGAATAATGTAGTTTTTATTGTACTTAAGTTATAAGTATTTAAAGTTTAGGTGAGCAGAATAGTAAACCAAAATTGTACAGGGTATTCTCATAATCTCATGCTACTCCACTCCGCTAAACTTAACTTTAAATACTTATAACTCAAAAACTGATCGTCTAAATTCCAATTTTTATGTACCAAAATACTCCGAAAAATATTTTTTTTTCAGAATATGATGAATTAAAAAATGTATTTTGTCATTCAAAAAGTAAAAAATATACAAAATGATAACGATAAAAACTGTTGTATTATTTCAACTGTAAATTATGTAAGAAAAATACTTTCAAAAACATTAATACATTTTTAAATAATTAGTATTCAACGATAAAAGAATCGTCTTGTACAATTGATATTTATTGAATGTAAATTATGTTGTTTATATAAGTAATACATAATTTGTATTGTATATACTGTAGATAACTAATGTTGGTCCGTTTAAATCTTTAAAATTTAAGCTAATTTCGCATATAATATTCGAAGGATTCCGTCCTACACCGTATTCCACAATACGTAGGTATATACTTCTATCAGATGGAACTAATGATAACTCATGTCGAAGTGTAACAATTCATGTAAACTTCATATCCTGTGTTATTTAATCTAATATTTATTTTCACTTATGTTCAATAATTTCAATTACCTACTCGAATTATAAGTATTTTAATTTATAAATATATTATAATATGTATATCATCAAACTTATAAAAAACATGTACGATAAAATATTTTAAAATATATAAATTAAATAAATATTTTTTTCGTTGTAATATGTATTAATTTGAACCCAAACACTCAATTATATTATAATATGCCTAATACCTATACATAATACTCATGACCAGCACATTATATCGTCGTGACAAGACGTCAAGTATATAAATAATATATAATAAAATATCATAGTAATAACTATTATAAAATATAACCAAATGGTAATACGTAACTGTTGAATTGTGCGCAGGATCGCTGTCCATAATGAACGTGGGCATAATACTCGGCTGGACGTCTCCGATCATGGAGGAACTGCTAGGACCAGACAGCCCGATACCGATGACGGTGGACGAGACATCGTGGTTCGTGTCGGTCATCGACTGGGGTCTGATCTTGGGGTCGTTGCCATTCGGCGTGCTGGCCGACCGCTGGGGCCGCAAGCCCAGCCTGCAGATCATCGGGCCGATGGCGCTGGCCACTTGGGTGGCCCTGCTGTACGTCGACACGTTTCAGGGGCTGTTAGCCGTGCGGTTCGCGCAGGGCCTGCTGGCGGCGGGCGCGTACACGGTGCTGCCCGTGTACGCTGGCGAGATCGCTGGGCCGAAGATCCGGGGCGCCCTGGGCACGATGTTCCAGATAATGATGTACGTGGGCATACTGTACGTGTACGCGGCCGGCATGTACCTGGACTACACGCATCTGACGTACGCCGCGATGGCGGGCCCGGTGGTGTTCTGCGCCATGTTCGCCACAATACCCGAGTCGCCGCACTTCTACGTGATGAAGAACCGGCTGGCCGACGCCAAACGGGCGCTGGTCTGGCTGCGCGGCGACGAAACCGGAAGTTCCGTGGACGACGAGATGGATTCCGTGGTCGAGTGCATATGCAAGGAGATGCGCAACGCGTCCTTCACCGAGCTGTTCACCGACTGGGTGAGCCTCAAGGCGCTCATCATCGTCCAGGGCCTGTCCGTGTTCCGGGTGATGGCCGGCGTCACCGCGCTCATATCGTACGCGTCCATCACGTTCGCCGAAATGCACGTGGCCGTCAACGCCAACAAGCTGTCGCTGGTGTTCGCGTGCTCGGTGCTGTTCTCCGCGCTGCCGTCCACCGTGCTGGCCGACCGGGTGGGCCGCCGGCCGCTCATGATCGTGTCGTGCGCCTCGTGCTTCGCGTTCGACACGGCCATATTCGCGTACTTTTACGTGGACCGGTGCACCGCGTACGACGTCACCGATTACGGGTGGCTGTGCGTGTTGGCCGTCGGCGGGCTGTCCGTAGCGCACACGCTCGGCCTCGGCTCGCTGCTGTCCACCATCAACTGCGAACTGTTCCCGTCCAACACCCGGTCCATAGCCAACGCGGTCAACACCATCACGCTGACCGTCGCCTCGTTCCTGGCCCTCAAGATATACCCCGTGCTGGCCGACAACGGCGGCATGTACCGCAACTATCTGATATCGTCGCTGTTCAGTCTCACGTCCATAGTCAGCTGCTTCCTGTGGCTGCCCGAGACTAAGGGCAAAACGTTCGCCGCCATACAGGCTCAGCTCAGGAAGACCGACGATTTGGTCTGAACGCCTGCACTACGTTTTTGAAGTTCGACCGCTGTCGGTGGCAGAGAAGGATGAGGAGGAGGTTGTGATGATGAATGGTGACAAGTCGGTTTTTATAAATACGAGTCGAACACACCTGCACAATATGTTTACGACTTGTCGCTTACGTCGAATCTGTAGAACGCAACATAGGTAAACAATATTATAATAATATAAGAGTCGTGAACTGTAGCAGGAGAAGAACTCGTACCGCGCGTTTAGTCGGCGACAAGTGCGTTTTTCCGAAAATACTAGTCGTCGTTTGTTAGAAATATCGTTTTTTTTTTGTCACTAAAACTCAATGAATAAGTGGAATTATTTTTGCTTAAATATTATGAATGTTAATTTTGATGCAAACAGAGTATTTCAGTTTTCAAAATGTCAACATAGTTTGTAAAAAATTATTTTTCTTTTATACTATATTATATTGTATTATTTATAGTTGCTTTTATTTTACGAGTGTATATTTTTTAAATAACGATAGATAAATTATGTAAATATATTATATGGAAACATTAATAACAATTGTAAATAATACAATGTATTATGTACATTAATCGATTTTATCCTATAAATTTCGAAGTTATATGATATTTTATACATGAATAAAAATAACCTATTTGTATTATATAATTTATAGTAAAAACTTTTTACTAATACGTCGTTCTTCTCTTCACTAATTAAGATCTTCAAAACAATTTGAGTACCCCGATACTTACAAATGTATATGTAATATGTAATCCATATTAATCCATATAATCATAATTTTTGAAGTAATTGTTTTTATCAACGTGTGATGTAATTACTTCAAATTAGCTATCTAACGTTTTTGCTGAGAGTTATTATTCTTTATTCCTCAAACAAGAGTACATTTTAATTATGCTGTATTCGAGTAGAAAATTACTATTCTGATAATATGATAATAGTAAGATTATAAAACTAAAATTTCAAAAACAAAGTACACTGCTGATTAGTGACTTCTGATAAAAAAAGGTTAATGACCAAATCATTAAGTATTATTAAGGTTATATAAACGGCAACAAAGAATACTGATTGACTAAATTATAAACTGGGTGATATTCGAATTTAATATTCTCATTTTCACAGTTAACTTTTATATTTATTACACTGCTATTTTAAAAATCGTTTAGAAACGTTTTATCTCCGAAGAATTCATGACAGATTTTCCTTGTTTTAAATGGTAACCCTCTGTATTTTTATAATTGCATATTTTAAAATGATATATTTATAATTAAAAAGTTTGCAGACGTGTAAACAATTGTCTAATTTCTATACATTATAAACAATTGAAACTTAGATAAGATGAATTAATCGGTAAATAATCAATTACGTTGTATATAGGTACATTCCATGAGTCTAATTTATTTCTCACACTACTCGGCTTATCTAAATAGTAAATAGTATAGGTAATATATAAATATTTGGTATTTATTATTTATACATCAACATATTTTGCAGAAAAAGTATAATAAGACGTTTAAAAAAACTAAAATCGATATTTAATTTGTTTAATTTTGAATAGTGAACCGTATTTTTATTATAACTATTTAATTATTAACTTTATTATATTTTAATATTTAAATCAAAATTACCACGTTGACTGAAAAATAATTATCTTCCTATAAATAAAATCACGTTATCGCAGTTTACATTATATAATAACCATAAATATTTTAAAACATTTTATTTGAAGATTATGCCTTTTGAGAATATTATATATATGATGTGTAATATATTAGAGGTGTATCCTATGTATTATAAAATTGATTAACCTTTTATCATTTTAAAAATACCATGTAATAATTAATATTAAATTGTCCGACAAATTAATTTTAAATCTAAATAAAGTTATGTTTATAGCATTACACTTTACACCTGATAAATATTTTTTCGATTTATAGCTTAACTTTTATCATATTAGTATATAGGTACATTATATTTTCTAAATATACTTATGGGATCTATTATATAACTAAGAACTTATATTCCGAATATTAAATATACAATAATAATAAACTAATAATAAGTGTATATAGTATATACATTAACATTTAAACACGAATAATTAAAAAAAATTATTTTTATATATAAAATGAATTAATTTGTAATGAATTATTTCTAGATAATAAATTAAATACATGTTATCTTAGCAAAATGCATTTTAAATATAAGGCATGTAAATACTTAAGCATAATGAATAATTAACTCTAATGTATCTATTAATAATGTATTTATAAATTTGGAAATGCAGGCTGCAGAAGTAGATGGATAATTAAATATTATTGAGTTGTACCTATGTCCTATATTATTATAGTATCGTTTTATTTTATAGGTAAATAACGTAAATAAATAAAAATATATTAAGCTATCTATACAGCAAACGATTCTTTTACTCGACGTTTTTAAGAATGAATTATTAATTTGTATTTTATTATAAAATATAATATTAATAAATACCTGCAAAATCAATAAATGTTTCTGGAACAATGGTATTTTTTTTAAAAACTCCGATTTTTCTTTTGGATAAATATGTATAAAATAAGGCAATAAATGATCCATTTTAAATGTTTCAGGAATTAAATCTTCAAAATTCTTCATTTGAGTTAGTCCTAATTCATTTAATACAGTTAAAACGTTCTCTGTGCTTTAAGTAAAAATAAATAAGTATAAATACAAAAGTATGAAGCATAATATATAGGTATATTATTATTAATTAAATATTTAAGTCACCTGGTCAAGAACGTGTTTATCCAACAACTAATTACAGTTTCTGAAGATTTTTTGAATCGCTCATTACGTAAATGTCTTGGCAGCATATCAGACAGTGATAAAGCGCAATGTTTTATTCGAAATTTCGAAAAAGATGCGGCTAATTGAATTTTTATCTCTTTTAAAATGTCAGCTATTTCAATCAATTTTAATGTCTTGAAACTCAATATCTCTTTTTCATCTAATTTCCTTGGTTTAAATTTATTCCGGTAATAATCAAAAGACATCAGCCATACAAGAAGTGTCATCTTAGAGTACTTTTTAAAATTAAAATATATTAACAAGTGTGTTAAAATTAAGAGTAGAAAAAAACAATCTTACGTCTGGATAGATGTTTTCAAAATCAATATTATTTAAAATGTCGTTGATAATCGTTCTATCTAAAAATAAGAATAAGACCTAATAATTAATATATTTTTTATTATCTATAATTTTAAAAACTTTTCTCGTAAGTTTTATTATATTTTTTTTTATGTTATTTGTTTATTTTGAAAATAGATATATTTTATTGATTGTTTATGATAATCGAATTAATTCATTTTTTTTTTTTTATTATTTATATGACAGATAATACAAAAATGTATATAATTATAAACTTACATCTAAACACTTCAAATATTATGTCATACACTCTCCTCATCTGGTTATCAGAAGCAAATTTTATACCATGTTTCTTAGGATTTTTTGCACTTAGAACTTTGGCCGCAAGCATCACCTCACGGTTTGTCCAGAGCTCAGTATTTCGGTCAAACTCCTCAACAACTATTTCCTTTTCAAATTCCAATATGTAATCCTCATCCAACAATTCGTCAGTTTCTTTTGGCAATGTATCAAACGCAGTTTCGAATAAATACCCAACTTTTAAGGACGACGCCATTGAAACAGGATCATCTACCCTAATAATTATACATAAATATAATACATAGTAACTTAAGTAAATTATTGTCATTTTAATACTAAAATATAAAATTATTATAATAATTATTTTTCTAAAAAAAATACTACATAAAAGTGAAAATCCTTAAGTTATGCTTCAATATTTAAATTATTTGCAAAATGTATAAAAAATTAAATCAAGTTTTTAAATATATCAGCTATCAAAAATAATTAACACCGGCTAATTTGTTAGCAAGAATTACTTCTATAAAGAAATGCTAAGAAGACAATCTATATTACATAAATATAATTTACAACTCTTCGTAAAATATACTTTTAAATAAATCATAATTATTAAAATGTATATTTTTTTATTTTATAAATACTTATTAAATTCTATATAAATAATTACGTATAATTTTGTTTTCTATGTATTACGTAATTGCTAATCATAAGATATTCAGTTAACATTAAAAACAATTATCTATTACTTATATTTTTCTTCTAATAAATAATATATGATTTTAAAAGAGAATATTAATTGACAATTGTATATTCTACTAGTTACTACCTAATCCATCATTAGGATAAGTTTCCATTTAATAACTATAAAGAAATATTTATGTATTATAAATATAGGTACAGTAGATTAAATAATCAATTAAAATATTTGAAACAAAACATGATCGAATACACAAATATATTCAAATATGAATACCTACTTTGTTACATAAATAAAATAAATATACTTTTTCGATAATAAGCAATGTGTAACAAACTGATTAGTGATTACTATATAAATTTAAAAAATAACATCAATAATACATTATAATTGTACATGGTAGTATAGTAAATCAACTACCTAACTAAATCGATGATAAATAATACTTACATATTTTCTTGTTTGCTCATGTCTCTTTGTTTTTCTACCAATTTTTTATAAGTACTCAACTGCCAATCTGGATCGCTGGGTAACGTTATTTTCAAATAATCCAAATTCGTATACACTCTATCAAGTTTCAATATCTTGTTTACATCGGCCATATTTTGTTTTGTAATTGAAACACTTTATAAATTATATTTATCTAATGTATATAATTTATATCAAATAATTATGTACTTAATTATCTAAACTTAAATAAAGTTTGAAAACAAAAAAAAATTACACAATAAATATATATTTACTACACTAATTTATTTCATAAAATTCCCTAGTAAAAATAACCATATTTTGCTACTATATATATTTTATATTTTTACAAATTTAAGATTTAAATAGTCCAAAATAAAAGGCAACACATATAATAAACTGGGTCAACTGTTGATATTATTCCGACACTGGCAATTTGGAATTGACTGAGAACCACAGAATGTTCGCATGTCTAACTCCATTTTTGATACGCACGTATGGTAATAGATTGCCAAAAACACACTCGTGTTCCATTTATAGAATAATTTGATTTGTTATATAGTACAAGCAATAGGTTCGTGTTGGATTTAAAGTTAAAGTACTACAAGGTAGGTAATAGATTATCGTAATGATATTGCGTTTAAGAAGGATGTAACCAAAGGTTAGGTATATAAAATAAAAATTATATTACATACTACACGATTATATCAGACAAGGAAAATTCCAAAATAAAGAGTAAAATAAGAAATGATATATTGTTTTAGTGTACCTTTACACAGTGAACAGTAAAGAATAATATTGATGATTTATATTAAAATAATATATTGTTGTAATTCAGTATTTCCATTACCTATCTTAAGTACTATCGATTGAATACTTAATATAACAATATAAGCTACCTATTATGCCTACTCAAAGGAAAAAGATTTACTATTAGTATCCACATATCAACGTTTTTAAAATAGTTAAATTAATGTAATTATTTTAAATGAAAACCTAATTCCTTTATTTGTGGCATTGTATATATTATTACACGAATAAGATTAATAAGAGACAAAAAATTATATTTAGATTAATACTTATCTTATAAATATTACATATTATATCTACCTAACCACTTTAAATATTTATTTGTTTTTAACAACCAAAGTGTTTAAAAATTAGATAGGTTAGGTACCTACATAAATCACCTAAGTACATATATAATATAACAAAAAATTATAATATATAGGTACATTTAAATAATAGGAAACTGTTTGGTAATATAATATATATATATGTATAATAATATAAGAACAGCATGGTTTTACAACCTATATAAAGCCTATAAGGCCATAAGGGCTAAGACATGCTTATGTGTATTACATATTTACAATAAATTTTACATAATAGAATATAGATGTCAAATGATGCCTATAGTATACCTACCTTAAAATAACATTATAACTGCACTATATTTTTTATGTTTATCTATTGTGCTAACATCGATAGCATGTTATTTATAATGAAAGATTATAAATACAAACAACGTTAGAATTTACTATATTCGCGTTATTTAGAGATATTTAACATCTGGTTCCGGAACTCGCGAGTTGCCAAGATTGGCAAGATTTATAGAACTTATCGGTTGTAGAGGGATTGGTAAGATGATTGGTTATGCAGAATTAGGACGTGAATAGAGAATATTTTGTCATTTAAATATTATATTTAATATCTATATTTTATAATTTTCTTTGTAATAAAGACGTATAGGTATATAGGTACTTAATATCAGTCAATAACGATAATTGCAAAAAATGTTAAATGTGATAAAATTTGTTGTAAATACACACATTAAAAACCATGAATTGAAACCATAAATAACCCAAAAAATATATAATCTTTAAAAACTAATTTATTTCTAAATTTTAACCAAAAATGATTAATTTTTTACGAGATTTGAGTCTTATAACCGAATTTTTTATAAAGTATTTGGATACGTCCGGATCGTCCCAGACGATTTTGAGTCTAATAAGCGACTGAACCTTGTATCCGCAAGTCTTATAATCGGCGTCCTCTGTATATATTGATATTAGTGAGGGGCGTGGGGGCAAAGTCCTCACGGTTTATTTTGTAAAGAAAGATTTAAGCCTCCTCCTAAAATTCAATCAAATCTCCGCCTATGTTTATAATGTTTATTTATGTATTATGTTATAGTTAAAGCACATATTATAAAAAATATACCGTGTTACAAATCAGTTATTGTATACACTATAGGTTTCTACAAAAAACATAATTTCTAACATTTTAATTTTGAGGATAAACGAATAAGGGATGCTGCAGTGCCTTACACGATCAACCTAACACCCAGAACTAAATTTAGCATTTTGATAGCACAGGTTAAAAAAGATTTTGGACCCCTGGATTGATTATATTTTTATTCTTTATATCCCTTTATTTTGACTTTGTGCTATTCAATACAACAATTAAAAATCAAATCTTTACTTGGTTATTTACAAATAACAAAAATTTAGTCATTTTTTTAATCTATAGGTAAAAATATACCAATATAAATAAGATAATTTTATGATGACCTTAAAAAAATTGAGGCTTTGAGTATTTGTCCATAATTTTCTCTGTCAAATCAGCACTATTAACACCTATCGTACTTTTTATAATGATGACATTTGTTATGTTTTATTAAATAATAAGACTAATCAGATTAGATATGTTAAAAATTGTAGTTTTATAATTTATTTTAAATTTTACACACAGTTAGTAGGGCCGTGCACAAGTTTATATTTACCTGAAGGAATAACTCGTACGCTGACCAGTCTTTGGCAAGTTTGATACCGTTTGAGGTAGGTTTATCAAACAAATTCTGTAACTGGTTAATAATAAGATATCTTAATAAGAATAACGGAAGATATAAACT
The DNA here is from genome assembly GCA_020882235.1 of Schizaphis graminum. NCBI lineage: Eukaryota > Metazoa > Arthropoda > Insecta > Hemiptera > Aphididae > Schizaphis > Schizaphis graminum. The sequence goes on from CM037032.1 coordinate 66,421,917, forward strand.
ATAAGCTTAACTTATAGTCATAATGGTAAGTATAATTTATTAACTCAATACTAAGCGGATAAGTATAGATATTAACTTATTATATATATTATATAATTACGTATTTATCTACTATTTAGTTATATATACATACACAAGGTTGTTCGTATATTAGTATTTTTATTTTAATTTTTCTCAGAGTTTGGAAATAGAATTTTAAGTGATTATTATAAATGGAAAAAAAATATTGAGTAAGGACAGGAATACATCATCATTATTTTTTTCCGATTTTTAATCTAGAAAATATTCTGCTCTAGAAGTTTATGCAAAAAAGTAAAAAAATTATAAAAAAATGTTAATAAAATATTAAAAATATAATTTTTGTTGATAAAATATGTGTTTACCTTCAAAATAAATTACCTATGTACATCTTAATTTTTGATTAAAACGCGTATGTTAATATACATTGTACACATACTATAATATAGTAATATGTATGTATGTATATTTTATACATATATATATATATATAAATATAAATAATCTTAAGCAATAAAACGCCTATTAAGTCTAAGACCACGATTTAAATTATACAGGTTAGCTATCGGCTATCGCCTATCCCAAGTCTCCCTTACCCCTTTAAATGGTTATAAATCTTCATTTATTGCGGTTAACTAGTTCATATTTTAGCCACAAAGGTAGAGCGTTATAATAATAAACTGTATAATTCTTCAGGCATTTAGCAAAATAATATAATAATAATAACAGTTTATAAACTAAAATTTACAAATATTAGGAACGAGAAACATTTTTTGAGCATAGGTTCTTCTTTTGATATACATCGCATTATCCTTTATATATATTATAAAAACACTGGTCATTTTATGATTTAATTTTTTTTCACAGAGATTTTCCAAATACTCTTCTGAGAGTCACCACGTCGCCCGATTTTTTATTATTTTTTTTTTTTGTCTGGTGGGAGGGTTGTATTTAAAGATTACGGGATTTTAGCGTGTCATTAAATTAATTAAACGATTTTTTTTTATAAAGTTGTTCCAAATACTCATATGAGTACCTAAATCACTTATTATTTCTAATTTTATTTTATTTGTCATTCCAGTCATACATATCATAAATTAAGTTAAGTTACAAAAATGATTACATATTACATGGCTAGGAATTAAATAGTTTAATTATAATAAAAAAACAATTTATATACGAATCGATTTTTAACATAATAGCGAAACCGGGTTATTCAGCTAGTTTTATATATTTTTTACTTGATCGATCGAATATATAGGTAATACAATAGATTAAAATAAAATAAATAGGTATACAGGATGCCCCATGAGGATTTACCCATTGCGATATCTCCTGAAATAATGGAAATATCATAATTATGGTTTTTTAATAAGATTCACAGGAACAAGAACTACAAATATTTCATGTTTTAATTTATTTTTATGTTTTGGTCAAAAAGTTAAAAAATATATTTTAGATTCTGAACGGAGTGATGAATGTATTGATTTTACAATGATGTGTGTTTTTTTTTTTTTTTGTGTCTGTGTACAGCATAACTAGTCGAAATAATGCTTCAATTTCAAACTTTGGGGGTGGTTTCCGATGGCAAAGTGGATATCCTTGGTGCATTATAGAGGTGAAAAGTAAACATTTTCCAACAGTTTTCAAAAAAATCGAATTTTTTATTTTGCTATAACTCAAAAACTAATCGATGTAAACACTTGAAATTTTTATCAAATGTTAACATAAGCGTTCTCCATACACAGTTAAATTTTCAAAGAATTTTGACTTTTTTTGAGCTATTTATAGACAATTGAAATTTTTAATTTTTTTTAGTATTTTTTTTTAAAATAAAGATAAAATTTTTTTGGACGGCCAGAAAATCTTGAAAATGTAATACAAGGTTTCTTATTAGTTGTTCTTAAAGTGATAAAAAAAAATCCGAAATCGTTAGTCACAATTTTTTTTTATAAGTGCTAAAAGTTCGAATTTATACGAAATATGTCAAAATTGCGAAAATTTGCAAGTAATTTTGTGGTTGAAAAATCGTAAAATTTTTTTCTTTTATAACTAAGTTTTGAAAATTTGGTACAAGGTTCTCCATAAATTTTTTTTCAATTATTTGTAAAAAAAAACTCGACCGGATTCAGACAAAAAATTTTTATGAGTGTTTGAAATTTAAATTTTTACAAAACCGCGTTAAATAACGGTTTAGCCTCAAACGATATTTGATATTTGTTGTTATTCAAACAGTATAAGTCATAAACACTTGAAAATTTTACCAGTTATTTAGATTGCCATTTTCTTTACGTGATTTGATTTTCAAAACATTTTGACTTTTTTTGAGCTATTTATAGACAATTGAAATTTTCATTTTTTTTTATTTTTTTTTTTATAAATGTTGATAAAAAAAATGTAGCTAGGACAAATTACTTGAAAATTTAATAGAAGGGTCCACATAACTTGTTCTAACTCTCATTCAAAAATTATAAAAATACATAGGCACAATTTTTTTTATTAGCATTTGAAGTTCAAATATTGACAAAAATTCGTCAAAATCATGAATATTTTTCACTATTTGGTAGTTAAAAATTTATAAATATTTTTCTATCAAAAGCTAAGAATTGAAAATTTAATACTATGCTGTCCATAAGTTAAGCTTAGAATAATTATAAAAAAGTTTGAGGATTGTTCAATTTAAAAAATGTTACGTGTGTTTAAAGTTTAAATTTTAATTTGAAATCAAAAATACACGTGTAAAATAACGTTTAACTAATAAATTTTTTTCGATTTTTTCATAATATATCCTAGACTGACAAATCATCTCCGTTCAGAATCGTTTTTCGTATACAATGATACCTATCATTGCATTCAAATTTAACCTTCCCTAGTCCGAGGTCCATCCCACCACCTAATGTACAGCAGAGCGATACTCACTTACCCGCTTTTTTTTATATGGTCGTAATAATCACTGTAAATACTTGAAATTCACCAAATGTTTATGTTAGTGTTCTCTATAGTGTATACACCGTTAAATTTTAAAAGTATTTTGACTTTTTTTGAGCTATTTATAGACAATTGAAATTTTCAATTTTCCTAAGAATTTTTTTTTAAAGTGTCGATAAAATTTTTTTGGCGGAGTCAAAATATTTGAAAAATTAATACAAAGTTCCTCATAAGTTATTCTTATGGCGATAAAAAAATTATAAGAATACACAGGCACAATTTTTTTTATTAGCATTTGAAATTCAAATATTGACAAAAATTCGTCAAAATCATGAATATTTTTAACTATTTGGTAGTTAAAAATTTATAAATATTTTATTATCAAAAGCTAAGAATTGAAAATTTAATACTATGCTGTCCATAAGTTAACCTTAGAATAATTATAAAAAAGTTTGAGGATTATTCAATTTAAAAAATTTTACGAGTGTTTAAAATTTTAATTTTAATTTGAAATCAAAAATACACGTGTAAAATAGCGTTTTACTACTAAATAATTTTCGATTTTTGTTATGTTTAAAAATAACTACAAAACTTAAATACTTTAAATACTATTTGTAAAACAACAAATATCAAAAATCGTTTGAGGCTAAACCGTTATTTAACGCGGTTTTGTAAAAATTTAAATTTCAAACACTCATACTATATTATAAGTATAGGTAGTAAAAATTCAGTGAAGTATTCGAGTATAATAATAATTTCACATTTTTACGTAGGTGTTTAAATAATGAAACAACAATTGGAATACATTTGATACACAAACAAAATTAATCTAAAATTTTAGGTTTCTCGAATTTGTATTTGTCATGCACCATTGGTCCTAAGGCTACTGGCTAGTTATTAGTACTTTAATAGTTTTAGTATTATTTATTATTATAATCGTGTGCTGGCTGCAAACATAATATAAAACGTAAATTATTTATTGCATATTGTAATAAATGGTAATATAATAATATGTTGGCTAAATATGTTTGTTATTAATTTGCTTTTAACGAATATACGAGAAACTAATAAACTCTATGCCAATAAACTGTTTGTCGTTCAGAAACATTTAAATAATACATACCCGTTTTTATTTTCATAAATAATATTTTTGTTTCTTTGATTACTGTTCTTATTTGTAATTTCTAAAAGTTTTCCGCAACTCTTTTTAAATGTCCACGTTTATTTTTGTTAAAGCATAATGATATTTTGTTCTTTTTGTTTTAAATATAAATCATTACACCATTTTAGCTTCATTAGCTCCACAACAAGGATGAATGTAATTTTAAATTAACAACAGTTGCTATTCTTCAGAACACAGATCCGGAATAGTGTGTTATGTACTTCCTCCAATGTTACATAGCGGTTAACGTACACTACAGAAAAATGATTGCGAGTCCACGTGAAGGTCTGTAATTACTTTTATGTAAGTCTTAACAGGGCCATATTATTTCGACAAGTTACCGAGTAAAACTCGATGAGCCGCGAGAATTTTGGGCAGTTCAAGTCATGGGGAGCTCGATGACCGAAAATATGTTAAGAGATAAAAGTTGAAGAAATGGTGACTAAATGTTAGAGTCTATGTAAATTGTAAAGGGACTGTGCAAGAGACCCTAGTATGTACATGGTTATTGCAGGTTATTAATATTAAAACTCGGCGGGCCGAATTTTTCCAATCCGGTCACGAGTCTTGGTTAGCACAGCTAAGTAAAACTAGGTACCTAGTCCAAGTATGATAATTTTATTATGTATTTTGTAAATATAATATGTTTAAGTATAGGTATATAAACTTATTAAATTATTTCTAATATTGTATAGTCGTAATATACTGTATAATATATAGGAATTATAGGTGTTTTAATTGCTTTAAACTTATTTAATACACTTACACGGATAGAGGATTTCGGCAATTTAGTAGATCGGAATAAAAATTGTCCATGGCGCATATTATTCCGTATGTATATTATTTGTATCACCTACCTATAATATTATTAATATTATTTTATTTTATTGTTATACCCTTGCGCGTCACCACTCAACACTTAATCATCCAACACATCGACTATCGCCGGCCGGCAACACACACTACACATACATAATCCGTTTTTTAAATATTTTTTCAACAGTATAGTGTTGACGTTTGTAAAACACCATTTATTTCTAGATTTCTACATTAGTGAACTAAATTATATATTATTCAATGGTTTATAGTTATAGTTTTTATATAGTTTTATTGTTATTTTAACGCATTCATATTATGTGTGTGAAACGCCACGAAATTGATTGTATTTGTATAAGGTGTACGCCGTATATACGGTGTACCCAATTATTATTATTATTATTATTATTATTAACCTTTGTAGTTTTAAAATAATTATTATAATATGCTTAATACTACTAAAATAAACTATATAAAATATACTACTAAGTACTAATAAAACTTTATTATCTTGTGCGTGCGTTTTTTTTAAATATTATTTATAGTGATAAATAGCATCAGGAGGATCAGCTGACCAGTCTGTGCTCAGTAAAATATTTATACATCATTTTGTGACTTTGTGAGTAATATTTATTCATTTCAATTGTTGAACTATTATATACTAAGAAAACCCTAGAGTTATCTAATTTTAATAATTCAGATCTCCATCGAATCTAAATATTTCTAATATAATATTATTATATCATAGACAGTAAGTTATATTTATTATTAATTTATATATTATAGATACCTATTATAAGATAACATATATTTATATATTAAGTATATTTTTAGAATTAGAAAAGTGTTGAATTTAAATAATAGTAACTGGATAAAGGGTATTATTTTTTATTTAACGTAATTAATTTTTGTTATGCTAATTAATAATCGAACATTTTTACATTTTAATAACTATTATTATTATTATTATATCAATATGTTTAATTCATAATTCCTATATTTCTGTTCCATCACATTATTAATTCAGGGAGTAAAAATGGATAACCCGCAAAAAATATTACCCTGTTCCCACACCTTAAACCCACTTATTACACAGCACTTACCCACACTACTCAACAATTTTACCCAGTTTCATACAAGAAACTCATACATTAACCCAGTTTCAAAAAAAGAAACTCACAAACAATTTTACCCGGTTTTGAATGCAAAACTCACAACCCTAAAACAATTTGATCCCTTTTATATCCCATTACTTGTAACCCGCAAACGATTGTATCCGGTTTCGTAAACGAAACCCACAAACAATTATTGCACCCGGTTTTGAATGCAAAACCATCAAACCCCATAAACTACCATATTTATTCCCCGGTTTTGAACGCAAAACCCATAACCCTAAAACAATTTGTCCCACTTTTGTACCTCACACACCTAGCCACACACAATTATACCCGATTTCAGACACGAAATCCATAAACAATTGCACCCGATTTTAAACACAAAACCCATTACCCATAACATTTTACCCGGTTTTTAATACAAAACTCGATAAGTACCCCCCCCCCCCCCCCCCCAAAAAAAAATTTAACCCGTTTTGACTCCCTGAACTTATATAATACAGTGTGACCAATAATCCTCCAGAACCTGCAGCCTCACTTATTTCTTTAGAACTTATAAGACACGCATTTAAATTCAACACTATAGTAAGCTGGAAATGAACGAATGCCGTGCTACGACAAAACTAAAATTTAAATCAATCAACACCTTCTGATTAAATGTATAATTCTATATTTATTTATTTCTAATATTAAGTACTTATATATTGTGTATTACTTATATTGGTGTATAAGATACATTTTTACGCGAAAAAGTGCAGTTGCTAATCTCGCTATCTTTTTCAACTATTATAGTCGGTCGGCGTTCGTTCGTTCTCGCTTACAATGTGGATTAGGCCTACTGGGGACACCACAATAAAAAAAACGCGCCTGGTGTAATACCTCATAAATAACATGGATGATATAATTGTATGTCGTCTAACAATAAAGGTGGTGAGGAAAATTACACAACACTGTCAGCTTAATATCTTACATAATGTTTTTATCAAATACCAATTAAATAATTATTATTTATGTCGAGAGACGAGAAATATTGACGTTGTTTAAAGTATTAATACTATAGTTTGGAAAAAGAATATTTGTAACTTGTTATTAAAAAATTCCAAATAGATATTATATAAGTTTTTATTTTACTATCAAATACACAAACGAAAGCGGGTCCACAATATTCCATATAATATATCAAATAATTAAAATATTGTTAATTTAACATGTATTTTATTTATTATTATGTACTCTAATATTAATGTATTGTATTAACACTTTTATATTTTTATATTTTTTTATTTTACACGTGTATTTTTGATTTCAAATTAAAATTAAAATTTTAAACGGTGTAAAGAGAACACTAATATAAACATTTGGTGAAAATTTCAAGTATTTACAGTGATTAGTTTTTGAATTACAACCATATAAAATAATCGATTTTTTTAAAACTGTTGGAAAATGTTTACTTTTGACCTCTATAATGCACCAAGGATTTCCACTTTACCATCGGAAATCACCCCCATAGTTTGAGATTGAAGCATTATTTCGACTATTTATGCTGTACACAGACAAAAAAAAACACACATCATTGTAAAATCAATACATTCATCACTCCGTTCAGAATCTAAAATACATTTTTTACTTTTTTAACAAAACATAAAAATAAATTAAAATATGAAATATTTGTAATTCTTGTTTCTGTGAATCTTATTAAAAAAACTAGAATTATGATATCTCCATTATTTCTAGAGATATCGCAATGGGTAAATTCTCGCGGGACACCCTGTATACAGAGTGATATCATATATGTGAACACCCATTTTTTCCTTTATTCATAAATGTATTCAAAGTCTGATTTTTGGAATTCCTAAATAATATACTTAATGACCATAATTTTAAATTCTTAAGAATTTTTTTTGTTCTAATTAAGAGTGTATGGGCACTAGGGCAGAGCCCCTACGAAATAACATATTAAATGTATAGTGGGGATTTGACGCCCCGAGATCACCATACACCTATATGAGTATAATATGAACTATATCTTATAAAACAGTATATATAAAACAAGACGAAGAGGAATCTCAACTTTTTTTCAAAATATACATTATTAGATTAGTCAATATTATTATTACTTACCTATTATTCAATAGGTACTTACCTGTAGCGGAATATAATTGATGACTCAATGATGAGTCTTTTTTAGCAGGAAAAACATTCTGTTTCGAATCTCTTCCAGTGTTATTTTAAATTTCCTACCACCTGGTGCAAATATGAAATATTCAATTCTTCACAATTGAAGTCGGTAGGCGTATTGAACGACCTACTAAAAATTTGCTATAAAATATTTTTAAGCCCCACCTTCCTCTAACTTAAAGGACTAGTTACGCCTATGTACATAATAATAATAAGATATAGTTACAAATAACGACATTGTTATAAATATAGAACGAAGACGAATTAATCAAAAACGGAAAAAATATGCGTGGCAACTAAAGTGAATTTTTTCCAAGTACCTATAAGCTATAATGTACACATCACTGACTCGTTTTATACTGTAAACCACGATGATTGATTGTCATGGAACCACGGTTATCTATAGGTGAGCTTTGGTTTCTTTGAACTAAAAACCAAACACTACGGAGAAATACAGATACTATACGGTGTATTGAAAAGATATTATATTTTGGTTGCGGCCGGTAACCTATTGTTATACACAAACAAAAATAAGAAACGGTAGCTCTATATCTATAACCATTCTAATCGCATATAGAAAATTGATAGGACATCGTGACTGTTTTTAACTCTTTGAAATTTCAGGTGAAGTAAATGAAAATATAACCCACCCAATTTTTATTTTTATTTTTTGTAACGATCGTCTACTATATCGAATATCTGGTAGGACTCGAAATATTATAAAAGAGCGATCCTCTGTCGGGACCTTCTTACGCAAGAGCCGTACGCCGTTACGGCGGTACGGAGTACGGACTACGGACCATTCGTCGAGCAAGTGTGCGCACGATATCCCGCCCTGAAGAATCTTTTGTAAGCAACCGGTCTGAAAACACGACGACGGTGACGTTTCGGGTCAGTTTTCGCAAGTTCTGTACAGATTCCGATTTGTTGGTGCGCATCAAAGACGACGTTGAACGATAGTGTCTACTACTACTATAGTAGCCGCTGCCCCGTGTACTAGGTACGATGAAAATTATTGCAACTTCCTTATATACAACATGGTCACGCAGCACATAACCGTCATGAAAAACTGCGTCAATGTTCACACATTTACGGGTGGTGCGGTATTTTGCCACTAAATACAAAAACGATGGCGGTGGAAGCTGATAGTGAATGAACAGCTGTACGTCCACGGCTCTAACGTCGAACGATTGGAATACGAAGCATATTGTTGTTCACCACGAACAGCTTATATATTTGTGTCGCCGTGCAAAACAACAGTCAAACTGTACCACCAAGACAGCCTATGGTATACAGTGCTTGAACTGGTGGACGTGGGGGGATGAAGTTCGCTTTCTTTTTTCTTTTTATTTTAGCATACCCCTTTTATTTATTTGAAACGGAACGCTGGAAACGCAACATTTGATGTAGAGAATTTATAAATCATCAGTTTTTTCTAATGAAAAATATACCTATAATCTATAACCTATATAGCCATGATATTTGTATATTTGTATCGACTATGAAAAAAAAAATTGTTTAATATCTAATAATAATGGGTAATTAACATAATCAATCGTTAGGCTGCGGCGACCACACCTAGGTGACTATTTTTCATTTTTATTATAATAATATATAAGAAGAAGATGTCAAATCTATGAGTGTTTTTTCGACAAATTTTACAATACCTAATTCGCTTTTAACATCGATTGGCCACAATTGAGTTAATCGCTCATTTTTTTATAGGAAATCTATAAAATAAAATATATTCATAACTAAGTGTTTCTAAATAATAAATTTAACTAAATGAACGTGGATATATGTATTACAAAAAAAAATCTTGTATAATAAACAATTATTATATGTTACAATTTTACAAACACTACCAAAAAAAAAATTTACGTTTTCGTAATGTGTACAATGTTTCGAACAGATAAACAGATTCGTATGTCATTCAACGACGTCACAGCCACCGAATAATCGGATCAGAATCGAATCGCACGCGTTGTCAGATCATTATAGCGGCACACGAGACGGGCAGCTCAAACGAGAGCGATACACCCGTAACGCGGAACTCTGACAAGTCACTGGAACTGTGCCATATGCTCGCTAGATCCGACGTACGCGTGACTTGTCATTTCTGTGGAACGTAACCCGCCGTAGCTATGCGCATATGTCGACAATGACAATAAAGCACAGAGAAACGAGGTTTTACGAATATACGTTCTGTTTGGGAAACATACTTGAACACTTACGAATAGCGTATTTCTACGAATGACTGTTTATTGCATAACACGGAGTCACGGAAACAGAAAAAATAAAATATGCAAATATTTAATACAGATGTGACGATCAATGTTCGCGCAAATGCAACAATCCAACTATTGACGCACTGCCCGAACGGTGTAAGTCGTAAGACTTTTATATTATAGAACACGGTAAAATTTTGTTTGTACATACCAGAGCTTGAGCTAAAGAAATGTTAAAACTGCGAATAGATATGAATAAAATCACTATTTAATAATACGAGTACAAGCAATGTAATGTGCAGGACTGCAAGCAACATAATTTGTTAAAGATCAAAAAATATAGATGCCTTCCCTAATCGCGTAAGTCTGCCCGGGGTGGGTCTTGCTACGACAGAGGACCGACAGTGAATGTGAATGCTGGTCATTTCGCCGGGCCTTTTATACCCGGCTCATTAGCGATTACACAAGACCGGTATCGTGTTGTGTGACAGATAACAAAAAACCGTAGAAACCCCAATAGTGCAATCGCCGATAAACGCACAATTTAAATAGAAGTTATTATAAGATTAAAAATTAAAATAATTATAATAATAATAAAAATAGAAATATTAATAATAATAATAAGATTAGGAATAAGAATAATAAAAAGGAAAAGAAAAATCTAGAACCTTATCTGTGCATCCCCCCAACACCGAACGGAAAATTCCCCCTCTCGGACAAAAATTAAAAGTTAAAATATTAAACAATTATTAATTATGTAAAAACTTTTCACGGAATTTTAAGACTTTTCCAGAGTTATTTCCAACCCGTTCTTTTCGTATTCGCGTAGTTTGCGTCTTTTGAAAGCCGTGCGTATATACGTTTTTTTTGCCGGTTGCGTTCGTAGGGGTTGCGATCGCGGTAACGAGTACGACCGCCGACCCCCGGACGTTTTTCTTCCTTCTTTTTATTTTCGCACATAGGATCGCGGACGCCGATGGATGTACGTGATATTTATTGTATTGTTATTGCTTAAATGTACACGTATATAATATACGTTTGATTCGAAGCCCATTTGTCGATGTACAATATTGTTTTTTTTTTTATTCAATAAATTGCATTATATATTTATATTATTTTTGTTATTCTCGGTAGCTAAGCTTTTACGTCACACTTATATTATCTTCAACCACTGATGGTATAATTAGTTTATACTAGACAACTAGGGCTAGATCCGTGGAAGTCGTCAATTACAACGTCGCTTGTTACAGTCGACTAGGAAAAGAAAAAAAACGAGAACTTTCTACCTACTGGCTACTACAATCGGCTAAGCAGGCTCACTGTTTAGAACACCATTCGCCGACGCATCACGATATTGATCGGAAACTGCGAGCAAAAGGTATTAGAAGAGAGGAAATTCAAGCCCAATATGACGGCCAAGTGCACAGTAACTTCAAACACAACAGGCACACTGAGCACAGATTGAAACACCGTCACGGGAACTAGTGCAGCAAGACTAACGTCTAGCTCCGCGTGTTGAGCCTAGATAGAGAAGCACCGAGCCGTAGATTCGCTCATCGAGCACTTGTTATATAGATATGTTACAATATGAATATGACTGCAGCACGGACTTTAGTGTATTTTGGATAAATACGACGTATAGATGGTCGATGAATACTTGAGCACGCAGTAATGTTCGCGCCGCTAAGAGTGCTACGACTGTTATGAGAAGATGCAATTTCCGCCAAAACACAAAGACGAGAAAGAGGATGACGCATACGTTACGATCACAGGTTCTAGCTCTGCCGAAAATGTGGGATCACTCGAAACAGAGACATAAACATTCAACGTTGCCGGAATACGGTTTGTGTTAACAACAATTTTATTAATTATCATCGAAAATATAATAGAAACCAAATGAACCAATAACTTTAAACCAATAAATCTTTGAACGAGGATCACGTCTTTTGTCCGCGGACCCGCGGTAAAACGCGTTGTCGTTATGATTTGCACGGCGGGACGTATGCAACCCATTGTGCAGCAAAGAGATATGACGGCACGATGATTTAGAAATAGTTATAACTAGGGTTCGGATTTGAAGGCAAATGCCATTCTTTTATTAATCATAATAGAACAATAATTTTTATACAAAAATGGTTTTCATTTAATTTCTTAGACGATGGATCTTTTTTTTGCCTTTTTACTAAATGCCTTTTTGCATTTTTTACCTTTAGTACTTATAAATGCCTATTTTGTGTTTAATTTTTCAGTTGATTTTATAATTTTATACACAGCTTGCGTATTATCGCTAAAAATGGGTTTTATTATTTGCAATATTTATTGATATCGTCTTATCTTACCTAATCTTTTTATACAAATTTCTGTAGTTTAGTATTCATGCTCGTTTTTAATTTGTATTTTTCTCAAAATGTGTGCATCTAAAAGTGTTTAAAAAATGTTCACTATTTTATTTTGTAGTATATTTATGAATTGCCTTTTTATATAAATCAAATTCCTTTTTTACATTTTAAATGCTTTTTTTATTGATTATATTGCCTTCAAATCCGAACCCTAGTTATGACAATATGTAGATGAAAATATTATCTAAAATTTAGATATTTAGATTCTAAATAGAATTTAATAATATCATGTATTGTTCGAGGTACATGGAAAGTCCAAAATGACGGTAATAGATGATGCAAATAGGCTACTGTTTTCATCTGAACCACAGAGCCTCGCCCATTCAAGAGCCTCACGCTTTTAATTACATCTATGTACTAGGCTCCTCGAGTTATAGGTTAAATAAGTTTTGCTCTGGCCTCTGGGCCTCGCAAAAGTAGCGCCGTCCCTGCTGAACTAAGTTTATATTAATAACTATAAAGTCAACAAAAGTGGTCTAAACACATAAAAAAAATATTATGATAACATTTTAAATTTAAATTTAATTTAAAGCTTTTGAACAATTTATGAATTGAAGCTTGAAAAAATATTGTACTCAACATCTTATTAAAATATATATAATAACACATACTATATAATATTCATGTTTGTAATTTCTAAAATTAGTAACTATTCCGATTCCAAATGTCATTAAGTAAATAATGAAAAACAAATTTTAATTTTTAAACCATTATAAACTAGTAGTTATCTGTAGTTTTAGTGTAACAAATGAAACAAAATTAATTCATCATATAGACATTTTTTATACATATTGTACAAAAATATACACACATATTTTATTCCAATTTATTTTTACATTGTTAATACTTTTTTTATTTAGAAACATTAGTATTTGGTAATATGACTTCAATAAATAAAGAACAATCATCACATGGAAATAATAAAGGTTCTGTCTCATCAACAGTAATAACCATTGACTTAGGCACTAAAAACTGGCCTCCACAACGGCATCTATAGGAAAATGTATCTTCTATTTCGTTATTTTCTAAATCACTAATATTTAGATAATCATAGATTGTTACTTCTGTATTAATATCACTTTGTTCGATTTGCTCATCATATTTTTTTTTTAAATCGGGATCCTTCAGAATACTCCATGCTTTATTTAATTCCGCACAAGCAGCTGATGATGATGACAAAATACTTTTATCAGGATGAACCTTAAGAAGTCTTTTTTTATAATTATCCTTTAATGTCTCAAAAGATGTGGTTTTATCACAACCTAATATTTCATACAAATCTTTTGTAACCTATAAACAGTAATACTACAATTAATTGGAAATTAAATTATACATTTTTATAAGTTCATATAATACATTTATTCTAATAAATTATTATGTATTAAAAAATCAATATTGTCTCTAAAATATTAAAGATTATAAACAAGTAGCTATCAAAATTATAGAAACTTTTGTTTAGTAATATTTACTATTTTATTTACCTGAATATTTTCAATAATTTGTATCGCTCTTCTAAACGTTATAGAAAACCTAGTTCCACGATAAACAACATCAGGACCATCTACTGTATTAATCATATCAATTTTTCTGGGAGTTATGCCATGAGTCCATTCATACCTTGATTCACCAGACATAATTAAAAGAGATTTTGCTTTTATAAAAATTCCATTCTGCTTGAGTAAGTCTTTTCTGAATTCCATAACAATATCAGAATTCAATGATAGAGACAAAATATATTCATCAAAAACTGTAATGTTATCAATGTGATTTGGAATTCCTGAAAAATTAAGAAATAGGTACATAATAATTATATGAAAACTAGTCAATACTATAGTTTGCCAAAACCCAAAAATATAGGAGTACACATAAAACCAAATAAGTGGTTCTTTATTGAAACAATAATAAAATAACTTCTAAGAGTTAAAATCTAAAATTTCTCTCAATTTATTATCATGAATTAATATAAAAGTTATGAGTGAACGAGAAAAACCATCCTCACTTAATACTTTTATTAGAAATTTTTATTACTTAGGTATACAAAAATATACTAAATAACTAGCAGTTTATGATTTATTTGTATATATTAGTCACTTAATATTGTAGCTAAAAGGATTTAAAAATGTGAATACTTTGTAAACTTTTTTACATCGCATTGTGTTACAATTTTTAATAATGATACATACAAAAAAATCTAAAAAATACTAAATTTCGGATACTTTACTTCACATGAGAGAACCAATATACAGACAATTATTTTAAGTATTAAAAGTAGAAAATTATTAATCCTTATTTTAAATTTTAATACGAAATATTATAAGTTGTTAGTTCATAATCTAAGCTTTTAAATATTGTTACCTTGTCCAGGTGAATATTTGTTTATAGTTATTTGATTAGGGCGCCAATTTAAACGCAAATAAATAGCATTTAAAATAAATTCAAATTCTTTAGGAATTGGATCACATGTATCATATCGAACATCATTGAAATCATAATTAAATTCAAATCCATAATGTTTCACTTGACGATGCTTCATTGAACCTAGAAATTTAACTTAATTATATTATCATTCACAGAATTTAAATTAATAAAAATTTTACTTGACTCGGACCAATGTTTGTTCAAATATTCTAACAGAAAATTTTCTTCTTCTTCTGTAATGAAATTGTCAATAATTTCTAATCCGGGAGGGAATGTAATTGGTAATTCTAATGATTGTGGAACTGTGATGGAAAACTTAAATTACATAAAATCATTTTGTCTTAAATATAATAATAAACATTACTTGAAACAGTATAAATTAAATAAAACATTTTATGTTCATCAGAAAGACCATTGAATTTTCCATTCACTTTGTTCCATGCACTTATTGCTTCCTCTATTTCAGTGAAAGAAATAAAACAATATGATTTATAAGGTATCATTATTATATGCTCTATTTGACCATATTGATAAAAAACTTGCAATAAATCCTTTCTGCTTAGACCATTCACCAATCCACAATTGCATACCATTAAATTCTAAAACAAAATAATTAATATTAAATAACTATTTTTAACTTTAAAAATCAATCAATTTAATTATTTAAATTTATCAACCAACCCAGAGATAGGTACAATATATGAGTAAAGGTGTGGATATTCCACAGGTTTCATAGCCATAAGAGTTTTGAAGTAATTATTGTAGTAATATATTTGAATTTGTTTAAAAAAAAATCAGTTGATTGTTTTATTCGTAGCAATATAAGATACAGAGCATGATATCAAATACATGAAATATTTAAATAGTATAATATAGTATATAATATATACTTTTATGTCAATGTTGTCACATAAACGAAAACAATATTAGTAAATCTTAATGAAATAAGTGATTTAATTAATTTTACAACCGACTGTAATATCTGATGATGGGAATAGTAAGACTAGTAAGAGTCCAAAAAGTTAGTAGATGAATTTAAGGATTTTAATCCATCAGAACTTGTAACACTAATTGAATCATTTCTTCTGAGCTTAGGTTAATCTTATCACAGCGTTTTTAATATGGGTAAATTTATATTGAGCAATGATAATTTATTTTCAATATTAATAGAAAATCAGATGAAATGGATACTTATTGCTTAATTGGATAAGTACTAAACATTTGGCTTAATATTTGAAGCATGAACTGCTTGAAACAATATATAGGACTGAGAAGTAGTTATTAATTTAAACTTTCAATTAATAAATATTACATTTGTTTAATTCTTAATGAATTTTATCCACGGTTTAAGATAATCTTAAACCGTGATTTTATCTAAGAATCCTTATCACTATCAGTTATAAAGATAAACATTTTGAAAACAATTAAAGATATAGGTAGCTTGGAGTAGCAAAAATTAGAACCTATGAAAAAATGCAACAGTTGGTTTAAATAATTTGCAATTGTATTTACTATACGAACATTTTAAATAATAAACTACTTATAAAAGCTTGTAAATAATTAAAATAATATTTAATCAAAATAAATTATATTTAATGATAATAATGGTATTTTAAAAATTTATATTACCGTAGTTGGACTAGAGCTAGCTTCAATATTCATGTCCTTCTTCAACATAGATGCGTATAATTCCATTTTCTTTTTATATTTTTGTGGCATTATGAGATATAATATGAATTATTAGTTTACAGTAATGATTCAATTGGTAAAGAAAAAAAATTGAAAATCATCTAGCATCAACTAAAAGATACAATCGTTTATTGTACATCAATATCATGAAAACAGAGAAAACCTAACAGCTACCTATGCCCAAGGTTTATAGATAATAGATATTATGTACTATTTACTATTTACTACAAGGTGTGATTTACTCTTACATCATATTTTAGTATATTATGATCTAAGGATTTTTTACTTACTATATTATAATTCACTATCGTCTATCATAGCCACTATCACAGAACTTGTTGTCATATTATAAAGATAATATAGTTTATTATTATCTATATATTCTGCGATCGTATCACAACCTAGTGATATGACCACAACCAACCTAACCTTTTTTAATCTATGGTCATAACGTAGTATAGAAGATGAGTTATCATGAACTATGATAAAATGGAGTATGGTCAGTATGGACCACTTTTTTGAATTATAACAAAATAAAGAAATCAATTTAGTCAACATTTTTTTAGGGTAAACGGTAAACATTTCTGTTTTTCTTTAATTTTTGTTTATTATCCTCGATTGTATAAAAAAATACTTTTAATTTTTAATGCTGACTTTTAGATACAAACCAGATTCAATTTGATATACAAAACCACCCTCAAAGTTGAAAACCAAAGCATTTTATTGACAATTTATCAAGTAGGTACTTACTCGTATACTAAAAAACAACGTCATTGTAAAATCAATGGAATGATCTACCTATGCTTTGAATCTAAAAAAAAATAAAAAATATTTGATGGGGGGTTATCATCTCAAAATGTTTTATTATACCAAACAACAGCTAGTGGTGTGCCCAAGGGAGAGGTTATAGGGGTTATATCCTCCTCCCCCATTGACTTTCGGAAAACAAATTATTAGATATTAGAGTACAGTCTCTTGTTATAAAGTCAATGATTTTAATTATTATTTATTAGTAATAAGTTATTGCTTATAAATTATATTTATTTATATTTATTATATACTTTATGTACTCTCATTCTCTACCTATTTTTGTATACTGCAATTTTTTTTAATTTCCCGCGTTTTTGGATATTTTTCAATTTTGTGTGTTTTAATGAACAAAATACATAACTAATTTGACTTTTCGCTAATTATAGAAAATTACCACAAAATACTTTATATACCAATAACATCTATATTTTATATAGTATATATTATAATTATCATACACGTTACCGATTTGTGTTGGTTAACTGTTTTCATAAAATATTTCCTTGCAAAAATAATAAATATACTACAATAATTATAATATACCGTAATATACGTATTCAAACTCGACATAATTATTTTTAATCTTTTTTAACACAAAACGATATATTTTAAAGAATTTTTTTACGTTGATAAAATTATGATTATAATAAATATAAATAAGAAAACAAATACAAATAATAAAAAATAAAAACAATGTACCTAAACCTAATATTTTTAAATTGTGTAGGTACATATTATAATAATAAATTATGTAATTTGTTATAATAGTAAGTTGGTTATTTTAAATAGTTAAACTAAAAATTACACAACATACGATAATGTTGTAAATCACAAAAACATTAAATAATTTAAAAATAATAATGTAATATTTCAATTTTTACAAAAATATTTACACAACTACAATTTTAATCCCTAAAATAATTTTTTTCTCAAACGTTTTTATATTTTGTTGTAATTAAAAAATGAATAACTGTATATGTAGATACAAGAAATTATCATTAAATGTTGAAATTATCATTTTCTGTGTATGTTGAATTATCTATAGATATTTAAAATTATCTATGTCTTAGTTTTATATCCTTATGAATGCCGATAAAAATTTCCTGCTCAATAAAAAAGCTTTAAAAAGTAATGATATTCACACATACGTTGTTTTTATAGCTATATAAAACTATTTAAAATACACAAGCACAATTAGTTTTATTACAAAATTTGTCAAAATCATGAAATTTTGCAAATTATTTAACAGCTGACAATTTATAAAATGTTTATTAATGTTTTAAAACTTATAAGACTTGAAAATTAAATACAAAGTTCCTCATGTAGATCGCAATATAGCAATGTTTACTTATTCAAATTATTTTACGGGAAGATACCTAGTATTAACTCAAGAGTTAATAACATAAATATATAATATGGACATATGGTATAGGTAAATATATATTATATATTATTATATTGGTAATAAATATATATTATTCATATAATAAATGTAACGTTTTCATCAACAATTAAGTCATCTTACCGTAATATTAATAGTAAAATAAATTACTTTAATAACAATTATTAGAATAAACATATCATAAAATATACTTAGACAACTAGTGATATATATTATACAGGGCATAGGCTGATAGAATTGTCTCCCTTCGGCGTTTAAAATCATTTTTATATACATACATATATACAATGTTGTATTATTGAATTCAAGTTTAAGATTTAACACATTCATTACAATAATCCACTTGACACCTACTGCAGCAAATAATTATTTATTAATTGTGTTATATAATCAAAACATATTCATTTTTTTACAGTTATTTATTTGAATATTTTATGCAGTTATCGTTATGTTCCGTAACCTTACGGCTTAGGTACTTATTTATAAGATAATCGTAAATTTATTATATGAAAACATATTGAATTGTAAATTGTATAATAATGTGTCATTTGCGTTGGAATGGAATAAATTTTATATAAAGTAAAATTGTCATGTTTATTAAGACATTACATTACATTCATAACATCATTGTAATCACAGTGTTTTATTATATTGTTGTAAACTAGTAACCATGGATAAATGTTTACTATAACAATTATTAATAAAATAAACAGACTCGATTTTGTCGTACCTTCATTCAGCGTTTTTGTAAAGGTTGTATTTATTATTCTTATATTGCATACACAGCAGTTAAACTAAAAAAAATATTAATTTTACAATGGAATCATCAACAAATATAAACAATATTCGCGCTTTTACTGGTACGTTAAAAATTATTTAAATTATTTAAAAAAAAAATACAAGCCTACGCCTATATGTGTAGATATTTTTGTACATCGCGTTATAATAAGTATACGTTTTCAGTGTTATCAGTGGCGATGGTTATCGGTATTATAATCCGACAAATGGAATGGTCGTCTCTGATCCCGCAGCCAGGATCACAGATTTTTCCATCACCGATTTCCGGTGCTGACCTTTGGTGCTCGCTTTCGCCCATCTTCTTCGTATCTGGTGCCGTGATTGGTGCGTTATTCTCAGGGCCCGTCTGGAGGCGTTTTGACAGCCGACTGAGCATGACATTTTTCGATACTGTTTTGATCGGCGGTCTGAGTATCGTTACTTTACCAGTCACATCGATGAAGTTGATGGTCGCCGGTAGATTATTACTCGGAATCGGTTCAGGCGCTATGTCCGCTATCGTACCCGCATACGTTGGCGAAATTTCGCACCCAAAGTTCCGAGGTATTTTTTTAACAATTACGCACATTTGTTTTTCCTTAGTACCTACTTAAAAAATTGTAATCATAAAATAAAATATATATAGTATATAAACACTAATAAATAATATATGGTAACATGTATATACAATCTGCCTAGCCTGGTGAAAAAATTTTTACAGTATTGCAATAAAAATAAACTACGCGCAGTTGAATAACAGTTTTTTCTATCGGTGTTTTTAATTTGTATTTTTATTTATCACCGGTAAACATCGATCGATTGTCATTTGATTTCTATCACTTACAAACAATAATATTTTTTCGTAGGCAGAATGGGTATACTGTTCTATGCGATCATGGTAATGGGCGTCGTGATATCCGACGTGTTTGGCCCGTTCAAAAAATATGATCATCATCAACCTTTCAGCATACCGTTCAACGTGTATTGCAGCTTGTTCATTAAATTACACTCGATTGCGTTGTGTTTTGTTCCTATACTATCATACTCAACGTCAAACAATTTTTTCGAACCAAACCATGGCAACGACGAATATCTAAGCACTACAAATTTGTTGGGTGAACCGTTTAAGACGGACGTATTGAACTCAATGGTAGGTATATTATATTTATACAAATTATAATATAAACAGAAAAAAGAGAGATAATTACATGTGATTTCATGTAAGAGAAATATATAATACAAAACACAACCACGTATGGTTGTGTTTTTTTTAAATAGTGTATTAATTCCGATCACCGCAACACATATCGACAAAGCTCATGGCATAATATATTGGAAACATTTAGTTGCCGTGCGGATCGCAAAGCACTATTAATCGGTGTCGGGTGCATGTTCTTCCATCAAATGTGTGGTATAAATGTAATGATATCGTACATGTTTCCTGTAATGAAAATGGCTGACATTGACGTGGACCCTAAAATTGTATCCATCGCAATAGGAATCGTTCAAGTTAGTTACAAATATGTATTTTACGTCAGAATTATTTGATTCTTACATTTCAACATATCAGCTCACGCCTGAAACATAGGTATAATATATACTTATACATTAAATCGAATAATTTATTTTAGGTCATAATGATGCTTGTCGCAATATTTATTATAGACAGCAAAGGTCGTCGTATATTATTATTATACTCGGCAGTGATTATGTGTCTATGTTTGGTTGGTTTGGCATTCTGCATCATTATTAAAATGCAACTAAATGCTACTACATTCAATGATATATCGATGATTCTCATTGTGTTTTTCATTATGGCGTATTCTTTAGGATTTGGACCTGTCCCTTGGGTTATATTGGGAGAAATATTTTCGACCAAAGTACGTATATAAATGACCTCAATATAATATTATATTATTTATATAATGAAAACTTCTATAATACACGTAAAATTAATATCTCATAACATAATATATAATATTATCTTCTTAAAATATATAAATTAATATTTTCAATAATAATATCTAAAAGAGAACCAATTATACACAATTACAATTTAAGTAACTACATGAATATTATGGTTATTTTTTAGGTAAAGTCGTACGGAATAAGCTTAGCAACAGCTATAAACTGGCTACTAGTCTTAGCAAGTGCTTACTTTCCATACGAGATGAACAAGTTTTTTGAAATCGAATATGTCTTTTTGTTTCACTTTGTGTTATGCCTTTGTAGTGCATTATTTGTGTGGCGGTTTGTACCAGAGACAAAACAATTCAGCTTAATAGATGTTCAGAGGCAATTAGACATCGATTATGAACATATATATTACATACCTGCAGTATAATAATATAATATATGTCAACTGCATGTGGCGATGCCTCTCACCTCTTTGTGGTGATGTGTCACAACAAAAATGACGAAAGTCGTACTAAAGAAAAATGAAGAAAAATAGAGTAATATTTCCTATTTAAAACTATCAAATGTATACGGACATACGATATCTATTTTAATATTGTATACCTTGTATTTCCTAGCCCTACTAGTTATTACTCTTACCATTGATTATAGAATAGAATTTAATCATTCTAACCTATTGTCCTAATCCCTAGATTATATTAAACTATATCAAGTAATAAAAAAACTTGATATAAAACTTAATATAGTTTAATATCAATTTATATGTTACTTTGTTACTACTTTTATTTGGTCCACTACCTATTCGACTTCGATGTATTTTGTCATCATAAAACTATTTAGAATAAATGTATAAATGTAAAAAATAACATAACTTTTATCAATGAAAATTAATGCTTTTCTTTAATTACAATACATTGTTTAGTTATATTATTAATTGTATACATATATAAAAAAAGTTAAATATAAACAATAAAATATTTTCCAAATGTATATCGTTTATTCTTTATTTTTTTTTTTTGTGTGTACAAATACTACCCTGTGGCCTGTGCAACACTAAACACTTTTAACTAATACATAATAAGATAAAATTTCTGTTTTATATTTAAAAAATTAACATTTTATTGAAAGTATAGAAATTAGCATTGATTAATTATCAATGTTTATAAAACAACACATAATTCAATTCAAAGTTATATTAGCCATTAGGTAGACTTTTTAACCAAATAATACCAAATAATATATAATTATTTATATATTATGCCCACCAATGTATACCCTTAAGTATGACCTGTATTACTTTAAATAGCGCTCCTGAGGAGTATCAGTATCACACAATTGCGTGTACGTTAAACAATTTACTTTAATATATTTTACCACAAAAGTCAAACGATTACGTATGATTCGCTGTGCAACATTGCCACATTTAAATTTTTGTCTGTAATCAGTAAAAATTACATTTTGAAAAAGTGACTTATTAAGTCAAAACATTTAAAAAATAACAAATGGTTAAAATAAAAAATTATAACAGTGTATTCAATTTAAAATTGTATACCTTGGTACCACTTAAATAACTAATTTTTAACAAATATGTTATAAATTTATAATATTTTTATGAATTTTGTACTTATTTTATTATTTCATGGTTTCTTCTATATAAGAATTAAATCAGCATTTTCCATATTTTTAACAGTGGCGTCATTTGGGGGGGGGGACAAAGTGGGCATTTGCCCCCCCCCTTGTCATCAACGGGTCGGTCAACCCGGCCGGCCCAGGCCGGGTATATGGTGCTATAGTTTTGGGCCGCAAGCCCGCAAACATGATTCATAACATTCATGTCATTGCTAAACAAAATATAACCATGATTCGTGGCTAGTACTAATTACGTAAATAATTATAAGGTATCTGACATCTGTATTTTCTGTATGTGCAGTTGTGGACTGGACGAGCGGGATACCGGGTTTCCTGCCTTCCTTGTAGGCCGCTGCTCGTATAAAATATACATTTATTAATATTATTGTGAAATTATTAATTAAAATGTTATCGAATAACTAATAAGTAATAAGTATATAATATTATTCAGCATAAAAACCCAGATTTCTGATTAATTTCAAATGCGTGACCACGTAATAATGTATTGTATCTGTATGTTTTGTTTTATATTTTGTTAATACCATTAAACTCATATTTGGTGCAAATAAGACATAAATTGGGGTAAAATTCCCCTTAAAATATGTCATCATATAGTAGCTAATAGCATTGAGTATAATATATTGTTTACTCAATGCTTAATACTAAATACTAATAGGTAATATTGGGTATCCCTCTACATATTATATTTTATATACCCATGTATTAATAATTAGTCATTGTTATCTTTCAAAAATGTATGTTATTTATGCCTAGAGTAACCACAGTTATCTCAGATAACCAACTTGTATGTATAGAAATATAACTGTGTACAGTGGCGGTTATAAGGGGGGGGCGATAGGTGGATCGCCCCCCCCCCCCTTGGTCCGTGTTTTTTTATAATAAATTATTGAAAGAAGCATTAATCATGGTACTATTTTTTTGTGTTTCTAATTTATAGAAATAGTATCAGCAATTTGTAAAGTTGTCTTGCGCAATATAATACGGTATATTTTTAAATAATTGTAGTACATTTTATTAATTTTTGTTATTATTGTATATGTACGTACTACGTAATATGTTATTCGGTGTATATGTATAATAAAAAATGTTTGTTCTATTTGAAGTATTTGCGTTATTTCAAAATATTGGGGGAAAATTATGGGCTCTCCAACGACTCATTAGTGTCCTATGATTATTATAATTTCCGCCCCCCCCCTTAAAAGTCAGTTATAACCGCCACTGACTGTGTAAGAAGGCTGTTTGTATTGAGATAAAAATTTAATTGTTAGCGAGCGGTTTTTTTTTTATAATTATGGGCCGGTCAAAACTTTGTCCCCCCCCCTTTCAAAACCTGAAATGACGCCACTGATTTTTAATCCAACCTTTAAGCTTTAAATACTGATTGCATTTTCGTACATATTTCAAGAAGGATGGGAGTTATGAAATTGAGCGTTATAAGTTCGATGAAAACGTTTGGATTAATTTTAAATTTTACGTTATATTAGTATATCACTATATTAGTTCAAATCAAATAGCAATCGTGTTTCAAATATGCAGATAAAAATCGTTCCTACGCAATCGTGAACATCAAATTTCCACAATTGCTTATGTTCCATACCAACATGGATATTTTAATAATTATACTTATTAATTTTTGTATTAAATTTAAAAGTATCAGTGTACTTAAGAATAAGAAAGTATAACGTTGAATGATTTAAAATATATATCAACAGACAACATTTCACATTTACCAAAACTCGAGAGTTTATTGAAATGACTAACGAGTATAATACACAAATATAAATATAATTAATTTAATGGCTATGTAATTACATCATAACTATATGTTGATTTTTCTTAAATCAAATAGGTACTTCTTTAAAATTTAGTGAAATAATGCCACTGAGACTGTCTGTCCGAGACTGGCACTCTGCGGGTACAGTAGTCGGTCCCCACTGTTTGGGTATGAGTAGTATGAATGCATGTCTACGCCCATGAGTTTCCTGTGTTGTAATTTTTTCATTCACGGCTGTTCGTCTTTAACAATTATGTTCGACTGTTGTTTTTCCAGTATTATCATTTACAGTACTCTATCGTTATCACGGTTCATGATATTATTATTATACTCCGTGTCTCCGTTCGCTTGTGGTTGGCCGCTGTTGCGCACGTATTGCACAAAACAAAAACTCGCCGTACCCTGCCACAACCACCCATATCTTCTCGCCGATGCTACAGTCGCACGCTCGATTCGAAGTAGTAATCACATTCTCGCGGCTTACGGAGTATATATAAATAGGTAGTTATGAATATAATTTTCAAGATAATATTATATTCGATTATTATTTCCATCACGATCCAAGTGTAGTGTGTAGTGTGTACCATCGTCCGTGCTATTTTCAATTTAATTTAGTTAGGTATGTGCTCCACACTATATTTCTACGGTTGTTAGGTGTTGAATTTTTACGTATTTACTTGCTTACATACTTACGTCGCGGCCGTCTTAGTTTTTAACGTGTGTTGTACTTGTACATTCGTGCGGTACCTATCGCGTTTGACACGTTGTCCAACTCCACGACCGCCATCACGCAGTGACGCAGTTATACGTAAATGCCCGGTGCTTGTTAGTTGTTACGTCGTGTTCGGCCATCGCCATTTCTCGCGTTATTCGGTATAATCAGTGCTACTTAACATTTTATACTCGTGTATAAAATCATGTTACCGGCGTGTTCGTACGCGAATATGGTAGTGCGCGAACGCCGCCATAAATTGTTCACATCATCCACTCCAGCAGCCATCGAAGTGTCCCGTCTGGTCTACGGACAATTACTTTACTACAATCCATCTCTTTATCAAATTCTATTGCCCGAGTACTTGGACTATTACACTACTGCGTGTATCTGGATGCGTATGATAACAATTAAGAATACTAATGGCCAATCGATTGACGAAGCAGAAAGAGAGGTGCTAAGTATAATCGGTTCCTTCTCTTTTTGTGTGCCCAAGCCCATCATGTTACAGTTGGAAAAGCTCGGTAACGTGGTGAATATGTGCGGACATCATCTGTTCGCCACGTTCCCTACTCTTCCCCAAGAACAAATCGGTGGTAGAGGAGGCTACTACGGAGTACTCCAGCCCCCTGGACCCGGAGTCGACGACTCGCTGCACAACTTGTATGAAGAGATTCCCTGTCTCGGAGTGCTTTCCGAGGCAATAATGAACGCAATTAGCAATGCCGAACCCGGTCCTTACCGGTCTGTCGTGACCTATGAAGGTCTACAGCCAAACCAAAACCTGATTGGCTTCAGACCACTCGGCCACCGCCATTCACAAGCTAAAAATGTAGCTTTCGGCGCGAGAATTACTGAAGTAAGCTTTCGTGAATATCCCGTCAACATTGCTATGAACTTCAAATTATTATTCACGATATCTGGTATTTTAAAAAATACCAAGGGGTTTGAAGTCTCTAACGTGATTTTCTCAAAACTGAGTAAAGTTGGATCCGTGTCACAAACAGTGATTAGCCGACCCCTAACCACTGATAAACAAATAAACCTCCTATCAACCATAAGACCAACATCCTTTGCAAAAGAGTCCCCCGAATATTTCGGCGAAGCCATCTTCTTTTGCCATCAGCTCATGAAAGAATCCGGCCCGAACGCAGACCACACAACATGGTGTATGATATCACCGGTCGCGGAATTACCCATTCCACCACAGTGGGTAAATAATCGTAACCTACGCCGGAACATGCTGCCCTCATTCTGCATGGGGGAGACTTTTGAAAGCATGCCTCATAACGCAGGAAGTTATCGCCGGGATATAGTGCGGAAAATGGTTACAGCATAAACAACAGAAGGACCATACATTTTACTTCCTTTTCTATAAAATTACATACATGAACACAAACAATATGGATTGCACGTATTGCATATATTTAATATAGTATCGTGTGCACTAGTGCACTTCGCCAGATCACATACGCTCATTATTCTTATAATATATCGTGTAATTATATTGTTTAATAATAAAAAAACAAAACAAAATACTGTGTGATTATTTTTAAGACTTACACTAAACAGGTACTAACTGTTTAAATTCAAATTTAATAATACTTTCAAATTTCAATTACTGAGAAAATTTTCTGGTCTAAATCAACAATTTTTTCATCACGTATCCTTTACGTGTGTACTTGAAGTGGTTTGCAAAGTAAATACTAAATTTGTTATTTATGAATTTCATTGTACTTCAATGATATTATTAAATTATTACAATTTTCAATAAGCATGATGATGCTGAAAAGATATAAAAAAAATATGTATACAATTTTAGGTTGCTTATAGGTTATTTTAGGTTCGTTTCGTCACTGGTAAGAACTAATTTAAAACTATATAACATGGTAATTAAAAGTAAAATAACAGTAGGTAATTTTCTGATGTATTATAAATATAAATTACAAAAAAAAGTTGTAAGTTAAACTTATAATATAAAAATCGATGCTTGTTCGATCAAATTTGTATCGATTTTTTTTATTTTATTCATTTACAATAATAGGTATTTCTAACATAAATTTTAGATTCAGAGTTGTTTAAAAATAGGTATCTATAACCTACCTATATAAAAGATACAAGTAATAGACCTTTAACAAATATATACCAAATTATTAATGAAGTGTCTGTATTCCATTATTAGTATTAACTGTATTCAAAATTAATCAGACAATAATTACATTTTTTTTATATTTAAATACTTTTTTTTTCATGTTTGAAACCGACGGCGCCGTGGAAACTGCTTTCGCATTACTTCCACAAATATTTTAATAATTACGTTTGTCAATATTACATCCCTAGAAATGACTTTTAAATAACAAAAAATTAACATCAAGTTTGAGTTGAAATATTTTATTTGTAAGGAGAAGTTATTCATCACTTACAATTTTAATGAATTGTATTGTAAAAAGGTACCTAGACCTAGGTACAAATATTACATATGTTATATATAATATTATTACACTAATAAAAAAGTTGCTAATTGCAAACCATATTACCATTGGATCTACATTTTTAAAGTAGGAAATAAATAGTCTGTATTATTTGTTCATATATATAATACATAATACATGTATAAATATTAAACTGTACAATGATAATTGATAGTATGAAACACACACCATGCTCTATATAGAAATTGTTTTTTTTTAATCAGATGAATAGTTGATATTATAAAGTATATAACTATGAAGATTTACTACTAAACCTAATTTACTACAACATATTAGTTATTGTTACAAAGGATAAATCCTATACGTATGTTTATAAGATTTTTAGAGAAGAAAACACATTTATATCAATTATGTTAGACAAACTTAGAACAATATTCAGTCTTATAATAAAAAAATAAATAAATAATTAATACATGATAATAATTTGTATATGATGTAACAAAACAATGTAAGAAAAAATAAGCACGTCTAATAAATGAGATAAAATAGTAATATTATTAATATATAATATAATTTATAAATTTTATTATTATACCTAGTAAACAATTTTCCTAAAAAAAATTAGTCAAAAAAGATTAAAAAATTATAACTGAGTTTTAAGTCAAAATAATAATAGTATTATAAATTATCATCATAGTAAGTCTAACTATTTAAACTATTTAAACATATTATTAAAAAATTATAACTTATTATAGAACACTTATTTAAAACATTAAAATTTGCACTTGTATTTTTAGTACAAATGAAAAACATAATATTCTTAAAAAATTTATTTTTAAACCTTATATTCCACAAATGTATAAATCTCAAGCACATATCAGTTTAACTTCCATTTACATAAATAAAAAAAATCATTTTTTTAATATTAGATACAAAAATTTTAATTAACATTATACAATATTTAATCTAAATAGTAAAAATCCTATGATATAAACAAAAACGCAAAACATAAATTTTTCAATTTACCAAAATAATTGAACAATTCTTTGCAAAAATAAAAAGGAATAAATAGTAAATATAATTTTAACAACATGTCATATAAATCTAAACTTTTAATTAGCATTACAATAAATACCCTTAATAAAGCCCAAAGTTAAAATAACTCGAACAAAAACAAAACAATTATTAAATAAAAATAAATAAAAACATAAGTCTTCAATACCAATATAGTAATATATAATAAAATGTACAATGAAAAGTCGCAAACATGAGATACATTTTTAATTATATTTTTTTAAATTACATTTTAAATACTTTGTAATAATATGAAGGCATGTAGTTCTATATAAATACATTTAAAAATAGTTATTTATTTTTAGTGTTGTACTTTAAATTATATTTTAAGGATTTATACTAATTTGTGTAGAACAAATAAATAAAATCGACAAAGTCCAAATTTGTCTAAATTGCATCCTACCCAGACAAGTAAATTCAAACACGAATTTTCTATTTTTTTTTTCAATTAACTATATTACAATAACAGATGACCAAAAATTTAAATTATATAATTATTCAAGTTAAATGTTTTTTTTTCTAACAAAAAACCAACTCAGTCTTGAATTCACACCTTTGTTCCTGTAGACATCATAAATAATATACTATTGCAATTTGTAGTTAAATTAATAAACCTCAGTAGGAACAAAGCTGAGAATGTTTAAATCAAACCAGTCAAAATGTGTATCAGTTCTTTTAAAATTAAGGCTACTCAGTCTTATTATTTAACTATGTGAAATGTAACTGGATTATACAAATATAATATTGGCCCCCAAAATAGTGTTTGCTAAAACTAATGAACACATGATTTTCATTTCTGATACACTGAGCATTGAGTATAATAAAGCTTCTAACAATGTTTGTGTAACATTATGACATAGAACTGCATGAACACATTAGTTAGTACATTATTTAGAAGTATCAGTGTAGA
This sequence comes from Schizaphis graminum, assembly GCA_020882235.1. Lineage (NCBI taxonomy): Eukaryota > Metazoa > Arthropoda > Insecta > Hemiptera > Aphididae > Schizaphis > Schizaphis graminum. The sequence continues at coordinate 66,452,326 of CM037032.1, forward strand.
TTATTTAACATTAAAAACAGTCTCCTTGGTTTAAATTAACTAAACAAAATATAATATATATGAATATTATTACTACTTAACTACATAATATTTTAACAAGTAGCAGTCTTATGCGGTTTGAGATATCTGTTTCATGAATATTAATAAAAATAATAATAAATGGAGGGAATCATTTAAGTGAAAATAGAGTGGATAAGCATTTGTAATTGTAGTCAGTTATTTACAATCTGTACCTACAACTTTTAGTAGATATTTTGATACAAGGAACTCTTAAATAACGATAATTGAGCAGTTGTCGGGATTAAATGGCATTTATAAAATGTTACCTGATATTAGATGTAAAAACAACCATTTAATTAGCTACCTGAAACAATGTTTTTGATTTAAATTTTTTCAGACTTGAAATTCACATTAAAATTAAAATTGTAAATAAAATGTACGTAATTAAATCAAGGTTATACCCAAAATTTGCAAGTTTGATTGACCCAAAAACAAAAACTTATATTTTTTAATATAGTGTCAACATTTTAAAATAATTTAAATCCAAGAGAATATTGAAGTACAAGTTTTCAATTTAACTGTACAACCTTTTCTGCACCAACTAACCCTGGTACGTCATTTTTCATTAACCCAAATTTTAAAACGACATTACTAAAGCTAAAAAAGGTGACTTTAAATAGCCTAGAACTAAGATTAGGTTTCAGTAAAATTCAATTATTGAATTCGGATTGCACATACTGCCCATCCAATGTAAACCACCATTTCAGTCCCTATCGTCGTTACCAGCGGCTAACATGGGTACAGAGGGTGTTTGACTAATAGGCGCCATAATAACTCTAGATGTAGGTGTTGATTGCATTGACGACTCAGATTTACGAGACACTGATAAATCTTGCGCTTGGTCATCATTGTCAGTCGGAGTTGGTGATCGTGTGTCTTCTCTGTGTCCAGCATATTTAATCAGTTCTGGGCTACATGGTGAGCCTCCATCATCCATCCTGTCTGAACGAGGTGAATGCCCATTGTTAGAGGTTTCATGATCTGATTTTAAGGGCACTCCAGATAATCCAAGAGCATGATGTAAGAAACCAGCAGTTGCATGTTCCATGGCTGTAGAATGACCTGATTCATCTTCAGCTCCAGACATTTGTCCTGAGAACATAACACTACTAGTACCTGGACCTAATCCATATGCAAAGCCAAGATTGCCATTGTTGACTCCTGATCTGCGAAATGGACGGCTTGTGGTTATACCAAGTTTCTTCACTTTATCATAGAGGGTACGAGACGGAACTCCAAATTTTCGAGAAGCTTGTAATGCACTCATGCCAGTTCGAACAGCATCTATTGCTGACATAATATCTTGCCGTGTATACTGTTTGTATCTTTTCCACTCAGGCTTATGAGAAGGGACATAAGTTGCAATTCCTGGAGTTACAATACCACCTGTGTAACAAAGTAATATAATTTATGATAACATGATATAATATATAAATTTGGTAAAATAATACATAATATTTATATAAAGCTTAAAAATAGAAGTAAATTAACAAAATAATTACTTTTTGAATCGCCATACATTGATTGAGGCGAGGATGAATTATTCATTTTTCCCATCTAAAAAAAAATTATTGAAATATTTTAAATAATGATTTAAATATACTGTCAAGTGTTGACTTTTGGTAATTACAATTTCAAGAGGTATAAAAATAATTTGAATAATTAAGAAAAGGCATAATATTGAATCAATAAAAAAAAATCATTAATAGTTATAAGTATTATAACATTTGAAATATAGCCTTTTATATATATGTATATATTTTATGTACCCTTATAATTTCTTCATCGTCATTCATTGACATATCAGGAGGATATGGAGAATGAGGCTCTGATCCTTCTATTTTAATCTGCAATCAATGTAGGTATCATATTAAAATTTGTATTTTTTATATATATATAGAGAATATATTAAATTAAATACTGACCTTTGAAAATTGACTGCTATGTTCAGATCCATTAGACTGAGGTCTATGATGTTCCATTGCTTCAGAACCATATAATATTGGAGCTAGTTGTTGGGAGGAATCAGCTTGTCCCTGACCAAGTACAGTCCTTAATATAGGGGTATCTCGGCCCATCAACATGCTAGACAATTTTTTGCGACGCAACGGTGACATTCCCGGATGTCCAGCAATCATAGCATCATAACTACCACCAAACATTGCATTTGTCACAGGTGTTGAAGACATCTGCATGGCAGGCATTGGCCACATCGGAACGTTACTTCTTCCCGGTCTATGGTCAGTTAATGGTGGTGATTTCCCATAATAGTTTTTGTTGTAGAATGGCGATTGGTGGGTAATACCAGTACTATGCGGGGGTGAATCATTATGCTCATTATTATTGTTAATGTTGATGGCGAGATCTTTGGATGCACTCGTATTTCCATCTGGTGATACATGATTTGGAGACGAAGTGCTTATTATATTACGGTCTTCGTCAACAGTTGGGGTTGCACTTTGTGGTTGATATGTATTGTCTTGGACGAGTCCTTTGACTTTTAGCATTTCAGCAACCTTTAGCAAAGCAGCTAATTGATCATGAGCAATATTTACTTCACCTTTGTACATATAGTCAAGTATGGCTTTCATTTCAGAATGGCCAACGTCTTTTAGTACAACTGCAGAGTGTTTACCAGGTACTTCAGCAAATACTGACTGAAAGTATGATGAACACGCAGCCAATACCATTTTATGACATTTTACGGGCGGACCACCCTCGCAAAACAATGTAGTATCGGTAAATTCTTCAGATTGAAATAATTGAACAAATACATTAGTTAGATTTGTCTGATGATTATTCCATCTCAAACAGTACTGTTGGTCTTGTCCAGAAATCGTGTTTAAATGATTGTTAGTCATTTTGATCAAATTCGATTTAATGTCTGTTCATCAACTTGAATTTTTAAAAATCTAAAAATAAAATAGAATTTTAAATTAGATTAAGTATAATTTTTAATAATATTTTATCAATCCATTATTTATTAATCTAAGTCACATAATAAAATCAAACAAACTACGGAAACCTCAGTACACACGTATTGCCGTAATGGACTATATTATATATATATATATATATTAAGGGACAAGGATTTATAGACTACCTAAAGCTATTTACACTTTTTATTTGTATTATTAAATTTTAAGAAATAAAGAAAGAGCATATTTTCAATCTGTATCCAATAAAATATAAGTAATAAATGTAAAAAAAGATACACGGACACGTACTAATTTTAAGGGAGGTATCCATTGACGCATTACTTCAGTGTTATTAAAACATACGAACAAAGGTACGAAATATAAATGTAAATAAGTAAAAATGTGTGTAATATTTGTTCAATATGTACTATACCAAGTAATATCCTAAATACTGATGTCAAACGTTAGACAATGCATGTAAAAATGGTTGATCATTTTATATTTGATTGAATAAAAACGATCATCCCCCCTCGAAAAATAGGGAAAAAATCATAATTACCATAATTACAAATATGTTGTATTATAAATTATATTGTAAACACATTTAAAATTAGAAAATTAGACCGTCAAGACAAAATACGTAACAGACTATGATTGTTTTGAGTTGACTCATTGACAAAACTTCAATCCACAAGAGTGAAAACCGAGGACTTGTTTAAGAAAAAAAAATTTTAAATCAAACATAAATAAGTGTCTTTCGTTCTGGAGAAAACAGAATACACAATTCATTATAATAGTTGTATAAAAGAAAAGACACCTGTGTTGGTTAACATCATTTGACATTTGAAAAAAAAATGAATAAGCGACAGACCATAACATCATTCGTCTACCCTATCTACGAACCGTAGACAACGACAACCCCAATTGTCTACAGTATGTTCCCACAATATAATATAATTTCAAAAAACAAACCATCATTTTTGATAATTCTATATTTTGTATGAATAATATTTCAAATTCCGACCGTCAACCCCCACTCAACAATTTAACATTACCAACTCTCAAATAGATATATAGGTAGTGTTGATGAATCTTCAAATATCTTAAAGACTTAAGACAATAATATAGGTACTAATATTTATTAAAATTATTAAAATGGCCACTTTAATGTAGGTATTTACATTAAATATCGTTTAACGTATCATTTATTTCACAAATCTATCAACAAAATTATATTTATGCCATATTATATATTATACAGTTATATATATACTTATTAGTTATTAAATTACACATTTAGTACATAAGCAGACAATGGAGTACACAAACGAAAGAATAATATTCTACATTACAATATTTATAATATCTAATAATATTATCTCAACATTATACTTTTTGTATGATGTTATAATGATTCAACGGTATATTTTTGTTTATACCTAAAAAATATATCCGATAAACAATTGAAACACTCTGTATACACACACGCCCGCATAATAACAAAACGTTTTTTATACAATAACGGCATCGCGAATACGGAATCGGTCCCAGACATAACAACCCTCGAACGGGACACGGTATTTTAGGTACAGTCCGCCAGACCAGACGGACCCCTCCCACCCATCACAACCAGTGGCAACTATTTTTCACGTTTTAAGTAGGTAGACATCGGTGTGTGTAAAAAAAAATTGCGAAACACGACAATCGTGTCTGGAACGTGGGTCTGACGAAACAGAGGGTGTCTTTCCCATTTTTACCTGCTCACTCGTTGTCTGGAAACATATAAACCCTTGCCAAAAAATAATAATAATCAAATAAATCATTTGTGTAAACTTGATGTGTATTCAAATATTTAAACGGTACTTTAAATTAAATTATATTTATTTGTTATTTGTTGACTTGTTATATTATTTTTACTTTTGTCTCCGTGGTGGGCGGCGTACCACCTAATTCAAAAAATTATCTCATTTGTCATTTACAAAAGATTTCATGTTTTGACATGCGGAGGTGGACACGTCGACCGAGTATCCTGCTGGCTTCATTTTCGTTGAAACTTTGTCAATCGATGAGTTTTTATAGACACCCCTATGTACTCAAAACGTTTTGTAAATATCGATCCGTAATTTAATTGATGGCAAATGTAAACAGAAAACTTTCAACCGCCATAACAACAATTCTTGAGGAGGGACAATTTAATTTTAAGTTAAGCCCGTTTCTAAGTGTTCTCAAGAAAATGAACTAAAAACTTCCATTGGTAAATTAATATTATATAATACGTATTTATATTTTATTCATATTTAATATACATATACATAAGGTATTTCCGATTGTAAAAGAATGAATCGTTTATTTAGTATATCAATTATAAAACCCTATATGTAACCTATATAATACTAAAATGAATGCTCAAAACAATATCGACTTATAACTATAACAATATGTTGTATGTACACATTTGTACCAAATTATTCTAATACACAACTGTTGAGGTGCTAATAATATCACGAAATATTATCATTATTTAGTATCTATAAAATGAAAGTTTAATAGATTGTTCCTAAAGTTTCCTAGTTTTTTCTAATATAATCAATCAACAGTGTTTTATCATCCCTTTAACGTGCGATTAAGTATCTAGCCTACAAATGATCCATTACATTTTAGTGAATCATTAAATCAATCAATATTTTACATAAAACCCATAGGTTTCATACAAGATCATAACAGTTTAGACTGTTACTAATTAAATCTTAAAAAAAGTTGAAAATCACTTAATTTTAGTATTAATGTATTATAAACTTCTTAATATAAACATAATGGAAAATATCCTTACGATATTTAGCTGTTGGCCAATGAAAATGTAATAAATAAAATGCCAAACTTATTTTACAATATAAAATACAATTAACTAAAAATTGAATTCAAGAATTGTAACATAATCATAAAAAAATCACTTTTATTAAACAAAATATAGTTATATACAAAATTTAATTTTTATTTATATGGTGTGCTATTATTTTGCTTTTAGTACTTAGTAATAAATCAAAATAATCAAATTAAAAATCAATAGCGAAAAATAATGCAATATTTTTCCAAGAACAAAAACTTTTATCAACATTATACTCTGAATGCGTCTACGTACGATAATGTAAATTTAGAAGTTGATGCATAATGACACACCCATAATTATTACCCTCGACATGGCGAAGAGAGGATACTTCAAATAAACAGGAAGCATTCTACATTCGAATGCTAAAAATATATAAATATATGAAAATACCTATAGGACGATTGACAATAGAAGATAACAAATTTGAACTATAGAAACAAAAGTAAATATAAATTGTATTTATTTATGACGAAAAACAATTGAGCTATTGCAAAAATAAAACAATATGTAAAGTTACAGTTTAAGCAAATAAGCAATGAAGCAATGCGTTTTTAATTTTTACTTATTTATAGCCACAGCCCATACATATTACGTACCTACACATTATGCAATAAAAACAAACAGCAACGGACTATAGAATGCATACATATAAAATAACTAATAAGTATCTGCGATATTTTTTTCATTAAAATAATCACCATTGAAAAAATATTATTATGTTCTAAAAATTAAAGTACACCCACACCCACCATGTTCATAATCGCCATTTCGTTATCTGAGTGTGTCAAAAATCAATTATTCGTAGAAGCAGATAATTATAATATTCTAGTCTCTAGAGTTTGAATTTCGCCAATTTATATTTTATCATCAAACAAACAATCACTCTCAAATGATGATAGGCGAGAAATTACTTGAATTGTAATTATTTTAAATATAAAATTATTATTCGCCCTATTATGATAAATATATTTTTATTTTATATTCGTATTAATGGTTTTGTATTAAAAGCAACTAACAAGTATAATATAATTGTATACTCGTCATCGCGATCGGTGGGAAATAGGAAGTGCGCACGGTTAACCGAGGATAGCGTAGAGGAGGCAGACGAAAATTAGGTGCGGAGGGGTTGGAAACACACCTTTTCCAGTGAATATCGCTAATAACGCAAAAAATAATTTACTTTCCGACAATTCCATACAAAAAGTACATCACCGGAAACTGATCCTGTACGTGTCTTGGTAATATTTTATTATTTTACATTATTATTAATAGTATTTTATTTTTTATATTTCTTAATATACTACTCACCAGACAAGTAATTTTGTAACATGACAAATTAATTAGATACACATTAGAAAAAAAACAAATTAAGTTCTCAAATTTAAAACAAAATATCAAACCATTTTTTGAATACAAGTAAAACTTTCTTTAAATGTGGTAAAAGCAAACAGGTGTCGTGCAGATGACAGGTGTAAGGGTGGCGAATATAGATACAGTTCGAAAGACAAGCGATTTCCGATTGCATTGATAATTTATAAAATGATAATCAAAGGAAATGGATAATGGAAAACAAAGATTTTTCGAAAATATCCAAATTATTATTTGTTTGAAAGCTTATGAAACAAACAAAAACAAGGCTAGTATGAAATTACAGGCCCTATACGAATATGTTTATGAAAATCAAATCACTGATAACCGCTGATTTATATTATGTCTGTTAATATCAAAGATCGGTATTCTACAAGACCGTTGGTATAGAGAGACAATGTAAAATATAACAAACCATCTGCAAGTAAAAAACGGTTCTCATACGGGACATGGGAACGCGAGAATTTTTTCAGTGACCCGTATAGGGTACATTATTAGGGTTAACCGGTTTATTTGCATAAGCGAAAATTTGAATAAAATAAATGCAACCCGCGGTATCCATCAGTGATTTCCATAATTAATATTTGGCGGGGAATACTTTCGCCAACCCCGTCAAGTGGCTATATGGCCCGACCCGCATGCACCGTATAAACTATAAATTAATCGTAACTAAACTACATACGATTTATTAATATACAAAGTGTGTAATAAAATCCAATTAGAACTTGTAAATACGTACCGGGATGCATTTCCTGGATCAGCCAGAAGATTATTGCAGATTTCCCATCCAGCACACTCCCGAGCAGACGATTCGGCGCGAATTCGGTACGAAAACGTAATTGTTATATTAAAGTACCGGCGATAAACTTTTAAAGAAAAAAAAAATAAACAAACGAATAAACAACTCTTATACGATATATTATATAGAACGAATTTTTTCTTTCTCGTTTTGTAGTTTTAAAAATTCAATAGAATAAATTATCTAGTAAAATAATAATAATTGTCTATAATATATTATAATAAATAATAAAACATAATAAATACGAACATTCAATAATACATTTAACAAACAGCGACGAAAGTGGTGAAAGATAGAAGGAGAGAGTCGTAAGACGTTCGCGGCGGGGGCCGTACGCGTATCGGTCGTGTCTTCGACTCCGGGCCGACTGTCGGTGTGCGTGACGTGTGTTGGTGTGTGCGAGCGACGTGCGTGTGCAGTGCGGTGGTTGTAACGCCGGCGACAGGGTGCGCCCGAATAAATGCAACTCTCTTTCGGCGAGCGGCGCGCGCGCGCGTATAATAATGTGCCGCCGCCGCACTCGTATACGCACGCATTCACGTGCACTCTCTCCCGCTCGCACAAACTCTCCGGCGCAACGTCACCGCCGCGCACTCTCTCGCACTCACTCTCTCTCTCCCACCCCGCCCCGCGCGTATACGCACGTTGCGACGACGTATCGTTCGCACACGCACTCTCTCTCCCGAAAAAAAAAAACGGGTTGGTCGGCGGCGCGCACACACGCACGCGACTCACGCACTTTTTTCTACCCCCACCACCGGTGCAGCGCCGTCGTACGGCATATGCAGTAGACACATAGTAATAGTTATGCGTATGCGTATGCGTGTGCGTGTGCGTGTGCGTGCGTGTGTGTGTGTGTGTGTGCGCGTATATAATAATATTATTAAATGTACTACGTACGATTCACCATACGTTATCTCTCTCCAGACGAGAGAGAGTGTGCGTGTGTGTGTGTGCACTGCTCCTACTCCGAAAAAGTCCTATGCGGATGCGTTTACGCGCGCGCGTGTGTGTGCGTGTGCGTGTGCGTTTTACGCATATCGCATGTGCATGTGCATATGTGTGCGTATGCGTATGTGTGTGTTTTGAGTATCCTGTTTTTTATGACTTTCCGTATGTGTGTGTGTGTGTGTGTCTCTCTCGCGGCGAGCTGTCCGCTCTCTTCCTCTCGTCACACGTATATTATTATGTGTTGTACACACACACACACACAACGATATTTGAATATTCAAACTGGAGTGGTGCCTAAAATGAAGTGAAAAAGAAAAGGAAAAACGACACGCATAACATGTTTTCTGTTTACACGCGCGCAGCGATCGTCGCTATCTTTTCTCGGCAGATTTTCAATAGATTTTCCACCCGTTTTATCCGTTTTCGACGATCTAATAATAATAGTGCTACAATAATATTGTTTCTATATCTGTATGAGTTGTATAGAATTTTATCATAACGCGCGGGCGCGTATGTGTGTGCGCGCAATATGATGTTTGGAGAACGATTTTGTCGCTATTGAACGTTTAAACACGCACAAATATTGCGTTATATCTAATAATATTAGATCACGTTTAAATACGACTGAAACGTAATAGTTTCGAGTGGAACAAATTATAAAATACTAATTATTCTTATTATTTTCACTTTTTATTTTTCCCTATTAATCAAACTTTTCGGTTTAACACTACAAGAATTCATGTACATATTTAAGTAAAAACAATAAATTATATTATTCCCAAGATTGATTTTGAATTTAAAAATTAAATTGAATCAATAAGAATCGTCACGATTAGCGTTTCTTTTGTTTAAAAACATGATGTTTACACGTTGAAGTTCAAGGTCATTACAAAAAATAAATATTATGTTAGATGTTCAAATTTTAGATTAATTATATAATGTAAACAATATAATTTATACTGTTAAGAGAATGTTTTTGATTCAATCTGCTTTTTTCAAAAAAATAGATTACCTGAAATTATTATTTATTTAGTATTTCTAAAAAATATGAGTATATTTAGACTGCAATAGTGCAATGCAAAATATGGATAATTAATAATGATTTACAGTGATTAATTATTCAGTAATAAGATATAGTAATGACATAAAAATAGATTTCTGTATAATTTTGACGAATTTTATAAGAGTAAGTTTGAAAATTAAATAATAACTGCAATAACAATAAAATATGAGTAAATACATTTATTGGGTATTTATGTAGGTATTAGGTATTGAACATGCCATTTATTAATAATAGAAGAATTTCATGAAATTCAATCAATAAATTGCAACGAGTTTAAACGAGAATAAATATTGTTTGTCCGATTTCACAGTAATTACGTCTAATTGTTTATCAGTTATTACCCTGCTTGGATAGCCAATTTCACAATACTTCAATAACGGTGTTTTGAACTATATTGCGATTTGCGGTCGATGAATAAAAAAAAACTGCTGAATACGTAGGCCTATCTATAGCCCGGAGATACCCGGATATGACGAGCAACGTCAATCGATTAAATAATGGTGATAAATTCAAAATTTATTTTTTACATAAAACGTCTATTCAGTCCTAAGTAGAAAATAATTGTCTACATTACGTTGCTCGGCGACGACGTATAATTGCATGTGTTTCTGGATTATTACATCAAATACTTAAACCGATGATCTAATAACATAGTTTTAAAATCCAAGGTTAGTAAAGAAAGAACTAAGGCTTAACGATTTAAAATATAAATTGTTCATACAAATAAAACAAAAACAGAGACTCGCCTAAAAAAATATAAGTATTATATAAAATAATATTAATTCTTATAATTTTTTTTAATTTTTATTAAGAATGCCTATTTTAACCTTATGTGTTTATGATACGAATTTAAGTTCCACCTAAAAAGCTTTGCATGATATATTTCACACTATCACCATTCACCATTATGATTACTGCTGTTTCTATTGACATATTTTAATAAAATATCGAATATAATAAATTGTTTGTCTCACAGATATTGTATTAAATATTGAACGTCTGTACCTACTCAAATAGCCAAATACTTTACCATTTCGAATTTCAGTGATATAAAGTTATTTATATTTTAAGATTACTGCCTTAGTGTTTTTTTTTACTAGACTTTTGTCTGTAGTCTATAATCTACCTTTTTTTCCGAGTTGCTGACCCACATTTTTTATATTGGAACCAGATCTTATCCCATGATCATTTATTTAATTAAATTGTAAATAAAATAAAAATCTTCGATTTAATGGTCATCAAATCTTTTTATAATATATATCATTGGCTACATCATACAAAATAATACAAATAAACAGAAGTTATAATTTTAATTATATACAATATACATAATGTCATAATATGATAAATATTATCATTAACAGTTTTGTATACATATTTTAATTTTTATAAACATTATCTATTTTTAAAGTTATATGTATAATATAATAAATAATGTTAATTATTCAGAAACATTTAACAATATATAACATAATTTTATGAACTAATATTATGATTGTAATATCCAAAATTAAAATAGAAACATATTTTTAAATGCACCATATTAAAATTCAAATTATGGTTCTCATTTTATCTTACTTCTATATAATCTATAATTATTATGTTTTTGTAATTATATACAATTATTTTCAGAATTGTTGAATGGATGCAAAATTGTATTGTGTTGTTATTTTTATAACATATTTGATTATTTTGCAAAAATGAATAGGGATTCAACATTAAAGTATATATTTATATTTTTAAAATAGAAACATAATTTCTAATAAAATTTAAATGGCACCACAACTTGAAAGATAACAAGACGTAACAAAAATTGTTACAAAAATATAAATCTAAGCCTTTTTTCAATAATGAATTGATACACATTTGTATTTTGCTTAATGGTTATACAATTTTGAATCTTATCAATCATTTATTTTACTTCTGTATATTTTAAGACATTATTCATTGTGGAAGGCATAGGTCATGCAATTGTTTGTAAACAAGATTACAATAAAAATAAATTCGGCGAATTATTATGAAAGAATCAGAAGAATGAATATACAACAAGGTAAGGTAAATATTTAGTTACACAGTTTCATCATATGATCTATACCACATTAAATTAATGATTGTATTTTATTTTTGACTATAACGCCTAATATCACTAATATTTGAGTACGTACGGCGTTACAATGATTTATTGCTAAAAAATTGTGGATACTGGGTTTATCCGTTTTTCGCGTTGGTAGGTGACAATAGTTAAGAACTACAAAATCGTAAAAAAATTGTATCATTTCACTAATAAATTTCACTTGACATCATTATTCATTCAAAACTTTATTATTATGCAAATTAAGTATAAATAATTTGTAGAAGATCGTCTATGGATATTTATTGTAACACAAATTTTAATTATCGTGTATTAAAACAAATTGTACTTTGAAATTTTTACACATTATTTATTTAATAAATATATTATGTTTGTATAAGCATAATACAATTATGCATACGGTTATACCCACACACATACAAACATACATGCGCATATTATTTATTATTATTACATATTACAAGAATAACGATATCTGTTATTTACTATTTTACTAAGTAGTAGTTAATTATCATTAGACAGAAAATTGAAAATTGCAAACAATTATAGAATACTTTATTTACGTCACTGAAACCGTCACTCGTTTATTATATTGTCATCGTGGCGTAAATTGAGTTTTAAATTTTGGGACTGCAAATTATTTTAAGCAGGCCTTTAGAAACACTATGCCACCATCATCCCGTTGTTTAAATTTATATTCTAAACAAAAACAAAACATATTTATAATCTGTAATTATTATGTACCGTTTAACTACAGTTACCGGATTGATATTGATATGGAATAACAGAATAACTTCTGTTCTTATTATTGCTATTATTTATATTTTCAGAATCCTAGCGATAATTTATACTATAATAAACAACCAACACCGTAACACGGGTGTACACATTTTGTATGAACATTATGTATTCAATTGGTTAGTAGTAATTAGAATTAGTATTAATTAGTATATTTAAGTATTTAATTCATTAAAAACCATTTAAATACACTAAAAAACTTAATAAATGCTTTAAAATCTCAAAAATGTAGTATGGAGAAATGAATATGTCGTACTGCCGCACACACTAATACACCAACACTAGTGGTTGTGCTTGTGTATAAAATTATATCAATTTATTTATAAAAACTTTCCAAAATATTTCAGCTAAATATTGGATTAACATACATAAATTTGGATATATGGTTTTATTATATTACACAAAGTACCATAATATTTATTATATAGATAATTTATAGTTATAATTTGTTATTATTTCTGAAACGATTAGGTTGATTCCCTCCTACCACTCGCCGTAATGATTTTTTTCTCTTTTTTGGCGGAGGTTGGGTACACTTGGTATTTTTATTAAATTATTATAGCCGTGTACACGATAAGGTGTTCGCGTGGGCTCACCGGTATAGCGAAAAAAGCTAGTGCAACTGTGCAAGACGCGTTGGCGTCTTTTGATGTCGGTCGCGATCACCACGACAACGCTGCCGGCAAGCCATCGAGGTACCTACCTACTACCTACCGTGGTCGTCGGTCGTACCGTATATGTATAAAAAATAATATGCGTTTACACGTTGGCATAATATTATGATATTATAAATGAATATGCCTATAATTATTGTTATTTATTATTAACGTGACGTCACTGACACGTTGTGCCTTGTGCGTTTGCTACGGGACGGCTGACATTGAATTGAGTCCCGCGAATACTTTTGGGTTATCGGAGTTGAGTATGACCAATATTGTTAGGTTGTTAGAGTTGAGTCCCTTCAGCATATTATTGATATATATTGATTGCTTACATTGTTTTTAATAATTTTAATTAAAATTTGCTTATCTATATTAAATTTGATAGTCTGCTCCCGTAAACATTTTTCTTTTTCTATTGTTTCTTTACATGGTCTTTTTACTTTGCTCTTTAATTTTATACATGTATCAGACTGTATTCCCAGAAGAATGTCCACAAGAAGAAAAGTATTTGAATGTCCCGAATGAAAAAAAAAAACATTTAATTTTGAATGAATTTTACTGTGTAGTTATGACATTTCGTCTATATACAGACTCAATTCAAACACATAAAAGTAGCATGGACTCAATTCAATATCACCGTACCGGTCGTTACACGCAAAACTTACGGGCAGATAGGTAGAGGCACATTCTAATCGGTCGTCGCCGATTCGGGCGCGCGAGGCTTTTTAACGGCGTTAGGTATAAATACACACTGGCTAGGGAGGAAAAAACTTATTTCTGGTAGAGAACCCCTTCTCGTCGCCGCAGATATAATGAATCGAATATTCGGGCAGAATAGTATATAGCAGCCGGCGGACTTGACGGGCGGGCGGCGGCCTAGCTGGTGAATAATGAATATTGTACGGATGCATACTTATGCATATATATAAACACTGTGCGAGAGAGAGGGACAGTGAAACAGTGCAATAGAGAGACGGCGGCTACATGGTGTTGGAGATGCGGAAATTGTGCGGACGGGCCGACGCCGCTTTAAAAATAACAATAACACAAAATACGCGCACATACGTCGTATTCGGTAGGGGTCACCGGCGGCGCGACGAGGCCCACGCTCCTTGCACGGGCGCGCCGGAGAACGCACACCACGTGTACGCGGTATATTACTATTATTATTATTATTATTATTATGATCCGTCACCGCCACCGCCGCAGAGTCGTACGAGAACGAGAGCTCTCGCCGTGCGCACACCGCGAAACGACCGCCCCGGCCGCGCTATTTTTAGAGGCCGAAGCGAAAAACAAACGCACGCGCGCGTCGAGTTCTTTGACTTTTCGCGCCTCGTGCCCACGCCCACGCCCGCCGCCGCTGCCGCAACCGCCGAAAAGTATTTCACGGGCGACGCCGCCGCGATGGGCTCTGACAATAATAATTATACATGCAAAGCGCGCAATGAGCGTCGTCGGGATATACGATTTCCCTATGCCGATGCCACTGTCGTGACACTTGCGGACGGCACTTGCACACAATGCGAACACTGTAGCTCACTCGTCGTATAGTATATTATATAGTTCGGTATGACGAACGTTGCCGGTTTGTTTTTTCGATTTCCGTGTGAACATAACGAGCGAGTTGGTTGTCGTGGGTAGGGGGCGAGGAGCAGGGAAGGACAGGAACTTGCACTGAATCGTCATCGGCTGTATCATGTTATTCATACTGTGTAAACCTCATAATATGTCTTGTCCGGAGGGTTTAGTGGCGTACACGGCAATTTGTTTAAAATGTTTAAATAATAGTGCGATCGGACGTACATAGGTACGTTTTAAAGTTCTAACTTCTAACATATAGATTCTTTTATTGTGGTAATGCGGTGAGGGGTAAACACCCGAGTAGAGCCACTGCCTACGTCGAATATACTTACTTCAGCCCGTCACTAATTAAAATTGTCTTTCTATAGTAAACTACTACAGTAAATAATATTTCCTAAATATATATTATATATAATATATATCTGACTTTGTTTAGATTTGCAAATAATAAATCGTCCGTTGTTTACCTCTAAAATTATACCGATATTTTTTTTAATTTGTTAACTGCTATCAATTATGTGTATATGCTTAACATACAATTCTATGATTTAGGGGTAGATCATCCACATATGCTTTGTTTATATTATGTATTTACGTCTTATATATACAAATTCTTAAAAATGTGTAAAATATTACGAAAAAGCGGTGAAAAAATGTTTTATTCTTCTCCGCCCCCACACCTATGAAAAAAAAACATTTAAAATTTACCTCTGCTAATACCTATTCATAGTTCTTACACTTAAGTCATGAGACCTACACCTACCTACATATAAGAAACTAAAGAAGTAAATAGGTACCTACTGTTTATAATTTAATTTTAGTAAAAAAAATATATCCTACCAGAAAACTTAAAATATCATAAATTTGTATTATAACGTAATCTAATAATAAAAAAATCTTATTATCTAAGTAGTAATAATAAATGTATCAACAACCGTTTACCTTTCCATTGACATATTTAATCAAATTAAATAAATTCATTATTGTTTTAGTGATATTTATTAATTATTCTTCTATAACATCCACTTATTATTAATCATTTATTGTATTATTATATACTTAAATCGAACAGAGATAACTGATTATTATAAACTAATAATTGTTCAAGTATAATATTATGATTTATGTTGTTACTTGTTTCTATATACACAGTTGACAATAATATTGTACGATTTGTACGTTTAGAAAAACTAGTATCTCGAGAAGTTCGGCGATGTTTTTTTTGGATCACATATTCACATATGTATATGTTTTAAACTTGTAGAGGAGCCACTATTTTGAGACAACATTTAAAAATAATCTACATTCAGATTTTAGTTTGCACGGGGAACAGACCATCTATAGAATTCATCTGGATCAAAATAAAATTCCTCGTCAAAAAATGTATACACACAACACACAAGTACCTATACAGCACAGCACATACTTTAAAAATGACATCACAAAATGATCTTTTATCCTAATAGCTAACGGCATAAAGCACAAATTAAAAAGAAATGTACAACTTCACAAACTTATAAAGTTTATCTTTTATTTTTATAAAGCATTATAAGTATATTATGTTATTATATAATGTTTTATTTATATCATTTTATCATCAGATTGCATATTAAAATTAATAGTAGTACATTTTGTAGTACATTACAAACGCATAGAAACAAAATAAATAAAAATTACGTTAATCATTCATAGTTCAATTTATATAGTGATTAGACTTTCATATATATTAATATATTGTATTATATTTGATATTCATCAAAATTGTATTATATACATCAACAAAATCGTCTAGAAAAACCAGTATTAGACATTGCGAAGTTTAGGTATTAAGGTTATTTATGATGGTAATTAACATTTTTAACATTATTTTTCAAGGCTATATCAGGTTGCTATTTTAACTATTAGATGTTAAAATAATAGCTTCTAAAATTACGCAAGTTCTAAAGCTATAGTAAACAGTTTGTTTTATTTAGTAGTTTAATATCTTTTCAATACTGGCCAAGGATACATTTTGGTTGTTGTTTATTTGCATTTCTTTGTTAAAATTTTAAACGAGTGCTCTGTGTTTTGATAATTGATTATATTATATACCTACATAACTTACTCGTGTTCTAAATTAATTATATTTTATAATTTGTGATAAAATTAATAACCCACATTTAAATATATTTTCTTATGAGTTACCTATGCCAGAATTGTATACTAATTATGATACAAACGACACAGTATACAGGTTGAGCAATGAATAATTTTTATACTTCGTCAAAGTAGTGTTAATGGCATGTAAACCTTGAACATATTACTATATTAGCAATACACAATTTATCTTAAATTAGTTAATTTGTAGCTAATGTCGTAGTGTCGTTTATTTTTATGACTAATGTTTACATTATTGTATTTATATTTGCTAAAATTGAATAACGATAATAATTAATGTGTTTTTCTATGTCTTGTACCCATTGTGCATAACATTGGTCATTATTATTATGAGTATATTTTTTATAATCTAAATTATACTCGCAGTGGTATGTTATATTATGTTAATATAAACTATAATATACTATAAAGTATATTCTAAGATTTTTTAATGAATACAATTTGGTTTAAGAAGGTTCTAGGCCTGAACATTAAAACTAGTTTTAATTTTCACGGTTTTAGATTAGTTTTTAAGGGAAGGGATGGGAATTAAATTTTAAATTAAACTATTATCATAATCAGGATAATAAAAAATGGATTTAATCGGTCATTTATTAAACTTTTATTACCCTAAACGACCTAAACATAAGTGAAATCTTTATTTTCTTCGAATCGTTTAATTTGTACATATCGGCATAACCGCAGTTTCAACAACAAAATATGTTTTTAACATATTTGTACCATTATGTTTGCAATTAATGAATAACTATTTTCGAAGAATTCGTTATCAGGTCAATTTTGGTCTGTTGAAGACGATTAATATAATATCTTATATAATAAAGGCATCAGCCACATGGACCTCCTAGGAACTGCCGGACACACATGCTGTTTGACGATATAATAATATTATGGCCAGTAAAAGTAACTACTAAAACTGTTGCAATTTTAGATAATACGGGTGTGCTGTCGATAACGTAATTATTGTTTTCGGGTGTGCAAGTATAGTCGACATTTATCTCCGTTGCCCGTTTGTTATCATATGTATCATATTTTCGTAAAACACTTGCAAATTATTTTGTGTTAAGTTTAGCGATATTTTTTCATGTCGCTAATGCCCCGCGGAAACGCGCGACGACGATCGTGTAGAAAGTTGACTTTGACCAGATGCAAACATGATGTATGGTGACAATATTGTCGAACAATATGCGACAATAATAATGTTAAGTTGTTACACGCCCCGAGTGCATTTATTATTGCCAAATAAACAGATTAGCCGTGTTTACCAAAATAACAACTCCGAGGTCGAAACGATACGTAATTAGGTATCGTTGTCCTCCACGATTGGTTTTTAAAAATGTATTGTACTTACGCAGACTATTAAATGTAGTCATGGAAATATTAAATAATCGGTTTTTACCTATAGTATTCTGGGTGACACACGATTCCGCACATATTCTTAATACAAAAGATTTTTTTATTTAACCTCAATTTAACACTATTTCGCATAAAAATTGCTGCGACGTTGCCAGTTATATGAAAAAATTGTCAAATTAGTTAAAATAATACATAATTAAAAATTTACGAAATACTTCTCTTAAACTAGATTTACTTTGAATCTAAAAAACAAATATTTACAAGATAAATAAATATAAAATATATAAATTAATATTATTACTAACCTTACGCCACCAAGATTGTCC
Organism: Schizaphis graminum; assembly: GCA_020882235.1. NCBI lineage: Eukaryota > Metazoa > Arthropoda > Insecta > Hemiptera > Aphididae > Schizaphis > Schizaphis graminum. The sequence continues at coordinate 66,471,344 of CM037032.1, forward strand.
TAAGTGGAATCTGCAAGCCATTATTTTGACGTTCGAGAAAACAGATAGGACTGCTTTATGTGCACTATAATTTCGAAATTTAGATGTATTTTTTTTGTATTCAATATTTTATCGCTGATTGTTGTACAAAGTTACCGAAAATAATTCCATAAATCTACGTAAGTATTTTGAGTTTTGTCTTTTAAAAAAAAATATACTAGTGGTAAATAAAATCCATTTTTATAACTATGTATCGTGTACAGCTGTAAAAAGTACTTTGATGAATAGTCAAATGTTCCGTCACAAAATAATTCTGAACAAAATTGAACCAAGAAGTTAATATTTTGAACAGTTGTAAGGCAAATAAAATTTGCATCTGCTAGAGCATAGATAAATTGTTGATTTTTAAACATAAAATATTTATCAGTTTCTAAAATCCTCAGTTGTTGTAAAGCATTATCTAATGATGTTGGAAGCACAGGCAAATGTTTCCTTCGTTTATCATACATTGCTTTACTTACGGATTGTCTATACGGTGTCTGATTGCCGATGATTCTGGAGTTTGGATAGTTTGGATAACTCTGTACGAATAATTGTTATAGGTTTGCTAGAAACTGATTCCTCTGCTCCAGCAGATCGCTTACAATTTTCTCCGAGTACTTGTTTTTCTATTTTGTTGGGAGTATCAGCCGGATGGTTGTGTTTTGTGTATACCTTTTGCGTCCACTATTTTTTTTCTAAATTTGAAAAAATAAAGGCGGTTCAATTTTTTTCGGATGAGCAGCGCCACTTTAAAAGTTGATCGCATTTGCGAACACCGACAAATCTATGTTTATAACCATTAACAACAGCTAGTTCCTTATTTCTTTCTGACATTATAATACGCATTTCTAAATTATTCATTTTAAATTATTAACTCAAAATTAATTATTATTAACTCTAAAACACAATAATGCGATTCGAATATACGTACGAACGGGTATCGAACAGGTAACTGATGAGTCCAGATAAAATATATGTATAATACACTGCAGACGATTTAGATAAGTTAGTACTTGGGAAAAAACCAAAATAATGTTATAATAATATAGCATATACATAATATATGGTGATAAAAAAATGCTAAGAACAATGACATAAAAATTCTTGAATAACATTGAAATAAATAATAATGGAATTATTTAAATTCATTCACTTGAACAATACCGATGTTGAACTATATTTTAAATATTTTTTATATAAAAATCGATTATATCAATCATGTGCTAAAAAATACTCAGTCAGATATATCAATATTATTAAAAATTATCTAAGCATTTCTATTCATAGACAAATCACAATAAATTAGTAACAATTGATTTTATAAATATACATTAGAAATTCAATATTTATACATTTAAACGAAAAATAAATTTAGTCATATTGTTGTAATTCAAAAATGTTTGCTATTGCCTATTAGTAAGTTCTTTTATTATTATTTTCTATATATAATGCAATTTTAAAAGTATTTGGATTAATTATAAGTGATATTTATATTGTAAACATGGTATTTACTTTTATAATAATAATATATATTATGATAAATAATATTCTAATAATTAGTAACATTATGATCTATATTTATATGGTTTTCGCCAAAATGTAATAAAAACACTGTATCATTAATAATCAGTGGCGTAACCAGGGGGGGGGGTTGGGGGTTAAAACCCCCCCTTCGACCGTATTTTTATCAAAAATATAATTTTTATAATATAAAAATACAATCATTTATTCGTGGTGAAATGTATTCTGTTATGCTGTTTTCATGTTATCGACTGCACTGGTGATAATAATCATTATCATTCAATGATTTTATTATTTCAATACAGTTGTAGATTTATTTTATTTTATTTCTAAACCCCCCCCCCCTAAAAAAATCCTGGCTACGCCACTGTTAATAATATTATAATATTACATTTTAAAATATCTTTGTAGAAATAAAGTTGAGCAATAATTTATCATTTAATTCAATTTTGACACATATTACAGTGACTTACTCAAAATCGAACCAAACTCAAAAACAATCAATATAGCGAATTACCTAGTTTTTTTTATTTTTATTATCAAGATAAAAAATATTAAATTATTTATAGTAATATGCATGCAATTAAAAATTCACTATGATATTATTATATCTCGTTTTTAATAAATTATTGTATCAAATTAATGTAAATGGCTAATTAAAGTAAAATGTTTAAAATTGAAATACAATATAATATATTATATACTATATAGTATATATATATATATGTCATATATTGTATCTATAGATTTTGTTAATTAAAATGGCATCGCCGTTGATCAAGGGTTGATCATAACATATTATTAACATGAATTACTTAATTATTTGCATGTTTAACATATTAAAGACGAATGACGATTTGGTATTTTGAATATGTTTTGATGCTTAATTACTAGCTGGTATAATATGATCTAGTTAAGTCACTGTTTAGAAAAATCTTACAAATGACTTCATTATAAAGGTTTTTTGTTATTGTCTTGTCCAAAAATAATGACTATTGTAAATTGCATGTGTGGTGTACGTGTCGGTTAGGACCTAATTATCGTCTTTTGTTAGGTCTTGCTTATTTATGATGACCTTTAGAATTTAGAGTGGGGTGGAACCATTTGCATTGCATAAAAGAGTCACGCGTTATGCACGAGAAAAAATTACTTCCTTAGGTTGAAAATTATTGGTTATAAACTTATAAATTATAAATTATAACTTATAAAGAAGCTTAAACAAAAAATAAAATTCTATATTTCTAAGTTCCCCCTATATAGGTCATAGTACCTTTAATATACACAAACTGTATCAAAGTAGTTCATAATTGTTATATTATTATATACTTGTTTATTACCTATATATACTACCATTGGTTTCTGAACGTTTTTCAACCTCCCTTATGTTATATGACGGACCTACACGAACCTTCACCCTTTCAATGTTTGCATAAATGTTGTCTTAGCGACCTCAAGTTATTTTTTTATCTTAGGTCGTGTATTTCCGCAGTCCTTATACAATATTCACAACACAACCTGTTAAAAATGCATTTTGCTAAATTTCTCATGTCGAAAATGCGATACGGGTATTTATACAAGTCCTTGTGATCCTTTTTATGTCAATATTATGCATAAATAATATAATAACGCTGATATTCATTGCATGATGTTCTTTAAAAGGAATATATACGTTTGAATAAATTATATAAAAAAATTGAGAAAATGAATAAGTAGTTTTATCGAATATTTCACAATGCAATATTAACGTAGGTATACGTTTGTATGGTATTGAAATAAAAAAATAATTTTATATAGTATTTTTTCGGCCATCACGTATAGTTTATACATAGAAATAAGATCAAACGAGCTCTGAATCGAATAGGTAGGTACAAAATATAACATTTAAAATACCTATTACGTGCTATATCCTATACGTTTATGTTTATCACTATTACGTTGTAACTCTACTCACACTTTTAGTACATTTTTAATAGTGTTAAAATGTTTTTAAAATACGTTGTAGTTAGGTTTATAATCACGTGTTTACAAATAAAACAATTATTATTTTCAATATATATCGATGACTATAAGGACACTTACATAAAATATAGAAAACAAAGGGTGGTGCTGTGGTGGACTAAAAAATATGCTATAACGGGATGTATTGGTCATCGCAGATAAAGAAAATATAGAACCGCCGAAGTACAAAATGTATGTTCACTTGGTTTTAACACGCAATTTAATACTTGTTTGTGTTACGACCCGTTTAACCATGCGGTACAAATCGTAGCGTTGGATTGTACGTTCCACCCAAGTAAATTATACACTGCAATATTTCTTGAACAAAATAATATTATGTCGGCCGAGACACGACGGTGCAACGGTGGTGCAGTATAATATGTCGTTTGTATTATATTGTGTGCAGTGTACAGATAAATGATAATACGAATGGGGGCGATTTGGACCTGTGTTGGCCGTAAGCGAATAGAAAATAATATAATAATCCTATTTCTACCCTTTGCCCCCATCGATATTGTTTTCAATTAGTAATAATTCACAAGACCAAGGGACCATATAATGAAACGCGACTCGTGTGATATACGACCCAGAAGATATCACGTCGGTCGTTTCACAACAAATTCGAGTTTTTCATAATAACTCATCCGTGTAGGAAAGACTTTAGATAAATTACGTTTACACTACAGTAATATGAAGCACACGTGGAATTTGTCCATGTATTGTAAAAATTCGTTTTTATAACATAAATAGTTACAAAAATCACATTGATATACTTACCTAATAATTTGTTGATATTGCACTACATATTTTGTTTTCGTTAATATGCTCTATATATTCGTAATTTCGTTATAATTATATTATTTAATACTTAGCCACTTAGCCATGCTGTCCTAACTATTTATTGGCGTAACCATACTGAATTTGTATTCGATATAGAGAACAATATATTATTGTGAATAATCTTTATACAATTTCTTTGATTATCACGCCGAAAAATATAGTTTGTCGGCATTTATATAATATATATATTATTATATTATACTATTCCACAATATATACATATACTAACCCGCAGTTAATAACAATTATTTATTGTTGTACACGTATACACATTGTTGTCAATTAATCTCTACACGACATACCGAATTTAAATGCCAATATCATTTTATTTGTTTGTATATGTATATTGTTCGGGTGAAAGTTTTAACCTCTGTCGGAACACATCAAAAGGTCTACCTTCCTTTGGCGGAAGTATTTTGAGATCTGAAATACTGAATAAAACGGCAGTTTTTTTTTTGCTTAGATCTTAGAATGAGTCATAAAATTCAGACTTAAAAGGGTCTTGCGTTAGGTATAGTAATGATTATGTTATAATACTGCATGAGCCGTTTATGATACGTATATATAATATATATTATGGACTTATGGTACCGACATAGTTTTACTTCTTATTTTGTAATATAAAATAAAACTTGTATTATATTGTACAACAACCCAAATTGATAAGTAAAGATGATTTTAGGAAAATATTATATTCCTAGTATTCGAAAATGCATTATTAATTAAATAAAAAAAAAACAATGAAATAAGATAAATTGTATTTATAGCACGTCAATGAGTAAATTTATAATAATATGTAAAAAATTAAAGTTAATATTATCATTACATTTTATATAATAATTATTAAATAATAAATAAGTGTGAGTAAGTTCTAAAAATAATTTCATAGTTTATTTTGTGTTGATAATAAATTAATAAATATTAATAGGTATATCAGTTATAAAATGGATTGAGTATTTATTATTTTGCAAAAAATATACAAATTAAATGTAAAATTATTCTGAATACATTAGTTATACGAGTAATGTTATATACTATATAGGTGATAGGTCTAGTACCTATAAACTACATTACACCTTTTTTCATTATAACTTTTTAATATATTAACTATTATTCAGTATTAATTTTAATAATTGAATTCGTGTTTTTTATTCAGGAAAATATTAATTGTTAAAATCAATTTTTAAAATTTGCTATCAATAATTTAGAATGGTTTGTATGTGATAGACTTGTATTTCTAAAATAATAGCATATTTACGTGCAATAGTTATTTTCTTCCCATATAATGTTGTTTATTTTAGTAATAATGTTATATTTATATTATAATACATAAGAAAAAACGTTAATGAGTAATATGTTAATAATGTTTAAAAATAAAAAATTACTAAAGAAACAATATTTTAAAATGATCCATTAGTGTAAAAAGAAGATTTGGATTAATTATGTATAATAATATTATTTTATATATTATGTATAACTTTGGAATAAATACGTTTTAACTGATTTTAATTATTTTTACATTATTTTACTGTTTATTATAATATTACTTTATTTTTCCCATTTATTAAGAAATGTTAATTATATTATTTTAACTATTCTTTATAATTATTGTTTATTTGAGTTGTGTAAAAATTAAATAAATATATACATTTTAACTATCGCGGTAATTATTCAATAACGATATCTCTTAAAAAGTTCTTAATTAAAAAACAACAAACTAATTTTGCTAATTATACCGAAATAAGCTATTTCAATATTAATTTATGAATCAATTTAATAAAATATATGTATTTTTTTAACCAATATATTGAACTATACACTATAATATAGTAAAATGTGCGTGCAATGTTATTATGTACCATATACCTACTTATTAGGTGCACGGCAGCAAGTTCTGCCAGTTTTAGAATATACCTATTATAAATAAATAAAAATTTGTCTTCATTTTCACCTTTAATAATTTTAACTGCTATCTGTAGACCAAAAAAATTACGATTAAAATCAAAATTTTAAGATTATATTTATTATATTATGTGATTTTACGATAATATAATTCATATAGTTATAGGTATACTTGTAAACAATGATGAATACAAAAAAACGATAAGTAGTCTAAACTTTAAACAATCAGTTAGACATTAAATATTTCATTACAGCATTCATTTCATTAATTATAGTTTATATTTAATTTTATATATCTTATAGTATATAACAAGGACGAATATAGCAGAACTAAATTCATCTCAAACCTTTATAAAATTAACAAAATTAAAGTCGTCACTTGGTCATTAAATCATTAAATATCGTTTGCAAACTATAGTTTCGTTTAGTTTATTTGGAATATCGACATTTGCTCGCTCCGTATACGCTGAAAGCACGTGGCGTCTAAATAAACCGGGGTGCCCGGAAACGGGTGGGCGTGCAAACTGCTAACTGACCATTGACAATCTGTGTTGAGTTGGGCCACTCCGCCATGTTTTGCACGCATATTTGACCTTGCACAATTCTCTTGTAAACATTCCTACGTATTCCCCCCACTAGTCTGTACACAATTGAGTTTTCGCACTATCCGGAGTGGGAGGACATTGGCTGCAAAAAAATAAAGGGTTAACTAGCAGAAATTATTCACAACAGCATTCAGTCCGCCCGTGGCAACCGTTTTGCACACTACTCTTGGAGTATAAAGTTTCCGCTATTGTTTTAGTTTTTTTAGTTCGGTTCGGTGAGTGTCTACTGTTTGTACGTTTTCGGTGCTCATTTTCGTTACTTACAAAAAAATTTGTGTCATAAAAAAAATATATCCAAATAGAAAATAATGCAAATTTTTATATCTAAGTGTTTTTATTTAGAAAAACATCCAATTTTTACAAAAATTTGGAGCAAAAAAAATACCCTTGTTACTTATTAATAATAAGTCTTATTTTATTGAATAAGATTTTTTAAAGTATTAAAATTTAAAAGTAAAAAAATATCTTATGCATATTGTGGTAAAGATCTATTTTTATTAAACATTTAAATTAAAAAGATCCCAACGCAATTCCCAATAGTTTTAATTTTATTAAATGATACACCAATATATAAACTGCCTTTAATAAAATTAAAAATCGACATTCAACCAGGAATAAATAAAAATGTTTTTTTACATTTAATAGTTATTAAATGTTTAAACCTAAGTTTTATTTCTAACTTATTTCAAACGCAAAGTTAATAATTAAATTAGTGATTTGAACATTTTATAATCTGCACATTATACGGTATATACCAAATATAGATAAATAGGTAGTGATTTATAAGGTATTTTTTTTTTTTTTGTTACCATAATATTTTTTTTATAAAATAAATAAACAAAAAACATTTTTATATATTAAGAGAAATATAATTTTTCATTCTTTGAATATAATAGCGTATCTATTTCTTATATTATTTATATAATGTTTATTTTTTAAATCAAATTAAATTAAATAAACAAAATATTGTTTTTAATTTTTTTCTTGTACCTATAAGTTGTATATTAAGTGAATTTTATCGTGCCGATAAATTTAACTTTATAACAATTAATTTAGTAAAATTACTGTTCAACTGTTAATTTTTTCATAACTTATAGTGAATATTTAAATTAAAAATTAAATAGTATAAATATTCATTTTTTCAAATAATGTGTACTAAATATAGTAAATATTTCTTACATTTCAAGTAATTTTTAAACATTGCAAGAATCTTAAAGCTCTCATCTATTATTCATTTAAGTTTGTCCGGACTGTATAATAATTTTTTTAGTTTTCAATTTTTGCTATAAAATATGTCTTTTTGAATTTTTTAATGGTAATTTAATTTAATTTAAAATTTAACTTTCGTTAACCAAATAGTTCACTGTCAAGATAAATAAGTAATTGTTTTGGTTCATTATAGTCAATTTTTTTTTGTATTTAATTGTTAAAAATATACTTTATCATTATCTTAAAATTTAGTTCTTTCTATTTTATTTTATTTTATTTTATTGAAATAGCGATCATTTTTAAAAATTTCATTTTTACTATCGTTTAATTTTTAAAATAATTGTAATCATAGATTAACAGTTATCCAAATTACCATCAGATCGTTTATTTAATCATATTATATTCATATTTATTATTTACTATACAACATTAACTTTGGAATGAGGTAAGCTAATAAGCGAAAGGCTAATGATAATCACACATTCACAATTTCTTTATTTTTATGACAGTACTTTTAAAAAAATTCAATTATGTACACTACATTTCACTAGTTATATTAATAAATAAGAGTATTTATTGTATTTAAAATACATAATTTGAGCTATTTTTTCTGTTGTGAGGTATGATTTATTTTTCATAATTTATTAGTATTGACTGGCGCAATTTTTAACATCTCTCCTTCTAATAAATTTGCATAAAAATTAATTTATTAAATAATACAGTTACTTAAAGGTACTTAAAAAAAATGCATAATCTGTGAGTTTTGTGGAAAATATCTATCTATTATCTAAATAACTCTTTATAAATGTATTTTAAGTTGACTCAATACACGTGACTTGAAGTATTTAAAATTAAGATACCTAAAACATTTTTTATTGTATACATTAAGGATATTTCAAATGATTCTATATTTTCATGTAAATGATTTTAAAATGAAAATCAAAATAACTATGAAAAAAAAATTAATACTTTTTTTAATGAATACTAAAACATATTATATTTAAGTTTAAATGTATAATTTTAGAATACACCCTGCGCGTCCCTGCCTGCAATTTTCGTTTTCTTTATCTTCCGTGTGTTTAATCGTGTAAGGCATATACCAAAAACGTCGAGTGGAAAAATCATAAATGATTAAAACTTTAACACTTGGCTAAAAACACAAACCTAAAACGCATATTATAAACATGAAAGTAAATCACATGTGTGAACGAGTTTTTAGTTTCTCACTATATTGCCAGCGTGTGACATACCAAAATAACATATCTTAGTGTGGTGCCTTCGTCTTAATATTTGTGTCAACATAATATTTGTTGTTGTATTTTTTTGTCAACCAAAAACTAAATTATTTTTACTTCACTAATATTTACAATACATTTACAATAATTTATTATTAATTATAATAGTAATAACAATAATAACAATATATGAAATATTATAAGATGTTATTATATTTGATTATTATTAAATACGTAGTACCCACGTACCTATGATTTTTAATAAATAAAAAAAAATATATATCTTTTTGAGTTTTAATTCCACCGATTTATTTTATTATACAAGACAGGTGCGTATTTTTTATACTATTATGATTTGTACGTATTTTTGACACACCCAGAAACTGCTTGTACGTTCCAACACGTTTTTGTTTACCAATTACGATTACATTTTATGGATAATGGCTTAACACATAAGTCTATACATCAAAAAAGATAAAAATAAAACCAATATGCGATATTCATATATTGACATTATAACATATAATACACGAATAGCTGGAATAGGATAATTATTATTATGACTGAAAACTTGGGAATTATAGGATCATTTTTTTCTCTATATATTCTCAAATAATAGTTTTTATAAAAACGATTACTGTTGCGAATTAAAACACACAAAAGTAGTCATTCCATTGAAATTTGATTTATATTTTGTATAACTTGTAATTGTTCATCGTCGAATCAATAGAATTTTCTAAACCAACCGCAAGTATGAAATATTAACATACTGCGTGGGAACACGCGAACATTGGGAACCAGTAACCACTATAATAGCAAACAGCAATGTACATAATATGCGTTGTAGTGGCTAAAGAGATTATAATATATAATACAATATAATAATGGTACCTACTACTATTACGGTCTGCGGCAATGTATTGCCGATGGCAAAGCATTTTCAGTGCGGGAGATTATCATCCCCGCTGCAGACACCTGACATAGTGACATCGCACCGCTTTGGATATATATAAACGTTAAATTGTTTGTCCATGTATTATTCTAACTTCCAGGTTTTATACAATATTTATTTTTAAACTAGAAAAAAAAATAACAACACAACTATGTATATCGATTTAAGTTCAGCAATAATGCGCATATAACGCATGTATGATGTATAGGCAGTGCGGCCGTAGGTATAGTTCACCCTCTTTAATAAAATACGCGTAAAACCTATTTATGCAGGTATAAAGTATAATATAATATATACTTGTGCCATTTGTTTGGCTTCAGCAACCATCGGAAAATCACCCTAATTTTTTATTTTTTTTTTTTTTGCTTCTTTATCGATTTATACTTTCCCCTATGTCATAGAGTGAATTGTACATTATATATAGTTGTTTTGCCATATTTACGTGGTTATTTTTCGATATATACCTAGACGCGCACCTTTCACGAAACCATTAGTTATTACGAAGCTCACGAACCCATTGCACTGCAGGGGTCGTAATGTCCCCTTCGAACACCCTATTAATGATAGATATAAAACAGTGGTTATGTATATGTATATATATATTGTTCTATGTTTCGTGCGTTGACTTTAGACGAGGGTGCGCGAAAAAATAACACAAACATAGAATTTTATAACGCACATAAAACAGTTCGTACTTTGTGGTTTTGTACCTTGCAAAGTCCGAAAACTACAATTACCTAACTAGAATTTTAAATTTTAACTATCCATCCAATAATCTTGTATTTTTCATATATATGTATTAATAATAATGCTATACCAATACAAAGTGCGGAAGATGAAAAATTATTCAATAATAATTTTTTTTCAATTCAAAATTATCAAGATGAGAGTTGAAAGGTCTAATGCTATATTATGTATCTTTAGAAAAAAATATGTTTGTATTTATAGTTTAAAAGTGCTTTTTCTTTCAAGAATTATACCAAAACAACAAAACATATATGCATTGTTATATTAGATTTTAAGAATAATTGATTAAAGTTAGAGACTTAGAGTATAATTGCAATTAGTTAGTTAAGTTTACATCTGTCCTCGCTGTAAATTTTGAAGCGTTTCTCGACTTCAAATCTAAAATTTCACGGGTTATTATGATATAATTCAATAATATTATAGTCACGTCCAGATTTTTCACACAAAAATAAATCTAAATTAGGTTGGATTTCGGATTATGTCACATACCTATTATGATTTAATGTGGCTTATAGCTAAACAGTAATAATTTCCTTCTTTTGATAAATTATTTTTTTTTTTTTATTACAAAGTATAGCTACTATAGTGTAAACTATGATAACTCAATATAAAATCATTAGTATAGTTTATTATTATTTGTTAATGTTTCGACATCAAAGGTTTTTGTAGCCTACAAATTAATTCTGTCTTCACTCTTTACTCTACTTTTATAGCGCAATTGATCGCTACCGCAGTACAATTTACACGTAGGTACTCGATCGTTATAACTTATAAGACTTTCTTTGCACATATATAATATGCTAAATATTGCTACACGCTGGTACAGTCGTGGTGCCGCGCCGGTTTGTTATTTATATTATAATGTATTATCTTTAAAACGTTAAACGTATGTTACGTACATCTGTATATCTATAATATTCCAGTTGCGTATTTAAAAAAACTATAAACTACACCCATTAAATTGGCATCGAAAAATAAATATTCAAACCCTTATCGCAACAGCTATCTCACTTTAATTTTTTTATCCATTTCCCCCACGTCTAACAAACGTGCAATTCCGTCTGTACGCCATCATTAATAAGCCATGGGTTATCAACGACCGCACCACATGTTCACATAAATTAGAAAAGGAAACGAATGAAATAATAATTTCGTCCGAAACTAGTTGGCGAATTAAACTATACTTACAAACAATATACACGCGGGCCATAGTGCTGGGCAATAATATTCTGTATTACTGTAGGTTAAATACAACAAAACAACAAGACTGAAAGAGCATACACAATACAGCAAATAGATAATTGAAACAAATGTATTGTAATACAAACAATTTGTATTTTTATATGATAAAATAATACTTAAGTCTCTGAAACGACTTACTATGTATATAAATATATATATTTATATATATATATATTCTAAACGATTATGTAATTATAAATTATCTGCGAGAAAACACACTTTAAAAACTAATGTTTCGTTTAAACGTTTCACGAAGTAGAATTAATTGAAAAGTGAATAATAGAATACGTAAAGTGTGACCGTTATACGTATATACGATTGACGATTGTGAATTTGTGAGTGCACGTGAATAATAATTATTAAAATAATTATCGTCGTTAAGGTTACATAACGTATAGTTATTAGTTATATTTTAACGTAGTAAACAACACTGATTTAAACGGTCAAGCTTTTATGGAAAACGGCAGTGTATTCAGTATTGAATGAACTTGGATATTCAAATTATACATAAATACTTACATGTTTGATATTATGAAGGTTAATTATCAGCTAATCTTACTTATCAAATTTAACCTAACGCTTCGCGTCAATGTACGCGTCAATGTGTTCTGCAAATTATATATTCTACGACAGCAACATAATAATGTTATTAATATTATCATATTATATTTATGATTATTGAAATGAACTTTAATATACGTCTAATATGTATATTGAACTATACAGTATATTGGGATTGATATATTATATATTTATATCGTAAAATTATAATCGCGATATTTTTTATTTTCCATTACATATATTCTACGTAATATATTTGTACAAAGTACCTATACACGGCTACACACATATTACATATTATATATACTAATATATTATATAGATAATAAAAAAGTTGGTAAGTGAGTATCGCTCTGCTGTACATTAGGGGATGGGGTGGACCTCGGACTAGGGTAGGTTAAATTTGAATGCAATGATAGGTATCATTGTATACGAAAAACGATTCTGAACGAAGATGATTTGTCAGTTTAGGATATATTATATTTAAATATTGTCAAATATTCTATTTTGAAACAAATAGTATAGTTTTTATATGTTACTATGGTTACTATGGCCAACATTCGCATTATGAGCGTATGAAATTTAATTTAAATTTTGACATATTTCGTATAAATTCGAACTTTAAACACTTAAAAACTTAAAACTTAGAAAAGTCGAAAATTTCAATTGTCTATAAGTAGCTTAAAAATGGTCAAAATATTTTGAAAATTTAACTGTAAAGAGATAACCATAATATAAACATTTGGTGAAAATTTCAAGTATTTACAATAATTCGTTTTTGAGTTACAGCAAAATCAAAAAATCGATTTTGTCGAAAAGTGGTTTTTCCGTAAAATTTCCATTTTTCTGTCATTTTTTTTTTTGTTTTTCTCGATTTTTTTGAAAACTATTAGAAAATTTTAATTTTGACCCCCCTAAAGTACCAACTAGATTCAATTCCCTATTCAAAGAGGGGCTGAAGTCAAAAATCGGAGCATTATTACTGCTCCAAATGTTGGAGTCAGACACAAAAAAAAAAAAAAAAAAACACACATCATAGTAAATGCAATACATTCATCTCTTCGTTCAGAATCTAAAATATATTATTTACGTGAATTTCCTGAGATTATTCTTTTAAAAACATATATCAACAATACCATCGATTAAGTTGTATATATATTCAATGCCAATATGGTAGGTTTAGAAATACATGTATTATATTACCTATCATAATTCATAATATACGCCCATGTTCCGAGATAAACTATATCGAACTACGTATATTATTGCAACACAAATAATAATATATAATATGTGTGTATAGAGTTAAAAAGTTATCATTTATTAAGTAGGTATTTGGTGTTATGTTATCACACGAAGAATATACAGACAAAAAAAGACAAAAAAAAAATTGGTTCACTGTACTGCGAGAGCTCATTTCGTTTGTCCGCTTATTTAATGATTTTAAATATCATTATTAAAAAGATAAAAAGCCCATCATAAAACTTGTAGTTATATTATTTTACAAATATACAGACAGTCCCATTAAAATATGCAGCCAATACAATTCAAACTAATTATTTTTAGCCAATTATATGTATTATATACCTATATCTGCACATAATATATTTTATATTTCCCGTGTTGATAATTCAAATAAGAAAATGGTATAGATAATCACAAATCATTCATTTTGTACACTTTTATACATTTTTAATTGTTGTAAATTTTCTTTATTACTAAACATAATTATTATTATGTCTACAACTCTACAAGCCTACAACTACTTTATTATTCAACACAAGCATTAATAATTTATTCTTGTATTTTTAATACTCTATATTTATTGTAAAGTAAATTTTCCAAAAATCATAGATCCATGTTTAAACATACAAATAAATCATAAATAATGGAAAAAAACAACCAATTTCACGGCTTATTTTATAATTTAAGTAAATATTAAATTACTTTTTAATTTGCTCGCGCTAAACAGTTTCAATAATTTTAAAAATGTGATAAAACTATTGAAACGCCTACGCTGTTAACACTGTTTTAATATTATACCGGTTTAGTAAATGTGATATATTTACCTAAACCTGTTAAAAGTTAACTACAGATATGCAATTTATGTTTATAATGGCGCTCGAAGTGCAATTGTAAATAACAAACATTGTAAATATATAATGGGTGCATAGATTACAGAACAACTGACATCTGACAAGTATAATAGTGTTTTTAAATAATCACTGCGGTATATTGTATATTACCTACTATTATTACGTTTCAAAAATCGTGTAAATAAAATGTTAGTTTTTTAGTTTAAGATTTAAACTTTATAGGAAATATTTTATTTACTATGTTTAGTCTTTAAATTATTAATACCATATGCATATTTATTTATGAACATAAACGGACTTAAGTCCTATAACATATTATTATTGTTAGTTATATATACACAATTTGAAATTTAATTTATTGATTTATAAATGTTGAATATAAAGTTAGTTCAAGAACCAGGGAAATAAACTTATATAGGTACTACTGTACTTAAATAATATTTAAAAAAAGTAATATTTATAAGTATAAAATATTTATTAATTATAAAAATATTTATAAAAAAAGTATTATTGAATCTATTAAGCTAGTATAACTATACCTATATAGTGTATACATAGAATTTGTTTTTTAGGGTAGATTACCTACATAAAATAATATTTTTTTTTTAAATTGTAATACTTTTATTGGTATTTTTTTTTAACTAGTATATTATGTAACTAACACATTAAATTATTCTAATACGTATTTATTGTTGAACAAACAATTTAAATTTATTGTTATACATTTAATGAATATGAATTCGTTTTTAACAGTTATACTTTAACTACCTATACTATAATTATGAAAAATGTCCATCGATTTAATTTTGTAATATTATACTATTCTATATGTCCTTGTAAAATAATGTAAATGTAATTAGCAATTTATTAATGTACCTATCAAAAGATTTTTCTAATTTAAACATTAATATAATATTATGATAATAATAATTATATTATTATTATAATTTTTTTTATGGGTGGTTTAATGGTATTTTATATGATAATTTTAGCGTTTAGGAAAAAAATTCAGATTATTTGTGAATATTATTTTGATTATGAACACTTCATACAAAATATTACTAATATTAAATTTTTATAAAATATGAATATGGTCCAAAGATTATATACAATTAAAATTTATCTATAATTTCGCATTTTACGTTTTTTAATTATGTCATTAAATAAAAAATGTATGTGTCATTAAACGTATTCAATATTTATGCTATATAGGTACTGTATTATGAATATACCTTGTTTGAAACTTAGGAATAGATCAATTATTTCCTATATTTATTAATTATTAGTTTTTTTTATGCAAATATGAAATATTTAATAGCTAGGGTGATTATTTTAACAGTAAACAGTGACTTAACACTGATTTTAGTACACATAGGTACAAATGTTTATGATTTCTTTTGCAATATGCATTTTTAATTTCATATTCCGGAGCAGTATATTTTACTGAAATTTTAAATAAATAAGAATAGTATTTTAAAATGAATAGTTAATTCGTTGGAAGTTTTTACTTTTTAAATATGTTTAGATGAATTCAATGCATAGGCACTCCTTCAAACATAATATAATATATATATATATAATATAAAGTCACGTAAAATGTTTTATTCGATGAGGCAATACATTGGATAAGGACGATTAACTTTGCTGTGCTAACTTATTTCTCAAATTTAGCTTTTTTCATTCTTAAATCTTATAATATTTAAAGAGTTGTTAATTTGTATTGTCTAATTGTTATGATTTATGAGTAATGTTGTAATGTAATAACAAAATGCGTAATTTATTTAAACCTTAAATACTTGTTAGGTACTATAATTGTTAATTAATTAACTACTCGTTCAAAATTTAATTTGTAACACCAGAATGTATTTTCATACAAATATTTTGCTTAAGAAAACGAAATCAAAAATTTAAACCATAAAAGATGATTTTTGACAAAAATTTTGCAAAACTATTGCGACAACTTCAAATAGTTAAAATCATGCAAAACAAATCTTCTAAAAATACGGAGATAGTGATGACACTGATGAGTGTTTAGTTGTTAAAAGAATCACCTTGGCTGGAAAGTTTAATACTTTAATATTATTAGGTTAACTCTTTCGACTAGGGCCCGGCTCTGGCGATTGGATGACACTCGATGATCGTTAGATATACGAGGCAGTCTGTTTTTCACACAACCGTGGAAAATCTCGGCGTGCATCGATTACGGTCGTCGGTGTCGTCGGACCTTCTCAACAGTGGTTTAATTGAACTGGAACAATAATAGTATAATAATAGTAATAATATAATAATAACACCGGCTCTATACATTGTGTGATACAAACATTGAAACACACTCACACACATGCATTTATATACATTGTATACGGAGCAGACACTGAAATCATCCTCGGCATGGCCTCGATGCAACGGATTCGACCGTGACACTGCTCGGGTGTGTATAGCGGAGCGCGTTTTCAAGGACTTCCTGTCTGCGATTTGTTACGCCGCCGCCGAATAACCGTGTATATTATATTATCCTCGGCATTTTTGTTTAAAGTTTTTTAACCCATTCCTGTACGCTGTACACATCATAGTATATAGCAATGGTAGTGCATGGTATAACTATATACGTGTATAAAATATATCAGGGATAGCCAATGAGAAGATACTCACGAGCCGCACAATAAAATTAAAAGTATATTTAAGATCATCCAAGAGCGAGAAAAAATAATCCTCAATACTCGTAAAATGAAAAAATACATTGCACACAATTGCCCCATTTGTTATTAATGTATAGATGAAATATAGGCATCAAACGTACTTACATAGAATAAATAAATTAGAATATATACATATTTTTATATAGGTATACAACTGGTACAAGTAAAAGTTGTCAACGTCTTACGGTAAGACCAAGACGTGAGCCACGCGAGAGCCGCAGTTTGGCCACCCTTGGTATACATGATTGAATAGTTAAGTGTACAAATTATTACCACAATGGGGGTGTGCGCGTATATTATTTCATTTTTATATTTTTAAATATCGTTTTTTGTGTGCGTGTGTTGTTTACGAAACATTCGACGATAACGTGCCGTAGAATCAGAATATCGGGTAAAATATCGTGGACGATATACGCGTATATTATATATTAATATATTAATATTATGTACAAGTAGATATACGGTTATACTGGTTAGAGGATAGAGGATATGACGTGGTCTATTATTGTGCTTGTGAATGTGAATGTGTGGATGTGTCATGTGTACGTATGTGCTTATATATAATATATTATTACAGTTTATTCACACTGCGGATAACAAACGGCAACAAAGTCGATAGCGCTCGATATACCCTGACGGTCGTGTGTCTGCGTGTTTTGTTGTTATGCACGGATACAGAATATCCGTTATATATGCGTACAATGCGTATATTATAAAGTAATTAGTACCAGTTGTTATTTCGTTTATTGAGAGACTTTCATTCACTCTCTCACTCTCTCTCTTTCTTCCTCTCTTCGTGTCTTTACCGTAAAAAAATACCATCCACAAACCACTATTATGTCCAGAAATTTTCAGTGACTGCGACAGTGCGACGCGTCAAGTTAGGATAGTTTTGTGCATCTATATAAACGAAATAAAACAATTCGCTTTGTCAAAACACTCCTCATCCTTAAAAATTACGTTATTCAATCGGTTAGTTTTTTTTCCAAACATACTTCACTAAACTGATTATTGTTCTATTATAATATTATGTACGCACTCTTTATAATTTGAAAACAATTAAGAGGACTGCATTTTTTTGTCCATTTATTTTTATTTTCAATAAGAAAAGAAAAAATACATTTTAAAAAGGGTAAACGTGTTTAATCTCGCTAGTTTTCGTCGTATAATTAGAACACTATAAAATATGTAAAAAATAAAAAAAAATAAGGCAATTAAACAGGTAATAATATTGTAATTAAAATAATAAATTAAATAAGTATTTTTTTTGTTCGAAGTTAGAAAAATGTTAACGCAAGACACAGGTATGTATGACAGATCTAAATGCATATAGGTAACAGGAATATATTTCAAGCTAGCAAACCGGTCGTGCGGTTCTAATTAGGTTTGACAACCCGCAGTCGGTTGAGAGGGTTGACTAGAATATACATACATAGTTGCACATTGAATGCGTATAATAATATAATATAATATTATATAAATGAGAATCTAATATTCATACGACTACTATTATACATGGGCCTAAAGGCTAAAGTACACGACATTGTCGTTATTTTTCTCATTTTTATCTGATGTGAATTAAGTAGATTAACTGGTATTCTCTCCGAAAAATACCCGAATTCCTACATAAAATACATTCTTAAAACAATTGTGGTTATTTTAGCATTTTTACACGCCATAACAGTTAGTGCATTGGATTATCGCCAATATTTGATTACACTATAATATATTATATATATCAGGATTTGGGGATGGAGCCAAACATATTTTGATGGAAATTATTGTTTTTCTAAAAATTAATATCAAGTTTTTATATTTCTGAAGAAATATTTATAAGTCTGTTGACACAAAATAAAGCAGTTAACATTTTTATGAAAATTTATAATTGTATAGTTATTTAGTTGGGTTAGTTACCTATCTAGTTGTTACTTAAGGATAATGGTTATTACAAATTTAAAAATAATTTTAAAAGTAATAACTAAAATTTAAAAAAACGCACATCAATATAAAACCAATACATTATCGCTCCGCTCATAATCTTAAGTATTTTATGTAGGTAATGGCAAATAAATAATAACTATCTTTAAAATGTATTTAATTGTTGTTTATACTCTAGATTAAGAATATAAGTACCTAATACATGCCATGAACAAATATAATTTTTTATAATATAAAGAAAAGTAATAATTTGTATAATTAAATTATAAACGTATATTTAAATTCAATGTTAATATATACACAATATGACTTATTATACCATTTATACCTACAATATAAATATTAAATACTATTTACAGTAGACACTAGACATACTGATGTTGTAGTTATTGAGTAGATAGTTGAAAACTAATAGTCCATCGTTTTTTTATACTTAACTTTTATTAGTTATAACTTATAAACAATAGATACTTAATTTGAAATTACCATTAAAACTGAATTCTCATAAAGGTGTCATTTTACGTCGACGAGCAATGTGATTTGTGATAAATTTAATTTTGAAAAATTAAAAATTTAATAAAATATTATATAATATGGTAAAGATAATTTTAACAATATATTTATGTATAAAATACGATAATATACTTCCTTTAGAAAAATGTGCATGGTTTTTTTTTACTTGTGATGATATGCTATTGTGAAACGCGTATTAAACGAGTATTATTTAAAACCCTTTATAAACAGTTGTTATTAAACAGAAAATTCTTCATTTTTATAATATTTAGAAGTAAAAAGTATGGATCTATAATGATATAAATGGTTTTTTTAAATTTATATATTCAAAATTTAATAAAATTATTTTGTTTTTGATGTTTACTACTTTTAAACAAAGCATATTATATTGCCAATGAACATCGACCAATGATTGAGTTGCAAAACTAAAACAAAAAATACTACATTTTAAACATTTTTATCGTGTTTAGGTTAAGAAACAGGTAATATTTAATTTATCAAAATAATATTATATAATTAATAATCATATGAAACCAGGGCTTAATTAAGAAATTTATCGCCAGAATAGTTTAGGGTAAATTTGGTGTCATTTATTTGGAAGGGAAAATTCCAAGGGAGTCTCATAAAAAACATATATGTAATCAAACTTTTAGTGTTTAAAATAAAATGTATTTCGTAATTGATAGAATATAATACAAACGAAATATTTTTAAATTTATGATTCGTTAAATAGATGTATAAAAAAAATTATCTTAATTTATATGAATATTTTTTGAGCTAAAAAATGCATAATGAAACAAAATGTATTAGTATTGGCAATTCAGACTTCAATAGCCAATATAATATATTATTATATATTACCTGTATATAGTTTTAGACATAAATACATCATGTAAAAATGTAATTATTTTTAACAAATGACTTCATTGAACCTATATTTTGCGATAACAACTCTGTGCTGGGTTCAACGACTGCAAAAACAACGGCCAATTTTTGGCTCGAATCGTTTATGCTGATTTTATCTGTGTATACGTTGTGCCTCTATACGTATTATACGATTATATTATGTACATGATAATATAACCTATTACGACGAATTGATTGCAAAGCAAAACACCACACATAAAAACTGAGTAGTAAAGCTTATATTATATTATATTACAACGAGAATCGCTGAAAACTATCAACGAATTTATTTTTATTTCTAAGCTATAAATTATCTAACACGAATGGACGAAACGTTAAAACAATATATTATTATTATTATTATTATTATTATTATTATTATGCTACTGCAGTCGCAGTGTATTTTATACGCTCGAACGGACAACCTGCCGAGGAAAATAGATAAACGCGTCAAAATAATGTAATGCTGTCCACTGAGTACGTAGGCGAACATTTTGTGTGATAGGCGTTTTTTCTTTAGATAGAAATTGCACAATTGGATGGAAAAAGTAGGTTTATAAAAATAAAAGTAGGCTCGATCATGATGTTAATGATTAAGTACACAGATGACTTTCGAATAATTGAAGGCTTGGCTCGAAAATAAGGACGTGACGCCACGTTTATGCTAATTGAGAAACTCATAAACAACTTCTAAATTAAACGTTCAAACCTAAATTATTAATTTTGTTTGCTATAGTGAAATATTGAGTTAAACGTCAAACAATACGAATTTAGTTATGTAAAAATCAGTTTACATTGAAAAACTTATGTGTTATATGCATAACCAGTGATACCTACTATAGATTCTATAATGTACAATGTACATAATGTATGTATATTTGTTTGGATTTATATATGGTGCTCTCAAAAGTTAACTGCATATTTATATTAATCATTGATCATACTAAAAAACTCAACTCCCCTCTTAAAAATTCTTCCACGTGTCATCAGTGCTGTTATTTAGTGTATAGTTTTAAATTTTAATGGCTTTTTGTAAACATGTTCGTTTCTATAATAAAAAATAACTAAGAAATCATAATCTAAATATTTGTCGAACGTTGCAGAAACAGAACGTGCAGCGTTTCAAGAGTACGTATGTTTAAATTTAATGTTTCTAATCATTGTATTGAGCGATCCCAACAAATCTGCTTCCATCTATTAATATATTGCAAAAAAATTAACGTTTCTATTGGTTCAATTATGATGAGCGAGTGTTGGGGGGCTTAGCCTTAAGCCCTTAAATAACACTTTTATAAACTTTAGCCCCCCGGGCATTTTAACAATATTTTTGTAAAAAAACCATATTATGCGTTTAATGTGTGTACTAATTATTAATCATTAATTAGATATTTTAGTTTTTGCAGAAACAAATAAAACAATCGAAGCAATAATGCACGATATTAACGTAAAATATTTTTATGATTAGTTATTTTCCTTGCACGAGGATATTTAAAATGTAAAATGTACATAAGATCGAACATATTATCACAAAATATATTTAGTAATCTAGCATTCTAGCGTATAGTTATTCTAAATAAATTAATAGAAAATAGTTTATAATGATATTTTAAAGGTATCCGATTGTAAATACAATTATAAACTATTAAATTAAAATATAATATATATGTACACTTATTATTAATACCACTATTATTATTATTTTAATATATACATATTGTATTGTTTAAATTCATTTCTTGAGAACTTTAGTTTTCTAGAACTAGCCTCTGTAATTATTAAATTATATAATTATGTTTTATTATTCTTACAAAATATTCGCAAATGTCAATTTCGTTATCGTTCTGTATCTGCATATAATAAGTAAATTATTGTAATTGTATAGTTATATTGTTGTTACTCGGTTAACAGAAGAAATACTATTCAAAACAATTTCAAAAACACTCTCCTCCCCCCCCCCCCCCATAAGTATAGTAAAAATAATAGTGCATAATATGTATGTATTTAGGAACAGCCAGTGTGAGTATACGATGTACCATGCATATGCAATGTACATGATATAATAATATAATAAAATATACGTCATATTACATAATCATAGGTATCGCATAGTGAAGGACGCGGTCTATTCGGATTTCGGACCCGTTTCCGGAGAGAAGCACAGCGCCGTACACCGTCGAAAACGTCGGTCGTTTAGTACCGACAAGGCTACAATTGTTTGTTCGTTTTCGCGTTTCCATTCATATATCAGCACTTGAATAAATTGCAATGTACAGACGAATAAAATATCCTTTGTATGATGATGATAATAATAATAATGAAAGCTCATGTACGTACATATATATTATATATATTCGCCATCTGTATTCTGTAATTTGCATTACCAGCGACGTATCTAGTGCTCGACCGAAGGGTAATAGGGATCGATTCAAATTGTTTATACGACTATTTAAAGTAATAGAGTCTATAAATACTAGACGAACGACTCCCTCTCTACGTCTCACATTACTAACCTTATGTTCGTTTTCCATATTATCTTATATCAATTGGTTAATAATTTGAATAACAAATTATAACTTATAAGTTTATAACAATAGTTCAAATAATTAATCAAAGCATACTATCCAGTAGGTACGTTAAAAAACCAATACAAATATTACTATATAAATACCACTAAAATAGGTGTTAGTATAATTAATTTACTAGTTTTCCATGATAGGTATATTGTCCTCAAAATTGTATATTTTTTATAAATTGTACCAAGTACAATAATATATTAATAACATAATATTATTGCCAAATCCTTAAAACGTTAAAAGTTTTGTGACGTAAATCCTTTCAAATTATGTTTGTAAGACATGTCCTATTTGTACTCTGTCGGAGTTGCGAGTCGCAGAGGCGTAATAGTGTGGTGGTATTATTATTATTATTATTAAATGATTATAGTATAATCTATGCGAGCGCATAACGCCACAATTATCAGCACGTATTATTATTATTTGTAAGAGACTACGGACGTGTATACTACAATAATATAATAGTCATTTATTTTAAACGACCGTCATCGTCGTCGTTGTAGTCGTCGTCGTCGCCGTCGGACTCGCGATTACGAGAGAGCGAACGAATAAAAAGATAAAAAAAAAACAACACGAAAACGTATTCACAACCAGATTCAGGTAGGCAGGCGGCACCTAACCGATAATTTGGCGATCGCCCGAAGCCGCCGGGCGCGTGGTATATACGAAGGAAATGGCGGCGGCGGTGTCAACGGCCTCGCAGATAATGGCGGCGGCCCGTAGGCTTCGCGCATGTTCGCTAAAATAAAAAAAAGCAGTAATAATAATAATAATAAATAAATAAAATATACACGTATACATAATACGCATAATATAATAAGTCGGTGTGTACTGTGTATAATAATTTAACGTTGGCGGCGGGCGCGTTTGGTTTTTTTTTTCACTTCTCTCTCTCTCGGAACTAGTTTTCGCTGCGCAAACGGGTCAAACCGCAGCCACCGCCGTCGCGCGAAACATCTGTATGCAAAACAAAATCGGCGGGGCGGCGCACGCAACCACACGCCGAATTATGCCGATCTCCGCAGGTCGGACGAGGCAATATAATACACTGCGTTTACATCGCATGCGATATAATATCATGTTATATATTACACTATATGTATAATAATATACTGATATACGTGTACCTACGCCTATACGTACATTATAACTCGACGAAGACGACGACGGCGATGACCGCGACCGGACCCGGCACCATTGAATAACATATAGGGTGTCCACTGTCCGGGATAGATCGCCATATAATATGTAAGAAAACGCAATAATATAACTCGTATACACCAAATTAAGATTTTTTTATCGCAGTGATCGTATTCTGCAGTGACGTCCTCCGATTTGAGCGTACGAAAAAAACCAAAAAACCTTGACAAATATCCGTCGTGGGAACAGATGGTGGTACTGCCAACTTAAAATTTAGCACTATATATAATATATATCGGGCACGAAAGGACGATCCGAAGGGGAGTCGTGGAGAGGTGATCTCGTACCGGGCTCGGTATATTGATATCGAACTTTCAATCGACAGTCGACGGTATTCGACATTTAAAAAATTGGTGTTATTAAAACATATATAGACGACTGATTTAAAGACTTTAGGTAGACACCATATAAGGTGTATTCCCTCACCATATAATTTTTTCACTGTAGTCATTGCAGCTGGTTGCCATGGTATTTGGTTTTTTTGATACTTTAATCGGATATGTCACCAAATATAAGATTACAACGAAAAAAAAAATCGTAAAGCATGTACCTACATTTTTTGTTTTTTAATTCGGCGACAACACCCTGTACTACGGCGGATATTCGGGATGATTATATTATGCAGCCTACCTATATATTATAGTAAAGTTGTTCATGTTGTATTATTATTATTGTTTCGTGGAAACGCCCCTCTCGTCGCGGTGCAACGCGTTATTATTTCTGTGTAGCGCATATTATGTACGAATTTAAAATAAATGCAAGCGGTTAGGAGGTGCCTATCTATATAACATGTATATGTTTTAATGTTAATAATATCTATGTGTGTACAGAAAACCATCGCCGCGAGTCTCGTTTCGTATTCCGAACTGCAATTGCCATTTCGGGCGCAATCGACCGCGCGATAGCGGACGGAATAGTAAAATAATACTAATAATAAAAATAATAAAACCGGCTTGTACCGCAAAATTTTCTATAATTATTATTTATTTTATTGCCGACTGCAGACGTTTCACCGCGATCGACGCGTCGTTGCCCCAAAATATATCATATACGTGCCGATCTGTCGAGGTTTCGATTCCGAAAAATTTGCCTGTACACCAGTTAATTTATTTTTCACGTTAATATTATGTACAGCAATCGCACGCACCACCGCTGCAGCACGGAACACTGTACGGTCTGTACGTGCGTCCCCATGACGACGGTATACCTGCACGCATAAGCCACACACACTCGTCATTGTCGACGTCATAAGGTCGAATAAATTGCAAAACAATTATTGCGGCGACTTTATTGTACCTACATTTCGCTATCACCTTTTTCCCCTCGTACGTTCGCCGCCCCCGTCATTATCGTCTGTGTTATATCGCGTTCCGAGATCGAGATTCCGGCTAGATTATATTTTGTCTCGAAAAACCGACTTTACCGCGTGTCGGATTTCGCCACGTATATACAGGGTGTCATACAACGTTTAAGTTACGATCGCGTTAAAACACTTAAAAAAAAACACTTGAATCTCGAGTTTTGATGCACAGACACTTGTATTTTTACTGGTAAATAAAATAACTCAAATACTAACGGCAAGAAAGCGGGTATCCGTGAATGTAAAACCGTTAGAACACCGTCATAATATTATCATCAATATCATCATTCAATACGTTCTAAAAGTTAGTGATTATGTGTCCCGCGGCGCGTAACTTCACGATTGACAAAAGTTACGTAATATAATACCACTAAGTTCGAGTTGGACTCTAAAAATATTTACCAAAGTCAAACGAGCATAATACGAACGACCAACGGTGGAGTAAATATAAAAACTAACGAAAATCAATATGATATTATAAACTTTTATAATTTTTGCATTCGTTTTAACCGAAATTACCGTTGAACCGAATCGTACTACCAGACCGGGACAAACACGGCTATAGACACCCTATATAATGTGCATACCTTCCTACTATATTTAGTATGTGTATACTACGCTATCGACTTGTACGATTTAGAAACCACTTGGTTCGGTGCGCGTGTTATTATTTTCGGCAGCACCTCATACATATTTATTATTGGTTTCGAACGTTTGTATTGTATACATACGGGCATGGAGTAGTTGGGTTGGGCATGAAATAATGCACAGCGTTTTTATATATTATACGTATGTTATGTTTCATTGTCGGGTACGAAATAGTATTCTGCATAATGTTTCGTTCCTTTCAGGCGGTTATTTCGCGTCGCAAGTTATTCAAAAAATAATTATTTCCCATCGATACAGTTAAATATTCAACATTGTTGTTTTCCGTATATATACATAATACCTATTGACGGTTTGTGGTAAAAACACGCTTCGTCGGAATTTGAATACGCGGCTCTTTTTTTTTTCCTTTTGTATTTCGTTTTCGAACCCGTTCCGTTCCTTAAAACAAATATTGTGTGTTCAAATTATTATTCATCAGACCAAGAAAATTATAAATACAATAGGAACATTAGTTGGAAAATATTTTGCGTAAATTTAAAGTTCATATATTCGTGTTATTATTATAATATGTTGCACAACGCACGCACTGTGTACGAGATCTCTTCATAATATTTGTAAATATTTCGTGCATATATTGCGTCGAATATTTAAAAACCGTGTAGAGTTGACCAGTTTTTGTCGTTTTCGATCCGTTGGTGTTTTCCAACTATATGTTTTATATTATAATCTTCAAACTACTAAACTTTTAATCTATAAATTGATAATTTTGTGCAATACTGAGAAGAAAACACTTTAATGGATATACACAAAAAAAGTTGAGAACAATATCATAATACCAATAATATACATTTCAATTATTTCTTACCTACTGTTTGTTTTGTAGTGCAGTCGTATTGGTTTAAGGTTTAAACAAAGAGTAAATAAAATTGTTAAAATAATACGTGGTTTATAAAAATGTATGATATATACTATAGGTACCCAAAAATTTATTGTACCTATTTTTCAGCCTAAAAACGTCGATCACGAGATTTACATAGGATTTAATACGATTTTAGAAATGCGCCACACCGTTGCTATATTTACGACCGATAAGAAACGTATTAATTTATTTCATAATTTCTATACCATTATAATGCTTCACCCGTCTCCGTGCTTCGTAAATCGTATATAATGTGTCATCGTCATAATAATAATAATAATAATATATTGCTTGACTTTAACACGCACGTCGAATTTACACATTTCTCGCATTAGAACTTGACTTTCGGGATAATTTCTATTAAACAAATACAAAAAAAATAAGATACCACTCATCAGTTATCACTTCATTTAGTGCATCGTTAAGAGACGTACATGTATTCTTGTTAGGCAATTCATCAAAACAATAATTATCATTATATTATGATTTTCATTCACACGCATCGTCTCGAAACACCTGCTGGGTTGCCATTTAACAACGCTAAAATCGTGTTCCTATACATTACACACACCACCTATTAATATACCAACCAATCTGTATAATATAATATGTATATATATATACTGCACCGATTCCTCGCGGGGATAATGTTAATTTTTATCATACTTACATAATATACCCGTCGATGTTGTATAAATGCCCTTTTGAGTAAATTACCGCAATATATATAGTACCTATATCTATAAAGTTACCCTTCTCGGCGATATTTCTGACGTCGTATGTATATAATAATAATATTTGTATCGTTTACCGCGACTGCGTCAGCCCCCCACGTTTAGAAAATTATACGTTTCGTCGGGCGAATATTATTATAAACGGACAGCCGAAGGCGTGTTCTAAACGAGTGGGAAGTCGTATACAGTTTTTTTCCTCCACGAAAACACGTGTACACATGATAATAATATTTTCCCCGAGTCGTACAGCGTTTACGCATATTATATATATTATATATAATACCACAACCACATCACATACACACAGCATACGATGTCGGTTGGAATAGGTCGCAATGTCTTGTATAGTTCCTTTTTCGCCTTATACTTGGTACATAAGCCTACATATTATATAGGTACAATCGGTATCGGGGCCATTCTTAGGAGCAAGGTTTTTGAGGGGCTCATTGTATAACGGGTTGAAACTTTTTTTTTAATCTTTAAATTGTAGAAAACATATTATACTCTATCTATATATATTATATGACAAACATTTATTGGCTATTGTTTATCTAAATGTCAGTGCTATATTTAATCAATGATCATTTATCAGTATAATGATGTCGGTCACTACGTTGAATAATAATTAATAGTTCCAAGTTTATCACTGATATAAAATAATACAAAATCGAGGAAACATTTTATGAATCTATAGATATTACTAACAGATATTAATAGTCAGTACATAATTATGATGATAATACCCTATTCATTTGTTTCACGAATTAAAAATATTTTGTCAAACACTAAACGAAAAAAACCGTCTTTAGAATATTTTGATATATTTCGAAAATGACCTGTAACAGCTGCAACACATTTCCCAATATTTCTAAAGATTTAGGAATTATCATATTATAATTTTTATTGTTTCTAAAATCATTTTCTTATTATATATATACGATATAGTTATTAAATGTATACTAAACATTAACAAATAGATACACTATGGTATTTAAATGAATTTTGTTTTTAATAATGTTGGATTATGTGACATTTTAAACCAAGTATATAAAGGTAACCTATGTAAACAATTTATTTGATTCAAATCATTGTTATAAAGCCGAAAAGCCGATTAAAAATGTGTTGTTATGTTGGGTCAGAACTACAAAAGGGTCTCAGTGCTTCACAATGATCTTTTGTACACACGGGGTCTTGCAAATTCTAAGAGCGGTCCTGGTGTAGATAACTGGTGTAAACTGTACCCGTGTGTTTTCTGTAATGCAGGCAGAGTTTCGCAAGTGCGTTCACGACGTAATAATAGAGAGATAATACCTACCACCTGTTTAAAATTATTATTTGGATTTCTGAAATATCTACGAACGAAACTATTGAATGCGAAAACATTTGAGAAACAGACAATTAAAGTATATACACGACGTCCTCCAAGTATATAAAAACACTTTACTTGTGATGTGCGTATATTTTTCATTCGTTAATCGTTATTTGAGTATCGACTTAATAATGTCGTCTACCCAATTTTCGGGCCAGACGGTGTTTTAAATATAATCACGGAATCTATATATATATAAATACACTACCCATACACTATAAAGGTACTTTATATTGTTATACTTAATAAAATGTTATACTGCACTATTTTTGAGTATAATCTATGCAACAGAAACCGACAGAGTACTCGAGTTTTGTAGAATATGATATAATATATATCATTCGTAAAAGTAGTTGTTAACTTTTGAAATTTGAGTGTATATTGTTATGTACCTCGCGGGGTTGCGAGTCATTCCGACACTCATGCTTGGTGTCTCTATAGCCTAAGCCTATTAGACAGGTCTGGTTTAGCCCCGATTATTGATTAAAAAAAATTAATTGAAACTTATACTAATCAGTGAGCGTATCAACTTGTCGTAAATATTAGATAAACCCCTAAAACAATTTGTATATATACATTATACATATATTAGTTGGAGGTATTAATTTTGTAAACGTTGTATCGTGTATATATATACCTAATATATAATTATTGACGTCAAATAAATGCATTGAAGAAATTCACGACCCCAACTGCAGGGTGTGTTGAGGAACCCTTCATAATATTTCGTCGAGACACGCCTATGCTACTGAACAATTATTAATATTTGTTTCTCGGAATTCTTATAACTTTTAATCATATACAAACGTAATAATGATGTTTTCTGTTTACAACTATTTAATAACACGAATACTTTACCTCGTTATGAATTTTGTCTGTTATTGTTATTAAGTCTATATAATTAAAAAATACAAATAGAAAAACAAAATGACACATTTATTTATTATTTACATTTCGAATAAGACCATTATGCGCATGTAAATTTTAATATTCAGCAAAAATCTTATGACAAATACGAAGTGTGATTTGTGGTTTGATAAAATTTAATATTATATTAGAATCATATACCTAATATTATACTCGTATTTCGTTCAAAATAATGTTAAAGAGTTTAGATAATATTATACTGTTGTTTGAAATGAAAAAACACACATTTTTTACATGTTTAATTGTCGTTTAACATGTCAATAAATATTCTTTTAAAAAATTATTTTAATGCTTTAACTAAATGGTCGTATAATATTGTCATGATTAAATTAATCAAGATTACTAAGTAATAACGGCGTATACGGTACACATATACCTAATAATATGCATTGCTAAAAAAAAAATCATATTTTTCATAGAATGGTGGATTCAAATAGACGCCTTCTCCTGCAGTGTAAATCGTATACAACTACATAATATGCAGCCATATAGTCTGCACTGAATGCCTATAAAGCATATTATATACCTAAGGCAGTAAGGCTCTGTATATATTATGGTCTACAGATGCCGACAAATAAAGCGATTACCTGTATGTGAAAAGTCCCAATTTCTTTGAACGTCATATTATTATATATAGGAACAGAATAGCAAAACGAACAATATTATTAGTATATATTTGGAAAGACCTACGCGGTTCACAGTGTTCTTAATACCCTAAAATATACGACGGCCGTTTGCCCAATGACGCAATACGGATGACACGCAAACAATACGAAAAAAAATCTGCTTGACCCTCACACCGGGGTTATAGTGAAAAAATTTGTTATAAACACAAATAAAATCGTTTGCCGACAATGCGGGGGGGGACAGGGCCTATCTTTTTTTCCCACCGCACTCCGTGTGTCCAACGATTTCGCTCGACATAAACCAATAAATTCACCATCCACTAGTCCTTCGACCATTATTATCTGGCCAAAAGGGTTTCTCGGTGGACCTAAATTATATTGCATTTTTACAAAATGTCACGAAATGTACGGGACCGTGCACCACGTGTCGGCGGTAGTACATGCGTATATGTACAGCAAGCCTGTACATGTATATATGTATGACGACTGCGACAAAGCGACAATAGTAGGTGGCATACGTGATTTATTGGACCCTTAACCCTTCTCGACCGAATAATAATTTGCCGTGAAAATGAACTGCGCCCTATTTCCACGTCGTGTACATTATATAGTGCCAGTATGTGCACTATAATATAATGTGTACAAATATACACAATAAAACCCAATAAATTACGTACTTCAATACTTGTATACAATATACATATATATATTTATGCGGATTGGGCGCGAACGAGTTCTTGTACGCGTGTTTGGTGTATTGAAAATCCGTTAAACGGATTCAATTCTTCTACTTACTGAAGTGATATAATAATATTATTGCCAAGATGAAACATCCATTATGCCCATCGTATGTACAGTCAAGCACACATCGTCCGTCCAAATTCTATAGAGACCGGAAGGGAATATTATCCGTACCGGAATAACTGTACAAAGCAATTATTGGGCCATTTGAAAATGTAAATAACTTCATTTGTTATTGAGAAAAATGTCTATAGGTTAATCTAATGTTAATATTTTAATGTGAGATGATAAACTGTGTAGTCTGTAGGTACAGTCAATGATCAATAAATAAATAATTTTCTTGTGCCAATTAATCACGGGCGTGTTAAGCTAAAATAATAAAATGTGTTGTTGAAAGTCACTGCATCTGTTCATATACCACGGTATATTATAGTATATACTATAGTATACCGTGGTTCATACTAAGGAATACTATAGAGAGATTGTAATGTAAATTGATCGTATTGAGCAATATTTTTACACGTTCGATATTGTCCGATGAGAAAACTGAAAAAAAAAATATTAAGTCATATACATCATACATATATTCATATATATACGGTAAGACTATACAGTATACACCAATGCATCGAATATATTATATATATTAGATATTATTATTATATACGTTATATTTTCGAACTTTTATTTTGTGATTTTAGTGCTTAGGAAGTATGTTATGTTTCTTAAACATTTTTTGCTATTTTAAATCGATATAAAAACGTATAATAATTCGACTCTTTCAAAATCTTATTTGTATGGCACAATTACCTAAATGAAAAAACGTGCGTTTATTATTATTGTGTGTTTGGGCTTGTTTTTGTGCGTTCATAAATCGTATACAGACAGTATTGTCTCTTGTCTGATATATGTTTGACCAACATATAGTATATCAATCGATGTAATTGACTTATTGTCATTGGGTCACACAGGGTTAGCCTAAACATTCAAAACAAAAACAATTTTAAATGAGCAACTTGACTGAGGTCAGTATTATGCGTAAGAAGGTCCTAAATTAAATTCATTTTAAATGTTCGATACTCTGTAATAAAAACAATACGAAGCGTAACAATATGTCAATATTATTCTAATTTTATTATTGTTATATAAAAACTATGTGTTCATATAATGAAAAAGTATTGTTTTTGCAATTAAACATCGTGTATTGCATACGTATTGTATCCTAAATGTGGCCTCTCCACATGTGTTTAAAATTAAAAAAAAATAATACAATTAATGTTCTAGCTTGCCGTAATTACGGTTTATTGATTGTGTGTTCTATAGAGATCAATACGTTATTATATTACACATGACGTGTTAATACATTATTTGCACAATTGCAACGTTCGGACTCTATAGTGTGTCTCCAATAATGATTATTTATCTTATTACGCCGCGGAAAAATTACCCAAGTTATTTATATTAATACAGTCACAGTCACTGTCCGACTGTCCTGTGTGTATGGTCCAATATATTTTCCCAGGTTATCGTAGTTCTCCTCACGACTTCACATCTTATAAAATCACTACTCGCCAATATTTCTGCCGCAAGGTCGATAAGTACCATATATTTTTTTTAACATTCCGACGAGTTCTTTGTTATATTATACTAGGCCTATGATTATTATTTTACCGTTTCAGTTTAAGACCGTCTAATCAATCGCGAAGAGACCGCAATAAAGAAAGAGAAAGAAAAATACGAAAACAAATTTTGATTGCGTTTACAATGTGTCACATTTATCATACTCTGTATGAACATTTTATTGTATTGTTTAAATCGACTATCGAGTATACCGAGTACTAAAGGACTTGGACACTTCTGCCGAAAAACAAAAACATATATATTATGTTCACGTCATCGCAATTTATACACACAGCGTACAAGTAAAATTTACACTTGTTATAGCTGTTGCCTGTCAGATTATGCTTTGACGATTTTAATCGTCTTGAACGCCGATAGGTTCATAGCTTCGTATATAATAAATTGTGTACACAAATTGTACTACTTTTGTGGAAAACGTTGTATGATGCCAAGAGCATGCAGTACAATCAAGTCACATATTTTACGTACGATACAAGTCGAGTACACTTTAAACAGATCGTTTGCAGCTGTGTATATAATAAAAACGAAGGGGTTCATTTTAGCACATGTGTATGTATTTTAGCTGACAGAAAAGCGAAAAAAGATGTTCAAATTTAGTGTACGAATGTAAAAGTGATAAACAGTATGAGGTAAAACTCGAATCGCTACAAATTAAAAGACTTACAGGGTGTGTATCAGTTGAAATAATGGGTTTTTGACAGTTGCATACGGTATTTTTATAGGATCGTTATAAAATGATGGCAAATAACTCAAACGAGTTAAATAAACAAATAGTTGTAAAATTAAAAAGTAATTTTATTGCTGAATGTTGGTTGTACCAAACACGTACTAGTATATACATTTATTATTTTTATTACTCTGGAGATGTTAGATATTATCTATGTTTTTAATTTTATTATTATTTAGATTTTAACTATTAATTTAGTATAGGTACTATTAAAATACGTAATGTACAAATTAAAAAGGTGTCAACAATTCAAGAAGTATTCATAATGTTGACCTTAATTTTCAAAAAATAAATATTAAAAATTCTCTTGATAGATACTATAACTTTTTAGATGTTTAAAAATATATATCGGTATTCGGCATATTATCTACTATTAATATTACCTATGCATGACTAATGTACAATATTTTACTTTCGAGCACTCTTATGCAAAGATAAATGTGTCAATAAATCAATATAATTGATATAATAGTCTGAGTTTGAGTTATAAGTTGGATTTATGTTAATTTATAATTTAAATTTTAAAAGAGAGTTATTTAGTGTAAGTGTTAAATTAAAAAAAAAAGAAACGTTCAATGAAAAAGAAAAAGAAACAGAAGATGAAGAATAAATTTAAGCAAAATTTAAATTACAATATTTATGCCCGTTTATTATATTTTGCATCATTATAATAATTATAAATCAGTCAAAGACAAATATTTTAAACTAGGTATAAATTATATTATAATTTAGTTTACAATATCGAAAATTGTCTACTTGTCTACTGTCAAACTACTTGCATTGGAATTTATTAAAACCACTTAATGTTTATGAAAGGTGGGAAATTATTTTTGTTTATTTAGCGCTCAGTATCATAATTTCTCTCCTTGAACAAGTCGTATATTTTATAACACTATTTATATACCATATACGTATACATATATAAATTATTTATTTATTTACAAGTGCTGGTACCGCTATGTGATACAGGTATTTCTTAAATCAATTTTATTTCTTTTCAAATAAAAAATTCACCTACACGATGTTTGAACAGAATCAAGTGCTCATAACGTCGAAGCAAATATTTCTATCAATATTAAAAACTAAATGTATATTTCTTAAACATTTTTCATTATGCAATAGATACTAGATAGCCATAAATAAGAAATGATCAATATATGTAATATATGAACTACGAACTGAGTGCGCTATATCGATGTTTTCAATCCGCTTTTCGTCTGTGTATAGATAACGGTACAATATTGTGTATGTTCGGGATAAAAAAATAAACCCTTTGAACCCTCCCCCGAAAATATCCAAGTTCCGGTTCGAGATCATTTGCAATTTTAGTCTTCCTCCGGAAATTCAATCAGTCTTCATCAACACACCTGAAAAAAAAGATGTACAGATGATGAATACTATAAGTATTACGGTCGTGGGAACCGGCGAATGTACCGTTGTTTTCTTACATTTTTAACCCCATCGATTTTCGCCTACCCTGTCCCTCGAGGGTAGGTATATACACACGGTTTTTTTCGCCCGTTTATATAGTGTTAACCCTTTTGGCCCGTCTGCGTGTCTGCGTAAATGTGTGTATAGGTACCGTTATACCCGACATCCACCATTACCCAACCGATTCGATCTATAGACATCCACCGCAACACGCAGACAACTGCAAGGTCCGCGAGCCGACGATGTTCATTAAAAAAACACCCATTTTTTCACCGTTGCTATATTACGATTATCATTATGTTATTCCCTGCATATGCGTGCAATCAGGTTGTATAATATACATACACACACATACGTATACCATACATAATATATATAGTGTATACACTCTATAATAATGGTTTAAGGATTTCTTTTTTCTTCCTGTCAGGTCTTGACAATGATCGCGGCACCTGTTTGGATTTTATCCCGCCCACGCGTAGGTACCTCATATATGTATATTTATGCCTCCGCGCGACTGGATAACAATGGGAAAGGGGTGTTTGCCTTTTCTTCGCCATACGCACACCACCACTGTGTCGAGGTAAACAAAAGTATACATACTGCAGTGCGGTGTGTATATAAAAAACACATAATATTATATTATACATATATATATATATAAGAGGGTGATAATTATTATATTATATACGTTTTATTTGCATTTGTTTCGACCGAGTTTATCAAAACGCATATATATACATTATTTAGGTACCTGGATGACGTATATATATAGTATACTGTATACTATACCCACTGCGTAGTGTAAGAAAAAAAGAATCAAGGTGTGAGTGTGTGTGTGTGTGTGTGTGTGTGACTGCAGGTGCGGCCGCCCGTGTATACTTTACTCGGTTTTATTTGTAACATCGTGAAAGCGATCAGTGATCATAATCTATAACAGCGTCTTCTGTGTTCCGCGTGTACCTATAAGGCTATAATATTATAATATGAACATCATATATACGCGTAGATACAATGCGATTACACGAAGACGTAAAATATCTATTGGTAATTGGTAACTCAATATGTCATACTGCATAATATATATATGGTTCTCATCGTGGAACGTGGAAAAACAAAAACTTTCTGAACTGGAAGATATGCGTAACACGAGACGTTGGAAAACTTTGGTTACAAAATACAATTTAATACCCGTCGACACCGCAATAGTAAATACCCATCGGTTCACTGGCGAAGTCCATAAAATTAGAAAAAAAAAACAATATACTGACGAAAACGAAAGTAATACTCCAATATGCCTATATGTCGTTGTCGTACATGTATTACATATTATACGTACACATAACAATATGTATCATTATTCACTATTACAGTATAAATACATCACCGAAATTCCCTCGATGCCCAAATAAAAAATGCTCCTACATGTATATATGATATACACGAACACGATAATCAAAAACCTGTATCCGCTAGTTTAGACACAAATATAAATCAATCGGTTTTTATTATTATTATTTCATAAACCCGATCTTTCGTCTCGAAGGCATCTTGGACGTAAAGCATATGTATAATGTTTTATAATATACACATAAATCAATATAATATACATTTATTACGACCGATTTATTACACGCGGTTTATCCATATCTGTTCTTTGCACATAATATGATCTAAGGGTATAAATTATCGCATGCATATGAATTCTACACATTTGTTGATGCATCAACATGGGGTGATGATGGTGGGACAGTATAGTACTAAATCATAGTAAATGCGAAAGCCAAAATATAAATGTAATGCCGCTGCAGTGATCATTCTAAATGCTATAAAATGTCTGTTTGCGTTTGAAATTTTGAATATATATTTAAGTCCGTGTGGTCAGTAGCATAAATTTTATGTGTGTGCGTGTTTGGGCCAATGTTATAATTTTACCCCTCTCCTCCACATATACCAACAACAGGAATCTTAAAACCGTGTAAAATAAAAAAAGGATGCAATACATATTTATAAGAGAAAAATATTTTTTCCTCAAATATTGCATATTATACGAGAATAAGAACATTTATTTCACGTTTATCTTGTTGTGTATAATATTATGTTTATATATATTCAATATTGTCATTAGTCGACGTTATCGATTATTTGCGTAGCTAATAAAATTCAATAATATTATTTATGAATGATCATCACATTATTTTTTTCAAACAAATTATTGAAACACATTTTCTTATGAACTTTTAGGTATTATATAATATTATTTAACAATATGGGCTTAAACGATTTTTGTTTTCTATAGCTATAAAAAAAGTTGTACAACTTGCGTAAACACAAATAATTAGGTTATGGTTTCGATTTTGGGGAATGAAGTATTACCCCTGCCCCCTGATTTTTACCTAGTACATGACTACATATTGTGGTTATAATATCTATGTTTTATTTTGTTGGAATTAATATGCAAACAATTATTTTATATTTAACTATTTTACAGTTATAATATAAGCATAAGAGCTGAAACCGGTCATTATATAGTTCACTTGAATCACTAAGAACGTTATTTTAATCGTGTTCATTTAAAAATAAATACTTAATAGAACACAATCAAACATTTTAAAATTATTGCATAAAAGGATTATGCATATTATATAAGGTTATCCATTTAAGTTTTTACATTTATTATTTTAAAATTGTATAAGTTATTATGTTAAGATTAAGTATAGGTCAGTCTAAAGTTTTTGAAAATATTATTTTTACATAATTTGATATAATATTTATACTGATTTCATAACATTATTTTTTAAAAATGTTATTTCGTTATCATTAATTTAGTTTTTGAATGAAAACACATGTTTTAATATATAGTTCTAGAATTTTCAAAGCAAAATATTCTTCAGAGTATTGCAGTACCTACAAAAAAAATCGAATTTTAGATTAATATGTTATATGTAATTATAATAAAAATGTTGTAATTATTTAAACTTTATAGATAGACAAGTATAAAGAATGCATATTATGTTGACCCACTACAACTCCATCCATCATATATCACTTTAATTAACTTCGTACTAATTTATGCATTGGAGTACTGCAAAAAATATTCTGCTTAAAATCATTAAATAAAAAATATTGTTTTTTAGTGACATATAATTATATAAAAGTAGAAAAAAAGTTAAAACTCTTCGATAAAATTAGTAGACACATAAATGGATTACATTATGTATTTATATATGTGTGGAATATTAAAATAATTGCTGCGGTAATAATTAAAAAAATAATAATAATTGAGCGATTATATGAATTGCAGAAAAAATCGTTTGATTGATTTGCATTGGGTCCGAGAAATAATTTTTTATAATTGCGATCTACACCAAACTGGCATATATTGTATAAAATTAATACCTAAAACTAAATTTATAGATGCAGCATTTTTTAGATGGAAATTTTTGTCATTCTTTTGCGATGTTATTTCGTTTTTTATGTTATGTAACTGTTGCGTAATTTTGATTATTCCAATGTGAAATTCAATTTAATATTCGCGTGCGAGTAGTGTTAGAAACTTTTTTGAAAGTAGGTCGTTTGGCAATAGGCGAATGCAAAAAAATGTAAAAAGTATCCACGTGTGAATGGCCTCAGCAATAGAGCAGTCCGAGTTTATTATAAAATAACACCTTGTACCGATTTGGTTATATTATTTCATTTCTACATAGGTTTTTAACGAAAACAATATGGCCGTTTTATATAACGAAAAAACTATATAATCTGAAATTACAAATTCAATATTCCTTTATTATCAGCAGGTAATTAGTAATAACAAACATACGGTTTTTGTATCGCCATTTGATATAACGCCATTCGTATTTTTTTTTTTTTTTGCTTATTTTTAGACAACTAAGACAAACGATTTAATTAACGTGTAATTTTAATTATAATAATTATAAACAACACTATATTCTTAACCTAATCATGTCATACATTTTGATAATCATTTATCATCTATATTATAAGTTTATATAAGTAATAAGTAAAGTATAAGTATTATATAATATTTTGCTCATTTAGGTAACTATATATTACATGTATATTATATAGTTGAACATGGCAATATTTTATTACCTACAGATATTTCGCTTTTTTTGATATAAGTATTGATGTATAATAATTAATAACAGTATTATCCAATGGATTTTTTTCATTTTCAATAACTGATGTCTGATAGTTGGCAGCTAAGTCTGTATAAATTGTTTAATTCAATTTTTCAATGCATAAACACTATATGTATGTAAAATATTATTTATTATTTGTTTATTTACTTATATGCAGTAAGTAGTTGGCTAAGTAGTTTTATACTTTTAAAATTGATAATTTTTATATTTTATAAATGTATAATATACATATAAATGCTATATTATTTTAGACTTTACAGTAGTTTTAAGTTAACTTTTCGACATCACGAACATGACCTTTTGTTTGGACTTTACACATAGGTTATACCTTATACACATAATTGTTCTATTTAAGTCTTAAACTGCGATTTGTTATTGTGGCTACATGTTGTATATTTTATTTAAATACATTTGTTCCTTGTTCGTTTGGCGAAAGTCAAAAATGTAAAGCTAAAACAGAAAAAACCTCTTTTCAAAATATATACATTTGTTCTTAGAGAGTAGGAAAAATTAATGAATTATTGATAAATACGTACGCAAAAGGTTGATTTCACATTGACTTTCTTACCAAACCATTCATATATATATATATGTAATAATTACATACAGCTTTTAGTGAAATTATAGTGGTAATGAAGCAAACTGAAGAAACTAATTATTTTTATTTTTAATAATTTGTTGCGGACGAAACTTACATTTATTTAATCGATTAATTGTTATTACCATAATTATTAAAATGGTTGCAATCATTATTCATTTTTTTCAAATCAATAAATTCCATGTTTTCTTCGAAATGATAACTATCACTAATATTTTACATAACATTATATTAATTTAATCAAATTTAACTTATAAACAACCTAATAAGTGTTTATTACCAAATGCCATTATCTATTTATGAGCATTATAATAATCATAATATATATATTGGGTTTATTTTCACAAACATTTTAAATTGATTATATATATAATGTGGTATGCGTAAGCCTATATAGATTATTGCGTAATATTTTTACTAATTTTTATAATATACATAATTTATTTTCAAATTTTACCGACTATAAATATGTATACATTATATTATTATCTATAAACTTAATAAAAAAATAATTTTTACAATTTTAACTAGAACATAATATTGTATGATTAAAACTTACATTAATTTATGATAAATAAACTTAAATGGTATAATAAAATAAATTTTACAAACTATAATTTGTTTGCTGTTGTTGCAGTACCTATATGGATTTTATTTGACTGAAACTATAAAAGTATTTATGTCTCAAGAATAATAATATAATACGATAACTTTTACAATCAAATAAAAAACGATCGATCATAAATGCATCATGCACATATACGTACCTATATTATTATTATAATATATATCTGAATTGTGCCATTGTATATAACGGCAATGATAGGAGGCATAATTCGAATATTCAAGGGACATCACAATTTACAGGTATACGCAACATTACGTTATCCCCCTTTGGCTCGGCTTATTGGTGTACAATATAATATACTTCAACTGAATAAAAATATTATATTATGTTTATCTGGCTTAAGTGTCAAGTCATTACACGCAGATGATATCGATGACCCGGGTGTTATACGGGTCGCCGGGACATGCGTTTTTCGCTTTTAGCACCATAATAATATTGTTATTACACCACGATATTGTATTATTATTCCGCCTTCGGACGGGGTTAGGGAATTTTAATTTCGCTGCAGACACTATTGTTGATTTCTTTGATTATGTCTGGTCGCACGAACAATGAGAGGGAGCTAGATAGCGTCTGCGTGTGTGTGTGTGTTTGTGAGTGTGCGCACGATAGGGCGAGCGAGAGAGAATGAGCGAGTCAGATAGTCGAGTACGAGAGATGACGTTTCTTGTGTGTTTATGTTCGACCATTAACATTCCACTCTCCGTGCATAAAAATATTATTTATCTTACCGTATTATAGACGACGACGAATCATCGTCTGCGAGCAAATCTATCATGAATAAAATTTTTTTTTTTTTAGAAAAAGGGTGTGTTTTTTTTCTGGTTCCAGTCTACGCGTAGTATGTGTATTTGTGTGTTTGTGTGTGTGTGTGTGTGTGTGTGTGTAGGTTGTCAGACGAAGGGAGAGAAAATAGCTATATAAGATTTTTGTGACTGGTTTGTTCGGGATGCAGTAGAACTGGTTTTTATTATTATTATTACTATTATATGGAGAGGCCCGCCGCCGCCGCCGCCATCGTCGTCGTCGAGACAAGTGCTGCCGTTGCTGTCCGGAGAACCGAATATTCCAAGGCCATTGCATAAAAAACATATATATATAATAATAACAAGATGAAAAAACACCATCTGAAGACGGCGGAAGGGTTAAAAACCGATGAGGAGCGTCGCCGACCCCCTCGCGCGCGCGCGCACTGCCGCAGTCATTAGCACAAGGGCACCTCTAATTTCCCTCCCCGCACCGCCATCACCGTAGCCGCGTCTCCGCGTTCATGGACCACTAAACGTCTTGTCACGGAACGATGAAATTCATGTAGACCGAGGGACGTGTCTGGCGATGTCTCTGATCGCCGTCTCCTGTTGCAGTATATATACACGGCATCTTTACTTATTATTTCTATTCATATTCATATTATTATTATTACTATTATTGTATGTGTGTGTGTGTGTGTGTGTGTGTGTATTTATACCTACTCTCCTTCTTCAATCGATCATAATATTTTGGGTCGAAAACCGGGAGAACGAAAACCGCTAGAAATGGTGCGTGTCCCTCGGTCGGGGTCGAGATTTATTGCGACCCCGGAGATATTGCGGACAAAAGGCACGCATTTAGTGGGCGCGTGCAGTGTGTGTGTGTGTGTGTGTGTGTGTGTGTGTGTGTGTGTGTGTGTATAGTTCTGAGTTATATTATGATGGTGTGTTGAGAATATGTGTATAATACTAACATGAACGTTGTTACGTAACCTTATGCTATTATATATTTATATGTTACTTTTTTTTTCGTTTTAAGGTGATTTATGTACCGTATACGTATATGTATACCGCTGTCGGCCCGATCCGGGAGACCCGGACGTTTTGCCGACAAATGTTACGTTTTCATTTCGACGACAATAAACAGAAAAGAGGAAAAAAGGAGAGAACGGAGACAATCCGATGACAGCGGTGCACGATATTAAATAATGGCCGACCGAACGGACGCACTACAGAGAAATATATAAATGACCGCTCGAACGGTATATTATAATAAAATACATAAACATTATAGGTATACACAGACAGCACAGTGTGTAATATGTATCATACTATCATCATTAAAATTGCGCGTGCGCTGTGCGCATCACACAATGTCGGCGAGATCTACGTAACAATTTTTTTCCTCGAAATGTATACGGTAAACGGTTATTCGTATATTTTGGTTTTTTTGTGTGTATCTATATCACTGTTATCGTTATTGTTTTAAACGCGAATGTATTGCCTATGTACACGGTATATAAATTATTATTCCGCTGCGACCGTGCGAGCGCGCATCTGTTGCGCGCGCTCAGATCAAAGCGATCGCGTACACAGAAAAGCGGAGAAAATGACGTGAAGATTAAATTGACACTGATACGGTTCAAGGTTTTCCATAGCGTTGCGCGTCATGTTATATTATAATAATATTTAATATTACTATTATATTTGAACAGGCCGTGTCGTGTATACGAAATCAATGAAATATGATGAGTTTTTGGCGTCGGCGTACAATGGTCAATGATATGTGTGTTCCTATATATTGATTAGGAGGTACATTATTATAAAAATTGTCGTCGTCACGATAATGCGACCGATTGCGGCCAAAACTGTCGGCTGATAAGTCAGTTATCACGATGATTATTCGGATGCACATGTGTATAGCATACAACATATATTTTATTGGGATGTTTCACGGAGAAAAATAAAACGATTGTTTTGATCAAATAAATTACATTTTGTTATCTCGGAAACTCAAGGTTGTACCAGAAAAAGTAATTTATGTTGTTGAAGATTACTTTCGTAGTGGAAAACGTCGATCGAATTCAACAACGGCCGACACATTATTACTTTATGCGTTATCTAATACACTGACCGCGTGAACGTATACATTTTCGTATACAAATTCTTCACTGAATAATAATATAATTGCCCGACCGAACGAACATTAGACGAACTGACCGTAATTAGAAATTTTTAAATATTTTTAAATCATTGTCAAATTTATTATTCAAGGTGAAATGTAGGTCACCTATATTAACTGCGAGCTGTGATATTCGTGTATTAGGTGTTATATTGTTATGCAAACTCGTGTATGGTTACGTCCCCTCATCGCGGTTTATTGACTAATTCATAGGTGTTGGCGTAAAGTTCGATTTAGAGAAAACTACTTCCGCCTCTGGTTGATTCATGCCATTCGCGGGAAAATGAGTAAACATGTAAACATAAATCGTTTATAATTCCTTTTCGTTCCTAAATCCATAATAATAATATATATTTTTACAGGCTTCAGGTCTTTTAAAATATAATATCTCCGACGTTGATTATAGTATAACGTATTATTCCTCCGAGATTATAATACGCAGTAACAACATCTTTATGTAAATATATACAACAACTGTTTTCAAAACGAATAACCGGTGGTCAGAAGTTGAAAAATTACCTATATAATGTTATGATTGGAACATCGGATACTAGGAATAATGCGTGGTTTAGTGGTTTATA
The DNA here is from genome assembly GCA_020882235.1 of Schizaphis graminum. Lineage (NCBI taxonomy): Eukaryota > Metazoa > Arthropoda > Insecta > Hemiptera > Aphididae > Schizaphis > Schizaphis graminum. Next base: position 66,516,087 of record CM037032.1, read on the forward strand.
CGGAACGCCTAATTCATCAAATCTCACCAGATTAAAATTTAAAAATTAATATTAAAATATTGCTCTTGGAAAAAAGTTACACATAACTATATATGAGTGCATACTATTGACATAGTATTGTGGCATTTCAGATGAATGTTTAGAATATTTTTAAATAATTATATCAGCGACCTATATAGTGTACATGAAAATGGGGATGAGGATATTACGTGCAATAAAATTTAATTTAATTTTTAGAAGTCTTATACCGACAGCAGCTGGGTGATTGTAAACTACAAGGTTTATATAGATTGTAATAATATGTAGAAATAAGATATTGCATTTTCTTTTAAAAATTATTATTATACATAGTTTACCCAGTTACAAATCGGTTTCAATATACATAACAATTCAGTGTTTGTAATTTTTATCATACGTATTATTTCGTATTTTTTTGCATGGAACCAGAATAGATGTGTTAAAAAGTGATAGCACATTTTAAACTTTTTTTGAGTACAATTTACATAATTTCCCGTAAAATCTGCAACATATATATTTACTAAATTTATGCTATTAAAATAAAAACTTTAAAATACATATAATATTTTCAGATATAATAATCAAACTAAAATAGCAAAAGAAAACAGCTATTAAAATAAATAGAATAAAAAAACCATAATCCTATAACAACATATACCAAATATATAATATATTTTTTATGTAACAATTAAATGCAAAAAAATATTAAGAGATGTCGAAATAGTACTTGTATACAATATTACAGGTTATATAGTTAATCATATAAACTTGAGAAATGAGAACAACTACTTAAAAACGAAAATCGTATTAATCTTATTATCAGCCATAAAAAGAGGTTTATATTATAACATTATAAATCCTTAAATTTCATAAAACTCAAATACTCAATTTATAATATAATATAGTAAATTATATGTATAATATGTTAATAGATTTTTGGTATTATTATAATATATATTAGATTATTAAATAACTCATAAATAAAATATATTTATTTTAACAACATATTTTTAATACTTTCGAATTTTATTGTAAATATTGCAATAATTCATAATATTAAAATAATAACATGTACCTAATATTAATTATTGGTCAATTTTAATTTATTCATCTTCAAAACATCCAAGAAAATAATACCAACAATTTGATTAAAAATTTTACCTTAACAGTGTATTTTATAAGTAGTTTATACCTATTTAATATTAATATTCATTATGAATACTATTTTATTTGTAAAACCTATGTTACTTTTATGATGATGGTATCTAATTGCCTAGGTGCTTTTATTTTTCACTACATAACTATAATGACTAAGTAGACTAGTAGTGACTACAAGGTAATAAATTATTTATTAAACTTTAAACACATATAAATAAAAGTCGTTGTACACTTAATTCATTTTTTTTAGTTTTAGTAAGAATATTTTATAAGGAATCTTGTTATAAAATTTAAACTTTTTAAATTTTTTCTACAAAATAATTGTTTTCAATTCTGAATAGTTTATATATTTTAAGTTATAATATATTATTGGAGAAATGGGCCAAATGGGCCAAATGGGGAGTTATGCTTATTTCACCCTTGGGTTACGAGGTTACCTAAAGGCGTGAATCCAGAATATATTATATATCAACCGATAAAAATGGACACGGCCGAAATTCTATTGGTAAGACAATGCATTTTATTAGCTGCCGAAAACAGACATCTTAGAAATTTGGGTGTTGTCCAGATGCCTTCAACGGCTGTTTTTGGCATTTTAAAAATGTACCAGTTGCCCTCACATATTATTTTATACATAATTATAATACCAATCCCTAAAATAGAGGAGGTAAATATGTAAATAGTAATCATAGTCTATAATAATAATAAAAATTGTATTAATAATAATAGCTCACTTGGTACAAAGAAAGTATTTTACTAGAGTGCGTAATTTTAGACGCGTCTAAGTATAATTATAATTATTGTATTTATTCTTTTATTGTTCATATTATTTTTATAAATTTTAGCTATCATTTTATACTATTTTCTCATATTAACAATTTACATTGTATATACCATATTTTATAATAATTGTATTTATCCTTTTATTATAAATATTATTATTGTTTACATATTTACCTCCCCTATTTTATGGATTGGGATTATAATCATGTATATAATATGTGAGGGAAATTGTTGCATTTTGTTCTAGGTAGTTTGGGGGAATTGGTTTAAAAAAAGGTACTTTTGAGAGCAACTAGTACACGCCCAGAAATTTCATCAGAGTCTATGAGAGGAAAGGGCTATCACCCCTTGGCCTTCCTCGGATATCTCAATTTTGGATACTTATATTTATAAAATGTATATCATGTAAAAATTTTAAAAATATTAATTTATTAATATTGCTTCATTATTAGTTTTATAGAACTTGGGAAGAAAATAGATCATTTAGTTTGATAATCATTTTTATTTAATGCTTCACATTTCGAAAATGTTAAGGATTGAATATAAAACCTTGTACCTATTATAAATATAATATCCAGAATTTTGGTTTGAATAGTCAATGGTTTTATAATTATTTGTATTATTTCTAACTTATTATATAGTTATTATAGAATCACAATCCACAAGCTATTTTTGGTCAATGTTGATTGTATTCATTTATTAGACGGGTATACATCTACTTGAAATAAATTCTTATGAAAAATAATTTGTGTCACGAAAAGATTAAGATGAAATTTCAACTGTCTGCTAAATCACGAGTGACTAGTATGCTTAAATTATTATCGCAAATTATAATTAAATAAAAATTAAATACATCAAATTAATTTTCTTGACCTTGAAAAATATGAAAACCGCGCAATGTAGAGAATTTTGATTATTATTTTAATAGGTAAATGTACACGAAAAGGTTCCTATATAAAATTATATGGTTAGAAATTAGTACGTCTAAAACAATTAAACAAAAATAATAAAAAAATACTATATTAGAGCAATATTAGAGCAGTCTTTAATCTTTCAAACTATTTTTTTGTATCCAGTAAAAGCTGATGTAAATAGTGACTGATAATGATCATAATAGTTTTAATTTCTAATATATTTATAAATTATTTTTTATTCTTCTAGTAAAAATTTTCATAATACACCTATACCTATTTACACTAAATTGACAAAAGTTTCTAAGTGTAGTACAATTGACATAATACACGTCGTATAGGTGTGTTGTACAATATATTGTAATATTTTATTGGTATATACCTATTATAACGACAACTTACTCCGAGAGCCTTGTGGAACGATAAACGGCAACTCAACGCGCACTTCCAAACTGGTTGGCGAGGAATATAACGTATATTATGATCGTGTCCGACCACCGTACCGTAATAATACAATAACGTCGTTTTGACGTGGGATATTTTTTTACGATAATTGTTTTTTAGCAGTCAAAACGACGTGAAAAATAGTAATGAAAAAAATAACGAATAAATAAAATAATAGTTCACCCCCTACCCTTCAGCAACGGGGTTGCATATAATACACATGAAATGCATGTGGTACGCAGCCGCCGGATAATTGCGCGGGGGTGTAACAGCACACCTTTCACACACACACACACACACACATGCGCAAACAATACAAACATCGAGAACGCGTGTTTTTTACGACATGCGGGGAGACACAGCAATTTAAAGGGTTGGTGGATAACGAAAAATAAAAAAACAAAAAAAAAGGATATCGCCTAATTTTCAATTTTTTGTTATTTTTTTTTTTTCTACACGATTCTCACGGTTTTCTCAATCTCATTTACAGGGTGTGATGTGCCCGTGATACGGCGACGACGGAACGCGCAACAATGGGATTTCGCCAGCAGACGGTACAGTCGATTTATATCAATTATCCGTCAACGCCTCGGTCGTCGCGTATATGTATGTACACATATGATATATATATATATATATACTATGTATACTGTATAGCCGTATAGGCATATACAGTCACTGTGGCGCGCACCTACGCCACTACATTACATTATTATATAGTTCCGTCTTTCTATTATATGAGTCCGTGTGCATGAGGCGGCGGTGACGTGCGGCGTAGGTACACGCGGATCGTGTTTTTTATCGTTACGCACAATCCTTTACCTATTCCCGCACTGTTATCGCGTCCGTCTGCTCTCCATATTTTACAATAATAAAAATAAAATATAATGATAAAAGAGGTCACCGGCAGCTGGCGGGGCCGCCCGACCACGTCACCCGGGAAAAAATAATGGCATCCGAATATATTATAATATTATATATACACACCGCACACTGCAGCAGGTAACAATACTCCGCTGACACACACACACACACACGATATTGTATATTACCTTCCAGCAGTTTATTATATTATCTGCGGCTGTTTACAGGTGTTAAAACTGTACAACCGCGCAGACCTGATACCTATTTATTATATTATCTGTGTGTGCGTTCGCGCACTTTGCCCATATAGAAAGGATAATATTAAGAAGACTGGAACACTGCACTGCGTGCTAATGAGACACCTCGCGGGTACTATTTTTCGTTCGAAACGGTCGGTTTATCGTGATAATGTGCCTGTGTACAAGGTGTGGGGAAATTTCACATTTATGCACCCTTTTTCGGCAGCCTTCATAAATCATCGTTTTATCGGTCGGTTTCCGAAAATACAATTCTCCGTCATACGGTTGTACATGACGTGTAATATATCGTATCCAAGTATATAAACTGCCCGCATTGTGTTCCAGTCTGCAAAAGTCAATTAATTCTCAACACATTTTATCAATTATTATTATACTTGTGTCCTATTTTAAAAGCACATAGGTATTATATTATGTGGAAATATTTTTTGTCCATTTTTAATGTACACGATCGCATTATTTGTTTTTTATAAGCTTAACAGTCCACCGGTCCACCGATGCAAGTACAATAATTGATACAACGAGTCGATCAAATATCAAAACGGTTATAAGGCAAGTACAATAAATGGATTTATTCGTAAGATCAGGGATCAACGAGGTTTCTGACAATAATATTATTCTTAAATAATTTGTGCAGTAAACTATACGTGAGCTGGGCGAGCTGGTCAGGAATATTTTTTTTATCGGTTTTTGTGTACTCTCCGTAATGTGCATCTTTCTTAACTACCGGATAAGCGCAGATAGTAAAACATCTGATGTTGAATTAACGTATTTTATGCGGACTAGTGAAAGTGCCGAAATCATGACCGTGTGATAATGAAAAGGTCGACCTTTAGACATTGATTTATAATAATAATTGTGGTCACTTTAACCTAACCCAAGCGCAACATGATAACTGATAGTATTTCGTTTCTACAAAGTAAAATAATTCTATATCAATTTATGTCCGAATATAATATTATGTTCTATCATAGACCTCAGTTAATATCGCTATTTTTTCTTATTTTTTTGGACGCGACCTTTGATAACCTTTAACCGGCTTTAGGTTAAGCCTCATTGGTCCATAGATTACCAGACATAATATAAGACAGTATGAATGGGTGTGTATGTGTGTGGTCTGCAAGTCACAACAGACGTTTTAGTGTTATATAGTCTTCATCGTTGGAATTTTTATGTAGGTAATAGCAAATATTATCGGGAATCACTTATATTTTTCTGGTATAACATAAATGTTGATGTTTATTTGTTAATTCCTCTTGTAAAAATGCAAAACATTTCTACAAATTTCAGTTCAAGAAATAGATTTGTTTTCTTTTAAGAAAAAGACAATTGTATGGACTAGGCAGATTAATAATACTTAATACTATGCAACATTTAAAAAATATACTTTATAACTATAAATAAATAATAAATACCTACTTGCAATTGTGAAAATAGAATATCCGATATCGTTTATGGGTTTTAAAAAATGATTCTCATTAATTTAGAAAATTTATTATAAAATATAAAATAATTAAGTATTCATTTTTTAGTTCAACATATTACTGCGAACTTTAAAAGAACGCAAATTCTGAATTCATTATGATTATATTATTTTATGATTTACTATTTAAGAAGCAAGAAAATAAATACATGTATTTTTATTTCTTTAAAAATTATGACTAAACCCTAGAAATGTATATATTAAAGGGGTATTTTACGATAGTATAAATTAAAAATCCAATATTTTAACTTGAAGTAGCGTATTAAAATTATTATAGAAATCACAATAATTTAAAATATGGTACTTCGAACTAGATACTACATATAGTTTTATTTAGAAAAAAAAGGGAGGGATTATAAGTTTGGTTACTTTTGGTATTGTCAACAGAAACTTTAAATTTCATTTTCTCTAAAACACAGAGCAGTCATCAATATTGCTTTTTGACTTTTTGTTATCCTTATGTCAAATACTACGTCCAAGTACATGAAGTACATAATATAGTCGACGTTGCTGTAGGGCGTTGTTGTTTAAATTTCTTAGGTACTTATCCCTAGTAGTATTTTTTATAATAATTTTGTTTTCTAAACTATTGAATACCGTAGTCCACTTGCATGCTATTAATATTTTCCATGTATCTATTGATGGGTTTTAAATATTTGTATGGTGTTATAGTGTTAAATAAGAAATATAATAATAAATCATTAATTGTTGTTCGTATAAAAAACAATATTATGTTCTTGGAAAAATGCTAAATATATATTTATATTTTAATTCTCGGTAATTTTTAATGATTTTGAAAATAAATATAATAGTGTTTCTCAAAATTTCAACAACAAAAATTATTGAGTACTAATATTAATCATCATTAATGATTAAATTAAATTTATATAATGGTTCCAATGTTAAAATTAAAACAATTGATAAGACGTTCGGTTCTATTTTAATATGAAATTTAAATGTTTAAGGTTATTTATAATAAAAAACAAATTGATTGGAATAATTTAGTTATTAATGTTATAACATATTAAACATTCGGGTAATTATTTATGAATTTTTTTAATGTATTGTTGCTTATACATAATTTTTATTATAACTGATATACTTCATATACAATTAATTTTCATTATATACTTGGTGATTTGGTCAAAAATGCCAATAGTTGGATCTAAAAATGTTAAGTATATTTTTAATTGATTACTGATAGAATTATATATTGTTTCGTTATTTGATATGTCCAATGATTCTTTTAATAATAAATATTTATTATTTCGAAAATTTTTAAGTATTATCGTTCTTAAAAATATTTTTTACTTGTATAGTTTTCAAATGTCAAGTTTTATACTAAATATTAACTATATACGATAAACTATTTTTTTTAACATTTGACAAAAAATGATAAACCAAGGTCTATACTTAACTACTCGTTTAGTAGAACCTAAAAGTTTAAATTATTAATTTATTTTCTAAACTTCAATTCTATTGAATATTAATATATCATAAAATCATAATCATATCATATTAACTGAATTTTTTGTTCAAAAAGTTTGGAACAATTTGTAAACAAATATAAAATATATAGCTATTTAATTATCATATCGATTGGTCAATGGTCACTAGCAACAGTGGCGGATCCAAGAGAGGGGTAAAGGGTAAATACCCTCCTTTGAGCTTATTATATTTAAATTTTATAAATTTATAAAAGTATAAAAATATTTGTACCAGTTTATAAGAATAAATTGTAAATGGTTAGTATATGGTTTGTATTAAATTAGTAAACAATATTAATAAGTAAATAATAAGTAATTAATGTTTATATTAATATTTAATAAGTATGTTATTAAGTAGGTATGAATAGTATCTGATCGATATATTTTAATTACCCCCCCCCCCTCCTTGATGAATTTCTGGATCCGCCCCTGACTAGCAAATCAAATTCGACATATTTCAGCTAAAACCTTATTAGGTGTTATCATTTAGACCAAGAAATACTTAAATATTTGTTGAAAATAATTTTTAAGTGAAATTATCTATAGTTAAATATCTAATATTTAAAATTAATTATATATAATTATTATATCTTATTTGTAGATGATAGTTGGAACAAAGTATATTTACGAACCTGGTGGTAGCTTAGCATTTTATGATATCGTAGCATAGATCTACATTAAGTATATATTATATAATATATTTTATTATTCTATATTTATTCAATAATGTGTTTTTATAGCTTTATTATTTTAATGGATATTGTATATTCATGTTTGGTTATTTTTTCGCAGGAATTTCTTACTTAAATAATCAAGGGAATTATTCATATTCATGATATAAAACAATCAAAACAATATATTTCACGAATATATAAATATTTTTATTGGTTGGATACATATAATAAATTGTACTAACTCAAATTATTAACTCTAAAGGTAATACTATTATACATGTTGGGCGTCGGTTTTTTTTTAAGATATTTTAATTTTTGAGTTAGTTATGAGCGTTTTTTAATTGAAATATTATAATATATAACTATCATAATTTTTGTATAACTCTCTATCTTTAAGCTCTAACACACGCAACGATTACAGCGAAGTGATAAGTCATTTTAAATTTAAATATGAAATTTGTTCAAATATTTTTCTTGATTTGAATTTAAAAAATACATTGAAAAAATTAAATATTGTAAAAACTGATGTACAAAAACACAGATAATGTTTTTAATTTTAATTTTGATGAAATTATCATTAATTATTATTCGATTCTAACAATATAAATTTGGTTCTATAGAATAAAAATGTTTTATATAGTATAAGTTTGTAAGTTGTATAAGATTTATGTCAGACGTTAGTGTGTGTGAAGTCCTCTTAATGTTGGTTGTTGAATTGATATGTTTGCAAAATATATATGTTACTATAATTATTCTATTAGGAGGATTAAAATTAACAATGTAACCATTAAATAAGTACTGATTAATCTACATCGACCTAACATTTAATAATATTAAATTACATTTTTATCTATTTCTAATTTGTATATATCATTTTATTCATTTTGCACAGTTCTAGCTACGACAATCAGACTATTTTTTTTTTGTTATTCTATATTAATGTTATACAGATTAATATCCAATTTTAAAAATTATTCACAAAAAAAAAATGTGTTGGAAATTACATACATATTATAGATAAAAATTTTAAAACTACATAAATATATATTGTAGGAATAGATGGCTTATGCTTATTTGTGACACGAAATCTCTATAATTCACGGTGTATATGATATTTCTTCAGATATTTTAAATAAACAATATTCAATCATACATAATGTTTTATTACGTATAATAATTCGTTAATATTGTTTTTAAAAGTAAAATTTTTGAATTTTTTTTTTAGGTTTGTATTGTGGAGAATTAATTTGCACTTGTTTGTATATATTGACTGCAGTATATATTCAACTACATAATATATAAAAGTACAATGTGGGCTGTAATAACGTTATACACCGCCGATGAATATTTATCGTCTGAGTCGGGGGCGGTATCAGTGGTTTATTTTCTCCCTCTATTTTGTTCCAAGAGGGCACAAGGGTTCAAGGCCAAAACCAAAAAACTATAAGACCGGCGGCAGCGGCGGCGGCTGCGGCAGCGAGGTAAGTCATTGGATAATGATTGCCACCTGTTCTTTCTTACATCGCAATCAACCCTTTTTTTACGACTAAAGAATTTTTCCCACACCCCCCGAGAAGAAAGAAACTTGCAGTGCATATACTGCACATTACGTATAGTATATACGATAGATGGCCCGCAAACATGACAATTGAGAGGCAAAACGGGTTCTGTGTGTCGTAATATTATAATAATATCCTGGGACCCGCCAATTCAAAATTTCTATACCCGCCTTGGATACGATAAAAAAAAATAATAATAATGATAATAAAAAATACACGTCTGAGAGTTAGGTAAATTAGCGGTAAGGAAACAGGTGGTTTCTCATCCCTCTGATCACAAAGATGAATAATTTTAACTCTAATGCCGCGTTTTTTTTGCGTTCAGATCAACCCGGAAATTTTGTTCCGTTCATATTTTCCTTTTACTTTAAACCTTCATCAAAGATGAGCTACCGTTACTTGTAATACTCGGATTATATAATAATAATAATACATGTATTAACCGTGGCTATACCATATGGAACTGCTGCAGATAATTAAATGCTACAATCTGTTGCACAACGAATATCTATGTTACCCCGATAACCGGAAATCAAAATATAAAATACAAACTCGGGGACGCGCGAGAATGAGATATATCCTCGTATGAAAAGGGTTGCTGCTTTTAATGATGAACCGTTTTTCGGTAAACAAAATAAACACATAATAATAGGCTGGACTATCTAATTTTTTTTATGTGAAATAAGTAGTTTATAATGACAGACATCTTTTAGCTAATTTCTGAAAATTGCTCTTGGTTTTCGGTCAAGAGCATTTATCTTAATAGCTGCCATTAATAGTCTCTGCGTCTGTATAAAGGTCTGACCGTCTATACATTATAATATATATATATATATAGAGGCGCTCTCATATTATACGTGGTAATTTGCGAAAACCCTTTACCATTAAAATATGAAATGGTGCTATAAGTGGTTACATTAAATACATATGATAAATGTGAGGTTACTTTCAATTACAGTTTCTGTTATACTTAATAGTTAATTCTTATATTAGATGAGTTACATAAGTAAAAAAAAATGATAATAAAAAATGTTGAATAAAATGAATATAATATAATCATATAATAATTTATATAATATCCTAATAAACAATATTTTAGGATGTAATATTTTATATTCTATAATTTACAAGATTAAATAAGTATTTCAAAGTTAATTTTTTGTTGTACCCGTCATTAAAGTTATATAACTGTATGAATATACAGAGTGATTCATCAAGCATGCTCACCCTATTTTTTATTCAATTATGCAGTTATTATAGAAATCCGATTTATGAAATCAACATTTTCGATTTTAAAATTCAAACGATTAGTTTTCGAGTTATAAAAATGTGTATACTAAGAATAATATATTCCTTAAAAATGGTGTTATAAAAATATAAAATAAATTTAATATTTATTTTGATTTGACATCTATACTCTATTATAGTATTTATTATACTCGGACTACTCGGAGCATTTTAAAAAAAATGTATAAATGTGGATACAGATATTACTAATTAGTAATTACTATAATTTTCAAATCACCGTAGCCATTAGCCACTTTATCTCTCAAATCATAAACTGGATCCTTAGTACACAATAGAAATTATCAAAATTATAAATCATGAATTATTATAAATTTATATTTGTTCCTCTATATGTAATAAAAATATATCTAATGGGTATAGAAGATATTATAGTGGCTAGTGTAGGTGATTTGAAAATAATTGTAGTAATAAGTATTAATACAGATTAACATTTGTATAATTTTTAAAATGGATTAAGTAAGTTCTAGATTTAATATTAATTATTAAATTTATTTTATATTTTTATAACGCTATTTTTAAGGCTTATATTATTCATGGTTCATACTTTTTGGTAACTATATGAAAGTCTAAAATATAACTACTCGTTCGAATTTAAAACTTGGTACATCAAAATTTTCAAAAAAAATTATCTACTAAATAATTAACAGTAATACAAAGTGGTTATTATTTAAAAAACACAAGTTTTTATCGCCACTCGATATTTCTAAGTTGTGTAAATAATCGCAAGAGTTTGAAAATATGCGATCTTTAAGTTAATTTAAAAATGATAATTAAAGATAATTAAAATTAAAGTACAGAATAATTGTAATTATAATATGTATATTATTTTGTGGTTAAAGATTATCTGTAAAATATATTATATTCTAAGAAGAATCGAAATTCAAACATAATTAGTTATTACTATTAACATTAAAAATAACTAAAACAATCAAAATGTTAATATTTGTGAAAAGCATTTACTTTTATCAATTTCAAAAAATACAAACGGTAAATAATGTATTTTTGATCCATGTAAACAAATTCACACATTTGCTTCCTTCAAATGGCGTCATTAGCTTATAATGTTATCTATCACTATATCTCTATATTGTGTTTGTGTATATGGGTTCAATTATTATTGTGAATAATATTTTAAATTAATATAATACTATAATTATAATATATTATATATACTTCGTATTTATACAGTTTATAAATAGGTAAATAGCTTTTTATTTAATTTTAATTTTTTTTTTTTTATATAAAACCACCAGAAAATTAACAGTGTTATTTTATTATTGTATATCTACATGGCATGTACCTATTCGGTTTGTGTGTAAATTTGCTTTAATATAAATTAGCTTTCACGTGCTGAGCAACCAGAATAAATTATTATAATTGATTTTTATTTATTTAAGCTGCATGTGATATATATATAATATGTATATGTTAATATTATACGTATTGTATACGTTATACCGTATAACATGAACACATAGTAATAATACAGTATATGCCTACGTAGTCAGGTACCTATATATATACAATTTTCGTGCGGCGGATTTGACAGAATGTCATTTTTATAAGCACGATTGTGCAGGCGATTTATTATACAAGTATGTATATAACACACACACACACACACACACACATATGACTACAGTGTTTATTGTCTATTGTCAAAACGGGAAGGATATGGTCGTAGGGTAAACTCGTACGGAATAACAAAACGGAGTGTACTTATATAGCCCGTTGCCGCCGCACGGCACTTTAGTCGTTTAGATAACAAGACGGGATTGGTTATAAACGACTCTCCGGTCTCCGGATTTCTGGCCAAATAATAAAGACGCATACACACACACACACACACTCTTACATAAAGTGTATTTTTAAATTACATAGTAGTATGAAGTGTATTAGTATATATTACACACGACTGATGGTGGAAGGAATACAAAACCGCACATGCGAGTGTTATTATTACGGAGGTAATTGAATTAAAAAAACACAAGAGATTTTGAATTGCGTGCGAGGTTAAAGTACATTAAATAAATAACGAGCAGTTTTCTCATGATTTGTGAATTTGGGATACATTTGTAAAAAATAAAAAAACGAAATGAACCTTTCAGATTATTTACCTATACGCACGCAATATATATTATACAGAAATCACTAATTATTATAAATTAAAATCGGTTAACATATATCCATATATAATATATCCGTATAATAATTGTATAAACGCATGCTGTACTGGCATATTTTGTTATGATATTTTCTAATTTTATCAATCAAACAATAAAACTGTCCCTCGATTAAAATTATGTCCCCATATAGGTATATTATATATCATATTGGACACTAATTCGTGTCGGGCTTTGGTTATCCAATACTCTAACGGTGCCGGACTGTCGTGACGTGTACGTTGAAGTTTGAACGTTCATAGCATGTATAACAAACGCAACATTATAATTATTCACCTATACTATCTATTATCCATTTAAACAATTAAACTCTCAGAACCCCTGTTGCAGGTGGAATATTTATTCGGACTACTGTTATTAACAGCACAATATCTTTTTTGTGATTAATTTGATCTTTATTTATAAATCTATAGAAAATCACTTGTAATATTATATAATTTTTTAATGATTCATTAACAAACAAATTACATATTATTAAATTTCATATTGGGCATATGTTTTATCCATTAACAACACACGCACCTATATTGGCTATATTAATACATATTTATACACCCAAACCTATTCTCTGTAAAACAAAACAAAATATACTGGCTGATATTATCATTTCAAAGTTACTATATTATATTATTTATACTATAACTGAATAGCCCTGATTTCGGCTAGTAAAAAAATAGTATACAATGTGTACATATTATAATACAACGCTATATCAGTGTTTCTAGGTTTTATTGTGTTTCAGTTGTACTTCACTTTGCATTGAACTTATTCAATCGAGATGAAAAATGAGACTGTGGCAAATTATATGTAACACTTGATTTATTTTTGAACGTGGTTTAAACTACTTATTAAACTTTTCTGATATTTCTAAGAACAATCCCTAAAAGTTTCATCAAAATTAGTGGAGTAGTTTTTGAGTCTATAAGTCACAAACATAAACACATTGCATTTTGTTGTATAATTTAATCAAATATTAGTTAAAAAATATAATTTTATAATTTTGGTATATATATATTATATATATATACTCTATTTAATATACGTTTTAATATATTCTTATAATTAATTTACATAAAAAGCAGTGATTTTTACGTTAAAATATTTTTTTTTAATCGGTTAATAGGTAAGTATACTGACTATACTAAATAGGTACTAAAAAATTGTTAAATACTTTAGCTGTTTAAATTTTAAAAGTAAAATAATATACCTATCAGTTTAATATGTTACATTAAATAATGTAGAATTATGTAAAATAAATTTCATTTTTAAGAGTTATTGTTGCAATATTTTAAACGATTGATTGTTCCTATTTACCTAATATTATATGATATTATCGATTTTTATGAAAAAATCGACATTATTAAATCCAGTTTATTTAGTTTAAAGAAATCAGTTTTTTTAACGCGTGAACAAAGTATAATCATACCCTGGTAAATATTTATTTAATTTCAATATTTTTTTTTAAAAAATGGCAATTTTGAAAGTTTCAAAAAATGATTCCAAAAAAATATTTTTTTAAATTTATGAATTTTTTTAAATCATCTTTAAATTCAGAATTTTTGATATACTTAATATTTGTAGATTCATTACAAAAAAACTACATAATAACTATTGATTTTCGTGGAGATCCTTAGATACTATACCTACGTGACTTTTTGGAACATATGCGTTTATTCAAAATGAGCGTTCTCCACTTGGTGAAATATGAATGGTTTTTGTGGTGCAGTGCTGGTGTACACATCATCACAGTTTGTGATTTATAATAGTACATAATTGTGTACATGTGCATATTATAACAAATAATTTTTTGTATACAAACTTGTTTTCCAAACCGTTTAATCGTGACAATATTGACGTCATCCACCGCATTCAGCTGGTTTTGTATTATGTAATATATATATGTGTGTGTGTATACGATAGCGTATAGGTATACGCATATTACATACTATCTAAAAAGGGAAAAAAGATCCCCATTTATTTTCAAAGATTTTATTTCGTAATTTTTTACCGATTTGTTTCGGTATCGTATCATGGTAATTCGAACCATGTATAGATACGCAGAGCATAATATATCTTATTATAATCGTTCTTTGATAACATCAGCTAAGCAATAGCTACTATAATAAGACTCATAAAAAATGACACTTTGTGAGAATTCAGTCCAGGATCAAACTTTCGCATCTAGGATTTATAATAATTATGTAAAAAATTAGTTTTTTTTCCAATGATAAAATGTGTATACTTATATAGTTATATAACTTTTTAACTTTATATTAATATCATACTATTTATATTTATTATTTTTATATATTATACACTGTGACTGTGTGTTACTATTTTTGATCTAAATATATTGCTATACTTAACTAGTTACAATTGCACTGTATAATATTTACTGCAATGCGTGTGTTACAACAAAAACGTAAATGTATGTCTGCATGCATTTAAAGAAATTGTAATACATGATTAACTATAGAAATAAATCTATTCATATTCACTATTGATGATCACGAATCATTTTTATTGTTTTATTACATACCTATTTTAGAAATAAATGTATTTATAAAAGAGTATTTTATAAAAACTCTGTCGTGATATGGATAAGATAAGCGTACTGCGTAAGTAAAGCGTGTTTTTACAATATATAAATTCGGTATATTGATAGCTACCTTAGAAAGTAGAAAATATATTTATTTTTTTTTTGATTTTCTAAAAATCAATAATTATCTCAGTAAAGTTCATAGGCATATATACGTATAATATATATTATATGTGCTTTGTATAGTTCATACTAATAGTATATATATAGTCGATAGTAGAATATACTATATAGAACATATTATGTAGTATGGCATGGCGCATATTATATTTGTAAGAAAAAAAAATGTTAAAATATTAATTATTTAAGAGAGCTGAAAACACATATAGCTAGCTGATTCATATAATTTAGATGCGAGGAGAAAGAGTATCTTGCGAATATCAAAATTAGGCTTGACATTTTTACGGGAATGGGGTGTCTTTTTTACCCACAAAAAAATCTCGTAAAGCTCATTATATCAATGGGGTGCTGTTGGTGCCGGCGATGAGAGCGAAACCTGTTGCTGGTCGTTTCCATGTATTTATCATTTTATACGTCATTTCACTGGAAAAGAAGTATTTTTCAAATTTCAAAACTTTAAACTTGCATAATATTCAGAGGAACGACGTACATTATTTTCGTAAAAAAATTGACAAAAATCTTAATTTTTACTAGAATAAGGCTGGAAATGCGTAATGTTTTCCGTTCCATCGTGATGTATTTATGATTTCATGGATAATAAGGATATTAACTATAATAGTACGTAATAATAACTGTTATACGAAAGGGATTAACGAAGTTACCTAAAAAAAAAATTACAATTGAGTGGGATTTAACCGCTGGCCTATCTCCATCTGCATGGCAGACACGCAGCAACCTAACCATATTTATCTGCACCGCGGGTATAATATAAATTCGATCTATTTGACCATATATAGGAGAGTCTCCGCTAAAAGTTTTTATCCAGAACAAATCGTTCCATTTACAACCGACCGGAAGCTTAAATGTCGTATACGTATTACGCGTGTATATTCGAACAGCCCTAATTACTGCGGTCGAGTATGGGCTAGCCGTCGGCCTTGGATCCGTTATAAAAATTATTGTGCAGCAGCTCTATGTGATTCTGTTTTAAAGTTTCGTCATTCAAAATCCGAAAAACGTATTACACGCGTCGTATTTGTGTGGTAATTTTTTTCATCGTATAAGTGCCCCCAACGGGTTCTTTTCCGTGCGATGGTGTATACCTACACAGAATATACGTGAAGAACAACCGAACGAAACGACGTGCATCAGACGGCGGTGGCGGCGGCGGTCCACGGCCGCCGGTCAAGCGCGTCGACCGCGGTGGAGGAGGTGGTGGTATGGATGGGTATATGAGGTGTACGAGTAATCTACCCGAATGGTAGGTAGCATTGGCTACGTATTATAGCCGTGATGGTATAAAATAATAATAATAATGACGAAGAAGTAAAAAAAAATTACAGGGGGCGAAAAAAAAACGAAAACGGAATTAGATACGAAAAAAAATAAAATAAACCCATTTTCGAACTAACCGGAACGGCTGCACGTATTTTTCCAGTGTCTAAACACGACGGCGTGCGACGCGTATATTATAAAATATTATTATTATCAAATATATTATATACGTACACATTGTGCATTACTATATATGTATAGGTATATACGCGCGTATGCCGGTCGTGCTTGGGACCGCTTGGGGGGGGGGAGGGCCGACGCACGGACGGGGGGGGAGGGGACCGTGGCCGGTAGGTGTGCGCGCGGCCGTGTGCTGACTCAACATTACATACATTTGGTGGCAACCGACCGTCGGCGGCCAAGGTCAACGCGATCTGTTGGCTGCGCCGAGTCACGGTCCGCCAGCCGGGCACGGCCGCACCGCGTACCTATACACAATATAGCGGGTTTACGTATCTGGTTGGATGTATACATTGTGTATAAATATGTATTATATATATATATATTGTGATATTGTTGTTGTTGTTGTTGTTATGCCTTATGCGTCGTTCTTTCGCCTCGCCGAACGTTCGTAATAATTATCATCGTCGTCGTCATCGCCGTCATCGTCGCATCACGCTCGCGCTCACTACGCATAATAATGTACTGTAATATTATTGCGGCAGACCCCGCACGGCGTTTGCCCGTGACAAATCAAATAATGCCAGTAGATACAGTCTCATCTGTCCGAAACTCATCCGTCAGACGAACCTACACGTCATACACGCGTGTTTAACAGTCGTTTGAGCGGTTTCGATCAGTTATACAGAAATACGGGTCCGAGAATTATTTACAATTTCATAATGACAGTAAATAATTACGGACCGTGTACGCCGAGTATATAAAAAGAAAAAAAAAATGAACCGACCGAGAAAAACGTTTACCGTTTTTATATTCCTGGCTTTTTACGCCTTTTGGCACCCCCGGGAGATGTATATTTTGCAGGAAAATCCTTTCGCGGCGCGTCAGTCTGTACACATCGTAAAAAGCTTTAACGGTTTCCGGTTGGGGGGCGACGGTGATGCGATTCAGTCAGTCAGGACACGTTATTTTATATAAACACACACGTGTGTACTGCACACGTAACATTGAACGATATCGTAGTAACATTACCGTACCAACAATGGTACTATATACAGTACAGATATGTACGTACATAGCGGCAGGTACACGATGCGGTTGTGTGTACAGAAATGAATAAAACGCGACGCCGATTATTCGGAGTTCTTGCGATGCGTCCGCCTGACCGTCTTCACACGGTTCGGAGTTCGGACACGGCGCTGAGGCCGCCACCGGACGTTTGCGCGCGTCTCCTCCACCCCGCCCGCCGCCCGCACGGCCGACCGACGCGGCTCACGAAAAACCCGTCTCGGCGAGGTCGAACGAGGGTGGCGGTTTCCTCTGACGATTTTTTCGACCGCGTCTTCTGCGCGCGCCCAACGCTCTGCCTATATAATATATAATACGTCTATAGGAAATAACTGTATATTATGTACTGTGTAGATGATTGTATCTGTATGACGTGCTTTTATACACGCGCATATTATTAGAGGTGTGTTATTATTTCGGGACCTGAATAATATATACTTGATTATTATTATTCGAAGAACATCGTGTGCTACTCTATGATGCGTATAGAAATATAGAATATTACAATAGCAGACGAACACCGAGAAACCACAGCCCGAGACGATATTGTTTCGTTAAATAGGATTTTAAATTGACGGCACATCGGGACGACGAGACGACATGTCTTGCATCGCATACGTTGAAAAGCCCAATTATCCGAGGGCAGATATTACGCACCGTACTCTGCAATGCGAAAACGGGAAAATATTTATAAAAATGTCCACCCCTTTTGGGGCCAAGCATAATATTATGTTATAACGTTGAAAACAGGCAGTGCTTAAATTGTTTTGCGATTTTCAATTTTATTACTGCAGTTTAAGACGCGTGTAGACGCTATACTATGCTATATGTTTACGGGCAACCTGAGGATACGAAAGTTTATCTGGCCAAAAATTAATTTAAATTAAAGCTAAGCAGATTTTACGCGAGGAAGACACGTAATATTTATCATAAAATTTAGATGCCGGGATAAACATAGATTAAAAACAGGCACGAAGAACCCTAATCTAATGCAATAGAGCACATTTAAAACTTTTATTTTTTACTTTATATATTTTTATATTCTAACTAGGTAGGTACAATGATTAAGATGATTATTGATTATTAATCGAAATATTTAGCTTTTAATTTTTTAATAATACTCTCGTAAATGATTACGAGTCATTAACTTTTAGAGTATTAAAAATGTTTAAATCTTTAACTTTGAGGATGGTGTCTGGTTGGAAATTGGATTAAGTAATAAGATCAAAAGTAAAAATTCCAGAAACATTTCAAAGCAATCGTGAAAAAAACAAAAATAAAAAATGAAAAACATACGGTTTCTGTTCAGAGGCGTTTTCCATTTGCAACAAATTATCATTGAATTCAAATTTAACAGTCAAATTCTTACAGTGAATTACTTAATGACGAGATACATTAGAAATCTATATTATCACAGAGCGACTTCTCCAGTGTTTTTAAAATGGAATTCGTTGCTTTAGATGTCTTAAGACAATTTATTGTGTCCAAGCCATTTGGTTAGTATAGTGTAACGAAAGTAACGCGTTACTTTAACGATAAATAAATTCAAAATATAAATAGGTAAAAAGGTTTACATTTAATATTATTAATTTTGACTAGACACAATTTACTTTTCAATAGTAGGATATATGTTGTCTATGCTTGCGTACTGTAAAATGTATATTACAAAAAAAGTTGATTAAATTAACTATTTATTTAATTTTTCTTGAAATATGCAGAACTGTTTCTTATGAACAGGTTGTGTGGACTACTGTCATTACGTTTTTAAGTATTTCGATATATCGTATTGAGTGTCGCGCCGGTTTCCGCTAAGATTTAACTTTCCGTTTTCTTATGAGAAAATTGAGAAAACGGCTTACTGTCAAATTAGAAAAAACATCATTCTTTTTTCTGTCAGTTATAAATTATAGAATTTTAAAATAAGGAAACCCTTTCGTAAAGATTTAATAATATTATAGTGTTTAGTAACTATAATGTGTATACCTATATAGGTACCTACACACTATATACCTACAGTGAAAATATAATTGTACACCTGTCACCTACAACCATTTAAATCATTACGCGCGATGTTTTTAAGTTAAATATTATAAAGATATTATTGTACCGACAAAATAAGTAAAAAAATTATAGATTTATACTACACTAATTATTATAGTTATTTTGTACTGTTCTTACACTTATGTTCATATTTTGTGATATAATATAATATCTTTAATATACTGAGTTTTTACACCCGTGCGTCTTTATCTATGTAGAAAATATTGCATTATAAATTATAATATTATCTAGCTAATCTCTCTCTGATACCATACTTTAACGAAACCTGTTCGATTTGTCGGAACTTATAGTATTGAGTATAGTAATCACTGATCATGTTATTAATAATTGTGATTAACTGTATTATTTTCGACATTTTTTCAAATTATACCTATTCACCTATTATTGAATGACAATAAGCTACACTATTGGAAATATTTTTCTAATTCTATTACGATGATGGTATTGATTTACATTGCATTCGACTAGGATATCTTAGTCTCTTTATATTTCGTGCAGGATTTGCATCGAGTAAACTTTATTTTGGATAATATATAATTACAATATACCGTATTTTTCAGCATTAGATTATTCTAATGAGGACTTTGTATTCAATACTATAACATGAATGTAACGTAATTTATATAGTAATAATAATAATAATAATAATAATTAATATTATTATATATTTTACCTTTCTATATAGGCACAGTAGTTATGACTTAAACATTCACCAATTGTACTTCAATTCATTTATTAAACCATTTCCTATATGTAATTACTATATAGTTATATTAACTATACGATATTTGTCACGGTGTGTAAAACACGGGGCTACGGAGGGACTTTTTTTTACGAACAATACCGCGCTGTACATGTCTGTACGAGTAATATACGCTGTATTGGTGTATAGTTGGGAGTTTACACTTCACACATAGTTGCATACCAGAAGGCAGAAGTTACGAGAACAAAAATAACAATCCATTATACTGATAATGTACTCTACCTATATAATTATTAATTTATAAGCATTTTAACAAATTTATTCATAGTGGTATGAAAAAGATAATTTCAATTTTAAATCTTGTTCAGTTCAAGTTGTTTGTTTCAGTTTAGAATAGGGAAAATTTTTAATAATCATCTGGTCACGAAGTGTAATGGTGACTGAAATAAAAAAAAAACTACGAACAGGTATTATGACGGCCGCATGATGATAAAGAATGAACGATCGAATGCATTTTCTGAACACAACATTTGTTTTATTTTTTGCTTATGTCATCAAGGAATTTTTGATTCGTAAACCTTCCTTCAATGTTTTTAACTTAATATTTATGTTTTATACATAAGTACATTATTGTAGCACTATATAAAATTAAATAAATATAATATAAAGTATGCATCTGATTTTTTTTTAAAGATCAATTTTAATTCAGTGTCTATTATTTTGACTTTTCGTATTGCACTTGCACATATTACTTTACAGCTATACCCCAACCCCCAGGTATACAATCAAATGTGTGAAAACAAATTTTTAAAATTCCAACTCAACCATTCAAATTTGGTATATATTACTTAAGTACTGGCCATAAGAAGCAGAAAATGAATTATTATCACAAAAATATTTATATAGAGTTGACAGTGAAAAGTTTAGTGTAGACATTATATAGATATAAAAATTAATGATAGATTTGGAATTTCATAACTTTGATTCGACTTAAATATTATATGATATTTTATTCTTAGGTATAAATAAACAATTTATAATGAAATAAGAATCCTCACCAGACTTTTTTTTTAATCATGCATAACTTTTTTACGTATTTTTGAAAATATATTGTACCTACCTATAGTGTACAAAATGTATCATATAGTGTATTGAAAGTATACTAGAAAATAGTTACTTTATATTATTTATTTTATTCTGATATAATGATTTAGCTAATTATTTTCAAAACCCATCAATAAGATTACACTTAATGTGTTTTTTTTTCAGTTAAGTTATGGCACACAAATTATTTAGCTGTCGTGAACACTATCAGTAATTTTTCTTTTCATTTGATTTATTTTTTTATTTTTTAGTGGGTAATTTACCCTGGGTAAATAACATGTAAGTCGAGGTACGACGACTTTTTTTCAACCATCAATCACGACCATGTTGCTTGTTCAAGTACTATAATGCGACCACGAAAAACCACCAGAACAGCACAAATGCGCGTGATATTTAATAATATGTTAAACATGTGTTATTAGTGATGGGTTTCGAGTATCTTGTGTCATAGAACACAAATTTTTAAACACTCCCCTAAAAGAGTTTAAAATAAAATCTTATCCTTGTATAATGTATGTAAAATGAAATTTCATCAACATATTTCATTCAGATATGCATATATATATATTATATATATATAATAAACAATTCAATCAAATTTATTTATTAAATTTCGTGATGACTATTATAGTCATTAATTTATTGACAAAACAGGATTTAACATATTCTCATTTTTTTTTATCTTGATGGTATAATGATCACCATATAACAGGTTTGTCTAGATGTTTGAAAATTGATATTTTCAATTATTTGTATAACATTGCATAAAGCGTAGTAAAACTGCCTGATTTAAGATATAGTTGATTATAAACTGTTAACTGAACTACAGAACTCAACAATTCACGTAATATTTTATAAAATAAAATTTATTATGTTATTTTTTTATTTTTTATTATTTATTATATTGCTCATAAAAATAATTTATTGTCCATTAAAATTAAAAAAACATTTTATTTTCACCAAATGTAGTTTTAACATTTATTGAGTAACTTAAAATGTTGTATGTTATTACTTTTATGAAAAATTTCGCTCTTGTATTTTAATAACAATTTCTAATTATAAAAGTATCTATGCTTATTATATAATTATTTGCTAAAGTACACTGAAGATATAAAAAACTATAATTTTAATGTTGAATTAAATAATTATTTAATAAAATTATGAGAATTATTTTAAGAAGTGACTAGTCGATATAGGCAGCAAAAGTATGTATAAAATATACCTACTGCATAATATATTATATAATATCCTAATAATCAGTACATACGAATTAATTGGGACTTTCTCTATGAAATAATACAGTATAATAATATATTAATACTATAATATTATAATATGTTGCTATATATAATAACATAAAGATTCTTTTTACCTTTGTTTCATTAGATTATATTTAAATCAACACTATCTACATTAATAATTTTTAACATTTCAATAATTATTCTAAAATATTTATTGTTTCTTATTATACATGTGTATTTTTGCCTAACCTATAGGTAGGCTATAACGGGACTTTGCGGGTGTGGACCCTTTGAATTAAATATAGAAAAACACTCAGAGTTGGCGGAAAACGATGAGTTTACGTTTCGCCATTGCTGAAAATAACTGACTCCAGCGCGCAGGCTCAAGTGTAAACACACCCTTCAATGTTCTATAATTAGACACTTTTTTTATTGTATATAATATGTTTCTAAGGGACCGACCGGCCATGTGCAATTGTTTGTTTTAAACACAGCTCAGCAATCGCGGGAATCACACATCGTTTGTATTTCTTTTTCTTTTCTTTCATTTTTTTCCTTCAATCTTATAATTGAATAATACGAAAAAACAGACCACCAACCACCACATGTTTAAAACGTATATTTGACAAAATATATTGGTATATATATTTTATAAATAAATTGTCCAGAACATACAATTCACACAGCCATCATGATGGTTATTTATATTAAACTGTGACATTTTGTTGAATCTCCAGGACATTTTTATTTTGTTCAATAATATGTATGAATAAATACATTTTGTATTAAATAGTATTATACATTACAAACAAGGTCAAACCATTCATAAAGGTTGACGCTTTATAAATTTTAGAAAATATTTAGCTAATATAGAGCATAAAAGACGATAACATTTGTAGTACACATTAATTTGTACGGAATATTGTTATTTATTTTACATTGTTTAATTATTTAAATTATTATAATTTCATGATAGTATTTTTTTGATTTATCAAATTCTATAAATTTAATAATTATCTGGTAAAATATTTAAAATAATTATGATTTTTAAAGAGCTCACTGTTGGCAATGATAATAAATATTACAAGAAAATGAAGGTTTAAAAGATTGTGTTATTAAAATTATCAATTTACTTTTGATTTTCATACAATCGCAAAACTTGTATACAAACA
Organism: Schizaphis graminum; assembly: GCA_020882235.1. NCBI lineage: Eukaryota > Metazoa > Arthropoda > Insecta > Hemiptera > Aphididae > Schizaphis > Schizaphis graminum. The sequence continues at coordinate 66,540,739 of CM037032.1, forward strand.
GGATTTTGTATTTTATCAGCTGATATTTTTCAAATGTTAGATTTTAAAATATTTATTTTTATTTTTAGAACGAAAATAAGTCAAAAATAAATTTTATCAGAGGTTTTATTAAACATTTTATAACAAATTCTCAACTTTAAATCAAAAAATTTGCGTATAGCAGAAATAAGATAAAAAGGGGCACAGATTATTAACAGTTCATCTTTTTTAAAGGAAAATAAATATGATTTAAGAATTGAACTATGCCAATGAAATTTTTAAAATATTTACAATTTACATTTACGCGTAATTAACAAAATATTTTTATTTAAAAGTTAAAAATAGCTATACTAATATTTTATGAATTAATATTACACATTTTTTTTTATATAAAATATATACTAACTTAGTACTTACGCATGATATGTGTAATGCATGTGACATGTTTTTGGGAAAATATTAGGTCAAATTATTGCAATTTAAGTCACATTGCAATAAAAAAAATAAATTATTTATATAAAACAGTAGGTTTGAAATATTTGAATATATCTTAAAAACTTAAAATACTTGACCTATTAGTGATATGATTTTTAATATTATAATTTATAATGTTGACTTTACTGAATATAATAATATGGTGTCATAACTTACTCTATAAAAAAATACTATTTCACTTTTATAACTGTAGTTTTATAAATAATTAAGCCATTTAAAATTTTTTTAATGTTTTAATCCATCACGTTCATATATTTTATGTGTTTCGTAATGTTATAGTTATTAAAAGTTTCAGTGACTGCACACATATAACCGTTTAAAGTATAATTCGAAGGTTCCTGTTCACAGCACATTTTTTATGATTTCTGGTTAAGTAGGTATTTCATGAGGTGTTAACAATAATTTATCTATTTTTGTCGTTATTCGTCTGGAATTGAACGTTTAGCATATTTTACAATTCCTATTTAATATAGGTACTCGTATTTTATTTTATTCTGTATATAAGGTTCGTTATACATTGTTTAAAATACTTATAACTAAAAACTAAATAAACAATGTTTGTTATATGTGTTGAATAGTAAGAAAACATTACGCGCAACCGACCGTTTGAAGTATACAAATCACGACGAAAACACAGCAGTATAACCGTGACTTTTAAGTACTAGATGTATTTTGGTATACGTGCGCCGTCTTACACCACAATAGAACGCGACGTCGCAGAAACCCTTTTCCTGGATCATAGTCCATAGAACATTAAAGATGTCGTCGGCTGTAGCTGGTTGTAGATACACGATGATAATATTATACACATACGTATATTCTAACTGGACGCAAAGAACCTGGCAGATCAGCATGTTAAGTAGGTAAACCTGAAATATATCGCCTATGTACGTGTACCTACTGGAAGACAAATATATAACGCAATGCAAGAGAAACAAGATTTGGGATTACGGATTGTGTGATAAAAAGAAAGAAATAAACCAAATTATTCAGACGAAAGCCTGTTTTACACACAGCGAAAGGAATGATTCTCGAGGTCTACTTTTATCCATATTATTTAAAAAAAAAAATTAACTCCAGTAATTGATTAAATTTTCTTCTCCGTCGCACTGTTTTAAGTAAAAAATATTTTATCCGCTGACTTTATCAAATGTGTCTATTTATAATATAATATTATAATTTAAATATTTTAAATACATATTATGATGTGAATTGTGTAAATTAGGTTTATGAACAGCATAATAAAACCAAAATTATTATGCATCACTGCAGCTTAATGCTTTTACAATAATTTATTAATCATTGGATAAAATGTATACGTATATATAGGAAGAAGCATGCTCAGCCTCTTTTTCAATAATAATTAGTTATCCAAAATCTGAGTTTTTTAATTTTGAAAAGATCATATTTTAAAGTTCGTCTCGTACTATTTATTAAGTTTCCTGTTATGTGTATCTACTACTGTGTATTTAAAAACACCAAAAATCAGGATTTGAATAAATTCATTATTTTATTTTAGAAATATATGAGTAAATGAGAATGAATCACTCTGTATACATATAATATTAATATTAATAATATTTTGTCAGGTGTGTCAAACTAAATTTAACTTTACTATTATTTGCATCTACAATATAATTTTTTATTATGTATTAATAACAGAATCAATTATACTTGTAAGTATACAAAATAGTATTATAATAATAAATTTTTGTAATGTACCTACTATATATATTATAGAACGTCATTACTCAACTCATCGTTATAAAAAATAAAAAATCGTCTAATAATACATGCATTTATACCTACATTTTTCTTCAGTGCTAACCTTAGTCTCTAACACACACACACACACACACACACACAAATACATTTCACCTACTAGTATTGAATTCCATTGTAAATATTTATTTGGGAATCGATTGTATTTTTGGCATTTTTATTTAACTAGACCCATGATAAAAAATTCACTAGTTATAATAGGCATATATTATACAGTGTATATTGGTACTATAGACGAATTTGGTTATTAAGATTAGTTTCTCGTTATATATATTTACGTGTGTATAAATGTTTATGAGTTGTATGAAAACAACAATACAAATGATTGTATGAATAATATGTAAAAATTTAAATCTGATCATAGCATGCAGATAGCGATCTGAGAATTTAGAAATTCAAATTACATTTGTATAATGTAACAAAACAATCAGAAGATTGAAATTTGAAATCATAAATGACCCGACGACTCAAAGAGAAATCTCATAAGTTATGAGTATTATTGTGTCAGCTGGCTAATGTTTAAAAATGTATTTCTGGACAAAGACATAGATGGTATCAACTTTTTCTCATTAATTGATTGAATCGTCTAACGAAAACGAATGATTAATAACCAAGAAGTTTTATTCCTGATATTCTGGAATCTAAGCAGTATGGTAATGATTTTTAAATGTATATTTAAATTGCAGAAAAATCGTATAATTATATTGATTGACCCATTGAATTATATATAAGTTTATTCATAAAGTACCTAATAATCTAACTCAATACAGCAAGCAATAAAACGGGCGGCGCCGGTTTCCGCCAAAAATTAACTTTCCATTTTTTGCCAAATTTGAATAAAAATCATTTCTTTTACCACCTGTTATATTATATATTATAGAGTTTTATAGATTGGGAATCCTTACATAAGATTCTATAATATGGTCTTTTCATCATATGTTTTGTATTGGTAATTTTTTTTAATAATTTAAATTTTAAATAATATTTATATAATATTATTGTACTTATTACTACTTATATATAATGACTTGAAAAAAATCGTGCGTAATTATTTAAATAGTTGTAGATATAGAATTATTATTTAACTATATAGGTACAGTGTACACACATTGAAGTTACTAAAAAACATAATATTATTAAATCTCATGTAAAGGTTCCTAGACTATAAAGTTCTATAACTGGCGGAAAACAGAAAGTTGATTTATGACGAAAACCGGCGACGCCCAATAAAACATAATCGCAATAGTTCGAGAAAGTCATTTAAACGAATAGGAAGCGTAAAGTTCGGTACAATTCAATGTATGCGTAATACTGGTATAATAAACGTCTACTGAAATATTGCCTAAACATAATTATCCATTTATAATCTATAATAATCTATAATATGATGCATAGTTTGTCTAAACCATATGGAGCAAAAAACACACATGAAATCTACGAGGCTGCACATTGATGAACTGCTGGATCGCTGGATATATTAAACCGTAGCTGAAATGATGCGTTTCATACGCATATACTTCCGGAAAACTAGCGAACAGTTATAAATATAGATGACGTGTTTCGTAGGTATATTACGTAGATATACGTCAAAATATATAGGGCAACGGTTCGTTTTATATATATATGCAATAGCTATTGCATTTTTAAACACATTTTGTATCGACGTCTATATCGACAAGTATTTAGGTATATAATATATTATATATGGATACGATGCAGGTATATATTTTTGGTGGACGAAAAAAAAAGTATTGACCCGACCGCGGTGTGTAAAGTAGGCGGCGGGATCGCATGTTATTTTTTTGTACATAATTTTTTTTTTTCGTCGGTGAACACCGGTGCACACCGTGTGGGCAACCCTTCTCATAAAATGCCGCGTTACCGCAGGTCATCAACCTACTCTCGCGCGCCGCCGCCGCCGACGACGACGCCACCACTCGCCCACTCGTCCCGCGCCCGTCCGCCGTAAACTAGCCGCCGCCACAATATACGAAATGAGCGCGCCGGTTTATCCTTGAACCCGACTTAGGGCGGCGGCGGCCACACCACGACGATAATATTCGGTCCATACACACACACACACATTATATTAATATACACATGCACACTTGTTGGAGCCTCCTTCCCCCTGCACACACACACACACACACACACACACACACACACGTGAGTGCTTACACATCCCCTACGCACACACACACGCACACGGATACATTGTATACGAATTACGAGTACGCGCGTGTGTGCGTGTGCGAGCGTATATGCATATATTATGTGCGAGGTACGCGCTCACGCACACTCACAGCTAACGCAACGCGATATGACTTAAACCGGTTGTCGCGCGCGCACGCAGACACACCTCATCGCCGTCTACTCCTCTTCCTCAGACCGCGTCGTCATTATCATCATCATCGTCGTCGTCGTCGTCGTGTCGTCCGACGGTCGTCTTTTTACCCATTATAATATTATTATTATTATTATTATTATTATTATTGTTGTTGTGTGTGCCCGTCGACTATTTTTTACCTGTGTGTGTGTGTGTGTGTAGTTTTTTCGCCCCGACCGCCACCGCGCTCCCCGACACACCGAAAATTACCGAATATTTCCTCGGCGCGCGACCCCCGCGTTGCTCGCACTGCACAGTACACAAAATTATTACGTGTACCTATACACGCATATATATATATACACACACCTGTGTACACGTAATATTCAGACGAAGCGCGCGATGATGGCCTCGGCCGTGGGCGCGAGCGGGTTGTACCGGGTGCGGAGGGTTGTGTCGGCGGCGGTGGTGATGGTCAATGACTTGTCTCGCCGACACAATGCTTCGCATTCCCCCTCACCACCGCCACGCATCCTATATAACCGCCGCCGACCCGCGTAATCTGTCATATTCCGTCTTACCCTTTTTTTTCTCATTTCCCTCCTCGCCGCAGCCCTACCCGTCTCGCAGCGCGTTCTTCGCCCGTCGCGGGTCTTCTCGCATCTTTGTGTTGCGCTTAGGATTATTCATAACTTTGTGTACACACACATATATATATATACCTACGCGCGAGTAATACGCTTTTTCTCCGGCCCACCCAACCCTCGTTCCCACCGCCACCGCCGCACCCGTCGTTGCAGACGTCCTCGACGCATAAGTCTGACCACCACCGCCGCCGCCGCCGTCACCGTCCCTCTCGTTTACGTTTTTTCAACTCGTGTTTTCCATACATTTTTTTTTTAGCTCGTTTACGCGTACCTACCGTGAAATGGACGCGCTGCCGGACGAATGTTATAATATATGGCCCTAACACACATAATGTATATAAATATATAACTATATTATGCATAATATAATATGTATTATGTTATATTATTACCTATACACGCGGGACGAGTGCACGGGCATTACAATATTATGCATATTATCATAATTCCGTGCTGCAGGATGATGGACCGCGCGCGGAGACCAACCCCGTACAATAATAATAATAATAATAATGTATTATCGTGATGCTATGATGTGCGCGTAACGCGTATATTATATGATATATTATGTACTGCAGTATATGATAATATGTAAGTATATATGGTAATTTGACACAGGTGATGTGTATTATTATAATGAATACGCGCGTACACGGAAGACCCGTGGCCGAAATGCTTTTTAATTTTCTCGTGCGTCGTCCAGAATGCAGCTGAGACATGGCGTACGGCAATGTGTGTATACCTCCTGTAAAAAACGGTTCTGACGACTACTACGGGTATTGCGGCGATGGTCGCGCGCGGTGCATATCATATTATAATACTGCATCGGACGGCCTCAGACGAACGCGTTTTTTATGCGCTAGGTTATGTCCTATATGATATTGTGTGTATATATTATATATATATGTGTGTTATACATTACTGTGGAAAGACGGCAAACGCCCACCGTGTCGAAAAATGGTAATTTTGTAAACCGTCCGAATCCGATGAATACGCTGAAAACGATAATACATTACGATAGTACATTATGTATTCGGTCGTTAAGTTTTTTACTGACACACAACGGCTTGCATAGTTATGCAACGATCTGCGGGACCGATATCGCGGACGTCGGCATCGCGTATTATACAATATTATACGCGCGCATATTATTACTATAATATAAACACCGTTGTTTCAAAACACCCATTTTTTTTTCTTTATTGACGTCTACGTTTTCCGCGTATATAATATATATTATTATATTATATTTCTGCTGGTGATAAACAAATCCGGCTGATAAACAACAACGAAAAGTAAAACATATAATATACGAATGCGCATTTTAAAAAACCCATAAAACCGTATCACTCTCTCTCTCTCTCTCTCTTTCTCTACCAAACATCATATGCATTATTTATATACATATATATATACAATGTATATTGTATTTCAATAAATAAAACGAAAACAGACTGTTTGTTCTGCTGCGCAGGACTGAAGTTCAGTGTGTTATTATAATATTATGTTTATGTTTCACTAATGAAACCGATGATGAGAAAATACAAGAACATATGTTATTTTGTGTATATATTACGCATGCGTATAGGTATCTTATATTTTTGGAATTAAGTCGCGTACGCAGTTTTACATCACTATCGCCTGGTATTGCGGCGGCGTCGCCTCTAATAGTTATATTAAACTATTATACTGTATATTAAACTTTTAAACTCGGCGGGATTAACGTGTGTACATATTGCGTCAGTTCAGTGTATTTTGTCCAACTATATTATGCGAAATTTACCCGATTTCTGTTAAATTTTGGTATGAATTTTGGTCTGCGACCACGCCACATGCATGCACTACTGGAGAAACTAGGAAAATAAACATTTAAATATAATATATATATTATATATAGCTATTATAATAATGATATACTTCAATAAATTGCTATAACGTTATGGGGCGACTACGTATTTATAGTTACGATATTAGCTGTTATAGATTTTGTTTACGCATTAAAAAAATAAATTATACAAATTGTAATTCGGCGTACTTTGACGTGACGTAAAGTATTTATGGTCCATAAAATACGACTTTAATATAAATACTAATTCACGCCGTAGTGTAAGACAAATATCAGATGATTATACATACACTGTATATGATGGGCTGGTTTTTTTTTCACGTACGTTGCAGACGACCAGACATAACATTACACACACGCACATACGATAGTACCTATATAGTATATACACTACACAGTACGTACACACACATATAGACAGACACAACAGACGCTATTTTATACTTACATAGATGATGTACACTGGGAAAGACGAAGCCCAAATAATAGCGAACATCAATGGGAAGAATACAAGTCGGCTAACGCACGAAATATACATAAATATTATATTGTGCGTATACGGCCGACACAATATATTGTGGCGATTGTCGAGACGTCCGATTATTATATATTATTACAGAAAAGGTGGTCATTTGTATGGGTGCTCATTTTACTGTTATATACGTGTGTGTGTTTTTGTCATCCAATGCTCCATTATTCGGTTAATGACTTTGACATCCATCTTCCTTATCCCGCCGAACATGTTTTCAACAATTATTTTTCAGTTGCGCATGACATCATTTCACGTTTTTCTCGAGAACGATTTTTTTTCTCCTGCGATAACTCTAATTTAATGTACTTTGTGTGGAACAACGTAAACGCGACAACGATCACCGATTTACAACGTATATTATATATTATTGTAGTATACCTACATCGCTGATAAATGATAATATATTATTATGTAACATGATGGCCATACGTGATATTTTCATTTACACAATAAAATGTAAATCGTATTTATTCGTTAGGGGTATTATTTAACATCAATATACTTTATGTAAATATCTACGAAGAAACTAAATTAATATTATTTATTCACCATTAAAATAATGCAGCAGTGTGTACCTACTTGGGGTCGGAAACATGAACCACGTAATATCTGACTTAAAAAGGACAAATTATTATTTTATCGATTTTTAAATTTGACTGATGATGTCTGATATAATAATATAATAATTTTATTATAAACTAATTAATCGAAAATTGACATCATAATACACACACTATCCATCATTGTACAAAAATAATATTTTAAGTAAAAGCAAAAGAAGTAAATCTCTACCTTAAGTCCTTAAGTATATGAATTTATAGATTATATTAGTTAAATGCAGACTATAAATTATAATACTATTGTTAAATAATTTACCATGTATGACGCAATTACATTTAGGTACATTTAGATTTCATTGCATACAGAATCGATTTTCTCGTAACTCTACACACGCTGAATGATTACTGAACATTTGAAATATCCAACTGGCCGGCAACTGCCTACCTATAATAGGTGTCTATTGCAATATGTATTTCAATGAAATACAATATGGCGTACTATATATTATATATATATATAGTGCACACCTACCTTTATGGCTATTCTATTTAAAGACTAAAGGTATATATGATTGTAATGTGTAGACATACAATTCTTGTCAAATCAGATTAGTAACGCTTTAATACATTTTACCACACTTATCTAATGTTTCCACGACCAAATGTTTAAATTGGTATATGGTGGTTTTACTCTTTTTACTCGTTCTATTTCGCGTTTTGTTTCAGCTCATAAATATTGTATTTAGGCAAAAGTACTTTTTTGTAAATGAATTATTATATATTATACTTGTGACTTATTGTGAGTCACGGTTCACGACCAGTTGTGATTTAGTGTTTGTTGATTTCTTCAGTTTATTTTAATATACTATAATAATATTATATATAGGTATTTGACTTAAAAACAAAATATATTAATACCTACGCAATGGAACAATAATTTTTATTATCAGAATTGTTAATTCTAGGAGGAAACGTAATCATAACTTTTAAAAAGTTTCTTAAATACTTGATGAATTCGATTATTTAATTTATACAAAATATATTTTGTTGAAATTAACTTTTACATTAGTGATATTATTATTTTTTAACAGTGATATGTGAATAATAATAATTCATAAAAGAAAGGAATTTTATGGACATATTTCAACTTAAAATTATTACAAGCACCTACCAATGAACCAATGTATTGAAGAATACAGACATTAAGATAAAATTACCTACATTATACATTATCGTACTTTTTATTACCTATACTTACGTCAAAATATCTAATTTGCTAACGCTGTGGGTCTGATAACTTCATGTACACCAGCAGACATCAGAAATTCTTTCTAGGTAAAAAAAAATAGTAATTGTATTTTAATGAAAATACAAGACAATAATATTAAGAATTTCGTCCTTAGATTATTAGTTTGTGACGTTTTATGTACGAAATAATATCGAAATTAAATAATATTTCATTTCAACGAGTTTTTTAATATACAAGTTTAGACGATATATATTTTAAACGTGGCTAGTATAAGGTATTAACAATTAAAAACTACACATAATAAGTATTAAGTATAACAAAATATATTTTTTTTTATTAAAGACCTGCAGACGCGCGAGAACTTTTATACCAATTATACCCATTTAAAAAGTTAAAATATAAAATAGTATAATAATAAAAATTATTAATTTATAATACCACAGAATAATATAATACTACTAATTTTTAGTGTAAATGTTATCACTTTATCAGTACATACTCTAGATATGATTAAAACATAAAACTACCTATACCTACATTCAATAGAACGTTAAATAATTTGGATATAGATAAGTATAAAAATCAACATAACATTAAAAGAATTGTTGAGGATAAATGAGGAAGTTACACATTGGTGACATCTCTGAATATTATTTTTAGTTGGATTAAATAAAATACTAAACTACTAAATCACGATTCCAATAAATTAAGTTTGATTATACGAAGGGATTTATCGAGAATGTAAAGAGTAGCCCATGTATTTAAAGAGGAGATTAATATTTGAGTTTATTTAAGCATGGAAATGGAGTTTAGCGAAATCTGAGACATTACAATATATTTTATAAGCTATTAGCTATATTATATTATTTTGTTGATTGATTTGTGTTACCCGTTTTCAATTTTAAATGAATGGTAAATTAACATTTTTTTTTTTTGCAACCAATTATTTATCAGTATAGCGTAATTACTATTTTATAATTATTAACAATAATTGTTTTTAATTCTAAGAACTACTTGTCAATGGGCGTACAAGGAATTATAGCAGTTAGCACGAGTCTGACTAGCTTAAATACAATTATTAAATAGTACAATAATTTTCTTTTAGATAGGTACACAAAATATATCATAACAAATATTAAAGTCTATAATCTATATCAACAGCGTTTGGCCAAAAATGGTTTAAATAATATATACCCTTATAATTTATATCAAATGCGGGTGTATACTATTTAGACTTATATTAATTCTGTTAATAAATAATAATAATACAACTGGCAATTTACAATGGCTTTATGACGTTGCCAATGCAACGTTATAATATATTATATATTAAATAATATAGTGTTATAAGACATTTTGTTATATTTTACGATAAATTGATAGGTATGCGTAGAGTGCTTTGTGCTGCGTGTGATTAATCTATTTCGTGACTTTCAGAAATGTATACTGGTCAAATTAATCTACTAAAACCTACGAAATTGTTTTTCGACTTTTACAGTATTATTTATAAACCGTATTATTTAATATACATTAATATGCTAGTTTTTATAAAAATGTTTTCCACAATTATATTTATTTTGTTTATTGTTTGATTTAGAATTTAGAATGTCAATAGTTTAAAATACTTTATAATAGCATAAACGCAACGAACTTTGTGTGCGTGCAAATAAGAATATGGGTAGAAATAATATACTATATAGAATATAAGATTAGTAAAGAAATCGTTAATAAAATAAAAAATATTAGAATATTGGTTCTAATATAGAACACATAAATAAATTAAATAATAATATGACATTGTAATTTTAAAATATGTAACATTTAAAACTGCACTCGCAATATATACGAATACGATTTTATCAAATGTATTTAACGAGCTAATCGCGAGATTTAATAGTTTTAATTTTTAATCAGTTTATCATTTTCATTTAGTTACTTTCGGAGACTAATATGTTTGTTAATTTATCTTTTCAATTATTCACTAAACACACCCTTTAGGACTTTATATGATAATAATAATTAATAATCGAATAAACTAAAAATCATATTTTACTATTTTAGTGATTACCTAACTAAAATAGTTAATTTTAACTAACAACTAACTTACTAAACACACTGAATATGTTATTCTGTTATTATATAATTTATTGCTTTTTGGTACATCGTATAATATGTCAGTATTGTTTCAACTTTACAATTAGGGAAATCAAATTGGGATTCTATGTATAGCTATTAGATAAATAACCAAATAGGTAATAGGATACAAAATGTAAAATCAGTAATAGTTTACTATAATCTAAACCGAATTTTCGTTATTTTTCATATTCTAGTAAATTGTTGATTATTTTATAGATGAGAAGTTATGACTTAACGTATGTAAAATATATTATTATACATTTAAAAAAAAAAATAACATGATTTGTAATTAAAATGTGCAAAACACATGTATGATTACGTACCTATACATAATGTATAAATACAATAATACACCATACAAGATTTGTTAAAGCCTTAGAGGTACTTTTAAACTAAATCAACTTATTTTTTGCAAATATTTTCGATTCAACGGAATACGGTACCCCCAAGTGCACAATATTATGTGATTTTTTTTTTAATGCTATATAGTCTTGTGCTCGGTGTACAATATACACGTTATATGAGCAGTAGCAGTCGACCGCTGTTGATTATTATTGTCCTTAAACGGTTTTAGCGGTTCTCAGACATGTTCCACTTTGTCGTGTGCTATCCGGACAAATTGTACCCCTCATTGTAACCGCTCGGCTAAATGCCCATTTCGCCGTAACCCTCCCAAACACAGTATATTGTACACGTCATAACGTTCAATGCCAGTTTTTAACAAGGACAGTATTACAATTGGTTACATTATGCGGGCGTCCAATTTATCATTCAATTTAGGATAAACACAGTACGCTACATATATATGGTTTCATAAATATTGTTGTTATTATATACATGGTGACACAGCGTCCGCGTTTTTGAAGGGCGAATTAGTAAAAATACACACATCACGTATACATAATAATACATATAATACCCAACACTTATATTGTGTAATGTGTATATGACAAAGTGAAAAAATATACTGTGGACATGTTCTCAAAGGCTGTGTTGATGTATAAATGATCAAAACTTCCTCAATGTTGACTTTGTGTAGCAAAAATCATACATAATGTTTTGTGACTTGGCGAATTGCTATGTTAATAATTGTTTATGACTGTTTTTTGATATCTTAGGTATAGTATAGATCGGTATATACGGAATATGTCCAAAACATCAGAATAAGACGGTGAAAAGTTTATTATAAAAGTTATTTCGAGTCACTGTCCTCTGTGTATTGTAAATAAAATATGATAATAATCAGTAGAGGTAAGTACCAAAATTATTTAGTCGTGTACCAGAATACCAATGGGGGATAATAATACCTATACGAATTTCAATGCGCGTGCACTTCTTCTTCAGTCAGATTATCGTAAATTACGTATTTAAAAATGTTCATGAAATAAAATATAATAATATACAAATTATAGTCCTTTACTGTTCTCCGTTGTCATTAGACTTTTATTTTACGATTCTCAAATTTATTCGTCGGTTTTTATGTCCGATATTTTTGTCGAGCTCGTGCGCGGATCTAAAGAATTGTCATACTAAGTGAAAAGATATACTTATAAGTTTTAAATTATGAATTAATACAGAGTGTATACTTTTTATCATTTACATTAAAATATGCTTTAAATCTTCAATCGATTTTTCCGGTGTGGCTGTATTTATATGTATTTTGTCTATTTTAAATGCAAAGAAAATTTCAGAAACTTATATACCTAACTTATCAAGTTAAACATTTGGCTTTTTTTACTTGGATATTTTCGTAGTTATACGCATATTAACACAGTGTTAATTATAATGGCAGGCATAACATTTATCAGTACAATATAGATATATCACGTAAAACTGCAGAGGTCATTGAAATATCATTATAATTAATGAATAATGACTATAATACTCGAGTAATGACAGTAAGACTAATTTTAAAACATTTTTCATAAAATAAAAAAGTGTTTTCAATGTTATATACCATAAGTATTTTGTAGTTAGTATTTCATTTGCAGCCTATTTATAGATGTAATTGTAAAATGTTACCTATACAACTACACTACAAATTGAAAATGGTTATATAGCTACGACTCTTATGTTAAAATAAAAAATAAAATACATACTATTTAAATAATCGTTTTATTGACAGTGTATAATGTCCCGTTTAAACCGTATACAAAACACTAGGCTTAAAATGTGTGTCGTCTAAATATTATGTAATATAATATGTTATTATTTTATCGTCATAGATAATAGGTGTATTTACATCCTACACAAAGTATCATACCTATATGGGTTATCAATCACACCATACTATCATTTATTATTCACTGTTTTAATTATAACTTTAGTCTATATTAATGTTTATTTAATTCATACATAGTACCTACATTATATAAAATATGATATTAATTATTACGGTTTAATTTCAATGCGTCCCGCACCCTTAACCACCCACTATATCCTTATCAAAATGTCTGGATCCGCCCCTTATGGTGTAATAGGTACCGAAATAATATTAGTACGGTGGGGTAAAGTGTCTCTAAAAAGTACGTTTGACCGGCGAACAAAACCGTAGGCACGCCACATAATAATACACATACAATATTATTATGATATACAGTATACTGAAATAATGCATCATGTAGACGTTTATTTGTAATTTGTATATTGAAACGGAATACGTGCATAAATCACCGTGTAGGTTAGGTGCCCGACATTGTAATGTGTTAACGACGATGTTATTATAGAATGTAATATATATTATGCGTGCAACTGTTGTTAAGTAAATCGATATATATGCGTATATAGACGCACGTAATTTACGACGATTATTGCACAACCGATAGCAAAACGGAGAGCCGCAGGGGCGGCACGCAGTAGAAAATAATAATTATTTATACGCAACGACTACTATAATAATACTTGGTACGACCGAGTCAGTGTCAAGGTGACACCAAGGTCCTGCAGTCGACTATAATACGGCCGCGGCAGAATCCTTCGCCGGACCGCTATAAATAATAATAGTAATAATACGCCGCTCGACGTACTACTGATATGTATATACGCGATACTATATACAAACTACTAGTAAATAATAATGCCGCATAGCTTACGGGAGACGCGCGCCGGCGAGTTTTCAAGGATTTTCTCCGGAAGGACGCGGCGAGAGGGAAAGAGAGAGAGAGAGAAAAGGATACCAAGACCGTAAAAAAAAATTGTCTCTAACGGCAATATGCCCGCACGGTGCCGCGCGTACTGCGGAGAAACGAAATGCACAAGCAGCGAAAGTCAAAAAGATTATTATTGTTAACGCGCGGACGACGACGGGAGAGCGCGGTGTACTGATGGATCGGTGCGGCGGAGCGAGGGGGAGGCGCGCGCGACGCGTTGGCCATGTGTTGCTCGAAAACTTTAACCTTGAACTCGGCCGGCGAGCGCTGTGTGTTCCGGTTAACTGTTCGAGTGCGCGTCTCCTCGCGGCGTGGCGGCGTCATTGGATGCTGTTTTTTTCGGTGAGAAAGATAGAGCGGGCGAGCGCGAGAGAAAGGGCGAAAGAGTGTGCGACGGGGAAAAAATAAGTACATTATTATTATTATTTTTTTATACCGACTTGCGCGCGCGCGCGCGTGTGTGCGTGTGTAACCCTTCGCCGTTCTCTCGGGACCGGCAGTGATTCGAATGTGCGCGCTATATAACTACGAACGAGCGCATATATACACATAAATAATTCGGAAGAAAACCACACGGCCGCCTTTCCGTCATTAACACACTCTGTTGTTGTTGTGTATTGTAATATGTATACGTATACGCACACACACACACACACACACACACACACACACATACACGTGTATATTAGGAATTATATACGCCGCGCCGCCTTTATATACGCTATCGAGAGTGCGTGTGTGTGTGTGTGTATAATAATAATAATATAATCACGCGGTTAGACGCGTATCGCTCGGAATGTATATTATGCACATAATACACAATATAGAGAGACAGTTGTATACTATATTGTATATATACCACCTATGTATGTGTTTATTGTATACACCTATATATATATATATATATATATATATATATGGACTCGGAGCCGGATTAAGGGCCAATGGCACCATCGAGGAGCAAACCATTTTGTATAGATCCAAGTCCACAGTATAAGTAGTCGTCCAAGAAGATGTAGTTAATAAATTTGAAGTCATTTACAAAAAAAAAAAAATTATTCTGTACTCAAGTACACAATCTTTCTCTCGGGTTTCGTTGTGGCAAATTTATGTAACAGTTATTCTTCCCACCACATAATCTTTAACCAAATAATATGGCGCAATGTGCATAATATCGACGCATTTTTAATTTGTACACTTTTCAAGTCAGAAAGCGATCTTTCATCACGACGGTGTTTTGATTGTTTTGTGTCTAATGAAATAAATAATAATTTACCTACTATATGGTAATCTTTTACAATTCTTATAAATTGTATAAATTCTTCTTCGAAATCAATTTCTAAATAAAAAATATAAAGTAAAACTAGAAAGTTATTTACAAATAATAAAATAATTTAACATCATGAGTCATGATTTTTATTAATTAACTGTTTTTAAAAATGTCAAAGTTAAACTATTGAGTAAAACATTATCTATAGATCATTTTTATAGCAGTAACACCATTTTTTTTTACAGGCAGGCAGCTTACATTTTTTCACCTGGAGTAGGTAAATGCTTCTTTATCACTTGGTTATGCAGCTTATACTATGTTTAGATACGACGTCTAATATAAATAATAATAATATAATATTTTCAACCAGCATACAGATTATATTATAATAAATATATCTATATGTATCTATATGATATATAATGCGTTTTGTGTAATATGACGTTGTCGGATACCGTACGCGTTATAACGTATACAATATAATATTTTTGTTTTACCGTCGTCGGAAAGAAAGTCGTGCGAACGTCTCACGAAACGTAGGTAGGTGTACCTACACACACACACATAATACATAGTATATAATATATATTATGTACACACTACGACCGACGGGCCCGAATAGATATTTTACACGCAGTTGTGTGCGGAGCGCATATATTTTTTAAGACACGACATTATAACCTTGGCCTTGGAATATATCGTGCGTGCGTGTGCGCGTGTGAGTACACATAAGACTTGTAAACGGTTATTCGTTAACGGGTTAGTCTCGTACATAATATAATATTGTTATGTATGTGTGTGGGTAGGTATCTGCAGCTATATATAGTATGTATATTGTACACGTATACACACGAACGACCGTTTTTCGTTAGTCGAACTCGACGGATATGATATACCTACAACCGCCGCAGTACACTGTACATATTGCACTCGACGCTCTGACACGCACGCATTATTATATTATGTATAGCAGTATGGGATAAAAAGAAAATCATTAGACAAAACGACTGCATTCCTGCTGCAGCAGCCTACGCTATTATATTATTTGCGGGATCGGTTGTAGTAATGATCGTAACACGGCTATACGGACGACCTAGCAATTATAATACATGTATATATTTGTGTGTCGTCGTCTAGACTATTATTTATTTGTTTTTTGTTTTTTTTTTTTTCGTACATATAATAGAACCCAGATAATACAATACGAATTAACGTAGTCCTCGTTCACTCGGTTGGCGGTATCAAGCCGTGCGTACAAGAATATTATTTTATTAACGTGTATATACATATATATGCATATTATATATAGCTGATCACATTTTATTATGCAGTTTATGGAAATTTGGAAATAAAACTCGTTCTCATGCAACATCAATTTTATATGCATTGTGTATATTATAACGACTATTCGTGTATAGAACAGTAGAATATTGTAATGATGCTTTTGACCTAGATCCGTAATCGTGGAACTTTTGAATTTGTACTAGGAAAGTTACAATTTATTGTTATTTGAATCGAATTAAAAATAAAGGTATAGGCCTACCGAGTTTTAGGATTTCTAATGTTTGATTACAGTTGTAAGCTACTGTACGGTTTAATAATTCGATTCCACTTCGTTTTTTATGAATGTTTGTACTAATTTATCATTAATATGGAAAAATAAAATTACGACCAAACACTCTTAACCGGCCTATATATTTTGTACGACCCACCAAGATTTTGTCGATGGCTAGCCGGCCAAATCCGGCCCTGTATTCAAATTCGTTATCCAAACTCAAAACTCTAAAGTAAGCATGTCGCTGCTGCATGCGGTCTTCGACTATTATTTTTTGCGACATCGGCCACCAAAATCATTGCAGGGAAATTAAATGAAAATAAATATAAATATGGTACACTTATTATGATTGCATTATAATACCTATATGTTAGAATGTTAGATACATACTTTCCCAGAAAAATGTGAATTAAATATTTTTTTCGATATGTTTTTTTTTTTTGTCTAATCCACATTGTATTAAATATTTTTAGCCCAGTTAATAATTTACGTTTGATATACCTTTAGCCTGATCTAGAAAGTCCTGAATTTATTAGACTTTCGTTTCAAAGATTTTTTTTAAATCTATATTTACTATAGATTCTAAGAAAAAATTCAACTTTATAATTCATATCCAACCTAATAAAGTAATAAAATAATATTATTATAACAAAATATTAATATAATGTGTATCATTGATGTTCAATTATTGAACACTAAACGAAAATATGATTTTAAAAATAATTTTTACTCTTATTCTATTTTAGAAAATTGTCATTCCAGTAATTCAACCATTGAAAAAAGTACATTATTTACGATTTTAACCTTGTCATAAATACAAATATAACTGATTATAACTAAATGGTAAGTTTATTGATATTCAACATTTTTTATAGGCAGTGACTGATTTTTACTTCATACATTTCATACTTAGTGTTAAACTTATAATAAACATATGTTACTTATATATACGTGTATACCGTAGGGGTCACCAATAATTAGCTTTGATCTGGGTCTGTAATTCTGTATTTTAAATAAACTTGTCAGACTTCCGCAATCCGGTAAACTTTAACTAGAGTATCTATTCAAGGTTAAGCCCTACACACTACTACACTTGTATACACTATACAGTATTTGTTAATTATACCTACGTGCTACGTTTTATTCAAAAATATAAATATTTTTATTTTAAACTTGAATCACTTGTTAATTTATTAAATACTATATAAAAAGTGCAATTCATTAATTTAATCACAAAACTCAATAATGGTATTTGGTATAATAAAATAGCTGTGGTACAAAATCCTGCAGTGTCTACCTATATATGAAATGCTAAATATAATATATATAGACATATAACATATGTCATATAGTATAGCATGTAAGTTATAACTTATAAATATTTAATACGCACGAGTTTATATAGGATATCCACATGCCTAATTACACCTATATTTTGTGGTCGAAATACGCACTTAATTAAAAAAATAGTATTTCTCTTTTATTTGTACAACAAATGAACAAACTATTATACTTTATTAATTAAAAGGGCCCGATGATGGTTTTTTTAGCATTGTAAAATTTCATGAAAAATATGAGTTTATTTTGATTACACCACATGTAATATACAAATAATACAGACAAGCAGGCGGTATTGAATTGTAAACTGCCAACTGGTAAACTAAGTCGTATTTTACAAAAATCATACTGAAAATAACTAAACAATTAAAAAAACTTAATGAAGTAAATTGAGATATAGTGCAGTATAAAAATATGTAAACACTATAACACGTTTTTGAAATAAACAATTTGTGAAAAAATAAATTTACTTGCAATACACTTATTCGTATTATGTTTTTTTTTATTTAGACTACAATTTTAATGAGACAAAAGTTGGGACGTGGGCCTTAAAAATCAACACATTAGTACATTACACAGTTTTTTATTTTGAAACTAAATATTTTAGGTCATTACTCATTAAAGGACATGAATCAAACATTCAAACATGCCGCCATGTGTTTAAATCAATGACAAACGTGTAAATGCAACATCTACTGCGTATTTGGCCCCAAAAATAACCAAAATAAATACAGGTATGTCGGTATGTGTTCAAAATATAATTATGTACACGTAGTCATTTTTTTTGTTATGTATTTCTGCTATTTGTAAAATACAATAATGACATTGTATGTGATTTCATTATGCAGATATTAATTATTTTAATAAAAGTTAATCTTAAACTGCGAAAACAAATTTCAAAATATATAGTTAATACCTATATAACTTATAAATTTGTTATTATAAACAGAAATGTATAAACTCGAAAATTGAAAAGATCGTTACAGTTTTACTGTTCAAAAACAGTTTTTTTTAAACAGAGAATTTCACATGAAACGACCTTCGAATGGACAAATGTCGTTCATTAAGAAAAGCTATTTTACAGACTATACTTACTTCTGCAATATAATAATAATAATAATAATAATAATACGCCTCCTATTAGCAACCCGTCACTCAGAGTACCATCCCTCGCAACCCCCCGAGTATATTACTATTATTATTATTATTATTTGTTATATAAGTAGACTATTTTTCTGTGCAATTATTACTGTCATTTAAAATGGGCATTATTACTTAATTTATTACAATACGAAGTAACGGTATATGAAAAAAAAAATATTATATAACTGTTCAGTGCTTTAATATCCAATTTATATTTTAAGAACACGATATTATGCTGTTTAAGACTTTAAGTTATTTGAATATTCGTTAAACCAAGTTATAAATAATAAATGTTTATATACTTACCTATTCTGCAGCTGGTGTGGATTGCAATTAACACTCAGGGATGTAATAACGATAATTAGAATTTAAATAACTAAATATCGTAGTTAAAATATGTCTGTCTACGTCATTATTTAAACAAAACATATCATAATTAAGATGATGCAGTTTTATTTGAGTAATTTTTTCATTTGTTGGAAAAAATATAAAAGATTATTTATAGGTGAATAATTTATAATTATCTACCAAAGTTTGACAAACATTTAAATATAGTACTCTATTTTTCCATTGTCTTTGTTCACTCTCTAAACGAAAATTAAAATTATGTATTTTAATGTCGTACTGTCGTATTCCGTAGATATAGGCCTAAACAATAATTATACTTATACATATTTATTTACCTCCTGATGAATTTTAAATTAAGATTATGTATAAGTATATGAGATTCTAATAGTGTATTATCAGTAGTATAATATTTTATATTAATTTTCAACATTTTAGAATATAAAAATAAATACTTCTAATCCTTAATAATTTATTCAGTATCAATACTAAAATCATTTCTATCAAAATAATTGAATAAATAAAGACGAATCACACGTAATCGAGACATTATTTATTCGAGTTTTAAATGACTTAACAACAAACTGTATACTTTATAGTTATTGGTAGCGATATTTTAATAACATTATGTTGCACATTTTTTATCGTTTAACATAATATTTAATTGTATTGTGCACAAACATAATATTGTTTTAGACATTTTAATTCTAGAATACATTTGTTCTGAAAATAAATTATCATTTATCGCCTTATCGGTATGAAAAACACCTAATTACTGATCGACGTGTGTTTTGAATGTTTTGATACAATGTTCTCTATAAAAAATTGCTGGGTATTTTTTTTTCTATTGTTATTTATGTAATTCGACATTCCCATCATAATCGAGTAACTCGATTCGAGTTAAACACTATTAAATCGTTCAAAGTCTAAAAACCAATTTCATCGAATCACGCAGTAATATACCTATTGCCGCTCGAGTAATGTACTGCGCCTATGTAGGTATATCCAATAGATACCTATACACAAACGATCGATGATGTAATCAAACTGGAGAATTTTCACATCGGGACAATGCCGTCAACTACTCTAATATATGATATATATTATTTCATTATATTATATTTATAAACCTTTTTTGTCAGTGCGTGTTATGGATATTTCAAGTGCATTAATGCTAATGCGCCGTGCGGGGATATCGATGCACAGACATCCGGTGCTCATTATATGTATAAGCACAAAGTCTTTCAATATTACAAAACCTGCGCCCGTTAATTTTCGTTTAAGAAATTCATTTTTATGGTTATGATCAAAATCTTAAACGACTTATAGTAGAATATACAAAGAAAACCACCCGCTATTAACTAATAATAATATTATACTATATCGTGTCTAGTGTCTACAGTAGTTATAAATATACTTATAATAGCTAAATGATATGATTCTGAAATCATAAGTAGATATTAGATATCGTTTTATAATTATTAAAATACATAACAATATATAATGATAATGGAATTATGAAATATCGAACAATGACATACAGACTCCTTTGACATTATACGAAGAATAATTTTTAATGCTAAATATCTTTAGGTTTCATAGATACAAGATTACTAGACTACTATACAATAATATTATTTAAATTTGGAAAATTAATTGATTGATTACAATTTAAAATTTAATAATATTATAGTATAGGTACTATACTATTAAGTCGTCTAAATAGCGCCAAGCAAGATGTGTTGTAGATAACGACAATTTCAGGGGAAACACAACACGTAATGCTTGCATAATGTTTTATAAGTATCTAAATAGATGTATCACAAGAAGAGATTACAAATAAATTTAAAACACATTTATCAGTTTCAAATATTTTGATTATTTTATTTATTTTAATATGCGCAGGTATTTACGATAAAAATAATTTCCTTAAAATGATAAAATATTTTTAATAGTTATGCGTTGTTTCATTAATATTATTAAATATTTATCATATCATTATAATACGATTAAATAGAAAATATGTGCCACGAGATAGTATCTAAAATTTAATTTATAATATCAATCCTTGACCTAGAGCTGGTTTACGAAAATTTTAATACACGGAGTATTTTGTGCTCGTATATTCTCAAATAGTTATTCTGCCACGTTTCCTAGCCGTATCGTAAACAGTACTTAATAAGGTACACGTATAATGCGATGCATGTAATCCTGTGATAGTATAAATATATTATTATCCGAGTGGTTCATTTCAAAAATGCAGCTGGTAGCTATAATAGCTGTATAGGTATCTGATATGTATATAATATTATGATGTGTATACATAATATACTTGTCGCGTATTAAAGAGATTGTATATATAAATATGCGTACGCAATCGAGTTATTCTATAATAATAATATATATAAGAGACGTTTGAAAGTGTCATGCGAAGCGAGTGTCGTTCTTTCGATAGGTATATATATACAATATATATATATACAATATATCTAACGAATATTTCGTGCATATATAACCTGCTCATATAATGTAACGTTCTCGTGTAACGTATTCAAGGACGTCGTTGCATTGGCCACTATATATACACAACACACAAAATAGTTGAAGTCGCTGCAAGTAATATTCCTTTCTTAAAATTATCACCTGTCAATATATATAGGCCGAATAACAAATCGCTTCCCGCGTTAACCCGTTACGAATCATGACTGAAAAATTAAAATCCTGACCCCTCACAAGTTACAACTTTAGTATACAGCTATTTAATCCCCGAGAAACAGTCGTCACAGAAAAATCAAATCTAAAAATAATATAGAAATTTATTTACCACAAAACCGCATTCGCTGGACCGTAATAATAACCATAGTATTAGAATAAAATGTCTTGCCATGCCACGATGTATTTTGACGCGTCCAAATAAATGGATCAAATTGATTCTAAAACCATAATTATCATTCATCGGATATAGCATATAGCTTCAAAATATATAATTAGTTATATTTTATATACTAGTTTATATTAAGAATAATAATACTTACAAATGATTTTGAAAAAATAAAAAATGTAATATATTGGATTTAGTATTTATTATACTCGAATCATTTTTACAAATTTTAAATAGATTAATAAGTATCACAAACATTTTTCAAATAGCCATGGATTTTATACCTTCTAAACTAATTATTATGGATTGATCATCATTAGTAAAAAATTAAATAATTCAAAAACTAGTCGTACGAATTTTGAATTTGCAGATTTAAATATATTATTTAAAAATATCAAAAATCAGAATTTGTATTATTAAAGAATAAGAAGACCAGCATTCACCGTGTTCGCCTTCTATATAATAAATGGGTAGGGTACCTAATATAAATTAAATATTTATTCTAAACTTCATAATCTTAATGATGTTTTGCTCATTTTTTTTACAATCTTCGTGCCACCGTGGTATATAAATGTATATACAAAATAACATCCGCAATCAACAGTAAATATATACAAGTGAGTTCCTCCGTTTGGATTAGTCAGATATGACAATTTATTACAGTACGCTATTTACAATTTATTGGTTAGTTAACTAAAACTATAAAGTACTCTATGACTAAAACACTTCCTTTTTTGGAGAATTATAATATTAGCTAGACGAATGTGAATTATATTGCCTATTGTTGGGCGCATATTTGATGTTTTAATCTGTTCAGTATATATTTTTTACTAATTTCAGCTGTAGTAAAGTTTTCTGTGTAAAAATAATTTACTTATTTTAAAAACTATCTACTCAAAATACAAGCATGTTAATAGGTATGTTTCGTTTAACTCGGTTTAAGATGAATAATAAAAAAATCACACTATATCATATAGTAAATATCGAGTGTGCTTTGTCATTGAAAGTATAACTTGTATAACTGTATACGAAGAAAAACAATTCTAAGTGGTTTAGAATCGTATGATTATTTTTTGTGTAATATCCAATTTCGTAAAAATCTGAACTTGAAATGTCTATACAAATATTGCGGATATTTATTTTTAAGTTTTTATATTGCTATTAAAAAAAATTATGTGAGATTTTAATTTAAATCTTAAAACTAAATCATAAAATTACAAACATTGTTATTTGATTATATTTTGAATAAAGACATTCATCTGGATTGGATTGAATATCCAATGTAGTTAAAGTTTGAACTTTACCGCCTAATGAAAATTTAAATGGTTTCATACTATTTTTTTTTTTAATTTTCAAGAACAATGATTTACAAGGAATAATAAATTCAATTTTCAATTTTTTTTTTTCATAAGCATAAATTGTTTTATCGACGTTTATAGAAAATTTTAAAAAAATATATAAATATCACGAATAAAAAGCTTTAATTTTTTGAAAATTAATATTATTTAAAACTATTATATTATTTATAAGTTGTCTCTATAAAATGCTTATATATTTGGTGAACATTTCATGTCTCTTCAATCTTCAGTGATTTATTTTTTAATTACAAATAAAAACCAAAATCAATTTTATCCCAAATTAGTACTCTCCTGTAGAAATTTTACATTTAAAAATGGAAAGTTAATATTTTTTTATATTTTTAGAAAATATTTCAATATTTGATATAAATATAGGTAAAAATATATATATTTACTTATTGGCTATTATACCTACTTAGATCGACAAGTTTTAAAAATTATAGTTGTCAATATTAAAACATTTTTTACTTTTTACTTTTACTATAATATTAAAGTGTTCTACAACGGAAATTCTGTTATCTACACTATATTTGTTTACAAAATAATATATTGCACATGTGTTTTGAATGAATGGTATACATTGTGCTTTATGCTGAAACTCCGAAAGGGTCCAAATGTTATACATATTGTATTCATTATCTTTGTGCAATATGTACAAACGTTTATAATTAATATAAGTTCAATATGATGCTTATTCTACATCACTGTCATTAACAAAAATAGAATTTTATAAAGTTTTTGACATTCTGTACATTTTAATATTTTGATTTTGAAAAACGTTCTTGTAATAAATAAATATCTATTTTTAATTATTTATTTAAATAGTTCCATAAATTATTATTAGTATATCTAATGTTGTTTTTATCTTTCAATTTTATCCTTTTTTGATAATAATTTTCTTCTGTTTTCTTTTACCGCTTATTGTCCAAGATTTTACATAGCTACTTTGGCTTGGTATAAATCTATTAACGAGTGAACATTAAAGTACATTGTATTTAAACAATGATAATAATGAAAATTAAATTTAAAAAAAAAAATCTTTAAATTTATGATAATTGAAAAATATTAATATTAATATTAATAATAATAATATAATATAATATTAATATTAATATTAAATATTAATTAAATATTAATGAATAATGATAACAATATTCACTGACAATATATTACATAAGTACCTACTACCTATAATACAATTTAGATCCGCGATTATGAAATAATCCATACGACATTTTATGATGGTATCTCATACATTTTCAGAAAAATGCAGAATGATGAAGTGTTCCATCATACGCGTTCCTCGTAAAAATAATAGTAAGGATATAAGGACACGCTAAAATTTCTGAAAAATTAGTTGGGTAATGCGTTCCCCTGCGCCCCACCCCCACAAAGTCAAGCACTGTCTATATGAAAATCGAATAATGTAAATAATTTTTTATACTCAAAAATGGTCTTTATCATTGATATTTGAGTCAATGTAGTCCAAAATTATTCACCAATATATTTACCTCTTAGTTGACAAATCCTATATCTGTATGAATAATCTAAGTTACGTTTAAATAGTTCCACAACCATTTTCTTTTTATTTGTGAATATAATACTATAATATTTTTGCAATGTAGTTCAGAGACAAAAATGTATTTCACTAGTTTAAATTTAAACTATAATTCTTCCAAACAATTCCCTATCTTATAAGTAAATTCGGCATTTCCAGGGGTGGCTCTAGGGAGTCCCTAAGAGCTGCATCACTTCCAAGCCCATGTTTCTAAAAAACTTTATATTGTTGAATATATATATATTATCGACTGTCATAGACACATACAAATGTACAAGTATGTAAATTAAGGTATGGCAGTCACGATATTTACCTGATAATTGCTATATCTATTGACTATATTATGTAGAACTTATTGATAAACTATAATGGTGTAATATCATTTTATTATATTTAAAAATTCTGAAAATAGACAACTTGAATTTGTGTTGTAAAAATTATTGTTTTCTTTTTATTTTACATGTTTTGTGAAAATTATAACTTAGCCCTCCCTTCTCCCCCAACCAAGTCTCTGGAGTCGCCCTTGATTACTGCTGCAGTCTATAAGTGCATTCCGCAATCAATTCCTAATCTCAGTTGCTTAAAAAATACAGAGATCGAAATACATTAGTTTAGGAATATATAATATATAGTAGCTAAACCTCGTGCACTTCGTTGTCCGTATACAAAATGCATTCGTGTTAAATTTAGACATTTAGTCGCCTTATGCTAATATTTAGCATGAGAATAAATAATATTTTTGGTTTTCTGATTTGGTGTATTGATGATATTTCCGACATATCTGCCTCGACCAGCGTTGCATTTTTTCAATCGATTAACCAATTATGTATCATTTGTTAAAAACAATCAATTAATAAAAATAATCGTACAGTCCTAAACAGGTAATAAATATATATTAATAGGAAAAAAAACTATCCTATCTTATGATAGAGACTATTAGAGACCAAATTACACACGTTTATTATAATTTCATCAAAATTATTTGAGTCATTTCGGAGTGCATCGCGGTCATAGGTACCCATCGTACACAAAAGTTATATATTTCTATATATAGGTAACTAGGAAGATGCTGATTTGTCTATGGAGCTTTTGCTAAGTAGTTCGGAAGAATATGATTTAAAATAAAAAATAATCGATTATATATACACATCAATGGGTATTAATGAAAAGTGACAAGTAAATTAATTTTTAATAACACCAGATCCCGCGTGTCCAGTATTTAACACACACTCCAGTGAAGACACCGAAACCACGCGCTATGGATATGTGGTTTATCCCCGTCTTACACTCAACAAAAACATTATATATTTATATACTTATATACATGCCACGAGTTTTGCGTGTGCGGTCAACACGTGCATTATAATAATGGTATAGTATATCGAGTAATACACAGATACTATATAATGTGCGCAAAATCAAACGTCGATCGAATTACGCTAATGATCCGGTAACGAAGTCCGCCGGTAATCATATAATATAGACATGTAACCGGCAACACGATGCTTCCATAATACCTCGGACACAAAATTAAACACGAAAGCTCATTGACTCGTTCTACTAAGCATAGTTAATTGCTCCCTTTCGTGCTCCATACTCCACCATCAGTAATAATTACATATTATATGTTTAATGCATTAACGGTGTATACACGCACATATTTGGTGAGAGAGTGTTCAGACCTTTCCCTTGGCTTCTTTTTCAATTTTTAAAAACGGGAATAATTTTATAAAACATTTAGGCCAAGATTTCAATTCAAAATTAATTATTTCAAGTACATAATTTGTTTCATATATACATATTTGATACATAATTTGATATTTACTTTGCCTTTTTCAATGTTTTGCCTTTTTTTTTTTTGGCATTTTTAGGTATTTAATTAATTTTTAGTGCATATATCGATGTATCATTATATATTGTACAAGCTTTTAGTGTAAATTAGAAAATTAAAAATATTATATCCAGAAACATTGTGTTTATAATAAATATTTTCTTTAATAGTTTTTAGATATTTTTCATCCATACAAATGTCAATCGTTCTATGTATCATGCGATATAGTCATCACTCATCATCTATCTCTTGCGAATATCGAATGGTGTCCTACAGATATTCAAAAAAATAACAATTTATTACCTATACTCGTATTCATAATTGGTCAGTTGAAGATACCTATATTACAGAAATTTAATCCGTCGTTTCCCTATTTCTTGCGTAGTTGCATACTCTTAAAAAAGAATTTGGTCATTTTTAGAGAGTTTTTGATAGTATTTAGGTAATTTAAATTCGGGATCTATAAATAATATATTAATATATAATATATAATCTCCTTCTAATTTGACATTTTTATGTAGGTATACCGTTGGGATAAATCAGTTACACAGACGTTCGATGTCTATTGTGCTAATAAGAATTTTTTTTTCGTCTGCGCAGACTGCTGTGTTGTTTATTATTCGCTGATAAGTCTACGAGACTACGAAGAGTGTATTAATCCAAATAATTAGTGAATTGCACACACACACACACACACACACACACACACACACACACACACACACACACACACACACACACACACACACACACATATATACACATATAACATATACATATATATAAACTGATGAATAATCTCGTATTATTTCAATGTGTGTTTCGATGTGTGGGGGCATGAAACGTGTGGGACGGTACGTATATTATAAATTATTTTCTTTTAAAACCGTTCGTCCGTTCACATAAATATTACGTTATATATAAATATACACACAGACGATAGAATCAAATCATAATTTTTATATAAAAGAGTGTATCAGCGTATATACGCGCGAAAAACCTTTGATGGCCAAGGCGCCCAAGGGGTTGAAATAGAAAAAAACGTTAACAGCAGCGCATATAATATTATGCTATAGCGGCGACGGCGACAGTGAACTATTGCAATTGCAGACTGCAGTTATATACATATCTAGGCACTTACTCGGGTAGGTACCGCTTATATACACGCTGCACACACGAAATTGAAAATATTATATTATAACGACGTGGTTTGCAGTATAGACGATGTGTATATGGGGTACACACGGTTTCCCACACGCCGCGGGCCTACCACAATACGAACACTTGTGGCGGTAGTACACGTAATTTTTTTTTTTATATAATATAATAATATATAATATTATATATTGTTTTTTATGTCGTCCTAAAACAATAGCGCTCAGCCGCCGCGCATTTCCGGTGTCGACGACGACGATAATAATATTATTATTTTACACGCGCGCGCACACACACACACATACACACACATGCATGTACATAACTAGGTCTTACCCTAAGCACATACACTATATTACACTATATATAATCATATATAACATACGCGTATTATATTATTTTTTATACCTGCGATTGTGGATAGAACTGCAGCGGGTTGTATATACATATTATGATATACTTGCAGACATATAAATAATATATATATAATAATATATGTGTGTGTGTGTATATGTATATACTTCCTGTGTATACGTTGCAGCAGGAAGAAACGCAATTTCGGTACGATCAATTGTCCTTGTAAAGGACATATGGTAAGCACTGCTGCGCGATTATAATATACATATACGCGTCGCGTCAGTACATAACAAATGCACAGTGGCGTTGTTATGTATAGGTACATTGTACGGTTGCAGCCGTCTGTCCGAAATAACTGTTTTTTTGTTTTGTTTTGTTTTTTTGTTGTCTAGCGTTCGTTCTAAAGAGTATAATAAGACGCGTCGTCTAGTCGTCTAGTCGTCTACCGCGGTACGCTTACGGAGGACGTAACAGTTACTATTTTTAAGGGGCACCGTGTAGGCAATTTACAAGAATATTATAATCGGAATAATAATATTATTTTCTTGAAAGACAACAAAACCGTTTGAAAAGCTCTCAAAAGAACCCAATCTCTGACCACGTAAATGCGACGAACTTGCACTATAGTTTTACTACATGTAACCAAATATATTTACTCGAGACTTTTTTCCCCCGGGCCCCGAGACTTTTTTCTGTTCCCCGAAAATACCTACATCAAAACCGATGTGTCGAAAAGCGTTGGCAAAAAAGGCAAGCATCTTAGTAACAAAAAGCACTAATAAGTTCCTATACAAAATTATGTAGATACAGACACAGATAAAGATGAATATTTTTATTGAAATTAAGTTATAAAGATAAATAAATATTTTTTAATATTAGATTATAAGGTATTAATGGATTCATATTCAATATAATATTAAAGTATAATATAGCATTTCTGTTTTTTTCTTAAGTTCGTACTGCATACTTTTTTTGTACATTAGTCAACATTTTGATGCGGGACGGAGTTTATGGTGCGAAGTTACAAAAACTTACTTTGATTTAAATTCGTTTATATATTTTATAAATGATTTCAATTTTATAATTTGTTCTACGCATTTGTATTTTTGTAGATAATAAGTATACACACCTGTATAGGAGATGTGCTGTTGATAGGTGATCCGTTGGAGTCCTCCTCAAACAAAAACTGTAAATACACCTTTTTCATTTTTGACATAAAATTGAATCTGCAGCTCAGGCGCTGTAATGACGTTGTCATTAAAAATGAAATTGGTCAAAGGAGAGATATTGATAATTATAATATTGATCATTTCCAGGTGCCAGGAAGACTCACCTGAATCAGAACCGCCTTAAATCAATAAAAACCTAGTCGGTAATTCACTATCCCTTATTGAAGAGCTATAAAAAAATACTTAATATACCTATTTTATGTACATGATGAATGTGAAATACCATGTGAATAGGTATGTGAAGGATGTAAATTCTACCTTGAGTGAAGATGTTTATTAATAATTTCCAAAACCGTTGGATGTCGATGTCAGTATGTCAGGTATGGTTTATTTGGCCTATATCAAATGCATTAGGTATTTATAAGACAGATATCTTATCAGAATTCCGATACTCACATTTTTTAATTTTTATAGTGTCTAAAGAAACAATATTACCAGCAATCCGAATAACCGCACGATAACGATATCCTAGACCAATTGACGTGTTCGGATAATCCTCTTGCC
The DNA here is from genome assembly GCA_020882235.1 of Schizaphis graminum. Lineage (NCBI taxonomy): Eukaryota > Metazoa > Arthropoda > Insecta > Hemiptera > Aphididae > Schizaphis > Schizaphis graminum. The sequence continues at coordinate 66,571,964 of CM037032.1, forward strand.
GCACTAAATTAAAAAATCTAAAAAGCAACAGAAAATATTATGGAACGGCGTCAAAAGTAGTTTGGGAATAAGACTATTTTTCTACAAAACAAAAATAAACGCATACAGCAACGCCATCTATCGACAAGAGTAAACGTCACGTGTGCATCGTAGACCTATACACTAAAAGTTGGTTTACTCGTAAAGTTCAAAAAGACAACTACAGCCGACGATATTGCCGATGTTACCATCGTAGTTCGAAACTTCGAACCGGTTGCCCGGAAAACAAAAGTGGGTGGTGCTCGCTGGTAAGTGCCCATCATTTATCAGTGGTAACCTGTGAACATTTAAATTACATACTTCTTGGTCGAATTTTACGGCCTTTGATTTTGGATTTATACGTTTTTATCGTAAGTAGTCTCAGCAGATACCGAGTGGCCTGGGGGATACATATCAGATCAAAGGTACGGTTTCCCTGCAGCATCTAGCGTCAACTACTGGTCTGGACACAGTAAGCATCTGGATGAGGCGTCATGACGCCGTGCTATTCCACTCTGTGACGCTACAGGGAAATCGTACCTTTAGTCGTCGAGACTTATCGGATGTTTATTGAGTACCCATAATAAGTGTATATTAATGTTCAGCCGATGATCAATTACTTCTAAACGTTCTCCTAATTTTATTGAACTATTAAGTATAACTTGACATAGGCAATTGACACATTCAAAAAATAATCTTGATTTACCACGTTAACGAGTAGATGTCGCATGTTGTCATCATCTTACCAAAACCTCCATCAACGATAACAATAGATGGTTGAAGGCGAGTAAAATATTTTTAAGTGGATCACAAATATCATTAAATTATTTTCAATATTAATACAACACCAAGACCAATGGTCAAATCTATAAGATGGTCTCTAAGATTTAATATAGTAGCCTTTTAACATTTTTACAAACAATTATTGTGTTGTCCACCATCTTATGTTATATTATGCTCCAGAGTTATAAGTTATTATTTAGCATTTATTTACATTGAAACAATTACCAAAATTAAAACATTTTTATTCATCCGATTTCTTAACAATGAATATTGAATAACATAATAATATTAAATAAACAATACATTTTTTTTTTCAACAAACATAAACTGTACAGTTTTGTTGTTATTTGAGACCAATACTATATGTTTTAAAGTTTTTTTAAGTTTCTGAAGCATATTATTTTGCAACAAGCTCATACCACAAAAAACAAAAAATACACATATTATGAATTGGTAAATCATTGTCTAACCACCACAAATGTTTCACATTTTCAAACATAATTATAACTATAATTAGTCGATAAAATTAACAAACATTTCTATAATGACATTTAAATAGCTTAACAAATATATATTTAAATAATTACATCTTTAAATCATAATGGACATCTATCACAGACAAATATTTTTATGCGTTAAAAATAAAATAAAGTAGAAAAGTTTAATGACTAAAATATTTCCTATAAAGTATAAATAATTGGTAAAATTTGAGAAAAATTAATAATAAAAACAATTAACAAGAGGAGAAATATTAACATAAAAAGCGGTTTAATTGGTTATAGGGTATCGCATTTAAATGTTAAAAGAGTTGTATAAAATTAGTCGTAGAACCGTCTCGCCACGCAGGGTCATCAACAAGTTTTGCTCGACACAGTGGACATGTTTGCTCACGATCAAACCACTTGGCCACACAAGCTTCGCAGAATATGTGTTGGCATTGCAACAAAACAGGTGTGGCATACTCGTCATGACATATTGGACAATTGTTCCCAGCTATTGTCAGCTGTTCTTTACTCGGCGCTGTACCCAATGCCTAAAATTTGTAATTAAATTTTGTTAGGTAAGTAAATTTAATAATAGTAACAAATATATTTATTACAAAAACATAAATTTATCGTATGAAAGAAACAATATGATAACTGATTAATAAGAAATACAAATTTAATTTTCTTATACAAATGTTTAAAAAAAATATTTAATTGGACGTTAAATATTTACTTATTATGAATTTTCTTCCTAACACTATAAAATACAATAGGCAAAGTAGGGAATCATTATAAAATAACTATTTTCGAACAACAACCTAACAGATTGCTCTGCTCCATCAAAACTAATCATTTTTAATAAGGACAAGTACTTGAATAGTCTTAGAAAAAAATAAAATGTAATTGAATATTTTTACTTCAATAAATCCCATGATGTAAAAATGCAACTAGGGACTGATAATGATATGACTATATTAAGTTATAAATTATATTGAACTTACAACATTCTGAAGTAATTTGTATGAGGCCGTCCACCATAGTTTCACACAACCCATTAAATCAGTACCTTTTGACACCATGTAAGCAGCAGATAAAAATACACCAATAACCTTTTTCGGACCCTGATAAGATTCTAACATGTAATACAACCATGGTTGAATAGGCACACAACACCGGTATAATTGAGATGTAGCTTCAATGAACAAGTACACTTTTCCCTAAACAAAGAATATAAGAATACACATTTATTTATTTAAAATAATCATAATATATAGGTGTACATACTCGTTTAATAATTGGTAACATCTTAATTGGCATCATGATAATTATTATTTTAAAAATGATTGTTATTAATTTTAAAATGTAATCATCAACTGCTATTGACCATAAAAGATTGCTAATTGTCAAAGATTGTGTGAATGGAGGAATAAATATCAATCTGGAAATATAAACATAATTTATCAATTTAATTACAAATCTAATAATGAATAATTAATTCAAATTTAGTTTTTATATGAATTGTAATTACCCAAAATGTAAATTCATGTCATTGTAAAAGAAGTAGAATAGAAATACAGACATGGCCATATGACAAATAGCAAACAGTAAAAATCCAATACTGCGCTGTGATTGTTTGGCCACCTCACGCTTAACCACATTGTTGAAATAACGAAATGAAATAAAGAGCACCAAAAAGAGTAGAATAGCTGAAATCACAAGATACATACAAGCACGTTCGTTAGTCGAACCTTCAGGCCATATATCTTTTTTAGTCATGCTTACACAAACAGATGAACAGAGTAGCTGTTTAATTTACCTGGAATATGGTCGAATACAGCTTTTGATAAAAGTATCAATAAGAATGGAATGTATTTAAGAGCTACACTCAGCATTTGAGCGATTTCTGGGTTGTGCCGAAGAACATCGTCTTCGCTTTCTGAAAAAGATAAAGAATACAATTCAATATTAATGATAAATGAATTATGATAAGTGGGTACTAAAATTATATTATTATTAAGTACAATTTTCTTCAGAAAAATTAATATGTTAAATACTTAAACGTAGATTATACAATTTTGAATAATTCATGTTAAATATTAAGTTTTATAGTATTTAAAGAAAATCTATAGAGGGTATTTTAATTATGTATAGCATATACAATTAATTTAAATAATGAATATTAGGTTCTAAAAGAAGTAAGTGATGTTTTATAATTTTTGTGATAATTTTAAGTATTCATTTCTAACATAAAATCTTAACAATAAAAAAAAAATTCAAATTATTAATGTAAAAAATTAATAATAATAATAGAGTATACTACTGTTGTCTGTTACGACATAATCTTTGTATAATGTGTTGGTACACTGTAACCTTAATTACAAGCAAATTTAAATAACAATGCTTAAAAATTCATTTTATATTTTTATTTCAATAATGACAGTAATATTACATAAACCTGAATACTTGTATTACACATTTTTATATTTCAAGATTTCTATTATATTACACTTAATTTTAATGTTCTTTAAAAAATTTTGAAATATAAAAGTACTTAAAAAGTTAATAAATATTATTTAAGCAAAAACAAAAATCTCCAATAATTATAAAAATTAAATATTTTGTTAATTATTTTAATCATAAATTTACTAAATGTCAATGACAATATAATAATGATTAACATACCAATATTATTAATAGCACACCTATCTGTTATGTTAAATAATGTGGTGTGAGACAATTTTAAAACAAATACTAAATAATTAGGGATAGTAATAAAGAAAAAAATTATAACTACAGAATACTAAGATATTATTAGAATTAACTTATAACCCAAATAACTTACGGTTTTCATTGTTATTATTATTAGATCCATTAAGTGAAGATCCTCCTGGACTTTGAGGCAACTGTTCTACATTTAAATCTGAATTTGATAAATTCATATCTATTGCTACATCGTTATTTGGTTCAGTAAGTGATCTTTGAGTAGTTAAAGGCAGTCTTTGTGATACTGGAGTTGTTGCAACCGGTCTAACTTCTCCTATTAAAACCAATGGGTCTATTATTAGAAAATCATTCTTTATAAGTTATTATGATACACACGATACCTGTGGTTATGAAGTTTTGGTCTTCTGTTTCTGTCAGACTGGGTGGAGATAAAGGTAAGTGAGCATTATTGGTATTCAAATTCAACCAAGTAGGTAAGCTCAGGCGTACAGATGAACTGGGACCAAGTGGTTGTGGTGACCCAGGATCAGGATTTCGTGCCACTGTAATTATTGGTCGTAGTTCTTCAACTACATTGTGCACGTTGCTTCGAAACATGGCTGAACCTTCAGCTGCTCTACGTTCTATGTGCATCATAAGATCAGCCGCAAGGCTCATACGACGACTAGCAACTGGCACTGCCGCTCTATTATCTGTTTCCGATTTGTGAACGTAAAGATATTTGATAATATATACAGACAAACTTATTGACGATTACCATTATCAGACGCTGCAGTTCCTTGTTCATCATTTAAATTGGACATTGTTAAAATTTAAAACATAAACAATTGTATAATATAGTTCAAATATTATTTAATTTAAATTATGATCTTCATTATATTATTTGTTACACCAGAGAATAAAAGTATGACACATTACCCAATATATACATATTTGGGATTATAATATTGTAAACTGAACGTCAGAACTTCTGAATAAAATTAAATTACAAAGTATAAATACGTTTAATAGTTACAAGCAATGAGCTTATGAGTTGTTATGACATCATTATTACAAATTTTTTCTTATCAAATATTATATTAGTCATGTTTACTGATACACATATGTTTTTACTAAGATTTTTATCAACCAAGGTCATTTGAATAAAAAGAAACAAAAACACACGGTATCAAATTATTAAAAGATATTACTGTATTAAGTAGCAGTGCCGTACGTGGGCTTAAACATTCATACGAAAATAAAAAATAATTTAAAAACATATATGTATACACATACTATTTAAAATAAAAGATTTCGGGGTGGGCTTAAGCCCAAAAGCCCTACTCCTGGATACGGCACTGTTAGGTAGACTTGTATACTTAAATGTTTAAGAGCTGATGAGTTACAACTTACAACTTATAAGTTAATAGCTATGTATACTAATCTATGGTTATAGTTAGGTATTTATTTCAAATTCGGAAAATATAAATTCAAAAAATCGGTAAAATCGCTCTACTGTATAGTAGATGTCGATTATCGAGGATTCGAGTGTTTCGAGTGTACCTCTGAATACCTCCTCAATGTAATCATTGTAATCGTAAGAAATGTGATATGTTTGAATTCAATGTTCATTATATAAATACTAATAAAATAATATCAATTTTGAAAAGAGATTATCTGTCAATAGTGTCAACTTTTATTCTTAAATATATGATCAGGGTAGGTAAAAGATGATGTGCGTATCAGGTTCCTCCCCTTTATTTTGTTTTGTTTAAATCAAAAAAGTGAAAACAATAAATTTCAAACAATAGTAATATAAAGAAAATAATAATTACAATTATTTATCTCCCGGGGGACTGAGAGTCTGAGAATAAATTTCTACAATCTTTAATATAAAAATTTGAATAAGTTTGTAGGAACGTCGAACAAATTGTGAAAACTTATGAAACAAATCCAACTAAATTAAATACGTCCGAAATATCCTATAGGGTTGTACTGTTTTTTAGAAAATGCTTAAAAATATAATATCATCGTTCATATTCATAAAATATATACCCATATTATATAGGTATAATACCGATATTAATAACATTATTAACTCGTATTTCATATATTTTACAAAAATATATGATATAGGTATAGAGCACCATATGGTGGCAGTGGCAAATGACGATATAAAAATTTGATAATGTATTTAAAACTATATTATTATGTATAATTTATAATATCTAATTACTGATTTTACCTTGAAAAACCCCGGATCCGCGATGGTATAGTTGAATAATGATATGCCAAGGAAAAAAAAATTTAGGTAGAAATATTATAGATAAACATATTTTAGTTGTACGTACTATATTTTTACTAAATAAATTAGTGCGAATTATATAACTACATTACACGTACGAACTATAATATAATTAGTTGAAATATTTTATTCTATTCGATTATAAAATACTGTCAAACTTATACTGCTATACTTAGATAAAAATAATTAATATAGTAACGTTATCTAAAATTGTTCACAAATACGAATATTTTCATAATTATTACGAACTAATAACTATACACTAAACGGTCAAGTATTGTTGAATTATCATTCATTTATAGGTACATTTATAAATGTATTGACAATAACTAATTTAAACTCACACATTCTACAAAATAGATTAATAGAATGCCGATATATACAATATACAAACAGATTTTATTTTTGAGATTATTTTTCGTGCACACTCACTATCCTAAAACAAATTCGTATAAAATCTAAACCACTACTATAGTTATTGATATTATCGCTAAAGTACTTACAGAAAATTTTATCTTATTACAGCGAATTTAATCAATGATACAATAAGTAATAATTATTATTAACAATAGTTGGCCTAAGTCGATACCTATACAGGCTAATAAAAATTTAAAAATAATTGTAATGTAAATATATTTTTAGTTAGGTTTCATTATTATATAACTCAATACTATTTTTTCTCAATAAATACATTATGTCTATATTGAAGAAAAATGCCAAAATGTGCATAAATTTAAATTTGTATTTTAGTTTTCTGGATTACAATCAAAACTTGTAGCTGATCTAGCTACTTTTTGGGTTTTAAATAAAAAACATGCAAATGCGTATAAAATATAAATCCAGCTAATCCGAGGCCTAGTAATTATAATTCATCAACAAGGGATGGGTTGCCATTCCAAAAATGAGTTATATAGATAATCATACATGTTACAAATGTAACAAAAAACGCAAATTGTCTATTTTTTTTCGATAGACTAAAAACGCAAATTCGTTTGGCTCTTTTATACCTTAGGCCTTAGTAGTGGGATGAAACTATGAAAGCGCAAAAAAATTATATTAACTGATACAATATTGTGCCCGTTTGTACACGATAAAATTTACTTTCCAAAAATATAATTATACCCCTAAATTAATATTCATGGTATTGCCTTAAAATATTTATGATAAACCTACATTTTTATTATCACTGCTTTTTATTACCTTGACAAAATTGGTTTTTCAAATTGTTTTACCTATGTTGAAAATAAATACGTGTTTATTGAAAACGAAAAACGTAATGTTATAATTTCATATTTCTTGTCACATAATATTATAATATATATTAAGCCGTAAACCGTAAATGTATAGATTATAATATTATACCTACAAGGCTACAAAATATGTTGTTATATTTTTTTCAAAAGTGCTTTTTTAAGTGTGTTAATCAGGGACGACCGCATACAAAATGTCGGGTAGCGAGGTTTGAAAAAATGTCATAATTTTAGTATTATTATATTATGTTATTGATAAATACATTATTATTATTTATTGGTATATTATTGATATTTCGTAGGGAGGTGAACTCTTCACAATAAATAGTTCGTCGTCGACATGTCCTGGTTCGGGTTTATCCAATGTAATATAGTGATGTTCGCTATACCTATACGGCTATACTCCATCCCAAAAGAGAATAATCACTTTTCGCGCACATAGACCTGTTTCTCCTACCTAAATCAGGCTGACGGATATGGACGGCTGCGCGGACATGGACGAAAACCGGTCGTCCGACATAATATTCTCTTTTGGGATGGAGTATACTTATGTCAGATTTTGTATTTGATATTTATTCGTGTCCATTGTCCAAACGTCTATTGCTGGACTTTAAGTATGGTAAAATATAGAATTAAAAGATCAATAGAAGTCATGTTTATTTATTGAGCATTTATTATGGAATTGTTATTGTTAATAGTTATTTCCACGGTGAAACATGATAATATAGGTCGTTGCAAACGTAAGAGCTAATGTCATGTTAATCTAAAGATACTTCCCACACCTAAAGTAGGTAGTATAGGTTTTTGAAAGTTCCTGTCACCAATGGAGTGACACAAATAAAAACACACACATTCATCGATTCGCTCAAAATCGAATATACATATAGATACTAAGACCTAGGCATTAAGCCACTAAACAAAATACACATTACTATTCATACTACATAGACATAGTCACATGTAGAATACCTATACGAGTATAATATATATTATATACTATATTATAATATAATCAGAGCCGTACCGTGGGGGGGGCCTAGGGGGCATCCGCCCCGGACGCATGGTTTGAAAGGGGCGCCAAAAAAATTGAAATGCATAATGATAAATAAAATAAGGGGTGAATATTTTTAATTTTGCCCTGGGCGCCAAATCTTAACGGCACGGCTCTGAATATAATGTATACGTATACTATATAGACATAGACTATAATAATATAGTCATAACCATTAGGCAATAACAAAAAAAAATGGTGGTGATTGTTAAGAGGTCAAACAGGGTGTATTAAAATATCACCTACATAAAAAATAATATCATAAGCACCCCGTTTCAAGTTATACATTTCAAAAGACACGCATCAATTAAATAGTGGCTGATTTATGGACCTCAGGTATGGGAGAAGAGCCAAGAGGACCATCCTGGTCTCTACACCCTGTAGTTATTCAGAGAGTAACCTTCAGCGCATACTCAGATGTATACCAGAGCCGTTGAGTCTACGGCACTTGCATGAGTGCATGACTCTCTACTCACACTTGTACATTTTATAAAAATAACTGGTGTTCATTAAAAAAAACAAACTATTTTCAATTACAATATTGACTGAACAATCATTTCGAATTAACGACTTGAAAAGACAGAAAATAAGCACGCTACACCATATTCTATTACAAAATCAACGATTATACATTGTATTGCAACAATAATTAAGTAATAGGTGGTATTGCCGGTATTGGTATGTATAGGTTATATTATACAATTAACCTAGGGTATAAGCCATGTTGCACAATGTTAGTGCATCTATTACAATTGTGTATAGGTTTAATTAATTCATAATATATTGTTATATCCTAATATTTATCTACATATGGATAATAGTCATAGACATTAAAATAGAAAAACATGTGAAACAACAATAATCCGCTTTGTAGATTTTTGTAAAATTATATTATTTTTATTATAATATAAATTACAATTGTTGCATCATACAAAATATAAAAGAGTTAGGTACTAATTTACTATATATTATATTTATACACAGGTGTCAGGTACCCATAATCAAATAAAAATTGAACTATGATACTGTAAGCATGCAGTGACTAAATAATAAATATCGATTAAGTGTGAAATAACTTATTAATTTATTATCGTTGTAACTTATTATTAATAAAAGGTAGATAGGTATAAAAATACAACGACCGATAATAATTACACGTATACATCGAATATTATATATTTATATGATGCAAAACAACATATGAAATATATTTAACTATACCAATAAGTAGGTTATAATAGATATAATATAAATATTTAAATGTTCATAGGAAACTTAATAAAATATTTAATTAAAATATAGGTACACCTAGGTATATTTCATATGTTGTATGCAGTGTACTTATTATTATAATTAATAATTGTCAAAACTTCCACAGACACAAATGTGCTCAACAAAATCAATAGATACTTTTATTACTATTACATCATGTGATTTAACTTTTAGTTATCAACAATTTTTTGAAGGTTAAACCAGTCGGGTTGCACCTATCATGGGCATATGATAATTGATAGTATCTACAAACAATTTACGTATTTCATAGTTTCTATAATAATATACACTCGCGTAGATAGTTAAGTGTTATTTATATAGTATTATATAATACACATTAAAACTGTAGGGTGACCAAATTAAAAACTGGGAATATGGGACAACAAAAGTATTAGGGAGGGTGTTTTTTTTAATAATAAATAACAATACATTAACCAATTATAAATATTTTTACTAAAAAAATTATTAAACAGTAAACAAAATAAAACCTAGTAATCCATGTAACTAGTAACTATCCTAGGTAACATTTGTTTTTAATTTTTAAATGACTAAAACAACGGTTATTTGAAACTCGCCAATACGACTTTATACGGCAGGGGTGACCAAACGGTCTATCGTGGACAATTTCAAAGTCGATTATGTTAGAATTTATGTTTAGAACCTCGCGCACGAAAATTAATTGATGTTGTAGTAAACAAATTGTTAATAAAATAATAACTAATAAGTTTTATCTGCATAATTTTCTATGGAAGTCGATCCTCAAAAGTTTGGCCGCCCCTGTATACTGGATATATTATTTAAATATGGAACGTTTCGATAGCATTCGTCGAGACAACGGGTTTTTTGAAATAAGGAACTTTCCCGTATAATACGGGTCGTTTGCACTGTTTGCAAGCCACACTATATGCCAGGCCAATGGCTTAAAATGTCAATTCGTACTGTGATCTGTGTACACTGTGTACAGTCTATACCAGCTGTTTTGAGAGTTCCGTGTAAATTTAAATAATTCGATTATTATATTATGTGTTACTTAGAATTTATACATTTTTAATTTATAAGGTTAATGCAAATGGTTATAGAAAATGACAATTAATGTCATAGTACCGACTTCTAATAGATCAATTAGTATCCATATTATATTATTATTAATTTAAATTAGGTACATATAAATTACCAAGTTTTCATATTTGTAACAATTTTGTTAATATTTAGAACTCTAACACCAACATCTCCAGTATTTCAATAGTGAAATGATTTTAAAACAAAATAATAAATTACAAGTAGGGCTAAAGACTTTATGCCCTAAAGAACCACTAAATATGCTATTAAAATATGCATTAAAAATCAAATAAAAATCATAGTACTGAATAAAATCTCGTCATCTTAATATCTAGATAATATTTACAAAATTAGCAAAGTTACAAAGTTATAAATTGTTTATTATTTAGAATTCAAAAAAGGGCAAATTCAACATGATGTATGACAAATCAAGACGATTTTTGGACAAATTAGAACAAAGTATTTTAAAATGTGACTTGGGAATAGAAAAAAATATTAAAGGTGATATAATGCCAACATAGTAGAAAGGTTATCGATTACTCCAAAGTAAGTAGCGTTATTTTTATTTGAATAGTTTCATACTTTATTATTTTTTTCTTTATGGATTTTTCAATAAAAATAAAAAATCAAATACTTAAATTCAATAAATAAATTGATATTATACAAATGATAAACATCAAGTAGGTAAGTATCTATCATAATCATATTTAAACAAAATAATATTAATATCTGTGATTAATAAAATAAAGTTAATGTAGTGAGGTGGCCTGCAGTTATTACTAGTCGAGAATTTCTTTCTCGGAAGTCTATAGCATAGGCTATAGTCGTTAGTTGTAGACAATGTTACTTGTTAGGATAGTTGATGGATGTCACTTGATATTGAATTGGTTGTAGGGTCAGTGGCGTATCTAATATCTACGATTTTGGCGCCCCTTTTTTTCTCAGTTTCCTTTCACATTGCCACAAAAAACTTTTAAGCCCCTATCTAATAAGAAAATTTACTTTTTCTCTTTATTACAAGTGATACCCCAAAATGTATATTTTTAGAGAACACTTTTATTTTACCATTACCATTCTATTCATTCCTAATAAGAAAACTGAAAAGGTCAACCTTTATAATTAATAACATAAATTATAATTTCAGATCTTACCATTTTTAACATAATATATAATAACCACTAAACCACAATATAATGAAGAATTTATGATACAGGTTATCACTTATCAGTTATTCAGTTATCACTAATATATTTTCTCAATAAATCCAATAAAATAAAAATATATATCCGTCATTTTCCAATAGATGTTCCCAAAAATGAAGTTGGAAAAGCTAATCGAAGAAAATGTATTGTATGCTCTTTAAATAATAAAAGAAAAGACACGTTATATATGTGTGTTTTATGTGATGTTGGATTATGTGTAACACCTTGTTTTGGTATTTATCATACAAAAACCCATTACAAAGCTACTCAATTATTATATTAAATTTGTTATTAAAAAAAAATAATTTACCGTTGGTTTTATACTATTAATAATTTATTATTTAGGAGTGTGTATAATATAATTTTTTATGGTTAATATTGTTTATTATAACTGTTTTATGAAAAATTTGTAAATTTTTTTTTTAAATACTTTAACTGTTAAAAATAAATGTATGACATAGAAAAATCTATAATATTTCATTGATTTTGTGCTTTAATTTATTTAGCGGAGTACATTTTGAGAAACCCTGGCTAAGAGTTATACAATAAATTAGCAATAACTTGGTAAATTTTGTTCCAATTTTTTTTTTTAATTTTTTCAGATTCAGTGAGTAGGTATATATCTATCTTTTTAAGGTGGAAATACCAGTTAAATAATTTATGAAATATAATCAGCACAGAGCAGTTGCATTAGATTTTTATGGTCAGCAGTGAAAGGGTTAACTTCTACAACAGCGTCCCTTTAAGGGACTCAGAATTTGGCGCCCCGGGGCAATTGCCCTCTGTCGCCCCCCCCTAGATACGCCACTGTAGTAGGGTAGACAATACGGCGAAGTTGATTCGGCGGGACGTTTTCTGCCATATTTCTGCACCAGATATCAAATAGATAAATGATAACTACATCATGTATTGCCTTCATTCTCGGTAATAATGATAAAAGAATAAATGTACGTCATCACCATCTTCATTCTAGGATATAACCAAAACTTTTAAAAAATTTACTGCTGTAAAAACGAAGGAAAAATACTGTTAAAATTTAATATATAATATAATATCAACACCCAGTTTTCTTTTAAAGAAATAAAAATAAAGCTAAATAAGTGTCAAGTGGATCATTGTAATTATTGTAATAGATGTGTTAAATTTATATTCATTGTTTTATAATTTTATATGAAATTTTGGTAAATGAACAACTTATATGGACTTTTATGTTCAATTTTCAACAATATTGAGTCAAAAAATATTATCAACATTTCACATATATATAAATTAGCCCGTAAAAACCATTTTGCGCGGGAAAGAACCGACTAACCGAGTAGGTAATAGTTATAACTAAGAAACGAAATTTTCACCATATAAAAAATAGAAGAATAATAGATTTTGAAACAATGAGGAATATTTTTGTATAAGTGATATCAAAAAAATAAAAACGATATTGCACAGACAAAATTATCTTTATTATGTGGTGAAAATTTCGTTTCTTAGTTATAAACTGTAACTTTCTCGGTTCTTTCTCGCCCGAACCAATTTTTGCATAAACATTTCAATTTTATTAAATATTTTTTGCTGTAATGTGCTACTGCAGCCTACGGTTGTTGTAATAGCGAACTCGATTTTACTGTAGTATTGTTACGTCAAGCACGGAGCAAGACGCACTCAGTCTGGCGGTCTCTTGACTATGTAACATTACGTATTATACTTTTCTGGAATGAAAATAAAAATTAATTCTGTATCCGAATAAATAATGTTTTTTTTATTATTTTTATAAAGTTCTATATTATATTATAAGGCTGAAATAAAAATAATCAATTTGCATGAGCTATTAGCAACATTATTTAGATTATAAACGATTTGTTTAGTAGGATTCATTAGTGAATTGTAATTTATTGACAAAAGTGTTCTCATAAGTTATTGAAAAATATATGAAACAGATATTTGAAAATAAAACAATTATTTTTCTTTCTTTTGAATTAAAAGTTACTTATACCTATTACTCTAAAAAAACAAATATTTTAAAATCAATTTATTTTATTTTCAATCTTAAGTGCACAGACTGTACTTAACGTATCATTGGAAGATTAAGAAGAATTCATAGAAATGGATGGACTAAGAACATCTGAAGAATTAGATCTAATGAAGGCTGTAGACAAAATAGCAGAAAAGGTAGATGAAATGCATGCACAAGCACAATCTTATAATAACCGTTAACATATTGCAGGCACTACTAATAATATGTACATAATATAATACATTAATATTTATATTTAACTAAGGCCGGGGCTATACACGGCGTATTTCGCGACGTTTTTCGATGGACTAACTATACAAGGCGTATCCGTCGAGCGTATTCCGCCGCGTATATCTTCAATATTGTACAATATCTAAAAAATTATGGTATAAACGCTACATTTTCCGTCACCAGTCAGTGGCGTAGCCAGGGGGGGTTTTGGGTGTTGAACCCCCCCCCCCCCCTTCTGCCGTATTTTTATTAAAAATATAATGTTTATAATATAGAAATACAATAATTTATTCGTGGCGAAATGTATTCTGTTATGCTGTATTCACGTTATCGACTGCACTGGTGATAATAATCATTATTATTTAATTATTTTATTAATTCAACAGGGTTGTAGATTTATTTTATTTTATTACTAACCCCCCCCCTCCTAAAAAAATCCTGGCTACGCCGCTGTCACCAGTACATCCCATTCTAATTATAACAATGTAAAATTAGGAGTTTGCGTTTTTATTATTACGGCGTTCGTCCACCAAAACGCAAGCCGACCGGCGTTTTCATCCGCGACGTATATCCGTTGTGTATAACTATACTCCGATATAAGACAATGAACCTTGAATTCGACGGAAAACGCCATGGATATGCCGTGTATGGGAGCATACTACTTGCGTTCGAAATTATTATCAGTAGGTGAGTTGCGTCCCGCAAAAAAAAGATTCAAAAAGGCCATAGCCTATTTGCGTCCCGGTATACATTTTTTTATGACCTAATTGCGTTCCGAAATACCGATATAGTCGATATAAGAATGTTCATTGATGATACAAATTTAATTTATAATAATAATAGTATAAAAATTCATGTTATAATAAATTATCAGTTCAATTCTATCGGAATAATAATAATAAGTAATACAATTCAAATATAGTATAATATAATAAAAAATAATAAAAAAGTCATATGTTATGTTAATAACTTTTAATAATAATATTCTGTAGTAATAATAAATTGTCATGTCATGATATACGTTATATTGGTTGAAATTTAGACGAAACGTTAATAATAAAATTTAATGGTGAAATTTCGTTTTTTTTTTTAACTTTCGATTTGTTTATTTAAGTATTCTTATTTTAAATGTTTTTTTTTCTATAATCTTAATTTTAGATTCTGAACGGAGTGATGAATGTATTGATTTTACATTGATGTATGTTTTTTTTTGTGTCTATGTACAGCATAACTAGTCGAAATAATGCTTCAATTTCAAACTTTGGGGGCGGATTCCGATGGCAAAGTGGATATCCTTGGTGCATTATAGAGGTCAAAACTAAACAATTTCCAAAAGTTTTCAAAAAAATTGAATTTTTTATTTTAGCTATTATTCAAAAACGAATCGATGTAAACACTTGAAATTTTCACCAAATATTTATATTAGCGTTCTCCATACTCAGTTAAATTTTCAAAGTATTTTGACTTTTTTTGAGCTATTTATAGACAATTGAAATTTTAACTTTTTTTAAGTATTTTTTTTTTAAATAACGATAAAAATTTTTTGGCCGACCAGAAAATCTTGAAAATTTAATACAAGGTTTATTATAAGTTGTTCTTAAAGTGATAAAAAAAAATCCGAGATCGTTTGTCACATTTTTTTTTTATAAGTGCTTAAAGTTCGAATTTATACGAAATATGTCGAAATTGCGAAAATTTGCAAGTAATTTTGTGGTTGAAAAATCGTAAAATTTTTTTCTTTTATAACTAAGTTTTGAAAATTTGGTACAAGGTTCTCCATAAATTTTTCTTCGAATATCTGTAAAAAAAACTCTACCGGACTAAGACAAAACATTTTTAGGAGTGTTTGAAATTAAAATTTTTACAAAACCGCGTTAAATAACGGTTTAGCCTCAAACGATTTTTGATATTTGTTGTTATTCAAATAGTATAAGTCAGGGATGGGCAACTCAAAGTTACTATAGGACCAATTTTTAGAAATTTAAAATATAGCGGGCCAGAGCAAAAAAAAAAATGGTCATTCAAAATATACATTTTAAATAGTATTTATTTTTGTTTATAATGAAATAGAGTATACCTAAATAATGCAATTTGAAAATGTAGTGCGGGCCAGATAAAAAAGGCTCGCGGGCCGCCAGTTGCCCACTCCTGGTATAAGTCGTTAGATACTTGAAAATTTCACCAGTTATTTAGATTGGCATTTTTTAACGTGATTTGATTTTCAAAATATTTTGACATTTTTGAACTATTTATAGACAACTGAAATTTTCAATTTTCCTAAGAATTTTTTTTTAAAGTGTCGTTAAAATATTTGAAAAATTAATACAAAGTTCCTCATAAGTTATTCTTATGGCGATAAAAAATTATAAGAATACACAGGCACAATTTTTTTTTATTAGCATTTGAAATTCAAATATTGACAAAAATTCGTCAAAATCATGAATATTTTTAACTATTTGGTAGTTAAAAATTTATAAATAGTTTACTATCAAAAACTAAGAATTGAAAATGTATTACTATGCTGTCCATAAGTTAAGCTTAGAATAATTATAAAAAAGTTTGAGAATTATTCAATTTAAAAAATTTTACGAATGTTTAAAGTTTTAATTTTAATTTGAAATAAAAAATACACGAGTAAAATAACGTTTTACTACTAAATAATTTTCGATTTTTGTTATTTTTAAAATATTACCAAACGTAGGATCTTGAAAATGGAGAAAAGTCCGAAAATGTATCAATTAAATAGTTTTTGGAAATATTTAGTTTTCTGTGTGCGTTGATATTGCCGCGTGTATATGCCGCAGGCACTCATCTTTACAACCACATTGCTTCTAACAACTACTGTAGTAGCTTGTCGTATACTCCGATTCCTCGAAATGCACTATAAATGAGCACATAAAATATTTAATAATACATACTTTATTTAACATGCGGTGTTCAGTGGCAATCGAATCACACAATCACCACCACTGACCCCTGTCCTGGAGTTTCCATCCTCCTTATATACTAATAACATTATATTTTTTATGTTTTAACCTAGTTATCTTATTGACAAAGCATAAATTATATTATGGTTGTCTTACCCTAGCTACATTATGTTTTATTAAATTGTTATTTTAACCTACTTGTAAATTTTGTTTAACTTATTTGAAATAGTTGTGCAATTTTACTTATTACCTATACTTATGAAAATTCTAAAACCAACCTGAATTGTTATCATGATAATAATTTGAAAATATAGTATACTAAATAATGTTATTAAAAGCCATTTGGCGTTAATTATATATAAATATATAAATATACAAAAATATTGCTTAGACACCACCTAAGGATGGAATGTCCGAAGTGCTTGCGTACATACAAGCTGATGACTCAGTACCAGCAGAACAGAATAAAAATATATCGAAGAACAGAGTTAATTTGCGATACACAACCAACATAAATTCTTGGGAAAAGGAATTTACCCCAATTAATCAGAGTAGCTCCAAATTAGGAGACAATACCAATCGATTGATAAGGAGTGATAACGAACGATCAAAATTTAAGCCAAATCCGATAGCTGAGGATTTTTTATGTTCAATTCAACCCATCAATTTGAACAAAAATCTTTTAACTAACAAGATCCCTGATCCCAAAATTAGTAAATATATTTCAAAACATTATATACCCGAAAAAAATATAAAATATTTATACTCGTTCTTAATCAAATACAATTTTAAATGTTATAGATGAGTTGCCGGTATACGAGTCTGTTGCTTGGCAGAGTAACTCTTCTTTAGAAGTTGATAGTAATCTATTGAAAAGGAGTGATAGCGAACGACCAGAACTTAAGCTAAATCCGATGGCTGAGGAGTTCATCCCAATTCGTCAGAGTAATTTCACTATTGATGACGATCGTAATCTATTGATAAGGAGTAATATCGAACGACCAGAATTTAAGCTAAATCCTATGGCTGAGGAGTTCATCCCAATTCGTCAGAGTAACTTCACTATTGATGACGATCGTAATCTATTGATAAGGAGTAATATCGAACGACCAGAATTTAAGCTAAATCCGATGGCTGAGGAGTTCATCCCAATTCGTCAGAGTAACTTCACTATTGATGACGATCGTAATCTATTGATAAGGAGTAATAACGAACGACCAGAACTTAAGTTAAATCCGATGGCTGAGGAGTTCATCCCAATTCGTCAGAGTAACTTCACTATTGATGACAATTGTAATCTATTGATAAGGAGTAATAATGAACGACCAGAACTTAAGTTAAATCCGATGGCTGGGAAGTTCATCCAAAATGGCAAGAGTAACTTCACTATTGATGCCGATCGTAGCCTATTGATAAAGAGTGATAACGAACGACAGAAATTTAAGCGAAATCCGATGGCTAAGGATTTTACGCCAAATCGTCAAAGTAACTCTACTTTAGAAGATGATAGGAATCAATTGATGAGGAGTGATAACGAGATCCCCAATACTGATATTGGTAAATTTATTTTGAATTATATTTATATTTTTTCATTGTAAAAAAAATTGTAATCGTTATAGATGTGATGCAGTTGAACGCTTCAATCCTGGTACAGCATAACCCTTTGTCGTTAAATTTTATAATTTCGTTAACTTTTTTACTCACGGTATTTAATACGTGTCAATTCTTTAATCGTTTCATTATCCAGGGTTCGGATTTAAAAATTGTTGTTTTTTTAATATTTGCTCTATTTTTCCTTATCATTTTTTGGATTTGAACATATATTTTCCGAAGAATTCCCCATTGCTTATAGAGTAATAAGTTTTTAATCATTCCCAATTTTATTTGATCATTTAGACAAAGCCGATTTTTCCGGTTTTCGTTAGCATTTCTCTAAATATATTTCATTAAACAATTATTGAATAAATCATTGTCTCTGATTTTTTTCGTTGACATTGTAATAGCTTTTATTAAATTTGACATGTTTAGTTTAACTTAGACTAGGGTAAATTCTACTCAACTCAATAATTATTTTCGAAACATCACACTCACTCGAAAGTACATTATAAATAAGCTACACTTATAATTATTTCGTGACTGCTGTTTCTATAATGTATTATGCGTTAAATATGTTTAGCCTACTTTGTCATGTCACCCTACTCTTTAGCGAAATGTGGTGTTTTTGATACTAGCTTCACTTTCAATTTTTAAGTTTGGCATGTTTAAACAAGTTTAAACGTTTTAATAATCTTCAATTAACCATTTTTAATGCAATACCCTCCCCCCAATCTCTCTTATTCTATTGTACTACTTAACTCCTATATACTCTGTCTAGTGAGAGAACGCGCCGCAGATCAACCAAAATCATCAGTTTTTCTGCGCATTCTCCAATATGAAGCTATGAACTAGGCGTGCGGCAGTATTCCAACCGGCTCGAGACTATTTTATAAAAATTAGAAATGTGTATATGACTATTTATATCTAGGTGGTGTAAAAAAAATAAAAATTATAATTTATAAAAAATTTTATTTTAATATACTAAAAAACATCTTACACATTTTATTTTAATATAAAAAATGTATTGGATTTTAGAATAATAATATTTACAGAAATATATTACTGTGAAATTTGGGCTTGTTTTTCTTTACGGCCGCAGTACAAATATAAATTTCGAATGTGGCCCGCAAGTTGAAAAAGGTTGGGCGCCTGCCATAAACGAACCAGTTTTGATAGCATGGAGACGTGGAGAGTTGTGCAGATTCAGCGCGTTCTCTCGCTGGACAGACTATAGTTGATCTTGACACGGTCACGGTAGATGACGGTCGCCGGTACAAAATACAGGCACCGCAGTGACCAGTCAGCACCTTTACCAACCTTCGCCACTGGCAACAACGACACGACACCGTCGAATCTCCCACCATACCGCTAAGACGCAGGGCAGGACGGGAAGATAAGTTATGGCCTTAGTTTAGGTTAGGTTAGGTGTTTAATAATGTCAAAGGTAATAAATATTTAGGTGAAAATAGAATTCAGGCAGAGTTATTAAAAAAAAAGAATGGAAAAAGTTAGTTTTTTTGACTATTGGGATTTAATCACAAAAATAAACCGGTTTAGGGAAAGATCACCAAATATTGAAAAACAGCGATATTCTGCCCAATACACTAAAAAGTGAATACTAATTATATAACAATTGGAGGTATTTTCCTGCTATTTTCCTGGGCAGACCAAATCGAAATAATCAAGGTAACTTCATGATAGAAAAGTCAAATAATCAAATATTTATACTCGTTCCTAATTCAAATACAATTTTAAATATTATAGACGAGTCACAGATGTACCAGTCAGTTGCTCGCCAGAAAATCCAAAAAATAATGAAATAGAGAAGTCCTGACTATAATTCAAACATATAAGTGCTATGTTGCACTGGGACCGTTCCTACGAGGACGGCGCGGTGGTTGTCGGCCGAGATTTACGAAGTGGTGAAAATATAAAGGTTACCCTGCACCGGATGGTATCACAATAATATAAACAATTTATAGCGGCATGCGCTCACAATTGTAATAAATAATACATAGATTAGCATATATACAATAAAATACTAATAAATAAATAACCACGTGATCAAAAACAAATACAAAATATAAAGGCGGCGGGCGTGCGTAGACAAGGCCTGCAGCACAGGCCGAACGCTGGAGAGAAAAGAGGCAAAGAACAACCGCGATCAGTTAAAGATAATAATATAGTTATAATATAATAATATAATAGTAGTTATAGTAGTAATAATATATAATATATTATATTATACTCTGATTCATCTGGTACCTCTGTATGAAGCAAAAACATGACCGCTATGAAAACTAGACATGAACGAATGTTCAATAATTTTTTTTTTTTTTTATTAAACTATCATAAATTATATAGAATACAAATAAATTCAAATATTTTACATGATTATCTATCTCTTTTAACCTTTTATAGCTTGTGTTAGAGATAGAGAGTAATATTATTAATTAAAAAAAAAAAGTAGGTAAGTGAGTATCGCTCTGCTGTACATTAGGGGGTGGGGTGGACATCGGATTAGGGTAGGTTAAATTTGAGTGCAATGATAGGTATCATTGTATACGAAAAACGATTCAGAACGGAGATGATTTGTCAGTCTAGGATATATTATACTTAAATATTGTCATATATTCTATTTTGAAAAAAATTCAAACATTTAAGTAAAAGTTTCAAGATTCTACGTTTGGTATTTTTTTAAAAATAACAAAAATCGAAAATTATTTATTAGTAAAACGTTATTTTACACGTGTATTTTTGATTTCAAATTAAAATTAAAACTTTAAACACTCAAAATTAACACTTTAAAAATTTTTTAAATTGAATAATCCTTAAACTTTTTTATAATTATTCTAAGCTTAACTTATGGACAGCATAGTATTAAATTTTCAATTCTTAGCTTTTGATAGTAAAATATTTATAAATTTTTAACTACCAAATAGTTAAAAATATTCATGATTTTGACGAAATTTTTGTCAATGTTTGAATTTCAAATGCTAATAAAAAAAAATTGTGCCTATGTATTTTTATAATTTTTGAATGAAAGTTAGAACGAGTTATGTGGACCCTTCAATTAAATTTTCAAGAAATTTGTCTCAGCTAAATTTTTTTTATCAACATTTATAAAAAAAAAATATAAAAAAATTTCAGTTGTCTATAAATAGCTCAAAAAAAGTCAAAAAATTTTGAAAATCAAATCACGTTAAAAAAGCGGGTAAGTGGGTATCGCTCTGCTGTATATTAGGGGGTGGGGTGGACCTCGGACTATGGTAGGTTAAATTTGAATGCAATGATAAGTATCATTGTATACGAAAAACGATTCTGAACGAAGATGATTTGTCAGTTTAGGATATATTATATTTAAATATTGTCATATTTCTATTTTGAAACAAATAGTATAGTTTTTATATGTTACTATGGTTACTTTATAGTATCTGTTTATTAATAAAAAAAGTATTAGTCAACATACGGATAATGAGAGTATGAAATTTAATTTAAATTTTGAAATATTTCGTATAAATTCGAACTTTAAGCACTTATAAAAAAAAATTGTGACTAACGATTTCGGATTTTTTTTTATCACTTTAAGAACAACTTATAAGAAACCTTGTATTAAATTTTCAAGATTTTCTGGTCACCCAAAAAATTTTTATCGGCATTTGAAGAAAAAAAACTTAGAAAAGTCGAAAATTTCAATTGTCTATAAGTAGCTTAAAAATGGTCAAAATATTTTCAAAATTTAACTGTAAAGAGATAACCATAATATAAACATTTGGTGAAAATTTCAAGTATTTGCAATGATTCGTTTTTGAGTTACAGCAAAATCAAAAAATCGATTTTGTCGAAAAGTGGTTTTTCGTAAAATTGCCGTTTTTCTGTCACTTTTTTTTTGTTTTTCTCGATTTTTTTGAAAACTATTTGAAAATTTTACTTTTGACCTCCCTAAAGTACCAACTAGATTCAATTTCCTATTCAAAGAGGGGCTGAAGGCAAAAATCGGAGCATTATTACTGCTCCAAATGTTGTCGTCAGACACAAAAAAAAAAAAAAAAAAAAAAAAAAAACACACATCATAGTAAAAGCAATACATTCATCACTTCGTTCAGAATCTAAAATGCCAATCTAAATAACTGGTATCAAGTATTTACGATTTATACTATTTGAATAACAACAAATATCAAAAATCGTTTGAGGTTAAACCGTTATTTAACGAGGTTTTGTAAAAATTTAAATTTCAAACACTCATAAAAATTTTTTGTCTTAATCCAGTAGAGTTATTTTTACAGATATTTGAAGAAAAATTTACGGAGAACCTTGTACCAAATTTTCAAAACTTAGTTATAAAAGAAAAAAATTTTACGATTTTTCAACCACAAAATTAATCGCAAATTTTCGCAATTTTGACATATTTCGTATAAATTCGAATTTTAAGTACTTATAAAAAAAAATTATGACTAACGATTTCGGATTTTTTTTTATCACTTTAAGAACAACTTATAATAAACCTTGTATTAAATTTAAAAGATTTTCTGGTCTTTTATCGTTATTTAAAAAAAAAATAATTAAAAAAATTGAAAATTTTAATTGCCTATAAATAGCTCAAAAAAAATCAAACTACTTTGAAAATTTAACTGTGTATGGAGAACGCTAATATAAACATTTGGTGAAAATTTCAAATGTTTACATCTATTAGTTTTTGAGTTAGAGCAAAATAAAAATTCGATTTTTTTGAAAACTGTTGAAAATGTTTACTTTTGACATTGATTATAGAAATAGTCTATTCTATAATCAATGCTTTTGACCACTATAATGCACCAAGGATATCCACTTTGCCATCGGAATCCACCCCCAAAGTTTGAAATTGAAGCATTATTTCGACTAGTTATGCTGTACACAGACACAAAAAAAAACACACACATCATTGTAAAATCAATACATTCATCACTCCATTCAGAATCTAAAATAGGTATATATTGATATAATATGTTAATATATATATTAATTTTTAAATTAATAACATACCATAACCATTGGCACTATAACACCCATTACAAAACAGTGTAATGTGTATATTTGCATAAATAATTTGGAGGTGAATTTAAATGTACCATTACCATCCACTGTCAGCAAATCGGAAAAATTGAAACTTTATTAATAATTTATCGGTGAACCAAGATGTCGGCAAACTAAACTGCAGTCGGCGAAAAGGGAATATTTTAAAAATATTTTAAAACTGGTGTATTTGTCGGCAAACTGAGTTGTCGGCGAATTGGGATTCGGCAAAGTGGGTTTATGAACCGCACAACCATGTGGTTTGAATAAAGTATGTTATTTAAAAAAAATACACTTTAATTATTCAACACATATCGAATATATTATGCTATACCTAAACCTAATTAATAAATGAATTTATACAAATTTATATAAATAATATAATACAATACTATAATGTTTTATTTTTTTTTAACCTAACACACTATAAGTTGCAAACGTTAAACATGTATTTTACTATTGATATTGCTGAAAATTTATTTTGTTTATAATATTCAGTTTTAAAAATTGTGTAATAGTATTTAATATATCATAGTAATTCATAATATCATCATTATATTTATATTGTTTTATCCTTATTAGTTGAACATATCTTTAATTTCAGGTGGTGCTCGACATCTCAAGAGTTTTTCAAACGCACTATATCGTGTATAATATTATACAATATAAATATACACTTCTACAGAGAATATTTTATAATACAATATTATAAATGTACAACAAACATTTTAGATTCTGAACGAAGTGATGAATGTATTGATTTTACTATGATGTGTGTTTTTTTTTTTTTTTTGTGTCTGACGACAACATTTGGAGCAGTAATAATGCTCCGATTTTTGACTTTAGCCACTCTTTGAATAGGAAAATTCATCTAGTTGGTACTTTGGGGGGTCAAAAGTAGTTCAAATAGTTTTCAAAAAAATGACAGAAAAATGGCAATTTTACGAAAAACCACTTTTCGACAAAATCGATTTTTTGATTATTAATAAACAGATACTATAAAGTAACCATGGTAACATATAAAAACTATACTATTTGTTTCAAAATAGAATATATGACAATATTTAAATATAATATATCCTAAACTGACAAATCATCTTCGTTCAGAATCGTTTTTCGTATACAATGATACCTATCATTGCATTCAAATTTAACCTACCATAGTCTGAGGTCCACCCCACCCCCTAATATATAGCAGAGCGATACCCACTTACCCGCTTTTTTAGTATATAATTATACATAACTGTGACCATAAAATATAATATGTAGGTACCTACTACCTATAATTTAGGTTAGGTCCTATATTGCCATATCGACTTAACTACTTGAGAATATATGATATATCTAAATATTATATTATACTAAGTAAGTATAATAATTTATTATTTTATTTATATATTTTTATTTCGTTAAGCACATACATCATATTCTTCTGTCATAGGACTGTTAAATTATATTAGATTGATAGGTAGATAGTTTTTTATTTTTTAATAATAAGCAATAATAATATATACAACCATTATAATTATTTGATTATTTTGTATGTAACTTTAGCCAAGTATAACGTCCTCTTAAACATCATGCAAAGACAACAGTATTTATTTTTTTTGAAAAAAATAGACTGGAATCTACATGCAAATAATGTGTGTATATTTAATAAATATTATTAATATTATTTATGTAATAATACACACGGTATAAAAATAAATAAATTAAAATAAATATACAACTATTACAGACAAATACATAAAAAATACACCAGATACGTACATATACAATTATTCAATGTTCTATTTACATGAATCTTACTAATGACTAATCAAATAGGTTCGATGCGATGTATATAGAAAAGGTTAATTGCTTGAGATAGGCTGAGGTAGTTAGTCAACTAAAACGGTAGTCTATTGGTAAGTGTTGGGCGTAGATTCACTTTTTTTTCAATCCTTAAATTGGTTTGATGACTTCGATGGATCTCAGATTCATACCATGAGCTTTATATTATATAATATGTTAGTTTCTAATTTATATACTCATAGCCAAGCAGGTAGAAGCTAAAGCGATCCACGTTTAGACGAGTTTTCGGCGGTTTATCAGCTTGGATTTGTTTTCCTATAATCCTATGACCATTTAATATTTAAATTTAGACTCCCATGGTTAGGTTAGGTATATCGTATTTAAACTTAAACTAATATAACATCCATATAGCATGCTTTACGGTGCGTGTGTTGTGCTTGTGCCAGGCCCAGGGGCATATTTAGATATTTTTTTTTTGCGGGGCTGAGGTATTATCTACAACCAAAATTCCCTAATTCAGCCTATTAAAAACAATAATTAGGAATTTAGTATGTCCTTATACTGCAATTTTAAATTTTTGTTATAATTTTTAATGTTTTCATAAAATTAATAATGAAATAAAATATATATTACAATATAACAAATTATATTAAATTTACATTTTTTTCTTTGCCTCTGTTGGCAAATTTGTCTAATAAAATGTCGTTCAGTCCCTATTTTAGTAGACATGCAGTATGTCAATGTCTCTATGAAATATGAATAGCTAAAAGTGCAAGTACCACTAGACTGGATTCTAAAGTTGTATTTTTTAAATATGTTTTGAGTCTTCTCATTTCAACGTCGAAAAGCTGCGTTCAGCTGAAGCGGTGGAATGTGAGTACTGGTATTATAGCTAGTATTTTTAGTAATTCATACATATTTGGGTAATGGGTATACACTAAATTACCACAGACACTTAAGCCTCTATAATAGCAGTTATGACTTATGGGCCTTAAGTTGTCTTCAATATTTTTCCATTTAATTGATTTAGCCGGCCACCGTATTATCGGACACCGCCGTCATAACTTTTCAGAGATAATAAAGTCTACTTATCGGAAATATTTTTAGCACGTACGTATTTTAGTAATCGATTCTAGGTAAGACAAATAGAAATTACGATAATGCACTATGCAGTAGTACCGCACGTCAAAATTAAGCACAGTGTAGTGTGTACTGTGCTCTAACTGCTCAAAAGTATGATTGTTACGATCAAAATCATTAGACACATTACACGAATACCTAAATTGTTAGTTGTTGCTAATAATTATATTTAACTTCTACAATTTATATGACAGAACATAATAAGCAGACTTAATAAATATTTCCTAGATTTCGAGGAGGGCTGAAGCCCATAAATACACCCCTGAATTGTGTAGTGACTAGTGTGTACTGTATACCAAAAATATTTTACTTAATCCACGTACATCGATGTCTGCGATCCAACATAATTAAATTTCCTACATAGGCGGGCGACGGCTTAGTTGTGTGTGAATCGATTTCACTGATGATATGTGAATACTAGAAACTCAAACGACATTCGACTTTAACCTATTTTACATTCAAAAAAAGAAACGGGACTGGTACATTAAATCCGCCGTCGATTAAGTGACTGGTGACACTCAAACTCGGCATTCGATTTTAACCTATTTTTCATACAAAAGGACCGACGGAATGATGTATCCAATTCTCTGAATCCTCGAAGACACCAGGTTTGAATTATACCAGCCATTTTTATATTTATAAAATAATATAAATTATAATTCGACAATTGGCTAAAGTGAACAAAAATATCAATTATTCTTAGTTCTTACTGTCTCGTACTCTCGTTATTTATTTATTTTAGATTCTGAACGGAGTGATGAATGTATTGATTTTACAATGATGTGTGTTTTTTTTTTTTTTTTTTTTTTTTTGTTTTTGTGTCTGTGTACAGCATAACTAGTCGAAATAATGCTTCAATTTCAAACTTTGGGGGTGGTTTCCGATGGCAAAGTGGATATCCTTGGTGCATTATAGAGGTGAAAAGTAAACATTTTCCAACAGTTTTCAAAAAAATCGAGAAAAACAAAAAAAAAATGACAGAAAAACGGGAATTTTTACGCAAAACCAGTTTTCTGCAAAATCGAATTTTTTATTTTGCTATAACTCAAAAAATAATAGATGTAAATACTTAAAATTTTCACCAAATGTTTATATTAGCGTTCTCCATACACAGTTAAATTTTCAAAGAATTTTGACTTTTTTTGAGCTATTTATAGACAATTGAAATTTTCAATTTTTTTAAGTATTTTTTTTTAAAATAACGATAAAAATTTTTTGGCCGGCCAGAAAATCTTGAAAATTTAATACAAGGTTTCTTATAAGTTGTTCTTAAAGTTATAAAAAAAAATCCGAAATCGTTAGTCACAATTTTTTTTTATAAGTGCTTAAAGTTCGAATTTATACGAAATATGTCAAAATTGCGAAAATTGGCAAGTAATTTTGTGGTTAAAAAATCGTAAAAATTTTTCCTTTTATAACTAAGATTTGAAAATTTGGTACAAAGTTCTCCATAAAATTTTCTTCAACTATCTGCAAAAAAAACTCTACCGGACTAAAACAAAAAATTTTTATGAGTGATTGAAATTTAAATTTTTACAAAACCGCGTTAAATAACGGTTTAGCCTCAAACGATTTTTGATATTTGTTGTTATTCAAACAGTATAAGTCGTAAATACTTGAAAATTTTACCAGTTATTTAGATTGCCATTTTCTTTACGTGATTTGATTTTCAAAACATTTTGACTTTTTTTGAGCTATTTATAGACAATTGAAATTTTCAATTTTTTTTTATTTTTTTTTTATAAATGTTGATAAAAAAAATTTAGCTGGGACAAATTACTTGAAAATTTAATTGAAGGGTCTACATAACTTGTTCTAACTCTCATTCAAAAATTATAAAAATACATAGGCACAATTTTTTTTTATTAGCATTTGAAGTTCAAATATTGACAAAAATTCGTCAAAATCATGAATATTTTTCACTATTTGGTAGTTAAAAATTTATAAATATTTTTCTATCAAAAGCTAAGAATTGAAATTTTAATACTATGCTGTCCATAAGTTAAGCTTAGAATAATTATAAAAAAGTTTGAGGATTGTTCAATTTAAAAAAATTTACGAGTGTTTAAAGTTTTAATTTTAATTTGAAATCAAAAATACACGACGTGTAAAATCACGTTTTACTAATAAATAATTTTCGATTTTTGTTATTTTTAAAAAATTACTAAACGTAAGATCTTGAAACTTTTACTTAAATGTTTGAATTAGTTTCAAAATAGAATATATGATAATATTTCCTGGACTGACAAATCATCTCCGTTCAGAATCGTTTTTCGTATACAATGATACCTATCATTGCATTCAAATTTAACCTACCATAGTCCGAGGTCCACCCCACCCCCTAATGTACAGCAGAGCGATACTCACTTACCGGCTTTTTTTTTTTATTTTTTTCAAGGCGATACCGGTTTGCCGCCAAACGTGACACAGACTGTCTGACCAGTTGGTAGCACTATACCCAGTTCCCTCCATTTTGTTTTATTCACTTGCTCTCTTTTTCTCCCGTTGGCAACCAACAGACAACAAACCCGGTTAGAGTGAGAGATAAATGGCGTTTGCCGTCCGCGTCTTTCAGTGTTAATGTTTGTGCGTTTGATGTGTAAATAATAATAAAATCGTTACAATATTTACCCGTTGCGAGAAAAAACTTTGAATACACACGCACGTCCGCAAATAGTCTTGTCACGTTGTCGTTTCCGATCTTCGATAGTAGCTGCAACAGCGGCCGCCATACAAACTTTCACACGCGGACCGCGGCTTCAGCCGACACTTAAACAAACTGGTGAGCATATAAAATTGTTTTAATTCTAAAGCGACGTATCTCAGTGTCGGACAACATTTGGTCGGCAATTGTGAGCCACCTAAATTATATAGCTAAAGCCTCTTCCCCAAACGCATTCCGTTCTCCGTTATTTGTGGCCGATTCTTACAAATCTATTCTATTCTTGTATGTTACAGGAAGACATGGCGCAACAACCTAATGCCAATGGTCGGTCCAATGGACCTGGCCGAGATGATGATAAGAAACTGTTTGTTGGCGGCCTAGGCAGAACCATTAGCGAGAAAGAATTAAGGGAGTATTTCACGCAGTATGGCGAGATAGAAAACATTAACATCAAGACCGACCCGTTTTCCGGACAATCCAGAGGGTTTGCGTTTGTACAGTTTGTGAATGCCAAGACTGTAGACGATTTATTGGCTGCTGGGGATCACTTTATCGCAAACAAAAAAGTTGATCCCAAGAGGGTGAGTTGCTTCTCTTTATCTATATTGCTTGACTGATATACATTGATATTACACAATATGTGAATATGTCATTAACCAAGTATAAACAATAATTTGCTATATTTCTTTTATAAGTTATAAAATCCTATCACCTCTTATGTAACACTCAGGTATTAAACTTATTTTAATTTATTTTTTAGCTTTCACACTAAAAAAATAAATCATTATTTCTGTACATAGCATTTATGTTTAGGATTCTATGTCTGTTAATAGATATTGATTTAATTATTATAATTTTTATTATATGCTATTATTACAGGTAACTAAGAAAGTTAACCCACTGCGTTGTAAAATTTTTGTTGGAGGCTTAACTTCTGAAATGACTGAACAAGATGTACGGAATTATTTTCTTCAATTTGGTCAAATATCCGAGTATCAACAACCTTTTGATAAAATGAAAAACCAAAAAAAAGGTTTTTGTTTCATAACATTTGAAGATTCTGAAGTTGTTAATCAAGTATTGAAAAATCCCAAACAAGTTATTAATGGTAAAGAAGTAGATGTAAAAAAAGTCAAGTTCAATCCTGAAACAATGACTGCTCCTGGAACCAGGACTGGTCCAGTAGGTGGTGCTAGACCTCCTGCTACTTTTGGCTTGAGACCAGCATATCCTGGTTACATGGCACCGGCAGCTGCTTCGCCTTATGGTACTGCTGCAGATTATGGTTATGCAGCTAATGCTTATGATGCATACGGTGCATATGGTGGATATGATTACTCCGCAATTGGATATGGAGGAGGCAGCGGCGGCGGTGGTGGTGGTGGTGGTGGTTATCCAGCACAAGCCTATGGAGGTGGCAAGTATCGAGAAGCAACATATCCACGACATGCACCTTACTGAATTAAAGAGGCAAGTATAACGTTTGACGAATAATCCTGGCGGACACATTAAGACTGTGTTATTATTCAATTTTCACCGCATTTCTGTATGATATTAAATACCTACTACCATAAAAACATAACTCAAAATTATTTGTTATATTATACAATAGTTTGTTATTATTTATAACAAAATTATAAGCCTAATTGAACAGGTCTAATTATGATGTAAATAAATATTTATAAATTTTTTTGTATATCATTTTAGTAACCTACTATAAGGTACTTTGAGGTTAGTGACTATAAAAGTAACTTCAAATTAAACCTTTATCAAAATGGCATCCTTGACATCTGTAACTTTTGAGTTAACTCAATATGTTGAATATTTGTATTTTGTTGTTGAATAATTTTGTATAAAGTCACTGTATTTCTGGCTTCTACTTAGTTCATTTTGGCTTTGTGAATATTAATCTACTATAATAGATCTAAAATTGTATGGTCATATATTTATTATTTCCATGTTTGTGTTGAGTATTAATTGCTTAACAAACAAAAATTATATTTTAATAGTCAATTATTTTGTTTTTTTTTTTTTGTATAATATATATATACAGAAATATGTATATTCCAAAAATTGGAATTTTTCTTCTTGTGTTATTACATCTTTAGTATTATATTTTGAAGACTTGTTTCTATAAAATATGTCTAAAAAATTACAAGGGTTTTAATATAATAATTTAATCTGGTCCTCTGAATATGTCAGTTAATTAGGTTGTATTAGAATTAAGTTTAATTTAAATTCTTTTCTTATAATATTCACGTTTAATTAATTTTTTTGTGCTTTTTCATTAATAATAAAATACAAAAATCCTAAATGAAAATAATTACATAATGAACATTTTTTTTTATCTGTCATGTTACAATTATTTGTCAAACTTTTTTCCGTTTGTAAATAGTGTATTGTAAATTATTTTTTTATTTTTTTAAACCTATTTTTACTTAAGGTTATTCGTTTTTTCTAATAACTGAAACATTATTGAGTTATTTCATTGTTTCATTAAATATCAATAATTGACACTATTATTGATTGACTTATTATATATCTAGCTTATAATTTTTAAGTATCAAAATGTGAACACTACATGATTATTACCTATAATGTACATTAATTTATTTGTACAACAGTATTTCATTTTTTCAATTATAAGTGAAAAACAATCTGAACTGTCTTATTGTTTTTAATTTATAATATTGTTAAATTGTGGTCGATTAAATACAAAAATTGTATTGATAATTGTTAATAGATATTAAAAATCAAATCAAATAATTTAGTAGTTTAACTAAAAAAATTATGTATTTATATTTTATATAAATAGGTAAAAATTATTATTGTGATACAATTAAATGTACCTCAGTATTATACATACTATGTTCCTAAATTTAATTTTTACAATTTAGATATATATTTATCAAATTTATTTATGGACAAAATCTTTCAAAATAGAATACCTTAAAAGAAAAATTTAAACTAAACTAGGGTTTTTTGTATGGTGATGACATTCGATTGAATCCCTCCTTTTTCATTCTTTGATATACTCCTGTGTATAAAAATGATTTAAAGTTTAAACAAATGTCATTTCCTCTTTAAAAGTAGAAATATCGTTAAGTTTCTGATGTGTGTGTGAATATATTACATAGTATATAAGAGTGAAAATAGATTTATTGAGACAGGTATATGTTCTAATCATCGGATTACAGATAATAAACGATTACATATTATAATATTTTCAAGCTTGTGTATAAATATATCTGTATTTTGTTTAACTGTTACAATCTCTATCATACATAATTAGCATCTTATGTAAAAGATTTAGTAGTAATAAATATATTATGTTCAGTTTCATACCTCAGTAAAATATGCTAAATTTGGCCTTAACTTAATTTCTTTTTAATTTTTACCCAAAGTCCTTAAAATACACTGAGACTTGACATTTTATTCATTCTCACTTTTTAAAGGTATAAAATTTAATTATTCAAATTATGGAATACTATTGTCAACTATTTAGCAAGTTCAAGCTATATGTAATAATTAAAATAAACCTAAATATGTTTTAAAAGCTATAAACTTTTACATCTGATGTTTATGAAAATTAAAAAGTTGATGTAAAGACAATTACTGTACTTTTCAAACTTATGGTCAAATTAACAACCTTCTTATATGAAGTTTACCATTAAAGTATAAAAGTTAGGCATTAATTAATACAATACCTATGCTCATAAATTCAAACAAGCAGTTGACAATTATTGTGAATAAGTAAGCTTAACATGTTCAACTTATGAGAAATTATATATTTTATTTACTTTGAATTTGAACAATTTATTTTATTTAAACATAATTATTAAATCGTTAGTTTGTTATTCCGACTTCTTATCTTTAATAATAATAAAAAAGGAATCAAAATCTGAGCATTTTCAACTTCAACAAACATTTTATTAAAAATTGCTTTACAATATAATTATGATTTGCCTATTAAATAACCCTTTATAAGATTTTAAATGTTAATAATCAAATAATATTCAAAACTAAAATGTATATTTTAATTAATATGTGTATGAGCATATTTTATAAAATATGTATTTTAATTTTAAGTGAATTATGAGCATTTCCAAATATTTAATATTTTTCACTCATAACTCACCTAAAAATTAAAATATCATTAAAACCAACGAAAGAACACAGATAATGTTCTTATCTAAAAGTTTGATAATAGGTCAATTCACTCTAATATTAAAACTAAAAGCACACTATATTGCGGGTGCGATGTACTTTTAAGATATGGTATATCTTAATATCTATAAGTCCTATATTTATATTTATATTATTAAAACATGGACTTCCTAATCATCCCATGTTACTTAGTAAATTAGTTTGAAATATCAATAATATATAAATAAATAAATGAATAATATACCTAATAATAATAATTATAATCATATAGTCAATAATTTACATATAAATAAAAAATATTCACAGTAAATTACTGTTAATGTTACATTAATTTCTTTACATTAATGTGTAATACAATTTTAATTATTGTGGATATTGTTTTGGGGAATTTTTTTTTCGGGGACTAAATTTCCAGGGTTATTTTTTCGCTTACCACAATATATATAATATATATTAAGAAAAATATGACTGTAGACAGTCCAACTTATCAAAATTGCTTTATATGCTTAAAATTTAATTTGAATATAAGATTTTTATAATAAACAGAAAAAAAGCGGGTAAGTGAGTATCGCTCTGCTGTACATTATGGGGTGGGGTGGACTTCGGACTAGGGTAAGTTAAATTTGAATGCAATAATAGGTATCATTGTATACGAAAAACGATTCTGAACGGAGATGATTTGTCAGTCAAGGATATATTATATTTAAATATTGTCATATATTCTATTTTGAAACAAATTCAAACATTTAAGTAAAAGCTTCAAGATCTTACGTTTAGTAACTTTTTAAAAATAACAAAAATCGAAAATTATTTATTAGTAAAATGTTATTTTACACGTGTATTTTTGATTTCAAATTGAAATTAAAACTTTATACACTCGTAAAATTTTTTAAATTGAATAATCCTCAAACTTTTTTATAATTATTCTAAGCTTAATTTATGGACGGCATAGTAATAAATTTTCATGATTTTGACGAATTTTTGTCAATATTTGAATTTCAAATGCTAATAAAAAAAAAATTGTGCCTATGTGTTTTTATAATTTTTGAATGAGAGTTAGAACAAGTTATGTGGATCTTTCAATTAAATTTTTAAGTAATTTGTCCCAGCTAAATTTTGTTATCAACATTTATAAAAAAAAATCGAAAATTTCAATTGTCTATAAATAGCTCGAAAAAAGTCAAAATATTTTGAAAATCAAATCACGTAAAGAAAATGACAATCTAAATAACTGGTAAAGTTTTCAAGTATTTACGACTTTTATTTGAATAACAACAAATGTCAAAAATCGTTTGAGGCTAAACCGTTATTTAAGGCAGTTTTGTAAAAATTTAAATTTCAAACACTCATAAAAATTTCTTGTCTGAATCCGGTAGTTTTTTTTTTACAGATATTTGAAGAAAAATGTATGGAGAACATTGTACCAAATTTTCAAAACTTAGTTATAAAAGAAAAAATTTTACGATTTTTCAATCACAAAATTACTTGCAAATTTTCGCCATTTTTGACATATTTCGTATAAATTCGAATTTTAAGCACTTATAAAAAAAATTGTGACAAACGATCTCGGATTTTTTTTTATCACTTTAAAAACAACTTATAAGAAACCTTGTATTAAATTTTAAAGATTTTCTGGTCGGTTAAAAAATTTTTATCGTTATTTTTAAAAAAAATTGAAAATTTAACTGTGTATGGAGAACGCTAATATAAACATTTGGTGAAAATTTCAAGTGTTTACATCGATTAGTTTTTGAGTTATAGCAAAATAAAAAATTCGAGTTTTTTGAAAACTGTTAGAAAATGTTTACTTTTGACCTCTATAATGCACCAAGGATATCCACTTTGCCATGGTAATCCACCCCCAAAGTTTGAAATTGAAGCATTATTTCGACTAGTTATGCTGTAGGTACACAGACACAAAAAAAAACACACACATCATTGTAAAATCAATACATTCATCACTCCGTTCAGAATCTAAAAGAGTAAACTAAGACCCATATATTGATAAAACTACTTAAGTTATCATATTAAGAAGATGAAAAGTCACCAATACATGGTAACTTACTGCTATTTAAATTTCTTAAAATGTATGAAAATTTTATGTTAAGATAAATTCTAAACAATTATACGTAAAAACATAAAATAATTACTCAATAAGGCTGTTTTAGTGAATATAATATTGTATTTTTCCAACTATTGAACAATACCGGTAGAGTATAAGTTATGTGCTTGACTACTTGAGTGTAAAAATTATATCTTGAAGAAGAAAAGACTAAGTATATGTATGTTGTTACAGCAATAAAATGCAAAGTATATATTTATTTAATATTAACCGTTGTTGATTTTCCCTACATAAAGTATATTTTAAAAAACTTTTATTTTATTTAGTACATACAATTGAGTGAGGATACCTGAAGTTTTAAATATTCACAGGAAATTTTATTTGTATTGAATCATAAATATGAGTAGTTCAATTTAAAAATAATAAGATGTATGGTATGGGCCTAGATAATTTTAAAAAATTACATCACTTTCAGGAACACCATTCTTCTGTTCAGAATAATATCATTTAAAAACACACTTGTTGAATTTTTATTTAAATTGGTGATTTATTATTCTCAAACAGAAACAATAAATGTAGAAAAAACATAAAATCAAATTTGAATACATAAAAGAAATAATATGTATTACAATACTATTATTAACTTTAAACAAAATTAAAATTATTTTTCGAAGGTGTAAAAAAAATAATATTTATGATCGACTCACAATTTTCATTCAAGTTATATTATATGCCAGACATTAATTTCTGCTAAATTTTTCTAAAATGTATAACATATATGTATAAATAAAAAAAAACCTTAAAAATGATTGTTTCTTATTGTTAATGATAAATACTTACAATAATTGCTAATTAATGACAATTATTAAATTTATACATTTAATAATTTAATTTATTTATACATAAAAAGTTAATCGATATAACAAAACACATAAACAGTCTCGTTGTTAAGTTATATAAACAAATTTACACAAACAAAAACTAAAAAGAATTGAAAATATAGTCATTACAACAGAATAGATCAACAAGGAAAATATTAAAGCATTAAAAAATGTGATAATTCTTCTTATTCATTAGATAAAACAATTATATATGAAAATAATTTAACTAGTTTTAAGTAGTTTGCTAAAATAAAATATTGTAAATGAGGGTAAAAAACATAATAACAAAGCATAAAAAAGGTTACGTTAAAACATATGCTAAAACAATAATAAATATAGAATAAAATATACAAATACATAGGTATTTAGAAAGATTCAAAGTTAGGTGGATTAATGTATTTGACTCATATTCAGATAAAAATTACGATGTATGCTGTCTGGTTATAATTGGAAACTAACATATTTAATTAACTACCCAATTCACTCAAACTATACAATATATATATATAATTATTTTCTTATTAAATAATAAATACACACTTTATTAGTATATATGTCATATACATATATATATATATATATATACATACACAGTTAAGTTGGCATCATAAACATTAGAACAGTTTTTCCTAACCTAAAGACGTGAGAAAATATAAAAACAAGTACAAAATATAATAAAGATAATCATATATCATGGTAACCTGATAGGGTGTAAAAGACCCATAAAAAAACAGATAACAATTTGGCTAGTGTTGAATAAAAGAAAAAAAAACTAGTCTAATGTTTATAAATTAAATAAATATATGCAAAACTTGAAACTGGACATTACACCAATTTATCAGTTATTAAAACTCAATTCCAGATTTGTGTTTGATATATATATAATGTAATAAATATTCAACATTAAAATGGAAAAATGATACAGTCAAAAACATAAACTGTTGAACCTTCCATTGAATACTTTATTTTTAGTGCATCAGTAGTATTAAACAAGTGAAATATTGCACTATAAAAAAATAATAATACAATATAATTTCAAAAATAATAAAGCACCATGGAGTGACAACAAATACATTTAATAACAAACTAGTTGCTCTTTAAAGTGAATCAAATAACATTTAAGTGAAAATAATAAATGTCAAACATTCAATATTTCAGTGGCCATACTATTTAAGGCTACTAAATAGCTACCATTTGTATTACATAAAAATCATATTTACAATCGGTGGGATTATTGTTAAAAAGTAATACATGAATTTAAAATTCTGTTAACACAATTAAGCAAACAAATAGGTGTTATATATTAATTAGGCGGTTCACTGAGAATCAATGAAATAATATAATAGATATTTTGAGATTAATAGCAAGTGCTAAATTGCAATATTTTTAAATAAATTCTCTATCAAGTATCCTCGTGTCATTTAAATAAAAACAAATAGTTTAAATAATTAAATAAATGTTCTTGGTATAAATAATAGCATATAATATTTGTAATGTCAAAACAAACATTATTTACGAGCTGTCTTTTGTTAAAATTATGTCATGGATATTTAAAAGACAAACAGGATATTTATGTATTCATTATCCCAATAGCATTGCTGTATTTTAATATATAATTTTAGTTAAACCATTATTTAACTAATTTATCGAGATTTCTTTTTCACTTGTTTAGCCAATTTTTTGCGTTTTAATATCATATCATAAAGCGCATCCAAACCTTCTTGAAGACCATCCCCAGTAATAGCACAAGCTGCTTGAATATGCCACAAATGAT
This sequence comes from Schizaphis graminum, assembly GCA_020882235.1. Taxonomy (NCBI): domain Eukaryota; kingdom Metazoa; phylum Arthropoda; class Insecta; order Hemiptera; family Aphididae; genus Schizaphis; species Schizaphis graminum. Next base: position 66,610,389 of record CM037032.1, read on the forward strand.
TAAGTTCATTTAAACCTAAAAGTCTTTCTAATTCTGCTGAATCTCGTGCTGCTGGCAAATCTTGTTTATTTGCTAATACTAAAATTGGTACACCTGTATTTTCTGGAGCTCTCGCTGTGCGAGCCAATTCCATTTTTGCTTCTTCCATCCGTTCTACATCTACGCTGTCCACAACGAATAATATACCATCAGTACATCTGAAGAAAAAAAATTGTTTAATGAAAATAAAGATTTATTAGAACTAAACACTTTCAAATTAAAGACATAAAATTAAAATTAATGTTTACCTGGTATAACTTTTCCACAATGGTCGAAGTTTTTCTTGTCCACCGACGTCCCACACAAGAAATGTTTGACCTCGGGCCCTTCCTACAGTTCCTTTTACTTTTTCACAGTTAAATCCAATTGTAGGAACTGTGTTTAGGTACTGATTGAATTTAAGTCTGTAGAGAGCTGTAGTCTTACCAGCACTGTCTAGGCCCAACATGACTACATGCAAATGATTTTGTGGTGTAGGTAGTGCATCCAGCAAAGACGCTGAACTCTTACCCATGTTGGCCCCCATTGTTTTATGCTCAAACGCATAACACCCTGAAAAAAATTAATTTAATACCTATACATTTTAAAATATTATGAGATTTAATCATTTTAAATATGTTTTAATATATAGGTATATATAATATATATAACTTTGAATATACAAATACTGCATAGAATTAGGTAATCAAATTCTAATATTTATAATATTAAAACTAGGACTATTTCAACAGATATGCAGTAGAAAAGACTATCTAAAAACATTATATAATTATTCCAGTACCTAGATGATTGGACAAAATAATTTAGATAGAAGTAATTTAGAATGACTACAACTATTAAGATTAAAGCTCCGTACAACTATATTATAGTCGATAGGTTTTAGTTTAGTTAATAATTATTTATTACTAATTTAAAGTTCCATTTACCTTAAAGGAAAATACTTGAAATAAGTTCTGATGAGAAATAGTACTATAAATTAAAGTTTAAAAAATGTCTATTAAAATCTATTGGTATAAACTATTTGTAAAACACCTATAATATCAATAGAAAAGAAGATAGTAGATACATTCCACAACAAATTTTACAACTTAATTGTAATACATAAATTGATTTTAACTACTTAGCTACTTACTCCCATGTATCAATTTAATAGTTATAAGATGTTTTACTTTAAAAGGAATATCATTGTGCCTACATGTTTATTCAAAATTATAAAACAAATCTTTGGTAAAGTTGAATGTATTTTTGAAAACTAGTCAATTGTAGATAATAACCATAGACTCGACCATAGGGCATCCCTATTTTTGCAATAAGGACAATTCTTGTTTATCGATGCTTGAAACATATAAACATCACTTGTTGTTATTTAATATACATTTTAAATATTGATAGTTCTGTACTTCTGTTTTAATCTAATTGGAAATTGATCTACATTTTTATAAATAATTAAATTTCAAAAGGTGTACAGTTGAAACGTGTAATAGAATAAAGTGTACCTACGTAATAAATATTATTCGAGATGTTCTTAAGGATGTCTTACGGAATACAGGTAATGTTGAAAGGATTCACCCACATCTACGCTTTTCAAATAAGCCCGGTGGATAGCAGCACGACATAGAATCGTTTATGTAGTGCAATACGGCATCACCAGATGAGACATTTTTTTTACCTGAATCAAAATGTTACGTTGCCCGTCACGGGATCGCATAGGTGGCGGCGGCCGCCAAGTTGGACGTCAACTGCATTTGGACGGTGGCTGACCACCATTCGGACAGCGATGACAGTGTCGTCGTACGACTGCCGTGGTCGTTGTTGTTCTCGTCGAGTGTAGGCGGCAAAAGATCGGTCAGCGAATGCAACAAAACTGGACACGGCGGCGACGAGTCCGTTCCTCTCGCTCACGCAAAAACTGGTCCGTTTCCCGAGCACTGCGATATCCGGTGATCGAAATGCCCACGCGACGGACAGAAAAACGAAAAAAATCGATACGGTGAACCTCTTTTAAAAATCGGTAATCGGATTGATCGGTATTAAAAAACGTCGTCGTACCAACTACCTACACACGTATATCGTTTAATAGTTATTGTTGTTATTATTATTATTACTATTACTATTACTATTATTATTAATGCTAATGTGTAATTACGGTTAATAGCTCAGCATTATAACTAATACTATAATCCTATCGACTGACGGCGGAGCACGACAAACAGACGCACAAACGACGCATTCACACGCACACGCCTCACATCATCGTCATCAACATTCACGTCCCGAAGGCATCTCGAAAATATGTTGTACCTATTTTTTTTAATTTTTTTTTTTTTTTATAATACATATATACCTGTTATTTGTTTACCAGCTGATTTCCATAATTTTCTTATCAATTTCTGTAACGGGCGAAAACATGATCGTTGCCACCATGACAATTTTATACGGAAAATCATTAATGATATTACTATATCATTTCATACACATAAAATGTAATAAAACATTGATTTTCGATTAACAGAATTAATGTTCACGTATTTTTTAAATACTTACAGAATAAGTTATTTAAATTATTCAATATTTGCGATCTAACATCTAACCTTGGATGATTTTATTTTGTGATGATAAACAATAAACATATGATTATTAAATTATTTATTTCGATATTGCTGATTAGTGATAATTGATAATGTCAACAGTCAAGTGGCCGCACTCGCGCACCAGCTCCACCACGCCATTGCAAGTCGCAACCACAAGTCACAACTCATTCGGCAGTTCGGCACATTTCGCCGACGACCGGTGTGACGTATAATATGTGAAAACCACAGATATATAAATATATATGTTTTATATATCTGTGGTGAAAACTAAAGCTGAACACCAAACAGTCGATTCTCGGTAGTCCGACTGGCCTCAATTATAGTCGCCTTATCATTGCATACGTACGCCACATATAAAAGCAAAACATAAAATAGTTGTATAATATAGACTATAATATACTTTTAGATTCTGAGCGGAGCAATTAATGTATTGATTTTAATGAATAATATGTAGTTTGTACCTACATAATAACATAAATATTATAAGTAATCGATAAAATACTTTGATTTTCAAAAATGGTGGTGGTTACTGGTAACTGTCACATTAGATCTAGTTTGTAAATTAGAGAGGTCTAAATAAAAAAATTACAAATATTTTTCTTAAAATCGAAATTTTAACGTATATTATCCAATTTTAGACAAAATTGACTTTTTTTTGTGTGTTATTCAAAAACGAATAACCTTTTATGTACAAAACAATCGGGGCTAGACTGGCTCACTGACCTACTGACCTAATGTAGTAAATAGTAATGTACTAATGTCCTATCTCCTATAGGGTAAGTAGGCGTTTAAGCGTTTTGTACTACGGAGCCCATCGGATATCGGCCATCATCAAAATAAACACCAAGAGGCAAGAGGCCATAATATTTAAAGGACCTCACTTCTAAAATCTTTATTATTCTCAACCGTAGTTTTTGAATTTGTGTTTGTTAATAGAAAAAGTATATTTAAGTTCTACAGCGATACACGATTGTATATTATTATTTATTTATTTGTTATCCACTATCCATGTCCATGTGTTATATTTTTATGTTAGGTACCTATCTTTATTTACGCGTTACGCCACTAGCCTGTAAGTCCAGTCAATAGGGCTCCAAAAAAGGCGTTGCCTTGCAAAAAATACTAAAGTTTTGAAACCTGGCAAAAAGTTTTGTCTTGGGGCCCTGATTAACCAAAAAAAATGCGTTATCCCTCCGAGGTCCGCAACCGTCCGCCATCTTGGATTTTAGGTGAAAATTTTCACTTTTTTACGGTTTTTTTACAATATCTTTACAATTATTAATTTAACTATAAAAATAAATTATATAAAAATTGAAGATCATATAATTTTTTGACAAGAAAGGTTCTATACATTTTTAGCGTAAGAGTAATAGATAAGCGACAAAGTCCAACGGCCGTTATTATTCTTTACTCTATGGCCGTTATAGAATGTGGCGCTGCGCGTTATAATAATGACGTGTATATATGTATATATACGAAATTTTTCATTTTTTTACGGTTTTTTTTTACCATATCTCTAAAACTATCAACTACAATAAAAATAACTTATATGAAAATTGAAGATCGTACAATTTGTGACAAGAAAAGTTTTATACACTTTTGGCGTATAAGAGTAATATATAAGCGACAAATTCCATCCGCTCGTCATGTGGTGCCGTGCGATATAATATATATCAACGATATATGATTACGTATGCACGTAGTTTGCTTACTCTTACGCCAAAAATGTATAGAACCTTCCTTGTCACAAATTTTACGATTTTCAATTTTTATATAATTTATTTTTCTAGTTAAGTTAATAATTTTAGAGATATTTTGTAAAAAAACCGTAAAAAAGTGAAAATTTTCACCTAAAATCCAAGATGGGGGATGGTTGCGGATCTCGAAGGGATGGCACATTTTTTTTGGTCAATCAGAGTCCCAAGACGAAACTTTTTGCCAAGTTTCAAAACTTTAGTATTTTTTGCAAGCCAAAACTCCCTATTGACTGCACTATGTGGTCACATTCTGAATTTTGATGTAGTCGTCGGTTAACAGATCATGATAGCTCTAACTGTCTAATATGTATTTAAAAATGTAGGTATTCTGCGGCCTAACCTACCAAAATGGCAAAATGTCATGTATGTACCGTACATATTACATAAATATTAATAATCAAATAAATAATGTTATTAAAAACTTAAAAATACCTTGCAACCTAAAATAAAACAAAACCTTAGTATTTTTTTAACTCGGATATATATTAAAAGTTAAGATTTAGGTAGGTACTTCCTTTAATGGAAAGCAGGGTTTGATTTGGAAAAAGACTAGAAAGGGGACTCAGTGGATGTTGGATGAACGAGCGTTCCACACAAAATTCAATATCACATTAATGTGCGGATTGCGGAGCAAAGCCCCCCAGTCACATACAGTGGCGTAGCCAGGGGGAGGGCCAGAGGGGCCATGGCCCCCCCATGGGCCGTGTTTTTTAGATTCTGAACGGAGTGATGAATGTATTGATTTTACAATGATGTGTTTTTTTTTTGGTTTTTTTGTTTTTGTGTCTGTATACAGCATAACTAGTCGAAATAATGCTTCAATTTCAAACATTGGAGGTGGTTTCCGATGGTAAAGTGGATATCCTTGGTGCATTATAGAGGTCAAAATTAAACATTTTCCAACAGTTTTCATAAAATCGAGAAAAACAAAAAAAAAAGTGACAAAAAAACGGGAATTTTTACGCAAAACCAGTTTTCGACAAAATCGAATTTTTTATTTTGCTATAACTCAAAAACTAATCAATGTAAACACTTGAAATTTTCATCAAATGTTTATATTAGCGTTCTCAAACACAGTTAAATTTTCAAAGAATTTTGACTTTTTTTGGGCTATTTATAGACAATTGAAATTTTTAATTTTTTTTAGTATTTTTTTTTAAAATAACGATAAAATTTTTTTGGCTGGCCAGAAAATCTTGAAAATTTAATACAAGGTTTCTTATAAGTTGTTCTTAAAGTGATAAAAAAAATCCGAAATCGTTAGTCATAATTTTTTTTTATAAGTGCTTAAAATTCGAATTTATACGAAATATGTCAAAATGCGAAAATTTGCGAGTAATTTTGTGGTTGAAAAATCGTAAAATTTTTTTCTTTTATAACTAAGATTTGAAAATTTGGTACAAGGTTCTCCATAAAATTTTCTTCAACAATCTGCAAAAAAAACTCTACCGGAATAAAACAAAAAAATTTTATGAGTGATTGAAATTTAAATTTTTACAAAACCGCGTTAAATAACGGTTTAGCCTCAAACGATTTTTGATATTTGTTGTTATTCAAACAGTATAAGTCGTAAATACTTGAAAAATTTACCAGTTTTTTAGATTGCCATTTTATTTACGTGATTTGATTTTCAAAATATTTTGACTTTTTTTGAGCTATTTATAGGCATTTGAAATTTGAAATTTTTTTTTTTTGCTTGCAATCGTATTCATTTTGACCATCCGTGGTTTACAGTCAGTGGCGGATTCAAGGGGGCAACACCCCCCTTCCCTCTCAAAACAAATAGTTTGAAGTCCCTGATTTGAGTTTTTGACGTAATTATACTTCATGGGTAACAAAATTATAGTGATACATTAGATTCTGAACGGAGTGATGAATGTATTGATTTTACAATGATGATGTGTGTTTTTTGTTTTTTTCGTGTCTGTCACTCTGTCGACAACATTTTGAGCAGTAAAAATACTTTGATTTTTGACTTCAGCCCCTCTTTGAAAAGAAAATTGAATCTACTTTGGGGGGTCAAAAGTTAAAAATTTTCAATATTTTTTAAATGAGTCGGAAAAAACCCTAAAAAAATGAGGGGAAAACGGGATTTTATACGCAAAAACCAGATTTCGACAAAATCGAATTTTGCCATTTTCTTTACGTGATTTGATTTTCAAAACATTTTGACTATTTTTGAGCTATTTATAGGCATTTGAAATATTCAAATTTTTTTTTTATAAATGTTGATAAAAGAAAATTAGCTAGGTCAAATTACTTGAAAATTTAATAGAAGGGTCCACATAACTTGTTCTAACTCTCATTCAAAAATTATAAAAATACATATGCACAATTTTTTTTTATTAGCATTTGAAGTTCAAATATTGACAAAAATTCGTCAATATCATGAATATTTTTCACTATTTGGTATTTAAAAATTTATAAATATTTTACTATCAAAAGCTAAGAATTGAAAATTTAATACTATGCTGTCCATAAGTTAAGCTTAGAATAATTATAAAAAAGTTTGATGATTTTTCAATTTAAAAAATTTTACGAGTGTTTAAAGTTTTAATTTTAATTTGAAATCAAAAATACGCGTTTAAAATTACATTTTACTAATAAATAATTTTCGATTTTTGTTATTTTTAAAAAATTATCAAACATAAGATCTTGAAGCTTTTACTTAAGTGTTTGAATTTGTGAATTTTTTTCATAATAGAATATAATATGACAATATTTAAATATAATATATCCCAGACTGACAAATCATCTCCGTTCAGAATCGTTTTTCGTATACAATGATACCTATCATTGCATTCAAATTTAACCTACCCTAGTCCGAGGTCCACCCCACCCCTAATGTACAGCAGAGTGATACTCACTTATCTGCTTTTTTTATAATAAAAACAGTACAAATTTAATTTTTTTGTTGGCCCCCCCCCTTTAGAAATCCTGGCTACGCCACTGGCCACATATAATCCCTAAAAATCATTAAATTTATTATATAAAAATATTTTTAAATAAAGAAACACTTATTTATATATTTATTACACATCATCCGATGACATTATAATTTAAATTACGATTAATAAAGATATATAACATGTTATTAATAACTCATCAATACACCTACAAAAAACTTATCGTGTATTATTAAATATATACACCAATACATCCATGTACATGAGTCATGAATAGAATATTGTGCGACACAAACGTCGTCGAGAAACGCTTTTGTGGTATATACAGCACAACCCGTGGTTGAAAATATAAATGACTTTAAAGTTTAGCTAACCTTAATATTGTTTAATATTTTAACTTTTAATTTTTTGTCCCAGAGGGGGGATTTTTTCGTTCGGTGTGGGGGGAGGGATGCATGGATAAGGTTCTAGATTTTTCTTTTCCTTTTTATTATTATAATTTGTATTATTCTTATTCCTAGTCTTAGTATTATTATTAATATTACTATTTTTATTATTATTATAATTATTTTATTCTTATATAATAACTTTTATTTAAATTGTGCGTTTATCGGCAATTGCACTATTGGAGTTTCTACGGTTTCTTATTATCTGTCACAGAACACCGGGTATAAAAGGCCCGGCAAAACGACTAACATTGACTATTGACATTCACTGTCTGTCTTCCGCCGTAGCAAGACCCACCCCGGGCAGACTTTTTTTATCTTAAAAATATGTAATTTTATCAAAATACTTATTTATATTATAAATACGCAACTAAAAATATATACACATATAAAATAAAAGGCATAATGTTTATATATTTTTTAGTTACAGTGTGAATTACTTACGAGGTATATTTTATTAAATTGTCAAACCTTAGTTATAACTAGAGCTAAGGACTTATAATAGGAGTTTGCATATTTTTTAATAATCATTCAAAATATAGCTAAGCAGGGGCGAACGCAGGAAAAAATTTCGGGGGGGGTTTTGAAAATTTTTTAGCATTGTTATTAGTAATAGATTTTTAGGTCAGATAATTTATTTTTATACCTGATATTTCGGGGGGGGGGGGGGGGGGGTTAAACCCCTAACCCCCCCCCCCCCACCCCTGCGTTCGCCCCTGTAGCTAAGGTATAGATTAGACATTTGTTTCATAGTATTAGAAAAACATTTTTATTTTACATATTTCGCATATTCAGTTTTTTTTCTATAAGTACATGTTTTGTTAAATTTGTATTCTAAGTACATATTTAAATTAGGAAAATAAGTTAAAAACAATATTTAATACATATTACTTAATCCAAAATCAACAAGACTCTAAAAATGCCGTTGCCCGAAAAAAATACCTAAGTTTTAAAGTACTGATTAACCAAAAAAAAAAAAAAAAATGTACCATCTCTTTGAGGTACGCATGTTTTTGCCAACTTGGATTCCAGGTGACATTTTTTAGGATTTTTTCATTATTTTTACAAATATTAATTTTACTATAAAAATAGTTCTTATAAAAATCGAAGATCCTAAAATGTGTGACAAAAAAACATTAAAGAGGACACACTACACCCGCATGTGTTGTCTCTGTCTTATTAGCATACATCACAACGAATTTGCGTTCACTATAACGACATGAGTAGGTGTCCAACGAATAGAAAAACGTAGACTTGGTATATTTATGTTTAGTATCGCGTTATTGCACGGTAAATAGTATTGCTGATTACAAACTATTTCAACTTTTTGTACCAGTCTTAATTTTTTATTTTACACATAAACTAAAAAAAAATTCATAATTTATAATATGAACTACAAACACGGTGACCTAATTTAAAATATCATAATAAAATATAATATTGACTTAATTAATAACTGATACAATTATTACTATAAACAGATTAATTTTTCAAACTACTGTTATCAGAGCTGTTAAATCATTCATTATGTTATATTTTATTACTATATTTACAACTAATCATATGTGTAGAACATGAGTTTAAAAATGAAGATATTCATTTAACGAAAAGTAAAATATTTCAGATTCAGAATTCTAATCATTCTTCTTTGAAAATAGTAAATTTAATATTATATAGTTCATGTCTGAAAAAACAGACATTTCATTTTTTTAATTTGAGAATCCTGTGTCAAACTCCTAACTTACTGCGTTCTTGGAAAGTTTTTTTTTATCTAGTGCATTTAGTAGTAAGTTGAACTTAACAAAACAAGTGGATGAGTTTTTATAATAATATCTAAAACAGCAGGTCATCGAGGATGGGATTGAGTGCATTGTGTCTTGTTTAATATGGCAAGGCTTTATGTTTTATTTTATTGTTGCTGACCTTGGAAAAGACGCCACGTATTTATTCAGCATTTATTGTTATTTGTTATATAAAATTGTTTACTATATAAATATAGATAAATATAGACAAATATTGTATTATTTAGTTTAGACTTATATTAATAAAATCAATTACAGTCCTATTAGTATATAATATATAAAAAAAAATATATTTATTATAATTACAAATTAGCATTTAAACCATTGAAATTGCTTTAATACAATATAATGACGTGTATAGTAATTAAAAAAATATAATTATCTTATTTTAGACGAATTATATAGTGTGTGAAGTGATTTTATCATTATGTGCTTAATATAATGTATTAAGGCTTGTGTTTAGTAGTATAGGATCCAGTCAATAATACAGCTATACAGATCAAACGAGATTTATACGACTAACAACGTCAACAACAAACATCAATCAAAGTACTTTGGTAATATTAAAGTTTACATGAATATTTTTATTAGTTAAAACGAATATAAGGCTATAATCCATAGGCATAATAAATTTTATGGATTTTACATAAAAAATAAAAATAATTATAATATAATTAAATCCAACATTTTTTTTTTTTTTTGAAATGTGAAACATATATTATTTTTTTAAATCAATTAATTATATCTATTGTGTTTTAATCATGTATTAATTAAATAAATAAAATGTCTTTTATAAGTTTATTGAAATCAATAAAATATTAACTTTATTTATAGTTATTTAGTACTACACATTTAAAAGCTCCGAAATAAAATACTTTTTTCCTGTTACAGAAATTGACTCTTTGTCTTACATTTACATTGAATAAATCTTAATTGTAGTTTGCTTATTTAATACTCGAAAATCACCAGCGGCACCCTTATATTAAGCATGTGGGTCTTCAATAACATTTTTTGTTTTATGTAATTTGTGAGTTAAAACACATTAAAAATCTCTATCTATAGTCTATACAATATTAAATTTAATAAACACGCACATAATTATAGATGGGTTTCTATATTTAATTTTATTAGCATTATTTAAACTCTCCTCTATAATTCTATATTTCAATGATAAAATAAAATAATTACATTATTTACGAGTATTTACATTATTTATGATTTAATAATAAACGTGACGTATTATAAATAAACGAAGAAATTTGAAATCTTGTTGGTTTAATATTCATTTTCAAGTTTTAATTTCTATTTTCAGCCAAATTCATGGTGAAATTGTACTAAGTACCTCAAAATCGAAATAAATCGCTACATGCAATTTTTGGTTTTTGTCATTCTTTGACATTGTCCGTAAGCCAAGAATCGGGGTGCTGAGGCCAATGTTGGACAGATGTAAAGTTTCGTGACGAATTTTGTTCAGAAATATTCAGATATACATACACTACTATGGAACCGGCAAATGTGGTGTGTTACTGTTGTCGAAGGTAAACAAAAAATATTTTAATTTACAATAACAATAATAATATAAGTATTATATTATATTTAAGAGAAAATAAGCAAACTAGTTTAAATAACAACATAAAATGTAAATGATTGTTAAGTCTAGGCTTGTAGAAAAGACAATAGTAAATTGTTATCTAGCAAAAATATTTAAGTTCTAAGCTGGTAATAAATGTAATCTTATTTTTAATTGAAAATTATAACAAATTAAATATAAAAAAGCAATAACAATAAAATAAAAACAAACAAACGGTTCACAAAAACTATACATGATACTCGTACAGGTAATTTTAATCACATAGAAATTAATGTTATCATAATTTTAAAGTTTTAACTTATTATGTTTTATAAACATCATACTTCTTAAACGATTAATAAGAATATCATATAATACACAGATTATACCTATTTTTATAGGATCCATTTTTCCTAACTATTTGGTCATCATTGACAGCATCATAACAGTTAAGAATACAGTAGTCAAAACTACCGTTTGTCAAGATTATAGAACTACAAAGTAATAAATTTTTAAATAATAATTAATTATTATGAATTTTTTAAAATATAATATTCCATATTTACAGTAAAGTATGATATAAGTGATATAACCTTAACTTTGTTGATATTTAATAATTTTAGAGAAATATACATAATATTTTTATCACATTTTGTTTTTATTTCTTTGTTGATAAGTTTCTATATTTTCTAAATTTTAGCTTAATTAAATAATTGTTCTTTTAATTTGTTGAAAAACTTATTTCTATATCTTATTGAGATTATTATACTCTAAGTAATTCAATTTTAGCCTTTTAGTTTCAGGAAAAAACATTGTAATTTTACACATTTGTATAGATTTATTTATTTTAGATGAAAAAATTTCAGTTGCAGTATTAACGTTAACTAAAATCAACAATTCAGCCGAAATCTTTTGTTTAAGAATTTTATTAAGTTTATTAAATAGAAAAATATATTAAATTATTTTCTATTCCACATTATCATTGCTGATGTTTTTTTTATAATTATACAAATTTTATTTAAAGACATAATTGTCCTTTAATAATGGTCACCAGAAACTATCTAGAAACATTTTTTTTACTAAGTAGAAAAACGTCAATCAATAAATAATTATTAAATGAGTAATATCATAACCTAAAATACTAAGACTCACAGAGCTACAATAATTAATGTCGCCTTACTTTACTGAATTCGATTTTAAAGAGTTTTCAATGTACCTTAAAAGCCTTAAAATCCATAAAATGTATTTTATTGTTTGTAATAATTAAAATATGAAACGTCATAAATGTGAAAATTAAAAATATCATTCTTTTAAATAAAATATTTAAATTACAATATTGTATGTTTTAATAATTAATTAATATTTTAATTTTTTCAGAATTTAATACATGTCAACTGCATAAATTCAAGACAATATTACTGTAAAAAGCGTCATCATAGAACACGATAGAACCGACAGCTACCTTAATTATTTTATTCATTGAAAATTATTTTTGTTGGCCTCCAAATTAACTGTTATAATTTTTCCGTGATGTTTGTGATAATGATAATGGTAAAAAACTAAAAATATATTCTTAGGTTCTGATACAGAATAATAAATGCTTTATAATTAAGATAATTATTGATTACAACATCATGCCAAGTCAGCTGTTTGACTGTCACTTCTATTATGTTCTATGACATCATATTCTTTAGAAGACATCCAGAAAGTTAATTTGATATAATAAAAATTCAATTATATTTAGCTTGTCATAAAATAATTTCTGTTTAAATATTTTTTTTTTATGATTTTAAGAGCATCATATAAAATCCAGAACAAAGTGTTATGCATTTTTTTTTGTTTATTTTTTATAGTTTAAAAACATAATATATAACACTATATTGGAATATTTTATTGTTGTATATTCATTCATATTTGAATTTTTAAAAAACGATTGGCTAGCTTATAATGCTTATATAATTATAATATTAAAATGTAGATGATGTTTTCAAAGTGTTTATAGTATGTGTAAATTGTTGACTCGGATAGTTTATAATGATTTATATTGTGCATCGTATCAGTTATGTCCTATGTTCACATTTACTTTGATTTAAAAATATAACTATCTATACAATTAAAGATTATATGTTTTGCGATCATTGTTATTATTTTAATGATAATATAATAAATATAATAATATAATCGTTATTTGTTGGCATCGATATTCAATAATTATACAACTATTAAAATAGTTGTATTTATTTCTCATTCTGGTTATAAGAAACACTAGTAATCATAATAGAATTATAATATTGCATTGTGTGGTTAATAAAATAATAAATAATATATTATGTATTTATGTATTTGTGACAATTTTACACCAATCGATACGTAAAGAAGTGTTTATAAAAACGATGTTAAAATAAACCAGAATTAAAAAAATTCATGTACAAACAAATGGCACGTGGCCGTGAACGTTTAATTATTTTTATATATACAGTGTGATTCTTTAATCATTGTATACTCATTATTTTAAAAAGTATTCATGTTTTTGAAAGTATTTTTTATATAGTTTCAAGTTGTTAAAAAACAACGTTTTTATTAAAAAATTATATTTTTAAATATTATTTTTATCCTTATATTTTTTTAAGTTATTCCTTTTTTGTATGACAACAGAGAGTTTTAATTTCATGATCCAAAATAGAATGATTTTCTGAGTATTTTGATACATAAAAATTTAATTTAGAGCGAGTAGTTTATGAGTTATATGTATTTAAAGTTTAGACAAGCAGAGTAATTGACTAACATTTTGCGGGGTAACCCTGTACCACTCCACTCCACACGTTTAACTAATAACATAAACAAAATGATAACTACAAAATATCAACGAACTTGGTTTGGCATATCTAATCGTATGTCGTATAAATAACACTATAAATAATTGTTAGTTAAAATTGGTCTACCTACGCTGATAATTTTAATAATATTCTTTTGATATTAAAATACATATTTTGTTAAATACTTATTAGTTAGGGTATTTGCCGTTTGGGTTCACTTATTTTATAACAAAATATTTTCAATTACCATTATTTAAGTTTTCGTTAAGATAATAAGTAATCATAATTTCGAAATTTTTAAAATCTTAAAATGACGGTGTGTCTGAATAACATTTTATTTAACACTGGTCTAACTATCATCGAATTATCTACCGATTTCAAAACTATAAATCATTTTAATCACTTCCAGCATTAAATAATTGACCCTTTAATACCAGTAGTATGATCTGGGAGTTTCTGAAACATCTACTCTTGCTTCCATAGGATTTGCTGCTCATCTATTATCTTTTATCTCTTCCCATCAGTCCCTATTTTTTTTGTAAATTTTGCTACTACACATGCTTTACCATTTTTGTTGTTTTTTTTTTATCTTTTAAGGGTTTCAACTAATAAATATACATTTTTTTCACCTATTTGTCATTTGCTATTGCACACGAATATAGAGACTGCACATCTCCATAGCTAACGCTGCTGTCATCTACCTACAAATCCACTCGACTATTATAACTACTACTACCCATGTCTTAACCAACCCTACATCAATGCTACGTTAGCTGACTATCATATCGTTATTTTTTTTATATTTTAAATACAGAAAATGTTATTTTACCTTTCTTACCTATTTACACCATAAACGTTTTCGTAATATCATTGACACTATACCCTATAAGGCTATAAACTATAGTAAAACTTTGTTTGCTTAAAAAATTGTATCAGTCAAAGAACCCTTATACATATCATTCAAATATTTAATAGCAAAGACTTGTAGAATAATAATTTTCTATCTTATAAATAAATAATATACTGGTTTTATTTAAATTATGTATCTATCATAATATGGATTTTATATTATAATAAATATTACAATAAATTACAGAAGTCATTTATATACAAATATACTTATTAGAAATTCCATCTAATAACCGTCCTAGTTAATAATCGATTGAATATTGTTAATAATTATCAAGTTATATAATATAATAATGAGAATAACTTTCAATCATTTTTAATTTTAGACAATAGCTGTAGATGCAGCTTGGAATGCCAAAAATGACTTCATTAATTATTTATGTTAATAATAAAGTATGATTTATACTTAGGTATATTATTAATATAACGCTTAAAAGTGTATGTGACTTTATAAAATAATAATTTGTTACCTAATCGTATCATTATGGTTATATTATAAAATGGCAAACAAAGATATATTTAAAAAAAAATTTAAATGTAATATGGCACCTCGGTTATACAATATCGTCAATATTTATGTTTGCCCATGATAATAGCAAAAATAGCAAAACACTATTTTATTGTACATTATACGAGGTTTTGAAATTCAAATTAACAAAAAATAATAATTATAAGCAAATACAAGCAAAATATTATTTTGAGTTAAATAGCTGGCTCTGTTTTGTCGTAGGTACTGAAATTGTCTGTAAATAAAAAACAATTGTTAGTTTATATTTTTAAATTTTGAAATAAATTTTTTTTTTATACATTTAATAGAAATATATATAAAATCTGTAAATGTACAATAAGCATATGAGCGCGATAAAGTAGATATGGGATTGCATACTTCAGACGGGTAATGGCATTAATGGCACTAGAGCGCTTTGAAATATAAATATTTTTTTTTAATACTTTATAATTTAAAACACATATTATATAGATAAATATCTACTAATTTGTGCGTTTCGTACATTTTTACTTCTGGAGTGGGGTTTTGACTTTTTGTCAATGTGATACCTTAAAAATAGACAGAGGTGTAGCTAGAATGCCTATCCATAACGCCTTGTTATCATAATTTATCGTATTACCAAATGAAAATCAAAAATGCAGTATTGGTAAATTAAAAAAGTGAATACTCGAACATAATAGTTTACTTAAAAGTAAAGCTTTAATGTGTATAATTTGAATGAATTAATTTATACCATTCAATATTATGTCATCGTCAATATTTAGACTAAAATCGATATAAATGGATGTAGCCCATAAGCACCAAATATCACCTAAACAGCACTCAAATAGTGCAAAAATAAATATTCCATAAGCGTAAAATAAAATATCTTTTTATCAAACCATAAATGCAATAAATTTTACACAAATAAAAAATATTTTATCAAAATCGTATTGTTGTAGCTTTTACAATAATTATATTAAAATGAGTAAATTTAAAGTAAAATTAAAATTACATATAATATTTATCAGTATATATTATTAGAATTATGATAATGAGTATCTTAAAATTAAGTTTGAACTTTGAAGCCTACAGTTTTTAAATAGTCCATCCGGACGTTTTATTTCTATGTACAAGTTCCATGCTTTTATACAATAGTTGACTTTATAATTGCGATTTGTAGTTTTTTGTAAATTTGATTAAATTTTTTAGTTATTTTCTGCCTGGTGTTCTATGCACTTCGATAAAATTATAAATTGATGGGTGTAAAACTTGTGGTGTAATAAGTATAATATTGTATCAGGTAATATACGTTTGCGCTTTTATTCCCTACTAAGGTACAAAAACGCAAAACAAATTTTGGCTTTTGTCCTATCGGAAATAGACGATTTGCGCTTTTGGGTATCACCGATATTAATTAACACATTAAATGTTAAATTTCGAATTACCGATAATAAGAACAATTGATCTAACTCGTAACTGTATAATTTAAATTAAAAAGTGTAAAAATCAAGTAAAAATTGAAGTAATAAAATATGATTTATGTATAATATTATATTCTCTTTGGAAAAATTAATATACTGGCTAAATATGCATTTTGTTGTCTCTATGAAATGTTTATACGTTCGGCGATTTATGGGAAAAATTTAATTTTAGTCATTCGTGATTTAGACTTCATAACAGTCGTTATATTTTCGTTAGTTATAATTTATTATATTAGTGTCTTATTTTTAACAATAAATAATAGTTCAATCGTTTACATAATATATTTATTAATTAATAACGCAATTTTAGAAAAATTAAAATTAATATTATTTCAAAAGTCATTTAAATGAAATATCATAGTATCAAATATGAAATGACAACTGATATTATCATGAATACACTATATATATAGACAATAATAACGATCGGTAGAAATATCTAAAATTGTTGAAAACAATGCAAAAAACAGATTTCGGCGAAGTGTGAAATATGTGAAATGTATGTTGGTTCTATAATGTGAGTTTTTCAAAAATATTTTTTAGTTTTTTTATCACAAATGAATAATTAAAGAGATTTTCAAATATTTGTGTAAGAATTTACAACATAATATATTTTGATAGTGAATTTAAATATCTTTAAATTATAAACTAATTATATTGTTTTACCGTTTATGTATAAATATATTAAGTTATTATATTTTATTAATCAGTTAGACAAATTAAATACTCAATAAAATGCCATTATTAATTATTCATACAGTATAAATAAAAATATCGAAAATACACAATCATAATTTATTTTATTTTCCTATTCAAATTTTTCCGAAAATATACATTTAAATTGTAAAGAAAAATAAACATTATAATTAGCTGGTATAATAAACAGTGTTCGTTGAGTCATGACACTTTCCGTTACCATGTAAATTTTTAATTTAATATTTAGATTTTTTTGTTTATGGGACACAATAATTTTAGATTAATTATAAGATAATTACCTATAATCCGAACATATTATTTTTATGTGCAACGGTACTGTACATTGAATTTATACTAATTTTGATTTCATTTGCTATGTGGACATCATTCACGATCCGACGTAGTCGGATTGCCTACCTCATAGGTTCAGATGCGTGAAAATTGAATTTCCCCGATGATTATGAATTACTTAATACTCATTTGATGGCAATTAACTTTAACATTTTCTCCTACAAAACAACATCAAACTTTTGACGTCAGGAGTACAGGTATCTATTTGCATCTGTTGAGGATTGATAGTTAAACCTCACGATTACCATTTTTCATATTTATATATTTATATTTTTTTTATTCATTTAAAAAAACAGCCATACGACGAGAATACGAGATACGGTATTAAACCGATTGTGTGTTGTGAATTGAGTTTTCTAGTCTTTTCATTAACATTTACAATTTTGGACTTTTTTAATCATTATTCAATATATACCACTAAAATTTTATGTATGAGTAAAAAAACTTGAAAATTCAATACAAATAAGACGTTATCTATTGTGTTCATATTAAAAATACTGAAAATGTATGTATATTATTCGATGTAACATTTTAAGTTTAAATTTTGTTAAAATTGGATATTAAAAAAAAAGATTTTAGTAAGTTAGTATGCCAAAAGATATAACTTGATAGAATCAGAAACTTTTCGTTACGGCATCATTTATTACTTTTTTGTTTATATATATATTTGGATAATAATATTTTCTAAGAAAATATTTAAGATATTTACATATACTACGAACATATCAATACCATGCAACGGTAGGTACTATACATTTTAACTAAAATCAATTAACTTAAATGTAAAATTGCGAATTGGCAATAGTCAAAAACAAAAAAAAAACTTGAACTAACTCGTAATTATTGTTTAATTCAAATTAAAAAGGTTAAAAGTTATAAAAACTGAATTGACATATAATTTATGTATATATATTCTCTTTTAAAAAATTTATAGACTGGCTAAAATACCCATATTGCATTATTTTGTTAGTTGTCTTGGAGATATTCTATATAATATTTATACGTCCGATGGTTTGCGAAAAAAATGAAATTTTAGTCATTAGTGATTTAGACTTCATAACAATCGTTATATTTTCGTAACAAACATTATATCGTATATAAATATAATAATTTGATGTTTTTTTTTTTAACGGGACTTAACAGTTTTAAGTTTTTTTTTCTTTTTAACGGTGTTAATAAATTTTATTTTAAAAATAACAACAGAATATGTACCATTAAATGTGGAGTAGTAACTTATACAGATAATATTTTGAACATACTCGTATCACCGGAAAACTTAAGGTAAAATCTCATATTGTCACTTTGTTATACAGCAATGTAATACTAAATTCTGCAGAATGGAGTTATGAATGTATCTGTTTATTAATGATGTAAGCTTTTTATTTTTTATACAAAAACCACGTATTACTAATAAAAAATAAATTACACCTGGCAAATTCTTGCTTTTTTGTGTATTTGAAAACTTATTATATTTTCAAACATGTTTATAGAATATGAATATAAATGTATACGTAACCATGTTATATTGTTTATTATTATATTTTAATATCGATTTGGTAGTATTTGTAAGTATAACATTAAGTTATAAACAACCCCCGTGTGCATGCACATGCCATCGGGCGCGTCCCCGGGGTTGCGGATAGGGGAAAGTCCTGCAGATATGCAGGGTAGCCGTGAAATAAGCCATACCTCTGGTATTGGACGAATAAGCGGTCGTGGACAAGTGCACCACCGGGAGAGTGATCGACTCCCGGTGTTCCCGTAGATCTGACCACAAAACCGAAAACCAAGCAACGGAGACCTGGCTAATCTCCGCCAAGTCCGGCCAGCCAAAACAAAAAGCAAATATGGAACGTTACAATAATATTGATATAACCAAATCTGAAGCCCTCCTACTGGGAGGGGTCGGACTTCAGATACCGGCAGTTGGGAGAGAGCAAGCGGGATCCCGGAGGTCGTCATCGAGCAACTGCAAGAAACCAAATACAGAGGTGTCCAGCAAGACTTCTGTAATTGTAAATGCTACTGCTGAGACAGTCGTGTCTACGGGCACGCACCGGAAACGGAGAATGTATAAACGTTGTCAGTTTCCAATTCCATTAGTTGAATTTGTTGAAACTAATCATTTTGATCGATTACTCGATGAAATACAGTCGGCAGTGATTAATTCACTGGATTCAGATGATGAATCGGAGGACGACGGAAATGATGGCCATCGGCACCGTTCGCTCGATGTCCAACTGCCTATAGATGTCGGCAATTTTGATTGCGCGACACCACAAATGGTGCCGGTCAGGACGTGGTATTACAACCGGATATACCTTGACCAGAGTAAAATGAGTACTGCCACTGCCGTACAGGTTGACGGGACGGTCGTCAACCTGTACGATAGGGTGCCATCGATCGTGGCCCAGATACCACCCTCCTGGTCCACAGTGCCGCGTAAATCGAAGCGTCGGCGGCCCTGGCGTGGTAGGCGGACACGGTTTATTCCGCCTATCACGTTGTTCACCACTGGTATCCAGATGGCAGAATCCGTGTCGTCCACAGATGACGAGACTAGGACTCTGCCATCGGATGACGAACCAGAGATGCCGGCCGACGACAAGTGGCAAATTTACGACGAGCGGCAATGGACCACGGCAGAGGTGAAAATGGTGCCACAGGAAGAACAATGGGAGCCATATGATGAACATTTGTGGGAGCTATCATGTCACGACACTGCAAAGATAGATATTCTACCGCAAAGACCGGAATGTCATCAAGACATTGAAAGTTGCGCGATGATGGTTAACAAAGAGGAACGTTCTGTCGAAACTGTTTCCTCTTCACCCATTAAGAAACGAAGGAGCCTTCTGCGATCTATTGGAAGTAGATTAATGAGTGTGTGCTCAAAATTGTGTTGTTGTGGTTGTGTGAAAAACAAGTAGTTCATATCTTTTAAATTTTCACACATTGGTATCTTTTATTTAACGTATGATTAATTTTATAAATTTACGTAAATGCCTTTTTCGTATAACTATAGTATTTTTATTTTTTTTACATTTAAAACTTTTAGGTAGTTATTTTTTTTCTTAAGAACACAGAAATATTTTACATATTTTTTAAGTTGTTAAAAATTGCTATCACTAAATTATATTGTTATTTAAATATTGACTATAAATTGTTTGCATTTTACCATTAATATTATTTATTTAGTTTTTTTATATTTCATCCTCAAACATGAGTTGTTAGTACAATTAGCACAATATTTTATTATTTTCTCATACTTTTATTTATATTTTGCATATTTCATCATAATCCGTTTATATATATTTAAATTTTTTATTATTATTAATTTTTTTGCCTGTTTATATTATTATCATACTTTTATTTACTTTTTTTAATATTCTATTTACTGTCAAAATAATACTTTACATACATAAAAATAATACATTTTAGATTAAGTTAGGTTAAGTTAGGTTAAGTTAGGTTAAGTTAGGTTAGGTTTATTTATTTTATTATTACACTATAAAACATCGTATGATGGATCATAATTCATATATATATATATTCATATTTTTGATTTTTATCTCATTTTTCATCTGTATTCTCATTATTATACGTTTTTACATTTTTAAAAGTGAACATAATGATTATTGAACCATTATTCTGAATATTTTTATATTTTACCTGACGTATTATAATATGTAAATATTTTACCACTAGTAGTTGTTTTATTATAAATCTTTATATTTTAACAATGTAATTATCTTTGTATAGGTTAAGTTAGGTTAGGTTAGGTTAGGGTAATTTTGATGGATTATTTAATTTCTGTGCATTATCATAATTTGTCATTCAGATTAATTGATTACATTATTTATATTTATTGATGTTTTATTCTTTATTATTATTTACGTACATTATACATTTTTATATTTTTATCTTCATATGTACCTTTGTAATTGTTATAAGATATTTTTATGTATTCATATTTTTATATACTTTTACCTTTATTTATTTTTATTATTTTTTTTTGCTGAAATCTTTTTCTTACTTTTGTATTATTATTATTATTATTATTATTAATTGTTTTAATTAAATTCATTGGATCTTTTATATAATATTGTTGTTTATATTATTATTAATTTTCTTGTTATCTTATTATTTTATGTTGCAATAAATTTTTGCTTTACATTTTCTATAGTATTTAATAGAGGTGTTCCGGGTACCCGGCCAACGAGTCCAAGCCGGGTACCCGATATCATATTCAGTACCCGACCAATACTCGTTACCCGGCGTGTTATTAAAATTTGACTTGGACAGTACCCGGTACCCGGTTTACAGCTACATTTTTTCCTTGTAATATACCCGGTACCCGGTACTCGATTAATTTATTAATTAAAAAAAAAATATGTACCCGCAATCGACAAAACGAAAATATTTTATAAATTTATAATAATAATAAATAAAATAATAATACATTACATTATCGCGCCGTATCTGAAAATAGAAATAGAATATTTCTAAGATTTATTAACTATTGACATTGTCATAAATGATAATCATACGTTACCGATAACGATTTAAAAATAGAATTACCACGTACAGCCGCGGCTTAATAATGTTGTTCTATCTTGTTGATCTACCATCTACTATTAATAATCTTAGGGTATATAGTATATACCAGAGGTTCCCAAACTGTGCGCCGCGGCGCCCTGGTGCGCCGCGGTGTGTTGTCAAGGGAGCCGCGGCTGCGGAAATGAGAGTAGCAGTATCAAGTTTGATCCCAAGATTTTATTTAAAAAAGGTCGTGCATTCTAATAAGGGCGCCATGAGCAAATTTCAGTTCTTAAAGGGTGCCTCGAGTAGGAAAAGTTTGGGAACCTCTGGTATATACTATATAATATATATATTATTCATCACATTATTATGTATTACTCAACCTGCAGTACCTGACTCAGTTTAAACAAAAATTATTACTCGACCAGTACTCGAAACTGTATTAACAAACTTATTACTCGACCAGTACTCGAGACTTGGTTTAAACAAAAATTATTACTCGACCAGTACTCGAGACTCGGTTTAAACAAAAATTATTACTCGACCAGTACTCGAGACTCGGTTTTAATAAAAATTATTGCTCGATTAGTACCCTGGACTCGGTTTTAACGGAAATTGGTACTCGGCCAATACTCGGTACCCGGTTTGTTGGTAAAAAATCTACCCGGAACACCTCTAGTATTTAAATTTATTATTATTATTACACTATGTTCCACAAGGTCGGACCAAGCTCTAAGCCTTGGGGAACTCCACATATATCCGTCTTGTGTTGGCCCTTCCCTACCTGTAGCGTCCTATTTGAAAGCCAGGAGCGGAGTATACGGACGAGATATTCAGAAGTGGACTTACTTCTCAAGGCTTCATCAATGCAGAATATTAAACACGTTTTGTACAACTTTTGACTTACATGATATTACTTCATTAGTATTATTTATTGATTAATAAACTATAATAGTTAATATTATATGTTCAAATATTATATTTAATAAATAAATGAATATATTAAAGTTTTCAAATAATCATTTATTGAAAATATCATAATAATAATAATAAACAGAAAAAAAGCGGGTAAGTGAGTATCGCTCTGCTGTACATTAGGGGGTGGGGTGGACTTCGGACTAGGGTAAGTTAAATTTGAATGCAATGATAGGTATCATTGTATACGAAAAACGATTCTGAACGGAGATGATTTGTCAGTCTAGGATATATTATACTTAAATATTGTCATATATTTTATTTTGAAACAAATTCAAACATTTAAGTAAAAGTTTCAAAATCTTACGTTTAGAAATTTTTTAAAAATAACAAAAATCGAAAATTATTTAGTATTAAAACGTTATTTTACACGTGTATTTTTGATTTCAAATTAAAATTAAAACTTTGAACACTCGTAAAATTTTTTAAATTGAATAATCCTTAAACTTTTTTATAATTATTCTAAGCTTAACTTATGGACAGCATAGTATTAAATTTTCAATTCTTAGCTTTTGATAGTAAAATATTTATAAATTTTTAACTACCAAATAATTAATAATATTCATGATTCTGACGAATTTTCGTCAATATTTGAACTTCAAATGCTAATAAAATAAAATTGTGCCTATGTATTTTATTTTGAAAATCTAATCACGTAAAGAAAATAGCCATCTTAATAACTGGTAAAATTTTCAAGTATTTACGATTTATACTATTTGAAATTTGAATAACAACAAATATCAAAAATCGTTTGAGGCTAAACCGTTATTTAACGCGGTTTTGTAAAAATTTAAATTTCAAACACTCCTAAAAATTTTTTGTCTTAGTCCGGTAGAGTTTTTTTTACAGATAGTTGAAGAAAAATTTATGGAGAACCTTTTACCAAATTTTAAAAATTAGTTATAAAAGAAAACATTTTTACGATTTTTCAACCACAAAATTACTTGCAAATTTTCGCAATTTTAACATATTTCGTATAAATTATAACTTTAAGCACTTATAAAAAAAAATTGTGACAAACAATCTCGGATTTTTTTTCATCAGTTTAAGGACAACTTATAAGAAACCTTGTATTAAATTTTCAAGATTTTCTGGCCAGCCAAAAAATTTTTATCGTTATTTAAAAAAAATTTTTTTGAAAATTTAACTGTGTATAGAAAACGCTAATATAAACATTTGGTAAAAATTTCAAGTATTTACATCGATTAGTTTCTGAGTTATAGCAAAATAAAAAATTCAAAAACTGGTTTTGCGAAAAAATCTCGTTTTTCCCTTATTTTTTTAGGGTTTTTCCAGACGCATTTAAAAAATATTGAAATTTTGACCCCCAAAGTACCAACTAGATTCAATTTCCTTTTCAAAGAGGAACTGAAGTCAAAAATCGAAGCAATATAACTGCTCCAAATGTTGTCGTCGGACACACAAAAAAAAAAACACACACATCATTGTAAAATCAATATATTCATCACTCCGTTCAGAATCTAAAATACCTGAAAACTTTGTAGTACAACTTTTCGGGGATTATAATTTTCATTTTAATAATAAAACTGTGTTAAAATTAACTATAACACATTATAATTTATTAGTACAGTTGATAAATTATTATGATATGTTAAGATGAAAACAATTTCACAGCCTCATACTACTTGTATTGCTAACCGATCTATAAATACAAGTATGTTTAAGTAATAGACTATAGTATTTTTTTTATGAATCTAATTTTATTGTTTTATGGTATTTGCGGAAAGATGTTATTAAATTGTGTGTTACATAAGTTCATATAATATGGTATTGGTATAAATGTATATTTTATTATATAATAATAAATTATACATTTTATTACAAATGCAATATTTTCGGGAAAAATTATTTTAACGAATTATATATGTAACCATTAACCAATGTACCATAATTATAATTTTTAGGTACTAAAATAAATAACTTTAATAGCTATCTCACAAAAAATATATCACGGAATAAAGTGTTACAGATTTTAGGGTGTCTGACCCTTAGAATCTTTTTTCGTATAATATAATGAATAATATGGATATGATAATATATTATACTATATTATAGCCATATAGGACATATAGGTATTGTTGAATTCAAATTTAACACATCCATAATACTGTAATCGAGATTCGGCACCTATTATAATAACGGAGTGGTGATCGTTTATTTTTTTTTTTATTTATAAATTGTATACCTAACCGTCCTAACCTGGGAAAACATTAAATTATTAACTGTTATTGAAAAAAATTATAAATATAAATTTTATCAGGCATTTTGTTGGTATCTACTATCTTTACTTGGCCTATTGGTACTTGGTAGGTCACTAATTAGGTGCTATTCAAATTTCAAATTATTTCCATATTCCATATGGGCAGTAAGTTAGTAGTTTAGACAGTTTAGTACCTAGTACCTACCTACCTATCTATTTTCTATTCCTCAAGTAATTTAATTGTATACTTACTACAATGACTGGAGCTTTGTTTAATATTTTAATTCCTACTAAACAACATGAATTACATCTTACTCAACAAATTGCTTGTGATTGTTCAATTAAAACCAAACAACCCAATTTACCCAATGATAATACATTCAATAAACGATCATTCAACCATCTCAAACATAATTTATCAATGGCTATGGAAACAGTAAGTACCTAATACTATTTTAGATGCATATGCCTACTATATATGTATATATATTTTTAAAATAAGAAAATTGTATTACATTTTATACAGTTTTGTATAAATTAATATATATATATATATATATACCTATAGCCTATAGGTATATCATGTAGCTATGTAGGTGCATGTATCGATATATCTATATATCTATAGTTATATATTTTAAATCATGAACTATAACTTTATATATATTTTATAAATGTCTATAAGACGTTGGAAGCAATTTTATGTAGTTTGCAGATTTTCAATTCAGTATGGAATCAAAGCAGAGATAATAGATGCTATTCGGTAATTATATACTAAGCTAAATATTAAAATTTTGTATAAAACTTGATAGGTTGTTAGGTATTAGATAGGTAGGTAATTCTTAATTTTTGTTTACCCTACTAAGTATCTATACATTTATTTGTAAAAACTTTTTTAATATATATTGAAGTTAGCTGTTTTGTTGTGTCTTAGTGTTTTACCCACAGGTTACAGTTCTAAAATTACCTACTTAAAATTTGTATCCAATATTTTCAGGTAACCTTTTCAATTGCTTCTAACGAACATTGTGAACATATTTTAAATTTATTGATGGAAAATGGCATTGGAGTAAAATTAAATTCGACAGTAGTGTAATTATATTTTATAATATTTGTATTAGTTAAATACTTATAAGTTATAGGTATAGTATTTTATAAAGTTTGAGCTTTGTGATCATTGTCTTTCCCATATGACCATATAGCTGTTTATATAACATTATATAGTTGCAAAATAGTTTAAGAAGGTACACACTATTTGTGTGTTGCCTGCTTGTTTATATAGTAGACTAGGTAATTCAGCAATTATCAGAGCACTGCCATATTAATAATGGAGGTTCATGTAAAAATGCATTATTGCTTATTGAAATACCTTAATTTATTTTATCAAAACAGTGAAACATCTAAATAATACATAAATACTGACTGATTATTGTATTAAAATAATCTTTTGATGGGCAGGTCTAAAAAATTATCATTTGTCTTTTGTTTGAAATGATGCTTTTAAGACTTTTTCTTATAGTTTTTAAAAATAGTAAAAATAAAAGTATAGCTGGTTTATAGAGCTTACCGGATTACTGAGAATAATCTTATATTAATTACTAATTTAATATATATTTTAATTCACTAGAGTCTTACCTTGTTCGTTGTATTATCAAGATACTGCAACATCTACTCAATCAGTTTTGGAAACCAATCAGGATAAATAGTTAGTATTATTTTATTATTGGGAGGTGAATACATATTATTATCATTTTTAATTTTTAATTATTTTATAGTTCACCTAATTTGTATGAATCTTCTTGGAAGAAATTTCTTCAGTCAGTTAGATCTCGATTAACTGTCGCACAAGTTGTTCAAGGCATAGAAACTGGTGCAACGTTAACCTTTGATTTTTTAATTCTTTTAATAATTTCAGTGTAAGTATTATATAAATATAAGTAAAAATACAATGCATGTATGTTTAATCATTAGATCTTAATCTTTTTTTCTTAAAAGTACTTTTAACTCATGGTTAAAATGTGTTACCTTAAAACTTTATTTTGGAAATCATTTCTTTTTTGTTTTTGAAAATATTGTTTGTAATTTTTATTTATATTTTATAGAACGGTTGCAGCTCTTGGTTTGATGCAAGGAGAAACTATTATATTTGTCTCTAGTATGCTTCTCTCTCCACTTATGGTTAATGATAATCTTATTATATATAACATAAATCAGACATTAGACAACCAAAAAATAAGTATAATACAATGCTTTTATTTTTATTTATTTTCTGTTTAGGGACCAATTAATGCTGCTACATTTGGAACTATGATTAAGAATAAAAAACTTAGAAACATGGGGATTATAAACGAAATTATTGGTTTAATCCTTTGTGTAATAATTGGTTTTGCTTATGGTTTATCAGCTACTTATTTTGATAAAAGAGATCCTAGTCAGTGGATAACTAATGAAATGGCGTTTATGTAAGAAAATAATAGTCTATTTAAATTATTTTATCTAGTCTATACTCGGGCCACTCTAAGAACGCTTCTGGGCGGCAACCAAAATTCGTCCGTTCTCGCGCATTCCCACCACTAAACTCTTCAAAACACTGGCCGCCGTCAACGCGACTAGGTGGTAGAGTGGGAGAAATTTGGGTACGAAACCGCGGAGCTCGGTCATTTGGATGCGCGAAAGAGTAGCGTTCTTAGAGTGGCCCGAGTATAAAGTAGTAAAGTTACCTATATTTTAGAATTAGTACCAACCCCGTGATAGGAGTGTTCATCTAACATTTATTGGTAGCAGAGCGTGGATTATTTAATAGGTGTCCGGACAATTGAAAGTCACAACAATTATTAAATGAACCGCGCTCTTCTACCAATAAATGTCGGACGAGCACTCCTATAACGGGGTTGGTACTTGTTCTAGATATATTTTTTTACCTATATTAATTATCTTTTCTTTTATTCTTATTTTAGGACAGATATTGGCAGTTTATGGATTAGTATTGTACTTGCAATCCTTGTTGGAGTCGCTGTGCCTATTGCTTTATTAGGAAATAATACATTTTCTTTAGTTGGAGTAGCAATATCTACATCACTTTTACCACCATCAGTCAATGCTGTATGTTATATGCTATATTTTTGTAATCATATGACATATGAATATATATATATAAAGGTTTATAAATCAATAACTCAAATAAATAAAGTTTACTTTGCATCGGTCAAAGTATATTTTTAATATTTTCAATATATATTTAATAATAAAAATTGACAAATTTATTAAATTTAAAATATTTATTCTCATCCATCAAAATATTTATTTTAAACAATAAAACAATCGAAAAAGTGCTTCGACCGATGCAAAGTAAACTTGTATACCAATTCAATCATTTTTACATATTTTAAATCGAACAACTAGAAGTACCTTAATTTTTGTCAGGCGCGCATAGCTATTTTTCCTATATTCCACGTGTGTAAGACAAAGACAGAAAATCAACGCTTCCAATCCCCTTAAATCAAATGAAGGAAAATTTATTTACATTTAATTTTAGTCTAAGTTTGGTTCAAGAGCTGTATGAAATTGATTTAAGAGCCGCATGCGGCTCGCGAGCCTTGTTGTGGCCACCCCTGATATATACAGTAGAATCCGCTTAATTGAGACACATTGGGCGGTGACCTATTGTCCCCATTATCCGACGGTCCTGATTAACCGAATAACTAATACACCGATACATTCATTCGGGACTATGCAATCTGTCCCTATTAAGCAGCTGTCCCCTTTATGTGGTGTCCCAAATAAGCGGATTCTACTGTATATAACCAATAATGCAAGTATTTACAATTGTCAATTTGCAAGAAGTTATTTCTGGTTTAAGTTGCATTTGATCATAACAAAGTTTACTCCCTATCTAATTAATTGATAATAAGTTTAGAGTTTAAAATCACAGAATAAATGTTTTAAAACTGTCAATACTTAGGAACATTTATTTTACTGTTTTGAACCATCGGATAAGAAAATATTAATTCATGATGTCTTGATAATTAAAAACCACATAATGTGTCAAAATAATATTTTGATAAATTATAATTTATGACTATTTAAAATATTAAAATTTTATTATTTCACTCAATAGTTAATGCGACAATATATTATATTATGCTGTAATAGTAACATTTATTATTTAGGGACTGTTGTGGGCATTTTCAATAAAAAGTATTAATCAAGATTCTTATAATACCTTAAATTTACATTATTCATCTACAAGATCTATTGATTTTGCCATTAAAGGTGCAATGAGTATGTGTGTAACATTTGTCAATATAATATGTATATTTGCATGTGGCATTGTCATACTAAAAGTAATGTATATTTATTTAAATAATTAATTTAATCATTTTTAAAAAATTTTTTTACATAATATGGTTGAGTTCATTAATCAATAGTTATTAAATACATATATTTATATCTATACATAAAAACTAATTTTGAATTTTATTTCTTATACCAGGCTGCAAAAAAACTTAATGAACTAATTGTGGGCCATTAAATCATGAGGATTATTAACTTAATATTACTTTATTAAATCTTTAATAATTATTTATGTAATATGTCATTAGATACACAATATAATAAAGTACTATTTAATTATAGATAAAAGCTGTTGCACCCAAACAAAGTAATCATTCTACAACATTAATCAATGAATATTTAAATGTGCTGAAAGAAATAAACTTAGAATTCTCTCAAGAAGAAGCTAATTATCTTACACTAAGGTATGTAATGCTCATTATTTTGTACAAATATTGATGCATCACTATAGTATTTTTATGTTTATTAACTGGTTAAAGGTTAAAAGAAGAATATTCAATTTTGGGATTATCTCCGAATACTTTAAAAACTAGAGGATCTTTCAGTGCCACTTCTGGGTATAATCCTTTTGATGTAAGCTTATACACATAAAATTTAAAAAAAATTATCATGTAATTAACATTATTTAAATCTGACAGTTATCTTTTGTTACTTGGTCACCGGGATATAAAAGACAACATGATCTGAAATCATTTTTAAATTCTCAAACGGATATTAGAGCATCCAAGTTACAAAAGAATAAAGTAAAAAATACAGGTAAATGTATTGAGTACCTACCTATGTAATGTAATTACAAAAATAATTATGGTTTAAAGAGAATAATATGTTCTTAATCATTATTTTATATTTAAATTAATACCTAACAGAAAATTTTTTTCTAAAACTGTGAATTTGAATGAGTATATATAGTGTGAATCAAATAAATTGGCATAGCAAGGGGATTTTGGTGAAAATAAGGAAAACCAGATGTTCTCTGTATTAAGAATCTTAATTTAAAATGTTATTACCAATTATATTTATAGAGTTGCCCAATTTTGAAATCCTCAATTTGAAATATATATTGAATGACCTGTTTTTTTTTTATGTTATACAGAAATAACTAATTAGCATATCCTTTTTTGACGTAAATATTTCTAATTAATACAAAGATACCTACATTATTATTTATTAGTAATATTTTAGTACAATTCATAATGATATAATATAATTTGGTACAAAATATTATGACATGTATTATTATTATATTATTTTTCTAAGTTTTTTTTTATAAGCTGGGAAAAATTGACTGACTGTTTGGGACATTGGAACATGCCTTTAAAATCTGGACGAATGGCAAGCTTATATATATATATATATATATATAATTAGAGTGACCAGATTATTAAAAAGAAAAACTGGGACAAATAAAATATGTTTTATAAAGAAAATAATATTTAGAATGTAAAAAATGTATAATTTAGATAGGTATTTTAATTGAAAATATAAATTATGTAATTTTAGGATATATAATATTTTTAAATTTATTGTTAATTGTATTTGAAATTTTATTTTACAAGTTACCATAAAAATTATATAAATTTTAACATACCTAATGTAATACGAGTTCAAATTAACACATTAATCAGAGACACATTGAAGTCCTGATAAAGTTTTTTGAGATGACTGGAGAAACGTTTAAAAACCGGAACAATCACGGAAAACCAGAACGTCTGGACGTCCTACATATATATTTTTAAACTATTTCAAAATAAATTTCATCTTAAAAAAAAAATTATGAATTGTTAATAAAAAATAAGTTGTATAATAAAATATAATATTAAAATATAAGTATTACATAAAAATATTTATAAATATAAATGATCAAGTTTCTTGTTTTTTTTTTAGCTCTACATAATAGTGAAACTTCACCAGGATCACTTAAAGCTGTATTTAAATCTCCAATGGGAAATTATTCAACTATAGTTTCTACAGATAATGATTCGCCTTCAACTACAAGACAGTTTATTATAACTCCTGTAACATTGAAAAATACTTCAAGTAGTAAAGAATAATATTATTCATATTAATAATACATTTATATATTTTCTTATTGCCTCGTAGTATGCATACAACATGACAAAATATGTATCTGTACCTTCATGAATTTTAAAATTTATTTATATTTTACATTTTACAATAAATTAATTTGTTTTTATTTATAAAGTTATATAGGTAGTTTGTATAAAAAAAATCTTATATTATACAACAATGAGTAGGTATCTGTTTGTTTGTATCTTTTGTTGTATCCTATGTACCTATCCTCAATTGCTGTACCGATCTTGATGATATTTTTACTTAGTAATCATTATTCATTATACAAAGGCCAGTAATTAAGGCTCAAAATATCTATGTTCCATGCAAGTTTCACTGTTTTAATCTATTCGTGTTTTGTTTGTTTTTATTTTTATTTACGCATTTGTAAATTGGAAATCGATGCAATTGTGAATGAAAGTAAAAAATTAATTCTCTGAAACGCTCATCACTTGCAGTCAATTAAAGGATCAAGGACGATAAATCAATTGCAAATCTCTCAAACGAGCTATGGAGAAGATTGTTAAAGAGTTGCTGAATTATGAGAATTAGAATCACAGAGTTAAACTTCAAGTAGTTCGTTTACGGTTTACGAGTTGATTAATCTCGCACGAATAATTAAGAATGGTCGTCAGTTTTTTACAAAATCAAAACTTGCTGTAACTCAAAAACGAATTTATATACCCAAAAGTTGAAATTATCACCAAATGTTTATATTTTATTTTATCTATCTATTTACGATTAAATTTTGACCTTTTTTAAGCTATTTATAGACAATTGAAATTTTCGATTTTTCTGTTTTTTTTTTAAATGCCTATACTTAATAACATTTGGCACTCCAAAAAATCTTAAAAATTGAATACAAGATTTATTATAAGTTTTACACACAATTTTTGTTTATAAGCATTTAAAGTTCAAATCGCATCAAAATCGCGAAAGTTTACAAGGAATTTTGAAGTTACGTAGGTATGTCATCAGGGATGGGCAAGATATTCAAAAATCAGTATCGCGATACTCGATACTTACATTTTAAATATTTATAGATACCTACTCAATACTCGATGCAGGCCCGTAGCCAGACCGAATTTTCAGGAGGGGCAAAGCAAATTTTTTTTTGTGGGGGGGGGGGGGTATTATATATAAATGTATTGAATATTAATGCAATTTTTAATTTATTTACATTGACATCTCATTAAATTAACACAACTATTTTAAACTTATTTTAAAGTTACAAAACGAATAATACTAAATAATAAAAATAAAACTTATATTAAAGTTTAAGATAATTATAATATTGGTTTCATCATATTCACTGATGTTACGTGTTTAAATTTTGATACATAGGTACCTACCTATCTAAAAGTCTTTCTAATATTTTTTAGAGGGGGGGGGGGCAATGACTGGGTTTAGGCTACGGGCCTGACTCGATGTCTTAGCCTATGACGCCTAGGATTTTTTTTAAATTTTATTTATACACAATTAGGTAGGTTGTACTCGGCGAGTAAAAATAATCCTAAACATCCTAAATTTTTCAAAGTATCGCATTAATGATGTATCTATCGAGTATTTTTCGATAAAATTATTTTATGAAATAGTCGATACTTCGAGATACAAGATAGTAGATACAATATTAATTTATTGTATCTACGATATTATGTTGATAGTGTTGATACGTATTCGTATCAACGTATCTTAGATATTGCCTAACCCTGTCTGTCATTGCATTCAAATTTAATACATCCATTATACTATATTACTATTTATACTATTATAGTGACCTACTGACCTATACTCTCCAATCTCCATCACTACTATACAGCAGACTCAGCAGGGCGATACCCACTTGCCCACCCTCTTTTTTTCTCACAGACTTCTATATAATATTATATAAAAGTCTGTGTTTTTCATATGTATGTACTTCTGAAGTTGGTTCTAAAGTTTTTATTGTGTTATACATAATACACTACACGCCACACAGTCACACACACTCACAATATAGTCACATCACTCACATTTATTCTCTTCTTACATCTCATACTCACATCACTCACATCTATTATTATGTACCGTGCTTTTTCAAAAATCAGTGTTCAAAGATTTACAATAAGTAAATTATACTTATTTATTTACTTGGTTATGCTGCTTATCATCTAATGCAACCGTATAATGATAACAGTTTACACGTGCTTTTCTGTTGTATTTGTAAATTGTGTCTCGTTGACCGATTCTGTTCACTGTTGACTGTTGCAGCTGCGCTATTGCTGCCTTTGGTCTGTAGTTTTGTTTTGTTTTTATCGTCCAACGTTCAGTTTTAATGTAATGTGCTCTTGAATTTTAGTTGTTTATTATAGTTTCTCTTCGGACAGACGTGTAAATTACCACTGGGTGAACTTCTAATCTTGCAAATGATTATAAATTAAATACATCATGATAAAATTAGATACATCGTACAGTTTAGGTTCCATTATTGAGTCTAATTTCTTGGGGATTTCAAATGATGCAGAACCCGATAATGTTATTGTAACATTATCGAAGAACATGGTTACTTGTTTTCACGTATGTATACCAATCACTTTATATTACATTTCTTAGTTTCACTACGGTTATGTCTAATGTTTAGATGCCAAGTCAAAATCAGGTGCATTGTTGGAGTAGTTCTGATAAATTGTCTTCTGCAGTGATATTTGACTCGTTAACTAATTGTTATTATGGCGTTTTTAACTATACCAGAATTGGAAAATGGTTACGGACGTCATCAATGATGAAAGATATGAAGAAATTTAATGTGAGTTTTTTCATTATATTTTATAGCCATATTATGTAAATGTGCCATTTAATTTGTTTTTATAATAATAAGTAATTCAGTGTAATTGTAAATGTAAAATAAATTTAATTTCCAAGTAATTGATTACAAAGTTAATATCAATGTATTTTAATTTTTCAATTAAAAAAAAATTAAGAATAGTGGGTACATGGTAAAATATATTATATTTACTAAAAATTTAATTAATCTAAATACATAGATAACTATTAAATTACTTTATGAATAATTGTTATAATTTATAAAGGATTGGTTAAATTATTAATTTATTTAGTTAAAATCATAATTAAACAGTGGGTAGGCTAATAGTATAACAATTCTCAATACATTCAATATAATTAGGAAAAATTATAATACAGAAAAATGAGAATATTTACTTAACAGTTTTTGACAAGATAGTTTTTAATTTTTATATGTTATTCAAAAATAAATGATTATTACTTACTTAAAATTTTCACCAGATATTTATGCAGACATTTTCAAGACAATATATAATTTTCAAATCATTGGAGCTGAGATATTTGTATTTTTTATATTATTGATTGTTTTTGATTTATATTGGTAAATAAATCTTTCAAAGCAAAAAGTTTGAAAATGTAATACAATATTCCTTATAAGTAATACTTATAGCAGTTGAAAAATATAATGCCATAATTTTTGTTATATATATATATTTGAAGTTTTAATTTGTACAAAATAGGATATTTTAATAAAAATTAATAGTGTTTTTATATTGTTTTTATAGTTCACCTCAAAAATTATAAAACTTTTAACTCGATTAGATTATAAAGGAGCAGTTGCAGTTTTTGAAAATGGATATTGTGAATGCTTAAAAGAAGCAATTGGTAATAGAAAAAAAATCAGAGATGCTGTTATTAATGATGGCGAAACAATTGAGTTAGCTAAATTATGTTTATTTAGGACAAAAGCTATATGTATTATTGTATCTGTTGATAACAAGGTAATTTTAATTTAAAGCTATATTATACAAATAGTATGCTTATTTGGGTATTATAATTTCAGAATATAAAAACATTACGGTCTGTGCCATTAGAAGATACTTTTTTGCCAATTAATTTACAAATATCTTTCAAAAATAAAACAGATAAATTACTTGGTTATTGTATTAGAGAAAATTCTGACTCACTTAATGTCGTAACGTTTTGTAAGTATTGTTAAATATATATTTTTTTTAGAAAATATAAATATTAATTTATTATAACAAATGTTTTATTTTAGAAAATCACTTTGTGTCTGTTTTATTTGTTTGCCAATTATAAAACATTATATTTTATTTGTACAGGGTCTAATGGTTACCTGTATTCTAACGAGTTGTACACCGAATCCAACAGCAATGATTTTCCTGGTAAACAGTTGACAGAAATTAAATTAGTTAATTTAAAAAAGCAAGTAACTTTAATTCAATTAAGTTCAGATTGTATTGGTCTTTATGGCGCAGAACCAAAAGGCGATGGTTAGTAAAAATATTGTTACAGTTATTTATACTGATTTAATATTTTCAATAATCTTATTTAAAAAACAAATTCATAATTTATATTGGTTAATTAAAATTAAAACTTATGATTTTGTATTGTACTATTGTATTATTTTTTTATTTTTTAGGAGCAGCTTTAGTAATATATAATTTTCATTACAATATGGTAGTTGCCGT
The DNA here is from genome assembly GCA_020882235.1 of Schizaphis graminum. Taxonomy (NCBI): domain Eukaryota; kingdom Metazoa; phylum Arthropoda; class Insecta; order Hemiptera; family Aphididae; genus Schizaphis; species Schizaphis graminum. Next base: position 66,646,897 of record CM037032.1, read on the forward strand.
TCAACATTTTAAAATCTATACCAACCCTCCAAATTTATGGTGTTTTGGAAATCATTTACTTTTAGTAACAGGCCAAAACTTAGCAGTGATTCCTTTTACATGTGAACGAAATAATTTATCCCTGTTAATGGATAATAATTTAATTAAAATAAATGATACATTTGAAGAAATTGAATGGGATTCTTATGCAAAACAAAAATGTGTAGACACTATTTCAACTTCAGCTTTAACTCAATCAAAGTAAAAATTATTATTATCATTATTTATTTATTTTTAAAATATGTAACATTATTTATTTGTTTATTTCAGATTAAATGAAATGATTATTACTGACCATATTAAAAACAAAAAGGATAAAGCAATGATTCAGTTACTGACGGATAACAACGATATTAGTGATAATTCCTTAGTTGAAATATTGTCATATTGCAGTAATAACACAGCAAAACATTTAAATCTTTTGTCGAAGTTATTTGCATATCCACCTTTAAATAAACCATCTTGTTTACGGCGCCAATTACCATTTGAGAATATGCTGATAATTTTAAACACTTTGTATTCACTTATGAAGGAGAAATTGATTGAAGAAAGATTGGTTGATTGGATGACACTGATGATTGACTGCTCATATCAACAATTATTATTGTCAAATGATCCTAATGTACTTGAACTTATTATTAAAGTTCAAAATGATATAAATAGCAAATGTGACTATTTGGAATCAGTAAATAATATAAACAATACAATGCGTGTTATAAAAAGTAAAAATGTTAACAGTAAGAAACGAGATGGACCTGTCAACAATTTATATAAAATTGAAAGAATTAATTTATATTGAGTAAATTTATATTTTAAAAATAATATTTGTTTTTTTTTATGTCCAGCACAATACTTAGTGACTAAATATTAGTCAATTAATTTTTATTTTTATATTATGTTTTATCATTGATTATAAATACTAGTATTACTAGTATACTAGTATTTATAATCAATGGTTTTATTTTTTGAGTTCATAACAGTAGTGATGATCTAAATTGAATGATGGATAAATAATTTGTTGCTAATGAACAATATTTTTATTGAATATATTTTATTATTTTTTAAATGTATTGATCGATTAATTTACCAATAGTTTCTTAGTTAGAAATTTAGAATTTTGGTGAAATATGTTAAAATAACAGGGCAAGATAAACTTATCATTGATCAGGCATCATGTAAACATTTAAGAGGACGCCATACCTGCATGTGTTGTCTCTGTCTTACTAACGTACATCATAACAAATTTTCGTTCAGTAGAATAAATTTTGTGACGTTAGCTTTAATATTAGAGTAAATTTACCTATTATCAAATTTAAAGGTAAAAATATTATCTAGACAATGATATATGCTTTTAATGATATTATTATCATTTTAAAGTGAGTTATGAACAGTTTAAAGTTGTTATATTTTACATAGCTTTAACTCACTTGAAAATAATAATATCATTAAAAGCATATGTCATTGTCTAGATAATATTTTTACCTTTAAATTTGATAATAGGTAAATTTACTCTAATATTAAAGCTAACGTCACAAAATTTATTCTACTGAACGAAAATTTGTTATGATGTATGTTAGTAAGACAGAGACAAGACATGCGGGTATGGCGTCCTCTTAATGAAGAATATTATGACATTTGAAATCAATATTTCTTTATAAATTTGTCAATTTCATATCAATAATATATAAATAACAATATTTTAATAATACTAATGATACGTCCTACGTGCTCTGACATCTTTGATAGTAATATTAGTGGTAATAAGTAAATAATAACCACGGCTATACCACCACTACACATCAATTCCGGATTGGCACACTACTCTAATGTTAGTTTCATAGATTCAGAATAAGCGAATAAATAATTTTTTTGTTTTTAAACAGCATTTAATGCAACTTTTGTAATTTGAACTTAATTTTAGTACACAGTAATTATTATTTGGAAATTAGATTTGCATAGTTTACTTTTATTCTATGTTTTCAGGTCATTATTTCTATTTTTCATTTCAATATAAATTGCATATACATGTATTTAATTCTGTGGTAGTATAAGATTTGTAGATGTATTGTTATTGTGTCAAACAGTTAAAATATTTTTAGAAGTGTTCATAGTAAGGTACAATTTTTTAAGTAATGTTGATTTTTCAAATGGCTTTTTTATTTGCATTAATGATTTCTTGTATTATTACTTTTAATTAGAATTATTTGTTTCAAATAATTTAGTGATTGCACTTTCAATGAAATCATTTGTCTGTCTGTTTATGTAAATAATTTAACGGCAAATTTAAATTTTCTATAGGTTTCTCTAACGTTAACATCTATAATTTATAAGAATACACAGATTTTTGAACAAATTTGTTATAAAAGTACCTACTGTGCATAAGACATAGTATTACTCACGATGTAGAGAAGAGAAGGTGATAACACTCGGCTTGATCGGGAGAAAAAAAGTGGCTTATTTTTCGACGGCAATTTTGTAGTTTAAATAAAATCCACCGTGAGCACCACAAGCTTCGAAGGCCGGTTGTTATTCAATAATAGCATTATAACCACTATGCAATTATGCATTATTTTCATTTTAAATCTTAATTTATAAATCAATTAATATTTTATTTAAGATGAAAAATACCTGTGTGTGCCTATGCATTCAACTACCTATATAGAAGTTGACAGTTGGAAATTATAGCAATATATTATAATATTTAATTAGATTTAATTTATTCTGTGATACTTATTACCTATACGCTATACATAATCTTATTAATTTATAAAATATCTGGTATAATTTGAATATACTATTCCCTTAAAAATTATTAAGTTAAAATTATCACATTATACAATGATTTATTAAAAAAAAACTATGAACTATATCTGTATATCTTCATAAAATTATTGGTACTTATTAGTAACTATAGTCCCTATTTAGTTAGTCATTTAGTTACCTGATAAATTATTTCATATAGCTGTTTTGATGGAACTAATAAATACCCATAACTCTTAATATTTATGAGTTATGTAATTTTTTAGCTTTACTTATAATATATTTGTTTTTAATTTAAATTGTATATGTTTAATTTGTCTCAATTGTGTACAATGCTCATGTGTATAAAACATTTTTAAGTAAATGTTTATTTTCCATATAGTTATGAGTCTTGTGACTATATAAATTATATCCTAGTTTGGGTAGTATTTTTAAATTTTTTATAAATTTTACAAATTTCAATAATAAACCAGTGGCGGTTATAAGGGGGGGCGATAGGTGGATCGCCCCCCCCTTGGGATTTGGTTTTTTAAATTTATTTTATTCATATATTATACTACATTTTTTTAGGGGAAAATATTCCAAATAATGGGTTAGAAGCTCTAATTTCATGTCCGGAATCAGTGTTTCCAAATATCCATTATATTATGCTTAGTATTATATTATTTGTAAACTACCTATTATTGTTGCTTCACCAGAACGCAGCTTTTCTAAACTTAGAAGGTACCTATTATAAGTAATGTACCTATAAATCATTTAACTTTGGAGTAATTGAGTATTAGATATTGCTCAATAAACATTAAAATAAAAACTCAAACTTCAAGGTATATTAGTGTTAAATATTATATTTACCTAGTTTAATATTAACTAAATGGTATAGTGGTATACAATACAAATGGTTAAAAAGTTTACTTTTCTAGTTTACTTCACTCTACTAAAATTAAAAATATTATGGAAAAAAAAGTACCTACTTAATTTTTTTTTGCTTATGCTTTTCATAATAATAGGTACTATACAAGTATTTTCATTAATATATAAACATTATTATAATATAATTATACATTAATTATAGGTACTATTACCTATAATCCGTATGTACCTATATTTTATATTATATGTATATTGTATATACTATAAATAATAATGCTATGGGGTTGTGGGAGGGGGTTGGTTTTATTTTCGCCCCACCCTTGAACATCATGTATAACCGCCACTGTAATAAACTAGATTTATTATCAATATAAACAAATGTGTTAGGTATTAAATTAAAATTATAATTATATTACAACCAGTTAATTGAAACATGACACTTAAGCTTAAACATGTTATAGGAATATTATAATAAAGAAAAAGTAGTATAATATTATAAATTTTTATAAAAATTTAAAATTGAATTAACATGTACATAATAGTTATTATTATGTATAATAACTATAATTAATAATTTTTATTTTAAATTATAATACTTATTTAAAATAATAATATCAGTATCTTGAAAATAACTTAAAATTATTGCATGTACAAATAATTTATCATAGTATAAACAAAATTATTAGTACCATATAATAATATATTACTGTGGAACTATTTAGTAATTATTTACTTTAAATTTAAAAATTTTCATAAATTTTGTTTAGTCTATTGTGGTCTTATACCTTTGGTGCTCGAAATAATGTAATATTCTTTCCTTCACTAGCATATTCCGTCTTACAGCCTGGCACAAAACATTTATTTGGCATTTTATAAATTAATTTACTATTAAACTTTTGAAAATATAGGAAAGCCTATTAAGTCTGCCAGTAGTAAATAACTAATGTTTAAAATGTTTAAATGGGCAGTCAGAGTTCTTACAATAATTCTATTAAATTTGGAACAATATTAGGAAGGGATTTCTATTTTAAATACTGTTTGTTATGACTGGAAGTCTACCTCTATGTATTTATTATATTGAATTATGAAATTCAAACAATAATACTATATTATAACTTCCATTTATAATGCACCAAAATAGCAAATAATTTATGTTTGTTATGACTTGAATCTGGAACTGGAAGTCTACCTCTATATATTTATTTTATTGAATTTGTGCCTATATATAATAATATTTTTATTTATTTCAACTTGCATGTATGATATAATCATATTTCGTATGAATTATGAAATTTGATCAATAATACCATATTATATAGTTCATTTCACGATGTAGAGAAGATCTCATATACTTAATATTATAAATATTATAATATATTCATAATATTCTTTACATCGTGGTTCATTTTCAATACACCTTAATAGAAAATAATTAATGTAACCGGCCTTCGAATACTGTGGCGGTGCCCGGCGGTATTCATGTTAACTAAAATAGTGCCGTCGAAAAATAAGCCACTTTTTTCACGGAGTGTTATCACCATCTCTTCTCTACATCGTGGTATTACTCATTACTCAATGGCATAAGAGAACATGTTATCATCACTATTTACTATCATAAGAGACTGATTATATATAAATTTATGATAAGATACTACTAACTGACCACAAAGGTAGCAAAGAATAATTTAAATAATGATAATATATTATTGCATGGATTAGCATAGATTAAATATTAAAATAACACTGTGCGTCTGTTCTTAATTAGTAAATGTGTTCTCTGCATATACCTTATACTAGTATAAGGTCTATGGTTCTCTGTTATGTTATAATGTTAATGTTATTTTATCTGTACAGTATTACTACAGAATAGATGCAATTTTATCTATTCTGTGCTATGATCAAACTCCATGGTTCCATACTCAGTGATTTTAATTTTTTTTTTAACTTAACCATAATATAATATTATGAATTTTACTACTTTTAACTTTTATATTGACAAATTATTTATAAAATTTAATCAGTATTCATATATTTATTGATAATGTTGAAAAATGTTAATACAATGACACATAATATGGCGTATTCCATTTACAATTTGTTTAAATTGAAAAAATATTTCAAGTATATTTTTATAATTTCACTATGGTTGCTGTATTATTTTGGTGTTTTCACTCATTTTTTTGAATTGGACTATTATTCTCAATTTATGTATCCTCTGGAAACTAACATATCAAAATGCGTAATGAGCGCACAGTCTGGTAATTCTGATCAACTACCTTGTGTTAAAATAAATTTATTAGAATATGATTTACTGTTATCAAATGACACTAAATGTAATATAAATATTCATTTACTAATATTGGTTAAGTCTTCATTAAACAATTTTGACAGACGAAAGACTATTCGACGAACTTGGGGATTTGAGAACCGATTTTCTGATGTACCAACTAGAACGGTTTTTGTATTGGGAAAGTCGTATGATATAGATTTAGAGAAACGCATCAAAGAAGAACATGAACAGTATGGAGATATTGTACAGTATGATTTTATTGATGAATACTACAATAACACCATCAAAACTATGAACGCAATCAAATGGGCTACAACACATTGTAATGATTCAAGATTCTATTTTTTCTCTGACGATGACATGTATGTATCTGTGAAAAATGTGTTACGTTATTTGCGAAATCCAACTAAATATCCAGAATATTTAAGTAAAGAAGTTAAAGGAAAGCAATCAAAGTATGTCTTACCATCAGATATAGTATTATTTACTGGATATGTTTTTCATTCTTCACCATTGAGACATCAAATAAGTAAATGGTAAGATAATTTTATTTTTTATTAGCCTTTTATTTTGAGAAGTTAAATAATTATTTGTTACAGGTATGTTTCCCTTTCTGAATATCCTTATAATATGTGGCCTCCATACGTCACAGCTGGTGCTTATGTGTTATCCAAAGGAGCTTTAGTCAAATTTTATTATGGAAGTTCTTATGTAAAGCGTTTTCGATTTGATGACATATATTTAGGATTGTTATCAAAAAAATTAAATGTAAAACCTCTGCACTGTGAACACATATATTTTTATAAAAAACATTATTCTATGAGTAGTTATAAGTATGTTATAGCTAGTCATGGATATGGTGATAGTGAGGAGTTACTTAATGTTTGGATGGAACAAAAAAGTAATGGAAACGCATAAGACTACTTATTTGTATTACTAATTAAAATTTATAAATTATTTATCATGATACTACTTTAGATACCTACTGAAACAAAATATATATTTTTTAAATTTAGATTATATTGTTGAAAAAAATCTTAATAAAACATTATTATATAATTTTATAAAGCTCTGTATATACTTGTAAATTATTTTTGTTTAGATAAACATTTTTTACTTACAATTATTTGTATTAAATGTAGTGTGTGAATATAAAATCAGGCCAAATAATAGCAAATCTATATGATAATATAGAATTTTGGTTTTATAATTTCACACTGCTTAAACAATTCCTTGAGTAATGAGTTTCACCAAGATGATGAAAATCATCAATGAAAAATTGTCATTCCTTTTTTTGATTAATTTACTTTTAATATATTTCATTTAATTTTTGTTATGTACTCATATTATGATTTTATATATTATGTTGAGTTCTTGCCCATGATTATTATAAAGTGAAATAAATAAATAAAAATAAAATTTATCAAGATTTCCACTATTGAGTACATGTGTAATTACACTATTTGGTTATCTAGTGGTATGACCGCCACTGGACTAAAATAATTATTGGTTAATATTTACTAAATAGGTTCTGTGTCAGTTTAGGTTAGATTTTTATAGACAAATTCATTCATACTTATACAGTTGTGCAAATAATCTTATAGAACATTAAATTAGTTACTAATTATTAATTACAATGACTTATGATTTATGAGTTTTTATTTTGTACAATATATCGTGTATGCAATATTATTATTTTATATTATTGCCGATATAGCGATGTTAATTTAAAATTCATTTTCAAAAGTTAAATTTTTCTTTGGTTTTAAGACATTTTTCACGTTTTAAAAGCATTTAATGGCCATTCAATATTATTTTGTTAAACTATTAAAATTTACGCCTTACTATAGATATAGAATAATTAAAATCCATTAGATATTTAAAGTACTTTCTGTAACCAAAATGCAAATTATTTTTCAAAGAATTTTTAAAATTTTGGTTGAAGTCGACATTTATTTAAACTCGTGTTGATAATAAAGAACTCTAAAATAAAAATAGCAAGATACAATTGTTCCCCATTAAAAAATATTAATGTTTTACTCAATAAAACATTATTAGGTACAAGCATTTGAAGTGTCAAATTAACACTGTCAATGTTTTCATGGCGTGATTTTTTTAATTAAGACAATCAAGCCACTTCCAATAATATAGGTAGATTGCTACTATTAATATCTATTTATTATTTATGTATGCTATTATTATAATTGTATTATTTGAATAATTTTACTTAAATACTTAACTATAGGGATATCAAGGCCGTAACTGAAAATTAATTTCGGGAGGGGTTTTAAGCTAAAAAATGGTGTTCTAATTTTATTATAATATTGTATAGGTAGGTTATTTTACTATCACAAAATATAACACAAAAAATTTCGGAAGGGGAGTGAACCCCCTAAGCACGGCCTTGTTATACTAAGGCACTATAAAGGTTAGGGTTACATCTCTAGTGCTCTAGCTATACCCTATAACCAACTTTTCACACATACCTACTGTATGTCAGATGTCTGTATGGCATGACATATATTATAAAGCCATAAAGATGTGTAGTGAATTAGTGAGTACTAAATTCTAGGTCAATGTGAATATTTCAAAGCCGGAGTCTATTTTTCATCTAATTATACTATTAAACAATTATCTGATACATTAAAATATAATTATTATTTTATGTAAAATTATCATATCTTCTGATCTTCATGATACAACGGTTCATACCCACTTTGCCGAATCCCAATTCGCCGACAACTCAGTTTGCCGACAAATACACCAGTTTTAAAATATTCCCATTTCGCCGACAGTTTAGTCTGCCGACGTCTTGGTTCACCGACAAATTATTAATAAAGTTTCAATTTTTCCGATTTGCTGACAGTGGATGGTAATGGTACATTTAAATTCACCCCCAAATTATTTATGTAAATATACACACTACACTGTTTTGTAATGGGTGTTATAGTGTCAATGGTTATGGTATGTTATTATTTCAAAAATTAATATATAAATATATTTTATACTCATATTTTTAAATTTTATAAATTATAATATATTAAATTCATATATTTATTTATATTTAGTTTTATGCTCTTTTACTGAATAAAAGCAATAATACTTATAAGAGAATGTTCAATATAATTAAAAAAGCTGCCTTGAGAAATAATTTGGCTTTTAAACTAAAAACATTTCAAATCGATTTTGAAATAGGAATGATTGTTGCCAAAAAAGATTTATTTGGATATTATACAGAAATAAAAGGATGCCTTTTTGATTTTGGGAAATCAATATGGCGTCAAGTACAAAAATTTGGATTAGTGCACGATTATTATACACAATGATGAAGTAAAAATACTGTTCGAAGAATATGTGCCGTAGCTCTATGTATAATAATATAATATCATAACCTACTTTTATTTTTATATAATATATCTACTGATAATGTATTAATAAGTAATAACCATTTATTTTATAAATGACAAATTTGTATTTACTTTTATTTTTTAATAATTCGGTAAATTATTGGGAACAAGTAAATAAATAGTCGACGAACATAGGATGTCGGTGAATTGAGAATCGGCAAATTGGGTTTCGGCGACGTGGGAAGTCACGGAAAAGTTGACTGCGAAATGATGTGCGCTTAAAAGGTTATTTGAGGTCAAAACTCAAAGGTCCTTACGAAAAAGACCTTTTTGTAAGTATTTCGTACGACAATAAATTCTGAATAAAAATTACCAAGGAGATAATTACCTATTAAAAAGGTCTTATGACGTTTTCGTGTAAAAGTTATCGTTACTATGCTTATGGTTTATGTTGTAGGTACACATTTTTAAAGAAATGTGATTTTTTTACAAAAACAAGTAGCTTTTGCGTAAATACCTCACTTTATACTAGTTATATAAAAAAAATTCTAACAAAAATTGTAGAAAAAAATATTATTTACAAGGCTGTTTTTTATGTATATGTAACCGTTTTTGAGGTCTAAAATTTTTATGTTCATCATCCCTACAAAATAACGAGTAGGTACCTATATCAAATTATTTATAACAATTATTATTATAAAAATGTATTTATTTTGTATCTACATCACCATTGAGGTAGAAGCTATGCGTGTTTTTTACGGTTTCTCCGATAGGCCTGCTTGTTCATGGAATTAATTTTCATCTTATACTCTTATAGTATTTAAATATTATGTTCGTAATCATACCACTGGAAATAAAATGACAAAAAATAAAACATATTATATTATTATGAAAATCACAATTAAAAAATAAGGTTTTTCTTACTTAGTTAAATAAGCCAATTGAATTTAAAGTTTTTATGTAATCATTTTCACCGAGTGATTTTATTCGAATGCATTGACATTTTCTATGCAACTAACTTATTTAATTATAAATATTTTATCAGTATTAAACTACTATTACTAGTATTACTACTATAATATAGTACAGTAGTACTATACTATTATAGTACTATAACTTCTATAATAGTACCTAGTAAAATACTGAAAATAGTTAGGAATTTAAAGCTCAAAGACGCGTCGGCTATTAGACGGCTACAGTATCTACAACGCTATCTTTTTGTTATGACTGACACGATGATTTGACGGTATATTTTGAATTAAAAAATTTACTAGATGGCTCTATTATACTAGAGTTTCAAAACTGAATGTAAACTACCATTATGTTATATTATTTCATTTAAATTTTGCGACAATTGATTTTGAAGCTTGGTGCTTCGACGATGTACATACGTAGGTACGTATATTGTATTTATTACTCAAATATTATAAAGTATATAAACGTACCTAATTTGTTTATAAATTATAATATATTATGCATAAACTTTACATGGATGATTTAAAAGAAATGTAAAAGGGCACATAGGTATGAAATATTTTTTTTCCACTGAATAGTTTACAACGGCTATGTACGGCAAAATCATCGAAGACAAAAAAATGCCTGTCACTTGCGCCAAAATAAGTAGAACATGTGAAAGCTCCAAACAGGTGAAAATCGTAATAAATTAATAAAAAGTAAAATCAACGAAATAGGTTTTTTTTTTTTTTTTTTTTTTTTTATTGAACAAAAAGAAACATCGGCTACGAGGCCATTAGTTATAGTAGTACATTATTTTAGATTCTGAACGAAGTGATGAATGTATTGCTTTTACTATGATGTGTGTTTTTTTTTTTTTTTTTTTTTTTTTTTTTTGTGTGTCTGACTCCAACATTTGGAGCAGTAATAATGCTCCGATTTTTGACTTCAGCCCCTCTTTGAATAGGGAATTGAATCTAGTTGGTACCTTAGGGGGGTCAAAATTAAAATTTTCTAATAGTTTTCAAAAAAATCGAGAAAAACAAAAAAAAATGACAGAAAAATGGAAATTTTACGGAAAAACCACTTTTCGACAAAATCGATTTTTTGATTTTGCTGTAACTCAAAAACTAATTATTGTAAATACTTGAAATTTTCACCAAATGTTTATATTATGGTTATCTCTTTACAGTTAAATTTTCAAAATATTTTGACCATTTTTAAGCTACTAATAGACAATTGAAATTTTCGACTTTTCTGAGTTTTTTTTTCTTCAAATGCCGATAAAAATTTTTTGGGTGGCCAGAAAATCTTGAAAATTTAATACAAGGTTTCTTATAAGTTGTTCTTAAAGTGATAAAAAAAAAAAAAATCCGAAATCGTTAGTCACAATTTTTTTTTATAAGTGTTTAAAGTTCGAATTTATACGAAATATGTCAAAATTTAAATTAAATTTCATACGCTCATAATGCGAATGTTGGCCATAGTAACCATAGTAACATATAAAAACTATACTATTTGTTTCAAAATAGAATATTTGACAATATTTAAATATAATATATCCTAAACTGACAAATCATCTTCGTTCAGAATCGTTTTTCGTATACAATGATACCTATCATTGCATTCAAATTTAACCTACCCTAGTCCGAGGTCCACCCCATCCCCTAATGTACAGCAGAGCGATACTCACTTACCAACTTTTTTTTTTTTTTTTTTTTTTTTTTTTTTTTTTTTTTTTTTTTAATATTTTACATTTTGTATAAAAATTCTTAGATTAGGTTGTACCTACAGTTTGGTTTCCTTTAAGAAGTTGACTATGTTAATATTTGATTGGAGGTCTGGTTGTAGAGCTTCACTAAGTTGGTATGGAATGGAGTGTTTGGATCTTGGGTCTGCGTACTTGGAACAATCAATAATTATGTGTTTGACAGTGAACTCCACACCGCATGCTTCGCAGATGGGAGGGGCTTTTCTAGCCATGAGGTAGAAAATAGGTTTTATATACAATTGTATTGGTATTATATTAGTTTTTCTTATTCATTGTTTAGCTTTTGAATTTATTATGATATATCTAACTTTAAAATATTATGTAAGGAGGGTAATAGGTACATCAAATATTCATGCATTATGGTTGATGTTAATAATGTTAATATGCATATTATATCAGAATTTAGAAATTTTTATAAATGGTTAAGAATAAGATTTCAGTCCTTATTTTTACATTCTATATGCATTATATTTAGCTTTAGGTAAGGTTACTTTTACGGTAAGTACTATAAGTACTATTGTCATTGATAACTATGTTATATGTATAGGTACCTATTTATACTTTATGAAAAACCTTCACTGGAAAATAAATAGATTTTAATACAAAAGTTTAAAATATATGGTATTTCCTAGAATTAACTCTAAAAATAAGCCATTTGTGTCTTACTCGTATTTCAAATTCTAATGGCCAGCATACAAAACTATTGAAGTATACGTAATTTTATCCAAAAAAGATTTTCATACGGTGACATACCTACTTGCGTAAAAACACATTGTTGTAAACATTTAAACTTTAAAACCAATTTTTCTTTTATTTCATTTCTCGGAATCTAAAATATGAAATTTTTAATATATATATATATAAAATAAGAACTGCATTGAAGTAAAAACATCATTTAACTTTATTAAACTCAAAATTAATTCAAATACAAAATTCCTAACCTCTCTATTCTCTATAGTTCATAATGTTTCATTAAAAATTATTTATTTATTATTTTATTAAAAGATACCTCACAATTAATAATTTTATTTTTTATTTAAGAAGCTTATAAAATAATTTTAAATATATTTAATGAGATTATAATCTATAAAAACGGTTTAGCGCGAGATAAACCTACGAGTACTTACATTATTTACAATACATTTACTAAAGGTTCACACAATATAGAAGATAATTTAAACTGTGTGCCGTAGAATTTTTGTATTTTTATATCAATACTCAATACATTTTAGTAAACAAATGAAAAACAAAAAAAAAATGTATATAAATGAATTCAATAAGTTATAAGAAAATAAAAATAAAATAAAAGCACTACAACATATAGGTTCATACATTTTTTTAATATTATGTTTGGTAAAAATTTGGTAAGGCTACTGTAAATGTATACAATCTCCGTAAGTTTGTCCCATGCAATATACTTTATTGGATAAATTACGAGTGGTGTGATGTCCCCTTCATTTAATAATGTGTTGTATCAACGACTGACAGTGATATAATTCTATAGGTATAGATTAATATGTGAGAATGTGTCATTATAATATGTTAGTTATTACTCATTGCTCATTAGAATGTAAATACTTAAATTAAATTAATATGTATAATACAAATAATATTATTTAAGTTCCTACTTATAATAGAATATTTACAAAATAAAATATGTGTTCTTAGAAACTGTTTAAACTTTAAGGTATAAATAATAATAATAATAAATAATGATAGATACCTATAATAGTAATATATTAACATTATTTTTGGCTTATAAAATAATAAATAAATATGGTACACTATAACCATATTCTATTTTGACAAAAATGTATTTTTTCAAGAAATTATAAATATTTAAATGGTGCGAATTGCGAATATAATATGTATATCTAACAGTATAATTTAGATATTTTATACTCTGATTATTATGCCAAGCAGCTATTTAATATTAATTTTTCTACGTTATTGTGGTGTATAATATCTATTATTTGATTGAATCTCCATACGTTAGTAGGTAAAACATACATGATTCATTCCATTAATTTTGTTTAGGCGAAGATTGACCAACAGATCGTCTAGAAATATAATATTTTTTCTTATTAAAATCAAATTTTATACACTATTGCATCTATACAATGGAAAATATTTACAAATATATTTATTTTGGAAAATAATTACTGTAAATATAATATCATGTTAGGTATTTACCTAAAACCTTGAATAATACTTCTTGATCTCATTCCAGAAATTGCATTAAACGTCGGTACCACCGGATATGTAAATTCATCCCCTCTGTTCATTGGCATTTGTTTTGGATTCAATGTGTTTGCAACTTTTGAGCTTTTCTTATATTTATACCACCAATATTCAAAAGCTAACGTAAAACAAGCTAATCCAATTCCAACAAATATAACAATAAAAACTCCACCTATAGTAAACAAAAATGGTTTAATACTATAGATACATTTTAATCTGAATAGGTTTAGTTGGAATAGGTTGGTACCTATTGACCTATTTTTTATCGCAAAAATTATACCACAGTTTGTATTTTTGTAATAATTAACTATTTACATATTAAAAAACAATTATTGAATAGATACATATAAAACTGAGTATAGAGATTTTAGATACATTTGAATATTATTTTGTAGATAGAACTAAACTTGAAATAAATAATCAGGTATTTCAAGTATGAATAGTTTGAATAGTACAATAGGTTAAATTACTTTTGTTTTATGGGCTGCTCTAAGTGACATTTCCATGCCGATCCTAAGGAGCTTACCCCTAAAAATAATTTATAATGTTGTGTACAATTAGTATTTGTCTGAAAGTAAATGCATGTATTATACCTTTTATGTGTTATAAAAGTTAAAAATCAGAATATTCATATTGTAGTATGGTTGTAAAATGAATTTTTTTTTCTATAAGATCGATGGAGTTTAATGAAAATTGTTATATTTATAGCCACTGTGTGAGTATAATATTATAATAATGTACACAATTGTAGTTTTTTTTATTTTGTTTAATTTTGTTTGGTATGAACAAATATTGAAAGTCGATAATGTTAAATATTAAAACATTAACACACCGTAGAAAAATTTCTATTTCTCCAGAAAATACTTATTATGCTCGTTAAATTCGTTTTACATAATATAACTACTTTTGTTAGGTTATTTTCTTTATTGAACTTATTTGGTTTTTTTTATACGTACATTTAAGTGGGTAGAAGATTAATATTGACGGATGTATTTGATGAAAATACGTTTTATTCATAATTTAGTATCTTACTATGCGTTAAAATAAATCTTATACAAGGCTTGTATACTAAGATGTTTCGTGTGATAAATAAAAAAAATGTATTTTAATTATTTTTAAGTATAATAATATGTGTTTATGAACATTTTTTTTTTAAAAAAGGGTGTTGCTATTTAGGAATTCTCATCAGCTTTATGACCCGTCGAACGTGCTTTCATTTTTTTAACCCGTAAATGTGTCAAGTAAAAATATACGACCTATGTTATGGATACTGATGCCATCAGATTGATTATCTTGTTTTTCACATTGTATTCTTTCTGGGTTTAGATTCCACCAAGTCTCTTTCAATTTTTCTAATTTTCGTTTATTGAGTAACAATAAAATTGCATTATTGAATTGATCTTTTAACGGAGATCCTTGTTGAACAGCGATAGCATACGGTTTTCTAGAGAATTCGTCGCCGACCATTTGTAAATGGCAATCTATCATTACTTGATATCTAATGTCTGTGGCATCTCCTAAAATAGAATAATATTCTCACTTTAGTATTAAGAATACCAATGCATTGCACATATTACTTGATTTTAATTTATATTAATAGTGTATCTTTAAAAATATGTGGAATGGTAAATTCCTATACAAATTAATATAGTAGGTAATAAAAACAATATGGCTATTTTGTCAGGAAGCAGAACAAAAAACTATAAGTATATAATTTTGATTTTTAAAATCATGAAAAGTAAATAACTGCAAAAAATATTTTGTTCCATAATATATATTGTATAATAATATTTTTCGCTAGAACAGAAAAATTTAAAATTTTCTATACAAGAAAATTATTATAATATAAGTATTTTGATCATTTGATAAAACAAATTGTTAAAAGCGGTTTGTTTTAATATCCATTAAATGTATCGTATCACGAACTTCGTTAATACTTTAGACATAGGTGGCAACACAGATTTACGTATATTATACACATTTCTTTTAATATAATTAAGATCAGTTGTATTTAGTTATGTTAATTTTTAGCTTTTTGAGCTTTTCAGTTCCGAAATTGTGTACTTGAGTAAAATTGTTTTACTGTAGGATATTATCGGATTTTTTTTAAAAAAGTCCGTGTAGGAGATTACAGTATTTTTTATTTGTAGGTGAAACGGTCATTTGTGTAGGAGTTTACATTTGGCCAAAACTATGATACCTAAATAAGCGAATCCTTCACTAGATGATTTAGAACTTTGAACTCTTTCAATGGCCTCTTCTAAAGTGTTAGGTAGTTTAGCTTCTTTCATTGCTTGCCACATTTTTGTGTATTTGTCACTTACTGGATAATCCCAAACAGCTAATTTCGCTCGTTCTACTTCACTCAAACTGTCGTTTAAACTCATATCTTTCCATATTCTAAAATTAAGAAAATATAAGTATAAAAATATAATTAATACTTGTATTTTGATGTATACTGTTTTTTTATGTAACATTTTAACAAGTTTTAAATAAGTATTTGTTATTTAAACTATAATCAGAAGAGCGTAGTAGTCGTGACATAATAATTCCTTAATGGGTAATTATCTCTAATAAAGTGTTGTTAATATAAAATTATTCACGAGAAAAGTGTAAAAAATAAGTCATGTGTAACATTAGATATATTTGTTATAATAGTGCATTGAACATTTTTATTAACTAAACAGGTGGATAAATTAACAACTAAAAAAATGTATTTGTAGGTACTCAACTCATAAAACCGTGTTTCAATGTCCGCCATTCTCTGAAAATAAGTCATTGCTGATGAACCATTTAGCGGGGCATATTGTATTTTATATTGTTTAGACAAATCGTCCAATGATTCTACAGGAGTGTCCAATCGAGAAACTGTTAGAAAAGCTGCTAAATTAGCAGTATAAGATGCTATAATTATAAATCCGAAAAGCCACCATGTGGCCGCAACTAGTCTGCCAGAAAGATTTTTAGGAGCTTCACCCCCACCCTAAAAAATTGTAAATAACAATTGTTAAGTCTTCATAGTTAAATTACAAGTATTAAAGACAAAAAATGCAATTTAGACTATAAGGCGGTAAGTCATAAAATTAGGGAAAATTATACACACATTATTACCCAAATTTATACCTATTATTATTGCATTTATGACCGAGATTTAGTATATTTTGATAATTTATTGCATACTTGGTAATATTTTTCAAAAAAATTTCACTTAGTAATGAAACAACTATAAACAAATATTTAAGTAATTGTGAAGCTAAATTAACCAAGCCAGATGAAATATATTTATAATTTATATTGACCTCATTATTAGGACGTAGAGTTAAAGGTTGGATTAGGACTTATAAGTTGCATAAGAAAAATTAGTTTTTAGTACTTTTATTTGTATATAGTTGAAAGAAAATATGATTTTCCGGAGAGGTTTGGTTCATAAAATCAATGTAAAAAAGAGGAATGATTTGACAAATATTTTATAATTTGTGCCAAAGAGAATTATTGTTTAAGGTTAAAGCTATTATATACCTAACCATTGGATATTGATTATTGTGTTGAGTGATCTGTTTAATAACCGATAGTTGGAAGTTTTGTTCGTTAGTTTTGGATATGATTCTTTGCGGTAAACGCTGCTGTTCGCTGACAGAAATTTTCTTTTATAGTTAAATACTGTTTTTAGTTTTTACATAATTAGTTTTATATTTAAAAGTAATATTACATAATATTAGAAATACATTTTTTTTACATTTATTTTGTTCGTTTTAACTTGATTATAACTTATTATTAATAAAAGTATTACCTGGGGAGTTAAAGAAGTCATACAAAACCATAAACATTCTTTTAAGTTAAATTCTCGTTTTTCTTCATCATCTTTATATTTATTTCTGTTATTTTGGTAACTATAAGGGCTCCAGCGATCAAATATCCACATTAAAAAACTAGTATGGAAAATATTCATAGTATGAGTTCACAATATTGAAATAACATATTATGTATTATGAAATATCGATATCTACATTAAATATATATATAAACGTATTGATAGATTTATTACAGGCACGTATACAGGGGGGATTTGGGGTTAAACTCCCCCTGTAATATTTTCTATTAAAGAGGAAAAAATTGTTTTATTATGTTGTGGTACAATTTGTATTACTAAATTTTGTAAACCCCCTCTTACCCAAAATTTTTCTTTGTATACGTGCCTGATTTGTTACATATGTCATTCACCTGGTAAAAAAGTAAGCACCAAGTATACACATCCATACATCATTTTCAAGAACTGTAAGAAATTTAAACAACGAAGTTGGCGTTTGTGGTTTTTTCATTAAAATTGTTATTCCGACTAAATCATAATAAGGAACCGTAAAATCCACAACATTTTCTCTCTCAGCCATAACTGATAGAGAACCCAATGCAATATCAGCTCTCTAAAGAAGTTAAATTAAGTACAATAAAAAATAATGGATGATATTATTTTAAATTATGTTTACCTTTTCGACTAGTTCTTTAACCATTCCGTTCCATTGTCCATTTTCGTCCATATTACCTGAATAAATAAAATATATCTTATATTAATAATATAATACAATTTCTGGTTTTTTTATTACAATATTTTTAAATTTACCAAAATTGTTGTCTGGCGCTATATAAATTTCATACTCAAAACCAATTAGTTTTCTTATTTCTTCGATTAAATCAATACAATAACCTTTAAATTTTACACCTTTTCCATCTTCATCATCAACTTGTATCATAAATGGATTTTGCTGAAACAAATTATATATTATATACAAATGCAAAATTATATTAACGCTTAAATTAATATTTAAAATAATAATAATAATAATCATAATTAATAGATCGTATGTACTGTACTAAGTAGTTTAACGAAAAAATGTGTCTATTGTTTAGCTATAAAGATTATTTACCAACACAGTTACTACTCTGTATACAGTGACGGCGGAAAAATGTGTCATATTTGCGGCATCTTTTACAACAATCGGTGAATTAAGACTCGCCTTCCACGAGCCTACGTTTTCAGCGCTAACTGATTGACTGTTTAATACTGTAACTTTTTCCAGTCTCATTGTAAACTCTTCATAACTGTGCCCATTCGTATCTATTAAAAATGGTGCGTAGGAGGGTGATTCTGTTATCTTAACGTTATGAACACATATTTGATTAGTAAGTACGTAAAACGAAGTATCAAAGAAATTTTGATTTTTAATTGCTCACATCTTTTAAATATCTTCTTAAATCGACATTTCTTCTTGGGAGTGGATTCTCTTCGTTGTATTCATCGCATGTAGTGTAGGTTACATTAGTTGGCCATTCGCCACTGTTCATCATTGATCTATAAAATATATTAACTACTACGTTTTTAAATGTTAATTTAGCGTTATTAAACAGATTTGTAGATAATCGTATTAAATTTTTATATTGTTTTAATACAGGGATTTTTCACTCGTCTTTTTCGAGGCCCGTAACCATGTTTTAAGTACAGCATGTATTTTAAATACATTTTTAATCATTTAATGTTTATATTATACGAATTCGGCCTGCGAAACAAAAATAATAGTGGCCTGTGGACTGAATGAGGTTGAAGACCCCTTATAATATTTATAGTTTGAATTTATTTTAGTTTATACTACGCAATACGTATTGTATTGAAACTGCTTAGTCTATAATACAAAACTTATAATCATAATTATATAAAGATAAAATATTTTACTTATAACAGTTTTATAGATTTATAATTCTATTTTATCGTTAGATGATGCACACAATGAGTATGATATGAATGACGAACATTATTGGTATACCTGATTGCTAACAACGATCGATAGTAAAAATCAAAGTAAAATGCTGCTTTCAGCTCTGGTGTTGATGTTAAACCGTACGTAGTTCTTAAATTTGATAATTTTTCTCGACTTCCAGCATCCGGCTCAGGTTTTACAAACAAAATAGTAGCATTAGAACAGCCACATTTTAGTGATCCTTTATCCTATTTAAAAAATAGATATTTGATTCAACTTGTAATTTAGTGTAATAATTTTTCAATCGGTGTTAAAATTTCTTATAATTATTTTATACATTCAAAGTAACGAACATAATACATTTTAAAACCATGATTAGCTTAAGTGTTTCTGAATTTATTACTGACGGCGTTGAACGTTCTATAATGATAACACATTTCATTTTAAATGTTTGTGAACATAGAATTCATAAAGTATGGGTGTATATTTTGACGATTTTTTATATAATCTAATATAATATCTAATATTTTATTTCGTTTATAAAATACTTAGAATAATAATAAATGAGCTGTAAGCAGATATCTTCTGTTAATCATGATACATACACCATGTATAAACATTTAGTCATATTTTATTGCAAACTTATTCTATTTGAGATAAGAACAATTTAAACAGGTTTAAATTCATGAGAGTCTACTCGAGAACAACTTTACAACTTTTAATTTTTACTCACCTTAGTACTATTAAAGTTATAATAAATATCTTACAACTCAATGTTGGGTACTCGAGGAAAAAAATTAAACAAGTTTAAAAGTTTCAAAATAGATCTTAAGTAAATTTCATGAGAAATGTTAACTTTTGTAAAGTTAATAATATTTGCACAAGTGCATAATAGTTAAATATATTTTGAAATTGTTGTCATATATTTACAGGGATTTTCAAGTCAACAATTTTTAAAATTTATAGTTATATATTTTTTATTTTTATTTAAATGGGTTTGAGTGCATAACGTATAAATAAAAAAAAATATTGCTCACAGTACATAAAAATATTGAAATATGTATAATTTGATTATTGAATAATATGTATTGCATCGTATACATTTTTTTTTGTGTCTGAGTTATGTATGTATATCTTACCTGTGTAATGACATGCCATGCATATTTTCGACCAAATAATTTATTGGAATTAGCGTGGTCCAAAACCGATTTAATGATTGACAATTTTCCCAATACAAAAAAATTGACTATGTCTACATCACGGAATCTAGTCAAGTGTAGCTTAATGCTGGTTGTATCATCGATAGCAGCTATAATATGCCTAGTCGGAATATTTTGTAACAACGATTTATATTTGTGATCCATTACTAGAACATACAACATTATTATATTTATATTATTTAAACAGTGGCGTATATAGGTTTATATTTCGAAGAGGCCCTGATTATATATGTGTATTTTTTTTTGGGGGGGGGGGAGGAGGGAGGAGACAGACTTTTTTAAATAGTTGTGTTTTTTTTTATTTCGGAGGAGGGCTCTCGGCCCCCCCATAAATACGCCACTATATTTAAGACATTAACTAGATCAAATATAACCATAGGCGCAAATTGGTTCAATTTGGCGGGTGGGCTTAAACCCTGACTATTTATAAATTCGTAGGTACTAATGTTAAATCACGATTATTATTAGTATCTATAAATATGTAACACAAAAGTTTTAATGGCATTTATAAGTACCAATATAAGTATATTATGTCTATATTATTCCCTAAATATTTAAATAAAAATATCCAGCATGTTAAACATAAATTATAAATACATATATGTTTTATTGTTTTATTTAATATAAATGAATATGATATAAAAGTGTATAAAAAATACAATTTTTAAGCAATTTATCATAAGGATAACATTTTATCTTTTAGTGAAAAAATATTAAGAACTTTTTCACTATCAATAATGATATCCCTTTCTATATGCAATAATGATATATTGGTGAATCTAGACTGTTCCATGTTCCATAGTAGATCTTGTCCAAGTTTTTATACGGCGCATTGCTGAAAAACTTCTTTCGCGAGAAGCTGATGATATAGGTAATACTATAGCAACTTTTAAAAGTGTATATAAGTTTGGATACACATTATTACTTATAAATATTTTGAAGTCATCCAAGGTAAAGTTATAATAATTATTAATTATACAAAAGTTTTTCGTTACTACAAAACTACACCAACAGAGTATCACACAAATGTGAAGTATACGTACTGCATTTATCGTAAAAAAATTATAGACGAGTGAGTTCTAAAAGGAAAATTGGGAAAACAACAGTCGATGACGATCGATCACACAAATGCGAGAAATGACATTAACGCATAATGTGGGTACCTATTATATTTATCGCGAAAACATCATAATATATCGCCTAAATATATTACTACACGTATTACGTAGGCAACTTAGCGTGAAAAGTTACATCGATTCCAAACTACGTATACAGTAATATTTTTGAATATTTTAATTGTGGTTATTTTTAATTTTTATATAAATACATGTAAAAAAAAAAAAATGTACACTTATCAAATTTCAAAATTATTGATTTTTCAATAGTTTGCGGGACACCAATAAATTGGGGGGGGGGGGCTAATTATGACTTTGGGGGGCTATTTGCGCCTATGAATATAACTATTTCTTTCATTTAACAGAATATTATGGAATGTATTTTTTATGATAAAAGTCATCTAATATACGTTTTAGCAGACCAGATAGATATTTATTTTAACATAAAAATATAATAGGTATCTTTAATAATTATATGTTCATTTTAAATTATGTATTATAATTATCCTAGAGCAAAGGTACTCAAGTATACTTATATATTTTTTGTTCGATAAAACTAATATGCAAACTCAAAACGTAATTTTCCATAACAGTATAGGTACCTGCTTATTGTAGTTTTAAAAAGCAAAAATAATATCGTAATATATATAGGTACTCGTAAATTATTGTTTGGTAAGTTTTTGCATCAATTAAAATCTTATGATATAATTATTCTATTTTATTAAAAATAATTAAATTATTATATGATATTTCAAAATGTTTTTTCAGTTTTTATGACCTAATATTAATAATTATTTCAAAGTGATATAATGTAAGAACTAAGTATTATTTATATAATATACATATCATATAATATTATGGGCATATATATAATATATTCTTTTACTATTATTTATATTAATTATTAATATACCTATGCTCGTTGAAAATAATAATTTATTCATTTCTACCATTTCTGTATATCATATTACATTTTTAATGTGTACCTTATACAATTTTCACTTTACATACCGAATGTATCATCAAACATTATGCCAGCATTTGTTATATTTTGTGCTACCACAATACTTCTTACTATTTCTGGTATAAGGTCTGCAGGTGGACTAATTTGTATCAAATATTTTTGTTGTTCTCCGTCTAAATTTCTCCATTGTCTTAAAAATAAAGAAAATTTTTTTAATCTTTTCAGAAAATAAATTTTAAATTCAATTATCATTATTTTAGACTAAAACTATTGGAGGTTTTAGTTTTTGAGACTTTAGTTTAATATCTTATTTTGGCTAGGAATATTTTGAAAGTTAAGTAATGTATTGAAATCGGAAATTTAAATATAAAACAATGTGTTAAAAATCTAAGTATTATAAGTTCTAATAGGTAACTTAAAAGGATAAACAATGGATAATGTTTTACTTATTTTTAATTCCAAAATATTATTTTTTATTTTGAAAAAGTTGTAATTATTAAGATATAATTAATTCTCGTCGAACGATAATAAAAACAGTTAAATCACTTTTTAAACAACTAATCAAATAAATCGTTCTATTTTTAGAAATGTGATACTCGGATGTATGTTTTTATATTTAAAAGTAATTTACTTACCTAGATTATATAAACATATTTATTTTATTATTTTGGGTAAATAAAGTTCCATTGTCATTGATTTTCGGAATACAATGAGCATTACAAATACATATTATACAATTTTTTAATACTAAAGTAAACCAATTACCTTATATCACCATTTTGTCCATATGATGCACTGACAGTGGGTAATGCTAAAGCAGCAGTAAATGATTTCACAGCTTCTGATGCAACCCCATTAATTGTTGTGTCAATGACCAGATGTGGTGGCTTATTGTTGCGAATGGATGCATTATAGTTTACACAAACTAAATTTTTTAAATAGCGCTTATGAGTATAAACAATTTTTATACATTTAATATGCGGCTATAGCAGTTTTACAAATAGTTTATGACGTTCATTTTGACAAAATAAAGTTTTTGAAATTTATAATTATATTTTTTACGAATATATACACTATTAAGTACGTAGTTGTACATAAAAGACAGGAGAGTGGTAAGTAAGAAAAAAATAACGAGTTATAGAGAATTATTCAGGAATAAAATATATTAGTCACTTTTAGGAGCTGAAGATTACAGTGGGCAGAACGAACGCGGAATGTATGGTGAAGTCAAAACTAACTTTTACGCACGATTATGGAAGAGAATCTACTAGTAAAAATACCAATTGAAAGATTCTGTTTGAGATTGGAAATATAAAATTAAAAAATGACATAGAATTACAATTACTGAAAAGAGGGTAAGATTTGAAAACATGAGTAGTTGATAGGGAAAATTGGAGAAATGATGTGTAACAATATGGTATTAATGGTCGATAGACTATTAAGTAAACATATAAATAGTGCATTAATGTACATAAATAGTAGGAATTAATTGGTAAATACATACATAATTTATATTTGTATATGTATAAATAGTCAGTTTTTATTTATTTTTCAAGTATATTTAATTAAATTTAGTAATAAAATATGAAACATTACAGTAAACATAATTTTTATATTATTTAAGTTGATATTTCAGGTTAAAATCATATTTCTACTAGTGGTTGAATTGAAAAATAGTAATAAATAAGCTTAATGTGTGTTTCTGTAGGCTTATTGACTTATAAATTATAAAGAAAAAAATTTAGAAAGAATGAAAAAAAATAATAGGATACTTTTCCTTTTTATCTCTGAAGTGAAAATAGTAATAATGTAATAGTTCCTAAAATGTATTTTTATTCAAATTAAGTTTTTTTATTCTTGTAACTACTGACTTGTTAACTATGCATTTACAATACTAAGCTTTATCAGTTTTCTAAGTAAGTCATATTATTATAGCTATTAGCAATATGTAAATTACTTTTTTTATTAAAATAATTACCTATTTGTATTTTTATGATTTGACATGATGTTATGTTATTTTAAAGTCTACCCACAAATTACAATAACAAGATAGATAGTACACAAATGTATTTATTATTTTTAAATGAACATATGAAGACAAACATTAAATTTACAACTAAAAATTATACTAAACAAATAAATCAAGTCAGGATTTTTTCAACCTTATGAATTTATATATTAGTATTAATTTAAGTTGAATAAATTTAGTATAAAATAAAGTAAATTTTAGTATTTCGTTATTATTATTAATGTATTACTATTTATGTTATTTTATGAATAATATGAAATATTATTGTTTCAAAAATAAATATTTTAGAAATAATTGATTTGTAAATGTAATACATATTATTAAAATGTAATATCAATAATATCATACGTGATTCTAATATAGCTGAAGCGTCGTCTCCGCCAATTTTTACAGAATATAAACCATCGATCATCAATCCAACTCTTGGATTTCTTCGAATATAATTCAACGCCACATTCAGAGTTTCTTCGGCAACTTCATTAGTTCGATCATTTATAAAGACTATTAGAATACCGGAATTAATTTAGTATTTTATGGTTTAGTTAGCCAAAAATACATTTTTTTATAATAAGATTTTATACAATTAAAAACTGTATTAACTTACGGATATTGACTGTCTGTAAATTTTGTGACAAACCTATATTAAAAAGATTATTAATCAATAATAAAATTGTTATTCCTCGAATTGGTATATACATGGTTAACATCTTATAACAATTCTGAACTGAATTATTTTTGATTTCGACAATTCATAAAAAAAACCTCTTTCTTAAGAACCATTGTTAACAGTCACCCAGGGATACGTTGGTCAAAACACTATTAAACTTGAATGAATGCTTGTTTGGTAAAAATAAATTGAATTAAAAGCTTCATTTGTACGTTTTAATACGATTATTTTTTTTACATATAAAACTAAGAAAATATAAATTCATATATAATAAGGCTCTAGAAAAATGATTAATTTAAACTAAGTACAGCGAAACCTGTCTCATCAGACAAAATAATAAAGTCCCAAACACATAGTTTATATTCTGTGAATTCTATTTGTGACGGATACTTTTTATGGTCCCTAATTGTCCGTTATAGAAAGGTTTCACGATATAAAATTAATATTTTTATTTGATTAGTTAATTAAAACACTGGGAATCTATAAGTAAATACCATTACAATAATAATCAAAATGGAGTTTATTAAGTAAACAATACATTGAATAATGAATATATTATAAAACTATGCGTACTTAGTTTTGAAAGGATGTTATAATGAAAATTAAAATTAAAAAAACTAATAACTATAATTAATAATTTTGATTTTACCAAATTTTGTTAAGTCGGTATTAATTTAATTGTACAACTAAGAAACTTATACTATTGTAGCTTATGAATAATTAAAAACAGAATAAACATAATTTAATATAAGTTATATTATTCTTAACGTATATCATTATAATAAAAGATATTAAAATATTTATGTTAAATAATAGTTATAATTAATTATATTTTAAAACAAAAGAACTTATATACAAAATTTATAGTTCATTGTTATTTAGTCAACCATTTTAAATACTTGGCGAGAATTTAAAATTAACTTATTAAAATAAATATAGTATACAATAATGTATTATATATTTATATTATGTAAGATATTTAATGCAATGTTATGCGTATCGTACTTTATTTGAATTGAAATATTATGATATATTATGTTATTTATCGATTGTGATTTTTGATATATTATTGAAATTAAATGACTATATCTAACTAGAAATAAAGGCATGCGATTAAATAATAGTTTTTTTGCAATCACTTTTATTTTAATTCATATTAGTTGGTTTTCTTGTTTACGAATTACTACAAAATATAATACATTTGTGTGTACATATATTTAAAATTATAAATGTATGTTTGTTTTGAATAAAATAATAATAATTGAAATAAGCGTTCGGTAAACTCATCGTCGAGAAAAGCGCTAAAACGCGTTCTGCTGATGCCATAGCAACCATTTTCTGTTTGTGTGTGGTACACGACCGAGATGCTAGAGATCTGCGTCAGCTTCACCTGTCAGTCTTTTCGGAGTGTTTTGCCCAAAATGACCTAAAAGTCAAGAGCACCGTAACTTGTACATTTGATTTATTAATTACGTATCAGTAAGTTTATTTTTTATTTATTAATAGATTTAAAACGAGTTTAAATTTAAAAAATATGTAATTTAATATTTTAACAGTATAATAGGTACAGATTTTAAAATATATTTATTTCAAATTATAAGTTTATTAAGTTTTTTTTATCTAAGTATTATTAACTGATTATTATAGAATAATAAAAATAAAATGTAAGCGTAATAAATAATTTTTTCATGAACTAAATATATAATTTTTAACTTAACTTTGATTATTCAAATAATTTAAGGTTTTTAATTACAATTTTTTTTTATTTTATAAGAATTTAAATTTATACATTACACATTCCTCGTATTTAATTCTGACTTCACTAGCATAAATCCACTTAAAGTGTTTTTCTAAATTATGAAATAAAAAGATTATTCTGAAGACATTGCTTAAAAAATATTGTCTACAGTTAAAAAGTGTATTGTGCTTCTACACATAATCAAATAATGCATTTATCAATAACCATAATTTTTAATTAGAAAAAATGGTAGGTTAGTTAAATCAGTTAAATTTATTTTTATAAAAATAAGTTTGAAATTGTTGTTTTGGTTTTTTTTCATACCTAAGTGATTAATAGTTTTTTTCCATACTTTTCGTAAAATGTTATATTTCTAAAATACTTTGTTTAAACGAATTATTTATATAAAAATAAATACATCTATATAAAACAAATATATTCTATTCAGAATTTATAATTTAGTTGGGTTTTAATTTATAGTTTTTATGATATTATTGATATTATTAGTTATTAATTTATTTTAACTGGAAATAGCATATATTTATTATGATGATAAAAATTACAATCTTGAAAATATTTCTATGTTTTTAATTTTTATTATTTATAATAGTAAAAGTAGTATATTTATTGCTTTACTTTTTTATTAGTATTTAGTAAATGCGCCAAAAGAAATTTTGATTTTCTGTATTTATTTTGAAAATCTGTATTTCTCGGATGTTGACTAAATGGTAATAAATTTAATTTTAATGGATTTGTTGCTTTATGGACTTCACTTATATTTATGAACATAACTGTATTTACTGAATATGATAATAATTTTTTTTTAAATTTAATTAGATAAGTAATAGATTAGTATCAGTAGAGTAATATAATTTGACTAATCATGTACTAATCAGTCATATTTCTCATACACCAAAAATTCATATTTTATAAATATTTCAAACAAACTATAGAATTTTGGTTTTAATTTTTAGGCATTAAATATTAATATTCTAAGTATTTAGGGTTATGACACTATTTTATTTTTTACTTGCTGTTTATTTTAAATTAGAAAATATTATATTCATATCGGAAACATCATAATAAGTGACTTTATGTTTATGGAATATTTTTTTTCGTTTTCATGATTCTGTTTATCAATTTTTGCAGATATTTAAAAATTGTATTATTAAAAATACAATTAAATTAGACATCTATAAATTAATAATATATTTATATACTTTCTATATACTTAGTTATTAACTTGTATTCAGTTTACTAGATTTTGTTTTATTAAAAATAATCTAACTGTGTCATATATAGCTCATTTATCATTTTTATGACGTAAAACGTTGAAGCTATATGCACTAATGCACACCTTCAACTTAAAGTCATCATAAATTTACAATAAAAGTGACTGCAGGTTATTATAAATATAATATATGGTAATATTTTAGGATGATTATATATTATATATTGTTATAATTTTTAAAATCGTAAAAAGTTTTGTTTTTCTTAAATATAAGAAGTTTAAAATTGATAAAGACTACCTTTTATTATACATGCGTGATTTATTTTTTAATAATATACATTAGGTTTAGTTAGGTTACGAAATATGTTAATATTGAGCGCACTATAAATGTAAAAATAACAACTATACACATTTTAAATTAATTTTTAGACTCTTAATAACAAAAAAGACAAATAAGCATTGTTATTAGTTTAAAATTTATGGTTCAGAAGAGGGGAAATCTGTTTACCATAAATAAGAAGATCGTTAATTAAAAAAAAATTTGAAAAAATATTGTTGTACACGTTAAAATCAAACGCATACGTAATATTTTCAAGTAGTCTGTGTGAGTTTATATTCTGCGTAGCACAATCCTTAAAATATGCAATAACCTACATAATTTGTGATGTAGGTACGAAACATTTCGTATTTGTAATTCTCCGCACTTAACATAATAACATAACCATAGCCCATACCTATTACACTCTGATGTGTTTTACTAATTACTACACGTTAAATTTGGATGGTATCGTGTGACTGTCACAAGTCCCGAAACTTGATAATAATACGGCTGTTTGTAATTTATACCAAAGTAAAAATATATTGACCGAACTTGGTTAAAAGTAATTTTAATTTGCACCAAAATAAAGATACGTAATTTGCAGAACGTAACCTGCTAAAATGCCCAGGCGCCCAGCTACAGTTAAGTAATAAGTTACGAAAATCCCTACTAATAAACAGATAATGCCTCTACCATTTTTATCCTAATAACATAATATGAACATATTGTACATTTGTACACGTAGTAAATACCTCGCAATCAGTATACTATCGAAAATTTTAAAATACTATATATTATAGAATATAAAATGTTGATTTTAGATATAATCATAACGACATAATATAATAGCTAATAAGCTTATAAAAATCAGTATAAAAGATATTTTGTTCAAAGATATTTTTGTTTAAAGATATTTTGACCATAGACATTACTTCGAAGATATTTTGACTAGATATTATTTTGAAGATATTTTGACTGGTCACCAACTTGCACCACGCATTAAGGGTACGTATTACCTATTTGAAATTGTTATTTGCATCAAAAGTAAAATGGATTTGTCTTAGGCCTGATTTTCAACCTAATTAATTATTAGTTGGGTAATGGGTATCTAACTAACAACTGTAAAATATTTTCCAACAATCTATCATACAAACCGAGTAACTAATAATTAATATTGTATCAAACTACTAAAACACTATATTTTTACATAGTATATAATTTAATAAAATTCTTAAAAGTAGTATATAATATATTTATTATTTTTAAATATGAGAAATTTTAAATTATACTTTTAATTTACGTAAGTGGAAACAACGAGGAAGGGTACATGGTTCCTCGAAAGTTATTATACAATCAAATTGAACAATTTATTTTTAATTTTTAGGTAGCTTTTTTGTGTCTAAAAGTTCTTAAATCAAATGGTCATATGTAAATATAATTTTAAAAAATAGACGTTGACTGATATTTTCTTCAACAAGTCTTGGTAAAATTTATTTTTGATCTCATGTAACATTTTTTTTATTAGATTTATGAATTATTTTTATATAGATTAAAAACGTTCGATAAATCAAATTTGATATGAATGAAATAAAAACAGATTAGTCATTTGACAACCTTCTTATGAACTTATGATCATCAACAATAAATTTATATTAAAGTATAAAATAATTTTCATACTTTTAAATTTGAATATATGAAATATATAATACTATTTTAAACAAATAAGAAAGCGATAAGGTTTTTCAACATTCAATCCTGAATATACTTACAATTTTAAAACTCTTAATTTATTTTTCAGTTAAAACATTGACATAAATATTTTTATTTAAAGCTGATAAAAAAAAATTATAAGGGACATACAAGATGGATGGTTCAAAATACGAAACAAAAGTGTTTAGAAATTTTGTTGGGATATTGAGATATTTTATTCAAATATGAAACACGCCAGTAAAATACGGGATGATATTCAGATAAGTTATATGATATATTACAATACCTGTATTACGTATGTACATTACTTATATGAACCAATATATTACATATTATATGCTATCACTCAGAAATGTTTGTGATATTAACAATTACAATAACTGTATACTAAGCCCAATACATATCAAGCGATTAATTTAAGTTAACATTTATTATTTAAAAAAACAATTAATGTTTTTAAAAATATTTTTTTACATTATTTTAAGTCATCGAATACAACATTTTTATAAAAAAATATTTTTACTAATTTTTACCGTAATATCGTTACAATTTTTTAATGACAATATGCATTTTTAATTCCTTATTACTAAGCAGAATAATTTTCGGAGTACTTTGATACATATAAATCCAATTTTGGATTAGTATTTTATGAGTTATAAATATTCAATGTTTTTAAATGAGCGGAATTGAGTAGTAGGAACTACTACTACACCGCAAAATGTTGGCCCACTAATCCACTCGTCTAAACTTTAAATACTTATAATTAATAAATTACTTGTCTGAAATTTGATTTGTGTGAATAGAACATACTGCGAATATTATTCTGCTTCGAAATATGAAATCAATAATACATGGTTTATAACTAAAAATATCGTGAGAACATAAGAATAGAACAGGGATCATTTCAGATGTGGATCTATGTAGTTCGTACTAGAATCCACGGCTTAAGATATATATGTATCTATGTATCTTAAATCGTGTTAGCATCTTCACAAGTCGATATATCAGAACTAATTGTGAAACGTAGAATTTTAATTAATTAGTTTTCAATCGTAATAATTATTTCAACTTTATAAGTAAGTCATGTCGATGATCGATTGAACGATTGTTAGTATTGACACGTAAGAAAACTATCAATTTATAATATTTTATATAGTATTGGACACTTTTGACTTTTAGACAGGTACTTTGTTAAACTGTATCTTTGGATTCAGGAAGCTTAGAATTCGCGTTTACATAAGTATAGAATGAGGTGAATTCTAAGACTAGATTTACTTGGATACATTGATGTATGTGTATCTATAATAATAATATAATATGTACGGCACAATAAACTTGTATCGCTATTGCGGAACGGCGTATACGCTAACTATAACGACAGACCAAATACACGTAAAGGTAAATCTATTAATATGTTTAATGAATTTTAATTTTGTTTCTAATTACGAGTACAATTCTATATACATATTATTATTTATTTATGAGTTAATATTAGAGTTAAATATCCTTATTTTGGTGCAAATTACATATTATTTTATTTAAAGAAAACTACAGACTTTCGACAATATGAGTAAATACAAAGGTACATCAACTATACTCACCCCCCTATTTGTGCTTTAATAACAATTTTATTCTAATTTTTATTTTGAAAATTCTTAAATTTTAAAACCATATTTTCCACTGTTTTTATTTTTTTGGGCTGCTTAAGAAATGTGCTTCTGTAAATAAGGGTTTATTGTGAATTATTTAGTGTAATTTTTTTTGAAAATTTTAATGAATGGTACAAAATGAGCTTTATACAAAATTTGAACTAAAATTCATTATACTTGGAACATTTTTAAAAACATAGGTAGATATTGATAGATTAATATCAATTATTAAAATATTTAAATTGCCATAAAGCCCATATCTTTCAAACCCATTATCACGAACTTATTATCCTTGATGAACAAAAGTTAATAAATCAAGAATTACGCGTTTGAAATTGAATTTTGATACAATAAAATATTTAGTGAAATTATTTGATTAATAATTTATAGTAGAAACGAGGTATTTAGGGAGTTCTTATTTAAAAAAAAAAAACAGAAGTGCGTATCACAGAAAACTTATATTAGGTAGTACAAAAAAATCTTAAGAATTTAAAAATATTATCTTCAACTACTTAAATATTAAAAATTAAAAAAATCAGCTTTTAAATAATTGCAATATTTTGAACCACGTATATCTATTGCGACCAAAATCACAAGGAAAAAAAATGAGATTCAAAAAGATTATACAACAATTTCGCCGAACGATATTGAAATACGTGTTGGCGTATCAATTGCGCTAGGACCACAGATAGTATATACTTTTTTTTATACCTTTACATGCGATAAAATAAGAAATTGATCAAAATGTAATATCCTCAAAAAAAAAAAGAAAAAAGAAAGAAATCATTTAGCCTTTTTCCAAACGATCAATATACGCAGCATTGTTTCGTCGTTCGTAGATACGAGTATTATAATAATCATCTTTTAATAAATAAAATATCTAAGAAATTGTTAACCTATTTCTAATACTTTATCATATTAATATTATCTACAGCATGTAAATCGTTTGAATATTTTCAATTTATTCGGGTTTGTGTCGGAGACACGTTCGTGTTTGATATGCACCAGGAAAATATGATACATCTATATACCTATACAAGGCAATTACCTTATTTTTTCTATCGAGCGTGTCATATATATTATAATATTCAATATTGTAAGGAAAAAAATTATCGTAGTTTTATTATATAATTAATGTTTATTAATATAAAATATTTTTATTTTTCACGTGCTACCATCCCTGTCCAGTACGATCGTTCGGGTAGTTATAGTCTATAGACCAGTGTTTCTCAAACTTTGTATTATGGCGACACACTATTAACAATTTTAATGCTTTGTGACACATAATAAAAAAAAAAATAAGAATAATACCTATAAATTTTTGTAAATTTAGTGTCAACAAGGTTCGTGCATTTAATATTAGTATACTTCCCGCGACACGTTTGGACTTACCAGGCGACACACCGGTTGAGAAACACTGCTGTAGACAATATTCGGTGAAATCGACAAACACCGCGGACGATATTATTACGCGATCATAGCGGTGACGCGTTTTTCTGTTGTGTGCGCAGGCGGCGGTATTGTAGCGCGCACCCGCACAGTCGCGTGGCCGGCGCAGCGATGGACCCGCTGAAGTCCGCCAACCAGTTCGACGACTTGCCGCACAAATGGGTGGCCGTGGTGGCCGACTACCTGCGGGGCTTCCGGAACGACACGACGGACTTCAACCGGCCGCAGCTCCGGTCGTCCGTCCGGCACACATATCCGGCGTTCGTGTGCGGCTACAGCGCGCTCATCATGGCCGGCGCGCTGTGCAACGCGTACGTGCTGGCCATCGTAGCCAGGAAGCGGCTGTACGCGGCCGATCCGGTGTACATTTACGTGGCCAACCTGGCCGTCACGGGCATCGTCGAGTGCGTGTCCGTGCTGCCCATATCGCTGATGGTGTTGCTGGTCCAAAACTGGATATTCGGACGGTTCCTGTGTTTCTTCCTGCCAATGCTCCAGGTAAGGCTCATACCCGCGGTCGTCCATGTGATATTCGGTCCCGAAGTACAATGTAATATTATCATTGCAATTTATAGCAATACACGGGTCATAATAATATAATATGACGGTTTACAGAGCCGTGCCGTGGGGGGCTTAGGGGGCATGCGCCCCGGGCGCATGGTTTGAAGGGGGCGCCAAAAAAATTGAAATGCAATAGGGGGCGAATATTTTTAATTTTGCTCTGGGCACCAAATCTTAACGGCACGGCTCTG
Organism: Schizaphis graminum; assembly: GCA_020882235.1. Lineage (NCBI taxonomy): Eukaryota > Metazoa > Arthropoda > Insecta > Hemiptera > Aphididae > Schizaphis > Schizaphis graminum. The sequence continues at coordinate 66,681,762 of CM037032.1, forward strand.
GCGGTTTATATAGTGCGGGGTACAACGCGCTTACCAGTGGCGGTTTATCCCAAAAATGGGCCTGTGTGCAAAACTAAAAAAAGGCCTCCCTCCTACATATTTTTATTCTAAATAATATAGATATACATAAATTTATATTTTATAACAAAGATATACCGATATCAGATTGAGAAAACGAGAACCATTTGAAATTAAAAACGATTTTTTTAATTTTTCGTACATAACTGTATTTATTTAATTTTTTTTTTTGGTAGAACGTTGAGCGATAACGCGCTCCCCAAGCCGAGAGCCCGTGGCATTTGCGTACATCGCACACATGTATGACACGCCACTGGCGCGTATATAATATTATTGTGTAGTGTGTACAGTGGCGTGATGGTGATGAGTGACAATTTCAGAGGTAATTACCTCTGAGATTTTTTTTGACCCGGGAGGTGGGTGGTGGTCGTCGAGTGCCTATAGTTGAAAATGTTATAATATGATATGCTAAATAACAGGTAGCCAATAACGATCTGAAATAATATAATAAGTTGTATTATATTATAACGCATTTATGCATCGATTACTTAAACATTTAAAAGACGCTTTACGGAATTTTTTCCAAGCCCACCTCCCCCTGCTTTCTGTAATAATAGCGATGGGTGGGTACATGGGGGTATTCGAAACTTGCCTCTGGAAAATGTGTTTAGTTCGCCACGGCACTGAGTGTGTACATTGTTCACCCGTACCGTTCTATTCGGATTCTGTATGTGTTTACACTAACTGATTTCACCCTATTATATTACGGTCACACGCGATGTCACGGCGTTTAAGGAGTGTTTATATTTTACTGTGTGAAGTTATGATGGTTTGTGAATTGTATATAGTGATCGACAATAATAAATTAGCTTATTATAATATTGTATGTAGAAATTGTCCGACTGATTAGTATAGGTACTCGTCTACTCGAACAATTATTAAATCCGTCATCCTATTGTTTAACCGTTGATTATATTTATTCTATATCTATTATTACTGACTGTTATCCTTTGTACGCACATTGTAATAATTTATGCAACTTAATTGTTCAAATTTCGATTTAGATAAATCAAAATTTTCAAACAAATTATTTCCTTAACAATTAACCAGTTTACAGTAGGGTTGTTACTTGTTATCATTTGAAAAATATAGGTATTATTTATAAAATATCATTGTCATCATCGAAAAAGTTTTCTTAAAATCGCATTTTAATAAGTCGGAAAAAATTTAGATTTTTTCAAATTTAAATCTTATTTAAATACCGAATCCTATTGCATTGTATTTTAATTACTCAAACTAAAACTGTAATAGTGTTTCTCAATATCGATTTTTATTACTCTACCTAAAAATATATTTGCTTAAAATATCATGTAATAGACTGATTTGTATTTTGTTTTTCACGAAATCGTTAAAATATATTATGTCAATGCCTAAATTAGTTAATAGACGTTGAATAAAACTTTTAACGCTATATTCCTGAAGGTTTTAACCAATTTTTGGTATGATTGTGAAAAAATGTTCAGTGGCTATCGGTACCCTTGTCAGTCAATTGTTCGACGAAGGCATGGTTGAGAATTATATGTACCAACGTAACATAATGATTAATTATTAAAATCAGTAAATGTTTTTGGTGTCAACGAAGACATTGACGAATTGTCGATCTGTCTATTTCCACTCAGAAAATGCTCCACATTGATGTAAAAAAGCTGACAAAAACATCAAAATTCGATTTCCTCTCATCGACAGTGAAACTGAATTATAAAACACAACTTTAATAACATTTTCACAATTCTATTTTTGGGATGTATAACTTATTCACTATCTGTCTGTTAACCAAATATCTTTTGTTAAATATAAATTCCAAGCCACATACATAATATAATATATATTTGAGTGTATTATTATTTTACGAAAAGTGTGTTTATTCTATTTATGAATTTACTATTTACGAGTACCTACGTGGTTTTTAGTTATTAATTAGTACATATGCAAAACGTTGAAAATAGTCCATCCTTCAGTTTATACCGTTTCTCAAAAATGAGTAATCTTATTACTATTCTAAGAAAAATACATATATTAACATACTTAACAATTTAAAACAATAATAATATTTTTATTTAAATCAATTTTGTGATACTTTGATTTGTTTTAAATTAGATATTTTACACAGAAAATACACATTATGCGTGGAATTAAATAGAATTTATTATGTATATTACAATAAGAGCTAAAATAGTAATTTGTTTGCGTTAAGAATATTTTAATATATTTATAATTACCAAAATATAAAACTAAAAGATAAAATTAAAATATGTTTTTCCCGTGAGAAATTCTATTAATTTAATTTATCTTCGTTTGTTATACTCGTAGTTCTCACTTTTAAATCGTATATTTTTTTCTTTAAGTAAGTATAATATTCTTTTATTAGTTAGATATTTTTTTAAATAAACATACAACTTACTTTTATTTAAAAACTCAGAATTAGTGGTCTTTAAACGAAATGGCATTTGTCATTATGAAAAATATAATTAATATAAAACTATACTGTCTAATATATCTACATTTTTTAAATAGATTTAATTCGTCAAAAATTGAAATGTTAGAATATTTATTAGTATAAGTATTATCAAGGTAAAATGATTTGTAAAAATTTAACATTTTTGCAGGCTTAATTTATGATCAACCTAAAAAAATAAATTCTGTTAACCGATCAAAAATAAATAAACTAGTAGAAAATAAACTTAAAATTAGAGTTTATTCAACCTAAATATAAAATAATATTCAGTTAAATGTTAACACTAATTTAATTTTTATTTAGTGAAACTAATATTTAGTATATGACTTAAAGTGTTATTAATAATATAACATACTTTGGTACCTAATATATTTAAATGCGGCTAAAATATGTGATAAAAATACAAAATAATTAGAATTCATACATTAAAAATTACAGAAAAAATTATAACTGTATTTGCATAATACTTTTTCTAAATTTTTTAGTGGTTTATAGTTTATACTTAATTTTTTCACTTATATTTTTAACTCTAAGTTATAGCTCATTATATTATACTTGATACCTATTGTTTGCTCCAAATAGAAATGGTAAATCGTTCAAATGACGAGAATGCATGTCATTTAAAAAATATTACATAATGTATTGTACATTTGTAAGTTTGAGTGCATTCTATAAACTTAACTTGAAAATGGATAGATGGTTTGTAAATAAAATAAAAACTAACAAATGTAATAAAATATTAAATATTTACTAAAAATAAAATTTTTAACAATCATTATTCATTAGGTAGGTAGCATAATAAAGCATCATATTGTTTGGATTTACCTTTATAATGTTTTTGGGAACTTTAATGTTCGTTGTAATATCAATAACGTCCAGATAGGCTTCATCGTGAAATAAAGTATAATACGTACATCAAATATTACGATTAAACCAAAATGTTTCGAATGAATGTCATCAGTTTATAAGTTATAAATGAATCAATGTACAAGAATATTTATTATTTATGTATGTTATAGATACTTGATAAAAAATTGTCATATGACATTGATGGGTTCGCCTTAATTTAATTAAGATTTTCTTGCAATTTTTATTTATTATAATATTAAAATAAAAAAGCAAATCAATAAATTCTAATTTATAAACTATTTAAAATAGAAATATGAAATTGGTTATTCCTTCAAAGAACTAATGAATAATAATATCGGGTACGTATTTTACCTCAACGAGCTTATCTGCGCGTTATTTTCGGAAAACGGTGGCGTAAGTTGTCGGATTGGAGGCGATAAATACTTGTTTTGCGACCACAAAACTCTATTACGGTATAACGCAATGTTATACAACTAAACTGTCATAAAAAACGCAAGTTTTGTGGCTGGAATTTCGTCGCAAATTTTGAAATGAAAAATAAGAATAAAACACGAATACGACGTATTCGAGAATCGGACGATGAAGGCAGATTAGGAGAAAACAGCCGCAGTGGCCATTTCATAAAATTTTCCGATGAAAAATATTAAGTTAGGTACCCGTTCATTGTGAGTATATTATAAACAATATTATGGTCGGCGGTCGTTTTGGTCACGCATACACACTGGGTTGTGCCGATACAAATTTCGATGAAAACTATACGAATGGCGATTATCCGTTAATTTCATGGCGAGATTGGATAATCTCGCAAAGAGTTCGGCTGGGTAGAATTCTTTCATGTAACTGATAATTGATATTCTAAATCATTTTAATGGTGACCATTAAAATTAAAAATTATATTTTTTCACCAAATTATTTTTCTTATTTACGTCATGCATAATAATTGCATGTAAATTAAATACATTGGCGCAACTAGGTCTAAAATATTAGGAGGGCTACAGGCCCACAAATAAATACCTACCTAATTTAATTTACTTACTTTCATGCTTCCCAAAAAACTAGCTGCAGGATCGTCTGGATTATTTTATTTTCATATCAGTAATAACAACTGTACAAATACGGATAATTTTTTTGGTATATTAAAAATATTAAATAAGTTTTTTTTGTCCATTTTTAAACACCAAAATAAAACTAAAATATTGGACGGTGACCGCCACAATACCGCTGGTCGATATGCCCGAATAATATTTATTAAAAAAAAATATTTTCTTATTAAATTATAATATGTATATTGCAAAAATTGTATTTAATAAAATTTTAATATTTAATTTTTATACAATTTACTTTTGAATAGTTCTGTTATAATAATTTTCTACGTCATATTGCATAATAGGATGTATTTCAGATTCTCACCATTTTATGCTTTTATATAATTATTATTTAATCTTAAATAATCAAACACAATTGGGGAAGACTTAAATATATTTTGAAGGGGTTAAAACCCCCAAAGTCCCCTCCTAGTTGCACCAATGGTTAAATAAATGTGCTAGCACACCTAGGATGGTCGGAACTCGCAGTTTTAGAATAGGTGTGGACGGTATGGTAATGTGTGGTATATACAATAATATTATATATATCCATTGGCCAGGATCCGTGATATCTTAAACTATCATTCTTACGACATGGGTTGTTACAGTTCGTTTTTTCAACGGCTGTACAATTTATGCTTAAGTTTTTGAAGTGATATTTATTCTATTCATATTGATTAAAAACTATCATGTCTTTATATGACTTTAATAAACATAGCCATAGTTGAAGTTTGATTAATAAATATATGTTTTATTACTTAAACGTCATGTACTTCTTGTTATATTAATATTGCGGTAACTCTTTGATAAAATCACAACTTTTTTTTTGAGAATACTACTCAGTTGTTCTCTTTGATGTTGGGTAAGAGATTGACAATGTTTGGCACCCCAGCCTTTTATGTAAAAAAAATCCCACCTCTATCTTTCTTACTACCTATTTATTAGATTCTGAACGGAGTGATGAATGTATTGATTTTACAATGATGTGTGTTTTTTTTTTTTTTTTTTGTGTCTGTGTACAGCATAACTAGTCAAAATAATGCTTCGATTTCAAACTTTGGGGGTGGTTTCTGATGGCAAAGTGGATATCCTTGGTGCATTATAGAGGTGAAAAGTAAACATTTTCCAACAGATTTCAAAAAAATCGAGAAAAACAAAAAAAAATGACAGAAAAACGGGAATTTTTACGCAAAACCAGTTTTCGACAAAATCGAATTATTTATTTTGCTATAACTCAAAAACTAATCGATGTAAACACTTGAAATTTTCACAAAATATTGTGAACTGCGTTATCCATACACAGTTAAATTTTCAAAGAATTTTGACTTTTTTTGAGCTATTTATAGACAGTTGAAATTTTCAATTTTTTTAAGTATTTTTTTTTAAAATAACGATAAAATTTTTTGGCCGGCCAGAAAATCTTGAAAATTTAATACAAGGTTTCTTATAAGTTGTTCTTAAAGTTATAAAAAAAAATCCGAAATCGTTAGTCACAATTTTTTTTTATAAGTGCTTAAAATTCGAATTTATACGAAATATGTCAAAATTGCGAAAATTGGCAAGTAATTTTGTGGTTAAAAAATCGTAAAAATTTTTTCTTTTATAACTAAGATTTGAAAATTTGGTACAAGGTTCTCCATAAAATTTCCTTCAACTATCTGCAAAAAAAACTCTACCGGACTAAAACAAAAAATTTTTATGAGTGATTGAAATTTAAATTTTTACAAAACCGCGTTAAATAACGGTTTAGCCTCGAACGATTTTTAATATTTGTTGTTATCCAAATAGTATAAGTCGTAAATACTTGAAAATTTTACCAGTTATTTAGATTGCCATTTTCTTTACGTGATTTGATTTTCAAAATATTTTGACTTTTTTTGAGCTATTTATAGACAATTGAAATTTCCATTTTTTTTTTATTTTTTTTTTATAAATGTTGATATAAAAAATTTAGCTGGGACAAATTACTTGAAAATTTAATTGAAGGGTCTACATAACTTGTTCTAACTCTCATTCAAAAATTATAAAAATACATAGGCACAATTTTTTTTTATTAGCATTTGAAGTTCAAATATTGACAAAAATTCGTCAAAATCATGAATATTTTTCACTATTTGATAGTTAAAAATTTATAAATATTTTTCTATCAAAAGCTAAGAATTGAAAATTTAATACTATGCTGTCCATAAGTTAAGCTTAGAATAATTATAAAAAAGTTTGAGGATTGTTCAATTTAAAAAATTTTACATGTGTTTAAAGTTTTAATTTTAATTTGAAATCAAAAGTACACGTGTAAAATAACTTTTTACTAATAAATAGTTTCGATTTTTATATAATATATCCTAGACTGACAAATCATCTCCGTTCAGAATCGTATGATACCTATCATTGCATTCAAATTTAACCTACCTTAGACCGCGGTCCACCCCACCCCCTAATGTACAGCAGAGCGATACTCACTTACCTGCTTTTTTTTATAATTCGTCCTAATATTATTAAACAAAATTCAAATTTTGGATGATATCTATTAAGTATAATAATTATACTTAATCAAAAAACATAAAATGCTTGATAATAGATAAGAGAAATTAAAAAAAAATTAGTTAATCTCACATAATTGTCGGTAATAATATCATTACAGAAATTTGTATTAAATATTATAAATTTTTTAAGCTGTTACATGAAACAATAAAGTTGGACAAGTAGGTAACACTCGGCTGTACATTAGGTGTACATATTTTAGATTTTTTAATCTCAATATAAATTACTTATGAAGAAAAATGCATTGAATTTTCATATTTAAGAAATACAAATTGATTAAATACATTTTTTTTCTACAAAATATTTGTTGTTTGTAAATTTTCGAAATTTTTCAGAATTTTTAAAAATGTAAACTTAAAGTGTAAATAAAAAAATTTTGCCTGTGTATTTTTAATAATTTTTGTACAGATACAAAAATAACTTTAGTGTTATCTTTTATTAAATTTTCAATGATTTTGACCCAACCAATAATTTTTTATTGTGAAAAAAAAATATTTTTAAAATTATACCATTCATAAAATATTATTATTAATTTCAAGTATCTAAAGATATTTATTTTTAAATAACAACAAAAAACAAAAATTGAAGAAAAGTACGGTGATTCCTTCTTATTCTCCCTCTGAATATAGCACCTCCAAATAGCAAATTAAATTTCGGCGACTAGGAATGTCTGCTATTTAGAAGCTTCACTATAGTTATTATATTTATCTAATATCATAAAAATTTTAACTTCAGACAGTCATAAAAAATTAAATTAGCAGTTTGGTAGATTTTTTTTTAATGTAGACTACAAACACTGCATGAAAAAAGTCAAATATGTTTTAATCAAAAGCAATGTTTAACAAAACCTAGTCCGTGTTAGATTTTCGTAAGGGTTACTGTTTGTTTTTTCCGGGCAAAGGAAATTTTAAAATTAAGCTACCTATTTAATACACTATAATATGTCTGCAATTTTTTTATTGATTATGAGTTATACCACATCTTCGATGATCTTCTTCTATCAAACAAGTTTAGTGCAAAAAAATTGAAAAGAACAATAAACAAATTGTACTATAATATACCTAGCTTACATATCTTTTACTCTTACTTTCTCAAATACAAAAAATAACAAATTTAATTTAAATTATGAAATTTTAGTTATTTTAAGTTTTTGTTTTTTAAATTATGTTTTATGTTAATATCATGAAATACATTATAAATTATAACATTGGTACATTTAAATTGTATAGTTAAATTATTTCTTTTATTAATTTTTTTTATCTTTTTTAACACAGGGTATTAATATAACTTTTAACTTTTTAAGGCAATATTAAAATATATTATACTAAGTTTATCTTAATAATAATATTTGTGTAAAAAGATTCATGAACGCGCGTATAAAATACGTACTTTTTAAAATAAATAAATCTTTGTATGTTGCCACCTGTGGTTGCCTTTGAAATTCGTGACTATGTAAATGAAAGTGAAACTTAATAAGGATTTTAGGTTCTTTAGCTACGTCCTAAAAAGTAATAAACTTACTCATAAAGCTTAGCTTTATAATGCATAGATATAAGAGCATACCTTAAAATAATTATAATATTTTATTTTCATTATATGTGTATAAAAAATATTTCATAGACTTTTTATAAAAAAAAAATAATCATAAAGAAAATTGAATGCTAAAAATAGTAATATAATGAAAATTCTTATATTTTTTAAGTAACCGTAAATCAAGCATGAAATAATAAAAAAAATTTGTGTAGTTAAAATTAATTCTGAAAACAAAACTTTTATTTTACAATATCTGTACTTATATATAAATCCCTCGCGTTAATAAATTAATATTTCTTTGCTTTAAAGAGACTATGAGCCAAACTGATTACTATTTGTTATAATATTTATTAACGTTATGTAAATAATATGCAACAAGTATCGTTTAAATTTCGACCATGAATTCAAATATTTCTAGTGTATTATATAATAATCATTTATGTTCCCGTCAAATCGAAACGAATATCTGTCCAAAATGTAATGATTAAATTACCAAAATAATATTACGAATCCCATAAACAAAATGAAATAAAACGAATTTAAAAAAGATCAGCATGTTTTCCAAGTACGAAATATGAATCCAGAAACGACCCGGGTCAGTCGTTATCTATAATTCAAATGAACTTTTTTATTCATTTCTTTCCGGAATGAATTAAATTTAAATTTACGGTACGCCCTTTTTGTATATGTAGAGGGAGAAATGACAGCGATATATTCTGATGTGTTTTGGTCCATACACAATAGCCCCTCAGTAAATGGTCAGTCAAATAGAAGCTAAAATTATGAACACTTTTTACAGAGGGCTTAATATAATTTAAACTAAAAGAAGACTGTATTGAACAAATACTCTGACTCTGACTAAATTTCGAATAAAATATAACTATAATTTAAACAACGATTCAGTTATCTATTCCCTTAATCCGTCAAACTATTTTAGGAATAATTTATTTTTGCATCATACAAAGCAATTAGCATTACATATACATTTTTATCCCTAAAGAAATATACCGTTGTAATTTATATGTGACATAATTCTAAAGTAACTTAAAATGTATTCCTAAGTAATAAAAATACATCTAATTTTATTGAGATTAATGTAAATAATCGAATATTTTACTCTGTTATTTAAGTATAGCAAGTACAGTGAAACCTGAATTAATGGACACCTGTATATAATAGACACCTCTCTTAATGGACAAAATTACCCGGTCCCGGCAAAAATATAAGTATTTCAATGTATTTTGACCTGTCTATAACGGGCTCTTTGTATAGGGACACGGACACTAATATTTTACCCCTGGAGTTTCATAACGGACAAAAATCCTAGTTCAAATCTACTGTACTTATTTTGCCACTATCTAAATCTTCATTAAAGTTTTTATATTTAACCTAGTTTCCCGAGTTCAAATAAATAACAAATTACCGTCTGAAATCAAATTTTTATTCATATTATGTTAAAATACTTTTTTCATTATGTTTATTATTTAAGAATAATTTTGATTAAAAATATTATTTTTAATAGGTTATTTACTAAATATAGATTATTAAATTAAAAATGTTGACATGTTAGTGTTTTAGTTAGTGAAAATATATTTTTATTTAATTCGAAAATTATAAGTATTTAATATTATTTTCAACTAATAGATATGTGTTTATATAAGATTCAAACTATACCATTAAATGTAATGAAATTTTCATAATTTAAAATAAATGGTTAAGAGATCTATATTACATTACCAGTCACCACATTATAACACGTTAAACTAAACTAATAACATAAATAACGTATTAAATTCTCATGGGACATTCTCCTATACATGTATAGAAACAAAATGTATTGTATAGTAACTGCCGACTAGTAAAATTAAGTTTCATATTTATCATACTTGTTTTATTTTTTCCTTTACTGGCTTTAAATGAGATTAATATACAAATGTTATGTTAATTCAAACGAGAAAACAAATTGTTTATTCATCTAGAGCAGCATTTGTAAAAAGATAATTTTTTCGAAGCATTTGAAAACTATTATGGACATATCAAGAACATTTTTTAAATGTTTTTGGGATATATTATCATATATTAATTGTATAGTTCGATAATAATGTATTTGTGAAGCAATATCTAAAATTAATTAGTACACAAGTGAAATATGACTGAATAAATATTTTTAACCTTAAAATATTATCGACGTTATATTTAGTCTTAAGACTTTTTTTGATTTCACTGAAACGGGTAAACTTTAGACTTTGAAAAATTATATACTTCCGATTAGTCTACCAATGAATTTGGTTTTTAAAAAAGTTTAGGATTTGTGGAGAAAAATGTCATCTTATTTCATGCTTGACAATGAAAAATGTACCGAATACTGAAAAACGTTCAATATATTATATTACAATCGTCAAAATATAAAAGCCAAATAAATTGTTTAGAAAAAACTGCTTAACAAGGGTAGAAAGTTTATGGCGTACAATTTCTATGATTAAAGTGATAAATAACGATTTTTACAATTAATAATCGATTGTGTTGTCCAGTAATTAAGCGATGTACTTATAAAAACTTAAATTTTAATAACATCAAAATGAATATACCAAATGTATAAAAGTACATAATATAATCATTATAATCACAGTGAATAATAATAATTAATTGAGTGGATATCTTTTTCTGAAATAACTATTTCAGGTATACAACAAGATAACTGGATACTTACTTAATTTCCAACACATTTGTTTAATATAAATATTTAGTTTAAATCCATTGTTATTGTAAATATTATTAATTTAAATAATCATCAGTAAAAGTTTTTTAAAAACTTTATACATAAGTCAATGAATATTTATAATAAATAAAAAGTATTGAACAAAATGTTTTTTTAATCAACTTAAATTGTATAATATACACAATATTCAAATGACAATATGACAAATTATATTGACTTTATTTATTTGTTAGCACAATTAGAACATAATTTATCGACAATTGCATAATTTCAATATATACCATTTGTATTATTTATGTTCCTATTAAATAAAAATGTAGTGAATTCCGTTCTTAATACAATAATAAACAATAATAATACAATTATTTAGGAAAATTATTTTTAATACAAACATATATGAAAATGTTATATTATTTCAGTAACTAAAAACTATTATGTATATTCATGCCACACAAATCAAAGGACTATTCACACTCAAAACAACTTGCATCTTTAACTTAAAGTCCTAAACCATACAAAAACGTATTCAAAAGCATAAGAAATTGTTGGCAACAATAAGTTTAGAGAACATAGTTCATAAGGTATCTAATTTTTAATTTGAACATCTCTTATAGGTAGTAGATACGTCATGTTGTCGATTATGTCGATGTTCTCAATAATGGTCGATTTGCTGTCCGACCCTAGTTACCACTTTGTTTTTATACATACAATATATCGTTTCCATTCAAAAACTTACACTATAAATTAAACAAACTGGATGCGGTAAGTTAACTCAATTAACGATATGTCAAATGCACGTCTCGAATCCCTTATTATACAGTAAAACTTGAAGAAGAACGATGAGACATGCACATTAGGTATGTAATTCAGAATAATATGGCTATAACCTATGGGTTAAAGAAAAAATTAAACAAAAACTATTTACAGAATTCTTCTGCATTGAATTGCTTCTAATTTATATCCTAACAGTTTCTAAAATTGCATGAGTAAAAAATCTTACAGAATTTGTAATCGTGTTAGATAAAAAAAGAAACAATGGCTAACTTATACGTGAGTTGGTTGTATAACTATAACTCATCGAGTTTTTCGTATCTCTTTTTATTCAACAGTTCAATCTTACATTGGTCTTCCATACACGTTTATTATTAAAAAAAAATGAGACCTAATCCTTGCTAATACATCTCTTTCGTCTGCTTTCATATTTCAAAAAAGTAAAATGAGTAATTGTCTAGCCATTTCTATTTATTTTACTATTAATTGATTTTTCCAGCGTAAGTCTGAAATTGTACATTAACTGTACTTAACTGCGTATGTTATACAAAAAAAAGCTTTTTAAACTGTAGGAAAATTTTCGGAAATAATATATTTGTTTTATGTCATGATCGTATAATTAACATAAAAACATGTTTTAATATTTATACATATTTTATCCATAAAATTTTTAAGTGTTTCGTCTTAACAACATAATAAGGTCTGCACGTTTCATTGCTGTTACTCGTTAGTGTTTGAATACTATAAACAAATTTGTATGTGTAATAGACAATCTCATTTATTAAAGAACAAGGCTTCATACAGCCATTATAAACTTAGACTATAAGCCCTAAGATATGATTATAATTTTATCTTACAGCGTGTAGAGGATTTAATGGTACCTGTATTTTGTAGTAGTGAATGTGCCGTACTCACTTGTAAAAGTGTGTGATTAAATTATTATGCATACATTATAATATGCATTATACAATACCTTCTACTATTATAAAAACAAATATATCGTCGATCGATTCATATTTTGAATTTTCCTAAGACATAAATAATCAATAACCTACAGGAGAGAACTCCAAAGAAGAAATCATCTGTATAAATTATAATGAACTGGGTATAAACGTTTCACAGTAATTAATGGAGTAAAAATATTCTAAAACTTCATTCGTAGTTAAATTTATTGTTCGAGGAAAATAAAATGAACTTTATTACACAATAATATATTATTAATATCTACCTACATATTATTAAAACCACAATTTTAACACTAGCTCAAACGGCTAAACTGTAATTTGTTTAAAATTTAAAATATATTTAAGAAATTTTATGCTGCGTTTAATGTATAATTTTGACTTGATATAATTTTTAAAATGATATAAAATTAATTCTAAAATTTACTATGCCAAGTAAAAAATTATATAGTTATTAAAGCGAATATTAAATTAGAAATGACCCAATATTTAAAACAATCAATATTATTTTTAGATATGGAAATATAAAAATTAATTGCATTTGTTTTTGTGATTCTAACAATGAAAATATAAAAATATATTAAAAGATTGCTTATTATAAAATCAACCACCATAAAAAAAGCAATTATACATCACGACAATTCATTCTGTATTATAAAAGTATAAAGGATTACTACATCAAAAGTTAAATACCCAAAGTTGTGTCTTCATATAACTTCTAAAATTGTAAAAGTGCAGATAAATAAATATTATGTTAAATAAAACATTCATATCATTAAAGTCTTAAACTGATTATAACACCCAATTTTTTAAATAAAGAACATTATGTAAGGACGTAATTTTTCGAAATAACTGAATTATTAACTATGCCTATATACATATACTTAGTCCTTAGCATACTATGCGCTTAAATAAAATATCTAGGAAGAAGGAATGAAAAAATTGTAGCTAGATCATCTAATCTCGGCAAAAGAAATAAATTGTAGAAAATTTAGGAATAAGTTTGATTATAAATGACTCGTAAACGACGTGAGTATTCACGGAATAAACTAATGAAATAAATGAAATAAAATTCAATAACAAAATACGTTCGAATATTCTCAATGGATTTATTTAAAAAATTGGCTTTCTGTTTTCCAGTGATAATGTAAAAGTGAGTTTTTAGTTAAAAATTAAAAAAGAAACATAAAACAACCATTGAAGTACTTACTGAAAAATAAATATATATTTCACCTAAGCAAATAAGCAGTAGATATATTTGAAAACTAAATTATGCACATTTAATTTACAAAAATAATTTTCAATTACTAACATTAATTTAAAATTCGATAGTATTTGTACCTTGTTTTTAATGAAAGCAATTGGATTAGAGCCAACAAATATTTGGCACATTTCAATTGACTCTAAAATACTTTGAGTACATATATTTATTAACAGACAATTTTCAACTACTTAGAGTAAACGAGTATTTATTACTCAACATTTCACCAAAACATGATGAAACGCGATACTTTAAGGCTCATTTACCGAAATTAATTAAATTACTAAATTCAGAAAATCGAATATTCTCCTTAATATTGTTTTTTTAATTGTATTTATAATTACCTATTTACCTATAAAAAAAAATACATTTAAAAAGAAAAAAGAAAATTTAGCTATAGGTACATATACTGAGTTATATGTATTTTGCATTCAGTACCAAATACAGTCTTAGATTCGTCTTTTTTAATATTTTTTTTTAGAATCATATTTATTATATAATCACTAAAAAAAATGTATTAAAAGGTAAGATAATCTTTCAATCTTTAAATTAATTAAAATAATTACAATGAGTATATCATATTATCATTATACTTTATTATATCCAGAATTTACATCTATCAGACACAATTACAAAGAAATCCTCAAACTTAAAATTTAATATTTATTATTGCCTTCACATAAGTTAGACTATACTGTCTTAGATATGCTACTATATACTGTATTGTAATTTTAAACATTCAAGCATATTTATTTTCTTATTAAAAATCATTCTTAAATCTTGGTTGAATTATTTAGAACATGATGAAAAAATTATAAATTTATCAAGAAAATATTATCATAACGTTAAATATTATTTAAAACAATTATTATTAAACAATTTCATAAGTTTCTACAGTAATTTGCCTATATTATACTTTAAAGTGATTAATTGCTTATGATTTTTTTAATATTTAACTTTTTCGCGTTTCTTAAGTATATTCTAAGATAATTTTCATTCATGATCTTCAAACAGTTCAAACTATGACATTATTTCAGTTCATTAAAAATTATGTAATTTCTAAATAACAGAATTAATTTTAAATAAAATACTATCCTGATTTTTGTAACTTATGTTATATACAATATTATATTCATCGTCTTTTTACTTGAAATAGGTATAAATTTTTTTTTTAAACTTAATTTATAAAACAAAAAATCTGTAATCAAGTATTACAATAAATATGGCAAAAGTAGGTACCTATACATTATTATATGTATAGTTATAAAAAGATTTGACTAGTATTGATTATTATTTATGATTATTGAGATATAAATTTTGAACTATATTCTATTCAACCTACAAGAAGGATTGACGGGAATAGTATAGGAACTTCGATAGAAACCAAAATCATATATTAGTGAATTCGAGTGACTTTGGCAGTTTCTTCTATTATATTTACTTTTAGATTTGTATGAATGGCAGGACTGTGGTTAGAAAAATAAAATGGGGCATTTCACAAAGTTTGTAATAATATGTAACCCTAGGTTTTAAGGTTTGAATTTTATTTATACTTGATTTTATGTCAATACTCTATAGTTGAATATCGTATGTCTAAATAGGAAATAGGCATCAATCAAGTTGTATAAAGGAGTAATTAATTTTCTATGCTAAGCTCAGAATGTTAACCGAATAAGTAATAAAGCGATTTCTTTATAGAGTTAAGAAAGATTTGCTTGATTTTTGTATGATCTACCCGGATTTGTTTAAATAGTGAGAAGCTGAGGATTTTGAAATATTTTGTTTATTTAAAGTGACAGATGGTCCGATTCCACGTTTTAAGGTAAAATTTTAATGTCAAGCTTTCTCGTGATTTATTTTTATTTTCATTTAGTGTATCAGGCTGACACGAGGTCTAATGTTTTTGTAGGTTATAGCTAGTAATTATTTAACCTTTGTGTGATAAATAAGCTATTTTGTCGTCAGCAAAATTCGCAACGGAAGTATAAAGGATCATCGGTTGATCTTCTGATTATAAATTGAATAAGATAGGTTAGAAAGCTCCTTGGGGGATACCTGCTTCTGTCAAAACCAAACATAGTATTTCAAACCTTAGTTTATTTAAGAAATAATGATCTGTAAGATTTAATTAATAAAAAGCCGGTAAGTGAGTATCGCTCTGCTGTACATTCATGATTTTGACGAATTTTTGTCAATATTTGAACTTCAAATGCTAATAAAAAAAAATTGTGCCTATGTATTTTTATAATTTTTGAATGAGAGTTAGAAAAAGTTATGTGGAACTTTCAATTAAATTTTCAAGTAATTTGTCCCAGCTAAATTTTTTTTATCAACATTTATAAAAAAAAAATAAAAAAAAATTGAAAATTTCAATTGTCTATAAATAGCTCAAAAAAAGTCAAAATGTTTTGAAAATCAAATCACGTAAAGAAAATGGCAATCTAAATAACTGGTAAAATTTTCAAGTATTTACGACTTATACTGTTTGAATAACAACAAATATCAAAAATCGTTTGAGGCTAAACCGTTATTTAACGCGGTTTTGTAAAAATTTCAATTTCAATCACTCATAAAATTTTTTTGTTTTAGTCCGGTAGAGTTTTTTTTGCAGATAGTTGAAGAAAATTTTATGGAGAACCTTGTACCAAATTTTCAAATCTTAGTTATAAAAGAAAAAATTTTTACGATTTTTTAACCACAAAATTACTTGCCAATTTTCGCAATTTTGACATATTTCGTATAAATTCGAACTTTAAGCACTTATAAAAAAAAATTGTGACTAACGATTTCGGATTTTTTTTTATAACTTTAAGAACAACTTATAAGAAACCTTGTATTAAATTTTCAAGATTTTCTGGCCGGCCAAAAAATTTTATCGTTATTTTAAAAAAAAATACTTAAAAAAATTGAAAATTTCAACTGTCTATAAATAGCTCAAAAAAAGTCAAAATTCTTTGAAAATTTAACTGTGTATGGATAACGCAGTACACAATATTTTGTGAAAATTTCAAGTGTTTACATCGATTAGTTTTTGAGTTATAGCAAAATAAATAATTCGATTTTGTCGAAAACTGGTTTTGCGTAAAAATTCCCGTTTTTCTGTCATTTTTTTTTGTTTTTCTCGATTTTTTTGAAATCTGTTGGAAAATGTTTACTTTTCACCTCTATAATGCACCAAGGATATCCACTTTGCCATCGGAAACCACCCCCAAAGTTTGAAATTTATGCATTATTTTGACTAGTTATGCTGTACACAGACACAAAAACAAAAAAAAAAAAAAAAAAAAAAAACACACATCATTGTAAAATCAATACATTCATCACTCCGTTCAGAATCTAAAAAATGTCTGCGAATTATCTGCCCGCTTGCCCTTAAATTTGTAATGATAAATAATTTTATTAAAAATACAATCGATAAATAAATGGGCTTGGTTGAATGTTCCTAGGTCAGCAGATAGTAACTATTACTACAAATATCAAATGTAATTGGCATTTTCAGTATAAATATTCAAATAAAAATATTTTATCCAAAATAAAATAAAAGAATTATCCCTCATTCTAGCTTTAAAATTATTTAAGACATTTTAAATCTATGAAAATAAAATTTCCAATGTATTAAATTATAATTTATAAAAAAATGCAAATGTTTTAAAATAAATTTACTATAACGTAGGAGTTTGAAATTGGCGGAATGTGAGAGGCAGAAATTTTAACCGTCAATTATAATTTACTTTTATACGTTATTTTTATTTTATTTTCATAAAAATACAAAATATATGTATATAAAAAAAAATGTTAATTTTATTTGATTTATAAAACTCGGGTAGGTATTATAGTATTATGGCTTTAAAATAATGTGCCTGCATCGAGCAGAGTGGTTAAAGATTTAATATTGTAACTTTTTAATACATTTTTGTAACAAATAGTTAGGCTTTATGTTTTGGGTTAAAAAATAAAACATTGTTGTTAAAATGACAGATTTTTTTTCTTCAACTCAATTCTTTTATTATTTTAATCAGCTGGACTCTGATAAAAATTACTCACCAGTTATCAACCGCTAGTTTGAAACTTTGACAGTTTGAACTTTGAGTTCTACATCTATATTTAAATTTATAATTGAAATGCTGCTATACAAATGTATCATGTAGAATAATAAAGAGATTCCAAACTATAGTTCCTTCGAGTTCAAAACTTGGAAATAAATATTGAATGGGAAACAATGAATAATATATATAAATTAGAAAATGTATTTATTTTACAAATCTAGAATAAATAGAATAAATACAGCACAAGATTAATAAACATCACCAGTAAAAAATGTGCTAAACAAATTAAGAATTCAACAAAATAATATAATCCGTATATGTTTAATAAAAGATAATCGCATTGGATCCACATTTTCCAACTACAAAGAATTTAATGTCCTCCCACTTGAACTGCTATACAAAAAATACGCAATTATGTTTGTTCATAAAAATTCTAGTATTTTCTTTACCTCACAACCTGATAAAAGATTTTCATCAAGGGAAAACCGGTTGTATGATTTTAAAGTGATAGCTACAAATACAAGTTTTGGTCAGAAATTCATTAACTATTTGGGTCCTGTAAACTTTAATTCGTTACCAAATCTGATTAAATCATATGTTAACAATAAAAATAAGTTTAAAGTATGTCTAAGTTCAATTTTTTTTGAAGAATTAAGTGCATGTATATAATTATATATATATATATAGACTGTAATAATTATCACAAAATATATTTAGTACTTGTATTTTTATTTTATATTTTTTTTTTCCATAATTTTAATTATAACATTATGTATAATAATCTCATTATGAATTAATTTACAATTGTAAGAAGAGTATTAGTTTAGTTTATTCACAAAACTTTGTATATTATTTAATTTACGTTTATGTATTTACTAACTCCCTACACCACCTTGCTTAAAGGTGTAGGTAATTTGTTATTTTTATTTAATACTTTTTTTTGTATTGTGTTATCATTAATAATAAATACATTTTCTAATCAAAATGTCTATACCTACTAAAATTCAACGTTAAATTAATTACCGTAAGAATTTATTTTATAGCCGCTTAAAATATTCAATCGATTTTATTTTATTTGTATTATATCTCGTCGATTCATCTATTTGCATACTTAAAAAGCTGATCAGAATTCAAATTGCATAAATTGTTGGCATTTTTATTTATATTATCACCTGTAGAAAAAATAAATTATAATTTCTGAAACATAATCCCTAGTAAAGGGAGCTCGCACTCGCTTAGTAATTTTAAAACTGTTTGATGTAATTTTTTTTTGCACGTGGAGAAATCACTAGGAAATTGAAAAATGTAAAATTATAAATTACAAACTTGACAAATCAATACCTGAAAAAATGCTTACAGAAAGAAAAAAAATAATCAATACGTTTTACATGTATTGCTCAACATTTTTTCTATTATAAATAGTTAATTTACTAACGTTTTCAAAAATTGTTAAATACGGAACTAACTATAAAAATCCACAATAATATTAAAATTACTTATTTTTTATTATTGTAGGTTACTAATACCTGTTAGCAACACTTACTTTAAATTTTCTTCGTCCATTTAATTTAATATATACACATTAATACATGGTTTGTTTCATATGCATTGCAAGTTTGCTACAGAAGACAAAAAAAGAGAGATTATATTGAACGGCACATATTTTTATGGTGGTCACGTGAACTTCTGAGTGTTTGTGGATAGAAAAGTTGTTGGTTAACCGCCAAAATCGAACCGTAGATTTATTACAGAAAAACTTTTGCAATGAACACATATACTTGCGTTTATATTGTTACTGTGTCGTTTATTAATAACCCCTTCGGGCTGACAAATATCACTGCCGCTTCTGTGATTTATGTGGGTAGATGTATACTTAGAAAAAAAAAAAAAATCGAAAAACTAAAAAGTTTCAGCAGCTGTAACTAGAGACCTGCCATAGGTACTTTTTTCGATCTCTAAAAGGTTTGTGAAAAAAAATGAATACTAAACCCGAATATTTTTCATTGTATTCCGACACATTTTACTAATACAACATATTTTTTTGGGTAACTACTGCTACTATACAGAAACAAATATTATGGAAGACTTCTTCAATTGATTTTAATGACTGAAGATTAATTGCCTTTATAATTTTACAAGTAAAAAAATAGAGTAGTTCAATAACACAAAACCCATAACAAATATTTTATATAATCGTATAACTCAATAATAATTTTTAAGAAGGTTAAATTTACCAAAATTGTTAATTTTATTTTAATATAATTAATAACTAGTACATTATTAACAAAATATATTATCAAATTATTAACTAGGACTACTAGTATATAGTACTTATAGTTAATTATATTATTACATTAAATTATTTTAATGTGTCCGATTAGAACAGGATACTTATCTAAATAATTTAAATTTAAAAGAACTTTTAATTATTTATTAAACATTTTGTTAAAGTGGTAAAGTTACTGTTAATATCAATAGTCGATAGAGATTGATTTGGGTTATTTGAACATGATTAAAATACCTACACAAAAAAATTAATAACTTTTATGAGATTAAAACAAAATACTGCCAAACGTATGATAGAACTTGTATAATTTAATCACGGTTTATATTATTTATTATATTAATTAAAATACTTTTTATGGTTTTATAAAATGTAATATTATAAATACAACTTACCAAGTTATTAATGCTTATAAATTATAATTAAAATATCCAGAGGGATACAGAAATCTGGATTCATTTACCTTGTCAACAGATAGGTTAAGGTTTTATTTATTGAAAATTTGAAAGTCATGATAAATTATTTTATTAAAAAAATAGATTTTAACAGTACTCATTTTATTATATTTTTCATAAATTATAAGACTTTTTTTAATTTTTAATTAAATATATTTCAAAAAGTAAAATATTACCAAAAATTGATTATCAAAGAATATTAAACATAATAAGTCAATTAGTTATAGCTTTATAGGTACCATTGCCATTGGTTATAAGTTATCAGTGATAACTCACGATTCATAAAATTAAAAAATTTACCACGTTTGAAAATATTGCAAAATTTTTAAATATATTAAAATATAAAAAAGAAATTAAATCATCAATTTTAATTAATAGTTAAAATTTTAAAATTAATTTAACTAAATTAGGCTATTTAAAAGCATATTAAACCGTTAGGTTATATTTAGGTTTATATTTGTTATTGGTATTGGTCGGTCGACAATTACTATAGAACACGATATTAATTGATTTGAAATATAAAAATACACGTAGGTACCACAAAGTGCTTCAGCCTGTAAAATATATCAGTTTTTAGTTTTTCTTTTTTTTTTTTTTTTAATAGCAGTTTTGTATAAGCTACTTGTTTGTTTTCTTTTTAATTTTCTCAGATGAATAGTAAATGTAATTTTTGCTAGAGAATCATATTATTTTTGATGTTATTTATGTCAAATAAGTTGTTGGTAAATGGTAATTTCATTGTATTTGAAAGTAAAAAAAAAAATTAGGTATAAACATTATGAGTGTCAGAAAATAATTATTTTTTAGTCAAAATTACATTATTTAACTTATTAATTTTTTACGTATAACTTAGTGCTACTGATAGACGAATGAGTAAATACATTAATATTACATGCATGAAGTAATTCATAATTTTTTTGTATGTGATTGATGATATATTGTGAGAGATAAATATTCAAAAATTGTATACTTTAATTTATTGCTAATGAACCAAACATATATTTAAAAGCAATTATTGTCATATTTATCTGAGTAAATGTCATATTAAAATAATAATCATTTCTTTAATGACGGTTGTGATATGGTAAAATGACTAAAATTCCATTGTTTCTTTTAAGTGAATAGTGCTCAACACCTTTGCCCGAAACTCAATAGGACGAAATGGTAGACTGTATTGGCTGACATTTATAAATTGATTGATATTGATAGATGATGATAGTTATATTTTACATATTATAATTTTATAAATTAAAAAAATGAGTAAATCTTGTTATAGAGAGTGATTTTTAAAATATGCTCTTTCTATTTTTTTTTTTGTATAATTATGTTATTCAAAATTGGAGTTTTGGAAATTTTTCATATTCCTACTTCAAATTCTTGAGATTTTTTGTTCTTCTTAAAAAGTGTCCTGTGAAGTGGTGCAACGCGATTGCGCACTTTTTACTTTTTTTCTTTGAGCAAATATATATATTTAAATAAATATTAATTAAAAAAAATTACCAACATTAATGATGACGTAAAACGTAGTATTAAAAAATATAGATTAATATATAACAAAAATCAAATTCTTATAATTTTTTTAGCGCAAAAACGTGATCCTAATGGCAGAAAATAATTATTTAAAGATATTTCATTATTTTTATAGTTTTTTCCAAGTATTTATTATAAATGTAATATTTTCTTCTTGCTCTTTACGAGGCTTGTTAATATTTAATAATATTTTGTTGTTTTATACTATTTTATATTTTTAAGTAAGATTCACTTTGAATATGCAATAAAATATGTATAACTTGGTAAATAGATGGATTATAATATGTATAAAACTGAGTGTAGTGGCTTTGGAAAGATTCTGACCCATTGGTCGTTCTTGCTTCTGTTGAAGGTTCAATTGCCCATAAAATCGGTAGAATAGCGGCATCAGATGATATAATATAATTGTAACTAAACCTAGGACTACATTTTTGTGCAAAAAAGTTAGAAGAACTTGGTTTTTTTATATATTTTTTTTTATTATACGTATTACGTTATTATTAATGTTGATAAATTTTTTGAATTGATATTTATTTAAATATTTGTGTTTGCTCAAAGAAAAAAAGGTAAAAGTTGCGCAATCGTGTTGTATTTTCTAAAGTATAAAAAGGTAAAAAGTGCACAATCGTATTATGCCCCATGTGAAGTTATAAATTTCTATTTTTCAAACGAGAATCCTTTTTTTCTACCATAAATTATTATAGTTTACAATAAACCATAATTTGAAAACCTGAAGTTTGTATCATCACAGATTACGCATAGTACAATCTTAAGAATTTGAAAATAGAATCTTACCTAGTGAATATTTAAAATTTTCAAAAATCAGTATTTGAATAAATTTATTATTAAAGTAAAAAGTGGGGGGTATGCTTAGAGAATTTTTCTGTATATAATGTTTTCAAAATGATTTAAAATTATAAATAATATAATATTATGCTTACTTGCTTTAAAACAGTAAACTTTAGTTTATTAAGTCTGTTAAATTGTAAAATTGTAGTCGTTCAATTAGAATAATTTGATATAAGTTTTAATTATTGTAACTAGCTCAAATTTAGACACTAAAATTTAACTAGCGAAGAGCTAGAAAATGGTTTCAGTTTTTCAAATACTATAGGCACAATTATTCTCCCAAGTATTATCCAGTTTTTATTGTTAGGCAGTTGTTTAAACACAATTTTTCATTTGTTCTAGTCTCCATTCAAACATAATATTTTAATATTTTTTTAAATTTTGTATTAATTAATACGTCGTATTACAGCTACACATATTTAATTGCAATATGTTTTATTATATTTTTTTTCTAATTTTCAATGATATAATTTATTTGTACAACGCAAAGCAATGAATCGAATTAAAACGCAATTGTACAGTAAGTAACCATTTTAAACTATAGAGGATATCGGATATCTACTTCTATATTGTAGTAGGTATAATGGGGACCTATGGTAAAACCACTAATAAAAGTAACACCGCGAGTCAGTCACAGTTGAAGCACATTTATTAATGTCTTAAAAGAAAATTTTATCGAATTGATAATTTATATTTATGGTTGGTTTTTTTTCATGTTAGCTTTTTGACCTTTTTAGCTAGAATACTTTTAGTCATTTGAATGATGCTAGCCTTGTATAGTTTGGATTTGGATATATGCTCGTATTCTTATCCTATTAAGTGTAGTTAAAAGGTTACGACATTGACCAATGTAGTCACGATTCTAGTACATTTAAAGGATTGATGTATACAAAATATATTTCATTTTATTCTGGATACATAGTAAACCATAATTTCTTGTAATATACAAGAAATTTCACTGTCATAAAAATATTTCAAATTTTATACACCTTTAACCATTTTTATTACAGTACTAAATAAAAAAGAAAATCACACCTAAACAAACATATATCCCTATATAAACCACAATAATAGTTTTGACACAGAATAATTTGTTCTGTGGTTTTGATTCCTCATTGATAACATACATCATATCTATATAATACTTGCAAATTATACAAGTTAATAAATATGTTTGTACATATAGGCTATAATTGTGTTAGAATACAAACATTTATAATACGTATAATTGAATGGTATGATTAATGTGTGCATAAATATTATGTTAGAAAAAATACCAAAGAAAACATTTTTTTTTTTTAATATTATATACATGTACATGTACATATATTATATTATGTTTATTGATTATGAAAAAATTTTTTTTTTGTAAAAGAACAAATTTCTTATAAGAATTCAAGTTTAGGAAAAATCTGGAACTTTTAATTCAATAACTTAACAAAATTAATTTCAAGAAAATACAATTATTTTAAAAATATCAAAATATTTTCATTATTTATCATTTATATATTATTTAATTTAACACATCTTCAACTTAAATAATGGTATAACTGTATAAGTAAACAAAGTGTGAATATCTGTATTATTGTATATTATGCTATTATTTTAAATTATTGATTAGTATATATTATAATGTTAAACAGAAACTGATCCCCGTACTATAGAGTACTATTTGTATAAAGCTTTCAAATACTAAGAAAAGAGTTGATGAATAATCTAACATCCATTAGATGATTGTTAGGAATTACACTTATCATATTATAAATATTACTAATACTCGACATTTAAATAACAATGTGATGATTCATAGAACATTGTACAATAATATAATTTATTGGATTTTCTACGTGTATTAATATTTAAACGGTGTGTGTCAAAGTCTGAATCTCACAGAATGATAATATTTTAATTTAATGGTGTCAAGTTTGGTGTGACTGTATCGACAGTCTATAAATAAATATCAAAATAATTTAATAAGAATACAAATCAGGCTATATATAGGTACATTAAATTATTATCAACCGTTGAATTATTTCAATCATGTTATAAGTTTTAGTTATAACATTCATGCAATAGTTAGCCCTAAGTAACGTTTATTTAATTTCACTGTATATCTAGTACGAACTTTTAAAGATAATCTGATAATAATATAAACTTAACATCTATTTAGATAACTATAAATTGCATTGTTAACATTTTATTGGAAATATACTATGCGTAAAATATACTATACAGCCTTTCCTAATGAAGTATATCTTCTATACTGTAAAGTTGGTTTTGTGTTGTTTGAACAATTTAATAGTTGAGGGTTTCTTTTTAGACCGCATACTGGATTATCATTTCATGAGATTAAAATTTCAGTTATGATAATTATAAAGTTTGGTCCAAAATATTGACCAAAATTCAACTTCTTTGAACTGTACAATAAACCATTGTACACTTTCATAATCGCCTCATATTTCAAAGAAATCATAAGTTCAGATTTTTGCGACTTTAATCTTTATTACACAGATGCATCTAAAAATATAAATGGCACAGGTTGTGCATTCTTTTCTGGAGCCTTTAAAAGACTCTATAAACTCCCTACTGAGACTAGCATCTTCACCACAGAAATTATAGCCATCAAAGAAGCAGTTATTTATGTCGAATCTATTCCCATGAATAAATCACTTATCATAAGCGACTCTCTCAGTGCTCAAACTTCTTTGCTATCAATTAATCCGTCTAATGAAATCTCCCAACAAATACTCAACAAAACGTCCAAATCAAATAATATTATCGAGTTCATGTGGGTCCCTTCTTATACTGGGATCACTGGGAATGAAGAAGTTGACCTATTAGCAAACCAAGCTATATTATCCACTGATTCAATTGAAATTAAATCACTACCATATAAAGACCTATTGAGAATAGGCAATACAATAGCTCTCCAACAGTGGCAATCCCAGTGGGACTGCATAACAAATAATAAATTGAAAAATATAAAAAAGACTATCAAAAAAGGCGTCTTCTCACTAATTTCAGCATGTCTAGTAGATACTGTCACCACTAGAGCTAGAATCGGCCATACATGGCTCACCTATTCTTATTTATTCAACCTACAAGACAGCCCTTCTGCCATCAATCCAATGAAATTTTGTCAATCGAGCATATCACACTTTACTGCCCTATGTTTAACGAAGAACGTAAAATTCTAAGTCACCCCACTAATATGGAGGAAGCATTAGGGGAAGCCAACGTTGACGCCATTTTTAATTTTTATAGATCTATTAATCTTATAAACCTATTATAATTTATAACCCAATATCCCAAATGTAAATACTTATGCGTATATATACTTTTAAAATGTAAAACCTTATGTGCTTAATGATCTTATGTAATCTTATCTATCATATCTGTATAATTCTAAGTAAAGTTAATCACTGTATAGGCTAATGGCTATAGATGTCGACAGTGGCGTATTTACGGGGGGGGGGGGTCCCCGGGTCTGGACCCCCCCAGAAATTTTTTTTTCAAATATTATATAAATAATATCAATAATAAGTATCATTATTAAATTAACTCGTATGTATTTTATTATAATGTTATAAACTTATACTTAATACTAAGACCCCCCCCACAAAAAAATTGAAAATACGCCACTGGATGTCGAAGCCATTATTCTTTATATAAAAAAAAAAAAAAACTTTTATAAGAAGATCAACTATAATATGAGAGAATTTAATGACTAGACGATTTTAAATACCTACCTACTGATGTGTGAAGTTTTGTAGTTATAATTGATGATAATACACGATAATATTTTTTTAGTGGTTTAGAGTTTAGAACTGATGTTTGATAAGATATATGTTTTATCTTTTATATTACACAAAATATATGAAATAACCACACACATAATGCATTTATGTATAATTATATTCTTAAGTCATCGTATAGTATTGTATACGTATATAAGATGTAACATAACTATTCATGTAAAATCACTTTACGCATAGAATATTTTGATATTAGTTTGTCACGCCATAACGTTATATATAATTCAACTGTATTTTATCGATTGAAAACTAAACTAGGTATGGGTACATCATAAAACCACACTTTTACTTTACTTGTTCCCTAAAGTGACATAATTTACATATATTTATCAATGAAAACTGGCAAGTAAATATTTAAAATAATCTGTTTTTTCCTCAATAAGACCCAAAATATCCCAAATAATTTTACCATAAAAATTGTTACGATAAAAAAAATATTACAGATTTATATTTTTATATGATTTCTTTGTAAAAATATTTTACTTAGAGAGAAAAAAAATATAGACAAATCGATTTTTAAATTTATATTATACCTAAACAGGAATCGCATATATATGGTGTTACGTCTTATAAATGAAATATACTTTTTTATATACTTTTTCTGATCTTCCTTAATTAATATTTATTGATATTATTTTAATTTAAAAGGCATTAAAAAACATTTCCTTAAAATCGAAATTCATAAAAATTACAGAGAAAAAATATAAAAAACAATAAACATAATTAATTCGGGCGATTTTCTGTCATAGAACAATATTCGTCAAATGTTAGTAATATAATTAATTTCATCTTTTACTGATTAAGTAGGTATCATTATAATATTATAATACCAGTAATCATTTTATGAATAAAAATAAATTTAATGTTTATTTATATATTTTATATTTTTATATAAATATCTGTCATAAATCATATTAAATACTCTTAAATAAAATTATCATAAATTTAAAATATTATTTTATCAATACAAAAAACAATTCATTCTATTTTATAATTTCTAGCTGTTTAATTCGTTCTGCGATATTAACTGTTAAGTTTACCGAGATAAAAATGTATATGCCACCTATAAAAATAACATAAATATTAACGCATAAAAGTACGAAACTGTTTAAGTATACTGAATGTGTTTGTATTATTTTTTTTAATTTAGTTAATTACGATAATGTGTGTACAATGTTATAAATTATAATTATTTATAATAGAATCTATGTGGTAGTTTTACCAAAAAATAAGTTTAGTATATTAATACGTAGTAGTATAAGTAAATTATAAAATATCTTTAGAAATAAAATCTGGTAGATCATCTACGACCATATTCGTTTTTTGTATGCAATGACTTATAATGATTATTTTCAAAATTAATACATCCATTACAGTGACCTCTCGATAACGAATTGCATTTGACACAATATACTATACAGAATGACTTACTTGGGTTTTCTCTTTAAAAATACGGTGTTATTAAGTATTAATTTACGTTATCATTGTTTCGTACCTATATTAAAAGTGAAAAAATTCAAATATCTTTTGATAATAAACTTATTGTATCCTTCGATTTTGTCATGTCAAATTTGTCCACATTATCCATATGCTTGGTAGTTGAAATTATTCATTTTTTTTACAGTCAATTAATTGTTACTATCGTTTTAAATTCTATAAAATAACATTATTTGTTGCAAAACCCAATTTTCTAATATCGTATTTCCCCTAAAAAAATGTGTGACTTAGTACCTAAGTTTTGGTTACCCTCGCTAGGATGGCTCTGGTGATACGTATCATATACCATATTATACATATATTATTAAAGATTATAGAAAGGTTTTATTAAGTTTTTAGCCATATTCTTATTACTTTTTTTTACTGTGACCTTCATTGGTATAATAGAGTAGGCTGTAAATTTGACGGGTTGAAAAACAAAAGCATCCCGAAACAGAAAGTTTTAGTTTATAGAAAAACGGCACATGTATTATACCACCTTAATGGCGTAATAATATATATTTTAATAGAATGCTCCAATCAGACACATATATATTTTTAATTTTTATAATAATTGGTTTTTTGTGTTTCACTGTACTTAAATACTTCACACTATTATTATCTTAAGACCTAAATGAAAATATAATTTGGGTGAAAAAAATTATAAATAATCATTTATTATTTTATATGGTTGATAAAAACAATAATATTTATATTACTAATAAAAGTAAAGAAGACGAAATAATATACGTCGTACTGAAAATACTTCTCAGCTGTGTACGATAATAATCTTTTGACAAATTATGACAGGGAACTTTTAAGTTAATTTCCTACATGCAACGCGTGATATGACAAAATCGACGATAATTCTAGGCAAAATACTTACATAGCATGATGGTTTTTTCATATTAACCCTGTTACCATCGATTGAAAATCTTATTTTTATACCTATTATTTTCCAAATGTGTGTCAAAACTAGCTCGAGATAAACTTTACTATATCAACAAATTACAAAATATTTTTTTTATTTTACTCAAATACATATTGTTAATTTTAATACACATGGGTTGAAAATGTTGTGCAATAACTTTCATTTATTCTTTTTACTTAAGTCCAAGAACATCATACATTATATAGTATAATAAATGTATATATATATTTTTGAGAATAAAATGTTGACACAATTGGGTAATTAAACGAACAGTAATTATTTTTCCTATAACGATTTTAGTCAATTTTTGTAATTATCAAAAAATACTAGATATAGGGATTTGAAACTTTTTGTCAAAGTAATATAATTTTCATAATATTTCAATTAAATTTAAGCTATTTACACCATAGACCTATTTAAAAAATTCTACTTATAATTCTTATAAGTCAGTATTTATGTAAAATATAAGACCAACATTATTATTATATTATTTGCGATGTTTTTTTTTTTTTAATAATACAACATTTATTGGTTATTACTAATAGTAATCTAAATAACTTCTTTAGAAATAGAGACTAGTTCCTCTCGGAATAATTTTTCGTATACAATGATTTTATTTTCATCATTTAATTCAAATTTAAAATTTCGATTACAGTGTCTAACTACTCAAGGAAGAAGTGCACTCAAAAATAAATCTTCCATACAGCAAACTGCCTTTTTTATTACTATTAAAGTATGATTAATTAATAAAAATATTAATTTTAATGTTTTATTCAAATATTTTTTTTCGCCTAACTCAATTTTATATTAAATTTACAAAGTATAGTTACTATAAATCATCATCTTGAATTCATAAGAAGTTTTTGTTTTTACTTTAACACTTTTGCATTTAATGTATTTTAATTTTATACAATGGCACTTTACGTTTTACTCAGATTGGAATTGTTGTTTTTTTTTATGTTTCTCAGTGAACATTTTATTGTCTGTAGTTACTTTTCACCGGATTATTATTAACATATGATTCAACACATCTTAATACATTTTACGGGTTTATTCTTACATCGTTATTGTTATTCTTAATGCATGTGTCTACATTTTATACTACGCATACTATTTTGTTACATCGTTTCTTTAGTAATGTATATAATTATTAAGATAATATTATTGTGTCAAAATTTGATAATAAATCAATTAAAAAGAAATATCGTCAAATTAATTAGTCTGAAATAAAATGTTCATGACATCCGTTCAAAGGAAAAACAATACGCCGTTGAATAGGTAATACAAGATTCAGATCAATAAATTATTGAAATTTTTGTTTATTTGTTGTACCATTACAATGTAGAATATATTTTAAATCAATAGATAGCAGATACATGTATAATATAAGGTTTTAGTGCAAACATGTTCATAATTGGTTTTTAATATATATTTAATTGCATGAGCAAAACTTAACTTTTAAAAATTTAAATATTTTCTTATAGCTCACTAAAAAAATATAAAAAGTACTTATGTACAAACAACATCATTGAAAGGAAATTGTGTTCAACTACAATTTATATTTTCAAATGTACCTATAAATCTCAGTTCAGTTTATTATTCAATATAGTATGTAAATTGTATTGTTATTAAGTAAAAATTTGAACTGAGATTAACCGTTTTTAAAAGCATGAAAAAAATGTGTTCAAATAATGATCATGAATAAAAATGTATTTTTTTTGTTCGCTGTATAAGTCATTTTTCCAGATGTACATAATAATATTTAGTATATATATTTATAACTAGCACTAAACAGGACGGTAAACGCATTAATCATCTTTACACAGTGCATAATATACGCTGACACATTAAGCTTATAAGAAGTTTAATACCCAAGACAAATGCTTTGCTTGCATTCAACTCGTTCAAGTAAAAACTCTTTTGTGTCTATTCTTATTTTTAAACGAATTAAAATTCGCCACCCTAACTTTAATCTACAGTTTATAGAAGAATTCGTATAATATAAATCCTAAGTAATATTAAATAATTAAGATAACTTAATAAAATATACTTGAGTAGTTTAAAATTTGCCAGATTTTAAATTAGTCGTGGATTTTATTACATTAAAAACAAAACGAAATCGTGGGACAAATTAAGTAAGCCATACTAAAATATTTAATGCATTTTAGATTCTGAGTAAAGCAATATTTACATTTAAGTTCTCGATGTATTGAAACTTTTATAATGATGGTATTTAAAGCATATTATTATTTTTGAAAATTTTCAGTGATAATGATCTACACAATTTTTTAAAACTACTAATCAAATTCACTATAGGAGATTATGATGTTAGTTAATATTTTTACATTATTTTACTACGATAAATGCTGTAAGTTTCCTTGATAATATTTGTATTTAAATATCTTTTAACATTTGAATTAAATATTAGTTTGTTCGTTTGTAGACGAAATACATTATTATTATATTATCTCAGCAGGTAGTAACTCTATTATGTAAGTGAATTTAATCGGTTGTTAATAATTGTTTTATGTTTAGTATAGTTAGAAACTTAAATATATGTATTTCTTTTAATTGATCCAAATAACATTGATATCCTAGGACATTATTTTAAATAAATTTTTATTTATAATAAACGTTTCAGTATATTGCATTTTATAATTAAATTAAGTTACTCTTTAGGCAGTTGATAATATTTATGTTTGATAGAACTGGTTATTGTTTCTTATGTCTTCATATTTTTTTTTGCGTCATGTTTGGATATTATGTTTAACGGTATAATTTATTCCACAAGATTAATATATTATGTATTATGTGGTAGGATTTTTTTTGCTAAAAGGTGGTTGTATGTTGTAAATGTATGACCTGTTCGAAGGCGATTTATAATAGTTTCGTATTTTTTTGTTAGACCTAAATTTTTCCATAGTTAAAATGTTATTTTTTTTTAATTAAGTTTAATGTTTTATTTTATCCAGTAATTTTACCATTTGAGATTTAGAATTTGTCGTATCTGATGACTGTTTTATACTATCCGCGTATGTGCTTATATTTTAAATGTTTAGGATTTGAGTGTCAGTAGAGATACTCACTTTTAAGTTTTAGAACTCCTTGGTTTGCATTTTAATTTATCCGTATTTATTCCTGTTACCGTTGTTTTATTTGTAAATTACCAATATGGTTATTATGATATCGATGATTGAATTTATTTGAATTATATATAAAAAAAAATATAACAGTTTTATTATGTAGTATATTTAAATCCCTATTAATTATATTCGTCAGTCAGTAACATTTTATATTTATTATTGTGTATGCGTACATTTTATTTTTATGTTTTTAGGATGGTATTTTACACATATATTAGTAGATAGATAATAATATTTTAGTGTCAACTGTTGTAGTATATTTTAGACTCTTAACTTTACAGTCTAAAGGATACAGCATTGGTTTAGTAAGCAGACATTTATATTGCACGGAGATTGTAATTGAGTGGCTTAGAGTTAATATAATAATATATTGTACCTATATAATAATATTATCATGTAAAGGATGTTTTCTTATAATATTAAATATTTTATCATTTTCCACTTGATGTATTTTTCTAAATAAACTGTATATGTTCTATGATACGAACATATTATTTTCATTGCGCACTACAAAATATTAATTTTTATTGTTGTTCTTAAATGTTTTATGTATGAAATAACTTATGAGCTTTAATTTTCTAACATATGACATATGACAACAGAAAATTAGTCAATATTTTAATATCATTAAAAAAAAAAAAGCGGGTAAGTGAGTATCGCTCTGCTGTACATTAGGGGGTGGGATGGACCTCGGACTAGGGTAGGTTAAATTTGAATGCAATGATAGGTATCATTGTATACGCAAAACGATTCTGAACGGAGATGATTTGTCAGTCTATAATATATTATAAAAAAATCGAAAATTATTTATTAGTAAAACGTTATTTTACACGTGTATTTTTGATTTCAAATTAAAATTAAAACTTTAAACACTCGTAAAATTTTTTTAATTGAATAATCCTCAAACTTTTTTATAATTATTCTAAGCTTAACTTATGGACAGCATAGTATTAAATTTTCAATTCTCAGCTTTTGATAGAAAAATATTTATAAATTTTTAACTACCAAATAGTGAAAATATTCATGATTTTGACGAATTTTTGTCAATATTTGAACTTCAAATGCTAATAAAAAAAAATTGTGCCTATGTATTTTTATAATTTTTGAATGAGAGTTAGAAAAAGTTATGTGGAACTTTCAATTAAATTTTTAAGTAATTTGTCCCAGCTAATTTTTTTTTATCAACATTTATAAAAAAAAAATAAAAAAAAATTGAAAATTTCAATTGTCTATAAATAGCTCAAAAAAAGTCAAAATGTTTTGAAAATCAAATCACGTAAAGAAAATGGCAATCTAAATAACTGGTAAAATTTTCAAGTATTTACGATTTATACTGTTTGAATAACAACAAATATCAAAAATCGTTTGAGGCTAAACCGTTATTTAACGCGGTTTTGTAAAAATTTAAATTTCAATCACTCATAAAATTTTTTTGTCATAGTCCAGTAGAGTTTTTTTTGCAGATACTTGAAGAAAAATTTATGGAGAACCTTGTACCAAATTTTCAAATCTTAGTTATAAAAGAAAAACATTTTACGATTTTTCAACCACAAAATTACTTGCCAATTTTCGCAATTTTGACATATTTCGTATAAATTCGAACTTTAAGCACTTATAAAAAAAAATTGTGACTAACGATTTCGGATTTTTTTTTATCACTTTAAGAACAACTTATAAGAAACCTTGTATTAAATTTTCAAGATTTTCTGGCCGGCCAAAAAATTTTATCGTTATTTTAAAAAAAAATACTTAAAAAAATTGAAAATTTCAACTGTCTATAAATAGCTCAAAAAAAGTCAAAATTCTTTGAAAATTTAACTGTGTATGGATAACGCAGTTCACAATATTTTGTGAAAATTTCAAGTGTTTACATCGATTAGTTTTTGAGTTATAGCAAAATAAATAATTCGATTTTGTCGAAAACTGGTTTTGCGTAAAAATGCCCGTTTTTCTGTCATTTTTTTTTTGTTTTTCTCGATTTTTTTGAAAACTGTTGGAAAATGTTTACTTTTCACGTCTATAATGCACCAAGGATATCCACTTTGCCATCGGAAACCACCCCCAAAGTTTGAAATTGAAGCATTATTTCGACTAGTTATGCTGTACACAGTCACAAAAACAAAAAAAAAAACAAAAAAAAAAAAACACACATCATTGTAAAATCAATACATTCATCACTCCGTTCAGAATCTAAAAAAAATGATAGTTTATCTGCAATCAATATAAATCTATTACTGTAATTAGAAAAAAACAAACAAAAAAGCGGGTAAGTGAGTATCGCTCTGCTGTACATTAGGGGGTGGGGTGGACCTCGGACTAAGGTAGGTTAAATTTGAATGCAATGATAGGTATCATTGTATACGAAAAACGATTCTGAACGGAGATGATTTGTCAGTCTAGGATATATTATAAAAAAATCGAAAATTATTTATTAGTTAAACGTTATTTTACACGTGTATTTTTGATTTCAAATTAAAATTAAAACTTTAAATACTCGTAAAATTTTTTAAATTTAATAATCCTCAAACTTTTTCATAATTATTCTAAGCTTAACTTATGGACAGCATAGTATTAAATTTTCAATTCTTAGCTATTGATAGTAAAATATTTATAAATTTTTTACTACCAAATAGTGAAAAATATTCATGATTTTGACGAATTTTTGTCAATATTTGAACTTCAAATGCTAATAAAAAAAAATTGTGCCTATGTATTTTTATAATTTTTGAATGAGAGTTAGAACAAGTTATGTGGACCCTTCAATTAAATTTTCAAGTAATTTGTCCCAGCTAAATTTTTTTTATCAACATTTATAAAAAAAAAATAATAAAAAATTGATTATTTAAAATGCCTATAAATAGCTCAAAAAAAGTCAAAATATTTTGAAAATCAAATCACGTAAAGAAAATGGCGATCTAAATAACTGGTAAAATTTTCAAGTATTTACGACTTATACTATTTGAATAACAACAAATATTAAAAATCGTTTGAGGCTAAACCGTTATTTAACGCGGTTTTGTAAAAATTTAAATTTCAATCACTGATAAAATTTTTTTGTCTTAGCCCGGTAGAGTTTTTTTTGCAGATAGTTGAAGAAAATTTTATGGAGAACCTTGTACCAAATTTTCAAAACTTAGTTATAAAAGAAAAAAATTTTACGATTTTTTAACCACAAAATTACTTGCCAATTTTTGCAATTTTGACATATTTCGTATAAATTCGAACTTTAAGCACTTATAAAAAAAAATTGTGACTAACGATTTCGGATTTTTTTTTATCACTTTAAGAACAACTTATAATAAACCTTGTATTAAATTTTCAAGATTTTCTGGCCGGCCAAAAAAATTTTATCGTTATTTTAAAAAAAAATACTTAAAAAAATTGAAAATTTCAACTGTCTATAAATAGCTCAAAAAAAGTCAAAATTCTTTGAAAATTTAATTGTGTATGGAGAACGCTAATATAAATATTTTGTGAAAATTTCAAGTGTTTACATCGATTAGTTTTTGAGTTATAGCAAAATAAATAATTCGATTTTTTTGAAAACTGTTGGAAAATGTTTACTTTTCACGTCTATAATGCACCAAGGATATCCACTTTGCCATCGGAAACCACCCCCAAAGTTTGAAATTGAATCATTATTTCGACTAGTTATGCTGTACACAGTCACAAAAACAAAAAAAAAAACAAAAAAAAAAAAACACACATCATTGTAAAATCAATACATTCATCACTCCGTTCAGAATCTAAAACAATTAAAATAATAGAGGAAAATACATTTCATCTGATGTGGTAATGATAATTTAATTTCTATAGTGGCATGTTTGGTGTAGGTACTAAGTATAATGTTTATGTATTACTATGAGTTATTTTAAAGATTAGCTAACAAAAAGTCTTAAATAGAACGAAATAAAATTAAAGCGTCAATGTATTTACAAAACTATTTATAATGTTTGAATTAAAATACTTTTAATTCGATGATAAGTGTAAGTAGCTAAAGGAATTTATAAATAGGAAATACATTTCTCTTTTCTTATTTACAATTTTTGTCGATGAATAATTTTACATAGACTATTTCTTCGATGATTTAAATGTGCAGTACACATTCACTTTAATAAAATGAGCATATTGTGAAAACAACACCGAAAGGGGGATTATCCTTCTTCAATTTCTATATCAAAAGATCGAATGAAAATGTATTCTTTTGAAATGTAGGTACAGGAAGAAAACATAGTAATATTAACTCAAATCATTGTTTCAAACATACAATGTTTATCGAATAATTTATTGGTAGTGTTCATACTACTAATTTCAAATGAAATTGGTAGTGTTCATACTACTGATTTCAAATGAAATGTCAGTTTTATGTATTTATCTATATATTATTTTAATCCGTACTAAATAATTTTCTCCCAAAGCACTTATTAATTAATACATTTTAGATTCAAACTTGGATAATTTGTTTATAATTGGAACTAAATTTATACATAATTTGTCACTATTTAATACCTATACTTGTTAGTTATTAACAGAATATTCCTATTTAACTGAAAAGAAATTTAAATTAATTTTGAAGTTAATTAATTTATAGATAATTTCTGATTTTAAGTATAAAAATTTAGTATACACGTTTTTCCTATATTGTAGTATACAATTATAAAATAACTTGTTAAACATTGATTGAATTTAATGAGTAAATTGGAAAACAGATTTAATCTGACTATGACTATATGTGGTTCGTGATTTTCACTCATTTTGTTCTTATAACATTTTGGGCTTTAACCGTTTGCGTTTTAGGAACATATTTATTTATGTCTAAGGGCGCCACGTTATTATGTTCAACATAATAGTGTTATGTGTGTTTCCCTTATGAATGATATTGGCGTGGTTCAAATAATAATAAAATATATATCTTTTCCGAGTGAAAATTATTGGATATCATTAAAATATAGTATTTTCATCAAGAATAAGAAGTAAGAACATCAGGAAATAACTCACAAACCTTTTTGTATAGACTCGTTAACCATTTGATCAATAATTTCCCCAAAGACATAAAATAAGGTGGAATAAGATATAGAATGCGATTGCATTTTCCAACATAAATATTATAATATAAAATAGAAGAAGGTCAAAAAGTAGGTTTATCATTGGCTATATTGAATCAATATTATTGATATGTTATTATATTCTATATATTTCAATATAATGTATAATGTATAATATACATTGTATAACTATATATATCTAATATTTGTAATATATATAATATATAATATTCTGACTATCTAATTTAATTTTGTTGTAACTTTAAAAAATAGAAGTTTTTTTTTACAAATTTCATCGACGATTACACTTTTATCTTCAATAAATTATAACTTCATTTAATAACGAATGTCCTTCATTAAAAGGGGTATCTTCATGCTATTCAAGTTATTTAATTTATACTTATTAATTATAAACTGCTTAAATGAAATTAATCAAAAAATTATAAGTATTTCATTTCATTTTTTTTTTTTAAATAGTTATCTAATAATAATTTTTGAGATATGATTTGAGGCTTAATTTTTAGTTACTTATAATTTATATTATGTTATATATATTGATTGATTATGCATATTGTTTTTATTATTTTTGACCGTCAAAATTATTAAGATATTTTTTTATCATTACTTACTTTTGTTTGTTAGACACTTTTAGACTTGAACGTGTCAATAACATTATTTTTATAAATATTTTTAAATATATTTATGAATATTATAATATACAATTTACTGATGAATGTATTGATTTTACAATGATGTGTGTTTTTTTTTTTTTTAATTTTTTTTTTGTGTCTGACGACAACATTTGGAGCATTAAAAATGCTTTGATTTTTGACTTTAGCCCCTCTTTGAAAAGGAAATTGAATCTAGTTGGTACTTTGGAGGGTCAAAAGTTAAAAATTTTCAATATTTTTTAAATGAGTCGGGAAAAACCCTAAAAAAAATTAGGAAAAAAACGGGATTTTTTACGCAAAACCTGTTTTCGACAAAATCGAATTTTCTATTTTGCTATAACTCAAAAACTAATCGATGTAAATCAAAAATACACGTGTAAAATAACGTTTTACTAATAAATAATTTTCGATTTTTGTTATTTTTAAAAAATTACTTAACGTAAGATCTTGAAACTTTAACTTAAATGTTTGAATTTGTTTCAAAATAGAATATATGACAATATTTAAATATAATATATCCTAGACTGACAAATCATCTCCGTTCAGAATAGTTTTTCGTATACAATGAATAATGATACCTATCATTGCATTCAAATTTAACCTACCCTAGTACGAGGTCCACCCCACCCAAATGCCTAATGTACAGCAGAGGGATACTTACTTACCCGCTTTTTTTTTTTTTACTTTAGTTATAAACATTATTATATTATGCCAATAATTCAGATCATACCTTTTCATATTATTTTTTACAAACGAAACAAATGGATATTGTATAAATTAATATAATTAATTTAATAATGTTATGAAATCTCATTTTGGCAAAGCTAATAGCTTGGGAGTGTGGGAGTGACCAATTTCTGTAGTGTAAATTATCGTTTATTATAAATTCAAAATTGTTAAACTATAGTTGGAAAATAAATAAATACTTTGTAATTTATACTTTATATTTATTTGAATTCTATAAATATTATAATTTATATTTTAAATAATAAAAATAAATTCCATTTATTATATATTTTCGCAATAGTTGATAGTGTATAATATATATGGTTCATTAAAATCTGAGATTGAGAAATAAGTAAATTATTTTTGTAAATAATAAAATTCTTTTTCTTCTTAGAAGATCGTCATTTTCATCAATACGATTTGTTAATAAACATGATAAAAATTACTGTGAAAAATAAAAGATGGATTTGTATTCATGCCATTTGATTTTTATAATATTATTATATATTTTCTATGACGAACAAATCAATAAAGTATGTAGTTTATAACAATATATTATATTGCATAATGCGTGTGTAAAGTTTGGATAGTGCTTGCAATTTATTTCAAACATTATAGATGTGTGTTGTTTATAGTTTGAGTGTTATAAATCAGTAATCATATATGAATAATAAGTGTCCATAATGACAGTAAACATGACAGTGATTGAAGGGTACGAAAATATAACTAGAAAATTTAATTTAACTAATACTAACAAAATATTATTTTTACATTTTTAACAAGTTATGTATTAAAAAAAAATTAATTGACATCTTATATATATCAGTTAATTTAAATATAAATAATAATTAAATTTATATTTTTTGACGCACTGAGGATTAAAACGGGATTTTATGTGATTACAAAACAATTTATTCAATGGTACAGAAAACTTATTGAATATTGACTATTATATTATAATTTATAATTACATTTTTAAACAGTTAATACATTAAAAATTGGAATCTAATTAGATAAAAGATAATATTAATATTTTAATAATTTATGTTTTAATTATCAAAGTTAAAAAGTATAATGTACACTACCTTCTTTGTGTACCTACCTATATAGATACATTATAATAATTATATATTTAAAAAAATGCATTTATTCGTTATTTGAATATCAAATTGTCTAAATAGTAGTAAGTTAAAATAAATAGTATTTATACCATTTATGACATAAAATTTGCATATTCAAACATTATAACTATACATGTAAAACAGACCCATATAAACTTTATAAGTATTAAACTCTATACGAATTTGAAAACAGTTTAAGTTTATACTCGCTTATCTTCTACATATTATATTATATATATAATGCTAGCAGAGTACGTAGACGCAAGCTTTCATAATATTTTAATTACAACTTTAATACTACTAATCGTATTTTTTCTGCATTGTTTTAATTTGAACAATCGGTCTCTCTTGGGATACGAATAATATGACATTTTTAGCGAAATGGATAAATTATACTAAAACATTTATCTGGTTTGTTATAACAAATAAAACACAATAAGTAAATATGTTATATTTTTAATTTGAAACGAACAAAATAATGTAATCCTTTTCTTTTAATAGATAGTCATGTAGACGTTATACATTTTTATAAATGCATATTGTGATGAATACGTGCTTTATAAAGATGCCAGTTTTAGTTTATACTCAATATAATGTGGATAAAATCAGAAACATTTACATAGTATGGTTTACTCGGTTATTATTATAAGTAGGTACTTATTAATATTATAATACATACATAATGTATTGTAGTCAACATATTATTCTTAAAAATAATAACTAATAAAAATCAATTAATATAACTTTGCCGAGGTTGTGTGCAGGGGTTATTATATAGGTCATTATAGAATACCAAATGTAAAACTTCTCAGCATAATATGACAAATTGGAGAAACCAATTTCATTGGGTAGGTTCTCCTGGAACATGCCAGCAATACATCATCGATGACAGTATCACAGTAGTAGGTATAGCATTTTTGTTGGCGAATAGAATCTCTTCTACCTCTTCTTCTATCATAATAAATATACTATATAGGACTACCTATATAACGACAAGATGTTATATTACATAGCAATGTGCATCAAACGGAGTTACAAGCAGCAGAATATTTTTTTTTGTGAAAGCAGTAGAACTTTTATAATATCATAAATTTTGTTTTAAAATAAACGCATAAGAGTGGCTGTTTCTTATGAACTTGTTTTATTTAAAATTGTACTGATATTATTGGTGATTGAAAAGTAATCTTGAGAGTTGATTTAATCCTAGATTTCTTTAAGCTTTAAAGAAGGGTCGATAATTAGAAATTTTGCTATTAGATGCATTCAATTAAAATTAACTTTGATTTGTTCAGAATGTGTATTTTAAATTTTTAAAAGCAAATTTATGCAAAAAAATTTATATTCAGAAATTTGACGATCTGATTTATAAATGTAATGCATTTTGAGCAACGGGTATACTTTTCATATTATGTTTGTATGATGAAGTATTTTAGTGACAGAATATGGAAAATGGAAATACAATCAAATGAATTGTATAAGTAGGTATTTGAGTGTATTCTGATGATAAGAAACAATACAACGAGTTTGAAAATAATATTAACTGTATAAATATATATGTGTATGGAATTAGTTTTTCTAATACTTAAATCAATGGTATAATCAATATTTGTTATTTATTATTAATTGATTCCTTGTGTGTATTAAAACATTTCCGAATAGTTTAATATTGACGTTTCAAATCCTATTATTATTTGTGAATTGTGGTAATTGAACAGGTACAGAAAAAAAGTCTCAATCATACTAAAATAAAATAGATTGGCGTGAAAATTATCTTTTTGATATTTAGACAACAAGGTTTTTGTCAAACTAATATAACATGTTTAATACTGTAAGTTGTAACTAATTTAATAACAGGTATTAAAGCTGTAATAATACGATAAGATGAATCACTTGCATTAAAAGAAATTGCCTCTCTCCGCTACGCGCTGCTTAGTTTCAATTAAAAACATAATGATAATGGATGTTAAATAAGCAGAACCTATATAACCGTTGGTAATAAATTGATATTATTACCTAAACTAATATCTGAGCATAACATATAATATTTAATATTTTAAGCCCACCAAATTGATATATAGTATTAATATTTCACATTATTGCTTAAAAAAGTCAAACAAGTTATACAATTTTAAAAATAAATAGCTGAAATATTTACCTTCCATCTACTCGGATAGTCGATAATAGACTATATTATTTGGAATAAAAATATTATACGTACATAGTTTAAATAAAGTAATTGTAAAATTTTAAAAATTTTTTTGGATTAAAAGCTAATTCTATATGTTAAAGTTTTATTATCTTATAAAAACGATATCTTTTTATTTTATTTTAATAAAATCATAATATTTTTAATTCATGATATTCAAAAAGTATTCACATAATCAAGTTATGAGACAATAATATTATAATATATTTATTGATTTGATCAATAATATACTATTTAATATGTTATGACAACAAGCAACTAAAAACCAAGTTCACTTAAAATGTCTATGAGCTTGCGTATTTTAGAAATATAATTAATGTATAATATTAAAAAATAACAATTATCAATTAATAATGGTTATTTTGTAAAATAACTATTATATAGGTATTATAATTAATTGTCACCATGATTGTCGGCTCTGAAAATAGATAGAAACGCACAATCGTATTTTCACGATTATTATTATCGCAGTATGCTGATCAGCATGACGCTCGATGATCTCATCGCTTATTTTTTCCTCGTTTTCAAGGTATCATTTGCAAATTATTATTATCATTAATTTATTGTTACCTATGTATTCAATTTTGTTATTCTACATTTTTGTTATTGTTTTGCGGCTAACACCCTTTTTTATTATTGTTATTGTTCATCCGTATTCATCGTTGTCGTTATCTCTTACTGTTACATTTTACACACTTTTATACTGTGCATTTTTTATTTTTGTCATTGCGGCACAAACCACTTTTTTTTTATTCCTATGCACGACTTGTGCTAATATAGCCGTGGAAATATTATAATGATGGGCTAGTGTACAGCCACTTATATTATATTTATTTATTTATTATTATTATTTTTATTTGTTGCCATCGTCAATCAGCTATCAATGCTACAACCTTCCGCGGGAGCCTTTATCATATTTTTTGGTCCTCGTCATCGCATTTCGTTTGCGATAACGCCGATAACTTACTGATGTCGGTTTGTCACTGCGTAAATCCGCCAGTACCCGTAGCGGGCGTGTAAGAGGCCGTCACGGTTCAGTCGTGTCACTCACCTGTCAAGCCGCGGGTCTGCACGTTTCCGCGTGAGTCCACCAGCAACTTGCGGGTCGAACGTCGATAATCTCAACTGTTCGTCAATGAACCTCGTCGACACGATCTTCACTAGTTAAGTCATAATAAGTATTTTGCACAAGTCGTGTGAGTCCTGTGGTTATTACACCAAATCGATCAGACCTCCAGCGACCCCCTCTCCCAATAACTTGACTGTATTTTTCCTTTTTCCGTGTCAATAAGTTTTTCGCTCTTCCTTGTCGTCGTCGTGTCGGTCGTTTATTCTTTCATTTCAACGAGAGTACATTGAATTTTGCCTATCACATAATCCAAAAGGCACTAACAGTTGCTCTTAGACGGTGTCTAATCCTTTGGGTTGTAGTAGGTACCCTGTTCACACACAATGATGATATTTAGAATAATATTCAATACATAATATAGCATATATGTTTTTTATATTTTAATGATAATTAATTTTATTTTTTTATTGCACACATTAAAATTTTCTTGAGATATTTAATTTAAATTATTATTAATTATTCTTAAAATTCTAAATATTTTTAAATTTGTTTTAATACATACATATTATACATATTTAAATATTAGAATTAATTCCTTTTTTTTTTTAAGAAAAATAGGGTTTATTAATATATGCACTTATAAATATTACAATAAATTTGACTATAGTTATCATACAAATATAATTATTTACTTTTGTATTGAAAATCGTCCTTACATTATTCATTGTGGTTGTTTATATTTCACATAATATTATATTATAATAATTAACAACTCTGAGGGGGATACGTTCTGTTCAATTGTTTATATAAATTAAAATTATTTCCTATGGAATCGTTAATAACTTGAACCATACAATGTATATTTTATGTATACACCTAAAACAATATATGTCAAACCACAATAATAGTCGACCTTTGTTTAGCGTTTTGCTTAGATCTATTGTTGCGAAGTCGACTTTTGTCGACCGTATAATATAAATGTGTAGTATGTAGTGTGTTATACGTATACTATATACGTGCGTTGCGTTAGGATACATATAGAAATATATTATGTTTTAGACATCTATCATTGATGGATTTGGGCATTGTACCTTTTAACAGAATGTCCAGGTTAAATCGTGTTATTAACAAAGAAAATCGTAAACAAAGGTCTTTTCACGAACATCTATTTAATAGGAACTAGTAAAAGTATTTAAGTATTATTGTTAAAAAGTTACATTTATATTATACCTACCTAAAATCCAATCGTATGTGTCTATATATTTCGTTTCTGTGTAAATCATTTTATTGC
This sequence comes from Schizaphis graminum, assembly GCA_020882235.1. Taxonomy (NCBI): domain Eukaryota; kingdom Metazoa; phylum Arthropoda; class Insecta; order Hemiptera; family Aphididae; genus Schizaphis; species Schizaphis graminum. The sequence continues at coordinate 66,726,695 of CM037032.1, forward strand.
GATTTAGTTCTAACAAATCATCACTTAAATAAATGGATCACATTTACTTGATTGTTTTTTTTTTTTAAGTACGAACGAGTTTTGAAAATAAAAAATAATGTAAAATATCGTTCATATAAATACCTAATAGAAATTATAAAATAAATGTTCTTTGCGTGAATTATGATTTACCTATGTGTTTTTTTTATACTTAATAAATTATACTTCAATTATTATGTTTTATATATTTTAATTTTTATATTTCAGTATTATTATAGGATGTAAGTTTAATACTTCAGAGTTAATACTAAATATATTGAATTCAGTTTAACACAAAATACATTACAATAAACTACTTAATGATGAAGTCAATTTGACACATGCTATACAACAAAGGGAGTTCTATAGATTTTTTTTATTGCCTCTGAACTTAATGAATATTGAAACACTGGTATAAAAAATGTTTTAATATGATCATTATCATTATTATTTTTATTTTTTTTAGTTTTTAACTAATAAACTATTAATTAATAAATCAATCACGTTGTTATTAATGTAACAAAAATATTAATAATTAAAAAACATCAAACAACGAACACATTAATAAAACTATATTATTTTTCTAATGTGATTTCAGTGTATACTAAAAATGTTCATTTACAACATTTTATTATTATTAATAGCAACTAACGCCACAAAAAGTATACGAGTATTTTTTGTTTATAAAAATCTTTATCCATATAATTCTTTATCTTCAAGTGTTATATTTTTGTTGTGAATGAAATGTTTCCTCTTTTAAATTATTGAATTCTTATTAAAAAAAAAAAAATAAAAACATTTTCTTAAACAATGTAATAATTTCAAAGTATAATTTTGATATTCTAACTACAAATATTATATTAAGAAATATAATTTATAAATTATAGCAGCAGTACTTTTCTTTGAGCTATGATTTTAAGTAAAATTGTATTTTTTTTTTTTTTTTTTTTAATGACTAGAAATACTTCTATACTATGAACAGCGTTACTCAATAGTGTTTTTAATTTTGGTTAACGAAAAATAATTGAATGAAGTTTGTTTTTATTATATTATTACATAATCATTATTAAAAATGTATTTTATGACTGGAAGTTTCACGCTGTAATAGATAATAGTTATTAATACAATTAAATGGATAGTGTTGTTAGTGTATATTATTTTTGAAATGTATTGGTATTATGAAACATATTCAACATTAATTTTTTTGTCCTGTATATATGTATGTGCAAATTGTATCATTATCAACTGTACGACTGTGTGTCATAATTCTTCCCTTAGAGAATATTCATCACTATTATTGTCATAAATTTTTTAAACGTCGGCAATGTGAGGAAATTTTACCCAAGTAATGGCCGTCAACCGTTTTGGAACACATGTTACATTTATTGCGAATAGTGTAATGGAAAAAAACCCATTTGATTTGCATAATTTTTTTTCATACAAAACCTAAGTAATCCAAACTATTAATATTTTTTTTCAACATAAGAATAATACATTTTTCTTCATTATCTATAGGAAATATTCATCAAATAATATTGCAAGCGTGGTACGTCACAGCTGTTCGTTGCAAGTCTGCAATATTTAATGTGGTATTCTATTTACCCTTTGCGAGGTTACAACAGTTATAATATTTTGTAATAATAATGTATACTTACTTATGAATAATATTACTTCATGTAATAATCTGCTACTATATGGTATGAGTTGGTAACTTACCAATGAGTGAATGTTGTTGAATTGAAATGATTATTCAATTAGAAATTAAAAAATAGAGTGTATCACTTTGTTTGTCGGGGTATTCATCTTTGTAGTTTGTATTAAAATAAATATGTTTGAAATATAATTAAAAATTATGTAATATATTATTACTTCATAAGAAAGTTATGTACAATACAATAATATTATGCAAGTAATAACTTTTGGACTTTAAAAAAACAAAAATGTAAATATCATCAGTTTAATTTCTCTTACATACCTGAGGGGGTCAGTTTATCTGTTTGGATATTGGATATAAATCTAGTTTGCGTTAATATTTTAATTAATTAATTAATTTCGAGTATAGTATACATATTAGACATTATGTACATTTGAGATATTTTAGGCAATGGAGATGTCAGACGTAGAAGGAAAGTACAATGAGATATTATATTATTATATTTATAAACATTAATTAATATGTGCTTAGCTTTTATGTGTCTTTATATAAGTATAAGAATATAGTATAATCATTTTTCGGAGAATGTGGATTATATAAGTTTATTTTTGAATTAAAACAATTATGTTATGTAACTTCGTGGAAAAGTATAGGAAAAAATTATTACAAAAATAACTGAATCGCTGAAATGCACTTAGTGAAACCAAGATCGCCATTTGATGCGAATATGACAGAGTGTATTGGCAGAATATTAAAGTTTTCTAACCCTGATTTTGATTGATACTTTTTTGACGTCTGGAGAAAAATTGACTTTTTAACTTTATTTTTTTTAGTGTCAATCAAATAGCAAGAAACAGTTTGTTGCGCTCAATGCAAATTGAATTGACAATCTTAAATGATACTTGCTTAGTTTAAAAAAATTATATAATAATAAAAATATCTTAAGTACAAATCAACTTTAAAAAAGCTAATCTACATTTGATAATAATTTAGTTAGATCTAAGTATTGATAAATTTAATGATAATTGATAAGATACTTAAAAGATTAAGTAACAAATAATTAATTTCTTATCATTAAAATTTCGATGTATCATGCTAAAGTTAGTATTCAAATTAAGTTCAAATTGAATATTTATTAGAAATAAAATGAATAGTTTACAATATTTTTAGTACAATACATGCCTTATTAATTTTTTTTTAATACATATACTACTACTATCTAGTGATAACTGATAGAATTACATTTTTTGTCTAATTTCTATTTTGCACACGGTTTAAGGTTACTTTATTAATAATTACTTTCTTAAAATAATTATTAATAATTAATATATTTAAATTGAGTCTTTTTTTTGTTTTACATACTATTTAGAATTTTTTAAACTAGTAATATTATATTTTCACTCTAGTATCTTGCTGAAAATATTGTAATATTTGTTTTTATTTATTTTATATTCTGAGAGAAACAAATAGAGTAACCTATTGCTGCGAATCATAAAATACTGAGTTTTTTTTTGTATGCCAGTCAGATTATTTTTGAATAAATGAAGTACTCCCAAACGACCAAAAAATACAAGACTGCACTGTTTTATGACATACGCATATTACGAATAGCCTCAAAATGTATAAACAAATAATTTGCATAATTATTTTGTTAAAAGAAAGTACTCTGATTCACGTGAATAGTTCAAAGTATATTCACCTACTATAGTACTATATTATACAATATTCAAGGGTTTTAAACTTGAATCATAAAACTGTCAATCACAGAAAAAACTTTGCTACCCAAAGGTACTTATTGCGATCATCTTTATGTTCATATTTTTATATTTTATATAATATTATATACACCATAATAAGTAAATTGTATCAGAAAAAAATGACACGAGGATCGTGTGATCAGGAAAAATATCCATTAATAATTCTTACTTTACAATCTATAGGTATATAAATAATAATATTATTGTAAGTTATTTAAATATCTGAGTTCAAGTACAGATTTTTTTTGCAAAGGTTTGAAATGAGTAAGAAAGATTAGATATGTTATTAGTTATTTTTAAGGATTTACTTGTTCATTACCGTAGTTACAAGAGTGCTTATTGAATTAATAAGATATTGAAGGTCGTCTAGGAAGGAAAATAATTTTTGTGATTTTTCATTGATAATATTAATGGAAGATTACTGATTATTAGTAGCTTATGTATATGATTTATTCTAATTGTTTGTATTATTTTAACTCAGGTTTTCATTAGTAACATTGGTTAGGTTAAGTTAGGTTGGGTAACATTAGATTAATAAATTATACTATTTGAGTTTTTTTTTTCTGGAATTCGTTATGTTCAAGGCATCCTTTTAAGTTATTCGTATACTCCTCTTTTTTACAGAGAGCACAAATAGGCGGTTAGATTAAAGATTTATTTCAATTTTTTTTAAATGATCATTACTAAATTTGACATGTTTGAGTGGATGTTGTTTGGTATTATCATTGACGTTTTATAAACATTGGACTAATTTTCTCTGGAATTATGATTCTTCAATTTTTATTTTTGTGTACAAAAATTTAATTAATACATAAAAATATTTATTCAAATATATTTTAAAGCAGCGCTTATAGTATCCGAATCATTTATTCGGGTTTCGGGTGCTGGATGTATTCGGGTGTTCAAACACCGGAATAAAAAATTTAAACAAACATTTGGGTCATAAAAACCTTATTCGGGTTAATATTGGTTAATACGGGTGTTGAGTAATCCGAAAAAATCAGTAAATATCTGTAAATAATTATTGAATTTACCTATGATTGATTGTAAAATTGTTCCGGTTATTATTATTATTAATTATTTAACTCTACAAAATAGAACTCGCCACATGAAATACATACAAAATTATTAATTATCATATGAAGATTAAAAAAAAAATAAAAAAAAATATTCGGATTTCGGGTTAACCCGAATGATCTATTCGGGTTTTGGTTAATACCGCGGTGTTAGGAAAACAGAATCATTCGGGTTATATGGGTTTCGGATGTTTGATTTTTTAAGGGTGTTTAGGGGTGTTAGGGGTTCGGGTTAATTCGGTGCAAGGGCCTGTTTTAAAGCTTCGTAAATATTTAAAAACTATAAAAAAATCTTTGCAATGGATTCATGAGTAGATTTTTCATTCTATACTAAATTATAGGTCTGTATAATTGAATGAAAATTAAAAAATAATTTCTATTAAGTCAATCTCTCGTGTTGCAAATTGCTATATAATACAGTGGTCTAATTGTAAACGATTAAATTTCAGTAAACAGTATAACTTCGAATATTACGGAAATTTCATATTGAAATTGAAACATAACACGATTTTTTCTATTTATGTGACTCTCGAGGATTTATAGTTTTGAAAATCTTACACTTCTTACTGTATAGGTAGTGTATATAATAATATAATATATAACTTCGTATCTTATTATAATAGCAATGTCGTGATGGAGTGCGTCCAATTGGCAATATAATATTATGATTAATTTATAATAACCCGATTAACTTTTTTAGATTTGTCATAATTCCAGCTTTGAGTTGAGCATAGGCGCTTGAGCATTGAAAAGTGCTTCTTTAGCTAGGTTTATATTAATTGTGCTATATGGTATATTTATAAGTACATATATTATATATATATATATATATACTCGTAATAATTTAATATTATTTTACTGCAAATATAGATTATGTAATATTAAATTATCATATAAAGTTCAAAGAATTCATTAGGAAATAATATTGTAATACGATATTATATAATGTAAAACGTAATTAGATTTTAATCGATAAAATTAATTTTACATTACTTTTTTATAATTTAATGCGAAATATTTTTACTGTTATTAAATTAAATTATGTATAGTGTTAAAATAGTGATTTTATAAAAAATGACGTGGGCACGTGGTTTATTTTTTTATTAAAAAGAAAATATTGAGAATTTACGGTTAAGTAAACCTTAGAATTTTCGATTGTATTATAAATACTAATAAGCAGTTTTACACAAATCAAGTTCCGTTCAGAATTATTTTTTCGAATGCGATGATTTATCATTATTTTATAAATCTATATTGATAATAATAATAATAATAATACTTTACTATTCAAGTTAAAGAAAATTTATCGGTATAAATTTAAAATTTGGTTTATATGAAACAGTAAAGATGACTTTAAGAGTTAATTTTATATAAAAAAAAAGTTAGACATTTTTATCTAGAACAAATGCTACCTAATAATTTTTCGATTCACTGAAGATGTATTCGCCACTTAATCTTATTTATGGTTCTTATTTTTGACGATTTTAGAGTTCTTATAAGTTTTATTTTTTATTATATTATTGTAAATTATATTAACCTGTGTTCTAATATACTGCACGATATTTACGAATTATTTCTCGATTTTTTCGTTATACAATAAAGTCATTTTTGAATTTCATATATTTTCATGTTTTTAAAACTATAATAAGTTTTTGTACAATTAAGATTAAAAACAAAATATCATTATTTATAATAACCTAATTAATAGTTAAATTGTTTTAGAAAAAAGTATACCATATATGTTTGTAATACAAATAATGCATATTTAGTAGTAATTATTTACCGAATATAATTAGTAAAAATATTGATATTCAAATATACAAGATTTCAGAGGATCTCATATTTTTAATTTATCTGAAATGTTACCGAGAAATTTGAAAAATGACTTATTGCCAGATGTGTGTCTAATTTACTTTTTATTGAGGTAAAATATGAAACTTTTGGAGTAATCCTTATTTTCGTAAATATGTATTTACGAACAAACTAAAAAAAGTCATAATTTTAAGACCATATCATAATATTTATTCTCTTTCCAACCAGCTACTAAAATATATCTATCATTTGCACATTATATATTTTTATTGAATCAGACATGTGTAAAATTGGATCTTTTTTATTATCAAGTATCAAACTTTTTTGTGAAAATAAATAACAGTAATTTGTATTCAAAATTGTACCAAAGATTATAAAATTGGATTAAATAGATATATACTATAGATTATAGATTACTATATAGATTTATATACTTTTATTTTATTGTTTTTAATGTAGTTTCGCCGATATGGACCATTAGTTTTACGTTGTATAGTTAAGCACTTATTTTTATGAATAGATAAATATTTATACATAAAATGTTTGTTGATAAAAATGACATAAATGTTGAAAATATGATTTCACATTCATATCGTTTCTTAAAGATAACGACTATCATTACAATTTAAAATATATTAATAAATACGCTGACAATTCCTACACTTCCTTGTTCTTAAAAATTATTAACTGTGATTTTGACGTTTATTACGTATAAAATGATAAGAAATAAATCGGACAAGAAGTTATTTCGAAGATCATTATATATCTAATTATTCAATGTGAAATGTAAAAACTAATTAATGTAAAAGACTTTCTACTTTCAACCGAAACAAGTTTTGTTTATTTGTCTTATAGAATTTATAAGGAGCATGTATAAACTTTTAAATTTAAGTTAAATTTAAATGTTATTTAATTTTATAAAGCTGAATTATCAAAAAAATAAAAATATATTGTTTAAGTTATAATATTGTTTATGAAAAAAAAAAATGATATTAATAATAATTATATTACCTATATATTTTATAATTTATTTATGTTTTTTTAATAGGATGTTCCTACTCATGTGATAATGTTGACCTTTCTTCTAATGGCTATTGACCGTTACAAACATCTTAAACATCCAAATAAAATGAGACTTCCACCATTAGCCTGTACATTTGGATGTTGGATAGTTGCATTTTGTATCGTATTGCCATATCCCGTTTACACTGCTTATTTGGATTTGGGTGTAAGTGATACAACATTTAAATAGATCTATAAAAGAAACTTTGTTAACTATCCATTGTGTTTTATAGGCGTACATAAAAGTACAATTTGAAGGAGTTGGAATTTGTGCGGTGAACATGGCTGACGATATGCAAGATTATCTTCGGAGTATATTCGTCCTGACGTAAGTGCTCATTCAATTTAGCTTTGACAAAAACGTTTAAATTTTTAGAATGATAAATTTTGAAAAGCTTGATGCTAAGTGATCTTACTGACACTATATAGCATCACTTCTCATTATTCATAAATAACCCAATCATGTATAATCACTACACATATGAGACCTATTTATCGAAATTATAATAATGTTTATTAATTTTTACATTTAAGTGATTCCAATGGAAGATTTGTTTCAGTACGATTCTGAGTAAGAGAGCTCACTGGTTATAACTTATAAAGCTTTGGCCTACGGGCGAAAAGTTATTGGATATGGTTTTAATTAATACATGTCGATGTGACGTGTATTACGTAGGCACCTACGTATAAATTCATATTGCTCGTTAAACATTCATTCAACCGCGTGCACATATTCGTCATTATTTGTCAGTTATTATTATACTCATTGTCACTGTAGTATAAATAATCCTTTAGAAACCTTGTTTTAATAATATAAGTTATTATAAAATAATTAATATGCCATGTTTAATAAATATAAAGTCATATTTATATTTATGCGTACAGTATACACATTTTGTTGATTGAAGAACCTATAGCTTGTTATTATATTATAAAAAAAAAATATTTTGGCAATACTTTACTCGGTGAAAAGCCATGTTTTATCAATTTGTAGTCCCGATTGCGTGTTCAATTAGGATTGTTTATAAATTAATCTTCATTCGTTAATGAATATTATTTTACTTGGATATTTCGTTCTAGACGATTAAAATATATCTGAAATACGTAGATATCACACAATATTATTTCGTATATAATTAATTATAATAATAAAAAATTTAAATACAAATATTTGGCATTTTTCTGTGTGATAAAATAATAATTCACATATTTTTTTTTTAAACAAAAAACTTTATAAAAAAATTTGGTGGTTATAATAAATTATATTATAATATAACATTAAAATAAAAACTTTTAATGCAAGTAAAGATTAGGTATTGAAAAATAAACATACGTATACAGCTATTTTAAACATTATTATATTGATATAAAAATATATTCATAATCCATACATATTTATAAATAATAAATGTTTTATTTATGTTATTTAATAGTTAATACGATGATACATGGTATTGCATTTTCAATTTTCATATTTGTATTTCATTATAATATGTAGGTATAAGTAAAGAGAGGCGTCGTGTAGTAACCCAGTTTCACAGAATATTTATTATATTCACCCAGCCGAGTATAATATACTGGAAATAAATGTAATGCATACAATATTATGTTTGTAGAAATAACTGATATTGTTGGCTAACAAATGGTTTCGGTTCATCATTTGACCCGACTATGTAAGGTATAAAATAAGTATTAGCTAGTCGTTTCCTCATAAAAGTTTTTAAGTAACCACTTAACGGTTACTTATATTTTATAACTAATTCTTGGGTATCGTCATTGAATTCATTTCATAAAATATCATTATAAAGTTTAGGTTAAAAAATGTTATAAAACTTAACATAAATCATTGAATTCGACTAAAGTTAAAATAACGCGATTTTTTACAGAAGAGCATAATAATATTATAATAGTAACCATGACGGTTCAATTAAAATAATGTTGTTAAAATGTTAAAATTATATACAATATATTATTATTGAATTTATTTAAAATGTTAATTTGATGTTTATTATTTTATTATCTATTACACATCAGGGTTTACCCTGACTAAGAAATTAATATTATAATATACGGTGAAACCTCGATTATCCGGTGTAATGGCGGGGAGGGTGTCACACGGATAAATGAAAACCACGGTTAATCAAGACTTTTTATAATAATGTAGTTTTGTATTTAATTATAATTAGAAATATATACAATAATGTTATACTTCCATAGTCCCTATTTATTTTTGAATTTTCAGAAGAGTGAGCACGGTTAATCGCGAACACGGATAATCGAGGTTCTACCGTAATGTTTTATTTTTGAAATTAAATTTTAAAACAATATTCCTTTAGCAAAGTGCTAACTAAAGTTTAGTTTATTCAATGCCGAAATAAAACATTTTAATTTCTGTTTCCGAATTACTTAATAATACAGACCGATAAATTCTAAGGATTAATTGAAAATGCTAATATTTAAAAGTTGAATAATTAATATTTATTGGAATTCAAATCTTGTTGAAAGTTTTAGATAATAGGTAGACTGGAGCTGGGTAAATAGTGATGGATATGTACTAAAAAAAAAAAAAAAAATATAAGGCAAGACTTTATATGTTATTAAAAAAATGCAAATAATAATTTAGCAGTTATTATATAAAAATATTGTGATATTTAAAATAATACTTAATGATAAATTACTATACTCTTGTTTATTATAATATCACTGCACATAAACGTATATTTTATGAATAACTTTTTTTGAAAAACTCGAAATAATTTTTTTTCATAAAAACAGTTATTTCAATTAATGTGGTGAGTAGTAATGTACATTATCCATAATATTAAATGATAAATGTTGTATTTTTTGTACCCATTAATTTTTAATTTGTTTTAAACATAAATTATTATGAAATTCATTAAACAACACCAGACATGATATTATGTAGTACGCTAGAAATTATGAACTAAAAGTATTTGCTAGTATAACACAGGGGACTTGTGATATTTTTAGATTTTCTCTTTATACTCCTACCTAATTAATTATATATAATATTATATATTATGCACATAGGGTATGTTTTTTATTTTACATAGATTTTTAAATAAACATTGTTTTATTATTCATAATAAAAAATAAAAACAAAATATTTGTTATTATGCATATACTCGTATACTCGTAATGTATATGTATATTTTAAAAGTTCATAACTTTCAAACTACGATAAAATTTAATTTCATAATCAACACGAAAAACATTTGACTTAGATGAGTAAATAAGTGTGAAAGTTTTCATTTCAATTGTTACAATATAGTTGAACTTAAAGTATTGATCAATTAAAGTACATTTTTAGTGAATATTAATTAAAAGAATAAATAAATTAAATATGTACTGTTAATTATTGTGATTCATTTTTGTGCAGTATAATATAATATTATGCAGTAAAATATGACATTTAGGAAGTAGATATGAATACATGACATAGGCAATAACTATATATTTAAATTTATTTTATTTTTAAATTATTAGAGTTTTAGTTATAAAATATGCTCATACAATATGTTTGGGCCGGGAACGAACAATAATAGGCCGTGCGCCCGGTTACCAATGTACTTCGCGCTTACTACGTATTATACTAACACACCGACCGACCTTTGTAAATTTGTGTAAATTGTGTATAGCTCAACTAGAATTGGTTAGGTTCGCCGCGCAAATACTAGTGAGCTATGTAGTGTGGTGGTGTGTAAGTGTGTATATATGTTTGTGTGTATACTTAAATCTAAGACGAATAGGTAACTCTAAAATAAATAATGGTAACTCAAATGTAAATATGGTATAAAATATGATATAATAATAAAATAAACAAATTACGGCCCTTTTGGCCCAACAAGTAAAAAATGTATATAATAAACCAAAATGCCGGTTCGGCAAAAACAGGTATAAAAGGTGTATATATAGATATGAAAAAAGTGCAAATATATAAAAATTCACACTAAAAGGTATAAAAAACAAACGTGATAGCTATATGGTCCTTATGACCGAATAGAATAAAATATTAGTATATAGGTATAAGATATAAGATAAATAATAAAATAAACAAATTACGGCCCTTCTGGCTCAATAACACAATTATAATATTATATAAAAACAGCTATTAGAGCTGAAAACTCGGGTAATTGATAAAAAAATATATATAGCCCTTTTGGCTCAACAGAATAAAAAATATATATAGCCCTTTTGGCTCAACAGAATAAATGTTAACAATACCTAAATATAATAATAATAAATAAATAACAATAAAAAATAACTCACGGCTTGTCGGTGCACTGCTGGCCAGCTGCTACCTATGCCTATAATACACTAAATAAAATTCACACAAAATAAAATACACAATTACAACGATACCAATAAATGAATAATTATGGCGCTGAGTATAATAAAGGTAATATTAATAAGATAATAATTATGTGAGCGTGGCGATTCGCGCACACGTCGTATATAAAATATAGAATAACAGCAAATATAATATGGCGATTAGCGCCCACGTAATAAAATATAAATGGTATAAAAGTATAAAATGAAAATTACAAATTGGCACCTTATAAACCAAAGAAATATATAATATAATATGTAGTACAATTCGATAAATAAAATAATATTGTTAACACGACGCAAACGGACCTTCTCACAGCGACGTACGGAGAAAGACAAAAATTGCGGCGGCCGTGTTAAACTACGCGGACCGGCAAGCCGGCGGTAGCAGATAACGCGCCGATACCCGATTTGCATAATATTATATAATTCAAAAGACACAAAATATAATTAAAACAAAAATAAATATAAAAATAACGGCTGGTGCGCGCGAGTGTTTGTGTGTGTGTGTGTGTGTGTGTGTGTCGATCGGCTGTTCGTCCGTAACCGCTAGTATTTTATATTCTTATGTTATAGGTATTATTATTTTACGCTACGGCGGCAACATTCTCCCCCCGTTGAAAGTCTTGGGTTTCAACTGTTGTGTTGTCCTTGTCCGTGGGTAGCCTACATAACTTGATGACTGGACGACGCATATGTGTTCCGTTTGCTGTCCTTAGCGTAGCAACCCGTACTGTACCATCGGAACCAGGATGTAATTCCACGACTATACCTAACTTCCACTTGGCTGGAGGCATACAGTCATCCTTTATGATTACAACATCGTCCTTTGCTAATTGCACGCTCTTACTCGTCCACTTGCCACGAATTTGAGTTTGCGGTAAATACTCTTTTGACCACCTCTTCCAAAATGTTTGCATTAGATTTTGCACAAGCTGCCATCTTCGTAGACCCTTAGGCTCTTCTTTGGATATGTCTGGCTCATCCGGTAACAACATAGCCCCTCCAATCAAGAAATGAGATGGAGTTAATACGGCTAAGTCTGAAGGGTCGCTATTTAGGGGGGTCATCGGTCTTGAATTAAGACAAGCCTCGATTTGGCATAGTAGTGTACGCATTTCTGTGTTTGTAAGTTTATGATCCGATATAACTCTTTTCAGGTGATGTTTCATACTCTTCACGGCACTCTCCCATATACCACCAAAATGGGGCGCAGCCGGTGGATTAAAATGCCACTCAATACCTTCTTTCTCTAAGTCAACACTAGCCTTCTTCATCATTGAGACTAACTCCTTTTGAGCGCCGACAAAATTTGTTCCATTATCGCTATAAATCTTAGCACATTTTCCTCTTCTAGACATAAAACAACGCAATGTCGCTATAAAGGACTTACTCGAAAGATCGTCAACCAACTCCAAATGTATGGCCTTTGTGGAAAAGCAAACAAATACTGCGATCCAAGCCTTCTTAGCTGCCACGCGTCTCAATCCACTTCGAATATATATTGGTCCTGCAAAATCTACACCTGTAACGGTGAAAGGTCTGGTACACTGTACTCGATCTTTTGGGAGCGCTGCCATCATTGGGTGATTAAAACGTGGCTGTGCTTTCGTACATTGAACACAACGCCATACCACTGACCTTGCAGTTACTCGACCTAGCAGTGGCCAGTATAAACGCCTTACCTCAGACAACAAGAGTTGAGGTCCTCCATGGAGAAGCTCCAGATGGTATTTTTCAAATATCATACGGGTTATTTTATGAGCGGCAGGCAATACCACAGGGTGCTTATGTTTATCCGCCATGTCTGAATTGTTGAGTCTTCCACCCACCAGTATTAAACCATCGCGTAGGAAAGGATTTAAACTCCGTAACTTGCTATTTCTTGGTACTTCTTGTCCTTTTTCTAGCGACAAGATTTCTTTGCTAAAGCACTCAGCTTGAACCATTCTTAGCACGGTTTTTCTCGCTTCGTTCAAGTCATGTATCCTTAAAGATTGAGGTCCATTGATCTTCTTACGCAGGAACTTTGAATATATTATTAGCCAAGCTATTCCTCGTAGCATTTGGTTCCATTCTGAGTAGTGTTTTAATATATCATTTACTGAGTTGTTTGCTACAAGTACTAGTTTCACTTTACGTACTTCAGGTAGCTCTTCATTCGTGTTGACTATTGGATTTAAGATCCAATCTTTCTCATTCTTTTCCAACCAGGTGGGTCCCTTCCACCACAATTTTGCCTTTAAAAGCTCCCGTGGCCCTAAACCTCTTGAAGGGATATCTGCTGGGTTTTCATGTGTTCCTATATGGTTCCACTGGCTGATCTCTGTAACATCCATGATTTGAGCTATTCGATTTGCAACATATGTTTTTAGCCGGCTGCTCTGGCTATTTAACCACCCTAGTACTATAGTTGAGTCCGTCCAAAACTTGAACTGATGAATGTTGATTTGCCATGACTCAGCAACTCGTTGGGCCAGCTCCGCTAATAATAATGCACCGTTCAACTCAAGGCGTGGAATTGTACTGCCTTTTAGTGGGGCCACTCGAGTTTTAGCGCATAGAAGTCTAGAATACCATTCTCCATCGTTGCTCTGAGTACGAATATAGATACAGGCTCCATATGCTTCCTCCGAGGCGTCGCAAAATCCATGTACATCTATGATCTCGGTGCACTCTGGAATAGCCTTTCTGGGAATGGACAATTCCTTTAGCTGCTCAAGCTCATCATAAAAACGAATCCACCTTTGCTGAATGTCTACCGGAAGCCGTGCATCCCAGTCTATCTTCATAGACCATAGCTGTTGTAAGAATATTTTTCCTTTAACTAAAACTGGCGACAGGAACCCAAGTGGATCGAAAATTTTGTTCAGGTCAGAGAGTATAGCTCTTTTCGATAACGCACCTTCTGATGATCTTGCTACGATGTCATATTGAAAATGGTCTGCGACTGGTTTCCACTGCAACCCGAGTGACTTGACCGTGTCATCGTCTCCTATATCTAATACGAACAAAGGATCGTCAACACACTTGGACATGTTTCGCAAAACAAATTCGGAGTTGGAACACCATTTCCTTAATGGTAACTTTGCTGAGTTTAGCACTGAGCTAACATCTATTTGCAACCGACAGCAGTCATCCTCTGTATCGGCTCCCGTCATTAGATCGTCCATGTAGAAATCTTCGGCAATCACCTTTGCAGCTTTCGGTAATTCCTTCTCAACACTTTTTGCGAGTGCTATAAGACAGTAGGTTGACAGAAATGAGGCAGGAGTTGTTCCATACGTGACTGTAGTTAGCTGGTACGACCGTAGTAATTCTTCAGGGCTGGATCTCCAAACAATTCTTTGTAGGTCCCAATCTTCCCTTGCCACCTTTATTTGGCGAAACATTTTTTCTATATCCGAAGTTAAGACGAATTGATGCTTGCGGAAGCGAATGAGGATTGAAAATAAATCTTGCTGAACAACTGGGCCACACCTCAAGACATCATTAAGAGATATGCCAGATGTACTTTTGGCAGAGGCATCGAAAACCACTCGAACCTTTGTAGTTAAACTTGATGCTTTTATTACCGAATGATGTGGTAGATAGAAGGGATTCTGCGTCTGAACTGAATCGTCTATTACTTGAACCATGTGTCCCATTTCAATATATTCGTTCATAAATCGTATGTACTCGGCTTTCAAATGCTCATCATGTTGTAATCTTTTCTCAACGTTCAAAAAACGTGCGGTCGCCATTGGTAATGTAGCCCCTAATTCACTAATTGCCTGTTTGGTGGGAAGCCGTACGATAAAACGTCCCTCCTCATCACGGATGGTGTGCTGCTTAAAATGTTGGAGTGTTTCTTGCTCTTCTTGACATCTCTTATTCGCTTTTGATGCTCGGCCATAGCTTGTATCTTCAACGCTGCTGAGCACCTTCCAATCTTCCTCTATTATTTGACCCATTGAGAAAAATGTCGATGTATGGTGGTTAGAAAGTTCTCCTGTAACGAGCCATCCGAAGCTACTTTCATGTAATGTGACTGAACCTATATTTAGTGGTATTTTTTTTGTTCCCAAAACATCAAAGAACGAGCCACCTCCAATAAGCAGATCGATACCTTGAGGTCGATGGAAATCCGGATCAGCTAGAAGTGGAGCCACAGTCCCTGGTATACCCCATCCACCTGCCGGCTCTGGACAAGACGCTAATTCTCCGACTATATTAGGCAATATATAGCAAGAAATATTAATACTAAATTCATTCATTCTTGATTCGACCTTCAACTCACTACATGACCTTGCTCTTAACCGATTGTCTCCAATACCACTTATTGGTAATAAAGACTTCTTACATGTTAGTTGTAATAGATTTGCATATCTTTTTGAGACAAAGTTGACTTGGGAGCCGCTATCCAAGATAGCTCTGCACTGGCGCCGTCCACCATTTTTATCTCGAACTATAACTAAAGCTGTCGCTAGAAATACGTGAGAATTTCCTATGGCGATTTCTGCTGGTACAGGTGCAGACACTAGGATTGCAGAAGTAGACGGTGTTTGACCTTTATCCGGTTGTTGTCCTTTGAGCTGCTCCTTCTCTTCTGATTTTTCCTTCTTTTCAAAATGCAATAATGAATGATGATTACGGTTGCACGTTCGACACCTGTAAGTGGATCTACAAGTATTTGCCATATGTCCCGAAGATAAACAATTAAAGCATATTCCTTTTCCTTGGACAAATGAGAGGCGTGCGTTTAATGGAACTGCCTTGAAATTTTCGCAATTATATAATTTATGCAGCTTGGTACAGTAATGACAGGAGACAGTTTCGGTAGATGCTACTAAAGCTCGCCTTGCTTCAGTAGCGGAATGTTTGACACTGCTTTTCTTTGCTACTTCAACAGCCATATTAATTTTGATATCCTTTTTAAGGCCAGCTGCTGCTTCTGATGATTCAAAGGCTACACATCGACTGGATAGAAACTCCTCCAGTTGCTTAAACTTTGGTAGGTCTGTATTTCTTTGGTGTAGCTGCCATCCATGTGCAGTGTTCTTGTCAAGTCGATCTATGATAATAGTAACTAGCCAAGCATCCCAGTGTTCTACTGGTTGCTCTATTGCTCGTAATGCTGCTACATGTGCACAAACATGAGAATGTAATTCTTGCAATGAACTAGCCGATGCCTCTTCTATCCTTGGAGAATCTAAAATTGACCTGATATGAGATTGTATAATCAAACTTTTATTATCGTAGCGTTGTTTGAGCCTTTGTAATACTGCTTCATAGTTACCATCACTAACCGGGATGGATTTCACTAAGTCTAACGCTTGGTCGCTTAGACACGATCTCAAATAATAAAACTTTTGCGCAGCTGATAGTGACTCGTCGTGGTGAACCAATGCTTTAAAAACATCATAGAATGATGGCCAATCTTGAATGTTGCCGTTGAACTTGGGTAGTGGTATAGGAGCTAGTTGCACTCGATTGCTAATTGAGGTGTTTCCAAATGACACATTCTGTCCTGTCGTACTAGTTGGTCTTTCTGCATTTATTAGTTCTTGTATACGGGATCTTATATTATAATAATCAGCCTCAAACTTTTCTCTTTCTTGTTCAGCGCCTTCCATATCATCTACTGCGATTAATTCAATTTCACATTGAATAGCATCGAACTTTCGATTTATCTGCGGAAGCTCTTCTTGTCGAAAATCGAGAAGTGAAATTGCATGTTCGACAGGATCAAATTTGTTTACAAATGTTATTATTCGCGTTAACGATGCCTTTATGACGCCCCTCTTTCTTTTGAGGTCCGTTAGCATTTTCTGCGACGATTCGTCGAGTACCATGATTGCAATGAAGACAGATGCTAATAATTTATTAGAAAGCTAAATATATATATAATAAATAAAATTTGAATATACGCATACAACAAAATAAATATGATCTAGTATCAAAAATAATGCGATATCAAATTTAAATGCAAATTGCTATATACGATAAATTGATAATAATATTTATAATTTATAATTCGCAATAAAGATAATAGATTAAAGAATTGAAATATTAATCACTATGCAGTTACGCAACTATAAAATATACCAATTAAAAATACCACAGAAATATAAGATTTAAAAATATATAAAATATACGCAATAAAATAAGATAATATCACGTCGAGGTCACCAAAATGTTTGGGCCGGGAACGAACAATAATAGGCCGTGCGCCCGGTTACCAATGTACTTCGCGCTTACTACGTATTATACTAACACACCGACCGACCTTTGTAAATTTGTGTAAATTGTGTATAGCTCAACTAGAATTGGTTAGGTTCGCCGCGCAAATACTAGTGAGCTATGTAGTGTGGTGGTGTGTAAGTGTGTATATATGTTTGTGTGTATACTTAAATCTAAGACGAATAGGTAACTCTAAAATAAATAATGGTAACTCAAATGTAAATATGGTATAAAATATGATATAATAATAAAATAAACAAATTACGGCCCTTTTGGCCCAACAAGTAAAAAATGTATATAATAAACCAAAATGCCGGTTCGGCAAAAACAGGTATAAAAGGTGTATATATAGATATGAAAAAAGTGCAAATATATAAAAATTCACACTAAAAGGTATAAAAAACAAACGTGATAGCTATATGGTCCTTATGACCGAATAGAATAAAATATTAGTATATAGGTATAAGATATAAGATAAATAATAAAATAAACAAATTACGGCCCTTCTGGCTCAATAACACAATTATAATATTATATAAAAACAGCTATTAGAGCTGAAAACTCGGGTAATTGATAAAAAAATATATATAGCCCTTTTGGCTCAACAGAATAAAAAATATATATAGCCCTTTTGGCTCAACAGAATAAATGTTAACAATACCTAAATATAATAATAATAAATAAATAACAATAAAAAATAACTCACGGCTTGTCGGTGCACTGCTGGCCAGCTGCTACCTATGCCTATAATACACTAAATAAAATTCACACAAAATAAAATACACAATTACAACGATACCAATAAATGAATAATTATGGCGCTGAGTATAATAAAGGTAATATTAATAAGATAATAATTATGTGAGCGTGGCGATTCGCGCACACGTCGTATATAAAATATAGAATAACAGCAAATATAATATGGCGATTAGCGCCCACGTAATAAAATATAAATGGTATAAAAGTATAAAATGAAAATTACAAATTGGCACCTTATAAACCAAAGAAATATATAATATAATATGTAGTACAATTCGATAAATAAAATAATATTGTTAACACGACGCAAACGGACCTTCTCACAGCGACGTACGGAGAAAGACAAAAATTGCGGCGGCCGTGTTAAACTACGCGGACCGGCAAGCCGGCGGTAGCAGATAACGCGCCGATACCCGATTTGCATAATATTATATAATTCAAAAGACACAAAATATAATTAAAACAAAAATAAATATAAAAATAACGGCTGGTGCGCGCGAGTGTTTGTGTGTGTGTGTGTGTGTGTGTGTGTCGATCGGCTGTTCGTCCGTAACCGCTAGTATTTTATATTCTTATGTTATAGGTATTATTATTTTACGCTACGGCGGCAACACAATATTTATTTTATTTGAAATTTGAAATTTGATTTTTGTTTAACTTAACAAGACACGCAATAGAAATTCAAAATTTTAATTTAATTTTTTTAAGGATATCTTAGATTTATCATTCACGATTTAACTACCTACTGAAAATGTTTGTACAGCATGAATAAAAATGTAATAGATATAATATACGTAAAATTGTATATGCAATATTCTACTGGATAGTCATTTCCTGCTGTTTACTTATATTTTGCTATTTGCTATTCGCATAATATTATGCTGTTCTAGGCTCTAGCACATGACGTAAATATTATTTTGTTAAATAAAATTATAAAAAAAATAATAGATACATGCATTAGATACAATATTATTGATATACATTATACCTATTCCATATAGTAAAAACCTATTTAAAAAATCTTATTTAGATAAATTTAGTTAAATAAGTAAATTGCATTTGTTTATTTTTAGTTACTAATTTAATTTAATTTAACTTTTATTCAGATTAAATAAGTTAAGTATAAACGCATAGCATATTATGCTTATAAATGTAAGTTAAGTTAATTGAATAAATATTTTTTTGTTTTTTGAAATCATAGATAAATCATTTAAACTTTATAAAAAAAGCGACTTTTTTAATAGGTTTAAAAATACTATTAGATCAGTATACTGGTTTAACCAGTGTTACTAAAGTTTTATGTTATGTGAATGAAATCGAAATATATATAATTATCATAGGTATAAATGGGATCGGGATTTAGGAGTAATCTAAAATCTGTTGGTCAAATTCCAATTACATTTAGGAATTTTGTATGAATAGTAAAATCATCTCAATGTATAATTTGATAATCAACGAATAAGTCTATTGGATTTTGATTTGTATACTTATTTCTGCAGAGTTGTCAAAACAATAAAATGAATATAACAATCCATTTCATTATTAACATTGTTGCAAATATTATAGTATTTAATAGTTAAATAGTAAGTGATTATAAAATAATTTATGAGTGAAATAGTTTTCAATGTGTATAAAATATATATAATATATACATGTGTGTTACGGACAGAGTAAACTATTGGAAAATGCTAACATTGCCCGGGCAATTGTGGTATTGCCCGATTGTGATGGGAAATTTTAGCAAAATTATACATTGCTCGGGCTTTATAGAATTACCCAATCTATACGTTGGAAAATATAAACCAAAAGTTCTTTTAATATAATTAAAAACCTCACTAAGCTTACTAATGTATTAATTATTACTTGAATATTATTGCTCTAACTATTTATTTTTACAATTATTATTGAAATTATATTGTGAGTTACATTTTATCCCAGCCACCTTATATATTTACATTTTTTATTTGAACATTTTTTTAGTACAGTTACATCTATCATAACTATATCCTCTTAAATGTGAATATTTCCTCGTTGCTTCTCATAATGTAATTGTTATACCAGACACGTCATCATCTACAGAAACTAATTTTTCATTGCACGTAGTAAACTGGTAGAGAGAATACTATATATTAACATTATAATATACACGACTATCGATTAACGACTGCGCTGTACTTATATAATAAATAGTGTTAAAAACTTACATATTATGTTAAGTACGACCTAATAATTGTCATAACAATAATTGTACAATATCTTAAAAAGTAAAACCGATTTACCGATAAGCCGATAATATTGCAGATGAAAATATAATCTTGAAACGACGATAGTCAAGGAGATAATATTGAGTTTTATATATTGGTACCTCGTGGCTCGTGGCTCATACTATAGTATTTTAAATACCTACCAACAGAAAATTGTTTCATCATATTTTATAATTATAATTATATTCTCTTATATCTATTACTTTAAAAATATAAAAATGCGTAAATAATATCAAAAAAATATAATATGACATAGTAAATTGACTTTAATATTGTATCATATTATAGTAAATATACTCCTCACTATAATACCTACTTTTTCTTAATTGTTTAACATTTTTAAATTTACTCATATCATAAGTTTTATTAATAGCTTTAGGTTACAATGTCCAATTGGTGTATTCCCAGTTCGCCGACACCCAATTTGCCGACACTCAATAGTTACAGTTTAGTTATAAATAATAAAAAAATATAAAATAGTAAATGTATTACAGAATAAAAAATTTCAGACACATAATATAAATAGTCATCATATTTTCCCATAAATCCCTGATTATAGTATAACAAATTTAAAAAATATAAAATGGTAATACTACATTAGGTAGTAATTAGGTATCATATAGTAAAAAGTATAAATAAAAAATAAAAAGTTATAGGCGGATATGATAATTTATGGTATCAATATACTCAATTAAAAAAATTTCGTTTTCTTTTAACCTGAAATAATGAAATGTAACCGCAGTGGACTTATATTATATATATATATTTATAATATATTGATGGATATCAATTATCATGTGATAGATACCTGCTATAATACTTATACTATCTTATACTCACCATCAAATAAGTTTACAAATATCATAACGTGCGATAGCCGATAGGTACCTTATACACACGATAAAATAAATCGGTAATATTGAATTGAGTCCATGCTACTTTTATGTGTTTGAATTGAGTCCAGCTTATTATATTAATATTTTTGAATTGAGTCCGTATAGATAAAATGTAATAACTACCTACACAGTAAGATTCACTTAAAATTAAATGCTTTTTTACATTCGAAACATTCAAATATTTGTATTCTTGAGGAAACTCTTTTGGGAAAGTAGTCTGATACATATATAAAATTATGAAGCAAAGCAAAAAGACCATGTAAAGAAACGTTAGAAAAAGAAAAATTTTTACAGGAGCAGACAAACAAATATATAAATATGCAAATTTGGAAATTTGACTTTTTAAAATCTGTATATGTTTACCAGTCACTATTTAATTATTAACATTATTATAATATTACACATAATTGGTATTATTATTTTAAAAACAAAATTATATCACACATAATTATTATCAATTTAAAAACATTATTATTATTATTATTATTAAAAACAATGTAAGCAATCAATAATAGGCTGAAAGGGACTCAACTCGATCAACCTAACAATATTGGTTGGACTCAACTCCGATAACCCAAAGATATTTGTGGGACTCAATTCGATGTCAGCCAAATAAGTTTACAGCTTATCTGCTTATGATAGTAGGTATTATAGTTTTATTGCAATACCGCCGTAGCATGTCGCCAATATCATTTGTTGTCGGCGAACTGGGCTATTTTTAAAAAATATTAAAAACTGGTTTTTTGATCAAATTGGGCACAAACCAATATTTACATTGCCTGGTGCTATTGGGCAACACACTAAAAATACTATTTTGGCCGGGCAGGGTTATACTTTGACCGGTCCTAGGTGCTTTGCTCGTAGTAAATTGGACGATTTAGTGTGTTGCCCAAAAGCACCAGGCAATGTAAATATTACCCATGATGATCTACTTTGTCAGTAACATATATATAGAATAATAAATTGTTAATAATAAAACAGTAAAAAGAAAAAAATATTTTTAAATATTTTAAGAATAAAATAATAAAACTATATAGAATATAGATATATGTAGATATAAATATTTAAAAAAAAATTTAAAAATTCCAAACTAAGAACCCAAACATTATTTTAAATGACTCTATATTTTATTACCTTTGAACGCCTGTTTTCGTTTTATTATTTTTAATGATGGTAGAAATTATCTCAAATAAACGTAATTAAAACTTGTTTTGTTATAATTAGCATCTAAAGACTTGATATCCTTAACTAGAACATTGAAAAACTCGTTTAAACGGAATGCTTTTTAGCCCGGAAGTATATAATTCTATCTATTAATCGAGACATGTAACTTTAATTAGAATTTAAACATGGTACGAATAACGTTAATAGTCACTATGACTTTTATCTATTTTTATTCACATAAATAAAGAATTTTTAATCGTAGGTAGTCAAGAATACCGTGATCAAATGTTTTTTAAGGACAAGGTAATTAATAATTATATTATGAGACCTCTGAAGAGGATCCAATTATTGTGTTCAATATAGAAAATATATATGAACTACAATCTTAGCAGTATCAAAATAATTTATTTTCAACATTATTTTTTTCGTTATAAAAACATATAAAAAATAAAACTGGAGTAAGAAGTATACGGTCTTTTGCTGTAGTAGGTGTTGAGCGTACCTCGTAATTGGGGAGTAAGTTTGAAAAGCAAGTTTATTTTAAATTCTTTGATAAATCATTGCGTACGAAAAATTTATATTGCTATTAAATTTATTTATTTTACTATTAGTAATACGGTCAGTTGAATTAATTTTTGTCAAAAACATTGCATTTAAAATACCATTGGGTATTTGTGTGTATACAATAAAATGTTACAAAAACAGTTATTAGTGCAAAGTTATTGAATTGTTGAGATAAATATAATTTGTTTTATAAAAACCATTAAAAAAAAATAGAATACTATATTATGGTTTACACAATAAAAAGTCTACAAAGTCTCTAAGTATCAAACATATTTTTTTTCTTTTTTTTTTTATAATTTATGTGATTGATGTTTGAGTTCTAGAGTAAATTTCATTTAATTTATAACCAAATTTTGTGTATATGTTTTCACTATTGTACACAAAATACATATGACCTACCTATTAAATATGCATAAAAATAAAATAAATAAACCTTATGCAATGCACACAATTCTATTATAAACGCAACATAGGTAACGTTTGGAATTTTTATATTTACATTACAGTTTACCATGTTATTACAAAATGCATTATTAAACATACGTATGGTTAATTGTGTTTTTGTAAATATTTTTTTTATGAAGATTATCGATCATTTTTTCAGCAGTTATACGTGAGTGGCACTTGCTGTCACGTGACTAACAAAGTACTCTTTGATGGCCACCTCTGATACACAAACGCATTCATCATCATCTACATATAGTACGACTTTTTTGTAATAAGATACCAGCTAAACTTTTTTTTGAGGATTATCATTTATTACGCATTTATAAATTCACAAGAAATTACCAGTGGCTTAATTTATTTTAAGGCTATTGATTTTATGCAGATGTGTTTTATTATTAATCTACACAAAGGTAATTGTATTGTAGTAATTATAATTTATATTATTTTGACATTAAATTTAAACTTTTTAAGCAAGTTATACAGATCACAGTTAATTTTACTCATTTTTAATTCGATTTGTTTCGTTTTTTTAAACTATGTTTAACTGACATGATGCAGTTCAGTCTTCATTGTTCATAAGTATAAATATTATTTTGAATATAACTAAAACTTAATTTAATAAATTCCTAAAACATTAATTTTAAATTTCAGTACAGTTTGAAAAAAAAAACTCAAATGCTAAAATTATTATAGTTAAAAAAAAATTTCTATTCGCTGAAAAAATAAACAATTAGCATACAGGTTTTACTCTTAAGGTATAACATAAAAACTTTTGTAGTTTTATGTAGCTATACTATATTAATTTTTTACGGGTCACTAACTTGTAGCGTGTGATGGTCATTTGTAAATATGTATTTAAATTACACCAACAATTAAATTTAGTAATTTATAAAATTAAAATAATAGTAGGAAATGTATCGCTAAGTAAACGTGATATTAAGTATGTGATTAAAATATCCATTAAAAATGTAATTAAAAAATAAACTCTACATTTTTAAATATTATTACATATTTTAATATAAAAAAAGCTCATTTATACGTAAAAAATATTTAATTTGTTTCAATACATCATTGTTAAATGATAAATTAACTATTGAAGTTTTATTTTCATGGGATCATAATAAAATTAATGTAAGCTTTCTTATTAGAATTGCAGTCAAATTCCACATTGAATACTTTTTTACATAAATGTACAAACGCATAATTTTAAATAGGTTTAATATATAACAAAAAAAAATTAATCTATGTAACTATGTGGACATTAGTAGGATGTTATATCTGCATATTATGTTGTTTACGTCATACAAACATACACAATAGCCGATTTGCATTCAGCAGTTCCAATTTTGTGCTATTAGTTTTACTATTAGAGCGAAGTGATCATTATCAAACTTAAAAAAAATATATTATCTCATATCTGTATTTTAGATTCTGAACGGAGTGATGAATGTATTGCTTTTACAATGATGTGTGTTTTTTTTTTTTTTTTTTTTTTTTGTGTCTGACGACAACATTTGGAGCAGTAATAATGCTCCGATTTTTGACTTCAGCCCCTCTTTGAATAGGAAATTGAATCTAGTTGGTACTTTAGGGGGGTCAAAATTAAAGTTTTCAAATAGTTTTCAAAAAAATCGAGAAAAACGAAAAAAAAGTGACAGAAAAACGGCAATTTTACGAAAAACCACTTTTCGACAAAATCGATTTTTTGATTTTGCTGTAACTCAAAAACCAATCATTGTAAATACTTGAAATTTTCACCAAATGTTTATATTATGGTTATCTCTTTACAGTTAAATTTTCAAAATATTTTGAACATTTTTAAGCTACTTATAGACAATTGAAATTTTCGACTTTTCTAAGTTTTTTTTCTTAAAATGCCGATAAAAATTTTTTGGGTGGCTAGAAAATCTTGAAAATTTAATATAGGGTTTCTTATAAGTTGTTCTTAAAGTGATAATAAAAAATCCGAAATCGTTAGTCACATTTTTTTTTTATAAGGGCTTAAAGTTCAAATTTATACGAAATATGTCAAAATTTAAATTAAATTTCATACTCTCATTATGTGTATGTTGCCAAATATTTTTTTTATTAATAAACAGATATTATAAAGTAACTATAGTAACATAATATAGTAACTATACTATTTGTTTTCAAAATAGAATATATGACAATATTTAAATATTATATAATATCCTAGACTGACAAATCATCTCCGTTCAGAATCGTTTTTCGTATACAATGATACCTATCATTGCATTCAAATTTAACCTACCCTAGTCCGAGGTCCACCCCACCCCCTAATGTACAGCAGAGCGATACTCACTTACCCGCTTTTTTTATTCATTAATTTGATTATTTTAATTTTTAAACAAATTATGAGAAATTTTATATTTTTATACCCGTAGGTACTCGATAAAAATAAAAATATTGTTAAACACCAACGAGAGAACTCCAATAATGTTTTTACTTTTAAGTTTGGTTATAGATCATTTATAATTCTAAAGTAACACAAAATTAGCAACAATGAATAAAAATTTCCAAAATGGTTTACTATTCTTAAAAATATTTTACCAACATTTTTAAATTTGCATAATTTTACAATTTTAAATTAGCAAGTCTTATCTATACAGTCTGTTTTAAATTCATATTGTAAATAATAAGCTTCTTGGTAACAAGTCTTGACAATAAACATTATCTTATTAGTTAAGAATTTACGAAAAAGTATATGTTTAAATATCTTATGAAATACCTAGTAGATATTTTGTTGTTATATACATATATTCGTGTATCAGTTATTAAATGAAAATATCTATTTTACACTAAATATTAATAAATAATGTATTCGTGTATGTATGAATTTGGGATAATTTAATAGGTGTCAAAAACAGAGTTCGTCCCGAAATTCGAAATACATACAATGCATTAATCATTTTCTAGAATGATAGTGTACCGCCGTAAACGCGTACACTGGATTTTACAGATATCTCATGCATGGTTGACTAACTATGTTGTTATATTATATTGATGAGGGCAACTTACACCCGCAACTTGGAAATAAATAAATAATTGTTGTTCAGTGTGTCACAACAAACATCAAACCAATCGATGGTTAATATCAAGTTCGTACTGTTGTAGATAAATTGAATTATTTACGCGATGGTTTTCTTTTTTTATTAAAACACATTAGTGCTAATCCATTTTTGACTCCCGTGTAGTGATTGGTATAATGTATGCATCAGCTACACTAATTTAAACTAGGATTTACAAAAACAAGTAGTAAAAAACACTATTCTATTGTTAATTTATACATGATATACTAATTTATTATAAAACCTATTTATGTTATTGCAATAGGAAGTTAACAGTTTTATTAAATTCCTAGTCTGTTGTATTATATATTTCAAAAAACAAATTAGTAGTTTAAATAGACAGCATACGTTTTATATATTATGTACTTAATCAAATTTTTAAAAAAAAAAATGTAAAATTAAATAAAATAACCAGAAATACATCTAAGTTGAATACACAGAAATGGAGTATGATAATATACAACTGCCCTATACCTACTTCATATATTAATTTAGAAAATAATTTATTAAATATTAAATCAAAATTATGATTATAAAACGTTTTGGCTACAACTCATCTGCACACAATTTTTGAACAATGAAAACCTTTTTCCAAATAAATTTAACCACATATTATATTCTATAGAATGTACCATAATTTGCGAAGTTCCAAATTTTTGAATGAATAATCACTGTTGATAAAATTTATTAATTCATACAGTATTTTTCTTTACCCTCTATAAATCTAAGGACATTTTATCTAATCTCATATTGAGGTATCATAAATTGGCAGGCTTAATTATTTTTTAACTTTTAGAATATTACTTTGCAAACATTTTTTCTACCTTTCTTTAAATAAGCTCCTTGTTATATCTATTTTTATAACCTGATTTGAATATAGGTAATGATTGTGTTCTAAACTATTAAATTGGTTAACAAATTTGGTCACTATTGCTTAAAATTATATTAGCTATACAAAATTCTTTATTACATTGAAAATTGAAACTTTCATTTTTTTAGTTGCCTATATTCGTGAGATTTGAAATTGTTTCCATTTAAAGTAAATTTAGCTTCCATTTATATTATGTTAAAATCGGAATAAATGTAGGTACATAAATAAACATTATATAAGGTTATAAGGTTTATAAATTATTGGTGAAAATTTTATCAAAAATATTGTCATCATTTAAAAATATAGATATAAAGATTAAAGCCTGTACCATACACATCATGTATTTGGTGTAATATGATTACAATATTAAATACCTAATAGATATCAAGAGGCGATAACTGATAGAAAAGTACGATTAAACGAGTCCTGTCTCGTTTAGTAACGACCAAACATATGATGATGATGTGCATGTAATCTTAATGGTACACTATATACACTTAAAGTTGTATCTAACCACAATTATTGAGAACAAGTTGTTGTAAATAATTTTAGAAATGTATTAATATGTGTAAAAAAGAGTCCGTGCTAAAGCTTTAAACGCTGCGAATAAAATTACATTATAATATGCTCATATTTATCGACATATTTAATTAAAATTATATCCATACACCAAATGACAAAAAAAATAAATTTTTTTTTTAATCCAAAATTAAATTTAGGTATGCATTATTTTTAATCCCATCTAAGTAAAAGTTACTTTGACTGTGCTATTGTCTTGTTTAATATTGAACTAATTCTAGATATTATATTCATAGTATTTTCATTAATCAAATACATTTATTTGAAGATATTATCTTGTCTACTATAAACATATTTTATTCACGCATTATATAACGCAGAGTAAAAAAAATTGCACATTGTTTATCACTGTAGCGTTGTTTGCTTATTTATTTTAAATATTTATTTTCAGATACTTGATTCCATTAGTGTCTATGGGCTACCTTTATTCAAAAATGTCAGAAATTCTGCGTGACTTGATGAATGTTCCCTCTGTATTTTACTCTCAAGACATAACACCAAGGTTAGTAATGTAAATTTATTATATTATAATACATAAGTATTATCATAGTGATAGTCTGTGTACATTTCTGGGTTATATAGTCTTACATAATTGAAAATTATTTCAATGTTCTGGTTCATATGGGCAATGTTTAATAAATGGTAAATTAAGAATAAGAATAGGTTAAAAGTCAAAATTAAATTTTCAAATATTATATTATACATCTTAGATTAATTAGAGCTCAATATTTCAAAAGTAAAAATTATTTTTTGTCAATTTATGTATTATATAAATATAACTGATGATAAATACTCAATTATTAATTGTATATATTATTTATTATATTATTTGAAATATGAATAACCAAGACGTTATGCACAAAGCATATTATGTAGTTTATAACTAGGGCCCGGATTTAAATGCTCTTAAAACTACACAAATATGCTCTAAAAAAAGTCAAAAACGCAATATTTTTATTATACATTTAAGTAATTTATAAAATATACTTAATTATTATTTTATTAAAAAAAAAAATTTATTTGATGCGATGATGATGTTGACACGCATATTTGGGGTAGAGTATCTACCTTGGGGCAGTATTATTCATTTTAAATATACATTTACCAGATAACCCTATCAAATAAAAACCACTTAAGTGCTAAGAAAACAATTTATTTTCAGATAATATTTTAAATACGCTAAATTTGTATAGTAAATTGAACAAATATATAAAAATGAAAAAGTCAAAACATGCAAATAAATGCAATATAAAATTTTCAGCTTTGAAGCACTCGTTACATAAAATGAATTACATACTCGAAAAGCATTGCTGAAGATCAACCACAAAAAAAATATGCACTTTGCATTGGAAACGGGCCCTATTAACCTACTAACCTTACTAACCTTATTCTAACAATATATTTTTCTTATACCGACTAGGTAGGTATTAAGTAAAAATGTAAAATTACTACGAATTTACTAAACAACTAATTTTAGATATGATGTTATTCTCATTTTCTTCTTATTATTATTTCTATAACTTTTAAACGCAAATGTCTTCAATAACTCTAATAATATATCAATATTGAAAACATTGAGCATTTGTTTGTAAAATGCATCTTTTACAATTTATATAGTATATAAAAGAGAATGGTATTTTAGATTAAACATGAAATCTTGAAAGCTACTTGACCTATGAAGCTGAAATTCAGTAGGTAGGTATAGTATATATAGGTAGGAGTTGTTCACTAAGAGTTAGTTCTGTCGACATTTAACCCCTAAGGAGGTTAAAAAGGGTAAATATAGTAAAAATGAATAACCCAGTAACGACGGGTAATTCAGCCAGTAATATGTATAAGCTCATGTGTATGTAGTTTCGTTTATATACTTCTGAATTGTCCACTTTATGAGACCTATCTTATTGCTATCAATGTTGTTATTTGGTCAAATCTTTGCTATGGTTGCTTTGATCTTTTATGTTATTCTTGACGATAAATTTGAGTTATCTTACATTTTTCTTTTAGTTCATGAATACACGGTATTCCAGATTCATTTGCCTCCCTAATTTATTTTCAGTTAAACAATGTGGCCAAGTAACTTAGCAAACTTATTAATAAGTTATATCTATTGTTTACAGACTCTTAAACGTTTGTACCTTTTAATCTTTATCTTTTTTTTTTATAAACAATAGATTCTTCTTATAATTTATATTATTGCTTGATATTTTATGATACTATGCAATTAAAGAATTTTTTTTGCAATTTACAGGTTAACAATTTTCAGTAAATGTGGATAAATATATATTTTTTTCAAATGTCAATAATATACAGTGTGATCACGTTTCTAGATAAAATTAAATATCTCAGCTAC
The DNA here is from genome assembly GCA_020882235.1 of Schizaphis graminum. Taxonomy (NCBI): domain Eukaryota; kingdom Metazoa; phylum Arthropoda; class Insecta; order Hemiptera; family Aphididae; genus Schizaphis; species Schizaphis graminum. Next base: position 66,757,629 of record CM037032.1, read on the forward strand.
ATGACTTAGATTGAAATGAGATTTTAAGGAAGTGAATGAGAGTACTCAAATACACCTTTTGATAAAATTTTTAATTTTTAATACTTTCAGTACACGCATGAGTAATACAACTTACATTTTTTTTTAAATAGCAACACCTATTTTTTCTACATTTTTGGATATTATGTGTTTAATATGTCTATTATATCTATTTCAAACAGTTTTATTCAAAAAATTATAAAATTTATTTAATTTCGTTAAAAATCCAATTTTAATTCGAGGCCATTAAGCTGAAATATTTCTTAAAACTAAATATGATTTGCTCTAACATTGTTCAACACGTTACGTGTTAATTATCCGTAGAGAAACAAATAATAAGCATCTTAAATGAGATATATGAAAAAGTATTTCACTCAAAAAATGCTACTGAACAATAAAACAATAATAGTTGTTTCTTTGCGATTCAATAAATAATTATACTAATTTATTAAATTCATAAGCAATATTCCACGATGATACATATAGGATTTATATACAAGATTTAAATGTAAACTCACCAAACAATTATACTTTGTGCGAAGAAATAACTTAAAAGTTATTCACCTCTATACATAGCTGATAAAGGTAATACCGATGTATATTGTACATTCTAACAGTTTTTATAATCAAAACAATACTTGGATTACTTCTGAGAACAAAAAGTTGCAAGACTGTTTTGATATTTCTATTTTTGTTAAAACAAAATGTGTTAACTGGAAATTTAATGTCTTTTAATAATAATAATAATAATTCTTGTAACAAATTTGTGTATTTTGCTTTAAATTAAATTATCAATGGTGGAGAACTGTAGTCGCTAAATTGTTTTATATGAAAAAATATATGAAACATTAAATCATGTTGTTTGTTTCTAAAGTTAATTACTGTAAGGATTTGAACATTTTTATTCATTTTCACTTTTCTGAATACAATTTTCTATAGTATAATTTAATTGTAAAATGATTTTATTACAAGCTATATTATTATATTTTGAAAATCATCTCTCATTCGACAAAAACAGTCAATACACTTAACAAATCAAATTTATAAAATGTAACTAATCCTAATTAAATAATTTGAAAATGTTAATAATAGAATTTTATTGTCTAATAACCTGGTTGATAATGCTAAAATATATAGAAAACAAAAAAAAATTGTATTTATTGAATGACTAAATTTGCTTATTACTTTTAAAGAGCAATACAATGGTTATTGGAGTTGTTTATTCATAATAATAATAATTTTATATTATACTTTGGTCTTTAGGCATTTATTTTTCGTTATAAAATATAATCAACTTCACACCTTATGGCTATTGTTACCGAGCTATTATAATATTATAAAATAAAAATAATTTCAAATGTTTTTTAGTATATGAGCAGGTATTACTGTATTAGAACAATTCAATAAACAAACAATTTAGTTTACTATTATCACTCATTTTAAAATATAATGCAGTTTTTTGTATTCTGGTCACGTTTACATGGTAAGTATTCGTACTTAACTTAATATGATACATAATATAATTTTTCCAAACACAATTACAATAAATTTGTATGGCTACATAAAACTGATATATTCATGAATATTTAATATATTTAATATAAATTGTAAAAAATTGATTTTTACGTATTTATGATAATCACATGATATATGTTGTATATTTTTTATTCATATTTCAATATCACAAAAAAATCTTATTTTTAAATGATATCCATTGAATATCCATTAAAAACTGTTGCAGTATAAATAAATATAATTTTTTTTTTCAATCAATGAAACCTCTTGGATTTTTGAAAATTTTACCACCTTATCGAGGTATTTTGTTAAATGATTACATATTACCTATACCTACAATATTATTGTAAAGGAATACTTTAAAATTATGCAATCATAATATTTAAATGAGTTTAGTTATACATTGAGTGAACTAATGTTTGTTCTAATAAATCTATTTAATATTAATTTCTCTATTAAATGTTATCATCATCTTTATCTCACTTTAAAAAATATGAATTATCAAATGCAATTGTAAAACCACTTAAATGTTTAACTTAATATTGTGTATCTATTTTGTACAATTGTACATCGTTTCTTATTAAGTTAAATAAACAAACTTGTGTCATGTTCAAGGTACTTGTGACTTGTGTAGTCATATTTCTGTTATTTCGTCTAAACTTTTAACGTACTTATTTAATATCTATTATATATTTATACTATTTTTATTATTATTATTATTACTGTCATCATTAACAAAAACCTAATAACTAACTTCTTAATAGGTCTATGATCATTACCGTAAATAATTGAAATGTATTCCTTCATAGTGCATTTGTGCAAATTCAAATTTTTATATTATTTAAGGATTGTTATTTTGACTCAGTTAATTCAATAAAAACCATCCTTTTATTTTTACAATAAATTGATAAGCAGATAATCTTTTTAAGAATGTTTATGTGTCTTAATCAAAGTACGAACGAATAGTTTCTAAGTTATTCAACACCAATGATAACAATTAATCCTAAATAATGGTTTTACACAGAAAAAAAATACAAAATATAACATACCTATTAAGTATGTAGTATATTATTTATCGTTCTTATATACATTTAAAAATGATAAAATACAAATATATTAGTATTAATATATTATCAATAATTCATAATAATTTTAATATGATCATGGTTCTACCTAAAATTAAACTTATAGTTGTTAACTGAACTAAATATAAACTTCTAAAAATAATTACCAATATACGATTTAAATAAAGTTTAATAATACATTAATTACTCAATCATATTTTGATTTATATTAATTTATTAACATTTAAAAAATATATATATCTATCTACTAAGCAATCTATAGAAAAAAATATGTACTCGTTTAAAAAAACAATTAGCATTATAAAACATTCTTTGAATATCGTAACAAATCTAAGTATCTATTCAAAACTATGAATTAATTAAAAGTTGTAATAACTTAATTTACAAATAAAAAAATTGTGACGAGCATGCCTGGAAAGTGGTAAATCTTCCTGTACAAGTATTTTTTTTCATAATAATATTAAATTTATTCTTTTTCATTAAAATTTTCAATATCTAACTATGTAAACAACAAATATGTAGTTACAATAATGTAAATTTTTTTATGACTTGTGTTTAATGTTAGGTTATTCTAAAGAAAAATAAGATTAATTAAAAAATTATAGTGATTTTTTGTAGTATACTTTTTACGTACTATATAATACATTATATTGTAAACAAAATTAAAGTTGTTTTTTAAAATTTGAATTTAAATTATTGCTATTGTTTATTATATTGTTCATACCCAATGCATATGATATATTTATAACGATTGATTTATTTTTTTAAAATTCTGAGAATAATAAATTAGTTTCTATTAAAGTAAAAAATAATAACAATTGTCTTATATGCCGATCACTTAGACGAAAATGAAACACATACACATACAATTATAATTTTTAAAATATAAGCATTTATTAAACCATGGCAGGCGAAAAACCCTTTTTCGTCTTCTCTTATTTCTTATATACATTTTATCATAACTTAATCTAGTTTTCTATGTTGATATACTTAATATTGTTATTGGTCTACTAATATTATCTGATTAAGACTAGCAATAAGTTTTATATAAATTTCGTTATTTATTACATAATTGTTTTATTTAATTTATTTATATATATATAGCTCTTTAATGCATAATACAACACAATAAATTCATATTTTTTATGCAGAAAAAAACACATTTTTTGTTCACTACTTTTAAGTAACGATTAATCATTGTAAGGTTAAATTTAATAGAATAATAAATATATCAATTTGAACACAAAAATAAATACAAATTTTATATGAAACTTATTTTTAGTAATTCTTTTGTAATTATTAATATTACCAGAATGCACTTACTATGTTTTTAAGTAAAAGGAATAAATTTGATAATCTTCATGATAAAATTGTGTCACATTCACTTTCAAGTTTCTACCAAATGTATTTTATAAAATGTCATATTGTTAAAACTTTTAAATTGAAAGTGGTTATCAACTATAAAGACTTCAGAATTTAAATTGAAAGATGTTTTTGTCTATATAAATTTTATAGACATCATTATAATTCGGAAAGTACCAACTTAAATTCTTTGTGTTTTTTTTAACTTTTTATTATTTAGCTTTACCTATTTTTATGCATTATTTGAGTAGACTTTAGAACTATTTTCTTCGTAGTCATTTTATTAATAATTAGAGTTTGGGAATAATATAAATAAAATTTATGTATGGGCTAAAATTATACAAATATTATCTAAAACGTTTATAATAACTCAAAATAGCATTTTTGCTTTACAGAATGTAGCCAACGGTTACTTTAGTTAATTTAGTTTCAGGTAATTGTTTAACCAATTTGCTAATATAGTGACTGATTATAATGACGGAATTTATATTGAGATAAGCTGTTTTCGAACCGTTGTAACTGCTGTAACGGTTGTGTGTAAACAGCATTGATATAGAAAATAAAAATCAGTTTTTGGATTCAATTTATATACTATATATTATATTTTATGTGATAAAAATTTACTTTATACCTACCTACATATTATACACTCACGATATTTACCATCGTTGTCTAATATGTTTTGTTTTAGAAGTTTGGTTTCTTGGATATTTTCAAAAAGCTATCAAAAAAGCAAATTAAAATTTAACAACAATAGTTTATTTAATATTTATCAGAACCACGCATATAATTATATTTATACGATTATCATACGCGCGTAATATGTCATTATTCTGTGATACGCAGTGCACACACACACACACACACACACACACACACACACACACGCGCGCGCGCGCGCGTTTTCGTAATGGCGTAATGTATTTATAATATATATTCAATATATCGGGCAATACCAATATGGACCAATAATACCATTAGGATTCTCCTAGACTCCTAGAGGGTTTAAAAGTAATTTATTCCTACAATATATGTCTTATTTCTATTGAGAGTTATATTGCAAACTATTTGAATGTTTACGACATACGGGCTGGATTACGAAAACTGTATTACTTTTCAGCGTTGTTTATGTTGTGCAAATAATATAATATGAATTATAGGGATTTGAATATTTCTTTAGATATTATTATATAATTCTAGAAAAATAAAGGTAAGTTATTAACGTTGATTTTGTGAAAATAATATATTTCAAGTTCTTATCCTAATGGAATTATCCCTGTATATTATGTGCCTCAACAAAAAAAAAGCCCTTGTAAATTATTATAATTCCTTCGGAGTTTTTCCGCATTGACCCTTTTTAGGTTTTACCGCGTGCCTTTTTGGCATTCTTTATGTGCAAAATTGCCATCACTAATATGTTTTATTCATCGTATTCTTAAACACATAGAACGAACATTTCTAAATATGTCTTGGAATTACTTAAGTACCTATCTTAAATAATAACTGGAATTATTGCGGTAAAACGTCTGTAATATTTAAATAATAATCGTATATAAATGAATTACCATATAAAATATTTGCATGCGACATTATTGTTAGTACAACCAAAATATGTTTACTGAATACTGATCTTTTAAGTGTTTGATAAAATTAAATACTAGAATTTAAATTTTAAATTTCAATATAATATTAGTCTAGTATATGTATAGCAATAATTATTGTTGTAAATATTATATTATATGATTTTAATAAAAATGTATACAAACTTATAAATTAATTTATTATAGCTTTATTATGTACAAAAAATTGTAGTTAGTCGAATTGTTAATCCTACCTTTACGATACTATAAAATATAAATATATGTTTTTAAAATCATTATACACATTATGATATATCATACATACACTATACAGAGTGATTCACCAAGTATCATTTCCATTTATTTCTTAAACAATGAATTTAGATAAATTTTGATTTTTGACATTTTTAAATAAACTTAGTACAGTCTTATGTGACAATATGATCCAAAATAATCTTAAATAATTTAAAGATTTATAATAAATAAATCATGACTCTCTGTAGCTTAATCAACTATTTCAGACTTTGAACAGTATTACAATATTATTTTTTTAATTTGAATTTATTAATTCATATTTAACAATCAATATGTTAAACACAAGGATTCAATATGTATATTAGATTTGAATTTTAATGGCAGGTAGTTATATGGATACCTACAAGATGACGTTTCATCTAAATAAAATACACCATTTTAAAATATTCAGAATTTCTATAATGTATGTACATAAATTAATTATTTTCAATGTAATAATTATTATTTCATCTATGATAATATAATAGTATAATACAGTCATTTTAATAAAGAGTCTTTTCTTTTCACAAAAGCTTTGCCGAACATCGCTCAAATAAACTCGCGTCGTTTTAGATTTTTGGTCAAATTATGACTGTATTGGTTTTACAATAACGTGTTTTCTGTATCTATACAGACATCTTTTTCAGCAATAAAAATGCTTTAAACTTTGAGGGTGGTACAAAATATGCGTCTTACTGGTACCTACTTCGGGGATTCAGAATTGATGATTTTCCTATGTGTTGGTGCAAACTTTTTTTTTTCAAATGAGAATTACCTTTTTTACTGTAAATATATGAACTAAGTTTAAAAGATTTAAGGGGTTTGATGATAATTTGAAAAATGTAATACCTTTTATTTATTTATATCGTAACCGACGATGCAGTATTTCAGTAGGAGCAACTTTTGCATTATTTCCGTTGTTTTTTACTATGCAAATATGTAATAATATACATAGGTGATAGGTACATGCATCTCATTTTCTCAAGATATCACTACTATAATACTGGGTATTTCAAAATCACCATGGAATTACATTTCATTCTTTTAAAACATTATGGATCTGGTGTTCTTTCTTCTTTGTCTCCGTCTTCAAGAGTAGGATTTTCTACTTACACACTTGTTTTATAGTAAGTTAATATATTTTAGCCAATATTGAATTAGTATTATTATATGAACATTTAATAATTTGTAAACATTGCCTGGGTTAATAATATAAGTAAACTATATTAAATATTAAATATTTTTATTTTTATGTATACAATCATTATTATTCATTATGGACTATATTATGATCCTTTAGTAGGTACATAACATTTTATATCTCAAAAAATACTCCTTAAAGTTTTAATTTAGACATTTACATTTTCATAAAAACCATATTATGCAAACATTAAACATTATAAACATTTACATTAAAAAAAATATATATATATTTGTTACATTTCAGGATATTTCATAAATGGTATAAAATATTTAAGTATTTGAAAGAATGGTATTAAAATATAATTAAAAATTCTAAAAATTTAAATTTAAATTAATTAATTATTAAAAGTTTATTATGGGCTTATTATTTTGGGTTTATTATTATTAATTATAAAATTTAATACATTGCATTGTATGCAAATAATACATGGTCGTATATTTATTCTTATATTTAAATTTCAACAATTTTCACCCTGTAAAGAAAATCGCTTAAATCAAACATTTACTTAGAGTTCATTTTATGAACCCGGTTTCTAAAATAACTTGATAACAAACATCATTATAACCTTAATAAATAATAATATTAGAACTTCGTATAAAAATATAAATAAAATTTAAATTTAAATAATTTTATTTATGGCATTAATATCGTATAATATCTATGTAAAATGTTCAATCCGGTATTCTTTACGTAACCTGCAGTTAAGCTAAGATACACAACGACATTTTGTTTAGAAGATATATTTTTATAACAGTTTAAAAAATGTATATCTTTTTTATCGTAAAATCCAACAAAAAAAAAAAAACATTATAAAATTATATAGTTTTATCACTTATTATTTTATATTACTATTAAATATTAGTATAATATAGTAAATATTAATTAATTATTGTATAGAAAATTATGCTCGTGAACATCTATACAGAAGTGTTAGTATATATTTATCATTCGGCTTATTGTATATACATTTAAAATTTAGTTTTAAGTGCTTAATAATTTTTAAGTTTATAACGGAATTTTTAAATTAAATAATTTTCAACACGATTATGATAAATATTATCAGTACTATCGAATCAAAATTCGTATCTCTATATATAGTTGACAATATAATTTTTAATATTTTCTATAAACATTTTATCCTTACATGACGATTAGAGGTACCTTCATAGTATATTCGCATATTATCATTAAATTATTTTATGATTACATAACTTAAAATACATATTTTTATTTAAAAAAAAGATTAAAAATTAATCTCTACATTTTAACTGCAGTTATTAATTTTAAAATAATATTATATTATGTTTTTACGTCCACCAGATTATAATATAGTAAATTCATTATTTTAATAAATAAACTATACACTGTATCTAAAGGCTGTAAAGGCTTAGGTATTTTTATTTTATTCATAATTATTTGTATTTTGTAAATGGTTATTTAAAATTCGTTGTGACATGATTGTTGGACACATTATCTTAAAACGACTTAATTCATAGTTGCTTATTTATTAAACATACTAAATAATAATAGATATGAATAAAAATTCTAATTTAAAAAAAATTCTATTATTTTAAATTATCTCATTCATAAAACATTTTTGTAGTTGATCTTTAATTTTTAAATTGTACTTTCTATATCAAAACAAAAAACAATTGGCGATAAAGCTAATACTTTTTATTATAGATTTTATGCTGAATTTATCAGGTGTAGATCCAGAATATATTTAAGGGGGGCGATGACCATGTGCTTATCATATTTTATAGGCTGCTGAAAACAGACATCGTAGAATTAACCAGTGTTACAGTGTCTACAGGGGGGGGCTATCGCCCTTTAGATCCCCCTTGGATCCGCGTCGGTAATTTATCAGCCATCATAAGCCGCTTATAAAAAATGTACCCATCACTCAACATAATCCCTATAAATTTTCGTTGTAAATTAAATACGGTATTGTGACCTCATCAAGCATTGTTCGAAATCGTCTAAATGTTGTAAATCAACATTAAAAAGTCACTAATGAGCCCTTTGACTATCTATTCTTTGATCAAATATTAGATTCTGAACGGAGTGATGAATGTATTGATTTTACAATGATGTGTGTTTTTTTTTTTTTTTTTTTTTTATTTTTGTGTCTGACGACAACATTTGGAGCAGTAAAAATGCTTCGATTTTGGACTTCAGCCCCTCTTTGAAAAGGAAATCGAATCTAGTTGGTACTTTGGGGGGTCAAAAGTCAAAATTTTTCAATATTTTTTAAATGAGTCGGGAAAAACATAAAAAAAATGACGGAAAAACGGGATTTTTTACGCAAAACCAGTTTTCGACAAAATCGAATTTTTTATTTTGCTATAACACAAAAACTAATAGATGAAAATACTTGAAACTTTCACCAAATGTTTATATTAGCGTTCTCCATACACAGTTAAATTTTCAAAGAATTTTGACTTTTTTTGAGCTATTTATAGACAATTGAAATTTTTAATTTTTTTTAGTATTTTTTTTTTAAATAACGATAAAAATTTTTTGGCCGGCCAGAAAATCTTGAAAATTTAATACAAGGTTTCTTATAAGTTGTTCTTAAAGTGATAAAAAAAAATCCGAAATCGTTAGTCACAATTTTTTTTTATAAGTGCTTAAAGTTCGAATTTATACGAAATATGTCAAAATTGCGAAAATTGGCAAGTAATTTTGTGGTTGAAAATTCGTAAAATTTTTTACTTTTATAACTAAGTTTTGAAAATTTGATACAAGGTTCTCCATACATTTTTCTTCAATTATCTGTAAAAAAAACTCTACTGGATTCAGACAAAAAATTTTTATGAGTGTTTGAAATTTAAATTTTTACAAAACCGCGTTAAATAACGGTTTAGCCTCAAACGATTTTTGATATTTGTTGTTATTCAAACAGTATAAGTCGTAAATACTTGAAAATTTTACCAGTTATTTAGATTGCCATTTTCTTTACGTGATTTGATTTTCAAAACATTTTGACTTTTTTTGAGCTATTTATAGACAATTGAAATTTTCAAATTTTTTTTATTTTTTTTTTATAAATGTTGATAAAAAAAATTTAGGTGGGACAAATTACTTGAAAATTTAATTGAAGGGTCCACATAACTTGTTCTAACTCTCATTCAAAAATTATAAAAATACATAGGCACAATTTTTTTTTATTAGCATTTGAAGTTCAAATATTGACAAAAATTCGTCAAAATCATGAATATTTTTCACTATTTGGTAGTAAAAAATTTATAAATATTTTACTATCAATAGCTAAGAATTGAAAATTTAATACTATGCTGTCCATAAGTTAAACTTAGAATAATTATAAAAAAGTTTGAGGATTATTCAATTTAAAAAATTTTACGAGTGTTTAAAGTTTTAATTTTAATTTGAAATCAAAAATACGCGTGTAAAATTACGTTTTACTAATAAATAATTTTCGATTTTTGTTATTTTTAAAAAATTATCAAACGTAAGATCTTGAAGCTTTTACTTTAGTGTTTGAATTTGTGAATTTTTTTCAAAATATAATATATGACAATATTTAAATATAATATATCCCAGACTGACAAATCATCTCCGTTCAGAATCGTTTTTCGTATACAATGATACCTATCATTGCATTCAAATTTAACCTACCATAGTCCGAGGTCCACCCCATCCCTTAATGTACAGCAGAGCGATACTCACTTCCCGCTTTTTTTTATGATGCATTAATGTATAATTAAAATTGAATTTGTATATTCGTATTTTAATAAAAAATAAATTATTATTAATTATTATTAAACAAAAAATAGTACAAATTTAGAAAAAAAATGTTTTCTATTAAAAAAAAGTTATTGTATATAAATAATAACAAATTTAAACTATTTGTACCTCAAAACGAATAAATTAAATTATACCATATAGACTATTTAGCTAAATTTAATTTAATACACGATCGTATTATATTTCTTTTAAATAATTAACTGTTTTATTAATCGTTGGTGTTTTCAGCTATCGACCGGTGTAGAATAAAACAAACACTTCCGTATATGTTTATAAATTGTCTAAATCAACAACAGTGATTTCCTACAAAAGACGAAAAAATAAATATATCCTTAATATGTGTTGTAATTGCCTGTGCCGACCTATCTATATAGTATAATCATCGAAAATTTACTTCACGAGTGTCACTATCGTATTACTACGCATAATCTACCCTAATAAATACGAATCGTCTAAAATGTGGTTTTCCGATAAGTTACGCATTCACTGAAATGTTACAGTTTTATTTCGACGTGCGCGTAATTTGTAAAATTTCGATTCGAACCATTACATGGTGTGGTTTGTTGTCCTTTTATTTGCTTTAAACCGTCCTCACTTCACCGTTAGTATTAACTTAATAAAAATAAACCTTTTATTCGATTAAATCGGCACCATCCTTTATTTGGGCTACCTACTGCAAACAAGTAGAATTCACAATTGTTTTTGTGTTTGAACTTTTGGACTGTATATCAACAACTTCATGTGAATAAACGAAACATTCTTCACATAAACCTGTAACAATTCATGTTCAAACATCAGAAATTGGTTTATTTTTACTATATATTGGCCGATCACTTACATGATTTAATAATATTGTAATACAATATGTTTGTTTGAATTTTTTTTTACAATAATAATACAATTTATTATAGACACTATCAGACTATCTAAATATTGTGAGTTAATATCTTTAAGAGTGTCGGTGCCGGAATAGAAAATTATGACTGGTGAATAATAATTTAGATTTAAGACATCAATCAATACAACTTAGTATCTAAATAGTATCATATAAATTATACAATTTTAATAAAAATTAAATTAGTTATATTATGAATACTAATAAACGGAATAACAAAATACTTCCTACTAAAAATATTTTTTGAATCGCAATAAAAATGAAATCGTTATTTTTCTAAAATATTCTATTCAGTTTGCCTTATATGTTATCAAACAATCATTACATGATTTTTTAAGTTTCTAATTATTTTAGAAACAAAAGTTAATTAAAAATAATAATATTTTTTTTAGTAATATTGATATTTAGGAACCTAAGCTTAACACGATTTTGTAAGTATGTCTGCCCTTAGGACATTTATTGCCTTCAACTACTACCTATAAGGCAACAATATTTTTTAAATAACTGTAAATTACATACACGAATACAACCATCAATATCTATAATGAACAGAAAGTCGTTGTTCCCTTCGAAACAGAGCTCAACGCACGATAAACAAAACCCATTAGTTGCACTGATTAAAAATATAAATCAAAATACTTAAACACTATACAATAATCAATAAGGAAAGCTTTAATAATGATTTATAGACAAAATTTTTGATTAAAATTGTACTGTGCTCGTTTCGCCCAAATCGTGCCACAAGCACCTACATTTAGCAGGATTAATACTATTACCGAAAATAATTAAAACAATAACACACACACGCATAATTTTCTGCTCTTAATGTATCTATTACTTTAATTAATAAAATTACGACATGGAAATATTAACTAAAATAGTTAACGAAACCACCACGAAACTTATCCTTCCAATATTCATTAAAAAAAAAATAATAGATTACCAAAAATTTTGCGAAACAAAGATATAGAACTAACCGATGAGTTCACTCGTAAAAGCTCAACTAAAATCAAACAATAACCAGATGAAAACCTAACCGAATGGAAACTTAATACGACTATCAAGCTGTGAGTATTACTATATATGGTAAACTCATTTAATTATTAAGGTTCTTGTATAGATTGTAAATAAAATTATATTTAATGAAAAATCAATATGGAATTTCAATACATTTTGAACTCAAAATAAATTATTTTTCACTTGCCCACAGCAAATAAACAATTTCGATTTTTCATAAAACTGGCTTAACAGTTAACATAAAATGCCCAATTCCATAATTTTTTTCTCAATTATTTAAAATAAATAATTGTGAATATTGAACCCCTAAATAACCAACTAATTTCAGTGTACTACCAGCTTATATACCATCCTTGAAGTTTAACAACAAAGCAAGAAAACTCACATCTTTATAAAATCAATACATTTATCACTTTGCTCAGAATTTAAAATAAAGTGATGATAGTGTTGGTCTGTATATAGCATATTATATGATATTACAGTTAATGATCTAAATACCATATAATTTATATAAGTTAAAGGACTTGTTTGTTGTTTGTCAGTGAGATGACCATTCTCCAGTCTTAGTCTAATGATTAATTGACCTTGAGAGATATGGTTTTCATTTCTAGTAGTTCCAATTTGTTAGTATTCAACAAGGAGATGCTTGACAGTTAATTTATTGTACTCCGTAAGCGATTCTTAATTTTAACATTTGTATTAAATGTCAATAATTTGTTGTATAAAACCATTATTATAATATTGTATATTAAGTATTTTAGGAATTTCAAAACCGATTAATAAGACGAGTCTTACATCGACAATACTTTGTTCATTTATTTAACATAAATAATATTATTATATCTTATTAGTTTTAATAATTTAAAACGATGATGATTTGAAAAGTTTAAAATTGTACATATTTAATTGTTCCTATAAACCGTTCACTGTACGAAATCCGCAAACAAATATTTGCTTACGAGTAACGAATTAAATCATATTAACTTAGTGACTTCATATCTAGGGAATGTTTTCTATCTTGCAATATATCCCTTGAAAATATTAATTACTTATTTTAATGAAAATTGACTCAGTGAGAAGTAAATATCTGATATATATATATATATATATATGTATTATGTATGTATATAATTGTTGCTAGTATTTTCATTTCTTAAAGTTCCTTTGTAGCTTATGCTAATTATTATTTTATTTGGGCTTATTTATTTATTATAAATTGGGGTTTTTAAAATTATTTAAAATTATGTTCTATCCCTATCATTTTCTCAGCTCTATAATTAATTTATAGATTTTTCTGTGCTCCGATTGTTTATAACAAATATAATATGAAATTGCTATAGTAAACTGCAATTTTAATAATTTATAAATTACACTAAACTTAACTAGGTATTGTATAATATTATTATAAAAATGTATTGATTAATAGTCATTACAGTATTATTAAATATTATTTTAACATTGAATATAAGTTTAAGATTAAATTATTTTAGATTCTGAACGAAGTGATAAATGTATTGATTTTACTATGATGTCTTTTTTTTTTTTTTTGTGTCTGACGACAACATTTGGAGCAGTAATAATGCTCCGATTTTTGACTTCAGCCCCTCTTTGAATAGGAAAATTCATCTAGTCTAGTTGGTACTTTGGGGGAGTCAAAAGTTAAAAATTTTCAATATTTTTTAAATGACTCGGGAAAAACTCTAAAAAAAATGACATAAAAACAGGAATTTTTACGCAAAACCAGTTTTCTACCAAATCGAATTTTTTATTTTGCTATAACTCAAAAACTAATAGATGTAAATACTTGAAATTTTCACCAAATGTTTATATTAGCGTTCTCCATACACAGTTAAATTAAAAATTCTGATAAAAAAATTTAAATTATAATACATTTACATATTATAAAAATGATTTCATATTAATAAAAAAGTTATAAAAGGTGTATAATATATTTACTATTTATGAAAAAAATTTGTAATTTTGGTTTGTTTTGAGTATTAATATTTCGAAAATATATTTCTTGTACTCATATTTCAATAGCGATAATAGCGAAAAATGTGCGATAAAATTTGTTGTGCATACACAGTAGCGTCATTTCAGTTTTTATTTGACTAGGGCAACTACACACTGATTTGCAGACTCAAAATTTTTTCCATGTAAATTCACATAAGATAGGGTCATAGTAGGCGAAGGAGGATAAACAGGTATATGAATATTACACACAGGATTTTGAAGTATTAAATATAAATCATTTTGTCAAATATTTATTAGACTTAGAAAGTAAAATAGCATTATTGAGTAATGTGTAAATAAATAATAAATATGTATAATATAGGTATTAGGTACCTTATAATACTGATTTACAAGTAGTTAGCAGTATTTACAGTCACATAATGTAAATACTAAACATCTTGATTAATAATATATAATGTACTTCTTTCAAAAATACAACAAAAAAATTAACAATAAATAAAATATCAATGTTCAATATTATGATTTATAACAATGGCTTTAGTAATTAAAAATAATACTTCTTACAATTTTTAAATGTGCCGGCTTAAGGTTGATGTAGATGTTAGACTAGGGAAAATGCCCAAGTTGCCTCCCCTCAAATGACGCCACTGTGCATTAAAACATTAAAAAGCATGAATTAAAACCAGAAATAACCCTAAAAAATATGTAATTTTTGAAAACCAATTTATTTATAAATTTTAACCAAAAATGTTTATTTTTTACAAAATATGAGTCTTAACCGATTTTTTTTATAATGTATTTGAATACATCCGAACCATTTCAGACGATTTTAAGTCTAATAAGCGACTGAATAACCTTATATCCATGAGTCTTTTAAGCGGCATCCACTGTATATAAAAATTGCAATAAGAATAACATTTAGTTTATGTTACATTATACAAATATTTACATTTTGCTTAGTAAGGAAATACGTTTATGTGAATTTTGATTTGAAAAACGGTTTCTGCAGGATTATAATCCAATCTTTTAGAGCCTCTTTTTGGATTACTAAAAATGTTTTTGAAGATAAAACTAATGATAATTATGGATATTTGTTGTTATGTGATATTAATTTGTTGTTGAATTTTGTGAAAAATATAATGAAAAGACTTTAGGGTAATTTATATACGAGATATAAGATGAGTGGTTAGGTCTGTAACGTAAGGATCGTTGCAAGTTATTTTTATGTTGCTGATGTTTGTTTTGACTTTTGAATGGCTTCGGCCTATGAGAGTTGATCATTGTTTGTGTTTATATTAGGTATTGAGGTTTTAAAAGTGGTGGTTTTTGACAATTCCTGTTGATATTGATAAGTTATGTTTTTCTTGGGTACGGTCTAATGAATACTGAGAAATTTCAATAACTAGAAAAGTATATAGCAATAAGCACATTTTAGAGGATGGTCTTAAGATTTTATTTATGATTAGGAAAAAAATATTTTCACTGTATTTGACACACACGCATATTTTATTTACATTTGAAATTGAGATTTGGACGTAGTACCTACTAACGTTTATAATTTCACCCCTCAGACCATTCATTTATTGAAGACAACATCCACATTTGATTAATATTAAATTTACAAATTATTATCATTATCATTGTATTATAATATAAGTGGTTCTATTCTCCCCGCTTTCGCCTTTAACCTACAGAAAGTAACTTAATTAATTCTTGTGCTTCTTTATGCCTATTCTACCTCATGAGGCTCCCATTCCTTCTATTTCTGTCTCTTAAATAATATGTTTTTTATCAATTGGCTAATGCCATTATAATCATTTATTAAATACATTTTAAAGTCTGCCATATTGTTTTGCTCAAGAGTCGATCTAATTATTGCGTCTACATTACGCCCCTGGATGCGCCATACGCCACTTGCAGGTGATGTGTTGGACATCGTTATACCTGTCCTCGCAGAACTGGCAGGTTAAGAACGCTATTTTTTCAAACTTGTGCAAGTATGAGAAGAAACGCCAGTACTTATTAAACAGAGCCTGTGTGACATAGAATGACACTTCTACATATGTCTTTTTCAACCATTTTCATCATTCTTTACAAGGATTTGTGACCTTCTTTTTTTATTGTGTGTTCCCATTGATCCTTATATTTTCTATGTAGTTTGTGCTTCTGCTTTTACTTTCCTGGAATCTACTTTGTTCCTTACCGCATAATATATATATAGATGTTTCCGTTTCCCACCCCCTCGCCACTCTCCAAAAAATTGTATTTTGAAAAATGTTGCTATAAACATTATGATAAAAAAATATTTATGCAAGGTGGATATATTATTAAATAAAAATGCATATTTAAGATCAAAGTTTACATAAATCGAAGATAATTTTTTTAATCATAATAGCAGTACTACATGTTTAAAAATGTTTAAAACTCTTGCCTACAAACGTACATAAATTGTATTAAAAATACCATTATAGAAATACACAACATTTGGGCGATGGTCGATTTTTGAAAGTTATATAGTTATAATCATAACATGTGTCGACAATATCACAAAAATTTCAAATCGCATCGTCGTTATCGCTCAGAAACATTATACACCTACTCTCGTACTACGAAAAATTTAGGAAGGACGAATAGTATAATAATTATACGTATTAAATATTATTAAAACTGCTCCCAGTGACAAAGATTTGAAAGTTATACATATTATTACATATTATATGTTTTATTTTTATTCAGATAGTTTCACACTGAAAAAAATAATATAATCTTACTGAAGATTATAGTTTTTAATGATACAATATTATGGTAAACACAAAAATGCACAGGGCTCCACGTTACTCGAGTGGATAATAGGATCATGAATGGTATACGCTTAAATTTGGATTTCCTTAAACCACGACGATAACAGTCGATTAAGTTAATTAATTTTAAGATAAAGTATAATCGTTTCGCATAAACACGTAATTTAAAATTTTTTAAAGTGTTTATTAAAAAAAAAAAAAGAAAGTAATACGACGCTTACCGACTTATCATAATAAAACGATTTTTGTTAAATTCACTAACTAATTAATTTTAATCTACAACAAACATTAAAAGTATTATAATATAGATTTTTGAATAATTAAAAAGAAATAAAAATGCTGATTTTAGAGTCAGGTGAAACAAAATTTAAAAGATAGAGAGTATTACTGATAAATTAGATATTGATTTTGATTAGCTTAATATAAGAGAATTATAAAAATTAATTAAAATTTTTATAATTGTATTTTAGTATTTTATTTACAAAGATAAATCATAATAAATTCATTATTCATTAATAATATATCGTTATAAATATTATAAAGTTCATGAGATCAAATTCAAATTACAACTTTAAAAATATGTAGGTAAGTAGGCACCACTCAAATATAACATTAGGTGTCGAGTTAGTCACTATAATAGGTGTGTTAAATTTAAATTTAACGATATACCATTGTATATTAATATAGCGAATCTGAGTGAAAACGGCATATCACTCTATGAACCTCTATCACAATTTATTTTACAAAGTTATTAAAGTAATTTATTTTACTTTTAGTATTATTATAGGACGATATAATTTTTCTGAAAATATTGTATTTTTTATTATATTATTATTATTTAATTATTTTAATTGTGTAATATTATATTTATACCATATTATATATTAATTTAAACTTATATTACTCAAAGTTTAATAACATATTTCTGAAAGTACTATAAAACAGTAAAAATATATGTTTAGTATCTATAAATAGATAATATTTAAGATAAATCAAAAAATGTATTGCGATAATAAAATTCATAATAATACAAAATACACAAAGTTTAAGTTCCCGTGAATAATATTTTAATTTCTTATGCCTCATGAATAACTCAAAAATACTTAAGCAATTAAAAAAATTATAAGGTAAGTATAATGATAGTAATAATATAAAACTTGATGAAAATTTCAAGTATCTACATCAATCCGTTTTCGAAAAAAAAACAAAATCGATTTTGTCAAAAATTGGATTTGAGTAAAAATTCATGTTTTTCTAAATTTGTTGTTTGTTTTTTCTGATTAAAAGTTAGTGTCATTTTTTAGTTTGGTCTCTCTAAAGTAAAAACTAGAACCAATTTTATATCCAAAACCATCCCCAATACATTATTGTAAAATCAATACATTCATCGATCTGCTCAAAATTATTAATAATTATTAGGTATTAGTTACACTATAACTAATACGATAAAAATATATTTTAATTACAACATAATATCATTGAATTTTTAATCTTGATTTTTAATTTTTCAAAAATACTATTATAATTAGGTACTTGTATTCAGAAAGTAGTATACAATATTTGTATGCTCATAGCACTTTTCAGCAGGAGGATTTTTTTAATTTAAACGGGAATATCCCCTTTAAAGCCATTTTTTCCGTGTAACAAAAATCATAGGAATTCTAAAACACCATAATAAACTTAAAAACTTTTAAACTACACACTTTTGAACTTTAAAACTCTAAAAATCTCCCTATTAAAAAGTGCTGTAAACATACAAATTCCTAATACTAGGAAATTTCAATAGTTTTTAAATAAAATATTAACAACTCATAGTTTGTGTACAATAAGTAATTAATGTGATGATTACAAAACCAATCACTTGATTTTAATAAAGAGGGAGGCTATCTATTATTGATATAGAACCTTTCAGAACATGATAATATTTTTAAATAATAAGAACTAAATATGTATCAATAAAAGTAATGATATATATTATTTAAACATTTTTTCTCGATACTAATTAAGTAATTTTTTTTATGTAACATTTTAAAATTAGGTCGAACTTTTTAAAACATAAAAATATTAATTTACACAATACGTATTTAAAATAATAGACAAAAGACAATTTAATTTCTATACAAATGTTTTTATAATTTATAAAAGGAATTTCTATAATATTAAATATTTTTATCCAATTGTATTGTTGACAGTATTTTGATGGTGAAATAATTATTATTGTATGTACCGCATTATAGTTATTAAAATATTGAAGTCTGTATATAGCTTGTGTTAAAACCACTGAAATATCCCTTTATAAGCATATTGTGGTCTATTTTCACGGTTGAGTACCTACATAATATTATATAAAATAGGTTCGTTATAACTAATAATTATTCAAATGTGTATTCCTATTATCACAAAACGCTTCAGGAATTTGGGATAGTTTGATTATATTTTTTTCTATGGGAAATACAAGAGTTCGATAAGCAAAACTACTATTTTGAGTATTCAATTTCCTCTCTGGAAAAAATGTTTGAAAGAAAATCCACAACTATTTGCTATTTTACTAGTCAAACGAGAGGAAGACCCCACGACCGAATTAAATGACCTACCACCAATCTCTGCCACATCGTATACATCAAGCCAGAAAAATTCTAGTTATAACCTATATTTAATACTAATATTTTATCTTATTTAATATTTATTACTTAATTATATCTTCAACTTAATATTAGCACTTTTATCGCACTTACTAAAATCGTATATAAAATCTGGTTTATAAAAAAACTTAAATAGTTTAATGAAAAAAAAAGAGGTGAATAAAAACTTGGTCATTTCCATCTAGCTTTTCTATCGTACGATAGGTACTACGATTTTACTGATATTGATAGAGTCTGCTCAAACTCCATGTCCAGCTCCAGCCAGCGCCTGTTTCGTTTTAATTTTATAGGTAATAATGTGGATTTTTATTGTAGTAACTAGCACTGGTCTAGCAATGTAATGTTCCGGGTCGGGCAATTAGCGCTAATTGAGTCTTTACTTCCACGAAGGGAAGACTTTCGAAACTCAAATGAATGCGGAGCCTAACACATAGTAACACCAATAATGCCCTCAAAAATCCTAAATTGAAAAACATATAAATACATGGTGATAGTTATAAGTCTCGAGTAAAATTACTAAAAAACAACCAGTATAATTAATTATTGAAAACTGAGTAATTGATTTAATTTAAAATCAATCTCTACAAAACAACATGACACGTTTTTACGTCACATATTTATTTTTATAACAATAAAAAATCTATTTTTTTAATATAATTTTTTCGTAGAAAGATAAAATTACATATTTAAATGTGTGTTCAAAGTTTTCAGATATTTTCGCCCATGAAGGATACATTGTTCGTTTAGGTGCTTAAAAAAACGCGATAACGTTTATTTGCATGTTATGTGATAGTTTTAATAATAATAAATTGTTCCTCTTGAAGTATTCTCATACAATTTGGGTAATAGCCACTACCCACTATTTGTTGTTTTTATCATGTTTATTGTTGCAATATACATTATATACGTATACTGTTCACACAATTTAACACAAATAACAACAGTTTTGAATAACAAAATAATATTTTTATTCTATTTTTGTAACATTGAGAATCCATAGAAAATATAATTCGAGGTCAAAGTCTTTCGAGAAAGGTATTTTTTTAAGTTCAACAGGTTATAGAATTCAACCGAGCACTCTATGGTCATCTCTTTTACGTGCACATAACATGTGTACTAACTAGCTTTTAAATCGTCTCATTCGTTTTAAATTCTGAACGAAGCATTCGTAAGAAACACTTTTTCTAGTAGTAGAAAAGAGCCAAATATATATCAACATAAAAAATGAGTCCATTTGGCAACTAAACTCTCTCTAAACTCTCTAGAGAGATAATTTGTTATGCCCAGTGAATTCCTTAAATATTGAACATATCTAAACAGATATATATTTCACAAAATCGTAAATAAATTTGATGATATGATGTTAATTCAAAATGTGACTTAAACAATAATACACTCCTACATCCAGATGAGTAAAACAAGTTGTAGTTTCTATATTCAATAGATAGCTAGGTATACTTAATTAATGCTATACTTATTTTTAATGATTTCAGAAAAATATTGTTAAGTATTCAAATAAAAAATGCATACATAATTTATAAAAACAACAGATTCTAATTGATAAAAATTGATTTTAAATTAATAAAAGAAAAACTATTTGATATTATAATCTAAAAAATGATAAAAATGGAACTTCAAAATGTAAAAATTATAAAAAAATTAATAAAAAGTTTTTGATTTAATACTGTTAAGTTGGCACTAATGTTTAATGAAACTTTTGTTATAACATCATTAAATATATAAAAACATCTCATATCTGAAACTAAAACATTTTATAATTTAAATAAACATTATACACACGTACACAACTTATAGGTACGTTGTGAAATAAATGAAATAAATGTTTTATACTTACGTTTATTTAAATAATCCTTTTGGATTGTAAATAGTACGTAAGAATAATTTAAACACTAGTGAGTAGTGGTTCTAAAATTCAAATTTTAAGACTTGAATTAAATGGAATGTTTCTTAATTAATAAATTAAATAAATTAGTGTAGTTTATGCAATGCTAATAACTGCAGCTAAATATATTTATATTTTTCTATGACAATTTAATAAACTTAACCTTTTTTTTTTAGTTTATGGGTAGTTTTTAATAATTGATAACTTGTAAATTAATGAATTATGAATTACCCATTTGACTTAATTTTTAATACAATTTTATCAATATAATATATTGTAAATTATTATTCACTTCATTCGTTGGAGCGATAAAAGTAGTATAAAATGCAAAATATATTCTTGTAAATAATTTATTTTTTGTTTAAAATTGATACTTATTTACCCAAGACTCCATGAAATTTGTAGGATTAAATTAAATTATAATAGGTACTGTTAAATATTTGAATTTATTGAAGAATCAAAATTATTACTCATTAGAACGTTCGAATATTTTGAATAATCTAGAACTCACTGCTTTACATATCTCTCTTATTCTTTCCAAAGATAGAACGCTGGTATTTTTTTCTTCAAATTATTGTACCAAGTCAGAAGTCTAGGTAATTGTAATAAGTATAATATTAAGTTGTTATAAATCAATTTACAAAAAATTTTGTACCCTTCGCGATATCTATTAATAATGTCTTTAGGTACTTAAAATAAATCTAAACATTTTAAAATGTTCATTGTATACAGTAAACATAATGTGTGTAGTGGCAAAAATGAGTAAGTCCCTATAAGTATTATTTATTGAATTGCTACAAAATAATTAAAATTATTATTATTCAGTTAAATATGAAATCTCATCAATATTGTCAAGTTATTAAATATCGAAAAATAAAAATTGTGCTTATAATTGTTATTTTTAAGTTTCTGTGAGAAAAATTTATGTGAAACCTTGAGTTAAATTTTCTAGCCTTAACTATTAAAAGTTTATAAAACTTAAATTAAAAAAATAATTTTCAAGCTTTTTATTCTTAAACAAAATATATTATATATAAAATCACAAGAAAACTAAAAAATTGTTTGGGATTAAATTGTTTATAAAATGTATTTAATGTATTTATGAGCCATACATCATGAAAATTATACCATATCTTGAGAACGCTAATATAAGTATTAGGTAAAAAATTCGAATCTGCACAATAACTCATTTTTAAATTACAATAAAAAAACAAAATCACATTTGCCAATAACTTACTTTTGTGTATAATTATTATTTTTTCATTTATTCCCTTTTTTTATTTCCGATTATTTTAGTAGCACTATTTTTAAAGTGGAAATTAAACAAAATTTATTAACAGAAACTGCTCTCAAAGTCGAAGATTGAAGCATATTTACTGATCCTAAAGATAATGTAAAAAATAATATAAAATGCACGCACTCTCCGTCTGTCCACTCAGAATCTAAAATGCAAATTAAATATACTTGATTTAAAACTCTAAGTACTTAGATGTTAAACAGATTAATGTCTTTATTTGAATTTCGGAATTTAAGTAAAATATTTGTTTGTTCAAACAATTGAATTAAAAATGGATATAATGAAAAAAAACATTAATTATCTACTTCAAATGAACCGAAATTCTTTCATTTCATATTCCTCCACTAATGGTACATCATGCACAAGTAAAAACTGTATGTGCTTCGTCGACCGCCTTCTGCGCTTTATAATCTCTAAATACATACATTGTACAAACCTTTTTAGACTATGGTAGAACGATTTTTCGTCAGCGGTGGCCAAGAACCCCTTGGTGTAGTTTTTTTTCATTGTCACCCTGTTACGTTTTAATTACTAGACGCGACAATTCCTACTTAAGCCTACGGAAAAATTAAAAAAAACATACCTAAATCACTAAGGGAAAAAACCATTGTCAGTTATTTTTTTAAATATTAGTTGAAAAATTCTAGGATTTTGACCTTTTGAAAATAATATACTTACTAGAGGGGAATATTTTTGATCTGTGAAATATACCAGCAATAATAACTACTATTTTACTATCATAAGTACTTAGTATTTTGTTTTTAAATGTATATTCTTTATTCTTATTTAAAACAGCATAAAAATAACAGTTTTATACACGCTATTATTAGATTAGATTAAGTTAACCTCATAGTTATTAATTATATTACTTCATATAACTTTTCTATATTAAATTTTTATTTTTTATTTAGTAATACCATATTTTTTTTTTTGTTTTTCTAAAATATTTTGATAATAAAAATACTAACTCTGTAATTTAAATAATTATTTATGTGCGGAATACAAGAATTTGTTATATGAATATGATTAAATAAAATTTACAATGTTTGTAAACTGTAATTATTTTTTTTATTAGTTTAATAAAAAAAAGTCTAATAATACAGATTAATAAATTTTAAATATTTACTGGAAATATATTTGAATCTCAATAACTGTTTTCCCGAATTCCTGTAGTTTGTACTTACTTTATAGTAATTAGAGAGTTAAAAGAGTATTTGTTTGTTTCAAGTTTTAAAAGTACAACTTTATTACGTAGTCTTTTTTATACATGATATTTTTCCACTAATGGTTTTTATTCATAAATATTAAATAATACATTAAAAAATTGTAAAATTGGTGTCTAATATGATTGGGATATGTCACATGTATTATTATTTATTTTTATTTACTTGTCATGAAAATATAATTTTTTTTTTGTTAATAAAGTAACTTGTAGAATTAAATTATCACTTTAGTTGACTTAGACTTGAAATTTTAACTGAAACATTTATTTACGTCTACATAATATATGAATTATCACCTGGCAAGAATAATTCAGCCTTGTAATTTTTGTCCAAGTTAATTTCATGGATTTTATGGTCATTATAATATATACGTATTTAATATCTACAAACATTAGCTTTCTAATTTATCGTGCATAATATTTATTTTAAAACTGTTTTGAACTAGAAAAATAATACAAATAGAAATCGACATCAAATTGGCAGAGGTTGAAATTAAATGAATAAACATATTTTTATTAGGTTTTTAAGAACCCTATATTTGATTTTATACTTGGCTCAGTGTCAAACGTATCAACGAGATCTACAAGTTCTTATTATTTTATTATGATCATGTTCATAATATATATAATATATTCTACACCACAAAGGAAATGTGTGGTAGGTATATACGATGGAACAAATATATAACAAATTAGTTGGCTGTAGGAATCAGTCAAGTATATCAAGTATAAACTTATTCCAAACGCTTAATATGCTTGTTTTTATTATTTATTTGAAATATATTACGATATTATGTTTAACACAAACATTGAGCAACATTTATGATGAACATGTTCAATAAAACAAAACACTTGAAGAAGAGACCATTTAGTAATATAAGCTCGAAATTATTAGTTCACTAAACTTTTTCTATAATAAGTATGTGAGCCAATTTATTTTTAATCGGCAGTAGATACTTTGTGGTAATATGAGAAAAGACATTTTGTTTTACGAAGTTTGTGTAGTTTTTAATATTTTGAGTGGAATCTTTTATAATGATTTTTTCAAGTTCGTTAATTCTGAGATATTTTAAATCTTTGGTAGTATTTGTCATGTATATCAAAAGACACCTTTAATATGTTTTAAGCTATAAGATGATCGAATGATCACTAAAACACTACATTTTTAAAATAATTATTGATTAAATAAATATTTATGTTTGGACAAATTTATTACATAATACCTAAATCTATATTCTATATAGATTATGTAAATCTCACTAAGATTATAATACCTGTAAAGTAATTTGTAAAAAAATTTGAATTTAATAAAAATGTAGTTGGATTTAATTAATACCTATTCTGCGTTTTTTTTTTTAAATATATATTTTTCACTCTTTACGAAACATAAACTGTTCTCCTATATTTAAGTTTTTATTTATCACAATATATAAATAACTTATTTTAATTAATTAATTTTAAATAATAATAATGACAATAATACTTACTCTGATAAAAAAATTTAAAAAACATCATTTGGTTGCAAGTTGAATCTATCCAACTGTTGTTTTAAATTATAAGTTGGTGTAATTATAAGTATTTTTAATTTCTTATTAATTACGTATATAATGTACAATATAATTTAATGTTTTTATTGTAGCTATTATGAATTATGATGTGAAAAGTGTCAAAAAACACTAAAAAATGATCACGTCTAAGTTCTTCTGTAAATAATATTATTCGTGTATTATTTATAGACACAGAAATTGATAATTTATTAATAATATTTAATACAAAAATATATTGAGTAACTAAAAATATTGGTGAGCGACCTTAATGAAGTTTTTACATTATAAAAAATATGATATTATAGTATGTGAAAACCGATATCTATAAAAATAAAATAAAAATAGTATTATACAATTTTTTTTTATGAAGTTTAATAAAATTATTACTAATGCTTACTGAAACAAATACAATACTTCATACTCTCTAATGGTATAATATATAATAATATTTATTATTTACAAGAATAAATTCTCTGTTTATTTTTGCAAAACCAATTATAATACTTTAAGGATCAATTTAAAATTATATAATTCTTCAAAAATTTAAAACAATAATTAAAAGTAAATTTAAATAAAAATGTGTGTGAATGTAAAAACAAATAATTTTTTTCTAGGAATATTTACCATTTGTTTATCGCAAAGTAAGTCAATTTAATCATTTAATCATATTGGTACATTTCTTTTTATATTTACACA
Organism: Schizaphis graminum; assembly: GCA_020882235.1. Classification (NCBI taxonomy): domain Eukaryota; kingdom Metazoa; phylum Arthropoda; class Insecta; order Hemiptera; family Aphididae; genus Schizaphis; species Schizaphis graminum. The sequence goes on from CM037032.1 coordinate 66,784,449, forward strand.
AGCATAACATACCTACCCATTGATAAAATCTAAAGTGATTATAAATTAAAATTAGACATTTAAATTGGAATACCATAAATTAATTTAGTATACTATTGAAAGTGATGAATTGCAGAGATCATGGTTTAATTTATTTAAATATGAAAAGGAAGTAATAAACAATATTTGTCATGTTTTTCTCGAATATAAAGCATTCCCTTTGTATACCAATCATAATTTTACGAACTTAAATATTATTATTTATGTTGTTATAAATATGAAATAAAGAATTATAGCTTTTATTAATATTGCAATAATTTTAATTACCATTTGATATGATTTTTACGAACAATATTGAACAATTTGAATATTGTCATGTAAATTTTTCACCTTTTTTTTTTTTTTTTAATATAATAAATTAATAACTGTTATTTTAATTTTAAACAGTGAACAAAATAAATTATTAAAAATGTAAATTATTATTTTTAAATTAATTGATTGATAAATATAATCGCATGCACTTTGGAACAATTTTTTATGAAAGCAGTGGGTCCCATTCACATTTTTTTACATGTCGATGTCACTTATTAATTTCATTATACTATCCTACAACATTTTAAGGCTAAGTTATATGCCTTATGTGATTCGGTGACAAATTTCTACACTTGTTCAAGTGGTTGTTTTTTTTCTGAGCGTCATACAAATCACTATTCGTCATCATGCGTCTTGAGACTTGACAAATAATATTTAGTTAATGAGATATAACCATATGCATATATAATAATAAAGTATAATTTAATATAGGTAATACAATGTCTAAACTAGCCATTTTTAATTTAAAATTCCTATGCAGAATATTTTTATTTTCTGAGTACTTTGATGAATGCAAATTGAATTTGGAACAAAAAGCTAATAAGTTATATAGGTACTTATATGTACCTTATTATACCTATATTTGTGCCTTACTATAGTGGGTTATTTATTTTAACCACCCATGCATGGCTTATCGTCATATACCAATAAATTGCTCAATTTACTCGGTGAACTTTCTCGTTAAATTTTAACTTTTTCGGGAATAACTTAATTAAGAGTGGGATTAAATAGTATAATTTATCGTCACTTTGAAAACCATATCGATGCCTGCAGACATTATGTTAAAATTACGTTTTAAATAGATGATCTGCATATTATTATTAATATTACCGTTTATTGATGGGTTAAATATAATAAAAGTGTAAAAAGTGTAGGTATAACTAACTTTACACAGCTCATCGCAAATAATATAAATTGCCAATATTAGTACCTAGTACTCAACTGACCGTTTACAATAGAGTAAATATGAAAAGGAACGTTCATCCAATAGTTAATACCTATAATAATATAATAACCGTTATCCTTTGGGACACCCTTAAATACGATATTGAATAGATATATAACGGACGGTTGATAATACACCTATATAGCATATTATATTATACATTTTATACGAAGTTTATGTTATTAATACGTATGATGTAATGTGTATCTAGTCATTGTACTATGTTAGTCTAAAATTTACTTTAAACAATAACTACAGTTTCCTGCATTACGTAATCCGATTATATTTTTTCTTATTATTTAGGTCAAAACAACGATAAAAGTATGCAAATTACGATTATTTATACATATTTGTGTAGATATAGGGAAAATAATAATTAAGTAATAAATGTATTATAAAATATATAAGAGGAATACGAGCTTAATTTGAACTAATGGTGTATAATAGTTAACATCCCAATTACTTATAGTGAAAAAAGTTGTTTTTATTATTTGAATTTAAAAGCATTTTATGCTTTAGAGTAGGAAGTTTTTACTTTTAAATCTGAACAGTTTTCTTTGTGGTTGTTACTATTTTTTTTCTTAACATGGCAACTTTTTATAAAACACTAGTTTCTATTTAACTTAGATGATAATTTTCGATTTCTTGTAAAGTTATGTGTTTAGTATTTTAATAATCGGGTTCAATACACGGGAGTAACATTAGTGGAAACTTTCGTTTTAAAACTTCAGTACACCTTAGAAATATTTATGATTATACGCTAACTTAAAATACGACAAAGTATATTGGGAATTATAAGGCCAAATCCATGACATAAATTATTGCACGTAACTATAGAAAATGTGAAATTTTGAAGTATGAAAATATAGAACAGCAGAGATTAAATTTTTAATAATTGTAACTTAAGTACTTCAATTGAAAAACTTGAAAATTCTTAATACTTATGATATATTAATAATACACATAGGTACTTATTATTGTTGATATATCCTATGTTTTAAACGTATATTAAACCATGATGATCATTATTTATTGAAATTGGACTACATTAATTGGATGATTCAATACGTAATAATTTGTTTTTTTATTATTAATTTGTATAACTAACATTACTATTTTTATTATAATAACTGTCATATTTTTCTTTGGGATGGCAGTTAGATTTTATTAAAATGTTTAATATTAAATGCATACAATATTTACGTTGACTTACATAAAGATATAGTAAGAATATATTATTTATTTTCGAATGCATGGTAACAACAACTTTTGTATTTAATATAATATACAAAATAGATTCTAAAATATGCATAAAAATATGTATGTACATGTAGATCTTTAAATAATTTACTCATAAATCATATTCTACATTTATTAAAAATTACAATGAATTTCTCGAGATAAAATTATTGTCTAGGATATATCTATTATAATATACTTATTGCAATATTATAATATTTATGATAATAATTAGTAATATAATATTAACAGACACTAGTGGGTATATCGGTAGGTGACGTTGATACATATTTTTATAACATTTTTAAATTATTAATAAATATTGTTAATTAAATATGTATCTTGTTACATAATATAATTCCATAATTTGATGATTATGAAATCGTTTTTTCATCAAACATTAAATTTATATTTAAACAATTTATTTATTAAATAAACAAACTGATTACATGATTTGAAGTAATTTTAAGTTTACAAAATATTTTACGATTAAACTTAAATATTAGTATAAATGTTTTAATAATAATTATAACTTCAAAATCAACAACTAATATAATGTATTAATAATTTTTATCTTTTATAAAATAATATTATTGTGTATATATTCAAGAATAGGCTTTTTAGTTTTAATCTTATCTTTGGAAATTTTTTAATTAATAATTATATTAAAATACCTTAGTATTATGCGTTCGACAGTTTTCTTCTAAATGCAAAGAGAAAGTAAATCGATTAAGTTTTTAAGACATTATAATTTGTCAGGTAAATACATTTTAAATTATGTTAACACTTTAAACACTAGATAAATGAGATTATTTAAGGATTTTATTTAATTCACTGCTATTTTAGCACTAAAACGTTTCTGGTTTATGTCTTATTGTCTTTAATGTTCTCAATATTCCAAGCATTTTAATGACTTTAATATTATTTACATCAAAAAATGTCTAATGATGATAGTAGAATAAAATTGTCGACGATATCTATCAAAATATTCATTAAATTATCATTTTGGATAATTTTTTCATTCATAGTTGTGTAATAGCTTAAATATTTTTAATAAAACCTTCCAATATAATTTCAGACGAAAAAAATAGATCTCAATTCCAGTTCTCTTGGGAATTTTTAATAACAAAGAAAAAATATAAATAACCAAACAATTCGATTTAGTCATCTGATATTAAAATGTATTTTATAGAATGATTATAAAAAATTAACAAACATGCGTGTCTTTTCATAGGAAAATAAATTTATAATAATTTATAATTCTATACAATATAATTTTAAGGTTAACTATACAACCTAATAACAAGTATTAATGTAAATATTTTTTTTCAGAAGCAGTGGAATACCATCACGTTTGAACGAAGTACAATCAACGGTTAGCGATTCTGATGATGAGGAAATCGACGGATACAAGGAGTCAAAGACGCAAAAATATTTAATATCAATGATCATTTCGTATGCTGTGTGTTTGTGTCCACTAATGATTTTAAGGTAATTTAAACATATTGGTTTTAAAAGGTTGTAATTGAGACTTCAGTATACTTCAAGTCTCCAAACAAATCAACTGAAGTAAAATAGATTTTTTATTGAACTATGCAGTAGGATAATAGTTTATGGAAAATAATTTAATGACTCTTTTAGACTTGTAAGTATAAATATATTATTTGAAAATCCTGTGTATGAATAGTTATAGTAGGTATTAGTAATAATAATATTAACAGTATTTCTCACCAAATTTAATTTAATTTTACCAACACATATTTTCCATTTAAATTCTGAGAATACGGTGAAATAAATAATTCATAGAAGTATCCCTTCGAGCATTGTTTGGAAACAATAGTATCGGGAGTTTTAAACTTTAATATGTGTATAGCATTCCATGAGTTAAAACTAATAATAATAGGTTTTTATTAATGTCTACTACAATAATTCCATCAATGAAAAACGCTTGAATCTCCAAAGGGATTATCCACATTCACGTCGAAAATACAGGAAAAATATCACGCGGATAATCACCTAGCTTACTTCACTCGAAACATATTATGATTCATAAGTTACATATTTCGTTTCATGGACACAACTTTCATAGCTTTATTGCATAATTTAAAAATTCAAATATAATAAATATAAATCACAAAAATTGAAGTTAAAATGCTTGAAATTTCAATACATAATTTCTTATAGATTGTTCTTATAGTTCTTATATAATCATACAAATCTAGATAACACACATAATATGCACAATTCTTTTTTTAAGACATATTAAGTTAAATTTTTTGTATGATATAATAAAAAAAATTTATATTTCTCATCATTATATTTATAATTCTAGGAAAAATGAATCTTTTATATCATAAGTGTATTTATTTTTCTAATAGAAATATTACAAGTAAATGTCCTACTATTTCCTATATAATACTTTTAATTTAGGAAATTAATATTAAATAAAAATGTCACACCAATATTTATTTTGACGTCATGTATGATTATATTAACATTTATTTTTTTTATTAAAGTCTATTTGTGTAGTTTATATAAAAAAAAAGAAGTTACAAAATAACCATACTCAATGTCCATGTTATAATAATTTTTGCGAATGTTTCAAAAAGTCAATGTTGTCTTCTGACGTACACATATTTTTTTTAACCATTTTATTTAATTTAAATGTATTTAAAACTTAAACATAAAATAAATTGTGTTATTGTAACTATTATTTTATTTTTTTTTGATTGCACAAAAAATATTTATTAAGTAAAGAGACATAAATGTTTTAGATTCTGAACGGAGTAATGAATGTATTGATTTTACAATGATGTGTGTTTTTTTTTTTGTTTTTGTGTCTGTGTACAGCATAAAAGTCAAAATAATGCTTCAATTTCAAACTTTGGGGGTGGTTTCCGATGGCAAAGTGGATATCTTTGGTGCATTATAGAGGTCAAAAGTAAAAATTTTCCAATAGTTTTTAAAAAAATCGAGAAAAACAAAAAAAAGACAGAAAAACGGGAATTTTTACGTAAAATCAGTTTTCGACCAAATCGATTTTTTAATTTTTTATATGGTTGTAATTCAAAAACGAATCACTGTAAATACTTGAAATTTTCACCAAATGTTTATGTTGGTGTTATATTTTCAAAAAATTTTGACTTTTTTTTGAGTTATTTATAGACCACTAAAATATTCGATTTTTATGAGAATTTTTTTTTTTAAATAACGAAAAAATTTTTTTTGGCAAACCAAAAAATCTTGAAAATTCAATACAAGGTTTCTTATAAGTTGTTTATAAAGTGATAAAAAAAAATCCGAAATCGTAATCACAATTTTTTTTAATAAGTGCTTAAAGTTCGGATTTATACGAAATATGTCAAAATTGCGAAAATTTGGGAGTAATTTTGTGGTTGAAAAATCGTAAAAATTTTTTCTTTCACAACTAAGTTTTGAAAATTTGGTACAAGGTTCTCAATAAATTTTTCTTCAATTATCTGTAAAAAAAACTCGACCGGACTACGACAAAAAATTTTTAGGAGTGTTTGAAATTTAAATTTTTACAAAACCGCGTTAAATAACGGTTTAACCTCAAACGATTTTTGATATTTGTTGTTATTCAAATAGTTTAAGTCGTAAATACTTGAAAATTTTACCAGTTATTTAGATTGGCATTTTCTTTACGGGATTTGATTTTCAAAATATTTGGCTTTATTTGAGCTATTTATAGACAACTGAAATTTTCAATTTTCCTAAGAATTGTTTTTTTTTTTGAAGTATCGATAAAAATTTTTTTGGTGGAGTCAAAATTTTTGAAAAATTAATACAAAATTCCTCATAAGTTATTCTTATGGCGATAAAAATTTTTTAAGAATACATTGTGTTTAAAGTTTTAATTTTAATTTGAAATCAAAAATACACGTGTAAAATAACGTTTTACTACTAAATAATTTTCGATTTTTGTATTTTTTAAAAAATTACCAAACGTAGGATCTTGAGACTTTTACTTAAATGTTTGAATTTGTTTCAAAATAGAATATATGATAATATTTAAATATAATATATCCTAGACTGACTAATCATCTCCGTTCAGAATCGTTTTTCGTATACAATGATTATACCTATCATTGCATTCAAATTTAACATACCCTAGTCCGAGGTCCACCCCACCTCCTAATGTATAGCAAAGCGATACTCACTTACTCGCTTTTTTTAAATTATATACTAAATTTCCGAGAATTTTTTCTATTGGTCTCCTCCTACCCAATTAGATAAAATTTTATTTTACTATAAACCGCTCTAAAAGTGTAAGATTAAAGCACTTTTCCTACTCAAAACGTGATGATATAAAATAATTTTAAAAATATCAAATCATTGTACAATCAATTTGTTTGTCACTTCGCTCTAAATCTATAACTACTTGATATAATAAATGTACAATTTACTACAAAAACACAAAATAAAAATATATTATTCAAAATTTTGCTTAATGCATGTATTGTATTAATAAAGTTGAATACCTATATTGAACAACAACGTACTATGTTCTTCGGAAATAACATTAAAATAAAGAAACGTTGATATATTGTGTTATTAAACACAATCGTAAGTCCTATGATATTAACATCTCGTAGGTCGTAATATATTATTTTATATTCATAAGGAAGCATCGATAATAGTTTATAGAGAAGAAAAAAATATAACATAAAAAAAGCATACGAGGCGTTTAGTAACCAATATACTTAGTGTTATGTCCGACAACAGTTTCCGTACGATGGTTTAACGACCGTACAATGGTCAACGGCAATACATTGCATGTGTAAGTCCGTCGTAGAGAGTTTATCGGTGCACACAAATTGCTTCTTTAATCTATCTAAATTGGTTTTATTTTTCTATTATAAATTAATATCTCATTATATTTAATCGTATTACAAAAATATCAGTTATTTTTGTAAGTTGTCATCTAAAACCTTTCATTATCTAAATGAATAATAATTGTATTTTAACAACAATAGTTTTTAAAAGTATTTCTGAACGATGTTGCAAGTAACGACAATTATAAAAAAAAATAATAAAAACCTGACTTAACCTTATAATATTTCGTAAAAACATTACAGATTGGCGAAACTCGAAGTGTCTGAAACGTACGAGAACAGTAGACACTTCGATTTAACGTTCATGATATGCGTTTGGCTGGCGTTCGTACCAACAGTCACCACTCCGCTGCTGTTTGTCGCATGGAATTCAGACAGGTAAGTACATCACGAGTGAGACATTCAAAACCGTTAATTTTTCATAAGTTAAATCTACAGTGAATTCTACACGTTCTTTTTTTTTTAAATATTTATCGTCTAAGGACCGGCGGATAAAAGTCACGTATATTCATTATTAATTTAAAATTAAAATAACCCTAAAAAAATTGTGTATATTTTAGTTGGTTTCTAAAATTTTAAAATTATGAAAAAAAAGTAATAACAAATAAACTAATCAATAGAAAGAAACTTCCATACTAAATAATCTTGATGTAATCAAATAAATCAATATGTCGTTATTAATAAATCTAAAATATTAAACTAAATGTATCTCACTGTACGTTGGCCAGTGAAACCTGTTGCTGCAAATCCTCGGTAATTATTTTATTCCCACGGTGTCAACATATTATTTGTTTAGTGAAAGCCTGCTTATGACAGACAGAAAACAAACATGAAAACTTTCATATTTTGTATATTAAAATGGATATTTTAACATAAATTAATAATATTGGCTCTATCGATAGCTGTCAAGTTTCTGTTACGCGTGGTTTAATATGAACAAGGGAGAAGGACAACTATAATAGTTTTAATTTATTTTACGCATTTAGTCGCTCTAGTTTAATAATAATTTAATTATTTATAATAATTATATTATTTAATAATAAGCTTCGATCACCATGCTTAGACCACCCCACTTATGCTATTCTATTATGTATCTGGCTATTAGATGTGTTTGGGGATCAATTCTTGGATTTCAGTTTTATTAATATGTCATATTATATAATATCAACAAAAAGTCGTTTCAATATTTTCTAGTACCGCAATCATGTTTCAGTTATTTTCTATAGCTAGATCGAATTAAATCAATATTTTTGGCTGACTTTTTGAAACCATTAAAACTTCTCATATCCAACTTTGAATATGAATATTTTTTTTCTAAAATATTAATGACCTACATTGGTTCCCAAATGTTCAAGTTAATAACACATGAAAGGGTTAAAAACGAATGGACCTCTTAGCCAATACTCCTCGTTAGAACGTATATATTATAAACGTTTGTACTTTAGTCACGTGGACCCAATCCGCCCTCGTCTCATCATTATTCATTTTAATTAAACATTGTGTATTGTTTTCACAGTAGCACCAAGGATCGAATCAGGAGTTATTTCAAAAGGACAAAGGTCACAGCGGAACAAACGACCAGGACCGTGTCGACTGAGGGTCTAGCTGCCCGCAATTCGATTTATACGGTGCAGGAGAGCATTCCAGCTTAAACACTTCGACCAACGGAGTCGTTTTACATTAATTTATTATGAAAACATAACAGAACAAACAATAAAATTAGCATTAATGAAATAAAAACAAAACAGAAAAAAAAAGCATAACAAAATTCACACATTATTTAATACGAATAGCTGACACCGTTGCCTGAAAATTGAAATTTCGACACGTCGGCGGCCGATGAGTAGTATACTCCCAGCGGGTTTTGCGGCAATTGCTGCTGATTGGCCAACGCTCCACTTTGTTGCTGGTACAAGCTCAAGTTCGGCTTCTGTTGCTGCGGACCCTCGGCGGGCGCCTCGTTAACCGGTATGGTTGCCGGTCTGAACAGTGGTTTCTCCACGGTTTGGTAATACTGCTGCTGTTGCTGCGATTGCTGTTGCAGTGGTTGCTGCTGCAATTGCTGTTGGTATTCACTGCTGTATTGCTGCGGTGACGCCGCCGGCTGATAGTAGTCCCACGCCGACAATTGCTGTTGCTTGTACGGCGACTGGAGCTGCTGCAACTGCTGGAGCTGGAGCTGTTGTTGCTCCAGTCTAGCCTGCTGCTGCTTCTCCAAGGTTTGTTTCTGCTGCGCCGGATAGTAGTACGGCTGTGTTGGGTAGTTGTACTGCTGTTCCGGATATTGTTGGTAAACGTCACCGGCGGCTAACGACTGTTGCGCTGCGTCGTTCGCGTACTGTTGTTGGGCGGCTGCGATTTGCCTGTCAGGGGTCACCGGTCTCCGGTAAACCACACCGAACTTTTGGCACATGCACATTCCAGTCAATTGCAACAAAACCTGCGCATAGAGGAATCGGAACAAAAAATTAATAAATTTAACATAATATAATAATCGTATGCATTTAACTTTAATTGATTTAATTTAGGTGTCCCCCTTCCTTAGCCCCTCAAAAAAAAAAGTTCCAAAACTCATCCCGTTTTCGCAGCCAAGTGAAATGTATTCAGTTCGTACGAAAAGTTTTTCCACTGACAGTATAAGTCCATGCGAAAACGCTGTTGCAGTGCTGCGGATGACAAGATGAGTTACGTAGTGTCGTATTTACTATTGCGACACGCTACCGTTATTTATATTATTAGTTATTATAATTACTAAATGAGAGGTCGCCGGCGTGTTCCAAAGGCAATGTGAAATTTAGCTTCTTACAATTGATTTTTTACAAAATCATAATATCATATGCAACAAAAAAATGGCTGTTTTTGTAGTTTTAGTTTTATTTTAACTATAGTTATGGAATAAAAAAAAATCATAAATAGGTGGTAACATGTGGATATTCTCCATTTAAAATTTAAGTTATTTTTATGAATAATGTATATGTTAATTTTGTATATTCCATTATTATATTATTAAATTAGATTGAATTGATACATTTATAATATATAATTGTAATTCTTAGGGATAATGTTAAAATGTATTCAAAACAAAATAAAAATTGTTTATATAGTTAATAGATTTAAGATTACATTAATTTCTACACTACATACATACTTATTTATATTATTATAATTATTAAGTACATATTTTCGATTATACAACTGCATAAAGGTGTGATCATTAAATTGTAAAACGCTTTTAATGATCTATTCTCAACGTAAGTACCGTGCAGGACTTATTCTATACAAAATGGTATAATGTCAACTTTAATAAGATTATATAACTACATAGTTTATTTTCGAAAAAAACTAATTTAGTTGAAAGAACTTTAATAAATGTTAATATTATTTTATACAATTATATATATAAAATATATATATTATATATATACATTATTTTTTAATTTTTTTTTTTTTTTGATTTGCTGTGTTTGTACACGAATAACATAGCGAATAATTTTTGTGAACGAAAAAAAAAACAGGAAGTGACAACGGAATGGTACAGTTGTACCGTGCATGATTTACAAGAGTTCGTTAAATTAAAAACGTAGCGAATAAAAATTGTTTACTGCGCAATATGGGGAACTCATTATTAGGAGAGCGTTGATTTTATAATTTAATTGAAACGATTTTTCATTCGGAAAACATAAATGTTATATTTCTATTTAACACAACAGTCGGTTGTTTTCAGCGTAAATGTCCACAAAGAAGATGATCATTATCGGTCAAAAGCGAATATTAGTGCATGGTTAAAATAAATATAAGGATAATACATTATAATATAACCTATAATGTATTATCCTTAGTTATATTTTTACGTTATTAAAATTGGAACAAGTGATGAATGGTAACAAAAAACCAAACATAAAAACACTTACACATATTTACGTATTATTAAAATAACGGCTTTACTCACCAAAGCAATGTTCAACTTGGTCGAACCCATACTGTTACAGGTATACACTAACCGTCGTCAGGAATTCGATAAGATTGGTGCACGCGGACGCGTACTCGCAGATAATATTATTCCGTCAAAATTATAATAATATACCTAATATAATATCAACGATTGTATGGTGACCGTTTCGCCGCGTAAACACTACTAAGTACTAATAGTGTAAATACACTATAACAACAATAATAATTATATGAAATCGCCCAATCGCGGGAACGGTCGTGTTCGGTATAATATAGTACGTACGTATGCACCGAATTAAATGTCATATACCTTTGTGGTATCTATAATATCATAGCGACGTGTTCGGACGTTAAATCGAAAGTGTGCCGGTGACGTCGGAAGACCAAACATTTATAACGGACTGAAGCACACACACACTCGCAGCTGTTGGCCACACAATACATTATTGCACTCAATAAATCTGATCACGTTTTATCCAATTATCGTTTATGCGCACGGCGAGTTAGTAATAAAAATAACGTGTGCATATATATCACACGTACCTCCTATTCGCCTATATAATGCCGGGTAGAATTATTATTATATTACTACGATGACGACATTACAAATTATTATTATCATTACCGTTGGTGTTATGTGATTTCACTCGGAAATCAATTAACTCATTCCGGTCTCGTGCCCTGCACGCTCACACTCGGCTGTTCTCCTTTACATCATCCAAAGTTCCCCACATTTCCGTACACACCCGCCCATCGAAAATGTGCATTTTATATTATATTATACGTCTGGCTCGTACGAAATCGATTGTTTTCGCCACTTTCTGGTTTGTGCTTTTTTTCTGTCTTTCTTTTTTTTTTCTTTGCCACCCGTGGTGATAGATTCGCGAGATTTCACTTTTGGAACGTATGCGAAAACTAATCGCCCACGACGACCGAAATCGGATTGGACGCGATCCCAAAGTTTGAAAGAAATCTATTATTATATATATGTGTGTGTATCTATTGTGTCGTACGTTTTTACGACCACTGATAAATGGTATTAATTAATTGGACTACATTATGTTATATTATTATACGGGAAGCGTTTGTAACAAGAGCCTTTTTTTCTTTTTTATTATGAAATGAAAGAGAGAAGACGAAATAATTACCTATTTAATTAAATAATTTGTTTGTTTATCACATAATTACATGCAATTAATTCAATTTTGTTAAAAAAAAAAAGGATAACTCGTGATTCCTGAGCTGGCAAAAAATCATGCCGGTGTCCATTAAAATATATTATCACCGACGATTTCAAGTTATTTTAGCGTTCATTATTGTTATTATCTGATGACTGTAAGTTGTAGTGTCGTGTACTTGTGTTGATTAGGCCTGTTTACATTGTTTAAATGAATCTATATTTTGTATCATATCAATTATAATTATAAAAAACATTGTTATATCCATATACATAAACTTATTTCATATTATGGTTTACGTATTTCAATTCAGTAATGATAAAAAAAAAAAGTTTTGAATTGTTTTTAGTTTTTGGAAAGTTAAAATGAAAATGTATTTGATCATAAATAACAATAAATATTAATTATATACATATAATAAATTGCGTGAAATATTATTACATAATAGTCGGAGCTATAAAATCTACAAACGGGTTACAATACTTCGGCCAAACTGACATGCATACAGATATCGCTGCGATTATATCAAAATAACGATGGCTGTTGGGTAGCAATGTGTATTGTGTAAAGCATCAATGGTATTCAACGATTTAGATTATTTTTTTTTCTGCAATGTTTTATTTCTGTCCCTAAATAACATTTACCGTCAAGATACGGTACGAACGAATTTATTTTGGTGTTATTTATTCATCTTAATTTAAAATTCCAGTTGAAAGGATATTTTTAAAGGGTTAATTAAGCAAAATCTCACGATGCCTATAACTAAACAATCGAAAATCAGATTAGCAATGATTAATAAAATTAAAAAGGATTTAATTAAGGGTATTTTGATTTACGCAATAATTAACGCTCTTCGCCGATCTTTTGTTTCAAATTCGATCGGTCATATATAATGTACTTAACTATAATAAGGTATTGTGACGACAAACAACCGGATAGATGTTTGAGATGAATTAATTTGTGCGAATTAAGGAGGAATCCGAAATCCTTCAGTACATCATCGTCTTTTCAAGTAAGATTTTTGGTCAAAATAAATACGTCTGAGTGTTAGTTGAAAAGAACGTAGACAAAAATAAATGAAAAAGTATCGATTTTTCGTAACTATAAATCACTCTTAATAGCGAGCGTGACTATACAGTTAACATATACCTATACAACTGCAAAAACGGTTCTATTAGACTCTTTAGTTTTTGCGCCACTTCAATAATGTACGTTAAACATAAATTCCTTGACCTTCGGTTAAGACTAAAAAAGATCAATCATCGAGAGTATAGGTAATGTACATGGATAGAAAATATAATTTATGGGTAAACATTATTTCAGGCTGATAATCGACTAATGCCACTATATTTATCACTATATTCATCTAAATATACATCATGCAGTAGGTATTGCAAAGTATACTCATTAAAAATATTCAAGTACAGAATAGATACAGATAATCACTTTGAAAAGTATTTAAAATGCTTATACTTCAAAATTTATTTCTAAATGCGGTATCTACTAAATACTCCATATTTTTTTTATGAAATGTTAAAAAACTTATAAATTAAATTAATTCAAAATCAAAAGATGGGAGTTTTTTTGGAATTTACTTAATCTGTAAATAATGTACAATACATCGATTTATTTAACTTTAAACTTCCCATATGTATTTCCTATTAGAAAGCACAGTTGCATAACTATAAGTCACACACACACACACACACACACACACAAAGAACAAATAAATAATATATTTCGATCGTGAGAAAGAGCCTTAGAAATTTTTATCTCCGTGATATCATTTCCAGTTTTATTATAAAACCGATGAGCGATAATACCTATATATGGTTATACCACTATTAAATATTAAAGTACCTACCTATAATATTATTATACTGATATTTAGAATTAAATGTATGGTTTGTGCCACCGAAAATGACTAACGATAAGTTAAATTCTAAAGGATTATACGTTTAAATGAAAATAAAGCTTCTAGTAAATTTGTATTATTTTACATACGTTTTATTTTATTACTTATATGTAAATCTTTTTATCATTTTTTTTTATATATATATATATATATATATATATATATATATATATATTATTGAATTAACATAAAAAAGATATATTACTTTAAAATTTAAATACAGACAAGCACGTGGAAATAAATATATATTTATAGATTATTTAAAAATATATGAATATTTTTACTCAAATACATTGCAAAACTGAAGTAGATACCTCAGAAACTATATTACTGAACTGTATTATTCAGTTTACCTATTATGGTCGATAAAATAAAATAAATATCACGCCAAAACAATTTTGAAAATGTCTTCGTCGTATATAAACAAAACCCAATCATTCTTCGGCTACAATCACAATAATAGCGATACTTTTGTCCAATGATTGACATTCACTGCACCGTGTCTTCTTTCATTTCAATTCTCTCTGAGTCGACAACCGATATGGTCTATTTATCTAATCACCCGTTTCGCTTTCGGTGGTGAATATTCAAGTTTACATTAAATTAACTTTAACCACCAAATAGTAATCCACAATATTGCAATGTGTTTACAACATGTATACTGTACATTGTTTATACCTACCATATATTTAGGTGGGTAGATAGATGTGAGGTATGTAGACACCATCAATTCACATGAGAGCACAACATTATGGAATACCATTTGAAACTATTATGGATTTATATTATGAATACCATATGTCGAAAATAATTAAATTAATGTCACCAATATTATGTATTATTGTCCCGAGTATAATTAATTTTTATATATATTATATAATTATATAATTATATGTGAATGTTACAGTATATAAATAATATGATCAAGTAGACATAGAAAACAAAATATTATATTATAACTTTTTATTATTTATTTTGTGTACACGCTCTTATTGTGGATTTTGATGTAATACAATGATAATTAACTATCTACATAAATAACTTGGTTTCCGTTATTTCCTTGTACCCTACAAATTCATATAATTACATAGTATTGACGTCATACTATTATGATCTTGATTTGTGAATTTATTAATTTTTGTGGTTTTTTTTTAGGGCAGTAAAAATTAAAAAACTCAAAAATATATGATATCTTATAAATTGAATAAAGAACCTCAATAATTGTACTTTTATATACATTTCTTCAAATTATAAAAATATTTTTAAATAAAAAAAAACCATTATAACTAGTAAAGAGTAAAAAAACTTTGAAAACAATTTTTTTTTCGTCAATATTATCAATGTATTTAAATTAAATTATTAATCAAGCCATTAATTTTCGGAGAAATTGTAAGACATATAGACGAATATTAGTATTTATAATATCACCTCCATTTCATAATAAAAAAAAATGTTAGTCTATTACATTCCATTTTATTAGTCTTACATTACTCATCTATGGTATTTCGTAACATGAATATAATTCATATATCTTTTTTAAACGCATAATTTCTTAGGTATATTCGTATTATATTAATTTTATCATTTTACAAAGAACAGCAGTCAATATTTGTATTTAAATTAAAATATACAACAATTAAATTAAATTAAATTAAAACTTTTTGAAGTACCAAATCATACAAAAAATTATGTTTAAAAAGTAAAATACCTGTTTTAAAATTTGAGTATCATTTATATCTAAAAATTTTCAAGAAGTAACAAATTTAAGAAAGTTTGATCTATATTTTGAGTATTGATATTTATTAATTATTTTACATAAATGCTCACAACGGACACAACTTTTTACACTAAAACAAAAATGTTTATAATTATAAAAATCAACCACATATTTTTTTACAATACGAGTACATTCAAATACAATTTATAGCAATTTTGTTTCATTAAAAAAATATAAATTCATCGTACGTTTTTCTAATAATTGTAAACATATTAAATACAAAATTTAAAAAAAATTATAGATATCTATTATAATACAATTATCAGATTTTTAAAAAATTTAAAATACCTAGCCAGTAGCCAATTAAGATAAGATCTAATATTTGTCAATTTAAAAATATTATTTATTTTAATAACCCATAGTCATACCACGTTACTTAGAAATTAAAATTATTCAATTTTATGTGTCGTTAATACACGTTAACACGTTCTGGAAAATCTTGTCCTCGTACACTCTAAAACAATGACCATAACCGATTCAGTGACACTGTCACCTAATAATGAGTTACCATGGAATACGTTTATTATTTAACTCCGTTTCTTTAGAACTTATGATCATATTTTAATATATTGATATTTTGGCGCTATAAGAACTTTTTAAGTTAAAGACGTTGAATAAGTAGGCAGCTTAACACAAAAGATTTTAATCGGAAACACTTTTATTGTAAAACAAACAAACAAACACAAAATATTCATATAATTTCACATTAACGCTACACTAATGGCACACTCACGTACTATCGAGACATCCTGCTTTGCTGCATTCGCGACAAACACCGAATTCTTGTTACCCGCATGTGCAACGTTCTTTATTTGTGAATAATAAATAATATATTGCCATCTCAGCACTTCTTGCTTCATCGGTTCAACCTAATTTATATACTTAATAATCCAAAATATATTTCTATATACATTTTATAAAATAATATCAATGACTATCCACATAATATACGACATAATATTATGTTATGAATGTAAAAACATAACAATTTATTGAGAAAATGAATGTATTCTGTTTCTGTGATGGATCATTCTATATTTCGATATAATACGTGTATGTGTGTGTGTGTGTGTGTGTGTGTATAATGTATAAAATACTATATCTTTTTAATTTTGTAAATTTTAAATTTTATGTTTAAATGGTTTAATAGAAGTTTTTAGCATAAATTAAAGATATAAAGTAAACAAAATAATATAAAAAATGTTTTAATAAGTACCAAGTGTCTTGCTCTGGCTATACTCGTATATTTGAAAACAATGTATATCCGACTATCATATATCATTACCTATTAAAAATATTTTCGGAAACAGTATTACAAATTGGCTCTTGACAAACTTTGAAAGGAATTCAAGTATGCGTTTCCTCTACGATTTTCTACCCATGTAGAGGTAATAGGTGTGAAACAATTTATGTATTTAAATAAGTCTCAATTTATACCATAAACTTTTGCAGTTCCTTTGAGGATACACTTCCGATTTCTTCTTTACTATCGGAAATTATTTAATATATAGCTACATTTATAAATGTGGCCGTTGGGCTTTGTTTTTTTGACAGGTAAATAAGAAAGAATAAATATTTAATAAATCCTAGATTCATAAAAAAAAAAACTATTCTTTTCACTTTTACAGATATACATTTTGTAAGTTCTAAATTTTCTAATACTTCAATTACGTACAATTATAATGATTTTATCTATATTATACGTAGCTGGTAGTTAATCATTTTAACATTTATAGTGAAATAATTTTGAAACATTTTAAGCTTTGGCCGTGATCAAATAATTCAGCACTAATAGTAAGTAGTAATATAGTATTATTTTAATACATAATATATTCTCAATTTATCGAAGATTTAGTTAAATGCTGAATAAATTAATTGTTTTACAATTTGTCTACATACCTGATATCAGCTGGTATGTTTATTGAGTGAACGGTATTTAATGAAAGTCGATATAATATGTATACAATGCGATTTTACTCGTATATATAATACTGTGTAGAATTTCGACAGTTCAAAGCCCGCGGGAAAAAAATAAAGTTATCGAAAAACATATATGAGTAAAGTGTGCTTAACACAAAATTAATTGTACAGTACATTTTAAGATTTATTTCCATCTGAATGATTAAGAATTTTGTTTGTTCGTGATCCCATAATAATTTATCTTTATTTAAATTTTACTTTAATTAACTGAAATTATATTAGCATAATATTTCCAGATTAATAAGTTATCATGTATCTTAACTGATAATTTTTTGTTATATGTGTTTTTATTGTCCATACCCGCAGCAGACAGGTATATTCATTTTTTTGAATTTCCAAATGATTTTCAGATAATATATTATACCAGTTTCATGCTTTTCAGAACACGTACGAAATGTATTGTTGTATTATTCAATTAAGAAAGTAATACGACGTGACTGTTGTGGTAGTGCGGTTTATACTTTAGTGTCGAATACATATTACGTCAAAAACCACCGCCACAACTTACCTATATTATTAGATTTTAATTGATGTACAAAAGCTGCCAATTCTGACGACAAGATCTCCGAATCAAATGAAGTTCTATGCGCGCAGTTCACTGTCATTTGCATTAAATTATAATATATTGTGCACATTCACACTACACACGTATATATTCTATATATACCTATTAGAATAATAATGTACCGTATACGGTTGTTGCATGTATTCACGAACATTATAGGTCGTAAAATAATTGGTTACTATTGTGATTTAAAATAGGCTTTTCAAATCCACATCATGCGTTATGTCCATCCACAATTCATTACGTACACAATATTACACAATGTTTAAAATGATGTAGGCGTGTGTGTGTGTGTGTGTATACTGAGTATAAACAACGTTGAGAAATTTTGTAGATCTCGACGATTAAATAACACATTAACCGCTAGTGTGATGAATAATTTTCATTATTATTATTGTTGTTGTTATAAATGGAATATTATCATTATAATATTTATCGCACTCGGATTTGCGTGGAGAAAGCCATCCCGTTCGACAATTGGATATACCCAAACCAAAATCTAATTTTTAATTCAACAAACCAATACATAATATGTTTATACCATAATTTTGTATAAATTATGTATACTGCTACTGCATACAAACAACTAGTAGTATTAGTTAATATTTTACGATTATAATGGTCTGTGTTCACGTTTGGATTTGTGTGTGAGTGTCTTTAATTATTACATTTTATATAAGTATACTGTATATAACGAGGTATTGATCAAAATTGTGACTTGCTAAGAGCTGCAGCTCTATCAAATAGGCCACAAGGAATGGATAATAAAATTATGTTAATAATTATTTTAGATAATATGCCTTCTACTAAATCGAAATTCAATCATTAGCACATAGGAATATAATGTATGTTGGAACAATATTATTTTGATTGAGACAATATAACAGAATTATTCTAACGATCGTACCTTGAAAAAGTGTGTTTAGCTATTAATTTCGACGTAAGTGTCTACTAAAGCAATGGAACAACAAACAACAAACAACATCGCGTGCTCGTAAGTTAACCTATGTTCTTAGAAAACTTGGTCTTGGTCTACTAAATCATGTTCTGGGAAGTTTGCTTTTGTGCACATTTTTGGCCTTGTTATCTATAAATCATCTCCAATAAACTACGAAACGATATGAACTTCTCTTGGAAATTATTTTTTAATCATTTGAAATTCGTACATTGGAATTACGATACGTAAATGACATGACAAATTATTTTAGTACCGAGTTAAATTGAAAACTCTGATATAGGAATGCCAGATTTCAAAATAAAAATACGTGACAAAACTATAAGCAATTAAATTTTTTTTGAGGGGGGGGGGTGGAAATGTTGGCTGTTGAGTTACTACCATCCCAGTATGTTAGAGTCTGATAAGTTTTATACAGTTTATTTTGTGAAAAAATTCTTTTTAAAAAACCATATAAAAATATAGTACAAAACATTACACAATGTAAAAAAAAATAACTAGTTAAATAAAAATAATAAAATAATTTTCAACAATTAATAATATTCACTATTCAAACATTATTTAATTCTTATTATTTATTTAAATAAACATACAAATTTTATTTTCATAGCGTCATTATTAATAATAAAATTAGAATTGTATAGAGTTATACAGATAATTTAAAGATTAAAATGATCACAAATATTTTATTTGGTAAATGATTGAGTTATAGTTAAGAGTTAAGAAACTTTCTTAACATTTTAGTAATAAATAACAATATGCTTAGGAAAACAATTATAATACTTTACGGGACATACGGGACGAGAATTTCATAATACGGGACATTTTTATGATATTGGATCTGTTACAGGGACACCGGAACACTGTCGTGAATTACGGGACGTTTCGTATAATACGGGACGTATATCATCCCTACTCTGATACAACTGACTAAATCTATAGAACTTTTATGAGTTTTAAGTAGTTATAAATATTATATATAATAGATTTAAAATTGAGTGATGAATGTATTGTTCTTATTATAATGTCTGCTTTCTTTTATATTAAATTTTTGTGTATGTCAACACATTTTAGGGCATCAAAAATAAGAAATTCTTCAATCTTACACTTTAGGAGTGGTTTCTGGTAGAAGATGATATCAAGTTAATACTTAAGAGCAAGGGGTAAAACAGCAGAAAATTCTAAGTATTTATCTAAATCATTAGAAAAAGCTAAAAATAAATTACGGAAAAATGGGAATATTTACACATCTGCGGTTTTCAACAAGAAAATTTATTTATTTTTTTGTGTGTTTGTAAAAATAAATAATTATAAATACTTGTGTAAGATTTTTTTTAGTCATAATATATTTTTCAAAATATTTTAGCTTTTTTTTATCTTTAGATGATTGCAATTTTAAAATTGTTCATAGTTTTATTTCAATATTTTATGTAGACTATATTTTTTCTTTATATTCAAAAAACTAAAATATGTAACACAAATTTCTCATACATTGTCAAGCAAAATAAATATCTACATTACATAAGATCTGCAATTTTTTCAGTAAGCGTCTTATGTTCTAATTTTAACAAGATCTACCGAAATCTCAATATTTAGTTTTTAATTCAAAAAACACTTTATATCAAGTTTGAATGTGTAATAAAATATTTTTTATGTATTGTTCTAACATCTTAAAAATATATAAAAACAAATTTTAATAGACATTATATCAAAAAATGTTGACAAAACTGGATATTTAAACAAAATATTGAAATGATATGGATTTCCTGGAGTATATAATATATAACTAACATAGTATACTTAAAATAAAAAATCATAATGTTTAAATGGGCAACGTTATTCTATTGTTTAGTTACTTTCAATAATGTGGAATGTCATACATTGGTAAGTAGTGATAGTATCAAACAAGTAAGTATGAAATAGAATATATATATTATTATGTAAATGTGAATATCTTTAAGGCTTTATAACGCATAATTCGGAAGTAGGTATACCATTAAAATTAATCAAAATGTGCATTCGTTTTCATCTTAAAAATTAAAATTATAAAACAGAATTTTTATTAAATACATTTAAACCTTTATATTTTATAACTACTAATAGTTATGGTTTTATTTAACTTTTAATTAATGAATATGAAATACACGGTAAGACATCATCCGTTATGTTCTCTTTCATATTTGTATATATGTCCGTAGTCGTCATTAATTCAGAATCCTACCAAGTATTTTTAATATGATAATACTGATGACGTCTTTTACACAAGATACACAGAGAGAGGGGTAAGCAACCATCGCCTTTATAATAGTACCTTGAGAAATGTTATCAAAAGTTGAAATAAAATAGTTCAAAAATATGATCGTATTCAACTCAGTTTAAAGGTTGCAAGATTAAAACTTATTTTTATTGATATTTTTATGTATACTATAAAAATATTGATAATATGACATAGGTACGCATTATATCGGCGTTTTGGACAATCTAAAATTTTTCCAGTGAATTAAAAATGTATAAATTATTATTCTAACATTAATATTTGAATTATTCATTTTCATAATAAAATATTTAATGATTTATTATTATTAAAAACCATTTAACTTGAAGCTTGAAATTATAATAGAATACTATATTGGCCTATGGTAGAAATATAATATACCGTATGAGCATTTTGCACATTCATATGCACGATTTCTAGCAATTTTATATTATATTCTTGTCTTTTTATGGTTTGCACGAAATATTTACAAATGGTCGGAACAAAACAGAAAAAAGCGCTTTTCATCAAGATAAAATAATACAAAGATGGTAGTAATAATCGTCGTTGGGTTTATGAAACAGAATATTATAAAATAGGAAAGCTGAGTTGATTTGAATTTTACAACATGAAATTTCTCAAAAAAAAAAAAAAATCATACCATAAAATGATTTTTTTTCAGTTCAGCTAATCTGTTAATGAATAATGTGATATTTTTATTTATATGTTAATAGTATAGTAGCGCATTTTACAATTTTAACGTTAAATTTAAGAAAGAAATTTAGATTATATTTATTGCGTAAAATTGTTTGATAAGAGAAAGTCTATAAATAGTGTAGAATATTTTGTATAAATATTTATGAAGTTAAACAAATAACTGTTGATTAATCTTTTATGTTCGTGTTATATTTTATTAATATCTATTTAATGTTTAGTTTTGATTCGAGTAAATATATCGCATTTAATTTTTTTTTCTATAATTTTGAAACTTTTACTATAATATTTTCAGAATGCTATTTTATAGATTTAAATTGTATAGAAGTTCTAATAGTAAGTAGTACATTTCTATTAATTTTACATTTTTAGTAAATTTGATTATAGTTTGCAAGCTTGCTATTTTGACATAAAAGTTTTTTCTAAAATTTATCAATATTTTGTCTGCTTTTATCAAATGATGAATGCTCTTGAAAATAACTTTTTTGAAAACAAAAAATTGTCATGACATATAATAAGTATTCCAATGAAAATTATTATCCTTATCTTGTATAATTTAAAGGTAAAAAAAATTTTCTATTTAATTAATTTTTAAAAATTATCAAATTTAAAATATATTTGTTAACTCTTGTTTAAAATGGATACGCAAATAAACTACTACACTCGAACAAATAAACGTTCTGTGCTCACGTGCGTGAGTAAATCGTACATGAACCAATGACTACAGAAATATACCGAGCATACACGAACTACGTTATTCACAACGCGAGCGAGAGTACAATTTGTTAAGTGTGGCCTTTGTGTGTTCCAAGTGCACTCTACCTTAAATACATATTTACTGTGAAGCTTTTGTTTATTGGCAACTATAAGCTACTAAATTGGTTTTCAACACGCGTGAAACTGAGATTTTTATATTATTAAAATGGCAACACCTTCAGAATTTAAAGCTAGCATTTCGTACATTTTTCCTGTGGTATAAGAAAAAATCAAAAATGAATAAAAAAAATAGATTATATTTATCAATATTAAACAGAAAATGTGGTACCTCTATGGTATATGTAGGTATAAATGGTCAATAAATAATCAATATTTAGGTTTTTCTGTCAAATGAAAAAGTAAACATCCCATTCATAAGTATATTTTAACAAATTTCCTACAGAATTTATAGTATTTAGAAATACTTATTTTAAAAGAGGAATAGAATAAAACAAAAATTAAAATAACCAATGTCTTAAATTTAAGTCTTTAAATACGAAGCATGTGGTTTTTTTTTTAATAATCTACCTCCATATCTTGTATAAATTATACAAGTTAATGGTTGAATTTAAATAATAATCTTCCAAAACTAAAAAAGTTTCACTGCAGATCATTATTACATGCAAATAAATAATCATGCCAATGTTTTGTAAACATTTATTCTTGTTTTTATGAAAAATATAGCTTAACGTGTACCTATTCGAATGACTAAAGCCCTTAATGGAGCATTAGGCCATATCAGTATTAGACGTAAATCCGATTATGCTGATATACGAATGAATAGATCGTATTATTATTTATAAGACAACAAAAATGGTATGATTTATATGAGTATATCTGCAAAAGTAGTGTTTAGATAGAAACAATCCCTATTTTATCGAAATGCTTGTATTTACATACAATACAATAATAATATCATACTAAGGAAATCGGTCGTTAAAAAATATGGTTTTATTGAAGTATATAGGTCAGGACCTATAAAATTTAGATGTAAAAACATTAAACTTAAAAGAAGAGTAATATAAAATTGTATTTTAAAGAAAAAAAAAGATGATCTTTTACAACACTAAGTTTTCGATGGCTACCCTATTCTATTATATCAGAAATACAAAGTAAAATAAAATTATTATGAATATTTTTTGGGTGCTGTTCTCGGAGAGTTTCGTCCTTTTGTAAAATAAAAATATGAGTTTTAATAGTTTGTATCATTGGGCTACAGGGAATTTTCTTTAAAATAGTTATAAATTGCACAACGCACATGTACACATTTGTTAACGTTAAGGTCTATACTCTATATAATATATTTTTAACGATCAGTTTTTTTTCTGAACATAAAAAATATTTACTTTTAAAATAGAAAAATACTATCATTTATTTGTTTACCTAAATAAAAATTTCAGGTTATGTATAAAATGCACATAGAATAAAAAAATTTACAATAGTCAATAACTTATGATTTTTGAATAAAATATAATTATATTACACATTATAAATTATTTTTTTCATTTTTTTTCATTTGTTCAACGTTATATGAATATTAGATTAAAAATTTCATATATGCTTATCTCAAATTTCATTTATTTGTCTTATTTTATAAATAATTTTTTCAGGTATAAAATGAAGAAAAAGAGGCAATAATTTAAATGATAAGATTTTAAGAATTTACTAGAAAAATTGATATAATTTCATTTTTTTTTTATTTTAATAAAATCGTTAACAAAATTACAATAAATACTACTCTATATATATTATTTTTTAAGTCAGAATAATAAAAAGCCAAAATGTATAACTACCTATTATAAGGTGATATTTTTTATTACAAAATCATAACAAAATGAAAAAAATAATATATAATATCAATAAAGAAAATACGATAGATACTAATAAAAGTAAAAATAAAAACGTTTATAAGAATAAAGTTGTTACATGTTTGTGTGAAAACGATAATTTTATATTATTATACGATCTAAATTTAAAAAATAATCCGTATATTCAGTTTTACATTAATAAGACTAAAATATTTTTTCCACAACTATTATAATGGTTCTTTCTAACTAAAACGGTAAATTTGGCGACAGAAAAAACAAAAGAAGGTCATATAATAAATATAAATATAATATATTTATTATATATATCTATGTATTTATGAACACGTTGACATTAGTATTTTTTTTGCCACTCCGGCTTCTATCTCATTTAAATACTTATTCAGAGTGCCTTTTCTACCTTCATCATTACCATTTCTAACACATTTGAAACTGCTTAAGAGTTTTAAAAAAACCCTGTGGACTTAATAATATTTTTAAACATACTTACTTCGATCTAATAGGTTAATAAGAAAAAATGTATGAATATACAATAATATACATACCTAATATATTAATATGTAAATTATTAATATTCAGCATAACAGTAATAAAAAAATAAATATACTTAAAAATATTATGTATACTCAGTGGTAAATTGGAGGGAGTAGATAACACGGTATACGAGGGTTTATGGCACAGTGGTGCAGCCAAATGGAAGGGGGTAATGGCCCCTCCCCCTCGGGACATATAAAATAATTTATTAAATATATTTATTTAATCTAGAACATAATATGGATAATTTATCAACTTTAATGAAGAATTACCCCCATTGGGATACATCGTCACTTTTATTTTCATGTTATTATTTTTATTATTTTGTCAATATTAAATTTATATAGTTCAGCTCTTCAACAGATAGCCTAATAAAAATTATGTCAAATATATTGTGAGTATATGAATATAGAACGGAGCGTAGACCCATTGGACTCTCACCATTTGAAAAAATTCAGGTTGCGCTATTGATATGGAGTAAGGATATTTCTACATAGATAAAAAAAAAAGGAACACGGGCACATATGCACGTATATTTATTAAAATTTCAGTGATAAATATAAAATATTCTAAAATTATTTTCAATTTTTAGCTACTTAAGTAGGTATACTTAGATTTGGATACTTATCAAATATCTATTTGATTATTAAAATTTATTTTAAGAATCGATGATCAAACCGATTTTGAAAATCCCTAACTTCCATAATTACAAATGTCCACTGATTTAAAAAAAAATAAAAAATATATATATATATATAATTTATAGCCTTAATACAAATACTGATGAGCGAAAATGTCCATTTATTTTTTTTAATCAGCTAATTCAAATTAGTCTTGTAAATTCATACGTAACATAAAATGTGTATAATATTTTTGCAAAAAGTACTTCGAGACATTAATTAAAAACGAATATTATTTAAACCCACATTCAAAAAAATAAAAATGTGTGGTTTTATCAATTTATTAAAGTCAACGTTTTTCTTTAAATATACACTTAAAAATACCACCTGTATCTAATGACCTAAGCAAAAGTTTTGAACATTTGCCACTTACACTGTTTCGCTGCCTGAAAATATATTTTATAATAAAAATAATAAAAGCTCAGTAATGTATATAGCTTAATTGCTACGCGCAAATTCTTATACTGAACCATACTGTCAGCTAGATACTGAAGTACCCAAATCATTAGGACTACAATATGTTACATCTTTAATGTATTTAAAATAATTAAAACATAATGCATTAAAAGTAAAATGTTTAAATCGTTATTAGCTATGATTCATTTAAATATGTTAAATATACCTATACTTGTTGATTTAAACCACTCCTGTAACATTATTGTCAGAGTAGGGCAATATTTAAATAAAATTATACTTAGATGATTGTTTAGATAAAATTTTATTTGAATAAATTATTATTTGGATGAATTTTTCGCTACTATCCAAACAAAATTACACTCGGATAATCATTTTTATAATTATTAATTATTCGACTAATTTTCAAACATGATTATTGGAATAATATAACTAATCAAATAATTTATTTGTAATTTACTGATTTGAAATTCATAAAGTCATAAATATTAAAAATAATAGTTAGCAATGTATTTTAAATAAATGCAAAAATATTATAAATCAATATTAAACAAATACAAAAATACATAATATAATCATATAAGAAAGTAAATAATTATATTTATATATATAAAGAGTGTTCCAAAAAAACGCTTTTTTTAAATCAGTTGCCATATTTTTATTTTTATGTTCACAAAATTGTTCTCATAATTTTTTAATCTCCTATAATTTTGGTTTTTTTGTTGTTTAATCAGTTTTTTTCAAGTGTCACTATGGACTGAATGTTTATTGAAAAAGGTGTGTTGGTTTTTAAAACCTCTTACCAATCTAACGAAAGTGGTGCAGAGACTGTGTAACGACTTCGTATCTTACTCGAACGTGACGCTGCTTCCAATGTGTCATCGGTTCATTGGCTAATAAAAAATTCGAAAAACACTGGTCCTACTTCTGTCAAAAGCCTCGGTTAGGTTAAGACGTCCTCGTGAAACTCATCAAATAGATCTGAGAGGTAGTTATTGTTAATTTTTTTGATCACACTTGTAGCCTGCACACAACAACTTGCATAACAATTTGTACAACAATAATTTGCACAACAATTTACACAATATTGTTATGTTGGCCAAGTTAGTGGAGAACAATTGAAACTTAACAAATCCTTTTTTTTTTTAAAAAAAAAAAATAGTGTTTTTTTAGCTAATTTAAAAAGCGTTCATTTTGGGACTATACGTATATATATATATAATATTATACATATATATATATATATATATATATATATTTTTTTTTAATTAGTACAATAATTAATAATAATAATAATATTAATTTGTAATAATAATTTCGCAATAACTACTACACAAATAAATAATAGTATCTAAATGTCCTGAATTTCAAATGTCGATAAATAAGTCTTATATTAACTTATTATAATTATAATTTAAATATTAACAATTAACATAATCCTAATTACTAAGTCGCTTTTTTCTAATTTTAAATTAGATTTTATAAAAATACCCCTTTCTTTAAATATATCATCTGGCAGTTTGTTAAATTGGTCATTGTTTGCATAGCAAAATAATCTTTCAACGGGACTTGATGAGAACAGTGGTTTATAATTATAACGTAAAAATATTTCTTTGATGGTGGATCTTACTTTTTTATAGTTTTTATGATGAACTTCTACATTTTACGTTTAAACTTTAAAAACCCATTTTTCTATGTTTAGATAATACTATAGTTGTTATAATAATATTACACGGATACTTTTTATAGATATATGGTACATGTCCGATGTCCCATCTATCTATTTGATACGTATTTAAATAATTATAAACAAATCAATTGAATATTTCTTTATTTGAATAATTAACTTGATAAAATTTTTCCCAACTCTACTTGTGTTCTACTTTAAAATAAATTGATTATAATATACATTTTACATAATATTATGATGGAGGATAAACAAGATAAATCAGTAGTTTATACCCTTTAAATACATTTTACGGGGATTAAGGATCTTCAGGAATAATTATTTGTAAACCTATATTTCAGACTAATTACAATAATCTTAGCAAAATGCTTAACCAGATTTACATTAATTGAATAGCAAAATAATTTAACAGTAAATATATCTAGTCTTATATAGTGATGTTTGATAGTCTTAGATGATATAGGCAATATAAGCATATCATACACAGCAAATAGCATAAAATTCACTTTCAGTGTGATCAGTAATTTATTTACGTATAATATTATAATAAATAATAATTGAATAAATTTATAATTGGTCTGAAACAAAATATATTTAATTATTATGCACATTAGAACATATAATAATAGAAAAGCTATTTTATAAGTATTTAAAAATAGTAATCAATAAATGCATTATCCATTTAACGCAAGGCACTCATTATTTTAAAAACTTTTATCGATTTTGAAAATATTATTTTAATTAAGTCATTAATAATTTTTCAAAAATTTAAAAAAAAATATTCTTCCCTTATTCTTTTATCGCTATAATAAATTGTTCAATGATCACATACATTTTTAATTTTTTAATCCAAAGAAGAATATTTTTTGAAGTCATTTGAAGTAGGTACGTATAAAAATTAAAAATTAAATTTTGGAAAAATAGTTTATTAGTTATAAGTATTAAAATTTAGATTAACAGAATACATTACATTAATTGGTACAACAGAAGTACCGCACAAAATATTAGTCTACTACTTCACTACATACTCTACCATTTCTAAAAACTTTAAATACTAACATAACTAATAAACTACTGGTTCAAAATTTGATTTTTTTATATCGAAATACACTGTATAATATTCTAATTTTGAATATTAAATTAAAAATGTATATTATTGTTCAAAAAAAAAATAAACTTAAATAATTATTTGCAAAAATTTTGTTTTTAAACCACTTAAAATTATGTAAAAAAAATATTTTAAAAATTCTAGTTTTTGAAAATACTAAGTGTATTGTGTTAAATGGATCATCTCATCATATGAGTGTTTCGAACAAAGTTCGTTCAATACAAGTAACTATCCAAGTATATTTATAAATCGATCACATATGTTAGCTAAGTTGACAAAAGTTTTACATCATTTATAATCTACAAAACATAGACACAATTATACATGCATTTAATTCTTATGCATTTGTGTGTGTAACACCTGCGATGCGTAGCTGCAAAACGGTATTGTCATTATTATACTAAACACCATTAATTCCTAACAACTAGTGAAATAATATACTGTTACACGTTTGTTCTTGTGATATTGTATTGCTGAAAATGATGGTGATTATAAATTCATCAATATACAACCCACACGTGTTTTCCAATAGAATACACTCGTGTATTTATAGTATATACAGGTACGACCAACTATAAAGTATGTGTGTATAATTATATTGAACTAAGAAACGAGCCAAGCATATAAAAACAGCAACAGTATACAATTTTTTTCACTTGTTCTATATAAACTATAAAGTTAATCAAACAGAGTATTCATCTCGTCAAACATGCCCACTCCTTTTAATACTTTAAGAATAAAATTATTCAAATAATTCTGATCCTTAAAACTTTTGAGTATAATAACAAAAATATCTTATTTTTGAATGCTTTGATTTTTATATGGTTCAAGAAATAATAAGATACAAACTTCTATTTTTTTTTAATGAGAACTAACCCTTCTTTTGTATATTTTTAATCAAATTTATTTTTTGAAAATTAAAACGAGAATAAATTAGTAATAACTAATAAATACTGATTTAAAAGTGAATCATTGACGTTTTAACTTTAATTTTATATAAATATACTTAATTGATATTGACAAAATATTGCAATAACTTTATGTAGTAAAAATCATACATCATACTCGCAATAATATTTAATACCAATAATATGGATAATATTCGCTAATAAAAAACAACATTTTATATTACGACTTGATAGTAACTAGGTCATATAAGTAAATTTATTTATTCGTTGAGTTATTATAGTTTTTAACGGAATAGTTTTTTTTTTTTTGCAGAAAATTACAATATGTCTTCAATCAACTTATAATATCAAAAGCGATCGCAAAGTTCTACGATGTTTGGTCAATAAATGCGCTATACATAGATATAGAAAATTAACACCAATCGCTTAATGAAAATTTCGGGCTTATATCTATTACACCGAAAATTATAGATAAAGAAACAAAAATTATGGGATAGAAAAAAGGTATACATCAATAAATTAAGACGCTCGATATTTGGATGTGATACATTTTTGTAAGTCAATTGCATCAATCAATTTCTCAAAATATATATTTTATGTATAATATTATCGTCTTTTATCATTTATTTTATAACTTACACAAGCCGTGTTAATAATTTAGTAAATTATTTATTTACATATAATATGTTTGGTGACTTAAAATTTTTTTATTTTGAATCTGCTTTTACGTGTTGGATTCCCTAATTTTATCTAAAGTTTTTACCTGACCATTGTTTTTACGTCACAATAATTGAATATACCATTTTAATATATCTTATTTGCACAGGCGTTATTGATGTATATAATACAGGCAATGTCCAAAATTCGACGCAATTGACAAACACCGAAATTTTCAAAGAGTTTCTATTGACAGTATCTGAAAAAATTCAAGATCACTAGTTACCGTTATCGCAACGCACCATGTAATTTACTCAGACACTTGTGTTCCTGGTCAGACAAATTTTGTCGATTCCTACTTTTTGAAAAATCGGAAAGACAACCTAATAGAAGACTTACGCAATCACACGATTGACTTGGTTACATAAAAACTAAATCATATACATTTAAAACTTTTCCAGAACAGACACGGTGTGGATAGGTACTTTTAGGGAACAATTCACAGCCTACCGTAGAATTCCGTCAGTTACGAATTTCGTCGAGAACTATTTACAATTATATTTACACATTTTTAAGTTTAAACACATTGTGAAAAATAAATTTCAAAAAAAATATTTATTTTTAATAGCAGTCATTATCGATAGTGGTACTAACCTTTATTACTCTATACAATTTATAATACATAATAACGCAACATTTAAATAATACTCAATTATTATCACATACACAACAATTAATATTTACGACTATAATACGTACGTCCAAATTTCTTACCACTTTAATTATAATTTTTTTTCGATATGGCTTCTAACTCTCTTACAATTAAAATCGTAAAAAAGTATAACGTAGGCGAAGAAATGCTGACAATATCTGAGGTGTCTATATAATTTAACCTAACCACTGAAATTATACTGTCACGTGTCGTGTACACCTACGCTTATTTAATTTATATATCTTATTAAAAAAAAAAAATTCAAATTAAATAATTTTCTAACCCTATGACACTGCTTCTTTAATGTAAATAACACTTTTTCTTATTTAATGTAAATAAAATAGTTATTTTTAAATACAATAAAAAGGTATTTGTAATAAAATGAATTTAATAAAGCAATCAAGGGTTTCATACAAAATTATGAAAACATAGTTTAATAGTAAAATGTATTTCGTTTAACACAATTTTGGACAAATCGAACCATAGAAACTATTTAAAACTAATTTAGACAATTTAGTATCATATTATAAAACTTATTACATAAATATAATAAATACTTTGATATATTATATTTTTTTATCGATAATTTTTTTATAGGGAGTAACTCATGATCAGTGTAATCGTTACTGTATAATGTTCTGAAACCGACAAAAATCGGTATTGTAGAAAAAAATTTATTTATTTTGCTGTGGTATTTCATACTAACTATATTAACTTAACAAAAAAAAAGTGGAAGATGTGTACAAAAGTGTTATTTATATTCCTAGTGGGAGGAAAATTAGAAGAAAAGTTATTAGTTTTAATAGGAAGTAATGATATTTTAGGTGCTTTAAAAAAAAATACTTTTTATATTTATTAACTGTGCATTTTTTAAGTATAAATATTTTTACATTGTGCAAAATTGTTTTCTATACAGCAAGTATAATAAAATATATATTCAGTGTATTCATTTATTTAAAAATCAAGAATTTTGTAGTTAAAGATATAGTCAGAATATCTTAGAACAATTTTTCAAATGTCCTGGGACTTAGTTATTTAAACGACTCAAAGGTTTTTTTAAATATATACATTTAAAAATATTAAATACTTAATATACTAGGTATAAAGTATATTATACTTTACACGTTTATGGACTCACTTTAAATAAGGTGGCTCATGCCTTAATTTAAAATCTTAAACTAAATCGTATAGTTTCAAATGTCTGATGTCATTGGAGTTATCTAATAATTGGATGGCCAATGGATTGACATGGTGATTCAGCCTCTTCTCTTTTTTGCGAGCAATCCTTTAGATTTCGTTAGCTATTATAAGCAGCATCATATCACGATGATTTCCTTTTTTTAAATAACACAATAAATAATAAGGACTAATGGCTTCCTTTTAGCCATGATAGATATTATGTTAGGTATACGATATATTATATCATATAAAAAAAAATCTTTACTAAAATATTGGCACTTCAATATCATGGACTAGTCACTGATTTAACAAATTTAATAATTATTAATATATATTCTAAATACCTATATATTGGATAATAGACATCAATAACTACTTTTTCAAGTTGACTAGTTAGCAGTTTTCATTGTCATTGGAATTCATCCAGAAAATAAACTAAGCCGCTATATTCAGCTTTCGAACCCAATACTATCTACCAGTAAATTCTTAAGTGAGATATTTCCAATTAATTAGTCCTATTTCTCGGAAAGTATTCAAAAATTATTTTAATATTATAATTGTTACTGAAAATATAGGTCCATGTTTCAAAACAATTCAGTGAAGCGTATCTATTTTGTTTGTTCTTCAGCAAGATTACTCTGCTTACTGTGCTCTTCAATATAAGTTTACTTACTTAATATTTGAGTATAAGATCATAAATTCATAACTAGATTTTTGTTTCACTCAAAATCTAAAATAAAAAATATGTCAATTCGTATTAAGCGTAACCGATCAATCAATCTACTTGGAAGCTAAGCATAGATATACTACACGTGTGTATGTGTATACAATTATATAACCATACTCACCGTACCTATTGTATGTTTTATATGAAGAAAATCAGTGTTTAAGTTCAGACTTTAATGGAAAAGTGGAGTTTAGAACTTTAAATGCATAAAGCACACTCCATTACGTTCCATAATTTTGAGATAATAATAAAATTATATTAAATTCCAATACATCAAAACAATGTTTTTTTTATTACTATCCAATACTATTTATTATTTCTGTAAGAGTATCTGTCATATTAAAAAATATATATGTTACGGGAAATGTGGAATACCGAGCAATGTATGCATTGCCCGGTCAATGTGGTCCTACCCGGGCAATGTAAATCACGAATTTTTTTTTAATCAATTAATATTATTATAAATTATAATTATTACCTATTTATAGTATTGATTTTTTTTAAAAACAATAATTATAAATTTTATTCATGTATCAAAAATAAGTTTATACAGTGTTCAAAAAATTTATAATTTATTTTAAAATTACAATTATTTACAAATTTAATTTAATTTATTATAAAAATAAAATAATGATACATACTTGTTAATTTTTTTTGTTATTCCATCAAAATATTTGTAATATTATGATCCATGAATAAAATTATTAATCATTGTTTTTAAAAAAAAATCAATACTATAAATGGGTAATAATAATAAAATATAATATTAGTTGATTAAAAAAAAATTCGTGATTTATATTTCCCGAGCAGGACCACATTGACCGGGCAATACATACATTGTCCGGTATTCCACATTGCCCGTAACATATACAAACATGTAAAAAGATTTTCGTAATGACACCAATAACATAATAGTTTTGTTTATTACTATTATTACTTTTTACAATTATTAGTTAAAATACATTCAATAATATAGCAATACTGATAATAATATCATTGTTACGTTTAAAATTTTAATAAAATATTAAAATACTTTAATAAATGTATACATTTGTGAAACATTTGAATTAGAAATTCAAATAATCAGCTCTTGTTTTCGTTTATTTACAACTGAATATTTAAAGTTTTAGTAATATTTGTTATTTTGTTGGCATAAAATTCAACAATCAGATTATATGTATATAAAAGAAATTAAAAAAAAATTGTTTATTTGTATAGATAAATTGTAATTTTTCTTTAAAGCGTAATGTAATCAAAGAAATTCTTAAATATTTGTTTATTACAAATCGCTTAGATTAAATATTCTATTCCTTCATTAATCGAGATCGGATAAAATGTGATTATAGTATTAAAATGTTTTTATTCCCCAATATTATCAATACGTATACATTGTAATATTATTAAGAATAAACTCTGAACCTGTACTAACAGGTATACGTTCCTAAATGTTCCTATAGAATCTTCAGTATTTAAATAAATAGGAAATGTGATATATTTTGATGAAATAATATGGAATTATATTTACTTTACAAGAAGAAAACAATCGTATTTTTATTTAAATTTATTATTATTTCAGTTACGGTCACTTTCATTATATTTTACTAAGTCCATTATCGAATGAAATCATCGTAAATCGTATCATTATATTATAGTATTTCCGTACACTAATTAATTATTCCTTTATATAAGTCGAATTTCCCGTGTTATAACAATTTTAAATTATTCAAAATAAAACGTGCAAACTTCATTTTGATATGATATAATTAAATTCGTGCAAATTATAATAATAATAATTTTTTTAACACAACATTGAACAAATTAACCTTATCACAAAAGCATACTTCAATAACAAAGTTTCCATTTTTGGTATCAGGAATTTTTATGCGCAATCTCCCGCCATACGTAAATAACATTACTTTCGTCAACAATATTTAGGCTTGGTATTTTGTAGGAATGAAAAAAAAATAAAAATAAAAATTGCTTAAGACAATAATAATATGTTTGCTACGTTTATATAGGTATAAGTAAAAATTTATTAATGTGTATTTTATATTTTTAGTTAATATTATTATTATTATTATTATTATTATTGCTAAGTCTCAAAAGTCATAAAATAACAAACTTGTTTTATTACTCATAGGTTAGGTACTAAAAACAGGAAAAAAACAACGCCACGTTGCTTCTCGCGTCAATAACATTATTAAGAAAAAACAATTCTCTGACGGTACACCAGAAGAACAAATGGAGAAGAATCGCGTACATCTGAATCACGATTACCATTGATATAATGGCGAGTTCCTTTTCAGTGGTTCTGGACTCATCAATTCTGAAGTTATCGAATGTTTCTGTAAGTCGTTGCACATCTGAAAATCAGAACAAATTATTACTTATGATCCGACTTATACAGCTGGCTAGCGATGAAAGATTGTAACTGCTAATCCACAAATAAAAAAAAATGTAAAACGTGGGCTTATTAATGAATAAAAATAATAAATTTTTGAATTTACTACAAATGATTTGATTTTGTAAATCAATTTAATATCCTACGATTTCTCGAAATAGTTGCAACTTTTGAAGATCTGCGTGTGTAGATTTTCTTATTATAATTATACTTAGCATAGCATAGTGAATTATAATTATTTCATCTCAATATATAATTAGTTTTCAAATTTTAGCAGATGTCGATATACCGTATATTGTTTTTGTATACACTCGTCCGTGTACGAAGTTCCATGATTAATGGGTTGTTTGTAGCCGTTATTTTGTCGGAATGGATTTGTCGTGCCTAAAATAAAATATCAAATAATCAGCATATTTCTGATTACGCAAGCGATTTTGATTGACAATATACAGGTAAGTAGTACCTTGTGGAATATTTAAGTTACTGCCAGATGTGTGTGTAGCACCATAACCATGGTTTTCAGTTGCCAGATCTTGTAGTTTATTACTCGACAAGCCTCTTGGCAAAGGATTACTGGGTACGCCGTGTGGTGCTAAATGAGCTGTTTCTTCAGCCACCTATAGAATACAGATAACATTATAACCATCTCCAATATACTGTAGGCCTAATCATAATATTTAATAAATCTTTAAATTATTTATAAACCTATCAAATTAAACTAAACAAATGTATCCGTATTGATTTAGAAATTAGCATCTACAACATAATATATCAAATAATGCATACCTATTATAATATTATGAAAATTTTAATTAAATTATGTGTTTTCATACTCTTCAATTAGTTTTTCAAAAACTTGATTGTATGAAGTGGGTAAGTACCTACATCAAATAATTCCGTATCTAATGGTCATTTGATACCCGAGATCAGTATAATACTTATCCAAAATAACAAGTGGAAAATCGTCTAAATATCAACTATATTAATGAAAATAATAGCCCCCAAATAATAATCATTTCAATTTGTGTTTATGATAGAAATTATTGATAATTAGAAAATCGTTGAAGTACACTTACGGTGCACAATGGTGTACCCCCGGGACCTTACCATCATTATAACAAAAATAAATATATTATTGGTAAAAATATACCAGGTATTTTACTAACTAATGAAATAGAGTCATTTATATAAACGAGCAAAATGTAATATAAATAATGATAAACAAAAGTCATCTACTATTTTGATTTTAAAAATATACCCAAAATAAAACATCAGATTCAACCCAGTGTTGAATGTATTGATATTACACAACGAACCGATAAGTCAAAATTAATTACCTTATTATTAAATAACAGTATATTACGAATAATTCACCTGATGTGGATCTTCAGCAACAGGTAATTCCGACACAAACCCAGTGTCCTTCCTGTAGAAATTAATAAAAATAAACGCCCCTAAGACAAGAGCGCAAACGAATCCATATCCTCTAAACGTAGTCGTTGTTCCTGTACAAATATAATCGTGTAAGTCAAAATGATAAAAAATCTCATATCAATTACTATCGACAACATAATATAGTGCATTTACCAAAGTACGTGACAAACCATCCACCGATAACCGCTCCACATCCTCTGCCCAATCCATGATGGATGCCTTGCAACACGCCTTGAGCCGAGCTTCGCAACTGTTGTGGTGTATTGTGTGCTATATACGAACAGCAAGCGGCCCAGACGGCTGCATGAGTTATACCTAAAAAAAATAATATTATAATAATATTACTATAATATGCATAACCTAGCTATAACCAAACCGTGCCGGTAATCAAATTATTTACAATATAGTCGATGTTAACCATTATATTTAATAAGCCGATACTTATTAGGTCACCTGACATATTAATAAAAATCAACGACATTATTTACCTTGCATGAACTCAAACGGTAATACCCACCATGGGTTTTTCAGCCAAGAGATGTACAAGAAACGCAATATGTTGCCGACGAGTCCCAGACACAACACCTAAACACAATAAATCGATCTTGAACAATAGAACAAGCAACTATACTATCAATGTAAAATATTAAAATACTCATACTTTAACGTGCCCCATCTGGCGAATGAGTTTGAAACTGAAGAAGTACGCAAATATCTCAGAAATATGATTGATAACTGAAGCCACACCGAAAAGCGTCGGAGATCCGCCGTAATCCTTGATAACAAAGGTTGTGGATACATTACAACGAAATCAATAGTTAATATCGGGGAGCATATCCGTTCGTTAGCGGTATTTCACTCACTTGCAAGTGCCAAAACAGGAACGTGAATATCAGTCCAATACCAAATCCCATGAACCACGATACGAACAAAAAAGATCCGCACTTCAAGTTGGCGAAATATTTCAATACCGTAATCCATTCTGGAATCTTTTTCGTTGTTTGAGCGAAGATTTTAGTCTGAAATATAATACCATAATGACTAACGAGTAAGTAATGTATAAGGGAGATTAACATAATCATAATTTTTATTGTAATACGTAAGACTGTATGTATCATTAAACACTACAGTATTGAATATTTGAATTACTTTTAATACTATTTTTATAAATAGGTATTTAACTATATATTTTGAGTAATTCTTAAAGTATTTATATCTATATAAAGCTCATCGTAAACCACGAATCATAAAATAATATTAGAAATAAATTGTGTGGTGTTTATGATTTTATGTTATACATATGTTTATGAATTTAAATAACCTAAAACTATAATACCTACTTGATGTACCTATATTAAGACTTGGAATAGTTGGAAAACCTGCAGTTTATTATATTCAAAATATTTCGGTAATACCATAGTATTATAAAATATTCGAACTTTCATTTGAATTACTTTTAAAAAACATTTTTATCCAATTTGGTTAGCATTTTAAAAACATATACAATGAAAAAATATTTTGTGGTTTCTAAAATATAAAATATAATTGTCAATTACAATTATATTATGTTTATTGTTTATACTAAATGTTCAAATTAATATGAAACGCATATTTATAATTATAAATATTTTTATATTTATATAACATTTAATGTTTAATTTTATTATAGCATTGATATAATAGTAATATTTTTAAATTTTCAATATGTATTGGTATTACAAATAATAAAAATAATTATAATAATAATTATTATTATTGTAAGTAATAAAAACTATAATTAAAATTAAATGTCTCTACTACTATTCCATGAAAATATTGAAAAGAAAAAATTATAACAGGAGTATTTTTTCAAAACGTGCATGGAACAAATTTATTGTTTTATTTGTGAATTATATCCTATCTTGTTATTACTTATTAATCGAGTAATTTTTGATTTATCGCATTTCAAATTAGAATAACAAATTATAAAATAAATAAATAATATAAATATTTATTATAAATACGTTTAGAAATAATTTTACCCGAGTATTCGGAGTAGCTATCAACTTACTTTTAAGCTCGACTCTCCGCCACCACCTTCCGGCAGATCGGGTGGTCTGGGTGGCAAACCCGCGACGTTAGGTGCTAAGGACGGGAGGTTCAACTGTTGCGCCAACTCTTGTTGGAGGTAATCATCCCGGGTCGGAGCCGCTCCCTTCTCCATCATCATTACCGTTTGTTCTGTTTCAACCGTCGTGTCATCGTATCGGAAGTTCATCTGTGTGGCAGTGATCAGGGCGGCGCCCATAAGCACAGAGAACGTAGCAAAACAAATAGTGTAGTTCTTTTCACGGTCCTGTGGTCCGTCGCACGGATGATCAGGAAACGCGGTCGAATGGTCTAGTGCTATTCCCACGAAAAACATAGCCAAACCCCAACCCAATGAGCCAAACATTCTTTGGTGTCCGTATTTATCGGCGTCCGTGCCCAACAATGTGATAACTGCCGAGTCAGCCAACGTAATGGCTGGAGCACTGAAGAACTCTCCTATCATGACCAGGAGCAAAAGCAGAAAAAAGACTTTTTCGATATCCTGCAGCAAAGAATACAGTTTCGTTAGTCTATGACGGAGAATTGATTTTATTTCATTTCATATCGATACTATTTTCAAATATAATATAATATAATTATGTCTAAACATAGTGCTACGGTAATAAAACAACCTTTTTAAAAACTTAATTTAAATATTATCATATAATTTATATTTGAATTAATTGTGGATGGTTTTATATAAACCAATAAAACAAAATTAATTTCACAATTTAAAACATTTTAAGCTTATAAATCTAAATGAAATTAAAATTGAATAAACTTGATGACTATTCATGACTATTTCTTGAAATTTTTAAAAAAGCCCTCCACCCAAAGATTTTAGCTTATCGGAAGGTTGAAAATATTTACTAACTTATAGTATCATTATTACCTTGGGTATTTTATTCAGTAATATATGTTTATGTACTAAGAAAAATTTGTCTGCAAAAAATAAATATATATAAAATTATAAATATTATTACATAGGTTTTTTTTCGCTTTTTGAGCAAGAAATCTCGTCTGGACCAATTTTACTAATAATTTAAAATTTTCATAGACTTATAACTTATAAACAATTTTGGACGTTGATTGATATATTTTTTATATATATATATATACAACTTCCTATTTCCAAATCCTGTGTAGCCGTGCAAGTAATATATTTTTTTAGTATA
Organism: Schizaphis graminum; assembly: GCA_020882235.1. NCBI lineage: Eukaryota > Metazoa > Arthropoda > Insecta > Hemiptera > Aphididae > Schizaphis > Schizaphis graminum. The sequence goes on from CM037032.1 coordinate 66,825,398, forward strand.
AATTAATTTTCTTCGAATATTTCTGTAAAATTGTTATATTATCAAAATTATAAGGTGCTTAGTTATTTAATCCCCATGTAAATACATCTCTGAAAAAGGATAAAAACAAGCAAAATAATTATGTATATAAACTAATAAACTGTTGTAAACAGCTATCGTATCTAGCCTTTAAGTGTTTATAATTTGATTAAAATAAATTCCACTAATTTGGTCCAAAAAGGTAATGTTTTAATTAATCGATTTTTACTCTTTAGTCTAAATGTACTTTTCCCATTTTTTAGCAAGGGGAGAATAATACGTTTATCTTAATTTACATATTCTGGGAATTTTTAAGAAAATAAAAATATAAAAATTTACGCATTCTATACTATTAACTACGTACGATATAGACCATTTATTGTAAGATACACACTCATTGACTTAGAAAACAGTAATGGTTTTGAAAATATAAATTTTAAATTATTTTAAACAGTTATAAAATAATATTTTTTTATTGAAAAAACATGTTATCATTAAAAAAATATATAAATAAAATACTTAAATATAAACAATATATATATATATTTATATATGTATCATTTTATAATATCCTAGTTGTAAAATTAATCTTAAAATAAATTTGGTATTATAGTTTATAAAATTCAGATGTTAATATAATTATTAGTTAGATTAATAAAATTAATTAATGCAATAAACTTTTAACGGGCATGTTAAAATAAAATCTTATCAAAAATTAATCATATCGCATAAAGAGTAAAAAAATAAAATAGGTAATAAAACCTAAAAACTAACCCTTAGGTAGATGTTTCTGAAAATACAAAGACATTCAATTATGTATTCGTGTTTGAATTATTACACCTATCAGTATGTAAGTAGATACTCAAATATCACTCGATATATGAGGTCAAGAGCGACAAAAGCCTAGTCATTTTTGCTAAATCATTAAAATTTGATAGCATGAAAGATATTAAGTTTCAACGCTAGCCGCAATAGGGATTTAAAAATAAAATGTTTACACAATTTAATATATTAAAATAATGAGAGCCTACTATTTAAACAGCAATTTATATTTTTTTCTGTTAATAAGATTGAATGTGTCAACTATATTAGATTAAAGATAAAGTATTTTTAATGTATGATAGAAAATCATATATCTTTGTTGTCGCAAACATATTACATTTGATAAAAATATATTTTAATATAATTATGGTTTTTCGAAAATCTTCATGACTTGAAATAATGTTGAGTACAATATTTAAATTGTTTAACGAATTATATTTTTCTGTATTAGGGTGCGTGATGATGTTCAAACGTATTATAAATTACAAAAACGGACCGAGTTTCATGATGAAAAAAATCCTGAAATTATTTCAATTATCTTGTTTTATCGGATTGGCTTAGATAAGTACTTACTTCTATCGTGTACACGATGTGACTGTAAATAGGCATGACCAAGTTGTAGTGCTGTTTCTCGTTGTAGTTGGAGGCGAACTTCACGTCCAATGGGGACCGACCGGCCGTAAACCTCGGTCGCACGCCACGAGTTCGGCGTATCACGGGCGTAGACAAGTCCGGAACTTCAAAATCGTTGATGTCTTGGTCGTATTTAATAAAATCCGTCACCGAAGATACGTCCCGCTTGTACACTTTGGGCGCCATAGGCGTTTCCAGCATATAAGTGGACGCATTTTTTTTCACAATACATCTCGTGGCCGGTGGCTGTATGAAACCCAACGGTAGCGTAAAAATAATCCAACACGAAAGCGAAGCCAATAACAACATTTTTCCCTTGCGCCATCTGCAAAAAAAAAATTGCAATATCGTATAAGTACATATTTATTGTAACAATTTCATATATTATGTCGCAAACATGTTTTATTTATAATCGCATCACTTTTCAATTCATGTGTCATCGACAGAAGGTTTAAAATTATTAAAAAATGACTACACTTAGGCACAGTGTGCGTAGTTATTAAATATTAATTAATTCATATATTAATTATAAATATAAAAAAAATAGAAAATAATTTCATCATAAAACTGTATGTCTACACTCTATATAAGCATACAAGACAAAAATGATTAACGTGAAAAATGATATCCCACCAATCTCGCGAGAGTTTGTATTTTGACACTAACCACAGTACGATATCATCATTAATAACATAAAAGCTTCTGCAACTTGAGACAATAAATGAAACTATTACGTGGACGTTACAATCAAAATTATATGAACATATTATTAAATAACATTTTATGGTCTAGAATCTAGATAAATGTACCTAATCAGATTCACCGTTACTAAATTACCTGATAATGGGACATGACCCATAAGTTCCTACTGCTGAGTTCACCGCGGTGATGTTGAATTTATTTTTACATTACCTACCCACCTAATATGCTAAGTTATGAGATTGATAAAGTATTTTTCCTTTTTTTAGCTGCCTTTTTTTTCTTTTTATAACGGTAAATATTAATTTCATTACTATAATAAAACAAAATCTAATTTAATTATATGTGTATAATACATGTATATTTATGGAATCAGGAATAAATCAATAACATGATTTATTTCATCATTTCACATGACACGTATATGAATAGTAAACAATTTACTACATTTTTATTATTTAAATCATGTATTGTTGAAAAAATTAAACTCTAATTCACCACAATGATGTGAATGCATCGTTACTCGAAATATTTATTTAAATTGATTTTCTGTCATACTAAAAGTATAGAATCTCCCGTGTAAACATTTAAACTATTATAGTAGGTATATAAGTAACATATAGGTACTAATATTAAATATCGATATATCACATATGTATTATAGTATTATACCTGTTTTTCTTAAAATATTAATTGTACTTCCATGTCGTGATATTTTTTTATATTTTTAAAAAGAGGTTTGTAAATATTTATTTTAAATTTTTAAGTATCAAAAATAACACAGTGGTTGTAGTATCGAACACCCTTCTCGATTGAAATTTCTATTAAATTAGGTCAATTGGTGTGTATTGGAGATGTGTTAGTGTGTTACTTATTTCTACAATCTAGAATACATTGCTGCATAACTCAGAGCATTATCAGTTACAGCTATTTCAGCGTTACAATATATATACCAGCTACTAAAATCGATATTGTATGTTTATAAAACGCGAAAAAACATACTAAAAAAAAATAATAATAATAATAGTAACGTAAATGAAAATGATGTAGGAAAAAATTACTTTATACGATAACAGCATTACATATATTTTAATTAAAACTGAGTTGAGTCATTGAGTCGGCATTTATGTGATAAATGTAATAAATAATTCCGTTATAAAATTCATAAATACCTAGGTATCTAATATCAACAAATGTACATCACGTATTACACGACTATTATATACCATTATTTTATAATAGGGTTCATTCAGAACTACTGGCTGCATTAAAACATAAATGCCGGATTACATGAACAATTAATACTTAACATTTAATGGATCAATAATGAACTAATGATCCCTTAAATATAATTAAGTGGCCTACGATTGGTATATTAAATTGTATTAAACCATTAAATTAATAAATTTGTCATGTAACCCGTCATAAGATTTTTGAATTTTCGCATTAATATATTTTATCAGTGATAAGCGAAGACGGGGGTTTAAAATAAAATCCAATACAATTACAAAAACCCTTAACAATTGTCTTCTATACTTTGTTAATGAATTATTCCAATCGTATCTTTAAGATTAATTTATAACGTTTTAATCAATGAAATCTAATTACTACTAATATTATTATGGTGATTACTGATTATACAATGAAGTCTAAAAACGAAATTATTAAACTGTTAAATAAGTATTCAACATATACATTTTCGGCCTAACTTCAAGTAACTAGTAAGATATGAGTAACAGTACAATTGAGAGAGATTTTTGTACCCCTTTAGTTGTTTGAATATACCTGCAGTGTATGCATTAGTATCACAACGTAAAACTCAGCAATACGTAATAACAATGCGTGAACAAACTATTTTAACTATTAGTGATTATTTAAAAGCTTAAAAATATAGCATATAACTATTTAATATGTATAGCTATAGCATATAAATGCATTGAAATAAATATGTACCTATTATATTGGTTGAAATCGACTAAACCATACAACTCTATCAATTCCTCCATAGACCGTTTCTATGTACCTATCACATGATAAACGTATTATCGGTGACAATATAATTTTTAAGCAAGCACATTGCTCGTTTCCAAAATAATAATTTTTTAACCACTACACGCGTATTAAACGTAACAACCGCCAGCTGTGCTCGTTAACCCAATTTAGATGATAATATCATAATATTGCGTGTCCAAACAATTTAAATACACACAAACGATGAGTTTAGCGTGAATGGGCCGAGTATTGAAGGTGATCTAAAAACTTTCTACCGGATGGCAGAAAATATCGCATTGGTCTCCTGTTCCAATTACCTCACGCTGTGCGTGACTTACATAATATAGAATATATTTTATAAATCACTGATCCCACCGGTTTGACCTTTAAATCTCAGAAAACCTAACTGGACATTTAACATAATAGTAACAGTATTATATACACTTGTTGGACGGCTTTGTCGAATTACGTCGAGTGAACGAAAGGATTCGAAACATCTTCGTAATGAGTTCCGGAATCGGAAGGGTCGAGTATATCGTCTCGGATTTTCGACGTCTACGTGAGTACCCCAGATGTGCGGTGGTGAGGGTGTATGTGGGTCGGAAAACGCACTCGGTCGACAGTGGAGAGGAACGGGGTAAAAATCGATCGGAGCCGTTTCCACACTTAACGACGGCGGCGGTCATACACGCGCCGCATAACAATACTTAAATAATATTTTTACTTTGGGAATTTTGGAAAAACTTTGTTGCTCTTATATTATTAGGTATATATATGATTTACTTTGAATATATCAATGGGGTTACCGGGTTACGGTATTAAAACCCAGTTTAAAAATTATCGAAGATTGCGATAGGAAATTTCAAAACAAATCGGGGTTGTGACTTGCGTAGTCTTAATTATTATTTATTATTTATTACCTGTCAGCCAAACCTCCCCAGAACGGGGCGGCTAGGAACTCTACGAACGGCCGGGACCCGATGAGCAAACCGCACTGGCTAGGATTCATGCCCATCTGTTTGAAGTAGACGCCCATCAGCGGGAACAAGGACCCGAACGCCGAATAAAAAAAGAAGTAGAACGTCTTGACTGTCAGGAGCTCCTGATCGACGGACCCGAATATCAGTTCGATGAGGTCCGACTTTCCTCGTATCCTGTTGGTCGAGTCCTTGGGCTGCGGATAGTGTTCCGGGTCCACCTCGCCGAGCGCCTCGGGGTCGACGCGTGGCCGGACACCGGCAGCGGCCAGCGCGGGCCCTCTGGCCTCACGGGGCACCTCATACTGCGACGCCATGCCAACAGCAAGACGTCGTCAACCGCTGACCTACTGACCGACTGACTGACTGACTAACTGACTAATGTCGGACCGACCGGCCTACGATACGAATTCCCTGATATTCCGACGGCTACGACAACGGTGCACACGGCCTGACCGTGGACGACAACGGGACGCGCGTTACCTGACCCTCGACTACGCCGTGTGTAGTGGCAGAGGGGACGCCGCGTGATGCGCTGCACTCGCCGAGGGGGTCGGCCGCGGAAAGTCGACGCACGCACGCGCGCACGTCACGCGCCAGTGCGACCCTCGTCGGCAAGCCGAAAAACGCCGCGGACTACCCGATAAAATAATCGACGTAAACGGATCGACAGACAGAACTAAAAATGAAAATAACCCCCCCCCCCCCATCACAAATATATAGCACATTTGTACACGCTACACGTACAGTGATTGTCAATGTTGACAATTTTGAGCACGTTAAACTAGATGGATTCGATTTTTATGATGGAATGTTTCTATATGAACATGTGAACAAAAAATATAATAATCAACACTGGACTTCGTATATTCGCCGAACGATGAATATATATTTTTATCTCAGCCGAACGCTTGAAAAACTGCCTGATCGATTATGATAACATTTCGATATTATTTGTTTTGTGCTAAAATATTATTTTACCGCATATATTATGGATGTAAATGTAAATTTTCACCAAATAACAACTACAAATTTCAATGTTAAATAATGTACAAATATTTTTTCGTAGCGAAAAGACTTATTTCAAACGTATATACGTTATATTTTATTTTATAAATACAAAATTAAAAATACAACGAATAACAGTTTGGTTTTTACGAATTTATTTGATAAATCATTTCTAGAAAAATGTCATCGAACCGCAAAGGTGCTATAAATTTGATTTGCAGTGTATACAAACGTAATAATGCCTATATCTTATACGTTCATAAATTTTTGTATCGATAATATCACATTACTTAAATAGGTCTCATTATTTAATTGCTTAGTAAAATTATTTTAGATATAAATACCTACTCGTCAGCAAAAATGTCACAATAATAAAGACATTGCGTCGGAGGACTTAAACACGATGCTCGATCATGTACCTACTGCATATATAGTCGCAATGCCCACGGCAGCATAGTATACACAATCAAAGAGTAAAACCGGACCGAATAAGTTCTAGTATCAGAATACTGAGAAAATATATAAGAACTAGAAACTTAGTGAGTTCAACTCACTGAAACCTTTAGGTAAGGTAAGTTAAATGTTTTCGAAAACGGAACAGTATTTCTATCATTCTAATATTATTATTATTATTATTATTATATAGTACATACAGTGACCATAAAGACATTTCCACGTCAAAATTTTGATCGTTTTTGTTTATTTTATTTTTATCGAGTTACGTATGAATTGTATGTAACTGGTAAAAATCGGTGTGAAGGGAAACAGGCAATTTTTATTTCAAAGAACTGAACCAAAATGCACATTAGGAAACCGCCCGTCACATATTAATATCACGAGATAGTTATTCAATATCGAAATATCATTATGATTCCGTGTGATCTCGTCGATCTAAATGAAAATCATACGATATTGCGTACGATATACGATATTATATCTTAAATGATAGGTAACAAAATAAACATGGTGCATGTGTTCTTTTATGTAATTTATTGTCAATAAATTAGTATAATTAGCTCGTGCGGTAGATGTACCCGTCTATATGCAGACTCGTGCGTTTGTTTTTCGAAACGTTACCACACCGCTGAGTACCTGCCACTTATATTATACGGTTGTGGACGTTTTCGATTTATAATAATAACGGTCGGCAGAGATGTAGTTACAATAAATACCGTACACGGCCGAGAAAATTATCCGGCGCTGGTGTTTCGTGTGCGTTGGCCTAGTGTGTCACCAACGGCGGGCTTGCAGCAGATCGATTCGCACGAGGTTTAGCTTTCGTCGGCCGCACCCGCTAGCTACCGCCAAAACATTAACACACACCATCATTATTCGTTCCTCAGACTGGCATATAGCGCAAAATCAAAATATTACGGCTGGAGTTTCCCGTAAACCTTTTTCGACGTCTCGTAGACTTCAAATTATCACAATGATATTATTATAGTAGAATATTAAATGTATTTGGAATTATCATCATAATAAATCCGATGGCTTTAAGAAGTCAAAAAGACACAAGTCCATTTTTGCTCAACATCTACGATATTGATTGTCTGAATAGTCGGAAAAAAATAAATGTTTTACTCACGACCAGCTTTCGACAATCAACATCGATATTGTTTGTTTTAGTGTAATTTGAAAATGAATAACTGTAGATATGCAAGTATACTTGTAATTTTTACCCGAATTTTGATATAAGCTTTTACAATATAATACGATATAATTTTCAAAATAGTTTGACTCTCTTTGTGCTATTTATAGATCTTTGATTAGTTTTTTTCTTATAAATTTCAATTAAAATTAAAAACTGATCGATCCACGAAAAAATTTGAAAATGTAAAAAAAGGTTCTTCATGAGTAGTTCATAATATAAATATAATATAACCTAGAAAGTTAAAACTAAAAAATATAGTAACAACATTTTTTATAGATATTTTGAATTAAAATTTGGATAAAATTAGATAATATCAAGATGAATAACGACTTCAGTTATTTTGTTGTAATTTAAATAAAAATATTATTCATGTTTAAGTACTTGAAACTTTTAAGGTATATTACAATATTTTATATATTTTATACACACAAATATTACATTTTCAAATGCGATATTTTTAGTATACATTAAACAAACCTATCAAATTACTACTAATTAATAATAGTGAAAAATAATTATCAAAATACTACTTACAGTAGTTAATAGATATTCAAAATACTTAGATACATATTTTAGTTTTATAAACGTTTATTTTTAGCATTTTGACTGAATTATAAACATTTATAAATCATTTTGGGATTCAAAATTTATACAATTTTTAATCTTAATAGCTTAGACTTTACAATTAAATACAAGATTTTGCTTAAATCGTATTTACAAAAACTTAAAAATCTCACAAACACATATGTATAATTTTTTAGACTCTGACCTAAAACTTTGTCGTCGAATTACTTCAACATTTATACCACCCAAACCGCTTGAGTTGCCATCTCATTTTCACTTTCGAATACCATCATCGAAATAACATGCTGTCAGTATAATATGTATATAATATCCTTGGTATACCTGATACCGTGACTTAAATGGAAAGATATAATTAGACCTAGTGTGAGACTGTGGAACAATAGTGATATCTGGATAACCTAGTTGTGAATATATTTTAAACTAGAAGCTTTTATTAAATATTTTGAGATTTTTTTTTAATGTTATCAATGGCGACAGGTGTAATAATTTTCATTTCAATTATTTTAAAGATTATTAAAAATTATACATTTAAGTCAATTAATATTTTTTTTTATTTGTATTTTAATAATCCATCATACAAAGGCTTATGATTTTTAAACTAAATAATAAAATAATATGTAGAATTCAGAAACCGATGTCGGGTATCTGTACCTACCTATCTATTAAGATATTATTATTTATTACCTATTATTCTACGAGTTACGGCCATCGTGCAGGATGGTAAAAACACGCACAAGAAAACAACGATATTCTGCAAGTCGTTTCAGACTCACGTATTTACATTATGCATCGAAGTACAAATAATATTTAGATAATATATTTTAGATTACTTCCGCCCCAAAATTACTTAATTAACTTTGACTCTTCCGGTGCCTTACCTATCCTATATAAATTCATAGTAAAGTGCAATACAGCTGATATATTAGGTTTTATAGATTTCCTAAAAATCCTTTTTACCAACAAAATTAATATAAATTAATATAGTGTTTGTAATAGGAAAAACTGTAAAGAAAATGTTGTTTCAATAGTGTTATTTTATTTTGAATACAATATAAAAATGAATACGTATATTAATTTTTAATTACATTTTAATGTTAATACATATTTCAAGCCATTAATTTAATCATTTTTGAACTATTCACCACGGCATAAAAGAAAATTAAAAAGTGATGCTGTTCCTACATTAAAATTAAGTAAATTATATCAAATACAAATTCTGTGCTAAATTGTATACAAAATTATATTGAGAGGAAACGAGTAGTACTAGTCCCACAGTGCAAAATAAGATATTGTTTAGATAATAAAAACATACATATTTTCTAATTCTTTGATTTAGATGTATACATTCTTCCATTTTTCCTGCATAGTGGAATAAATCATGTCCAATAAATGAATTAGTTTAGTATAAATACAGAACAATAGTGTTACTTTGATCAATTCATAAACTGAGCTTAACTTTTTTATCACTTAGTATCATGTGATCTATTTCAACTTTTTATACATGAAAAACAATATTTAATGTTTTTTTTATTCAAATTAATTTTGTTGTAGTTGTTTAATATTCTTCATAAAGCATCACATAGATTTACAAATTTACTTTAAAAAAATTTTAATCACTAGAAGGCAGTTCAATAACTGATTACAGCTAATTTAGAATATAAAATTGTCACCGATAGACGATATTTTAAAACAAGTAAATTAAATTTAAAACTCATATGTTAATTAACATTAGGAACACAATTTTTCATTATATTATAAGAACACGAAAGCTAAAAAGACTTATTATTTTTTTGAAGATATTTAATGGTTTTGGTTTCTATAATATTTGGTGCACTAATATAAAGTTTTGAAATTTGTTTTTATTCTTGTTTGAAGTTGACGTATTTTAAAAGAAAAGTTTTATCTGTTTTTAATTTAAAGTCTTCAAGTTTATAATAACCACTGAGACATCACACAGTAAATATTATATTGTTACCTTGTACAGCCCGTATAGCTTATAATATACCAGTGCAATGAAATAATATGCAAGTTTCCTGTTTTATTACTATTATTATTCATGTGTGACTTTACTTCTAACCTTCAATTATTTAGATATATACAGATATATAGGGCAGGCTACTGCGTCACAAATATATGATAAAATATTAAATTTCATATAAGGAAAATATTTTCAAACCAAACATACATAGTTATTCACCAAGTACGACGAGTACGCTAGTCCCTAACTATTGTATAATATTGTAAGTAACGCATTCATTTAAATTTAAACTTCACAAATTTTCAATTAAATTAATTAAAAATCATAGTTTGATACCTAGAATATTTATGTCTTGTACATACTCGTGTGGCGAGAAACTTCTTTTATTTTTAAATTTAAAATACGTTGTTGAAATATTAAGTTAAATAGTTCTTAAAACCGGACAATGTCTATAAATTATAAAATTAGTATTATTGATAACTATAATATTATCAAATGATTTATAATATAATATAATATAATCTTAAGTTCATAAATTTTACTGACTTGTAAATTCAACAGCAGCGCCGATGTTGTGGTCGGCGTAATAGGGGTGGGACGTAATTGGCTGGACCATCACAACTACTTAATCATACGAACTTAACAGCAATAGGCAGTAACCATTACCACCAGGAAAATTAAAGGTAAACGCCAACTTTTCGGATAAATTCCCACAGACCGTAGGACAGGGGTCGGCAACTGGCGGACCGCGGTCCGAATCTGGACCGCGAAAAGCAAAACTTTGAACCCTGTCAACACATTGTACTTACTTCATTATGTATAAAGATTTGAAAAAGATTTTTTCACTGGACCTCATTGATTTATTATTTTAATCTTTAGGACTCCAATAGAAATTACTTGCCAACCTCTGCCGTAGGGTATCAGATATCAGAGTTTGAGCTATTTCCATTTTCAACACAGACGTAACGTGATCGATATATGTATATCAAACTCGAACGAATCAATAAGTGAATAGACGATGTGTTTTAGATTCTGAACGGAGTGATGAATGTATTGATTTTACAATGATGTGTGTTACATTTTTTTTTTGTTTTTGTGTCTGTGTACAGCATAACTAGTCAAAATAATGCTTCGATTTCAAACTTTGGGGGTGATTTCCGATGGCAAATTGAATATCCTTGGTGCATTATAGAGGTCAAAAGTAAACATTTTCCAATAGTTTTCAAAAAAATCGAGAAAAACAAGAAAAAATAACAGAAAAACGGGAATTTTTACGCAAAACCAGTTTTCGACCAAATCGATTTTTTTATATGGTTGTAATTCAAAAACTAATCACTGTAAATGCATGAAATTTTCACTAAATTTTTATGTTAGTGTTCTCTATACACCGTTAAATTTTCAAAGTATATTGACTTTTTTTGAGCTATTTATAGACAATTTTAATTTTCAATTTTTTTAAGTATTTTTTTTAAAAATAACGATAAAATTTTTTTGGCCGGCCAGAAAATCTTGAAAATTTAATACAAGGTTTCTTATAAGTTGTCCTTAAAATAATAAAAAAAAAATCCGAAATCGTTAGTCACAATTAGTAAAGTCGTAAATACTTGAAAATTTTACCAGTTATTTAGAATTTAGATAACCATTTTCTTTACGTGATATGATTTTCAAAATATTTTGACTTTTTTTGAGCTATTTATAGACAACTGAAATTTTACTATCAAAAGCTAAGAATTGAAAATTTAATACTATGCTGTCCATAAGTTAAGCTTAGAATAATTATAAAAAGTTTGAGGATTATTCCATTTAAAAAATTTTACGAGTATTTAAAGTTTTAATTTTAATTTGAAATCAAAAATACACGTGTAGAATAACGTTTTACTACTAAATAATTTTCGATTTTTGTATTTTTTAAAAAATTACCAAACATAAGATCTTGAGACTTTTACTTCAATGTTTGAATTTGTTTCAAAATAGAATACATAACAATATTTAAATATATTATATCCTAGACTGACAAATTATCTCCGTTCAGAATCGTTTTTCGTATATAATGATACCTATCATTGCATTCAAATTTAACCGTTCCTAGTTCGAGATCCACCCCACCTCCTAATGTACAGCAGAACGATACTCACTTAACCGCTTTTTCAGAATATGGATGTGAAATTTGTATAAATTAAGTAGATGCGAGTCATATACATTATCACCAATGATTGGTACCTACTATAACTATAGTGTTGAGAAGAGTAAATTCTCAATACTCGTGTATTTTTTACCAACACGCATAGTGTTGGACGGCGTAATGTATAGACAATATAGGTACATCAATGCATATAATGATAATTAAATACGTCATGACTTCCGGTACAGTTCAAAAGGTTAGGCTGTTGAACGAATGAAGAATTTAGTTTATTTTACATTGCCATAATTTAAAAATATTGTTTGAAGTAATTTAAAACTTTTAGTATATATTATTAAATTTTGTATAAATAATTAAAATTTTAAAATATTTAAATTAATTTTATACTTTATTTGTTTTCAAGTAACACCAAAAAACAAAATCGATTTTTTCAATTATTGGATTTGTATAAAATTTCCATTATTCTTTAATTTTTTGTTTATTTTTTCTGACTATACCTAAATATAAGTTCTGTGGACTTTTAAATCTGACCTCTTCAAAATACAAACTAGATCCAATTTTCTTCACAAAACCATCCCTATTTTTGAAAATTAAACCATATTATTGACTACATATCGTGTATATATAAAAAACATCCTTGTAAAATTAATACATTTATTGCTCCGCTTATTATAATCAAAAAATAAAAAATAAAATATTCAAGATATTGACATAATTTTATATTCAAGATTTTATGATTAAATATTTTTTCGTTCAATTTTTTTCCAGAAGTTTTGTAACGCCGTTTTTACGTCTTTAGTGAATTTATCTAAATTTTTTTTTTCTATGTTTCTTTGGTTTTGTCAGATGCGTCTAACATCGTATTTACTTTGAATTAAGGAATATATATTATATATTGAGATAAAATTCCGATGTTATGCCTGTGGTTGTAAAGATGAATTAAACATGATTTTTACTGGTATTTGGTCAGAATTGAGCCCTGAAAATGTTTGCTGCTTGCATCCAAACGGAATTTATTTTGTTAATGATACGTCTAAGATGATATATGGTCATTTATTAATATCCGTAGGAAAGTGAGTAGGATCTTTTGGTTCTCCACTTTAGTTCTTGATACGACTGCCCTAATTACCGTGTCAAGTGTAGTGGCGTGGAGCTGATGAGGATATTATAGGTCAGAATATTATATTATAGCAGTGTTTCCACGCTTTACAAAATGAAATAACGTACAATTAGGGTTAAAAATCTCGTATTTTTACCAAAGTTATCGTACAAAAATTTTTGTCATAACTACGATTACTGATTAAACAGTAGAAGTAGATAACTGATGTAACTGTATAACCTTATTTGTTTCCTTTAACCATTAACATTACATATAACCTAAGATAGACTATCTTAGTCCGTGACATTACATTAGGTTGTTCATTGCTATCAAAATGCAAAATAAAAGTTGCAACATTTTCTTTTACTTTAACTCAAAAACCAAAATTCAAATACATATTTTCCAATATTTTAGTAAAGAATCATTATTGTAAGTAAATACATTCAAAACAATTTTAATAACTTTACCGTTTACTCATCTATGTTAGATATTAGTAAAAATATTAAATACTGTACTAAGTGGATCATCATTAGTATCAGTCCTTGATGATAACAATGTGAAATGTGTCATTCTACTAATAATAGCTTTGGTTGGTTCAAAATCAACTCAAGTTTTTTTTGAAACAACTATTTAAATAACCAAAAAAACTTGTATCATTCATGTCGTCCTGACAGTCTGACGAATGTTTACGACTACACATCAATTGCGGATTGGCACACTACATTATGGCACAGTCGGTTTCGGAATTCTTTCAACAGAATTACCTGTATTGAAAATTTTTCAAAATTATTCAACGTCCAGGGATTCAAAGCGGAAATTCATCACTAAATCAAGGATTGAAGAAGACAACTGCAGAACGTTAACTTCGTTGACTCCAAAGAAGATTCGTAACGCATAGTGAACAACCCGCAACAATTCAATATTAATAAATTACAATGGAAGCAGCAACTTATTAAGGCGTCATAGTGCGAGTAATAATTTTTAATGTAAAGTATTTTATTAGCTGCTAGCTCTGGTCCGTCTCCTTTGGAATAAAAATTCCATCGTTACCTAAGTATCTAATTGTGAAAGTGTATATTTTTAAAATTTGAATTGTAGTTAACACAGTTGTTGTGGTTATCCAATATGAGTTTGAATTTGTATGTTTGTGGTTTTGTTATGAGTATTGTTAATTATTGTATGAATACTGTTTATTCTGGTGCATGTCATTTTCCAAATCCATATCAAATATCTGATGGTGATTATACCGTGTGTCCCAGAAACTAGGGTACACTATATCACTCATTACCCTTTAAATATTTTTCAATTCTGTTTACGGGACGTTAAACTAAACAAATATCATAAATTCCTATGACTTACAATTTTTTTAACTCGTGTAGTTTGCGCATGCGCAACAACTTAATTTTTATTAATGGCAACCCCTATTCTTAATATCCTTTTCAAATTAATCAATTTTTTTCAAGCAATTTTGATGAAACAACATGTATTCTAAACCCAAAATTGGCGAAGTATAACTTTTAAAATAATGTATTAAATTCATTTATTTTTTTAGTCAATGTATTTTTTCGTTCTAAATACCATTTGCAGGTACTTTATACATTTATTACTAGTAATAAATTATTTACTATCTATGAATTATTTAATGAAAAAATACGTTATAACTAAATAAGCTATGCACTCACTGCCCACCGTACCGATCAACACCTGTCGAGCAGCTATACCGTAGCTTAACACACCACGCATGTCTTCGGCACAATCCTTGTCTATTTTCTTATTATTATTTTTTTTTTTTGCATATTTGTGCGCGTTTTCAGTCCTTTTGTTTAGGGTTTATTCTTAAGGGTAGAATCAAACCCAATCGCGGTCTTTGTCAACCGGCCATAATTTTTATAACTTTTTTTGATTGATTGCTAAAAAAAATTACAATTTATATAACAATAAGAGTAATTAATTGTATATTTGTATAGCAACGTTGCATTTAAAATTATACGGAATCGTGTATATATTAAATTTTTGGAGTCGTGTATGTATATCAGTGGCTATTAAAATCAACACGATTCCGCAAAATTTGCGGAATCGTTCTCCACTGTTTGTGGCGTCCGTCACCTTACGTGTGCGTCCCCGCGTTTTTTGTTTGTAAATTGTACTTTTTTTTTTTGTTACCTACGTGATTATACACGTTCCACGAAACGCGGGAAAACCGCGAGTGAACCTGAAAAGTATTTTTTTATTTTTTATTTGTGTCAAACATCTTCACCTGCACCGGCAGCGACACGCGGATTGCCAGGTCCAACGCAACCGTGTCAAATTCACGTTATATAGTACCTATAGATAACCGCTGCATAATATGTTACTTGACCGATTTATCATTACAGTGCCTTAGTAGGTATCTAATATAATGAATGTTATACATTTTTAATATGTTTAACGTTTGAATAATAATTTTACTGTCTTTACTTTCTATAACACGGCGTTCTAGATAGATTATTTAGTTACACCTTCGCATTGAACATATTCTCTTAGTATCCCGTAAAAATATTAAACTATTTATTATTAATTAGAGAAAAGAAACTTAGTATTCCATAATACAGATATAACAAGCTCATTATTTAACTCATTCAGTTATACATTTTTAAATAAATTTTTATGAGATTTGTTAAATATACGTATTCTGTGTATTAAATATAATACTTTTTACATGTCCATCGCTATTCTAACAAAACTAAACAACTGAACACAAAAAATAAACTATAAAAACAATTAATACATATATTATACAAATAGAAAACACTCAAATTCAGTACGTAATATTTTATAATGTAAAGAAAAAGTTGTTTAGCATCAAAATATGAAATTAATTATCAAATACAATAATAATAAACACGAATTTATTAGTTGTAAAATGAAAAATTGTTGCAAAAGATCATTCTTACAATACTAATGTAAATTAAATAGGTATATATTATGCTTATGAGGATATCAGCGCACTGTTTTTTTTCTCTCTCTAGCCCATGCGCAACACAGACAAAACGCATTTACGCAGTCTGAGTAGAACTCGCTCAATTTTGGTTCTAGAGTAAATATACCTATTCTAAAATTAAATTTTGATAATATTTCAGAGTATAAGACGATGAGTTTTTTCCATTATTCCCAATATAACGTTAATTATATCGTTTAGAAATAACTATAAATTACAACATTTTTAAATAACCTTTAACTTTTCAAAATTTTAATTTTTTTTAAAAGACTCATTGTCTTGTACTCAGAAATATTGTCAAAATGTAATTTTATAATAGATATATTAGAACCGAAATTGAATAAGTTCTACTCAGACTGTGTAAATGCGTTTTGTCTGTGTTGCGCATGGGCTAGAGAGAGAAAAAAAACAGTGCGCTGACATCCTCTTATGTATCACCTCTTTGATAATGTCTTATTAGTTTTAATTTAAACGAAAAATTGTTGAAAATTAACTGTTAAAAGTTTTTATTACAGGCACGTGTACAGGGGGGAAGGGGTTCAAAGTTGAATAGTTTTGAAATGCATCGAGAACATCATACCAGTCATACACCAAAACATCCGGCAGAGGTTCAAATGATCAGTGCTTGCGTTGTGGGTGGACGTGGGGGAACACTGGAAACGCAACATTTGATGTAGTGAATTTCTAAATCAGTTTTTTCTGATGCAAAATATACCTATATAACCTAAAGCCATAATATTTGTATATTTATGTATCGACTGTGAAAAAAAAAATTGGTTAATAATAATGGGTAATTAATCCTAGTTATTGTGAATGTGACTATTTTTCACATTTATTATAATAATATATAAAAGAAGATGTTAAATCTATGTGTGTTTTTCCGACAAATTTTACAATTTACTTTGTAACAGCGATTGGCCACGGTAGAGTTAATTGCTGAGTTTTTATAGAAAATCAATAATAAAAATATTCATAATTAGGAGCCTATAAATAACAAACCTTACTAATTTAACGTGGATAAATGTATCAACAAAAAAAAATCTTGTTTAATAGACAATTAGTACTATACCTACGTTACAATTTTACAAATACTAAAAAAAAATTAACGTTTTCGTAATGTGTACAATGTTTTGAACAGATTCGTATGTCATTGAGTCATTCAACGGCGTCGCAGCCACCGAACAATCGGATCAGAATCGAATCGCACGCATTGTCAGATCATTACAGTGGTATACGAGACGGGCAGCTCAAACGAGAGCGATACACCCGTAACGCGGAACTTTTACGAGTCACTGGAACTGTTCCATCTGCTCACTAGATCCGACGTACTTGCGACTTGTCATTTCTGCGGAACGTAACCCGCCGAAGCTCTGCGCATATGTCGACAATGACGATAACGCACAAGGAAACGGGGTTTTTACGAACATACGTTCTGTTTGGGAAACATAATTGAACACTTATACGAATAACGTAGTATTCCTACGAATGACTGTTTATCGCATAACACGGAAACAGAAAAACTAAAATATGCATTAACGCAAATCGAATAGGTACGAATAAAATCACTATATTTAATATTACGAGTACAAGCAATGTAATGTGCAGGCAACATAATATGTTAAAGATAAAAAAAATATAGATAGTAGATACCAGATGCCTTCCCTAATCGCGTAAGTCTGCCCGGGGTGGGTCTTGCTACGACGGAGGACAGCCAGTGAATGTGAATGCTAGTCGTTTCGCCGGGCCTTTTATACCCGGTGTTCTGTGACAGCTGATAACAAGAAACCGTAGAAACCTCAATAGTGCAATCGCCGATAAACGCACAATTTAAATAAAAGTTATTATAATAATAAAATTGTAATATAAATAATAAAAATTGTAATATAAATAATAATAATAAAGTAAGGGATAAAAATAATAAAAAGGAAAAGAAGAATCTAGAGCGTTATCCATGCATCCCCCCACACCGAATGGAAAATTCCCCCCTTTCAGACAAAAAATTAAAAGTTAAAATATTAAACAATTATTTATTATGTACAAACTTTTCACGGGATTTTAAGACTTTTCCAGTTTTTTTCCAATCCGCTCTTTTCGTATTCGCGTAGTTTGCGTCTTTCGAAAGCCGTGCGTACCTATGTACGGTTTTTTCGCCATTTGCACTTAGCAGTTGCGATCCCGCGATCCCGCGAGTATCACCGCCGACGACGTTTTTTTTCGTTATTTTTATTTTCACACATAGGATCGCGGACGCCGATCGATGTACGTGATATTTATTCTATTGTTATTGCTTAAATGTACATGTATATAATATACGTTTGATTATTTGTCGATGTACAATACTGTTTTTTTTTTATTCAATAAATTTTTATTATATATTTATATTATTTTTGTGGTTCTCGGTAGCTTAACTTTTACGTCATACTTATTGCATCATAAATCGTTATTTAAATTATAATGTCATTGAATGATGTGTAATAAATAAATAATTGTTTCTTTATTTTAAAATATTTTTATATGATAATTTTAATGATTTTTAGGGATTATGATGATGGGTGGCTGAAGGTAATGTGGGAAGCTTTGTTCCTCACAGTAATGTGATATTGAATTATATAATTATTAAACGATTAAAAATAATTGAAATTTTGTAAAAAGGTTCCTTAAGCAATGTAGGGGCGCATTAATATTTAACTTTGGGGCTGATTCATGAATCTAAATCATCTAGGGCGTCACTCAAACGCATACAAAAAAATTCATTCAAGTACAGCCGTTTAGGAGTTCAGTGACATACACACGTACAGTAGAATTATATATTATATAAAGATATATTCAATATTGTAATTTTATTGTATGATTAATATTTATAATGTGTTAATACAGGGTCCCACAAAAAAAACCTTTGTGATTACGTTCTTTGGGGATATTTAAAGGCACAGTGTACGATCATCGCCCTATACATCCCTACAAGCACTGAAGAAGCTAATCACCAGGCATTGGCCTCCATTACACCAGCTAACACGAAGAGTTATGGAAAACTATCGGGAAAGGCTTTGTGAATGTGTTAACAATGGAGGACACCACTAAACCGATATAATGTTTAAAATAAATAATCTACAGTTGGATAAATAATAAAAAATGGCATAATATTTGTTAGTAAAAGTAAACAATAAAATATTTTTTTCTATTTTTTTGTTTGTTTATTTACAACTACCTCATGAAATATGGGAGGTGTTTTTGACAGAGCATGTATAAAAAAAGGTTATTTTAGATACATAATATTACATAAAAAACACAAGGTGGTATGTATTATTATTTTATCTACAGATAAAATTGAATTATCTAATTGACTGATAAAAACCATATGCTCAATTATTTTTAACTATTATAGGTACAGTAAAAATATTTTAATTTTTTCCGTGCCCTCAAAATGTTTTCGTGTACCACTTTAGGCAAACGTGCCATGGATTTGCTATCCCTGCAGTATACTCTAAACTCTGTTCAAATTAAGAAACACAGTGGGACTCCGATTAATGCATAGAGGCGTGGCTATATAGTAAATTATTCAGCAGACATATAAATAAAAGTAAATCATTGGTAGATGACAAACAGATGTTGACTAAGCCCCACATAACCCTGGCGACCAGATCATCAACTATGTTTTATAACTTGAACAAAGTATAAATATTTTTAAAAAGTCAATTGTTTATTTATTTAAATTATGATAATGTGCATAAGTTTTTTTTTATCTCCATAAAATTAATTTTGAATAACAAACAAAACAGCTAAAATCATTAAATTCTTCATTTAAAATTTCATTATTTTATTTAAATTTAAATTAAAATGTCTATAAAAAAAAATATTTACTTATATTATATTTTTAGACTTATAGAGAACCTTGTATTGAATTAAAAACATGAATGAAAAGAGTATTTGGAATTTTTTTTTTGATCCCCTCGACCCCTCCTTAAACTACAAACTAGATTCACTTTTCTACCAGAAAACATATTGAAATTGAAATTCAAATAAACATTTTACTGTAAAAGTTTTTCCAGGCACAAATAAAACACATAATTTTAAAATCAATTTACTTATCACTCAGGATCTACAATTATTAAATAATGAATAGGTACTATGAAAACTTATTAACTTAAAAATAATATTTTAAGGAGGCTTGAAACATTTATGTAATAAATTATATTTCTTAACATCTCAACAATAAGTAACTTAACTTAACTAGTTGCCAATATTTAAGAATTCAATTTTTTGTTGATGTGATTAAATAAAATTGTTTTAGAGGCATCCATAAATTATAGTTACTTTCATAACTTTTAGTGTTATAGACATCAATCTCAAATCTCAATATATTTCAAAATGTTTATAGTAACGGTTTATTTTTATACAGATATAATAATTAAAGGAGAAAATTTAATTGTTTGAATATTCCTAAAAATAACCAACATTTTATCAAAAATTTTTTAATTTGTTTTAATTTACATATTTAAATTTAAATAAAGTAATACGTATTTTTTTTTTTTTTAACAAATAATGAATTTTGTTAAGTTTAAATTTAGATTTTAAGGTTACGTTGAAAGTAAACTGCTTCATTGTCAGCACCACAAATAAGTTGTTGTTTTTGTATATCCAATGAGTTTATTGGCATATAAATTGGTTGTATTACATCATTGATTGACAATCGTGTTTTTACCTTGTCCGTGTTTACCCAAAAATTTGAATATTCCATATCTCCTAGAAAATAAATAAATAATATTATTATTGAAATTAAAAAACTACCATCATTCATCAATGCTGTAATTCTTATCATAGGCTAGAAACTAAGTTTTTTATATGAATAGACAAATATCTTTGTTACACGATTGTTACCCAGTTAGTCTTATTTTGTACATCGAGTATGTTAAGAATCAATATAAATAGATTTGCAAGCCCGGATTAAGACCTTCAGGGGCCCAGGGGCCAATACATGATTGTGGCCCCCCTTAATCCGTTTTTTGTAGATTTGTGCCTAACATGATAGGACTGCTCTATAGAATTTTAAAGATTTGTACTTTCTAAGCTCTTTTTTCAATCTGCCAGCATATTTATAGAATATAATAGGTTAACCTGTTTCAATTTTAACATAATTAATCTATAAAAACTCAATACATTATACTTCAATGTTATGATCGAGAGTCAGCATAATTTGATTTAGACCACATAAAAAAAAATTTATTATAAAATTGCTTTTTATTATGTACCTAAAATGTATTAATTGTCCAATTAACTTTAATTTGTATGTACAACACATACCTGGGTCAATACGACACATATAAGATTTTTTAGAACTCCATTGTAATAATCTTCCTCCAAATGAGCATGTAAACAAATGGTCCGGTTCTAAAGGATGGAATGCTATTTCAGTAAGTGAAGATGCATCACCACTGCTCATAGTTGTTAATAAGCTGTTGGTTCTCATGTCCCAAACACCAATATCTCCTTCTTCAGAACCAGTGAAAATGAAATGCTTTTGACTAGGATGTTGAGCAACACATGTTATTGGCACTTGAGTCTAAAATCCATTTGTGTAAAATATTTTTTCAAAATATGACATGATTAATATTAATATTACCTGAGTGAAATTATTGATGTTATCTGTTATACTACTTTTAGCAACTCGTAAATCCCAAAGTTTCATCTGACTTAATGAATTGCAGCAAAGAACTTCAGTATCAGTTAAGAAACAAATGCATGTTAAAGGTGAGCTACTTATGCCTTCTAGATAATCAAACATCCATATTATATGTAAATATTTATCAAAAATTATGATTTTTAAATCATTGAAAAAACATATAACAATTTATGTAATACAAGATATTAACTTACCTAAAACTTGATGAATTTGTTTAGTGTTTAATGATATAACATTAAGTTTACAGTCATCACCAATGGTCGCTAATGTATAGTTACATACAGCAAGATCCTTACAAGAACATCTCTGTCCTTTACTGTAAATAATAATATATTTAATCCAAATCTTACTAGCAAAGTTAAATTGAATCATATTATTAATTCATAGTTATTTATATTCTAGTTAAAATTATTTGGAAATTACAACTTTTCAATAAAATTTAATTGTTTAATCAATATAATTTAATATAATATGCAATAAATGATCCAAAATAATTGTCCAAATATCAAAGTGAAATAAAATTATAATCTTACCCAAATGAATGTAAAGCTTCGCAAGCCATAACTTCTTCAAGATGAATATTAGAATCTTCATTCTCATCAATGATACGATATACTTTAACTGTTCCATTGTCAGTACTAACAGCTAAAAATTTGTTATCTAAAAACTAGAAACAATAATAAATAATATTTAGTTAATGTTATAAATATAAAATAATTTATAACATCAATAACTATGAACAAGTAATCAATAAATTATTAAATTTGTTAATGTAATTATATCACATAAATAGTAAAAGAAAATTATAGTGCTCATCTACGATATGTGTGTGATTAATGGAATAAGAATATTTCATCCTTATTCTATCAAAACACTTGACTAGTCTACACTTTTCCAATCATCATCATTACTAACTGTTTATAACAAGAATAATACTAATACATTATGCATACTTTAATTTGTGTAACATTTCCGTTTTGCTGTACAGAATCTAAAAGTTTTGGAGGGAAATCTTTGGTAGAGTTTTCGTTTTCTGAAGTAAGTCCCCACAATTCTAAAACATTGTCCTATAACAGGAAAAATATAAATTATACACTCATGTGTAATAATTTATACACCAATCTATTTATCTATTAATCTCACCTCTTCGTTGTCCCACGAACCGGTGACAAACTTTGTGGATGCCATCAGGTCATTTGGCTTCCATCTCACCTTATTCACTTTCCTACCGATAAATTCTGCAAAAATGCCCATGTTACTCATCGTCATAGTCCAATACTCGGCTCGGGTTTCTTGGTCTAATGGATATTAAAAAAAGCTCTTTGAAATAATATAATACGGCTTAATGGCTATACACTTAAAACGTTTCAGTTTAAGTTTTTGAATATATCGAGATTTGAGATCCAATAAATTGCGACCGCACTAAATGAAGTTATCGTCGTAACATCGAATGAGTGATAAGATGATGATACCTACTACGACGAATGAAGTATCAAGATAAAAACTAAAAAATGTTATCTACAACGTGGTTTTTTTCATAGACATAATTTGAAAATAATAAATACCTATCTATTCTTTAAGTATTTTGTGGTTTTTTTCATTATCCTGAGTCTTCGTTATAATCATCTATAAGGTATTAATGTGATTTGTGGTATTTTCTTACATAAAATATTGATCCTTGTTGATTATGGGAAATTTTAATCATAGGTAAACTTATGTATGTGACCACATTAATAGTACATTTATTTTTTATAGAACCAATTTGTATCCTGGCTGAAATATGGGTATTGAAAAAGCTAGTATGTATATTTTCTTTATTATCTTTATTCACATTGTTCAATTTATCTGTATTAATTTAAATGTAAATTATTTATTTATAATTCAGATAAATCAAAAAATCGAAGAGCATTTCTGAAATGGAAAAAAGGTTAGTCACTTCTATTTAAAATTACTAAAATTGTATTAAGTTCATGACTTATTGTGTTATGTATAAGTGTATTACTGTACATATTATTTTTAAAAATAATTGTTTTATAAATAATTAAATAATTGTATGTTTTATATTTTATGTCAATTTTAGGAAAAAAGTTAGAATCAATACGAACAGCAAACGTTCAAAAAGCTTCTGCACCTAAAAAACCTGAAAAAAAACCCGAACCACTTCCTCTATCCCAGACTTTAGCTGAATTTGTTAAAAAAACTGAATCAATGCAAGCTGGATTTGTTGAAGTTGAAGATGTAAAGGAAGAGTCAGGTTATAAAAATGTTGTGAAATTGGATAATAAAACCTTTAAAGATGAATTCAGAAAAGTATTATATTTTACTTCAAATTATATTTTGTATTTTAACAATTATTAAATTAAGTTATTAACTTTTTAGGTGGTTAGTGCTGCTGATGTTGTTTTAGAGGTAGTTGATGCACGTGATCCATTAGGCACTAGATGTAAACGAGTGATTGAATCAGCACAAGACTTGGGAAAAAAACTTGTTGTGGTATTAAATAAAACTGACTTGGTCCCAGCCGAAATAGTTCGGGATTGGCTGTCCTATTTTAGAGGGCAATTAGGAACCCCAGCAGTACCATTTAAAGCTAGTACTCAACAAGCCGGTTCACGAATTGGTCATAGAAAAATGAATAAGTGTAAAAAAGATACAGAAAAAGCTGTTAGCCTGTGTGTTGGTGCAGAATTAGTTATGACACTTTTAGCCAATTATTGTCGTAGTGAAAAAATGAAGACATCTATTGTTGTAGGTGTTGTAGGTAACAACAATTTCCAAACAATAAATTTATAGTAAATTATAATTCCAACTTTTAATCATCATACTGTATATTATTTTTTGTTTAAACTTTGTAACATCATGATATTAAAGTTAAAAATTTGTTTTAGGTATGCCTAATGTTGGTAAAAGTAGTTTGATTAATAGTTTAAAAAGGTCCAGAGCATGTCAAGTTGGGGCTGTCCCTGGTGTAACCAAGTATTATAATTTAATTTTAATTTTACTTTACCTAACTAATAATATAATAAATAATTATTAATGATTAATATAAAATAAGATATTGCTTATAAAATAATATATGTACAAGGCGATTCTTTTAAGTGAGTATACTAATTATCTCGAAAAGTATTCATGTTTTTGAAAATATTTTTTTACATAGTTTCAAATTCTTAAAAAAACAACGTTTTTATTAAAAAATTATATTTTTAAATATTTTTTATCCTTATAATTTTTTAAGTTTTTTACTTTTTTGAATGACAACATAGATTTTTAATTTCATATTCCAAATCAGAATAATTTTCTGAGTATTTTGAAACAAAAAATTCGAATTTAGGGTGAGTAGTTTATGACTTAATAAGTTATACTTATTTAAAGTTTAGACAAGCGGAGTAGTGGACAAAGATTTTGCGGGGTAACCCCGTACCACTCCACTCTGCTTGTCTAAACTTTAAATACATATAACTCATAAACTACTAGCCCTAAATTCAATTTTTATGTATCAAAATACTCAAAAAATTATTTTGCTTTGGAATATAAAATTAAAATTCTATGTTGTCATTAAAAAAATTAAAAAACTTAAAAAATTATAATGATAAAAAATATTTAAAAATATAATTTTTTAATAAAAATGTTACTTTTTTAACAATTTTGAACTATGTAAAAAAATATTTTCAAAAACATGAATACTTTTCGAGATAATTAGTGTACCCACTTAAAAGAATCACTCTGTATATAAATATAACTGATTGTTTAAATGTTTGATTAAACTAACAGATTTAAAAATTCAATTTTAGGAACATGCAGGAAATTCAATTGGATAAACATATAAAATTATTGGATTGTCCTGGTGTAGTTTTAGATAAAACATCTACTACCAATAGCGTAGGATTGAAAAATGTTGTAAGTTCTGGAAATATTGAAGATCCTATTGCATGTGCTGCAACAATTGTTGGACGTGTAACTAAAGATCAGGTATATAATTTATAATTATGTAAATCAGTCGTGGTATATTACTTAACTACTAACTATAGATATTTTATAACTTATAAACATTTCTTGGTTGTTTTATCTACTCTCAATTCTGAGAAAAATTTTTACTATTATTTGTTTTGATAAGTTATAAATCGTTTTATAGTTTAAGGTGTGCCTTAAAAATTTTATATCAAGAAAAAATTTTGAATTTTCCATCAGAAAAACTTAAAATTAGTTTGATGTACAGTAAATCTATTTTAAAACTTAAAATAATATATTGCACCAGTGATCTACAACCTCTTTAAACTCTTGGGCCACATCTAGAATTAAGAAAGTTTCATAGGCTTTATTGTATTAAATATTCAATTGAATTGTCATTTTAGAGCAGACTATATTTCGGTGGTTTCTAACCACTGTATTATCACCCATTATAAATGTTTTTAGAATCATTAATATTTCTGATTAATAAAAAAAAAAAAAATAATTCTCAATGCTCAAAACAATAAAGCATATAACAGTTTAAGCAAAACTTATATAAATAATTTTTTTACTTGTTAAAAATTTCAACGAAATTGCAAACCAAGTAATGTTATCATTGTGACACCTTTTGTTATATTACTACCCAACACTACATGTAAAGTATATTTTTCATTTGTCTGTGTATACATTTTAGAAACATTAAATGTAAGAAATTATGTAGTTTATTTATAAAAAGTGGGCAAGTGGGGGTATTGCTCTGCTGTATAATGGAGATAGAGTAGGTCACTGGTCACTATAATGGATGTGTTAAATTTGAATGCAATAACTGGTATAGTGGTATCGTTGTATACGAAAAACGATTCTGAACGGAGAAGATTTGTCAGTCAATAATAATTAATTGGATATATTGTATTATTACCTAAATTTAAATTGTAATATATCGTTATTTTATGCGATTTCATAAAAAATTTAATTTAATAGGTATGCTTTGAAGGAAAACTTATGGATAACCTTGTATTAGATTTTTGAACCTTAAGTATAAATCACAAAAATTTTATGAATTTTCAACTTTAAAATGTCTTGCAAATTTTCGCGATTTTGATATATTTCATAAATATTTGAACTTTAAATGCTTATAAACAAAAATTGTGACTAACGATTTTTGATTTTTTTTTACTACGATAAGTTCAACTTATAATAAACCTTGTATTAAATTTTAAAGATTTTTTGGATAGCCAAATTTTTTTTATCGGCATTTCAAGAAAAAAAAATCAAAAATTTCAATTGTCTATAAAGAATAAAAAGCTTAAAAAAATTCTAAATATTTTGAAAATTTAATCATAAATAGATAACGCTAATATAAACATTTTGTGAAAGTTTCAAGTATTTTCAATAATTCGTTTTTGAGTTACAGCAAAATCAAAAAATCGATTTTGTCAAAAAGTGGTTATGCGTAAAAATTCCCGTTTTTCCGTAATTTTTTCAGATTTTTTCCCGACGGTTTTGAAAACTATTGAAAAATTTTTACTTTTGACCCCCCGTCAAAGTACCATCTAGATGAATTTTCCTTTTCAAAGAGGGGCTGAAGTCAAAAATCAAAGCATTATTACTACTCCAAAAAGTCATGACAGACATAAAAAAAAAAAAATAAATAATAAAAAAAAAAAACACACATCATTGTAAAATCAATACATTCATCACTCCGTTCAGAATCTAAAAAATCAAGATATCTAAGTCTGATGAATAGTTAAAAATATATTAAATTAATGTATTGTACATGATTGTAGTTTGACGAGTTTAATTTCATTTGCATTTATTATTTTATTATATACCATAATTAAAGAAATAAATTTTGTTTTTGAATAGATGCAAAAGTTATATGGAATTGGACAATATGATTCATGTGAACACTTTTTATATTTAAAAGCTAGACGATTTGGAAACATTGGTCGAGGTGGAATTCCTGATATATTCACATCAGCACGCAGCTTGGTTGAAGATTGGAATCGGTATGTGTTAGAATGTTTTGCTATTAGACTTATAATTTGTTTTTTAATAAATTGTATGATAAATATTTTGTTTTAGAGGAAAAATAAGGTATCATACCCTTCCACCAGAAAATGAAACAGTCCACTTAAGTGCACAAATTGTTACTAATGTAACAGATGTATTTAATTTGGATAATGTACAAAGAATAGAAACAGAATTCATGGAAGAACTTGCTAAGATTCAACCTGAATTAACTGGTGAAGGAGTGAAAACAGATACGATGGATGTAGATGGTAAATCAATGGTAGTAGTTGATGATGGCGTACAGGCTAAAAAATCGGGAAAATTACGATGGAGAAAAAAGAAAAAATCTGAGCCTAATGAAATGAAAATTGATTTACAACCTGGTGTTTTAAAACTGAAAAAATTACAAAAGGCTAATGCTAAAAAACAACGAAAGACAGCATCTAGATTAATCAAATGTGAACAATTATTAGATAATATTGATTTACTATAAGATATGAATATTATCTAATTTCCTCGTATTTAATATAAAAAAAATATAAGCTCAAATCACAAGCATAACTAATTTATAATAATAAAATGTTTTATTATGATCTAAACATTAGTAAGTTGTAATGCATTGTCAATTCAGAAAAATGTTTTTCTATTATTCAATTACCACATTAAAAAGTTTATTTTAGATCATACTGTTTTGTAATGTAATAATATGTTATATATTATTATTTATTAAACTTATACATAAAACTGATGGCATAAATATTGACTGAAGAGTATAAATTTAATTATTTCATGGTATACCTACCTATTAAATTTATCTGTGTTTACAAAATAAAATCTTGTAAAAAAAAAGTTCTAAAATTAATTGTTTAAAATCAAAACTAAATCACGAACACATAGTAGAGTATCATGTTATAGATTCAGGAAATACCAAGGGCACATGGTGGCAAAGAAATATTTATCAGTCATAATAATTATAAATTTTAATCATGAAAATACAATTTAAAAAAAAAATCAATGATGCTCGAACAAAGACGACGTTGTTGAATATGAATATAGGTATATGATTATAACTGGTTTAGTGACTATTTCCATATTTGAAGTATAACTGTTTTTCAACCACCGCAGATTTATGTGTAATACAATCTATTACATAATCGCGAGTTTGTGATTATGCCACTACCATCGACTATAGAATACAGTGGATAGACTATTCTATTCATGAGTTCATGACAAAAAAAGCTTTTTTCTTCTATACACGTTCAGTATTATGTACCTGATAATTAATGATTTAATGTTATTCTGTCGCTTCCAATTATAAAACAATAAACAGTTCCGGCTTGTGGGTTGCCGTAAATTAATATCTGAACCCCACTAATGACATTTTTTGTTTGTTTAGGTATAATAAATCTCTTAAAACAACTTTGAATAATACAACAAACACGGGATAGATTAACATTGAATTTAATCTATTTTGTGGCGCAAACTTTAAACTTTTCAGTACGGACTAAGATATTATTAGCTATATTTATAGATTGCATTTAACTACAACTTAGTATATAGTGACTAAAAAAAAGTATATTGTATATGTCTATTTTCAGTTATTGTTGTACTTGTTTTTTACCTAATCGATTATTGATGTAAACAATTAAGTATCATACGAATTTAAAGATTATAATATTGTCTATTTCATATTGAAGGTGGTAATCTGTTTTTAATACTTATTTAGATTTGAGATTAAGCACAGTTTATAAAAAAACTGAGATAATATCATTATTATACATATATAATTATATATATTACATATATTATTTATTATATATAATTAAATATAATACATTGTAATAATTATACATTTTATATAATAAATACACGACTTATATTACTTATATAATATATAAAAAAATTAATTTGTGCTCTTCCAGAAGAAAAACGTATTTATTTGAACTACAAATGCTTTAAAAAAATATACCTTTGTATCTTAAATATTTTTAAAAACAAATTATAAGGAAAATTGAATAAATTTTTGAAATTGTTCGACCAAGCAATTAGATTTTTGTCAAAAACATTGCATTTATTATGCATATTAATTGATATTTCATTATTATAAATTATAATAATGTATATTTATATATTTATTTATTTTTATTAACTTCTGCTGAGTCAATGCCACCTTACTATAAGTCTATAGATTAGTGAATAATTTCATGGTATACATAACATTTAAATACGAATTGTCATTCCACGTAAGAATTTCCGTTTTTCCTTAATTTGTTTTTTTTTTTGTTCCAACTCGTCTACCAGAAACCTTTTTTAAAGTTGAAAATCAAGCATTTTTAGTACCCCAAAAGGCAAAAGGTAATAACAAAAAAAAAAAAAATTATAAAGAACACTCGTCTTATTAAAAATAATACATTCATCGGTCCTCTCAGAATCTAAAAGTAACGTACAATTCTTACATTATTACCTTTATAATATAACTAGTTATAGTAGGTAATTAAATGGATAATATTGTGAAGAGTTCCATTATAATTTATAGACTTATAGTAAACTGTTTAAAATGTTCCACACATTTATGTTGCTCTATTGCCTATACATAACGCCGCACAGCAATAAAACGTATTGTTAAAAATAATTCGAAATAGCGTTCTAGTTATTCACAGACTCACAGTCAGTGGCGTAGCCAGGATTTTTTTTAGGGGGGGGTTTTTTTTTAGTAATAAAATAAAATAAATCTACAACCGTATTGAAATAATAAAATAAATTAATGATAATGATTATTATCACCAGTGCAGTCGAAAACGTGAATACAGCATAACAGAATACATTACACCACGAATAAATGATTGTATTTCTATATTATAAAAATTATATTTTTGATAAAAATACGGCCGAAGGGGGGAGAGGGGGTTTCAACCCCCAAAACCCCCCCTGGCAACGCCACTGTACTATGCTGTCCATAAGTTAAGCTTAGAATAATTATAAAAAAGTTTGATGATTATTGAATTTAAAAAATTTTACGAGTGTTTAAAGTTTTAATTAACCAAACTTACCCTAGTCCTAGGTCCACCCCACCCCCTAATGTACAGCAGAGCGATACTCACCCACTTTTTTATTATACTTTAATCACAAAATTTATGAAACTTAGATTCATTACAATTTAAAATGGATTTACCTTAACATGCTCTAACCTCTTTAATTTTTCATTTATTTAAATAATTAATTTTTTATACATATTTATTATAATTTTTATTAACCATCCCAGGTAACTTGTGAACAATCGCTCTTTATTAAACGTAATATATAATTAATCAGTGCTTGATTTGGAAAAAAAACTAGAAGGGGACTCAATGGATGTTGGCTATACACATATATGAGTGGTAATACATTACATGCATTACACGAATTTACACTAATTTCCAATTCGCTAATCCGACGATTGAAACATCAAAACTATGTACACGTACTTACCTGTATATATATATACGAATATATTAAACAAGAATATTAAGAATCGGTTAAACGATTGAAAAAAAGCAACTCTAGATGGGACAGCTAGGTATGTAATATGTAAATATAAAATGTATATGCCAGAGATATCATCTATACACCAAATCAGAAAACCAAAAATAGTTTTTATCCTTATGCTAAATGTTAGCATTGTCACTTGTCAGCATTATATAGGCAACCAAACTTAGCACGGGTACATTTTGTACGGGCGAATCGACCTAGAATACCTATATGGTCTGTTTAGGCGAGGGTTTTTTAAATTAAAAATACCGTTTGGGCAGTATGAAAATGTTTATAACATACACTCAATAATTAATCGAACAGAATCATACAAAATATATATAAAAAAGTAAAAAAGTAAAAAGTAAAATTAAATAAAATTACATATAAATATAATATTATAGTACATTTTAAAATAATCTATTGGCCTTGTATGAAAATGCTCATAATAATATACTGTATACATTCAACAATTAATTATTTTAATTTTCGATAATAGTGATTAATAATGATTTGCAATAATATCAACTGTATCTGTTACCAGGTTTTTACCTCGCATATAGAGATGAAAATAATTTGACTCGCTCTGAACAACTATTATTTTTTTGGTCAAAATTATTACCTTCGCCCAAACGACCACCGCCCTTTAATATGGTCGACAAAGTGCATGGGGACAGCTAGTATATGAAAAATAAACAAAGGCGATATATTAAGCAAAAGCTTTTCTACAAATTAATCGATGAGTAATTTTTGTTTTTATAATATTAAAATGTTGACTTATATATTATTATACAAAGAATAATTACGAATAAAATTATTTTCATCTGTTCAATTGAAACGTATTATAATAAATTGCGGCAAATCAAGTCAAATAGCCCGCAAACGGCGGTAAGGAATGCTATAATATTGTTCTAAATGTGGATTCGCGAAAAAATAATCGCTGGCTAGTATAATTTTTTCGTAGCGTTAGTGCGTTAGGTACTATGCGTTTCAATAATCAGACAATTATTGTTATACGGCGGTTGACGATTTTTGTCATTCAAACAAACGCGCTTTACCTGTCACAACAGTAAACATTTAAAACATTTATCATGATACTATTAATTTTGTATATAATAGAATCAGCATGGAAATCTATGAATGCGGTGAAGCCTGTACCGGAAGATGAACGTGATCGATTTTGGGAGAGCGGCGTCCCCGCACGAAATGCCGAGGCGTCCGAAACGGACGGACCGACTTCCACCGGACTGACCAAAACGGACGAACCGACTTCCACCAGACTGACCGAAACGGACGGACCTGCTTCCACCGGACTGACCGAAACGGACGGACCTGCTTCCACCGGACTGACCGAAACGGACAGCCCGGCTTCCACCGGACTGACCGAAACGGACGGACCGACTTCCACCGGACTGACCGAAACGGACGCTGATATCGGCAATGAGTTTGTCCGAAAATACTACTCAACGCTGTATAACGCGTCGGAACACGTGTGGCGGCTCTTCGCTGAGCACGCCCAGTATTGCGCCGTGCACGCGGACGGCAGGCGGACGGTGGTCACGGGCCGACCGCAGTTGCGCCAGTTATTCAGGACCTCGGCGACGGCGGACAGGGACCGTGGGAGTCGTGGGCAGCCGATCATCGAATCGGCGAACACGATCCGGTGCGGCGCATCCGGCAAATTGCTTGTGATGGCCACATCGGAAAGGTTCGTCCAGTCATTCGTGGTCGAGTTCAGTGTTCCCCGGTCGTTCGCCGTTGTCGCGTCCGTCGTCCAGTACGCTTGCGTCGCACGGCCCCCGGCACCGGCCGCAGCGGACCACCACTGCGTCGCCCAGACCGCCTTGCAGACAGCCGACGGACGTAGTCAACAGTCGTCGACCGAGGAATATCAACTTTTTGTCGGCTGCTTGACGCGCGCCACCACTGACAAGGATCTTTGGAGAAAGTTTTCAGAGTACGGCGAGGTGGTGAGCGTGCGCGTCATTGCCGGCGATCACAACCGGTCCGGCCGCAGACTGGCCAACTACGCGTTCGTCGAGTTCAGCGGGCCCGAGGGCGTGGAGGCCGCGCTCGCTGCTGGTCCAATTGTACTATATAACGGGAACCGCGTCCGCGTGAACGTAAAGCCGTACGAAGGCCAAACATAGTAGCGTAACACGACCTTTAGTCGAGATTACAATGATAATTTGTTTCAACGCAGCAACGCGATTTCACTCTTTTTGTTAAATTTTGTTTTGTTAATACTTGAACTTCCGATTATAATATACGAATGTTAAATCCAATTTATCGTGTGTTCGTCTACTTCTTTTAATTCTTTATCATTACGTCTTACGACGTAGAAAAAAAAACACTTGGGCGTGTTTAAATGTATGGTCTCTCTGCAACGGGCACCTTACTAGGACGATCATGATATTCAAGTCGACAAACTAGTATTATTAACATAAAATTAATTCATAACAAAATAGCGTTGTTATAAATACTCTTATTTAAAACATAATATCATATAGGTATATATAGTCACAGTGATAGTAAACTATAGTCACACTGTTCTACATTGATATCAACCAATTATTACTTTACAAAATTTAACCACATATATCATACATTTATAAATGTGTTTTTTTATTGAAATATTAAATATGTCCCGAAAAAAATGGGTGAAAGCAGATAACGAAAATATTCAACTTATCCTAGCCACCTTAATATGTAAATAAGTTATTTGTTAAGCAATCATATAGGTTTATTTTAAATTTTCGATTTAAAGAATAAAATTGAAAAACATTAATTAGGTAATAAAATATTTTTCAATTATGATTTTATTGGTATTATCTGGGATTTCTTATACAATCATAAATTCCAATTAAATTGTATGCAATAAGAAAGTATTATTTAGTGTTTGATATTATAATGTGTTTAAATCGTTTAATGAAACTAAATTTACTTCTAACCTCTTAAGTAGAGGCTACTAAATGCGGAATGCTAACAATATTTCTTTCAGTAACTTTATCTGTATGAGTGTATGATATACTAATCATGTATAACAAATATTAGATTAACAAAACATTTAACTAAAAAAGGCCATTACATAATATAATATTTCAATGCTTTGCTACTCACTACGCGGATCTGTCGAATAATGTACCTACATATTGTTTTTTTTTTACAACAATTTATTCTGTCAGTTAAGTTCTTAAAAACTCGCAAATATATAGAGTTAAGTTTCTTTATTTGGTACATTGTACTATAATTGTACACATATAATGTAATTAATTTAAGTATAAGTCTTAGGCAATGTATTTTCAGTAGGTAATTATTTAGAAAAATAAAAATAATAAGTTTTTACTTTTTTAGATCAGCTGCATGCTGTGACGGTCAGCTACTCAGCTGCACGCTGCATCAGCTAGCAGGCTCTGCAGCTGTATCACTCATAGAGTAAAGAATATATACTTTACTAAGTGAAATATTAGATTTTTATTTTTTTATATCTTAGTCCGTGCTTTTCAGTTACAATGTTATCAGCTTATCAAGTTGTAGTCAGCAGTAATCACTACTCACTAGATAGAAGATATTCAGTTATCAGTTATTCGGAATTCGGATGGTCAATAGTACTCGGAAAGTCGGAACACTGTGTGCCCGTGTTCATCCGTCCCAACTCTCAGTCAGTCACGGGTCATAAATATTGATGGTCCACCAATGTCCAAATAAATGTTAATGGACGACTTACACGAACAATTTCCTTTCGAGGCCGACGTGAATAGATTTCTGCGGATCATCAGCCCACCGTAACACCAAACACCGTACTCGAGTTACCGTTCTATACTACTTCCCGATCTCGCAAAGTATTCCACCTGACCTTTGCAAGGCCCGTCTGTACCTGCCACGTACCGATCTGAAATGAATTCGCTCGAAAGCAGCTCCGCTGGTGCCGGAACGCCGTCTACGATTTCGTTGGATTCGCTTCCCATCGAGGTAAACGGGCCATGGACGTCATTTTTGAAAGGCGTCTCCGAGTTCGGTGCGGACTATTTCTTTTATGTAGATGCCCGAATTTTGAAAAATTATGCGACTTGAGTGCCTACTTTATTGGGTGTTTGCATAATTATATATTTTTACACGTGTGGGAAGGACATTGATTGAAATGTGCTGGGGTTTCAGTAAGACCATAGTTTTATAATTACATTCAAATATGTACCCAACAGTGTCTTATTAGAAACTTCCGAGAGTGGTGTAACAATGGCACTCTCTTGATCCACTCTTACCTCTTGTTGTATACAATTGGTGCATTAATTAAATAATATATCTATAGCTTCTGACTCTCGAGGGTTTTGCACTGTAAGTCTGTAAAAAACTAGTCCATTAGCTTTACTAAGTGCTGTAAATTATTGTTTCTCTCACTTTTATATTTTTAACCCTTAGGTATTCTTAATGATTTGTGAACGCATCGATGCTGACACACTGGTTAGGTCATTGATGTACGTCAATAAACAATTCTATGACATAATCAGTGACAACTACTTGTGGAAGAAAAGAGTCATGCATAAATTTAACGATTGCAATGTGGCATTCATGTTGACAAGCGCTTACAACGGTGAGGCTAGGTGGCCGTCAATGTGCATTGGTGTAGAAAATACATTTTGGTATTTCTTGTTTGTTTCCATTTCACAGAAAACACATTTAATTGGAAGCAATTTGCTTGGCACACAGAATTGGAAGACAGTTGTTGGAGCGAATATGAGACAAAAACTACAACCACTGTTTTTACTGGAGCTCATTTTTCCGAAGTGGATGCTGTTATTATGGCCAAAGTAAATGTTTTGAGGTGACAAAACCATTACAAATGTGTATAATTCATTAACAATATTTTCAGGACGGTAATCATTGTATTTCTGCATCAAGAGATCGTTCTATATGCTTGTGGAATACCACGATAGGTACAATCAACAACCCTGTGGTGCACAAAATAGATAGTCATTTAGGATGGGTATGGGATTTAGAAATTTATGATGATCATCATTTTTTATCATGTTCTTGGGATTCAAAAGTCAAACTATGGAATACTGACAACTTCACACAAATTTCACAACCAATACAGACATTCAGGTAATTACAATTTAAAAATACATTTATAGTTGTGTAAGAACAATATAATCATAAATAGTTATTTATATTGTTTTTTTGTGTAGTACTGATGCAGCTGTGTTGTCAATAACGAGCAAAGAAAATTTTGTTGCTGCTGGACTTTATAGTCCTAAAATTATTGCATTTGATCCCCGTGAACCTGAAAAACGACTATTTGAACTACTAAATTCTCATACACGTAGTATTATTGACTTATGCTTAATAGAAGATTATAATTTAATATCATTGAGTGAAGACAAAACTGTATCTGTTTGGGATTTGCGTACAAATAATACTGTCAAATCTATGTGCCTTTCTAAAGTAAAAGAAACTCGTATAATTTTAAAAATTTTACTACAATTATTATTATTTTTGATATTTATGCAGCAGGGCAGTAGATTTCCAATGTGTGCTTCCTACTATGACAATATGCTATTTATTGGCGATAATCGAGATTGTATGTACTGGTTGGACTGTTCAAATGGGTTGTATAATGTACTTGAGGTAGGTTTTTGAGTTTTAATTTCCAAGTATTATTTAATAATCTTATGGATTTCTTCTTCAGACTGTAAAACTTGTAAAACCTATAAATGACTCTCGAAATTACAAGCTCAATTGCATTAAATGTACTAATTATGGCAGTATTATAACTGGTGGTAATGAAGGAATTGTTTACATTTTAACTCCAACAAACCCACCAAAAGTTATAGCTAAAATTGTTGATTCTGGTTCAGAAATAACTTCAGTAAGTAGATCTTTAAATTATAATGTTAGATCATACTTTTTTTATACTAAAGTATGTATTTCATTTTTAGATTGATTATCAAAATGATACTTTAGTTGTTGGATATGTCAGTAGTGATGTTCAAGTATGGAAAAAGAAATAGTTATATCTGTGATATTCAAATACAATTCACTGCCCTTAATTCTCAATTGTAATACATAATTGTTAATAATAATTTTTTTATATAAATAATCTGATGATACAGAGCAATGTTTAAAATACTATATTTTAAAAATATTTGTCTTTTACTTTTGACACAACTTTCAAGAAATTTAAAATATCTTAAAATTTCTATTCTATTTGAACACTCAATCTCTGTCATAATTTCATAAATACCACAGTTAAAAGACAGTTATTTTTTATCTTATTTTTTTTAACCATTTTTATATTATATGTTTAACTTAATAACTTATAAGTAAAATTTTTTAACTTATGATAGACTAATAATAAAAATCTACCTGACCTATTATTTTAACTAGAAAAATGGGTCAATTTTATTATAAAAAAATCTACTAATTTATAATAACTTTTTACATAACATTCTTGTTCCTTTTGGTTGTGGCTTATTTCTAGTCATTAATAAATATTAATATCCTATTTGATATTATTAACAAACACTATTGATTTATTTTTCAGAACTTCAGTTTAATATATAAATTGCAAGTATTATTATTTATATTTACATTAATATATTAACTGTTATAATTTTTAATGATTTGATTTAATTTAAATACATTACCATGACAATAAATTGTAACTGTTTTCTAAAATTAGAAATGTTAAAATTACTATAGTATATTTTTATCATATATGTATATTTGTTATATTATAAAGATATATAAAATATAAATTTATAAATTTATAAATGTATTATTTGGTATTTTATTTGATTTAATATCATAATTAAAATTGTTATTTTAAGTAGCTTATGACTTATTTAATTGTATGCAATTCTAGTACGAAACAAGCACAGAATATTTGGATATGTATTAGCTTAGATTAACCAACTTTTCAATGAAACTATATTTATTAATATATTTAACTGCTCAGTGGATATTATTTTACAAAAATAACTTGAAGACCAAATGTCCTTCATAAACCTTGTTTCTACAATTCATTCACATATGAGAGATTAAATAACAATAATACCTTAAGTCAATCTAAGTTACTAGAAATCAAATTTTTTTTTAAATAATGGAAGGCACAGACATTAGTTAAGAAGATTTAATACCAATCGTTTTTGTCTTTGTCTAACACACGCGGAACTTAGAAATTCCGACTGTTTTTTGACAAACATACTGATTGATCTAATTTTTTTATAGTGAAGCGATAAGAAATCTGAAAATAGATTTTAATTTATTGTTAAGTCTACTTGAGATCGACTTTCCTACATTTTTTTTTTTTTGCTTATAACTTCTTCAAAATTTGAAATATGACAATTTTTAATTTCTACTTTTTTGACATAACATTTTTTTTTTTTTTTTTTTGAAATTGATAAAAGCTGGGAAAGTTGATTTCAAGTAGACTTCACAACAATTTAAATCTTTTTCAGATTTATTATCTCTTCACACTAGAATAATTAGTACATTTTGGCAAAGAACACAATCTGTGTGTATTAGATAAACAGAAAAAGTTGGCATCGAATCCCCTCAATACTAGACCTAAGGCCTCAACTAAATTAATAATAATATTTTATTTTATTTAACAGTATAAATGTAAATAAAGAGTAGAATATATATTGATATTTCACAAATTATTAATATATAATTATATATCTAAAACTTTTTAAATTAATTATTTAGGGATTACTGATTAGTATACAATATCATAATTATTATTTGTAACAATATGATACTGAATAACTAACACAATTTTATACTTTTTATTCATATGGTTAAGACTTTAGAAACAACTTATTTTATTCGAGATTGTTAAACCTTATTATAATATACCAAAAAGGTTATATAACACGAGCTACTGTACTATGATTCTAAGATCCATTCTTATATTAAAAAAAAATATAGAATATCAATAATTTGATAACAGATATTATTATAAATCTAATTAACAAGAAACATATTTATTATAGTAAAATACATGAGTATATATAAAAATATGCTAATGATTTTATAATAAATAAGATTAAATAGTCTTGAAAATCATATATTATAATTGTTTACATAAGATCAATTGATTTTGCAATTTGATATATATTATGTAAAATTAAAACAGGCCTTCACATTCAACAAAATTAACTCATAATAGCAAATAATTAATTATCTAATTTATCTAATTTAGTAATAAAATAATAACATTTTGTTTTAAAAAAAAGAAACACAATTATAATGTAGATAATTTACAAAAAAACATCAGACTAGAAACTGATTTAATTATGATGTTAATCAATAGTGAATGATTAGTAAAATATTAAGTAAATTCCAAAATACTTGTTTCCCAAAATGATGGTCATGTTTATAAGGAAAAAGGAAGAGGGATCCACTCTGGAATGTTGGTAATAAAGGAACTTTGAGGAGTTAATGAATAATGGAGGATTAAATTCTATAAGGAATTTAAAAGCCCAAACAAAAAAAGGAATTAACAAATGGGCGACTAGTATTATTCAAGCATTTTGGTTTAATAGGCCTGATTCTACAAAAAAAAAAAAACCATTATCAAGCATTCTACAAATACAAAATAATTTATAATTGTTTGAGAAAACATAAAAAATACTATTAATAATAATAATAACCAACTGTAGAAGACAAAATAATAATAGTTTATAAAATTTGATCATACAAACAGTTGTATCACTCTAAATTGACAAAATAGATGAAATTTGGCTGTGAAAAAATTATCACATAAAACAAATTTTAGAACATAAAACAAAAGAATTTGTTAGGTATTATTGATTTTGTAATAATCCCCCCTCCCTTCCCTCCCGCAGGTCCTACAAGACGAGCCAGGTCTCGGCACGAAGCCTGTTGAAAAAACCCCAAAAGATGCAACGCTGGAATCACCCATGTTGCGCCCCAAATTTCCTAATCAAACAGAAGTAAATTATTAATTATATTGTTAATTCAGGAGAAAAAAGTTAATAAATCAATATTCTTACAGAGTTGTCTTAGATTCCATATGCAGTTGATAGGCGTTCCTTCAACTGTTGAGGAAATTGATCGGTAAACCTAGTCCAATTTTCTTCTCCGACTTGATTTTTAAAGCCATG
Source organism: Schizaphis graminum (assembly GCA_020882235.1). Lineage (NCBI taxonomy): Eukaryota > Metazoa > Arthropoda > Insecta > Hemiptera > Aphididae > Schizaphis > Schizaphis graminum. The sequence goes on from CM037032.1 coordinate 66,866,253, forward strand.
CAATATCTAAATAACAATAAAATAAAAAATATTTAGCAATAAAAATAAAATTAAATAAAATGGGAATTTATATAAGCAATAGAAAATAAACAATTACTTTATAAAACATATCCTTTAAGTCCTCTTTAGGATTTATCCACGAAGCAATGGCATCACAGAAGAATATAAAATCTTGAACTACTCCACCAGGATTTAGACTTATCATTTGACACATACCTCTAAATGCACTATCTTTTTCATCATTGTCTCTGATATTGCGTAACGAAGTACACCTAGAATAAAAATAATATTAGCATCGCACAAAAAATAATTTTAAATAATTAGTCATAAATATTATTTTAATTAATAAGATGCACATTATGTGTTTCCCCAAACCAATATGTATATAATTATAAAATTGATATACAGTTAATCAATTAAAATAATAAAATTATAAATATAATAAATAATAAAAATATATTATAAATAAGTAATAAAAAAAGTAAAAAAAAATAATTGGTACACACCACATGCGTACAAACTGTTGTAACAGCGGGGCGACGTCTTGAGGGCACACATAACCTAGTCGGCCGATTGTAATTGCTATAAAAAAAAAAAACAAAAAAAAAACGAAAAAACTAATAAAAAATAAATCCATCAAATAACAAATAAAATAGTAAACCATAATATATACAAATTTTTTTTTAAAAACAAAATAAAATTAATACACCTAATAAAGATCAAAACTGATATCTATAATTAAAACTTAAGAGAATTAAATAATATTATTTAACATTTATTGAATAATTTTGATTGATAATCTAAAAAGATTATATAAATCAATAATATATCAAAACCAAATTAGTGTTTATGATTATTGTCAATATAAAAAGTACATTAATAATACATTGTATTTTACATTTAAATAAAATATGCAAAAGAAAAATGTGTTTAAAATTAAATTTTTTATGTTTGTTTATTACATAATTAAAATTATTGGGAATTGTCTTATATCTTGAATCTACTATAAACAGTTTAAATAATTTATATTTAAATGGAAAAGTTAGGAATAAATATTAGTGTTACAGTTATTTATTTATTTTTTTTAGTTATTTTAAGTACTTATAATACAATATGTATACATATTATACATGTTGTGTAAATATACACAGTGAACGCATTTAGAGATGGCTATTTCTGAAAATATTTGGTATTAAATTATCTATAAATTTAACAACTATTACAAAGATAATAATATAATGGAATTGAATAATTAGCAAAACTCATTCTTATGATAATTTAAAATTAATTTTAAAAATGTTTAACTTGCAAAACCATTATAACCAAAATAGGTTTAATATTCAATGACTTCATAAAAATATGATGAATATTTAAGTATATTAAGTTAAATAAATAACTTACAAATACAATAAAATACTTTTTTAAGTTTAAATGATTTTAAAAGTAGAACCTGTAGGCATATAGAGTTCTTCATCACTCATTTGCTTAACTATAATCTATATATTATTTTTATTCTTGAAAAATATTAAGTATAACAAAATATGTTTATTTAAATAATTAACAAATTAAATAACTCAGAATTTATTCATATTTACCTGTATTTTCTAGTAGAGTTTTAGGTGTATTTGTTCGATTCATTGTTATTACTAACTGGTTTAAAATTATTGGTACATATGGTTGCATTTCAGTACCTATAGGAAATATACAACAATTTAATGATTATAACCAAACATAAATATTTGCAAAGCATGCTAACCCCTTCCTTTTTAACCTTTAGTTATGAATTTACTCAACTTCAATATTATGATATTTTTAAATATACTTAAAGGCAACACATTTAAATATGTTTAAAACTTTGAATTTTATCCTATTCAAAGAATATCTTGTGGTGATACAAACTTTTTTATAAACTACCCTATATACCAGGAGCGGCCAAACGGTCGATCGCAAACGATTTCAAAGTCGATTGTGTTAGAATTTATTTTTAGGCTATGCACACGAAAATTAATCATGGTGGTTAGATTTTTTATGGAAGTCAATCCTCAAAGGTGAAGTATATTGTTAGTAGATCGCGGCCAAAAAAAGTTTGGCCACCCCTGCTATATACTATATACCATTAAACAAACCAATTTAAAAAAAAATGTTGATTCATCTAATTTAAAATTGAAATGAATAAATTTTAAGTTATTTACTGTGCATAATAAGGATAATAATACATCATAAAAGGTTTAAAATATATGAGATATAATATGAAAATTACAATAATTAATACAATTGTATAAATATTTTATAATTTAATAACTATTTGAATGTCCTAAAAACTAAACTAAATATTACATTCAGTTTAGATTTAAGCTAAAATCTGTATAAAGAAAAATTAACCTAATAAAATTATGTTTAATAACTCAAAAACTACTTATTGAATTCATAATCAAACGATAATATACATTTTCACATTTATGAAGTTTTTGTTGCAACGGATCATTTTCTAATTAGTATTAAAAAAAAATTGATTTGAAATTATTATTAAAAAACCTGAAATATATTGGTTTAAATAAATTTATTATTAATGAATAAAAAGGAGGGTTTTGTTGGTTTTTTAGTATAAAAAAAGGTCAAATTGACAACAGTTCATTTTTTGGATTGTTGTGTAGTTGGGTAATAAAAAAATTTTATTGTGCACTAGTTTACAGTTGCCTTTTGCACAAAGGGATGGCGTTGCCTCACTCTCTAGACAATTGCATTATCCAAGGAGAGAGGCCCGCTCATGACCGAGGATTAAACCGTCAACAGTGCACGTTAACAATGCTGCCTTAATCCGCTCGGCCAATCTATCCCATATATCAATTTTTTATTGGTAAGTTTAATATATTAAAAAATCCTATATTTATATAACACTTAGTAATAATTCATACAATTACCCAATTTTACTGCAATCTCTCCTATTGCCCATGTGGCATTATTGCAAACTGAGATGTGATCGGGATTCAAATTTTGAGCTAATATTGGCATGAAATCAGCTGAAAAATTAAAAATATATTATAAGCTTTTGTTAATTGATAACTTACTCTCTATTAGAAATTTAAGTAAGTTATATTAATAACAATATTATAAAAAGTAGGCAAGTCAACGTCTACCTCTTCTTCTTATTCACTAAACTTTTTATGACATTCAAAAACTCAAGTACATAACATGGTTACATCCCCAAATACTTTAATCAACAGTTTAAAACATTTAATGATTCTTTTAATTTAACAATAAATTTCAAATTAACGTGTTTTCAGTTTTTAAACAGCATAATTTCGAAATTATCGTACTATAGTGTCTAATTCACATAACGCATGAATGCAAACTAAATAACCAAATAGATTAGTTATAAAATCTAATGCAGAAACCTAGAAGGGGGGGGCTGAAGTGTACCATATTTAAGGATTAGTGTTTAGGCATTTCATATTACATTTACATTTTGGCTATGTCAACGTCACAAGCAACCTAACCTTATCTCAAGAAATTATAGTAAAAAAATTCTGTTTTTTAATAAGCCAAACATAATTTCTATCATTAAAAGCAATCATTGAAAATGAAAAATGATTTTGAGTGGAGACAATCTAACATTCTATATACATTGATACATTTTTGATATAGCTATTAAAATTACTTATTTTACTTTAAATTACATGAATTTCTAATAACAAAACAAATTGCTAATTTTCATGTTTTATGAATTAAATAAAATAAAATATTTAGTCATTCGTTTTCAAATTTCCTCATTAAAATAAAATAGGTTTTGTCAAAAATTAGATTTGTGTAAAAATTGACTACTTATTGTGAACATAGATTATTGTCAAATCAATACATTCATTGCTCAGCACAGAATCTAAAAACCCTCACATAACTTCTCTAATATTGTTCTAACCAATATTCTTTATTTTAAAAGCTAACAAGTTAAATGCAATAATGCTGCAAAGCTTATAAAGTATAATAAATGTTTAGTACTAATAATTAACTAATACACCTAAAATATAGTAGGTAATTTAAATTAAATAATCAATTTAAAAATAAATGTATATATTAAATCATCATACCTATACAGGGATGTACATGTTGGAAACATGCTTTCGTCAAATCACCCAAAAGAGCAAAAGAACTTTGCCTTACTTCTGCTAATGGATCTTGCATGCACTGATACAGCAATTGTAATGTATTTGATCCATTTATTAAACTTTCAATAAATGTTGTCAATCCTTCTGCTAGACCTGATAGTAAGTCTAGAGCTACTATCATAAAATCCTTATCTGGTGCATCAAACTGGTCTGGACTTTGAGAATTTGCCTTATAATAATCACAATATTTAAAAAATAAATATTTAATTTAAAATATAAATAAATGTACAATTTTATACTTACTATATTTTGGTTTAGTGTTTGTTCAACTAGTGAAATACATCTTTTGAACACTGGCTCAGCATATGGCATGAATCCAGATTGTAATGCAGTGGCAACACTAGATAAACACTAAAAACAAAAATAAATAAATCTATTATTTAATATTTTATTAAAATATATATTTACGTACTTCTAATAATGGAAACAGATCTTTATCTTCGTCCTTCAATGCATTCCATTTTTGAATTAATGGAGGCATCAATAAATTAATAAACTCTGGTTTATTTAAATTATGACCAACCGAATCAGCCAATGTTCCAATTGCATCGTATAAAATTAGTAGATTTTTATGCTAAAATATAAATTTTAAATGCACATACATTATTTATATTATCATTAAAATAAAACTTTTTTGCATTTTTAATTACTTGATATTTGCTAAAAGCAAACACTAATGTTTCTAATATAAATCCTAAATATGGTACAAGTTCAGTAGTTGCTTCTTCTTCTAATGTAGCAAAAGCAGAGCATGCAGCTTCTTGAACTCTTTTGTTGGGATCCAATATTCGTTTAAGTAACTATAATAAGTTATATGACATTAATTAATAACTACATTTAAATGCATATGTTTCATTAAATATTATCATTTTTTTTATTATAAGTAGTAAAAACAATTTTATTTTGATATTTGCTAATTTCAAAAACCTAAATTCTCAATATTTTCAGTATTCTACAACAAATAATTTTAATTTAAATTACAATTTAATGTATTAATTCAACAATTATTCAATTATTATTATCTTTATATTTACATTATTATTTATTTTTAATTCCAACAATATTGAATCAATTAATAGTCAAATGTATGTACATTTTAACCCTTAACTAAACGCGCAATTTTTTTTTTCAATTATAACGTGCCCAGAATTACATAGAAATCAATATCATATAGTATAATATATATGTGCTACTCATTGTTTTAAATCTAGTTATTATAGTACATAAAAATATATTGGTGAACGAAACTTTAGTATATAAGTAGGTATATAAAATTTTGTTCACAAATATAAAAAATAATTAGATATGTTATTTGTGCTGCTTTAAACAACTAATGATGACCGATATGGATTAATAACTATTATATTATACATGATAAAGAAAGGTTAGATTAGAGGAATAACTAAAAACAAATATGAACCAAAGTAGAACAAAATAAATATAAATATTGGTATATAGAGTATACCAGCACAAGTAGTTTAGTGTTAAGTTTGAAAAAAGAAAAAAATTTATAAATTATAACAAATCAACATTATAGTATAACATCTTAGTTTAAATTTATTTTAAAGTTTAACATTTTATAATATAATAAATCAGATTAAATTATAATGTAAGTACTCTCTAAATTAAATTTACCAGAAATATTATTAGTACCTTTCTCATCAGCCAAAATAGTTTTACATCAGTGTTTCCCAACCTTTTTACCACCACGGACCACTTCAACAATATTTTATAGGTCGCGGACCACCTCAATTTTATGCAAACTAGAAAGACCTTTTTTTTTTGCTCATTAACAAGAATACACAAAATGTATCGAAAAATGTTTAATTTTTATTATTTTACTTTATAATTTACTTTTTTTTTTCATAAAGGTACCACGGGCCACCTATGACTGGCCCACGGACCACAGGTTGGGAAACACTGTTTTACATATACTAACCACTTTTAAATTTATTATTTGTAATTTTATGTATTTTATGTTGCTTATTAATATGTAAAAATCAGAAGGATTTAATTTCTTTAAGAAGCAAGATAATTTATCATTTATCATTTAAAACTTTTTGAACACACAGTTTTAATTTATACTTGATTTTACAAATTATCTAATATACTTAGTACTTACTTCATGCATCATTGATTTTAAATATAGTTCATGTGGTTGACTAACAACCCAGTGGCAATAACGAGACAGTGTCCAACATATGATAGCTCGAACTAATGCTTTTTTGTCACTCAAATGATTAATCATATATGGTATAAGTTCATTTAAATGTGGTATCATACCATTCATGCATCCTATGTTAATATTTCAATAATTAATATGTTTCATTTCGAAAACTTATTTAAATTTTACCTTCAGCAATAGCTCCTAGAGCTAAGATTCCAGATTCTTTGACTTCCCATTCCGTAGACGAAAGTGTTTCTTTTAAAATAGGCATAAGTATTGGAAGAATATCTTCTTTAAATACATTAGCTAATACATCTAAAGCAGCAGCACTACATTTTCCTAAATTAAGAAAATTATAATTAATTAAACAATAAATAGTAGTTTTTATTTTAATAATTCAAAAACCTACTTAAGTTCCAATCAGATAAACTACTATCATCTCCTAAATTATCATCATCATCTTCTTCATCATTATTATCTTCTTCATTACCATGTGTGTTACGTGACTTATGAAATCTAGGACGAATATCTTCTTCACGATCAGGAACATTTTCATCTTCTTCAACATCACCCTGAATAATAAATAATACATCATATTAGAATTAAAAATATAAGTTATAAACTTAAATTTATATAAGAATTAACCTTTAATAAAATTATATCTATTTCTGAATATCGCATTCCATTAACAAGAATAGGTACTAGTCTAGGTAAATATGGTGTAAGTGCTTCTTTACATATTTGTTGGTCAGCAATGGATAGCCAAAACTCGCATGCTTCTAATGCAACGTTTTCATCTGGATCTTGGGTTCTTAACAACATATACTAAACAAAAGTACATAAATAGATAAGTTATAGTTATAATTTTTAAATAATATTGAAAACATATATATATATTATATCTTATTTACTAACCTCAATTATATCATGTAAATGGGGAAGTAATCGATCCATTCTTACTTCTAGAAGCATAACAATAGCTCTACACACATTTTTTCTAACATCTGCTTCATCGTCAACAGCCAAATGAAATAAATTCTAAAAATATATATATATATATATATCATTAATTATTATGTATCACATTATGTTTTAAGATATGACTTACAAAATTATTAAAATTAAATATTACCTCTAAAAACATATCAATGTGATTCATTAAGGAAGGTGTTTTCTGTACAATAAACTGATTTACACATCCAATTGCATGTGATCTAGATAGATATTTCGTAATACAAAAATAATATTAAAATACAAAACTAATAAAATACTTAAGTATATTATACATATATACAATAATTAATTATTAAGTTGTTATATTTACTAATAAAATACAAAATAATATTAATTAAAAAATACAATAAGTCTTACCTAATTTTTGGACTTGAATGTTTAAAAAATTGTAAAAACTTTGGAATGAGGATATCTAGTGGTTTGTTTTGTCGATCGTCTTCTAAATATTCAGATGAATCTTCACATATCTTTTGCAAAGCTCCAAAAGCACCCTATTATAAACCAAGAAGAAAAATATTAAAATTAATCAGAGTATATTAAACTTTTAAATTAAATAATTGATTTTATTTTATTTTTATTATGAAAATAATGTTAAGAATAAGTTATAACCAAAAAAAACACACATCTTCATCATCTTTAATTATAATATGTATCAAACTTATTTTAAAATTAAAAAAAGCTATAATTAATCTAAATGAATAAATTTAAAATAAGTAAGTACCTCGCAAACATTGTAATCTGCAGAATCAAGCATTTGACAAAGAGCAGGTAAAAGTTCAGGCCAGGTGTTGATACCACGGGATGCTATTGTTGTGATTAAAATGCCAACAGTTGCTCTTATTAAAGCTGAAGTATCTCCAACTGCAGTTAGACATTCTGACTTTACAAACTCTGTGACTGTAGGAGGTAAATTTTCATAGTGACTCTTGATATTGTTCTTCAATATCAAACCACTTAATGATCTTGTAGGTTCATCTAAAAAAATAAACAACTATTATTTACTAATCTTATATAATATATAATAAAATCATAAATCAAGTATCTGAATAAAACAGAAAACAAATTTAAAAAAATCAAATATAGAAAATAAATACATTTAGAATATTTATTCCTAAATTAAAAATTATATTCTAGTTAAAATTTAAAAAATGTACATACCTTCGGAAGTAAGTTTTGTCAGTACAAATATCAAATAATTGTTAAAGTCTGTTACTTGATTTAGTTCTTCCAATTTCTAGATTATTTTATTAAAGAAATATTCTTATTGGTTTGAATCACTTATTTAAAATCCAATTAAATTATTCAAATTATAGAATAATTAAATAAAATATAATCATTGTATTAAGTGCATCAACATTTAAAATAGTTCATTAGATACTAATAAAACTATTGTATATTATATTGAATTAAATAAATTATTACAATTACAGCACACTGATTGAATGATTTTTGAATGAAATAATACTTTATATTTATAACTTTTAAAAAAAATACCATTTTATTTTAATAAATAATAAACATTCATATTCTTATTTTCCTTTTTAACAATTTATATATTTGTTGTATTATATATTTAATTGTTGTGGCAAACTGAATGTTATTAAAAGTTTGTTAGCTATATAAAAAATGTTTAGATATAAAACAATAAATATAGAAGTACATAGAAATAACTATTTAAGGCCAGGGGTAAAGCTATTGTAATACACCAAATGTATAAGGCGATAGGGACGCCACTTTCCCAAAGCCGATCAAACTTGTAGTACTAAGTGTCCCTCTAGGGCAGTGATGGGCAAACATTTTTAATGGGGGGCGACAAATTATAAGAAATTCTAGAGGAAGGCCAGAATTATAGAAAAAATGCATTTTGTGTGAAAGTTTTGTATCATATAATACTATACTTTTATACTATACAGGCCATACTATTTATATCAATGGACCCTTGGCGTGCTGTATGAAATACTTTCGCGAGCCAGAGTTGGCCCGCGGGCCGTACTTTGCTCATCACTGCTCTAGGGGGACACTTCATTATTAATAAAAAAATTAATTAGGTAGGTAGTTGTAAAAGTTATAAATTCTGCTAATTGATGAAATATTATCATATTATGACTTAATTTAAAATATAAAAAACTTTTAAACAGGTGGTTATACCTAATTCATCACACTTAACATACAAACTTGACAGCGAGTGAAAATATGTTATATAAAAAGGATACTTGTTGTACAGTCCGTTGTATAACCGTGTCGGGTGACTGGGATTCTTTAAGCAGCTGAATGATTTGCCGTAATCCCTCTTCTTGCGGTTGCCAGGCCATTATCATGCTAACTCCAAATATTCAGGAAATTCCGTCGGTCAGTGAAATGCAGTTAAAAAACTGCGAGAAAAAAACGTGTCGATGACAATACTAATATTTATATTAGTAGATTATTTTATTTTATATTATAGTCCGTGTGAGCGGAATGTCGAAGATACTATCGTAATGTCGTGATTAGTCTATTCGTACGAATTATTAATATTGAATAATAATATATAATACATATATATATATATATATATATTTATATATAAGATAAAGGCAAAAGTATGTTAAATAAAACGGGACTATGACTGGCGACTGCAAACACGGCAAAAAATGAACAAGCAGAACAGCAGACGAAATGTCGAAGAAGCTCGAAAATCGACCGAATAGCGAATGTGTTACGATAAAACTCGTAAAGTCGATAAGCAGTTAGCACATACACATTTGATGTTATTTTTTTCACTCTTTTAAGGCAGTTCCGTCTCACTCACACTAGTAACGATTAGTGCGAACCGACTCATCGATGACACGCGTAACATAACCGGCATCTCGTCAACGATGTGCGACGGAAAGCGCGCGCAATTCAAACACACACGGCCGTTGATAGATTAGAAATTAAATATTGTAATGCATTTTCCGTTTTAAATCATTCGTGTACGATTCCAACGACATAATTTCATAATTTTCATTGTTTGCTTTTGTTTTTGACGAGACTAAGTTCAGGACACGCTGTATTGGTTATTTCCGAGCGCAAAATAAATTAGAATTTATGCGTAGTTTTTGAATACCTTATATGATACATACCTACTAATGTTACTTTACCAAAATATAACCTAACCTAAGGTGAAAAGCCTCTTTCCCTGAGATTTTAACTACACCTAATAACTAAAAAGTAAATAAATAATTAATAAAACTGTTTCTAAACTCTAAACACACGACCAGCTTTGACGATTAGTTTTGAAAAGCACCTCATAATTTTGAAATATATATATGATATTATAAAAGTAAAAATGGACAAATATTTAAAAATTATATTAAAATTAAAATGTAAACCTGTTTAATATATTTTCGAAATAAATAGATTCAACAAATATTTGCTTCTATTGAAATTATTGAAATATCTGAAAATTGTTTATAACTATTAACTACCTAATACCTAGGTTCCTATTCAAAAAGGATTTTATTGATTTAAATTTTGGACAGATCTTCAGAAATTTGGTATATTTCGTGATTACTGGAATTGATAGTTTCAATGGTTGACTTATAAGTAAATTGAAATTGATTTTGGCTGATTTATATTTTTCAAACATTTTTTTTTCAATTTTAATAAGTTATATAGGTACCTTGGTACATAAAAGAAGCAGCCAAGCATATAAGTACTATATTTGATGCATAAAATCTACTGTAAACCATCTTTAATCAACTTCTTCATCTTTTTCATTTTTTCTTTATTTTTATATTTTTTGTACCTATTAGCTTTTTATATATAAAAATAAAAAATACCTACGTGAAATTTAAATTATAAATCACACCTAAACACGACTTAATTATTAATCAAGCAACTACTAAAAATGTGTCAAAAAAAAAAAAAATACAAAACTATATCCAAACTTATACTTTTAAATTTTAACACACTATTTTAGTTATATTATTTTCTTTAGATCTAGAAAATTACAAAATTTTATTTTCCTATTTGACATAGTATAACTCGAAGTTTTGCTTTCAAAATAAAAAAATTCTTGCTAGCATAATTATTAAATTATTTAAAAAAAAAAAAAGATTTACTGTTAAACAAGATAACTCTTTCTCATCCTACACAGCATCGTAACATTCGTAACTGTGACCCCCATTGACTCCCAACAGGTAGATAGTAGATAGGTATTCAATAAAAATCTCAAAATGTTATAAAATTATTAGTAATGACTAATGACTGATGAATAATAATTAAGAAATTAAGATAAAGAAAATCTATTTTTGATTTCTATTTGTTAAATAACTGCACCTACTTATATTTTATATGATGTACTTTTATAATTTCTTTCATAGTACTAAATAAATAAATGGTAGGTAGCTAAATGTTGATAAAAATGTATGGTCAACAAAATAAAGTTGGGTGACAGCAATTTTGACAGTAAATTTTTAATGTTGGTTGCTAAATACTGATACAAGTTTGAAGTCTAAATTGGGAGGTTAACTTCACGGACCTATATTCTATATGTCTATGAATTTACTGCTCAAGAACAACATCTTGATCTTAAATAGGTACTTACAACTCGAGAGAATTTTTGAAACAAGTGTTGTACCATTTAAGATTGTAATATAAATATAAACAGTTATAAATGTTCAATATTTTTTTTATAGGTATATACTTAGCTAATATGTATTTAATTCATTAATTGTTTTTTGAAATACACATCAAAAATATATTTTTAACACAAATTGTATTTATTTTACTCTCAAAACACTTATATTTTAATTTTATAATTCTTGGTAGTTATACATTAAATATTATAAGATATTTTATTAAAAAACATGCCTAAATACCTAAGTAGGTCCCAGTGGCATGCTCACGGGGGGGGGGGGGGGGACCAGGGTGACATATGCCCCTGTGAATGTTTTTGTAATGATTTATTATCTATACATGAAAAAAAAAATAGGGTCTATGACAAATCAAAAATGTATATCCCCCCTTTCAAAAAAGCTGAGCACATCACTGGTAAGCCCTACTATGTTATACTTAAATTATTTCGTAAACAGATCAATTATCTACCAATGTAATGACTAATAATACAATTTCAGAGTGCCGTGCATTCACACTTATTGAACATTAATGAGTAATGACCATATAATATTATAGTCTATGTAATACTTATTTAAAAAAAAATTAATGACTTTCAGAGGCTTAACTATAAACAAAAATTAAAACAAATTTTTGCTGACTGAAAAAAAAATAAGTTTCAATGCCTAAAATTATTGGTACACACTGAATCATACTTAACTATTTATTTTAAAAAATATAGATATCCTGAAAGTAACAATAATTTTTAAAAAGGCTAAATGTATATATGTATACAAATAATATACTTAAAGCTTATCCTAAAACACTAAATTTTTTAAATAAGAGCAAAAGAAAATAAATTAACTTATTCATCATATATTTTTATAATTTAATTTTAATATTTTTGAAGTCTGGAATTAAAAAATAATTATAATCTATATAATTCTTTACTATAAATAATGTATTAAACACTTAAAAATTAAATATATGTTTACTTTTAAGTTATAAGAACCTACCGAATTATATAATTTAAATAATATTAAACAACAAATTTTGAATTAATTATAGTATTCATACTTTACATATAAATGTAAATTATATATCAAAATTTAAGACTATTTTAATATACAAAAACATCCATTGTGGTTCACATCATATATAGTATAATTTATATTTGTAAATTTAAATTTGGTATATCTTAAGTATATATCATAGAGTAATATTACTATAAAATACATAATTATTAATTTGTAAAGATCACTTAAAAATGTATGCATGTTAATTTATTGTTATTACTTATTTTTATGTATTTATGATGTTCACATACTGTACAGTACATATTTGATTATAACATTCACACTATATATTATATTTCAAAAATCAGAAAATAGACTTCATGCATTTTATAAATTTCAATTTAAAAAATATTTACTGAAATTGTAGAATTCAATAAAATTAAAAATTAAATTTTTAGTTAAAAACTAATAAATAAATTAAATGCAAATAAGACAGTTTACCAACTATACTTCCATTATTTATTTATTATTTTAGTCGATTTCTCACACTGATTTTTAAAGTTCAACATTTATAGATTTTTTTAAATTAATATTTAATATTACAAAAAAAAAAAAAAAAACAAACAATAATTCATATAATTAAAAATTTATGATTCAGATAATATCTCTTCAATTGTTCGATCATTTTCATCATGCAATGGAAAGCTAGTTAGAGTAGGATCACTTTCTAGAAATTCTCTTAATTCAGATTCTAAATCAACACCAGACACAGTACCTTCAACACCTTCCACGCGATCTTGTATCCCATCTCCCATTAATGATACCTATTAAATAGTGTAGTGTTTATACAAATTTTAAATTGAAATTTAATCAATAGAAAATACAGTTAACAAAACCATAATTTAATATATTACCTGTGTCTGTTGATGGGATGATCCATGGTTTACCAAATTTGGAGGATGACAATTATTTTGATTTAACTCTAAATGGGATATTTGTGCAATACCCATTGCTTTACGTACGCCTGTGACAGACATCACGGCTGATGGTGGGACTCTTTTTAAATTTTCAGCAAGGGATTCAGTTATTTTATCCGCTAATAATGATAAACATGTTAATTATTTTAAAATCTATGATATATCATATTTACATTACCTAATTGAATTTCCTGTGGTGATGGATGTGCTATTTGTGAAAGATGTTGTGGAAGAGGAGCACTCAATCGTTGATTTTGTACGTTTTGTAAACGTCCAAGCAATCCACCAACATGATCCAACCGATCTTGAAATACACTTTGTTCTTCTACAATAAAGAAAATAAATATATATATAATATATATACATTGAATGTAAATAATAATAACTAATACTTGATACTAACGATAATAATCTATAAATTTTGTATCAATTCCAAGTTCTGATAATGATTTTAACTGATCAATTTGTATTGGAGCAGTTTTAGTTTGATGGTTAGCAGTTGTGGTATTTGAACTTCCTGTATTAATTAATGAAGTTGCTAAGGGTTGACACGATGAAGGCTGATGTAATTGATTAATTGGTTTCTTGCTATCATCTAAAACTACTTGTTGTTTTTTTCGCTCATCTAATACACGTTTTGTTTTACGATGATCACCACCAGTCATTAAATCGAGCAAATTATCTGCCATAGTCATTGCATAATCTGAGTCTTTTGTAAAATTTAAAATGCTAAGAAAAAATATTGATGTTACATTTTGAATAACATAAATCATAATAATATATATTACTATTATATTTATATAAATATGAATTTAAAAAAAAATCATCAGTAAAACACCTTTGTAAAAAGTTTTACAAAAAAGGTTTTTTATGACTTATTAATTATCATCTAGTTTCATAAATAACACTTTATTTTTAGTAAGAAAAATTCTTAAGAGGATGTCAGTGCAATATTTGTTTTCATTATCAAATCCATGTGTGACATAGATAAAATGCATTCATGTAAAATCTATTTCCATGATTTAAAACCATTGATTTTTGAGTAATCTTACAGAAAAATCAACTATTACAAAAATTATAGAGATTAATATGTTTGAAGATTAGATACATTGGTTTTAAAATTTATTATTATTTTACTTTATTTTACTACTCTCGACTTCAAAAGTAAAAAAAAAAAAAAATTGCAAATTTAAATTAATACTAAATTGCTAGGAGACAATATCCAAGTTTTTTTGATGTCACAACCTTAAAAATATGATGCTCTATAATTTTTGTAATGGGTGATTCTACTCTTAAGATTAAAATAAAAAAAAAAATTATTTTGCATAAATGTGTTTTATCTATATTGTGTATAAACTAAAAAGAAAATAAATAGCACACACTGGTAAGTACAATATACAGTAGATTAAGTGCATAAAAAAAAATTGTCTATAATAATATTGTTCAGAAAATATTTTAATAAATGATAAAGGGAGTAAAAATTAAATATAAAAACAAAAATTACCTTTCTGCATATTGTGCAGATGCTTCATCACCATAAGTTCTCAAAACTAAATCTGATTCGTCTTTTGTTAAATTGGCAAAAGTTGAATCATATGTTGGAGCATAAGAACCAAAAGCTCCATAATATAATGGTTTTACTATAAATAATTACATTTACATTGAAATATTAATTCGACAATAAATATTATCTTCGCAGTAAACATTAAATAACAATTAAATAAACACACATACCAGTTTTAACCATATTACGCCTGTCTTCGCGGAAACCTGAAATTGATCCAACTCCATGACTCAGCTTTCCAATTAATGATCCTAAGAGAACAGGCCTTTCCCCAGTTTCAGGATTGATTCCATCATTTGGCACTAAAATCGATAGTGATGTGGATCCATTGTTTTGTTGTTTCAAGAATCCCATCTTACAATTAAATAAAAAAAAAAACCCCATATAAAATCTCAGTAGTTATTATAAGTCTGAAAGTAGATACTAGGTTCAAATATATAAAACTTTTAAAGTTAATTCTTAGAATAAGTTGCAAAAATACAAAAAAAATAGTTAAATTTAATCACTACAAGTACATAAGTGTTTTTTTTTTTTAAATATATATTTTTATAAATTGTATGATTTATCATAGCTTCCAAATTGAATAAAATTTCATAACTATTGTTCTGTATAGGTACCCTGTTTATATGTATGATAAATCTATCAATATAGATTCTAGATATAAAATTAAAAATGAGGAATAAGATTTTTATTACAATTTAAACATATTAAAAATAATAATTTAAAACAGAGTATATAACTAATAATGATAATAATCATACTTTAAATTTATTAATTATGTGCTAGTAAGTTGAAAACCATACCAAATTTTCATAAATAAAAATAAAAATATTGTTTGAGCAGATAATTGAGCACTAAACAAATTTAAGCGGCTTAACAAAGTCAATATACCAATTAAATATATCAAACTTAATATTTTACATAAATGTACTAATTTGTCATTTTATCAATATTATTTATTATTAAATTTTTTAAATAAAAATTTGAAAATAAAATACCTTGGTATTTTTTGTAGCCAATTTTTCAGAAGCTACTTTAGCAGCATTTTGCACTTGTTTAAGTATTTCATCTGGTGTTAAATCATCGGGTATAGCCTCAAATTTTGATCTAAAAAAGTTTAGAATATAGAATAGTATTACTTAATGTTAATAATAATAAAAAATTACATCATTTTTCGTTGATTTAATAGGTCATTATCATGCAATCGTTCAGAAGATCGTTCAATATTTTCAATAATTGTATCATTTGAAGTATCTCCATGATATTCTTGGTTAATATCAAAGCCCAGCTGTGATGGAGGTATATTAGCCATTCCAGGTAATGCAGATAACAGTGTTTTTAATTTTTCTGGGCCTGTTAATTTTAAACCAGCATGAAGAAGTCGTTTAGCTGCTTTATAATAAATAGTTTCTGGTTGATTATATGTCATGGCGTTTTCACACATTAACTTAAAATCGGCCTGCAAATTAAACAAAAGAAAAAATTATTTAAATATTTTTATAATTATCCAAAAATAAAAATTATATTAAAAATGTATTTATTGTTTCTTGTAAGCTGTTTTATTTTAAAATAAGATTTTTTTATTAATTTTAATTAAGTTGTTATCATATATTTATATGATATATAAAATAAAAGTCATCTGTGGTTGTTTAGAGTAGTCAATATTTCATAACCACTATTTGAATTAATTTAATCCATATTCACGAATGTAATATCTACAGTAGAGCCTCGATATTCCGGACCCCCGATAATTCGGTAAACGCGGTAATCCGGACGGCAAAATTCCATTTATTCGTAAATAGATTTTACGAGAATTCCCGCAACCCAATTAATCTATAAGATATTGTTATCGACAAATATTATTACATATAAACATTTTTTTTTTGTAATACATTAGTTTAGTTTTAATTTAATTTAATTATTATTCTTGTAATTTAAAATATAATTAAAAATAAAATCTTAGTAATTTGAGTAGGTAATTTTGAAAAATCTTCGTTAATCCGGAAAATCGATAATCCGGACGATACTCGGTCTGAATTCGTCCGAACTATCGAGGCTCTACTGTAGTTTATTTAGTTTTTAATTCAGTAAAATTTAAATACTCAACATACTAATATGTTTATAATCATATACTTACAACAAACGCATTTAAACTGGTATAAAGATCACTTTGAATGCTTCGGCGAATTGTTTCAAAATCCATTGGTTTAGAAATAAGACGAGAATAATTAGGTGCAATACGATCTGTAACTGGCCATGCAAATAATTGTTGAGGATCTCTACGTTCCAAAGCTCTAAGCAAATGTGTTAATAATTGTTGCAAAGTTTGTCGATTTTCATTTGGATTGTTTGTTTCTTCTGATTTCCATTCACCTAAATCATAAATATAATATTTACCGTATACCTAACATATTAAATATAAGGTTATTAAAACTTACCATTTTGAGAATCGGTAGAATTTGAAGTGACCTTACTGTTATTTTCAAAACTTATAGGGCGTTTGGACATTGGAGCTTCTGCTAAAGTTTCCTCGCCTAAACTTATTTCTTCTTGAATTGTGATATCATCTCGCATTCTTTTTTTCTTCTCTTTATGATGCTTGTGCTTCTTTTTTTTCTTTTTATGCGATTTAGATAAATAATCATTTGCTTCATGATTACCATTAGTGTTACTAACTATTTCATCAGCAGGCAAACAACTTCCACTGCCAACTTTTAATATCAGTTTTAAGCCACCAGACTTCTCCTTATCTGAAACATATATTTAATAATATATTAAGGTCATTCAATACCGTGATGTTCTGTTTTTTTCTAATGCACGCGTGACATAGGATTTTAGACGGATATTTTGCCAATCATAACAATTTATCCAATGAAGCGATAAGAATTCTAAAAACAGATTTTAATTTGTCATTGAGTCTACTTAAAATTGACTTTTCCAGATTTTTTACTTTTTGATTTTAACTTCTCCAAAAATTGAAATACGGCAATTTTTAATAAACTCTTTTTTAACATAATTTTTTTAGAAATTTGGAGGAAAATATTAAAAATGTGAGAAAGTCGATTTCAAATAAACTTGATGATAAATTCAAATCTGTTTTCAGAATTCTTATGGCTTTATTAGATCAATTGGTATGATTGGCAAAGTATCCATCTAAAATCCTATGTCGCGCACGCATTAGACAAAAACAGAATATCACGGTATCGAATCCCCTTAACAAATTAAAATAGGTAGTTGGTTTACATGTATAACAATTATGATATATAAGATGTTATAAAAAATGCATTGATCAATGTATTTTCAAAATAAAAAGATAACTAAATCAAAATACAAAATTTAGATTACCTTCGTATTTATCTTTTTTATGTTTCTTTCGTTTCTTGCTTTCAAATTCATTATTTTCATCGAAAGACGCCAGCTTGAATGCTATCTTTAACAATTATATCAACCAAATTTGATTTATAAAATATATTAATATTAATTTAAAGTTATTATAACTGATTTAGTGTTATAATTTAAGAACAATAAGGATATTATATATTATAGCCAAGTATAATTTTGACTTCTAAATATAACAAAAACTTAAATTAATATTAGTAAAAATAACAAAACGGTGAATAAGTATGCCAGTATTAGTATATTGGTATTAATATTTTTACAATACACATTATACAAATTCGTAAACAAAACAAATACGATTAATCAATCTCAAAAAAATATAGTTAGGTTTTATCAACGTATAAAATATATTTGAGGTTATATGGTTTGGTAATTTTCCATTGAAAATAATCATGGAACAATAAGTTGAATAGGAATAAGATACCGATCATAGACAATAATATATTATAATAATATACATATTATAACACACATTATAATTATGGTGACCATATATTAAAAAAGAAAAAACAGTACATAATAATATAGGCTAATATATTATGTATATATATTTATATATATATAATATATATCAATAAATACCTAACAATATAACATCAATTTAAACTCATTTATTTATTTTTAAACATAAATATGCATCACAGATTTTTAATCTTACTAAGAGTGAAAAATAAAATATGTGTTTTTATATAACTAAACTCATGTGACTCATGTAATTTTTTTCCATTTGGAATTATTAAATTATTAAAAATAAGTACATTTAAGTGTACTTCGACCATTTATTTAGGACAGTAGGACATGTTACCAAAAAACAGTACTGTCGTTATAAAATAAGTACGTCTGGTCACCATAATTATAATATGTATGCAGGGGCACTAACAAAAAGTTCATATTTATTATTTGCATACCTACATGAGACGTAGTTTTAAAATATTTCATATAATAAAGTACGGTGAGAGGGGGGAGCATGAGACCCATTAGCCCCTCTCTTAAATACGCCCCTATGGATTATGGATACCATTAGGTACCTACCAGTCATGATGATCTTACAATAGTTTATTTTTATTATAATTCATGTGGTAAATTACAAAATTTGGATTATCTATAACAAAACAAAAACTTTGTCACTCTGGCAGCATTACGACAAAAAAAAAAACACTGATGACTTAATGAATCATAAAAGTCACGCAATAATTGTGCAAAGGCCTTCTCGTTAATTTTTCGCAAAAATTGTATTTTTTAAATTCGGCGCAACCCATTAGCGCCCGAACCCATTTATCGTAGCCCATTTGCGCCCCAAATCATAGCCTACATGCGCCCGATTCAGATTAGGTGAAAATCGTGTAACGTTGCCATTTATTGAGTATTTTGGCTTAAAGTGTGTAACTATAAAATCTAAAATAATATTTGATCGTTTCCTAAGCTAATCGAAACCAATAATAATTATTATTATTTAAATAATATTATTTTAATATTATTGTAATTTAATTATTTTTTGCATTATTAACATTCTTATTATTGACTAATATATATTATTAATTTTAGGTAATTATTTTTGATGTAGGATTTTATATTTTTAAACAATCTTAAACAACAACTGACAACTAATATGAATTATTTATTTTGATTCTATATACATTTATTTTATGCATTTTTAATAATATTTAAAATTTATATATATATATGTATATTATTGTAATTTTATTTATTAATTATTTTGATTTTACGTAAAAATATTTCTATTTGAAATTTATAATTTAATGCAATATAAATAATATTTATATAGGTACCTATACATATAACATGCATACTGTGTAGTATTTAACATTATTTTTAAAATTATTACTTTTTATTAATTTTGATTTTACGTAGGATTTTTAAATTTTAAAAAAACAACGGCAACGTTGCATGCAAAATGGGCGCATTTGGGCTATAAATCGGGGTGTTAAGTTTTTTATTTTGGGCGCAAATGTCCATAACCCTCGGGGCGCAAACGGACTGCTCTTGGGCGCAAATGGGCTACAGCCTTTAAATTAACCGTAGGTACCTAATGATTTATTTAATGTGTTACATAGTACACAATAAGTTACAATATTCTGCATTCTAAATTGTGCGGTAGAATAGACGTGGTGGATCTAGGATTTTTTAATGGGGGGTCCGGGGGTGCTAAGGTTTAGGTAATAAAGTTACGTATTTTGTATAATACTGTTATACGTATCCAGTCCACCTGAAGACAAAGCCATTTTTTAATTTACAAAATTAGTGTGCATTAGTGTTTAGTATTCAAATTTTCAAAAGGTTGAACATTTTCAATACGAGGAGCAACTTAAACAAATCTAAAAAAAGGGTATCGCTCTACTATATAGTAGAAGTGGAGAGCAAGTCACTATAAAGGATGAGTTAAATTTGAATGCAATGAAAGGTTCATTACATACGAAAAACGAAGATAATTTGTGAGTCTATACTCTATAGGATATGTTTTATTATTACCTATATTTAAATTGTAATTTATTTTTCTCGATTAGATACTGGTAAAAGTCTCAAGTTTCTATGACTTATATACTTTTTGAATAATAATATTAACAACAAATATTTTAATTCGTTTTAGAGTTTATCGTTATTTTACGCGATTTCGTGAAAATTAAATTTCATACGGTCATAAAATGTTTTCTATATTAACGCTGGAGTTTTTTTTTTTACAGTAATTTAGAGAACAAGTTATGGAGAACCTTAATGTTGCGTTTTTAACCTTAGATATAAATTATAAAAATGTTATGAATTTTCAACTTCACAATTCTTTGTGGATTTTCGCGATTTTAACATATTTTGTATAAACATTTAAACGTTAAATACTTATAAACAAAAATTGTGACCAACGATTTTTGATTATTTTTTACTACGATAAATACAACTAATAATACAACTTCTATTCAAAAGCTTTTTAAGATTTTTTGGAATGCCAAATTTAAATTGTCAATAAATAGCTTAAAAAAAAGTCAAAATATTTTAATTTAATCGAAAATAGATAAGGCTAATATAAACATTAGGACATTAGGTGAAAATATCAAGTATTTACATTGATTTGTTTTTGAGTTACAGCAAAATAAAAAATCGATTTTGTCAAAAACTGATTATGCGTGAAAATTCCCGCTTTTTCGTTACTTTTTTCAAGGTTTTTCCTAATACTTTTTAAAACTACTGCCCTCAAAGTACTAACTAGATTCATTTTCCTTTCCAAAGAGGGACTGAAGTTAAAAATCAAAGCACTATTACTACTCCAAAACGTGATGACAGACACAAAAATATTAAATTAAAACATACATCATTGTAAAATCAATACATTCATCACTCCGTTCAGAATCAAATAAAAATAATTTATAATTTTATAATTTAAATAAATATTAAAGACATATCAAATCTGCTTCTCAATCATCAATATTGTATAAGGAAAAATTACTTGTCAATTTTTTTTTTGTTCTTATTTTGTGTATAAATGTACCCAGCCTGCTGACAAATGCATGTTGTGTAGACTCTACACTGTAGAGTATTTGTATTTTGTTTTCTTGGAAGCAACATTACAAGGGGGTGTTAAAGCACCCTAGCACCCCTCCTCTGGATCCGCGTCTAATTTATTTAAACTTGTATAATACAGGATCCTTATAATTTAGTTTTTCGCTCTTCCTTTTTGCACAATCATTGGATTTCGAGGAAATTTATAGTTTATTTAGCTTCTGTTTGAAAATATTATTATTCTAATTTTTGATTGAATAATATAAAAATATAAAATAATATTATCATTACAATTATTATTAAAAAATGTGCATAAAAAATCAGGTATACTATAAATAGGTAATATAAGTATGACAATTGACAACCATCCAAAAACGATTGAAATACCTATCATTCAACTATAACATTCAAGATTTTATTTTATTTGATACCTATACAATATATTATATTATTTATTTTATTATACACTATTAATATAGGTACTAAGGTACCTACTCTATAGGTTCTGTTTGAAAAGAAGATAACCAAAACGAGTTTTCTCGTTTATTAATTTATTATTATAATTCTATACTTTATATAATATTAAGTTCGATGCAAAAAAATAACATTGTCAACCAGTTTAGCTATAAGTTATAACGCATAGGTTCCTCTTCCCTAAACTGTTCGGAATGTAATTTTCATAAACATTATATAAACAACTAGATTCACTGGATTTTTCAATAATTCTTATACCATAAAAATACATAAACAAATTTAGTTAGTCAACATATTATAGTATAGCAGATACCTATACAAATATAATATTATAATAGGTATACCTATATACAGTTCATATAAAATGTATATATATTATATAAAAATATTTTGTAAGTCATTATATAATAAGTTATAATATGATTAAGAGGACGTTATGTGTAAGACTGGAGACTTTTTTAGGAGTTTGCTTGTTTTTCAAAAATCATTAAAAACACAGCTAAGTAAAATATAAATTTATTTCATAGCGAAACAAATGTACCTATATTTAAAATTTATAGATGCATATTTGACCATTTTTTATTTTATAAGTGCAATTTGAAAATTATTTATACAAAGGTGTAGGTTTTATAGTTATATAAAGAAAAACTTGATTTTAAATGGATTCTCTAGACCAGAGATATTAGTATGATGGATTTAATGGTTTTATTAATATAAAATTAATACCTATTTTGAAATTATTGTTTGTGTTTTTCATAAAGCCCGATTCAAAAAAAATTAATTGGGAAAGAAAAAAAAAATAATAAATAGTTTATAATTTTGGCAACTTTGCAAATATTATTTAGAAATTAAAATAAAAATATTTTATTCAATACTATGATTTTTTTAATGTATATTTTAATAGCATACTTAATGGTTCTTTAGGGCAAAAATGCATACTTATTTTAAGGTTTTTGGGGGCATGAAGTCTTTAACCCTACAACTTATAACTTATATTATGTTTGTATAATGTAAAAAAAAACATTTCCAACTGCAATATAAATAATGAAAAAATCCTTACGATTACAAAAAAAAAGTTGTAGCCAGGCCTAAAACATAACTATATTAAAATTAATCATAATAGTACAAGTATAACTATTGATTTTCAATTCATAATTGCCTCGAAACTAATCTGTCAATGTTATTTATCATAATTCATAATAGATGATAAAATAAATTATAAATTGGAAATTTATAAGATTTAACAACTGTTTTGTAGGAGCAAGATAAACAAGAAAATAAAATCTCTAAAAACTTATTTCAGTCCAATCATTATGTTTCTGTTTTTTTTATTTTTTTATTATTATTATTTAAATAAATAAATTGATTGAATACAATTCTCAAATAATGACTATTCATAAATCTTTAGGTGACAAGGGCTGAGAAATAAGTTCAGCAGTTTTTTTGTTTTCTAATATTGAATAATGATTTCCTTCAACAAAGTGTACCATGACTGCCGATTTGAAATACTATTGATAAAACAAAAAAAAAACAATTATGTTTATTTTATGTACAAAATAATTATTTTATAATTATTATACCTCCGAGAGTCCATAATCTTCAGATATTGGTAGAACATGTTCAGTGGGGCGTATTAATAGAGCACGAGTTTTTAAGCTACCGTTTGGTTTTCCATCATAATTAATAATTGCTTTCAATTTAATATAAGCACTGCTTAATAATTGTTTTTGATAATCTTTACTATATACAACATCGTCAGGGACTTTGTTAATGAAATAATTTAAACGTTCCTCCCATGAATCAACTTGGTACAGATCATTTATAAACTAAAACAAAAATTCAAAAAGTTTTTTTATTAGGTATGTTTTAAAAAAAAATCCAACTTACGTCAATTTTATTGTGAGGCCAAACTAAATCAAGGAACCTCAGTATCAATTGTACTTGAATTTCTTGGTCTTGTGGTTTTTCACCGCGAATTGCTATTTCAGTGGTCATTTTCAAAAATTGTGGAGCGCTATCAATCAACCACAATTTACCTGAACGATTATTATTTTCCAACATTTTCAAAACTTCAATGGCAATAAGCCCACCAAATGAATAGCCAACGATTAAAAATTCTTGATCAGCCGATAATCGTTGTTCAATCAACTGCAATCAAATATGTTTGAGTCGAATCAAAGTTAAATTATATTTACAACTTTTACTTACTGTATAATGACTAGCAGCCATTTCTTCAATAGAAGTTGCTGTGCCAATAATGTCGTATTGTAAACATAAGACTTGCATATTTAAATTTTTGGACAAAGGTTCCATCATTGATGAAATACCTTCGAGGCCGGGTATAACAAATAACGTTTGTAATTTGGTGGCAGGTTGTTCGACTGTAGAACCATTTTCACATAAAGATGGAATGCGCATCACTGAATTATAAGCAGAAGATTCTTCTCCTACAGCTCGTATGAGATAATTCAATCCTACATCAGGTACTTGATTAATTGACTTTGGTTCAGCATCGGCTTTCTTTTCTTTATCATCCGAAGATCCGATTTCTTGCAACTTTGCAAATGTCATACTTCTGATGTCTTGAGGCGTTAAAAATACTTCAAATTGTCTTTCCAATGTTTGCTTGATTTCAACAGCCATCATTGAATCCATACCCAATTCTGCTAAGGTTGAATGTAAACTAATTGTTTTTAAATCCCTAAGACCAAGTATATTAATTACAGTATCAACAATAGTTCCTGCATTACTACTGGATGCACGTTTTTCTGCAACTACCATGCTCGAGACAATAGGGTGTTTTTTTTGAGTTAGCAAATCATCCAATATTTCTAAGCAATTGCCAATTTTTTGTTGTAAAGTACCACCGATGACTACTTCTTGATTATCTTCGGCCATATCAGCCACTAGACCCACTTCACCAACAGCCCCCCATTCAACGGCTAAAGCTGGTAATCCTTCCGAATGACGAATTTCACAAATTCTTTCCATTACCGAATTGGACATACCATAATTAGTTTGACCAGCATTACCACGACCACAACTTACACTCGAAAAAATTACAAAATGTTTTAACTTCGGACACATTTTTCTAGAATATTTATCGAGCAATGACGTAGCAATCGATTTTGGTCCAGCCGATGCTTTAAAATCTTCTTCTGTTTGATTTTCAAATAATGCATCTTTCAAAACCTAAAAAAACATTGTAATAATAATATGTGTTTGAAACTTGCAACAATAATACATATACAATAAATTTTTTATATAAAAATATATATTTAAAAATAACAAAATTAGTAAACAAATGAAATAATTTAAATATTTGATAAATCCTGGCGTTTCATACACATTTTAAATAACTCAAATCTTTTAAAATGATCATTATTGATATTTAACAAACGGCATAATTTTAATAAAGTGTATAAAACACTATTGTGATCAAAATCTTTTTAATGTGTAAAAAATTTATATTAACATTTATGTTGTATTTAGTAAATATTAGTTTACATTGGAATAAATAATAAATAGGTATTTAATAACACAGTTATATATAGTATATATAGTAGTAATAAAAATAAATAAACGATTAATTAAAGTACCTCCCCATATTAAAATACATTAATAAAAGTTTATAGATTGTAATCATTGAAAACTTTTTTAGTTTTTTTTTGTTTTTATAAAATCAAGCATAGACCATATTTAAAATGTCTGTCGACTCGTTATTTAAAGTGACTATTAATTTTCCGCATCATCTTCAAAACTGAATAATTTTATGTGATTATTTATTTTAATTTCAAGGAGATCATTAATAGATATTATAAATAATAAAGGACCTAATACTGTTCCTTATTATCGATCTACAGACATTTTTCTGCTGAATTTAAATATTTTTACAGAATTAAGATCAGACAACGTTAACTAACTTTAATATTGTCAAATCAATAAGTAAGTTTTCGTAAAATTCGTATAGTAAATTTTTATTGTTATCGAGTTATTGACATGTGCATGCGTGTACTCCAGCCGGTACCCGCATTGCATTTCGCTTACACTATTACACTAATAATCATTTACAATTAACACATAGATCTTGGAAGGCTAAGACAAGATTATGAATTGCTTAAATGTTGTTGCTTAAATAATAACCGTAGCGAGGCTCCTTAAGGTATTATGATCTAGTGAAACATCTTTCACATAGTTCCATATAGTCACCAAGTTCCTCATAAATTATTAAGCCCATTTATAATATATCATAAACATAATTCATACTAAACTTGTTATGTATAAACTGTTTACTAAGTGTATTGAATATATAGTATTAACTAAAGTATTTATGTTTATTAAAATATCTATAAGATTATTGTACATACTACGGCGAGATTAAAAATTGTAGAAACTGGTCCCAACTGATTTGCTTCATTAAGTAATTGTATAACTCCTTCTTCGGTAGTTATATCAGCAGTTGAAATTACTACGTTAGTTCCATACGATTCCCATATGCGTTTTCTCAATGCTTGATATCCATTACGTATACCTGTTCTTGTAGTAAGAACGATATTTCTCGAATTTCTTAAAACCATCCAGTCAGCCAATTCAAGACCAAAACCACCCAAACCACCTTTACAGTATTTAATTTTAGTATAAAACTTTATATAGTCTATAATATAATACATAATATTATATAAAATGTATAATATCAATTACCGCAAATAATACAAGATGAATCCTTGTCAAACGTTACTCTTGGATATGCCATTGCATTTAGAGATTGTGGTTTAATAAAACGGTCTTCTTCTTCATCTCGAATTCTTATCAATACTTTTCCAATATGTTTACCTGCTGCCATGTACCTGAATGCTGGTTCTACCTGATCGCTTTCAAAAACTGTGCGCACTAATGGTCTTATTGCTCCAGAATCAATGTTTTCTTGCACTTGACGTTGGAATACTTGTTTCCATTCATTTGGACTTTCGAACAACGTATCCAACATAACACCGTGGAAACTTATTTCTTTCAAAAATAATTCCATACCTAAAATAAAAGTAATTAAATTAAATCAAAATATTGAATGTAGAAAGTAAAGGTATTACTCAACCTAACATGCTGTTGTTGGCTAAATCAAATTTCCCTATTTCTAAAAATCGACCACCAGTTGCTAAACATCTCACTGATGCTAAAAGTTTTTCTTCGGATAATGAATTTAATACCAAATCAACTCCTTTGCCGTCAGTTTCCATCATGATCATTTGTTCAAACGATGAATCTCTTGAATTTCCAATATGACTTTCAGGGATCTAGAGATTATGTATTTAAAATAAATTATTTAAAAATATTTTGTTATTCTTTTCTTTAATTTGTATACCTGTGGGAAATGGGATTTTATAAACTCTCTTTTTTCTGCAGTTCCAACTGTTGTGAAAATTTCACATTCATAATAAAGTGCTATAGTTATAGCAGCTTGACCGACTCCACCAGTTCCAGCGTGAATAAGTACCGAATCACCACGTTTCATTCGACCACTGACAATCAAAGCGTATATTACCTTAAGAAAATAAAAATGTTAATATATATATCACTTAAACATAAGCTTAAATCTCGTACTGTTCCATAAACTACTGGAACGGTTGCTGCATCTTCTAATGACCAACTATCTGGTACTTTCCATGCCAAATATGGATCATATTCAAGTATATTTGTTAAAGCTCGTGACGTAATCATTCCCATGATTCTCTCGCCACTTTCAGTGCGACCAGAATATTCAAAGCCGATTACACTTTCTTGATTAATACGGCCTCTTGCTACAACTTCAGGTGCTAGCTTAGCTGTAGCTAACATAATATCTCTGAAGTTCAAAGCGGTATAATAAACATGCAATAAGTTCGATTCAGATGGTGATTTGGTAAACGGAACAATAGATCCCGCAAACCATTTCAAAGAAGACAAATCACCACGAATTGATGTATTAACACAACGATGTTGAGCTTCAATTAAAGACGGGGGTCCTAGCAATAAATGTCTGTACGATCCCCAAACTTTATTCTGGTAAACATTTAATATTAAATCTTTTTTTAATTGTGTTTTGTATAAAGGTTCATTTAAAGAAAAACTTGGTGCAGATTTATCCATTATAAATACACATCTAAAACAAAAAGTAAAATAAATATTAATATATTATAATATATTACATAATCAATACAGATTTAGTTTAATATTAAGTCAATATCTGGCATCAGGAAGTGCGTTTTTTACACGTGGCTGAAAATTGAGAACTCGAAACGTTCCAATATACTAATGCTTATGGATTAATATCTGTATGCCTTTAATATTACATTTAGATAATGTAGAACTCGTTGATAGAACAAATAGATACACAAATTATAAACAAACATAATAAAGTTAAATTAATATTTTTAAAATCAACGCTATAAATAACTTAATACACTTAAATGTTTTGAAAATTAAATTGTTTTTAGAAAATGATAATTAATAGTGGAATATTTCAAAGTTCTACAATTGAATACTTTTAAAATAATTATATAATTAATGTTTGATAAAAATGTCAAAAATGTATATATTAAGGCCATTTTCATTGTTTAAGTTATAACGTTCAAAAAATATATACACGATTTTGTTGAAAATTAATGTTGCGAATACCTATAAATTAATTTTTGATAATTTTTCCAATTTTAAAAAAAATTTACAAGGAATTTTATACTTTTGACTTTTCTCCCTTCTTTACCACAATTATGCAAAGTATTAGTATTATATTTAATACACCACTCAGGCGGGTTAGCTGCAAGTGATGCGATAGAAAATATTCACGAGAAGGGTTGGATATAAATAACTGCAGAATAGATGTCACATGAAAACTTAAAATGTATATTATAATAATTAATTTTTGTGGATTATCTATGTAAATACAAATATTATGGAGTACAAGAGTATTTTGTTTACGTATATAAAAAATGAGAGGTGAGTGATAATAGTGATGATACTTTAATTAACTGCATATGCTCTCAAAATTTCTTTGTGCGTCACTGTGTAGACAACGCTCAATATTGAAGATTGAAGCTCTTTTCTGTTAAAAGAAAATGTTTCAATCTTCAGAACTATTAACAAAAATGAAGTACTGTAAAACTAATTTATTCACTCGGAATCTAATAATTTGTAATTTATTACAAGAATAGCAATAAATTATAAATAATAATAGATTTAGTTATATAGGCTGAAACAACTGACCATCTGCGCATAAAATTGATTTTCGTATGAAATGAATTTTAGTTGAATATATCAAATCCATTTAAGTTACCTAATAATTATACCTATTCAATGACCAAATATACTTGACACTTAACTGTATAGCAGAATGGTTTCCTACTTACCCACTTTTTATATATTTAAATATTTTTTTTTATAATACATACATGAGAGTACAAGGTAACCTCAATCAAAACTCCAAAGGTCTATCGTTGAAATCTACCTGTTTTTTCCTTAAAGGGAATATTTTCGGTATATCACTTATATTCTGAGGAAATATTATCGGAAAATAAGAAAAATGTTAATGAAAAAAGAAATTTTTTTCAGAATCTAAAATAAATACTTTTTGTAAAATTAAAAATAAATTAATGTATTAATTGTGTAAAATTATTTAGACGGAAGCACGGTAAACACTTGTCTTATTTTGTAAAGTTGGGCATAGAGGGAAAACGGTAAAACTAATAAGTTATGAGCTTATATAATATATTTTCCACTTGATATCTATCAAATAATTTCATGTAACAACTTTAGTATCATATTATTCATTAATTAAATTAAAATCTAAGTCATAAACAAGAATCAATCATTTTAAATACCTACTGTATAATAATTATTATAACCATAAATTTTAACTACTAAGTATAAGGTTTATGTATTATGTATATAACATTATAACAATTATCAATTTTTTAGGGTTTTATTTTAGAAATAGTAGGTTAAAATAATAACGATCTAAAAATATATTAAAACAGTATTCAGTTATTTTAAATTTAATGTATATACTATATAGTATAAACATATTTTAAATAATATGTCCAATTTGTTTTTATAGTTAAATTTAAACTAATAATCATTGAATTCAAAAAAATCATATGTATTACATACCTAATTCTTTCACCGCCCGGTTCTTTTCTGATACAATTTAAAAATCCAACTATACCATTAGTAGGATCTTTTTCACCAACAAGAATAATTTTTTGGCTTACAGAAGCATCATCAGCTTTTAATAATTTTTGTAATACAGGTAACCACGAAAATTCTGTGCTCGATATTTTAACTACAATTGGAACAATGTTTTGCTCCAAAGGCTATAACGATGTTTAAAATAAAAATATATTTATCGAATCTTAATATTTTATTAATTTATTAGGTAATATGTTTCATACTTTTCTAACAAGCATTAATCGTTCTTGTTCTAAAGAAGCATCTAGACAGACTTCTACAGAATCGTGTGGATATTCAGAATTTAATTGCTCACGTGTCAGTAAAAATCCACCTGGTTTAAGAGTGGCATAAACTTGTTCCAGATATTTAGAGTCTTGTAAAACTCCTGATCCAACAGCAAATAACACCGATTGATCCATAGCCAACTTTTTATCTTCCACCGTTATATTGGATCCTATTTCTTTCAATTGAGGATGAGCTCCATCAGATAGAACAGATACTTCAGGCTAAAAATATATGTACGTGTATAGTACGTATAAACTTATACCTTTACGGTATAAAAATACATTTTGTTTAAACACAGAAGTAGGTAACTAATTATGTAAGCAAAACTTCCCTTAACAGAATTATTAAAACTTTAAATGAATTAAAAATAGATCTGTTAATAACACCAATTTTCTACTCATTTAAAAATTATTGTAATTCCATATGTTTTGTTTTGTACTATAAGTATTATTATTATATTGTGTATGGTAATTTATTGTTTTTTCTTCAAATTATTATTATATTATTAACGAATGATTGTTACAAATATTTTAATGTATGTAATTGACCCTGGCCAGTTTAAAACTTAAATAACAAATTTAATAAATAAGTGTACGGGTAAAAAATAAATATAACTTCAAACCTGTATGAGTGGTAAATCAGCTAAGACTTCAAGAATGATGGGGCTAAGAATTTGTACATCCGGGTTAAAAGTTTTGTTTAATATTTCTACAGTTTTTACTTTAATGCCCATGAGGTTTTCAATAACTAAATGCAAAGAAATACGCACTATTTCTTCCAACGTATAACCCTACAAATATAATAAAGATTAAAATATTAACTGTGATTTATTTATTAATTAATTTATATTTATTTACTGTTTCAATAATGTTCGGAACAAACATATATTTTTCTAAAACTGGATCAGCTAATGGCTTCCTTTTAGCAATTACATTTGCGTGAAGTCCTCGAATTTCTACGCCACCGGATTGAATAAGGTCTATTTCTGGGTACACATAAACAGGGAACTCTGAAATTTAACAATTTACATAATATAATGTATATAAATTTGTTTATTTATTTAAAATATAGTATACATGCAATCATAAAATGTTGTAAAGATATTAGATAATAACTAATAACTAATAAGTATAAATGTGATATACACAAATAATTTATTTCAGACATGAATTCACGAAAAATATTTAAAAAAACATTAGTTGACGGGATTCCTATGTATAAAATATATAATAATTAAAAATTGGACACTAATATTGAATTATTAATATATTAATCACCCGGTTTATCTTCTGGGAGAGTTTGTAATACTGTAGCATGTTTTTTTACGTTAATAAAAAGTTTTTGTAATGAGGTAGGCACAAAAAGTGCTCTTGTGTCTTCTCTTAATATTTGAATTTGTAACATATTATCCATGAATGCAACCCAGTTATTAAACCAGCCAACTCTTCCAATAGTAGCTAATAAAAAAAAAAACCAATAACAAATAAAAAAAAAACTTGATATTATTATTATTTATGTTTACCATCAAGATTGACACGATTTAAACTTCTAAACAGTCCTTTATAATTATAGCCTCGTAGTCTTAATTCCTTGTAAATATCCTTGATATTTAAATCTGTATCGTTTGGTTCGTCTGGATGTGGAGGCATGTCAATCATTTCGTTGTTAACATCGGTAGGAATGTACAAACGACCAGTAACAACTGGCGCACCACTTTCAACTACCTCAAACGTACCACTGCCTTTTTGTACCATGACAATAAACTCTACATTTCCATCTTTTGGAATATTAGTTGCTCTTTGAAAACGCACATTCTCAAATACAACTGGTACTTCAGAATACAGTTCCCCTCGCATTAAAGCAAGTGTTTCCCATGCCATAACCTATTCAATTAATACAAATATAAGTATAATTGGATAAAATTACAAAACAATAAATATCAATTTAAGAATAATGAAAATTAATGTTAAAAACTTATTGTAGCATATAATTTGATTTAAGTTTACATATTAATAATAAACATAACAGAACTAATGACCCATGCGTAATTTTTAAAAGACAAAATAAATTTGCTTTCCTTTTTTATGTTGTATACTATGTGAGTCTAAACTTAATGTATACACTTATAAACATGAAAATGTTTTTCCTTAAATTAACACAGAAAAGAATCTATAGTAAAAACTGTGTGAGACGTATGATCTAATTAATTTTCTTTTAAAGTTTTAAAGAAATTACTGGCTAATGAGGCATAATTTATCATAATACATTAATTTACCCAATTTTAAATTATAGAAAAAACAATTCAAGAACTTTTGAAACATATACACTATTTCCAATAAATGTGAATCTAATTATATTAAAGGATTTTAAAATAGAAGTCAACAACTTAAAAAAAATTATTAAAAACTATTATCTAATTATATATTATTAAAAGTATGGACAAAAATATTTTATACAGTTTATATAGTGCACTAAATAATTTTAAGGGTCATTAAAAATGAATAATGTAATTAAAAATATGTACCAAATATCCAGTTGCTGGGAATAAATTTCTTCCATCAATTACGTGACCGGATAAATACTCATATTCGTCATCTTTCAAAGAAATTGAAATATTTCGTTCGCCAGATTTAATTTTGTCTTGAACACGATACATTGTCACATACCAATCTTCTGAATGCTCCCATCGTACTAAAGGTGCAATCATCGGGGTACCTCGACTAACCGGAAATTCAATATCCGGGTAAAGTTTACTGATTTTTGGATTGAGACCAGCTTCAAATATTCTTCATAAAATGGAAATAGTTAAAGTATATAACAAAAATATTATAATTATTCTTACTTTCCAAAAGCTGATAGTAGATAATCAAGTCCATCTTTATGATTCTTGGAAGCTAAGTCTACATTGGTAATATTATTTTTATGTGATCGATTCAAAACCTCTTGGAGAACACCGTGTGGAGCTAATTCAATCAATACAGACCCCTTTGGTACATGTTCAAATGTTTCTTCAAATAATACACTATTTAGTAAATTGGTTGCAAAATATTCAGCAGAAGAATATTTTGCTTTATCTTCACCCCATTGTTCTTCTGGTATTGAAGTACTTATCCATTTTCCTGACCGTAATTTAGGATTTGTTACAATATTTTTCAGATGTTCTAATAATGATGGGATTGCTTTTTTAACGAATGTTGAATGATATGGTATATTTAATATATTTATTATTTGCGTTGAAATATCTTTTGATTTTAATTTAAGTATAAATTTTTCAACTGATTCTTTCAACCCAGATATCGTACAACTATCTTGAGAGTTATGGCAAGCCACTTCAACATTTGTTGGAAGTAAATCTTTAATTTGATTATATCCAATACCAATATACGCCATTGCACCTAAAGGAATCTTAGAATTTAATATAGCTACGCCATAGTAATAAGCTGCTTGAATAGTCTGTTCAGATGTTAAACAGCCATCAGCATATGCACACAATAATTCTCCGAATGAATGTCCAATGATAATATCTGGAGTAATTCCAATAGTAATCAACACATCAAACAATGCAATCTAAATTAAATTAAAATTGTTATACTTCTAAATTTAAATTTAAACTTTACTAAGGGCATAATAATTAAATATTTACTTGCATAGCTGCAATTCCCACAAACGAGTTAACTATATTATTTAATATATTAGGATCAGCACTAGTAATTATTTTTATTAAGTCAATTCCAAATTCTTTTAAAACGTTATGACTCTTTAAAATTGATTCATTGAAAATTGGTAATTTCATCAACGATTTACCCATTCCAGTCCACTGAGAACCCATCCCAGAAAATACAAAACATACAGGACGTTCTTCTCCGGAATAATACTAGATAAAATACACTTATGATAAATATTTATAAAAATACTTAAATTATAAAATAAAAATATGACTTGTTTACTTGGAAATCTATTGTGTGGTTTGTTTTAAAATCTTTATTTATGATAGTATATCCTCTATAGATATGCCCAGGAATCTGCTCTGCTTGAATATCATGTAATAAACGCACATATTCTTTATCCAATGATCTTGATAAGAACTAAAATTTAAAGTAAAATTATACATCAAGATATCAATTAAACATTTCTATATCGACTAGATATATATAATTATATGACATACATCGTTTAATATAGTGGTTACAGCTTCTTCAGTTCTACCAGATGCTACGACTAATCTAGGCAAATCGTCTTCAGGTAGCCCATTGTTAATTTTACTTTTATTGTTCCAATTAAGTAATACGTGACAATTAGCACCACCAAACCCAAATGAATTAATACCAACTAAACCACCATTCCAAGGTGTCTTTTCAGCCACCACATTTATACGACCATTGTGAAATGCTGTAATATCCTCTCTTGGAGTATTAAAATTGATGTTTGGAGGTATAAAACCAGTTTCCATAGCTATGATAACTTTGGCTACAGAACATAAACCAGAGGCAGGTTCCGAATGGCCAATATTAGATTTTACAGAACCAATCAATAACGGTTCTGTGCGGCCAGGACAAAACACATTTTCTAGAGCTTTCACTTCTTCTGGATCGCCAACCTATGTATTATAAATATTAAATATAAATTAAGCATATTGTTCAATATTAAATTTATACATACTTTAGTTCCTGTTCCGTGTGCTTCTATCCATGCTAAATCACTTGGCTTTATTTCACACTCTTCGTAAAACTCTTCTAATAATCTTTGTTGCAATGGCCCCGAAGGATAAGTTATTCCTTGTTCTTTATATCCATCACAGTTTGTTTTAGCGTGCAAAACTTTTGCATACACTCGTTTAGCATGTTTCGCTTTTTGTAAGTACAGAACACAAACTGCTTCTGATCTAACATATCCATTAGCCGCTTCGTCAAAAGATTTGCATCGACCATCCGCACAGAGTACACCTAAACGTGCAAACTGCAGAGATACATATGGATGAAGACACAAGTTACAACCTCCAACAAGTGCAGAATCGCAGTGTCCATCTCGAATAGCCTTATAAGCATGTTCCAATGCATATAAACTTGAAGAACAAGCAGAATCTACTGAATAGCTAGGACCTATATACGTAAGAAAATTATAGTTTAATTATAACTATAAAAAACAAATACTGAAGTCTGAAATATTATAATTATTTCATATTTACCTACAATTCTACTCAGTAATACCATGTATGTACCATCTGCATCTTAAAAACTTTAACACATTATCAAACTTGCATTTAGCTCCGGCAGAACCAATTTTAAGTTGTTTGCTTTAATACTAAAGCGAATTGGCCTATTCTCAAACTTAAAGATAGAGGAAATTTATCATCTGGGGAATCTCATTTTATTTATATCTACATTTGAAATAGAGTTATGACTTAATATGAGCATTTTAAAAAATTGTAATATTTTAACTATAGCTATAACGCAGTGGCGTAGCCAAGATTTATGGGGGGGGGTTAAATACTTTTAACTTGAATTATTGAAAATGAAAAACAAAAATATTGATAACAATATAACATAGTAACGTTGACTTGTCATTAAGTATTTACTATTTTAAATAAATAAAATTTGTAAGACAATATCCATATTTAAATTTAAATATTTTAAAACAACATGAAAAATACGGGGGAGGCTATCCTTTAGCCCCGTTGGCTACGACACTGCTATAACGCCTATAACTGTAACTATTATTTTTTTTTACTATAAATCACTTTAAAATTAAAATATCAATAAAACTTACAAAATTCTCTAAATAATATGCTTACTTTTAAGTTGTATAATAGTTTAATGAACTAATTCACTTTAGTATAAAATTTAACAACTTAAAGTTGGTTCTGTTGATCGCAAATTTGATACCTATGCTGTAAGTTTATAAGACAGAAACAACATATAATGTAAGCCCGTTACCCTTTTTTAAGAATATTTGAAAAAATATTACTCACCATTTACACCTAACCAATAAGATATCCTATTAGCAAGCATGGCTCGAGCACAACCAGTAAGTCCAAATCCATTTACTTGAAGTTTTTCATAAAACCAAGTCTTTTCTGACTCACTGAAGCAAGCTCCAACAAACACTCCTGTTTTTGATCCTTTTAATGACTTCG
This sequence comes from Schizaphis graminum, assembly GCA_020882235.1. Lineage (NCBI taxonomy): Eukaryota > Metazoa > Arthropoda > Insecta > Hemiptera > Aphididae > Schizaphis > Schizaphis graminum. The sequence continues at coordinate 66,903,729 of CM037032.1, forward strand.
GAGAATTGCCTAAAGTAACAACATCAAAAAGTTGTGTATTATTTTATTTTCAAATTTTAACCATAATTAAAATTAATTTAGTGCATGTTTTTAATATCTTTGAATTTTAGAGCTTCGTACACTATTATTGAATTCTGATTTAACTTAATTTAATTTCGAAATCACTTGATTTATATCTTATACAAATCTTTAATCATCTAGAAGAAAGATGAACTTAATATTAAAAAGTTTGTGATACATGTTCATTTCCATAATAAAAATATCAATGATATAATTTAGGATGATTTTGTCATTAGATAATAGTTCTTTAAAACTACAATAGTTTATAACATAAAAATGCATAAGTTCTGTAACGAAAAACTTTAATTTTTCCTCATATAACCTAAACATTAAAATTAAATTAAATTTATTAGAAAAGATCATAAACTAAATAAAATATTTAAAATATTTAAATTTTATAAATAATTATTAGAGATATCATTTAGGTAAGATAGATTATTATATCCACTTATACTAGTTATATTTGATAAAATTTCTAACGTAAATTAAACATGACAAAAACCAAGAGACGAGAGAATACAGTCAATACAGACCCAATAGTTTAAGTTTGATCATCAACTAATTCACTATAATATGAAAACTAACAATATAAAATTTGTTTCATTACAGGAAAATTTGCAATATTTTACGTTTATAAGACTAAGATAGTATACGCAGTTGTAGTATCGTCTTAAAATATAATGAAATTAAAAAGTAATGATTAATAAGACTTTTGAGAAACTTAATTATTCATTTTTTAATGGTATGAAAAATTTAAATAAGTAGGTATGTATTGAATAATAATTAATACCTAACAATTTAATATTAATTTTATTAAAATAATTTAATACAATATTTATGTAAAATAGGCCGGTTATAGTATACTGCCTGCTACATTAGTTTTTTTTGTCACGTCATAATTTAAAGCCACATAACCTAGTAAATACTTGGTCATTGGTATATCTATAAGACTAACAATTAACAAGCCAATTTCAGATCTATATTATTATTATCTATAAGGTCTTCAATACACTATGATCTGTTTATTATACTTATAAAAATTAATTCCATTTTTAAATCTTTCCAAAAATTATTAATTTTGTAAGTGGTATAGGTAAACATCTATTTAAAGTATATATTATATATTAGTGATTAAAATGCTGGAAAATTTCCGAAAATTTTCAAAAAAATATCGGGTAAACAGTTTTTTCCCCAGAGCTTCGAAAAATATGGAAATTTAAAGAATATTAAAATAATACATTTCCAAAAAAAAAAAAAAATAGTTTTCGGAAAATTAAAAAAAAACAGATAAACAGAATTTTTGAAAAATCAATCAAAAAATTGTATTTACGCTTAAAATAATTGAAGTATAAAAAAAACCTAATAAAAAAACATAGATGATAAGAAACCTAACATTGTCATTTTATATTTTGTCATTATGGCGTACGTATCATTGTACTAACAATTAAGTCAATTAATATGAATATTTCAATATTTGTCTTAATTAAAAATTATGTTACCTAGGTATCAAAGATTTAAGTAGAAGTGTATTTCCCAGAAAATAAATCGCCTGTATTTTTAAATGTTACATTGATATAATTAATACTTGGAAGTTGTAGATAAATATAGATAGTGCACGATTGATAATATTAGGAAAATCCGAAAATACTTAATAAAATATCACAAAAGTGGGAGACATTAATTAATAATTATTATTATTACAAGTTATAACTATTTATAAATAAAGTAGGTCCCCCATATTCATCCACTATCAGTTCTCAAATTGGGAGTGACGCAGCCACGCAGGGGTACGGAGTTCCCCTTCAAAATTTTATTTATTTTAACGTACCCCTTTGGTATTTTTAATTTGCACAGGAGGACGGCACGTCCCCCATATAAATCATTATTGAAAAACTTGTAAAACGTTTATATTATGCTATAATATAATATATTATGTACTATCAATTTGAACAAAATATGTAATAAATTATATAAACTGCATCAATGACAAAAATCAAAAGATACACAAGATAATTATTATAATAAAGGGTTATACCTGCTAATAATATTTATATTCTTATACACCTAACCCATATATTATTGAGCCTTATGTTGTATCATGGATACAGAAGGGCAAACTATGTGCTGATGAAGTAAATTGCCCCAAGTGACAAAATAACGAAGAGAGCCTTTCATATGTAGAGCTATGGAATATATTAAAGATTTAAATAAATATAGTTTGTACTTCAAAATAAAATAAAAGATTTGTTTTTAATTAATAATAATTATTTATTGTTGTAGTGTACATTTTGTATAATTGTAAATGTTTTTGATTATTGTCGATAATACTATTTGGTGGTGTGGGGAGCTTTACCCCCCACGGGGCGGCACGGGCTAGGTTGGTTTCAATCATTGAGTGGAACACTAATTTTTTGTATATCTGAGAGTCTTCTTTTTTATATTTCTAATTCGAGCACAGTCTACTATACAGACTTTAAGTGATAGACGATAGTACACCTATATTAATAATTTATGTATTATGACAATCATTATCCATTGGATTGTTCCTTTCCACTCAATCGAGGTAAAAGTACTTTCAATTTCCGATAGTTTTAGTTTAATGCAGAAATAGGAAACTGATAGCCAGAGTACATTTTTAACTAGCCCGTTCTACTTTTTCAAATTACTTTAAAATTTATCAGTGTTCATCTAGGTATATTTTATTTTATTACCTATGTTTTTCATAAAATGTAAAATTATATAAACAATTATTATATTTTATTAAAATAAATATTACAACTGAAACTAATTAATTTGAAAATCAAATAGTTGATACACATTTTTTTCTATATTTATTAGTATCATCTAATATTTCTCAACGATTAAATTAATTAAATGTACAACTACGAAATATAAAATAAACAATGTTTCCAATAATTGGTTTATAGATGAATTCAGAAAAAATTAAATGTTTAAAACATGTATATTTATTGAAAATAAATTAATACATTTTCGTGTTATGATGCTACACGTCATATAGAATTTCACGATGAGTTTATAATTTTAGATTCTGAACTAAATGAAGAATGTATTGATTTTACAATGATATATATTTTTTTTATTTTTGTGTTTGTCATCTCGTTATGGAATAAAAATAATGCTTTGATTGTTGACTTCAGCCCCTCTTTGAAAAGTGAAATTTATCTAGTTAGTACTTTGGGGGATCAAAAGTAAAATTTCCAGTAGTTTTCAAAAGAATTAAGAAAAACCCTAAAAAAGTAACGAAAAACGGGAATTTTAAATACTTGAAATTTTCACCAAATGTTTATTTTAGCGTTATCTATTTACGATTAAATTTTCAAAATATTTTTACTTTTTTTAAGCTATTTATAGACAATTTAAATTTTAAATTTTTCTTCAAATGCTAATAAAAAAAATTTGGCTTTCTATAAAATCTTTAAAATTTAATACAAGGTTTATTATAAGTTGATCTTATTGTAATAAAAAAAAAAAATCGTTAGTCAAAATTTTTGTTTATAAACATTTAAAGTTTAAATTTTTACAAAATATATCAAAATCGCAAAAATGTACAAAGGATTTTGAAGTTGAAAATTCCTAAAATTGTTGTAATGTATACCTAAGGTCAAAAAACCTAAATACAACGTTATCCATAAGTTTTCCTCTAAGTGACTGTAAAAAAAAAATTCTAGCGGTAATATAGATAAAAAATATAACATTTTATGAGCGTATTAAATTTAATTTATTACGAAGTCGCGTAAAATAACAATCTATTACAATTTAAATATAGGTAATAATATAATATCCTACTAGTTATCTTAGATTGACCAATCATCTCCGTTCAGAATCGTTTTTCGTATACCTAACCTAACCTAATATAATACCTGTCGTTAGTATCATTGCATTCATATTTAACACATTCATTTTAGTGACATACTCCTCATCTCTGCTATAAAGCAGAGCAATACCACAGAATATAACAATAACCAAACCCACTTGCGACTTTCCCACTCTTTTTTTAGCATTGTATTACCCACTTCGATGAATTAATTATACAATTCAAAAGACGATTTAAAGAAGTTGAACTTATGCGTTCTCAAGTAAATTTTTTTTTGATAATCCAATGGCAGTTGAAATAGTAAATAAATATTCTTCATTTCTATTGAAAATATGCGAGTTTTTAACAGATCCAACAATCGTATCGTATCGTGCGTCGTTTTGAAAACATCAGTTAGAAAATATGAATTCCTGCGAGATTTTAAACTAAAAATGTTATCCATGTTTAGAACAACTTACATATTATGTAAAAGTACATTTTCCAAAATGAATCATCTAAGAAAGGAAATAAATTAACAGATGAAACCGTAGGACATCAATTACGTGTTTCAACTACAGAAATATAAGTAGATTTTATTGAATTAATAAATTATTATCTGTAACTACGCAACTTTTAAGTCTCACGATGAAACATGTTGCAAATATAAATAAATATAAAAAGAGCAGGTAAGTGAGTATCGCTCTGCTGTACATTAGGGAGTGGGGTGGACCTCGTACTAAGGTAGGTTAAATTTGAATGCAATGATAGGTATTATTACATGTATACGAAAAACGATTCTGAACGGAGATGATTTGTCAATTGTCAGTCTAGGATATATTATATTTAAATATTGTCATATATTCTATTTTGAAACTAATTCAAACATTTAAGTAAAAGTTTCAAGATCTTACGTTAAGTAATTTTTTAAAAATAACAAAAATCGAAAATTATTTATTAGTAAAACGTTATATAATTTTACACGTGTATTTTTTATTTCAAATTAAAATTAAAGCTTTAAACACTCGTAAAATTTTTTTAATTGAATAATCCTCAAACTTTTTTTATAATTATTCTATGCTTAACTTATGTACAGAATAGTATTAAATTTTCAATTCTTAACTTTTGATAATAAAATATTTATAAATTTTTAACTACCAAATAGTGAAAAATATTCATAATTTTGACGAATTTTTGTCAATACTTAAACTTCAAATGCTAATAAAAAAAAATTGTGCCTACGTATTCTTATCATTTTTTGTCGCCATAAGAATAACTTATGAGGAACTTGGTATTAATTTTTCAAATATTTTGACTCAGCCAAAAAAATTTTATAGAAACTTCAAAAAAAAATTCTTAGGTAAATTGAAAATTTCAATTGTCTTTAAATAGCTCAAAAACAGTCAAAATATTTTGAAAATCATATCTCGTAAAGAAAATTGCAATCTAAATAACTGGTAAAATTTTCAAGTATATATTATATACTATATAATATTTAAGTATTTATACTATTTGAATAATAATAAATATCCAAAATCATTTGAGGCTAAACCGTTATTTAACGCAGTTTTGTAAAAATTTAAATTTCAAACACTCTTAAAAAATGTTTGTCTGAATCCGATAGAGTTTTTTTTACAGATATTTGAAGAAAAATTTATGGAGAACCTTGCACATAATTTTCAAAACTTAGTTATAAAAGAAAAAATTTTTCAACCACAAAATTACTTGAAATTTTTGCAATTTTGACATATTTCGTATAAATTCGAACTTTAAGCACTTATAAAAAAAATTGTGACTAACGATCTCGGATTTTTTTTTATCACTTTAAGAACAACTTATACGAAACTTGTATTAAATTTTCAAGATTTTCTGGTCGGCCAAAAAAATTTTATCGTTATTTAAAAAAAAATACTTAGAAAAATTGAAAATTTCAATTGTCTATAAATAGCTCAAAAAATTGTTTCAAAATTTAACTGTGTATGGAGAACGCTAATATAAACATTTGGTGAAAATTTCAAGTATTTACATCGATTACTTTTTGAGTTATAGCAAAATAAAAAATTCGAAGCAATTTTTACTGCTCAAAATGTTGTCGTCACTCATCAGACACAAAAAAAAAACACACACATCATTGTAAAATCAATACATTCATCACTCTTTTCAGAATTTAAAACAAATGTTACCAAATAATTTAAATAACCCTTTTATATTTTCAACGGAATGGTGAATGTATTGATTTTACAATGATGTGTGTTTTTTTCTTTTTCTTTTTTATTTTTGTGTCTATCATCACTTTTTGAAATAGTAATAATGCTTCGATTTTTGACTTCAGCCCCTCTTTGAAAAGGAAATTGAATCTAGTTGGTACTTTGGAGGATCAAAAGTTAAATGCGTCGGGAAAAACCCTAGAAAAATAAAGGAAAACGGGATTTTTTACGCAAAACCAGTTTTCGACAAAAACGATATATTGATTTTGCTGTAACTCAAAAATGAATCATTATAAATACTTAACATTTTTACAAAATGTTTTCGTATAGTAATCCATATACGATTATATTTTCAAAATATTTTGACCTTTTTTAAGCTACTTATAGACCTATAAATTGAAATTTTCGACTTTTTTTAAGTTTTTTTTTTTTTAAATGCCGATAAAAAAAATTTGGCTTTCCAAAAAATCTTTAAAATTTAATACAAGGTTTCTTATAGATATTTTTAGGAGTGTTTGAAATTTAAATTTTTACAAAACCGCGTTAAATAACGATTTAGCTTCAAACGATTTTTGAAATTTGTTGTTTTTCAAATAGTATAAGTCGTAAATAATACTTGAAAATTTTACCAGTTATTTAGATTGCTATTTTCTTTACGTGATTTGATTTTCAAAATATTTTGACTTTTTTTGAGGTATTTATAGGCATTTGAAATAATCAATTTTTTAAAAAATTTTTTATAAATGTTGATAAAAAAAATTCAGCTTGGAAAAATTACTTGAAAATTTAATAGAAGGGTCCACATAACTTGTTCTAACTCTCATTCAATAATTATAAAAATACATAGGTACAATTTTTTTTTATTAGCATTTGAAGTTCACATATTGACAACAATTCGTCAAAATCATGAATATTTTTACCATTTTGGTAGTTAAAAATTTATAAATAATTTATTATCAAAAGCTAAGAATTAAAATTTAATACTATGCTGTCCATAAGTTAAGCTTAGAATAGTTATAAAAAAGTTTGAGGATTATTCAATTTAAAAAATTTTACGAGTGTTTAATGTTTTAATTTTAATTTGAAATCAAAAATACACGTATAAAATAACTAGAGCTGGGCCGATACCGATAACCGATATTAGTATCGGCCGATATTGGTACTATCGGTTTAATCGGGTATCGGGTTTTTTTCTGAACCGATAGTAAAACCGATATAATACAGTCGCATATCAATTTATATGTGATGGTGATGATTATACCGATAACGCTATTTTTAGACATATTATGTAAACAACAAATGATTTGGTTAACACAGTAAACACGATGCAATCACAATTTAAATTTAATTTCGTTTATTTATTATTTAATTATTTCTCCTACTTACCGCGGTTTAAAAAAGATTTAATATTTTACTTTTTAGTTTTTTGTTGTTCATACTTAAGATTATATAATAAATATAAGTGTAATGACTTTTGCATAATAAATTAATAAATAATTTTGTGTACTATTTACTATTTACTATTATAGTATTATACTTTATTTGTTTTTTTTGTCCACTTATTTAATTAAAAAATACAATAAATGTAAAATTATTAATATTTATTATTTATTATTTTATTAATTTGTTATTATTTATCGTTGCGTAAATCTAATATGTTTTGATATGTCACATGATTTAAATGTTATATCGGTTTATATATCGGGTATCGGTTTTTAAAAAATATATCGGGTTTTTAAATATTTTTATATCGGTTCATGGAAATAAAATATCGGACCGGCTATCGGTTTTATATCGGTAAAATAAATCGGAATATCGGGTATCGGAAAAAAGTGCTATCGGCCCAGCTCTAAAAATAACGTTTTACTACTAAATAATTTTTGATTTTTGTATTTTTTAAGAAATTACCAAACGTAGGATCTTGAGACTTTTACTTAAATGTTTGAATTTTTTTGCCGACGACCAACCAATCTAAAAGTTGACCTTGATCCATTGATTCAAGTTAATCTAATCTATGGTATTTTTATTTTGAGTGAAAATAAATATTTTTTTTCTGCTAAAGCGTTTATGAAAAATTATTTTGCATAGTGTGAAAAATGAAAATATAAATTACCAAATCATGTTTATAATTATATTTATTCAAAAAATTGTTCAATTCTTCGAATATTTAAATAACTTGTTAATTTGGAAAATCTAGCGATTGAAATTTATTTTCATTTTTTTTTCTGATAAACATAAATTTAATTCAAAATTTAATTTTTATATCTAAAGTAAATTTATTTTTAGATAGTCTTATTTATTAAAGATGGCTTTAGAATAAAAATACTGATAACCACGAAATAATAGAAATAATACTCACTGCTTTGAATAATTGAATATAAATAAATCACTAATATAAAATACACGAACACGGAACAAGTTATTATTATTATTATCATAATTTAACTTTTTACGATTAAGCATTCATGGAATTTAATAATTATTTTAATATATTTATTTTAGATTCTGAATTTTTATTTTTAAGCATTTAAAATTCAAATGTTTACGAAATATGTCAAAATTTATATTAAATTACATACGCTCATAATGCGTATGTTGGCCAAATACTTTTTTTATTATATAAACAGATACTATAAAGTAACTATAGTAACATATAGTAACTATACTATTTGTTTCAAAATAGAATATAATATGACAATATTTAAATATAATATATCCTAGACTGACAAATCTCTCCGTTCAGAATCGTTTTTCGTATACAATAATACCTTTATAATACATTCAAATTTAACCTACCCTAGTCCGAGGTTCATCCCACCCCCTAATGTACAGCAGAGCGATACCCATTTACCCGCTTTTTTAAATATTTATATGATAATATATTATTGATATTTTTTTTTCTTTGCTTTCTGTATGATATCTGGTCCGTTAGATTTTAAAGTTGAAAAAATTTACCTTCTAGACATTTTTAGTTACCCATCTCTATAGTTTAGTGGTAGGATTGGTAGGAATTTAAAATTGTTAAATATTGACAGCTGGTTTGCATTAAATTTAACACATAATTATAATTGAATAACAGAGTATACTTGTATTAAATTTTCTCAAATTACAACGCTCAATCATCATCAGATATTCAGGGTACCGAGTATTTATTTCAAATTATCGAAGATTTTAAATATCAAGAGATTACAGTATAGTCAGTATAGAATTATATTGTGCTTATTACCTGAGTCCACTATTGCCTCATATGATTTTTCCAAAATAATACGACACATAGGATCCATAGTATGGGCTTGTTTATAATGAACTCCAAAAAATGCTGCATCGAACTTATTTACTTGATTTAGTTTACCAGTCCGCTGAGGAATTTCCGGGTGTTCTAAAATAATATAGTTATTTTAAATTCATCGAGAATAAGTATATACTTATAATCATAATTTATAACGTAAACAACATTAAATTCTTTTTTACCAATTGTCCATCTTCTGTTATCATCTGATATCAAGTCAACTTTATTAAAAAGTTTGTCTGCAAAATCTGGAAGACCGTCAGAGTTTGGAAAAGATCCGGAAAACCCCGATATTACGATTTCATCTCCAGGATCACATTTCACCAAACGGCGGCCGGCCTCCAATGCTATCTCCCTATCAGTTTTAATCTTAAGCTCGATGACTTGTTGTCTCGACATATTGGTTTACCTAAAATTAGAGAATTATTGTCATTAGTACCTAATACACCAAAAACATAACGAATATACCTATGTATTCAGAAAAAAAACATTTGTTTGATGTTAAAACACATGTTTATTCATTAAATTAATAGATCACAGGATGTGCCATTGATTTGCATATCGTGCGATCGCAACATATAGCTATTCGTATAGGGTCGTATATAATAGTCGTTTAAGGTCTTAGGGTCATAGATCATTTAATCAACAGACGAATAATTTATGTTTTGTTATAGGCGGTTCGTATCCGATGTTATGAAACATAACATAATATTATAATATGCATTGAAATTATTTAAATCGGCAATTTATTTTCTTACATTATAATAATAGAAGTTTATATACAGTGTGATGAGTTCTAAGTGAAATAGTATTAACAATTGAAAAATAGAAAACAAATAAAACACATGGAATGATAATTTAAAGGAATACCCAAATCGTTGGATAATAGGTGTCTATATTCTATGCACTGACAGGAAGTGTGGTAGATACTAGATAATGATTTCAATATAAAATCAAAAACAATAAGTATCAAAATTAATTTTATATTTGCATTGGTACGCCCATCTATGGGCTATTATTGTTATTATTTATTATTCATAGCTGGTAGATAATCGGAAGCATCTGCCATCTGGTACCCATTCTGCGTGTTTATGAACTATCTACTTTTAGTCCTTTTTTAAGATTTAAATTAATTATTAATTATTACTTATACTAAAATGTTATATAATATTTATAATATTATGTATTATTTTATTAAATTGTATAGATTTTTACTAAAATACGACTATCTAAATATTTTTTAAAGTTAAATAAAAGGATTTGAACCATTTTATAGGTAGTGACATGTATTATATTTTTATGCACATTGGGAATTTAATAACTACATAGGTATTGAAAACTTTAATAGTGAGTTAAGTATAAAACCATTAGCAGGTAAAAATTAAATTAAATATCTACCAAATATTTTTCATATTAGATAAATATATTAAAAAAAGTAGATATTACCTATACATTATTGTGTTTTATTATTTTCTTACATGTACCTATCTAATTATATAATCAATTAAAAACGCGAAAACAATTATCTTAATCGAACCTAATTTTAATAATAAATGTTACTTAAATAGCACAAAATGAGGTAGGATTATTTCACAGAATAAATTTAATTATGATTACCTAGGTATATAATTGTTGAGTACCTAATCTGTTAATTGTTATCAATCTAAACTTAGGGCATTTGTGTGGCATATATTAATAATTAATTATACAATTAGGTAATTTGGACAATTTGACGTATTAGCATTATGAAATCTATATCAATCTAGCATTTTCATACTAAAATTTTACAAATTAAACAGTGACCAAATACTGACTTAGTATTTATTTATTATAAACCTGGACCATTAATGGTAGTTCCAAAATATTAGTTAGGTATGAAATTAATTAATCGTATAAATACCTAGCTTGATATTGTATAGGTACCTAGGTACTAATAAATTTATCATTATTTAAAGTTGTATATAATTTTTATTTGTAGAAAATAAATTAAATCAATTGAGGTATACATGTAATGTTACTTGTTTTAAATTTTTTGTTCAATGAAATTAACTAAATCATTATTTTAATTTATAATTCTTTGTTAATTCAATTATATAGTACCCATCTTTTATATTAATACATTTAAGTAATGATATAGATAGATTATTACTTTTACTGATAAGGGATTGACAAGAATTCTTTAATCTTTTGAATTTTGCTATTTTTATTCACATTTTATTAGTCGACAGATCTGAGAAAAACAGCATTTATTTTACCAAGGATAACGGAAAATTAACAAATAGGTAATAATAAAACCGAACTTTGTAAAAAGTTGTTAGGTACTAAATTTAATGGGGAAGATCTCTTCCACTAGAATACTAGATTATCATTGCTGTCGCATAAAATTATAACAAAAAATGTAATACACAAATATTTTTAGTAAAAAATTTCAGTTTTTGCAATTTATATGTAATTTATTTTTAAGATAACTAATTTTGAATTGAGTTACGAGTTTGTAAAAAATTGCATTTAAAATTAAAATATGTATATAATTTATCACCTTATGTTCGATAATATGACAATATTAAAGCTTACAACTTAAAATTGGTTCTGCTAAATACAAATTTGTAATGTTGTATGTTTATATGACAAAGTTAACACACACAAATATGCATTCTCCTAATACAAAATACAAATGAATAAAATTAACAGAATATAATTTAGTAAATTATAATAGCTAATAAGTACTTAAACAATTATTAAAAGCTTATTTAATACAATCTTATAGCAGATACATTATAGATTACAGTTAAATTTAACCAAAGTACTATAAATGGTTTTTAAAATAAAATTTGGGTTTTGTTTAGTTTTTATTGTTCAGTACATATATTATCATATTTTAATTACGTATAAATATACATGTAACAAATATTAATAAATATATTTATAAACAAATGAATGTAAAAAATATGATTGTTGTATGTTTTATTTTTCTAAAATTAATTTTGAATGTTTTTAATTAACTTAAAGGTTTATCGTTCATCATTTATTATGTATGTTATAATTTAACAAGTTTATTAAATATAAAAAATAATTTTCAACTAAACCGATGAGAATAAAATAATAAATCAAATATTACTTTAAAATTTGTAAACAATTTTGACCATTAAAACACAAAATACAGTGTTTTTATAAATTGGTAAACATTAATAGTAGAGAAAATAAAAATAAAAAATAAATTTTATAAGTAACTTACCGTTTAATATAAAAAGATAGTAAAATAAAATATCCTTAGCCAAAACTGATCCAACAGTTACTGAAGTTGTACCGAGAAGGTTCTCGGCAAACACAATGACAAACTTACTTAGTTCAGGGTGAAAAAGAGTCAATCAAAAAACACACTATTTAATTATTCATGAATTTAATAAATATAACAGCAAGGTCAATGAACAAATCATATGATTAACTTATAAATTCAGTGTTAAATTCGGAATAAAAAAAAAGTCAATACAATTAAAGAAAATTTTAGGGTGAATAAATTCCAAGAGGTCATTGTTCTCTATTTTAAATTCACATCAAATACTATTCATCAGAAACATTAGTTGATTTTGAAGAAATGCAAGAATTGTTTTCACGTCGATGTTGAGAATTATTTGCTTCCGCTGTTCCATCATTTCATGGTCATAAGTAGAGTGTAGCATTAATGCTAAAACCCCCGCTCTAGAAGACATTCTATAACATATCTGTCGTTCCTTTTCAACTAACTCATCTAATTTCAACCACTGAAACATTAAAAAATATGATATTAGGAAACATTGCTAAAAAGGGAGAAAGTAGGTAACCACCTTGCTGTACAGTAAGTGTTGATTATACCTAATTAATAAGAATGTGACTGTTAAGTATGTGTTAAATTTGAATTCAATTTGGTTAATCAGCTTATATCAATAAGAACACTTTATGATATATTTATATATAAAAATAATTTATTTTAATAGTATAAGAAAAAGTACGGTAGATTACCTAATCATTTTAAATTACATAACTAAAATTGACTGCTTAATTGCGTTTTGTCTATGTCGTACGTGTGTAAGACAGAGATAACACATGCAGCTATGTTGTTCTTTTAATATATTATATAATTTATAAAATATAAATTTAGTTTACCTGACGAACTCTTTCCATATCAATTTCTGCTCTTCTTAATTTATCCCAACAGTAGTGTTTGATGCATGTTCTCTTAGGTACGCGGCAAAATTCTCCAGTTAAATTGAAAATATTTGAAACGAGCGGACAGCCATATACCTAATATACAAATATAATTAAATATTAGTAAATTATAATTTGTACTAATACAAAAAATAATAATAATAATAACTATGTAAATACATATAAACATTTTGCATACATTAAAAATAAGTAAATAACAATAAATAAATTATTAAAACAATTTTAGTACAATAAAAAAAAATATTTTTACCTCAGTATCACTAATAACAGTTGAATCTTTAGAATGTTCTGGACATAAAACTCTCAATCTTTTACAATAAGTATGTTGTGAATAATTATAAAAATCACAAAACATATTGTTACCATCAATTCTAGTTTTGTAAATTGAACCAAATTATGACTGACTTTCATACTAAAATGTTTAGATGAAATTATTAAAAAAACAAAAATAAATAACTATATATTCATTATTCAATGTTTAAGATACATATAAACAAACCTTATTAAAACATTTTCCATAATATGCTTTACAGCAGTTCTTGTGTGTATTTCATGTCCACATGAAACACAGTGCATACTCATTTCTTCATCAATATCTTGAACTTCTTGATTTAGATCAACAGATAATAATTTCGCTTTTTCTAACAACTTATCAAGCTCCTTAAAATTATTTAAGAGGACGCCATACCCGCATGTGTTGTCTCTGTCTTATACACGCGTAACATAGTTAAAAACTGTTTTGCGCGGGACAATTTTACTCCCTCAATATTTATATCAAAATTACCAAAATTTCAAATCACATTGAGAAGAACTTTACCTGTGACGTAGCGTTTTAATTTTTTTAATAACATGAATGTAATTAAAGTTATCGGTTTGAGAACTTTAGGTTTTTTTCATTTAATTATTAAAAATTATTGGTTACCACTATCAAAAAAAAAAAAACGCTACGTCATAGGTAAAGTTCTTCTCAATTTGATTTGAAATTTTGGTAATTTTGATATAAATATTGAGGGAGTAAAATTGTCCCGCGCAAAACAGTTTTTAACTATGTAACGCGTGTATAAGACAGAGACAACACATGCGGGTATGGCGTCCTCTTAAGATGTTCATTAATTTCAACTAATCTTGCTATTTTTGTTCTTCTCTTTAAAAACTAAACTATAAACTAAATTGTATTGAAAAAAATAGAAATAGTCTTGTATTATTTTTTCTCAGTGTGTATTCAAACACCAATTAAAATATTGAGAAAGATTTTTTTTAAACATAATAACTTCCGATTACCAAAAATCTATTGCTAACGTTCAATTGTGTGTTTATTGCCTACCCGATTACTAAAAGTCTATTGCTAACATTCAATTGTGTTTTGTGTGTTTATGGCAACCCGATTAGGTATCAAATATAATATTATATTGCTAATATTGCTAGGTATTAGATTCATACATTTAGTACTTATCTGACTGTAAGAATGTATTGCTGTTGTTCAATTTCTTTATTTATCAGCTTATTATTACATATCCAATTATCGAAGAAATATATTGCTGTAGTACATACTACTTAGTGTTTAATATACCATCTTTATACATTTAGAGCAAAATAACACTTTCAAAAAAAAAATTTCTATTGTTCAAAATGATATATGCATAAGGCATAGGCTAGAATGATAGATAACTATAATAATGAAGACTTAGGAAAACTGGAATAATTAATACCTAAACAATAAATTTGATAATAAGTTAATTCACTCTAATTTAAAATAAAAAGAGTTAAATGGTTCATTCAGAACGTACAATTTGCTATGTTATCTGTTTGTAAGACACTAAGATGGAGACAAATAACAAAATATTTTTATTGAAATAACGAGTTTTTGGAAAAAAAAAAAACTGATTCTGGTGTAGAATTACATGTAGAACATTTTAACCTCTGTTATAAATTGTTGGACCGAGAAAACGCTAATGAAAATTGAAAATATCTAAATATTAAAAAGCTCTAAGTGTAACAATGTAACAAAAAATATATATTTTATAATATTACTCAGTCAATTTATAATTATTCATAGGAGAAACTATAAGGTTGACCCGTGACCCACACACACTTAAACCTACATTACCAAAAATAGTATGTTGTGATTTTTATACCAGTGTATAAAACCACCAGTATGAATCTGTATAGTGTGTAATACAAAATTCATAATAATTTTGATTTTGTCTTATATGACAAAAGATGTATTGCAATTAATTTAATGTTCATTAACAATTATTTGTAATTTTTTTTTTATCGTTTTTTTAATGCTGTTTTAAAAACATACATACATATACAAATCTATATATATTTAATGTATAAGTTACGTAATTACATAAAATACACACATCAGTCATAAGTTATGGATAAATTATAAAACTGTTATTTTAAATATCTATTAAGGGGATTTGAAACGTTGATTTTCTGTCTTTGTCTTACACACGTGGAATATAGGAAAAATAGCTATACGCGCCTAACAAAAATTAAGGTACTTCTAGTTGTTCAATTTAAAATATGTAAAGATGATTGAATTGGTATACAAGTTTACTTTGCATTGGTCGAAGTATATTTTTAATATTTTCAATATTTATTTAATAATAAAAATTGACGAAATTTATTAAATTTAAAATATTTATTCTCATCAAAATATTTATTTTAAACAATAAAACAATCGAAAAAGTACTTCGACCGATGCAAAGTAAACTTGTATACCAATTCAATCATCTTTACATATTTTAAATCGAACAACTAGAAGTACTTTAATTTTCGTCAGGCGCGTATAGTTATTTTTCCTATATTCCACATGTGTAAGACAAAGACAGAAAATCAACGCTTCCAATCCCCTTAAACATTATATTGCCCAAATATATCTATTTATATATTTTATATTTTGCTTTTGTTTGTCATTAAATACAAGTAAAAAAAAAAAAAGTAGTAGAGATGGGACATGTTTACATTGGTGAATTGATTCAAGAATGCAATTAAATGATAAATGAACTGGTTCAGACTGTTTAGTGAATCATTTGAGCATAAGAAATATAATTTAACTTGTCCATTTGTTTGTGACCGCCACTTACAAGTTAATTTAATTGATTCTACAGTGAGTTGTTTCTTATCGTAATTGTACAAAATTAAATTAAATTACTTAATTTTAATTAATATATTAAAAAATATAAGTGGTAAATTTGTAAAGTTTGTAAGGCTTGAATACAAAACAGTTTGTTAAAAGAATGTAAATATTTATCATACAAGAAGTCACTATTTCCATTTTTTTTTTTTTTTATTTATGAGATTTGATTTAAATAGTGTACAAATAATAAGAATACATATAATTAGTTTGTTGACACATTAAAAAGTCAATAAATAAAAACCTTTTACACCTTATAAGGAGTTAAGTAAAAAGGATTAATATTAGTCACAATTATATTCGTATCAAGTTTTATTTTATTTTATTTTAAAACGACAAACTATGTTTGATAATCAAATATCAGTTATTTATCAATAGAGTAATATGGACAACTGGCTGGATAGCAGTTAGTTTGTATAAGAACAACACATATTTTTTGAGTAGTCCATGTTAGTCACTATTATACTAATTTATCTAGAATCTCTTCTTTGCAGACTATAACAATAAAACAAAATCATATAAATAAAAGGATAAGCATACGTCATTTTGTGAATATAAATGTGAAATAACCATCACCAATATAGTACTATTTATTTGTTAATTATGATAACAATATTGTAGAATATCTGGTTATTTAAAATGTTTAAACTATTGTGATAAAAATGAAACATAGGTAAACAGTAACACTAAAATAGCAGACAGTTAACCAGATAGCAATGAATACAATACTGATTTTAAGAAGGTATATTAAATACATTTTGACAATGTATTATGTATATTGATTGAACATAAAAATTTATATTATTTCTTTCCTCTATAATAAAGAGTAGAATATTATAAAATTGAATGTATTATTTAAATCTTTTATTTTGGATGTGGAAAAATGCCTAAAAATATCTAAAAATATTGTTTTGGGTTAAATTAAAACTTAAATAATTATGAACATAATTAATAGCAGTATCAAATTGCATTGATGTGTTGCTAATTGCTATGGCCGTAATATACAGACTAATAAAATATAAATGGCATTAATAAAATAACTTTTATAATAGTAAAGCGACACACTATAGTAATTCAGATAATATGAACTATTCTACCTTATTGGATAAACAATTATATTAGTAGGAACAGTTTTTACAGATGTTTTTCCAAACAGAATAATCTCCTAATTGGCCTGGAATCTGGATACATGTATACTTCAGTTACTGTATCTTAACTAGATTGGGAAAAAACAATTATAATAATTAAATAATTTTGAAAATTGTTTCAATAGCTCAGTATTATAATGAAATTATAATAGGTAATAAACCTTAAATGAGTAATACATTATAGGAACACTATACAGAACTTACATGATTTGAGTTATGAAGATTTGAACATGAATGTTGTAGATAGCATGAATTTAACTTGTTTTTTGCAATGGTTTCAATTATTTGTTGATACATTGTACCTAGAAAGTAGAAATAATTATACTGATTACTGCCTACTGGTATACTGTTGATGAAATCTACATATTATGCAAACCGGTTGTTTCCAATAATTATGTATGACTGATGAAGTGATGAAGACCACGGCTAAGGAGAACTGTTTAGATCTGTAATTTATATACTGTACACTGTACAGGGTAAAGTACATATTATTTAATTATACAAAAACTAACTAGGTACTTAGAAGTTGTAACTAAATATCTAACGTAAATACAAAAAAGTAAAATAATTAAAAAAAAAATACAAAATATAAAATTATTAATTAACGTATTATTTACGTAAAAATTGAACATAACCACAATTGTTTATCAGACATTCGAAGTGGTAACCTTATAAAACTAAAACCATGGTTATAAGTCTAGTTTACCGGGCACCTTTTTTTTTTTGAAATTTTTTTTTTTTGAAAAGGGTTGTTTTGACGAGTTAAGAACGATGGTGCAAAAAAAAAATTTGCGGAAATGATTATTTTGGAAGTTATAGCCTCCCAAAGTTAACGATTTTACGTTTATACGCATGCGCGCGCAACACTACTATATTACCGCACGGAGGACCGAGATTTTTATTTTAAAAGTTACAAGTCAGTAGTCACATTTTGTTTTATTATGTTTAATTTTTATTAACTATTCAAAGCATTCATTTTCATCAGTTTCACATTCATTTTCATCAGTTTCACAGTCATTTTCATCTTCATCTTCATCTAATTATAAAATAAGATATCCTTGTATGGTTTTCAATGTAAAAAAAAAAAACGAAAAAATATCCCTTGACTTGCTATGCAACACAACCTCAAGTAGGCCACAGGGTAAGTTATGTTGTATAGTATGGGCAGTGATGCCTTGTTAGCGGCACTCGTCGCTGCGCTCCTCGGCGCTGTCGCTCCGCTCCGCAAATCGAAAATATCCCCCGACTTGCTATGCAACACCACCTTAAGTAGGTTACAGGGTAAGTTATGTCGTAGTATATGGGCAGTGTTACACAGTTAAAGTATAAAAACAATTAAAAAAGTCTTCCGGTCGCCAAACTCGAGGTCCTCGCACGGCATTAGTAATGTTGCGCGCATGCGTATAAACGTAAAATCGTTAACTTTGGGAGGCTGTAACTTCCAAAATAATCATTTCCGCAAATTTGTTTTTGCACCATCGTTCTTAACTCGTCAAAACAACCCTTTCCAACAAAAAAAAATTTCAAAAAAAAAGGTGCCCGGTAAACTAGACTTATACCTATATAAATAATTGTTTGGTAGTCGGTTCTTCTTAAGGAATGAAAATCAAATATCAAAGCAATTATGGTTGATGAATTTAATTTATTGATTGAGTCGAATACTGAATAGTTAATAAAGCTTTACTTAATGAAGGATCATAAAATATAGTGTTAGAGTAAAACGACTTATTAAAAATTGTATTGCTCACGGCGATCGAGTGATCGACTGACTGCTTCATCGTACATTTTAAAAATGATGGTCGTTTCTCATATATAAAACGAAATTGCTTATATATTAAATTCTTCATGCTAAACGAGGGGTATAAACATTAAATAGGTAGATGTATTATCGCGCAATGTTATTTGATGAAAAATTACTTCTAAATAAACTATTTTTTATGCTGATGGCGTACCTACCTA
This sequence comes from Schizaphis graminum, assembly GCA_020882235.1. Taxonomy (NCBI): domain Eukaryota; kingdom Metazoa; phylum Arthropoda; class Insecta; order Hemiptera; family Aphididae; genus Schizaphis; species Schizaphis graminum. The sequence goes on from CM037032.1 coordinate 66,923,554, forward strand.
ATTGCCAAACGTTGAAACGTGAACAAACCTAAAACGAGTAAAAAGTTCAAAAAGATAATTCGTTAAATCGATATACGGGGGTATACCATAAAGAAACGTATGCGTATACGAAAAAATAAGCGATTCGATTTTCAACTATTTTTGCACCTCGATTATGGGGTAAAAAATGATCCTACGCATTTCGACCATAGAACCTTTATAATTCGTCGTGGCATATTTTATAAGTCAGCACTCGAATTTCAAAAAGATCAAACAAAAACTCAATTTCAAAAAATTCGGAAAATACGTAAAATCTAAGTACCAAAAAAGAAAAAGAAAATCATAACTTCCTAACAAAACGTCCGATTTCTTTTGTTTTGGTACCTTTCGATTTTTGACAAAAATGTCTAAACGATGCGTAGAAAAAAATTGCTTTAATCACCCAAAGTGTAAGTGTTCCGTGGCGACAAATTCGAAAAACTGCAAAATCCTAATTTCCGACGACAAAAAAAGGGATAAAAAAGGCTCCTACAGTGTCGAACTTTCGACACAATGACGCCGATTTTGATCACCGATCTACAAAAAATAGAACCTGCGAATTTCAGAAATGTGGAACAAAAAACAAACATTTTTAAAAATATCCATTGGGGGGCATAGGACCCTCCGTCCACCGAAAGATTTTATGTAAAATAACTTAAAATAAAACTTTTGGTGAAGAAACTATGTGCCCCTACATCGAAACCCGGCCGAGTAACACTCGACTAAAAAACTATAAATATCTATACAATACCGTAGGGTGCTATTGTGTAAGTATAATAATTGGCTGTAGCCCATTTGCGCCCAAGAGCAGCCCGTTTGCGCCCCGAGGGTTATGGACATTTTCGCCCAAAATAAAAAACTTAACACCCCGATTTATAGCCCAAATGCGCCCATTTTGCATGCAACGTTGCCGTTGTTTTTTTAAAATTTAAAAATCCTATACGTAAAATCAAAATTAATAAAAAGTAATAATTTTAAAAATAATGTTAAATACTACACAGTATGCATGTTATATGTATAGGACCTATATAAATATTATTTATATTGCATTAAATTATAAATTTCAAATAGAAATATTTTTACGTAAAATCAAAATAATTAATAAATACAATTACAATAATATACATATATATATAAATTTTAAATATTATTAAAAATGCATAAAATAAATGTATATAGAATCAAAATAAATAATTCATATTAGTTGTCAGTTGTTGTTTAAGATTGTTTAAAAATATAAAATCCTACATCAAAAATAATTACCTAAAATTAATAATATATATTAATCAATAATAAGAATGTTAATAATGCAAAAAATAATTAAATTACAATAATATTAAAATAATATTATTTAAATAATAATAATTATTATTGGTTTCGATTAGCTTGGGAAACGATCAAATATTATTTTAGATTTTATAGTTACACCACCATTACACCAAAATACTCAATAAATGGCAACGTTACACGATTTTCACCTAATCTGAATCGAGCGCATGTGGGCTATGATTTGGGGCGCAAATGGGCTACGATAAATGGGTTCGGGTGCAAATGGGTTGCGCCGTAATAATTCATTACTTACGAACACCAAGGGCGGATCCAGGGGGGGACACTGGTGGCAAGTGCCACCCCCGTTGGAAAAAAAACAAAAATTTTAGTATCGAAATCTACGTATCGTCGGAAATGTATAAAAATAAAATATTTGTAAACACTACGAATGCGACCATACTGCTATGCAATCATTGTTCTTTATCTAGGCTCGGTGCTCGCCGCTCTGTAGTCGGTACACAGTAACACGTACGTTATCGTAATCCCGTGCGTTATACCTATATCTAATTGACCGATACGGGCATACGGCTCGTAGGACTGTATGAGCCAAAAATAATTCCGATAACTCAACGTCAAAATATCGTAACCACGATTATACAAATTATGATACGGTTTTATTTCCTGACGACGAGTCAACGACGACGGCCGACGACAACGGTTTCATTTCATCTTTGAAGTTTATATTTGGTAAATATACTATTTAATAATTAAAATAGAACCAATCATTTGTAAAAATATACTGCATATAATTTGAAAATGCAGAAAAAAAGAAACGCAAGCAATTACGATCTTCTGAAATTTTTCAAAAAAAATAAAACTATGGACACTTTTAGTGATACAGTGTCTAATTTTTCTGAACCAACTGAATCAAACAAAAATGAAACAGAAAATTCCATACATTCACCACCTTCCAATTCGATGATAATTACTTATGACATAGGTTTATTTCTGAACACATGTGTGGATGATCATACACGTTATAATCTTTTAAAAAATCATTGGAATCCTCCAAAAGATTTTAAATTCCCCTATTCCATTGAAAATCGTGATGGAAAAGAAATACGTCGATATTTAAGTCAAAAGCATCTTGATTTATATCCATGGACTGTTTTTTCTGAAAATCAAAATGGCTTGTTTTGCAAATATTGTAGTTTATTCTATTTTAAAGGACATGGTACTGGTAATAAAAATGCTATGCCTCTAGGTATACTTGTCACTAAGCCTATGGTGAAATTTAAAAACTTATTGGGAAATTCGGGAGATTTAAATAGTCATCAAAATACAAAATACCACGGGGAAGCTGTTTTGAAATCTAAAGATTTTATTAATAATTAATACATTTAAATAAAATTTAAATCTATTTCCATTGCGACTCGTATAAAAGTCGGCCTTCGAGCGAAGGGTGGCGTACTCTGGTGTTAAATTCTGAACTACCAAACTGCCGTGATTTTTTGCGCCAATATTGTACCATTGAAAGATACGGGAGCAGTGTCACCTTATCTTCTCTACATCGTGGGTAGAATATACGATAATATATCACTAGTAGACTGCAGTGCTAGGAGCCGGCTCCAAGTCGATATCATTCACAAGACAACAAGGAGCAGTACGAGATTACGAGCCCAAGAGCCGACGCTCAGCCAATCTTCGTGAGTCGTCATAATATTTCCCTCCCCCCCATAATTATAAGGAGGGATTATAATTATATTACCCCTATAATCTTTTAATGTATTATAATGACACTAGTTAACAAGAAAGAAAAATATTGTGAAATAAAATAATTGTAAATTATACTACGAAAAATATAAAGTTAACGTTTTTTCAAACAATTTTGAAATTCGTTACAAATATTTCAAATTTAGAACCCTATTCATTTGCCGTTCGAACGCAGCTTGGTTGACGGGTCCACCCCAGAGCGGCGCAAATATCTTGCTCTCTAGCATTCGCGTAGCTTCTTGCGAATTTTCGTAGCTTTCTATTGTACGCTTAATGGCCGGGTCACGTTCACGTCCGGCTTGAACTTGCGGGACAGCCACGCTTCGGCGTCCGCCAATGTGACCACCACGCCGTCTACCAGACCCAACTCCATTGCCTCGGCTGCGCCCAACATTCGTGATTCCAGCAACAGTTTCAACGTTTTCTGGGCGCCTATGATCGACGCCAACCGTCCGGTGCTACCCCACCCAGGTACTATGCCTATTTTTGAGTGGACAAACCCTATGACCGTAGTATCGACAGCGTTGCACATTAGCCTGTAGTCACACGCTGTCGTTATTTCTGCACCTCCGCCAATTGCACCTGTCAACACATTTAAAATCAGTGGCGTAATTTTTTGAGGGATAAAAGTATAATTTTTCCCTCACCCGGATAATCTAAGAGTACAAATATTTGAATCATAATTAGTTAAGAAAGAATAGAATGTATTATTTAACATATTATTAGATTAAAATATTTTACTTCAATTATTTCATAAACGTTATCACTTTTTAGATTCTGAACGGAGTGAAGAATGTATTGATTTTACAATGATGTGTGTTTTTTTTTTTTTTTTTTTTTTAGTTTTGTGTCTGACGACAACATTTGGAGCAGTAAAAATGCTTCGATTTTAGACTTCAGCCCCTCTTTGAAAAGGAAATCGAATCTAGTTGGTACTTTGGGGGATCAAAAGTTAAAAATTTTCAATATTTTTTAAATGAGTCGGGAAAAACCCTAAAAAAATGAGGGAAAAACGGGATTTTTTACGCAAAATCAGTTTTCGACAAAATCGAATTTTTTATTTTGCTATAACTCAAAAACTAATAGATGTAAATACTTGAAATTTTTACCAAATGTTTATATTAGCGTTCTCCATACACAGTTAAATTTTCAAAGAATTTAGACTTTTTTTGTGCTATTTATAGACAATTGAAATTTTTAATTTTTTTTAGTATTTTTTTTAAAATAACGATAAAAATTTTTTGGCCGGCCAGAAAATCTTGAAAATGTAATACAAGGTTTCTTATAAGTTGTTCTTAAAGTGATAAAAAAAAATCCTAAATCGTTAGTCACAATTTTTTTTTATAAGTGCTTAAAGTTCGAATTTATACGAAATATGTCAAAATTGCGAAAATTTGCAAGTAATTTTGTGGTTGAAAATTCGTAAAATTTTTTTCTTTTATAACTAAGTTTTGAAAATTTGATACAAGGTTCTCCATACATTTTTCTTCAATTATCTGTAAAAAAAGCTCAACTGGATTCAGACAAAAAATTTTTATGAGTGTTTGAAATTAAAATTTTTACAATACCGCGTTAAATAACGGTTTAGCCTCAAACAATTTTTGATATTTGTTGTTATTCAAACAGTATGAGTCGTAGATACTTGAAAATTTCACCAGTTATTTAGATTGCCATTTTCTTTACGTGATTTTATTTTCAAAACATTTTGACTTTTTTTGAGCTATTTATAGACAATTGAAATTTTCAATTTTTTTTTATTTTTTTTTTATAAATGTTGATAAAAAAAATTTAGCTAGGACAAATCACTTGAAAATTTTATTGAAGGGTCCACATAACTTGTTCTAACTTTCATTCAAAAATTATAAAAATACATAGGCACAATTTTTTTTTATTAGCATTTGAAGTTCAAATATTGACAAAAATTCGTCAAAATCATGAATATTTTTCACTATTTGGTAGTTAAAAATTTATAAATATTTTACTATCAAAAGCTAAGAATTGAAAATTTAATACTATACTGTCCATAAGTTAAGCTTAGAATAATTATAAAAAAGTTTGAGGATTGTTCAATTTAAAAAATTTTACGAGTGTTTAAAGTTTTAATTTTAATTTGAAATTAAAAATACACGTGTAAAATAACTTTTTACTAATAAATAATTTTCGATTTTTATATAATATATCCTAGAGACCTAGACTGACAAATCATCTCCGTTCAGAATCGTTTTTTCGTATACAATGATACCTATCATTGCATTCAAATTTAACCTACCCTAGTCCCAGGTCCACCCACCCCCTAATGTACAGCAGAGCGACACTCACTTACCCGCTTTTTTAATCGTGATATCCATAAGTTATTAGAGTTAAGATATTTGAGTTTATCGTTTAAATGCACTTCACTAAAACAACGACTGTCACGATAGAAACAACATCATCTAAATTAAGACCAAAGCTCGTCAAAGATGGTTTTGAGTACACGATTTTAAGAAAAAATATGAACGATATACGTTGGAAATGTTCAATTATTACGTGTGTAGGAAAAATTTCAACAAATCTTATACAACCTGTGAGTACCTACCTAATAAATAAATATTTTATTTTTATTTCTTAGCTGTGTATATTTTAACTCTACTATAGCCTATAGGTATACATGTATTGTAATATATTTTTTTCAAAAATATAAAATATTATGTACATATTATATTTCGTAAATATTATTATTTATTATTAAGTATAAATTTACTTGCTATTTACATTTATACAAAATAAGTCTTTTTGTGACATTTCTGTTACGCCTTTTAAAATCTATACGATTATACCATAGAGTATACTCTATGGATTATACGAATGTCCAGCTGATAGGCATTAGGCCTACAATAGATATATCAATATATTTTTATATATTTATAATATATATTTCAAATTTGACATATTTCTATATTATCCTATTTTTGTTTTTGTTTTTTATTAACTAATAATCTAAAAATTATTACATCTAAATACTATTTATATATTATACTACTTTTTGAAATTTTTTTGATATTTATATTGTACACATTTTTACATGTAGTTTGAATGATATTACTTATTGAGTATTTGTTTATTTAGATTATTATTATTATTATTATTATTATTATTATACAATCAATATTTTATAACAATTTTATTTTTATTTTTTCAATTTTAATAATTAACACTATACATAATTATTAGTTACTACTTAATATGTATAAAACTTATATTTATAATATATACTTTATGTATATAATAGTACTAAGTGTCCGCGTTCTGCATTTTAAACAATGGATAGTACAAAGTGACCGTTTACCAAAAAAAAAAAAAAATACTTTGATTCATATTTCAACAACAATTATTCAAATAGCCAACTAAACCACTAAATTTACTTATGTATTAATTTGTCATTGACACAAAATAAAACTGTATACCAATAAAATAAAGATCTCGATGGAAAAATAATTTTATTTTCTTATAAATAATAAGTATTATAATATTATTATATTACCCAAGCCGTCGATATATGCAACTGTAATAATGGGCAGCTTTTTGAATTTGTCGAGAATATGACTAACATAAATGGACATCGCATATCCATAAAACGCGTTGTTAATTTTTTTCACCATTTTCAAATCTCCCCCAGGACAGAAATTTCCATCGGCGCCATACATAATTACTCCTTTGCAGTCGGTCCACTGTGATAATTTTTTTGTGATATCGTCTAGGTCCGATAACATTTTTACTATATCAAAGGGAAAAATATTAAAAGTTGCACATGAAAATAATCATAAAATTGAATACATATTGATTATACCGTTTAAAGCAGTGATTCCCAACGTGGGCGTTACCGCCCCCCTGTGGGCATTTTTTATTTTGAAGGGGGCGTTTTTATTAGGGGGCGCTAAAGGGGGCGCTCATCTATCATTACAATTTTTCTATTTATAACTGATTGTAATGAAATGTATAACTGAATAGAATAAAAACTAATTTCCATAAAAACCATCAACCTCAGGGCAGTCATTAGTTACATAAGTATTTTTTGTGTTATAATTAATTATATTAGACAATTCCAAATTATATAATTCATATTATTTGTAGGTATTTAAATTTAAAATTAACTAAATTGTAGCGTTAAAATATTAAATGAAATTTTGTCTTAAATTAAATAGCTTATTAAAAAATAAAAAGTTTATTATTTTAAAAAATTGATGGGGGGGGCGGTGTAAGATTTTTAAAATCTAAAAGGGGCGTTGAGTAAAAAAAGGTTGGGAAACACTGGTTTAAAGCATATAGTACATATTGCATACGTTTTCTATGAGATATCTAATATGTACTTTATACAAAGTGTTATACACAATTATACCACGTTTTTTGTTTTAAACTTTAAAATTTTTAATTATATTTTCAAAATGAATAATTTAAATTTTTAAATATTTTCATAAGTTAATCCTAAATTAAAAAATATAAAAAAAAAAAAAAGATCACAATACATTTTCATGGATATTTAAAGTTAAAACTTAAACGAAATTAAGTACTTAAACAAAGAATAATAATATTAGTTATTTTGTTGTAATTTAATATTATTTTTTGGTACTGATAATATACGTGTTACCTATATTACAATATTTTATACACACATAATGACATTTTCCTATGCGGTATTTTGGCAAAATTTAGTTTAACATACCGTTTTCCCAACAGTAGCGTCATTTCAGTTTTTGTTTGACTAGGGCAACTACACTCTGATTTGCCGACTCAAATCAATATTCAATATTATGATTTATAACAATGGCTTTAGTAATTAAAAATAATACTTCTTACAATTTTTAAATGTGCCGACTTAAGGTTGATGTAAATGTTAGACTAGGGCAAATGCTCAAGTTGCCCCCCTCAAATGACGCCACTGACTATTACGCACGGTTTAAAATATACCTTAAACCGTGATAATACGTTCCTTTATCTATAAAACAATATTAACGAGGGTTATCACTTCAGTGATAAACCGACAAATTCAGAAAAATTAAATAAACTTTGACACAAACAAAATAATAATCAACAATGAACGTAATTCGTTAGTTATTTGATAGGTATTCTGAAAAGATTAAATATGGGGCAATAGTTAAATGATATATTATTATGTTGTTTGTCTAGCATTTGAATATTACTTTTATTTTTTATAAAAAGCGTACAGAACTCATGAGTCCGTGGTAGTTGGTAATCACTCTGGATCGATTAATCAATATTTAAATAATTATACGCATCAATGCATCATTACTAAAATAAATGTCCATATAGGTTGACCATTATTCTAGTAAATTACTTTTATAGCGATTAATAGGTTGTTAAATATTGCCCGAAGTCCAAGACCAATTGGACAAAGTTAATGGCTACTTGAATTTGGATTTCTAGTTTCAGTAGGTTTTAGTTGCTTTCTATACAATCTAAATATTAACAACTGCGCTGAAGATGATTTATTGTAGCTACGTTACGACGTTATAATATAATTGATTCTTCAGTAAGTTATAAATGTATAATAAATAATAATATAATAACTTCGTCAATAAATCTTAGGAGTGCATGTACCTATATAGTATATAATATGAAACTCAATTTTTACTCAATTTAAGAATCTTTTTGACTCAATATTTAGTAGTAAATTAGCAATATAGACTATACTTAATAATTAGTTTGTACGTAATTTATTATTTACTATCAATTATATTTCAAATATGAATAGATATTGTAAAATATATATTTAATTTGAATATAAAAATAGTATATAAGTACATAGTTTAAGTGGAATTAATTAAAAACATTTAAAAATTCAACATGCAATTATTTTCAGAAAGTGATTATTTATTACTTTATTAGTAGTATTATAGTAGTACCTAAGTATTTCATTAGTTGTCTATATATAGATAATACTTGGTGCAAATTTTAATTTGCTAATAGCAAATTTATTTGCTAATTTCGAAAACTAACTTGCTATTACTTGCTAATAATTCGCTATTTTTCGGCATACTTTTGAACTGTATTGGGTAATGTGGGTGGGCCGGCAGAGGTGTGGGTACGCGGCTTCTGCGGTGCCCGTGGTCCTCGAGCGAAGTTCCGAATCGCTGTCGTTTAGAAAGCCATGTCTCGGTAAACGTACACGTCTACCTATTCGCTCTCAGAGTTAATGTGAAATACGCGATGGTATTAGGCGCGAGTCATCAAATCCGGAAGACTCGTGTTGATTGTAAGTAGTAGTAATTTGGAGCGTCTGGCTCCATTTTTACAGGGAGACAAAAAAAGTTTAAGCGGGAATGTCCTCCTTGCAGTGTAAAAAATTTCACTGAAAAACGTGGGGCTTCTGGCTCCATTTTTACAGGGAGACGAAAAAAGTTTAAGGCAGAATGTCCTCCTCCTTACAGTGTAACCAATCTCCCTATAATTTTAACAGTCACATTATTAATCCAACAGATATGGTATTAATAACAAAATAAGTTATAATTAAAAGTTTTCCAACGATTTTCCATCATTAGTTTATTTAGTACGAAATAATACATATTCAGTACATTCAGATTATACCACATTTTTGCCCAGATTAAAAACAATATACCGGTGTAGGTGATAAGGTTGAATGTTTTTTCTGTGGACTTGTCTTACAAAAATGGTCAAACGATGATATACCATTGGTTGAACACGCAAAATGGAATCCTAAATGTACATTTGTATTACTATGCAAAGGAAATGAATTTATAGGAAATGTAAAAAACGAATATGTAAAAGCTAGTCATGTTTATGATTGTAAGTCTAATTCATATGATGTTACTTGCTAGTTTACATGTTTGTTTCTTATTATTTTTATAATTTGTTTACATTTCAAAATAAATATTGAATTAATCAACTTAAATGTGTTAATATTTGATTTTATACCTCGTGAACTTGTTGTTAAGTAAGATAACGCGTCTAATTATAAATTTAATTAGATTAGAAATTGCAGTTTCGGGTTCGACAGATCAGGTAAGTAATTTTCCTTTCCACACGTTATTTGATTTCACGTCCAATTCAATTTTTTAATGTAATCAGTTTAGTATATAACCACACATGTACAAGTAATATACTTAATTTATAAATATGTGTTGTAACGATCATATCTGTGTAAATAACATCTGTGTTTCACGTTCATTTAAGTTATTACACTTATTTCTATTCGTTTTTAAAAATTATCATCAGAAATCGTCTATATCAAAAAGATCACGTCGTCATACACCAGTGGCGTAGCCAGGGGGGGTTTTGGGGGGTTCAACCCCCCCCCCCCCTTCGGCCGTATTTTTATCAAAAATATAATTTTTATAATATAGAAATACAATCATTTATTCGTGGTGAAATGTATTCTGTTATGCTGTATTCACGTTATCGACTGCACTGGTGATAATGATCATTATCATTCAATTATTTTATTATTTCAATACGGTTATAGGTTTATTTTATTTTATTACTAAAACCCCCCCCCCCTCCCTAAAAAAAATCCTGGCTACGCCACTGTCATACACTCATACAATATGATTCCATCAATATTGTTGTAGTAAAATCAATATTCAATATTAGACCTTTTAGCAAGAAAAGTGTAACGGTTGGATTTTTGGTTAATAAAACGATTTCTGTTATTGTATTACTAGAATGTAATGTTACTAAAAAATTGTTAACCTTCGATTTACTTCAGTGGTGTACACTAATGTGTGATAGCAATTATAGTTCAATAACTAATAATCTACATAATATTAATTGTAAACGTGTGAAAATAACTGATAATATATATTATTATTCAGTCAATTTAAATCAGTTAACTATTAAATTGCATGTTAATGATCATTTTATTACCTTATCATATACTGACCTACATGGTTTAAAACAATTACAACAATGTATCGATTCACTTATTGTAGAAAAGCAGAAAAAGTTGGTTTCATATTAGTCAAATTTCGATACCGAATATTCATTAATTAGAACAGACATTAATATTCTACCATCATCTTGTCAGCGAAATGATTTTACTAATCAGTATAATATACAAAATTTTGACTTCAGCATGTGTTGTATACAGAACGATGATTCTTGTTTTATATATGAAATACTTCAATTCCACAATAATTCACTATCAGATATGATGTTATATGATTTAATGATGATATAAAATAAAATTTGTATTTAACTTTATACCATTAGGTATACCTAATTGTTATAATTACTCTAAGAATTGATTTCCATATTAAAGTAAAAAAACAAGATTAATTAATTTTATCAATTTTAATAATTATATTAAATATTATAATTTATAATATCAATAAATATTTTTCACATTATAATATGTTTACATTTATTTTTTACTGTTTCTTATAATCTTACATTTCGGTTCTGATGAGCATCGATTCAAAATTGATCGAATAAGTTCGTTTATTTTATTCGTCAATTCGTCATTTAATTATCAGCAGGATAGGTATTGCAAGTACCTATACAACTTCACGCTATCTTCGGAATGTTTCCATCAATTATAAAAAAATCATTATTTAATATTCGTAATATATTTTATTATTTAATCATGTCATAGTTCAATATCAATGATAAAATCCTCGATCTCATTATTTTAATTAGAATTTAATTAATTTGAGATGTAGGTAACGGTCAAATTTAAAAAAATAATCTGATGATCAATAGATGCGATTGCATCGCTATTGTTTAACTATATAGTTATATAGTTCGTTTAATCATTGTGTTTTTTTTTTACCTTTCAAGTGATGGAATGTCCTTAATAGCACTAATTTTATAATGTTGGATGACTTAGTACTCATCGCATTTTGGCGCTTCTGGACACCGAATCGTATACGTGTAATTTCCTTCCGTCAATGTCATAGAGTTTGAATATTAGGCTATTTTTATACACAAGAATTAAAAAAAATATTTTTCCCGACACCTTTCTCATTGAACGTATTATAAAAAAAATAAAAACAAATTATATGTTAAATGGTTAACATTTTAAAGGTTTTGACAACAGTCACAATTCATGGATTGATGTAAACGAAACTTTAAAATAGTAAATAAACGAATTTGTAATTTAACGAAATGTATCAATCAATATTTATTATTTAGATTTTATAAACCATCTTATTATCACAATGTTTGGACCTAATTCATTTTTATGTTAATATATTTTTTTAATTGATTACCGAATGTTATAATTTAATTAAATCCGTTAATCTTTTTACTACTATATCCCTACTAATCTGCCAATCGATATATAACTTTGTGTGATCATGCTCCAAAATACAACAACTTTTGTCTAAAATAAAATAGAGTTCTTTCAGATTTTCAATATTGATTTCCAACAGATTTGGAATTATAGGTTTTGAACGAATATTTGGTTTAACAACAATTCTAGGTTTATTCATTCTGAAAAATTAAATGTTAAACTGTTTATAGCTAATTGTTTAAACATGTATTTTAGTAATAAAAATAAAAAGAATGACTAAAATCACGTTTATGTTTGTTATTTTTAGATTCTGAACGGAGTGATGATTTTACAATAGTGTGTGTTTTTTTTTTGTGTGTGTATGTACAGCATAACTAGTCGAAATAATGCTTCAATTTCAAACTTTGGTGGTGGTTTCCGATGGCAAAGTGGATATCCTTGGTTGAGAAAAAAAAAAGCGGTTAAGTGAGTATCGCTCTGCTGTACATTAGGGGGTGGGGTAGACTTCGGACTAGGGTAGGTTAAATTTGAATGCAATGATAGGTATCATTGTATAAGAAAAACGATTCTGAACGGAGATGATTTGTCAGTCTAGGATATATTATACTTAAATATTGTCATACATTCTATTTTGAAACAAATTCAAACATTTAATTAAAAGTTTCAAGATCTTACGTTCAGTAATTTTTTAAAAATAACAAAAATTTAAAATTATTTAGTAGTAAAACGTTATTTTACACGTGTATTTTTGATTTCAAATTAAAATTAAAACTTTAAACACTCGTAAAATTTTTTAAATGGAATAATCCTCAAACTTTTTTTATAATTATTCTAAGCTAAACTTATGGACAGCATAGTATTAAATTTTCAATTCTTAGTTTTTAATAGTAAAATATTTATAAATTTTTAACTACCAAATAGTGAAAAATATTCATGATTTTGACGAATTTTTGTCAATATTTGAACTTCAAATGCTAATAAAAAAAATTGTGCCTATGTATTTTTATAGTTTTTGAATGAGAGTTAGCCAAGTTATGTGGACCTTTCAATTAAATTTTCAAGTAATTTGTCCCAGCTAAATTTTTTTTATCAACATTTATAAAAAAAATTGATTATTTCAAATACCTATATAAATAGCTCAAAAAAAGTCAAAATATTTTGAAAATCAAATCACGTAAAGAAAATGGCAATCTAAATAACTGCTACAATTTTCAAGTATTTACGACTTATACTATTTGAATAACAACAAATATCAAAAATCGTTTGAGGCAAAACCGTTATTTAACGCAGTTTTGTAAAAATTTTAATTTCAAACACTCCTAAAATTTTTTCGTCTTAGTGCGGTAGAGTTTTTTTTACAGATATTTGAAGAAAAATGTATGGGGAACCTTGTACCAAATTTTCAAAACTTAGTTATAAAAGAAAAAATTTTTACGATTTTTCAACCACAGAATTACTTGCAAATTTTCGCTATTTTGACATATTTCGTATAAATTCGAACTTTAAGCACTTATAAAAAAAAATTGTGACTAACGATTTCGGATTTTTTTTTCATCACTTTAAGACCAACTTATAAGAAACCTTGTATTAAATTTTTAAGATTTTCTGGCCGGCCAAAACATTTTTATCGTTATTTTAAAAAAAATACTAAAAAAAATTAAAAATTTCAATTGTCTATAAATAGCTCAAAAAAAGTCAAAATACATTGAAAATTGAACAGTGTATAGAGAACACTAACATTAACATTTGGTAAAAATTTTAAGTATTTACAATGATCAGTTTTCGAATTACACGGATTAACCCTCATATTTGTACATAAATATTTTATGTATGGTGCCATCCAACAAGATTGTGAAAAACGCAGAATCCTATGAACTTTTTTCACTTTTAATCCATTAGCGATGGCCTGTTTCAAATTTCTATAGTGAACTACATAATTAAATTTCGGTTCTAATGTTGTTAACAGTTTTTTTCCTTTTGAATTGGAAGGAAATTTATTCTCGGGTAAAAATGGGATATCATTATGATTGTCATGTAATTCTTTTGGATAAATAACATCTACTTCTAAAATATAACCATATTAAACATCATCTTTAATTTGTGTTATATCTATTGACAAATCGTTAAACCATTCAAAATTTTTATGAGATAAATCAGATAACATTGATTTTCCATATAGATTTACACAGTTCAGGTAAGCTAACCACGTTACAGGTTTGTTTGAATCATAATTTTATATTTTGAATATTAGGAATGTTAGCTTTTACATGTATTTTAACTGAATGACAAATTCCACCACGTAATCCATTCCCCAGAAAAATTTGAATATCATACTGTTTAAGCCGTTCTAGTTTGACATTAGTATGTTTTAACATACAATCGAATGCAAATCCCGGAGCGGTCATAAAATGTGAAGCATCGAGTTTAAGTGTTTGTAAACAAAGATCTCTAAAATTTTCAAAAACATCGGTAAGTAAACATATATCAGTTGCTAAGTATAAGTCACTATATTTTCCTAATGTTTTTATATTAAATTTTTTCCAAACCATATGAGCATGCGCTTAATCTTCATCACTAATATCTTCATCTTTTAATGAATTATAAAAAGACTGTTTTGGTGGTAAACAAGTTTCATTTAATTTATTAGGATGGTCAATATATTCATAAGGAAACACACCTTTTCGTGTAACTAAATTTAATGTTGACAAAGAAAATATTTTTAAGGTTTCTCTAAATCTAGTTTTATCTTCTGATAAATTATAAGCTAGTGAACTAAGAGACTCTGACATAAAACGAAATGTGTCTATAAATTTTATGTTAAATTTATCTTGAATAGTTTTACTAAATAGTAAATGATATATATTTTTCCGATGAATTAGGTATTACATGAATATCATTTTCATTACAACCAAGTACACGGACAATGAAATGACTGTCATCGACTAAGTATAAAAATCGAATATTATTTATTAGTAAAACGTTATTTTACACGTTTATTTTTGATTTCAAATTAAAATTAAAAATTTAAACACTCGTAAAATTTTTTAAATTGAATAATCATCAAACTTTTTTATAATTATTCTAAGCTGAACTTATGGACAGCATAGTATTAAATTTTCAATTCTTAGCTTTTGATAGTAAAATATTTATAAATTTTTAACTACCAAATAGTGAAAAATATTCATGATTTTGACGAATTTTTGTCAATATTTGAACTTCAAATGTTAATAAAAATAAATTTTGCCTATGTATTTTTAAAATTTTTGAATGAAAGTTAGAAAAAGTTATGTGGGACCTTCTATTAAATTTTCAAGTAATTTGTCCCAGCTAAATTTTTTTTATCAACATTTATAAAAAAAAAATAAAAATAAATTGAAAATTTCAATTGACTATAAATAGCTCAAAAAAAGTCAAAATATTTTGAAAATCAAATCACATAAAGAAAATGGCAATCTAAATAATTGGTAAAATTTTCAAGTATTTACGACTTATACTGTTTGAATAACAACAAATATCAAAAATCGTTTGAGGCTAAACCGTTATTTAACGTGGTTTTGTAAAAATTTAAATTTCAATCACTCATAACATTTTTTTGTCTTAGTCCGGTAGAGTTTTTTTTGCAGATAGTTGAAGAAAAATTTATGGAGAACCTTGTACCAAATTTTCAAATCTTAGTTATAAAATAAAATGATTTTACGATTTTTCAACCACAAAATTACTTGCAAATTTTCGCAATTTTGACATATTTCGTATAAATTCGAACTTTAAGCACTTATAAAAAAAAATTGTGACTAACGATTTCCGATTTTTTTTCATCACTTTAAGAACAACTTATAAGAAACCTTGTATTAAATTTTTAAGATTTTCTGGCCGGCCAAAAAAATTTTATCGTTGTTTTAAAAAAAAATTAAAAATTTCAATTTTCTATAAATAGCTCAAAAAAATTCAAAATTCTTTGAAAATTTAACTGTGTATGGAGAACGCTAATATAAAAATTTTGTGAAAATTTCAAGTGTTTACATCGATTAGTTTTTGAGTTATAGCAAAATAAAAAATTCGATTTTTTCGAAAACTGGTTTTCCGTAAAAATTCCCGTTTTTCTGTCATTTTTTTTTTATTTTTCTCGATTTTTTTGAAAACTGTTGGAAAATGTTTACTTTTCACCTCTATAATGCACCAAGGATATCCACTTTGCCATCGGAAACCACCCCCAAAGTTTGAAATCGAAGCATTATTTCGACAAGTTATGCTGTACACAGACACAAAAAAAAAAAAAAAAAATAAAAAAACACACATCATTGTAAAATCAATACATTCATCACTCCGTTCAGAATCTAAAAACGTATTAATCATTTATGCTTATTAAGTCATTATTTATTATTATCACAATCGATAGCGTTGACCATTGAACGATCGAGGTTAATTTTAAAATATAACTGTGTTACTTATTACGATCTATTATTATTATAGATATGTCAATATAATTTTATTATTTCACTTAATATGAACCGATAATATTGCTTTTTTATACATAAATAATCAACTTAGTACCTATAACTTAAAGCTGATCTGGTTTCTTTTCAATTTTTTTTTTTTTTTTTTAGTAATAAATCTCTGGTTTATATATATATATTATATATACATTAATCTTATTCATCCATCAGGTGATATTATTAAAGGTCGTTCTCAAATTTGGTTTAATTTTAGGTTTAACGTGAGTCTGTGATATAGCTGTAGAAATTAAGTATTAAATCGACATGTTAATATTTGTTGAAATCAAAATCAACTGTAAATATTTTAACGGATGAGGTTAATTTTTCAACATTATCGTGTTATTAATTGCGAACTATTAGTATTTAATAAAATCCTATATTATTTTATTATTTTACTTAATATAAACTGATAATTGTTTTTTATACATAAATAGTTGAAAATACATTTCGTTAATTTTACATCACTAACTGCGTCGTGTATATAAATTATATCTTGGTTTTGATCACAAATTGAATCATGAGTTTCCTTCAACGATAAAAATCTACCATTTTTAATTATATAACCTAATTTATGGTTTAATATAATTTCATTACTTTGAAAATTAATTAATTTTAAATAAAATACTCTATTATTATCAGTATCGTATGCAGTCATATTCAACATTATATTTTGTATTAAAACCTAATCTTTGTAAAATATTTTTATCTGAACTACCATTAAATGGTAAGATAATTGCATTTTGATTATTAAAATCAAGATAGTTTTTTTAAAAGTTTGTAGTTAGGTTCGACGTTTTTATTTCCATACCTAAAATGTAATTCATTTAATATAACTAGAAGCTGATCTGGTTTCTTTTCAAAAATGTTCACTAACAAATCTCTAGTCTTTATATATGAATAATTATTCATTAATATTATTCTTCCATCAGGTGATATTATTAAAGGTCGACCTCGTAGACGTTTAATTTTAGATTTTACGTGACTCTGTGATATAGCTGCAGAAATAATAAGTATTAAATCTGTACGTTGATAGTTGCTGAATTCAAAATCAATTATAATTATTTTATTTTTTGGTTTTTGTCTGTAAATAAACAACAACTATTAAGTATCATAGTATTATTTTATCTATGTTAATAAAAATAAAATACTGATTTCATAATTTATTATTTTTTATAAAATTTAGATTATTGAATTTAGATTATATTTTATTGATTTAATTTTTTATTTTGCATAATATGAATTTATTTGATATTAAATATTTTATATTTTCTGTTTTTTATATTAATATGATTTTTATTTTACTGAAATGTGAATACGAATAAAAGATATTTATTAATAATCAATTATATTTGTATTTTATTTATATCTTATATATTGTTTTGCTGCATAATTTGATGAATACTTGTCCCCGGTCTACGTTGTTGCGTTGAATAAGTAGGTAGTAATTAAACAATTAATTAACACAATTAAAAATAAATTAAGAACTAAACTGGTTTTTTTTTCCAAATTAATATTGTATTGAATTTAGAAAAACTGTGAAGACAGACTTGTAAGCGATGATAGTGTTGTAATAAAGTCAGCGACTCACACAAGTATTGAAAGGCTGAGGATAATAGACTATAACCAACTCAAGAGCTCTCTGTAAATTGGCTATAAATATTGAATGATTACGGAACAAATTTATAGTCTGATACAATGGTGTGATATGTGATATTGATTCTAATTATAAATTTAAAACAGCTAGTTTTATGAATATGTTTATAAAATACGGGAAAACTATGATCATACCATATTACACCTAGGCTATAGTTATTTTTTTTATAGAATAGGTAAAACTATGATCACGCTATATATATTACACTTTGACCAGTTTGACCACAGTTATTTTTTTTATAGATTAGGTAAACTATGATCACGTCATATGACACCACTACCTTACAAATCTGTATATAAATGATCAGTAGACATTGATTATAGTTAGTGTTAAATCTCAACATTACCTATAAAACTTTATGTTTCGTCGTTTCATACCGTAATATTATATTCATTTGCTACAAGTTGATAACAAACCAAGTAAGACAATTTCATTAGGTAAATGTTTTTAAACAATCTGTTATACTAGAAATTAAATTTATATTGATTATCATTTTTATTTAAGGTATAAAAAAAAATATATATAAAATATTATGTCGTACTATACAAATGTATTAGCTGCAGGCGAAACCTCATCAAATGATGATGTAAATATAGTGTATACCTATTTGATTATGTATATGTGTGGGTGTGTGTATGATATTAATATATTATTATTAAATAATAGAATGAAAGTAGTATTCTATCAACACTATCATCTTCTTTAAAACCGGTAAAAATGCAGAATAGAAAAAGAAAAAATGATATTGAACCAAAAGCTAAAAAGTCTAAGGCAGGAAAGGTAATAATTTGTATTATATCATTTTTTTTTAGATTCTGAACGGAGTGATGAATGTATTGATTTTACAATGATGTGTGTTTTTTTTTTTTTGTGTCTGACGACAACATTTGGAGCAATAATAATGCTCCGATTTTTGACTTCAGCCCCTCTTTGAATAGGAAAATTCATCTAGTTGGTACTTTGAGGGGTCAAAACATTTTCAAATAGTTTTCAAAAAAATCGAAAAAAAAACAAAAAAAAAATGACAGAAAAATGGCAATTTTACGAAAAACCACTTTTCGACAAAATCGATTTTTTGATTTTGCTGTAACTCAAAAACCAATCATTGTAAATACTTGAAATTTTCACCAAATGTTTATATTATGGTTATCTCTTTACAGTTAAATTTTCAAAATATTTTGACCATTTTTAAGCTACTTATAGACAATTGAAATTTTCGACTTCTCTAAGTTTTTTTTCTTCAAATGCCGATAAAAAATTTTTGGGTGGCCAGAAAATCTTGAAAATTTAATACAAGGTTTCTTATAAGTTGTTCATAAAGTGATACAAAAAAATACGAAATCGTTAGTCACAATGTGATATGCGTATGTTGGCCAAATACAGATACTATAAAGTAACTATAGTAACATATAAAAACTATATTATTTGTTTCAAAATAGAATATATGACAATATTTAAATATTATATATCCTAAACTGACAAATCATCTTCGTTCAGAATCGTTTTTCGTATACAATGATACCTATCATTGCATTCAAATTTAACCTACCATAGTCTGAGGTCCACCCCACCCCCTAATATACAGCTGAGCGATACCCGCTTACCCGCTTTTTTAATATTACACATACACACGCACACACGCACACACACACACACACACACACACACACACACACACACACACACACACACACACACACACACACACATTCATTTTTTAATATAAATATATATAAATGTATAGCAGCAAACAGAACCAATAGAGTCATACAAGGATGCCTTCAGGAACGGATTGGAATTTTAAACCGGCCCGGGAAAAAAACTTTTTAGCGGCCCCCTTGCAATTATGTTTTTGTAGGTGGCAAACGCACCATATTAAAGAAGGTGATTTTAAATCATTTAAAGGAGCAATAAATATTTATTTACATTTTTTGGTGTATTCATTGTTCCTACAAAAATGATTATATCATAAAGATGCAGTGAGGTTTGATTAGATAGATATAATATGATAGGTACCTACATAGTTGTTATTGGTTGTAATTTTTAGATAAAAACTATTTGACCTACTTTAAATATGTATGTACGTTTTTGAAAATACTACATTATTACTAATAATTACTAAGGCTCGGATTTATATGTAAATACATATTTTTACTGTGACTTGATAAATTAATTTAAGTGAGTGATAAATTCGTTTCAAGAGATTTCTAATGAAATTAACTATATTTTATTTTACATATTTTTACATATTTTGCCATAGGTACATGTTTTTACATATTTTTAAATTTATTTAGAATATTATTATTGTATATAAATATAATACGTTAAATACACGATTAAAGTGACTTCCGTGCTTATAGTTTCTATTTCTGTAAATAAATAGAATAAATTACAAATTGTTTTTAATAATACTTCAGTGTTACGATTTTTAGTAATACATTGTATACCTACTTATATTGCATATTCAATACATATACAATTTCATTTATGCGCCCACATTATCCGCGATCCGCCGAAGTCGGATTGCCTACTTGGTAGATTTAGTTGCGTGTAAATTGATTTTTACTATTGATATCTGATAATGTATTTAACATTCAAAAATGCGATTCGATGACTTTAAATATTTTACGAACAAAACAGTGTCCGCCTAACGAAGTCAGGAGGTAGGACAATCCGCCGTAGACGGATTGCATTGCTGGGTATCGATTTAAACCGGTTGAAGACCAGCGACTAGACACTCAAAACAAAGATTCGATTTCCACATTTTTACGTACCGAACAACACCTGACTAATGACAACCGGTGGCACGTGAAAAGTGAAATAATATAACGTAATTTGAGTATTCAAAGTTGTTATTTCACATAGGTATTGCGCACATTGTTTGCGATTATTTTTTTATTTTACAGGTTTTCTACTTTAAACTTTTCATTTACAAAGCAGGAACAGACTTTCGACATCAGTAGGTAGGACAACCCGCCGTAGGCGGATTGCATTGTCAAGTATCGATTTTGCACTGGTTGATGATCAACGACTATACACTCAAATTCAACTTTTTCGCGTTCAAAACCAGACCAACAAAATATAGAGCCATCTTCGGCAACATTGTTATCACCCACCTTAACACAAAACTTAATTTGTGATTACTAGAATTATTTCTCCCAAGTCGTGTTTCCGTCCTAGGGTATTCACTTACACCGAGTTTCACCCGAAGCGAGACTCGCGGGCCGCTAGTATATTAATGAAGCTCAGTTTTTTTAATGTATCTAATTTATTATTAATAATTACTATATATAAAGTATTAAATATAGGTATTTTACTATCTTATATATGTGCATCACCAACTATTTTATCCACGAGCTGCCACTGGATTTCTTGCAACTTTGCAAATGTCATAGTTCTGATTTCTTGAAGCGATAAAAATACTTCAAATTGTCTTTCTAATGTTTGCTTGATTTCAAAAGTCATCATTGAATCCATACCCAATTTTGCTAAGGTTGAATGTAAACTAACTGTTTTTAAATCCCTAAGACCAAGTATATTAATTACAGTATTAACAATAGTCCCAGCATTACTATTGGATGCACGTTTTTCTGCAACTACTATGCTCGAGACAACAGGGTGTTTTTTTTGAGTTAGTAAATCATCAAATATTTCTAAGCAATTGCCAATTTTTTGTTGTAAAGTACCACCGATGACTACTTCTTGATTATCTCCGGGCATATCAGCCACTAGACCCACTTCACCAACAGCCCCCCATTCAACGGCTAAAGCTGGTAATCCTTCCGAATGACGAATTTCACATATTCTTTCCATTACCGAATTGGACATACCATAATTAGTTTGACCAGCGTTACCACGACCACAAATAACACTCGAAAAAATTACGAAATGTTTTAACTTCGGACACATTTTTCTAGAATATTTATCAAGCAATGACGTAGCAATAGATTTTGGTCCAGCCGATGCTTTAAAATCTTCTTCTGTTTGATTTTCAAATAATGCATCTTTCAAAACCTAAACAAACATTGTAATAATAATATGTAAGTATTTGAAACTTGCAATAATAATACATATACAATAGATACATTTTTTATTATTTAAATAGTTTACAATATTGCATTACCCCCAAAAAGCTAAGCTTGAGCTAGAAAAGCCTTTCATATCGATATTCTGAAATTCATTACTTAAATAGAAAAAAAATCGGGTAAGTGAGTATCGCTCTAGGGCATTGACCAATTGCGCCTAAAACAAAATTTTTATACTAGGGTCAATATACCAATTGCGCTGCATACGGACTAGGGTAGGTTAGATTTGAATGCAATGATAGGTATCATTGTATACGAAAAACGATTCTGAACGGAGATGATTTGTCAGTCTAGTACAGGGGTCACCAATTAATATTTTTGAAGGGCCACATAAGGAATCTCAACATTTTTCACGGGCCATCAAGATCCTAAGTACATATTTACATTATATAAAAACCAATAATATTAAACAAAAATAATAATTTACAATCATAACACATATAATTCTGCGTAATATGTATTATTTATTCTTTGTCTGCGGTCCGGATAAAATGTGTCGGCGGGCAATATGCGGCCCGTGGACCGCCATTTGGTGACCTGTGGTCTAGGATATATTACATTTAAATATTGTCATACATTCTATTTTGAAACTAATTCAAACATTTAAGTAAAAGTTTCAAGATCTTACGTTTAGTATTTTTTTAAAAATAACAAAAATCGAAAATTATTTATTAGTAAAACGTTATTTTACACATGTATTTTTGATTTCAAATTAAAATTAAAACTTTAACCACTCGTAAAATTTTTTAAATTGAATAATCTTCAAACTTTTTTATAATTATTTTAAGCTTAACTTATGAACAGTATAGTATTAAGTTTTCAATTCTTAGCTTTTGATAGTATGATATTTATAAATTTTTAACTACCAAATAGTTAAAAATATTCATGATTTTGACGAATATTTGTCAATATCTGAACTTCAAATGCTAATAAAAAAAAATTGTGCCTATGTATTTTTATAATTTTTTAATAAGAGTTCGAAAATGTTATGTGGACCTTTCAATTAAATTTTCAAGTAATTTGTCCCAGCTAAATAAATTTTTTTTATCAACATTTATAAAAAATTAAAAATCGTTAATCACAATTTTTTTTTATGAGCGTTTGTAGTTCAAATGTTTACGAAATATGTCAAAATCGTGAAAATTTGCAATTAATTTTGAATTTGAAAAATCATAAAAATTTTTGTGTTCATATCTAAGAATAAAAAATTCAACACTAAGTTTTTTATAAGCTTTCCTTCAAGTACCTATAGAGAAAACTAGAAGCATCATTATAGGAAAAATGTTAAATGCGTTAGAATTTTAAATTTTTACTAAATAGCATAACGACAACGATTTATCCTCAAACGATTTTAAATATTTGTTGTTATTCAAAAAGTATAGGTAAGTCGTAAATACTTGAAATTTTTACCAGTTATTTAGCTTGACAATTTCTTTACGTGATTTGATTTTCAAAATATTTTGACTTTTTTTGAGCTATTTATAGACAACTGAAATTTTCAATTTTCCTAAGAATTTTTTTTTGAAGTGTCAAAAAAATTTTTTAGGCTGTGTCAAAATATTTGAAAAATTAATACAAATTTCCTCATAAGTTAATCTTATAGCGATAAAAAAATGATAAGAATACATAGGCACGATTTTTTTTTTATTAGCATTTGAAGTTCAAATATTGACAAAAATACGTCAAAATCATGAATATTTTTAACTATTTGGTAGTTTAAAATTTATTAATATCTTACTATCAAAAGCTAAGAATTGAAAATTTAATACTATGCTGTCCATAAGTTAAGCTTAGAATAATTATAAAAATGTTTGATAATTATTCAATTTCAAAAATTTTACGAGTGTTTAAAGTTTTAATTTTAATTTGAAATCAAAAATACACGACGTGTAAAATATCGTTTTACTAATAAATAATTTTCGATTTTTGTTATTTTTAAAAAATTACTAAACGTAAGATCTTGAAACTTTTACTTAATGTTTGAATTTGTTTCAAAATAGAATATTATATGACAATATTTAAATATAATTTATCCTAGACTGACAAATCATCTCCGTTCAGAATCGTTTTTCATATACAATGATACCCATCATTACATTCAAATTTAACCTAACCTAGTCCGAGGTCCACCCTACTCCCTAATGTACAGCAGAGCGATACCCACTTACCCGCTTTTTAGTTTTAATTTGTTTTTATAAAATCAAGCATAAACCATATTTAAAATATCTGTCGACTCGTTTTATTATAAAGTGACTATTAATTTTCTAGATGTTTGTATTTGATGATACATCAACAAAACTGAATAATTTTATATTTTAATTTCAAGGAAATCATTAATAAATATTATTAATAATAAAGGACCTTATTATCGCTTTACTATGAACTAGTGACATAACTTATAAAATATAAAATAAGTAAATAATAATATATAAAGGTAATAAATTAAAGTATTAAGGTTTTATAATATAGTGAAACATTTTTCACATAGTTTCTCACTTAATCCATTTATGCCCATATATAATATATCATAAACATAATTCATACAAAAATTATTATGTATAAACTGTTTACTAAGTGTATTGAATATATAGTATTAACTAAAGTATTTATGTTTATTAAAATATCTATAAGATTATTGTACATACTACGGCGAGATTAAAAATTGTAGATACTGGTCCCAACTGATTTGCTTCATTAAGTAATTGTATAACTCCTTCTTCGGTAGTTATATCAGCAGTTGAAATTACTACGTTAGTTCCATACGATTCCCATATGCGTTTTCTCAATGCTTGATATCCATTACGTATACCTGTTCTTGTAGTAAGAACGATATTTCTCGAATTTCTTAAAACCATCCAGTCAGCCAATTCAAGACCAAAACCACCCAAACCACCTTTACAGTATTTAATTTTAGTATAAAACTTTATATAGTCTATAATATAATACATAATATTATATAAAATGTATAATATCAATTACCGCAAATAATACAAGATGAATCCTTGTCAAACGTTACTCTTGGATATGCCATTGCATTTAGAGATTGTGGTTTAATAAAACGGTCTTCTTCTTCATCTCGAATTCTTATCAATACTTTTCCAATATGTTTACCTGCTGCCATGTACCTGAATGCTGGTTCTACCTGATCGCTTTCAAAAACTGTGCGCACTAATGGTCTTATTGCTCCAGAATCAATGTTTTCTTGCACTTGACGTTGGAATACTTGTTTCCATTCATTTGGACTTTCGAACAACGTATCCAACATAACACCGTGGAAACTTATTTCTTTCAAAAATAATTCCATACCTAAAATAAAAGTAATTAAATTAAATCAAAATATTGAATGTAGAAAGTAAAGGTATTACTCAACCTAACATGCTGTTGTTGGCTAAATCAAATTTCCCTATTTCTAAAAATCGACCACCAGTTGCTAAACATCTCACTGATGCTAAAAGTTTTTCTTCGGATAATGAATTTAATACCAAATCAACTCCTTTGCCGTCAGTTTCCATCATGATCATTTGTTCAAACGATGAATCTCTTGAATTTCCAATATGACTTTCAGGGATCTAGAGATTATGTATTTAAAATAAATTATTTAAAAATATTTTGTTATTCTTTTCTTTAATTTGTATACCTGTGGGAAATGGGATTTTATAAACTCTCTTTTTTCTGCAGTTCCAACTGTTGTGAAAATTTCACATTCATAATAAAGTGCTATAGTTATAGCAGCTTGACCGACTCCACCAGTTCCAGCGTGAATAAGTACCGAATCACCACGTTTCATTCGACCACTGACAATCAAAGCGTATATTACCTTAAGAAAATAAAAATGTTAATATATATATCACTTAAACATAAGCTTAAATCTCGTACTGTTCCATAAACTACTGGAACGGTTGCTGCATCTTCTAATGACCAACTATCTGGTACTTTCCATGCCAAATATGGATCATATTCAAGTATATTTGTTAAAGCTCGTGACGTAATCATTCCCATGATTCTCTCGCCACTTTCAGTGCGACCAGAATATTCAAAGCCGATTACACTTTCTTGATTAATACGGCCTCTTGCTTCAACTTCAGGTGCTAGCTTAGCTGTAGCTAACATAATATCTTTGAAGTTCAAAGCGGTATAATAAACATGCAATAAGTTCGATTCAACTGGTGATTTGGTAAACGGAACAATAGATCCCGCAAACCATTTCAAAGAAGACAAATCACCACGAATTGATGTATTAATATAACGATGTTGAGCTTCAATTAAAGACGGGGGTCCTAGCAATAAATGTCTGTAGGATCCCCAAACTTTATTCTGGTAAACATTTAATATTAAATCTTTTTTTAATTGTGTTTTGTATAAAGGTTCATTTAAAGAAAAACTTGGTGCAGATTTATCCATTATAAATATACATCTAAAACAAAAAGTAAAATAAATATTGATTTATTATTATATTATATTACATAATCAATATAGGTTTAGCTTAATATTAAATCAATATATGGCATCACGAAATGCGTATTTTACACGTGGTTGAAAATTGAGAACTCGAAGCGTTCCAATATACTAATATTTATGGATTAATATCTGTATGCCTTTAATATTACATTTAGGTAATGTAGATACACAAATTATAAACAAATATAATAAAGTTAAATTAATATTTTTAAAAACAACACTCTAAATAACTTAAATTAATGCATTTAAAT
The DNA here is from genome assembly GCA_020882235.1 of Schizaphis graminum. Classification (NCBI taxonomy): domain Eukaryota; kingdom Metazoa; phylum Arthropoda; class Insecta; order Hemiptera; family Aphididae; genus Schizaphis; species Schizaphis graminum. The sequence continues at coordinate 66,950,799 of CM037032.1, forward strand.
TGTTTTTAGAAAATAATAATTAATAATGGAATATTTCAAAGTTCTACAGTTGAATACTTTTAAAATAATAATATAATAATTAATGTTTGATAAAAATTTCAAACATTTATATATTAAGGCTATTTTTATTGTTTAACTTATAATATTCAAAAAATATAAATACGATTTTGTTGAAAACTAGTGTTGCGAATACCAATAAATTAATTTTTGATAATTTTTCCAATTTAAAAAAAAATGTATTAGGAATTTTATACTTTTGACTTTTCTCCCTTCTTTACACAATTATGCAAAGTATTAGTATTATATTTAATACACCACTCAGGCGGGTTAGCTGCAAGTGATGCGATAGAAAATATTCACGAGAAGGATTGGTTATAAATAACTGCAGATATCACATGAAAACTTATAATGTATATTATAATAATTAATTTTTGTAGATTATCTATGCAAATACAAATATAATGGAGTACAAAGAGTATTTTGTTTACGTATATAAAAAATAAGAAGTGAGTGATAATAGTGATTATACTTTAATTTAACTGCATATGCTCTCAAAATTTCTTTGTGCGTCACTGTGTAGACAACACTCAATATTGAAGATTGAAGCTCTTTTCTGTGAAAAGAAAATGTTTCAATCTTCAGACACATTAACAAAAATGAAATACTGTAAAACTAATTTATTCGCTCGGTATCTAATAATTTGTAATTTATTACAAGAATAGCAATAAATTATAAATAATAATAGATTTAGTTATATAGGCTGAAATTACTGACCATCTGCGTATAAAATTAATTTTCGTTTGAAATGAATTTTAATAGAATAAAACAAATCCATTAAGTTACCTAATAACTATACCTACTCAATGACGAAATATACTTGACACTTAACTGTACAGCAGAATGGTTTCCTACTTACCCACTTTTTATATATTTAAATATTTTTTTTATTATAATACATACATGAGAGTACAAGGTAACCTCAATTCAAAGATCTATCGTTGAAATCTACCTGTTTTTTTCTCAAATGAAATATTTTCGGCATATCGCTTAATATTCTGAGGAAATATTATCGGAAAATTAGAAAAATTTTAATGAAAAAAGAAATTTTTTTCAGAATCTAAAATAAATACTTTTTGTAAAATTAAAAATAAATTAATATATTAATTGTGTAGAATTATTTAAACGGAAGCACGGTAAACATTTATCTCATTTTGTGAAGTTGGGCATGGAGGGAAAACGGTAAAACTAATAAGTTATGAACTTATGTTGTATATTTTCCACTCGATAATATGTATCAAATTATTTCATGTAACAACTTTAGTATCATATTATTCATTAATTAAATTAAAATCTAAGTCATAAACAAGAATCAATCATTTTAAATACCTACTGTATAATAATTATTATAACCATAAATTTTAACTACTAAGTATATAAGGTCTATATATAACATTATAACAATTTTTTAGGGCTTTATTTTAGAAATAGTCGGTTAAAATTATAACGATCTAAAAATATATTAAAACAGTATTCAGTTATTTTAAATTTAATGTATATACTATATAGTATAAACATATTTTAAATAATATGTCCAAATTGTTTTTATAGTTAAATTTAAACTAATAATCATTGAATTCAAAAAAATCATATGTATTACATACCTAATTCTTTCACCACCCGGTTCTTTTCTGATACAATTTAAAAATCCAACGATACCATTAGTAGGATCTTTTTCACCAACAAGAATAATTTTTTGGCTTACAGAAGCATCATCAGCTTTTAATAATTTTTGTAATACAGGTAACCACGAAAATTCTGTGCTCGATATTTTAACTACAATTGGAACAATGTTTTGCTCCAAAGGCTATAACGATGTTTAAAATAAAAAATTATTTATTGTATCTTAATATTTTATTAATTTATTAGGTTTCATACTTTTCTAACAAGCATTAATCGTTCTTGTTCTAAAGAAGCATCTAGACAGACTTCTACAGAATCGTGTGGATATTCAGAATTTAATTGCTCACGTGTCAGTAAAAATCCACCTGGTTTAAGAGTGGCATAAACTTGTTCCAGATATTTAGAGTCTTGTAAAACTCCTGATCCAACAGCAAATAACACCGATTGATCCATAGCCAACTTTTTATCTTCCACCGTTATATTGGATCCTATTTCTTTCAATTGAGGATGAGCTCCATCAGATAGAACAGATACTTCAGGCTAAAAATATATGTACGTGTATAGTACGTATAAACTTATACCTTTACGGTATAAAAATACATTTTGTTTAAACACAGAAGTAGGTAACTAATTATGTAAGCAAAACTTCCCTTAACAGAATTATTAAAACTTTAAATGAATTAAAAATAGATCTGTTAATAACACCAATTTTCTACTCATTTAAAAATTATTGTAATTCCATATGTTTTGTTTTGTACTATAAGTATTATTATTATATTGTGTATGGTAATTTATTGTTTTTTCTTCAAATTATTATTATATTATTAACGAATGATTGTTACAAATATTTTAATGTATGTAATTGACCCTGGCCAGTTTAAAACTTAAATAACAAATTTAATAAATAAGTGTACGGGTAAAAAATAAATATAACTTCAAACCTGTATGAATGGTAGATCAGCTAAGACTTCAAGAATGATGGGGCTAAGAATTTGTACATCCGGGTTAAAAGTTTTGTTTAAAATTTCTACAGTTTTTACTTTAATGCCCATGAGGTTTTCAATAACTAAATGCAAAGAAATACGCACTATTTCTTCCAACGTATAACCCTACAAATATAATAAAGATTAAAATATTAACTGTGATTTATTTATTAATTAATTTATATTTATTTACTGTTTCAATAATGTTCGGAACAAACATATATTTTTCTAAAACTGGATCAGCTAATGGCTTCCTTTTAGCAATTACATTTGTGTGAAGTCCTCGAATTTCTACGCCACCGGATTGAATAAGGTCTATTTCTGGGTACACATAAACAGGGAACTCTGAAATTTAACAATTTACATAATATAATGTATATAAATTTGTTTATTTATTTAAAATATAGTATACATGCAATCATAAAATGTTGTAAAGATATTAGATAATAACTAATAACTAATAAATATACATGTAATATACACAAATAATTTAATTCGGACATGAATTCCCGAAAAATATAAAAAAAAAAAACAGTTGACGGTATTTCTATGTATAAAATATATAACAATCAAAAATTTGACACTAATATTGAATTATTAATACATTAATTACCCGGTTTATCTTCTGGGAGAGTTTGTAATACTGTAGCATGTTTTTTTACATTAATAAAAAGTTTTTGTAATGAGGTAGGCACAAGAAGTGCTCTTGTGTCTTCTCTTAATATTTGAATTTGTAACATATTATCCATGAATGCAACCCAGTTATTAAACCAGCCAACTCTTCCAATAGTAGCTAATAAAAAAAAAACCAATATCAAATAAAAAAAAACAACTTGATATTATTATTATTTAAGTTTACCATCAAGATTGACACGATTTAAACCTCTAAACAGTCCTTTATAATTATAGCTTCGTAGTCTTAATTCCTTATAAATATCCTTGATATTTAAATCTGTATCGTTTGGTTCGTCTGGATGTGGAGGCATGTCAATCATCTCGTTGTTAACATCGATAGGAATGTACAAACGACCAGTAACAACTGGAGTACCACTTTCAACTATCTCAAACATACCACTGCCTTTTTGTACCATTACAATAAACTTTACATTTCCATATTTTGGAATATTAGTTGCTCTTTGAAAACGAACATTCTCAAATACAACTGGTACTCTAGAATACAGTTCTCCTCGCATTAAAGCAAGTGTTTCCCATGCCATAACCTATTCAATTATACAAATATAAGCATTATTTGATAAACTAACAAAATAATAAATTTCAATTTAAGAATAATGAAGGTTAATGTTAAAAACTTATTGTAGCATATAATTTGATTTAAGTTTACGTATTAATAATAAGCCTATTATAAAATGTGTCAACACAACAGAACTAATGGCCAATGCGTAATTTTTAAAAGACAAAATAAATTTTTTTTTCCTTCTTTATGTTATATACTACATGAGTCTGTACTTAATGTATACATTTATAAATATGAAAATGTTTTTCCTTAAATTAACACAAAAAAGAATCTATAATAAAAATTGTGTGAGACTTATGATCCAATTGATTCTCTGTTAAAGTTTTAAAGAAAGGACTGGCTAATGAGGCATGATTTATCATAATACAATAATTTACCCAATTTTAAATTATAAAAAAAACAATTCGACAACTTTTGAAACATATATACTATTTAAAATATATTTTGAAATTGAGAGGACATCGAGAGTATAGTTCAATGGTATCAGAAAGTAGAAGGAAAAGTTGTTTATTCGGTGAACGGGGTATACCTTACGAGTAATTTTAGCGTTTCACGTGGAGAGTGGTGATAAAGACCTTTTATCACATTTTGATACTTCAAATAAGAATTGTATAATGATTAGTTCTGTTATTCAAAATGAAATTATTGATGTGAAAGGTAATCTTGTTATAAAAAAAAATAGTTGAAAGGGTAAAAATGGCCAAATACTATTCTATACTTTGTGACGAAACAACTGATGTTTCCACACTAGAACAAATGACAATTTGCGTTGGTTATGTCGACGTAACCACTTGGGTTATTCGAGAAGATTTTCTAGGATTTATTGAAATGGTTGCAACTAATGGTACAGTAATTAAAAATGCTATCAAACAAAATCTAGTTTCTATAGGTTTAAATATTGAAAATATTCGAGGCCATGGTTACGATGGTGGTAGTAACATGTCTGGACGAATAAATGGTGGTGTCCAAGCTCTTATTCTGAAAGAGCAACCTTTAGCTTTTTACACCCATCGTTTTAACCATTCTCTCAATTTGTGTTTATCCAAAGCATGCGAAATATCCGAAATAAGAAATATAAATGGAATTATTTCTACTATTTCAATTTTTTTTTTTGCTTCTACAATACGTGTCAATAAACTTAAATCTATAATGAGTCAGATGAAAAAAAATATATAAAAAAAAATAAACTCAAGACATTATGTGAGACTCGTTGGGTTGAGAGGCATGATGCATTAATTACATTCAAAGAATTGTTTTTTTTACATCATAGAAGCTTAAGATGACTATGAAAATAATGGTAGTAAATCAGATTCATCAAGTAAAGCAGCGATGTATGGTAGTGCTATCAGAAAAAGCGATTTTCTTGTTTCATTAGAACTAGCAGTTTTTCTTTTTTCTTTTACATTAAATTTAAGTCAAATTCTTCAAAGCAAATAACAAGACTTATCAAAAGCACTAAATGATGTTGTAACTGCACGAGTATCTTTAGAATCTATTCGTTAAGATGTTGATAGTCATTTCAAAAATATATTTAGTGAAGTACTTAAGATTGCTTCTAAAATAGACGTCGATATTAAAATACCTAGAGTTTGTGGCAAACAAAATAAAAGAGCTAATGTGAAGGTTACAAATCCGGAAGATTATTACAAAATAACTATATTTCTTCCATTTCTTGACCAAATTATTTGTGAATTAAGGACTCGATTTGATCAAAGGTTAAGAGAAATTATTCCACTTGAGGGTTTAATCGCATCACATTTCAATAAAATATGATACTAAAACTATTTTAGAGGCTGCAAAAATATACGAAAATACTCTTCCATTAAATGCAATTGTTACATTAAAGGCTGAATTATATATATGGCAAAATCAATGGAAAGACGATGGACAAAATAGCACAGTGAATAAACCTCAAACCGCTATTGAGACGTTACCTTATTGTACAGATATTGTGCCTAATATTAAATTGCTTTTACAAATATTCACAACTCTTCCTGTTACAAAAGCTACGCCAGAACGTACTTTTTTTACCTTAAAACGACTTAAAACATACTTAAGATCAATGATGATTGAAAATAGACTAAAGGATTAGCTTAAGTAAACATAAATAAAAAAGAGGTAATTTCAGAAACTGAAATCATTGAGGATTTTGTAAAAAAATCACCAAGAAAATTGCAACTCGTAGATTGGTCATAATAATTTCCTACAATTGTTACTACTGTTTTTATACACATATAATTTTGTTGGGACTAACCCGTTTTTATTATTAAATTATTATTACTATTTATTATTATGTATATATATATTAACTTAATGACTGACTGAAAATATAAATAAATTATTTGCATTAAAAACTTTAATATTTTGTTTATTTTTTTTTTTTTTTTTTGGTAGTAGTTAATGTAAATAGTAAAATTTTAGACAGTGTGTGGGGGACCCCTAAAAAAAATTCTGGATACGCCACTGACTATTTCCAATAAATGTGAATCTAATTATATTTAAAGATTTTAAAATAGAAGTTAACAAACTTAAAAAAATGATTAGAAATTATTATCTATAATTATATATTATTAAAAGTATGGAAAAAATATTTTATACAGTTTATATAGTCAGTTTATATAGTGCACTAAATAATTTTAAGGGTCATTAAAAATGAAAAATTGTAATTAAAAATATGTACCAAATATCCAGTTGCTGGGAATAAATTTCTTCCATCAATTACATGACCAGATAAATACTTATATTCGACATCTTTTAAAGAAATTGAAATATTTCGTTCACCAGATTTAAGTTTGTCTTGAACACGGTACATTGTCACATACCAATCTTCTGAATGCTCCCATCGCACTAAAGGTGCAATCATCGGGGTACCTCGACTAACCGGAAATTCAATATCCGGGTAAAGTTTACTGATTTTTGGATTGAGACCAGCTTCAAATATTCTTCATAAAATGGAAATAGTTGAAGTATATAACAAAAATATTATAATTATTCTTACTTTCCAAAAGCTGATAGTAGATAATCAAGTCCATCTTTATGATTCATGGAAGCTAAGTCTACATTGGTAATATTTTTTTTATGTGATCGATTCAAAACCTCTTGGAGAACACCGTGTGGAGCTAATTCAATCAATACAGACCCCTTTGGTACATGTTCAAATGTTTCTTCAAATAATACACTATTTAGTAAATTGGTTGCAAAATATTCAGCAGAAGAATATTTTGCTTTATCTTCACCCCATTGTTCTTCTGGTATTGAAGTACTTATCCATTTTCCTGACCGTAATTTAGGATTTGTTACAATATTTTTCAGATGTTCTAATAATGATGGGATTGCTTTTTTAACGAATGTTGAATGATATGGTATATTTAATATATTTATTATTTGCGTTGAAATATCTTTTGATTTTAATTTAAGTATAAATTTTTCAACTGATTCTTTCAACCCAGATATCGTACAACTATCTTGAGAGTTATGGCAAGCCACTTCAACATTTGTTGGAAGTAAATCTTTAATTTGATTATATCCAATACCAATATACGCCATTGCACCTAAAGGAATCTTAGAATTTAATATAGCTACGCCATAGTAATAAGCTGCTTGAATAGTCTGTTCAGATGTTAAACAGCCATCAGCATATGCACACAATAGTTCTCCGAATGAATGTCCAATGATAATATCTGGAGTAATTCCAATAGTAATCAACACATCAAACAATGCAATCTAAATTAAATTAAAATTGTTATACTTCTAAATTTAAATTTATACTTTACTAAGGGCATAATAATTAAATATTTACTTGCATAGCTGCAATTCCCACAAACGAGTTAACTATATTATTTAATATATTAGGATCAGCACTAGTAATTATTTTTATTAAGTCAATTCCAAATTCTTTTAAAACGTTATGACTCTTTAAAATTGATTCATTGAAAATTGGTAATTTCATCAACGATTTACCCATTCCAGTCCACTGAGAACCCATCCCAGAAAATACAAAACATACAGGACGTTCTTCTCCGGAATAATACTAGATAAAATACACTTATGATAAATATTTATAAAAATACTTTAATTATAAAATAAAAATATGACTTGTTTACTTGGAAATCTATAGTGTGGTTTGTTTTAAAATCTTTATTTATGATAGTATATCCTCTATAGATATGCCCAGGAATCTGCTCTGCTTGAATATCATGTAATAAACGCACATATTCTTTATCCAATGATCTTGATAAGAACTAAAATTTAAAGTAAAATTATACATCAAGATATCAATTAAACATTTCTATATCGATTAGATATATATAATTATATGACATACATCGTTTAATATAGTGGTTACAGCTTCTTCAGTTCTACCAGATGCTACGACTAATCTAGGCAAATCGTCTTCAGGTAGCCCATTGTTAATTTTACTTTTATTGTTCCAATTAAGTAATACGTGACAATTAGCACCACCAAACCCAAATGAATTAATACCAACTAAACCACCATTCCAAGGTGTCTTTTCAGCCACCACATTTATACGACCATTGTGAAATGCTGGAATATCCTTTCTGTGGGTGTTAAAATTGATGTTTGGAGGTATAAAACCAGTTTCCATTGCTATGATAACTTTAGCCACAGAACATAAACCAGCGGCAGATTCCGAATGGCCAATATTAGATTTTACAGAACCAATCAATAACGGTTCTGTGCGGCCAGAACAAAACACATTTTCTAGTGCTTTTACTTCTACTGGATCGCCAACCTATGTATTATAAATATTAAATATCAATTAAACATACTGTTCAATATTAAATTTGTACATACTTTTGTTCCTGGTCCGTGTGTTTCTATCCAAGCTAAATCACTTGGCTTTATTTCACACTCCTCATAAACCTCTTCTAATAATCTTTGTTGCAATGGCCCCGAAGGATAAGTTATTCCTTGTTCTTTATACCCATCACAGTTTGTTTTAGCGTGCATAACTCTTGCATACACTCGTTTAGCATGTTTAGCTTTTTGCAAGTACAGAACACAAACTGCTTCTGATCTAACATATCCATTAGCCGCTTCGTCAAAAGATTTGCATCGACCATCTGCACAGAGTACACCTAAACGTGCAAACTGCAGAGACAAATATGGATGGAGACACAAGTTACAACCTCCAACAATTGCAGAATCGCAGTGTCCACCTCGAATAGCCTTAAAAGCGTGTTCCAATGCATATAAACTTGAAGAACAAGCAGAATCTACTGAATAGCTAGGACCTACATAAGAAAATTATAGTTTAATTCTAATTATACAAAACAAATACTGAAATACTATAATTATTTCATAATTACCTACACCTCTACTCAGTAACACCATGTATGTACCATCTTCATCTTACAAACTTTAACACATTATCAAACTTGCATTTAGCTCCGGCAGAACCAATTTTAAGTTGTTTAGTTTAATACTAAAGCGAATTGGCCTATTCTCAAACTTAAAGACAGAAGAGATATTTATCATCTGGGGAATCTCATTTTATTGATATCTACAGTTGAAAGAGAGTTATGACTTATGAGTTATGAGTATTTTAAAATTGTAATATTTTAACTATAGCTATAACGCAGTGGTGAAGTCAGGATTAATGGAGAGGGGGGGTTAAATACTTTTAACTTGAATTATTGAATATCAAAAACAAAAATACTGATAACATATTAACGTTGATTTTCCATTAACGTATTTACTATTTTAAATAATTAAAATTTGTAAGACAATTTCCGTAATTAAATTTAAATATTTCAAAACAACATGAAAAATACAGCCAAGGGGGAAGCTATAGCCGCTTTAGCTTCCTTGGTTACGACACTGCTCAGGGACGCCCGCAGAAATGTAGTTCAGGGGGGGGGGGCAAAAAAAATTGTAAGTACCTACCTAAATATTTATAGGTAAATTTACCGCTACAACTTTCGTCTACTCATAATTTGCAATACTATCAATAACATATTTTTTAAAAATCAAAACTAATTTAAGTTAATATAAAATTACACATTTACACTATAGTTCTAATATTTGTAAGAAAAAACATAACAAAGTTTAAACAAAAACTTAAGTTTAAACAACTTTATTTGATCAAATTTATTTCATATTTTATTATTTTATTCAAAAAGTAATGGCAATCTCCTTTTGTTTGAAGTAAATAAATAAATTTAATTAATTACTTTGACTCGTCTGCGTTAACAGACAATCTGTAGGAACGTACCAAAAGTGAAAAAGTGTCTTAGCGATTGAAAATAATCGTAATGTCTTTTTCACGATTAAATAATAAATACCTCCTATATGACTTGTTAGATACTTAGATACAAGGATTTTCGAATAGTTGCTGACTATTATAGATCAGCTTATTTATGTAAAAAACTTCCAATTTTGTAAATGACACGAAAAATCTCAGGCCAGTATGCCAGTGGCTTCCTAAGCCGGAAGGGGATTCCGGGCGTCCCTGACACTGCTATAACGCCTATAACTGTGACTATTTTTTTTTTTTACTATAAATCACTTTAAAATTAAAATATCAATAAAAACTTCTGAAATTCTCTAGATAATATGCCCACTTTTAAGTTATATAATAGTTTAATGAACTAATTCACTTTAGTATAAAATTAAACAACTTAATGTTGGTTCTGTTGATCGCAAATTTGATACCTATGCTGTAAGTTTATAAGACAGAAACATATAATGTAACTAATGTAATATAAAGTAATTACCCTTTTTTAAAAATATTTGAAAAATAATATTACTTACCATTTACACCTAACCAATAAGATATCCTATTAGCAAGCATGGCTCGAGCACAACCAATAAGTCCAAATCCATTTACTTGAAGTTTTTCATAAAACCAAGTTTTTTCTGACTCACTGAAGCAAGAAGTAACAAACACTCCTGTTTTTGATCCTTTTAATGACTTGGGAGAATTGCCTAAAATAACAACATCAAAAAGTTGTATATTATTTTATTTTCAAATCTTAACAATTATTAAAATGAATTTAGTGCATGTTTTTAATATCTTTGAATCTTAGAGCTTGGTACGCTATTATTGAATTCTGATTTAACTTAGTTTAAATTCGAAATCACTTGATTTGTATCTTATAAAAATCTTTAATCATCTAGAAGAACCTAATATTAAAAAGTTTACGATACATGTTCATTTCTATACTAAAAATATCAATGATATGATTTAGGATGATTTTGTCATTAAATAATGGCTATTTAAAACTACAATGTTTATAACATAAAAAAGCATAACTTCTGCAACGACAAACTTTGATTTTTCCTCATATAACGTAAATATTAAAATTAAATTAAATTTATTAGAAAAATAATAAACTAAATAAAATATTTCAAATATTTAAATTTTTTAAATTATTATTAGAGATATCATTTAGGTAAGATAGATTATTATATCCACTTATACTAGTTATATTTGATAAAATTTTTAACGTAAATTAAACTTGACAAAAACCAAAATTAAATCATACACTGAATGTAATTACTATATGTATTTAAAAGTTATCCTGTGGAGTTTGAACATTCGTTATTAAAAGTTTATTATAAATAATGTTACAAAATGAATTTTTTTTAAGTATTTTTTTATAGGTATTCAAATCAAGAAAATTCACAAATTATTTAATAACTAATAAGTAATCCATTCTCAGTTTAAAAAACAAAGGTTTAAAAATGTTAAATGTTATACTTACATTAGTTAAAAAATATCAAAACGAAATTTAATTTCATAAGTGTTCTAAGATCAATTTATAAGAACATCAATATTCTCATTATGCTATTTACATAATTTACGATATTTTAATTTTAATACTAATTTTGCTTGGATTTGTAAAACACAGGTATAAAAAGTGGGTAAGTGGGTATCGCTCTGCTGTAAATTAAGGGAGTAGGGTCTAGTCGAAATAATGCTTAAATTTCAAACTTTAGGGGGTGGTTTCCGATGGCAAAGTGGATATCCTTGGTACATTATACAGGTCAAAAGTAAACATTTTCCAACAGTTTTCAAAAAAAATCGAGAAAAACAAAAAAAAAATGACAGAAAAACGGGAATTTTTACGCGAAACCGTTTTCGCCACAATCGAATTTTTTATTTTGCTATAACATAAAAACTAATCGATGTAAATACTTGAAATTTTCACCAAATATTTATATTAGCGTTTTCTATACACAGTTAAATTTTTAAAGTATTTTGACTTTTTTTGAGCTATTTATAGACAATTGAAATTTTTAATTTTTTTTTAGTATTTGTTTTTAAAATAACGATAAAAAATTTGGCCGGCCGGAAAATCTTGAAAATTTAATACAAGGTTTCTTATAAGTTGTTCTTAAAGTAATAAAAAAATCCGAAATCGTTACTCATAATTTTTTTTTATAAGTTCTTAAAGTTCGAATTTATACGAAATATGTCAAAATTTCGAAAGTTTGCAAGTAATTTTGTGGTTGAAAAATCGTAAAATTTTTTTCTTTTATAATTAAGTTTTGAAAATTTGGTACAAGATTCTCCATAAATTTTTCTTCAAATATCTATGAAAAAAATTTTACCGGACTAAGACAAAAAAATTTTATAGGTATTTGAAATAATCAATTTTTTTTAATTTTTTTTTTATAAATGTTGATAAAAAAAATTTAGCTGGGACAAATTACTTGAAAATTTAATTGAAAGGTCCACATAACTCTCATTTAAAAATTATAAAAATGCATAGGCACAATTTTTTTTTATTAGTATTTGAAGTTCAAATATTGACAAAAATTCGTCAAAATCATGAATATTTTTAACTATTTGGTAGTTAAAAATTTATAAATATTTTACTATCAAAAGCTAAGAATTGAAAATTTAATACTATGCTGTCCATATAAGTTAAGCTTAGAATAATTATAAAAAAGATTGAGGATTGTTTATTTTAAAAAATTTTATGAGTGTTTAAAATTTTAATTTTAATTTGAAATCAAAAATACTCGTGTAAAATAACGTTTTACTATTAAATAATTTTCGATTTTTGTTATTTTTAAAAAATCACTAAACGTAAGATCTTAAAAATTTTACTTACATAGAATATAACATGACAATATTTAAATATATTATATCCTAGACTGACAAATCATCTCCGTTCAGAATCGTTTTTCTTATACAATGATACCTATCATTGCATTCAAATTTAACCTACCCTAGTCCGAGGTCACCCCACCCCCTAATGTACATCAGAGCGATACTCACTTACCCTCTTTTTTTTTGTTTTTCTCGATTTTTTTGAAAACTGTTGGAAAATGTTTACTTTTCACCTGTATAATGCACCATGGATATCCACTTTGCCATCAGAAACCACCCCCAACGTTTAAAATTGAAGTATTATTTCGACTAGTTATGCTGTACACAGACACAAAAAAAACACACATCATTGTGAAATCAATACATTTATCACTGCTCATTTCAGAATCTAAAATTTTACAACTGTTTAAATTTTAAATTTTAATTTGAAATCAAAAATACATGTGTAAAATAACTTTTTACTAATAAATAATTTTCGATTTTTGTTATTTTTAAAAAATTACTAAACGTAAGATTTTGAAATTTTTACTTAAATGTTTGAATTTGTTTCAAAATAGAATATAACATGACAATATTTAAATATATTATATCCTAGACTGACAAATCATCTCCGTTCAGAATCGTTTTTCGTATACAATAATACATATCATTGCATTCAAATTTGACCTACCCTATTCCGAGGCCACCCCACCCCCTAATGTACAACAGAGCGATACTCACTTACCTGCTTAAATAAAATAAAAATAAATGCATATTAAAGCGCATATTTTGATATTTTTTGGTGCATATTTATGCGCATATTTTTAAGATTTTAAGGACATAAAGTCCCGAGCCCTAATTATTAGTTACTACTTATGTATAAAACTTATATTTATAATATATACTTTATGTATATAATAGTACAAAGTGTTCGCGTTCTGCATTTTATTCAATGGACAGTACAAAGTGACCATACCTTAAAATGTATAACTGAGGTAGTGAGGGATAATGTGAGTATTGCTCTTAGATAGCTGGTACCTATATCTTTGTATTTTTATTTAGTCATATATCTATTACCTTCATACATTTCCATAGCTAAAATCAGACTTTTTATTTTTTTTTAAGGTAATTCAATATAATACTTGAATGTTAATAATAGACTGTAACGGTCGAAATACTAATATCAGTATTATTATTAACCATTATGCAGCAGCGCTCTCCGTCCCGCGGTCCCCTCTGCCACCGCTCAAAGGCAATACCGAGATCTACACACACACACACACACACACACACACACACACACACACACACACACACACACACACACACACACACACACATACACACCCGCACACTGTCACGTCTGCCTAGTACCCGTGGTTCGGATTTGACCGGCCGACACTGCTCTAATTAACACCTCATTAACGATATATATATATATTAATGTAAAGTACACCGGCCAAACATATTATTATTATTATTAAATTTATGTAACCATTATATTATAACGCTGTCCGGTGTATTGCAAGGCCACGGCCATTTATTTTTTCCTTACTTTATTTTCTTCGTTCCATCGGACAACATGCCTGAGTAATAAAATAATAAAATCACTGAGTGCGTCTCCGGGACGACGCTCAATGGCAACTACAAAAATAGTTATGTAATTTTATTATTGTTGTTTAATACACCCACACCTTGGCTGGTGATTTGTTTTTTTGTTATTATTAATTTTATACATATATCATGATACCTCGGTGTCCATTGATATAATATTCAAGATGACATACATACATATATCACCTATTATAAAAAAAAATAATTATTAGGTAATTACTTTTTTTTGATATACGCCGGAAACCGACCATCGGAGCCGTGCTTGAATTGGTATACAGCCCAATTTCATATTATTATAATAATATATCATTTATTTTGTTTGTATTTGTTTTGTTCGGTGACCTTCAGTTGTGGCAAAGTTTTTATGCCGTATGGCTTTTCTTGGCCATAAATTAAAATTGTATTCTTTTTCAAATATAACCAATAAACATTAAAAAATCAATCCCCATAAATATGTTTTAATTTTTTTTCTTTTCCAATTTCTTTATTTTTCTAATATACGAAATCCCGCATGCTCTGATTTCCTAATCTCGGCTGTGGGTTGGCGACCCATACCAGCCTCGTCAATGTACACTCCGCGCCGAATCTGGGCATGGCATCGTGCGAGTTGTTACAAGACTATCAATTTATTTTTATCAAACAACTGTAGAACTTTGTAATCTATTGTACAATTTTGTTTGAATGTTTTTTTTGTAATTTGGTAAGTCCCTATTTAAGTTTTTAACGTATATTCAATATTTTATTTAAACAATAGAAAATATTTTATAAATAACCTATATGTTTTTAATTTGCCCTTAAAATTATTTAATATCCCGTGCCTTTTTTTACCAGTCTGCGCCTGACTATATGCTACGCTTACATATAACAAGCCCCTTTTTTAAAAGTAAAATTCATCTAGTTAGTACTTATTGGGGGATCAAAAGTAAAATTTCCAGTAGGATTCAAAAGCATTAAGAAAAATGGGGGCGCGTAAAAATCTGGAATGTTAAACTTTGGAATTTAATACCTGGACTGTAGAAATCTGGACTGTAAAAACCTGGACCGTAAAAAACTGGAATTTAAAAATTTGAAATCCGTAAAAATCTGGAGTGGACAAATCTGGACCGTAAAAATTTGGACGAAATAATTTACAGTGATGCCAATACAGGTGGTTTTGCATAGCAAGTCGAGGGATATTTTAGATTTGCGGAGCGTAGCGACAGCGCCGAGGAGCGTAGTGACGAGTGCCGCTAGCAAGGCATCACTATAAATTATTTTGTCCAAATTTTTACGGTCCACATTTGTCCGGTCCAGGTTTTTACGGTCCAGATTTTTACGGATTTCAAATTTTTAAATTCCAGTTTTTTACGGTCCAGGTTTTTACAGTCCAGATTTCTACAGTCCAGGTATTAAATTCCAAAGTTTAACATTACAGGTTTTTATAGGTCACCAGAAAAATCCTAAAAAAGTAACGAAAGCGGAAATTTTTACACAGTCAGTTTTTGACAAAATCGATTTTTTTATTTTGCTGTAAATCAAAAACTAATCATTTTAAATACTTGAAATTTTCACCAAATTTTTATTTTTGCGTTACCTATTTATGATTAAATTTTCAAAATATTTTTACTTTTTTTAAGCTATTTATAAACAATTGAAATTTTTGATTTTTCTAAATTTTTTTTTTTAAATACTACTAAAATAAATTGGCTTTCTATAAAATCTTTAAAATTTAATACAAGGTTAATTATAAGTTGATCTTATTGTAGTAAAAAAAAATAAAAAATCGTTAGTCACAATTTTTGTTTATAAGATGTTGCCGTCGGTTTTAGTGGACTGTATAGGTTGTAACGATACAAAACGGGGTGACCTTTTGGTGACCCGTTATATTCTCTCGTTACCACCATCGTACGCCACAGAACCGCCGCGCGCTCTTACGGACAACATAAACTATTACAAAACGTGCGCACACCTAATGCCTCACCGCAACACAGATAGCGCGGAAAAGCACACTGTCTTAAACGACACCCCGCCCTTCAGGAAAAATGATTTCCCCAAGAAACCCCATACATTAGAACCCAACTGTTTGTATATTCAGAATCAACCGATTCTGAACTATCGAGTAGTATTATTTAATTGTTTTTAATACAAACGGAAACAGACGTAAGCACAAACACTGCAACAGCCAATTTACGTATGAAGATACGGCTAGCACCATCATAAGTAGAAGCCAGTATTCATTAGCAAGACCACCTTCGTCCCCGCCGAGTGCGGAGTAGTATAAACACAATCATCACAAGATATTCAGAGTACCGAATATTTATTTCAAATCACCGAAAGTTTCAAATTATCGAAGATTTTTAAATATCAAGAGGTTACAGTATATGATTATATTTTGTTTATTACCTGAGTCCACTATTGCCTCATATGACTTTTCCAAAATAATACGACACATAGGATCCATAGCATGGGCTTGTTTATAATGAACTCCAAAAAATGCTGCATCGAACTTATTTACTTGATTTAGTTTACCAATCCGCTTAGGGATTTCCGGGTGTTCTAAAATAATATAGTTATTTTAAA
This sequence comes from Schizaphis graminum, assembly GCA_020882235.1. NCBI lineage: Eukaryota > Metazoa > Arthropoda > Insecta > Hemiptera > Aphididae > Schizaphis > Schizaphis graminum. Next base: position 66,967,951 of record CM037032.1, read on the forward strand.
TACATCGAGAATAAGTATATACTTATAATCTTAATTTATAACGTAAACAATATTCAATTTTTTTTTACCAATTGTCCATCTTCTGTTATCATCTGATAACAAGTCAACTTTATTAAAAAGTTTGTCTGCTAAATCTGAAAGACCGTCCGAGTTTGGAAAAGATCCGGAAAACCCTGATATTACAATTTCATCTCCAGGATCACATTTCACCAAACGGCGGCCGGCCTTCAATGCTATCTCCCTATCAGTTTTAATCTTAAGTTCGATGGCTCGTTGTCTCGACATATTGGTTTACCTAAAAGTAGAGAATTATTGTTATTAGCACCTAATCACCAAAAACATAATGAATACACCTAAGTATTCAGAAAAAAAACATTTGTTTGATGTTAAAACACATGTTTATTCATTAAATTAATAGATCACAGGATGTGCCATTGATTTGCATATCGTGCGATCACAACATATAGCTATTTGTATAGGCTCGTATATAGTCGTTTAAGGTCTTAAGGTCATAGATCATTTAATCAACAGACGAATAATTTATGTTTTTTTATAGGTGATGATTCGTATCCGATGTTATGAAACATAACATAATCTTATAATATGCATTGAAATTATTTAAATCGGGAATTTATTTTCTTACATTATAATTATAGAAGTTTATATACAGTGTGATGAATTCTAAGTAAAATAGTAATAACAATTGAAAAATAGAAAACAAAAAAAACACATGGAATGATAATTTAAAGGAAAACCCAAATCGTTGGATGATAGGTGCCTATATTCTATACACTTACAGGAAGTGTGGTTAATAATGATTTCAATATAAAATCAAAAACAATAAGAATCAAAATTAATTTTATATTTGCATTGGCACGCCCATCTATGAGCTATTATTGTTATTATATTTTATTATACTCATAGCTGGTAGATAATCGGTAGCATCTACCATCTGGTACCCATTCTGCGTGTTTATGAACTATCTACTTTTAGTCCTTTTTTAAGATTTAAATTAATAATAATAAAACAATACATGGGAAATTATTACTTATACTAAAATGTTATATAATATTTATAATATTATGTTTATGTATTATTTGATTAAATTGTATAGATTTTTACTAAAATACGACTATCTAAATATTTTTAAAAGTAAAATAAAAGGATTTGAACCATTTTATAGGTAGTAACATATATATTATTTTTTTATGCACATTGAGAATTTAAAAACTACATATTGAAAACTTTAATAGTAAGTTAGGTATAAAACCATTAGCAGGTAAAAATTAAATTAAATATGTTCGCGCCACCGTTGCGACCGATAATCAATTAATTATATATATGGTGACCAGGTGTATTCTTTTTCGTAGGATAGTACTCTTTTTTAAAGCGTGTCCTAGTGTCCTTAACCTTAACAATAGTGTTAGTATAGTACTTGAGTACTATTGTACTCTTTTTTAAATTATTATGAGCTAATACATGTTTATGTGTTTTTACTATTTTTTATGATTAGATTATTAATTTATATTTTATGGTTCGACCTAAAGCATTCTTATTGGTCGGTAGCACGATTTAAAATTTACTAAATCGTAGGTATATATTTAAGTTTTACACTTGGTACTTTTATCTTTAGAAATAATTTATACTTAAGTTTAAGTTTACTTTAAATTCTTCAATATCAAAGTATTTTCATCATAAAGACACTGACACACACTAAATGAGTTAACATCATTGATTTTTATAATTGATAATAACATTGATTTTAGAATATAGATAAGCGGTGCTGTACAAAGATGAGGCAACCAGTTATAAGACGTCAGCCGCTATGGAGCACTGCAGGCGACTAGACGTCCAGGAGGGTACCCATAGATATTAAACTAATGGATGCGGCATAACACAAAAATCTGTAAGCTAACATAATATCTTATCAATAGATTGTACATATTATGTTTTCTCTCTCTTACAAGAGTTAAGAGTTTTAGTTTTTACTTTCCTTGTCACACAGAAGATATGTGCAAGTGAGAACCATCGTTTCTCTCTCCGTTATGTTGGCCTAAACTGTGTATGTAGATTGTAGAATGTATAAAGGAATGCCGTAATAAAATATAGCCCCCCCGTTGTCAATAAATTAATACTCCGCTAGTGACGTCTAACCCATTAACATAATATTATGTCAATGGTCAACCACTCATGCCATTCCCATCTATGATGAGGTACCCTCATAGATATCAAACATATGGATACGGCATTCCTTTATACATTCTACATACACTGTTTAGGCCAACATACCGGAAAGAGAAACGGGGGGCTATATTTTGTTCGAAAATATTTTGTCGGAACTGTATTTTGTCTAAAAGTGGTTTGTCGGAACCGTATTTTATCGGAACTTAATTTTGTTGAAAAAATAATGTAACGGAAAGTATTTTGTCAGAATCGTATTTTGTTGGAAAAATAATTCGTCTTAAAATATTTTTTCGGAACCGTATGTTGTAAAAATACTTCGTCGGAAAATTATTTTTCTGAAAAATAATTTGTCCGAAAATATTTTGTCGGAACTGTATTTTTTCTGAAAAGTATTTCATTATAATTATACGAGCATATACCAGAGATCCAGCAGTGTGACCAATTTTTCTTCTACTGGCATTTCTACTCTCTAAGAGTTTTTGCCGCCATTACTACACTTCGCCACCGTCTCTATCTTGAACTGCCTCCCTCCAATTCTCAACTCCAAGGATTTTTAAATCTTCTTCTACTACTTCTATCCATCTTTTTCTCAGTCTACATCTTGGTCTTTTACCTATTGCCTTCCATTCCAATGTCACTCTAACTACTTCATTCTCTCGTCTTCTCATTATGTGTCCTAACCATTGTATCCTTTGGCTTTTAATGAAGCTTGTTACTGTTGTTAGTTCCAACATATCGTACAGCTCTCTGTTGTACCTCCTCCGCCAATTTCCCGTTGTTTCGTCAAAGACAGGTCCACATATTTTCCTCCATATTCTGTATTCAAAAGTCCTCAGTTTTCTCTCTGTTTATTTAGTTGTCGTCCAAGCTTCACAACCATACGTTAGCTTCGGTCTTATAATGGCTACGTATAGTCTTGCTTTCGTTTTCCTTGATAAGATTTTGGACATGAAAAATTTTGTCTGTGCATAGAACGTTCTCTGAGCTTTGTTTATCCGAATACTTATTTCCTTTGACCAGTCATTCTTTGTACTTAATGTAGCTCCCAAATATTTTAAATCGCTAACTTTTTCATAGGGTAAATTCTCCGACTCATTAGGGTCCTCCCCACTCTCAATTAGTTCCATTATCTTTGTTTTCTCAGTGTTAATTTCAAGACCTATTGTTTTCGCTGCTTCTTCTAACACTCTGACTGCGTTGGCTGTGTCTGGAAGCGAATCCCCTATTATGTCTAAATCATCAGCGAAGCCGAGAATCTGTATCTTATTCTGACCGATTAGTAGGCCACCTTCAGTGTCCTGTAGTACCTTCTCTAGAGCAAGATTGAAGAGTACTGGAGACAGGGCATCTCCCTGCTTTAATCCGGTTTCCACTGTAAAGGTTTCTGATGTTACATTTTGTGTTCTCACTCTATATTTCGTATTTTTCATACACATTTTAGTTAGAACTATTAATTTTTTTGGGAAACCGAACTCGTACATAATGTTGTAGAGGCTCTCTCTATGGATACTATCATAGGCTTTTTTGAAATCTATGAATAGTTACCACATATTCTGCCGATATTCGTACCTCTTTTCAATTATTTGGCCTATTACGGATAATTGTTCTGTGGTTGAACGTCCTTTTCGGAAACCGCGTTGGTATTAACCTAAACAGTTCTCCACATAAGGGACCATGCGATTAAGTAAAATTCTAGAAAAGACCTTGTACGCAGAGTTCAAGAGAGATATCCCTCTATAATTGTCACATTTTCTCTTGTCTCCTTTTTTGTACAATGGTATGATGATTGCCTCATTTCAGCTATCCGGTACCCGTTCTTCCATCCATATTTGCTGACACAGTCTGTATATTACTACATGTAGCTCCTCACCTCCATATTTAATGAGTTCTGCTGGAATATTATCCGTACCTGGAGCTTTCCAATTTTTCAGGCCAATTATAAAACTTTTTACTTCATCTAGACTAACATCCTCTACATAGGGCTCCGGTCTTTCATATTCGACATGTGTTACAGGCTGGGCTGGCATCTTACCATTTAGTAGTTTTTCAAAATAACCTTTCCATCTCTCAGCTCTTGACTCTAGCTCCATTAACATTTGTTCGTCTTGGTCTCTGATTGCATTCCATATAGGGTTGAATTGTTTATACTATTTGATGACTCTAAAAAAATTTCTAGTTCTTCCCTGTGTATGATCGTTCTCTGCGGTATGAAGTATGTTGTTAAAGAATTTTCTTTTTTCCCTTTGAAGGGCGCTTTTGCGATTTTACGTTCCCGAATGAAAGCTTCTTTAATTGTTGGAGTGTTGTTCTTAATAATGTCATCCCTCGCTTTGCGGCGCTTATCTATAGCAGTTCTACACACATCATTATACCAAGTATTTCTTGACCTTTTTAGCTTGCTAATGCTAGTGTCCGCTGCTTTTTTGACAGCATTACTCACTTTTTCCCAATCCAGGTCTACATCTATTTCTATTTGTATGTTATCCTCTTTAAGCTTCTTCCTTACTTCGTTCTCATAATTTTTCCTCACGGTTTCATCTCTTAGTAACTCTAGATTGAATTTAGCTCTTTTGTCTTGTTTCAATCTCGATTGGCTTTTTAACTTTGATCTAAGTTTGGCAATCACTAAGTAATGATCCGTGTCGCAGTCGGCCCCTCTGTGGCTTCTTACATCGTGGATAATACTACAGTATCTAGTCTGTATGAGAATGTGATCGATTTGGTTCAGGGTTTCTTCATCCGGTGACCTCCATGTGGCTTTGTGAATATTTTTATGTGGAAACGTGGTACTACTAACAGTCAACCCATTTGATGTTGCAAACGCTATCAATCACTGATCATTGTCATTGCTATTGCGATGAAAACTTTCCTTCCCTATACAAGGGAAGTACTGTGATTCCCGTCCGCATTTTGCATTGAAGTCACCTATTACAATCCTTATCATGTTCCCAGTGATACCCTAATATGTTTCAGTCAGTTCGTCGTAGAAGCTATCTTTCATATTGTCATATTTTACTTCTGTTGGTGCGTGGCCATTTATTATACAGATACAAATACGGCTAGTGTTGATGGTTAAAGTTGATATCCGTTCGGATACTGGATTAAACTCCTTAATGTACGGTACTAATGTCCTATGAACTGCAAAGCCGTTACAGAAGTGATGTGTATTCTCCATTCCAGAGAAGAAAATCGTGTACTCACCTATCGTTAGTTGTAGGGTTCTAAAATTTCATGAAATTTATTTTTGTGAAATATTTCATGAAATATTTCATTTTAATGAAAAATTAAATAAAATGTTTTTTTTTTAAATTGTAGTAAGAAATACAGTTAATTTTTACTTAGTAAGGTAGATATTTATTGCCTTTGTGTATAAGTATAATATACCTATATGGCTATACAATATGGCTATAAAAACACACAGAACTACACAAGTCACACGCAAATACTGAAATACCCAATGGCCAATGGTGTTATTGAATATGCAGTATAGCGGTATTTCTATTTCCGTTATTGGCGAAGAAAATGTAGATATTATCATGATTTTATTAATACAATATTCTATGTTTATACTTCATTAGCTGATATTGTCATATGGATGATAAATATGAAATCAGTGTGACAATATAATTATGACTTTATTATGGACATACCAAAAAACACAAAATTTTGAAAAAAAAATATTTTTCAATATTTCATTGAAATATTTCAGGGAGGGTGAAAGTTTCAATTTTGAAATATTTCAAAGTGAAAATTTCATGTGAAATATTTCATACTCATAACCCTAGTTAGTTGTCCTACTCCCAACCATATTATTTCTTGTATGGCTGCTACTTTAATGTTGTAAATGTTAAGGACATCAACTAAATTTTGACTTGCACCTGTTTTATACAAGCTTGTCATATTCCATGTCGCAATCTTAAAATCAGCATTCCGTTTCCAAAAACCAGTCTTGAATCCGTGTAATCTTGTCCCAGGCTTAGGTGTAGCTGGTTTCATAACAAGGTTCTTTTACTAGGCAGGGTTGTTAGCTCTGCGCTTAACCCCCACCTTGAGGACCAGTCTACCCCAACCAATTAAGGTCAGGGTAGGGCTACTGAAGTGTACTTATAGAAGTGCACTGGGTGATGGGAGCGCCACTTTCCCTACGCCAAAAGTGTGACCAATACGAAATAATTTACAGTGATGCCGTGCTAGCAGCACTCGTCACTACGCTCCGCAAATCGAAAATATCCCTCGAATTGTTATGCAACACCACCTCAAGTTGGTCACAATGTAACCACAAGGTAATCATCATATAACCACTTTTGTAGGCTCAAATACGGTACCGATAAAATACGTTTCTGACAAAATATTTTCCGAAAAAATAAATTCCGACAAAATTCAATTCCAAAAAAAAATTCCTTTAAAATACTGTACCAGTAAAATATTTTTCTGAAAAAAAATATTCTGATTAAAAATTTTTCCAACAAAATACGATTCCGAACAAATACGGTACCGACAGAATATGGTTACGACAAAATATTTTTCCGACAAAATACGGTTCCGACAAAATACGGTTCCGACAAAATATTTTCCAATATTTTCCATTTATTTTTACGCGCCCTTTTGACAACGTATCTATAGTATCTACTCTACTGCCGTAGTACTGCGGCCACTGGCGGTGTGGAATTGTTTTTGCCTTTTCGGCGGTTGTATGAAACCGCTAATTTAGCTCCGTTCAGCCACATGATGGTACATTGCTACATAATTTTAAAAATATAATACATCATGTTACACGTTACAATACATTTTAACAAATTTCATTAAAAAAAAAACAGAATACACGCACATCCTAGTCAGTACCGGATTGGAACCCAGAAATTAACCGAGCACAATTATTTTACTGGCCCAGTTAATTTAGCTAAATATTTTAGCAAGCGGCTCATGTGTCTTAATAATCTTGCGGCCCACTGCGCTCAGCGCGGTAGCTCGCCGGTCCAATCCGGGCCTGATCCCAGATATTGTGAACGTGACTATTTTTCACTTTTATTATAATATAATATATAACAGAAGATGTTAAATCCATGAGTGTTTTTCAGCAAATTTTACACTAATTCACTTTTAATATCGATTGGCCACAGTTGAGTTAATTACTAATTTTTTATAAGAAATCTATAAAAAAAAAAAAATATTCATAACTAGGTGTTTACTGTTTATAAATAGTAAACTTAAGGAGCTTCGCTAAAGCTGTCAATTTGAGCTCAAAAGACGTAAAGTTTTGACAATATTAAAGTTAGTTTAAGATGTCCGATTTTGATACTGAAAAAAATTCTGAACTTAGCAGAAAATTGTCTATAAATCATACGGAATACTTTGTAAATTTAAGTCTTATATTCTAATGAAGTGGTTATAAAACCTTAAAAATATGAATTTTTTCAAATTGTAATATTAAATTTAAAATTAAAATTAAAACCAGAATGTTTCGTACGATCTACAGAGATTTTTCTGCTGAATTTAAATATTTTTCAGAATTAAGATCAGACAACTTTAACTAACTTTAATTGTGTCAAATCAATAAGTAAGTTATCATAAAATTCGTATATTAGTTAATTTTTATTGTTACATATTACATATTTTATGTTACATATATTGTACTGTTTTTTTATCAATAACCCTTAAAATAAAATAATTAAAATGGTTTTTACCATAAAATGAATTGTAGTTCTTAAAAGGCATCATAACTGCTGTTAGTCTGTATGCAATAAGCCTGAAAAACAGCAGGCTGTTTGGAAAAATAATAAGTAGGTAGTTCGCAAATGGGCTATCCCATTACAAAGAGCCTAGTTTTTTTGCAAAAAAACTGATTTTCCATATGGCCTACGACATATATATATAATTAGTTATTTTTCGATAAAAGTATATATTATATAAAACAAAAATTACAATATCACTCTGATAAACGATATGTGATATATATATATATATATATACGATATTATGTTAAAATAAGAGTATTTAACAACGCTATTTTGTTATGAATTAATTTTATGTTAATAATACTAGTTTGTCGACTTAAATATCATGATCGTCCTAGTAAGGTGCCCGTTGCAGAGAGACCAGACATTTAAACACGTTCAAGTGTTTTTTTTTCTACGTCGTAAGACGTAATGATAAAGAATTAAAAGAAGTAGACGAATACACGATAAGTTGGATTTAACATTCGTATATTATATTATATTACACATTAAGTATTAAGAAAACAAAATTTAACAAAACAATGAAATCGCGTTGCGGCGTTGAAACAAATTGTCATTGTAATCTCGACTAAAGGTCGTGTCACGTGTTAAGCTACAAAAATCATGTTCGGCCTTCGTACGGCTTCACATTGACGCGGACGCGGTTGCCGTTGTACAGCGTAATTGGACCAGCGTCGAGCGCGGCCTCCACGCCCTCGGGTCCACTGAACTTGACGAACGCGTAGTTGGCCAGTCTGCGGCCGGGACGATTGTGACCGCCTGCCATGACGCGCACGCTCACCACTTCGCCGTACTCTGAAAACTTCCTCCAAATATCCTTGTCCGTGGTGGCGGCCGTCAAGCAGCCGACAAAAAGTTGATACTCCTCATCGGTCGACGACTGTTGGCTACGTCCGTCGGCTGTCTGCTGCGCGGTCTGGGCGACGCACGCGTACTGCACGACGGACGCGACCACGACGAACGACCAGGGAGCACTAAACTTGACCACGAACGACTGGACGAACCGATCCGATGTGGCCATCACAAGCAATTGCCCTGATGCGCCGCACCGGATCGTGTTCGCCGATTCGACGATCGGCTGCCCGCGACTCCCGTGGTCCCTGTCCGCCGTCGCCGAGGTCCTGAAAAACTGCCGCAACTGCGGTCGGCCCGTGACCACCGTCCGCCTGCCGTCCGCGTGCACGGCACAATACTGCGCGTGCTCAGCGTACAGCCGCCACATGTGTTCCGGCGCGTTGTACAGCGTTCCGTAATACTCTCGGACAAACTCGTTGCCGATATCGGCGTCGATACCATGAATCGTGGAAGTAGGTCCGTCCGTTTCGGTCAGTCCGGTGGAAGCTGGTCCGTCCGTTTCGGATAGTCCGATGGAAGCAGGTCCGTCCGTTTCGGTCAGTCCGATGGAAGCAGGTCCGTCCGTTTCGGTCAGTCCGGTGGAAGTAGGTCCGTCCGTTTCGGTCAGTCCGATGGAAGCAGGTCCGTCCGTTTCGGTCAGTCCGGTGGAAGCTGGTCCGTCCGTTTCGGATAGTCCGATGGAAGCAGGTCCGTCCGTTTTGGATAGTCCGATGGAAACAGGTCCGTCCGTTTCGGATAGTCCGATAGAAGCAGGTCTGTCCGTTTCGGATAGTCTGATGGAAGCAGGTCCGTCGGTTTCGGTCAGTCCGGTGGAAGCTGGTCCGTCCGTTTCGGATGCCTCGGCATTTCGTACGGGGACGCCGCCCTCCCGAAATCGATGACGTTCGTCATCCGGTACAGGTTTCACCGTTTTCATCGATTTCCATGCTGATTCTATTATATACACAATTAATAAGCTCATGATAAATGTTTTAAATGTTTACTGTCGTGACCGGTAAAGCGCGTTTGATTGAATGACCAAAATTGTCAACCGCCGTATAACAATTATAATTGTCTGATTATTGAAACGCATAGTAACGCACTAACGCTACGAAAAAATTATACTAGCCAGCAATTATTTTTTCGCGAATCCACATTTAGAACAATATTATAGCATTCCTTACTGCCGTTTGCGAGCTATTTGACTTGATTCGCCGCAATTTATTATAATACGTTTCAATTGAACAGACGAAAATAATTTTATTCGTAATTATTCTTTGTATAATAATATATAAGTCAACATTTTAATATTATAAAAACAAAAATTACTCATCGATTAATTAGTAGAAAAGCTTTTGCTATAGCTGTCCCCATGCACTTTGTCGACCATATTAAAGGGCAGTGGTCGTTTGGGCGAAGGTAATAATTTTGACCAAAAAAATAATAGTCGTTCAGAGCGAGTCAAATTATTTCCACCTATATATGCGAGGTAAAAACCTGGTAACAGATACCCATACAAATAAAAGAAAACGGAAGAATATTGAAGTTATACTGTAAAGTACATTTGTGAATTATGTTGATAATATACTGGGACACTGGGTATATTTTTTGATTATTTATTTATAAATATAACATATTATACGTATACCTAATGACAGTGCCTGATTGGAACCCAGAAACTTACCCAGCACAATAATTTTACTGGCCCAGTAAATTTAGTTAAATATTTTAGCAAGCGGCCCATGTATTATAATAATCTTGCGGCCCACCGCGCTAAGCGCGGTAGCTCGCCGGTCCAATCCGGGCCTGATCCTAGTATACGAGTATATACCTATAGTTATGAAAATAGTCACATTTTAATAATTTATAAATTAATAAAAATATCAATATTACTTTAAAAAAAAAGTTATAACACATGGAAATAAAACATTATAGTATGTAAGTAGGTATGTAAGAAAGTTTTTTAAAGGAGATTTAAAATTTTTAACTTAGTAATTTTAGATTGGTGAGTTGTGGTTGAAAATAATTTAGGTTTTTTAAAAATTTTACAAATTAAGAATTTTTCTAATATAAAAATATGATGTTCTGCACATGTAATAATATTCTTCATTTATCCATCTGGATATCAATTCGTCAAGCTTATAAATATATAAAAAAGTGGGTAAGTAGGTATAGCTCTGCTGTACATTAGGGGGTGGGGTGGACCTCGGACTAGGGTAGGTTAAATTTGAATACAATGATATGTATCATTGTATACGAAAAACGATTCTGAACGGAGATGATTTGTCAGTTTAGAATATATTATATTTAAATATTGTCGTATATTCTATTTTGAAACTAATTCAAACATTTAAGTATAAGTTTCAAGATCCTTCGTTTGGTAATTTTTTTAAAAATACATGTATTTTTGATTTCAAATTAAAATTAAAACTTTAAACACTCGTAAAATTTTTTAAATTGAATAATCTTCAAACTTTTTTATAATTATTCTGAGCTTAACTTATGGACAACATAGTATTAAATTTTTAATTCTTAGCATTTGATAGTAAATTATTTACAAATTTTTAACTACCAAATAGTTAAAAAAAAAAAGCGGGTAAGTGAGTATCGTTCTGCTGTACATTAGGGGGTGGGGTGGACCTCGGTCTAAGGTAGGTTAAATTTGAATGCAATGATAGGTATCATTGTATACGAAAAACGATTCTGAACGGAGATGATTTGTCAGTCTAGGATATATAATACTTAAATATTGTAATATATTCTACTTTGAAACTAATTCAAACATTTAAGTAAAAGTTTCAAGATCTTACGTTTAGTAATTTTTTAAAAATAACAAAAATCGAAAATTATTTATTAGTAAAAAGTTATTTTATACGTGTATTTTTAATTTCAAATTAAAATTAAAACTTTAAACACTCGTAAAATTTTTTAAATTGAACAATCCTCAAACTTTTTTATAATTATTCTAAGCTTAACTTATGGACAGCATAGTATTAAATTTTCAATTCTTAGCTTTTGATAGAAAAATATTTATAAATTTTTAACTACCAAATAGTGAAAAATATTCATGATTTTTACGAATTTTTGTCAATATTAGAACTTCAAATGCTAATAAAAAAAAATTGTGCCTATGTATTTTTATAATTTTTGAATGAGAGTTAGAACAAGTTATGTGGACCCTTCAATTAAATTTTCAAGTAATTTGTCCCAGCTTAATTTTTTTTATCAACATTTATAAAAAAAAAATAAAAAAAAATTGAAAATTTCAATTGTCTATAAATAGCTCAAAAAAAGTCAAAATGTTTTGAAAATAAAATCACGTAAATAAAATGACAATCTAAATAACTGGTAAAATTTTCAAGTATTTACGACTTATACTATTTGAATAACAACAAATATCAAAAATCGTTTGAAGCTAAACCGTTATTTAACGCGGTTTTGTAAAAATTTAAATTTCAAACATTCATAAAAATTTTTTGTTTTAGTCCGGTAGAGTTTTTTTTGCAGATAGTTGAAGAAAATTTTATGGAGAACCTTGTACCAAATTTTCAAATCTTAGTTATAAAAGAAAAAATTTTTACGATTTTTTAACCACAAAATTACTTGCCAATTTTCGCAATTTTGACATATTTCGTATAAATTCGAACTTTAAGCACTCATAAAAAAAAATTGTGACTAACGATTTCGGATTTTTTTTTATAACTTTAAGAACAACTTATAAGAAACCTTGTATTAAATTTTCAAGATTTTCTGGCCGGCCAAAAAATTTTATCGTTATTTTAAAAAAAAATACTTAAAAAAATTGAAAATTTCAACTGTCTATAAATAGCTCAAAAAAAGTCAAAATTCTTTGAAAATTTAACTGTGTATGGAGAACGCTAATATAAATATTTTGTGAAAATTTCAAGTGTTTACATCGATTAGTTTTTGAGTTATAGCAAAATAAATAATTCGATTTTGTCGAAAACTGGTTTTGCGTAAAAATTCCCGTTTTTCTGTCATTTTTTTTTTGTTTTTCTCGATTTTTTTGAAAACTGTTGGAAAATGTTTACTTTTCACCTCTATAATGCACCAAGGATATCCACTTTGCCATCGGAAACCACCCCCAAAGTTTGAAATTGAAGCATTATTTCGACTAGTTATGCTGTACACAGACACAAAAACAAAAAAACAAAAAAAAAAAAAAAAAAACACACATCATTGTAAAATCAATACATTCATCACTCCGTTCAGAATCTAAAATATTCATGATTTTGACGAATTTTTGTCAATATTTGAACTTCAAATACTAATAAAAAAAATTGTGCCTATGTATTTTTATAATTGTTGAATTAGAGTTATGTGGACCCTTCAATTAAATTTTCAAGTAATTTGTCCCAGCTAAATTTTTTTTATCAACATTTATAAAAAAAAAAATAAAAAAAAATTGATTATTACAAATGCCTATAAATAGCTCAAAAAAGCCAAAATATTTTGAAAATCAAATCACGTAAAGAAAATGGCAATCTTAATAACTGGTAAAATTTTCAAGTATTAACGACTAATACTATTTGAATAACAACAAATATCAAAAATCGTTTTAGGCTAAACTGTTATTTAACGCGGTTTTATAAAAATTTAAATTTCAAACGCTCCTAAAAAAATTTTGTCTTAGTCCGGTAGAATTTTTTTTACAGATAGTTGAAGTTGAAGAAAAATTTATGGAGAACTTTGTACCAAATTTTCAAAACTTAGTTATAAAAGAAAAAATTTTTACGATTTTTCAACCACAAAATTACTTGCAAATTTTCGCAATTTTGACATATTTCGTATAAATTTAAACTTTAAGCACTTATAAAAAAAAAATTGTGAGTAACGATTTCGGATTTTTTTTTATTACTTTAAGAACAACGTATAAGAAACCTTGTATTAAATTTTCAAGATTTTCTGGCCGGCCAAAAAAATTTATCGTTATTTTATCAAGTATTTACAATGATTAGTTTTTGAATTACAACCATATAAAAAAATCGATTTGGTCGAAAACTAGTTTTACATAAAAATTCCCGTTTTTCTGTCACTTTTTTTTGTTTTTCTCGTTTTTTTTTAAAACTATTGGAAAATGTTTACTTTTCACCTCTATAATGCACCAAGGATATCTACTTTGCCATCGGAAACCACCCCCAAAGTTTGAAATTGAAGCATTATTTCGACTTGTTATGCTGTACACAGACACAAAAAAAAAAACCACACATCATTGTAAAATCAATACATTCATCACTCCGTTCAAAATCTAAAATTTTCGATTTAATCTTTTTAGTGTGTTGAATTTTAGATTCTGAACGGAGTGATGAATGTATTGATTTTACAATGATGTGTGTTTTTTTTTTTTTTTTTTTTGTTTTTTTTTGTGTCTGTGTACAGCATAACTAGTCGAAATAATGCTTCGATTTCAAACTTTGGGGGTGGTTTCCAATGGCAAAGTGGATATCCTTGGTGCATTATAGAAGTGAAAAGTAAACATTTTCCAACAGTTTTCAAAAAAATCGAGAAAAACAAAAAAAAAATTACAGAAAAACGGGAATTTTTACGCAAAACCAGTTTTCGACAAAATCGAATTTTTTATTTTGCTATAACTCAAAAACTGATTGATGTAAACACTTGAAATTTTCACAAAATATTTATATTAGCGTTCTCCATACACAGTTAAATTTTCAAAGAATTTTGACTTTTTTTGAGCTATTTATAGACAGTTGAAATTTTCAATTTTTCTAAGTATTTTTTTTTTAAATAACGATAAAAATTTTTTGGCCGGCCAGAAAATCTTGAAAATTTAATACAAGGTTTCTTATAAGTTGTTCTTAAAGTTATAAAAAAAAATCCGAAATCACAGTTTTTTTTTATAAGTGCTTAAAGTTCGAATTTATACGAAATATGTCAAAATTGCGAAAATTGGCAAGTAATTTTGTGGTTAAAAAATCGTAAAAATTTTTTCTTTTATAACTAAGATTTGAAAATTTGGTACAAGGTTCTCCATAAAATTTTCTTCAACTATCTGCAAAAAAAACTCTACCGGACTAAAACAAAAAATTTTTATGAGTGATTGAAATATAAATTTTTACAAAACGGCGTTAAATAACGGTTTAGCCTCGAACGATTTTTAATATTTGTTGTTATTCAAATAGTATAAGTCGTAAATACTTGAAAATTTTACCAGTTATTTAGATTGCCATTTACTTTACGTTATTTGATTTTCGAAATATTTTGACTTTTTTTGAGCTATTTATAGACAATTGAAATTTTCAATTTTTTTTTATTTTTTTTTTATAAATGTTGATAAAAATAATTTAGCTGGGACAAATTACTTGAAAATTTAATTGAAGGGTCTACATAACTTGTTCTAACTCTCATTCAAAAATTATAAAAATACATAGGCACAATTTTTTTTTATTAGCATTTGAAGTTCAAATATTGACAAAAATTCGTCAAAATCATGAATATTTTTCACTATTTGGTAGTTAAAAATTTATAAATATTTTTCTATCAAAAGCTAAGAATTGAAAATTTAATACTATGCTGTCCATAAGTTAAGCATAGAAAAATTATAAAAAAGTTTGAGGATTGTTCAATTTAAAAAATTTTACGTGTGTTTAAAGTTTTAATTTTAATTTGAAATCAAAAATACACGTGTAAAATAACGTTATACTACTAAATAATTTTCGATTTTTGTATTTTTAAAAAATTACCAAACGTAGGATCTTGAGACTTTGACTTAAATGTTTGAATTTGTTTCAAAATATAATATATGACAATAGGTATTTAAATATAATATATCCTAGTGTTGAATATGAAATCAATGCAGTAATTCACGTTTCCGATTATTTCTCAATTTATATTTTATTTTACTATAAACGAAAGCCCACGCGTTTAAGGGCAAGTGTGGACTGTATGTTCGACGATTGAACGGTGACTGTCCGTTATCGGCGGCGGTCGGTACCTCCACATATAGATATCACAATGATGTTATCTTATTTTAAACTGTCGATGATTATGCGACAGATATCCATCGGAATAGGATCGAACATACCGCCCACCTTGAAATCACACATTGTGCTGTTTCAATACAAAGAATACAATTTTACATGATAATAATAATAATAATAATAAAAACATAATATAATAATAACTCTCAACCTTTACGCGTGGACTGGTACACAAAAATGTTAACATTTGTATAATTACAACATCGATAGATAATAAATATAAATATTCACAGTAAAGATATAAATTTAAATTTTACAAACAATTAATAAATAATTAAGTAATTAAACGATTAAAGGTTAAACAATATATATATAATTTGAATCTGAATAAGTATATAAAAAATAAATGATAAATATTACGATTGTGGACCAGGTCACGTCAACTTAACATTGCCCTCGAAAGGTAAAGGACACAGTATTCTTACCGCACGTTTGAAAAGACCTTCGCTAGTACGGACGGTGGCTACTCGTATGACTCCATCTGAATCCTTGTGATGGGTGTCTACGACTCGACCAATCTTCCAATGTAGTGGAGGGTGTTTGTCATCGCGGAGCAGAACAATGGTATTAGTGGAGAGAGGGGGACCCTTCGAATGACACCATTTGTCCCGTACTTGTAATTGATTAAGATACTCGTGCTTCCAACGTCGCCAAAGTTGTTGTGTGAGCTGAGTTACCCTTTTCCACCTTGTCAATCTGTTCGGGGGCGTCGTAGATACATCACGTTCGGGTAATGCGGATAAATTATCACCAATCAAAAAATGGCTGGGTGTGAGAACAGTGAGATCTGTAGGATCGGTGGATATCGGAGTGAGGGGACGGGAATTTAAGATCGCCTCTACGCGTACAAGCACAGTATATAGCTCTTCATATGTTAGAGCCGCGTTGCCTAATGTTTTATATAAGTGCGATTTAACGGACTTAACTGAGGCTTCCCAAAGTCCACCAAAATGGGGCGACCGGGGCGGAATAAAATGCCAGTTTACGCCGATCTTGTTAAGTGCGTTTTGCATTTTATTTTGATGATCAACAGACAAAAATAGCTGTTTCAACCCTTGTAAGTGTCGATTAGCGCCGACAAAATTTGTGGCATTATCGGAGTATATATCGCTACAAACACCACGTCGATCAAAAAATCGGTTAAGCGCGTTTAAAAAGGCTTCCGTAGTTAAATCACCCACTAATTCGATATGAATAGCCTTAGTCACAAAACACACCCACACGCAAATATATGCCTTATTAGTTGCCGCCTTGCGACGTAAACTCGATTTCACGTATACAGGTCCGGCAAAGTCTACACCACATTTTGCAAAGGCTCTAGCAGGTTCCACACGATCCTTAGGTAGATCGCCCATGATTGGTTGAACGACTATTGGCTAGTACTTGAAACATTTTACACAACGCTGAACAACCGCTCTGGCAATATTGCGTCCGTTCAAAGGCCAATACCTAAGACGTATACGGGCTAATATCGATTGCGGTCCGCCGTGCATAGACTTGTCGTGTTCGTTGGAAAATATTAAACGCGTAAACGGACTGTTAGCTGGTAGTAATACGGGGTGTTTTTGGAAAATGTCTAGTGTACTTGAATTTTTTAGCCTACCACCCACGCGAATGACGTGATTTTCATCTAAAAACGGTTTAAGACGTATTAATGGACTATTATTTTTTATTGGTAACGACTTCGCTAAGCATTTTAATTCATTGTGCCATGCGTTCGATTGTACCAATTTAACTATGGCAGTAGTAGCATATTCCAGTTCGTCGAAAAGAAGATTTCCACTAACCTTCTCGGAGTTCGGCTTTGCATTATTTTTGAATCGCAAACAATAGGCGATAACTCTTACTAGCTTGGACAGTGTAGAATATTTATTCAAAAATGAAGTATCACGTGTGGTCAACATAATTATTTTAGTTACGGGTCTTTCTTCTAAAATATTATCGTCATCCAAACTGTAATTTGTTTTCGGCCAATCTGATTTTTCGGCTTGTAACCATTCTGGACCGTTCCACCATAATCTTGAGTCGATTATTTGCGATGATGAGCATCCACGAGAAACAATATCCGCGGGATTTTCATTCGTATTTACGTGTTTCCATTGTGATACGGATGATAGCTCTTGTATTTCACTCACCCGATGACCTACGAAAGTTTTCCATCTCGACGACGGTGATGAAATCCAAGCAAGTACGATGGTGGAGTCGGTCCAATAATAAGTTTCATCTACGTGCAATTGTAGACATGGAATATATTTTGCCGATAAACGTGCTAATAATAAAGCTGCTAGTAATTCTAAACGCGGCAGTGTTACGACTTTTAACGGCGCCACTCGTGATTTCGCGCATATCAAACTGGTTTTTATATTTCCGTTATCGTTCGTCGTACGTAAATATAAACACGCGCCATACGCGCTTATAGAGGCATCCGCGAAACCGTGTATTTGTACATTGCATACCTTTCCCGAATTAATTATAAAACGATTAATTGCTAATGAATTTATTTGTTCTAAATCGATTCGATTTTTCCGCCATTCGCAACAAATTTCTGACGGTAGTACCTCGTCCCAATTTATATTCAATTGCCATACTTTTTGCATAATTAATTTTAAACGTACGACAATTGGACTTATCAGGCCTAAAGGATCGAAAACCGAAGCTATTTCTGATAAGACATTACGTTTCGTAATTCGAGAAGTGCTATTGTATGATTCTACCCTATATTGGTAAGAGTCGTTTTCTTGATTCCAAATTAGACCTAATAATTTCGTAACCTTTCCTTCGTAATTATTACTGTTATTATTGCTGTTTTCGTGGACTATGTCTATTTTAGATACGTCGCGTAATAGTTCTGTCACGTTACTGGACCATTTACGTAATTCTAATCCAGCTGTTTTCAATACCGCAATAATGTCGTTTCGTAATTTTAACGTGTTTTCTATCGTGTCCGCACCGGTTAATAAATCGTCCATGTAAAAATCTTGACGGATTGCTCTACATGCGTTAGCGTAATTTTTATGTTCTTCTTCAGCTAGTTTTTGGAGACAGCCGGTGGCTAAAAAGGACGCTGTCAACACTCCGTATGTAATGGTTTTTAGGCGATAAATTTGAATAGGTAGGTCGGGACTGGAACGCCATAAAATCCTTTGGTAGTCTTGATGATGCTGTGCGATCCAGATCTGCCTATACATTTTGATGATGTCCGCTGAAATTACGTATTTATGCGTACGAAACCGGGCCATAATGCATACGAGTTCTTCCTGAATACTAGGACCCTTATATAAAGTGTCATTTAAGCTTACACCTGTGTCAGTTTTGCAAGACGCATCGAATACCACTCTCAGCTTGGTCGTACTACTACTTTCTTTCGTGACCGCATGATGCGGTAAATAATTTTTTTTTATATAAACACTTCGTTCTTCGGCTGTAACAACTTCCATATGTCCAAGTGCTATATATTCATCCATAAATTTTTTATAGTCTTCCTTGAGTTTAGGTTGAGTTTGAAAACGTCTCTCCAACGATAAAAAACGTCGTAACGCGATTTCGTACGATTTTCCTAATATTGACGCTTCGCGAAACGGTAACGATACGATGAATCGACCGTCGTTAGCACGTTTTACGTTTTCATCAAAATGGTTTTTACATGTTTTTTCATCTAAAGAATAAATCTTACATTGTATTTCCTCTAAACGCCAAAATTTCGCTATTTGTTCTTCAAGACTCGTTAATGACGGACTCGTACTACAGTATAACGATATAACGTTGTCGTTGACTTGTGCGCGTTCTTTAGAACTAGATATCGGACCAGCAACAACCCAACCGAAAAGGGTGTTTTGAAACGTAGGGCCGTAATATGTAAGTTTAATTTGATCGGCGCAAATTAATTCGAAAAATATTTCCGAGCCTATAATCATGTCAATTTTATTAGACGTATTAAAGGACGGATCGGCGAGGTCGATGCCCTTAGGTATATTTATATCCGACGCGCTTATCGACGTTGACGGCAGGTAGCTCGTTAATTTAGGCATTACGACGAAATCTAAATACGTCTCGTAATTGCGTAGTCGGGATTTAATTTTTGTAGATACCTGATGAGATACACTGTGATTTGATTGATTTATACCGATAATTGAATACGATATTTTTCTTCTTTTTAGCTGTAAACGTTTAGACATTGATTCGGTAATGAAATTATTCTGTGATCCAGAATCCAGTAAAACGCGACATGGTACTAATTCGTTCGAATTGCTGTAGGCCAATACAACAGCGGTCGACAATAATATTTGATTGTTTACGTCTTGACCCGTAGTATGCGCGACTACACTCGTTGTTTCCGTGGTATTAGCACTATCTCTATTACTCTCGCGTTTATCGACTACGCATTCCGATGTCGATGACATCCCGTTGTTCGTTTTATCGGCCGATGTGTTACGCGATACGATATGTAATAATCCGTTATGTGCACGTAAACATTTCGGACATGGGCGAGCATTACATTTTTCACCGTCGTGTGAACGTAAACAAGTTTTACATAAATTAAGCTCTGTAATCCTTCTTATTCGTTCAATAATCGATAATTTCAAAAACGACGGACACTTATAAATCGTGTGCGACTGTTTACAGTTGTAGCACTTAATTTCTCCTGAGGTGGCAAATGATGTAGATCTTTGTGTATTTTTTTTATATTTCGATTGTTCTTTAATTGTCTTTAAGGTACAAACAAAATTTCCAGCCGATTCGACTGCTTCCAATATCCGGAATCGAGATCAGGGGCGTCATTTGGGGGGATCAGGGTGTGCGGTTGCACCCCTTAATTTTAAAATAGTTTCAATTGGCCTGCACCCTGATGAAATAATGCACGTTTATTATTTATCATTTAAATTACATACATTGGTTTTAAACAAATATTGTGCTATACATTTGTGTATTGTATTTTTATTTTAAATTGATTTTTATTATGTATGTTTATGCATTGATTCGATCCATAATGTATAAAAACAATTGGAAACAGGAAAATGTACATATTTATGTAGTATATCTATTTTATATGGCCTGGTGAAATTTCAAAATGGCCTGCTTGATACCTCGCACACCCGAAAAAAAACCTGAAATGACGCCCCTGATCGAGATTGTAAATATTCAAGTAATTGTTCGGCTGTTACGCTATCTAGTTTATGTGCTTCGCTTTCCCAATGACGTAATGTTACAGTATCTAATTTAGTCGTGATCAAGTGTACGAGTAATGAGCCCCATTGCTTTGGACTTTGACCGAGTGTTTCGAGCGCTTTTATGTGGCCTGATAACACGTCGTTCAATTTACGCAATTGGTGGGAAGATTCCTCATTTATCGGTGTTATATCAAATAAGGCCTTGGTGTGTACCTGTACCAAAATTCTTTTATTATTATATCGTTCGATTAAACTAGCCCAGGCTTTTTGGTAATTATCAGACGTTGTTTGTAGGCATTGTATGCTACGTTCGGCGTCGCCACTAAGTGACGAACGTAGATAAAAGAATCTTTGAATGTCACTTAATGAGTTGTTATTATGCACGATTGCCATATATATATCATAATAAGATGACCATTCCGTATAATTTCCGGAAAATTTAGGAATTTCTAGGGCGGCTAGTTTAATTGGAGGGGGAGCGTGATGACTGTTGTCGGAAGGTGTGACAGAGCGAGAACTATTTCCTATACCAGACGGGTCATCAGTACGATCGGAATGACTAGAATTTATCGTTAAACTTTTCATAAGTTTGTCACATTCTGCCATATTTTTGAAATATAACTCTTCAAATTCTGCTCTATAGTTTTCGCTTTCGTCGTTAATCCCTTTTTCTTTTTCGATTTGCGTTTGAACTTGTTCGAAATCGTCCCAAATTACGTTCATTTTTTCTCTGCGATGTGTGAGTTGTTCTATATCAATATTATCTTTATTATCTTTGATATAAGAACCGAACCTAGTCAATTGACCTTTGAGTTGTCCTCGACGAACGGTGAGAGATATTATTTCAGCCATTATATATGCTAGATGCGATTACACGAGTATTCTAATATGGAAAACCCTGACAACGACTATATATTGAATAAGTACGATTAACCACCAATAATTAATGTACTATTTTACTGTGCTTGTACTATAGCGCGCAAAATCCCAACACCGATTTTTATAAAGGAAATAGAAATTAGGAAGCTCTGACCTGACTTAGCGAATCCAATTCCAACGATGTTGTAGATCACGATTGTAATACACATGCGTACATACTTGTTAACATACGCGGCAATATAACGAGACCAAATAAAAATAAAATAAAACAGTTGAATTTTAACTTGGCGAAAAATAAAACGAAACTTTACGCACTGTTTTTTTATTTTTATTTTACGAGCTTTGAGTACACCGATTCGCGATACATCCGGGTCGATGGACCAAATGTTGAATATGAAATCAATGCAGTAATTCACGTTTCCGATTATTTCTCAATTTATATTTTATTTTACTATAAACGAAAGCCCACGCGTTTAAGGGCAAGTGTGGACTGTATGTTCGACGATTGAACGGTGACTGTCCGTTATCGGCGGCGGTCGGTACCTCCACATATAGATATCACAATGATGTTATCTTATTTTAAACTGTCGATGATTATGCGACAGATATCCATCGGAATAGGATCGAACACCTAGACTGACAAATCATCTCCGTTCAGAATCGTTTTTCGTATACAATGATACCTATCATTGCATTCAAATTTAACCTACTATAGTCCGAGGTCCACCCCACCCCCTAATGTACAGCAAACCAATACTCACTTACCAGCTTTTTTAAAATTTATTTTCAAATATCTCTAAAGCATGATTTATAATATTTTTTAATTTGTCGCCTTAAGTCCCGTATTTTCAATATCTGAATAATTTCTGTAAATTAAAAGTAGGTAATTAATTTTTATCGCTTAAATCTTTTAGATTCTGAACGGAGTGATGAATGTATTGATTTTACAATGATGTGTGTTTTTTTTTTTGTTTTTTTTTTGTGTCTGTGTACAGCATAACTAGTCGAAATAACGCTTCAATTTCGAACTTTGGGGGTGGTTTCCGATGGCAAAGTGGATATCCTTGGTGCATTATAGAGGTGAAAAGTAAACATTTTCCAACAGTTTTCAAAAAAATCGAGAAAAACAAAAAAAAAATGACAGAAAAACGGGAATTTTTACACAAAATCAGTTTTCGACAAAATCGAATTTTTTATTTTGCTAAAACTCAAAAACTAATCAATGTAAACACTTGAAATTTTCATCAAATGTTTATATTAGAGTTCTCCATACACAGTTAAATTATCAAAGAATTAAGACTTTTTTTGAGCTATTTACAGACAATTGAAATTTTTAATTTTTTTTAGTATTTTATTTTAAAATAACGATAAAATTTTTTTGGCCGCCAGAAAATCTTGAAAATTTAATACAAGGTTTCTTATAAGTTGTTCTTAAAGTGATAAAAAAAAATCCGAAATCGTTAGTCACAATTTTTTTTTATAATTGCTTAAAGTTCGAATTTATACGAAATATGTCAAAATTGCGAAAATTGGCAAGTAATTTTTTGGTTGAAAAATCGTAAAATTTTTTTATTTTATAACTAAGATTTGAAAATTTGGTATAAGGTTCTCCATAAATTTTTCTTCAACTATCTGTAAAAAAAACTCTACCGGACTAAGACAAAAATTTTTAGGAGTATTTGAAATTTAAATTTTTACAAAACCGCGTTAAATAACGGTTTAGCCTCAAACGTTTTTTGATATTTGTTGTTATTCAAATAGTATAAGTCATAAATACTTGAAAATTTTACCAGTTATTTAGAATGCCATTTTCTTTACGTGATTCGATTTTAAAAATATTTTGACTTTTTTTGAGCTATTTATAGACAATTGAAATTTTCAATTTTTTTTATTTTTTTTATAAATGTTGATAAAAAAAATTTAGCTAGGACAAATCACTTGAAAATTTTATTGAAGGGTCCACATAACTTGTTCTAACTCTCATTCAAAAATTATAAAAATATATAGGCACAATTTATTTTTATTAGCATTTGAAGTTCAAATATTGACAAAAATTCGTCAAAATCATGAATATTTTTCACTATTTGGTAGTAAAAAATTTATAAATATTTTACTATCAACAGCTAAGAATTGAAAATTTAATACTATGCTGTCCATAAGTTAAGCTTAGAATGATTATAAAAAAGTTTGAGGATTATTCAATTTAAAAAATTTTACGAGTGTTTAAAGTTTTAATTTTAATTTGAAATCAAAAATACACGACGTGTAAAATAACGTTTTACTAATAAATAATTTTCGATTTTTGTTATTTTTAAAAAATTACTAAACGTAAGATCTTGAAACTTTTACTTAAATGTTTGAATTAGTTTCAAAATATAATATATGACAATATTTAAGTGTAAGTGTATATCCTAGACTTACAAATCATCTCCGTTCAGAATCGTTTTTCGTATACAATGATACCTATCATTGCATTTAAATTTAACCTACCTTAGTCCGAGTCCACCCCACCCCCTAATGTACAGCAGAGCGATACTCACTTACCCGCTTTTTTTTGTTATTAAATGCTTATTGAAATCATCACAGTTAAATTTTTTAGTACATTTGTAAGCCAAGTACCCCGAAAAATATATAACTGAGCAATCTTCAAGCGTAATATTATTTAATTTTATTATGTCAGGGGTAGACACTGATTTTACTGACAACGAAGGAGATAAATCATTAGAAGACGTGTCTGCGGATGTATCTGATACTTCTTTTAATACTCTATTAACGGATATTACATCTTGACATCTTGTACTATGTTAGAATCGTCTACTTCTTGGTTGATCTCACAGTTACTACTTTTTGAAACTGTAAGATAAAATATACATGTACTTCTAAACGACGTTCAAATTATTCTTACTGTAGGGTTTTTGTTAAATCCTCCTTTTTGGCGAAATATTGAAAAAAGATTTTCAAGAACATCTTGATTTAGCCTAATTGTTATTGAGAACGATGTGCCATTAATTTTTAGTTCGTCATCAAAAAAACTTAATACACAGTAATTATTCGAGTGAATCCATTAAAACACGGAGAACGAGTGACGAGTCTCTTTAACTTTATAATTAATTTTTATAATATTATCAAAATAATTTGCCGCGTCCAATAAAAATGATTTGACTATCCCAAAATCCGTTAAAGCAGAATTATGTATATGGATTTTTAGAAAATATATTTCTACTGTGAACCTAAGACATAAATACGAGATAAGTGAGTTATGAACATTTTAAAGTTGTTATATTTTACATAGCTGTAAGTTACAGCCTGTAACTCACATTAAAATAATAATATCATCAAAAGCATATGTCATTGTCTAGATAATATTCTTACCTTTAAATTTGAAAATAGATAAATTTACTCTAATATTAAAGCTAACGTCACAAAATTTATTCTACTGAACGAAAATTTGTTATGATGCACGTTAGTAAGAAAGAGACAACACAGCGGGTATGGCGTCCTCTTAATAACTATTAAAGATAAGCCGGCATTTTACTGTTGCCGAAGCAATTCCGTCGTCACGGCAATTATACCTGTGTAGGACATACGTACGGAATGTGTAAACAATCACGCATGGTACGATAAAAATAGGAAAAAGAAAAATAATTTGTTTTGTTATACAGCAACGATATCTATCGGCAACTATATTGTAGAGGCCAAATATGCCTATACCATCGCTTATCTGTATATTCTAAAATCAATGGTAATATTCAAACAGTTACTGGAGCGCTACACTTTATTTATTGCAATAGTCATTTCGTATATCACCTTAGCAGTAGTCGATGTGCAACCAGTGACGTATTTAGGGGGGGGCTAGAGGGGGCGATCGCCCCGGGCGGCATTTTTATAGGGGCGGCATTAGATTTTTACATAACCCATCTTCTGTTAATGATAATGAAAATGAAAAATAATATATTAATAGTAAATATTGTTCTAAGAATGTATCTATGTTGCCCTGTGTCTAACTGCTCTTCAGAGCGATCGTTAACGATCGTTAACTAAAACGAATTAAAAGTTATTTGCGGTCGAGGATGACTGATGAACGACTAAACAGTATCGCCATATTAAACATCGAATCAGATATTACAAAAGGTTTAGACTATGATGATATAATCAATGAGTTTAGTTCCTTTAAAGCTCGAAAAAAAAAAGCGGGTAAGTGAGTATCGCTCTGCTGTACATTAGGGGGTGGGGTGGATCTCGGACTAGGGTAGGTTAAATTTGAATGCAATGATTAGGTATCATTGTATACGAAAAACGATTCTGAACGAAGATGATTTGTCAGTCTGGGATATATTATATCTAAATATTGTCATATATTCTATTTTGAAACAAATTCAAACATTTAAGTAAAAGCTTCAAGATCTTACGTTTGATAATTTTTTAACAAAAACAAAAATCGAAAATTATTTAATAGTAAAATGTAATTTTACAAGTGTATTTTTGATTTCAAATTAAAACTAAAACTTTAAATACTCGTAAAATTTTTTAAATTGAATAATCCTCAAACTTTTTTATAATTATTCTAAGCTTAACTTATGGACAACACAGTATTAAATTTTCAATTCTTAGCTTTTGATAGTAAAATATTTATAAATTTTTAAATATCAAATAGTGAAAAATACCTATTCATGATTTTAACGAATTTTTGTCAATATTTGAACTTCAAATGCTAATAAAAAAAAAATTGTGCCTATGTATTTTTATAATTTTTGAATGAGAGTTAGAAGAAGTTATGTGGACCCTTCAATTAAATTTTCAAGTAATTTGTCCCAGCTAAATTTTTTTTATCAACATTTATAAAAAAAAAAATAAAAAAAAATTGAAAATTTCAATTGTCTATAAATAGCTCAAAAAAAGTCTAAACATTTTGAAAATCAAATCACGTAAAGAAAATGGCAATCTAAATAACTGGTAAAATTTTCAAGTATTTACGACTTATACTACAAAAAATTTTTTTTCTAACTTTTGTTCTAAAAGGATAACGATAACGGGTTGTCACCGGAAAGAAAGCTCCAATGCGCTCGGTATTTGAAAAAGTCAAAAAAAATTTTTTGGTGGGGGGGAAGGCGAAAAAACATTGGCACCCGGACGCCAAATTTCTGAATACGTCTCTGTGTGCAACCTATATATCTTTAATCGTGGTATGAATGTTGATCAAGCACAAAACGCAGTTTACAGTGATGAATACAACATACAAATTAATAAATGTAGAGGTCAAGAATATGACGGGGCAAGCAGTGGCGTAAACTGGGTGGTGCAAATGCAGCATTTGCATCATCACATCTAAAATGTGGTGGTGCAAAGTTATGTTTTTGCACCACCAGAAAATCATTGAAGTATATAATAATATATAAACAGGTACAAAATTGTAGTTTCCGTGTATGTATTATCAATTAAATTATTATTCTATCTATATTCTAAAATAATAAAATAAAAAATATGGCAATAATTCAGTACCTGAAAAATTAGAATCAAAAATAGAATACATAAAACAAAATGGCATTAAAAAAGGCTTCTGTCAATTATAGAGACATTAAAAATATTCCAAACAATACCTACCTACTATAATACAGCAGGTGCAAAAGATCTTTTTCTTAAAGAGGTTAAAAACTTACCTTAGAACGACTATGAGACAAGAAAGGCTTAGTAATTTAGCAGTTTAGCTACATTGTAGCCCGAAAAAAAGAATAATATTAATTTGGACCAAGTAATTGATGAATTCGATTCAAGATCTGTGGAAATAGAGGACGTGGTCTCAACTTAAAATAAATAAAAAACATTTTTGACTGTTTTT
Organism: Schizaphis graminum; assembly: GCA_020882235.1. NCBI lineage: Eukaryota > Metazoa > Arthropoda > Insecta > Hemiptera > Aphididae > Schizaphis > Schizaphis graminum. Next base: position 66,995,606 of record CM037032.1, read on the forward strand.
TTTTTATTTATATACAGTAAAATTCCGTTACAATGAACTCTAGGGGATCGAATTTTTTTTTCGTTGTAACGAAAATTCGAATATATAGCTCTTTATAAGCTCTTTCTATGACTTTTTTTATTACGGGATTTTTCGTTGTATTGGTATTCGTTGTAACGGGAATTTATTGTATTATAATAACAAAGGTTTTACTGCTAAAATAATTCAAAAGGTATTCATTATTTAAAGAAATATATTATGGAAAAATATATTATAGTTTATAGGGAAGGATTTTACTTAGGAAGTTGGATTATTGGTGTGTTAGAAATAATTATAAGTTGAGAATATGCCACTGCACCACCAGAAATTGGACCCAATTTACGCCACTGGGGGCAAGCGTAATGAGTGGCGTATACAATGGCTTGCAAAAACGAATTTGTAAAAGAGAACCGAATGCCAGTGGTGTAGTGGGGCGTATACGCGGGTATACGGCGTATACCCACTTCTCTGTTTTTCTGTAAGTGCGTATACTTATAGAATAACACGTGATACGCGGGTATACGCGTATGGAAATGCATTAATTCTATAAAACAATTTGATAAATAATTTAAAAAAAAAAATGTACAAACCTTATCGATTTGACGGTTTCCATTGTAAAAACAGTTGCTTTGTTGTAAATATGTTATTAAGTTGTTGTTTATTATTTAATAAACTAAGATTGTTAGCTGTAAGGTGCTTAAATAAATACCCTATTTAAATTCTTTAAATAGTCTTCAATAGTGACCTCAAAGAGAGTGTGATAGATTTTATTTTGTGAATTAATATTTTCCTATACCTAATCCTGTTTCTTGTTTTTATTATTTAATAATAATTAATAATATATAGGTATTATAAATATTATTGAAACTTAAAAATCCTATCTGTATATTAATATATATCTAGGAGAAAGATTGTAAACTTTAGAGGTTTAATTACGGCAAGGTATCGTAATATAATGACGTATGCAAATGCAACTATAAATATAAATATAATAATAACGAAGGATATATAGGGGGGTGTGGGGGGGCAAAGCCCCCCACGTTTCCTATCAAACACATTTAAGCGTATACTCACTAAAAAAATTACGACTACATCACTGCCGAATGCTGTTTATGTTCATTGTGCCGCCCACAATTTAAATTTAGTACTTAAAGATGCAGTTTGTGTTCAACCGGTTCAGATATTTTTTGATAATATACAACAACTTTATAAATTTTTTAGTTCAATTATAAAAAGGTGGGATCTTCTTCTAAATGTAAATTCATTATCGAGTCATAATAATAGAAGTAGTAGTAGCAAAATAGAAAAAATTCCTACATTGAAACGGCTTTGTCCAACTAGATGGTCTTCTCGGCATGACGCATTATTTGCTGTTTATTTTCAATATACAGATATCATGAAAGCGCATAGGCGGAAATCCATTGACAAAGTTGGGGGGGCTACGATTTTTCTCATAAACCAAAGCCGTTAGAAATTTATTAATTGTATTCAATATGTGTATATAATGGATTTTATTTTCATTTTCATTTAATGAGATAGATCTCTTTTGATTTTGTTGTTTGGGGTCTTGTTAAATTCATATTGACTAGGAGAAGTGCAGTGAAGATTTTCAGAACTTTATATTTTATAATTAATTCACTACAGAGCTTCAAAAATTCAAAATAAAATTAAAACACATTTTATTGAGAGTATTTTTAATATTTTTCAGCTTTATAACTTTGTAGTGATTTAACGATTGAAGATAAAGTTATGAAAATCTTCACAGCGCTTCTCCTAGACTAAATGAATCTAACAAGACCCCAAATAACAAAACCCGTTCTCTAGTTTCAGTAATCTACCACTCTAAATGAAAATTTAGCAAAAAAATTACTATTTTTTTAACTGTGAAAAATTATTCTTTTATCATAAAACACTCATGCACAGGACCTGATTAAGCAGTTGGTCACCAGTAGGCTAGGGTTCATTTGGCGCCCTAGTATAATTAAAAAATTATTTTTGGTGCCCCCAATTTAACATTGGACGATTGGCGTCCTAGGCTGTAGCCTACTCAGCCTATTGGTTAATCAGGCCCTGCTCATGCATTATTTCAAAATAAACCATTATAGGACAGTGTTCCAACTTATAATTTTAATTTACGTATAAAATATTATGTAAAATATTATACAAACGAATTTATAATATAAAAATTATTATGTGTGATATTTCTTGTTTTTTAAAAATATAATTTATGAATATAAAACTACAAAATTTGTATGTTTGCAAGAATGTTTGAGGGGGCTTGGTGGGCTTTTTAGGGGGGCTAAGCCCCCTCAAGCCCCCCCTCGATTTCCGCCAATGTGAAAGCGTTAAGCCGTATAATACTTACGAGCAAATCAAAAGATGAACGTAATGAAGCAAATGCATTGAAAAAGTACATAGAAACTTTCGAATTCATTCTAAATGTTATAATACAGAATAAAATATTAAATATAATTGATATTGTTTCAAATGTTTACAAAACATAAATATAGATAACAAAAAAGCGAGTGAACTACTTAGTAATTCATTATGTAACTTAGAAAATGTAAGAAATCAGTTTAATGAAATAAAATCTGAAGCAATCACGATTGCAGAAAAATGGGGCATAAATACATCGTTTTCACAAAAAAATTTTTTGACGAACTTTGTGCTGACCAACAATTAACTGATCCCGAAAATAATTTCAAAATCAATGTATTTTACACGAATATAGACATTATAATTTCACAACTACGTAGACGTTTTATGGGTATGAATAATATTGTGAATAAATTTAAATTTATTTTTCCTAAAAATTTAGTATTATATTCAGATACAGAACTGACTCATTTTGCTAAAATTTTAGTATAACAGTATTCAAATGATTTATCTTTACCATTTGTACAGCAAATACTTTCATTCAGAAGGGTGCTATTAAAAAATATAAAAGAAGTTTCTAACGTCAAAGAATTAGCTGAATTATTGATTGTTCAAAATAATTGCATGTTACCAAGTATTCCGGAAGTAGCCACCGTTTTAAAATTATTTCTTACTATACCAGTAACATCAGCTACAGCAGATCAGCAGAACGTTCGTTCTCTAAATTAAAACTAATTAAGAGTTATTTAAGAAGTACTATGGCACAACAACATCAACAATGTTTATCAGATTTAAGTGTATTGAGTATTGAAAACAAGAAAATTCGCAGCTTAGATATAAACATGATAGTTAACAAATTTGCTGAAAAAAATGCTAGGATATCACAGAAATTTAAATAAAATAATTTTATAAAATTTAGTTATTAAAAGTTTAGACATTAAGTAATAATAAAATTGTGTAATAACTAATAATGTATAATATTAAATAAATATTTTTATTTTTTATCATATCATAACAAAATTGTAATTAAAATAAGTGATTTACCTATATTAGATTAATATTTTTAAACTAAGATACCTATTTAAAAAACAATATTTTAGGGGCCCATTTTTATATTTTTTTTGGGGGGGGGGGCCAAATTTTATTGTTACACCACTGATAACAAATATTAATAAATATATTTATAAACAAATGAAATTAAAAAATATGATTGTTTTATTTTTCTAAAATTAATTTTGAACGTTTTTAATTAACTTGAAGGTTTATCAATCATCATATATTATGATGTTATAACTTAACGAGTTTATTATATAAAAAATAATTTTCAATTTAACTGATGAGAATAAAATAATAAATCAAATATTACTTTAAAATTGTTAAACATTAATAGTATAGGAAATAAAAATAAAAAATAAATATTATAAGTAACTTACCATTTTATGATAAAAAGATAGTAAAATAAAATATCCTTAGCCAAAACTGATCCAACAGTTACTGAAGTTGTACCGAGAAGGTTCTCGGTAAACACAATGACAAACTTACTTAGTTCAGAGTGAAAAAGAGTCAATCAAAAAACACACTATTGAATTATTCATGAATTTAATAAATATATCAGCAAGGTCAATGAACAAATCATATGATTAACTTATAAATTCAGTGTTAAATTCGGAATAAAAAAAAAGTTGATACAACTAAAGAAAATTTTAGGATGAATAAATCCCAATAGGTCATTGTTCTCTATTTTGAATTCACATCAAATACTATTCATCAGATACATTAGTCGATTTTGAAGAAATGCAAGAATTGTTTTCACGTTGATGTTGAGAATTATTTGCTTCCGCTGTTAGACGTTCCATCAATTCATGGTCATAAGTAGAGTGTAGCATTAATGCTAAAACCCCCGCTCTTGAAGACATTCTATAACGTATCTGTCGTTCCTTTTCAACTAACTCATCTAATTTCAACCACTGAAACATTAAAAAATCTAATATTAGGAAACAATGCTAAATGCTAAAAAGGGGGAAAGTAGGTAAGCGCCTTGCTGTAAAGTAAGTGTTGATTATACCTAGTTATTAAGAATGTGCTAAATTTGAATTCAATTTGGCCAATCAGCTTTTATCAATAAGTATATTTTATGATATATTTATATATAAAAATAATGTATTTTAATAGTATAAGAAAAAGTACGGTAGATTACCTAATCATTTTAAATTACATAACTAAAATTGACTGCTTAATTGCGTTTTGTCTATGTCATACGTGTGTAAGACGGAGACAACACATGCAGATATGACGTTCTTTTAATATACATAATTTATAAAAAAATAAATGTAGTTTACCTGGCGAACTCTTTCCATATCAATTTCTGCTCTTCTTAATTTATCCCAACAGTAGTGTTTGATGCATGTTTTTTTAGGTACGCGGCAAAATTCTCCAGTTAAATTGAAAACATTTGAAACGAGCGGACAGCCACATACCTAATATACAAACAAATATAATTTAATATTAGTACATCATAATTTGTACTAATACAAAAAATAATAATAATAATAACTATGTAAATACATATAAACATTTTGCATACATTAAAAATAAGTAAATAACAATAAATAAATTAACAAAACAATTTTATTAAAATAAAAAAAATATTTTTACCTCAGTATCACTAATGACAGTTGAATCTTTAAAATGTTCTGGACATAAAACTCTCAATCTCTTACAATAAGTACGTTGTGAAGAATTATAAAAATCACAAAACATATTGTTACCATCGATTCTAGTTTTGTAAATTGAACCAAATGATGACTGACTTTCATACTAAAATGTTTAGATGAAATTATTTAAAAAAAACAAAAATAAATAACTATATATTCATTAGGTATTCAATGTTTAAGTTACATATAAACAAACCTTATTAAAACATTTTTCCATATGCTTTACAGCAGTTCTTGTGTGTATTTCATGTCCACATGTAACACAGTGCATACTCATTTCTTCATCAACATCTTGAACTTCTTGATTTAGATCAACAGATAATAATTTTGCTTTTTCTAACAACTTATCGAGCTCCTTAAAATTATTTATGATGTTCATTAATATCAACTAATCTTGCTATTTTTTTTTTCTCTTTAAAAACTAAATTATAAACTAAATTGTATTGAGAAAAATAAAAATAGTCTTGTGTTATTTTTTCTCAGTGTGTAGTCAAACACCAATTAAAATATTGAAAAAGATTTTTTTAATAAAATAACTTATTTAATAACTATAAAAAAAAAATTGAATGCCTTAACCCTCTCTCTGGCTCAACAGCAACACCATAAATGTTCACATAAAATTATAGATAATAATGACATATATATATAGCTGATGAGATAGTTGAAGTTCAAAATAGTTAATATATATTTACTTTATGTCTTTTATCCAATTCTTTCAATATATCTCTAACTTCCAATTGTTCTTTTCTAACCACTTCTAGATTCTTTTTATTTGTTTCTTCTGCAATACATGGTGATAAAGCCCATTCTTGAAGCCTTGGAGGTAGCACCTAAAATAATAGTTATAATCAAGCGACTATTTATGGTTAATAAATATATGTATCACTTACATGAAAAATTCTAGCATTAGCTAAACTCAGACCACATTTGTCTGAACAATACTTGGAATTATACCTTGCGATTTGAGTACATCCAGGCCCATAGCAATGATCACGGTTTAACAACGGCAAACTTACATGATCACCATCAGAACTGGAATCCTTACGTTTCCTCTTAGTAGACTTGGATACAGACCTATTTTCCTATAGTAAATGATAAATTATAATATCAGTATTAAATAAAAATAATTAAATATTTATATTTTACTTGTTTATTTATATTTAAACATGTTTTGTTTTCACATAAATCTGAGCCACCAAATCTTCGCATTTCAGAACACCCCAAACATAATCCACAATTTTCAACTCGTTTACAATTGTCACAATGACCACAAGATCTATGTTTAGGACGATATTTTTCACGGCTATCTAATATACAAATAAATTTGGATAAATCATTACATTTCTGAAAAAATACTGAATATTATTAGCCAAGGCATAATGGGTTCAACGTATACTTCATTTTTATGAAATTTGTATTTCAATTTAAAAGCTTCAAATAATTATTTATTAATCAAAATTTAAAATTTTTAAAAAATTATTCTGTGAAGGAATTTTTATCATAAAATACATAAAATTTTTATTATTTAATTACTAGTATATATTATGTTACGGTCAATGTGGTCCTACACGGGCAATGTAAATCACAAATTTTTTTTAATCAATTATTATAATTATAAATTATAATTATTACCGTTATAAGTGTCATCACTGGGTGGCTGCTTTTATCAAGCTATTCATGTTATTTTATATATTTTAGCTAATATTCTTGTTGTACCAACGAGGTACAGATTGTGTATTTTAATAATAAAGAAAAAAAAAAATTATTACCTATTTATAGAACCTATTGATTTTTTTTTAAAACAATGATTATAAATTTTATTCATGTATCAAAAATAAGTTTATACAGTGTTCAAAAAATGTATAGTTTATTTTAAAATTATAATTATTTACAAATTTAATTTATTATAAAAATAAAATGATGATGCATAGTTGTTAATTTGTTTTGTTATTCCATCAAAATATTTGTAATATTATGATACATGAATAAAATTAATAATCATTGTTTTTGAAAAAATCAATACTATAAATGGGTAATAATAATATAAATAATATAATATAATATTAGTTGATTAAAAAAAAATTTGTGATTTACATTGCCCGGACAGGACCACATTAACCGGGCAATGCATACATTGCCCTGTATTCCACATTGCCCGTAACATATATACAGGGTGTAACTCATCTATTTGACATTATTGCATTTGTCAAATAGACAAGTTACGCTCTGTATATATATATACACAACTTAAATAGTGCTTATAAAACTCAATATTTACTTACAATAAAAAAAAATATTATAAAGTTTAGATAAAATAATTTAATGTTCTTGAATAATTAATAGTTTAATAGTCAATATTTAACCAAATTCAAATGCAGATAATACATTTTTAAATAAATTATACCAAGAGAGAGAAACATTTTATTAATATTATATTAAATTTAAAGAGAATTGCTCACAATGTGAGTTTCCAACAGACACAATATAGAATTTATTATATAGTTTATTTACCTCGTTTGCTTCCAGCATAATGATCATTTTTTTCTTTAAAATCATTACGACTTAATGATGTTTTGAATATTGTTTTCAATGAAGGGTCTTCTGATTTACATTTCTGAAATAATATAGATGTGGTAATGATACTATAATAGCATTATCTGCAAAATTACAAAATATTGTTTATGAACATACATCACAAAAATAATGCTTGATGAGCTTAGACTGCTTTCTTGTTATTCCAATACAATCACCATGATACCAATCTTCACATGCATCACATCCACTATAATTAATAAATACATGAATAAAACATATTTAAAATAAAAATTCACTACAGTTCTCAAGTAAACAATTTCAAAATATTTTTAAAGTAATTAAGAAAAACATCTTTATTTTTCTCATGATAAACTTTATAAATGTAATTAAACATAGGTAGTTAAATATTTTATAACATGATTAAAACAAAAAAAAAAAAAAAATTCATCAAAGTAAAATACACCATAAAGCAATATGAATATACTAGTTTTAATTATTCAGCTTTAATATTTACATCATAAATCTAGAACTGTCTGATGATCGACAAATGCAATATGCTTGTCCGTCTTGTTTAAGTAAAGTTGCAATTTTAGATTTACGCTCTGGGAGCATAAATTGCTTGGCAATTTCTTCTTTCTACAATATAATAAACATATCGTATAGTAATTGTAATTATATTTAACTTAGAATAAATATCAAATGGAGTTATACTTACAGATAGTCGAGGCATATTATCAATGTATTGTCAATCAATAAAATAAACTCTTGAGATATTAATATGGTATACTAACCGTCTCTTTAATGTTACAACTATCTACATTAAAGAGTAAAGATATTTAGTATTTACAGTCTAAAGTTAATAGACATTAGACAAATAGACAATTGTAAAAAGTAAACACTAAACAGAAATCTGTAATATTACTAATCTATAATAGTATAGTAATAATAGTACTATACTATAATAATTACTTACAGGCTACAGCCTACAAGTAGTCGTAACCTACAACTATACTTACTGGCTACTGACATGACATAATACATATGTATTTTGTCATGCTTACTGAATACTGAATACTGATTACTGATTAGTAATAAATAACTACAAATTATAATAGGTATACACTATACATATTTTTTATCTATTAAACTTGGATATAAATACGGTGGGAAAAATTATTTGTTGTCACAATCTAATAAAACCATAAACGTATAACCCAGCGCTCTTCGTGTTTAATACATGTACTAACTAACTTCCCGCGCTCATAGATATTTTAAATGTGTTTTAGATTCTCAGCAAAGCTATTATTCTATTATAATGTACTTATTCAGTGCCGTAGCCAGGGGGGGTTGAAATCCCCCCCTTCGGCCGTATTTTTATCAAAAATATAATTTTTATAATATAAAAATACAATCATTTATTCGTGGTGAAATGTATTCTGTTATGCTGTATTCACGTTATCAACTGCACTGGTGATAATAATCATTATCATTCAATTATTTTATTATTTCAATACGGTTGTAGATTTATTTTATTTTATTATTAAAACCCCCCCCTAAAAAAAATCCTGGCTACGCCACTGTACTTATTGATTTTACAATGATTTATGATAATGACTAATGAGTTTTGTTTTGTGGCTATGCGTTTACACAATTCATAATAAAAAAAAAGATTTTATTTTTAACTTCAATATCTTATCGAGTAGGAAAGTATTAAGTACCTAAAACTTTTTAGTATTATTGGGTGGTCAAAATTAAAAATTCCCCGTAATTTTTTAAATAATCAAAAAAAAGAAAAAAGAAAAAAACAGCGAAAACCGTAAATTGTTACACAAAAATAGTTTATGATAATATCAATTTTTTATTTTGTTTAATTCAGAAACGAATAACCACAGTTATGTTTACCAAATATTTATATTTTGATATTTTAAATACATGTCATAATGTACAATGATTTTCAAAATATTTTAACCCTTTTTGAGATATTTACAGAAATTTAAAACTTTCAATTTTTGAAAATTTGCACACTATTTAGGGTTGCCAGATTCTCAAATAGTTCTCATCGGCGTAACTAGGGCTTAGCCCCCTGTATTTGTATTTAGCCCACTGTAAGGTTTTAGGTTTTACTTTTTATCCTCAGTTAGACTTCAAGTTATTTTTAACTTTTTCTAGGACTCTAGCCCCTGTAACTATATTAAATCCTATAGTTACGCCCATGACAGTTCTTCTCGTACAATGGCTATCAAATTCTCATATTTTCATTGAAATTTTAGTACCAATAAAAAAATATAGTATCACTATTGTAGTTAAAAATTAAGTAAATGATCGATTTGTAAAGGAGACTTTAAATTTTAATGCAAGGTTGAGAACGAAAAGATTCCTTATAAACTTAAAAGTATATAGTATAATAGTATATAGACAGTATATAGTTTATAATGGCATTAAAAAATAAATAAAATGTAATTAATTTCGATTAATTCTGATTATTAAAAATTTATTAAAAAAAATTGTATGAAATAAATTACCTATTTATTCTTGTTTAAATTGTAATTATTTCATGAAGGTATTATAATACTAGTATGTATAGTACATAGGTATTTGTAATTAAAATGGCTAAAATCGAAAAAAAAATTACACATGCCTATTATATGCATTACAGTTTATAAAAGCAAAAAATTATAAAAACATTAAGATTTGATTTTTATTTTTCTGAACCAACAAACGGACAATATAAACAAAATATAGTCATTACCATAGTTTTACTAGTCTAAATAACTAATCTAAATTAACCCTTTTATAACTAAGGTTATACGGTTTTTAATTTTTGTAAATAAAGCGGAGACTGTCGATTGCGTCCCAGATGCAGGTAAATGATTTTTTTCACACCTTTTCCGTGTTCCGATTGCGTCCTATTGTATAATAGGTAAACGTTAATGTGACAGATAAATTGACATCTAATATTTTTGAAATACATAGTGTGGAGGTATATTTAAACACGAATTGGTTTTTACTTGATGAGTTTACGAGTATGCAGCGTACAACAAACGCTTGCGAAAGCTTTCATTCAAAATTTAACTTTTTTTCTACACATCTCATTCTAATATTCATCAATTTCTAAATATTTTAAAACAATGTCAAACAGATACATACATAAAAATAACGTCAAATTATAACTTAATATCTGTGAAACGCAGAGCAAAGTATTTGAAAAAAACAGAAATTTATTGATAAACAAATAAACAACTTAAATAATATAATTATAACCCCTTTATAATATACCTTAAAACTGTTTCATTTAAAAACCCTTTTTTTATATGACATATTTGGACTTAATTTTATTGATTTTTGTATTAATATTATTTTTTTATTACTGACAAGAAATATATTATTTTATAACTCTATCTAGAAATATATTATTTAAATTATTTATTCCTATATATATTTGGATGTATTTTTATTGGTTTTTGTATTATTATTATTTACAAAATAATTATTAATAATTATGATTATTCGTTTTACAAAATTGTATGCTTATATATCATACAATAGGACGCAATCGGAACATAAAAAGGTAAGAAAAAATAATTTACCTATCCGACTTGTGGACGCAATCGACATATTGAAAAGCTATAAAAGGTTGAAACGGGACGCAATCGAATGACGCCCAAATAAAGGTCCCGGTTATTATAGTTTCGATTCCTAAATTTTAAAGGTTAACCGGTTCCAGGGTACCAATTCTGGTCCCTGCTACATACATAATAATGATAATATAACTGCCAAGGAGTGGAGCCTTCGGTTGCCCCTTCTTCAATCCACCACTGCGGCTAAATAGGTTTACTTAAATCATTAATTGAGACAATTGAGTTAAATACTTATACATAATATAATATATAATACGCTGTACAGTAAACAATTGGATATCCGATATTTGTATCCAGTAACTCATAACATATAAAAAACATTTATAAGCAAAATAAATAATAAAAATAAGTAGATAGGTATAGGTAAGTACCGAGGTAGGTATATTAAAATATTTACGAGTAATATAACTGGTAAAAGCATAAACTATATAATTCAGAATTAATTCTGTCTATAAATTAAAAAACAATGCAATTTTTAAGATGAAATATACATTTTATAGTTTTATATAAATGACACAAAACTCCAAGAAATATAACAATGAAAAGTATTAACAAGTATTAATAGGAGTTATACCTACTTAATGCTATACTCCATCTGTTTAGACGGTCTAAACGTTACATAGGTGTAGTATAAACTTCCAATAATACTAATATTAATACCAATAAAGTTATAGAATGTGTACACATAATCACCACCAACAAACATGCCAGCATAAGTGACAATTATATTTTTTAGACAGCCGATTACTGTCGTCGTTAGGGCTGAGTTGTATTGAATGCATAGCATTGTACTGTAGTTTAACACTAAACCCATTATAGACGAAACGAACATTTGTATTAAAAATGGTGGATACAACCAATAATTGAATCTGAAAAACACATGTAGAACACGTATATTTTAACTGATTTATATCCATTACCTGTATAGACTATAGCCATTATTGTTTCAGTTTTATTCTATGTACAGATATGTATTATAATTTATCAGGTATAGGCGTATTAAAATAATATCCTTTTTACCGATATAATAGCCAATACTGTAATAGCGTAGATTAAAATATAAATTTTCTTGTATATTTTGTATAGTTTATTTTATCAGTGGTTATAGCCTTTAGCAGATTCTAAGTAAAGCCATTGATTCTAAAATACACATACAAGTTATATAGCACAACATACAATCATTACAATCAATAGTAAAACCTACAACTACAGGTACACATTTATATTTTAATAGTATTTGCCTACTCCTACTGGACATTATATCATATTATATATATTCATACAGAGCCGGATTTAGTGGTGCGTGGAGTACACCCCCTCCCAACTTAAGATACCTGGTTCATTTTAGTCGGTAAATTTGTCATTTTGACATAGTATTTGGCAAGTCAGCAATTATGATTTTATTATGATTATACATGAATAAATTTACCTAGCCGCTAATCACATTGCACATTATAATGTGTTATTTGCTTCATCGTTTGTAAAGTTATAATATAATACAAGTTAGCATCGATCATAGTCTACACTACTCCGAGGGAGAAGGACTATCCAGGATGAAGTGCCTCCCTGTAGCGTCGCGATTCACCAAAAAAAAAAAAAAAGTCTACACTACTCCACAGATATGGTACCTATTATGGTTAGGTTTTTTCTTATAGGCACGGAATATGGTTTTATTGCAAATGCAATAAATAAATTCCAGACCAGTTTTGAATTTAGATACCATATACCTAAGACCTAATTGTAAGCAGTGTAAGCAAGAACAATAATTTTATGAAAGTTTGTTTAATAACGTATTTATTTTTGTACAAGTTGAGCCGATAGAGTTAGGTACCTACCTCCTACAGTTCTACATTTTTATCCATATGTAATAAAAATAACGAAGAAATATAATATAATAATATGTAGGTAAGTAACCTAGCTAACTTTCGGTTAACTATTACATTATTATATTTTGTAATAAATAGGTGATTTATACGTTATAGCTTATTACAACTCGTGATTGTATATAAACGTAGTAGTGTTGTAGTACACGCTGTGGCGCAATTAGTGGGTGCAAAAATGTCTTTACTCTTTAGCACCCCCAAGTTCAAATTTAGCGTTCCTTGTTTTATACTTTTATATAGGTATCCAACATTTATCATTATTATAGTGAAATACCATCAATTGGTTCAACTGTCAATAGTTTTAGACTTTATAGTACCTCATGTTTTAGAGGTCAATATATAGTTACACCTATATACGTACAGGAATTCTTATGAAATTATAACTTATGCGAATATTATTTAATTCTTCAGATAGGGATATAATTGGTAGGTACCTACTACCTACTATACGTCTATACGTGTATAAATGAAATCAATTATAAACGTGATGAAGTCTTTATCTCTACCAGTATCACATAAATAATAAATATTATTACATTACGAGTATATAAGGCAGGGGCGGCCAAACCGTCGATCGCAAACGATTTCAAAACCGATCGTGTTAGAATTTATTTTTAGACTACGCACACGAAAATTAATCATGGTGGTAGTTATAGCAACATAAAACTTTTTTACGGAAGTCGATCCTCAAAGGTGAAGTATATTTTTTTAGTAGATCGCGGCCAAAAAAAGTTTGGCCGCCCCTGGTATAATTAGGCATAAATGTTTATGATATGGGTACGCGTACCTGTACACGTGATCTAAATCGTCAGAAAAATACAAGTGCACCAGGGCGAACGGCAACACGAACAGCGACGAATAGTACAACAGCCCACACTCGCCCATTTGCCTATTGGCGTTCAGTTTTCTCTTGGACAACACTCCGCCGGCGGCCGTCAGCAGATCGTTGAACAAGACGAATGCGCACCCGCCGATGTTCAACTCGACGTCGTTGCCGGCCGCTATTACGGCACCGGCCACCAACATGGCCACAGACGTCTTGACGAACGGGTCGGCTGCGACGCGCAACAGGTAGTATTCGCCCGACATGGTCATCGGTACGGCCAGGCGCCTGAGCACGGTAAACGTGGGCAAGCTCAGCTCCTTGGTGCCGGCCAGGCCCAGTTCCACGTTGCCCAGATGGATGAGCGGCATCGGAAATACGTCCGCGAACGTGCGCCCGCCCATGTCCGGGAACCTCGCGAGGCCCAGCCGCTTGGCCGCGTACAGCACGGTGACCGTGGCGAGCATCTGGCTCACGGCCACGAACCGGTACGAGGGGAACCCGTAACCGGTCAACACGGACTTGTTGACGATTGTGATCAACGTCGACGCGGCCGCGTACAACAACGCAGTGCCGGCTTTGGCAAATCGCGGCGGCCGTGTCTGCATAACGATTTCGGCCGCGGAATCCACGCTTGCGTTTTCCTTCGTTGCGACGGCGACGTTTTCCGGGAGCTGCCGCTGCATTTTTATTATATCCTACAATAGTTCGACAGCCTCATTTTGAACTGTTATATAACATACTACCCGTTTTTTAACGATTTTCTGTAATAAAAAAATAGTTTTTTTTTTTTTGTTATTATTATATTCTACTGCAGTATGCCAGTATTATATATTGTATACTTGCAGAACATTGCTGTATACTAGTATTGTTGTATTGGTATAGTTGTTTACTTTACGATATGATCAATAGGTCTAAATAGTTGATCTATCCGTGTCGTTATTGATAGCAATAAATTGAATTTATCCGATATATAATGGTGGTGGAGGCATGGGCGCCGGGTTTTCTAATTTTAATGGGGTGCCCAAAATCCAAAATTATAAGCAAAATGAAAAAAAATATTCAACAAAGGATTATATAAAAATGATCATTCATATATTTTATATTTCTATACATGTATAATATTAATGTATTGAATATTTATGTTTTATTTATTTCATGGGGTGCTCCAGCACCGTAGCACCCCAATAGTCGGCGCCCATGGGTGGAGGGGAAGGATCAAAAGTATTGAATTCCCGGCAGAGCCGGATTTAGGAGAGGCAATAGGGGCGATAGCCCCGGGACCTCCACAATAGTGACTTCAAATTACAAATTCACTGTCATCTCGTCATCCCGTCGAAAGTGGCCAATAGCTAGGTTTCATTTTCAAAAATGAAGATTATAAATAATAGGCTTCGAACCACGATGGGACAAAACCGTCTATCAAGACTTTCTCTTTTGAGCATTGAAAGCGATTTACTTCGGGAACTGGATTTCAGCGAACTTATCAACGATTTTTCGGTGAAAAAAGCTCGGGAGGTTCCGTTTGTTAACACTTAAACTTAATTTCTTATTTCTTATTATAATTATATATATGTTTGTTAAATACTAATAAAAGAAAAGAATCTACTTTGAAAAAAAATTGTTCATTTTATTTGGAAAATAATTTGGGGCCAGGGTGCTCCCACTCCTTTGATACCCAGAAGCCTCCACTCCTCTAAATCCGGCAATGATTCTCGGTACTTCACAAATTAATAGTGAAAAATAAAAACTGGAATTTTTATGTCACAAAACAAATGTTGATATTTTAGTTGTGATTATAAATAAATGAATAATTTAAAAGATTTGAAAATTTCACAAAATATTTAAATTCGCATTTTCTGTTATAAATGCTATTATTTTCAAAATATTTTGGTTCTTTTTGTGTTACTACTTACTTTTATAGATATTTAAAATTTTCGATTAAAAAAAAAATCTATTTAAATGAGTAAAATAGGTATTAAAATTGCAGCTACAATTATTTTTTCTCAAGTGTTAACTGTTAAATTCAAATGTTCACAAAATCACGAAAAATATAAATTATTTTGTATAGTTAAAACCGTATGATACTTTTAATTTTAACACCTAATAAAGCTTGACAATTTAATTCAAAATGCCTCGTAAGCTTTTTAACTAAAAGTTAGAAAAAAATTTGGTATTATTGTAGCCACGCATATTTTTGACGAGCGATTAAAGTTCAAATTTTAACATTGGATATTCAAACTTAGTTATTTAATAACAATGGTATCCTCTTAGCGATTTTTGTTATTTTTTTATTATTCAATAATTAATATTAACTATAGAAAATTCAAGATAGATAGATCTATTAACCATAGCAACTTGGAACATATTGTTATGATTTAGATTATTATTTTCTATACACAATGACATTATAAAATATTTACTATTTAGTTTAGTTTTATGCTAGGTATTTACATGAACTTATTGACACTGTTTTATGATACATCGGTATTGACTTAGTTAATAACAGGCAACAGACAACAGTTAATGATACTAAAATAATTACCAGAAGTATTAAATCATAATATACAATTTGTTTTTGGTAAAAAATCTATTGTGTTATCAATAAAAAATTACATCTTTTATTAAACCATCTTCGCTCTAAATTGTTTTTTGTATAATATACAGAGTGATTCTTTTAAGTGGGTACACTAATTATCTCGAAAAGTATTCATGTTTTTGAAAATATTTTTTTACATAATTTCAAATTCTTAAAAAAACAACGTTTTTATTAAAAAATTATATTTTTAAATATTTTTTATCCTTATAATTTTTTAAGTTTTTTACTTTTTTGAATGACAACATAGATTTTTAATTTCATATTCCAAATCAGAATAATTTTCTGAGTATTTTGATACATAAAAATTGAATTTAGGGCTAGTAGTTTATGAGTTATATGTATTTAAAGTTTAGACAAGCGGAGTGGAGTGGTAAGGGGTTACCCCGCAAAATGTTTGTCCACTACTCCGCTTGTCTAAACTTTAAATAAGTATAACTCATAAACTACTCACCCTAAATTCGAATTTTTTGTTTCAAAATACTCAGAAAATTATTCTGATTTGGAATATGAAATTAAAAATCTATGTTGTCATTCAAAAAAGTAAAAAACTTAAAAAATTATAAGGATAAAAAATATTTAAAAATATAATTTTTTAATAAAAACGTTGTTTTTTTAAGAATTTGAAATTATGTAAAAAAATATTTTCAAAAACATGAATACTTTTCGAGATAATTAGTGTACCCACTTAAAATACTCACCCTGTATAATGATTTAAATTAACTTCAAATTTAACATATTCATTGCAGTGATATATATACGACTAATGACGACTGACGAGGTAAATTTTATAGTCGAAACCTAATAATATGGTCTATTGGTCTATGTGTACATAGACATACAGTAATATAGTATACCTACTACAACAGAACGATTTACCTGTTTCTCTTATTTATCTAAGCATATTGAATAAATGAATAATATAAAAATATTTGTAAACTAATAATTTTTTTTCAATTAGTGTATTATTCAATATTAGGTAGGTGCGTAAACTTTATGATGGTATTATACAGGGTGTATCAAACAGTACTGACATATGGAATAACTTTTTTGGTATTCAATATTTTTTTATTTTTATTTTTTTGTATTTTTTTTAGACGCTTGCGCTACATGTTTTATATAAAAAAAAAATTTTTACTTTTTTAATTCTGAAAATAAAAAATTTAAAATTTGATAAAAAATGTATTAGAAAAATTCAAAATAGCCAATTTATAAACCCGATTTTTAGAAAAATTTTGATGGTTCAAATATTTATAAAAGTGTTGCCGTTAATTTTCTACAATTTATTTAGTTTTTGGAAATATGAATAATTTTTTCCTTTATCTATTATGAGTGATGATTGTTGATTATTTTAGTATATATAAACTCAATAATTATACATAGGTAGATAGGTACCTAACCAGCTAAAGTATTTTAATTTATAATTATTAAAGTGAAGTGTAGTATGATGTTATTTTGTATATAATAATATATTATATATACTGTTAGAAATAATAAGTTACTTCGCAAATTATATTTTATACATAATAATTACATAAAATATAATTATAAATTACTATTATATAGGCAACAGCCAACAGGTAAGTAAATTAAATAAAAGTAACAAATATTTTAAAGTTATTATAGGTAGTAACTAGTAGGTACTACAACAAATACATAACATTATTTTATTGATAGTGTTCATGTATTTAAGACTTTTATTATTATTTAATATTTATCGACTTACATATTGAAATAAGTCTGAAATAAATCTGTATTTTGTCATTCAGGTCTATTTTCGAATAGTTTTGTTAACTAATCTTACTAATCCATTTGATTAAGTTTTACATACACGATTTCATTAGTAATACCACACGAGCGTTGCTCAATTAACTAAGAACTAGTAACTAGGTATAATAATATATTGTATGCCACGCGATCTAATAACCTTACCGGGATTCATTCCCCTCGCATAATTAATATTTAACATATAAAGTAAACAGATTAATTAATTTTCACCACTCTATCGTGTAAATTTTTGTTTTTAAAAAATGTTTACTGTTTAGACAGAAATGTATTTACCGAATTTGTGGCTCATTTGCTCATTACATAAACAACCTAGACTAAAATAGATTGTAAATCATAATTCAAAGTACCTATATTGAATACCCATTGTTTAATAGGTTCATTTTTTATTGTGTAAACATCGGGTGTATATATAGTATATTATACATATATCTAGATAGGACAGATAGGTATATATGTATATTGTATAGGTTGCATAGGGTGTAACAAAATTAATATTGGAGTTTCAAAGAGCCTTATTATCAATACTATAATTATAAATCCAAAAATAATTATTGATATTTTTCTTCACATTGACTAAAGTTGTTCAATATGTTCCTTCTCGAGTATTGCTCTCAGACCTCAGTACTTAACAGCTATATTCTAGTTCACGATCAGCAGTTCTTAAACTTTTGTAGATTATGGATCCTTTGTGAAAAACTTTCAAAAATCACGGATTTCCTATCTCAGGGGTTGCGAATCTACGGTACGCGTACCAAAGGTGGCACGTTGAGATCAAATTTCAATGGCACGAGAAAAAATTGAAATTATTAAAAATGATGCTACTTATAAAGTTATGATTATAATTGTTATAAAAAAATTTAATGAAACAAATTATATACATTTTAAAAATTATAAGTGCACCTACTTAATAAAATAATACAGGGTGACCATTTTTAAAAAATAAAAAAACGGGACAGTTGCTACCCCCCCCCCCCCAAATGAATATTGTTATTTTACTTTTTTGAGTTTAATTAACCTAAATTAAATAATTAATATTTTTTTTATTATCATTAATCAACTCAATAATGTTGAATTTAAAAACTAATACAATTTTTTTTAAATAATTAGATAGGAAAATTTTCTTTTTATTATTAAACACTACCGCTAATTTAATTACTGATTAGATTCTTGTTTTACGAAAACTGTTTTCTGTTATTTATAAATTTGGTTATAAAACTATTTTAGATTTGTTTCATAGATCGATTTATTTAAAAAAATATAATGTAATAATTTGTAAAAAACGGGATTAAAATGGGACCATCTTCTAAAAACGGGACAAAAAGCGTCCCGTTCGAAGTTTGTCGGGACAACGGGACACGATGATCAAAAAAGGGACAATCCCGTTTTAAACGGGACGTCTGGTCACCCTAAAATAATACATAATAAATCTGTAACTTTATTTTTATCATTAGAAAATAAAAGGTTCGCTAATAATATTGATTGTTATATTCATACAGCAAAAGTATTTTTTAAATCTGATAAAATAATCATAAACTATTTGAGTTTTTTAGGTTTTAATGATTTTATAATATAATAGTGTTAAAACATATACTGTAAATCATACTGACAATTTTGTGGATTCAAATACTGGAGCTCGCACACTGGCACACTCAAACAATAATAACCATTGTGAAAGTTAGTCAAGTCAAAATATAATATAAAAATTAATGGTGCATCTCCACTATTAGACAGCTAACTTAAGGAAAAATATGGTAGCGGTCATGCAACCCGATAAAAACTCAAAAACTTGATGATATTTTATCAGATTTAAAAAATACTTTTGCTGTATGTATAAAACAGTCAACATTAAATAGTACAAGTAAGTACCTACATAGGTAACTATTTTAAGTAGCATAGGTGATAGGTACATAAATATTTTAGTCAGTAGATCACACATTGGACCGGTCCCAAAACTAGATTTATTATGATTATCACAACCTATTGTTGTTACCAGTGCCGGATTGGAACCCAGAAACTCACCGAGCACAATAATTTTACTGGCCCAGTTTATTTAGCTAAATATTTGAGCAAGAGGCTTAGAGGCCTATGTATCATAATAATCTTGCGGCCCACCGCGATAGCTTGCCGGTCCAATTCGGGCCTGGTTGTTACTGTATAATTTGGTAATTATATATTTTAAGCGGTAAACAGTAGAAATTAATATAAACTATTATTACCTATACACAGTTTATTAGGTTAAAATCACCTAATATCGATCAATAATTAAATATTTTAATACTAATTATTATATTGAATTAAATAATTCTATTATTAAATAGTAATATACTAATACCGCATTATCGTGCACTAAATTTTCACAACTCCCATTTTTCCTAATTTACAAACTTAATCATATTGTTTTCAATTATAAGTTTATTATTTATTTGGTAATTTTTCATATGAACATTAATTTTTTAATTTTTTTTTTGGATATGTGAATAAAAAATTTTTTTTTGCAAAGAGAGATGAGCCCTTTATGAGATATGCCCACCACTAATCCAAGCTTAGTATTGTGTATGAGTGACTACACAAATATTTCAAGTATCAATATTATTTAAATTGATACTTAAAGTAAAAAATACAATTAAAGTTTTTAATAATTAATCAGTATACATATATTCAAGCTATATAATGTCTATTTTGCTATTCATAATATAGACATATTTAAAAAAGAATAAAGTAAGCACAGAATAATGATAATATATTATTATTTATACGGCTATTCGGACATACATAATAATTTATACCTTTTAACAAATTAATTGTACAAAAAAGGGTCAAACAGCTATCATTAACCATCATTCAGAAGTCATTCATTATACATCATAATACCTACTCTGACTCACTATTATATGATGTTAAATGGAGTTCCTTCCCCTTTCCTCACAAACTTGAAAAAAATTAACCTCCAAACTATTTGAACTATTTATATCAAATTATAAAAATAACGATAACAAAAATGTATTATTAACAGTTTAAAATGGTTATAGCCTAATGTCTAAGGGTAATTAATAACTTAGGTATTAGTGTATTAGTCCATATTTATTGATGTATCAACATTTTAGAATTTAAATTAAAAATCTATAATAATTAACCAACTTTTATAAATTGATAGTTATTAAATTATGACACTATAGAAAAGAATGGAGATAATTTTTGAAAACTAGATTAATAAATGGATTGTTTTTTGGGTACCATTGGAAGTTTAAGTTTTTGTTAAATGGCACTGTGGAGCAACATTAATGATGTATGATTAGTATTTATTTGATATTATACCAAATAATTTCAACAAAGAATTGTGTTATTGTAATAACTATCTCATGTTGTTTGTCTATGTGAAGTTATAATAGAATAATATTATCAACAAATTACACTATGGCTAACATGGTGGCTAGGAAAACAGGAAAACAACATTTATCATTTATATTTAAACATTTAATACTAGTTTTACAAATAAAAAAAAATATATTAACATTTCAAATGTATTTAATTATAAACTATATAAATGATAATAAGTGAAATGATGATATTATTTCACAGTCATATACTCATACAGTCTATTTGGAAAATAAACAATTCATATTTATATAATTATTATTTATACAAATTTTTTTAACACAAGTTTTTGATGTTTGAAATATTTTTTATAAACGTCATAAATAAATAAGATAAATTTCTCTTATTTGTTAATACAATTATATGTTTCATAAATAATTACCTACTATAAATGTAGTCAGATATATACAATCAATAATTTACATTAGTTGCTAAATTAAAAAAAATATTATCAATTATTTTTACATGAAGTTTAAATATATATTAGGTATTTAAATATAAAAAGGCAATTTTCTACCTTTGGAAGATGGAATAGCTCCAGTTTTTCTTAGCCGCCGTACAGCTTCTCTTAAGTGTTTGGGATGTAATGGTCCTGAATCTTCTTGAGCTTCCATTATGTCAAGAGCTAAAATGAAAAAGAAAAATCCAATCAAGAACTGCGATTATAGAATAATAAGTTAACATTTTTAATTACCTTCTTCAACTATTTCACCAATAAAAACTTTGGCAATACCTGACATTGCAATTACAACATTTTGAGAAACAGAATTTCCAGTAATGGTTTGAACGATCTAAAAATTTAAGTATTTAACAAATTTTTATTTGCATAGTTATTAATTGAAGCATTGGTATAATGCAAATGAAATACTAACCCGTTTAATTGCAGCTTTAGGAAACACTGATCTTCTGAACATTTCATATCTATCTAATTGTTCTTCGGTGAAGTTGGATACAAGAACTCTAGAATGATAATTCAATGCAATACAAAATCATCATATCAATGCTTAATGGAATATACCTCATTTTTTCTCTTTCTTCTGCTTCGATTTGTTTTTTACTTTTGTCCTTCTTCTTTTTTCCAAATAGATCAGAAGAATTATGTTGGTCATTTGATCTTTTTGGTTCTGGAGCTAAAAATAAATCTTCTTGCGAGAAGTCTTTATAACTAGAGGACTCCATTTTTTGGTCTTTGTTGAACATCATACTCTCCATTTTCTATTTTATAAATTATAATTATTAATAAGATAAAACTTTTACAGCTTTTCGTAGTGAAGAAAACTTGAAATACGGTTAAAAAATTTATATATTATAAAAAAAATTACAAGTTACTATCAAAGTATTAAAATCATGAACTACTAGTAGTTCATGATTAAAATAATAGAATATAATAAATAATAAATATAATTCTATCAAGACGTAATAATGTATTATTTTAATTGATAACTTAAAAAATAAAAATGATAGTGTACATCACAGGTATACAGTGTAGGAAAAGTTAAATACTGCATAATATTGCAACCATAGTTAAAAATTGACAATTATCAATACATTTTGGGAACCTCCGAGGCCTTGAATTCTCTTATCAAATATTGCTTGAGGAACATTATCTCAAATCCTCTAATCTGTAATTCATGGTAAAATTTAACAATATTATTATTATATTTGGTGGAAATTATGATCAATATAATTATGAAATATACGATCCGCAGATCCATGTAAAACTTTTTTATTTTAAACTTAAGACTACTATCCGATGCCCGATGGTAACAATTGATATTCGATTCATTTTTATTTCATACCACAATTGTACATTGTATGAATAATGTTCGAAACGTTTTTATAACTGAGTTTGTTTTATTTGATATTTGCTGTCTGTTGCTTATTAATACGTTTAACTTTTTATTACTAAGTATTGAATAAAACTATATTTAATAGTCTTTAATGCTCTGAGTATTTACATTTTTTGCTAATATTATTCTCATCAAAATGTTGCCTTCCAAAGGTTATTTTAAGTCTCTTGAATGTCCTTATTATACTGGATCATTCTGCGATCGACCGTATTGTCACTTCAAGCATAGTAGACAAGACTTTTTGTCTGATTCAAAATGTCAAATTGCTATTGAAACAGAAAACAATTCTGTTATCAGTATGACTGATGGACCAGAGGTTAAATCAAAGTTGCCTGAAGAACCAAGATTAAAACAAAAGGTAAAGTCTAAAATTATTGAATATATACCTCAATATATTAAGCCAAAGAATTCTGAATTGGGTGTGAAATCTTTTACTTATGGATCAAATTCTGAAATGTGTAAAATCAACAGTCCTATACTTGAATATATACCTTCGCGTGTCAATGATACAAATTTAGATTTTAAACTTGAAAATTTTAAAAGTAATAATGAATTAAATGGAAAAGAACAGACAAAATCAATTGACTATACTGAAGGAATTTCAGCAACTTATAATATTTGTACAAAACAAAATATAGGTACTTCAGAATATATACCTTCCGTTATTGAAAAACCTTCAGATAAAACCAATAAGATTGAAGACAAACATCACCATGAACACAGGTCGTCTTCAAAACGTAAAAATGATTCTTCAAGAAAATCTTCAAGTAGATCAAAGAAACCTAAAAGAGATAAATCTCCAGAACATAAAAAGGTTAAAAAAGATCGAGATAATGAGAAAAATTGTGAAAAGAAACATCCAAGAGATAAAAATAGTGCGAGTATCAATCTTGACAGTATGAATACATCTACTATATTATCTTCTGGCCCAAAGTCTTTAAAAGCAGTAGTTATGGAAAAGGTACAAAAAAAATTAATTAAACCTGATCCTATAAAATCTGATAGCCTCAGTTCAAGTGATGAAGGAAATGATCCATCAACTTCACTAATTGAATCAAGTTTAAACGAATTTTTTGGATCAGAAGATTCTGATAGTGAACAAAAATCATGTAATGTTGTAACAGCAAAAGTAAAAAAACGAATATCTCATATTTCCCCAACAAGCATATTCACTCAAATTAATGCAAAATCAGTTATAAGACCAAGAAGTACAAAGTCACTTCATGAAATGGTAGCAAACAGAGTACAATCTATTCAAAATAATGTTATTGAAAAACGCCAAAGTATCGCTACAAAAAGTTTAATTAGTGATCACAGTTTACCATTGTTAAAGACTAAAACTCGAATTGCTCATCAGTCAAAAATTGAACCAAGTACTACAGAGTCTCAAACATCAAACAATTCAAGTATAAAAAACAATGAAATAACTGCAAATATAAAATTGAGTTTGAGGATAAAATCATTTAAAAACAGTAACAATATGCCAAATCCTTTACGCCAAAGCTGTTTAGAAAAACTGTATACAGCCTTCAGTAATCATTATTCATCTGAAGAAGCAATTGATAAAGCTCATACAACTGAAGAAGAAGTTCACAGTAAAGCAAAATCATCTGGAATTTATAGAAACCTTATTGTTCAATCTTTAATGAAAGCCAATAAATCACCTCAATTACAAGTTAAAAGTAATCCCTATTATCCTTCACATATGTATGGTATTTGTCTGTATGAATTATTAAAGAAATATATTCTAACAAAAGATGATTTGGAAAAAAACGGTTATCCACTAATAGATGATAATAAATTGGTGTATATTTCCAAAAATGCTTATTACTATCGACCACTTTCTAAAAAGCGCAATGGTGATAAATTTGTATGCATGAATTGTAGAAGTGAGTTTGAAGTTGATAAGCGTGGTATGCCTATAGTTACTTTAACCAAATGCATTTATCATTCAGGCAAGTTAAAGTTTGAAAGAGCAAAAAATGAAAAATTTTGGATGTGTTGTTACAAAAGACAACACGAATCTGGTTGTGAATCGAGTATTTATCACATGCCTGATAAGTTTGATGAAGATGCCTTGGAAAATTTTGTTGTGACTAAAAGTAAAAACTCTGACAAAAAAGTTGAAATACCTAATTTTTATGCTCTAGATTGTGAAATGGTCAATACAACATTTGGTATTGAAATTGTTAGAGTCACAGTCATCAATCATGAAGGAGAAGAAGTGTATGAATCCAAAGTGAAACCTTTTAATACTATACTTGATTATAAATCTAAGTATAGTGGAATAACTGAGGAATCATTAAAATATTGTTCAAAGAGATTGTCTGATGTTCAACAAGATTTATTGAAAATGTTTGATAAAGATTCAATTTTAATTGGTCATAGTTTAGAAAGTGATTTAAAAGCATTGAAAATGGTTCATTATAATGTAGTAGATACCAGTATAATGTATCCTCATAAATATGGTCCTCCTTATAAGTGGGGTTTGAAGTTATTGGCTGAACAGCATTTACAAAGAATTATTCAAAGTGAGGAGGGCCATGACAGCAAGGAAGATGCTTTAGCTTCATTGGATTTAGTTTGGAAGAAGTTAAAAGAGGATGTGAAGAAATTCAAGCCAATTAATATAATTAGTATAGATAAAAGGTAATTGGCGAAATTCACAAATTTGTTTATATAATGCATTTGACATTAAATGTGGCCTTAAAAATAATATGATCTCAGTATAATTTATTTTTATAACAATTATATGATACATTTGAGCAATAACATATAGAAGAATACTATAGTATCACTTACTGAAGGTTATTTTTTTAAATTCTAAATATGTTAATATTTGTCAAAAATATTACTTTAAACAAGTAATGTTAATAAATAAGGTGGACAGTTTCTATTTTATAAAACCAAACATAGATTTTGGTTTGAACCTTTGTACAGTATAACATTATAATATTTATAATTATTTAAATACAATTATTTTTTTGATTGTTATCTAATAATGTATTCATGTATGGTTTATATTGAATTATATATTATTTTAATGTTTTTCAAATTTATATATTGTATACTAATAAAAACAACACTGAAGATTATTTGTTTTATTAATTATTTAATGAAAATCAAATTATCAAATATACAATAAATTAAGATTCATAATTCTTTACTATAATATAAGTAGGTACTTGACAATATTTTATAATATTTTACTGAAGCACATATTGTTGAATAATTGTAGACTGTAGTATTGTACAGAATACAACCATTGTAGGTATGACAACTGACAAGTTACTAAAAACCATAGACATATTTCCTTTTTTTTTTCCAAGTTGGCAGCACAACTATCACTAAAAATTTGGTACCGGGTCTCTTGTCATTTTTCTGATAACTGTCTAGAAAAGCGGTCAGTTGTAAGTTGTAACTTGTAAGTACTAAGTACCCGACTAACCGATTTGGTTCCATATGAGCACGTGCTTATTTAATATTCATGATTCATATTGTGTTTCAAAAATATAATATTTTTATTGTTAAAAAAAACTTTTAAAATCTTAATTGTTTTTACATTTTCGAAAATCATGTCTGTAATGTTGGGTACTATTGATGAACATTCGATCACCGAGTCTTACAAATTTAGTAGTGCTTTTTTTCCATCTAAAGTGGGTGGAAAACCAGCTTGGTTAGATTTGGTTAGTATTCCAGAAGCAAGTGAGCTTGTTTGTTTGAAATGTAATATTCCTCTAGTTTTCTTGTGTCAATTGTATGCACCAATTAATGAACCCAATTGTTTCCATCGAACTTTGTTTGTGTTCTATTGCAATGAATGCAAAGATGGAAGAACATTTGCCGTCTTCAGGTCACAGCTTTGTAGAAGAAATGAATTCTATCCAGATGAACCAGCTGAACCTGAAGATGCAGATGTTTCACCTGTTATGAATGGAATAAAATTATGTAAAGTATGTATTCATATAGTGTCATAATATATCCACATATTTTTTATTTCATTTTTATTGTATTATATAAAATGTCTATTTAATTTAAAGGTATGCGGATGCAAGTCGACAGCGGAATTTGAAAATATTTATTGCAGTTCACACCATAAAAATATTGATTTAAATAAAGAATTGAGAGACAAGTAATGTATAAAATATTTATTAATTGACTTTTTTGATCTAAGCATTTTATCATAATATACCTATTTACTATTTAGATACATTGTGGTGTTACCAGAATATATTATCAATGAAGTTTCAGATGAAAGTTCAGAAAATTCATCATTGAATAGCGATGATGACGATAGTGATTGTAGTGAAAATACTAATGAGGAGGCTCATATTCCAAAAGGATCTCTGCAAGGTATTGATTATTTCAGTAGTGCATCCAGGGGAAAAGTTAGGTGGTTATAATTTGTTGTTATTAATTAATCATTTTCAGAATTTTTAGAACAAAATATGTTTCCCATAGCCTATTTAGATTAAATTTAATGATAGCTTGACATGATCTAAATAAGGGAAACTTCAGAGTTAATTAATTTTAAATTGATTCTGGTGACAATGTTTTTAAAAATAATTTAGAAACTACTAAACATAATACTACTTACCTCAGTCCATTAATTCAAAACAAAATAATATAAATTTATAATTAATAAATTAATTCTTAAACATTTGTTAGCCAACTTTAATAAATCTAAATTGTTTACCATTTTTGCTGATGAAAATTCAGATATTTCTAACAAAGAACAAATGCTATTATGTGTTCCTTGTGTTGACTTAAACGTAAATAAAATTAAAGACAACTTCGTAAATTTAAAATATGTCAGGAAAAGGATTATCTTATGTTATATTTAAAAGTATTATTAACTTTGGACTAAATACTAAATTTTTAACTGGGTAAGGGTACGATTGAGTAGCATATATAACGGTGTACATAAATTTATTTGCAATGAATATTCTATTGCAGTAGTTTCTAATATTTTTTAGTTTTGCGGACCACCAATTTTGTAAAACAAATCTTTGAGGTCTATTAATGACTATTGTCTATTAGCATACCTATATGGCTGTATACATATACATATAATATATAAGTTAGTAATGTTAATAT
This sequence comes from Schizaphis graminum, assembly GCA_020882235.1. NCBI lineage: Eukaryota > Metazoa > Arthropoda > Insecta > Hemiptera > Aphididae > Schizaphis > Schizaphis graminum. Next base: position 67,024,299 of record CM037032.1, read on the forward strand.
TATATGGTCCATGAATTAGAAACTGCTGTTTTAGTGTCTTTTATTTACATTGTAGTGTGTATTGTTTAAATTAAGTTTTAAATTTTATCTGTAAAGTCATTAATAGAAGTAAGAAATTGTATGGGTACTATGCAATGTGTAAGTACTTTTTATGATTAAAAATACAAAGTATTTTCACAGACTAATCAATTTAAACTTAAAAGTCTATGTGAAACTTGATGGGTCAATCACCATGATGCAGTTATATTATTTATTTATTTGAAGAACTTCAATCAGTCATTTTATATGCACTAGATAAAATTATACTTTGAACAGATTCTGACACTTATAGTTCTGCAAGTTATCTTCTTACTGTGATAAGACATTTGAAATTTCAAACAGTTCAGGTATCTATTTTAGTGAAAATACAATAAGTTTTCTTCATAGTTAATATCTTCAAACAGAAAATTTTTATTTAAAACTACACTAAAAGCTATATTTAATGACTAATGTTTTAAAGTAATATTCAGGATATTAAAGAAAATTGTGGTTTTATCAAGGCTCCACTGTATATATTTATAATTTTTTTAAAAGATACATATTTCAATTTGTATAGTTGTTATAAAATAGTAATAAAATGTTTAATTTATGATTGTAATAAGAACACAAAATTCAAAACAATTCATTTGTTACCTTTTTTCACCCCCCTCCCTTCAAAAAATCTGAATACACCATTGGTATATTTAAATTATGTTTTAGCTTATTATTTCTTAATTTATCTTATGTTTTATGTAGATATGGATGGTTTAGATGAAGCTTTGTTAGAAATGGCTTATGGAGGCGACAAAGATGATGAATATTTTGAGAAGTTTAAAAAATCAATATCCTCAGTTCCTGAACAAATTATTAGGTATGTTAAAATATATATAAATATCTGAAAATATTAATTTGAATTAACAATTAAAAATATTGTAGGTATGACCGCTTAGAGTCACCATTGTGGATCTGTTCTAAAAGCATTCCTGAGGCTAATGATATTCCATCTTGCCAATATTGTGGTAATCAAAGAAGTTTTGAATTTCAAGTATGTTAAGTCTAAATTAAATTACCTATCAAGTTTTAAATTATTATTTTATCATATTTTTAGATAATGCCACAAATTTTATCCTACTTAAAATTGCCGGAATCTTCAACTCAAGAATCATTCAACTTCGGTATTTTAGCCGTCTATACTTGTCCTAAAAGTTGCGATCCTGGTCAAAAATATAAAAAAGAATTTTTGTGGGAACAGAGTCCACTATGATAAAATAAATGATTATTTTATAAGAATACTTTATATTAATAAAGATAATTTTCTTTACATTAACTGTTTATAATGTATGTACATGTATGTTTACAAATCTAGATGTGTGAATACATTTTCTGAAGTAATTTGATATTATTTATGGAAATCCAGGTTTATTTATTTTGATAATCAATTTTTCTCAATCATAATGTAAGATATATTATGGCCACAATATATTAACCTTATTATTTGTAAATCGTTGTTGTCACAGAGTAAGATATTATAATGGGTTTGTAATTTGATGGTGTGGTTAATAAAAGCTTCAGGAAGTATTTAAAATTGTATAACTAAACTACTATATATTAGTCTAGTTAACATTTAAATTTTAACAAAATGTCTTTCACTTTTGGTCTTATGCTCCACCAACCAATCAAGCAGTAAAAAACTATAAACCATAATCAACAAAGTACCGCAATTTATGTGTATTATATCATGATTCATGAGTGAAAACAAGACATTAATATAAAAAATCTGGAGATAAAATAATAAAAATAAAATTATTTTGATCTATATTAGTATTGAATAAAGAAATAAAATTATATTACTTTACTATGTTTAATTAATGATATTTTAATTACGTATTCATATAGACTATGTAGATTCGGAATAAGGTCGTGTTGAATATGTTTCTCAGCTGACATAATTGGTTTTGAACAGATATGGTGATACGTATCAATAATACTAAACAGTAAACTTAAAAGTAGACATAGATATTATTAAAATATTAATAACTGTATTTAATTATAATTTGTATACCATGACATAATGTAAATTTTCTCTTAGTGCAGCTATATACTACTATAGAGTATACACTTTACAAATACAACACTGTCCATGTCAACATTCAAATTTCTATAAAAAATATTTTGAAAATCTTATGTGCCACTGCTACTGCTACCTGGCGGTGAAAATCCCAGAAGCAAGAAACATTTTGTTGATAAATTAATGATTATATTGATAACTGACTTGTGATAATGTGTACTCAAACATGTGCTTATCTGTTTGATATTTATTAGTTAATAATAATTGTATTTTGTAGTTTTGTACTGATTTGTAGTTGGTTCTTACTAACTATAGTTCGTAGTGTTTGTACCGTTCGTGGTTTGCTAGCTGATTATTAACTTAATATTAACGACCAAATGAGTAAGTTACTTTTTAATTTTTTTAATTTTTAATTTTAATTTATTGATTTGTTGTATTAATTTTTAAATGACGTTAGGTATGTAATATAAAATTGTATTCTAATTTCAAATTTTATTTATATTTTTTAGAGAAATATAATTAGTTAAATAATGGAAGAAGAAGTAATCCAGCCAGATTTTAGTGCACAAACTAAAAAATTGCTTAAGGATATCAAGTCTGGTATCTTGGAAGCCAAAGAATCGACGAATAAGATTATTAACAAACAGTTTGATGCATCTAAAGGCATAAGTTTATTAGATGTAAAGTGTCATACATTGTTAAGTTATATAAATAATTTGACTTATATTATATTAAAAAAATGCAAATTTCAATCTATTAAAAATGACCCAACAATTGAACGCCTTGTTGAACAGCGAACGGTTCTAGAACGTATAAGGCCTCTTGAATTTAAAATGAAATACCAAATCGATAAGCTTGTTAAAACAGCATTAACTGGTTCTGTTGATCCTAATGATCCAGATAGGTTTCGTGCAACTATTGATGGACTAGCAGATGCTGAAGAAGATAATATAGAAGATGAAGAGTCTGATAATGATGAAGATGGGCATCACAAATCAAAAAAAGTTAAGGATGGAGTTTATGTAGCACCTAAGGTTACAGCTGTACCTTATGATGGTGATGAGTCACGAGCAGTTAAAAAACAAAAATTATTAGAAAGAGCAAAAAAGAGAGCCTTACAAAGTTCTGTTATGCAAGAATTACGAGAGGAATATGCAGATACACCAGTTGAAGTGCAAATTAATACGGTTGGATTAAAAAATAAACAGTCTAAATATGATTACGAAAGGCAGAAGTATGAAGAAGACTATTTTACAAGGTATAAATTAATATTTTCACTTAAAAAATAAATACCTGTATATTCCTTAATCCTTAAAGTTTTATATTTACCTACAAAATATTTTTTTTTCTAGGTTGCCAGTTACCAAGAAAGATAAACATAGAGCTAAGCAATTATCATCAATCACTCTTGGAAAATTAGGAAAAGAAGTGACACACTTTGAAGACATTTCAGCCCTTGGAGGAAATTTCAGTGAAAAAAGTGGTAATAAAAGAAAGAAGAAGTTCAAAGGAAAAAATTTAAAAAAGAAAAGAAAATTTTAAGTTATAATTTAAATTATGTTTAATTACATTGAATTAAATTAATATTAAAAGTTCTAATTGCGTTGTGCTATTTTTATATTCATTTCATTATTGTATTTTCTGGTTATACAACGACGTGTATTAATAATTCATATAATTAAATTAAGCCCTTTGCCTTGAGCCTTAAGGTACAGATTGCATATTTTTTAGATAAAAATAAATTATAAAATTACCAAGCCTCAAAAAATGAGTAATACATTCAGTGTCGGCCTGGCCATGGCCGCTAGGCCGCAAACGCGGCCATGGCCACTCCGTTTTTTTTTTTTGGGGGGGGGGGGGGTCCGGGAAAATAAAAATTACAAAATCTTAATAATTGGATCAATAATCAGATACTTACCTATTATCTATAGTGTGAGAGTAGTGCATACTATTGCAAGTGTCAAGTAACAATTATAATAGTAACATTGTAACACGTAGAAGGAGGTTTTTTGGAATAATTGCGCTACTGTAGGTTAAGTTAGGTTTTATCTCTTGCTTCAAAAACAATGGCTTGGACGACTGCACGAGGGCCCCGCTTACCCGACCCTGCAGAGGGCCTGTTGTTAAATACAGCGATCATGCAAATATTGCATATAAAAATATGTATGATACTATGATATACAATACTATACGTTTATATGCAGTCAATATCTATTTATATATATAAATAATATTATGTATAATAATGATGAAGATAAGACATTTACTTTTAGAAGTTTACTTAAATAATATTATGCTTATGGCTTATGTATTTGTCTTCAAAGTTTAAATTCTATAGTAAAAATATAATTTTAGTTTTGGGGCCCCCTTAAAAACTGATCCATGGGCCTTTGGTGTGACAGGCCGACACTGATACATGACTGTGACAGTGACACTACTTGTCTCTCGAGAGAATGTGACTACTTCACAATCCTACAATAAATCCACTCGGATTGTTTCTTTTGTTGGTAAGGTCATTATAGATTTAGTATGTAGAAAATATCTAGTATTAAATATTATTCAGTATTTATTCTATAAACTAGAATAGAGTTAATCTTTGGATATTAATTTGTTTAATACTTAGATATAATTGATATTCAAATTCATTATCAGCACAGGCACATATTATTCAATTTCAAAAAAAATTATGTACAATTATTCAGCTGAATTTGCTAGATTTTGTTATGGTATTTTTTAAAATTGATATGACTGTTTTGGATTTTTCTATGACCCTTATTGTTTCCGGGGGAGATTCTAAAAAATTAGCACTAGAACTGAACCACTTTCTGACGCCTTAAAAAAAATTATGCCAACTGATTTTATCACAATGGTTTGATATTGATGCCTGATGGTGCCTCTGTCGCTTAATTAGATCTATAGCACTAATAATTCCTTCTCGTTATATTCAGAAATCCATTCTCATCCATTTAGAGTTTGAGGTCCATAAAAAAGATATCTTTTCTAATTTTTATCCCATTTTTATTGATTTATTTTTTAAATAGCTAGCACTCAATTTTTTTACAGAGGAGTTTTTTTATGTATTAAAATGAACTTGCCAACTATTCTAGTTGTATCAGATTTTCTGTGTAACTAAGTACAAATAAGCAATAGTCTTAGCGTCTAGCCATACCATTATCCATACTACGGTTTTACTTATATATTTTTAATATTATTTACAAATTCCATTTAAATACCTAAAATTACGTACATCAAATATTATAAACAGCTGAATAATTGTAAATAATTTTTTTTTTAATCGAACAATGTGCCGGTGCGCCCACAAAGATAGCACCGGCATGTTTGTAAATGGATTTGTAATGTTTAGGAGCCCTAGCAAAATCTAGCAGATTCTTAGCAAATTTTTGATATCTTCTTCATAGCCCTAGCATAATGTGTCGGTGCCAATTTAAAGGACATAGGTACCTAAATATGCATGAAAAATGTGAAATATGCAAAAAAATATATTTATTTATTTATTAAAAGTTTATTACTTATTTATTAATATACACGAAAAAATTAAAAAAAAATCTATACCTATTTAAAAAAATTGTAAATTAAAATATAGTGCGTAACCGGTTGGCATTTGAGATTTTATTGAACTGAAAAAATAGTCAAACAAATATATTTTCATTATTTGTGAAATACGAAATAAATATATGTTGTATAATACAATACCTGTTAAGTTGTTGCATTGAACCTCCAATATTTTCTTAAGATTTTTAATGTGAAATGTCCAAATTTTTTTAGAAAATATTAAATATGTGAAAATCAATGAAAATCGACGAAATATGCACTTTTTCTCTAAAATTAACGAAATATGCAAAGTATGCATTTTTAATTTTCAATTTTTAAATTTAACATTGTATAGCTTGGTCTGCTATAAATCGAAAGCATACAGAACAATATGTAACTTCTATAACTTCCGAACCCTACTCATGAATCATACTACTGTGGTTTACTCGATGCCTAATGTATCTACTGCAGAGTGATACCCACCTACCGACCAACCTTTTATTTAGCACAATATGAATTTATACACAGCGAGTAGAAACTCTTAACCGTCACTGTAAGGACCAGGACAATGACTGTTGTTTTGACGAATGTTAACAGAAATACAAAACATACTTTTTCAATAAACATAAATATTTTACGTCATTTACAGACAAAAATAATAAATACTAATAATTATATAATATATTAAATAATACTTATAACAAAAATAATACCATACTAAAAAATACTAAATAAAATAATCCGTCATCTTCTGTTTTTTTGAGCTGCCATGTTTGGTATTTTACATTGTTACAAAGAAGTAAAACCAACGTTGTATTTGCCTCCTTTTGTATCTCAAACCAATCTATTCATTTTGATAACATTGCTTCTGCTTCTGCGTGGCTAGTTGGTAGTTTTAAGTCAACTGAATTTTCGAAGTCGTCATAAAATCCTTCGTCAACAGCAGTGACGTTAAAAATTATTTGATCATCATTCAAAATTTCAATGATCGCATCATTAACTTTTTTTTTGACGTTGACCGATGACGGATAATAGAGAGTGACAGTTAACGGGTTAAACAAGTTTCTACTGTATATGTAATTTACGTCGCAGAAAAGTTGATACTTAATAAATTACTATAGGTATATAGAGAATCAAACGACACAAAAAGGACCTCGGGTGTCTAGTAGCAAATTAGATCTGTTTATACTTTTTTCAAGGAGGGAGGAGTTGTTTAAAAATAGAAAAATTGGTTTCCTTTTATTGCATTAATATTAATAGTATTAATAGTATCAATTTGATACCTATTTAGCATATTATAGGTATTATACGCAATATATCCGATGAACGTTTAAGGGTATTTTACTCAATAATTCAAGAAACAGGACAGTCACGTTTTAAATTAAGTAATTTGTAGAGCAAAAGCATATTATAAAATTAATTTTTTTCAAATGATTCAATTAAAAAAATGATTGACCGGCAAAGTTCTGTTCAGTCGGGCTTATGTTTGGTTCCGTCTTCTACAGTATCGAATAAAAATTACAGTATCGATGAGATGGACTGGATCTCGACTATATAGGTACTGAAGTTATCTGCATTACGATGTAGGTATGGCGTTAAACTTCTAAGTCTCTTCGGAGGATAAGCAAAAATTCTCGATCGAGCTATTTGATTTTGATGAATTGGCTACTCTATATTAGTTATTGTTAATAAGTATTGATTAACAAGGTACCTTCTTCGGACTTCCTCCCACAAAATCAAAACACTGCTATCCCAGTGAAAATTAAGATTTTCGAATTTTTTTTATAAAATTAATGTACGCTATGGTCATAAATGTGGAAGTTTAGTTTGGAAATCACACTACAATAGTACAATCCATTCCTCGTGAAACCACGTATAATGTAATATTATATTTTACACACGCAAAGCTATTTTCAAATACAATGCTTTTGGAAAAAATAAATTTAACTAACCGTAGGGCGTAGGTATAGTGTATTACTAAGAGTTTAATTAATTTACTATTATAATAATATAATTAATATACTTGGTTAGGTATATCGGTGTACATGGATAGGTTGACAGACCGGCTTTGTTCAGAATAATTTTTCTTATGTGTTGATTTAATGATTTATCATTGAATTCAAATTAACCATATCATACATAAATGATATAGTGTACTCAACGTGTATATAAAAAGTGTAATAAATGTATAACTTCGTGTCATTAATTAGTCAATAGCGCAGAATGGCTAGAATGTTATGTGATAGACCCACAATTCATACAAAAATGGTGGATATTAACTTCACCTAAATAAATAGTGTTGTTTTAGTTACTAAAAAAACTTGGCAAAAACATCACATACACCTCTAATGTGACTCACCAGTCACCAGCACTCCGTATTTTTCTATTAACATTAAAATACATTAGAATATTAAGTATCTATAGGTATTTATGAGCTGTAGCCTGTAAGTTATTTAAAAATATCAAATACAAATTAATATAAGTATTGTTTAGTACATAGGTAACAATTATTATTTTAATATTATAATTTCAATCAATATAGGTATCTACTATTTACATAATAGTATGTATATACAGTACAGGGGCGGATCCAGACCAAGATAACAGGGGGGGGGGTGATTTTTAAAGGGCACACATTAATTTTGATAAAGTATTTATTTAGGCACATACATGTTACTTTCCACAGTCTCGTACAGAACAAAAATTTGTTATCCATGAAGTATATAATTATGTCAAAAAGTAAAATCAGGGACTTCAAACTATTTTTTTTAGAGAACGGGGAGGAGGGGGGGTCGAGGCGATCCGCCACTGATACAGTAGTAGGTATTACTGGTACCTATTAATGTATATATTAAACAGTTGATGCGAGTTTAGATTTTGTAAAAACATGTTTTTAAAATTTTAAATACAAACTCGTATATACTATGCAATATGCATGTATACCTCTATGTACGAGTATTAGGTGTGTACTTTTGTTTTTTTTAAATATGCATGTGCACGTTTGGAGTTTTTATTTATTTTAGGTAATCTAGGTGACGTTTTCACAGTAAAATTGTTGTCTCTCATAAAGCTATACACGAGTGTTACTATGCATTTGCACTTAAATATTTTATGACTATACAACATATAATATTATAGTACCTATATTATGTAAACGTATACAAATGTTTTTATTTAGAAATTTCATGATTTTTTTTTTAAATACAATTTTAAATTCTCATTTAAAAAATAACTGTTTTATTGAATTATATTATACACACGGGTTTGATTCGAAGTGTTATTATTATTATTATCAGTACTATTAGGATTGGCTACATCGTAAAAACAATACTATTAAGTACACATACGCGTGGTACGACGGGGTGGGTGTGCGAGGCGTCGTGTAAATAGTAAAAAAAATATATAAAAAAAAAAAAAAAACCATGTTGTTTATTGTCCGGTAAACATTGCGCATCGCGGATGCCAAAAAAACGGTCGGCGGCCGCGCGCGCACGTATTATTTTTAAACGTATAATATTATAATTGAAAATGTAGATCTCGGCGCGCGCGCGCCGCCGCCGCCGCCGCCGTGCCGAGATCGAGCACCGCGGCGGCCGTCGACATGGCGAACGCGGTCGAGCGGGTGACCCCATCGCGCGGTCGTCGCCGTGCGCGGCGTGCGAAAGGGGTTTGTCGTCGTCGGCTTTGATTTTATTTTTTTGGCGCGCGCTGACCATCTGCCATCTGCGGCGGCCACCGCCGTTTCACAGTCGGCCACCGTCGTCGTCGTCGCGCGGCCCAAGGTCGTCGTCGTCGTCGCCGCCGCCACGTCATTTACGTATTTTCGCCTCCTCCGCATCTGCGCCCACACGTCTTTTTCCCACCACCACCGGCCGGCGGCGGATGACTGCTTGACGCCGCCGCGGCCGAACCGTTGCGGCGGTGTCACGTTTCCGAGACGCGTTTCGCTCGCGCGTTATACCACTGCGGGGCAGCTCTCAACGCCGCCGTCGCCGAGCGTGACCAGTGAAACGACAGTGTCCACCGCCGCGCAGCTTCGACTTCATAATATAATACATCACCGCGCGCTTGACGGAAATAACGGCGATCGCGGGTTCCGCCGGTTATTATGCGTTGTGGTCGTGATGGAACAAGTGGTCGCGCTCGCTTACAACAACGGCCCGGAACCGCACCATCAACTACAGCAGCCACCGAGTCCCGTTGTTCCGCCGCCGCCGCCGCCGCCGCCGAGGATGACGGAAGAAGAAGACGGCGAGGATCGCAGCAGCGCCGCGTTCTTCTGTAACACCGAGTACAGGTCTGCGCGTTTATATCATAACAATATCATATAGGTTATAAGAAGAATAGTATAACGATTTTCAAGCGTTTGGTTCAGAGTCCTATACCCGACCGATATAAGGACCAAGTGATCCGCAATAAGGACGGACAATCGCGGTGGGTTTCGAAGAGCTTAGTGTTCGAAAAGTTCCTCGGTGCAGGCTATAATATTATCGTATTATTATATTATATATGCTAATTTCGGTTTCGAAAAGTCCAAAGAAAACTGATGAGTTCATCACATTACGTACATGTTTATTATTATATGGTTGTACATATATACCTTGATGCGGTGATGACGACGACGTATACTTTATTAATTTTAATACTATTATTATGTTTGCGTCGTGTGTGAAGACCGCCGGACACAAGGCGTACTATAGTCGGTCACGACAGTTTTATCGTGTATTATTCTGACGTAGTTGCCGATTTATTAAATTCACGACTTTCGGATCGTCCCACGCCGTATGTAAACCGCCGCGCAGGCTGGTCATTTGAAAACATGTGTATGTGTGTATATAATGTATACATATAATGCCACAATATTATGTGCGTTTCTATTTCTTTTCCACTTTATTCCCCCACCCGCAAATACTTAATAAAATCGCGACATATTTAAAAACTCATTTTAATAAAATAGAAGTGTATTTTATTATCCTTCGTACTACACGCACACGGTCGATAGGTACGCACAGTGGCGGCTATCCTATGGTCTATGTGTTGCTTGAGAAACACATGCAAAATTATCAAAAATTGTAAAAATATATGACCCACTGATTGAATATTGGGGATTTGTATTTTATAACTAATATTTGTAGGTTGTGGTGGGTGGTAGGTCATCAGTAATATTTTCAGCAACACATATTTTTTTGAGGATAGCCGCCACTGGATACGCATGTTTTTTAATTTGATATAGATAAATACAAATCACGCTGTTGTACTTTGATAGGATATGTTATACCACTTCAATATGTTAAAAGATTAAACTACACAATTTCATGGCAGATATTAGTTTTTACAATTTATCCATCAAAACGATTAAGATATGATCATCATTGTACATTTTATCATATAGATTATAGGTAAAAATATTTGATTCAGATATATGTTTTAGTTGACTAAAAATGTGTCTCGTATAAGAAATTAAGAAACAAAAAAATACACATTTACTCATAAACGCTTAAATGGCTAAATATGTGAAAATGTGCAAAAATAACTGTACATAAATGTTAAAAAGATTACTTTTTACACTATTAGAATAATATATTAATAGGTATGTCGTGACTTTGTGAGTCATTGTAGTATTTTACGAAGAAAAATGGCAAATTAAAATATGTAGGTGTTAATGCATTAATAATTAATGCCATTTTGATTTAAAGAATGTCGACTAGGTATTGAAATAATACATAGCTTAAGGCATTATGAAAAATAATACTCACAATGACTGTTTATACATTTTTGTTTTAACTATAATTTTGCTTCAATGGCTAATAGTCATTATAGTTGTATAAAATGTTTAAAAGTAAAGTTTCGTTATCATAACAATATAGGTACTAGTGGTTTAATAATAATTTATATAGGTTGGAAACATAGAGATTACAGACTTTTCTAGATCATATTGAAGTACATTGAAAATTGGCAAGATAATTCATATTCACGAATGTAGCGTATATTTTTTGGCGTTTTTATTCTACAAACATGAGACAATTTTTTATTTTTTATGTTTTACATATTTTAGTACAATTTTAAATATTGTTTGAGACTTGGTTTATTTGTAATTTTTTTTTTATCAACACATTAGTTATATTTCTTTAATGCACGATTTTAGATTATGTAAAAATAAAAATAGTTACTTTAGCTTAGATCGTTTTTATTATAATGCACTTTAAAAACTTAGAACATATAAATGCAACTTGCACTACTGCGATTCGTGGTCATCAAAACCAGTGACCTAGCCAACATATTTTGTTGTCTGTGTGATTCTTTTATTATTTTCATACAACTTTACTATGTGACATTATAAATTGTTCCATCACATCATATAGTTTAATAAATATTGTAATAAATGAATAAATAAATTAAAATTATATAAATATTATGTTAGTTTGAAAATTCAGTTTTATAAAAATTTTAGATATTTGAGAAGTTTGAAGTCAAACATATATGATAAAACAATTTTATGTAATATATAATAATAATGACAGACATAATTATTACAAATTAATAAAGTAGTGATGTATGTTTTTTATAATATAATCGTCGATTTAACTTATAAATTCATTTTAGACGTAGGTATATAATTTAATTTATATTTATTTATACACTGATGCAAACATGAATGTTGCATAATTTTTTCTTTAGCGTGTACATTCACATATTTATTAGTTTGTTACTAAATAAATAATATGAGGATGTACTTGTAGTATGTACAATAATGCAAAACGATTAATTATGAGTTATTGTGGTGCTATAAATTTATAATGATTCATTAATTTTAGTTTAAAAAAATACATTATCATACACTATACACGATTAAAATCCATATAATTTATAAAAAGCATGCCAAAATATATTAAATATTAAACTCGGGCACTTATATTGTTTTTTGTTTTTCGTAAGAATGTGATAGTTACAAGTTTTCATGATTTGGTCACCTGAATTACAAAATAAGTTCTGTTGGTAATTTTCAGTAGAAATAATTTTTTGAAAATATTCTGATTGGCTTGTAATTTATAGTTTAACTAAATGACCAAATGTATCCGTTTCATCTAAATTTTACACGGACATAAATTATTACTAAATAGCTATATTATACCAGGTTATATACTTATATGTTGATTAATTATTAATCAAAATTAAAATGATCTATTTCTAGAATATTCTGGTAATAAAACAGTATTACTCTAATTTTTATAAATTATTATTTGTGTTTCTCAAATTAACGCATTAAACAATTGATTTTTGAAATATTTAAGTACATTAATTATTGATATAAAATTTTATATTTATTTATATTTTTTGAAATGTATAATATTATTAGAGATAATATCTAATTTAATTAATAAGAAAATTATATATAAATATATAATAATATATTATTTATTCTTATAAGCCTTATTTTAAATGAAAATAGAAATTGTATTTTGTGTAGCAAACTGGATACCATTTGAAATTAATTTTCTGAAGATTTTTTTAAAAATAATATTTTATTTTATATTAAGTCTATAACTTACTGTTATTGCAAAAATATAATTTTGGAAATAGTTCAAAATTCGTCAATGTGGGCAATGTTAATTAAATATAACATCTTACTGCATATATTATATTATGCCATTAATATTTAAATGTTATGTTTTAAAACATCACATCATTAAAGAGTGCATTTTGTATATTGTAGTGCGTAAAATAATATATATAACTTATATAAGTACATGGTTAACTTTACTTGTCTAGTTGTTTGTTGTTAATTACATTGAACAGATCATTTTGTGGCTTTTATTCAAATATTAGCATTAAATTAATGTAGGGCGTAATTACAGGGTGTCCTCAGAGGGTTTTCTATATTATAATTTATATAATGAGATATGAGTACACCAGTTAAGTTACATATACGAGGTATACGACATATATTATCATGTTAGATATAAATAAGGATATGTGTAAGACACTTTATACTAAAATAGTAAAATTAATTAATATATTATACTATAATATATCATAAATTATACATTAATATGACATACTATAATGTGTACCTATGTTATTAACCATAAACTAGTTAGTTCTAACTCCTCTAACTAACAATTGTATGTATAAGTGGTTACAATAATTTTTATTTTACAGTTTTATCCATTACAACTATCAAACAAATAGTTATGTGCAATATGACGTCAAACCACAAAATGATATCACATTACAAGAAGGATTTCAGGACGATTTATCTCAAAGTTCATTCAGCAACGACACTCCACCAGATCAGTCTGATACTAAAAGACATTACTGCGAATTCACTGGGTGCAAAAGAACGTACAGCACCGTGGGAAATCTCCGTACTCATATGAAAACACATAAAGGTGTGTAATATTAGAATATTAGTACATGCTATGTAAATAAGATTTATTATGTGCGTTTAATAGAAAATATTTTATTTAGCAACAATCTTTACATTTGTTAATATTTATTATACACAGTATATTATATTATAATACCTATAGTACGTGATAATAAATATTTATTGAAGTAAATTATTTTTAAACTTAGTACTTAATATTTCATTTTATAGATATTTAAAGATTGAACTTTGTAAAATTATTCTTTTTTAATTAACTTAATTATGTGATGAGTTATAGGTAGTACATCTCCAGTTTTTACGTCTTTTATAATTATTATTATCATAATATTAGCATTATCTCACGTCCATTATAGTAAAATTAATGGTAAAATATTGGAATGTATTTCTATTTACACTTTTGTTTTTGGTACCTTTGGAATTTATTAATATTTCTCAAAAATTAATCTTCATTAATTTTTTGCTAATGTTTAAATATAGATATACGTAAAAACTAATCAAAACTGAAAAAATAAAGTCAATTTTATATCATAATTTTGTATGAAAAGAATGGTTGTAAGAACCTGTTGTTTTAATAAAGTAGACTTTTTCAAGAAGTAAAAAAAAAGTTAAAAATGTGTGTAATTTATGTAATTATGCAGCAACGTTATGAATTTATTAAATTCCGATGGGTAATGTGGAGGAATATAATTAAAAATTTTTAACCATATTTAAATAAAACGAGCTTCAATTTCAGAATGGTTTATTCAATACAATGTTTCATTAAAGTTTAATTTTCTAATTAGTTTTATTTTATACATTTTGTATTACATTTTTGACTGATAGATTATTTACTATTAGGTGAATACCGATTCAAGTGTAACATAATTGACTGTGGTAAACCATTTTTGACGTCATACAGTTTAAAAATTCATGAACGTGTGCATACCAAACAAAAACCATTTGTTTGTACTAAGGAGGAATGTCAAAAAGCTTTTAACACCGTTTACAGGTAAAGATTTCGATTATCTCATTCAAGTTATTTCAGTAATATTTTAGAAATATGATGGACCTACGGTTATTTGTAGTACAGGCTACGAGCTCATCAACGCCTGCACACTGGTGATACTTTCGATTGTATACAAGCAGGCTGTGGAAAGTGTTTTACGACTTTTAGTGATCTAAAGAAGCATTACAGAACACACACGCAAGAACGACCGTACAAGTAATATACAATATTATGACATAGTATTACAATAATTAATAAGTAGTCTATCACATTGATCTTGACATCTTGTCAAGTGTTAACGATATAATTATTCAAAAGAAGTGTTTACAATATAGTTAACATGATATTACTATAATATTTTAATAATTGAAATATATGTAGAAAATTATAAATACAATTTTGAAGAAAATATGAGCATATTATGCATTTTTTATCATGAGTCTGGTTATTGTCATGATTTTCAGATGCGCAGAAGAAGGTTGTGGTCGAGCGTTTACGGCCAGCCATCATCTAAAAACGCACAAGCGGACGCATTCGGCTGACAAACTGTACACGTGCGACCGACCGAATTGCAACAAGTCGTTCCCAGGAAAGGCTAGTCTTAAAACGCACCAGCGGAGTCATGATATTTGGGACGAGTCAGAGACCCTGTCAGATTTCGCCGATGATTTGTTACAGCATTTCGATAGTGAAACCAACAGCACGACTTCGGAATTCTTAAAATACCAAAGTACGCACTTTTCGATCGTTCGAAATCAGTGGCACAATTAGGATTTATTTCTATATGGATATGTGTGTGAGGGTCCGGGAAGGATGAGACTTTTTTCTCAACATGTGTTCGAGTTTAATAGAAATATCTAAATGAAGTGTATAATATTTTGTATATGGATATGTATTTGATGACACCAAGACTGAGTTATCAATTACAACTTACATGTTCTAATAGTGTATTATGTAATTGTAGTAGAAAACAAATTTCACATTTTCAGAGCATTACCCCTCCCCCCCTCAACAGCCTTACCCACACTTACCTATAATTGTTGTTTGCAGGTCAACTAGTCATACCGCTGTCGAAGGCCAACATCGAAGCCCTAAAGCAATGCGAAACGGCCGAGGTGGAGGTGGATGCATACCTTTCAGGTATTGCGATACGGACGTTCACAGGGGAGGGCCCGGATTCGAGCACGGCCACCGTTCAAAAGATGATCGTGGCCGAGCCGGACGACGGCATGCCGGTAAAGCTGTCCGTGGAGTGCAACGTCGACGTACAGAAGGTCGGTCAGGATGCCAACGGTACGATCAGCCTATGCGTGATGGACAACGGCGAGTTGATGTCCAGCCTGCTGATGATGCCGGTGATCAACGGCGCCAGCTACGAGACGGTGACGGAGGACGACTCGAGCCAGCCGCCGGCCATGTCCATAGCCACGGAGACGGTGCAGGAACTGCAGTTCGTCGACGAGCCCGTCCGGCAAACAGTGACGGCTGTTGAGCAGTCGGACGCGGAACCGGCGGGGGCGGCCATCGACCTCATACCGTTCGACGACATCCTGGTGTCCAAGCCGGACACGGATTTCGCGGTGTGCGAACCGCACCACGGAGTCGCCGCCGACGAACCGCTGCAGGTGGCCGAGGAGTTCAGCGTCGAGGAACTCATACTAAGCCTGGTCGACGACGCGGACCAGTGTCTCGACAGTTCCGTCGCTTCGCTCATGGTAAGCCCACAGCTGGAAGTGTTCGAGCCCACGTTTCCTGTGCCGGCGCCCAGCCTGCCGCAACAACAGGTGCTCGAGTCCGTTTTTTCGCCGGAAGGAAACTGCGGAAGTCCCTCAGATGCAGCTGCTACGGCCACCACCGGTGCCGCGACAGTCGCTGGTCATCCGGCCGCCCCGACGTCTTGTTCGCTGACCGTGGCCTGTAACACCCGCAAACAGCTCAGGAAAGTGCTCGAACACAGACGACCCGCGAGCATATCGCACTGAAGTCCGTCACGATGCGCAAGAGACTATATATTATATATTATATACATTGTTAAACATATTTTTTAATGGATAGATGGTGAGCTAATAATATAATGGTCCCTTAAACATTATTTGGCGTCATACGACCGGTAGCCTATTAAATTTATTTTTGTGAACGATTAAAATAAATAAATGTCATATGCGACTCGGCGTAAACGTGTATATAGGTATTAAAAATTAAAGTGCGATTATTTATAACCGTATAATGTCCGCTAGGAAACGTACCGGTAATTTTTTACGACGAATTATATTTATTGTATATTTTTATTACTAAATTAGTTATATGTTTTTTTTACTCGTTTATTATGTTTTTCATAGAATTGCCTAGAAAAAAAAACTATATTCGAATTTTATGTATTAGTCATAGAAAAGAAGAAATATTTAGCCTATTACGTTATATACTCATTAAGAATTCATATTTAATCTCTCTATAGCATTTATATGATTTAACTTTATTACATTCATCTCTTAACCCGTTAAATTTCTGTATTTTAGCATGTAACAATCTGTGATTTAATAACGATTATTTAGTACATTTTTTACTATTTTCGTTATAATTTTACACATTTTTAGATAATATATAGATAACTTTGTACCTATATTTATACTTATTCAACTACATATACGCCGTATATCTAGGCATATCATACTAATATCAATAAGAAGAATTTTAGAGGTAGGTAGTCTAGGATAAGTTCTATACCTACATATTATAGGATAGGACTGATTGTTTGATATGATATCACTCTAACACTCAATGAAATTAATGATTTATTTTACTTACTACTGCATTTATATTCTAGTGTTTAATTTAAAAATCATCTCTTTAGTTTAATATATTATATCGTATTCATCTAAGTTAGAGACGAAAATATAATAATTAAAAGATACGGTTCTGGGATACTATATTTAAATGACATAATATTATATTTTAATTATAACTCTAACATAATAATACTTATATAATATGTTATATCTATATATATAATTTAATTTGAAAAAAAACATGTTTGTGTCGAGAAAAATTATTTTGTACTGTCAACTTTGTATGACTAACCATGTAATGATTTTTTGACGTTAATACATAAACTAAACTAAATGTAGTAAGTAATCAAAATCGGGACCGAGCTTATACTATTATTTATAACCTCGAGTAGGCTTATTCTACTACAGTGCCAAAATATTTTTACCGGAATTTAACTCACGCAAAACGAAAGTGATTCTCTAGTTTTGAACTCCTTATTTTAATTATTGTTTAAAGTGAAAGTTTGTTATTTTTGTGTATTCATAAATGTATTTTTTGTAGTCATACAAAATAATGTTGTAATTTTTGTATTACTGATATTTAATAGATGTAGTCTACGTATTTTATTGTAGACGGATAATACCTCGCTCATTTAATTCATGTTTTTGTTTATACTTCATTTCAACGTGTATATTTGTTGTTTTAAAATAAACAATATTGACTTACATTGAAAAAAAAACGTTACATTTTATATTATTGTAGTGTAGTAATAAATAGGATTTATGTGTAAAATTATGGACATGAAATTGAAATATATTATTTTTAACTATAGTATTGCCCAGGTTGATGTAGGCCCATCGGGTGAATTTATTATTTCTGAATATACTTTTTTAAAGTTTTTCTGTTATTACTTTACTTTGAAGGATTGCATTAAAAAAAACAAATAAACAGATACGCTTTGAATAGTATACATTTTGTTGCATCCAAAAACCGCACACTATTTTTAGTGAAAATAGTAATAATAGATAAGATTATAAGATAAGTACTAGGTATACAATAATAAAGTGTTTATAGTTGCCACTAAAGTTGCCTATTTATTTTTAGGAGCATTTGTTTCAATTTCGGGAAGAATTTTTACGTGACGGAAATTGTATAAAGTTTTTAAATAACGTCGGCAGTCAGTTTCAGCCAATCAAATGTTGAAAGTTTTAAATTTTTTTTAAAATTAATATTTAAAATTTTTGAATTTATAAATTTTTTTAACAAAATATGAGAATAATGAGAATAAATAATTAATTATACATATACATATGTGTTTTTTGTTTATCGACTTTTTTGGGGTTGAAATCATAACCGTGTGGTTTTTGGAAACGACAATTTTGAAAATTGTGTGGTTTTAACCTATTAAATGTGTGCGGTTTTGACCTATTAAATGTATGCGGTTTTAACCTACCAAAAGTGTGCGGTTTTTGGAGCCAACGGTACATTTGATATGTATAAATGTAATTGGTAATAAAAACAAAATAATTTAAAAATTAAAAATAAATTATATCTTTGATTATTAGTATAAAAAGATTATACATTTATCGTATATTGTATATTCTTCAATATGTAATTAGTAATTACATTACTTAAATTAAAATTATTATGAGTGCATGTAATATTGTGATGTAGCTTCAGCTATTACTTTTGATACATGAATTTCGGCTACTTTTCTACATTCTGTAGCTATATTGTATTGATAGTAATTGATAGATAATAATTGATCGAGTGTCGTGCACAATGGCGCAACTAGAAAAAAAATTCGAGGGGGAGGGATTAAATTATTACAATATATATACATAAGATAAGTACATAGGTTCTTATACTAGGCCTTGGAGAAATTTCAGGAGGGGTTGAAACCTCTTAACCCCCGGAATAAAATAAACTAGTAAAGTTTTTTTGGTTCACATCACTCATCTATTTCACACAAAATCGTTTAATTTTATTTATATAAATGGATCAAATTCGTTAAATAAAACCTGTTAAATACCTACGAATTTGACGGATAATGGGAAAATGTGGAATAGGAAAGGGAAAAATGAAAATTTCGGGTTACAGGGAGGCTTATAATAATTTCTGTACTGTTGCAAACAACATAATTATATTATAATGTATACACTGCAACTAACCTAACCGGCACGACTGTCGACAGCGGTTCTGCGGCTATTGGTACACGCCAACGCGGGCAACGACGCGGTCTGGGTACTGACCAATTAGTCATCATTGACCGCAGACTGCAGTACACCGGGGTAACTGGCCTTGAAACAAATATGTCAGTAGTGCCGACACTGCAGTTTTCAGGCGCAGTGCAGTTGCGCGACATCGGCATTGACCTGATGCAGACACATAGGCACGACTGACTGACAGGGCGATAATTCACAATACGGCATCCAATACCTGTTCTGCGATAGATTGCGACTACTCATTCGCCGTGTACATTCAGTGACAGAGGAACGTTGTCGATAAACACCGATGCGGCGATGTTGCAGTACATCAATCGTGTATACAGAGTAATGTCGCCGCCGCGCCGTTATCGTTCACGAATCACGATATCACAAACTATATCGGCTGGCCGTTTGTATCAAGTTGAGATAGTTTTGACCTTCGTGAAGAGCTTTTCATGTTTGTCTGCGGTATTACATCAAAATGACAAAATGAAATATAAAATTAATTTTATCGAATTCAGTTTTACATACTTTTAGAAATTATCGTAAAATTATTACTTAAGTATATATTTTATTACCATATGTGCATTTTACATATTATTATACTATTATAGTTAATCTTATCCGTTGTGTCTCATTCGATAACTGATTTTGTTTTAAATATAATAATACATAAACGTATACGAGATTTCATAAACACAAGTAATATATCATTTTTTCATTTGCCTTCACCCCTCTAAATAGGTAGTAGACATTTGATGACATTTGATGACCAAGAAACTCCGGTATTTTGTGGTGAATGGTAAATGTAGTCGCTTAACTTAAAAAATTAAGCCCCGAATTAAAATTTGCAATTACCCCCCTCGTCCAGGCATTATATAGGGATGTGTCGTAAACCTATCTTTCGATGATATACTTCTAATTAACTTTGAGAACTTAAACGACCATAAATTAACCGGTTATGGAATAGTTCTCGCCAGTGTCGGTTGCACTGATTTGCCTTTTAGATGCATATACAATTGAATTAGATCAATGTATTCTGATGCTAACAATACTAAGGTTGGTGTTTTGGTAATACAAATTTGCTATGTTGTGGCAGGACCAAACAGAAAGAAAAAATAATGTACTGACATCCTCTTTATGGCTATTCTCAAGTCGTAACCAATTCAATTTACCGTTATAAAATGTATTTCTACGTACTTATACCTATTTTGAAGAATAACTTATATTTTCCGATATATTTAACATTACACAACATATTAATGTGTGCACGAACGCATTAAAAGGTCCATAAAGATACATAATATACCACCAGAAAAAAGTACCATGTTCACTCTATAGAATAAAGTATAAGTATAAGTACTCATTTATAATAAATCACACTAAGTACGTTTCAAACGAATAATAAGCGAACTGCATATTATATGGCTCGGTGTACCTATCATCTGCTTCGTGATATAATGCGACATCAGTGTAATGGCCACGTACCGAGACTGCGTAGTGCACAGCGTCCAGCAGTATACGATGAAGTAGGACATGGCGTATTTGCCTATCACGTGAAACGTCACGCATTAGACGCCGAAAACGTCATCACGCACTGCGCGCACGCCGAACATGCGGTTCAGACTGCAGCCGATAGCTAGCTGCGCACCGGCCACGCGTCTGATCCGCGGTGTCCGATGCGTCTGCCGTACAGCAATATTGCACATCGCGTGTCGCGAGTGTCTCTAAAAAACGCGCCCAACTCGCCGACCCGCCCGGCACAGCGACGTCATCGTTGCGGCGGTCTTCGGCTTGCAGACTGCAACAGCAGTGCAGCACGAAACATTGTCCGGCCGCGAATGACGTCTCCGAGCGGCACGTGGACACGCAACGGACGTATATATAGAAAACGATCTCCCGCATCGAGACGTGACGCAGTCTCCGGCCGGCGTCCACAACACGTTGACGAGTACGACCAGCGCATAACAGTTTGGTTCTACGATTGTGATAATATATTTTTTTGTACCTACATAAATATATTCGATTTGACGAGCTCGAATGAACCGTGATTATACTTCGGTTAGTCAGCTGGTGGAATACATCTTTAATATTGATGTTGACGACACGGACACTGACAATTCTAACTCTACTGCAGGGGTGTGTATATTATATTGCAGGGGTGGACAAACCACGGCTCGCGTCATAGTCTTTTGCGGCTCGTATCTTATCGTAACAGTTTTACAAAAAAAATTTTTTATATGAATTTCTGTACGACCTTGTTTTTTACATTTAGGCTTTTCCATCAAATTATTTTATTAATATATTTGGTGACTCACGAGTCTCTTCTCGCTGCCCCCCCTGTTATATTGTATGGTTTTTACATGTATTATTTGATGTGTTATTATTAAATAAGGCTATAACACACATTTGTAAAGATGATGACTTTGCAGCCTTTATAATACTACAGGTACTTTAGGTTTTTTTGTAACCAGCAAAAAATTGCGAGATTAGATTAGGTTTTTATCCAAATCATTTTATATACAAGTTTACGTATACATCTGTTGTGCTGTAAGGCGTTACTACAAATCTAATATACCCACTTCGGGAAACAAAACTACGAATTGGAGTCTCCAATTGATATGAGAATCTTGAATTCTAATTTAACGCATCTAATACAGTTATATACGTTATACCTATTTAATAACTTGATAAAGTCGACGTCTATTATATAGATGGTTTATTAAAATGTTATATTAAAAAAATGAACACTTGAATGAACTTAACTTAAATACAAGTTACTCTAAACATGGTACTCATACGAACAACGTGAATATGTCTACTCTAATCCTAAAAAAAAAAGTAGCTAATAGATTATTCATAATTATTTTCAATAATACCCTACATTAGTACTATTTTGGAACTTTCAACTTATTGTGATAGTAGTTTATTATACATATTGTTATAATTTAAACATATTTTATAGGATAATTTCTCGTTTTCTTAATTCTCAAATTTAGTCGTGTACTGCACAATATCATTATCGAATACATAATGTTATTCATTCACACCCAATACTCAGTTTTCCGAGACAATATATTTTGATTGGCATGAAGTTGGCATTACATCGATAGCAGAACTTTTCAAAATATATCTAACAATGTTTAAATAGACTATTGTTGGAATTTGTTGGAGCCCCCTTTTTGACTATCGCACCTTTTATTTTGTAATGCCAACTTCACTTTTAGCATTACATATATTATATAAATCAAATTCCAACAAGTTTCCAACAATGCCCAACAAGTCTACCAAAACATTGTTAAATATATTTTGAAAAGTTCTGATATCAATGTAATGCCAACTTCACGACATTTATATTTTGCGAGTATAACACTGGTGTAGATGAGTGTTGTTTTGGATATTCGATGTGGAGTATGAGTGGTGTCACATTTATTTTATTATATTAGACTACTCATAAAGTCATAACTAACCGAGTTTTAAATTTTCGAGTCTTAGTTATAAAAATTGAACATTTTAAAATTAGTATAATTTGCTCAAAACTCAAAAGTTAAAATATTTTGACAATTCTATAGTAGATTTATAAATAGGAAACACTTGTATAAACATTAGATTACAATTTTAAATTTCAAATATCTATAACCGTTAATTATTCATTTTTAAATTTCATAAAAAAAAATAAAATATTTTTTTAAAACCTTTTCGTGCATATACTTGTGGTAGCTATAAGTTTTATAATACAAAACTAAAAATATTTAAAATACACTGTGTACTTTTATTCAAATTTAAAAGTAAAAATGTTCTAATGACTTCAGATTGTCTGTGTGGCATTGGATAACAGTAGCTCTTTAAAAATAACCATCATGCTGTTTATGCACATGCATGCGAATATTATACGAGTGAATTCATAGTAGGACACTATAAAAGTATCTTTGTTGATATTATGCTTGAGCTGTTTTAAGAGTAATCTTCAATTTACAGAAATAAAATAACAATTAATATTTATTATTGAGCAAGCTGTTCTCAAAAATAATGGTATATTTAACAACAACAACAACAAAAAAAACAAAGTAGTTAATATACTAATGTATAATAAGTATTTCAGACTCATATTCATATATTATATGTATAGTAAATCGAACCAATAATAATAATATACATCGTAAATAAATTGATGTTAAGTCATATTATTTGTAAATACAATTTATTATAGGTATAGCATTGAAAGAAATATAGTATACTAATCGAACAAAATGGTATCTATCACGGTAAAGTGACAAATGTCACATAACATATTGTTTTATACTAGTATACATGAATTATATATTATAATATTATATTACGGGTACATTATGATGGCAAATATGACAAACAGTCATCCGCAGCGAAGTACCCGGAATATAGATATTATATAATATTATTAGTCCATCATCGAAAATAAATATTAATATAAGAACGACTACGCTTCTGTTCGCAGAACACATTTTTATTATGCATCATAAGATATTGCGTTTTAAATATTTAATATATAATATAATTAAGAAAGGGCGAGAAGAGTAAAAAAAAAAAAAAATAAATAAATAAATAAATTACAATAATTTTTTTCCTAATAATTCGAAATAACCGTATTCGCGGATAATTATCATATTATAGAAAAATATATATTACCCCGCGGTATATTAACAATAATATTATTATAACATAAATAACGATGATAATTGTATAATATGCACAATAACAATCGATGTTAAAACATAACACGTTATATTAATATCTCATACGTTTTAAGTAGGTAAGAGGTGGCGTGTGGTGTGTGTGTATGAAATACGGCGAAAATACAATATAATATTATAAGTCTTTCAGAGGGGCGGCAACCACGTCTTGGTCGCGGCCGGGAACAGGTCTCTGAGCTTTTCGTTGAGCTCTTCGTCCGGCACGACGGACAGGCCCTCGCAGGACCTGGCCACCTTCTTGCAACACTTCAAGTACTCTTGAATCGTTTTGATGGCGGCCCGAGCCGAGCCCGTATCGGACGATGACGACGACGACGACGACGACGCGGACCGGCGGGCTGTGAACTGTTGTTGCTGCGACGGCGATCGGATGCCGGTGCGCGTCAACTGTCGTGGCGACGGCACGAACGGGAACACCCGGACCCAGTCGCCCTCCGAATCGGCGGGTCTGCTCCAGTCCCGGCCATTGCCCCAAACCGGCGACGAGAAAGGCGTGTTGCACAAGTCGGAGGCTGCCGCCGCTTGGGCCGTGGTTGCGCCGCGCTGCTTGCCCGGGCCGTACAGTGTTGATTGCCGCGCCGATGACTGCGTCTGTGCGGTCGACGTCACCGCCGCCGTACCGTCCTTCTTCGCGGCGTTCGTGTTGTTAACGTTGTTGTTGTTGTTGTTGTTGGCGGCGGCGGCGTTGTTGTTATTGTTGTTGTTCGTCTTGCGTTTTGACTTCCACTTTTCCGTGGCTGCGGCGGCCAACGCTGTCGGCCGTCCATCGCCGAACCGTGGGCCCGATGCCGACCTGCACATCCGGAATAGTGACAGACCGGTGTTGCACATCGGCAGTCCGAGCAGGTCGAACATATCGTGCAACAGCGGCTTTTTCACGCGATTGTCCACGTCGCAATCGTTGCCCAGCGCAGGACTGAGGTTCACCTGTAATGCGCGTTTTTTTCAGTCAGTGATAGTCCAACAACATAATACATTGTAACATATAGTAATGTGTTATTATATGATGTTTTAAATAACACTCCATTTAGTCAAAAACATAAGTTTCAGGGTTTTTAAACCAGGGTTGGCAAAAACCCGGGCTTTATAGAAAAAACCCAGCCCAGTTGGGTTTTATTGTAAAAGTAATAGTGGGCTGTTTTATCGGGTTTTTTTCTGAAAAAAACCCGTTAAAAAAACCATCTGAAAAAAAAAGGAATTTTTTTGCTATGTATTAGCCTCACTGTTAATCGTTAATTTTTAATTGGATAATTTTTATTAACATTGTCCAGTACTATAATTAAAGTTTTAAACCCATCAAATACCTGTTGAATAGGTAGCAGACGTATATTATGTATAGCAATAATTGTCCGTTTATTATTCGGTGCTTACAGTATTAGTTAGGTTCGTATATTATTTCTATCGCAATTTCTATTACAGTATTTATTGTCGTTTCGGGATTCACGGGTATTAGTCAGAAAAAGAAACTTCTTATATAGTCTTTAAAAAAAACGTTTATATTATTTAAATTAAAATCGTCAGAGCCAAACTTAGTTAAGCGTGCTTGAATTCCTCGTGTCTAGCGCCATTGAAGTATTACAGAATAATCACCATAAAAAAGATAAACGGGAAAATTACGAATAATAAAACACAAAGTCAACACAATAGTGTTCATTATATAGTCAGGGTGTATATTTGAAGTTTTGAAGTTTAATTTTTTTTTTATCGAATTTATTTTGTTGAGTAACACTTTGAGTTTAAATTATTTCAGTTCTGAACGAAGTTTCTGTAAAGATTTGGGTCACTAAATAAGTGATAATACTTATGAGTTATGTCTATTTGTACAATATCAATAGTTAAATTTGCATAAAATCAATCATAAAAATACTATTTAATTTTCATGTATTAATTTTTTTTTATGATTATTAATATAAGGTTTACCTGACATGATTGTCTAAAGATTAGACTCTAAACTTAATGTCATTTAGATATACAATTTTTGATTGACTTATTCTTATATAATATAAGTTGTATGGGTTATGTATGTGTATATATATATATATATATACATTTTATGTATAACGGGTATACCTGCAATGCACTCCATCATCATTGGTCAGTGGTCTCCATCATAAGATAAGATAGGTTTTATCGTGATAATGATCTCACTATTGCCTCTTTATTATATAATACATCTTTCAAAAATTGTAAAACAGGTACTCATAATAAATTAGGGCCGTGCGATTATTTTTAACGAATGATACATAATTAGTTAATCGATTGAAAAAATACAACGCTGGACCGGACAGATATATAAAGTTGAATGTAGGAAATATTATCTAAACGCTAAATCAGAAAAATCCAAAATAGTATTTATCCTCACGTTAAATGTTAGTATTAGACAACCAAATTTAACACGGATGCATTTTGTACGAGAAACGAAGTGCACATGGTTTAGTTAGTATATATTATATAATGTATATTATAGATTGTTTCATAGTTACCGCCGAATATTGATGAAATAATTTTAATTAAGGATGTGACGAACCTTGAATTTAAATTTTATTCGAACTTTCGAACATTTAATTAATTAAGCATACCTATTTCAAGTGTTATAGCAGTAAAATAGTGTTAACACTGAAATATAACAAATTTGAATTAATCTTTTATCATTCTCGAACATTTTGAACTTGATTATTCAAATCGAATTGTTTGATGTTCAAATTCTGATTTCAGAGTTTCAGACTTACATTTTTTACAAGTTTTAAACTATTCGAGATTCTAAAAATTCAAAGTGCCTGAATATCTTGATTATTAAGTGTATTTTAACATGATAACATACCTCCAGAAGCCAAGGCTTTAGATCAGAATCGACTAATATGTCAAAACCGTATAACTCGAAACAATTTGACGTGCTCGGTATGCCTGTACATTGGCTGGCCAACGTGAGACTAACGAGAACTGATATCTTTTGCCATAACAACCAATCATTGACACCGGCTTGGCGTATGTGCTGTCGAAGTTGTTGGAATGTCCACTTGCATCCTGTGCAAATGAAAAACGTGCGTTATATTATAATCATATTAAAAAAATAACTAAAAAAATAAATAAAAATAACTGGAAATTTCTATACTTTCTTAGTTGTAAACGTTATAATTTAGTACAATACTTTATGTATCTATATTATATTTACTATGTATCATGATAAAATAATAATTTAAATTATAACTATATAGTTAGTATTTGTGACAGAAAAAGCATATCTCAACGCTCACATTAAAAATAAAAATTAACTCCAGTTTTCAGTATAATAATTAGGTACCTAGTCCGATTTTTTCTTTGGTTTCCGAATAATTTGGACCCAGCTTATTGATCGAACTATTGGTCAGGTGCGCAAAATGGTTGTCGAGGTTATTCAGCGAGTACTTGTCGGTACTGAAACGGGTTAGTCCCTCTCTGTAGACGTATATGGTGAGTGGATGGAATGATGGTACCAGAACGTACAACCGCAAATCATACTTGTATCCACCGATAAGCATAGGATTCTTCACGTACCTCTGGACCACGATGTTGGTGTCATATACGAGTTCACCAATTTGCTGTAAACATAGTAATATTATAATATATGCATAATTATGCTATTGAATGATAGAAATACAACGAAACGACATTAAACGATTAAATTATGATGTTTGTTATGTTAATAATTATGATATTATTTTGATCTATTATTTTTATTATAAATATAATATAATGCTTACCGAAATTAAAGATATGCCTTTTCCTTGACTTTGGCCAACAGGTTTGCATATCCAAATCGATTTCTCACCGACGTCGGTGTCGTGACTACATTCGGCAGCTAACTTTGTATACTCTAATGGTAGGTTGTAGGAGTCTGGGCTAATAGTTCATAAAGGGGGCAAAACCGAACAAAAAAATAAAAAGTATTTAAATTAAAGTATATTGACTCAACATAAAAAAAAACTTATTATACATGAAAAACTACTTTAATACAGGACGGTTTTCGTGATGTCACTACATAATATAAGAAAAAAACACATTACATTATAGTCCGTAAATAGCTTTTAGTTTCCCTTCCTGATGGCACAATTTAGATAAAAATATGTTATCAGGGGGCTGGGAATTTTTCTGCCCCTTGTGGTGGCAACAACCAGTCGTAAGTTTTATGACCATTTAACATGTCACGGAAAAATAAAATTGTACTATTGTTCTATGAACAAGGGCCTAAAAAATAATGTGCATTATGTATAATATTATGTGTGCCGTTTATGAAGAAATATATAAACAAACACCTGAATGCAGATCGCGTGTGTGACACGTGGGGGATGATTATGCTCACCCCTATCTAGGTAATTTTTCCCATTGAAGAAACCACCCTTACTACTTTACAGACACATGTAATTGCATATATTTGATAGTTAATGACTATGTTACCAGTGAAACCAATGGATACCAAAGACAAAACATTATTGGTATTATTTGCTACTTATACATTGTTAATATATTATACTTGTATTATAATGGTCTTTTTTTTTTTAGATTTATCAGTTAGAAATTCCCATAACTGATTATAATATTTTTTTTAAATTAAATTTTACTTGATAATTGGCTGTGGACTACAACAACATATATATTGCATACACATGATCTTCAATGGAAAATTCTCAAATTTTATAAGTGATGTCTAATTAAATTTTAAAATATACTTAAATATAAATACATAGGTAAATTTTAGAAAACATTCACTACAAAACACTCAATAGTGCACCTACTATATAATTAGACATTAGTATTATGATATCATGACCCACTTTATTTGTTTATGAAAACTTTCCACGTCAGTAGCTTTTAGTCACGACGTATTACAAAGGTGCTTGCATATTAATATTCACGGGTACAACTATGGTATTGTATGCTTCATTCACCATAGAGTTAATAGAATGCAGTATGTTAATATTTTATAAAAATTTATTGCAGTTTATTTTATTTACACGGTTACATGGATTTTTGAACCTATGTACTAAGTCTTATTTTCTAAGCTTCGGTATAACTATAAATTGTAATATTAAGTACGGAAGAAATGTTTCATAAATTATTTTTAACTAAATAAATTATCCACGAGTGAATTATTAACTGTATTATATTATAGTAAATAATAACGTGGTAATATAATATTATGTTGATCTATCATTTATCTGACTTAAAAATATGAATAAAATAATGTTATACTCAGATGAAGTACCACCGAAAAAATACAGTTAAAAAATAGTTCACATAATTTAATCTTTAATCATTATGTTGATTACATAAATTATTTAATAATAAGTCATTAACTTAAGTATTTTAATAAATTAAATAAATAAATAAAGTAATAAAGCTAAAATAAATCTTTTTATAGGAATTTAAGACTTTTTACGAAGTAAGAGGTAAATAAATTGTTGTGTATAAACGATACAGTGTTTATTTTCGTGTTTTGTATCGTACCACCCCATAAAAATAATAAAAATATAGCATAACATTATTTTTTTGTTTTTTAAAACACAAGACATATTTCATATATGCAATATGAACACTTGCGTGTATACAATAATTGTATGTAATACTTACATACTACATACATATTACATACCTATCATATTGTATCTATATATCATATAAATATAATATGTTCTTAGTTTTTTTATATTATTATTATTGTTTATATTTTTGCCTCGTACAAAGCATATCAATAATTTCATATAAAATAGACTGTTTTAAGAGGACGTTATACACTCACATGTTGTCTCTGTCTTACTAATGTAGATCATAGCAAATTTTCGTTTAGCAGAACAGATTTTGTGACGTTAGCTTTAATGTTAGAGTAAATTTACCTATTATCAAATTTAAAGGTAAGAATATTTTCTAGAAAATGTCATATGCTTTTATTGATATTATCATTTTAAAGTGAGTTATGAATATTTTAAAGTTGTAATATTTTACATAGCTATAACTCACTTTAAAATGATAATATCAATAAAAGCATAAGACATTTTCTAGATAATATTCTTACCTTTAAATTTGATAATAGGTAAATTTACTCTAATATTAAAGCTAACGTCACAAAATCTGTTCTGCTGAAAGCAAATTTGCTATGATTTACATTAGTAAGACAGAGACAACATATGCGGGTATAACGTCCACTTGATGCCCATTACCTGAATCCGAATAGTGAAGTGCCAAATATATTCTTCATGCATTTCAAATACCGCCACAAGTTGTCCTTCCGGCATAATGCTGATCCACTGGGTATATGGTTGTTGAACTAATGGACAGTATAAACAATAATATACTATTAGTTATTACGAATACCTACATTGACATTCAAGTACTGGCGTTTAGTTTAAAATAATAATTTTATTCATACCGAATCTATTGTAACCGTTATCTTTAATTGTATCCCGAGTGAAAACAATTAAAATGCACATATATTAACATACGTAAATATAAATCGATTATTATAAAATTGAATAGTTAAGTGTAAGGAATATGTTTCATAATAACTATGCATTTTTTTTATTTTCGTATATACAAACTTTTAAAATATTTAAAGATAGTCGTTATAATATATTAATTACAATATTACATTATATATATTATGCATATTAAAATTATTCCATAGAAACACTATAAAATTTAAATTTTTTAAATACTAAATATTTTTATTATTTTTATCATAATTTCACTTGAAATAAATAAAAACTTAAATATCCTATGTAATGTAAGATTAAGATGTGTTTCTACCAAGTATTAGGCAATGTTTAGATATCTGAAATGGAAAAAGAGGCTACATTTTTTTAAAAAAAAAATACAAAGTATTTATTGTAGTATGCATAATATATTATGGACTTTTTATCATAAAAAAATTAACATAATAATAATTATGGATACAGGGTACTTTTGGTATAATTAAAAGTTTAGAAACAGGAATAATATTTCTTTTTTGTAGAATACGCGCATAAACGTGATGAATAATTGTTTAAAATTACCACCGCCACAGCGATATTAATACATTAATGTATCATATATAGGTATATATATATATATATATATATACATACGACTGCGATGTACAAATAAGGCTTTACAATTTTTTTGTACAAATGAAATTATTACATAGTTAATTATATACACAATACGGGCACAACATAATATAACGCCAAGTGTAGTTTACGGTGGAGAATTTCAAATTAAAAAATACTATACGATCATGCCGTTTAACGATATTAGGTAGGTATGTCAATTAACGCAACTGTCGTCGTGGAAGATTAATGTAAATTGAACTGTTTATATATATATATATATATATATATACACGAGTACATTACAAACAAAGTAGAAAACCTGGATATTAGGTGTACATATACATATTATAATAAATATAATAACTGGCATTTTTGGACAGTATGAATAATAACATTTATTATAATATGTGATTGACAAGGCAATTTATATAATTATAATTATTATAATATAATATATATTATGTCTGATTCATGGCGGACAACGTGCACGTTTTATAATGATATAATTAAATATTAATAATTAGTATATTATGTTTATATAAAACTTAATTATAGCGTCAAATTGTAAATATGTATCAATGTATCATATATATATATATTATATATGATACATAGATTATATACGAATATTTATGAACAGAAACCGCATCGTTTAGTTTTTGGCGCATAGACGTCAAAGACAGCTGCGTTCAATCGATGCGTTAAAAGAAATATACTCGTACATATATATTCACTCGGAATCGGGTCAATACTTACGCGATCTTTGTGGACAATGTGTGGCGGCGAATAACATTCACACACATCATACAAGAAACAATTTATAAAAACACACGCTTTATATACCATATTCCGACCGAACGTACCTGCCATATTTTCTGCTGTTTATAGTGTGACAACGAGAATCCGGTCGATTTCCACCATAGATTCCAATACTCGTCCGCCGGCACCGACCACGCAGAATCTCCGCTCTTAGTTCCTTCATATTCTTTCCAGCCACGTTCTTGGCACACCTGTGAACAATAAAGCAAAATAAGGAAATAATAATAATAATTACGATCAAATAAAAAAAAATGATAAAATAAGAATACAGGATAATCGTATATAATCCGATTATTTATCGAATGTGTGTTTGCGCACGTCCTGTGCAATGTTCTCGTATTCTTCACGCTGCGGCGTGTAGTGTAACCAGTAACTACTACCACCACCTCTCGTCCAAGACCCAGTTGACTCCGGACCGACAGAAAATAAACATTGCGGTGTGTTCCTAACTACATACACACACACACACACACACGCACAAACACCCTCCTGCTAACTTTTATATAATAATAAACACTAATTGAAATGTTTAGACTGTACTGCATTACCTCGTCATCGTTATAATATATTATAGCTAGAAATATCTATAAATAATATTAATAATAATAATAACAACGACGTCGACGATCGGTGTTTTTTGCTGGTCGTATATAATCACGTATAAGCGATAATGGGGAAAGGGTGATTCATACATTGTCGTTGGAATTGAATTATCGTAAAAAAAACTATAATGCAAGTTTAGTACTTTTTTTTTGTTATTTGTTGTAATAATGTGTAATTTATACCAGGACCGGCTTAATTCTTTCAGCGTCCAGTGCAAGAATTATTTTTGCACCCCTCCCTCTGATCAAATTTTAATTTTACATCTCTTACAGCCACACAGGCCATTCTGATTTTGGCGCCTTGTGCCGTCGCACGCATCGATCGTATCTAAAACCGGCCCTGATTTATACATACGATTTGGGATTAAAGTTTACATTGAAACAGACGCGTAACACATATACCAACGCCCATTAATAATATGGAACTCGATGTATTATATACAAAACTATTACTTATTATAGGTAAGTATATATTACATGTATTGTTTACTTAACTGACTTATCGTGCGGTGAACAAATTTGACGACACCCTTTATTTATCCCTTTATTTATTATATATTAATATGCATTACACATTGCATTGTTATAATAAAAAATTAATACATTCTTAAATTAAACAATATTAACGAATTAATAGCAACGTGTAACCTAGACTGTTGGTGGTTCTGGTGATATTTTAAATTTATAAATTATATGCGTGTGTTTATTATTTTGTATTTAAATTTAATGTACCTACATGTGTTTTATAATAATATGACATATTGCACGTTGGATTTAATAGCAAAGACAATACAGCACCGTCAGGCATCGTTAAACGTAAAAAACAATTAATTATGGTTGTACAAATATTAACTAGTTAACTATAGTAGATGAGTAATAGGTTTTAAAACGATGGCTGATGAATACATCAAACACACTAAAATAAAAGAGAACATTATTTAAAATTACATAATTATATTTTATAAGTACTGCATAGATAGAAATTTCAAATTTATTAGATTGATAATAATATAATAGTATTTTTAATCAATAATAATACTATTAAGCTATCCTAAGGATAGTAAGAATCTTTTAAGTTTCGTAAAATGTCAAATCAATTTGAGTGGAGATATTTTACATATTTATTTTAATTCAAATCAAACATTATTAAAAATCAATAATTTCAGATTGTATGCTAAGCAAATAACTTCAAACAAACTGTTATAAGGTTTTTATTTAAGATTATGCATTTGTGTTGTATATTATCAATGGAATAATATTACCAATTTATAGAATTTACATTGTAAACTAACTTTAAATCAATTTGAATTTAACTACTATGGAAGAATAAAACTATAATAAAAGTATATTGTAGATAGCTGCACAATGCGCGATGCATTTTGATGTTTGTGAGTATAATTAAATTCTAGTTTAAAATTTTTCAATATAATATTATGTCAATTTCCGTGAGATTATTTGTAAGTATATAGTTATTAGTATAAAGATACATACATGAAGTAAATTTTATTACCTATAGGTTTAAAATATGTTTAAAATCACAAAATTATACAAAAAAATACGAAATTACTTTTTATTAAACTAATTCTTAATGATAATTTATTATATCATTTTATTGCACATAGTCTTTATTATACTACTTGTAATATTCATAAAGTTATGTACTCAATATCTTTGTAGTTATTAATATAATTCCATACATATTATCTATTATATTATTTTTAATTAGATACTGAGCAAAATTTAACATTTTAATTTTCTAACTATAAAACAAATAGAATCAATTGAAGTATAAAGAGTAAAAAATATAATAAGAATACCTACTGAATATGTGGTGAAAATATTTTAATGATCTAGAAATGAAAAATATAAGACGCAATACTATACAACAAATAAATTAAATGTGTATTATGTGGCTTGTATATTTTTATTTTTTTGCCTAATGATTAAAATGTTTCTATTTATAGTATATAACCATACACATGGTCGATTTTAATTTAGTGATTTTAAAACATGTTTTATATTAAGTTTTTTTTATCCCTGCTTGTGTGTTTGCGTCGTATAAATGTATAATAAAGATGTTGTCTTAGTCCAATCGACGATTTATTATTCAAAGCAACATTCGTGTAAGATACCAAGGATAAATTTCAATTTATTGAAGTTGTTTTAACAGTTAAATATAAGATATGTTTTTTCATATTAATTCCCTATTGTAGTTTCATACGAAAATACGGGATCAAATGTTGTCTAACGATTAATTCTTTAATAAAATATTTAGACGACAAATTATGCCGTCAAGGCTAATTCTACACAAACGTTATAGGAAAATATTAACCAAATGTAGGGAACGATGTGCATGCCGTACGTAAATAACAATCCTGCAAGTTCCATTAATTATTTTTCTACTGAAGCGGTTGTAACTTGCAAATATAGGAATTGCGGTTACGATGTAGTTAGGTTCGTGACATTTAATAAAGGGCAAGAAACCTACAAGAAAATATATCGTTTGAATTTTGTTAAGAAAAATATTAGAACTGAATGAGAGAATAAAGCATTCCTAAAAAACCAAAAGTTAATGTATAATATATGTATTATCAGGGATAGAAGTGTATTAGTACACTTAATTTCGAGTAGGTACCTATTTAGTTTATTTAGGCAACACCGAAGCTAGTGGAGTGTGGAAAAAATAACACCTTCAAAAGCCAACGCCCTATGGATTTCCTATAAAACGGCCAGCCGACTGGAAAATATTTTTAAAACAGTAGGGGTTCCCAAAGGATAGATAGTATGTAATATATATGCTACCAAGCTTTACCTGTATGAGCAGAACTGGGCCAGTGCCGTTATCGTTGACGCGGAATATGAATGGCCGGTCTTCAGATCCGATGGATGACATATTATTGTCGATCTTCTGAAATTATGTAATTCTAATAATAATAAAACATAATACATATCGGTACTCATACATATATATATTATATTAAATGAAAATAACGCAGCAGTGTATACTACATACGGTATAACAGTATATCATTTATTAATTTACAAAAGGTATATAAATATATTATTATATTGTAATTTGTTGTAACTTGTAGGGAAATCATATTATAATTTATAATAACGAAACTGATATGCGAATAACCGTTTCGGAGTTCGGTCAACGGTGAAATGACCGGCTAGCTGACACTCCGACAGATGCACGGCGATGCGTGACGGTGAAAATCTTTGGTGGAAAAATAATAGTTGTAAAAAATAAAAATCATGTACGTTCTTGATGTAATATTTTTACAAAGTTACTACCTATACATTATATTGTTGACAGTTACCTGCAATGGTGTAAATATTAGACCAATAAAAAAAATGTGACTGAATTAAGGTCCCCAAGTTTAGAAGTGTGCTTCTTTACTGGACGTGACGATGTAATCGAAATCATTAGTATTAACTTTTGCATAAAAATGATTTAATTTTTATTTTAAGTACCAATTAATACTAGTATTATTAATCGTCAAGGTTTTAATGTAACAGCCAATGCAAATTTTAAGATTTGTATACACATTTTTTGTAAAGATTTTATTGTTTAATTTCTGGGTAAAACAGCGATTTATGGTACCTAATCATTATAAATTTAAGATTTTGAGTATGGTGAAAGTAGAAAAAATGGTTTAAAATTTATTTTCAAATAATAGGTAATAGCTATATCTGTATACAGAAGTGTATGAAGTTAAAAAAAAATTAAACTTCTATGAATAAGTAGGTACTATACTACTCCTTTTGTAGCTGATACAATCATAAGTTCAAATACATTGTATAATATACTTAATTATTGATACATTGTCGATGGGTGTGCCACCAGCCTTCGGAGTTCAGCGAAGGAAATTATGTGCTTAGGCAACATAATATATTAATAATGTATATAGTGACGAATTATGTATTAAATTATTATTTTCAGAAATGTTGGATAGCAATAGTGACTGACGTTTTGTTTAATGAGTATAAACTACTCAAACCTTATCCAATTTTGGTTGAATAGTTTATAGAAATCGACTGTCAAAATTTGATGACTAGAGTCTATATTCTATAAGTTATTATTATTTATTACTATAATTAAATCGAAAAATTGTTGGTTTTTTTTTTATACAATTAACAATTTTTTAAATATCAGATTCAAATCTACGGAATAAGTAATTAATTCTTTAGAAAGAATCAACCTAGAATAATTTATAATAATATTTAGTATAACCTTGGACAGAGCACTATATTTTATGACAAACATCAAACTTAGAAAATGTATTTAAGTGTGTACCACAGATTTATCAAGATATGATTTCGATGTGGGTAGAGTAACTTTAGCGTCTTTTGTATATATTTTAATAAATAGTATATATATACTAATGTTTTATTCAGTTATATATTTATATATATATATTATATATGTCTCTCTGACTCTCCGATCTCCATTAATCATGTTTGTTTGTTAACAGTATAGGACATAGGTATACCTACTTACTATTTGGTATATGTATTACATCAATTTATTGTAGTGATTCAATTAAAAGTCAACAATATGACAGGTTCAAAATCAAAATAGAATGTCAGTATTCTGTATGATTTAGCTAAAAATCAATCTAAAACATAATACGTACTTATATTATATTAATGTATCATAAAAAATAGTTATACTTGTATTAATGTATTTGCTTAAATCTGAAATATTATTTTTTAGAAAGACCAAGTAAAAATAGAAAAAATAGAAAAAAGTAATATTACTTATTCTTAATAGACATTTTTTAATGAAGTAAAATCGATTTCTATCAATAATATAATACAAAAAAATGAATATTTTTACAAATAAAAAAATATTTTACATGTTAGTTAAACATGCAATGTACTCGACTGTAAAATAATGTACGTAGGTATGGCAACAATTCAAAGAAAAGAAACACTCAAAGTTAATTAAATTGTAAAATATATTATGTGAATATGTCTTATTATCTTTTTACTAGTATAAATAATACTTGGATATTTATTTAAACGTAGAGATTAATTTATATAAAAAATAAAAACGATTTTACATTTTAAACGATCTACCTATTTCATTTTCATATTAAATCATACAATTGAAAAAACTTTATTCTCATTTCATATATCTATAGTTAAAAAATAAATAAAAATAGTAGCAATCTTAATAATAAGCAATTAGCAAAATTAATTCATGATAACATCAAATTTAATAGAATGTCAGATATTAAAAAACTGTCAAAAAAAAAAAGATAACTAAATTTTATTTTTATTGTAAATAGTTGTTATTTAATCATCATTCAAATATTTGAATTTATAATAGGTAGAGTATAATTATGTTAAAAGTTTGTAAACAAATTTCAGTTAAAAAACTAAAAAAAATGAATTATTTATTTATTTATTTAACACTTATAGTTATTTATGTTTTATCTTTGTTATGATATAAATGAAATAATTAAATTCTACTTAAACATTTTACTGTTAAACTTTAATATCATACTTAAGTTAATAGATTTATTAATTTATCATAACTAAAAGGCAAAACTTTAGTATAGATAATAATAATTTATTGTATTGATATTTTTAAATATAATAAAGAAATTAATATAATTTTGTTTTTTATTTATATATAATTGAAGAAGTTCTTCAAATATATAATAGGTATGATTAAAAGATTGGATTCAAATTCATAGTATAATATTTTAAAGTCCTTATAAATTTTATGAAAGCTATGACAATCTAATTTGACAGCACATTAATGCGTTGACATAAAACGAGCTTACATATTGTAGAAAACAGATCAATACAATCAACTTGGTACAACATGCGGATAGCGAATACATAAAATTAAATCGCATCCTAAGAATGTTTTTCTAAATTATAATTTACAAAACTAATCATCTGCAATGCGTAACCATTAATTCGAACATATTTTGTTAAGTTACACCTTTAAATAATTGCAGATTGCATAGTTTTTATAAATTAATAACTTTTTTAAAAAAAAATAATAAGAATACATTTTTAGAGTTAAGTATATTGAGTTTTATCATTCATTAACCACAGTAGTGCACCTATTGTGCTTGTGCAATAATAATTGTAAAATCCAATCAACAGTGATAATCGCAATTTAGTCGTAATTAATGTAGTAGGTATAGGTATACCTAATTATAATATAACGTGATTTTAAGTAGCGTAAAACGTAGTATGAACGATGTAAAATGGGTCGCTTTAGATATATATGTAAGTACAGAGGCATAATATGTGTGAACGTAGTCGTTTGTTCGTCATTTCGTCAACTCGAGTATGATAAATGATAATACACATAGGTACATGTGGACCATAAAAAAAATCGTTTCTATTATTTTTAAAGTCGTATAATATAGTTTAGTAGGTATAATAATAATATACACACGGAACATGAATATAAATAATAATATTTCTACTGCCTAAATGAAGGTCGGCTTTGTTCACAAATAGGTATATTGGAACGGCATATATGGGTAAAATTAAAAAAAAAAAAAAACCAATTAATTCTTCACCTACAACAGTCAAGCTCGTGCTCCATTTATATAATATTTGTATGTGCGTCGAGCGGAGGTAGTTTGTGGAAGAATCTGCCGATGACGATTATTGCTGTATTAGTAGTACCTACTGTAGTATTACCGGGTGATCGCGTAAATCACCAACCGAATAAACGTTGTAAAAACAAACTAAAAATAAAAACCGTTTTACTTAATATCTATAACATAAACGAACGAAATACACATATACACACACGGATGGTGGACCGGACGACGCGGCGCCTGCGACGTACAAAACGGATCGAGCGAACGAGAGCGGTGTACGCGTGTGCGCGATGCACCGCGTCGGCAACACGTGTGGCGGCGGCGTCGGTGGACTCCGATACCGACGGGGCCCCGTTCGCGATTCCATCCGCATCGAGTCGTGCGCGCGCGCGCGCAATAATTATCGCTTGGCTGGCCGGGCGGAGCTGCAGGAACCGTTAAAAACGCGCGTTCCGGTCTTGCGGTCGCGGGTCCGCTGAGAATCCCCGGCCGTTTGGTTTCTCTATTAAATTGGCACCGACGACGTCTACCCGACAGCACTCGGGTATGATATTAGTGCCCTGGATAATACTATTATTGTTAAAGAAAATGATTTTTTTTTTTTATAAGAGGAGAAGAAATGCGTTAAAACGTAAGAAAACGTTTTTTGCTGGTATACACCAGAAAGAGCGTTAAAAAAATATTAAAATAGGGTGCACTTATGTAGGAGAAATAAATGCTTTTGTAAATGTGGCATTTTCACAAGAAAGTATGGTGGAGGGGGGAGAGTAGTGAATATTTTTTCCTTAGCTCCATCGAAGAATTTTTTTTTAATCCATATGTGCTGTCTCTGATTTTTAAACGTACAAAATAGCAAAAATTTGTTTGTAAAAGTAAAAATATTATCTATGGTCTCTTGTTAGTCTTTCACCATATTTTAATTTTTAAACGATTTATGAAAATTTTTATATTTTAATGTTTAATATAGGTACTCATAATTTGCTTAAACATTAAAATATTATAAATAATCAATGAAAAATCACAAACAGTGTTCTTACTTTGAAGTTCGTTCATAAATTAATTCACTCAAATTTGCTATGTTGTAAATTTGTGAAACGGAGAAAACACATACGGGTGTGGCCACATTTTAAGCTATACAAATTCATTTTTATTATTTTTCAAAAAACTATTTCAAAATTTACATTTAGGAGCAAATGAAATGTATGTGTATTTTATACGAAGCTACTCAGATGATAATGACTTTGAGTTTGTTCGTAACGCGCAGCATCCGTTGCGAATCCGGATAAAGCGCGTCCTGTGGTGTGTTGTCTCGATGCATTTATAATTTGCATCTCCACACTGAACGGACCCGTTGTGATCTGCCCCGCACAACTTATTATAATTTATAACTCGTTACATCCGCAAACATAAATCGATGAAGAAAATAGCGTTTGTTACCGCAAACTGCAAAGGTCTTATTGTTATACTACCGCTTCACTCATATTTTTATGTATTATTATTTACTATGTATATACGTATTATAAAATACATAGGTACAAATAGAGCTAATAAGTCACTTGTCTTTATTATAGAATAAAGTTCTGGTTCTTATCGAACTGTCTGCATTGAATCAACGATTTTATAATATACAATAACGCACAACGCACTCGGTTACTTTTAGATTCGATTATATAGCTAAGTATCAAAATTAGAATCGGAAATAAAATATAAATAATCAGAAATGCAAAAATCGAATAAATGACATTATGATAGTAATAATATTATAATTTTTCGTATACCTATACTCTTTAAATATGTACATTTGATTATTATCTAGCTGATACCATCGTCGCATTCAGACCGTTTAATCCTATTTCGTTTCGTATATAAATATAGAATGCGTAGTACTTACGATTTGGGTCAAAACGCACGATCGAGCAGACAATAAATTACTCATTCTACTGCTTGTTTATAAAAGAAGATTTTAAATTAAAGAATAAATAGTTT
Organism: Schizaphis graminum; assembly: GCA_020882235.1. Lineage (NCBI taxonomy): Eukaryota > Metazoa > Arthropoda > Insecta > Hemiptera > Aphididae > Schizaphis > Schizaphis graminum. The sequence goes on from CM037032.1 coordinate 67,066,063, forward strand.
TTATCATTTTTATTTTTTATTTGTATTATTGACGTTGCTGTAGTAGTAATTATCATATGAATATAAAATAAATAATAGGCATTTAAATATATATTATGTTTATGTGCGTGTTTTATTTTTTAATTTAAACGAAGTGGGAAAATATCCACGTTTGACGTTTAAAAGGAAATTAGCACTATAGAGGAAATGTCCTAGATTCAAATTTAACGAGTAGTGGGATCTAATGATGAGTTTCTATAGTGTAACAACTTTACAAGTTATTATTCTAGTTTAAAGTGTTCTTAGTTTTTACCTTCTTCTAAAATCTAAACACTAAAGGATGGGGCGTCTATAAATACCTAATATAATATAGAATAATTTATAAAAATAATTAATCGAATTATTATAGGAACTAAAGGACTATTTAAAATGAATATATATTTATTTTGAATGATGAAGCCTTTTAGTAAAGATACGTTCGATTTAATTTATTACTTACTTACTTTTTCGTGTTCCGACCACTCCCCCAGTCCCGAATGTGACGGATTAGAGAAGTTCTACTGTACTAATTTAAATAATAATATATTACATACTATACATGTTTTTTTATGAACTAAGTTAAACGTTTTAGCCGTTTTAGATATCTAAATTTATGTGTAAATTTTTAATCTATATCTAGACAATTTCCTAACTATTTCAAATAATATATTATATTTTATATGGCAGAACTTAATATAACTACCATATAGGTAGGTATAACGACCATTGAGTAATATGAATAATGTGATTATTGACTGTTGAGGATTGAAAATCAATGGTTATGACATGAATAAAATAAAAAAAATAATTCGCTAGAGTAATATCTACAACTGTAAGTAATATTACGCACACCTATATTATATATTACGCATTATTATTAACTAGTTAAGAGTCCTTGGCGGTTTTGAAATTAATATTTTAACTGGCTTAATTGTTAACTGTCTTATTGTTCATCGATTATAGAGTGATAATCATAATTATTATTAAATATAATATATCAATATTAATATTTATTATTAATACTAAATTGTAATGTTTTCATGAACCATATTAATATATTATTATACCTATTACAGTATTACGATTAACTAATGGACACGAATACTCAGTTCGATTTTAAAAAAAAAGCAATACACATTTCATTTTAAGGACGTCTTGCCTACCATGCAAGGTCACGAGTCACGACTGTCTTGCGTGGGGGGGCGACATATACAAGACGGCCATGGGATTAGAAATGGCAGTAGATGCAAAAGATTTCAAAATGATAAAACTGTTATCTTTAACAATGAATTCAAGTTTGAGTTCTACTATAGCATTTTTCTTTTGCGATCATTGTATTGAATATTGATGTATAAAACATTATTAAGATTAAACAATGTATACTGTAAATATATACATAATGTATAATTATTATGTATATAAATTTTGGTTTTTAAATAGAAATAGGTAATCTGTAAATTATTATTATTTTTTTTTACAATAAGGGTAGAGTGGTATAATATAGTATATGATAGCTAATTGATAAAAGCCACCCAGCGGTAACAATTTTTTTAAACTTAATATTGAACTATGTATATACATTAATTAATAGAAAAATTAAAAAGATCTTACACATTCATTAATATATTTATTTATATTATATTTTATTGCTATTGTTGGAACAATAAATTTAAGTTAAATTAAGGTAACGAATTAAACACATAGCATCATTAAATGTGATATGATTTAAAATAATATCATTGAGAGTTCATAAAAAACGCATAGATACGCACAATGTTAATCGAAAAGTAACTGTTATTATTTCCGTGACTTGGCGAATAAAAGCATATCACAATGTGATCGAATCACGACAAAAATTCACGTCACGTCATAAACATTGAGGCATATAACTATTATAAGACTAAGAGTTTGTTTATATAATAATAACTATAATAAGACTAAGAGTTTGTTTATAATACCTATTACCTACATGTATTAAATCAAATTCAAAACAGGAAACGGTAAATACAAAAAAACGCAGTATCTCATTAAAATGCATAAAAAATTATTTTAAGCTACTCCTTACTTTTAATTTATTTATTGTTGACCAGTGATCACTTATCTAAGTCTAAAATTTATTTTTGAATAATAATGTAGTTATTTTCTTAGTAAACTATTATTTATGGAATTTTTAATTTTTATTAAACATTGTATAATATGTAATACAATAATACATATGTATAATATAATATTAAAGTCAACCTAAAAGAAGTAATTCAAAACAAAATCGCACATGTGCCGTGTATAATTTTTAAGTAGGTATTCACTGAATAGTAAAAAATATCCATAAGCTTTTTTGCGTAAAATAATATTATTTGTAGACTTGTAGTCTCGTAGACCATAGAGGGAATGTTATTGTTATGTATACGAGTATAATCTATAAGAGGTAGTTATTACACTTATAATAATGCTTATTGTTAAAACAAACGAATATATCTAAGAAATGGGTATTACCATAATAATTGTAAGAAAAATGTTTATTTTATACATTTATTTATTGTTGGTTTTAAGGGAATATTTATTAAGTACTGCGCAATTTATTATTATTATTTACTATTATATTATGTATGCCTATCATTAAACAATGCAAATAATAGTATGTAAATGCATACTATTATTTATAATAAATAATTATTAAAAACTAACATTCTTTTCAAATAATTAATAAATTAAGTTATAATAAAATAAATAAATATGTAGTATTATTTCATAAGAGTTAAAAATAAAAAAAAGCTGGTATCCTCTAATATCATGAATATTAATTATTTATAATACCAGGGAACAACCACAAAATTCTACAAGAGAATCATAATAATATAATACATAGGTAGTTCAAATTAAATACTCTACTAAGCATGCTTACCCCGATTTTTCTTTTTAAAAATATGTATTTTTAAATTTTAATTTTTGGAACTTAAAATTTTAAAGTAGGTACTTATACAAAACTAGATTTTACTGAAATATTTATATTTATTATTCAAGGAGCATGTTATGAATTTATGATATTAACTTCTTTTTTCTGATATTAACTTTCTTTTCTTTTTTCAAATCCTCCCTTTTTGCTGTAAACAAATGGATTTTTTGTAAATGTTAATAATGTACCTAACTTGCAATTTAAACAGATAAGTTTTTAAATTATTTAATTTTATGTACTTAGATCTTAAGCTAATAAGCCTACAATAATTGGTTTGGAAAATATGGGTGCTATGATGATTTAAACATTGTATTAATTAATTAAACTAATTTATCAAAATCATACAACTTGTAAAAAATATCTAAGTTACTAAGTATAATAAATACTAATTTTAATGATACGACAATTTTATATTATTGTAAAACTATAACTATACTAGTTTAAATTTTGATTTAGATACTTACATACACACATTTTCATAAAAAAACACCTGTTTAATATTTTACAATAAAACAAATTGCAGGTTTTCATTTGAAAAAATGAAGGTGAGTATGAATGGACGCATGGTGAATCGTTGTGTGTATATATATATAAAATATTTAATTGTATTATTTTATTATTAAAAATAAAAAAGTAGGTAATATAAACAATAAATTCATAGTTGTACAAAAATTAGATAGAATAATTAAAACTAATTGTTACTTAAATGTTACTTGTAATTTGAAATCAAAGTATGAAAGTTATCTGAGAGTTATGCAGCTAATAATAATTAACAATATGAACCTAGAAACGCGTATGTAAAATAATTAAGGTTGAGTAAGATTTGGAGTAAAGGGCGGGAAATTTAAAATTGACTTGTGATATCAAGAAAAAATAGTTGTATAAAAAAATAAATAAATATTGATTATACAAAAATCTTTTGCTCTCGAATGGCCAACATGTCGAGGTTTAAAAACATATGCACGTATATTGAGTGTATAGTGCATTTAAACACATTCTTTAACGTCAAACCATTTTAATGCATATACCAGGGGTAGCGAATCTTTTTGAAGTTAAGTGTCAAATTTTCCAGTCATTATTTTTGAAAATTTTTCAATTTTTCACGTGCCCAAAGAAAATTATATTTTCTAATGATAAAAATAAAGTTACAGATTTATTATATATTATTTTATTTAGCATGCCTTTTTTGTTATTATAATTTTTAAAATGTATTTAATTTGTTTCTTTGAAATTCTTATAAGTTTATAACAGTTATAACTTATAAGAAGCTAAATTTTTAACAATTTCAATTTTTTAAGAGCCATTAGAATTTGATCAACGTGTCACTTTGGGTACGCGTGTCGTAGGTTCGCCACCCTTAGCATACACAATATACTATATACTGATAAATGATAATATATGTTATGGTTAGTGTGGAATACCAAGCAATATATTATTTACATTTTCCGTGAAATTTGATTCGTAAATTGTAACAAATTAATGTTTATACAATGATTTTATGCTGTAGGTATTTTATTTTATTAAATTTTAAGTTCAATACATTATTTGCAAGTTGCAACTATATAATAAATAAATATTACACATTTTATATAACGATCGTCGGCCATAGAGACATAATAGTATAGAAATCTGTGCATGATATACGCAAAAAGATAACTTGTGTACATCTTACCAGTTACCTACCTTGAATCATTGTCCTCAAATCATAATACAGGCGAATTATATTGTCGGATCGGAACTGATGCCCCTCAAATGTATGTGGCTTGCAAATATACGTACATGACTACACAAAATTCGTTTCCATCGGAATTTCGTTTAACGGTGTTAAGACATGTATATTTAAGAGGACATCGCACTCGAATGTGTTGTCTTTGTCTTACACAAGTACAACATAGTACATTTTCGTTCACCAATTTCAATAGAGTGTTTTTAGTTTTAATGTTAGAGTGGATTGACATATTAGTTATTATCAAACTTTTAGGTAAGAACATTATCTGTGTTCTCTCGTTGGTTTTTTTATATTTTAATTTTTAAGTGAATTAAGAGCATTTTCAAATATTTTTCATAAAAAATGGTAAAATAACCAACGATAGAACACAAATAATGTTTTTACCTAAAAGTTTGATAATAGGTCATTTCATTCTAAAATTAAAACTAAAAGCACCCTATTGAAACTGATGAATGAAAATTTACTATGTCTTACTAACGTACATCATACCAAATTTGCATTTAGCAGAACACAATTTATGTTATTAGCTGTAATATTATTGGAGTGAATTTATCTACTTTAAGGTAAGAATATTATCTATATAGGGTATCTCATATGTTTTTATTGATGTTATCATTTTAAAGTGACCAAGTGAATTATGAACATTTTAAAGTTGTAATTTAAGTGTAAGTAATGTAATTCACTTTAAAATGATAACATCAATAAACATAAAACGGTCACACGTTATTGATGGACAGTTTGGTTTGATGAAAAATTGTTGAGAATCGGTATAGAGAAAGGATGCGAAGTAAAAATCGGCGATGATCATTTTTTTAAGACTGACCTACGGAAAATATTTTGGTTACCCAGTCGTGACTCGCGAGTAACGTAAACCATAATATAGGCAACTATTGTCTCAACCACAGAAGACTAGAAGTCTTATCTGTGGTCTACATTATTAACGATAATGTACTTGCAAGTAGGCTAACCGCGATCGATATTTTCCATCGTCAATCGGTCGTAAGAAAACTGGTCGATGACGGTGCCATTCAATTACCGATTAAACCAAATACATTTTGTTTTTTTTTAATAAAGGTGTACTAACTATAGCGTAAATGTGTAATATTAATACAATTCTATCGGAACAAGTTATCAAAATCAATATATATACCAGCGAACTTTATCATTTCCTGTCCGTCATCTGTTTTCCCAGTATTATGATCTGAAGGCGACAAACACACCATGTAGATATTACTATAATATTTTTTTACAGATTTTTATACAAGAATACTAACAGGTACTAAAGCTTTTTCCCGCTCCATACCTACTTATGAATGCAAATTGTTGACAATAAAAGTAAATTTTTTACATGTTTTATGATTAAGTATGAAACGAATTTAAGACAGAATGACAAACAGTTATTTATTAAATTATATACCTATATGGCTATATGAACTGGTATCTAAATAAATATTAAATAAGGAACTTAAATTGTTGTTTCGTGTAGTGATTTTTTTCCATCTACGTGATTTACAAACATTAGCAACTTTATTTACTCAATTAATTATTAATATGCGTGGTATAACACTGATACCATCTCAATTCCCATACCGATTGTTCACTAATTTTAAATTATGGTTCTAGGCATACTGGTTTACTACGCTTTGTAATAATGTGAAACAATAATGAACATAATAAACAGCAGCGACGTTTCAGCAGCCTGAGTTTTATTTCAAGAAGGGGAGACTGGTAAAAATAATAAATAATTTCTATGTGATATATATACATTATACATATTTGTATTATAAAATAAAGAATAAATAGTCACAAAATTAAAGAAAATAAATCACTGCAAAAATATAATTTATTATATTTCTACAGGGAAATTAAAATTTTTTTAAATCGATTTCAGAAAATATATAGGGAAATATCAAATTTTATGAATTTTGTATTTGCTATTCTTAATTACAGATGATAATAATTTAAATATCGCATTAGTTTTTACTAAAAATGTTAAGAGGATGCTATACCCGCATGTGTTGTCTCTGTCTTATACACTCGTAACATAGTTATAAACTGTTTTGCGCGGGACAACTTTACTCCCTCGATATTTAGGTATATTAAAGTTACCAAAATTTTAAATTACATTGAGAAGAACTTTACCTGTGTTGTAGCGTTTTAATTCTTTTGATAATGGTAACCAATAATTTTTAATAATTAAATGCAAAAACCTAAATTTCTCAAACCGATAACTTTAATTGCATTCATGTTATCAAAAAAATTAAAACGTTACGACACAGGTAAAGTTCTTTCCAATGGGATTTATAATTTTGGTTTTTTTGATTAAAATATCGAGGGAGTATAGTTGTCCCGCGTAAAACATTTTTAACTATGTTATGCGTGTATAAGACAGAGACAACATATACGGGTATAATAGCGTCCTCTTAACTAATAAGTAATAATTATGAGTGGCATCAGTTTTTGTTATATTTGATACCAAATAATAGCTCTAACGGTTCTCGTTGGTGCTGAAAATGTAAAAAAACAGTGTGGTGCGTCTTTGATAAATATAGGTGATTTTTTTAAACTAATTTGTTCTTGTTTTCTTTTTACATAAGAGATTTAAGATTAAGTAGAGATTTCTAATTTGTTTTAGTGCATCTTGGCCTTATTCTATTTTTTTTAAAAAAAAAACTATAATTTAATTTATTATAGATATAATTATACTGTAATAACTCTGATAATTATAATTACAAAATAAATTATTGTAAACAAAATTTGTAAATATTTTATAAAATATATAATATTTATAAATTTAATTGTGGTTACTGGTTATAATATACATAACAAAAATAATTTTCTTAACCTATTTTTTCAAACTTATAAAACTGAATATAATTATACGTCATACGGATAGTGCTACTAAAAAGATTCAACGATAATATTTTACCTTAAAATTATGCCACAAACTCTTGAAATTTTTTTTTTTAATGGTTTAATATTTCTTAGTCACACATCATGACCTAACTATAAGGTTAAATAGTTGAATAGATTAAAATCGGAGTGTTATGAATGTTAATTCAGTGATACCTATGTATTATAGTATATTTTTTATAATAGTTCGCTATAGAATAAAAGGTACCTATATAGGTAGTGTACTAGCGTATATCTAATACTGACAGTTTACCTACCTATGGTCTATTATTATTTATTGAGCAAAATTTTGATCTATTTTCTTTTTTTTTAAAGTAATAGCAGATAATATAATAATAAAATAAAAAAAAAATCGTTACCGTGTTATTAAAATTTTTTTAATGTTCCTAAAAATTTGGTGGGGGAATTCTATAATAGCTCTCTTGCCTCTTGGCTATTTCCGTAAATATTACCATAATTTGCAGTTAAATTAACTTAAAATGTGTTTTTAAGATGGGTAAAAATATATTTAATATATTTCTGTGGTTTAAGTATCTACAACATGTATAACCAAATAACATCTACTTTTTTTTAAAAATTACAATTTGTATTTGCGGTATATAACTAATTAAATATTTATAAATGGCCGGTATTATTCTAAGAATATTTACTGATTATTGATAAATACGGTCATTAAGGGACAATATATTATATACTTATAATGTTGTAACTTATAAGCTATTATATGTTTTTGTTTTATTAAAAAGTTAAAATTATAAGAAAAATATCGGATTATACAAATTACTATAACTTATATCCGTTAATAATTAATTACTATTTAATATTAATTAATTATAATGTGTACCTACGTTCATAGGCATTTTTTAATCGTGAATATAAAATAATTTTTTTTTCATTGTATAGCTATCTACTTTTTATAATATTTTGCATAACATAATTTATATTTTTAAAAATTATTAAAATTAAACAAAAAATTATGGAAATTAGAAGGATCGATATAATATAGCTGTGCTATAATTGAGATTATTTTTCAGACCTTTGTGGCACATATTCACGTTTATGAAAAACATAAAATTTGACTTACCTTTAATAGTATTGTATATATTAGAGTTGAACACAGTTAATATTTGGTAATTTTAATAGGCATCACCTAATTTAAATTTGATTTTAATAAAATAATGTTGAAATATAAAATTTAAAAAATGAAATATTATAGAGTTAAAATAATTAGCAGAATTTGTTAACAATTAATATGTACGTTGAACTGTGAATCTAAAACTAAATTGAAAGCATGTTTTAGGTACCTACCTGCACATATTTTATAATTTGGCTCCAAAGAAGAAGTAATAAGTATACAATAGTAGATTATTTTTATGACATAACTTAATAAAACAGATAGACGATACTACGATAGTTTAACTTGATTTACCTCAACAAAACTATTTTTAGTCCATGTACATAGATAAAATGTAACCATTCTTGGAAACTCCTGCAATGGCTAGAGATTAACAACATTATAATCGACTAATCCAGAAATAAAATAGATAGTAGGTAGTTATTAAAACATAATATGAGATTAAAAGTGTCGTAACACCAATTATGTATTGGTACCTAATTTTTTGCTGTTTGCTAAGTCATATAAACATTACTGCAATAATTGCCTAGTAGGCAATATCATATACTATGATAGTTGCAGAGTCCACATAAAATGTAGATTCTTCGCCCTTCACACCTTTCATCCATAAAAAAACATACTGGCATATTTTCTCAAACATACCAACTCATTTACAAATTATTAAAATAATTTTTTTAGCAGCCAATGGCCATGAATTCTATGATCTAAAAAAAAAATTAACTACAATATTTGGTAGGTATTGAATATTGTATTGAAGTTTTAAAGTGTTACAAATTATCTACATTGATTTTGAATATTTTTGCCAGAGTGTATAGTTAGGTCATAAAATCATTTTTTGTACTAATACATTTAGAAAATTTTAAAATTTTAAGAATATTTTAGATTTGTATAGTCAAAGATATACATAAGACATAACATTTTAGCTGATTCCTTTTATGAAGATAATACTTGGTTTACTTATAATTTAAATGATTATGATTATGTAAAGGGAAATCTATTAATCCTTTTTTAAAAAATAAAAAGATTACTAAACAACTAATCCAATAAAATATCACATTTTGCCTATTAAATTATTATTTTAGACTGAACAGAGTGGAGCGATGAGTCTATTGATTTTCAAATTTTTGGGTGGTTTTTGGATCTAATTGAAACTTTGGAAGATCAAAGAAATAATAAATTTTCAAAATAATAATCAAAAATTAGAAAAAATAGGACTGTTTAAGCAGCACCTATTAATATTTTGTTTTTGTTTTTTTAGTATTTTATCCGAAGTTCTATTACTGAACACTGAACAGTCTCTTCTGCACGTGTTTCATGTTATGTGGGCAAGGCCGTATCTGAGGGGGGAGGGGTCAAAGGGGTCCGGACCCCCCTCTTCTCCAAAATTTTTAAAAGTAGAAATATTTTAGTGGTGAATATAGTTGATTGACTAAAAATTTTCAGCATTTATATTAAAAAAAATGTTGGACACCACCCTACCCGAAATTTTATTTCAGTTACGGCCTTGTTTGTAGGTACTCTTTGTCTTGTTATCGGTGTTACTTTTTATGTAAAATAGATTGCAATATATTTTATCCAATAAAAAAGTTATAAAAAGTATTTTATTAAATTGTTTTTTTTTTTCGTGAACTCAAACATAAAATACCTATTTTAACTAAATGTTTATATTATCATTTTCTCTACATAGTAAATATTTCTAAAAATGTTGACTCTTTATGATTAAATTTATAGATATTTAAAAAAATTTTCTATAAATTTTTTGTATAAATGTCAAATTAATCTTTAAGCTTAGCAAGGTTTGGTTTCATTTAAATTTTTAAATTATATATTTTAAAAATATTAAAGATATACAGGCATGATTTTATTTAAACAAATTTTTGACAAAATTTGTTAATTTATGAAAATTGGCAAATTATTTTGTAGTTCTACATTTAGAAAAATATTCAATTTTTATTGCTAACAATTGAAAATTTAATACTAGGTTCCTCATAAATAGTTTATATAGTAATCAAAAAATATATTATCACAGATTTTTATAGATATTTTTCATCAAATTTATATTTAGGAAAGTAGGAATGTGGACAAAACTCAAAAATAGAATAATTAATAAAAATAACTTAAAAACAATTGCATAAATAATCATATAATTCAACGTCTACATAATAATATTATATATATATGTATATATTATATAAATATAATAATATTTATACTTAGCACAAAACATCGACAAATTGATCGAATAATATTAAAAAATACATATTAAACAAATATCTAAGTATCATAATTTATAATTTATTATTGTCTTTAAGGGCACAATGTTTCAAATGGCAATAGCTTTTACACAAAAGTATAGTTCGTAGCATAAGTTTCATAATAGTTCAGCTATAGTACAGTATATTGTAACTGCGCACCAATTATTTTCTCAATGTCTCTATATACTAAATTGACATTATTTATGTAATTTAATTTTAACAATAATAATAATATATGTAAGCATAAGTAATTAATTCTATAGTGATAATTCATAAATATATATTTAGTATGGTAGGTAATAATAGTTTAGGATATGCAATAATATTATAATAACATTAAAATCTTACATTTGTAAGCTATTGGATGTACTTAAATAATAATAAAAATAAATATATTCAACAAACTGGATGATAATACTGTAAACAATATTTATGAATATGAATTCTAACAATTGTGAAATTTGTTATAAGTGTCAAAGACTGATTCTCTATTGTTGTGATACTATATTAATGTATACACATTCATAATTATTAATCAAGGATAGCAAATGTTATTTAATAAAAAATTAAATATGAATGTGATATTTCATATTTTAGACAGTTTTCAATGAAAATTGCTGTATACCTAATTGTATATTTTACTAAGTGCGGATAGTTAAAAAATCTTTACCTAATATTTTTGATTGTAAAAAAGATTAATCCATTCAATTCGTCTAAATAAAATACATTTCTTAAACATTCTATACTTTATAATGTATAGAAAACAAACACATTAGCTAAAAATGCTATTATTCATACAAACATATTATTTAAAAATACAATTTTTAATAGAAAGTCAGTCTTTTACACTTTTGTCAATATTCATGAATTTTGATATAAATTTAAATAGCTGGGAAAATGGAATTTAAGATAATATTAAATGTATGGATAATTATAACACACGCTCACTCCATTTATATAATTATATAAGTATCTAGTTGTATGAATAAGGAAAACACATATGTTTGCGTGTTGTTTTTATTTTTATTGTTACGAGTAAATCGAAAATCGATCTTAGGAATTTTTTGTTTCCATAGGAGCTTAAAAAATAACGTAACCATACTTAAATTATTAGTAAAAAAAAAAAATATATATATATATGTATATATATATATAAATAACAACAATATGGTTTTGATACCTAATCAGTTGAAAAAAAGAACTAACACACTGTAATGTTAAAATATTATTTTTAAAAACCAACATGATTCCCTCAATATTGTCCATATAGTAGTTACGTTCAACTTACTAATTTAAGCACTAACTGTTTGAATAGATATCACACCACCAGGTCCAGGTAATACAGATTGCTCCATGAGGAATGCGTCTACTTCTCTAGCTGCTTGGCGTCCTTCAGATATTGCCCAAACTACTAATGACTGGCCACGGCGGCAATCTAAATTAATAGTAAAAGTTGGTTATATTGTAACACATGTATGCAATTAATATTCATGTTTAAAACTAATTTATAAAAATGTTCAATAAGTTTTATTTTTAAATTATTTATTGAAGACACAAACCTCCAGCAGCAAATACTTTAGGAACGGATGTAGCATAACGACCAGAAGGTGTCTGGTAATTAGATCTCGGATCAAGGGCTAATGATAATTCATTGACAATTGTACGTTCAGGACCAAGGAATCCCATTGCCAAAAGAACCATATCACATTTGAAAATCTAAACAATACATAGTTGCATTACATAATGCACTAATAGAAATATTCTTAAAATAAAGTTTTTAAATACCTGTTCAGAATCTGGTACTTCATCCATTTTCCATCGTCCAGCTTCGTCTTTAGTCCAATTCACTTTAACTGTCTTAATTCCACTAACATGACCATTACCATCATCAACAAACTCCTACACATTTTTTTTGTTGATTAAATGGTCTAGTTATTTTGATACAGTTATAAATGTTATAGAATACTGACCTTGCTCATGATACAAAATTGTCTAGGGTCTCTGCCATACTTAATTTTAACTTCCTCATGACCATAATCCACTTTAAATACTCTAGGATATTGTGGCCAAGGGTTATCTCGACTTCTAGTTGCTGGTGGTTCAGGAAGAATTTCAAATGATGTTATAGATCTCGCCCTCTAATATTATTTTATATTTAAGAAAAAGAAATTATATGCATGTAATTTATTAAGTATTTAAGTGGCAACAAACTGAAACACTAACCTGTCTCAATGAAGTAGCAATACAATCGCAACCAGTATCACCACCACCAATTACTATTATGTCTTTATCCCTTGCTAATAGGGGCAAGTCTGTTGGCCCGCCGAGTTGTTTTTTTTGTGAAGATTCTAAGAAGTTCATAGCAAAGTAAATACCTTCTAGATGACGACCCGGTATTGGTAAATCTCTTGGCCATGTAGCACCAGTACACAATACAACAGCATCAAATTGATCCAAGAGCTCCTATTATAAATTATTAATTAATATTAATAATTTTTTTCAATACTAATTATTTAAATACAAATTACTTTAGCTAAATAATCTTTTCCAACGCTGACATTTGTATGGAAAACTACTCCTTCATCTTCTAAAAGTTTGATTCGCCTTTGTACAACTTCTTTAGATAGTTTCATAGTTGGAATTCCATATTGCAATAATCCACCAACACGATCATTTCTCTCAAAAACTTTTACCAAATGTCCAGCCTAAAAATTATCATTTAAACTTAGTTATTTTTAGTAGTTAAAACACTAGGTACTAGGTATCTACTATCTAGTTATAATAATTTTTACCTTATTCAGTTGATGAGCAGTTGCTAATCCTGATGGACCAGATCCAACAACAGCTACTGTTTTACCTGTTCGGATCTTTGGTGGTTCAGGTTTTATCCAACCTTGTTCAAAAGCATGATCAATAATTGCACATTCTATATTCTTAATAGTTACAGCAGGTTCATTAATGCCCAAAACACACGCTCCTTCACAAGGAGCAGGACAAACACGCCCAGTAAATTCTAAAAAATAAAAATTTAATAAATTTAATAATATACAATAAATTATATTATTTAAAAACGTCATCAATAGGATTACCAGGGAAGTTATTAGTTTGTAAAAGTTGATTTAATGCCTCTTGCCAATTATTATTGAAAACTAAATCATTCCATTTTGGTATGATATTTCCCAAAGGACATCCATGTGAAGATTGACAGAATGGTACACCACATTCCATACATCTTGCAGCTTGAACCCTAAGTCCTTTTCTGACATGTTGGAAATTGTAAATTTCGTCCCAATCATTGAGTCTTTTTTCAGCAGGTCTATACATCATTGTTTCTCGTGAATATTTTACAAAACCTCGAGTCTTATCCAAAATTTTTTCGAGCCTTTTTTTTTCAAATGTTTGATCATTAATTGTTTCTTCTATATCACGAACACTAGGCTCACGGACACTAGGTTCATTAACAACTTCTATTGTATTTGTGTGGCTTTGTGTTACTTTTGCTTCTTCGGCTAATTGTTTTAAAGCTCTTTGATATTCATATGGGAATACTTTGATAAACTTTGATGCAGAATGGGGCCAAGAATCTAACAATTTAGATGCAATAACTGATTCGGTTTTAAGAACAAATTCTTCTAAAAGAGATTGAACATAGTTTAGATCTTCTTTGCGGTCAAGGGGAAGTAGTTCTACCATTTCTGTATTGCATTTGCTTTAAAATAAACATTAAACAAATATAAATATTTAGCTTTTCAAAAAAAATATATTGTAAATTATTATTATTACCTTTTAAAAGATCCATCGACATCAAGAACATAAGCAATACCACCAGACATACCAGCAGCAAAATTACGTCCTGTTAGACCCAAAATTACTGCACAACCACCAGTCATATATTCACAACCATGATCACCAACTCCTTCAACAACTGTTATAGCGCCAGAATTTCTGACTGAAAAACGTTCAGCTGCAATACCTCTGAAAAATGCTTTTCCACTGGTAGCTCCATACAGGCAAACATTGCCAGCTATTACATTGAGTTCAGATTGGAATGTTGACGACTTTGGTGGGAAAATGATAATTTCACCTCCAGAAAGACCCTAAAAATCATATATTAGTATCCCCAAAGTAATGATATTTAATGAACATACTTTTCCAACATAATCATTAGCATCTCCTTCTAAAGTAACATGTACTCCTTTAGTCATAAATGCGCAAAAACTCTGTCCAGCAGAGCCTTTCAATTTTATGTTTATACTGTTATCTGGTAAGCCATCATCTCCATATTTCCTAAAATAAAATAAAATATTTAGGTTTATTTAGTTTTATAGATTATAAATATAAAACTTACATTGAAATATAGTAGCTTAAAGTTGAAACAAAAGCACGGCATTCATTATTAATGGTAAGTTCAATATTTACACTTTTTTGCAAACCATCAATTACTGGTTGTGCAGCAGTTATAACAATATTGTCCATGCGTTTTTCTAGTTGGAAGTCCTAAAAATAATATATTATTAATTAGCAATGAAAGAAATAATAAAATTTAATGTATTTATTTATCTGTAACTATACTTGTGATTCTGATCCACCGATTATATTAACACCAGGTCTCATATGTAAGGCATTACGTAGTACGGGACTAAGATTTAAGAACTTCGCTTTAGGGTTGTTGTTGCTGTCAGTCATTTTGAGAAGGTCAGTGCGCCCAATAAGATCTTGATACTTAGCAACACCAAGGTTAGCCATATGTTTTCTTACATCTTCAGCTAACATAAATAAGTAGTTAATAACATGTTCTGGTTTACCAGCAAACTTTTTCCTCAGAACAGGGTCTTGAGTTGCAATGCCAACAGGACAAGTATTTAAATGGCATTTTCTCATCATGGTGCATCCAAGTACAATTAATGGTGCAGTACTCAACCCTATTTCATCTGCACCCAACAAAGCAGCTACAATGACATCAAAACCTGTTCGTATTTGACCATCAGCTTGGACAACTACTCTAGATCTCAAGTTATTCAATACCAGGACTTGATGAGTTTCTGCTACACCAAGTTCCCATGGAAGACCTGCATTTTTGATACCAGTCCATGAACTAGCTCCAGTACCGCCATCATGGCCAGAAATTACAATGTGTTCAGCTTTTCCTTTAGCTACACCTGAAGCAACTACTCCTACACCAACTTCAGAAACTAATTTTACAGATATTCTTCCATTAGGATTAGCGCACTTCAAATCATAAATAAGTTCTGCTAAATCTTCAATTGAATAGATATCATGATGAGGTGGTGGAGATATTAATCCTACACCTGGTACTGAATGTCTAGTGGCAGCAATATCTTTAGTTACTTTATAGCCAGGCAATTCCCCTCCTTCACCAGGTTTGGCACCCTGAGCCATTTTAATTTGTATATCATCAGCGTGAGCTAGATATGAACTGGTCACACCAAATCGACCAGATGCTACTTGTTTAATAGCTGATCGTTTGTTATTTTCTGCATCTTGATTCAAATAGCGGTCAGCATTTTCACCTTAACATTTATATAATAATTATAATACAATGACATAATGTATAATGAGAGAAATAAATAAATACCTCCTTCTCCAGTATTTGATTTTCCTCCCAATTTGTTCATGGCAATTGCTAAGGACGTATGTGCTTCAATAGAGATTGAACCAAGACTCATAGCACCTTAATATAAAATAAAAAAATGAAATCAATAGTTATTATTTTTATTAATTTAAGTTATAATATTATACCTGTAGCGAATCTTTTTACAATATTAGCTGCCGGTTCAACTTCAGAAATATCTATTGATTTAGTAGTAGGAACTAATTCCAATTGACCTCTTAGGGTACAAGCACGTACACTTTCCATTGTTGATTCACAAAATTTATCATATGAGCTTGTGCTTTTGTTACTTGCTGCGTCCTACAAAATATTATAATCCATTGTAGTATAGATACAAATAATAGAAACATTGTTTATAAACTTACTTGTAGGTTAGCTATACTGATAGGGTCATTTATATGTTTTTCACCACCTGTACGCCAGTGGAAATAACCAGGATTCATCAAAACTAACATATCAGTATTACGGTAAGAATAAGATAGGTAATGACGTTCATATGCTTCTTTGGCTAAACGTTCAAAGTTGATACCACCAATACGGGATTGGGTGCCTTTAAAACACTTGTTTATTACTTCATCTGCCAATCCTACAGCTTCAAATATCTGAGCTCCTTTGTAAGACTGTAGTGTGGATATACCCATTTTTGCCATCACTTTAGAAATTCCCCTTTCCATTGCCTCGCAATAGTTCTAAAGATTCAATTAAAAGTTAAAAATGTATAATAAATAAATTGAAATTATGTTTGATACTAACCTCGAATAATATTTTATCGGTAAAAGATGAATCTAATACTCCTTCAGCACGTAAACTTTTTGCCATTTCAAATACTAGGTAAGGACATATGCCATCAGCACCATAACCCAATAAAACGCACATCTGGTGAACTTCTCTAGCTTCACCAGTCTCGACAATTAAACCAACTTTCATACGTAGTCTAAGATCAATCAAATGATGATGTGTAGCTCCTAAAGCTAATAAAATACTAATTGGTATTCTGAAAAGAAAAAAAATCCACAAAGGTTTAGATTTTATTTTTATGTTTTTTTCCTATATTAATATTTAACCTTTCGGATCCAGCTGATCTATCTGACAATATAATAAGTTGATAGTTGCTATTAGCAGCTTCACTGGCTTCTTCACATATACGATCCAATGCTTTTGAAAAACCCGATGGGCCTTCTTCTTTATTAAATGTAACATCAATAACTTTTGTCTGATAACATTTTGGTTAAATAATGATTAATAATTAATATAATTGACATACATATCAATATAATATATTCACTCAATGTAGTAGTATTCAATGTTTAAGTATATATTTAAGTTTATTACTTAAAATTAATTATTTTATTTTACCTTCCAGCCGCGATGTAAATTATTGCGTAAAACTTCCAGATCATAAAGTGATAGTATTGGGTTTGGTAAAAATAATCTATGACACTGTTTGGCACTTGGTATAAGAATATTGGCTTCAGGTCCAATTGGGCACATTAACGACATGACAATTTTTTCACGGAAAGGATCAATTGGTGGATTTGTTACTTGGGCAAATAACTGTTTGAAGTATGAGTATATCAACGGTTGAAACAAAGATAGACAAGCAAGTGGAGCATCATTCCCCATAGAACCCAATGCTTCTTTCCTAAAATATTATAAGTAAGTACTTGTTAAACTACTAAAATTTGTTTGAATTTAACATACTTAGTTCTGATCATTGGGATAATCAACATGTTAATAGTTTCAATTGAATAACTAAATAACAATAAACGTCTGTCTCCTCCCCATATGCGAGTCATTTCTTGTTCTGGAATGTTTTCTCTAATTGTCTTCTTACGTTCGCCACTTATAAATTCTATTGATTTGGCACGTACTAAACCAAATCCTTTAGCAACAGCTTCCTCTCTCAAGTCTTCAATAGTAATCTATAGATAGCATTAAATATATTAGCTTACAAGAATCTATTTATTAAAAACAAAAATATGTATTTATGTACACAAAAAGTTAAAAATAATATATACAAATGCCTAAACGTTATCAGATAGTTGATAGGAGTAAGAAGAAATTTTCAGTATGTTAATATAATATTAGTTTAAATATATATATACACATTTTTATAATATTATATTAATTCATCACAGGAATAAAGTTAAGAATAAAAATATAATTAATCAATAATCAATATTTACAACAGAGTAAATGTAAATAAAATCTTAGAAAACTAAATAGCTAGGCATTCTTATGAAATTCATAATGGTAAGATACGCAGATTGCAGAAGCATAATTTTCAAACCATTTATCAACACATATAACTCACCCTCTATAAAGTCAGTACAGGAAACAATTTGCGGCATCGGATAAACAAACAAAATGTTTTATGATTTAGTTTTTGTATACAATAACTTTATTATAACATTTTAATAATGATTGGAAAACATTATTTTTATATACCTGTTCTCTAAGCCAATCAGAATGTGGTCTACTCCTTGCTATATCCAATTTCAGTTGAACATCTTGTATGATGCGCTTCTCTTTGGTGTCGACCAACAACATACGACCTGGTTTCAAACGACTCTGTAAACAAATTATAGTATTAAGTATTTAGTATGTCGAATATGTGCATATTTTGTTCAATACAATTTGAAATGAAAACAAAAATAGTAAATAAATAATTGTTGCCTATTTTTTTACTTCACCTTCAGAGCTACATTAGCTGGATCAGTGTCGTACACTCCGACTTCAGACGCCATAACCATGACATTGTCTTTCAAAACGTAGAATCGAGATGGTCTTAATCCATTCCTAAAAATCAAATTCATAATGAGTCGGTGTTCAAACAATAACAATAAAAAAAAAATTACCTGTCCAACAAAGCACCGACATATCGTCCGTCAGTAAACGTTAACAATGCTGGACCATCCCAGGGTTCCATCGCGCACGCCGCCCAGTTGTAGAAGTCCCTTTTTTCGGAAGGCATAGTCTGATCGTTCTGCCAGGCCTCCGGGACCATGGTCATAACAGCCTCAGGTAGCGAACACTCACCCGCGTTGATCAAGAATTCCAAAACGCAATCGGCCGACCCAGAGTCTGACAGATTCGGTTCCACCACTGGGTACAGCTGTTTGATATCGTCAAAGTGCTTACTTTCCATCACACCTTCCCGAGCAGTCATAAAGTTCACGTTACCGCGCACCGTGTTTATCTCGCCGTTGTGCGCCAACACTCTAAAACGACGGAGAACAAGATATATTATTCATTTATCATTATTAATATAAATCACGGACACCATTTTGGCTTGTTTAATAATTTACCTCAGAGGGTGTGCTCTTTCCCAACTCGGGAAAGTGTTCGTCGAGAATCTGGTATGAACGAGTGCTAGGTATGTTTCGTAATCCGGACTCTGTGGGCGAGAACAAATATAAATTATAACAAAATAATAATAATATTATTATTAATTATGGGAATTTTATGAATTGTTACATAAACACTGTGATATAATTAATAGATTTAACCGAAACAAAAATTATATACACGTTAAACGACCCCGACTAGAATTAAACAACTAGGAAATAGGAATATATTTTTTTTTATAATTGAATACAAGTATTTATTTTTAGTTAAAATATATTTATTATTCATTATAATATATTTGATAGTTACTAATAATAATTGTTCGATAAGGATTTAATAATAATTCGGTTTTGTGGTCACGTACTCACATGTCTGAATATTTGATTTTAATTAAGTTACTATAGACTGCACTTTATTATAACGTAGTTGTATTAATGTATTAACCAATAATTACATTCCATATATCATGTGCAATATATTGCAAAAAATTTAATACGTAAAATATTTTACATAATACAACATTTTCCTCTCTTTATATTATTTTTGTGCCACCTAACTCCATCAACCTGGTCGGGGTTCTTTTTATTGAAAACAGGGTTTGCAACACACCATATTATATAAAATTACGCATTGGGTATCTTATGTCATAATAATATTATCATTTTTATTACTTGTAAGTCGGTAAAGTACGCCCACAGCTGATCCGAAGTGAACTGTCCTTTGTACACGATGATGGTGTGCGACAGCGAGCAGATGTAAAACCTCCTGCCCGGCTTGGGTATGGTGTGCGTAGACCGCTTCCGGAGCGCGAACACGCGGCGCTTGAAGTCGTCCTCGTCGTACACGTCGGCAGCGTCCACCACGAACGCCTGGCGGATGAACGGCTCGCTGCTCCTGGCCACCTCACCGATCTGATTGTTGCGCACCGGCACCGTCCTCCAGCACAACACCTGCAATGATCGCCATAGCGCACCGACATGATTAGTTTGTATACCTCGTATATGTTGTCATTATATAATATTATATAATATGACTTCATGCGCGGTTTCCGCGGCGGCCGTTCAGGCGTTAAGAGTGAGTATAATAGTATAAAATAATACATCTTATGATGGATACCGTGGTTGTAGTTGTTGTTATAACGGTTATATTCAAAATTCAAATTATAAGTAATGGCGTATTGTATGATACATTATATAAATAATAAATATATATATTATTACGATTTGGGGCGCTCGAGGACACTAAAAATAATGTGTTGAACTAAATATTTTTAGTATCGTCGTCGAGCGGACAAAATAGGCCGTCTGACGATGATAATCGGGGTTTATGATGATATTATACAGGATTAACATGCAAATATTTCGTACATACTTACAGATGATGGACTAACAACCGCCTGTAAGTTATTAATATACGCGGTTCACAATACTTATATCACTAGAAGTGCATCATATATGATAATATATTTTTTGTCTCAATAATAATTTTGCACAATATATATGTATATATATATAGGTTCATTATTTCTAGAATACAGTTTTTTAAATTGCCTATTTGTCAAATTCAAATAATATTAAATATTCTTTGGTAATTATATTCATGTAATATATAATATAAATGTATAATATTATTTTATACTAATATTTATGCGATAGTATTACATTTTTGCATCAAAAATAATAAATAGAACTTATATATTGTAATATGTCTAATCGCTTATGTATTAAATGTTTTTTTTTTTGTTATTAAAGGATTTTTATTCAATCTGTTACAAAATAGAACAATAAGAACAATTGATGAATTAAAAAATAAAATAAATAAAAATAAATAACGACAGATTAGACTGAGTGTAGAGGCCTCCCAACGGAGGTACTTTAAATGTAATATACATTGTAATATTTATTTTGTATTTTTCGTATTTTCCTCAGTTACCTAATCTTAAAATTTCATGAACATACTTTTAATATAATTAAATTAACACGAATTATTATCATTTTGAAACACAATTTACATCAATACTATATGGTAAACGATATTTTGTATAGTAATACAATTTATTTTATATGTCAAAAGTTACATAATCTTTTAATAAGTAAGTATATTATTTTAATTTAATAAAATCAATAAAATTGTGGAAACAAATCCATGATTAGTTATAATTAAATTTATTTTTAATTGTATGATATGATAACTTGAATAATATTTTTGTACGGTAGATAGTAGGCACCAATTTAATTAAAAAAAAAATGTATGTTAATGATAGTCTTATATCTATCAGATTATTAAAGAGCAAATAATTACCTTATGTATTTTGTTTGTATATATAATGGTAAAAGTATTTATTTTACTTTTAGATGATATCGAATATGAAGTGTAATGTTATTTCTGACGTGATGCGTAACTAAATTTTTTATTATTTCTAAAAGTTACAACACCATTTTAAGCCGTATTGAAAAAGAATTGAAGACGTTAATAAAAATTTGAAATCTGAGAAAATGTTTGAATTGTTATTTTACTTTAGACTTTAAACAATACTGGGTATACATTTTCAGTTTTAGCATTCAGTTAACCCTTTCACTGCTGTGGACGTGTATACACGTTTTTATCAATTTAAATTAATAATAATTATAATTATAATTATTAATAATTTTAATTAAGCGAGTGCATTTTGAGGACCACTGTCTAAGAGTTATACAATTATCTATAACTTAGTAAGTTTTGGTCCAAATTTTTTTTTCCAAAATTTTTTCTGATTCATTGAGCATAGATCTATCCTTATAGGGCAGAAAAACTATTTAAATAATTTATGAGATATAGTCAGCACACAGCAGGTGCTTTAGATTTTAGTGGTCAGCAGTGAAAGGGTTAACTATGAAATCAGTTAATACTGTTACTTAAATTTTCGCATACCCATGTACCTAATATAAAACAAGTGTATTCAACCAATTTATATAGATTAAATATACGTATTTTGTAAATGGAAAACAAAAGTTGCACAATCAGAAGAAAAAATAAAACGGTTATTTGAAAACCATTATAAGTTAACACCAATAAAAAGTAACTTTAATTGAAAAATTTTATATTTTCGTAATATATATTTGTGTATTGCAACAAAATTAAAATTAGAACTATATATATATATCATAAGCGATCAAACTAAAAAATTTAATTTAATATTATCCTATAATATGTTTAAAATAAAAAAAAGATTAATTTTGCTGTTGATGTAACATTAAGTATATACATATACACATATATAATATATATATCAACAGATACTATATTATATGTATATATTTATACACACACACACATATATATATATATTAATTGTGATGTAAAAAAATAAAATAAAAAATAGACACAGATGATAAATTTACCGTACGACGATAGCGTGCAGTGGTTGTCTATCAATCGGAATCGGCTATTTTGTTTCTGTCGGTATTTGTATAATAGGTATTGATCAGGGCCGTTCTGCAATAAACAATATCATAACCTAGCTCACATATTCTCACACAAAATTGTTGTTGGGCTCACTTGTTGCGAATCAACACACAAATGTGTTTAATTCGCTTTTACCACGTTTCGTTTTCACGCTATTTTTCTAAACATAATATTACGTATAGGTATAGGTGGACTGCAGCATTTTCCGAACGTAAACACAACATACAAACCAAACCTGTACCGTCGCGGCTGCCGGTCTTTTATATATTATATATATATATACACGCATTCTGGTATAGACCGCATGTACCAAAACGTGTTCAGTACTTGCGCACGTTTGTTGCCCGTTTATTATACGCGGCGCTAAAAATTATTATTCGATTGGCTATCATAGTATATCATAATATATATAATATAATACATCATATTATTCAATATGTATTATATGCATACAAAATGACGAAATGTCACACACACGTTAAATAAACGTCGTATGTCCATCGTCTAATTATTATATTTTATAATTAAAAATATAATGTTTGGACTGTACGTCATTTTTGATAACTTACTTTGATTTTGCATTCTAAACCGATGGTGGCGAACATCTCTTCGCTCTCAGCGTGGTGCGCCTTGTCCAAGTAAAACATGCCAGTCGCGTACTTGCCCTCTTCTGGCAAGTCCACGTTTTCTTGTTCCCTGAAACATTATAAAGATTTTGGTTTTATTAGAGAAAAATGTATTAAATGGAAATTGTATTATAGGTGATACCAATATACGCAATCGTACTATAATATATAGCATGCGTCATTATGATATGATTGTGTTCTATATAATACTTTTTTCTGACTTTGTTTTGATTGCCTTACCCGAGCGAATATAATACACTTTATATACAGTATAGTATAATAATATCTTGATGATAATTTCTGTTGGGTTATATTCTCATAAGATGACTATTTTTTTTCATAAACCACTAATCGTTGTTTATAGGTAGGTATATTAATTTACCATTCACTATCCCTATAGTTCTATGGGTATAGTGAATGGGATAGGGATAGGGATAGGCTTTTATCCCACTTACGATAATACTATACATTATAAAATACAACGACGAGAATTTAAGTTAAACGATTACAGGGAGTTTAATATATAGAACACTATTTCAGTGTACCTAGTTAAAAAATACTATAAACAATGATTTGAACGATTGCGGTAAAACGATACGACATTTAGGATTAACATATTGGCAATCCAATAGCCTAAAAAGCGAATATCGGAGGGGGAATTCATTGCCAAAAAGTATTTTTGTAATACCTATATCATTCGACTAATACATTTTTATTTAGTGTACCTACCTACCACAAAATTAACGATTAAATAAAATTATTTATCATTGAAATTATAAAATATATATTTTATTCGTTACGTATTTGTTGGACAATGTCCAACAATTTGTAAAAATTATTTTATTATTTTCTAGTAGACGTGAAGAAGTAATGGAGTAATAGAAAATATATGTAGGTATTTCGTTGTAGAAAATGTAAATATCATGTATATAAGATATAGGTAAATTAACTTTTCTATTATAATAGTTGTTTTAAGTTATCATATGTAATTCTGTACTTAAAAATATTATACGTGAAAGTGTGAAACATCTTATTTTAAGTGTGTTTAAAATATGAGAGTTGACAAATTTACATTTACATATTATAGCTCAAACAAACTTAAAAATTTGTAATTGTAAAATTAAATATATCAAGATACGCCTACATTAATCTATTATATACCATTTAATATTTATTATTTTAGATTCTGAATGGTAACTGTTTGTTTTCTAATTACGCGCGTATTCCAAATTGTTTAATAATACATTTAGAAATCATTTTAATCATTTTTTAAAGAAAAAAACAGATCAAACAAATTTGAATTTTTATTTATCAATAGTTTCCTTAATTATATAAATTAATAATAATAAATGTTCAGTTTAAAAATACCTTTAAAACTTCATGAATTAAAGAATCATCAATCATAGGGAATGAAATAATATACATATTATCTCTTTAGTTATATTTAAAAACAAAGGCAAATTATTATAAGAATTCATACAGTTCTAATTTAATATAACTTAATATAATGCACTGTAAAATATCTAAAAGGGTCGTTATATTGATTGATGGGTACAATAATAAAAGGTTTAGAATTCGATTATAGGTATATGTCACAAGTTAACATTATTCAGGGAAATATTATTGATTGCCTCAGGTAGTCTATACATATTGTTCAAATACTTGTACTTCAGTAATTCGTTTTAGAAAATTGGTGGGAACTTTTTTATTTTGAAATTTAAAAGCATTGTTGAGTGTTGAGACAAAACAATATTCGGGTGAAAAAATAAATCGATATTAAAAATTATAAAGGCACTTGGCGTACGACCAATATACATGGTAGTAGACAACTGACAATACGGTTATTGAAATATTAATTATGGCCATAAAATATTACCACAACGTCGACTTTAAAATTATTAGTTTATAAAATAAGGTATATTTTAACGATGTAATTAAATAATGTAATAGGTATGTAGTATAGCATTGTAGCTATAAATACATTTTATAAGTGAGTATACCGCGGTACACGCCTGAATATTAGCTAGAAATGGCGAGGGGAACACATATAACGCACATAACCAAAATATAAGTATGTTTGATAAGTTTCCATACGAAATATAAAAGGAACATAAAACAATTAGTAAGTAAATATAATATAGTATATATATATATATATATATATTAAATTCATTACTTTCTGTACTGCGTAAGTGTATAATATAATATAACATACAACACAACATATCGACTATCTAGAATTATATTAATTTATTATAATATGAATAAAATTACGAAATAGTTTGGATAATCTATTTTGTTGAGACCAATCTTGTTAATTTTTATCGAGTTAACTACATTGAGGCATTGATAAAATTAAACATTATTATTTCTAACACGACTATCCAGTGAAAGGAAAACAATGCTTTGTTCTATAACAATTTTAGAAAAAGAAAAAGACCACTATATAAATAAACCGAGGCAACGATAAGTAAACAGAGTACAACAAGATTTTGCTATATGTTAGACATATCCAAAGGTGAAGAGCTACATCTTGATAAAGAAGAGTGGTGGTTGCGGCGAACAATAACCATCATGGTCTAGACTGAGACAAAAAAAATATCGCTAAAACAAATATAATGCTTGATTGTACGTAGAAGTGCGTAAATAATGAGTACTGTTCTAAAAGTTACACCTATAATGAAATATTAATTACAAATGGAGGCATATTTTTTTCGCGTATAGGAACTTACATCATACGAGTGATTTTATCTGCAAGGAATAGTATATGACAACGTATACTCGCACAAAATATTTGTGCCTAGATCTGTGAATTTGAGGAATTTAATTCCATACTTCCGGTCCATGGTACTACCACTTACAACATTAATTATGGAATTTATTTTAAAAATCAATCTATATGAATTTGTAGAAAATACTAAATTATTCTGAATTTCTGATTAAAATAAATAATAATTTACTCGGTTATCAAAATTATTTTCCACAACTACAAACTAAGTGAAAAAGTGATAAAAATCTAACAGGTTGAGAAACAATTCCACTGGTTGTTTTTATCAAAAAAATAATAATAATAATAATAATAATAATAAATAAATAAGTATCCAATTCATAAATCATAGATAAAGATAAGATAGATATTTTGACATGTTATAAACTTTAGGTTTCTAATCAATTATATACAGAATAAAAAAAAAATATAATTTAAACGATAACCAAGCGTATTTTATTAAATGTTCTTTCCATTTTAATTTTAAATTTACTTATTATAATTAATATAGGTTTATTAAAAATAGGATATATATTTAAGTAAATTGTAACTATACCAAAATAAAAGTGAATAAATTCAATATAAAAAAAATACTGTGATTAATTTTGCATCTTAGTTATTAATTATAATTTATATCAGCGAAGAATATTGTATTACATTTATATATATTTAAGATATAATTGAATAATAATTAATATTTTTTTAATCATCATCGCGAATAGCTATATAATACGATGTTACGTAAAAGCTTAAAATATTGTTTTAGTAAACATTTTAGTTTTTGATTAGTTTTTTTTTTTTTTAATAAAATCAAAATTAAACATTTGACACAAGCGTAAGTATTATCGTATTTATTTATATAATAATTAATCCTAAGCGAATAGATTAGATAACAGAGGTATAATTAATTTTATGACTTTCATAGATAAATATTCGTAATAACTTATCGGGACTAACACTGAATGAATTTATATCGTATTTAAGTCTTAGATGTATCATCACATCATTATTTCTTGTCTTCTAGCAAGTCAAACCTATTTTTTATGGCCACGGCCTCTTCACCTTAGTAAATACGCGAACTGATATGGAATTCAATTGAAAAAAAATCCATATTCTATTTTCCGAATAGCTTGGTGTAAAGTAAATGGCAAACCTTAGCTCGTGGGCGTAAAAAGAGTGTGGTATGGCTGTTAGTACACCCGCTCCATCACCAGAATCGTTATCGCATGAGCATGCGCCCCGGTGGTTCATTCTCATGGCCAATTTTTGTGCATCACGAACAATCTGAAAAAAAAAACAGTTATGGTTAAAATTGTTTGATACTATAAGATTAATTTAATCATTTTTACCATTTTAAAAGGTCTTTATTAATATAAATCGTTTTATATAAATAATATATTCGTAAAACTATATTATCTATTTATTGTATCCCAATAGGTATGTCTATACGTCCAACAAATCGTATAAATTATGTTTTTACACTATGTAATTATTAATTTATTCTAATTCAAAGACAAATAGAACAACATGAATGTTAAACAAATAGTGATGATATTTATTCGACAGATTCGTAAAGTTTGGTATTCTGGAATACTTCATTACCTAGTGTAAATACGTATTTTTCATACAATACTGCACTACTGCAGAACCTTTTAGATCAAGTAGTTATTATTTACTAAGAGTTTCAAGGCTTAAATTATATAAAAATATATTTCGAAATATATTAATTTAATTTGAAAGTATTAAGAATTAAATTTTTATTTGTTAAAGTAGAAATATAAAAAACATCAATTCTGTATTTAACAGAATAAATTATGTAATAGCGTTTCAATAACGTGGCTTTCATATATGTAAATTGTACATAACCTAACTTAAATAATGTAAAGAGATACACTGCTATAGAGACATACGATGTAAAAGTAAGTGCACTACATAGTTGGATAAATAGGTACACGCAATTTTGGCAATAAATCTTATTAGAGTAATCTATATCCTATATTTTAAATTGTAAGATTTGTATTATAAGTAAAAATTATACGTAAGTAATCATAATTTTCAAACAATTAGTAATTATAAGGTCTTTTTTCCTGCATGCTTAAAATATAATAAAAATGTATTTTCTTTCAAAGTAAATATAAACTATTTTATTTTTCTCTTTCAGTTATCCTTTAATGATATTTAATTAGGTACTATTAATTATTTCGATTTTTTGAAAATCATCTATTTTTTGAGAAATTTAAAGCAAAGATAAAATACACAAAATCACTTAAGATATAAATTAAATGTTGGGCTTTTAAATATTAACAACAATAGAATGTTAATATTAGGCCCAAAGAAGAAAAATCAAATCCAAAATGTTTATTATATAGTTAGGTGCCTGTTAAAGTGTATATTGTTTATTATTGATCGTAGTATGAAAATTGCACAATATGTTTTAA
Source organism: Schizaphis graminum (assembly GCA_020882235.1). Lineage (NCBI taxonomy): Eukaryota > Metazoa > Arthropoda > Insecta > Hemiptera > Aphididae > Schizaphis > Schizaphis graminum. Next base: position 67,095,321 of record CM037032.1, read on the forward strand.
TTCTTAATTTATGTATAACAGATACTTTTCATTCTTGGTAAAATCGATATTTATTCAATCTGGGTATTTGAGCGTACATTTACAGTACATGGATGTAATGAATATATTATTATTCATAGTATAAGGAAAAGGTCGATGTTATCAAGTGAAATTAGTTTTATGATATGAACCAATTTTCAATAGATTAAAGTTCAATTTTGTCTACGAAATGTATTTAAAATACGTTAATCCAATACTCCTAAGTATAAGAACTAATAAGCTAGGTATTAACAGATAATGTGTAAAGATATATAATGTGTTATGTGTGTACGGATTTTGTAATATTAAACAATGATTTACATTTGAAATGGTAAGATAAAATAAAAGCAATTGTCGATTTAATACCTATATAAAAATTATTTTAAAATATTTAATGTATTTATAAATTTCTCGTAGTAATATTTAACATCAACATTTAAAATAATTAGTTAGTTGTATCTACAGCGTAGCAGTGTTGGTGCACTACCATTAGATATAGATTATACAATCTATACTGACCAGTATGTCAGTATAACAGTACAATACTCATTATATCGATATTTAAATTAAATGCAACAATATAAGTTTTATATTTTAGAATATTATGATATAAATTTCATTAATGATTATTGATTACAACATAAATAATTACATAATTATTATGTTTTATAAACCAGATATTAAACTCAATACTTTATCAACGGCTATAATTAATTGTTATTTAATTTATAAAAATCGAAAGATAATTTTAACTTGAATGTCATTCTACTTATCAATTTTTCAATGAATAAATTATCATAAAAACCATACTTTAACTTACATTAATAATAATGTTTGTTATCCCATTATACGTGTTAGGTACCTATATTTAAACTTAAAATGTAACTTCAATTAAAAAAACTATACACATATAATATGTATATACATAACTACATTTAATACACAATATATTTTTATAGTTGCACATTTTATATCATACGAATAGTTAAGACGTAACCCCGGATCGAGGTATAAACACGAATAAAATATACTAATTATTAGTATAATTTATAGTTCCATATATATTATGGAGTTTATCAGTTTGACAAAAACAAGACAGTTTTAACCAGGTATTTTATTTTTGTTTCAACTATTATTTTGTTGATATTTTTATGTTTATATTTATATCAATTTCAGATTTCAAATTTTGGTTTGACCAAGTTTTCTATAAAGATCGAAAACTGAAACAAATGAATCAACAAATTATACGTTTATTGTGATCTCTGAAATATGTATAACATCTTGATCTTTCAAGCAATTTAACTATTATAGCACATGTGGTTTTACGCTTTGGATAATTAATTAACAATTGCTATTTCATAATAACACTTATATTCTATCTCAATAGCAGATTATTTTCAATAGCTTAGTCGTACTTCTTCAAGTACATAATCGACTATAATATATTCCGCACGATTGGAATGCAATTTTATTAGCGGAATTATTTTTCAAGGGTACATAGTTTGACGAAAGTTATATCTTTTAGTTATACCCTGTATTACAATTAACTAGATACCATATACATGCGTAACGATTCAGGCATACAAAACATACACATGTTCAGTTATATGGAACAATTTTATTGGCTTCTTGTCTCTCAAGATTGATTTAACCAATATTATTTTCTTAGGAGAAAATAATTGTGTTGTTTGATATAATTTCGTGGACAGCGCGAATGGATATACATTATTTTTTTCATAGCAGTTATTTAATCTACTAGATAGAGCTAAGAAATTTAATTAATCAGAAAATACGCTCTATAGTAACAGCAGTATAAGCGCACGACCAGAAGAATTTTCTTCCTGTTCCCGGTGAAATAAATACTATCTTAAGACATTGATACTACGATTTGTTTTCGTTTTTTTTTCAATAGATATATATTTTATATTTTTATCACACCTATATTAACATAATCGTTTTGTGTCAAAAACAATGAATGCGATTTTAACAAAATCTGGAATTTTAATAGCTTTTGACGGTGATAGGGAATGTGGTGAGGTGAAAGGCGAAGAGCCACGACAATAATGGTAATCGTTATAACTTATAATTTATAATTACAATAGTTAATACTCAATAGCTAACGATCTGGTCCCACTATAGAAATACTAGAATATATATAATATGTATAGGTATGTATTATAAGGCGATTTTGAAGTGTCATTTTTCTTTCTTTTGTAATTTACTGTCATCGTATATTTCTCGCTGATTAAAAGAAAAAAAAAAAAAAAAATACAATAGAAAATGTATTATCCAACTTGGAGGAAACGAATGGTGGGCGGCCGCCGAATTAGTGGGTCAAGTGTAAAACGATAGCGGAACGAAGAAAATCGTTGAGGCCCCGCTGATGCGAATCTATGGTAGCCGGTGAGGGAGGCGGAGGATGAGGAACGAAAACGCAGTTGGCAACGTTCGTGTTACGCCACGACTGCTGCCGATCGATCCACAAGTTTCCCGAATAAACGTCAGTCGACGCGCGTTTGGATAATAAAGGGTGTTTTCTGCAGATCCACCCGCACCGGGCACCCCCGTGCATGCATCCCTAATTTCGATGAGTCACCGCGCTCTAGTGGTTGCCAACTGAACTCATAACTAACCTCATCATTGTCCTCATCATAATGAGAAACTCAATAGAAAATACATGATAGTCAGCCGTTCTGTTGCAGATTCCAGTAACGAACGTATGAAAAACAGTACCAATTGTGATTTTTTTTATTTTATTACCGGCATCATATTTTTGCAACAATTTCTGTTAAATTAAATTCAAAAACATAAATTATTTACTTGGAAAATCGAAATCCAAAACAATAATAATATTTTTGAAAAAACATTTAGATAGGCAAAATATTTAACGTTAAACAATTCTACTGAATTTTTATACTAAAATTAATACAAAATGATAATAATCAATTTTTTATTAATTCTGATAATAATGATACTTTCAGATAATTTGAAACATGAAATTTCATACAATATAGTTATGTTATTTAAAATTGAGTTTAAAATATGATATATATTTCGCTGACATTTTATGATATATACGAAAAGTGTAGTATGAAAATATAATGCGTATTTTGTATTTACATTAGTATAGAACAATTGTGATAGGATAACGATACTTGACACTACAACTCACTACAATATGACATTTCCGAATGTTGAATGAAATACATTATAAAGAATAATATTTATAATAGGCCATAGTCAAACTTGTGGAATCATTGTCAGACAAACAATTGGCGATGCGATATTTTATACTTGCCTCGAGAGCGTAATAATAATCATGCTTTTTTTTAATTTAACATATCCTACATCGATGTATACAGATTAACATATAAATTATTTTTAAATAAATTAAAAAACGCGTCTGGTTGTCAGATATAATATTAATTTGTAAGTACATATTATTATGACTGTAACAGCGGTGTATTGCCCTAACACGAAAAACAGTTAGCACCTTCGGGGGTTTAAATCCAGAGGTCATCCGTGTAGATTATATACAGCAAACAAAAAGTTAACCATGAACATTTTTTTAAATTTATCCCGTCTAGGTCATGGCCACTACTCCTCCTTCCGGCCCTCTCTAAACCGTCATCAAATTTTATGATTAAATAATACAAAGAACTTTAACTGTTGACATAATATTATCAACTAATATAATTATCAGATGATGATATAGGACATAGGTTACCTAAATTTATTGTTTACCGTCTAGCGTCCGTACGCGTTATTAATTTAGTATGATACAATACGTTTTACCATTAGTTTAATTTAAAATATATTAATGGTTTGTTTACATCAATGATTTATATATTTAGTTTAAAGATAACTAAAATAATTAAACAATGATTTTGTTTCATAATTTTCATTATTTAACGTTATTTAATAAAAAAAAAAATGTTATTTTAAATATTTTAATATTTTAATTGTTTACTAATATACATTGAATCATTCAAAATCAATCTATCAAATACCTAACCTAATCAAATCAGTTATTTAAATTTAAATTTAATTATTATTCAAACTCATTATTTCAGACTAGGAAGATATGTTGTTTAAACATTAAAAAAATAATTATTGTCATTGATATTCAATTCAATATATTAATTATACATAAATATACATCTTAAAATGTAAAAAAGGCCTTGTTTGTTGAGATTGATATTAATTATGCGTAATACACGATATGTATATGTAAAAATACATAAATAGGTGTAATATAATACATATAGGTACATATACACATAAATACAATATGTATTATGTATAATACTAACATGTAATATACAACATATGAATATCACACACCACACAAATATCCTCAAATATATTTTTAATAATTATATAACAATAGTATACCTAGTTATATAAAAGAACAAATTAAAAAGCTTCTTAGAAATTACAAAATCATATGTACTAGGTTTAGGTACCTATGTATATTTACTTTGAAGACGCAACAATTTTTTTTTTAAATTTTACTACTATAATTCATAGTATAAATGAAATGTTCATAAAATTTTAAAAGAAAATAATAAATTGTATTTCTGATTAAATATATTATGTTAATATAGGGTTCACTAAGTAACGTAATGGTACTACCAATACTATTTCTCATATTTAAAATCTTTTAAGATTTTTAACTTTAAACACGGTTGTCCAACATTAAAATGAATACGTTTTCTATCATGAAAATTATTAAAATTTATTATTTGTTGTGTGTGTGTACTTACAACAATTGCATTTTAAAATCTATGGTTTATCATTTTTTAAAATTTTTTTTTGTAGAAAATAATGATATTATTTCCTGTAATAGTCAAATAAATATTGACAGACAAAATATTAACATTATAGAAGGCACACTTATCACTCATTTATACAAATAATTCATTCGATGTGCAATGCTTATTATTTTATATTTGTATATGTATGAGTTATTTTACTATGGAATGCTTAAAAGTTATTCTGTATTCATGTCTAATGATAAAACATTACCCAAATTATATATTATCCTAAATACTTTATAAAATACAAAATAGTAACTAATAGATTATGGTATCGGAGTACCATGAACAGAACAATTTTAATTAATAATTGCATTAAAAATAAGACAGAGATTTAATGCTGTTCAAATATCGTAACTTTTTTGTATCACATATACGTAATTTATGTATAGTGTACAGTACACGGTATGACAGTTAAATTTATAAGTTATCACTGTATGATTCTTGGTAATGTACAATACTACAAAAATACAATTAATTGACTTAATTCACAATTTTAGATTAAAGACTGTAAATCATAATAATGGCTATTTATAATTAATGATTTCTAATAATTATTATAATTCCTTTGCTTCAAAGAGATAAATATACTGCATACTATTTGAATCCACGTAAAGTATATAACGTGAATAATGCTTAATTTAAAATTTGCTTAGCAAATGTTTTAGTATTAGAGTTATTGAATATAATATTTTATGGAATTTTATAGGAAATACACGAGTATATTGAAATTAGTTTCTATTATTTACTTATAATTATATGCATATTTTTTAACTGTTTCAAACGTTCTATAGGTATATTATACATATATATATCATTAAAACAAGAAATCGATAAATTTATGAAATTAAACATTTTAGTGTTACTTAAAATTTCAGAGATATCATATTATAATAATATTATAATATTATATATTAGGTATCTACCTATATACCTAGTATAAACTAATATTTCAATCTTAGTCCTCAATCTATTTAAAATTCAGATATTTTTTTGTATTTATTTTATCGTTTTTTATTAACCTTATAAACATATAAACATAATTTGTTTAAATAAAAAACATTAATTTAAAAATTATAAATATTACCTATATTATTTATTACTAATTTTATTTTTGTTCTCAACAATAAATTGAAGTACCTATTTATCATAATATATTAAATTAATCTACATAGTTGTTCGTGTTTTTTTTTATTTGTAATTTGAAATCCTTTCACTTAGTAATTGCGCATTAAGACTTAGGTATAACCTATTATGTAAAGTAATGTTAAAAATTAAAGGTTGATTTATTAAAAATTTTGAATTAATTTATGTAATATCAACATTTCTGACATGACAGCTAACACTTTTCGATTACTACTTTTGATATTTATCGTGTGTACGTTTTTTAGAATTTATTAAAATACACGAGGGAATATAATATATTATTGATATACACAGAATAATTAATTATTGTTTCAATTCTTCTCATATTATCTCAAAATATTTTAATTTACATACTTTACATTTTACATTATAATATAACACAAATACGAGCATAAATACAACAGCAATATAAGGTTGGATCGCGTTAATGATTTTTTATTATAGCCTAGGTATAATTAATAATTTTACTCAGAAGTTATAATGTTAACCATTTACCTATTTAATTGACATATTCATATTGTTATTAGCAAACATTAACTTATTATTACCTAATCGAAGAGTGTAGTTCAGAGTTGTATATTAGGTATAATATTTATAACTTTATAAATATGTAGGTATATATAAACTATAAGTAACTATTCAAAACATGAACATCGGAACTATTGCGAACCCGGAAAAATAATAAATATTGAATAACGATGAGGAACTATACACGTGTACTCGGATATACACTACACTAGAATTGCGAGGAAGATAGGTATTTATAATCAATAACAGCTACAACGAAAACAATTGAAAATACTTTTTTTTATAACTTTTATCATTCATTTTTAAATTGTATAAAAATATTTCAGTTAAGTTTGCGTGTTACAAGTTTTTAAAACCTATTTTATTGCGTTTTGTGGCGCAATAAAAAAAGATTAGGTATATCGTGTAAAATATAACATACGTATTACAAATTCTATATACTTGAATAAAATTGGCATTTTGAAATATTTTATTTTCTATTAATAGAGATTTAAATAGGTCTGGCCTCTAGTGAAAACAAAAGCATTTAACTATTTTGATACTTTACAAAGTTATCATAGACGCTTTACAATACCTAGTGCATTTTTAAACTTTATAAACCCTTAAAAAAACTTACGTGACGTACTATATTTTTATTCCTACTAACTTGAAGAAAAAGTTGCTTGATTAAATATTTAAAAAATCAATTTCGGCTAAGAAAAATATAGGTTTAAAAATGTTTTATTCATTGTGGCATGACTGGACATTAAAAATCAATACTTTTTCGGCCTATTATCTCGGTTAAAGACATTGGCAACAAGTGTTTATACGTATAGATATATTGTTCAGTTATAGTAGCAAATTTTACGATATGAGTACGTCACGTATTGGCAACTAGATCATTGAGCAAAACTCGGACAATTGAATTTTGAAATTGGGCCAACACACGTAAATAGCCACATACGAAAATAGACGAGCTATACGAAATAATAATTTAGCAAAACAAATCAAATATCGTCAAATTGTTTGTATAGTTTAAATTGTGATTGTCCAAGTAGGATTGCTGAATCGTTGGAAAAATGACAGTTAACACATATTATAATTCGCTGGTATAATTAATGTCCAATTATAATACGTACCTTAATTAGTCTTGCCTCTTCTTCTCATATTTTGGATGGTGAGAGGTAAGGGACGATTTAAGTTTCTTATGCAAATCTTCCAAAACCACTACTACGTTTAATTTAATTGTAAAATGACTTGTGGTAAAAAGGAGAGGGGGAACTCGATCTTGTTAATGACATAAGGCGACACCAGCCGCCTTGCTACGGAATGTGGTAAGAATACCAAATTAGAATAGGTTTGTTAAGAGTTTATGACATTTTTATTTCGCATTCGTTTTTTGGTGTTTATTTATTTTTTATTTATTATACAAACGTTTACATACTACCTCATATTAGTAAGATGTGAATAAACTAACGTTAAGATTACCATGAAAATACCATATTGTTTGACGGGTGTCAAACAAACTTTGAGGAAAATATTTTGATAATGATGGAAATTGGTAGATAACTTTCTGCGAATAGGTTATTAACTATGAACGTATCCAGAATATTAAAACTATGTATTATTGATAACAATATAGTATTTATTTTATACCCATATTAAATTAATGGAAATAAAGCTTTTTTTAATTTTTAAGTTTATAAAAATTAGGTTGAAAAAATCCATTAAACATTTAATAAAATATAAAAGCTTTAGAAAACTGATTGTTTATTAACATAATATTGTGCAATGTTTTCGTATAAAAAAATGGGTAGTTATTTCTATCTATATACTCGTATACAACATAATACGCAATAAAATAGTTTTAATTCATATTCTACCAACATAAAGAAATGTTTCAATAACTTAAAACAACAATACATATTTATTATTTAAGCATTTAAGTACTTCAGGGGAAACGATTACTCAAAAATCTTTTTAGCTAGTTGAATTTGTTGTGTCCGTCGCGACGAATCGCTTAGTTATAAATTATATAAATAACTATAGTAAATGTTTTATTGATAACATTTGGAAATTGATTGGTAGATATTTAGTACAATACATTTCCATGGCAAAATTATAACAGTTTAAGTTTTGTATGAGGATTATATAATTTAAACAGTCATAAAAGAATGGTACAAATTAAATTCAAAAACCTTTTGATGTTAAGTCCTTACAATTAATGAACAAACTTTTTATTAAAAAGTTGACATTTAGATTTTAAACTAACGTATTTTATTAAAAAATATAAAATATATTTTAAATATTACGGTTTTGAATAGGTTCATAGTAGGCAGGTAAATTAATATTATTCGTGTGACTAAGAACCTTATTTTAAATAACAATAATTAAGTAATATGGAGACATATTTTTAATTCTTTACAAACTAAGTAGTACGATATAATTATGTAAGTTACATGAATACTATAATAATATGATGATGATTATTATTACTATAGAATAGCAAGTATTATAATAAAATACAATACCAAAATATTGTAAATATTTATCACCGAAACAATAACATTAATTATACACGCGGGTGTCTATAAACAAGTTTTTATACATTCATTATACTTTGTTTTTTTTTAACGCAATTCTTATTTTAAAGTTATGCACATTTATTTTGTAAATTTTATTACATAATTTATTGGGTCTCACCAAACTTGTAATTTGGTTTTCTATAAGGTTAGTGTTTGGTTTACATTTTCTGTAATATTAATTTCATCTCAGTTCGTCAAATATCATATATACTTCAGTAATTTAATTAAATAAGTAAAATTTAATTTTTAAACACACGTTTTTCTTAGGTAATTAAAAAAAAAAACAGATGGCAAATAACAGTTTAAAGAGAAGTAAAAAAAAGTTGCATCTCGTGTATGATTTATTTTATTTACAAGTCTGCTAATTGTAGCAAATGTTGAAAATAAGAATTAACTATGACAAATTATTGTTATTAATTCCATTTACTAATATTATTTTATAAAGGCGTATTCGATTTTAGTTGCCAATCTACATAAAAATAACGATGTATGATTATAAATTTAAAAATGCTGTTATTATAGTTATCAAATACATACAACTACAGGAGTATAAATGTAATCATATAATTATTTAATATACCTATTATTAAGTAGTATAGTTATTGAAATGTTTATCGTGTTATAAAAAAGTCTAGACAAAATTACGGGTGAAAATTTGTATTATAGGTACATGGTTATATTATAGGTACACATATTATATTTTCATAAATTTAAACTGCATTTTTTCACTAATGAAGTTACATACGTTCGTTATTTTTAACTAGGCAGGAAAATTATAGGGAATTCGAATTTTTTTGATACGGAGTTCAATGATTTTAACATCACGATAAACTTTCTTGATCTCTATTTTAAATAATTTTATAACGATTTAACGACGTACTAATAACAGACCATTAAGTAATAATAATATCATTATCATTCGAGTTTAATTTATTTGCACATGGTAAGAATTTAACTTTTTGATGATTAATATATATACAATTATCAATAATATAATAAAAAGTGATATACAATTGAATTTCTGTGGCCTGTGCGAACTAGTTAAAGCAGCGCAATCGAATTGGCTCACAAAATATACAAGTAGTCAATTTTTAACCCTTAATAAGTACCTTTGAATCTGTTCCCTATACCTTTTTTTAAAAAATATATTGATTATCAAAATGTTATTAATATTTTAAAATTAGATGTATATTTAGGTATAAATTATATATTTGTTAATTATTAATATTGTACAAAAATCTCACTCGAGTCGAGAAAAAGTAAAAGCTAAAAAATAATTAAAAAATTAAACCACTGACAATATTTTAGCTGAATGCGACGTTATAAAATATATTATACCTATATATCATATTTTCGAATTTAATCTTCTAAAAATTTTATATTTTCTCGAGTATTTTCTCTAATTTCTTTCCGATGATGCTTTATTATATTGAAACTTCTTAAAATAATATTGTAGTATCAACGTGAATACTATATAATAAATTTAAAAAGTTGAATATATTTGGATGTGGGGAATAAAAATAAAATAGTGAATTAAGACTTAATTTGAGTGCAAAGTATTAATGAAGTCATATAAGTAAACGCATTTAATATGAGAACCCTTTGTTAAATAATATTTTCTAGTTTAGTTATTCAATTCTAGGATCGAGATTTCACTCAAAATTGGGAGCTAATTTAATGGTAGCTAACTAAAGTTACGTATATTAACCTCGGTATTAACAATATGATCAGTTAAGTTTTCCGATACCTAATCGAAATGTTCAGTGGCAAATTCAGGGTTTAGTGTTTTTATTCTACAGCAGCTGCTAACTATTGAAAGATAATTATTAACATTTTTGTAAATTTTTGAATAGGAGGTTACAAATTATTATAACTGAAAAAATTAAAAATGTTTATGGCTACACACTGAATTTGAACTGCCTTTATAGATGTTATAACCAATATGCACACATTTTATAATTTACGTCTGTACGTCTACCTATATAACCATGTGTTGAACTACCATACTGAGAAACGGTGAGATAGTTGATACTGTTGGTATAGGTTCTTACATACATATTGATACCTATAAGCATTATACGTATACAACACCGTTCTTTATATAATATATTTAACGCTCAAAAAGTTGTTTAAAACTGTGTGCAATAAAAGATAATTTTGTATTGAAAAATTGAAATAAAAATTATCCACAATATGTTGATCTCTGAAAATACGTATATAATATAAATTAACGTTCGTTTTGGCAGGTGTGATAGGACATACTTTGTATTTCTTTTTTTTTTTTTGTTGCGGAATTTAGACTAGACGCGACTTCAGTCCTATGTATATTAATCACGGTGATATACCAGATATTGAAATTTGGTTTATGAATGATAGGAGAAGATAAATTACGCGGAAAACGGCAATTGGTACAAAAAGTCAAGGTCAGACTTAGACATTAACCTAGTCGTCATGACGACGCAAAATCGATACGGGATTATTCCCGGAGACTATGAAAATATATATTATTAATAATAAAATCGCACCATCAATAAATCTATAAGTCTCCCCCGCATGGGGCAACGAAAAAGTTTTTCGTGAGGGAAAAGGGGGGTATGGCGTGTGTCGAGTGGAGGGTGACTTTTTCCGAGGACGGGGTAGTAGGTAGGCGTGGCCGGAGTGAGTAGCGGGATTCGACGATTCGTCCATCGCAGAGAAAGCTCGGCCGTCGCCGTTTGCGGTTGGACGACATCTGCCGTATCGGCGGACGGCAACCCCTTACCGGTGAACACCAAGTAAATTCCCATCGTCCCCTCACCGGTGGTGATTCTACTGACTCGGCGGATGACCGTGTAATCCCTAAACCACCCTGTCTCCCGCATGCTTACCTTGTTGGTGCGCTTGCCGTCGATGGCCACGATGAATCCCACGCCGCACGCTTCCTTCTCCAGCTGCGGGTCGTACAGACCGTCTTTCTGCGGACCGGTCCACGGGTCCTGTTCCGGCACCGGTTGTTCCTGGTGCGCGGCCATGTCTGCGTGGGGGGTGGCGATGTTGGACACCTGGAACAACGGGGACGGCAGCCGGTTAGACGGGACGGTGCGCGTGTCGCGACCGAATAAAGCGGTAGCGCACTGCCAACAGTTACGTACTCACTAACGAACGCGCGGCGTGCGGGTGGTGTCCGTCACGCGGAACACGTGCGCCGCGCTAGTTGGCCGCAGAGGTACACAACGCCGACCGGGCGGGTCGATCGAATCGGCGGCGGTGAGCTTTTCTTTTTTTGTCGCCTACACTGTCGCAATGTTCGACTTTTTTCCTCCTGACGACGGACACGTTAAAACGATAAAATGTTATTGCTGTGATACAACGTCGTGTGACGTTATCGGGTACGGCGGGCGAACGCGACACAACGATGACGGTGTGCGAGTGCCGTGCAATAACTGTGACGTTATAATATTATTGTCGTAGCGCTGCGGTGACAGGTAGTTTAACAGTGCTATAATATTATACAATTATATGGTCGGTACGCGGGTAGCGACGTGAAACGGACGGCGGCGGTGGTGGTGGTGGACTGAGAACTCGTCGCGGCGAGCGTGTGCACAAGACTGAAAGCGTATCGTGTTGTGGCTTGCCGTTACCGTCGACGGTGCGTTTCAGCGTTTGGGGGTATTATGGCACTGACGCCGCGCAGACGATGGTGCTGCCGATTTTGTTTGTTATCGTAACGAGCCGGCGCCGTGCGCATCGTCAGCCGCGAATCGACCGAGCCGGTGCCGATGGCGGCGCGCGCAGAGCCGGCCGTCCGATCCCGCAGTGTTGCCCCGGTTTCCAGCACGTAATTATTGTCACCGTCCGTCGTGAAACGGTCCCCTACCTCCACCGTCGGCACCGACCAACCACCCGGTATCAAAACGTCTTCTCTTCTGGTGACTGGTATTCTCTAATTCTCTATCTGCGCAGTGCCCATTGTGCCCATCAATTGTTCCTCCCCTCTGCCCAACGCGCGGCTTCAACATTTTTTTGACGTTCAAAAACCACCCGAACGTGTGCTTATGGCGATGTGTAAGATGTGTTCTGATACAACCGTCAAGTCACTGCCACAACGCTCAATTTTTAAATCCCGAGCAAAGTCAATTAGTTTTCTCTCGATGCCCCATGTCCGTTTGTCTATATCTATCCACGATGATATCATATTAAATTATTGATAACCAAACGCGAATTTTGCAGTTAGTGGCCATATTTTGAGAGTATCGCAAAACGGACGATAAACCATTTTTGGGCAATCGAAATCGTTTTCGTGTGCAGAGTGCAGTGATATTACTTTTAAGCACTCACGCTCCACAATTGTGACTACCGTATCACACTTTAAAATAGTCATTTAGTAATATGAATATAAATACAAATTAATATTAAAACAATTTACAATTATAATTTATTCTGCTGGGCAATATAGTTATAGTTTGAAGCTTGATTTTAAGTAACGTTGTGTCCCCTCCTACCGAAATAATATTTACATACGACCACGATAAGAGATAAATATATCTTAGTTTGCACGATTATATATGTTCTGGATCTTTGGCCAGCAAAGTTACTCGGAGTTATCGTTCGTACGATTTGCCGCGTCTGAATAGTCCTGTATTAAAATATCGTCTGCTACCGCCGGATTTACGTATTTTGATACATTGCCAACGAATATTATATTATTATTTCTCTGTACATTAAAAATCTAGCGGCGTCGCTAATAAGTTTTATAAATACACTTTCTACACGATCATCCTTAAAACGAGTTTATAACGTGAAAATATTAATATTTGTCAGTTTTTTTTTTTTTAATCGTTTCCACTAATTTTACTTGCCTATATAGGCTATATAGCGATTGACTGTTAGATTTATATACACGTATTTCGATTTTAAACACGTTTAAAGTTTAATAATATTGTATTTCCTTGGTTGTACTTAAACATCCGATGTCTGGCCGCATTTATAACAGCAAAAACGCTGAAATGGCTGTCCCAATTAAAAACTACAAACGAGTTATAGGTACTTGGTAATTTATGAGAGACTCTCGAATTTGTTTTATAGTTAATAGTCCCAAGCTCGTCTAAACAATCGACCCACTCAAGAACATAATGCCATAATATAATATTATTCTGGTTTTAAATTTAGTTTCATAATTTAATAATCCGTAGGTATAGATAAATTTATTGTTCAATTTGCCTTTATATTTTCGTAATATTATAATATCAAAATACATTGGATTTCTCCTTTACACATACGAATTTGTACAAATTTGATAATGGATATATTATGTAAGTATACACATATATTTTTACATGGAAATATTATGAAAGGATATGATTCGATGTTTTTTATTGTTACAAATTAATAAGCGCAAAGTATTTAACACTTTACAGTAGGTACCTAGAACCTAGGCGATTTTTCTTTTTTAAATAAAATATAGATAACATTATTAGACGTTATATTAGAGTGTACCTACATGAACATATGTTGTTATTATAGTAAAACAAATAAGATTATGAATATTTAAGCTGCTGACTATAAATAATATTTTAAGTAGTTACCAATTAAATGTTATTTTAGATTATTTTACTAAGTTTGTAGATCAAAGAGGACATTGGTCGCGATCTATTTGTCATATTATTGAAGTCAACAATTGTAATATAATAAATAATCAATAGATGATAACATTTTATACCTATTTGGGATCAAGTAGAATTAATAAAATAAATGCAATCTGAATCGCATATTTTTATTTGTTTAACTAACATTTGTATACAAAGTATATGCACATATAAATATATAAAACAATTTATACAAATCCGATCTAATATGATAAATAATTATTATTCAATTTACCAGAAAAATTCTTACGATTTTAATATTTAGCCTACCAGTAGTATCCTCTGAAATTATGTAAAACAGATATGTACCTTTGTGTGACATCCACGTTCAGTTGTACTAAATGATTTGTAGTTGATATTTATTTCGATACTCCCATAGTAGGTACCCGATAAAAATTATATAACGTAATATATTATAAATTATAATATGACCCAATCATAGTCGTTGGTATACCAGACACCTAAGTATAAATTTTATACCAGTAGTATCATTTGTTTCGTGTTTTCGAATGAAGTATTTTTCACGACGTGCCGCATGCCTGTAAATTGTTGTTGGGAATTATAAGTTTGTGGGTGTGTATTATATACATATACACGGAATACGCTTATTGAAATCCTATACGACCCACGCACAAAGAGTCGAATCTGGTTTTTAGGGGATAATGCGTATATTATATAGTATATATGCCTGCCTGCCTAACCTAACTCATATATTATTATTCGTACGACAGCTCAGCGTGTTGTACTATACCCGTAGGTATATGCTTACACAATAATAGTATAATACCATTTTAATACCTAAATGAAAATATTATCGACCAAATATACATTATACATAGGCACCAAATGTACGTCATTCCTCGTATTACTCAAGATAAAAATGATAAAATATCCAGCCCGTAACGACATCGTTGGAAGGGGACTTATCCTCGCAATACGAATACTGATGTCCTGGAATAATACTACTAATGTTCCCTGTTGTATTACTCTAACATGATTTAATTGTTTATTATGTCTATTGAAGACGAAATAAAATTTAAAGATAGAAGGTAGATAGGTATACTAATGTACGGATTATATATTATCATTTGTAAAATGTATAATACGTATATCATTTTGTTTTAAATTTAAAATCGAAAAACAAATTTTACACATAATAATTAGAACTTATTATTATTGTCCATCATTCTTACATTAGGTACTATAATATGATAACCGAGAATAAGTTATTAATTAGCGTATATTTAATGCATACATGTATATATTGTCCACAAAAAAAAAGAAAAATAATACAATTATTTGATTTATTAAACTAATAGGATATGCAAACTAAGTAAAAAAATAGACATCATAAATAGTTTTCATGCTACACATGGATATTACATAAAATATAGATAATATATTATTATATACCTACTGGTTGATATCTGCAAGAAGTTTAGAAGTGTATTATAGTTAAGTTGTAATTAATATAGATTTATTTGTGTATTGTATTTAGAATATTTAACATCTTTTAAATATATATAGATATCTGTAATATTTAAAATGTATATAGGTACATGTGAAAACGTAAAACTTGCATTTTTAATGCAGGATTAGCATAAAATTAATAGTATTGTAACTTGTAATAATTGTAACTATAAATGAAAGTAAGATGTACCTATACTTTTTTTTTTTTATAAAAAATTAACATAGCTTACATATTGTATCATTTAGTTTTTATAAGCTATACATTAGCGTATATTAAAATCTTAGTATGTTATTAACATAACTTTTCAGCTCTAATTTAATATATTTTACTATCTTTAATCGATTGATAGGTACTTGATATATTATTACAAACGAAAGACCACTAATCTGTTATTATAATTAGTTTTTAATAACTAACATTTGATTTAAATTTCTATGTAATGTTTTAATCGATTAATTTGTATTCAATTATAATTTTTAAATAATTAAATAATGTTGTATACAGTTCACACTGTCACCAATAAACCGAATAATTGTTTTGGGGGAATAATTTAATATTTAGTACATTATCTTTATTTTACTACACTATAATAATATAGTCATACTTATAACTTGTAACATTAAATGATAATTATCATGAACTATAACACTTATAGATAAATCCCAATGAGTAATGATTAACATATATGTTTAGATAAACATTTATTTTATTGATATTATTTTGTTATCTTAACCGTTACACGTTAGTATATCACAGTCGTAGAATCATATTGAATAATAAATTGAACTCAGTATTCAAATGTTAATTATTTTAAATTTATTGTTTAATTATTTATACGCAAACTTTAATAGTTTATATAAAATATGAACTAATTCATAAGCATAAAATTGATTTAAGTTCATGAACTATTTACGAGTACGTTCGATTCGTTTTTTTTATAATCATCTATTTTATTATATTAGTATTAATAAAAATAGGTTTCATATTAATTAGATGTATTCTAAAGTATACCTATTGCTAAATTGCTCAAATAGTCTAAACTTAAAATGATATTTATATTTATACAAAGGACAAAGGTATATAAACAATAAACATATAGTGATAAGAATATAAGATTCGGAATCATTTGAATCAATATAATATATACAAAAAAATATTCTATAGATTAGGATATGAAACATGAATAAACATTAAACCATGTTAAAATAAATCATTGAAGGTTTATAATTAAAAAGTGGAACTTTAGGTTCTTACAACTCTGTTAAAATACGGTTATATAATATGATGCTCTAAAAAAATCTCAAAATATTCTCTTATTAATCCTTAAATTGAAAAATTATTTTAAATATTTGCTTTATTTTAATTAAAATCTGTATAAATAGTTCAATAAAACACTTATGTATAATAATATAATATATGTTTACATTTCAAATTTAATTACATTATTACAAACAATTTATTAAAAAATGTCTATTATTTTTAATTTAGTTATTTTCCCTGTGGCAAAATAATTATAACTAGATATTACAAATATAAATTTTTATGAAAAATAAAACAATATATTTTCTTATAATAAAAAATATCGGTTAAATATTTTCTAATATTCAAGGTGTATTTTAATAAATAAAATAATTTTTTTTATACGAATTCTGTAATGGATAAATATTCTACATTTTCATCATTGTTGAGCTGCATAAAGTCAATAAATACATGTTAAAACTGTAATGCTAAATTCACTATTTAAAATCGCAATGCAATCAAATAGATTTTATCTGCTACCTAATAATGAATTAAAATTTAAAAAAATATATAATTTTTTTTTTTAATAAATGTAACAAAAAGCATTTATTTCATTTTGATCTTTGAATGAATGAACGAGTTTATTTGTAGTTTGTACTCACTCACGCTGAAGTCTGCTTATACAAATAATGTGCCTTTTACCTACTATAAAATCCATACAAATAATGACCATATTATATGAATTGTGAGTTCAGATATAATATCAACTATCAGTCATTCAAGTTAATCACTTATTTACAGAATTATTATTGTCCCACATATATTTTATATTATACATTATACCGACATAATATATAAGCATTGCATGTAGGCATAAACTCTTAAGTATAACATTCTGAAAAAAAAATATTACTTTAAAATTATCAAAAATTATATTTATTAAATATGTATATTGTATATTGATATGCATTGACGTTAAAAAAGATTATCTATATAGTGTATGCCGTATGGTTATAATTTGTAATACTAACATACACGTGAACGAATTTCATACAAAAACATATAATAATGTTTTGAGAGTATAAAATACATACAAATTATATAATTTTATTAAAAAAATAATAACGTATTTTAGAATTAAGTATTTTTCAATTGGATTAACATTATACAAAAAAGTAATTTGAATGGGGGTAAATTCGAGAGAAATCATAAACGATTGTAAAGGTTTTATATTATAGCTATATAAAAATAATATTCATGATGACAATTTTAGAGTTGACTTTTGTAATTTGTATAATAAATTAAACATACACGTAGGTTCCGATTAAAATATAATTTTTGTTAGGGGCCAAATTAATTTAAGGCAATTATTAAAAAACTTTTAAAGCCTTATCGATTTTATTTCTCGACAAATATAAACTAATAACTATAATAAATAATAATTGTATTTATTAGTTTCTGTTATGTTTCAATTTTAAACATTTAAAAAATATATCGTTGTATTATTTTGTGTTAAGTTTAATATACAACATATAAAATAACAGACTATCATAAATTATTTGATTATCTGGTGTTTGCAGTCACTTATAGAAAACCACATAAATTTTGTACGTCTTATCTTGATTAAAAAATACTCCAAGTTAACAAAACCTGCAGTGAGTCCATTAAATTAAATGTTTTTTTTCGTATAAATATTACACCATTCGTTTGTTAAGTGTAAAGTGCTCTATATAAATTATCGTAATATAAATGGAACATTTTCGATACACTGCAGAACACTCGCATTAATGCACACACAAATTATGTTATTATCTATCCACTATCACTGTGATTGATGTAATCTACGGACACTTTCCGCATACGTATACAAATATCTATCTATCTATCTATCTATATATATATATATATATATATATATATATATATATATATTATAAAATGTATATGTTTAATATTTTGGGTATATGTTTTAAGGAAGTATACAAAACACATAACGCATTTCAGTATCAGATCAAATCGATATGAACGCGACGAGCCGACGATAGAACTAGAATTCGTTAATAATAATAACAGTAATAATAATAATAATGATAATCATATGTAAATAACAATCGATGAGTTTTCACGGCATTCGGGCATAATTACACGTTAGCCTATCTCCAAAATGGGCATGTGTGTTGAATAAAGCTATAACGATAATGGGCTCGCCAAAACCGGCTGGTATAAATTAGCAATAATAACAATAATAATAATACTGCATAAAGGGAAACCAGAACACTACGTATATATATGCACGGTTCCATTAGGTATAGTAAAAAGAAGGGGTTTGGTTTTCATTTGAACGGATAGATTAAAAAGATTCGTCCCAATCTATTCGACGAGACGGTTGACGGGACAATCATGTTTAAATTTTGTTTGTGTTGGATCATAATATTATTTACACAATTCAAGGTAAGCGTAGTCACATGATTATAATTTACTATGTTCTCGTTTATCTCGCGATAGTTTTAATTATTTAGGAGTCCCTATATTGTAATGAGATTTGTGTGTTTATAAACTTTAGGATATGCGACTATTCAAAGACTTTAACGATTATTCTCGCGCCGTTTCGCTGCAATATTTGGCCGACGGTTCTCAATTATCATTGTTGTCTGTAAGTACCATGAAAAAGTACAATGGGCTGATACCGTTCAATGATGTATGTCGTATGTGTTTTAGCAGTGCTCGATTTGGCAAAATTAAAGTGAGGGGACTCTGTTAACTTTTAAAAAAAGAGCGTCCCTATCACTTGTTAAATGTTACACCCCCTATACCCCTCTTTAAATCATATGAAAAATATTTATAAATAATCAAACTACTCGTAAAAAAAAATTATTGTAAATATTATATTGTATATTTTAGTTATAACTAATATAATAACAAACTCAAAAGTAACTAAATAACAAAACAATTAATTTTAACTATTTATTTAAATAAGTTCCATAATTTATCTTAAGATGTATATTCTAAGATGCAATAGTAGTTGAAACAAATATAATGTGGAACAAATATTTTGTAGCACAATTGTAGTAATGATTTAAGATAATTAGTAAAATAATAATAATAAATATCTTAATAATTATTAAATCTATGGTAAGAAAAATTATTATAATGTTATCATGTGCATTTTGATAAAAATTCAGAATGATGCAACGTTCCCCTTAAAAATAAAAGTAGGGGTACGCTAAAATTTCTGAAAAATTAGTTGGGGTACTCCGTCCCCCTGTGTCCCCCCCAAATTGAGCACTGGCTCTTAGTTCTTACTATTTGTCTTAATATACTATAATAAGAGTGATTAAACAAATCGAATGCCGATTCGATAATTTATCAATTTTAGATAATAATTTACCTACTTAGACTGTAAAACTCGACTGGCTAAATAGGAGATTTCCTGTGTATTGTTTCTGCAGGATAGAACGGTGAATTCGTTTAACAATCAGAGACGACGCCACAGGAAAAGCAGTTACTCGGATTGGTCGGATTGGAGTTCGTGTTCGGATAGTTGTATCACGGTTAGACAAAGGTTAGTACGGTAGCGTTCACGATTAGGTTGTAGATATATCATTCCTGTCTTTTGTGCTCGTTGCATATGGGTCGTAAATAAGAATTGTTAAATACCATTTTCCTAATACGAAACATCAACAATTTTCAACGAATACCAGAAATAAAAATAAAAACTACTAATTTTCATAAAAAATAATTTTAAATAAAAATTGTATTGTGCAAAATATTGTGAATGCGGAGAAAACATATATAATAATAATAATATTCAAAAGTCTGGAGGTGGGAGGGGGTGATGATGCCACTAGTGGTATCCGTGCCCTAGTGCCTTGCTTGTAACAAGCTGTACCTATTTAAATAATTTTGCATACGGTGCTTGTTCAGACATTGTTTAAGGTCGAAAATTTGTGGATCGAACGTCGTCACCGAATCATCGTATTGTTATGCGACTGGTTCGAGATGCCTGGGGCTTTTGACGAATTACTACGAACAGCTCAACTCAAGTTTCTCTAACAAAGGTTGTAAATTATTTTTATAGAAGTGATGTGTTTATTATTTGATGAAAATTTTGCATTGTTGTTTTTAGTTGATGAGTATGGCGTGTCCGTGAATTTAACATGTGGTGTTAATGTTGCTTCCGCTACTATTCCCGGTTATAAGTCTCCTAAATTTTTAATTAAAATAATGGGAGGTCAAGAATCTGGGAAATTTCATTGGCCTTGGCAAGTTGCGGTATTAAATGGATTTCTGGTATTATGATAGTAAAACAAATAATATCGTTCACATCGTCCATTACATTGAGCGTTTTCACTTTTTTAGGAAGTAATCTGTGGCGGTACCCTCATAGCTCCTGGTTGGGTGCTCACAGCTGCACATTGTTCTAGGCAAAAATTATTCGTGATGTTAAAAGAGTACGATTTATCTGTACACGAAGGCGATGAAATCAGATTAAGGGTATGGACCAGTTTCGTGTACCTATATTTGAGAATGTATAATATACATGATATTATATATATATCATTACACATTTTATTATAATAAATATCATTTAGGATTTTTGAATATTTGCTGTGTGTGAACTTAAGTAATAATAACTATTTTCATGATAATTATAGGTTGAACGTATTATAATACACCCCAAATACAATCCAAATACAATTGATAACGATATGGCTTTGTTAAAATTACGTACTTCGAATTCAGTAATAGATGGTGGATTAAACTTGCAGCCAGCATGTCTTCCGGCCTTTGATATTCAACAGTGGAAACGGAAGCCTAAAATGTGCGTAGTTATTGGATGGGGAAAAGTGAAATCGCGAGATTCTCACGGATCTAAAATACTTCGAGAAGCTAGGGTATGTAGTTTAGTATTGATTCTAAGTAGATAAAAAAGTTAACTACGAGTTAATATAATATTAATGATTATCGTATCAAATAAGCAAACAACATTTATTTTCATACTTATATAAAAGTTAAGCTGAGTTATGAAATATTTGTATCCATCAATAACTGACGATATTAGCATAAAAAATATGCTAGATATATCAGTTGAACAAAATGCAGTTTTCACAATAATTAATCGGCTAAAATATTTCATAACTTTCACCAATAGAATTTATAAAAAAAAAGGTAGAGAACTCAGATAATTTTTATCAATCTAACTGTAAATTGTTGTAATATTAAATCGTCTATCGTAAGACAATTCTTAGCTATTTTTATGTATTAAAATTGATAAAAGTATACAATGTATATTTACGTCATTGGCAAACAGTACTTAATCATGGTTGGCAATATTTTACATTAAACAGCCAAAATTTTATTTTAGGTATAAATTGTATAAATAAAATTAATAATTGATCAGTGATTAGTAAGTTTTAAGAGATAATGAATAATAATTATATTTGTTGGTAGTTTTATTTATGATGTACTATTTTGAGCAGTTAAACAGTTTGCTATGCATTAGATTGAGTGTGTCATATATGTTCAATTTGAATTCCATGAAACATCATCATAGTACACGAAAAATGATTCTGAGCGGAAACGGTCTGTCAGCCCATATGATATCACTAAGTATAATATTTGTTGATACGTCTTGTTTTTCATATAGCTATTAATAGCATTTATTTTCCTTTTAGTATTAAGGTATGATTTTATAATTTCTTCTTGGATAATGTGATGTATTTCATTATTATAATAATTTATATATTTATAACATATTATAAACATTTGTAGAACTCGAAATTTAATTTTATCTTTTTATAAATATCTTAAAACAGAAAAAATAGATTCATAATATAAATAGATATCATCTTAAAAAAAGTGACTTATAATGTATTATTTATAGTTTCAGTATTATGAAATAGCTGATTATACAAGATCTTTTTGAGGTTTTCAAGAATTTTGACCCAATGAATAATTATAAAAAAAAAAACTAAAAAGAATTGACAATTTTTCATGCCTTTAAATAGCTCATCATAGAGAGTTAAATATTTTGAAAATTGTATTATATATTTCTTATATATAGATTAAAAAATGTGTAAAAATTTGTATTACATTTTGAGATCTTTGATATAAAAACAAACTTTTATGTAAATTTCTAACTATAAAATAATTTACTAATTTCCGGGATTCTTATTAAATTTGTTAAAATTATATATCTTAACGCTTATAAATATGTATGACTATAGAGAAAAGACTCGCGAAGTCGCGAGCCACCAAATATATTAATAAATATGGAAGAGCCAAAATGTAAAGAAAAAAAAGTTTATTATAAATATAAATATACATAAATTCATGTTAAAAAATGTTACGATAAGATGCGAGCCACAAAAGAATACGACGCGAGCCGTGGTTTGGCCACCCCTGCTATAGAGTATTGATATTTTTTTAATTGAGATATTAATAACTTATAAGGACGTTTGAGTTAAATTTTTAAGCATTTTTACTCAGAAAATCATTTTAAATGGACATTTCTAGAAAAAAAAACTTAAAAAGTCGAAATATTATAAATATTTTATCGTAAATGATAAAATATAATAATAAAAATATTGCGAAAATGACAAGTGTTTATGGTTATTCATTTTTGAGTTATGCCAAAAATTTAAATTTTTCGAAAATTAAATTTATGTGAAAATTGTTGTTTTCCTTAACTTTTTTAGGGGGTTTTCCCAAAATTATGCAATCTTAAGCACGATTTTTACTTTTAGGGATTTTTACTTTTGAACCCCCTTGCCAAAAGAGCACCAACTAAATACAATATTTTGCCAGAAACCATCCTCTATTTTTTTTTAAATCGAAGTATTTTTACTGCCCAAAAAGTAATTAGATTTAACTATTTTTATTTCATTAAATTATATATTTAGATTCATATGCTTAGAAAATAAAAAAAAAATAATAAAACATTTGCCAAGTACTTAAATGCTGTGCTTTACTCGTGGTAAATAACATATAAATAATATATAATATTGACATGTATATTGCTATTCGTAGGTTCCGATCGTTGGTCAGCGGACGTGTCGAGCCGCCTATTGGCGTTATCAGATCACTGACAATATGTTCTGCGCGGGGTACAGAGACGGTCGGGCTGACACGTGTACGGGTGACTCGGGCGGACCACTATTGTGTAACATCCGTGGACGGTGGACTGTGGTGGGTGTTACAAGTTTTGGATATGGCTGTGGCCGGCATAGCAAGTACGGGATATACGCCAATGTGGCTAATCACGTGCGGTGGATCACGTCCGTGATAAAGACGCCCGGTTATTAGTGACCCGGCGATGACATCCGAAAGGAGTACTTGAAGCAACTCTTTATGATAGATAGTTACCTATCTGATCTTGTTCATTTATATTTTTACTGTCAATAATAATATCTATATTTTTTACTTAGAAAATAATGTTTATAGGTACGTCATGATAATTTAATATAAATTGTAGGTATAGACAACGATTTAACGAGATAAAATTGAAATATAATTTTGATTGTGAAATTGTCATATTATTTTTATAACTAAATTCAAACATTTCTTCAACTATTTGAGAATTGTACAGACATTTCCATGTCTATCATGTCTATCTATTTCCATAATCGTATTGTGATTTACATTGTTTGAACTGTTTGAAAATAGTTAAGTATTAGTTTAGATTACATCGGTTCTCAAACTGTGGTACGCGTACCACTAGTGGTACGCGAAAGACTACATGGTGGTACGCGAAAGACTACCTGGTGGTACGCGGAGGGCCATTTTTGGATAATAAACCCATTCAATTATTTAATTCATATCTTCTTTTAAAAAACTGATAAATAAAAATAATTATACTGTAGTTGTAGTATTTTACTGCTTTATTATTTAAAACAAATGTATTTAACAATACAATTTGGAATTTGGATCGTTCTATTTTTAATTATTAGTGGTACGCGACTGATTGATAATATACTTAAGTGGTACGCAAAACAAAAAGTTTGAGAACCGCTGGTTTAGAATAAAATTGTACTGTTCTACTTCAGTTTTTAGAAGGATTAGAGTATAGGCAAATACACTTACACTAATACCATAGTAATACGGAGTGAGATCTCTCACTCATTATATCAGAAAAACACGTTTTTGAAAATATTTCTTTTACATCATTTTCAGTTGTCACTAAATAATATTATTAAAAAAAAATATATATTTTTTCACTAATATTTTATCTTTATAAACGATAAAAATAGTAAATATATAATAACATATATTTTTTAAGAAAAATTTTGTTTTTACTTTTTAATGACTAAATTATTTTCTAAAGCGTTGATAGTTTTTGAAATAATAAGTATCTTATGTTAAACATATCGCTCGATATATCATGCAATATGTAGAACTAACAATTTTATTATTTCAAAAAACCTTTGTTAAAAGATTATGTATAATTTAGAATATAGAAACTATTTGACATACAATTACCCAGATAATTATTATTTCACTCTATTTGATTTGGACACTAAGAAATCACCTTGGTTAAATAATCCAATATTATTTTAATGATAATTAGTGGATTATTATGACTCATGTGTATATTATAGTGTATGGTATTAGTTTAGTAAAAATGTTCCCTTATCTATACATTCAGATGTATAATTTCAATTGTTTGGCTAAAACAGTTATGTGGTAGCCTTTATCAATAAAACAAATAATAGTTTTTAATGAGATATAAATTAATATAAAAGAGTTGATAAAAAAGAATTTAAGAGTTGCAAATATTAATATTGCAATTAAATTTATATGTGATACAAAGTAACTATATAAAATTATAATTTTGTTTTTATTTCACATTTTGTATTAAGTTTAAGAACTATTTCGACGTTTTTTATTTTTATATTGTAGATAATATGACAATTCATAGACATTATTATTCTTTTTTGTATTACAATAATTAATAATTTTACACATCGAAATCAGTTTTACACTTTTCCATTGGATATTTTGGAGTTATATTTTTAGTCTTTATTTTTTTTCTTAGATTTATGTTATATATTTAGATTATTTTTTATAAGTCAGAAAGTTTGAAAAAGTATTACATTTTTATAATTTGTTGTTTATCGAAAATATATAGTTACGATTGTTATTTAAGTATAATCGTTTAAAATTTAAATTTTGACAAAATTAAATATTCAAAAGTATAGTAACGATTTGAATCCACAAATGATTTTTGTTATAATTCAATACATATTATATGACGAATTTTAAAATATTCCATATTATTACTTATATAGGTAGTTATATTAATATTTTCATATTTTCTTTACACATTTTTAGACTAATATTGAGTTTTTTTTATATATCATGACCCTGTTCATATTTTTTCAAGGTATATCGTTATAGATGTAATATTATAATAATTATCATATGCTTAATGTTTTTTTGCTAAAATTAGTAAACTATATTACGTATATAGAAATATGTAGTATTGATAATAGTAATATAAATAAATTATAAAATATCTTTAGAGATAGAGGCTCGTTTGCGCTCAGAATCGTTTTCGTATGTAATGAACAAATATGGTTTGTTATTAAATTCAAATTTAACATATCTGTTACAGTAGTTAAATGACGAGATATACATGAAACATATTATTATACAGCTGAGCTCAGCGTTTTTATAGTATTTATGTTCTATACCATTTTGCTTACATGAGTTAAATACAAATTATACTGAGTTTATATCATATTATTAGTTTTAATTTTTAATTTGTATGCGTTCTGTTAGGTAATAAATAATTTGTTATAATATATATTATATACTGAGAATTTTGCTACTTGATATAGACAATATGTGTTTAAAATAGTGTATTATTTTGTAAATGGTGTTTGGTTCAGTGATCTTATGCGATCGTATAGAGCATAATGAGAAAATAAACGGAACATAAATTTCAGAATTTCCTACTGTTATTATGTATTATAATATTTATTTGTGTATTGTGCATATAGATAATAATAAATCAGGGTGTTCAAGACTTAAAATAGTATAAAATAACTCAAAATTTGCTTGATGATATATAATAAAATAATTCAAAATATGCAAGGGAATATTTCTGATGCATTAATTAATGTACTCCAAGCAAACATAGTATAATACGGGGTTACAGAATTGAAATGATCAAAACGACTTGGAGTTTTATTAAAAGTATTTTTCAACTTTATTGACGCAGTTATATTGCTCTGTAATTTCTTCTGACACCGTATGAATACTATGTGCTACAGATGTAACTTATTAGATCATTTACGTGCATAATGCTTTAACCGATGTACATAGCCGATTTTATTATCTAAGGTACTACATCAGAAAAAAAACTTAACAAACGACAATCAGTCGGTATTTGAAAAAAATACCATTATAATTTTGTCTGAAGTCGATCACATAAAAATACACGGAAATAATTTAGCCACGTGGCAATCGTGGCATATATACATTTACAATAGTAAGACGACTGCACAACAAAATTTTCGAGGGGTTATCATAAATTACAGTAGGATCAATGGAAAAATATGCAAAATATCGGTAATATGAAAAAAATACTAACGTTCTTCGTTTCCCTACTCCTTCAAGTATAAAATTTGTTTGTAGCTTACCCGGCTGTTATTTCAAGTTTTAGAAAAAATATGCAAATGAAACGTCTCGAGCTCTGCTCGTAATGTTATCAAATAATTTAATTCAGAATTTTCCATCATTATTTGTCTTATATAATAATAATTGTATTGGTGTTAAGTTTATGAAGTTTATTTCCATGTAATTGTTAGTTTTTGTTTTTAATATAAATACAAATTACTTCCGTTAAAATATTGTATAGAACGTTTTATTTATTTTCACGTCCGTCAAAACAAAAAAAAAAAAAACATACATACATTTTACAATAATATAATAATAACCGTAATATGCTCCAACAATAGGCAGGCATCACACATTTTTGGTGAACATTTTGTTTATATGAAATTCATCACGCGAAGGGTTGACATTAAAAACATTATCATAACAATGTAACTATTCTAAAAATATATATTATACGTATATACTATATATATATATATTATACATTTTATAATATACATATATTATAATTTGTTACACAATGTAAAAGTTTACAAACACCGAAAACAACACCAACATTATTACATTATCTATTTCGAGTAATTTTTTTCATTCTGTCTTGGCGTTGTTATTTATTAATTATTTTTTATACAGTATAATATTTTATGTCCCTGAATTCTGATACAATCACAGTAAAAAACAAGTGTGCGACAACAATGCGCTTGATTAAAATTTTTAAAACTTAACACCATATTCAATTTAAAAATGAAAAAAATAAAACCAAAAAATGTCTTCTAATCAAATGTCTAAATATTTATTATTAAATAATAATAATAATAATAATAATAATAATAATAATAATGATAACATAAGCACTTATTTATAAAATAATATAGATCAAAAAACAAACAGTGGAAATTATTAAATTTAATTGCTGAATAACTGGATACATTTTTTTTTCGAAACTCATAATTTTGATTGTTTTATGGAAGCAATAATTATTTAATTATTTTTATTATTTATATACTTTATATTTTTAATGGAAATCATATGCTTAATCAGGTACGTAGCACAATTTATTATTTTCACAAACGTTATTTGATTTTAATTCAAATTATGATTATTTCAATTTTTAATGTTCTGCAAAGAGACAACTTAGAGAATAATGTTATATTGCTTTAAAAATGAATAATAATAACTCTGGATTAAGTATGCTACTTATTGTTTTAAGGTTATTAACTTATAATGTGTCAAATGTATCAGGGTGTGATTTAATGTTAAATGTGGTGTGAGACGAAACGTAAACTGATGATCATTCTACTTCATTTTATTTCATTTGTTGACGTTAAGATCTGTTATTGAAGTTAGAAAGTTACTATAATGATGTAATATATTTATTGAGAGTACTTATTAAGAAAGTTTATCTTTTATGAAAAAAAAACTGAATTTGGCATTAAGCCATAGCTATAGTACATTTTTTTTTATATAGAATGATTTCAACACATAAAAAAGGCATTAAGTGCTATTATGTTAAATCGAATTTTCGGCCAGTAGACATTTTTTCAAATAATCAGTTGTGAACACGCTATTGTGGAAATTAATTCGGCACACAAGTCTAAAGGCTTATGAGATAAATAAAACGTCGTATTATAACCGATGAGATTTTAGAGTTTTGTAAAAATATGCATATTGTATTGTCGTAACTGAGAGTTTGGCGAGTAAAACGTCCACTGACTTAAATCTAAATGTTATAATGCTGATCAATGGTTTCAGTATATTAATTATTAATTCACCTGATCTATATTTCGAATATAATAAGTTAGAAGTTAAATTAAAACTGCCTGAAAAGCACACACTGAATTATCGGGTATAGGTACGTATTATAGTTATACCATAAACAAATTATTTACACACATATAATATGAACGTTAACACTTCACACTCTAATTATACGTTTATATGGTTTAGATTATTTTTATTATTATAATTGTTATATTATATAATATTATCATATTGTTTTACGAAAATCATTCAACATAGATACCATGCAATTTAAAATATACACATAAGTTATAAACTCGAAAATAAACAGTTGAAAACTTGATTGTTTCTTAAATTATTATTATTAATAATTTTAATTTATAATATAATTAATTAGTAATTTATATATGCATTTATTTATTTATTATTATTTATAGGTAGCAATTATTATTATGTGAAAGATAAAAATCTCTCTGCGATATGATAACAAAACATCATGTTTGTATAATAAATCTTAAACTAATCACAAAACATACATTTCTTTGTAAAAACTAAATTTTAATATTATTATTAGTGGTCTTCTTTTCAAAATGATTTTTTATTTTATAGATAAGGCTCGACGTGGTCCCAATCAGACCTATGTCTGCTGAGCCTCTCGAATACAGTCTTTTCGATTTTGTACTCGCCGGTACCAGCTTGCTTGCACAGGGTGCTCAGAATGTCTTGATTATCGACAGTTCGCGTAGGTAACACGATCTAAAATAATTATTTTAGTGAAATTTCGGTTACTATTTTTACATACTATTAATATTTTATTTACGTTTATGAGATCGTTGGGTGCAATTTTAACCAGATTAATATCTTTTTTCAGCCTTGTCATGATATGATGAAATTCTTCTTTGGCGTTGGTTTTTGTCTGGCTCTTATTGGTTGCCCATTTTATCATTGCCTGGAACTTTCGAATTTCGGACACTTCGAGTGGCCTACACATTATTTGCTGTACCAGTGACTCGGAAAGCGTAAGGAAATCACAGTGATTCAAAACCTAGACATATACATCAAGATAAAAACAAACTGTATAGATATATACATAATACTATAGATATGTAAAAATTAAAATACCCTTAATGCGTTTTGTTCGATATAAGTAAATATCAAATTAACTAATTCCACTGCTGAATTATATCTCCATACGTAATTTTCCAAACTGTTTAACATCAGGCATATCTGAAACCAATTTATAGTTATTACGGGTAAAGAAAAGGTTTAATTGAGAAAAATATATGCTTACCACATCTACTCTTAAATGCTGTTTTGTATGATGGAAACACGCCTGTAATAGTTCTGGCAAGTCATAGTGTTCAGCTGCGCATATTAGCCCTGGGACATTTGCACAAGTGATTTTACATGAGCTCGTATGTAAGTAATCCAGTAATATTCGAAATGTGTCAGGATCAAATTCAATGATTGAAAACTTAAGGGCAAATACAGTTATTTATTTTATAAGTGAATAATTACTAATGAACATTTATTATAACTGTGTTACCTCGATTTGATTGAGTTTCGCTCGATCAATTTTGTCCCCTCCGTTATTTGGACAAACACTTACTTTAGGCACGGATAACTGAGCTAACCTTTCTTTTTCCTTTTCTTTGTCCTTTTCTTTTTCTTTATCTGAAAATTTAACAATTGTTAAAATTATTTTAGCATTACAAATTTTTATCTGTGTAAGTTTATTTACGGCTGAAATCTTGAGAAGAAGCCCATTTCTTTTTATCATCAGCTGATAGATTTTGTTGTTTTCTTATTGACTTACTCCATCCAGCAGTAATCGTTCCTATTCTGGAAATAGCTCTTCGCATCATCGGAGAGCTAGGAACACTTTTGGCCCTTTAATTTTTTTATTATTATTTTTTTTTTTTAAATGATTATAAACGAATATTTTTATTAGAGAATGTTACTAAATTTCAATAATATACATACCTTGGTGTTTCTATATCCGGAACTTGTAAAAAGTTACTACTTTTTGTTTTTTGGTGTTGTTGAGAGGGTAAACTAGGAAGACCTCGGGCTAATAGTTCAGCTACCGGCATTTGAGGAGATCCAAAACCGGTGGAAATGCCGTATAACATTTCTTGGAATACTCTGTTAAATATAAAATAATATTAAAATACAATTTTTATATTAGTATTGTTTTAAATTACATAAAAATTATCTTATTAGCATGATACTTACCGGCTTCTTACACCCAAAATGGCTCGAACACCGATAAACTTCGTTTTTTGCTTACTTTGACCTACTAAAAATACTACATCAAATAAATGACCATTTATAGAGACATTTGATTCGGAGTTTATAAAGAATTTAGTAAAATCTTTAGCAAGAGTATCGTAGTCTTCAAATCGATCTCTAACCGAATCGAGTAATGGACTGGATGGCCTCATATGCCCTATCGGTCTCCATGAACCTCTCCTATAAAGTTTTATAGCAATGTTATTTGCATTAAAATAATGTATAAAAACTTTTACTTACCTATATGGCTTAGGTATTTGACCAGTTTCACAATGATTTTGTAAGTTTGCAACAATATCTTCGAGCATTTGGCTACGAGTACGTTCTTGCATTCGAGCAAATTTTGGCGCTGAATAACTAGCTCGTTCGCCATTTACGATCTTTGTTAAAATCCATTCTCGAAACATATCCTTTTCTTCGAAAACCGATTGTTCCCAAAGATATGGTTTATAAGCCCCAACTTCATCTCTAGTTACAACAGATACCTTGGAAAAATATTATTTAATGATTTTATTCAATTCAATAACGGTTAATAATTTAATCATTTAGTTACTTCGTATTTAGTCCTTTCTGTTTTTCTTCGAATTCTCGGACTTACTCTGACCAATATAAAAGTATGAAGAAAATGTGATTTTATACATGCTGGTGAAAATCGGGTATCATCAGCTTCAAGGAATACAACGCACACAATATCATTACCAATATGTCTTTTTCTTTGCAGCTGTAAAATGATATGATAAATATTTTATAATTTTACAATTAATTGAAAGTTATCGTGAACTTTACTTTTTGTGCATCGTGTGCTTCATAAGGTAACATAGTTGAAACGTGAAACATTATTTCAATATTTCTCCAATTTGTATAAACAGAATGTGTTCCAGTCAAATCATGTACCGTATCTAATCCTCCGCGATACTTATCAAACCCTATAAAATGTGTAACGAATAAAGAAAATGATAAAAATTATTTTTTGATTTGCTAACATACCACAAAGTCTTTTGGTCTCTCCTAAAAGTCCAAGAAATTCTTCAAATGCTAAGCTATTTTCATTGTTATCCAAAATATCTTCTTCTGTGGTTTGGCCTTCTTTGACGTATATTACTCCAACTTTGAGTTCAGATTTCATGAACACTTGGTCTAGTTTTAGAAGTTCATCGGCCGTATCAGGTAATTGGCCCAGCACTAAAGGTGGATTTAAGTTGATCTCTTTACCTAGAGACCTGACCACTTCTTCACGATTATAGCGATCAGCAAATACACAAGACGCTGGTATTAAGCCATGAACTGTGTAGCTAATAGCTCTGACCAATATCCTAGGTATCAAAAAAACAATATTAAACACATGTATTTTTATTCCAATTTATATATTAAAATATAATGTACCTAAATTGGTCTCGACCATTTATGGTTTCTTGTTTAAGACTTAGGATAATTGGGCCCAAATCTTCATCATTTGTGAAGTAATTCCAATGTTCCTTTTGATAAAAGTACCTCTCAAATGTTTCTTGTTCTACAGAAGTCAATTCAAAACATCTGTTTTTCTCCCATTGTTCTTCAATTGAAGTTTTTGGTCTATTAAATGGTAAATTAATATTTAATAAATATATCACTATACTTTTATTTAATTACCGCACCTGGATGGTGGCATGATGTAATCATCATCATACGGATAATATTCGTCATCCTCTAGTAGCAGACTATCCGAACCCCGAGGCCGTCCATATCTATTTCCAAAATACTCTTGTGCGCCATCTGCTCCGTCTGAATTTGAGCCATTATTTAACTCACGCTCGTCAGATCCCGATTCTTCGACATATCCTGTTTCACTTGTGATTTTTTGACGAGAACATTCTATCCAATATCCAGGAGCGGGCTGGAAGTTATGAGGCCATTCTTCACAAATGTCATCTATAATAATAGAACATAAAAATAAAGTATTATTATATATTGAAACATTTTCATTATAATATTTTTTTGTTCATGGGCTTAAAATTGTTCTACTTAATTTTCCTTGCCAGTAAACATCTTCTAGCGATTTAATCAATTACTCATGGTTAAACAGTATACTCTACAAATATTTCTTGTAGTGACAGAATATTTCTGCTTGAAAACTTAGGACATAAGGGTTTATATTGTTTTGGTTTAATATTTTCCGCTTTGCTGATTGTAAAGAAAACCTTACGCATTGATTGGAAGGGAATATTTTATTTTCAAAGGTTTTATTGTTGTTATTGTTGTTTCTAAATTTACAGCTAATTAGTGTTATGATAATATAATTACAGGTAAGGTTTTTTAATAAGATTCATTTCTGTCAATAACTTTTTTTAAACTCATTAATTTTAAATAATATATTATTTCTTTTAAATTTGCACACTGTAGTTGTAAATAAATGAGTTTAATTTTCCATAGTTGTTTTTGTACTCATTATATAATTTATATTAGAAATACAAATATCTATAAATATTATATAGATAATAAATAATATAAAAATGCAAATTAAACGCATTGCAATTATTACAAAAATTGTACAAAAGTATTCATGATACTATAATCAAGTTCATATTAAATGTTCATATAAGCCGTCTCCAAATTGTGTTAGTACTGATATATTCACGTCGTTCTAAATACGCTTATGATAATCATTTGATGTGTTTTAATATTTTAATAACTTATTTTTTTATATCTTTTTAGATGCTTAATATAGGGATGTGAGAATTTTGACCATCCTTAATTTTAATTCTTTCTCATTAAAAGCCACCTTTACAGACATCGATTTTTAAGGTTACAATTTATATATAAAAATAATTAAGATGTATTATAGCTTATAAAATATTTAATCATTATTTCCTGAAGATGATGTAAATACAGAATGTTCATAGCATGTTAAAATTGGGCTTAACAATTTTAAAATAAAAGTTGACAGTTTTGAAAAATACTTATATAAGAATAATACATATTTACCATATTTTTAATATTAACTAAAAATAGTTATTGTTCTAAAATACAATTGGGTTATTTTTATAGTTTTGATAACATGCAGTAATAATATTATAATATGTATTTGTGATGGTTTTATTTGTTTAAGAGGGAGATGACATCAACATTTTGCTTTTTAGTGACTTCACTTTATAACTTATATATTCATATAAAATATAAATTCTAAAGTAGTAAGTTATATCAATTTAATGGCGTAGAAATTTTTTTTTTTTTTTGATAAACAATAAATTATCTTATAGTAGTAAAATTACTTAATAGGTACTTTTTTTTATTTCAGTAATTTTCAATACCTTATTAGAAATCTTTATTACCATAATGAATATTTGCACGGAGAACAGATAATCTGTGATTAGGTAAATAAATAAATTAAATTCTTTACTATCAGATTCTTCAACTTGTCAAACACACTAAGTTGTATTCAGCTGTTGTTGTCAGATACAAATATTCGCAATACATAGCACGTGCTCATATATTTTATGTTTATCATTCTGGTCATAATATGGTTATATGTATGTATATATTTATGTTTAGGGAAAGTAATAAAAAAAAAAATAATTTCCGGCTCGGACAAGCAGGTTCCGTTACGTGCATGTGTCTCAAACTTTAACACAGAGGAATATTATCCTGTTTATATACAGCCACTGACTTTAAAATACTTTATTAAAATATTTTAGTAATTCAATTACCAGCAATACAATACCTTACTAGCGGTGGGCTGCAGATTGAAAAAAGTAGGAATAGCTTTAATATATTTTTCTAATAAACATACTAACTATAAAATAAAATGACCTATATCTACGCGCATAGTATTTTCTAAATAAATTGTTATTTCACTATTTAATTAAGTAAACGGTTTAGGTAGAAATTGTATGTTTATATATTTTATTTATAAATGACGATTAATGTTATCATTAAACACGATAATACTTATCAAAAAAAAAAGTGTTTTAATTATGTATATTATTATATACATAATTAATTATATTATATAATATACATAATATTATATTAATATTATGTATATTATGTATATTATGTAATAAGTATTAAGTCTAAAATTGTTTGGTCCTTTTATCAGCCAACATGGATAATAAATAATATAAACAATTGAACAATAAACATACATCTATAACACTTTAGTTTGTTATTTTATATACATAAATATGAATGCTGACACCGGTGACACTTAATTTTACTATACATATTATTTATACTTATGAAAAATGAGTAAAGGCTACAAACAAAGAATTTTTTATATTGTTCTGTAAACAAATAATTAAAATAATTGTGAAACAGTTGAATTTCAAACTGATCGTGTTAGCTAAATAATATGTTGATAATTAGTACGATATTTGGTGATAAACAATTACAAAATCATTAACGTTGTCGTTTATTAATTTTTCACATTTATATAATATTATATGTATATTTTTTTTTATAAAATATAAATATAAATCTCGTGTCTTCACAGGTCACAATTATCACTTTTGTGCACATTTTTTCATATTTCCATTTTATCATTAAAAATACAAGACATTTTTTTTATAAATATTTTAGCCATTTGTTAGTGTCACAAAAAAAAGAAAATTATAATAAATTAATTAAAATGGGTATTTTTGAAATATTAAAATATTTGAAATACTTAATTGAAAATTTCACAAAAAATATTTGATAAGTAATTTTGCTTTAGAATTTGTTTTTAAAATACCTATTTATAGTGTTCTTAGCAATTGAATGTATTTCATGAGAATTAGTCCAATTGTAATGAGTTAGTAAACAGTGAAATTTCGATACAAAATTAATTAAATATAAGAGTTTGATTTTAAATTTTAGAAAAAAAAAATGCTTGTATTCAATTATTATATTAATATACAATGTAGTGATTCGTTTAAATCAGTGAGAATAATTTGAAAAAAACTATCTTGGTAATAATAATTTAATGTGATAAAAATAATATAATAGGTACATAATAAAAAATATTAGTACAATGTGATTGGTAAATAGAACGACAAATGCCGTCGTGAATTATATTTTAAGATAGGTAGTTATTATTTTATATTATTAAACGTAAAATATATAAATCACCAAACATCGACAATAATAATGTTGTTTTTTTAATGGTATACCGTTTAAAGCGAATACGTGGTAAATCTACATACATGCATTTCTCGTATGAATTGAAAAATATAAATTTTATTATTTCTCCTTTTTAAAATCGTAAAAATTGTTCACTCTTTATTTATTTTTCCGTTTTATTAGGTGTGTGTATATTCTGATGTAGCCCTTATAGTTGAAGACAACCACTGAAGCACCGCTGCAGCTATATAATGAAATTGAAAAAATCTATATATATAATATTACACCAAAACCAAAATATATGTCGACAAATCGTTTGGCTCAACATAATCAGACCGGTCCATATTATATAAGAAATCGTTAGAACACGGACTATCTGCCAATCACGACGGTTGGAATACAGTTTGCACCATTTAGTCGGAAACTTTTGCTTATCTGCAAATAACAGTAAATTGGAACCTGGGTCGCATCTCCTATTACACCTTAATACACAGTAAAAAGCCGAGGAGGACTGTGAAACTTTGGTGTAGGTACCTATTTTATATAATATATCGTATGGGCGGCGTAATATAAGAACAAATCTACGCAGTTATCTAAATTATGAAGGTAAAAAAAGTAAAATAATAATAATAAAATCCGGAAATGTAAGCCAACTAAATCCAATCATCAGATATCTGTACTCAACAATTTAACAAAAATAGATACACTATTGTTCCTGTCTTTCTGATGTACCAATACAATATTATTAAATAAATGTATTTTATAATAAAATATTTGCTCAAGAAATGTAAAATATGAACCAATTCTGCACGATACCAATGCATTAAATTAATGATTGGTGTATTATTATACTGCATGATGTATGAAGTTTAACATATCGATATAACTAATAATTGTGAACAGTACCTATGGTCTGTATTACAAAATTAATATTAATATTATCAACATTTCAAGTTAAACTAACTAACTATGTACTGTCTAACTTTTGCAGATGCTTTATTGCAACGAATTATACATTTAAAAATACTAATTTATAGCAAACAATTTAATACAAGTAACATTTATTATTAAGTTTCGGGATCATAAACTAATTTTCTTACACTAAATGCTACTACTATAATAATAATTAACGGTAAATACAATTTTGAAAAATAAAATGTAAATAATAAATTTATAATTCATAAAATTGTATAATAAACATAACTATGTATATATTGAATTTAAATATCTTTTTATATTTTGTATTTAATCATGTTTTAATATATTCCAATCATGTAAATGTAGGTAGGTACTTTATTTGTGTATGTATTATATGTTTATAAACATTTTGCAATGGTGTTTTTAAAATATATAAGTGACGTACTTATACTTTTTTAAGTAGTGAAAAGTTCTAAACTACTTTATTGTTTAAAGAATATTTAAATAAAAATGAGCATATGAAAAAATGTAGGTATGTCGTACGTGAATATTGTTATTAAATAACAAAGGAAAAATTTTTTCCTACCTATTATTGATAATTATACATGGTTTCCTGTTCAGGGATCAAAACGGATATAATTTATTACTACATGTTCTTTAAATAGTGAATATAATTACTAATATAATATATTAATATATCTGTAATTAATTTATGATTTAAATAATTTTAAATAATTATCAACATATATTTTCCATGAGAATAACTGAATCAGTATATGAAGTTTACGTGTTCAAAATTCAGATAAGTCGTAAATCACAAAACGATTTTATAAATCACGACGAAATGATGAAAATTTATTTTTAATTTGATCTACTGAAATTTGAGAGATGCACATTAATTACCCGATTAAAAAAAAAACTTTTTGTTGGGCGACCGTAAATATTTCAACTTGTAGTAATTATATTACGTTTAAGAATTTCCATGTGTGCATACACATGTTATTCACCCTAAAGGGCCTAAAGCATATTGCATAATTTTATATATTTCAATCATTTTTGGAATTTTAACTATTTATAATTTTGTGTTTGGAAATTATGGCAATAGGGTAGTAAATACTCTATAAATCCATGATGAAAATGATCAGTATAACACATATTATGTAGTATAATAAGCGAGCGACTAAAGCGCTTTTACTTATACATTGTGAACGGGTAGTATTGGAATATCAGGAAGAAATAGAAATTACAATATTGTAAAATATATTTAAATAAACTATTACATAAATAAGTATAAAATTTGTTAAGAATATGGGTCGCTGTGTATTAAAATGTATTGTAATAACTAATGACTATAATGTGTTAGGTACCTACCAATATGCATAAAGTATTATCGTAATGGGTGACGTTAGATGCAATGATAAAGTTGAGTTATAGAACAACGACTATGGTGAAAAAAAACGAGGAATCTAAAGACTAAAACTAATGAAATCGGAAATATTAGTAGATATATGAGACAAAGAACAGACTTTTATTTTTATATAGGTATATCGGTGAGCTCGAATTAACCGCGATATATACTCCTCAGTAAGAACTGACAACCCTAAAACGATATAATATAATAAATTTAGTAATATTTTCTGATGATTGATATTTTTAATTTAAATTTGAAAATATTATTCACTTGAGAAACATGTTGACTTAAGAAACAATACTTAAATTAAGGTTAAGACAATGTGTATACTTTTGAGAACCATTATTAATTACGGTTACCTACTCGTAAAATTTTAAACGGGTTATCTACAAAAAACATAATATGCAAATAGATTTATCATGACAATTACGTTATTCATTAGGTACCGCTAGGAATTTAATATAAATATTTTTGTGTATAATGTATGATTGGACGCCCAAAATCGATTAATAACTGTGTAATGAGTGTAGGTACACATGTCATATAGAATTATATTGTGTCCAATAGTCAAATGATGTAGTGCATAATATAATAATATTTTGAACGCTATTTAATTCAA
Organism: Schizaphis graminum; assembly: GCA_020882235.1. Lineage (NCBI taxonomy): Eukaryota > Metazoa > Arthropoda > Insecta > Hemiptera > Aphididae > Schizaphis > Schizaphis graminum. The sequence goes on from CM037032.1 coordinate 67,135,401, forward strand.
AACTTTTAGTTCGTTTAGGACAACAAAAATGCTATTATGATATTATAAAACAAAAACGACAAATAAAAATGCAAGTTTGTTGCTAAAAGATGAACAAAAAATAAAAAACTTAATTAGAATAATAACAATACAGCCATTTAAATTATGACTGAAAACGTCGTCGCACCTAACTAATGTTTATTATTTATACACACACACACACACACACACACACACACACACATACATATACATGTATGTATATATTAGCATAGCGTGTAACGTCTTATTTGTAACGGGTCATTAACAAAAATAACGATTTCTATAAACAGAAATACTATATTGACGGTCTGACAACAATAAATGCCGGTGAAATGTTTAACGGCCTGACGAATATTATTATGTTGTCCGGTCGTCGATTGGTTAGGGTTATCGAGGTTATAAATATTTTACGACGCTTCGGTCTTAGTATAATTTCATAGTACAGTTTCGCCAAAAGGACGGTTTTTAAGTGAGGGTTTGTTTACGAGGACCGTGTGCACACACGGCATGTCATAATAAACATTTCGTGTATTATACTTTGTATTAATGTTATTATTTTGTGACTTATAAATATAAGTCATGCGGGCCCGAGAAGCCGGAGAAGAGAAATGAAGAAAATTTATAACGTATAACCCGTACAAATTGTTTATGGAATATTGCGGGGGCGTCTAACGTGTGGCGTGGGGCCATATAATATTATATATACTGCAAGTATATTGTACCTGGTATATGCATATTTTATTTTCTGGTGAAAAACTTAAGAGCGGTAGCTGCGAGAGGAAAAATAAAAACCGGGAGAACAGTACAAAATTATAAATGAAAAATAAAATAAAAAGCGAACCCGACGAATTTATCGTGCAGTGTCGAAAAATATAAATTGAAATCGACCATCGTGCGTCGGGGCCACCGCCACTGCCATTATTGAAATTCCTCACGCAGTTCCGCAGTTGTCGGCGGTGGTAAGAAAAAAACGAGGGAAACAAATAAAGAGGAGGCGGGGGAGGAAAAACTATAATATTAATAGCACTGCCAGCACGAAGTTTTACCGCCACTCGCGAACATAATATATATATACACACATATTATATTGTATAATAATATATGTGTGTAGGTGTGTGTGTGTGTGTATGAAATTTATTAATATTTCCATTTTCTATTGTCTTGCACGACGACGACGCGTGGCAGAGGATCTGTAATGATACGATATTCAGGAAAAGCCGTCCGGGAAAGTCGTCTCATGCACGTCGTAACATAATAATTAAATAATAATAATTTATAATATTATGTTATACGGGTTTATTCCGATTGAAAACGTACGGGTTACACTACTCACTACTTTTATAATTTATTGTTTATATTATTATGTGTTTAAGAACACGTACTAAATATATATATTATCCCATGGCAACGTCTCCGTAATTTACTGGCCGACCACTCTGAAATGAATGTAACCATATAGCACGTGTTAATGAAATTTTCCTCTATAACCGTTGATGAACTATTAGAAAAGTTGTAGAAAAAGTAAAAACTGTATTCAGTTCTTTTCATAATATTTAACCAACAATGTGGGCATGAGTTGCCTTTCTCAGTTCTCAGCAAAATATGAGGTTACTGTAGGTAATTCTGAAACCAACCTACTCTCTTTATATGGCTCCAAGTGATTTCTTTCCTTTTCCAAAGTTATTTTTTTTCTTCAAATAAACACCAAAAGGATGTAATTTAAAATAAAATGAAGTCATAGAATATTATATGGAGATCAATCTCAAGAATATCATTCAAAAGTATATTTTTCTAAAGTATAATTTCAAAAGTCGAAGAAACCATAGCTGTGGTGTATTCTGTATTACCAAACCCTATAAAGCCCCAAAGGCATAAGTTACCCAGGAAAATTACTTTGTTTATTTTATTTTTAAAATAGTATTGAATGAATAACAATTTATCTGTAAAATTGGATTATATTTTATCACACCTAGTATTATTGCCTATTGGATACTGAAAGGATATCAATTGCATGCTAAAAAGGGTCTATGCGAATCATGGAATATTTTATGTTGGTACTTATATGACAATTTTACTTTATAATTTACTTTATTTATTTTATGTATAATCAAACAAATAATTAAATAAATAAAATTTGAAAATTGTTATAAGTTGTTTTTGTTACTATCAGTCCCCAACTCCTAAGTCTCTAAATAATGTGGTAAAGATAAATTTGCTTTAATAGTTTAATGTTATTCTAATATAATAACTAATAAGTAATTATTCAATATAAAATTACCTAAATAATTATAACAATATTGTATAATGTATACTATTATTTTTTGTATTAAATCAAAAATTGTTGTAATAGTTAATTTAAATTTCAGTAAACTTAGACTTAATGAAAAATGTTAAAAATATTAAATTTAATATTTTGTTAGTTTTTAATATAGGTAATTTAATAGATTGTCTGTGTTTTACAATTTTAAAATCTTTTATGCATATTATATATTTATTTAAACTCTCCGCATACTAAATAAACATAATTACGTTAAGAAGAAATATATAACTAATATAATATATTAATATATAACAAATATTATTATTCCTATAATAATGGTATACAATGGTATACCAATCGGACAGACTCTTTTAAGATAGCATGTAAATCAGACGTTTTTTGCTACTGTGTTGATTGGTCGTCAAGGTGATAGAATATGAAATTCTGACGTAGGGCTTCTGAATATTATGTTACTATTGTTACTTATTATTAATATAACAATAAGTCCATATAACATCATAATAGTTTATATGTTAAATATTAAATAATAATGTGGTATAGATTAATAATGTTAATAATACTGGATTATCACGTTTTATAATCCGGAAACAATAAAATAATGATGATAACAATGTATAAATACTTTTAGCATAACAGCCATTTTTATTGGCTTTAGAAAATAAATGTAATGGTATAATTGTTTGACTATATAGATATAAAACCGGAAATTCGGACCAAATCGATTCGATCGGCATTTAAATTCTGTTAAAACGATTCGATTTTTTCACAATACCTTTGTAAAAAAAGTGGTATTATTAAACGGTTTGCTATGTTTAAAGGACGGATTAATGGCCGATGTACCTACATAAAAATGTTCTGTTTACCTTGATATCGTATTTAACGTATCTTAGCAACTTATATTTACAAATATATTTGTATGATATATTATACACGCACACTTACATACAGTGTATACATACTTTAATTATATATGGATAAAACGATTTTTGATATTAAAACCTTATCGATCGTTTAGTCAAAAAATAAAAGCCTTTACCACAATTTATACTAACTCCCATTTCACCTCGATAGACACTAAGTGATTTATTTTAACATGCTTCCATTCTTATAAACTTCTTGTATTCGTAATTTATTTATCCCTACACCCACGGATAACCTTCGTATTTCGTGCATACGCTGACACATGCATGGTATACAAGGTTTGTGACATATATTCTTCTATACTCTTTACCACTTTATTTGACTGCACATACAGTCAAACGGTGGAATATTGTGGGAGTGGATGTGATAGGCCCCTTTGAAATTTATTGGATTTGATAATTTGTTTTGAAATGACTTGTTTTTAGGCAGTTAAGAACATTCAATTTCTAGATTAAATCCCCTCTCTCTTCCACGATAAAATGTATTTCCGAACCCCTGCAACCGAAGCTTATAATACTTTTCACCATATTAGATATCATTCAACTGGCCAAAACAAAAAAATATACTTATAATATGTTACGAATTAACGATTAATTTAAAAATGTATAATGTATATTATCCAACTAAACATACTTCTTGTATGTGATTCACAAATCACAATATAGGTAACTATTTAAAATAAACTATTGTACTATAGTACAATATTATAATATATGGTAGACAGGACTTTGCATCCGAATCAATTATTTGGGTTTCGGGTTTCAGGTGCTGGATGTATTCGGGTATTCAAATACCAGAATAATAAATTTAAACAAACATTTGGATGTTTTTAACCGTTATTACTCGGGTTAATATTAAACTCGGTTTATTTTTCGAATTTTAGTTTCAAGAAAATATTTATTAAAGTTACTTATATATATATAATTGATTGAGCATTTTTTCCTTTAAATAGTATTATAATTGTTAAACCATCTGCGAAATTGAACTAACCACAATAAATATATACAAAATTATTTTTCACACGAAAATTGTAAAAAAAAATTATTATTAGGGTTTTGGCTTAACCAAAATGTTTTACTCGGGATTTAGTTAATTCGGGCGTTTTGAAAAAAAAAAAATCATTGGTTTTAGGTGTTTGATTTTATAAGGGTTTTTAGGGGTATACGGGTTTGGTTTAATTCGGGTACAAAGCCCTGATAGTAGGTACATATTATAAAGATTCTACACAATCGACACAATCAATTCTGACAAATCGTATTTCAACATTACTCGCTTATGAATAATTCAAATTGCAACATTGAACTAGTATTCTAGTTATACATAAATGTACGATACTATAATATTAGTGATTGCTTAGAAAGGATATTTCTTCTTTTTAATGACTTTAAATGATTAATGAAATACACGACATTATGCGATTTGTAAACTACCTATATACACCGATTTGATTTGCAAGAACTTTATTATTTTATTATAAAGTGATCAATCTTACTGTAACCGTAGTAGGTAATTACTTTGTAGGATGCTGTATTCTGCAGTATTAGTATTATAATATTATACAGGAATACAATTTAATTATTTGTATTTAGTAAGCTGCAATAATTATTAAATTTTATATAATATATATTTTAGATGCTATTATGATCCACAAATATATTTTGTTTCTTATAGGCATGTGTTTATGATGGTTTAATGACAATTTCTGTTATAATATGTATGTTTATTTAAACATTTTTAGTCAAAAGTTTCATAATGATAATTTAGATAATTATTTATAATATTTACTTATAAAAGGTGTGATAAACTATTTTAAAAATGTATTGTAAGATATGAAAAAAATAGTTGCTGCAGTAAATCATTTTTTACATTATACTATTACATTATTAAGCCATTATAAAATTGTTTGAAATGTAAAATATATTTTATTCCACAAATTTAAACTGTGCTAACCTAAATCCCATACACACACACATAGGACATTCGTAAGAACTTGCCGAGGAAAGGTCGATCGCTTTTATTGTATTATATAAACTTATTGACCGCTGGACATTTGAAATAATGTTTATAGTGGTTTTGATACATTACAAACTTTAAGCCATACGTTTTTCAGTTTTTCACCCTCGATATTCTTCATTCGGTATGCCGACATTTGGGCACGGAAAATTGGGTACGGAACTTTTAGGTGCAATGAGTAATGACAATTATTGGGTGCAAGACACTCGGGGGAGCGTAGGTATATTAATGCTACCTATTCAAAATGAATGTAAAACGTAAATAAATAATAATAGATGAAATTTAAGGTATAAATTCTAGATTTTATCGCAGTATTTATATACCAGAGATTTTCAAACTTTTATTGGAAACAGTACAATGTGTTCTTCAAAACATTTTCACGACACACTGTGACCTTTCTTTATTTTTTGCATCCAATTAGATTTAACCCAATTAGAAAAATTGTTTAAAATTAGAATTATATTATTAAATTGAAATGGGTGCTTGATAGGCGTCATAACTTTTTTTTTATTTTAAATACATTTTATTATTTACTAAATGTATTAACAAAAAAAAAAAAAAAAAAAAATAGTATTGTTGGTACAAATTTTTTCGAAAAGGTGATTTTTAAATTTTGATGATCGATGATAATATGAATCACGCGTTCACCTAATTTGAGTTTTTTCGACTGTAATTATTTTGAAAACTGCGATATAAATGATTTTTTGAAAGGCATTGCTCAAAATGTATTATAATATTTCAATAAAATAAATGTCTAAATGTTTAATTATAATTTTATGATTTTTTTTTATTATTTTTTATTATTTGTAAGATAAAACTGTTATAACAGTTTTTAAAGAATATTTAATAGCTTTATTAATATATTTAATCAAATATTAATATACATTAAAAAATAAAAATTGTTGATAATAAATCAAATGAATAAAATTGTATAGATTTTATATACCTACCTATATTGTCGAGTTTAAGTAAAATATTCTTAAAGAGATATTGCATAATACTATTATTACAATTTGAATTAAATAATAAACGTTCTTGCGCCCAAATATATAACGCTCAATTGTCATTGCACCCAATTTTCTGCGACCAAATGTCCACACCCAAGTGTCGTACAACCCTTCATTCTTTTATCTATTAAACATATATAATACTCTTGATCAATGATTGTACCTGCAGTTCTACATTCAATTAGATTCTATTAAAAATTGAGATACTATTGACTATTCATATTTTTGTATGCCCCAAAAGTGCATTTATTTGTTTAATCAAATTATATTAGTAAAGTGCAATAAACACAATGAATTTTTATAATGTTTTTAACACTTATTTTGTTATTAAATTTTTAGGTAAAATCTTGGCCAATATAATACGTTATCGTAATGCGTATTTAAGATATTATTTTATTATTTTACACGTGAAATTATTTATAAACATATTTTTGGGCTTAATAAAAAGCTTAATATAAATGTTGAGTGAAAATTGACAATGTGTAATTTAAAAACTGCGCTAGGAATTCATAATATGCATATTTATTTTTGGAGAAGTTCAGAATTCAAATTACGATAAAAATGTGTAAGATTCTTTAATATTCGTATATTATAATACTGTGTACTAATATTAATAACTTTACACTAAGTTCTCATAAAATATAAATTATCTGGAATTTCATGTTGTAAAAATTATATAATTAACTACAAAAAGCTTAAATGATATATTATGTTAATGAGAAAATGTATTCTATTAATATTTAATCCATTTAGTAGTTTTAACTTTTAACTCTCAAAGATATTAAATGCATTACATTATATTCTTCCTAATTAATAAGAAGTTTAAATATTTGAAAAACAATTTGAAATTTTATAAAATAGTCGCTTAATATATATTATAAAAACTCTATTTAAATACAATAGGGTAGTTAATTGTTTGATATATAATACATAAAGTTGTTTTACCTAACGTATCTAAAACTTATTATTTAAAAAATATACAATTTTCATATAAATTCATTTTTATACTTCAATTATAATCCATAACCGTCAAAAGTACTTAAAAGTAACACAAATATAATATTAGCCAAAATGCTAAAACAGCCTAGAGGTCCTGACTCAAAAACAACAGGCATCATGTATAATACCTATGTCATACATACATAATCACAGAAATATTTTCAGACAAACAACATTATTTGATATAAAAAATTATATAGCTATATAATATTATAATATGTTGAATGCTGTTTTATCGGTATAATATAGAATCTAATTTTATTATAAGTTTTACTTTTTAAATTTAAAGATGTATCATTTGATGATATTTAATAGTAGTTAATTATAAATAAAATAATGATAATATTATATTACATGTGTATGACTATACCAATTTTATTATTACTAATATTCAATTAATATAAGGTAATAATATAATCGTAGAGCTTATAATTTTACACTTCAGATATGTGAATAAACTGTCCATGTTAACTAATTTGTTATAATGATGTTAATTGAGCTACATGATAATCTGTCTAAGTCAAACATTTTGTGTTATAATCTAAGCAATTAAACTGAAAAAACTTTTTTTTAATGTTCTTGAATGCTATATTTGTTTCTCTTCTTCAAAAAAAAATTTATAATATAGTTTACGGTGGTTGTTACTTTGTATTTCAAGTTCTGTTCATAATGCAAATATAAGTAGTTTATACTTTTTGTACTTCCTATTAAATTCATTCAAAAGACTAAAATTTAAATTATTTAATGGGCAGCTGTTTCGAGTTAACATTAATTTTTGAATGTTTTCAAACTTTAAACATATTAATATTAGAATAAAAAATTCTTAAATTATATCTTTTTTAAATTTATTAATACTTTTATTTTATTTAAAAAACTTTTTAATCCATAAAATTAATTCTTATATGTAAATTTTAAACCTTAAGGTATAAAATAGATTAATTGTTCTACATTATGTGTATGTCCTATATATTATTATATATATAAAATAATTAAACATAAATTTAACAAAAAATTTAGTCAAAACATATAGAATGGAAAAGGACATCTTTGATAATAATGAATCACACAAAAGTGCATTAAAATCAACTAAAATTTAAAAAATAATGGCACTTAGTTCGAAACTCTTACAAAATATTGCATAATACTATATCACACATTATATATGTATATAATGTAATATATATATATATATCATTTTTTCATTACGAAACTTATAAAACGTATAAAAGTGTCATATTACAGAAGCAGCAAGTGACTTTCGAATATAAAAAAAGCTTTATAAACTTACACCCACCGTGATTTCTAAAAATATATTTTTGGAATTTTCTTTTATCATTACTGAAAGGCGTGGGGGCAATTTCAGAATGAATAATATGGTTTTAAATATTATCATGTTAAATTTTGAATAATTATTATATTTTTTATAATTTAGACTATACATAACAACTTTTATATTCGTTAAAAATTAAAATAACATTTTTAGAATTTAATCTTATTAAAATGTTACTAAGCATGTCCATAGATTAAAGTGAGGTGGAGCAATATGTAGTCAATCAAATATATGAAAAATATATAAAACATAACATTTATTATAATAAGTATTTCTGTTTTATATTGCTTCGTACATTTTCTTGATATAAATTCTATAAGTGTCGCAACTCATCCCGATGTTTATTTTTATTATAATAACTATTTTATAAATAAAAAATTATAAAATATTTTACGTTTATTAGAAAAATTCTCGTGTAAGTTAATCATTAAGAATGTGATATTTAAAAAAATGCGATATGAAGTTATGACAATTTAAAGTGCCTAGCTATCACAGTTTTTACCTATATACGACGTTGATTAATTAGCCAGGACATCCTTTTAGTTTCCAGAATATAGATTCGTCAAAATTATTCTATATATATCTTAATTCAAATTGCACGAAGATTGGTCAAATAGTTTCAAAAGAGATATAAATAATAAATATTATCGAACGGGAGGATGGAAGGGCTATGTTTTGATTCACCCAACTTTATGCCAAACTTTACTCGGACCTATGATATGTACAATGGAAAACAGTAATTAAAACTAATCGTACTATGATTTCTCACTTGTACACTGTATCAAATAAAGAAATTACATTTTGATCATATTATTTATCTCAGAATAAGAATATCAGCAATCTCGTCTTTTGGTATACAAGTGCTGAGTAAGTATACCAATAATTATTTACTATATAATTAATAATTGTTATGATATCATTCGCGTCATAATCGTTATATTATTTTATACTTAAATGGACATTAATACTACTGTGTTATACATTTATCAACGTTAAAGGATTTGTTTATGTTGTGCACTGTCAGACAAAAAACCTAAAAAAAATATCAAAACAATTGTATAATATGCGTGATTATATAATTTCTAATGTGCCCTTGTAAAAGCCGATTGACGTTTATTTCATAAATAAATAATAAAATAAATTATCTTTGAGCTTTCGCGCTGGAAGTTGAGAACGAGACATTTAAGTATGAGTATTATCTTCAGTGTGCCATTAGTCATTACATGTGAGGGAGGATGGCGCCGAGACATAGTATTATAACGTATGGTTATTTACGTCCACGTCTCGTCATGTTAACTATGTATTTCCTTGTTCTATGATAACGCTCTGTTGTTGGTGTATATACTTTTCATGTATACATATAATAATAGTTAGTTATACATACATACTATATTCATCCACTTGTACAATGTACTCATAAGTGCGCTTACGAACACTCAAAACATGGCGTGTTTGTAAAGTACGAATTAATGTGTATTTATTCCGTTAGGATAAAAAATAAAACTAATAGTATATGAAAACGAGATTACTTACGTGTTGTGGTACCTGACACAAAGTCTGATATGGGATTAAACGCCGATTATGAGCTTCTTTTATTTTACGGGACTGATTAAAAGTTTAGGATACAGTGCCAGAACGATGTTTATTCGAAAAAAAAGATTATCGTCAACACGTGCGTAAATCCTATCATTTATTATGTACATTTATTTGAATGATTGAAATTTAAAAATTAATAAAAAAATAAGAACTAAAGAACTAATATTCGTAGCGCGTTTTCGATGTCGTTATAAATCTGCACCGGATCGTTATCAAAAGTCCATTATAAGTTATAACAATTTTTTGAAAAAAACTCTACTTACTATCTCAAAGTATAATATAGTAATGTTATTTAATATAATATTTATTACAATGTTTTTTTTTGTTACATTAAAAAAACTGACAGGGTTTGAAAATTGATTGTTAAACGATTATCTATGTACTGGATGATAAATTTGAATTAATGTCAAATGGTTTTAAATGTTACGATCAACTAATTTAGGTGTTGAAGAATGCATTGTTATTACAAGTTGAAATAAAAATTGTACGCCTAAATGATACAATAACTACCTAACCAAAATATGTTATCAAAAATAAATAAATAATATACAATAAAATAAAAACCGAGTTAATAAGTTTGAATTGTGGATGAAGGAATGGTAACTTTTTTTCATATTTTAGTTGTTTTAATATAATGTAAAATGTAAAATTTAGTTTAGGATTTACGAACAATTATTGACACTGATTTATTAGAATAATAAGGTAAGTAGTATTTTTCTAGGTTAGTTTACGCGTTTATATTATTGAAATAGTATCGAATAACTAATATTTTTCAATTTTTATTACGTGGTGACCATTGCAGCGTGTTGTTGTTGCCTTTCTGGGCGTGAAAAACGAGCGGACAAATAACGATAGCGGGAGCTCGTTAAATGAAAATAGTTGCCCTAGGTTTAGAGGACGATGGCAGAGAAATGGGGGTGACGGGGTGACGTAGGCGATAAATTACGGATTGTTATGGGACGACAAACCGCGATTACCACGACCCCACCGAATGTGTGCCAAATTGTTCGTTAGATAATGGTTGAAAACATAATATTACAGCTTAGATACTACATTATTTTTTCGTGATATCTTAGATCTCAGAAAATTTTTCCAACATTTACTATTAGACGTGAGTAAACATAATCGAAGAGTGAATGCACACGATGGAAAACAAAACCCCGACGATATATATGGGACGTTAAAGCCCCGTGGAAATCTAAAACGTGTTTGGTTATACAGACACCCGGAGACATTTAAAAGTAAACATTGACTGCCGAGTAATTGATTTCTAAGTCCATACTAGATTTTTGAGTGTGCGTGTGTTTTATATCTTTCAACGATCACCAACGTCACCTTTTTGGCTACGATTTTAATTTAAAGTTACCAGTTGATGTTTGTAAAAGTACGAATTTCATTTAAGTTTAGACTTATATTAAACGTGCTATAATATATTAAATTTTTTAAAACAACTAGAAGTTTTATTTGTTTCTTTGATTTATATTATGGTAATTGTATCATATTTTTCAAAATTATATAAATATTAGCACATTTTACCTTCTTTATCTATATAATTTATTTTTTATAACTTTTATTCAGGATAACATTAATAATAATCGAATTGTAAAAAAAAACTTAAATTCTGATGTAGACTTATATTTATATTGAATGCTTAAAAATCAATAAATATTTATTATTATGCACTTTTTAAATACTTGTATCGATTTTTTTAAATGTGTTTTTTATTTTTATGAATAATAATACTACATTTATAAATAATTATTTATTACAATATTTTATTGTGTGGTATATTATAGTCCTACATGACGTCCTAGATTAGGTTAGGTTTTGAACTTATTTTTATTATTATATTTATTTATTTTTATTGACATTGGAATGTTGTTAGTTTAAAAATATAACCGTTAACTAAGGTTCCTTTATTGCATTACATAGAATTTAATTGAATAATTTAGAGCTTGTGGTCATTTTTAACCTCATAATGATCATTAATAGTAACTCCTAATCCAATGCTGAGTACAAATTTACGCTATATATTATACAATATAAGTTTTATAAGTGACATCGTTTCATAATTTAAAATTTAATATAACATCTGAATTTGATCCTTTTATTTTAGAGATATTATTAGGATGTTCACGCAAGTAACTAAAATGTATCTTGGAATAATAATTGTATTTATTAATTTATTAATTATTCGGGGTACTTATGTGTCATTTTCACAGATAAACAAAATATAATTAAATCGACATTAAAATTTGAGGAAGTAAAATATTAATTATTTATTACCACATATATGCACAATGCGCATCTATATATTTACTCAGTACACTCAGATGTTGTTACTTTGAAGTTTTCATTGAGTATTAAAACGAAATTATTTACTCCGCATAAAAGTAACAATGAATGTAAAAAGAAATGTACATTTAATGTACCTACTATTCTTAGAAGTTAAAACAAAATTGGTTAGTATAATATTCTATGATAAATAATAGAAATAAAAGTAAAGAAAAACATAACAGAAAAATACGCAGCTATAAAAAGGATAACGGTAAGAAAAGGAAAATGTCATGTTAAAATGTAATAATGGGACAAATGAAATGAAGTTTATAAATAAATATTTACACACACACCCATATATAGGTATGAGAATATGTACATAAATTATGAAAGCTATCTCGTGTTCTTAAATAACATTTCGGATTTTAAAAGTCTGCAAAACAAGAATAGAGTATCGGGGGGGTAAACTGTTAAAATTAAGCAGGATATAAAACATACGCCACAACATTATGTTTATAAATTAATGTAATATAAAAATATTTATTTGATTCGTTTGGAAAAATGAACTCATTTATCATGCGTCATAAAAAAAATATGATAATAATTGTAACTAATATAGTGTACACGATTGAATTTCACGGAAAGCTCGAAACCGATATTTGGAGCGAGATATCTCTATTTTATATTGAAAATATTTTACAAGTTATTTACCGATACATTTTTTTGAAATATTACAATGTGAAATATGAAAAAAAGAGAGTACCACGGACCATTGTAGTCATCGCACACTAGAAAAAAGTAAATATGGATATATATTTATATACATAAAAACGGTATATCGAAATACGTAAGTATCCATTACAAATATGAATGTAGTTTGAAACCGAAACCGCATATATACATTTTTTTGTAGGAGGCACGTTTCGATAAAAACTATTTTCAAACTGAGAGCCACTAAAATACAAACCTGAAGAATTGGCTGACATTTATCACGCACATTGGATGATATGTACATAATATTGTACGCGAGTACCGATTTCCGAATTTGTTTTGCAGACTACTGCAGTATAACATGAACTTAACTTGCTGTCTTTATTGTCTGACAACAACTGTGTATATAGGTACGGAAGAATTTTATTTTTTAATGTTATCGAGTAAGACGTGTACATTGATAAAGAGGTATAAATGTCGTTTAACTTTTGTTTACTGCCCGTTGGTATCAAAACACGTTTATGTAGGCGTAATGTAGATTTTAAGACTTGAGTTTATTCACCGTGCACGATATTCAATTGGTTTGTAGTACGTTAATCGTGTTTGCATCATCATAAACTTATTGATGGTTTCAAAAAAGGGGCTGATTAAATATAAATATATAATAACAAATATTTCTGTATCCTATACTGACTATATCCGTATGAGAGATTATTTATAATATAAAATGATAATAAATATTGAATTATTTTAATTATTTTAATTTAGAAGTTGGTGCAATTAATATTTTGATACCTTTGCGTTTAAAACTTTTCAATAGTACATATACCGCTATAAAATAAATATCATACAATTTGAAAATGTTTTTTTCCAATCATTATATTTGAAAGGCTTCAAGGTTTGTGTGAAATAAAATATAATATGTCTATGGTGGGCGCTGAAAAGTAATTATTTTAAACACTTTTATGGCTGTAAAGTTTCATGAGAAGTATTTCATGTTTCAAAACTTTTAAAAAGATTTAAGGAAAAAAAATATGTATGCGCAATAATAACTAATTAATTTTTAGTAAAAATCTATAAATATCTGACTTGTTTGATTAATACAAATTATATATTTTAGTATTCAATTATATTTTATAAGTTATGTTAAATATGTTCATTGTTCATAATAGGATAATTGATGAGTATATTTATATATTAATTTAAAATCTCATTTTGCAACTCCAAAAATAATAGGTAATAATATAGGTTAAATATTAAACTTATTTAAGGTATATTTTTTTTATTTATAAGGATTTTTTATTTTGATTTTAAAAGAGCTTTTTATTTGAAAATATACAAAAAGTTTTGTTTCATTCACCAATCTATTCCTTTACAATTTCTCCCTCAAGACTGAATTGAAATAGTATTCAAAAATTTAAATTTCAATACTGAAGATACACTGATACAAATAAAAATGTTTCTAATGTGACTTTAGAAGAAATTGTTTGTAAATGTATTTATTTATATAAAAGAGACGAACTTAATTGATATAGCGTTTATAACATTACGTAGATTTAATATTTATATAAAATATATTTCTACATTTTGTTAGCTTTAGAAGATTGTTAATAATTTAATTGGTCCTCATTGACCAATTGTATAGTTTGAATAATGGAACGATTGAATAAATACTCAGAATTACTTAAATAAATACAGGAAACGAAAAAAAGTTTACGGGAACTTAAAGTTGGAATTTTAAAGTCACTCAATAAAGTAAGAGAGTGGCATATATGGTCATTTATAAGTTTTGATAAAAGCTTTAAATTACTTTGGTTGCTCCTGTTACTTAGGTTTGGCAAATTGAGAGGCTGTGTTACAACGTCGCATACTAGTATACCAATGCCATACAAATAATTAAAATATTGATATGGACATGTAAAATAAAAGAGCCACATTTTGAATAGGGTCCGCATTCTTTCAAGCTGAAGAGTGACGGTTACTGTCTAGTATTAAAGAGTGTTTGAGTCCCAGATACCAATATTTACACTTCAAAAAATACCAGGAAGATTATCAATAGTCGTTCTTTATAGAACTTGAATATGTAATTTAAAACAATATTAAATTGTTTAAAAAATATATACATATGTATAAACGAAAATGAATCTATTAGATGCAATAATTATAAACTAAAATCAGTTATTTTTATTTTCATACTAACTTATGTAAGTTGTAGATGTATTTTTATAGTTATTATTATACATATTTATTTGTATAATTTTATTTTTATTTAATATCAAGTTTGAAATTCAGCTATAATTGTAGAGAATACAAACTGACAATAAATTAGTCAAAAAGTATGATATTTTAAAGCAGATTTTTATAAACCAACCAGTAACCACTATCTCCAAGTTTTTTGCATTAATTTCTAGGTACTCATGAAAGATATTTTTCTACATTAAGACGTCATGTTAACACTCTTAGCCACATACTTGAGGTACTTCACCTTCAATTAAGTTATCAATGTTCATTTGAATTTCTTTGGACAGTGTTAAACAGTAAATATAATGTTATTAAGCTAGAAGTCGTAGTAGAAATAAATATTCAATGAATAATAATAATAAATTGCTTTCTATTTTTAGTTATATAAATAAGTAACTAAGTAAATATGTACTCGTTGTATTTTTACTACATTAGAGTTTAGTCGACTCGTTCTACTGAAAATAGATTTTACTCGAAGAAAAATTCACATTATATTCGGAACATTTGCCAGCAAACGTCGTTTCCTAATAATATCATATTATTATTATGAGCTTCCGGTGAGAAATGCTAAAAATATTTATAACAATACTATTAACCCTGGATCCCTAGAATATATCCTTATTTCCCGGGACAACGATGATACTGATCCACCACCAAACGAACATTCAAATTCACGACGCGCCGCACTGTCGCTGTATACAGTACCTCGACACAATATTATGATATTGTACTATATAATTAGCCACACATTGTGCTCGTTGACCGTCCACGGCATTATCGATTATGCAGACGCGGACCTTCGTCCTCTTACAGATTTCTTGCGTATACCTATCCCCGCACGGTCATTAAGCTGCGTAATATTTTGTTCGCGTCCAATAAAGTATACTATAGGTGTGCCGTTCTCATTGGCAGGTGATTCATATTTAGGTCAGTTTTCGAAGCGGTCGTTTAAACATTTTATAACACGAGCAATTCTTTACGACCCATATAAAACCTATCGCTACAGCACATACATAGATATGCATTATAAAAAATATCACGTATAATAACGGGCTAGCCGGAGAACGGGACAATAGAGTTTTTACTGTAATTCGTTAAATGTTTTTTTAGTAATCGAAAATTACATAAATTAAAATTTTACTGTTGGAGAATTAAAAAAAGTACAAGCGACTGCGTTCGGCGATGAAAAATAAAAAAAAGAGCAATTTCACATTAATGCCGTTAATTGTTAACTGTTTGTTTAATAGCATTATTATACTCGGGTCAATTGTCAATAAGTGGTACACTTCGTTCAGATATTGTGTTTTTATTTTCAAGGAGTGAAGCGTTGGTTTAATTTTTAAAATCCCCTGTGTAATTGTCGACGGCCTATTTAAAATATTTAGTGTATTATTTGATATCTAGCTGATTCCGAGATTATATTATAATGCCCAGCAACAATGTTTATGATGTTAACATACTCAAGTTCGAGGACCTAATAACAATAAATTGTAATTGTAATTGTATTTTCATGATAATAATATTATGAAATAAATGTATACGTTTACAAATTACAAATATAATCGTATCAAACAAACAATTATTTATTTGTTTGAAATATGTTTTTCATTTATTCTAGTGTAAATATATTCCCATATGGACGTAATAAATGTAAATTATTCGGTTGGGTTGTCCCAAAAGTATATATAATACATATATATATTTATATAAAAAAAATGATCAGCTATTTGAGAATTTCTTTGAATATGATTGTTTTTTTTAGGAACATAGTATATATAAGTCCATACAAGCCCTAAGGACTTGCAGAGTAACTAGGTACCTAATTTTTCAATATACTACAAACATTCAAACATTTCTAAAAAATACCAAAAGACAAATAATAAATTTTGGAAATTCCCATTGACTTAAAAGTTAAAATACTATATAGTAGAGCCATATAGATCAAGATATTGTCTTCAACTATAATATTATTTTATACTTGAACCAAACTATATTAAACCGTACATTTAATATTAGTAATTACAAATAAGGCTGTTTTTAAGAAATTTTTAATAATACATTTTACAATTTATAAAAATTATTCAAAAAGATACAATTTACAACTAATGAGTTTTTAAAAAATTAATAAATATTAACGACTAGTTTTTAAAACTAAAAAAAACGTAACGAAATACTTTACCAAATATCTATAAGTGTTTGTACTTGTATTATACTTAAAATAATCGAATATCAATAAAAAAAAAAAAAAATTGATAAAAAAATAACGATAAAACTAAACATGTAATCTTACAACACTCGTGTAGTCGTGTGTGTTTGTCATTTTAATATAAATAATAATACAAATGTATTGTATTTCTATATATATATATATCACGCGTATATCAAGATTCATTTACGTCTGAAACACAATACTTGCAACTGTCTTGTTTACTGTCATTATCGTACCCTATAAATAAAATATAGACGTCCAAGGTCCAAATCCGGATTTTACATATTGAAAATGTGTGCCTAGTAATTTGTTGGTCATCGTAATATTATAGATAATTTAGACTCATCATGATTGTTTGCATCGTTATATAATAATATAGGGCTCGGAAGTTGTTGCATTTGCATCTTTTTTTTGAACCATTAGATTTATTGCTAAGTGAGCTTAAAATTTGTTCTAAGACACTACGAAAAACATATCAAAAGTTTATAGTGCATATTTTTGCATATTTAGTGATTTTTTGATTTTAGAGCATATTTCTTAATTTTAAAATTTTTTTAGAGCATATTTTATAATTTATGAAGATCTACTCTGAAAATTTGTAAATAAAAAAATAAACACATTAATATTGAGAGATATTATTAGATATTCTTGTATCGTATTTTTTTTTAAAATTATTATTGAAAATTAAAAATCAGAATTATTTTTATTGTTTTGCTTTTTCATGTTCATAATATTTTATAAAATATTTCTGCAAATAATAATTTTATGTAAAAAAATAAAATATAAGTGCATATTTTTAGAGCATATTTGTACTTTTTTATGCACATAAGTGCATATTTTTGAAGCATATTTGTACTTTTTTAAGCGCATAAGTGCATGCATATTTAGTACTTTTTTAGTGCATTAAGTTCCGAGCCCTAATAATAAATTATATTGTGTCCTACAAGTATAACTGTTATTAGTGGCTACCGCAGTCGCGTATTTATCATAACTTTTATAGGTAATACCTCTTCCAGTGATATGGTTTATAGCAATAATAATATATATTATTATATCGGTAGGAACAAGATTGATTGTCACGGACCAATTTGCCGAAAACAAACAATGTGACGGTCTCATATTATATATACGAACGGTTCAGGTTCTAGCGATTATTATAATATAATAACGTACAAACGATCCGCTCGGATCGTTTTCATCTTGTAAAACGAACTCTAGTGCTCCAGACGACTTATCCTGGATGCGGAGGCATCTGTGAAACGTCCTCCCGGGTAATCCATTCGGAAACGTTAACTTTACAAACTGCCGTGTAGTAGTACATCATTTTTGGCGACGTGTCATTTTTATACCACATTCATCGGGTGTTATTTTTTTCCACCCGATCGACGGTGATACGCCGCTGACATCTATAGAACATTATTATATTCTGTTGGAACCAGATCCTCGGATATCTCACCGGTATGGTGAGCGCATTTATATAATATGACGATGATAACGATACTACTAATATCACTGTAGTACTACTGTTACAACACACTACTACTGATAATAATACGGATCTAGGGACGACTATTGCAATAAAATATTAAAGGGATATTTCGAGAGGCTTAAAATCATAAAAATAATAATATCGACTATTTTACTCGAACGCTGTACATCGAAGGTGGTGTCGGCGAGTATTCCAGTATTATATGCGTTTATTATTATTATGTTCGTCCTGTGTTATAGTTCATAATATACTATAATATAGAAATTGGTTTTGCGTTTATCACACAAAACGTTGGCAACCGTCTACAAAATATAATTTATACCGAATTACATAGGTACAATATTACAAACGAATAGTGCATGAATGGGTGGGTATCTAATTCGTGTATTGTCGATAAATTGTTAAATTCGTCTTATCGAGGATTATTTGTTAATTATATACCTAAGCTCGATTTTAGATTCAATTTACATGCGCTTTTAAAATTCAAGCTGACGTCATTATTGTTTTATCTAAATAATATATTATTATGAATTTATGCCCACCAATACGTATTGAAATATTCTTATTTTTATTTGATTTTATGATTTTATTCAGCATCTTGTCTTATTACATCTTTATTATACTGAGCTGGATATTTTGTAAAAACGACGTTTTAAACGTCAAAAAATTGGATTTCATAAAAACTGATAACGAAGAAATATTATGCACGTTTTTTAATGCCGACTACCGTTGTAGTCTTTTATTCAAAATAAAACAGTACCATAAATATATGGTTTTTTTTTTCTATTCGACTATCGATGGATTTAATTCATAATATACATCTATCACAGACCATACTGATTAATTTTATTGAAATCAAAAAAAGGTTGGCAAGTGGGTACCACTCTGCTGTACATTCGGTGTCGCGTGGTTTGTTACTATGGGTATACTAAATTTGAATTCAATGATATATCATCGTATCTGAAAAATGATTCTGAGCGGAAACGGCCTGTCGGCCTATAATATCATTAAGTTTATTTCGTGATAGGTATGTTTTTTTATATAGCAATTTAAGCCATTTATATATTTATTTTACTTTTATAGTATTTCGATAGGTTGATATAATTTTAATAAATATTATAATAATATATACATAATATATAAATACATATTAACATATTATAAACAATTATAATACTCAAAATTTAATTATATATTTTTTTAAATACTGTAAATCAGTATGATAGATTCATAACTGAAATAGATATTATTTTAAAAAGAAATTATAATTTTCATTGCGTATAGTAAAATTACCCATAATAAAAAACTATAAGTACGTAAAAGTTTTAAGTTTTCACAAATACCTAATGTTTTTAAATTATAACAAAATAATTAACATCGTAGTTATTTATCGTTTAAATAAGTAATTTCATTCAAATTTTATCTTAAGATATCTATAAAAAATAATTGCCTTTTAAAAATGTTTAAAAAATTACATCATACATAGAAAATATTATTATAAATATTTGGTTAAAATTTAAAGTATCTGTGGTTATTAGTTTTTAAATTCCGTTAAAATAAAAATTAATTCAGCGTAAAAATTCCATGCTTTAATTTTTAGTTTGTTTTTCCCGATTATAAAAGAATATTGGGAATTTTTAATTTTCACCTCTCTAAAGTACAAACAAGATCTAATTTTCAATCTAAACCCACCCTCAAAGTTGAAAATCAAAGCATTTTATCAACAACTTAGTGTGTACTCATACAAAAAAATAATTAAAAACGCATTGTAAAATCAATGTATTACTCCGCTTAGAATTTAAAATTCATAGTATTTCATGATACTTATTTAAATGACGGATTTTTCAACTACATCGTGTAAATTAAAATCGCATACTATCTTTTGATATTGATATTGAACTGATAGAGTTTCATAAGATTATTCTTTAAAATTATATTCACAATTAAAGTTAATTTAATTAAAATAAAATAACAATACAAACAATATCGTTGTTGAGCTCTGTCCATTAATAAACCGATATTGTTTTAAGGTATAAGCAATACCCCTATTTCCTATTGTGATCGAACAATATTTCGATACTCACAATGGAATATAATACATTTTACCCGTAACAACTAATCATATTATAACAAATTTCGTAGAAACAAACGGCGTTCGTGTACACCATTTACGAGCAGTGTTTTATAGACTTACAATATCATTATGAAAACTCGCCGTATTGTTAGATTTAGTCAAGGTCAATCATCGACATTAATTTAAAAAATATTACTTCGAGCAACCATTCTAACATATTATCAACCAGTGATTTACCTTGAATAGACTTTAAAATTAAAAAAAAATAAACAATAATTGATAACATTATTAAACTTATAACAACCGTTTGATGAACAAATGAAACGGATCTCAGCACTATATATTATTTTCGTGTTAAAATCATCGGTTTTGATTTAATTTAAACGTGACATTTTAAAATCCATAGCATATAACATTAACCTACTATGCTTTGATTGTGTTATATATGCGAATACCTACAGTCTATATTATAATATTTTAATGTAGGGAAACACGGGGCAGAAGATCAGACCGTATGTGTAAGCACTTGCTTCTAATAAAGTAGCATTGTAGAATTTACAACATCTTAATGAATTGGTGTTGGATTGCATTTTGAATTACAAATATTGTAGGCTTTAATGTTATTTATGCATTTTAAATAAAGTTCAACATAAACTTTAAAATAAATCCGAATAAGTGGGTTAAACTCGTATATTTTGTTTTGCGGCAAAAGTGTTATGATCTAAATAAGTAAATCACAGTAGTTATTTTTTTTTACATACGAGAAACAGTGAACAGGATATGTGCTGTAGCCTGTACGAGTACCTATCGTTGCGGATATCGTTATTTTGTGCATATGTAGGTACATATGTAGGTACTTCGTAAAGATTTTATAAGACAAAAGTCATATATAGCGGGACGTAATTAGATTGTTAAAATATGTGGGTAGATATTTTGTAGGTTACCAATATCAATGTAGGGTACCAAACTATGCTTGGTATACTTAGCTCGTATAGGTACATAGAAATATAGAATATGTTTGTGAAGTTTAATATTTCATAAAAAAACAACACACGCGGAGAATCGTAGGTATACACAACTGCAGTAATTGTGGCCCTCAAGAAACGTACCTAAATATAGAGGAACAAGGTTAGCCACAGATGTTTTCGAATTAACTATGGGCTTTAGCCAATTTAAGGGTAGTAACGTTTTTTTTGGAACAGTTGGCATATTGCATTCTGGCCATTCTGCAAACTTCGTAGTTTTAGTTGAAACAAGACTGATAGGAGTTAAGATTAGTTAAGGATGGAATAGAGAAACCGTGACTTTTTTGTGACGATATATGTATATACTATAGCATCTCATTTCATTGCGTGGTAAAATAGCAGCAATATAACTTCTATATTTGACACCTGCAGGTGCGAAAATTTCTAATTACTCCCTCATTTAAGCAAGTATTTTAGATGTCTTATAGAGATATTCGCTTATTTGCTAAAATTATACTGCACACTTTTTTTAAAAAAAAAATATTATTACATGTTTTATTATAGGTAATATGTATATATCTTTCCACGAAGATTAAATTTTAAGCAGTTAAATATATTTATTATTCCGAATAAAAAAGTCACAAAATTCAAGATTTGAATATTTTCCACTTTTGTTACTCGCAAAATACGCATAGACACTTCAATGTTTATATTAAACACTTTGAATTTCTATTTAGTGATCATGAGTAGCTGATGTGAAAATTGTATTGGTAACATATAGTATTTATATTTTTTTGCAACAGGTTCATAAAATTAAAATTAAATTCAACTATGTTTAAATTATTAAAATAAACCTATGTAGGTATAACAGTATATTTTTAAAAGAAAAACATTCTTCGAGCCCCTTAAAATCTGAGACTGGATACTACCGGGTGCCTCTGATCCCTCTAAATTACACCATTGTGACGTAGATTGCACCTTTCAATCTGTGGATCTGTCCCCATTATTTTATATACTGGACTATATTAAATCTTATTTTTTGAAGATAGTCTCCATACAATTGATGCCCTTCCAGATTTCATCTTGAGATAAACCTGAGTGATTTTGTTAGCTATGCTCAATAGATATATGTGAAATACATAAATGACCGTGATTTAGACGAATTATTTTTCATTCACGAATTGCTTATACATGATTTTGGGTTTAAAAAAATACAGTATGTAATGATTAATTTATTGTAATAACAAAAATTAAAATTTTTACGATAAAAATATAGTTTTTTTTAAAAATAATTTTACCTCTTTTGGTTATCCTATACTTTTGTAAATAAAATAATTAGATACGTAATCAGGATTATTTGACTTGAATAATAAATAACAATGATTGTGTATACTTCAACCATAAATAAAATACTATTCATACCAATATACCATTCATTAACGAACATGGTTTTGTAGAATAAAATATTATAAAAGCAAAAACTTCATACGAACTAAACCGTTTAGAACTTTTTATTTTAGTATAACATTAGTATATTAATATATAAACTATCTATATATTATACTTAGTTTGTTGTAGAAAATTAAGTTTTTGATTGTTTTGTGTTGAACGTCTAAAGTCGGCTGATATACTGTAATTTGCTTATGGTTTCAGAAGAAGGGGATGCTATATTGGTTTTATAATGTAATTTGTTTTCCTCAAAAAAAAAAAAAATAATAATAATACTTTTCAGGCAATAAAAAAGTTAGGAAAAAGTTTAATGCAATAAATAGTGCATTATTGTACATTGATTGGATGGTAAATGAACTGTATCCAATATGAAGAATTCTCATAATATAATTATTATAATTGGGCGGCCTGGTACTTTCAAACAACGAATATTATAAATTTATAAGCAATCAATAGCGTTTTGAATGAATGCTTGACCATATTTTGTGATAGGTATAATAGTAACTAGATAGAGTAATTCGAGGTTTGCTCGAAATAGTTTTTCGAATGTAATGATTTATCATCGGTTTCAAACTCGAAGAAACCAGTGACGCACGAATCCGACTGTTTTTTTCATCTCATCACTAATCCCCTTCTTTGTGCGGGCCCAAAGACGTTTTTCACGAGAGAAGAGGACGGTTTCTTACTTTCTTATTCAAAGTTTTCTTCGAAAACCTCTTCCGCGAATCGTCGTAGTCATATCGTTACACGTATAATATGGCTGCGGGCAGCACAGGACACCCGTTGATTGGTAATGTCGACAACCCAAAAGCGTACAGCCGGCACACACTCGTACGCATAAGTACTACACGTGCGTATATATATACAGTATACACGTATATTTGGTAGGTACCCACTACGAACGGTTTTAATCAAAGCGTCGAGTTTCGCCGAGGTCGGTTGTATAATGCGCGCTCGGCAATTGTAATCGTGCCCGGTAGAGTCGTATTCCGCACCATATGATATCGTCGTGTCGCTGCTACCGTTGCACGAGCGTACAATAATCATAAATACTCGCTAATAATAGTAACAACGCATTATGAGTAAAGAGATCACGTTGTTTTCGTACACCTGTATAATAATAATATATATATATTCGGCCTGTATGCCGACGACAAGAGAATGTACCGAATAGTGTGTGTTTGTGTGTATGTGTGTAGATAGTGCTGAGTGTGGTTCCATAGGTACGACTAAAGGGACATAGGGTGATTCTCGGGGAAGGGACAAAATTAAACCAGGTTTCGAAACTCGTTTAAAGCATATATAGAGGTACCAGGTTGATTTTTCTTGAAAACGATCGCGGAAGAAAAGGTATGCAATTAAGTAAACATTAACTTTAAACTAGTC
The DNA here is from genome assembly GCA_020882235.1 of Schizaphis graminum. Classification (NCBI taxonomy): domain Eukaryota; kingdom Metazoa; phylum Arthropoda; class Insecta; order Hemiptera; family Aphididae; genus Schizaphis; species Schizaphis graminum. The sequence continues at coordinate 67,160,370 of CM037032.1, forward strand.
AGTAGTGTGTCATAAACTCATAGCATTGAGGTCGGAAACAATCACAAACATGAAAAAATTAACAACCTAGTACTCATAAACACATTTTTGTTAACTGTATAGTCGCAAATACCTACTGAAAAATAAAATATTAAACATTTTTAGTGTAAAGGAAAAGGAAAAACAGGCGTGCGCCTGATTAATCGAAAATTGAAAAGTATATTTAATTTTATACGTTTTATTTATTTTCAAGATGGGGACGTGTAATATTGTGATTCACACTACTCTTAGGTAGGAAATAATAATAAATAATAAAAAAGAATAATTCGCGCTAATATTAGCTGTAGTAAAAAAAAAAAAATCGACTAAAATATAACAACAATATTGCGAATGAACATTGTACCGATTAAACTTATAAAATTTCATTACAATTTTAAAAATTGTGATTAAAAAGTAATTGTAATATTTCACACAAAATAATTGAGGGGGGTGTAATCGTTTAGTGAAAATTACGATTATGTATATCGCCTATTTCTCGGCGTGTTTACAATCGAAAAATATTGTTATTATGTCGGCACAAAACAAAAATCAAGTTTTCGATTGTTCACGGTGGTGCAATGATGATAATATGAATTATTTAAATTCAGTATCGCGGTAAAGGATTGCCAGGACGAATCTTAACACATTATTTTAGGTCGGCGGCGGGAACGATAATATGAATCCCTGCCACTGTATTTCTCTGCGATAATAATTACATTTAACAGCGTTCACGGTGCGACGACAGCGAGAGATGTAACGAATGATATATTTCACGGATCCACCTTATCCCATTATGATAATATTTTTGACTTGGAGACGACGGTCGCTCGGATTATTATATTGTCGCATTGTTTGTGCTGTTATCTTTAATCGTAACGTTCAAGTTCAAGTAGTATCATACATTGTATTTTTTTTTATTTTTTTTATATTAACAAGTATAATAAGAATTATTATGCTTAAACCATTTATGCGTATAGTCGAAACAATGATGTATAGGCACTTAAGACGCCCGGTTCTTATTTTCATATTTAAGTAAGAAATGTTATTGTAATATTATAATAATTGTGTCACAGACAATACTTCAAAACTTAACAAACGATAAATTTAAAAAACACCGAGATACGTGTAATTGGACTATCGTAGCGGAAAGTGGATAAACACAATGGTGTTACAAAGTACAGTCGTGCAGACTAGCAAAAATTAATAATTATTAAATATTTATATTTTAATATACGATTATGTCGCATTATTTTTAAGTCTTGTTTTTGTTTTATTTCCCTTATACTTCTATAGTTGTTTAGTTTAATCATTCTGACATGTTCATATGTTATTTATTATTATTATTTTAGAAAACCATAAAAAGTCTTCAGTACCTACTGTAAAAATTTTCAACTAAAAGAAGTTGATAAGCATTTTGAGTTTAATTTTTGATTTAAAGTTTTAATATTTGATGTTTTTACTAAAGTATTTTTTTTATATAAGCTAAAAATCGAAAAAAATCGATCATATTTAATTTTTTAGAAAGGTTAAAAACATTTTTTTATGTTACAAAAAAATAAATATATATAATTATTTTCCTTTGACATCAATCGATGCTATTGGATGTAAAAGAGCTTTTATTATTTTTATATAGGTACTACTGCACACCTTTTTAAAATTCATCGAATTAATTAAACGTAAATTATAAATATTAAAAATGGTGTGTTTGTCATTTTATATTTGATACTTAATTTGCTATTAGAACTTTGAGTGAGCTTTGAAAATAAATTGATTTCTATAACTGAAGGATTAGTAAAATGATATAATGTATTATGCATTAATATAAGTATTGAGTAAAATATTATTCTGAAATCTGTAGAATCTAAAATATTTATTTTTTTTTTATGAAAGAATATTTTCAATTTGTATTATGTACACTAAATACAATATGTAAATATACATATAAAAAAAAGGACTATAGACAACTTGGTTGAAAGGAACGTCCAATAATCTGCTTCAAAGTTAAAATTGTAATATAATAATAATAATAATAATATATATACATACAAATATTTTAGATTCTGAACGGAGTGATGAATGTATTGATTTTACAATGATGTGTGTTTTTTTTTTTTTTGTTTTTTTTTTTTTTTGTGTCTGTGTACAGCATAACTAGTCGAAATAATGCTTCAATTTCAAACTTTGGGGGAGGTTTCCGATGGCAAAGTGGATATCCTTGGTGCTTTATAGAGGTAAAAAGTAAACATTTTCCAACAGTTTTCAAAAAAATCGAGAAAAACAAAAAAAAAATGACAGAAAAACGGGAATTTTTACGCAAAACCAGTTTTCGACAAAATCGAATTATTTATTTTGCTATAACTCAAAAACTAATCGATGTAAACACTTGAAATTTTCACAAAATATTTATATTAGCGTTCTCCATACACAGTTAAATTTTCAAAGAATTTTGACTTTTTTTGAGCTATTTATAGACAGTTGAAATTTTCAATTTTTTTAAGTATTTTTTTTTAAAATAACGATAAAAATTTTTTGGCCGGCTAGAAAATCTTGAAAATTTAATACAAGGTTTCTTATAAGTTGTTCTTAAAGTGATAAAAAAAAAATCCGAAATCGTTAGTCACAATTTTTTTTTATAAGTGCTTAAAGTTCGAATTTATACGAAATATGTCAAAATTGCAAAAATTGGCAAGTAATTTTGTGGTTAAAAAATCGTAAAAATTTTTTCTTTTATAACTAAGATTTGAAAATTTGGTAAAAGGTTTTCCATAAAATTTTCTTCAACTATCTGCAAAAAAATCTCTACCGGTTTAAAACAAAAAAATTTTTATGAGTGATTGAAATTTAAATTTTTACAAAACCGCGTTAAATAACGGTTTAGCCTCAAACGATTTTTGATATTTGTTGTTATTCAAACAGTATAAGTCGTAAATACTTGAAAATTTTACCAGTTATTTAGATTGCCATTGTCTTTACATGATTTGATTTTCAAAACATTTTGACTTTTTTTGAGCTATTTATAGACAATTGAAATTTTCAATTTTTTTTTATTTTTTTTTTTATAAATGTTGATAAAAAAAATTTAGCTGGGACAAATTACTTGAAAATTTAATTGAAGGGTCTACATAACTTGTTCTAACTCTCATTCAAAAATTATAAAAATACATAGGCACAATTTTTTTTTATTAGCATTTGAAGTTCAAATATTGACAAAAATTCGTCAAAATCATGAATATTTTTCACTATTTGGTAGTTAAAAATTTATAAATATTTTTCTATCAAAAGCTAAGAATTGAAAATTTAATACTATGCTGTCCATAAGTTAAGCTTAGAATAATTATAAAAAAGTTTGAGGATTGTTCAATTTAAAAAAATTTACGAGTGTTTAAAGTTTTAATTTTAATTTGAAATCAAAAATTACACGACGTGTAAAATCACGTTTTACTAATAAATAATTTTCGATTTTTGTTATTTTTAAAAAATTACTAAACGTAAGATCTTAAAACTTTTACTTAAATGTTTGAATTAGTTTCAAAATAGAATATATGATAATATTTAAATATAATATATCCTGGACTGACAAATCATCTCCGTTCAGAATCGTTTTTCGTATACAATGATACCTATCATTGCATTCAAATTTAACCTACCATAGTCCGAGGTCCATCCCACCCCCTAATGTACAGCAGAGCGATACTCACTTACCGGCTTTTTTTTATATGATTTATTTATTTGCCAAGAAGGATGGTTTAGTCATTAAAGATGTCTCTGGGCTATTTAAGCATTAGTTGAACGATGGAATTCATTGAATATAGGTAGCTAATGTTTTTTTTTATTTATTATGATACCTTTATATTTTATTGATTTAATTGCAAGCAATTATCAGATTAATAATTTTAACTACCTATCAATAATTTTTTAATAATAATTTATGAATGCTTTAATTTAATTATAGAAACTGTTTAATCTATTGTATTTATTAGTGTTTGTTCTAAGCATCATTAAAAAAAAAAAAAACATATAATATAATCTCATTTTATTCTAAAAATTATAGTGGTCTTTTCGTATTTTTAATTATACTATTATTATGTACAGTATTCATATGATGAAAATAAAGAAAAAAAATATTTATTAAAAATATAATTAATATATTATACATATTATTTGAATATATTTATTGGAAATACTTATTTAATTGTTTTAATGAATATAGTTTAAAGTACCTAATATAAATACATGTTCTATTATAGTGTATAGCCATAAAGATTTATTATAATAAATGTGGACCAATTTTATTTATTATTATTATTATGACTTATTTTAATAATTGTTATTGATTTAGGTGTATGTTATATATATATATATATATAGGTATTGTATATTTTATACTATAGGCCTATAATATTATGATACAAATTATATCTTAAAAATAAAATATGTTTTTTCAGTTTTTCACTAAATCAATTTTTATAATTAAGTATAAAATATTACATATATTTATGTTATTATAATATAATTTTAATTATGTTCGATAAAAAAAAGAGACGGAATCAGGAAATATATTATTTTGTTCGATATTTTTTTTATTTTTGGATACAAAAATAATACATCAGTATTACTCTCATAAAATATACAAATAAATATGTTTATTTGGATACCCTGGTTTGATAAATGTATACATTCAATTTCAAATGGGTATAACCGAGTAACTATTTACTATACTTTACTATATTTACTATTTGTCTATACAGAGAAAAATATTATTTTTCTAAAAGACAATTTAAAATTTGAATTTAATTAAAATATTAATAGGATTCTTTTTTTTAAACATAAAAATTACACAATATGTTATATTTAAAATACGTATTATTAATTTTTAAAAAAAATGTCACTTTTCATACATAATTTGCAATCAATAAATTAATTAATTTTTGTCAGAATCATAAATGTAACCTGTTTATTGTTCAATATTGCTATGGGGTATATATAAAATAGCAACTATATACCTATAATGATTATTTATAAAATATAAATTATTAGTAAATTAGAACCAATTTTGTTAGTCATAACCAATGTGATCATTTAAACATTCGGAGAGTTATTATTTAGGGGCCGCTACACCAGTATTTGTTTTCTCTGTCTATCTCCCACATAATATAGGAACAAAGATACTCTGTATTTCCACAATTACGACTCTCTGGTTCAGTTTAGGGCAAAAGTACTTATCATATATTGTATAAAGGAGAGTATTTCCTGTGCATTGACCGGATAGATTTTTAATATTTATTATTTTGAATAAATTATTAATGGCTAAAAATAATCGAAATTATTTTAAATTAAAACATGCTTATATTTATAAAAAATGTAAATATTAAAAATTTATCTGGTCAATGCACAGGAAATACTCTTCTTTATAAAATATATAATAGGTGCTTTTTCCCTAAACTGAACTAGAAAGCCGTAATCGTGGAAATACGGAGTATTTTTGTTCCTATATTTTGTGGGAGATAAACAGAGAAAACAAATGCCGGTGTAGCGGCCCCTTAAACAATATTTAATTTGAATACATGTTTATTTCATACATTTAGTCTTCATAATAATAATAAAAAAAAAAAATTGCTACATTAATTTTTAAATATGTTTATTTCTACGATACACAATATATTATATTAAAAATAGGTATAATGAAAATAATAACAGTATTCTTAAAATACAATATACACGAGCTGAATTGTCTGCCGTCGTCACGAGTAGGTCCGCTCACTGTAAGGTTGAACACCAAACAATAAGCCTGAGGCTTGGTGCTCAAACTTAAAGTGGGCGGCCGTACCCATTGAATTGCATTGGTCTGTGTAGGGTTGTCTGCGATCAGATTTGGTGATGCTTAAGTTGTGTTCCGGTACCCAGTGGTTAAACGCGTTTCGTTTGTTTAACAAACAATATACAAGTAGATGGTAGGTATATTATAATTATTATTACCGAATAGTTATATAATATAGATATAATCCGTATTTTATATAAAAATGAATTATTTCTTACACTATAGTCTAATAATTAAAAATATTTATAAAATATTATGAATTATATTTATATTCATATATCATATAAGTATAATAATTCAAATAACAAATACATTTCGTATATATATTTAAAAGAATACATCAAACATTTTATTCTATATTAAATTAAACGTTTCATCTCTAGAATATTTGTGACGTTCAATTAATTGATTTGACTGGATTTGGTTCTAAAAATAATTAATAACTTATAACCCTTGGCCTTGGCCTTACAGAATATAACGTTTTAGATACGTTTTACGATCGAATAGCAATTTTTTTTTTTAAATAATTGTTTGTAATTAAAATATAATATTTTAACATAACCATATTTTAATGCGTTTGTAATTAGCTAACTGTGAATGAATCTTAAAAACAAAATTAAACTTATTAATATTAATTGAAATTATAGTTCTTAAATAACTGTCCTTAGGGTGATTGCAAAAACTGTATAAACTATTCAGGTTTCATTAAAATTACAATAACATTTAAATCTAAATACTATATTATTATTTTTTAAGTTTAACCACAATAGGTATATAAAATTTTTATAATTCTTAAAAATTTCGATATAAAGTTAGTCAACAGGTATAAGGATTTTATAAAAATATAATATTACGTTAATAATAAAAACAAAATTTCAAATTTCAATTGTTTGGTTTGAATACATTTATAGATATCTCTGTGTATCTTTTTATTTAGAGACCAAATAGTTTGATGGTAGGTATTTAATGAGAATTCAATTTTATTTGAATATGTAAATCATAATTAATATGTATAAGAATATTAATTTAAAAAAATGTATTTTTAAAGGGTATATTTTATATCATAAAGTGTAAACTAATGTAAAAAAGATTATTATTTTAGACGGATGAAGGCTAACGGAACAAAAAAGTGCTAATTAAAATCTAGGTTAATTTCACACCTTTTATTAAAATATTAATTGAGTAATCACCATAGGGACTGATTTTTCGATTTTTTTTTTAATTAAATAATAGGTAATACTTTTTTATTCGCAAATCAGCTCGAGGTCAAAGTCTAAAATTAACTAAAAAATATATAAATTTAAATTTATCAATATTTTAATGATTGCTTTTACATAATTAAGTTTATGTGTTTGACAACTAATAAATTGAATATTTGACGAGTATAAAATATATTGTGATATCACCACGAAGAAAACAAACTTGTTTGACGCCAAATAGGCAATGCATATTTAATAAAGTAATAATTATTTACCAAAATGTAGTATTTTATAATTTATAATATGCACAACCAAATATGTATATTAACAGGCATCTACTACATTAATTTATACTTTTCCATTTGAATTCTTCATTATATTCTGCGTATTAGGTATTTAACTGTATAGTAGTTTTATTTACGTCGTGTTTAGTGGTACAAATATTTACGAGACATTCTTAAATAAAAGAAAATAAGTGCACTGTTTGCATAACTTTTTGTTTATAGTTTTTAAAGGTGAAAACATAATTTGTCTGCTGGAGTTTTCTTTTCTTGCCTACTTTCTTTTCTGTTTTATTTTTCACAGCACATAAATAACTTTACTCTAAAAGTTTTCTCATCCAAATATTACAGTGCCACCACATACCACTCATCCTCAATTAACCTCGTCTTGAACTTCAGTCTTAGCAAGTCATAACTATTTATATATTGAGCATACACTTCACTCATACTTAGTGTTTGGAAATTTTACGAAATATAAAATTTTAAAATATTTCCGTTTTTATAATAATCTTTAGGCATGCATATAGCGAATAATGATTTAATAAACGGATTTTTTTTTTTTAACTTTGATAAAATGTTTAATTTAAATTGATTAATTTACATATCATAAATAATGTACACGTGTAGAAACACAGTTTAATACTAAATAGTTATGATATTTTAAATAGGTAACAACAATAGAAGTATGCAGGATCATTCAAACAAGTACAAGTATAATGTATCATTTATCTATATTTTTATTTTTTATCTATAAATATAACTTAGGAATTTTTAAATTTGTAACACAAATCATAAAAAATAAAATATTAGAATATATAATAAATAGTAAAAAATATTATACTTACTATACTAATATGTATAATGTATATTATAATAAGAAAAAAATAATAGAAACATGTTTAAATTTAAATATTTAATACTTATTTGTTTATCTGTCAATATTATATTAATTATTGATTTATAATTTATAAAATAACTTGAAACATTAAAATAATTTAAAGGATAAGCCATAGATGTTTTGTTCCTCTGTTTAGACCTCTGTATTCTATGTAATCGATATTAATTCTAAATGCTACTTTATAATTGTCTCATAATATTGATTAGTGGAGTTAATTAAATTTTATATTTTTAAATGATAAAGTGTGTTAAAAAAGAGAAATAATAGCTTTTAATCAACATATTTTTAAAAACACCTAAAATACAATACCTTTTTCATAATTATGTGTTATTTCACTCAATAAAGTAATATTTTATAATATTTTAAACTTCAAACTACATTACTCTCATTTTAGTATTTTACAAGAAGTTAAAAATTGTGTTTTAAATTTAGTATGTTAAAATTCTGATATTATTTTCATAAGCTATTAAACTGTAGCATTAAATTTAGGTTGACTATCATGTGAGTTACAAACGAGACACTACAGTTAACTTATAACTACTATGTAGTTATTTAAAAAAGAATTACATTTAAATCGGGAAAAATAATATAAAATAGTGATAGGTAATTATTAAATTAAGTTTTGAGTAACATAAGAGTAGGTACCTATAGTAGAATTCAGATTATTTGTAGTGAAGGTTTACGACATATTTTTTTTTGGAAATAGAGGAAGCATAAAACTGTTTAAAAAAATCAACTTAATTAAAAGGTGTTTACTAGACTATACTTTTTGTATAATAAAACTAATCCAAACTCATATGGGAATTATGAAATTAGGGAATATATACGATTTGTCGAAACATTTTAACGTTTTATTTACGAGTGTTAGAATCCGGAAGGAAATAATCTACAGGATACAAAGTATTGAAGCAGGTTTAACAAATAAAAGCGTATTCTCAAAGACATTTGATCATTTATTGTAATAAGTAATCCGGTACCATGGATGTATTACAATATATAATTTGTATAATGCATCGTGTCGATTTAACGCGACATTGCGTTTTTCACTGAACTAAACATATTATAGGTACGTTCAAAGGAAGTTAAAGAAATAATCACGATGTTAATGGTTAACCGTTGTATTCGCTAATGTAATGCGTTCAAATTATTATTTGTAGCTGGGATAGACACCGTAGAAATCGTTTGATCAAAAAGTGTTGGTTCGATTTATTTTAGAACTATTTAAAATCGTATATTTAATTGATATGTATGTTTCTCAAACTAATAAACACAATCAAATTAAAATAACACGATTAGCCATAGTTAATTTTTGAACAGAAATTGTATTGCATGACAAAAATACTTATTTTACAAAAAAAAAAAAAAATGAAAATATTAAATATTTCTCAGTTAGATTCTTGTAAAAATTGTACGGGAGTTAAAGATTTGATTTCTTTCAAAACTAATTATCTTCAAAATTACATAAGTAACCACATATTTAAATTACTTAGTATTATTATTTATGTTCATAAGTCACGACGATGTTATTTATCAACTATGACGAATTGGTATTTGGTTACTTAACAACGACACGCAATCATTTTTCTTTATTATGTGTAATTATTAGACAAATTTCTATAGTATAATGGTCTGCAAATGCTTAATCTCAAGCATTTATTTAGTTATCACGCCACTAATCGATTCGAAATTATTGGTGATTATTTCATCACTAAATAATAATAGAATGAATTATCATACCACGTTTATCGACGACAAACTGTTAATTAAATGTATATATATATATTATTATCGTTAAAATATAGAAGTAAAAATTTATTCGGAATACACCTTTTGCATTGAAGTGAATCAAACATATTGGGCTATAATATTTAATTCAGTTGACATATGAATATGTAATTGTACGGTTTATAATACAATTTACAAAAGTCGGAATGTTTCTATTTGGAAGGAATTTAAGTAATAAGTTTGCAAATTGGTAATCACATTTAGTTTTCAGTAAAAGTCACAAATCATAATCAAGATTTGGTTTATTGAATCAAATAATATTTGAATTAAAATATACTTATGTATCGAAACAGTGGCGGAATGGTAAACAGCAATCACTCGGCCGTTCAAAAACATATTTTATTTATATACATTGCTCTGTGGAAAATTATGACTTTAAAACTATATCACCGTGCCACTGACTATTCTACCATAATATGAATAAAAAGTTTGCCATGCGTTATATCTGGTTTGTGAATATTTTGACTTTTGCGTCGCGCCATACTCCGATGAAAACTCGGAATTCCATATATTTTTACACGTTGATGTAGTTTTGTATCAAGTATCCCGTTATAATACCCGGTATCTACCCGTAATAATGATAACCTAATGCCTACATTAAAAAAATTAATTACCATAAAATACCGATCGCATCAGCTGTACAATGCATAGTATTGCAAACTGGTGGTAACAATATTTTTGTATTGGTAAAATAGTTAAAATAATATTATTATAACTAATATTTAAAAATTGAAAAGAGAAGTTGAGTAAAATTTTACTTTTAAATATCTTTATAAAACAATAGACTATCAAAGTACAGTATGAATATTATGAATAGTGGTTCCGTCCTCGAATATTTATTTCGTGTCTGTTCATAGAGACCGTCGCCGAATAAGTGATAATGATTTTAATTCTATTAAATTGTAGTAAAAGTAAAAAAAAAATGTTTTCATAAATTGTAATTTATTTTTAGGATTTTGTTGGTATACTATGGCACTATGTATCTACCATGTATCTATGCTTAAATTAAGCATGATTTACTCTTTCATTTGTTTTTAAAATAGCCTTATAATTATTCCGTTAATATTACATTTATATAATCATCCTAAGACCTAGCTAGTAGTTTAAAGTCATATATTTCCATCGAATAGTATTTGAACATAATTTTTTGAATATGTCATTATATCATCTCATTAACAGCTCGACGTTCAAGGATTCTATCTTAATTGTTTGGATGTACTATACATTTTTTTTATGGACGAGAACCCGTTTCTCAGGTTTTAGTAACTGATTTATAAAGTTGTTTATATTCATATATTTTTATATTAAAAAACCAAATACTTATTTAGACTTTTTTTTTTAAATCTACGATGTTGAAAATCCTTTATGCATAGCTATATCCGTAATAAATTCTTAAAATTTATAAAATAATAAAAAAAAATAGAATATATAATTTAATAAAAAACATTAACTTCTATTACTTTAAATTGTATCTGAATCGAAAACATATACGATAATAATAATTATAATCGTCGATTTTAATACAATATTTAGTATCTTGTTCACATATTTATAATTCACCAAGTGAAATAGATTACCTAAAGTCCTAAAACAATTACAGTTTTTATATTAAAGTTGGAACTTTGAGTAATCAAAAAATCGAATATTCTTATAAGGGTCTTAACCATTGGTAATATAAAATTATAATTTTATTCGCATTCGAATTCGAATTTACATATTCTACGCACATTCATTTTTAGTGCTGCTGAACTCGGTATCCTGCTGACAAATATATTTGATTGATTGAGCGTTACTATCGAATTTATACATATACTGTATAAATTTATAAAAATAAAAATCTATACGATTCCACAGAAAATAATTGTATAATGGAAAACAAAAGGATGCGGTTCATCTGAACCACGAGTATTTAAATTATACTGAATAAAATAAAATCATAAATTTACGAAATGTAGAAGAAAATGAAATATTCTTCTTGATGTATATATCACCTGCTGCTGTTGCGCCATACGAAATTATAAAACATGCTGCTATTGTAACATTATACACTCTGGTCTATGACGTTATGTATTAAATCAGCATTATTTGGAAATATTTATTCTATATCTGTGTGAGTAATGGTATTATGTTTTGCATGTATGCAGTATACATAATGGCGTGTCAACAAGCATAGAGCATTATTATAATGCCGTCACGCTTTGAGAAAACATAGTTGTGCGCTGGTGTTTATAGAAACCGGGACGGACGTTTTGTAAAATGTATGCTTTTGGGTAAGATGCGTAATAAATTCTTGCGGAGTTTAGAAGAAAAAACTTCGAAGTGTAAAAAAAAAAAAAAGAAAAAAAGAAGAAACGGATAAAAAAAATGAAACAAATATCGAAAGATCTTCGAACGAGGCTTCCCTGTCGCAAATACCCTCGGCCGTGACGTGTAATCACAAAAGTATTACCCACGGTTTCGCGATCGACGCGGCTTTATTAAACTAACGTTATTAAGATACGTGCTATGAAATCTAAACGCGACGACAGGGAACAAAAAAAAAAATAAAGCCATTATTGCTCAGACATAATAAGGACGTAATGTATATTTATTTTAGTTTAAATCGAATGCCAATTATATATATATATATATAATATAATATTAAAACACGTTTCGCCGGAATCGCGGTTATTTCACTTTTGTGTAAGTGTCTCCGTTTCCCACTACTGACAATAATATTTTCCATTATTTCGTTAGCCGAGTGACACGGACACTCGAGATTAAAATGTTTGTGTTTCCTCTAGTATTGTTTGCGATTGTATTATTACTATTCATTGACATTTTGCACGGATTCAAAGCTATATTCGACTGCAATGAATAAAATTACCTTTAGATGTGGAATGATTTGTTATTTATGAATTTATGATATCGTCTTTACATTAATATTATAAAATTTGGCTCAAAATTATTGTTTAATTTCATATAATATAGACAAATAATTTGATTTGGCAATTATGATTGAATTACAAGTATAGAATTATAACACAATTGAGGTAGATTTAATATAGTGTTTTTGATATTTAGATTGCTCATGTACCTAACCAAATAAAGCTATTGTTATACATATTAAGTTTTGTAAAATAAATGTAACTTGTTTAGCCAATAATGGGCCTAATGATTATAGCATTTTATCAATATATGTTAATGTTATATACTAATAAGGAAAAAAATAACCTATGGATTGAAATTTTTTTTTTTTTTTAAACAAAAACTGATAACCTATAGCCATTTACCATTATTTTATAAATATTTTTTTAATTCCAGTTATCGTTTGCCTGTTATTATAATAGTTTATTCGTTTTTATAAATTGTTGTAAAAACATAAAATAATTTAATCTGTTAAAAACAACCATTATCCGACTACTGCTTGAATATATCTAAGTACTTATGAATCATTGATTCTTTTTTTTTTTTCGGAAAAATAAATTATAAAAAACTAGATTCTTATAATGGTATAATACATTTTTAAATCTTAGTAGTTTTTACTCTATTATTGTAATATTAGTTGATATACCTAGGCACTTTTATATTCCATTATATACATGTTGGAAAATTAATAATTAGTTAAATTAAAAATACTTGGATTTATTATAATATATAACATATCTGTTTATATGAATAGATTCTTCAAAATTCTATAACGTAAAATGTATTCTGATAAAGTTTTTATGATTGTTCTTAAATAGTTCACACTATCACAGTATATTTTATTTAATGCTTTCAATTTTTAATTCATATTATATATATTTAATATTATATCAATCTATTTTTATTATTTATTAGAATATGATGAATACGGTTCTAACAATAATTATATTTATTATCTATTATATTATTGATAATTTTAAGTACAATTATTTTTTGAATACATTATAATTTTATTTAAAAATATAGTTTTCAATGGTTACCATTATCCTTAAATGTTTAGTAACAGTTATTGCGAAAACCTGTGATTTCAACTATTATACCGATAATTGGTTATAACATAAGACAGGTTAATAAACTAGTAACAGATAACTGAGAACTTTGATTACGGTTTTAAGCCCTGCAAAAATCAGTATGTGAATAAATTTATTTTTATAGAAAAGAAACAACTGAATATCAATTTAATTAATTATAAACCAACTATAATAATAGAGCTTTAAACTCTAAAGAGGAATTATTACATTTTGAGAAGATTAAAAAAGTTTACTTTGCTATACATAGATATTTAAAAATTCTAAAAATATAAGAAACCAGATAAAACTAAAAGTTTATATTTTAGCATAAAATATAATTTAGATTTGGCATAAAAGAAATAAAAATCATAATATTAACAATAAAATACATTGGTTAATGTTAACTATATAATTGAAAAATGTTTAAAAATAAAAACTTAAATAATAAATAGGTTTAAAGAGTATTATGATCAGTAAACTGAGTTGTAGTTATAGGTTTTTGATGTTTAGTATATTACTATATTGTATTGGTGTAGACTGGATAATAGATAAGTGAGATACAGTGTCATAAAACCCAAGTGTGCACAGCACACGGGCCATAGGCCTAATACTATAGTGCAGGACCTCAACAAAATGTATAAATCGACTACACAAGGCCTCTAGATTTTGGTTTGCACACAGGCTACAAGTAATCTAGTATCTCCCAGAGATAACCCACAATGTTTCTCGTTTAAAAAGTCTGAAAATGTAACAATATATAAGGTTTCTCGTGTTAGTTATTGTTCTTAAAACAACTAATTTAAATTATCAAACACTCAACCACAATTTTGTTTTTGTAGAATTTTTAAATTTTTATAAAATTGAATATTTATTTTAAAGGAAAATGACGGTATTTTCTGATTTTTTAGTTATTATATTTAAATAATATTAATCACATAATCTTGAAACTGTTCACTAATAAATATATTATAATAATTTTCTATATAATTAAATTTTCAAAATGATAAAATTAATTTAAACTGCTTATTTCACGAACTTATTTACGATACGACTAAATTAACTAATAAGTTTTTTTTTAAAATACAATCAATAAACACATGCATTTCAGTGCCCTACTTAATAACAAGGTAGTTTCATATTTGATTTTGATAAGGATTTTGTGGATTATAAATATACATGGTATAGTCATAGATAACATACATAATATATAATAAGGATTATAATATGCATATGTGCTTGACACATAATAACCAATCATAATAAATAAAATGTCATCGCTCATCGTTTACCACAAATAGCAAATATTGTGCATAACATAGAGTAATATAATAAAATATATAATATACTTTATATTAGTACATAGGTAATATTCTATGATGCGAAAGTGTAAACCAGAAATTGTCATTAAGGGACAGATATTTTAAAACGTACTGCATTTTTAACAATAATATGATAAAATAAATGTAATTATAGTCGCACAGTTTATAGAACAGAGAATTCAATATTTACTAAAAATATTTGAAAAACAAGGCTCATGGCGGGGATAGGATATGAAACCAAATACGCCACCACAGTACAATAATTATAACGATTTTATTCAAAATATAATCGATAAAAAAGAAACTTTAGTGGTAATTTATATATTTTTATAACAAAATATAATATCATAACTAATTAAAAACGAACTGTTAAAATCATATAGAAATAAACCAATGATTTCTATTATAAACGTATATAAAGATTAAAATGTATTTATAAATGAGTAAGTTAACAAGCTCGTTTTAACAAGTTGTTGTTCGCAAGCTTTGTTACAAATCATACGTTATTTATACACAATACTCTGTATGTAAATATAATGATCTAACGATATGATTATGGCGCTGCTGGTTGGAAAATATAATATTAAATTGTATAAATTAATAGGTCGATTATTTATTGTGTCCAATATGCCACTAATACAATGTGACATTGTGATATGATGCCTTTATGGCTGTATAATGTAGAGGCTGTGGGAAATGAACTCTAATTGCTGGTTTCAAAGGGCAAACAATGCTACATATTATTATAATATTATTGATCGGTTGCTCAAGAGAACGACGATACACAATAATATTATACATTTATACCTGTCTGCAAAGCGTATACAATTTCGGCGGTGCCTAAGCACAGACACAAGTGTTTTCGCGTGTTTGTATAATATACATATGTAGTATGTACCTACATTATTTATGATGTGACGTCAATGCGACTTACTCGTCGAGTAATAATAATAATAACTTCTAAATTAATACACGGAAAAAAATATTTGACGTTCATCAAAATATATTATTTGCAGTGAATCTATTTTATTTTCATTTTTTGGTAGTAAAACGTAACATTTTATTAGGATAAATGTAAATAAAAATTTAAATTTAGAAGTTGCAACATATTTTATATTAAACGTAATATTGTGGTACAAAAATATGCACTGAATACATATTCAGTAACGTTACGTTAGAAAAAATTCATGCATAGACGTATAGAATATCAATAATTGAGTTGTAGAAATTGTATATTATATAAGTCAGACGATAAATGGGAAATTTTTTATAAATTTTTTTTACACAGAAAATTTTTAGTGTTATTATATTTAGAGTATAAACATATTTTACAAATCCATTATGTACGTTAAAAATCTCTTATACAATTTAGCTAACACAGATAAATATAAATCAATTTTCTTATTAGTTAATAACCGAGATATAAAAAATAAATAATTCCCATTGCTTAATAAACCGTCTAAGCCGTATTGGTTTTTGAGTGTTGATCATTAATATTCTTAAAATATTTTATTAACATTGACATTTATTTGGTATCCAAATGATTTGGTTACAGATAAGAAGGGATATAATTTAAATACTTCAATTTTTATATAGCATCGAAAATGAACTATGATTAAGAAAAATAAAACAATTTTATTCGTATTGTTATATAGAGATAAGTACCTACCTACGTGACTTATGAAAATAGCGTATAATGACGATCGCGAACTTACAAATTTCAAATTCGTTATATTTTAAAGATTATTTTTGAAAATTCTAGGTTATAATATAATATTATGAAAGTTTAAAGACGTTATTTAATTTTGTAGTTTGTCGATAGTTTTTTTTCATTTTATTTTATTTTTTTTATAAAGATTGAGTTTGTTTGTAAAACTCAAAACCGGGGATTTAAAAGGAATTTAATTTTTAACTCTAGTCGAGGGTTTCGTTTGTTCGTTTTCCACTACGAAACAATACTCAACGCGTGCGGTGTTGATACAGAATTTTCCGGACAGCTAAAAGAATGAGTCCTGACCGAAATTGCGAATATAAGAACAATGGAAAGTTCATGGGCGTTTTTACGAGAAGTTTCAAAATAAATCACCCAACACAGTCATGGGATGAAATCTTTCGTACTACGATCAAGGTCGCATAATATCACAGACTCGTGATAATGTTTGCTCGCACTTTCGTGGACCACCGCTGTAATAATATTATTACGGCGTTCAAAATATGTTCAATCATTATTATCGAAACGATTTGTGTCAACACCTCGACGGTCAGGCAAGACGTCACGCGAGTAGTTTGCGAAATCAAATAAAACTTATCGAAAGGTTTGGCGAATGTTAATAATAATAATAAATACGTCGTAAAAGGATATTTAATGCGCACATGTTATTAAATTACCAGCAGATGATAATGTGAGAGAGAGCGTGTACGAGATTGATTTGCTATACACATTTAATAGAGCCAAATTGTCGCAGAGTGGTAAAATACACATATTATGCTTCATGCGACTATCAGTCGGTCATAAAATGAGAGCGGACATGAAATTGACGGACGACACGTATGCTTGCTTTGACCGTTAAAAACTTATTTAGACTATTCGATCGTAAAAGCTCGGTTGCAAAAAGTATCGTTATGGGTATAAAATTATACGTGAGTTCATTCACCATTTTCAATCAATTTTATCTACAAATAATATGCTATATTACAATTATTACATATAGTACATATAGATGCTTGAGATAAGTGCACACAAGTGATATTATTATAGGACTCTTTAATGTCCTTGGTCCTTGGATAAATATAAACGTAATCAATTTCTGTTTTGTTGGAAATCAGTATATTACGCGTATACGCCATGGACCATCAGATCTATAAGTTTATTATTGTGATCGTCCGACAAGCCGCTGTACAATTTTTTATTTTACAAATTTATTTTGATCAAGTATGCATTCGTTATTATATACGAAATCTTGGGTGTGGTTATATACATAATACAATAATATTAATAAACTATATAATACAGAATGTACCGACACATCGAGTGTTAGAAACTTTATAAATGTCCTTCTTAATAATATTATTATTATTACGGTGGCAACGACAACGACCATTCAACGATATGAAAGACCTGAAAGCACATAACACTTAACGTCGTGCGATGTCGTCGTCAGTGCCCTTCGACATTACGAGCTGCGTTCTTCCTTGAAACCCTTCGTTGCACATTGTTGTTGAAGAAATGTCGCAATAATTAATTCATCAAGTTCCAAAATAGTTCTCTGGAATTTCTTCACGCCACGTGCACTACTATACTATATAATAATTATTATATACGAGTTTGGCGTATGTGTTTAAAAAGTTGACAGCAAAGGTTTGTTCAAGCATTCATGACTTGGCATCTTTGTAAAACAATATTGTAATATTTCTTTGTGAAGTGATAATTGAGTGTCTCGTTGTTGTTTACCACTCAATACATTTTTTCGGATTCGAATCTTTTGAAATTTAATACAAAATATTATAATTGTAAGTATCATTTACTGTTTTCTTATTAAATCAAATTTAATTATTTTTCAGTTTAATAATATTCACAACAACAAGACAATTATTGTATTGATAATATAAAAGTACAATTACGTGCATGTGTATTAATAATAAAAAATATGTGTGATCCCCATAGTTAGTTAGGACACAAAATAAATGAAATTCAAACAAAATAATTTTATTTCACTCGGGTGAGTATATACAAAGGCAAACACGTTATTACTGCAGCAGCATGCTGTATTTACTACGGATTGGCCAGAGCTTGCGCTAATGTGCAGTTGGGCATAAAATGTGCAGTTCTAAATTAAAATGTGTAGTTCTTATTTAAATGTTGTGCAGTTCATAAAAAATAATATGTTTTGAATTTTTAATAATTAATTCTATATGTCTATATTAAAGGATCTATAATAGGTTTGAATGTCTGCGCCATTAACTGTTGAACATTAGCTTCACCAGTTTTTAACGTAGAATATTTACGTTTTATACTTTCCTTAGCCTTGACCAACTCCTCCAATATATTACTACCATCCTTCATGACTGCGTTTTAAATGATACTTTTTACTATAAACACTAGTTTATATAATCACATAGGTATCGAACCCAAATCGATAACGCCCGCTATCACGTTCACTATCTTTACAAATAACTACAAATGCATACCTATCACGATTCTAACACATAGTGCAAAATTGTTTGAATTGAATATATGACATATCACCGGAACAGTGTTCATTGTATACATGTTTTAAATTAGTTTCATCTTGTTTGAACAATACTATTAAATTAGCATTATCACGTATCAGTTGTTTAGTTACTTTCGAATAACTCTGGGCTATATAATATATATAAATGTTAGTATGAAATTTAAATCACATTGCTACGATTTCTATTAACTTCTATTAACATGAAGATAAAAATTTGTTTAAAGCTTTAAATTGTAAATAAAATATATATGTATATATATTCAAATAATAACGTTGTGTATCAAGTCCTATTCATTACCCTTACCTTATAAGTCCTTCGAAAATGTTGATTGAAAAAAAAAATATATATAAAATAATATACACTCATTAAAAAATATGTTAATAATATTATTGCTCAAACAACCTTATTTAACTGGCTAACAACAAATATTAGGAACATGGCAACCTGAATTATTATTATATAAGTAAATATCAATTCAAATCAATTACCTAATTTTGCATTACAAACTCCATGGACATTAACCAATCGTCTTCGTGTGTCATACAAGTAAGTTTCATAGAATTTTTCGAGTGAAAACAATAATAATTAATAACTATTCTTATGTTATAGATTGAAGAAGATAACATCAAAACCTGCAAACAAAACTCAAATATGTACGCAAAGATTTTGAATGTTGTTTTTGTTATCATAATATTTTATTTGATAACCATGACTCTCATTATTGAGTTCAGGAAACCGATAAAGGTAAGTCACAACTGAAAATGTATTTCGTACGTCTGTAAGACAAACTTCTAGGCCCGTAAGTAGGTTGTATTATTCGGTTCTATTCCCCGTTTTTAAAATTACAGGGAAATTTAAAAACGTTTGTCCACGACTTTCCCTCTAGAGTGATCAGACTTATGGGTGCTTTCTATCCTCGTTTTTAACAGTTACAGGGAGATTTAAAAACGTTTATCAACAACTTTTTCCCTTGCGATGGCATTCTCGTCCCCGGGAAAATTTTTACTAAAAAATATATTTTACTCAGTTTTCGTTTTTTATCATAGTTTTTTATTCTTCGTTATTTCAACTTATATGCGCAAATATCAATTAAATAACTTGTGGGCTCATGGCCTAGTGGGCTAAGGCGTTGGGTGTAGAGTTTGTTATATTTGAATTTAGGGTAAGTAAGTATGTTAATACTACAGCCAGTGTCATAGTCGACTAGATCAAATTTTGTATTTGCTTGAGATGGGCGAAGTCAATGTTTGTCAAACTAATGTAATTTATTTTCGTTTATATTCAAGGTAATTAAACTATGTTTAACATTGATTGAATATGAAAAGTTATCAGTTATTTTTACACGTCTACATTTGGTGTGCAAATTATTAATAATTGAATTGTAATTAGATTCAGACATAAGTGTGAACCATTCTTCTAAATTTCATGTAATAATTTTCTTTGAAAGTTTACATTCCAATAGCGAAATAATTGAAATCTGGTTATTTATTAATAACCCAACTGTAATATTTTTCTTGCTAATTTTTAGTAAAAATTTTCCCGGGGACGACAATGCCATCGCAAGGGGAAAAGTTGTGGATAAACGCTTTTCAATCTCCCTGTAATTTTAAAAACAGAGATAGAACCGACTAATACTACCTACTCCCGTAACAGTTGCACAAACATTTAAGGGTGTTTTAATTATGGTCGTATATGTATTTTTCAATCCATATACATCTACCTTTGATTAAGTAACAAAAAGACCTTGAATTAACCGGTTTTAGTTTTGTTATCAAAGGTAGATAGAAATGCGAAATATAGTACCTTTGTCCTCAACGATCATAAATTAATCGATTTCAGATCCGACTCAAACGTACAAGGTGACACCAAATATAAGCAAAGACGCAAAAACTTAAAACCCTTTATTTAAACAACTTAAACTTCCACACATAGCAAAAACTGTTTTCTTTTCTCCCTCTGTATTTATAGTAAAATAAATTGGCTCCCCGGTTGAACCTCTCCGTTTTTAAATTAGTAAAATACGAGAAAATCTAATGTTCAATGTTTTTTTTTTTTTTTATAGGGATTGAAACATGTCACGACGAATGTATCGTACGATAATAACGATACTAAAACTGAGTCTTCCTATAATTATATATGGAAGGCAGTAAACACCTTGATCGGGACAAGTACACCGCCGATAATTACTGATGTAAATAATAATAATCAATCACATAACAACCACCATAATACGAACACGAACACGAACATAACGAATATTAATAATAATTATTAATGTTAAATATATTTAATATATATTTTATTAATATGTTAATAAAATTATGGTGGTTGTTATGTGATTGATTATTATTATTTACATTAGTTAGGTTAGGTTAGGTTATTTTAAATGTAAAATAAAATATAAAAATGTAAAATAATATAATATGTATTGTAAAATAATGTGTATAAAAAATGTAAATATGTAGATATGTAAATATAAAAATATTATTTTATCAAGTATGAATATTCTTCCTAAGTTTGAAGTGTAATATTTAGTATTTTCTATAACTTCTAATTGAAAATATTATAATAGTGAGTAGGTATTTACAATTATCAGATGGTGTTATTAATTCAATATGTCGACGAATCGACGTGTGTATGAAAAAATGCATACACGTACTCATACCGCTCCTGATAAGAGGTGGATTAATATCTATCGTCAAGAAATTAATAAAGAAATTAATTCAAAGGTGGACCCTACCTCTTTGATATTAGTAGATTATCATTTTATTCGCGATACTCGGAGATTACTTGATGTTCAACTGGCTGTCACGCTAGCCGATGAACTTGTATATTCGAATAAGCGGTGAGGTTATTTATGTAATAAATGCTCCTTCACCCACCCACGGTATCCATTCGAATATATAAAATGTTTAGAAATATACCCATTAAAGAACTATTCGACATATAAGTTTATAATAAATAATTGCTTCAAAATATAATCTATTGTTAATTAATTCATAAGTATTTTTAACATTATTTAGTATAGAGTTTAAATTTATATATATAAATAATTTATATTAATCGACATTGTCTTAATAATCACCACATTGTATGTATGTTTAATACCTTTAACATTGTTAAAAAAAAAAAAGCGGGTAAGTGGGTATCGCTCTGCTGTATATTAGGGGGTGGGGTGGATCTCAGACTATGGAAGGTTAAATTTGAATGCAATGATAGGTATCATTGTATACGAAAAACGATTCTGAACGAAGATGATTTGTCAGTTTAGGATATATTATATTTAAATATTGTCAAATATTCTATTTTGAAACAAATAGTATAGTTTTTATATTATGTTACTATGGTTACTATGGCCAACATTCGCATTATGAGCGTATGAAATTTAATTTAAATTTTGACATATTTCGTATAAATTCGAACTTTAAACACTTATAAAAAAAAATTGTGAACTAACGATTTCGGATTTTTTTTTATCACTTTAAGAACAACTTATAAGAAACCTTGTATTAAATTTTCAAGATTTTCTGGCCACCCAAAAAAATTTTATCGGCATTTGAAGAAAAAAAAACTTAGAAAAGTCGAAAATTTCAGTTGTCTATTAGTAGCTTAAAAATGGTCAAAATATTTTGAAAATTTAACTGTAAAGAGATAACCATAATATAAACATTTGGTGAAAATTTCAAGTATTTACAATGATTTGTTTTTGAGTTACAGCAAAATCAAAAAATCGATTTTGTCGAAAAGTGGTTTTTCCGTAAAATTTCCATTTTTCTGTCATTTTTTTTTTGTTTTTTTCGATTTTTTTGAAAACTTTAATTTTGACCCCCCTAAAGTACCAACTAGATTCAATTTCCTATTCAAAGAGGGGCTGAAGTCTAAAATCGGAGCATTATTACTGCTCCAAATGTTGGAGTCAGACACAAAAAAAAAAAAAAAACACACATCATTGTAAAAGCAATACATTCATCACTCCGTTCAGAATCTAAAATATATATATATATATATATTACGATATTTTCATGTCTAGTTAGTTTCTACATGATCTATGATATGTAATGTATATCGATTAAATTGTTTTAATTAAATGTATATATTATGTCTCGTGTATATAGTAAAATATATTTTATTTGAAATATTCCTTCTCAGTATTTATACGATATATCGGTAATAGAGGTCTAATATTATTAAGTTAAAATTATTTTATCAAATAAAAAAATAACATTGTATATTATTACTTTAGTATGAATATTCTTCCTAAGTTTAAAGTGTAATATTTAGTATTTTCTATGACTTCTAATTGAAAATATTATAATAGTGAGTAGCTCCATACAATAATTATTGTACGGTATTATAAATTTAATATGAATATTATACATATGATACATGTTTTAAAATAATTTGTTTTACCCTACAACATAGTATAAAACTTAGAGAATTAGCTTTTCAATGATTTTCGGATGTTTTTGAATATATAATAATCTCTAAGGGTTAAGCATATTATGTTATATTATATACTGATTTCATACGGAATAGTACGGAATAGAACGTATAGGTATTTATTATTTTCATATTTATAATGTATATCAATTTAAGATTTTACTACTGTATGTAATATATATAATTTAAAAAAGAATAATACTACTATATAACAATAAACATTTAAAAATTTTTTATTATTTACATTGATATAATAATACCATACACTTTATGTATAATCATTAATCATTACATCGAAAGACGATCGAAATATCATTTAAATTAGATTTGATCGTTTATAAAATTATCAGTGGTTGTTAATTTTCCTACAGATATTAAAGGTTAATTAAAAATGAAACACTTTCAAATTTAGTAATATCATATATACTCGTTGGTGTTTGTATGCAATATATTAAAGCGTAATAATATATATGTCTGATAATTAAATAGAATTTTACACTTAGTTAAATATTACTATCGGAGGAAGATAATCGAAGTATGATATATCAGAATAGTAGTTTGAAGTATAATTCTTAAGGTGCGAGTAATGGAGATAACAATTTACTCAGTTATAGATATATGGTCTTCATAGTTCAGTGGTTAGAGGCTAGAGCACTGGTCTTGTAAACTAGGGGTGGGGAGTTCGATTCTCTCTGGAGGCATAACATTTTTTTGTTAAAAATTCGTCATTATAGTGTTAATATTTATTAAATATAAGTTATACAGATAGACTTTCATATTTCACATCGATTAAAGATTATGAGGTATCGTTAATAATTAGGTACTTATTTATATGGTATACATATTATTAATATATTGTTTTAAATACTAGTATAATATTAAATTAAATTATTTGAATTATTTAATGTATATTATATTTTTGTGATATACCATTTTTAGGGGGTAGACATTAATGGGGGGGGGGGGGGTAAGGCCAGGCACGTTTGCGATAGCACGTTACGTGTTGGAGAAAGGCATGACATGGCATGGAGGGGAATGGCAGCGCGTGGCATTGACTCGCAATGTATGTGATAGGTATAGATGGGAGGGGGAAGGGCCGGCATGGCATGTGATGAATGAGAGGGGAGGGGGCACGGCCGAGCACGGTTGCGATAGCATATAACTATGGGCGGGGTAGCCGGATTCACCGGATTTGCGGGGGGCCCAGAACCTACCAAAATATACTACTATACTCCGACCGGAATTAGAACGTACCTCGTCGCGCAGGCGGCGACCGGTTCCCCTCCACCACCTTGTCTATATTGGGTGCCGCCGATATTGCATACAAAGTGGTGATATTAATCAACTATTAATTACTGTAATTATTATACAGGGCGCTCAAGTAATGACGCATAGGAGTATAATGCGCAACAGTTTTTTTTTGTTATCGGCCATATTATAAACTTAATATTATTATTTACTTTATTAAATATTTTTATTAACACGGTGTATTATGTGTTTATTTGAGACAGCGCTGTATACCAGTGCGACCGTAAATGTTTCAGCCAATCAGAGACGACCGGCGCACTACAAACCTGATTTAGTCCGCCGCCCGGGTACGTTCTTATTCCGGTCGGAGTATAAACAGGCTCATTCAAATTATATTTCAAAACATAATATTAGGATAGCAGTAAATTATTATATGATTCTCACAGTTTTTGTAATGAAGTATTTAAACATGACTACATTCTATAGATATTAAGTGCAATATACATTTCGTCGTTTAAAGTTCAACAATGCGTATCTCAATTTTGGTAGGTTTTCAGGAGAGGTAAAAAACACATTTTCAATGATTTAATTCCACTAAAATATAACTTGGAACATTTTTATTTTATGTAAGTTGCATTAAAAAATGTTTAAAACACTAAAATTCAATTTTTTTTTGAATATTGTATAATATTATTATTATTAAAATAAAGATTAACAAGGTACTGAAATTTTTATCGAATTGATATAATCAATTATTGAATTGAAATAATAACATATATTGTTATGAACAGTTAAGTATTTATATGGTAATATTGTTGGTACTTATTGTCATACAAATTGATTAACCTTTATTGTATTTCCCGTATTATTTGATATTATTTTATTACTATATTATAATTAATTCTCAAGCTAAGTAAATTGCTTATTTTTATTTTATTTTTAACTTGTCAAGTTAATGTAAGTTAAATAAAAGTTAAAAGTTACTATTCCATTTTAATTTGTAAAATTTACAAGTAAACTAAAATAAAGTAATTTAACTTAATTAAAAATTAGTATTTTTTTGTTATTGAATATCTACAATTCACGTCAAACCACAATAATTATATTTGATAAAATATACTTATAAGAGAAAGCATTATAGGAGTTAATAACAGAAAAGGAGGCCATTCAAAAATAGACCCTACTAAGTATTAACAGAGGTTATTCATTTTTAAAAGATCACGGCACCAACATGGCAACTCTTGAAACATCAAAATGAGTTATATAGTAGTGTTATATTTTTTAGGGATTAACAAATGATATGATTGCTTAAGTTCAGTTGCGTAATTTGGGAAAAATATTAAGGGTTGCAAAAATTACTTAGGATGTATATTATGTATAATGTTATATTAAATACTGATACGTAATAAACGATAACAACATGACGTCATAAAAGTTCAAATCTAAAAATAAATTAATTTTATCCTAGTGAATTGTAATCAGTTGTATTTTCTTTGTTGAAGTATTCGTAAAATATAATTTAATTTTTTATCATTGTTTAACAGATTTATTTTTTTTTATAATTAATTAATAACTAACCTATTTGATTTTTTTTTTACGAAAATGAAAAACCATAAAAATTGAAATTTAAAAGGTTGCAAATTAATACTTTTTTAACCCCTCGATTGCATCTCTGGATAAGTTAGATTTTTATTTTCTATAGAAGTATAGAATGTCTATAAATTTGTATTATTTTATTGAAATTATTATTATTATTATTATTATTTTAGTGAACTCGATACGTCGATAATTCATACTATTTAGTATTTACAATACATTTAATAATTATAAATGATAATATTATGTACAAAACATAATATATTTTAAATCTATTGGGCTTATGTTAAAAAAAACAATTAAATTAACGATACTATAAAATGTATTAACTGATTAGTAATTGCATACATGATACGATTAGAATACATTTTTTACTCCTAAGTAAGAATAGTTACTTTTTAAATAAAGTAGGTAACTCGTCATGAAAATTAGTTAAAACTAAAAGTAACTTAACTGTAACTTTTTAATGCTCATCCATGATAATTCTGATTACAAAACAAATAGGAGTACAAAATAAAGTTGATGGACATCTCTAAAAGTGAACAAATTTAAACGTACTAAGTGATTAAAATACTTGTATATATATCATTATTCGAGTTCGATAAAGTTCAAAGTCTTTCGAAGAAGCTTTTTGTTTTACAATTCTAATATACCCTAGAGATATTTTGAAAGTGTTTGCCTTAAATAATGTTCGTGAATAAGTTACATTCCAACTATCAGCTTGATGTGTATGAACTATATATATATGTACGTGTACTCGTAGAATGTCAGAATTAACACACTTAGTTTAGTTGCTGAATGTCATTGGTGTTAAGTCAATTTTCTGATTGCTAGCTCTCCGATTATAGGGTAGCTACAAAAATTTAATCAATAACGAGCTTAATAACACTTAGTTACAATATTTCCAAATTCAATCCATAAGATTATTTTCATCATGATCATAACGAAAATCAGTAGACAAACGTAATCTCAATCATAGTTATAGGACAGTTTTATTCGAGAATTAGCAATATCTCAGCGTTAAATTTACCGAATTAAATTAATAGCCAAGTTTATAATACGTAAAAGTTACTTTTAACTTAAAACCTAGTTTGGCATCGCATCACTTCCGCGATTACGGTTGCCATATGTTGCAGACATGCCATTTATTTACCTATAAAGGGTTTTTAGTACAAACACTACAAACAATTATCTAACACACTAGACATTTGTTAAACACTCTACTTCGTTAATCTGACTTAATCATTTAAAACAATCATTATAAAATATGCTGTACACCCGGCCCCACTGATTTAATAGAGGTGCACGAAAATCAAAGAGAAGCACTAGCATTTGTATAGTTAAGATAAACTGCGGTAATTTTGAAATTCTTATGATTAACTTTTTCAAATTTATATAATTTATATCAAAAGTGTAAAAAAAATGTGAAACCCACAAAATAATGTGCGTGCGTGCATATACACACATTAAAAAATTTATAATTTACACGTTTTGTATAATAATATAATATTATAGTTTTACAGTTCAAGTTATAACAAAGATTTAAATGAATTGTTGATGATATTTTGTCGACTATCATACGCTCATACGTGTTGCTTATTGCTCATATAATTATTTTTGTATCATAGGTTAGTCAATAAGAATTTGTTGTGTTGAAATTATAAATAAATAAAGTTGATAGTAATTTAATATCGATAACACTGATATTCAGCACACATTATTATTACTACCAAGTCCATTTTTGTATCTTTACTCTTTAGGTATAGTCACTTCAACATTTTCGCTTGAAACAGTTGAAACTATGGCTGCGTACGAGTTGATTCCCGGGTACCTGTTTACCTGCACCAACACTGTTGAATTGATTCTCGGGTCATTAGAGGGTACGTATGAGTTTATTCCCTATTGTTGTATATCAATTATCAATAGATTTTACGAGTAAAGAATTTACGACCGTATAAAGAGTTCGGTCGTCACACACAACTTGCTCTTATGTCCACCGAGATCACGCACGAATTTACAAAAATAAAAAATCATTACACGTCGCACGCGAATGCGTGTTGGTCGAACGCTTTAACAAAGATTATCGTCATTATTATTACCTATGTATATTCATAACATATATGTTATTTATTATAATAATTGATTGTAGACAAACAATTTTTTTTTAAGAGAAGAGATGTCACGGTATACTGGTAATCTCATTACCAGATATCAATTTATAAAAACATTGTGTTACAAATTTTTACAAAATTACTAAATTTTTTTATCTAGTTACTACTAAATGTTTTTAATAATAATAAATATAATATAATTCAATAAATAATTAATAAATACAAATTGAATGATTTTCAAAATATGAAAAAACTAAAAAAAACAACATTTTTGAAAAACTTGTCAGCCAACCTCCTCGTGGTGTTTCTATTGGGTTATATTAATAGGCTGAATATTTTACTAAATATTGAATAAAATATATGATGACCTGGGAATCAACTCGTACGTACCTTTTAATGACCCGGGAATCAACTCGCACATACCTTTTAATGACTCGGGAATCAACTTATACATGAGAAAAGTCTCGGGAATCAACACACCTATTGCGGAAACTATGTTCATTTCGTTATATTTTAAATCCTGAACAATATGTTCCAGTCACGTCAACCATATGATAGACACGTTTTTATTTTAGTTAATTTAAATGTATTTTGATTTCAAATTATTGACAATTCTTTATAAGTAGGGCTTGGATTTATATGTATTAAAAAAAATATATATATTTAAATATGTATGTAATAACAAATCATTTTATATGTGATAATAAAATTAAAATATGGAATATTAATTAATAACCTTACTGAAAAAAAAATGATTAAAATTTGCTTTATAAATTACAAAAAATGAAAATAAAAAAATTTAGACATTTGAAATGAAATTATTATGAAATTGAACCTTATTCATCTTTCTTATTCTATCTTGATCATGATAGCAAGAGATACTATGTATGCTCAAATTATAAAAATTAAATGATCTACGGCCATAAGCATAATGCATAACACAGATTTGTACTGACTAAAGGAGCGCGTGATTTCAACAGAGGTAATGGGTACAAATTACATGTTTGCAATGTCCAAAGGAGTGAGCTCATATACCCCTAGCTCTATTACCCCATCCATTCCGCAATGTATATATCTAATTAATTTAATTAATTCTAATCAGGATTTTTGTTTAATATATACATTGTAAATATGTAAAAAAATTAAATTATTTAAAAATATACAAAAACATGTAGTTATGGAAAAATATTTAATAATATGTAAAATAAAATATAGTTCATTTTATTAGAAATTGCTGGAAAAAAATTTATCACTCACTTAAATTAATTCATCAAGTCACAGAAAAAATATATATTTGCATATAAATCCGAGCCCTATTTATAAGTAATGCAGTTTTGAACAATTTATCGTTAAAAACTAATGATTGATAAGAAAACAAAAAAATGATATAAAAAGAACATCAGTATAAAAAATATCGATGTATTTTAAGCACGTGCTTCTGCCAAACTTGTATTTATAAGAGGAACCGATACGTATTAAAAATAGATGGCGCCGGGTCGCTAGTGCAGGTAACGACGGCGTGGCAAATCGAAATCCGACCTGAAACGCCATAATATTATAGCTAGCGAAGTGATCCGACCGCTGGTGGATATAAATATTATTTTCTCTGTTTATATAAATTATACATTATTATAATAAACACGCGTTCGCGTCAGCCTACACGGTCATATTTCGTAGATCGTTAAAGTTTAACACTTATACCTATATTATATTCATGTATGAGCGCAGAGGGTCACGAGTGTTGTAGTTACAGTCATCATTATAATAAAACTGTAATATTCCATTGTACATGTACCGTCGTACATACAGATGATATATATATTATAATTATATTATACGCAACGCGGTCGTAACTTAACCCACCTCCCCCCCGCTGCCGCCGACGCCGCGAGAACAGTCGCGATGGCGAGTCAAAGGAGCATCGAGTCTCGCCGTAATATTATTATAACGTATACACAGTGACGGTGCATTATAACACGCACTCGCGTCGGATTATACGCAAATACACAATAATAATACGATGTGCGTCGAATATCAATACCTATACGAATTCAAATGCGATAATAATATATTATTATTGTTATCGTCACGCCGCAGCCGCCGCCGCCGCCGCCGACTATCCGCGAATAAGTGAGTCGTCACGTCGTCGGTCGACTGCTGTTGTTGCCGCCGCCATCTCTGCATCACTCTATATTATTATACCTGAAGAAGGACGACGGAAATGCGTCAGGAGACATCTATTCGCCTTAAGTACGGGTGAATGTATATAATATGTATGTGCGCGCGCGCGCGCGTGTGTGTGTGTGTGTGTGTGTGTGTGTGTGTGTGTGTTGGTTCTACCCACGCACAGACACCACTGCAGCGCGCGCGAGGGTCGTGTGGAAAGCGAACGCCGTACGAACGACGACGCCGGCGGCCGAGCAAATTGAATTTTGCCGTGTTCGCCGAACGTAACTCTTCGAGTGTAATGACACGGTGGCGGCGAGGGACTTTGAAGTGGCCTCGCGTGACTTAGACAACACCGAGTGACAGCTTTTCGTTAGAGCTTTTTTTCTTCCTATTCTTGTTTTATCATTATTATTATTATTATTATTATTTTATTTTATTTTTTTCCCGCGTCTATTCATTCCCCGCCCTATGTTATCGAAAGACACTCTTTTGCTCTTTGTTTTTGTTTCATATATCTCTTCGCGAGATATGGTGCTCAAATTCTTCTCTCTTTTTTTTTCTCGGTAAAACGATCTGATTCAATAACGGATACTAGGAAAATTCCGTAGCACCTCTTATATGATTTCGAGTGAATCGAATTACCAGGAGAAAAAGAAATCATCATCATTCGAACCATGTTATTGAATTTGTATGACATATATAGCTTATTTAACGTGCTTTCATTTTGAGTATCACGATTTTATATACGACCGCAGCTGCATTCGTATTTGAACATATTATTTTCGTTATTGGTTTAGCGTCTATTACGATTAATTATCTAGATTACTTTTGTCATAGTAGATCATTTTAATTATTAAAAATGTAATTTGTATTTGAGTACCTATAATTAGTTGTTTCCGATAATACATTATTCAATTTATTTTGTAAAATAATCATCTAGGAGTTGCGGAAAATAAAAAATTTAAAAATTTAATAGATTTTGATTGTCTTATACCAATTACCTATTTATTTAACTTTTTTTATTTTCCTATATAAATCGCTGGAAGAGTTTAACGCGTCTATAATTTTGTTTTCGATATAAATACAATTAAACGCTTATAGCACTTTAAGTAATTAAAAACTATGACTATTTCTTTCTTATATAATTACATAAAACCCTTACCTCCACACGCCTGCGGTGGCAACGGGAATATTAGCGTCGTAGAGCTTTTCCTTCTGGCCACAGCACAACCTAACGATTGTGGCTTGAAACTGCGAAGTTGTTGCATGAAATCCGAGCACTCCATCAAAGCCACGTCGGCGAAGTGTAAATCACACAGTATGTGATTCTTGAACCTCCTGGCCCGTTTCTGGTTCGGGCCGGTAAGGTTCATTCCACACGAGTTGCAACGTAAACATTCTTCGTGGTAGTGCTTGTTGTCATACAACAAAGAAGTCTCTATTAAGAAAAACAAAAACAACCGAATTAATTTAAGACTTTAATCCGATTAAACTTACATACACGATCATAAGTATGTATAATGATGGTATATGCGTATAATAGTATATGCATTATTCTTTTTAATATTTTTTTTTATAATTCTACTCCATTTACGTAGGTACTTCGTTCGTAGACTTATGCACAAGGGCGTGACTTCATCATATGACAGGTGCATAAATAATAAACGTTATTGTTGTAATATTTTAATATTATTATTATTTCTATTTATTTGCACTATACAAATTTATATATACTGTACCTAACGTTAAGAATTGTTCGATTTAGTGAATTACTATCATATGCTGGTGGCCGTATATTATATTGAAATCAATTAATATATCATTTCAAATCATCACTCTGTTAAGTGGCCATTATGTCTATCCTGTTTGTACAATTCAAAGGTCGTCAAATAGTACTTAGTTTTTGAAGTCTTTAATTTTAATACAATGTGTATAATTTGGTACAAATAGTATATATCAGTGGTTTTCAAACTGGGTGCCGCGAGTATCCACTAAGTGTGCCGCAGTTTTTCTATAAATTACCGATTGCATTGAATTGTGATATAAGAAAATGAGGGCATGTGTCAACTATTCGTCCAAGAATTAAAAATATTTGTCAGCCCATCAATCTAACATATCTTATTAAATTTATATATATTAATAATTAATTCAAAACAATTTTGTTCATATAAAAAAAAGGTCAATGTGCCGTGAAAATTTTTTGAAGTGTACGGTGTGCCATGTATAATAAAAGTTTGAAAACCACTGGTATATATTTATATAATATTATATTTATTTTATTTTATTTTACTTTTTATTTTTATTCCATGATCGAAATTATTAATTTAAAATTTCCATAAAAAAACAAATTTTTTTAGGAATATATTTCATAGCCACCTATTAAAAGTAATTACTAATTTATGGCTTCGTTTAAAAAGTGTTTACTACGAAAATAAAGCATTTTCCCCTATATTAATTTAGCGATAACAATAACTATAAAAATTATTTTATTGTTATATTTTATTTTTTGAAATATTTAAATAATGGTTATAAAAGAAAGGAAGAAGCTATATGTTTTTAATTACCAATATATTGAAAAAAAAATTATATATATTATATTATATAGTTCATGCTATATTGCTATTCACTATAAATACATACTTTATATATTTTAAGCAAGAATTCCGTATAAAACACTTATAATATACATATATTGTATATTACTGAAAATAATATTTAATACATAATTTGCTTTCTAAAAATAAGAATTTTTATTCAAGAACTGTTTAAACATAATTATTGTGTAGTCTATATTTTGAAATAAATGTGTTTTGATGTACAATAGTTACATAAACGTAACAATACATAAATAATATTTTAATAATAATGAATAAAGGCTATAAATTATAATTTAATATTATGTATCAACGTACTATATATATTTTCATCACTTCACATGTAAATTAAAATTTGTGAATATTTCTATATTTATAGTTGATAATGATAAATAATAAAAAATGTGTGTTAGGTATCTAGGATGGTTCTAAAATAAGGCTTTAATTAATTCATTAAAAAAAAAAAAGAATCCTTATATTCTCTTTGTAGTGAAATTAGTTAGATACCTAGCTGATTTTTCAAATTTGAATAATATAAATTAACATGGTGACTAAAACGTATTTATAATAATATATTAATTTGTACTTAAAAAGCCTTTCACACATTTTTAAAACATAGTATTATTTATATTTAACCATAATATTAAATTAATATTTGATGATATTCCTACATTTGTTTAACCAAATTTAATTTAACCTAGATTAAATTGATGACAATAATAGTAGAAAAAAACGTTACTCGTTTTTATATTATAATGGTATACATTAATAATTATGTCATTGAACATAAGAATAATTTTCGATACACTAGTGTACGATCACGCGCCGTAAATGCATAATAATTAATAATTATTTATAACCGTAAATTGTCACTATGTGAGTGCACACAAACGAGCATTTCGCAGTTTGTCTCATAAAGCCGATGATCATAACATAAACCGTACGGTACACCCTTGATTCTAGACCCTTTAAAATACAACAATCTGTCCTAATTAGTTATACGAATTTCGTGACTTTTGAACGCATCCTGTACTACGAATTTCGCCCAGAGCTGTTCTTCAATTTATTATAACAACGATACGAGTTTTAACGACATTATAATAATATTCATTATTTTTGTTTGGCTTGGTGAAATAAAATTTCAATAATTATGCGTTTCTAAATATAATTTTTGAAGTTGTAATCGTTGTAGAGTCCTAATTTACGGACCACAATATCGGCAGAATTTAAACTAAATTATTGTCGACAAACGAAGTCCACCCGTTATCCGGTGAGAAAAAAAGGACCGTACCAATGTTCAATCAATTTTGATGCAATAATATTAAGGTACAAAGAAAAAAAAGAAAAAGATTCTGAGCGACGAAAATTTAACTTTAACAGTAATGCGTATTAAATATTTTGAATTCAATGACAAATCATTACAAATGAAAAATGATTGTGGACGGAGTTATCTTATATTATTGAGAATATCTTATTGCAATATTGTAATTAATTAAAAATGTTGAGTAATGTTATCTATTACAGATTGATTTTCATATTTCTAAAAATATGGCTCTAATATTATAATAAATAATGATTTTTACATTTTTGTGATAATTATCAATAATTATTTCACCTAAAAACTGTTAGTGTTGTGTGACGTATTCGAAAATATTAAAATTTTAAATAAAAATAGTTAAAAATTTTATTGCATATTTTGAAAATTATATCGAGTATAGTAGTAATATAATCATTCAAGATTTATGATTTTTTTTTTTTTGAATAACAACAAAATATTATTTGTGACAAAATCATTATTTACGTTGAAAATGTTGTTCTTATTTAAACTTCGATCACTTTTAACAAATAGCAGTGGAAATACGTTTTACAAAAACTATGGTTATGAAATATAATATTAAATATTAAAGTTTTTATGAATTTTGAACTACAAAATAATTTGCAATTTTTCATATTCTTATGAATTTCGTATAGATTTGAACTTAAAATGTTTATAAAAATAATTGTGACTACCTATATATATTTTTTTATAGCTCTAAGAAAAAAAAGCGGGTAAGTGGGTATCGCTCTGCTGTATATTAGGGGGTGGGGTGGACCTCAGACTATGGAAGGTTAAATTTGAATGCAATGATAGGTATCATTGTATACGAAAAACGATTCTGAACGAAGATGATTTGTCAGTTTAGGATATATTATATTTAAATATTGTCAAATATTCTATTTTGAAACAAATAGTATAGTTTTTATATGTTACTATGGTTACTATGGCCAACATTCGCATTATGAGCGTATGGAATTTAATTTAAATTTTGACATATTTCGTATAAATTCGAACTTTAAACACTTATAAAAAAAAATTGTGACTAACGATTTCGGATTTTTTTTTATCACTTTAAGAACAACTTATAAGAAACCTTGTATTAAATTTTCAAGATTTTCTGGCCACCCAAAAAATTTTTATCGGCATTTGAAGAAAAAAAAACTTAGAAAAGTCGAAAATTTCAGTTGTCTATTAGTAGCTTAAAAATGGTCAAAATATTTTGAAAATTTAACTGTAAAGAGATAACCAAAATATAAACATTTGGTGAAAATTTCAAGTTTGTACAATAATTCGTTTTTGAGTTACAGCAAAATCAAAAAATCGATTTTGTCGAAAAGTGGTTTTTCCGTAAAATTTCCATTTTTCTGTCATTTTTTTTTTGTTTTTCTCGATTTTTTTGAAAACTATTAGAAAATTTTAATTTTGACCCCCCTAAAGTACCAACTAGATTCAATTCCCTATTCAAAGAGGGGCTGAAGTCAAAAATCGGAGCATTATTACTGCTCCAAATGTTGTCGTCAGACACAAAAAAAAAAAAAAAAAACACACACATCATAGTAAAAGCAATACATTCATCACTTCGTTCACAATCTAAAACTGACTTGGAATCTTTTAATACATTTCCACATTTTTACTATGAAAAATAGTGATCATTTTTAACTTTGACTATACTTAAAGTTAACAACTAGATCCAATTTTACATCGAAAATCACAACTGTAGTTGAAAATCGAAGCATTATTTGGGTATAAAAGACAAAAAAAACACGTTATTATAAATTCAATACATCAATTACCCTGCTCAGAATCTAAAATGTTTGTAAATCTGGTTTTGATATTTCAATTAATTATAATAATAAATAATAATATTAAAAGAAAAAATGTAAAACAAAACGACTGCTGGAATCCGTTCGGGTCATGATGTTATAATATACCATGTGCACGTAGATATGATGGGGGGGAGGGATCAAATGATGCACTCTGGTTGACACGTCGGAAATGATGGATTCATTGGATTCCATAACGTGACAAATAAACACACTCACACACGCAAGAGAAAAATATTTTTTATTTTTTTTTTTTTTTATATAGATTTTATTTTTTCCGAATATAGGGAATTTCGTGGTACAAAAAATACATTTTTACACTTAAATACGTGATATTAAATTATAGTTGTGTTGTAGTTTTCTACCTATATGAAACATATTATAAATACATTATAACGAATTGCGATCGATTATACCACTTGTGTCGCACCGAAATCGATAATATTATTCACCGATACCAAATGTTGACAACATAACATTATGATATTAATATTTGACGTAATAATATTATATAATATTATTATTACGATGACGTAAGTTGGTTTTAATCGTATTATTATTGTGGCAAGGTGGCGAGATACGCGAGATACTGCAGAATAGGCGATAGTACGATCGATAATCGTTTATGTATGGGTACAGTAAACAGCGATTAAGTAAAAATGTATTAGATTCGATCGTAAATGTAAATTAATTACGTTTTATGGGAACAATTAAGCGTTGATGGGAACGTAGAAATGGTGATTACTTTTTGCTAAAATAACGTGAAAAAAATAAAGAGGTTTTGCGAAACCCGATAATTGTTACTGTTTTGTATATTATACGTTTATCGAGATTACAATTATTTCAGAACATAGACCGCGAACAGTTGCGTTTCTAAGCGTCTGTTATGACGGCAAGAAAAACAGTGGAGTGTTTCTTTACACAAGATAACCTAGTGTAATAATATTACTTATAAATAGTACGCGATCCGTAAATCACCAAACATGATAATATTATATTAGAGTTCGCCAACATGAGATATTCCTATATTTTATTAAATCGAGCGCGATTAATGTCACCTTGTTCTTATTGTTATTTATTGGTTTAACTAAAACAATGATTTCATTCGATTTTTTATTAATTATTTTTTTTCTATCACCTTTATTCGTAAACATTTTTGGGCAGAAGAAACACTCCGAAAGTTTGTACCTAGAAACAATCATTGATAAACAAGTCAAGACATTTTGACTTTCCATTCGAAAATTCGGAACCGTTTTTTCAAGTACAAATAAAATTATTATCGTAGCTCTAAAGTTCAATGAAACTTGAAAATATTATTGTACAATATGTTCCATTATTGCGACGACGGCCCTCGATATTTCTTATCGCAAAATTGACATAGATATAGGTTTTTAAATAGTTCACGGATGTGAGCGCACACCATTATCATTCGGTAGCAGCCAAAATAACATATGCTTCTATCATAATCTAGAATGTGTTTACCTACTAAGATATTCGACAGTGGATCAAAGCGAAACTCCACGCGATGTAGTGAATAATAATTATACACGTTAGTGTGTGTGGAGGTAGACGACCAAAATCTCAGGGCGCTATTAAATCTCGCAGCTTAAGGATTTCTCGCTTGACAAGCGTGACACACGACTATTAATTAATTATTCTCGACAAGGCTATATAATATCAAACTCGATTTATAGACAGGCATAACGTACGATCGTAGTGCCAGCGTTTTCCACTATCATTTTACTTACATTATGGATAATATGCATAACGCCTCAATTCTTATTTGAAACCTGTTTCACTTGTAACGGCTCAAAAAGGTTCTAAAAATAATAATAATATATTATAAACGTTGACGCCTGTATATAATATTATGATCAATTTTCTTCTGTGCGCCTGCGATATTACTTTAATCATTTTTATTCTAATATGCTTTATTGTGTAAAATGTATTGTCTGTCCGTTAGAGTTTTTAACATGAAACTTTTCTTTGCTCGTTGTAATTATGTGTCGCGTGATTAAAATAAATAAAAAATTGAATATGTCTGCAGTATATTTTACGTAATTATATCGGATCTTTAATGTTTGTCATAAAAGAATACACGTGGTTTTTCTCTTTGTGTGTCTACTTTTTAAATATAAATATAAACTAAATGGTAATAGTTATATTATTTAATTATTATGCACTGAGTTTTGGATGAAAAATGAGACGACGAATTGACGTGGACAATAATATATGCACTGTGACCATGTGATTAAATGGGGAAAATGCACACATTATGTCAAATCGGATCAAATTTTGGGGAAAAAAAATCGAAATATAAATTTATCATCAGTGAACGAGAAATGTGTTTAATCAGATTATTCTTCAGCTGATGTGTCCGTTATAGTGACGTCAATCATCGTAAATACATCATTTTGTTAATCCGTCACCGATATATGCAAGTGAAATAATTGTTATTTGCAATCGGAAAATGAACTCTATAGGTACACTAGTTGGTACGTTTATTACTGATATCCTGAATTGACGCGGAAGGGGAAGGTAGGGTATTATTTTAATTATAACGTTATATAATTTGACATATTGTATTTGTGTTTAATTATGAAAGCACTTAACGTTACTATTTTTTTTTATACATAATACCGTAGGTGGAAAATATAGGACTTATTTCGATACGATTTTCTGAACCTTTGCGCTTTTGAATGAATTGAAATATTATTGCTCGTCGGTTAAATTTCATTGCTAAAAAAATACTCAATTATTCGAAAATCATAATATTTTGTAGATTACAATATCGTTAACAATCAAAATTTATATATATGTATATTTTACCATATCCCCTCCCCCATCTCGTTTGAGAGTAGAATACGTGACGGAATTACAAACTTTACATTCGTAACACTATTATGGCTGGCGCTGTTGTCGAAAATAATCATTTTTTTTTTAAATATCTGCTTTGACGATGATGGTCAAGGATTATAGGAACGTGCCATAATTTGTCGCAATGGTCTGGTACGTATTGCTTGCTGTCGATCATACAACAAACATATATATATATATATATATATTACATGGACAACCCGGTCTAAATCTTTCGGATTTAATAAGATTTAGTCTAGATGAATAACGGTCACTTGCTTTACACCAATCACTCCTGTGGTGGTTTAGCGTGTATTATTCTCGATGTCGATTTACTCGTAAACTTCGCCGTGGGTGTTGCGGAAATCCGCCACACTTGTCTATGTTTATTGCCAACTGATATTAAATACATCGTATTATAATATTGTTACAATACATACGCGTTATGATTGGAAATTAATTTCAGTCATGATGTGTCCGGTTTTAATAGATCTAACGACTGTGTGACAGCCGCAAATTCGTGAAATGGTATCGTGACAATTATTATAATATTATTATAATTTTACTGGCGGTGAACGTACATGTTGGAATTGTTGGATTCGTCCTGCCGCGATAAAGCCCTGAATTGTGATTTACGTCCGACGTACTCACATGATGGTCGCCAAACGTAAAATATGTGTATATCATTCTCGTGTAATATTGTCGTAAAATAACGTAGATATATGCATAATAAGGTATGCAAAACGTAATATGTAGGTGTAGAACGCACGCGCAGTTGATTTGTCTGTTGATCATGTACGGTACATAATTGTATACAATGAATAATGATAATATATAAATATATATATATATATATAAGTCATGAAAGTTGTAGATTTAAATTATCAGTAGATAACACAACATTTGCATTAGATCCAAGGACCTATTTAAAAGTTTAAATTGTTTAGATAAATACCGTGGTGATTATTGAAGTAATACATAGTTCTATGTTTCTATAATCTTTTATACTACTTTACCATTTCGTGGTATTTATGGAATAAATCTATTAACAAATTATTAGTTTGTAATTTCAATATTATTTTATATGTCGTCATCGTAGATAATACCAATCTGAACATGGACATTAGTCTATGAAAGATTGATTTGTATATTATTTAAGAATCACAAAAGTAAATTTTTACTCAACTAAAAATAGGAAAAATGAAACTGATCTAGAAAAACAAAAATACAATTTTCAAATAAAATTCTCGAACAACATTCAATTGACTGGCAACTAGAATTTAAATTTATAAAACAATAATAATTATTTTCATTTAAAAAATAAAATAAAAAACATGCCATTTATCGCAATATAATTATAATATTACTATTTACAATGTGATTTATATTAAAATAAATTAGAAAACATACGTTTTACGATAAATTATGATTGATTAAGGGGATTGGAAGCGTTGATTTTCTGTCTTTGTCGTACACACGTGGAATAAAGGAAAAATAGCTATACGCGCCTGACGAAAATGAAGGTACTTCTAGTTGTTCGATTTAAAATATGTAAAGATGATTGAATTGGTATACAAGTTTACTTTGCATCGGTCGAAGTACTTTTTCGATTGTTTTATTGTTTAAGATAAATATTTTGATGAGAATAAATATTTTAAATTTAATAAATTTGTCAATTTTTATTATTAAATATATATTGAAAATATTAAAAATATACTTCTACCGATGCAAAGTAAACTTGTATACCAATTCAATCATCTTTACATATTTTAAATTGAACAACTAGAAGTACCTTAATTTTTGTTAGGCGCGTATAGCTATTTTTCCTATATTCCACGTGTGTAAGACAAAGACAGAAAATCAACGTTTCCAATCCCCTTAATAAAACGTATTAAATAAATATATATATATATATAATATAAAATAAATAATAATTTAATTTTAATTATTAAACATTAGTGTACATACAATTAATGTCTTAGTTATAAATTATTGTATAGCAACTTGTATATTCAATACTTACAATGTGCCTACCTATTACGATAAAATCACCACCATATACATTAATCATAAATTCATAACTCATAAGAATACTTTCATAATCTTATTATTTATGCCACCATTAAACATTAAAATTATTTAAAACAAATTAAAAATAATTGTGAAATTATATGATCCTTTATTATTAAAAACAATATTTTTGACCAATACATTTCACACCATTTTGAATATGCGAATATGTTATTTACTATTCTCGATAAATAATTTATTACAAAACAAAATTAATATTTATTGTTTACAATGACTTGATGTAGAATCAAAATATGATTATAACGATAAACAAAATAAAATAATTTAATTATAAGGTCAATAATTAATTTATAATGTATTTCTTAAAAAGAAAACTTGATTTAAGTAAAATTAAAAATTGAATTTTTTATTACAGTATTTGATTTTCATATTATTATTTAATATTTATTTTTATTAAATACACTTTAAAATACTCTTTATACTTCTTTATTATAAGCTATTTTTTGTACTTATGATTATTTCTGTACGTTGGTAAAGTGAAGATAGATTATCATTATAAAATTTATAATTAATGATAATACCTTTAAACATCGGTTTATATTATGTTATGTGATTTATATTTTGATAATATTTTAACAACAATACGATTTTTATTTACTTTTATTATAATAACTATAGTAGAACAATAAATTGGACATAGTATTATTAAATCAATTAAATTTTTTGGACATCAACAATTTGGTATACAAAAAAATTATAATGACATTGATATTATACACTATATTATTAGTTAAAAAAGTATTTTTATAATATTATTATAATATATTGGATTGTTGGCTAAATCCTAATAATATTCACATGCATTGATAATGGTTTAAACTATTTAATATTTTTCAATCATTAAAATATTTATTTTTGGTATCTATTGAAATATTAACATTTACAATGTACAATATGTTTGCTGGTTGAAAAATAGTGAGAGCCACAAATGAATTTCGGAAAAAAAGTATATCAAGTTTAGTGTTTACGTATAGTTTGACAAGAAACCGTACATCCGTATGAAATAACCAGACAGGCTCAGACTAAATAAATTTATTTTGTTGACATTTTACATTCGCCTGGTGTTGGAAAAATATAACATTTGGTCCAAAAGTTTTTATTTCATAAATTAAATAAATATAGTTTTAGAACTTTTATCAACGTATTTCGTTGCCGGAAATGATGTCTACTATACGATAACGCGATAATGTCAATACATGTATTATTATTTTTATATTGTGTTACATTAGCAAATAATAAATAGTAGTTACTCTTGATGGCAACGTCATACTATGAGTCATTGAGTTATACTATCGTACGTAGGTGGTCATGTAGTATTAATAACGTCGGTGGTGATTGATTTATAGAACGATTAATGACAATTATCGGTTAGTTGTTTGTTTCGAACGAAAATAAGATATGAAATAGTGATTTTCGATATATCGTCGAAGTCCTTTGGATGGGTGCCGTAGAAAAATGCGATTATTATATCGTTGCATGCACAACGAGATGAATTGCTGCATAAATCATTGGGTTCAAATGCAAATTATGGCCGATAGCTTTTTATGCGTGGAGTAGCTGGTGTAGCGTTCGAGTTTTTCGGGGATTCGTTTCCGATCGAC
This sequence comes from Schizaphis graminum, assembly GCA_020882235.1. NCBI lineage: Eukaryota > Metazoa > Arthropoda > Insecta > Hemiptera > Aphididae > Schizaphis > Schizaphis graminum. Next base: position 67,203,745 of record CM037032.1, read on the forward strand.
CCGAACATAATTATTCGTATTTCGTATATAGGTACATATTATACCTATATATTATAATATGTGTCATTGTGGTGAAAATAAAATTGAGATATTAAATATATTGCTCGACCAGCGAGCCCGGAAAACGCGAATGCGATATTTCATATTCGGACGGCCAATAAACGAACCGGGTATTGAAAACAACACTGCAGGAGACGGACAATAGAATTATTAATAACGGAAAAATGGATAGCCTGCATGCACTCGGGGAAAAGTCTCGGAAAGATTGACCGGGTAAATGGGTGGTGGCGGGAAAAAGTCGTTTTATATTAAATCGTTATTATTAGAATACGTGCACTGAAAACCGGAATACGTCAAAATCACAATGATCGCGCTGAACAAGAAGCCGCGGGGCTCAAAAGAGGAGGAATATACCAAGCGTGCACGTTTTATGAGTAGGTTTTTTTGATTTCCGTCTTATTTGGTTTCAAAATACTATACTTTACAAAAAAAAAAAAAAAAATACAATATTTTGTATACTTATTCGAATTCACGCGGGGTGGCCAATGGCTATATAATATATGAATGTGTGTATGTCTGTATTCAGTATTATTGGCATTTCAAACACTTACCGGTCGGATACTTTTGATAGGTAATTTATGGCGTTATACCCACACTCACGCTCACACATACACACACCAATCTTACACGTGTACATGATTCGACCCGCAGGAGGAGCACGTAACGGACCGTGCATATACGACCCTTTAGCTCAAATTTCAGATTTTATTGATGTTGTTTTATTTGCTCTCGAGATCAAACCCGTCTGTTGCAGAAGTGGCCGTAAAACGCCATGATAAAAGTTTCATTTCGAAAACCTTCTGGTGTATAATACGCACTATTATTGAGTATTTGACATTTCTGTTTAAACATTACAAAATCAATAATCGGACATAAAATATTTTTAAGTCGAAGAAAAAAAATCACCTAGTACTATGGCGCTAGCCTATAATGTTATATTTTATTGTGTTTTATTGCGAAAATCGAAACACACCAATATGTTTTTGGTTTCAATTTCCACATTGTGAATAATCAAATTATTTATTGTCAATCGTTCGAATTGCCCTTGATGCACGTTAATTAGAACTGTTCGTGATTAAACGTTTATTTGAGTTTAAACTTTTAAACACATTTTTGTAATACATTACTACACGCAATATTTTTTTTACCTATGCTAATTATACGCTTTCAGAATAATGTAGTAAGTTATTTGAATTGAAAATAAGTACAAGAATTTAACAAACCTTTTAATGTACATACATTATAAAATTAATTATAGGTATTGTATTTGAATTGTATAATTCAAATTAAACCAAATTCTACTGGTTAGTATTGCGTGCAATCAATGGGAACTGTGATATGATCACTGGACGGAGTTTAATGTCAGAATCTTATTATATATATCATGTTATTTAATTATATTATATGTATTGTGCATGTAGTTTATAATTCGTTATAATTAAGTTATTGAGATTTAGGGTCAGATAAAGCATTAAACAAGTATAATATCTGTGTTAACGCAGAGTTTTGTCACGACGAAGAATTTCACGTAGGTGAACATTTGATACATTAGATTTATTTTCATGTAACTACATATCTCTTTTGAAATTATAAACTCTATCCGTACGGCGCAGAAACTATATTGTGTTCATATGGAAATATGTGAGAACAACGAGAAAACTTTGCACGAACTATATAATTCTACCAACTTTAAACATTAAAACGAACATTAATTTTTCGTATGTGAGTAAATTATTATGAGAACTGCGACGTTCGATTAACACGTATGTGAATGCATTTCAGTAAATCAGATTTAAGAATAAGGATTAAATTATATAAACGATAGTGTTCAATAATGCAATATTAATAATATATTATTATTTATTATACAACTTCATGAATAAATAGATATATTTTATGATAACATATTTTTAACACTGAAAACAAATATGTACATTTTTATATGTAATATAACGGGTTTACAAATATTAATTGTGAAAAGTTGGGACTACAACACGCTTCTAAAAAATATATGGTTTAGGAGTTACCCGGCGCATCGGATAGGCAATTCTTTGGCGTTCTTGTCGAGCCGGTGTCGCAGAATTCTATTACCCTCAATAATATTTACCTCCCCCGGTAAATATATCCTAGTATATTTTTACCCCCGGTAATTATAATTTATAACTTAAGATATATTTACCGGGAAGGGGTAAAAAATACTGGGGGTAATTATAGCCTGTTACAGTGAAAGAATAATTGACAATCGCATATAGGTAACTGAAATGTTACAATTATTTTTCCTCAACAATGGAGACAACGTGCGCGAAATATTTTTATGTGTCTGCAATATGAAAGCTTTGGATTAATTAAATTTGTGTAAGATGGCAGCTTAATTCTTTCACCACGGTGAATAAATGCCATGGGTGGTGGGACAAAAGCCAGGCAAAGACTGTCAAGCTCGTTGTCGACATACCGAGTAATAGGGCTAGTGAAGGGAATATTTAACTGCATCATTATATATATATTATACTTATATTATATAATATAAGGGTAGTTTTTCCGAGATAGTTTTTTTCTACACCTTTTTGACGAACACTGATCATTTATCGGACGTGCGCATACACTGCACCCATGCGTTAACGACAAACACCCTTCAGCTAGATATGCTACGCAGACCCTGGAGCGTGCATCCTGTACATAACTAGGTGGAAAAGTAATTTCAGGTGTCCCCAAAATTACGCCTGTGTAGTATCATCGACCCTTTTTTTTCTCTACGTCGAGAAATTTTGCTAGCCCATCACCCCACCATCCCACCTAAATTACCTCTACATCCATCATCATAACCTTTCGTCATCCTAAAACGCCGTGTGTTGCGTGACAAATAATTAAGGTGAGCGGACGTACATATATTTTGATCGTGTCAACGCGCAATGCCATTTTGTGTAAATATATTTACTTAATTACTGTAGTATGTTTATAATTAATATTGTCTAGTGGATTATGGTTTTGTTCAGGTCCTACGTGATTATAAAAGTGATAAAGCAAATAAACAAGAAAAGAAAAAAATAAACTAAAAAAATTGACCAACCAAAAATCGAATAAGAATGTTTTCAAACCTGCACGAAATAAACGGAAGAAAAAAAAACCGGCGTCGTTTTAAACGCTACAAGTATGTAGTTATGAGCAATAATAATTATAGATGACGGCGTCGTCGGTGGTGCCAAATAAATATTAATTTACGTTCCAAAAGCACTTAGAAATAAATTTACATGCCTGTTTTGTGGTGAAAAGGCAGACTTAGTGGTGGTACTACGACAGACGGTGAAACTATATTTAAGTTATTTAACCACACCTATATAATATAGAGTATTTTGTTTGTATTAAAAATAATTATTCTTGGTGATCAAAATATAAATAAATGAGACGAATAATTTTATGAACAAATATCAGTCTTCCAAAATACAGATATTGTGGAAAAGCTGGGTGTACGATTTCTGCAGGTGACCAAGTCACGGTCGTAACCATGGAAACGAATCCGTGTGTATTTGGTCAGCCAGGTTAATCTGTTGCTATTGTTGCCTAGTATAACGTAAAAGTAATTATTATTACTATTGGAGAAGTTGAGGAGAATAAAAATGTGTACGAATGCACGATTCTGGAAAATTGTTTTTTGATATTAATAGAATAATATATATATTAATATAATATTCGTAGCGACGTATGCCCGTGCAGTATTATTACTGTACACTTCGGTATTAACCGGAAATGGTGAAATAATATCTTATACTATAAGTATAATTTTGGTTTGTTGTTCCAACTATGTGAGTAGCTGTTTAACACGTCCGATGTGATACGAGTATAAGATAAATCAATAACACTCAATATATTACCCTCCATAAAATAACTGTTTTTTTTTTTTAGAAATCACGTTCTCCACTATACATATTTACACACTCATACACATACAATCAATTAAAGTACATAAAAAGTACATAATATTATATATTTATATCAAGTGATAAATTATTGTATACTAAAATTGAATAATATATAGACGGAAACAATTTATTTGTACTACTTAAAGTTATAAGCAATTACTTAACTCAGTTCTTATAAACAGGAATGTAAACAATTCAAATTTGTTACAGTACTTGTTAAATAAATAATTTTCGTAAATTTTGAAATGTTAAAATGGGTATAAACATACTTGAGCGTTAATAATTTGTTGCTACAAATTACAATGTAACCTATTATGAATACTCAGTGTTCTACAATACAGTAATAGTATTATATTATACTATAGAATTTTAAATTATTGGAATATTATGTGACTTTAAATGTAAAAAAAGATACTTAAATTATATTTAATATATTTAATATCATGTCAAATAATTTGAAATCACTACGCGATAGGTATAACAGAATATAGATATTTATGAATAATTGCATTTTTCATCTGTATGACTTCGTATAAAGAGAATTTCATTGAATTTATAAAAAAGTGAAATATTAGGTACATCGAAAAAACACCCCGAATATGTCCATGGAAAAAAAACCACTCTAATTTGTAATTCATACCATCTTATTTTTATCGTTTGAAATTTGATCTACTCGCATGTATGACGAATGTACGTATATAGACGAATAAAACTATTAGTTTTTGGACATTCATCGATGATAAATCGTATGACATAAAAATGTAATCGAGTTTCGATATTATTACACAACATTAAAACGGAATACAAGTGGGTTTTATACTTTTATTTTGGTACTTAACTCGTTAGAATATAACGACCGTTTAAATTATTTTACAATTTCCGAGTCAAACGAGCGTAAAAATGTTTTCACGTATAAAATAACAATAACATTACACATAAGCATATTATATAGGTATATTATTATTTCCTCGGCGGTATATCGTATTGTGTTACTGTAATGCGATCGCGATTGTCCGTTATTTGTTGAAGTGTTAGCGCACGTCTAACCGAATCAAAAATCGCGCCTGAACGGGTATAATATTCACAGTCGGCTGTCAAACCTGAAAATCTGGCCCAACTACGGCGGATCATCGTCGATACGTTACGCGGTTCGCCGATAATTATCACGACGGAAACAATAATATCCATCATGCAATAGCAACGTCAATAACAACAATCTGATCGTCACACGATCACGGACACGTATGCATACAATCCGAAAACAGTTAATTTACTTACACACTACCTACATGGTCTGCAATTTATTATGGTAACGCGTGTTTCACAAACGGAGTGTATCCGGAAGTGGAACACGCTGAACCGATACCCGCGTGAATAGTCTTATAATAATAATACGGCCTACTGCATTTATGTTGTATCGCCATAAGTGGTAATAATGTCGAATAACAATTATACGTGTAGTGTGTACCGTTCGCTAATCGATATTTTTCAAAACCCTCGTACGATCGCACTTTAATATTACACAATTAATATTACCGTTGTTGTTGTTATTATTATTATTAGCGGCCGGAAAGGAAAATCCGTATTGCGCGTATTTCAATGGCAGCGATGTCATAAAAATATTAATTAAAAATTAAAATAAATATTTTGTTTTATTTTTTTTTATCGTTTTCCCGCTTAATTGTATTTTATCGACAGTTTTTCGTTTGTGTTCGTAAAGAGGCAGAGACGCATAATTAGCTACCCCCTCTCTTTGTACAACGTTTCAAAGTTTTTATAATTGAGTTTTGCGGAAAACACGTTCGTACGCTGATAATGTGTTGAAATTCGAGCATACAAATAAAATAACTGCGCATTTAATTCAATTCAAAACAGTCTGGTGTGTACACTCATCACATTATGAATATAATACGTAGGAACAAGACGAACATGTTTTATATTTAATGATGGTATATTGTTTTTTCCATTAACCAGAATGCTTGCTTACCATACCAAGTGTCGGACATAATTAAGAATTAATGACTATCCAACACGTACGAAAAAAAGTGTAATATATTTTGTATATTAAACACAAAATAAATAAAAAAATATAAAAAGATATTAATAAAAATTAACGTCCTGGTGTTGCTATTTTTGGTTTTTATTTTTATTTTAGTACGGTTCCACAAACATCCCTCTTATATATGAACCGTTTCCAAATCATCAATCTACTAATAGAAGTTTTGTGACGATTTGTTGACACTGAGGCCAAGTGGGCGGTTGTCCATCGATCTTTGTTTTGACGTGAGGCTATGTTTGTAAAATTTGATATTTCATAACGTCATGATTTATAACGTCACGAAAGCAAACCCAGTCAATTATTGTTGCGATGCTCTTACATAATAATATATAGATGAAAATATCGTAGCGGTCGTATTTTATTATATTATATTATTATTATAAATGAGTATACGCGAAAAATATATTATTCAGATGGTAGAAATGTAGTGAACGTATCTACAGCTGTATAATCCATGAATATAAAATAAATTTTAGACAATATGATAGCAATACAATTTTTTTTAAATCTATTGGAAATTATTGTGACACAGACACATTAAAAACGTGACATTTTTTTTATTATGTAACCAGAATCATAATTTATGATAATCACGATTATCATAGATAAATTATTTATCGATTTGTTTGAAACATTTCGCGTTCATTATTTTTAATAATGTGCCTTATAAATCTACTAAAATAAATTATAGATAAAACAAAAATGTATCCAGGCCACAAACTGTATACGATGTTCTACTTAAATTACTAAATGACATGCGGTCAGAATAACGAGAGGAAACGTGAGTGCACGTCACACGAATGGGGACGAACAAAGAATGTCGTGATAAAAGACCATCTTTGTGCCGTGGATATAGCTTTGTAATATAATATTACGGAATTAAACCAAAATGTTGACCTAAAGATTCTGCTATATCTTATGATGTAAAATCCAATAATATTGACGAAATATCCGCAGAGAATAAAGTCGCAGGAGGATATACCTCGGATAAAGGTGTTATCCTTTAAGACTAAATTGACATAAGATTTTTTTTTTTATGTACCTACAATATGTTATAGTATTATAAACGTATAGTCTGTAGTATGTTTTTATTTAAAAATATAAAATACATGACTATAATATTATATAATTATTATTATTGATCATATATTATATTATTATCGTAACCAATTTTAGCCATATTTTAAAATAAATTATTAAACAAATTCTTAGTTTTTAGTGATATTGAAAGTTATACGATTATCTAAGAAAAATGATTTGAAAATATTATTATTAGACCGAAGTCTTACTTAAGTAGATCATATTATAAAAAACAAAAAAATAATACTTATCTTTGTGTTTTATTTTTTGATAATTCAACGTATCAGTTATTATCATTATAATTAGAAGCACCAATTGATATTTATATTAACGTACATTTTATTTTATTTTTTTATATTCTTCAACCTCTACATAATCGACATTATTATTGTTTAGTAACATCTTTTATAGTTGTGTGATAATGTATAATCAGCCCTATGAATTAAGTTTCATTGATGAGAATCGAGGTATTTTGAATTAGACTAATAATATAATGATCTCTCTCAGAACTCAACTATTATAGAAGATTTTATAAAAAGTAATGTAGATTTTTAATCTTAAATTACCTATTATTCATAAAATAATATGTAGGAACAAAAAGAAATATACTATACGTATTTCGTACATAAAATTTGACCAGGAAATTTTTGTTGTTTTATTATAAATAAATATAAAAAATGATTATCTATTTAAATTATTTTTGGTAGGTATTATTTAATTAATTTTATATAGGTGGCTAAATGCAAATATTGTTAAAAAATTGAATACTTCATAAATTGTTCTAGGTAGTTCCATGAAACGGTTGAAACTTTTTGGAGTTCAGCCACTTATGCCCAAAATCTATATTACACTCACTTATATTACTTCAGATCAAATTAAAAACTAAACAACAACTGACAATTTTAACATATTCTGAAACATCTGACCTAGTTTGGATATAGAGTATGTAGTATGTAGAGTATATTTTATGATTATGTAAGTGTATATCATTAATCACGGTTTATAGAGTTAGAGTTAAATTCAATTTGTAAAATATTCTTAATTATCAAAATAATTTTCACTTGAAAAACCACCAACATATTATAATAAGCTAAGTAAATAAATTGATTGAAATAACTCAAATATTATCATAAAATAATTTATTTCTATATTTGTTATATATTTTTTGAAATTATATTTGAAAAACTATATTATAGCACATTGGCCATGTTAATTATGATAGGTATCTAATAATATAATACCTACTTATACATTTTAAATACAATCAAAAAGTTAAAGAACTATAATTCTTGATCTCAAATAAAAACAATGATATAATATTTAATAAATAACACACTGGTATGCTCATAATGTAGTATTATTTAATTTAATTCACTTGATTTCTTTTCAGTAATAAATTGTATTTATAAAAAAACGTACAAAAATTATCAGTTATCACCATTAAAATTATTATCACACACAATATATTGTTTTAATTAAACCATTCTTTAAAGTACTTATAAAATAAATACAAATAAAAATAGTTACCTAACAATATACAATTAACGTTACTAAATTATTTTTATCGTTTTTAAATTTATCTAATTTCTAAACAATTTAATTCTAACTTCCAAGAATATATAATAATTGTTATATACATTTATGTCTATTAATATTTTATATTATTATTCATGCAGTGTGCCACTGTTTACTTGTTTAGTCTAAAGTACCTATTTTAACTAATTAGATAAGTAAGCTATTAATATTATCATAGATTTTTCATGCATTTTTTTTTTTTGTTAATTTCACAAAAAAAAATTTGTGAAATAATCAAGTTTTAAAATACATCACAAAAAAAAAAAGAAAAAAAAACGTTTTTTTTTTTTTAGTTAAAAAATTCAATTTATTAAATAAATAGTTATAAACCAGAGAACAATACATTTGTAATTCATGTACACTCTGAAATAAATGTTCCAACGATGGTCGGAAAATTAAAATGTATACCTTTTAAATTTTAATGAATATCAATGGTCAACACAGTGGGATGAAGCATTAACTCCGATAAAACAAATTATAAGTAGAAATCGTTGTAACCGTGTTTAACGGTATTTAGTAAAACCTTAGATGGAGTTCAATTTAAACTCTTCGTATCGCATTGAAAGCGAATACAACCTATACGAGATTTTTTTTCACGTTTCAATTTTAAAATGTTGTGACCATTGAGTCGAGAAAATGTTTATTTACTTTTTAACGCGATGAAAAAATAGAAAAACACGCATGACGTGTGTTTTCTGGCTATAAGAGGAAACAATTTCGACAGTTTTTTGTAACTACAAAGCAAAAATAAAAACCATATAAAATCACATATTATATGAAGTGTAGATATTCATAATTCTTTCGTACGCACATATACACCCATTGAACTGTTTCTTATTCAATTTTTGCATTTAATATGTGTATGTACTCGTTTTTGCAATCATACAAATTTTTATTTGTATTATTTGTACTATATAATATCGTGAGTTTTCAGTAAGAAAGTTAATGTTTGAAAGTGGTACATTCATTTAGTATTTATGCAAAAAGACAACGATCGTTTCATGTGTAGTGAAAATATTGTTTTTCGATCTGTTAAATTTGTTTCTTGCGCACGACATTGACTTTTACGTTTTATGATAACAATATTTTATTGTCCAATATAATGTATTGTATATTTTAATAATCCAAAAATGCAATATTATTCACATTTACCATGGTTCTAAGCAAAACCATATTAATTTATAATAGAGTTTAGTGTAACCATATTGTTATTAAGTCAAGTATAAAGACACAGCACACCATCATGATTGTTAGGTTTCGGACTTCACCATTTTCAGATTTTTTATTTTTGTCTGCATGTCACACGTCAAGTATTTAGCAAAAATGAGCTAACATAATAGAATATTTCAGCTAATTTATATAACGTATCTATTATCAATTTTAAAACATATATGCTTAGTATATATTTAAACTAGGATATGAAGGATTCCTTTAAAAATATTTGTGTTATAATTGTTTCATATAAGTTAGATGTAATGAGTTTTTGTTGCGACTGTTACGAGTATAATATAATGTAAACGTTTTATACGTAGATTGTGGGACAAAAAATGTTGTGTAATTTAGAGTTTTTGTACTACATTTTTTCAGAAATAAATTCCTTGAATCATTAACTTAGTGGTTAATAATCTATTTCATACATACGTGTAAAAGACAGTTGAACTTTAGTAAATTGCACAATGGATATATTTTAAACCGAATAGGGCACTGGATGATAAATATGCGTTTTAAGAAATAGCAAAGAAATCGTACTTAACAATAATTTATCTTCCTTAATTCGATTACTAAATATAGATACCTACGACCTACCTTTGGTGAATAGTTTCATACACGCACATTAGAATTTTCTTGTTTTTAATTTAATCGCATAAAATGGCACGTTTTAATATTTTAATAGGTATATAACGTTAACATTTCAAAACGTAAAGACGAATGTCACATCGAGGAAATGGGCAACAATCACTGGTTAAGGAGAAATAATGACTCGAATAGGTGAATAAGATCGCGTGATGTCTAGAATAGTTATATGGGTTATGTGTTAAAAAAAAAGAAGAATAATAAAAATAAAAAAAATAAAAAAAGAAGAGAAAAATATTTTATTTTATGACAAAAGGGTACCTTTTTATGTACTTATACTTTATAGTTATAAATAGAATAAAACCAGTACAATAAGTTGGATTAAATTATACTTATTTTGACCTTATTTTTTGTACGATTAATAAAATAATTACAAACTATTATTAATAGACAATTAATTTTCTGAAAACACACTAACAACGTTATAATAGCCATAACTTAAATCAATTCAACTGCAATAATTTAAATTAAAATTATCATTTGCTTTATAAATTTTCATAACGATTATTTTGAAATTTGCCATCATAATAAACATTCAACTTAACTGATGTTAATATAGATTTTTGATGTTGCGTTCAGAGAGGCTACTAATTATATAACATTAAATTTAAATTTCATGCTCTATAAGTCAAAGATTTATAAGGTGATAATATTTTTGAACTGAAAGGACTTAAATAGTTGATTGGTCGATCGATATATTGGATTAAATTTAGAGAAACAATATGAACACCATCTCACCGTGGTAAAGAAGTTACTCGAGCAATCGAAGTTAATCGAAATAGATCTGTGGAACTATTTTAGTTGTGTAATATAGGCCAGTCAAAGTCATTGTCGGTAATTTAACTTTGACTTACTTCGTATATCTTTACAATTTCATTAATTTCTTTCTTTAGAGTTAATCATCAACAGATTATCATCTTATATAATATTAAGCAGATATAAATTAGAAATAATATACAAGATATAATATATTAATATATTATAATATGCATATTTTAGTGTTGTGTATAATTTATATTTTTGAACAATATATATAATATAATTAAACAGGGAAGTGACTAAAAAATAATTTGTTTTCACCTTAAATACGAGTAGTATGCTTCATTTAAATGCACTATTCTTGTTATATTCCGAGTAGATGAATAATATAATTTACAGGGTAATCATTATCCAAGTATGATCGCCTATAGTATTTCCTTTATTTATTATTTTATTAAAAAATTGTTTTTAGAATTTTTGATTACATATAATCAAAATATTTTTATTTGTAATAAGTGTGTTTATTTCTATTGATATTTTAAATCTTTTAAGTAGTAAGAATAGATTTATTAACTAATAATTAATATGTAAGCAATTAATTTAATATATGATAAAATACAAATCAATAACTCCTTGAAAAGGATATAAGTTTTCAATCATCATGAAAAGTAGGTAGGTAACAAAAATTTTCGGAAATCGTTTGTTTTAATAATGTGTAGTTGCCTTGGACTTATAATCTTATCCATTTTATTTTAATTAACAAATTATATTGTTGTTTGAAAAAATAACAGAATTATATAATAAAATGTATATTTTTATTTTTTTAATCTAAAAATAAAATTATGCCAAGATCAGCATTAATTTTTGCATCGCGTTGACAGAAAAATAGTTTTGAGAGGCAGTGTTAAAATTTGCATAACCTTTTTAAGTTTTTTGTTATTATCTTGCAGATTTTGTCACTTGAAGTAAAGTGAGCTATTATAATATATATGTATAGATATGTATATATGGTTATAATCATCTAATTTATTATAGTTCACTTTATTATATTATAATGTATTGAAAAAGTTATTCATGTATTTTATTTTTAGGTGTTCATTATTATACACTTACTTATGTTGTTAGTTATTTTTAGAATAATAAGAATATGACGTATTTTCATCACGATAAATTTCATTTGAAATCACATGCATCAATGTGTATAGTTGAAATTCATTTTAAATAAAATTATATCGAATGAGCTGTCATTAGAGTTAAAAAAAAATTCCATATTATATAACTTTATGAAAGAGTATTGTATACTATGTACAACGATAGCAGTACATTAGTTTGAATGCTACTAAAAATAATATTATACTAAAGCTCAATGCGAACATCAATCAAAATTAGTGATAAAGGAATATTATTGTGTATTTTTCGATAAAACCAGCTAGCAGGTGTGCATTATTATAATAAATGATAAAAATATATAATATTATACCTATACGTACAGATATAAATATACACACACATACACACACATATTTATATAATATATATATACACTAATAGGTAATCATAAATTTAATAACAAAATTTAAGGTTTTTAGAATTGAACAAAGAAAACATCAAAATATATCACAATACTTATCAACTCGAGTTGTTTTTCACTCGAGGTATACGTGATTTTTTGTTTTTCTTCTTTGTGCGTTTATAATATTTAGGTAGGTTGTAGGTATACTATTTAATATTAACTGTGGATAATTACTCGAGTAATATTATTTTTGACGATAATACGTATTTTTCACAGACCATCATCTATTTTCATCCGTTAATTTTATAACAAAAATATTTTATTATTAATTATTATGTTACCCGTGTATTTATATCGATCTATATAAATATTGATATATAATCGTACTATACGTAATATAATCTTAGTATATTGTCATAGTAATGTATTACTATTAGAATAAATGTGTATATTCTATCAAAGTTGAGTACATCGATTGAAGCAAATAACCTTTCGGTTCCATAAATAATATCAAGTAATTAATAATAAGTATTGATGTTGAAAAAACATAATAATATAGTAAAGTGTAAATAGTAATTAATTATTATTAAACTTGGATGTTAGTGTCTGTACATTTTAGTTCTGTTCTTTCGAATTATTGCTTGTTCTTATAGGTATAGTAACATACACTAAAGCAAAAATCTCAAAGCGAAAAAACCTTTTTTCCCAATAGTATGGATCATAAAAAAAAAAATCAATAGTTTTAATTATACCTATGGGCGTTGAATCTTAAATTTAACACTGATGGAATTTTGTTAGAAGTATTAATTCTTTTGTATAAGAGACTATATAGTGGTACTAGGTATTCGTTTAATTTTCACTGATAAATATATTTATTTATTCTTTTTCTATTAAAGTTTGGTGTGTATATTTAAATATTATTATCAATTTTTTATTATAATGTAAATAAATCATTCTCTTTTGTTTTATAAAACATTTAACTCTATTAAAATTAGGTGTAGATTACTGTATTTAATATACCTTTTATAGCTTTTATACATGTATCCATTATTGTAAGAACATTTAAAATATGTTTGTACCGTAACTTTATTTTAAGACGTTAAAATTATGTAATAATATTATAATATATATAATAATAATAGCATGAACAGCGTTAAAATTCATTGTGTATTAATCAAAGCACGCATAATCATGAAATAATTTGAAAACATTATTATTTAAAACAAAATAAATTGTTCGCGAACTTTTAATCAAAAAGTTTACACAAAGTTAAAGTGGATCGCGAAAATAATGCATTTCCGGCAAAGCAAATGAGCAACTCCAGATTTCTGTTGATTGTCTTTTTTACCACCTCGAATCCACTGGGCTTTTCGTGTAAAAATTAATTGTACTGTTTCTGCCTGATTTCACGACAACAGGACCTATCCGTAAATTCGTTTAAAGTCGATGCATTATATTAGTACTGAATTTTATCATTTATGTGATCCCGACGGGTTTGATTTGGCATGACCCTAGCTAGTAAATTACAAAGCTATGTTATAGAAGGTCGTATGATAGTAATTAAAAGGACGTTTTAACTTCTCATTTATTCCATTTAAACGTATAGACCTTCTATTTTTGAACCTCAAATTATTACAGAGTTTATTTAAATTATTTTTGTTTGGATTTTCAATAAAATAATATCACCTTTTAATTTTATTAGAAATGTTTCTAACGCTTAAAATCGAACTATAAGGCAGTAAGAGTAATTATAGTTAACAGGTCTTAATACATTTAGTATATTATAATTACGTAACAATTAATTACACAAATGGCACGGAACCACCTGTAAAATACTTATGTTTGGTATTTCATTTTTTAATTTATATTTTTCTCAAACTTCGTCAATATTATTTATATTAATACACGTGAAAAAAATGGCGCATCGTCCTCATAATATATTGTCAAATTAATATTAATTTTGTCAACTCATATATTTATCTGTGAGTTACGCTATAGGAAGAGTTATTACTGTATACTGACTTAAGCTGGTTTTCGATTATATTTTTTCAGTTATTCACCAGTCACGAGACACGGTTTTAATGAACAATTATACATTTTATATGTCTATATACTAAGTAAGTACACTATTATTTTTGTGTTTTATCTGTGCACAAGCATTGAACAGTAATTTTAGCGATTTCACGATTATAATATTATGTTAGATATATAATATTGACGTTATTAGTTTCTACAATATATAAATGCCTTATATTTAATTTTAATTTAGTTTAAATTTATGGAAAAAAGTAATAGGATGAGATATCTTAATATACCGAGTAAAGTCTCAAGTTGAGGAACTTTGAAAGTGTCATTTCCGTTAAGCACTCGCCAGTCACGAACACGTCAAAAGGATATTAGACTCTAATTTAGCATTTTATACAGTTAGAGTGTTAGCCGTAACGTTCTTTAATATAATATAAATAATGTTTAAATTCTATTAATTTAATGTTTAAAATTATTATGGCATATAGTTTCATACTATAAGCCAATTTTGTCTTACAAAAATTAACATTTGAAGCGTTTTAAGCGATAAAAATATTATTGCCTGTTATATGTTTTATTTATTTTACATTTATTTTTACCACAAAAATGAACGAGTACTAAATATTATATCGCATTTACATTTAATAAATTATTTAAAGGCACCTTACAACGATCGGTGTTCTATATGTTAAATATTTTACGTAAAGCCCAAGACAGAATTAGAGCTTATAATAGCTAAAGGGTTTTTAATTTTAGACATTGATTAATTTACTTGAAGTATACGAGATAATTTAGCGCGGATTAATATTTCAATGCAACAAAAATATTAATAATACTAAAAGATGTAAAAGCACGGGAAAAGAAAAAATGTACATAATATTTAATATATATATATATTATATTTGAAAGATGTTTAATGTTTGCACATCTATTTTTTTAATTTTTAAGTAGGTAACTACTTTCAAGATTTTTAATAAACCATAATTTCGACGATAATTTCTTATACACCAAATATTAACAAAATATAATATACACTCCGTATCAAAATTATATTAATTCTATCTACTATTAATTATATAATAATATGACTCACGTAGATGAATTTACCAAAATCGTATTAATTAACGTTATGTATAAACGATTGATATATATTATATATATAATGTAATAATAATATTAATGTTATTTTAATAGGATTTGAATGAAACTAGATTATAAGTCTTTTTAATAATATGAACCTAGTTAAATTAAAGCTTAAATTATTAAGCTATGTTAAATGTGATTATTTTTAAGCGACAATAGTGTATACAAAACGTTTACACTTTATTGCCTTCTAAAGTTCTAAATTATTATTGTTCGAATAGGTTTAATTGAAAACTAACTCGTGTAATTAAGTAAAGTGTTAAGTGATAGTAAATTTTCACAGTTGAAAAAAAATATATGTTCATTTGTTATTGAATTATTGTAATAATATAATGTATTAAACTGTATTTCTTAATTTTTGAGCTATCATAGTTTTATACTAATAGCTAATGAAAAAAAAATTTAGAATAATAAGAGAGATTTTAAATTTTGATTCGCAGCCTATTGTATTTGTCTTTGAACCTATAATATTAAATAAATATACTCAAAAGTGTACATTAAATTATGTAATTTACCTAATATTATAATATTATAATTCATAATACTAAATTGACAGATGACAACCATTAAAACGTATATATTTCAGAAACATGAAAACCAAGGCACTAAACGACACAGCTTTTTTTATTAATTAAGTAAATTTACATTTTCGTAAAATAATTATTTTTATTATTATATTTATACCTATACATGTTTACATCACAACAATTTTTAAAAACAATAATTGGAAAAATTCCCAAGTATTTTACGTAGACTCTACATTTTATGAAAAATTTAAATACATTTATCTGTATGACTATAATTTCTATTTTGGATTGGAATTAGATAGTAATTGTGTAATTTATTTAGGTGATATAAAGTTACAATAGTTTTATGTAACTAAATTTAGCTATTTTACAACACCGGTTGTAAGTTTATTAAGTTTAATATTGTTACCTATTATTAAATTTGGTATCTCACTTCGTCCTAAAGGTTAAAATAATATTTGTAGTTTATTATGTTATGATATAGCTTCAAGTAAATTGAAATCAGATAGTAACAACAGTGGTATAACCTAAAGGTATAGGTATCTTGTGTATTGGTTTCGGCGGTAGTGATGGTGGTTTGGTGCGGTACATGTAAGCCTACAACCACCGTTTTGAACAGTAACACGCAATAATCATTGTATGGGCATATTTCTATTTATATCTAAACAAAATTACCTAATACAGTAAGTTAATTTATTATTAATATTTTTATTATTAGTGTTATTTTATTTAATTTTTGTATATTTAATAGTTCTTCAGTTATATAATAAAACCTCTCTGTTTTTTGTCACTACGTTTTTTGTCGGCGAAGAAAATTTAACGTAGAAGTAAGTATATTGAACGATCGAATACATACATAATAATATTATTGTTTACAACACTACCGGTGTACTTATATTGCGTGCAGCTTTAGAACGAGATAATTTCATTAATTTGTTTTGTTTACATGGTAGCTTAAAAATTACGACACGCTCGTGCTTATGCGATTTTAGTTTTTTTTTTTTACGTAATTGATAAATTTTTTTCAAATTTTAAGTTTAATATTAGTTTTATTAATATGATGAGTAGCTAATAGCTATAACATAACATGGTTTCTAACACCCAATGAGCGTCTAATATACTACGCTGTGCATATGTTTATACATTATTTTTAACGGGATATCAATAATTCGCGGTACACTTTCCGTCCGGGTTTGGATCTCACCTCGGAGTGGGAGGAAAGTAGTCCCTTGGGGTATGACAGAATTTATAAGAATACAAGAAAAAATATTGAAATATACAACAGTTGAAAACAACTTACTGATACTACTTAAGAATGTAACTTTATTCGTATCCCGGGGATTTGGAAAAGAACAATATTTTAAAAATACTTCTTCTTGTATTTCTTAATACTCTACTATAATGAAGTTCATATATTCTGTCAAATACATAAACAAAATTAAGAGGAAAACGATTTGAATTTATTGAAAATATTATTTTTTTCTGTCCGGTTAGATATCAAAAATTCTCAATCGTGGTTCAGTCCAGGGATCGGAACCTTAATGATTTTTACGTTTCCGGTATAAGGAACCTTCCTATATGAACTATTATTTCGGTTTCGGTTCTTTTTCGGTTTCTTTTTGGTTTTTAAAAAATTAAAAATACGTTTCCTGTTTAGATTTTATTTTTCTGTGATAAAAATTTTGTTGTGTTTTAAATTTTAAAAAATATTATAAAATATTAGTAGTTTCAATTAGCATCAGTTATGGCAGGACTATAACAATTTTCAACCAGATATCATACCAATTTGTTCAGGACAAAGAAGAGAACTTACTAAGTAAAAAAATTACAGATCACTATTACTTAATGTACATAATCCTATTTAAATTAACCCTTTTTGTTTTATTTTTAATTTTTATACCTAAGTTGTACTTTGATTGTTATGTATTATTTATACTAATTACCATTTATTATATCAGTATTCGGTATTTTAAATTTTAAAATATCACCAAATTTTATTTATTATTGTCACATACTATATTTATACTTTACTATTTAATCTATTACAAAACCGAAATTAATCGTCAAAAACTTTTATAAAAAAAATAACTGTTTCGGTAAGGTTCCGGTTTTTAAATTAATTTAAATTAGGTTTTTGGTGAGACTTCCAATATTCAAAGGGTTCCGATTCTAAAATTGGTTCTTTTTGATGCGGTTCCAGTCCCTGGTTTAATCAAACGTGTGACTTTATGCATATTATATTATTGTGAATTTAGTGAATGACCTCAGGTATTACAATAATACATTAGTGGTGCAATATATATTATGCACTGTATTTTATATTTTAAATAATATGAGCGTTGCATAATAAGTATCGTTAAAAATATGTTAATGTTTATGTTGTTTCGTTGTTATCTAAAGAAAAAAATTTTCGGTTCCTAACCTAACCTAACCATTTAAGTTTTTCTTAGAGTAGGGAAAAATGTTTATCAGGCCAATATTAATTTGGTTAAACTAATAGGTATATTACAAAGCCGCTCGCTACGCTCAAACAACTTTGAACAAAACAAAAAAACTTAAAGATATAAAAAAGTTACAACACAAATATTGTAATTTATAAACCTTTACCTATCTATATTCCTGACAGTTAGTTCAGTAAGTATTACGTAAAAAAAATGATAATTTAACAGATTTACTAGCAGAAATGTTTTGTTAAAATCAAACCATTAATTTGAATGATAACGATAACATTTACTATAGACTATTAACTATCAATTTTAATCATTAATCGTATAATAAAAATGTAATGCATTTACTCATGAAATAAATTAATAGTTAATATATTAAGGAATATTTAGTGTAAAAATGATAGCAAAATTGTAAATAAAATATGTATGTTACAATATAAATTGTATTATTATAACATAATTCAAATAATGTAATTAATAAATTAAGTATAATACGTTAATCGTGATAGTAATAAACACGAAAAACAGCCATAAAATGTCGATTTTATAATATTCTTTGCTATGGTCTTGTATAATATTATTATGGTATATAAAATCACCAAAGATTTAAAATGATATGTGCTGGGCCACATTTCTAGCAATTTTAAAATTTGTTGAAATTAACAATTATTCCATATCAAAAATCTTTAAAATCTCATGTAAATAAAACATCCCCCTCTGACCCCTCAAAATGACATCATCGGCAAACGAATGCAGTACAGCCAGTGCAGGTAACATTATTGTTAATTACGGGGTAAAACGATCGATATCCACGGCTATATCACGAACGATAGAAAGGCGTTTGTGTTGTCGGTAAAAATGAAAACAATCCGTTTTCATTATATGCGCTTTACAGCCGTCGGTAGGATTCGGCAACAACATACTCCAGATACCTAAAGATACGTACATATGAATTTTGTATTTGAGTTAAAAATAAAGATAAGCTTGTTTCCGGGGATCTGTTAAACTCGACCCTAATACGGATTTAGGTAGGACATTTCTCACGGTGGTATAAAAAATGTATAAGACACGCGCGTCACGCAGTGAGAAAAACAATACAATATAAAAAATCTGTATTCCGTAAAAAAAATACTTTAGGATCTTGATTTCCTGGTAGATTGAACCGTGATGTGCATGGGAAGGGGTGTCGATTTCAGACTGCCTTTTTAATATAATGAAAAATAAAAACACAATATTTTTACATTACTTGCGTCACATTGACTATATCTATCCAGCTATCGTTTCCTGGTTGATGACACGTTTGGTGTCTGGCCGTGGCGAGTGGCTGGGGATTACGTAGTAGAGAGTCTTACCTCACAACTCCGTTGAGTTAGTTGAATTATGTTATATTTCAAGTATAGACTTTATTTAAAATTTAGCTAATAATATCGTTTTATTTCCGCAAATACACTTCTACATAAACGTACACGTCGTACACGTATTCAGAACCAAAATAACGGGATTTTGAAATTTGAAATTTTTAAAAAACTATAAAGAACTATATATTAACTAATAATAATTGTGTATTTTATAGTTTTTTCAGCTATTATTTTGGTATATGCGACAACGCATAAACGTTCTCTATTTGACGGAATTAGCACTATTACGTTGGGAAAAGAAGTTTTGTTAAAAAATATCACGATATTATTTCATAGTCATTCAAAAAAAAAAAAAAAAAAGCTGTAGAAACCCATTGGTTTTCTTTGAATAATAGTTTTTAACAAATGTTATATAAATAAGCAGTATAGAATTATTGATAAAGTCGTATTTTCTTTTAACCATTATCGTATACATAATATTGCTGCAGTATTGATACAATAAAATATAAACAGCATATTTTAAATAAGTCATTTTAAAAGAAATCTGTTCTAAGTATTATTTTTGTTTAAAAAAAAAATATAAAATAATAAGTTTTTCATTATATAAGCCATATATTATAAACATGTCGTTCTCAAAGCTTATCAAAATAATATAACACATAATGTTTGATATTCTAAGTATATAAACAAGTGAATTATTATTTCCAAGTTTAAGGTTGAAATTTGCATATATTCATCAAAAGCTTACTGTAATGCATAGTTAATTAGAAGAGTATATAGAATTTTATCAACATTTAAAATAGAATGTCTTCGTTTGTACATCTTATATTTTAATTACTATGTATATTTTAAACAAGTTTGATTACTTCAAAATATAAAATTATCACAATAGACGGCGGGTATAATACATTATAGCGTATAGGAAAAATGGACGTAGCTAAATGGAAATGGGTACAATTGGACGTATAAAAATTAAAAAAAAATTAATCATAATAATCAATAGATAAATATTGAAATAATAAAATATACTAAGAACAATTATACTATAATTAAACTTCTATAAATATAATTATATATAAATTCCTTTTTTTAAATTTTATTCAAATCGTTAGTATACCTATTATAATAAAAAAATATTTGGATTGTTTTAGATTTGATTTTTACTTTTTTTTAATTTTTATAATTTTTTTTTTAAATGTCCTATAGTTCCCACTTCCAAATAGCTACGCCAATTTTGCCTATATCATATTTAAATGCCATGTTTTTTTTAAAGTAATTTCCATAAACTTTCAAATGTATTAATTAGTTTTTTTAACTTAAAATATTAAATTATTTATTTGTAATTATTATTTTGGAACATCGCGAATAGGTGTTTTATAATAGTAAAAAATTCACTGAGATAACAACAAACATTAATTATATGTTTTCACAGTAAATAAAAAAAGAAAGATTATCTTAATATTTGATTTTTTTTTTATTCCATTAATAGGCGTGTTTTTACTTTTCTAAAGAGTATTCAAATAATAGAATCAAGTTTTCGACGAGTAATCAAGGAAACACGTGTAATATTGCTAAGTGTTAAGTGTTAAGTGACTTTAAACGAGAAAAAACCTTTAAGATTTGCTTATTCTAAAAGTGCACAGGTATTCATTTTAATGACTTGAAATTATCTGATTATTGAATTCTCTCGATATTTTTATAAATTTTCAAGAACTTTATGTTTAAATTATATTATTTTCTCAGTATTTATTTTGTTTATTTTAATTTTTCAAATACTTGTAGTAACACAAAATAATTTTGTAAATATTTATAAAAATGTACACACATTTATACACATAAATATTTTGTTATTCTTGAAGTTTATGATATCGTTTTTATATTTTACTCTTGGTATAACAAAATAAAATGATTAACATCCAAGTATTTTAATTTAATATTGATTTTTTAAATATAGGTAAATACTGAAAGAACATACTTTTGAGTATAAATATTGATATACCTGATCATGGAAAAAATCTAGAATCATGTATTTTTTTTTATAGAGTAATAAAAATCATGCTTTATGAATTTATAGATGGAAAGAAAATATCTACTTGTCGTTTACAATTTGATAAATAAAATAAATTATAATTATTTATTAATAATAAATTTAATATTCCTATTTAGTAATTTGAAAAAACAGGTTAAAATCAAATAATTAAACAATATATGGAATATAATGCTATTACAAAAAACATAATATTAACTAAATTAAATTAGAAGCACTGTGAGTATATATATATATAAATTATACACGTAGTAATTTGATAATACAAATTATAAACAACAAAAAATATTACTAAAAGGTTAATTTGTAATTAATTGTCATTAGTCTATATATTTTTCATAACTGCATTACATTAGTTCAGTCATAACCCTTCCAAGCTGACATTGGATAATGTACATTATCGTACTATATTACTGTATTATTAAACGATATTGTATATTAAATATTATCATAACAAACAGAATTCAGAATTGTTCATATAATTTATACTAAATCATTTTTTCCCTCAAAACTTGGTATATAACTACCATATCAATTTACTGCATTTCTATCAACCAATTGTGTATTTTAAACTGTTTTAAGTAATAATAAAAAAATATATTTTATACCATTTAAAAAAAGGTCGTTCAACTCACAAAATATGACTTTTTCACCGACTAAGTCACCTGTATACATTATTTATTAAATTGAAATACTCATTGGTATTCATAGTAATAATGACATATGGCCAATGGTCATACCTACACGCAACACTACAAAGCGTAGTTTATACATACGGGTATACTTCGTAGGGTAACTGTAAACGATAAAAGAAAAATGTTTAATCAAAACTATTTAATTTACCATGGCGAAACTGAAAGTTTTCCTTTACCCATTACGCTTTCAGCAAACACGAACAATATGTACAAGACAATAATAATAATAATAATAATAATAATAATAATAATAATAATACATTTTAACTATTAACGGGGATGAAGTACCTTATTTTTTTATTATCAGATGAATAAAAAAGCATAATTAAGTAAATAAATTAATCAAATAATTTATGGTGACCATGCATCGAATAAAACATGTAAATGTATGTAAACATGTACACACGCTTTTGTTTTTCTCAAATTAAATGGCTTAAGGATCAAAAATCTAGCGAAACTGGAAAATAAAGACGTAGGTATGAATCCTGAGTGGAGAGAAGAGAGACATTATACCGAAGTGAGCGAGGGAAGGCGAGAGAGTTAGATAGACAACAGCTGTTTATAGCAACAACAACAATAATAATTATTATATTAATTATCAACGACGCGTTAATTGAAGCGCGATCGGTAGTGGCAGGTGCTCACACGCACAAACGCGTAGTATTTCTACAGAATTACGACTTTGTTGCTATAGCATCTCTTCTCTCTCTCTCTCTTACTCTCTTACTCTATCTCGCTCTACCTGCATTTCTGGGCGGTGTTCTGGTCATCGGGTGAAACAATACTGAAGTGGCGTCGGTGTTGGAAACGAAAACCTAACTAGAAGCTGTCTGACGAGCTCGATTTGTTATGTATACACGATGCCCTTCCCCCCGAGCATATAATATATTATTATTTGCATAGAATACGTGCGCCATGCATTTATACAGAACGATTGACTTAACATGATGCATTGCATCGTTGCAGTCCAGCTACCAGCCAGTACGTAATGTAAAATAATATTTAGCAGAGCACTTTGTACGCACAGGTGCACTTTATCATATCATTACACCAGTATTTCACATACTTTCACGTTTAAACGCTAATGTATGGTGTCATGGCAACACACAGGGCATTAGTACGTCTATTAAACTGTAACGTCTGTAACTTAGGTGTATATAATATTGTAATATACATATCACTCATCGGTCGTGTTGGTGGTGGTGGTGGTGGTGGTGGTGGTGGTGGTGGTGGTTGAAGAGTAAAGTTGTACCCTTACGAGTACTATACGGAGGTCGTAGCCCTTGTGCACGGCGTGGCGGGGTCATCTGCGATCGTTCTTTGATAAAAACCCTATATCCGAAATAAAATCCCACGTGCATAATAATATATACATAGCTGTGTACGGTTGGGCGTAAATAAAACACGCGTTTTAGTTTACCGTAATATATATGTAATCAAATAACACACACACGTTGAAGTACGAACCGTTGTGGATATCGATCCTCACATAATAATATTGCACCGTGTATGAGTAGTACTGTATTATGTAATATATTATTATTATACTATGATATGAAATTTCTCAATGAGTATAATCATAACATCAACTCTGACAGTTCAATTACAATTATATGCTAAGGGGAAGCGCATACACTATTATACTATATTATATAATATTATTATGTATTATTGCTACATTAATACATAATATACATATACCTATTATATTTTATGTACTGCATGTCAACAAACGTATAAACATATTTCCAAGACGCTACTACACGTAAAGTACCTGCACAAAACAACGTGTATATACATTATACAGGGCGAATGTGTGATTTACTAGCCATGTGCACTCCGATTTTTTTTAAACGATATCTGATAAGAAACTTATAAAGGAAAGGGTGACTCTTACTTTAAAAAAAATGGTATTTAATAAAATCAGGTACATAAATTAAATTTTAATAACGAATTGCGTAATGATGTTAAGTATAAAATGCGACGTATAATTATTAATTATGCATGGTGACGATATAGTTAAAAATTTAAGAATATTATTATCGGGTGGTAGTGAGTATAGAACAGCATCATTGGCGCGAACGTTTGATTTGATAGTGTACACGTTTACAAGAAACTCAATGAAAAAATGCCATAAGAATTTAATACCCGAAAAGCATATGGTATAAAACGCGATATTAAAACTGAATAGCGGCCACCGCATTAGCGAGGGCTCATCCTTTTTATACATTAATATCAAGCCCTCTGTTTTACACTAGCCGCGTTATTATTAATACGTATTTTATTGAAAATAGTTTTGAAATATTATTACATTCCATTTTATTTTATTTTTTTTCGTCTCGTATGCAATATAATATTATTAGTTACATTTTTGTTTATGAAACATGTCGTATTTTTCATCTTATATAATATTTTATAATTATATTATTTGTTTGCTTTAAACCGGTGGTAGGAAGTATCTAACACATGCAAAAAAAAAATGATAATTTTTCATGGTTAATTATTATGTATATTATATTATAGATATGTA
Source organism: Schizaphis graminum (assembly GCA_020882235.1). Lineage (NCBI taxonomy): Eukaryota > Metazoa > Arthropoda > Insecta > Hemiptera > Aphididae > Schizaphis > Schizaphis graminum. The sequence goes on from CM037032.1 coordinate 67,229,334, forward strand.
CTACCTGCGGGTTTAAAATATACATGACAGTTTTTATGTATATTTACTGACTTTTTAAAACATCCAACAAATTTATTATATCCAAACAATTATTATAATTTTAAGGGAATTTCACCCTAAAATTTCTTAGATATAAATATAATATGAGTAAGTTAATTTAAACTGTTACCATTGAAGCTTTTGCCAGTGTTTTTGGCATAAAATCCATATATTATATGTATGTAAAGTTAAAATTATACAAAACCTACAACTTCATTATAATTTCAAAGTGATTGGAAGATGTGAGGTGAAAGGTAAACAAAGATAATATGCTGTTACATCAGACTTTAGGGTTGGTAAACCAGTAAATACGTAATACTCTGTCTTTGTTGTTCAATATTGCTGGAAGTCTAATCATCGACTGTTAAGAAATACCATGATATTCAAAAGTTAAACACAATAATTTGAATAGGTATATCAATTTAAATAAAAAGTGGGTAAGTGAGTATCGCTCTGCTGTACATTAGGGGGTGGGGTCGACCTCGGACTAGGGTAGGTTAAATTTGAATGCAATGATAGGTATCATTGTATACGAAAAACGATTCTGAACGGAGATGATTTGTCAGTCTGGGATATATTAAATTTAAATATTGTCGTACATTCTATTCTGAAAAAAATTCACAAATTCAAACACTTAAGTAAAAGCTTCAAGATCTTATGTATGCTAATTTTTTAAAAATAACAAAAATCGAAAATTATTTATTAGTAAAACGTAATTTTACACGCGTATTTTTGATTTCAAATTAAAATTAAAACTTTAAACACACGTAACATTTTTTAAATTGAACAATCCTCAAAGTTTTTTAGAATTGTTCTAACCTTAACTTATGGACAGCATAGTATTAAATTTTCAATTCTTAGCTTTTGATAGAAAAATATTTATAAATTTTTAACTACCAAATAGTGAAAATATTCATGATTTTGACGAATTTTTGTGAATATTTGAACTTCAAATGCTAATAAAAAAAAATTGTGCCTATGTATTTTTATAATTTTTGAATCAGAGTTAGAACAAGTTATGTGGACCCTTCAATTAAATTTTCAAGTAATTTGTCCCAGCTAAATTTTTTTTATCAACATTTATAAAAAAAAAATAAAAAAAAATTGAAAATTTTAATTGTCTATAAATAGCTCAAAAAAAGTCAAAATGTTTTGAAAATCAAATCACGTAAAGAAAATGGCAATCTAAATAACTGGTAAAATTTTCAATTATTTACGACTTATACTGTTTGAATAACAACAAATATCAAAAATCGTTTGAGGCTAAACCGTTATTTAACGCGGTTTTGTAAAAATTTAAATGTCAAACACTCATAAAAAATTTTTGTCTGAATCCGGTAGAGTTTTTTTTACAGATAATTGAAGAAAAATGTATGGAGAACTTTGTATCAAATTTTCAAAACTTAGTTATAAAAGAAAAAAATTTTACGATTTTTCAACCACAAAATTACTTGCAAATTTTCGCAATTTTGACATATTTCGTATAAATTCGAACTTTAAGCACTTATAAAAAAAAATTGTGACTAACGATTTCGGATTTTTTTTTATCACTTTAAAAACAACTCATAAGAAACCTTGTATTAAATTTTCAAGATTTTCTGGCCGGCCAAAAAATTTTTATCGTTATTTTAAAAAAAAATACTAAAAAAAATTAAAAACTTCAATTGTCTATAAATAGCTCAAAAAAAGTCTAAATTCTTTGAAAATTTAACTGTGTATGGAGAACGCTAATATAAACATTTGGTGAAAATTTCAAGTATTTACATCTATTAGTTTTTGAGTTATAGCAAAATAAAAAATTTGATTTGGTCGAAAACAGGTTTTGCGTAAAAAATCCCGTTTTTCCGTCATTTTTTTAAGGTTTTTCCCGACTCATTTAAAAAATATTGAAAAATTTTAACTTTTGACCCCCCAAAGTACCAACTAGATCCGATTTCCTTTTCAAAGAGGGGCTGAAGTTGAAAATCGAAGCATTTTTACTGCCCCAAATGTTGTCGACAGACACAAAAACAAAAAAAAAAAAAAAAAAAAAAAAAAAACACACATCATTGTAAAATCAATACATTCATCACTCCGTTCAGAATCTAAAATATTGATACAGTAAATTAATTTTATAACATTTACTAGAGGTTTTTGATCTCTTACAATATTTTATTAGAGTAATGATTTTTTTTACTATATAAGTTAATACAGGTTACATTATAATTATGTGTATTATCATCTTTTAATTAAATTAAATTTATTTTAAAGTTCATAATTATGTGACCCTGCAATTAAAATTAGCGATTATCGTTCACTGACCTTATTCTAAAATGAGGTCCTCTAACGTAATAGTACGGTAGTGATAACGACCTAGTATTTCGAATAATTATTTATCTTTAATGCATTAAAATCCAAATTGTTACTTTCAAATTTAAACATAAGTGCAGAACATTGGTGGAAACGATCTCAAATATCTCAATCACTTCATTTCAGTTCAATTAACACAGGTAATTTTAGCAATCGAACAAGTCACCATTATGCCAAGAAGACAAATATATTGAATACTATTGATAATCGACATAAACTAAACATATTAAAATTAGATCGTCCATCAAAGGCAGACTTCAAATGAACATATTATATGCATTATATGCGTTAAGTTTATAAAGTCAACTTATATTGTTATACAACATAACTTATTCAACTAATTATTATTATAAGTAACTGTTTATTACGCTATTAGTAAATAATATTGTTATTACAAACTTATATACATATTATATATACTAGCTGTCTCGATCTGGCGTTGACCGTGTATTAGTTTGGCTTGTGGCACTTTCATAGGCCGTGAGTATTTAATTTAAATATACATTATCCGACAGAATTTATTGTCCTATTCTCATATTAAATTACACGCCTATCTTTGGAAAATACTGATTTATTATTGGGTAAAATTAAATCACTGTAGTCACATGAATTAAAACAAACTACCGTGGTCACACTGATTTCAGTTACGTGTCGCCTTGGTTTTTGTTTACATGTCTACATGTTTTAGAATAGACACACAACCAACTGTTCGGATTATTGTATTCTGTAGTATAAAAAATGAAACCATAGGTGTAAATATTGATAACCTAATCATATAAATTCATATTAATTAATTAAAAATTAAAAATATTTTGTATCAAATTAAATTGTGAATCCAAACCTTTCTCAAATTAACTTAACCATGCACACACAATTTCCTAAAAATCTATTCATACGTTTAGTAGGAGTTTGAATACTTACACATGAATAGAAGAAATATTTATATATAAAAATAGATACTATATAGAAGTTTAATTTTAAGAAAAAATTAGTTTATTAAATACTTATAATGTACTAATATATATTTTTTTATGAAATTCTATGAAATATATTTTACACATTTTGCCCATGAATCGTATAAGGTGTTCAAAATTAAGTCTTTACATAAATAATATAATATTGAATCAATTATTATAATTATCATGTTATGTGACACTTTTACAATATTACAATATTATGTGTCATCAATAAAAATCATATATTATGTAAAACACTGTATTTTTCTATTTTTATTTAGTTATTCTTAGTTATATATTAAATACTCTAGGTTAATAATCTGTGATGTTGAAGCCTTTATTAAAAAAAAACTACATATAATTATTATCATTAATCTAAAAAAAAATCTATATAATATATGTCACAGCCATTCGTTTATTTTCATATACTAATAAATAAATGATGAACAATGAAGTTTAAGTCTGGGAAATATAATTTACGTATCAATGCATTTTAGTGAAATAATGCAGGGAAATTGAATACACTAATAGGTTAAGCTGCAGATAATTTTAGTTCTAATAATAATATAATATAATATTATATTATAACGATGTGGTTAGGTTACCTTTTAAAAGATAAAAAAACCATAAACATTTATTTATAGGTACTTAAATATTTTTAAATATAAATCCTAATAAAATATTAAAATATTTATGAGTTCTGCTAATATGAATTTATGTTAAGAGGACGCCATACCCGCATGTGTTGTCTCTGTCTTACAAGTACGTAACATAGCAAATTTACGCTAAGCAGATCACGTTTAGCTCCGTCAATTTAAAAATTAGAGTGAATCGACCTATTATGAAACTTGATGGTAAGATAATTATCTGTGTTTGTATGTTGGTTTTTTACAATTATTAAATTTTTAAGTGAGTTATGAGCATTTTTAATTTACGCTATGTTATATACGCATAACTTGTTAAAAAATTGAACTATCGTAAAAAACCAACATACAAACACAGATAATTTTCTTACCATCAAGTTTCGTAATAGGTCGATTCACTCTAATTTTTAAATTGACGGAGCTAAACGTGATCTGCTAAGCGTAAATTTGCTATGTTACGTACTTGTAAGACAGAGACAACACATGCGGGTATGGCGTCCTCTTAAATATAAAAAAAAAACATAATAAAACATGACTTTCTGGAAAGTATAAAATCTATAAATATTTTTAACTCATAAATCACCAATGTTACAAGTATGGGAGTTTACGTATAAGATTATATAATTATTAAAAATAATTTGTGTTAAAAAAATAAATTTAGATTTTACAACTATTATGAATTGATAAAAAATTTGCATTTTCCAAAATGTATACAGTCCATAATTAGTTTATATATTTATAAATACGGGTTAAATATACAATGTTGTTTCCATTTGGTTTTTAACTAATACTAACGTATAAAATATTATAGTTGAAATAAAGAAATAAGTTTCACGTTCATCATTAAAATAATATATTATCAGATTTAATATATCGTGTGTATATATTAAATTATATAATACTATCCATAAAATTCATAGCGACATAGTGTGTATATTCTAAACGCAAAAATATTTGAACCCGTATTATATGAGCACGGTATGTAAGCACGTAATGTATGGGGTTCGGTAATAATAGGTTTCTTTGGAGACACGACTTTCGCAACGGCTATAATGGTGTATACTATATTACTATACGATGAAAATATCAAAAATGTAAAAAAAAAATTTAACTAAAATAATAAAAAAGTTAATACAAGTACAGCCATCGTATTACGACTGTTAATAATAATGATGATAATTCGTCTCGTCGCGATAGGGTTCATCGTATAAAGTCATTTGAATACTCTAACGAATCGGACAATACAGATTACTGGTCTCCCGTGGCGGTATAAGGCCAATAACGCGCATAACGTTATTATACGCTTACAATAACATTACCTACCTGTACGTATTATACAGTTATCAAAACAGCAGTATAATAAGGTCTCCACGGTACCGTTTGTAATAACGCTGACTCCAGAAAGTCGGTTTTTCTGACGGGGAACAACTTTGGTCGGCGACGCGCAGGGTTAATGTCGTGGTTTGGAAACAAATGCGAATTCGCACGCGCGACAGAGGTTATGTAGTAGTAATAATAATAATAATAATAATAAAATATGTTTGTATGAGACCGCTGGCCAGTAACTGGGTTCACTCATATTATATCGTTAAAAAACAACAGTTTACTCGTATCACGCGCTTTGTCTAAAAAGTCGTTTTTGGAATACCTAAAAAACGTTGGCGAAACGATGGCGAAGGGGATGCAAAAATATCCACTAGCCATCATCATTGTCAACTACATTGTTTTTATCAAAAAAAAAAAAATATTATCATGAAATAAAATGTGAAAAATAAAATAAAAGATGGTAAAAACGAAAATATCGATTACGCGAAAACAAACGCCGAGCCGTTTCACGTTTGGTCATTCCAAAGAAGACGATGTTTTTGCTTTTATGATTATTATATTACCACAGTTGTTAAGTTAATAATAGATACTATTTCCGGCTTTTTTTCTGTTCCTCGTCTCGCTTCTAGACACGCGTGACACGTCGTCAGGTAAGAACAATGGATAATATAATAATTGGCTGTCAATCCCGTCTCAACCGACGCGCACCACTGATAAATATCTACGGGAAAGATGATAATATTTTAGTTATGTGTATTAATTTACCTAAAACTAACTCAACCTAATTCAAATGGGAGACGTTTGGGCGTCGTTTTGGCGATGTTCGCACATTCCACCCACACAAAATAGTATGAGAGTCAGACGAGATCGTTCTAACGTAAAACGCCCACGTTTTCGCTGTAATATAACATTATATTGTACTAGGAAAATAATGATAAAAATATTATATAAGTCACCGAATATAGCGATTTATATAATATTATGAAATGGCAGTTGAAACACGAACATATCGATTGCATAACGGCAATGATACTGAATTGCTCATTCAATGCTCAGTTTTCGTTTGTTTCTTTTTTTTCTTTTGTCTAACGGTCGTTACTGATAAATCTAATAATTAATGGACATAGTTATCGTTTTCTTGTCCCCTTTCTTCAAACGCTTGTAAGGCGATAAGGCATGCGAATAGCGTGACGGTTTACGTCTTTGCAGTAAAGTCCAGGCCAAAAAATGTCGCAGTATAGTATTAAGATACGGTTATTTACATGGGTATTATGTATGTATATATAATAGGATTTATATTAACCTTCGATATCAGCTGTATGTATTTGATGCTACCGAGAGCGAATAAAATGTTTTAAAATAAAAAATGTAACCCCAGTCGTTATGGTACTATACGACTGTAATGTTAAAATGATATAAAAGTAAATCAAATAAGTATAGGAAGAAAAAAAGTACAATGGCCAAGAAAATACGCAAATATTGATTGAACGACAGAAAATAAGCAACTAAATCGACTATCTGATGAGCCACGCCGGGTCATTTCAAGACTTCGCATTTTTTTTTATTATTATAGCTATTATATCAGCCGTATTATTCGGGTTTCCGTGTTGTTCTCCTTTCTTCTGCGCATCAACCATGAATATACCATTGCGAATAATATGTGGGCGTGCTTTTGATCGTTAACGTTAGTGATGTACACCATACAAAGAAAGACAGCCTGATAGAATTTATTCAAATAGATCGAACAAGGAATCATACAATTATTATTGACGGTCAATACTGGAATCAACGATATTTTATGACGTCAAGACGTGTCTGTGTTACAATCCGTGACCGGAAAAAATAACGTTAATATAACAAAGAAAATCGTCATCACGATTTAGTATTATAGCATAAATAGTTAGATAAATTATAACTTTATTCGATTATTAATTAATTTTTTTATGAATTATGTAGAAAAAAAAATATATAATAATATTGTCTCAATACTTTTATCGATTGCGATGTTGCTGCTAAATTGCCTACTCGACGCGCCGCGTTACAGCGATCCGAATGAATACGTTCTCACGATTTGGCTTAGGTAATATATTATTATCCTATAATCTATATTATTTATTATAATAATCCGTTCGAGACATCGCAGTATAATATATTATTAGTAAAATTATTTCCAATTATGTGTCATTGATGGTAAATTGTTTACGCAAGATTCCCGGACGGTGCAAGCGATAGGTGTACTAACAGAGGAGTTGTGAACCCTCGAGGTCTCCGAGTCTTAAGTGTAAATAATGTTGCGATAATGGACGGATATTTGACTGAGGCACCGAGGTAGAACGAGGGGTAGAAGAGTATGTAGTGGTAGATCGTATACTTTTATAAATTACTGTTATGTTACTGTTATGCACACAGTAGCTGTGTTTCAAACAGAATTGTACGTTGGCGTAGGTTAACGACGGAAAAATCGACACTAAATAATAACTTACAATACATAGTTTGGATGGCGTATTTTAATCGGTGGCCTTTGATATTATACTCTATAATCAAAAAATAATATTCAATGTTTTTGATTATAATATTTTTAAAATACTATGATATAAACTATTTATTATTTATGTAAATATTAAATACAAATCTTAATTTTAAAAAAATATAAAGATGGGAGAGTGAATTTTGTTTGTGCTTATAGGCGATCGAATCTTAAATAAAGCATAGCTTGAAGTAAAACAAAACTTGCTGATAACGATATAATATTAAAAGCAATAGTAGAAAACTTATCTCCAGTTTTTGCGAGCCATCACGTCGATTAGCAATCGTGTCGTCGCGACGTCAGATGTTAAATACGTTATTCAACGTATTTTTCTATTTCTCCGGCATTACCGTCCAATGGATAACGTTTTTTTTTCACACACTTTGACTATCGTCCACGTGGACTTATACATATATATTATTATAATACATAATATCATGTACAAGTATATAAAATGTATTGATATGCGCACTCAAACGGTTTGTTTATTCAGTCGTGCTGCACACCCGGAGAGACAGCATTTCACGGTCGTATTGTACTCGTGGGGTGGCTTTCTGAGATTTCCGCTAGCGAATCTTATCCTCGGGGACCACTCTTCGTTGACATGACCACCACTATAGCCTATCTGTTCTTTTCCAATTCCCCACTCAGTCAGTCATACGAAGTAGCTATTTATATATTTAATAAAATATTATAAAATCGTTATTATATTATTAACGTTTCTATGTTCTATATCTTGTCTAAGTGTTTTCAATCTCTTTTGTTTTTCGATGGCAATCTACGCTGAGTATATTACTTAAAGCCTTGTATACCACCACCGTATCGATAAAATGTATGTTCGCTTCTAACACATCGTTATAATATTATTTTTTTACTGTAATTTTACTATTTTATAGCATCCAAGTGTATTTTCTAGTAACCCTAGACTTTTATTTGATAGTTTTTTGTTCAAATTTGCTAAACTTAATTTATCAATACATTTAGTTTCCTCTGTAACTTGAAGGTTATCTTTGTTTTGAAACTTAAGGATCGTTTGTCTTATAATTTTTGAAATGATTCATTACCGAGCTTAAAAATAAATTAATATCTATAAAAATAATATTTCTTGAAGTCTTAAATAATATACTGACAACATTTAGATTAGCAAAGAAAATATTCAACATCAGATTTATAAAATTCGCGTTTTTAAAACCATTTAATATTAATGATAATTTATCCTTTTATGTTATTTACACTAAGGATACGTTATTTTGCATATGATTATATGGGAAATGTCCGCATATTATTATTATATTCAATCATTATTTGACATTTTTTTATTTATTCAAATCTATTTTAAATTTTTAACAATCGTTCCGTCGTCATAAAATACGCTGTTGACATGATTTTTTAAACTTTGACGATGCGATTGTTTGATTCTAACCGAAATTGTCAAAAGGGTCCTATTACTGGATAGTTTCCCTACTAATTATTTCATCGTACTTATCGTCTTGTTTACCTATTTACTTGTTGTAATTTTTTTTCAATATACAGATCTAAAATGTTATTTTTTCTTAGTATATAAATAAAAAAATATACTGTAATGATAAATGGTAATGTATGGAATTAAAATTCTGTACTAAATCATAGTTTATCAATTTATTTATCAACTGATTTAATTTGTTCAATAATAAAACAAATATCATACTATAAATTATAATGATGGTTATAAAAATGTATAATTATATTATTTTAATATTTTTATAAAATTTATATAGATTTTTTTTAATATTCGCTAATTAAAAATCGCAATAAGCTATACCTACTAAACTGTGCAATTAAATTTGATATTACTAATTTGATATTACTAATTTAATATTAAGCACCCGTACAAAGTAACTTATAAATTATGATCGACATTTATGTGAGGTGCATAATATGTTCCTTACAAAATTCCTGCGAAACTTCTAATAATTATGCCTGGATATAAATTTTTCAACTCAAACAATTAAATCCATACTTCGCTGTACTTGCATGTCACTCGAGTAAATTGCTCATTAACCTGAATTGGCTGGAAATGTCAGTAGAGCTGAATTCGCTGAACATAAACACATATAATAGTAGAACCTACCTATATTATATTATTATTCTACGATATTACCGATCCACCTAAAAGGATTGCATCCGAAATTGAGTTTGTCTGCGTAAATTGTCGACTTTTGTGCGTATATCATAAAATAATAATATATACTTGTATGTGAGTGGCAGGCGGGCGACCGGAAGTTATCGAGCAAAGTTTTCGTAGTACGGTGTAAGCATATAATATCGGTAAAACTTTTTATGACATGCGCTTAATTGTGAAAGAAACCCACCTAGTAAACGCTGCTCAGAGTCCATTATCGGGTGGAACTTTGTTACTGTATATTTAATAATAATAATAATACATAGCGTCAGAGCTATAAAAAAAAAAAAAGAAGCGTAATACAGTTGTTTTCATTCAGGGTAATAATTTTACGTTAACATTATGAACTACTATTATATTATGTCCTTTAAGCATAATTAGAAACACAGTATATTATAATTATATAACTTAATCTCTGCGCGTGAAACTCGCAGTCAAGTGTCGTTTTAGCGTACCTATGCGCGTGAAACAACAAGCTTGAAACGACAAACAAAGTCTCGAAATTACTGAATTAGCGATTAATTCAGATATATGTTAGTTATAAGTTATGTTCGTTCTCTAGGGGCGTGTATCAATAATAAATAGCAGCATTAAATCAATACTAAGTCATATCGTTCACACAAGGAAAAATAATTACGACCCGTAGGTGTTCCTTGTACATTTTATAACACTCAGTTTTCGGTATCTAAAACCACATATGTATTTTCGACTGTTGTACCATTCCGTTTGAGGGGGGAATAATTACTAACCATGTATTTGTATTTACGGCCTATTACCATTATTTATATTTTGTTTATTTTTGTTTTTCAGACCATATACAATTCTATAGGGTAACTCACGTATGAATTTTGTTTCAGATTCAAGAAAATCAAATATCTTTAATTTTACATGTTACCAATAAGGTTATTAATTATATTTAATTATATTATTATTATATTTAGTAGAAATGTGGTATCTATAATATTATAAATTTCTTTTTTTAAATAATTATAATATTAAATTTAAATACTTGTGATCACAATTTATTACAATGATTACTTTAGTGATTTGGAATTTTAATTTTGAACATATATTTTGATATGAATTCATACATGAATACAAATCTTAACAATATTTGATTTACGTCGTTTTTTAAGCAATCGTTCACCTTTAACTTTTCGTGTTTACATAAAAAAAATTCCAGAATTAAGAAGTAGAGAAACGTAAAATCAATTATTGTAATTTTGTTTGTATTATATATTTCAACTATCGTAATTTTGTTTGTATTATATATTTCAAATGAAACAGAAGGGAAAACAAATGAAAGTTGAGTTAATTTTGACCCAGGTGAATTCAGGTGATAATACAACACAGCCAGTACTGCATAATATTTTATCTACGCCGTACGCGGTTTTACTGCTGAAGTGCGCGTTACGCGACGGTAAACACAGTTACCCGAAACTTACAGCGTCCGCACTCTGTGCGCCGCCGTATGACTTAGTTCATAGGCGAACAGCTGCGAGAGATGTGAAAATGAAACTTCCTCGGAACCGTCGAGTCTATGATATTATATATTGTCGTATAATATTATATCGGCATAATATTTTTGTTGTCGGGTAACTCGCACGTGTACGCCGTAACATTGTAATCCGTTCGACGTTTAATGCATCGCGTACACAGATACACGTACACGAGCACGCGCACAATGAGGAAATCAAACACGCCGCGATGAATAGACGGTCTCCAAAGACAATCAGTCCGCTTTTAGCGAGGTACCACCCCCCCCCCCCCCCCCACACCACACACCTGGAAATGATTCGCCACCCCCGATGCCGCTGCTGCTACCGTTTCCGGGCGTATATCTACTTAATATCGTGTTGCATATTATTATTATTATTATATTATCACCTAGAACGGTATTATACCTGTGCGGTTGTGCAGCGTCGTGCGTGGCGTTCGCACTGCCGGCGAAATGAAAAAACTTCTACGCTTAAATCGTCACCTTCGACATAATATATCCGCCGTGCACGGTTTTGCGACGGTTATGTCTTTTTCGTCGTATTGTTGTATAGAGCATCGTGTATACGCTCGGGTGACACTGCAATGAAATCGGAAAACGTATGGCAAATCGTGCACGATCAGCCGCCATGTGACAACACCTCCACGACGCGCCACGTACTTTAAGAAGACACCACACCCGCACAATGTGTTATTAATTATTATCGCCATCTTATAAACGCGTACAACGTAGGTAGCACATATTTTATGTTCAGCAGTGTCCCTATCATGGCGTGTATAGTAAGATTTAATAAAGCGCATTGACCTATTGTCAAACTTTAAGGCGAGAACATTGGCCGTGTTTTCTCCTGAATTTTTTTTTTTACGGTATTTAATTTTTAATCGAGTTTTATGACGTATTCAAAATATTACTAATAGCATGTTCTTACGCTTAAGTTTCATAATAGGTTAATTCGCTCTGATATTGAATCTTATTGCGCATAACTGGAACTGATAAACATAATATTAACATTATATTATGTAGTATGTTTGTAAGACGGAAGCAACAAAAGTGTGTGTAGTGTCCCCGTATAAAAACGCCCCGAATTGATATAAATTATTGAAAATGTGTTAAATAACAATCCATTAAATAATTTATATTTTACTTGTTCATTCAATTTCGAAGTAATCTGCTAAATAATTGTCATCTAATAATAGATACTTAAAAAAAGTACTTATTGCTTATAATAAAAACCTTTCAATCAAAATATTCTGACTAAAATGCATTAAATATATATTTTAAAACGTGCAAAATGAGTATGGAAATTTAGCAAAAAAAATTACAATTGCGTTTGTTTTTTTAACGTAAAATACATTAAAACAATTTTATTAAAATGACGACCAATATATTTACAATAACGTTAAACAGGCAAAACGTCGTTGTTTTAAATTATTAAATTAATCGATTGTACATTGTTACATTGCATATTCGTCAATTCAATTTTACCGGACCATCTAAAGATTTATAATTAATGTGTATTGTAAGTAATTTGATTTTTTTTTTCTTTTACGCAAAAATAATAAAAATAATATAATAACGTGCTATATATTTCGTGCAATAAAAGCTATTTAGGAAAATAAAATCACCTACGCGTTTATTGCTTTTTCTTTATGATGGTTATTATTTATAATATACTTTATATTTTTAATAATTTAAATAATGGTACCTACATTTAAAATGTGAATTTTGCCAATCTCCTTGTATAATTTTTACTATTTAGTATTTTTTTTATATATTTTTTTATATTTTTTCAGTATTAAATAATAATATAGTGATGTATTTTGACTGGGAAAGTAATTTTAAATTTACTTTTTATCATAATATTTCTATGAACAGAGAAATAATTTGCATACATGATGAAAGATTAGTTGATTTCTTTAGGCCAACATAAAATAATATTTACATAAGGTTATATTTATGTAAACTGATGTTTTTGTGTAGGAAAACATAATGCTTTAAAGACAAAATAGTATGCTGTTTTGTTTCTGCTTAGTAAATTGTTGAGTTCTTGTCATAAAATAATATTATATAATTTTTGTTATATATAATATTATATGTTTTGATTAATATAGTACTTCGAAAATATTATGATACAAAAAAGTACAAAGTACCATTTACCATTTTAAAAAGTACAATTTTAGTACGGAAACTTAAATTATTTATAATATTTCAATTTATTTATTTATTTATTAATTTTAAATGTTTTATTTATTGTTTTTTGTTTAAAATTAATTTATAATTATATATATGTTTGCTGTTAAATGATAATTATTTTCATTTACTAAGTTTTAGCAGTCAATTACTTATTGCTTATTGATAAAAAATTACAGTGTTTAATAATACTTATGAAACTAATTTTATTATATCCATGTAGTTTATAAACGGTGCCAACGTATTGTTACATAAAATATATATGCAAACCGATGTAAGCTTTTTAAAAAAAAAAAAATGTATAGAACGTCGCTACGTGCTGAAAAAAATGTGTGATACAAGCTTACAGATTTTACAAATAGAATAGTAAATTATTTTGTAATGTTATTGGTTTATTATTATTTTTATATTTAGAAATATAAATATAATATCATGGACATGTACTAAAATATTATCATTGAGAATAATCCAATTATAAACAGTCATATGTTATTATTGTGTGATGTTATAAATTACATTTACAATTTTAATTTAAATTAATATCAAACAATTATATTAATGTATATTTTGATACGGATATAGCATGATCCACCGAAATAAAAATTCACCTAAGTTAATGGAATCGAAAACACACATGTACCTAAAACCTAAAATTCAAACAAACCAATTCTTTACAAAATATAATAATTGTATCTTATTGGTTTGATGAAATTTAAAAATTACATTACAGATTTAAAGTGTAAATTATAACAAAATAAATTAAAATTTGTATAGTTTACATAATATTTTAAAATAAAGTTAAAATTGTCTAGGGAAAATTAACTTTGTTCAAACTTACTAAAAATCAACCTATTATAATTGAGGTGTAAAAATTAAAATGAGTCGTATTTACATTGCGTTGTTTTGAGAAGTATTCAAAAAAATAAGTTACATAAATATAAAGACTTCAACGTCGTACAATTTATGTCTGACTTATATGTATTTACTTAAAAAGTTAATTTCTAACAAGCTTTAATAGTACCACAAATACATTTTTATTTTTATTTCCGCTATATTTAGAACGAAAAATATCAATCAACATACATCTCGATGACACGATATTATCTATAACAATGCATACATGGTTATAAAACCAAAATTTAAAACTAAATGCGATCGAAAGAAATAAGAGTCTAGATCTATCCCTTTGGGATTTTATTGTTCACTTCAAATAACAAGAAGATAAAATAATGGAAAATAATAATAAGTTAGAGGCGGTAGAGTTTGTGAAGTTAAACAAATAGTATTTGATTAAATATTTATTCCATAAACACAATTATCAACATTTAGTGTTATTATTCAGTGTCAAATTAATAACTAACTAAAAAAATAAAATTATGTATTTTTTTCTACTTTATTGATTTTTTTGTTCGTTAATGGAATTAAAAGAATAACAAAACACGGAATTATAAATTCCGTTTTTGTTTTTTAAAAAAATATTTAAACTGATTTTAAAAATGGATATTTTTACACGAATAATATTATAAATAAACTTTATCTAAATACTCTATGAAAATTACATGAGTCATTATTATATACCTTATCTATACTATACATATTATAATTTTATACAACTGAACTATATAATTAAATAAATAAATTATCAAATTATAAATATTCTCAACATATAAATATTTCTTATAGATTTATTATAATATCGATCGATTCCACAACGATAGTAAACGTAAGTAGTCTTGATGTTGTGACAAGAAGACAATCTTTTAGTTTTAAGTTGTCTGCAATAACAGTATGGGGTTGCGACAAGATTGCTTAATAATTATGTCGAATACACGGCAGCTCGTTACTTCACCGATCGCACTACGTCACTACGCTCGTTAGTGCATAGATAGCAAACATTTTTATTTTCTACCACTCTACCCGTTTGTATAGTCATTTTATTATCACTTTAGAACGATTTACCGAGACTAAATGAAAACACTAGTTAAAATGTTTATTTTAATCCATTTCTACCTCTCATAGTCGCATTACATCAATTATAACTATATAATATTGGTACAATGGTACGACCAATTAAAATGACAGTTCCATGGATTTGTATGTCATTTTAATCACGATTTAGAGATAAAAATATGAAAATACGTAAAAATGAGAATTTGGCATGAAAACAATTAATTTATATGTATTATTAATGAATTAATATTATTTTTCAAAAGTCTATGTTATTAATAGTAGAATTATGCTATGCCACATGATGGTGTATAGTAATACCTTTCAACAGATGCCTGATGAACATGACCGACATACGACGGCAATAGACTTGCAGCTGCACCGGATTTGGTGACGAGCCGAGAGCTGCGATGGGTGCAGAATGTTTGAAGACGACCGCAATCGCGGTAACATCGGTATTGGCGATGGTGACCAAGACGACAACGACGGCGGTGGCGGTAAAACTAACCGAGACGGATGGCTCATGTCTGAAGCGGCGACGAGTCGAAATTCACGTATTGGTTATAATGGGAGCAAAAGGCGCAGTCTAAAAGCCGATTAAAGGTAAACCGCGAAGGTATACGGCCAAAAAGAAGAAAGTGAAAATCACAAATAAATAATAATAATAATAATAAAAAAAAAAATCAGAAACCGTAAAAAGAAGTTCGTATATAATTTATATATATACATATATATATACAGTATGTATGCGTTTGTGATCACGGGGATTATAATATAAATGTATATATTATATACTTATATATATATATATATTTTTTTTTATTTATTATGTTATAAAATACAGTAACGCGGCGGCGACGGAAGACACTCTGACCGGTGTAAACCGCCGGACGGACTACACTGGTGGTGTGCGCGAACAAACTTCTCCGGTTTGGTCACGAGTTTTCCGGCTGATCAGCTGTTCGGTGGCGGCGGCAGTTATATGTAGGGTTGTTGTTGAACATATAGTGGGAGGCAGGCGCGATTCGCTAGCCGCCGCCGCCGCCGCCGCCGCCGTCTTTACTGTGCATGTCGGCGTGGAAAAGCGGAGGGAATCGATCCACCGCCACACCCGCCGGCCGAACCAACCCGTCATACAGGGTTGATGGATGTTGCGGAAAGGGTGGCGGGATAATGTAGCGCCCCCAGCAGCTCCTCCACTCATATTACCGTATTACCGGCGACCCGTCTTACACGATTTCGTCGAAATTTATTATTCGTATAATAATAATATTTTATTCCTGTGCTCAACACACGCGAGCAAATGTACGCCGTATATATAAACAGAGTCCATCGCCCGGATTTCCGTACGGTAATAATATATAATGCATTTCCGTTCGGTGAGTCCCGCCAACCAGCTCGTAAAATCAACGACAACACTACTATGGGATTTCGTCGACACCGATCTCACAATCGCAATTGCGTTGCACCCCCAAAACCAGTTGGTTCTCTCCAAAAACTATTTTTATTTTTTTGGGGATTTCAATACAAGTTAAATTTTTATAATATCTCAGTAAATAGTTATTTTGATATTTTTGTGTTTTATTTTTTTCTATTTTATGTTTTTGATTCCTATAATTAAATAGTAAATCGGATAGGCTGTATAGTTATTGTAGAATACGAGATATCCTATAATTTTACACTTACCAATTTTTAAAAACAATGAAGAACAAACTTCTTATTTTAAAAAATATATTAACGAACATTTTGATTGTATATACATAATATTTATTTTATACGAAAGATAAATTAAAAACTACCCAAACAATTAATTATAAGAGTATAAAAATGTATGCATGTACACGCCAATTATTATTATTATTATTATGAGTGTACTATGTTCTAATAATGTATGATTGTATATAATATATCTATGTAAGTGGGCTTTTTTCTGAACTTTTATTTGTATACCAATTGATTAAAGCAGATTATTATATACTGATAAATAACTCTGAAATTCGAGAATAAAATGTAAAAACACATAACGTAAATAATGGTATATTTTTACAGCACATAATGTATTATAAATAAATACATTTTTATTTGTTTAATTGAAAATGCACATTATTTGTAAGTTTATTTAATAATTAATGTTATATGTATATATATAAATTAAATACTTATTATATTAATATATTTTATAAAATCATTAATAGACGTAATAATAGTAATTATTTGCAAAAGTTAATAATTCAAATTAATTTGAAAACCGAAGACTAGAAATACAATTGAGTCTGGTATGTCGATATTTCGATTTTTTTTTTAAATATTATGAAGATCAATCATTGAGTTGTATGTATTTTGGACGAGTTAAGAATTTATTCACGTTATATTATTTGTGTTTTGTATAAAAATATTGTTTAATAAATGTTCTAGTCGTATATGGTTAATTACAAAATTAATCCACAACAAATTAAAATTGGATTTAAGTTTTTTACACTTTTATGCATACTTTATATTTGAGTAGAATTTTTTTTGTAATTCGATAAGGCGCTTTATGTATATTTTATAAAAGAAAACACAATAACTGAGTGGATTCGTGGTGCAACTGAAGTACTCTTTTCTTCCGTCAAGATATCTATATTTTAGTATTATACGTGTCATGTTACTGAGTAGTGGATACCCAACTTTGCACGATAGATGAAAAAAACGACAGTAGATTCATGGATAAAACGTAGGTACATGAAAGCATTATTATTTTTAACTGCAGAGATTTTTTGGCGATGGTGTTCTACTAATACTATTCATCACAATATACACATTTTTTTTTTTGTTTCTAGACAATAACAATATGGTAACGTTTGATATTATAGGTATAACGTACATAGTACATATAAGAGTAATATTATAAACGAACAAATCTGAAATTTTTGCGAGTACTTTCCGGATTATTATAGTTGGATCACTAGTTGCCGAGATATTTGGCAAACTCTACTCCTATTATACACATTTATTATTTCATTTCCTCGCCTGCAAGTTGTATTGGACGTTTATTGGTTAAATTATTCAAGACTATAAGATTATAAAAACATTTTGAACTTACAACTAAAATAACCTAAAGTGACATCATTTTTTTTTTCAAAAATATGAATACATTTTTTAATAATATTGTAATATTATATTATATTCTAAAAAAATATTTGTTCTTAATTTAATGTTTCATAATAGGTATATAAAATAAATTAGTATCTAAAAATTAAAAAATTAAGTTTAAAATATAAACATTACAAGTAATATAAATTATTTCGTTTAAAATTTAATCTAGAATACTTTTAAATTAAGTAGTGAATTACAAGTGGGTCTGACTTAAAATTTACCGAATGAAAATATTTACCTAAAAAATATGTTTTAATGTGTCAAAATTTTAAATAAAATTTTTTTTAACATTTATATTATTTATACAATCCATACAATGTTTATTATAATAAGCATAATAGATGGTTACAGAAATACAATTAAACAGAAAAGGGCTTGAGTGGAGAAGCCGCCCACTGGCGACACTCCAAAAAAAAAAATTAAAAAAAAAAAATATCGACCTTTGATAAAATTAGGTATATTAAATATTCTTAAGTTAACAAAACTTAAAAATCTTAAAAATGTGTAAAATACTTTATGACAGAGATCATGCAAAAATGCAAGTATCCTATAACTTTCTAAGCCTGGATATAGGTATACGTGTATAGAGTGATTCATTTAACAGTAAACTCACTATTTTGAAAATAAATAATTAATTTTGTAAATATTTAAATCCGTTTGTTAATCATGGGTAGATTAAATAAATTTTGCAGTTTTGTGCTCTTCCACTCATCTAAAATGTAAAATATGTTTATAACTATTTAGTATATCTATTGATTATCGTTGTATTTATTATATTGTTATTACGCATAATAATTCTTAGGAAAATATTCTGCTTTGGAACTAGTAATTAAAAATGTATATTATAATAATTTAAAAATTAAAAATCTAAAAGTTAATTCTACGAGATTTATCTCGTATTACGACAAATAGTAAACAAAATTATTTTTATTTTCAAAAATGTTGTGCATTGAAATGACAGATGAATATTGTAAAAAAAAGTTACCAAGAGAATGACTGTTAACTGATAAAAGAATCACTTTGTGTATAATATTATATACTCGTACATAGCACATGAAAATATACGCTCTTATAAAGGTTTGTGGGAATTGTACTTAAACGACGTTTTACCTCCGATATATGCTGCACCTTTCATACAACAGCTCTTGCCATGCTCACGGACAGGGTCTAATCCGCTTATTGTGTTTTGCCACACAACCTTCACCAAACGTTTGCATAATACAGTTTACACACATATATACACATATATGTACCTTTACATAATACACCTCTGCCGCTCTGTTTTCCAGGACAACCCTTTTTTGTAAGTTATTCGCAAATAGGTACCTATATCTACACACAGTCGGTCGTCGTTGTTTTGGAATAACTACTTCGTGAGATTACAATAAAATAATGAATTACAATAATATAATGCACCGAAAAATTTTTACTCGGGTTCCGTAGCCATTTGTATATCGAACACTTATATTATAGTGGGGTTTTTCCGTCATAAGTGGCGCAACTAGGAAAACTGTAGGGAGAGGGCAGTTTCATTTTTAATAAAGTAACAATAATTTAAGTTTTTTTTCTATGATCATCCTTATGAACATAATTTTAATAAATTATTGATTAGTAATAGACTAAGACATATTTTATGACATTAAATTATTGTATATTACTACATTATATTATTTTTTTTTTACTTAAGAATATTATTTACAATCTGAAAACATTTTTTTATATAATAAGTAAATTATATAAATGTGTGATATGGATACATAATATGTATTACATATACTTTATAGAAGGCAGTGTTTAGTGTTACCACTTAAAATTTAAAACTATTAAGTAGGTTTTTTGTAAAAATTAAAAAAGTACTTCAATAAATATTGAAAAATTATCTCTTTAAAGTGTCAACACGATAAGAACTCATATTACCAGTTATTTAGATTGCAATTTTCTTTACGTGATTTGATTTTCAAAATATTTTGACTTTTTTTGAGCTATTGATAGACAATTGAAATTTTCAAAATTTTTTTATTTTTTTTTTTATAAATGTTGATAAAAAAATTTAGCTGGGACAAATCACTTGAAAATTTTATTGAAGGGTCCACATAACTTGTTCTAACTCTCATTCAAAAATTATAAAAATACATAGGCACAATTTTTTTTTATTAGCATTTGAAGTTGAAGTTCAAATATTGACAAAAATTCGTCAAATTCATGAATATTTTTCACTATTTGGTAGTTAAAAATTTAGAAATATTTTACTATCAAAAGCTAAGGATTGAAAATTTAATACTATGCTGTCCATAAGTTAAGCTTAGAATAATTATAAAAAAGTTTGAGGATTATTCAATTTAAAAAATTTTACGAGTGTTTAAAGTTTTAATTTTAATTTGAAATCAAAAATACGCGTGTAAAATTATGTTTTACTAATAAATAATTTTCGATTTTTGTTATTTTTAAAAAATTATCAAACGTAAGATCTTGAAGCTTTTACTTAAGTGTTTGAATTTGTGAATTTTTTTCAAAATAGAATATATGACAATATTTAAATATAATATATCCTAGACTGACCAATTATCTCCGTTCAAAATCGTTTTTCGTATACAATGATACCTAGCATTGCATTCAAATTTAACCTACCCTAGTCCGAGGTCTACCCCACCCCCTAATGTACAGCAGAGCGATACTCACTTACCCGCTTTTTTGCATTGCATTGCACCATCGAAATTTTTATTTTTAATTATAACTTAACGCATTGGACCGTATTTAATGAAAATTATTTCATTTATAAAAATATTATAATTTTGAAATTTGTTGTGAAATATGTAATCAAATACGGAAATAGGCTATTGTTGGTTTGGCCGGGCCCATTTAGTCGGTAAATATTGGAGACCCCAGTGATCGACACTTCCACCAACCCTCCCAGCAGTAACACTACTGAACGTCACGTGTCACGCAGCGATATCATGACAGAAAAAAAATATACCTAAATACAAATAATTTTGACATGAATTGACTAACTGCAGTGTACATAATATACTGGACGGACTGTAGCACAGTTAATATTTCACGGATGGTTGTATAAGTTATACCTAATACTATCTAATATTTTACCGTTATTGTTATTACTATTATTGATACATTTACTCGTATTCATCCAACTACAAATCTTATAAAAGCGTGCATAGTTTCTTGTATATTCTAGCTAAGAGACGAAAGTAATGTAAAAAGTTTTTTTGTTATTAAGTAATCTATACATCTTTTTTTTTTAGTAGAATGGGCGTCCAAGAAAACCGTTGTGTTATTTTATATTTATTTTATAATATTTTGTTATGTTATCGTGTAAAATTCAAATACGTCCAGACGTTTTTTCTTCTTCATGTTTTCGGCGATACACGAAAATCGTGTTTTTAGATTTTGAGTGAAGCGAAAAACGCATTTTATTTTGTATGGTAAAATTGCATCTTTTCATATTAACGTGTTTATTAAAATAACGCATAATACTATTATGTCATCGAAAAATGACATATTTCATAAGCCATTATTTTTCAAATATTCCGTTTTACGGATGATTAAACGCGTATAATATAATGCATAATATACAATGTGATATATGTGCAGGATTAGATTTTTCCCCCTTTTTACATGAAACCTCAATTATAAAATATATATATTATACAAAACATGATTTTTTTACCATAAAAATTATTTAGTCAATTTCCTAATTGAACTTAACTTCATATTAATGTATTGTATAATATTATATAAAACGATATAATTGCTGTTATTAAAGATTATTTAAATTAATTCAAAATTTATTTTAATTTTTTTAAATATATTATACTTTTCTAAAATATTTTTTACTTGATACAATAGCCACTATAAATTATTAAAAACAAAATCAGTACGTTTATGAATAATTTTAGGTCAATCGTCGTCTTATACGCAATATTTAAAGAATAAATTTTTTTTTTTTTTTTTTTTTAATTATTTATTTAATTGTTTTAATTGTTTCAATACACAGGGTATTTTTAAGAATAAATTTAAATATGGCAATCAAATAAAAATAATAAATGGATATTATAATAAAAAAATGTTATTCTAGAAGTGTTTTAAATCAAACATCAATTTGATACATTAGTGTGGAGTTTTAGTCTATTCGTACTATTTGAATAATATCAAAAATTATTAAATATGTATTTAAGTTACTAATATAATATTATCAACGATGAAATATATTCCTAAAATAAAATAAATATTGTCTATTGATGTCATCCTCCCTGCTTGTAATTTTAATTTTCTATACAGGTTCGAGAAAATGGAAGAAATATATTTCATGGAAAAATGAACTTCCGAGTGGTGTATTTAAAATTCACTTTAACAAATATTTTCACCTTTTCTGTCACATTATTTAATAATTAAATTCCGACTGCAGTCAACAAATATTTATATAATAAAATATGCCATAACATCATATTTCGTCCGATCACTTGTGAAAAATATTATGATTATTACTTATCTTACAGAAATTAATAATTAATAACTACCTAGTAATTAACAGTATTATGATATAGGTACAATGATATATTATAATATATTAGCTATATTACTATATTATAAGGCCTTTATATTTGAAATTATTTATTTGTTTGCAATAAACCATATAATTATAAAATAAATATTTTATTAAATCTTCCGTAAAAAAAAAATAAATATATGTAATCAAAATGAAAAATATAGTCTTACAAGATATATCAGAATAGACCTTATATACGAGTATAAGTCTATGTATATTAGATACTTAACATTAAAATAAAAATTTCATAATTAAGTGAAAATTGCTTGATTTTACAATGTTGTTAATAAAAATTTGTTATAGCCATCTAAGTAATAAGATTTATTAATGTTTTTTGTAAAATCTCTAATGATTGAGTTTTTTAGTTTTTATGTTTTTCAAAATAATAACAATTAAGTAATATTGACTTAAAAATATTCAAATATATGTGTGTGACTATATGGATAGTGATTAGTGAGCGTTTATCATACTTTTACTAACTAATTTGATCAATAGATAAAATATAATTAATATAGCAAACAAAAGAATTGATGGGTAGTAAAAATAAAAATAATACATTTATATTTCATACCTTTACATTATAGATTGAATAGATAATATTATTATTTATCAAAATCATCAGATTACGTGTATGAACAAAATAACTATTATTATTATTTTTTGTTATGCATATTATAATATAGTCATGATAACATCGACGATGCATGTCATCCAGCGATGAATATTCACTATAAATAGAAAACGACTATAATAGCGATGTCTGGTTATTAATAAAAATAATAAACGTTTATACAAAATATTATTATGTTTGAATACAATAAATTATATAAAAAAGGTATACATTTTCAGATATTATAAAAATATACCCCTCAGTATTTCAAAAGCATTTTAAACTCTCATAGCATTTTATTTCTTAAACTTTAAATGCTTACTTTCTTTAGTCATTACTTATTCATATTCTTCTAAATGGAATTTTATACATTGAAGGTGACTATGCAATTTTCAAATTTATGTGTTTTGATTACTCGGATATTCCAAATATTTTAAATGTTGGATATTTATTATTATCGTTTTAATCAGAAAATATATTTCCATTGTTAATAATGATACACGGGATTTTATTATACTATAATACATATTTTAAAATCGAAATTCATTAATATTGCCTATTGACAGTTCATCAAGTTATACTATTGTTTTAAGAAAAATAAGTTCGTTTTAATATATTAATTTCAAACATTTTGTAGACAATAAACTTGTATCTTAGTAGTTTTGCATCTT
This sequence comes from Schizaphis graminum, assembly GCA_020882235.1. Classification (NCBI taxonomy): domain Eukaryota; kingdom Metazoa; phylum Arthropoda; class Insecta; order Hemiptera; family Aphididae; genus Schizaphis; species Schizaphis graminum. The sequence continues at coordinate 67,253,951 of CM037032.1, forward strand.
GATTTTATAAAAGATTATAAAAGGAGTGAGTATACTTAGATTAAACATACCATGGCAAATGACAAGTTAGGAAATAGTGAAATATAAGTTTCAGTGACAATGAGTTCCTCATTATTAATTATATATAAATAATTATATATACTTTATAGAAGGCAGTGTTTAGTGTTACCACTTAAAATTTAAAACTATTAAGTAGGTTTTTTGTAAAAATTAAAAAAGTACTTCAATAAATATTGAAAATTATCTCTTTAAAGTGTCAACACGATAAGAACTTATATTACCAGTTATTTAGATTGCCATTTTCTTTACGTGATTTGATTTTCAAAATATTTTGACTTTTTTTGAGCTATTTATAGACAATTGAAATTTTCAAAATTTTTTTATTTTATAATAAATAAATATCATATTATTATGAATAATATTTCTTATATCGAGATTATAGTCTTATTTGTTCAACAATCAGATAGTTATAAAACGTAATCATATCATAAAATAAAACAGGATAACATTTTACATAAACTAGTAGGCTTTATAAATATAAAGGTGATGTGCTCTTCGATATTACGACGAATATGTTTAATATGCGCAAAGTACTTTAGACAATTTAATAAACAGTGGATATTTAAAATATATATATATAACGTTAGGTACCTATACATACATATACACATATATAGATACATCCGCCTGATTTCATCACCGTTATCCATTTAATTTAATATAATATAAAATATCTGAACGATCTCTATATGATTGAAACCACCGTAGCGGTCTGTCGAACAACCAAACTAAACTACCGCACTAACCCTTCAGCACAGAAAAAAACACGCAATTCCGATAAACGTGACACACGCCACTGTGGTCATTTGTCCAAAATAATATCCCTTGGGTACTTGAAAGGAGATTAAAAAAAAACCCTTAATTATAAACAGATCGGTCCTCTCTGAAAATTCACCGAAAACTGATGCATGTAAACGATTGTAAATCACTTACTCGTTTTAACATAAACTGAGAGTTGTGGGTCAAGTGTGAAAATTTCGCGCATACGTTTGCAATTATGTGCAACGTGTGATTTTAAAATTATATTTTTAAGCTCACAATAAATAGAATAAAAATAAATCCACCAAAAATATATCATATAGATAACATAAAATCGTATTAAAAAAAAAAAAAAAAGTGACATAATATAGCGTTGAAAAGACATTTTCTCATCTTTCAATATTCTGAAGCAAAAAACGAATAAACTATTATTGTATATAATATACAGATAGGTCTCCAAAGAATAAAAGATTTATTATATTTATTATTTTCATTAACAATATAATGAACAAACCAAAACGATTCATAATAATTTCTTTCAAATAAGACAAGTAATTATTATAATTTAAAAATATTCGATGATCATATTATTTTTTGCATAAAATAAAAGAATATTAGGAGTGGAAGGTCTCAGTTAGAACTCAACTCGTATAATACGCTCATAATGTTTATTATTCAACATATTATATTCGTTTAAATTTATATTTATATTTTTTTTATTTAACAAACGATCAGCTTACAATTTACAGTGAAATGGTAGTTCTTGTAGATTAAAAGGAAAAAAATAAGAAGTTCGTATCACTACAGACGTTTCAATAGAACAAATAAGTCCAAGTAATTGAAAATATATTCTCTTGCTATGCTTAAAAATCCCATGTGTAGGTATCATACCTAATAAAGTTTACCCCGTACACTCATATACATATAATAATAATATTGTTTCAAACACTTTAAACGGTTGCCTATAGATTTTCTACATTTACGAATATATAAATAAATATATATAAATACTATTATAATAGATACCTACAGACATAATCATTAACGCTGATATTCCCTGTGGTGTGGTGCGTCAACACACATAGGTAGCATAAGAGTAGTAGCACAGTAACATATACTAAAAGTATAAAAACTCAAGTATGTGATATAAACAAAGTTTCACCGGCGCATTTGATATCGCACGTGGATGCGTCAATCGACCGCCAGTTCTCTGATATTTATTGCGTCGTAACCGTTTTTCTGATGTGTTACAATAGTAATGTACAAGAACACACATCGACACACATTCGCACATACTTCTCCGCATAAATACCTACGCACGAGTGCGATTTAACCTATTTACGTAGTAAAATGGGTTTGCCGATCCCTAAGTTGTTTACACATTGTATACACGAGGTTGACCTCGTGTACGGATTAAAAGTCAATCTTCCCGAGTAATTTTCCCAAATTTAGATTTTCGTACATATATTATATTATATTAGATGTAATTCGTTTATATATTATACAATACGTAGGTGCACATTTACACACATAATATTATAATATCATATAACATACAAATATTTAAATTAACATTTAAGACGTTTATATTATATTTTATTTAAAATTATGATATAAGAAAATAAATAAGAATGAAACAAAAATTATTCATGCAAATAATAACCAGAGAACTCTAATCTTATTTAAACATAAAAATGTTTGTTTATCATATAATTCAATTTCAGCTCAAAAATTAAATAAGTATAGGTACTTATGAAGCATAAAGTATGGTGTATTAGTAACAACTAAAACATAATATTAATAAGTGTATGAAATATGTGTATTGTGTATACTCTCAAAAATCGTATCTATGCTAGTTTATTTTAATTTATAACGCTAATGAAACAAATTTTAAAATTTCGAAAAACGCATGTATTTTTTTTTTAGTTGTTGCAGTCTTGGACGATCAGAATTACAGGTCATTGTTACAAACAATTTATCGCCATATAGTCGCAGAACGGACGCGATTTATATTTATGTAACGACCAATAATATTATACATATTATTATACATACCGACCATCATTCGAATGTCTGTTAGTAAATATAAAATTTATTTTACAATCCTAATTAATCTACAATACCAACTTTAAGAAAAAAAGCACACGACACACTTTAAGCGAACAAAATGTATTCACGAACAATATGGTAAACAATTTCTTTTCACCGGAGGTTGCAGTGATGATGGTGTAAAGTGGTTTTAATCATTGGGACATATAATAATATTATTATACTATTTAATAATTTATAAATACGACGGCGGTGGTCGTAACCGTTTTACGGTTTCCAAACTGATTGTCGCGATTTTTCGATACCACTTAAATGGATTAAAAACGCGAAATAACTGGTATACGGCTCAGGAAGGCGGTTTTTATTGTCATTAGGTCGTAAATGTCGACGAGCCATCGTAAACTTGTGACGACAAAGGATGGCTATTATATACCTATATTATCTATGTATATATCATATTCCTACATGCATATATTAATAATATACATATAATATATATATATAAAAAAACAAATCCGAAGATAGTGTGCGACAGAAATGGGAGGCAGGCAGTTCTGGTACTCGTTATTCTTCATCCCGTGGTAAGAGATGATTTTTTTTATAATAATATTTTTATTTTTTATATATTATATATTTTTTTTTGTTTTTAGACTAAATCTAAAAGAACTAGAACCTCGGTACTCGTGGCTTATATTAAATAGTAGGTATAAGTTGTATAGTTCAAAAGTAAAAAAATGGTCATTCGATTGTTGCAATATATTTCGTATTCTTTAGTTAATCTTTAAATATTTATATTATACAACATGCTATTTATATTTTAAATCGCATTAGAATTAGTAATAATTCCGATAAAAAATGACCTAGACATTAAATAATATGTTAAATGCAGACATTTATGTACCTAATACCTACTGTCCAAATGTACAATATTAAGTAAATCGAGCTAATCGCTTTGTTTAATAAGTACCAGATAGTGTTATACTCGTTTTGGCGTTCACACGTGTATTATCTTTGTCAACCCTGACCATTATTTCGATACTATGTTTGAAACATGTCGATATAGCACTCCCCAAAATTTCTCCTTAATTGGTGATCAATACTGTTGGTCTGATACAAGTTACCATATTTAAATGTTTGATATTATCTATTACTATATATGTAACAGTTATTACATGTCTAAATTATCAAGAATATTATATAATACTATTACCTACGCCGAGAGTACAACTATATTGTAATATTCCATTGGAATATCGGAACACTATTACTTACTATTCTATGAAATCAATAATTTGCTTAGGTATGATAACTAACTATCAAGTAACTATAATTTGGTTATAACCTAGTAAACAGCATGGCTTCAATTCTATTGAAATAATTGTAAAGGTATACAAAGCAAATCATTTCAAACGTATGCTTCGACTCATTATTCACAGTCGAAATAATGAGCGAATAGTCATCGCATTGATTTTGTTTTCATAAAATTTGTATAAAAATATGTAAAATGTGAGTATTAAGTAGAATAAATAAATGTCTACAAAGTTTAAAAGTTTATAAAACTAAAATAAACTATGACAGTATACATATTCTTTTGGAGAACCATGCTCCCCTAAGTATTGATATATACATGTTCAACTATAAACACGTTAGCATAATTTATAATATTAAACTTGTTTGATAAAATTAATTTTCAATGTTTGAAACTTGTATCCGTACGGGAATATAATATTTAAACAATGAGGTTTAAATGTACTACTTAGAAATATCTAAACACGCTTACTTTCTGTTGTGAATTTTGATAGACTTTAGAGCCATCATTCTTCGAAGGAAAATACAGTTGTATTTGAAAATAAACTCAATTATTATTACTTTAATAATGTATATTCATATTACTTGTGTAAATCAACTTTTTTCATTAAATTCTATGTATATCTGATAATTTAAACATAATCAGTTAATTAATCAAAATAATTAATAAAATCACAACTCGATAAGTCACCTAAAAATAATTGAAAATATGTTTTTTTCTTATTTTTCTTTTTTACCTTTTGAGAATATAGATTAATGTAGCCTAGAAAGAATTATGTGAAAAAAATGATTCACAATAGTTACTTGGATAAAAAAAATGAATTAATTTATATTTTAAGAATTCGTTAGTCTTAGTTGAATTTGTATGACTGCTATTGCAATATTAACTCGATTTCATTGAATTATATATAATACAAATTAATTATACCACAATGATGAAAAAAAAGCAATTTATTTTGAATTTTATTGAAATAATAAAATAGTATTTAAAGTGTTTTATTTATCAGTTATTTATTATAAGTAATACATATCATTGAACATTTACAGCTCTTTTAATTCTTATGTACGAATATTTTTTATGAACCACTTATATGTAGCTATCTTATATTTACTATCTAAATACTTTTCATCATATAAAATAATTATAATAATTTTGTAAAAATTATTCTTAACTTTAAAACCCTCGTTGACCTAAATATTGAATAAACTCGTTTAAAATGCATTGCTCATGTTTATAATAACCCGAGAATAGATTATATAGCAGTAAAGTGCCTTGTGCCGCTTTAACACAATTCAAATACATTTATTCTATAGCTGGTTTTGTATAAATTACATTATTGCATAGCATATTTATTTTTACGAGTATAACTGTATAACAGTTTAACCATCATTTTTATGAAATTCATTTGTTGCAGAAAAACTACTTAAATATTTACTAAATACTATACATGTTACGATTGTAAAGTCTTACCTGTTTGCGTACTGGAATCGAATAAAGTGCTGCTCGTCTCCACAGCCATAGTGGCCAGAGTTCCATCTATGATTTGCGTACTTGAATCTCTTCTGCCCCTCGTACGATAACATTCGTCTGATTGTGACGATAGTCGTCGAAAATTTCTGCACCGAATCATTTCTTCGGTAGTGGACTAAAAAAAAAAAAATAATAATAATAATAATAATAATGATGATGATGATACAATTAAATTAAATATTTTTATTTTAATTAATTCGTTTTGACCTTAAAAACACGGAGTTTGATTTTATATCACCATATCAGAAAAGTATAAAAAAGTAAAACGATACGACAAACGATTTGTGTTTTTAATACAAAACAGGTCTAGTATGATAATAAAAACATATTAGGATTATATAACCAATATTTTCATTATTAATTTAATATTTTTTAAGCAATAAGTTTAGGGTTCATTATATTATGTTTAGGAATTGCGATGGACTGTGTATAGTTTGAGAAACTATTGTTTGTCAGTTATCCGAAAACGTTTGTATTAACAAAATAAACAATGTTTAGGAATAATGAATCGTTGTCAAAGGATTTACTTAACGTCATTTTTTAGAAATACAAAATATTAAAATATATCAAGGTTTCTATGTATAAGCCGTAGAAATATTCTAATTCTGACATTTATGAACTGTAAAATCAATTTAATAGCCACACAAAATGTTATCCAAAAGAACAATATAGAAACATTATAACACTGTTTTGTAAAAAATCAGTTTGCAATGAAACGTTTGTATGGTATCCAATCAGACAATGTTTTATTAAAAGAAATCGAATACGATAATAAAGAACTAACAAATATGTTTATAATGGGTAAATTTTATAACTGTTATATTAAATAAGGTATAAAGAGCAGTGTTGAAAAAAATAAATCATAATGACAATTAATAGGTAGGTACAATGTAAAAATTCATATCGATTGATATTAAAGAGTTATTTAATAACAAACTTCTTAGTGTAGGCAGAAAAAAAATCAAAATCAAACGATGCGCCAGATGGCATATTATAGTCTCATTATATAGTATTTTCATAAACTAACGTACTAGGACACCATAATGGACTGGTTTAAAACGTTATCAATAAATCAACAACGATGTGCAGTAAGAAAATATGTCTGATCTAAATTGATGTTAGTAGAGATAATTATTAGTAAGTCTATTTCATTAAATACTAGATTATCATTAAAAACATCTAATTATATACCTTACAGCGCTGTTTTATATTTTTAACGCAAAGTACCTATTATAAAATAATTTTTCACAGAATACTTGGAATTAGTATAAAATAATTGAGTCATCATTACACGAATATTAAAAAATATCAATGAACAATTTACAAATGTATACACAAATTAGACACATTTCAAAAATTACATAACTCTTGCGTGTCTTAGATTTAAACCGGCTACTGCCTGTAGGTGCGTTTTAATTATTAACGATTACAAAAGACAGATGAAAAATATTATAGTAGGGGGACTAAGATGTGTTTGAGTAGCGTTTCTCTATATCTTATAATCGCGATACCAGCCCATTATATCTCGGTCCGTGGTAAAAACCGACAACGTTATTATGGTATGTTGTATAATACTAATAATATGTTATCAAAGCGTGGTAAATCCACGGCGGCTGGAAACACGCACTTGTCGCCGGAAGCCCCTGGCAATCAATATCTCTTCGGTAGTGGATTGTCTCCGAATGATCGGCGTCCGCTGAGATGTCGCTGGCGCCACGGCCCTGCCGGCCGGCGAGGGTTCTCGGGAGGAGCACGACGATGACGAATCCGGTGACCTGGACGACTGGCAGCTACGTACATTGTAACCGCCCATCGTGGTGCTCTGACGTCGGTAGTTTCTACGGCGTCTCTGCCTTCCAGGAGATACGTCCCTGCCCTGTCTGTCCGGTGACAGACCGCCCTGTAAATGCACAAAGGCAAAAAATGGTCAATCTAATTAATTGTAATTAATTTTATTTTCATAGAAAATATAATTAATTGTAATTAATTTTATTTTCATAGAAAATATAATTATTATTATATTATAATGTAATAAACAATGCGTGTAATACGATAGATCAGAGTCGTTGCGCTTTTACATGGATCCGAATCAGGGCCTGATTAAGGAGTTGGTCACTAGTAGGCTAGGGTTAATTTGACGGCTTGGCGCCCTAGTATAATTAAAAAAAATATTATGTGCGCCCCCAATTTAACATTGGCCGATTGGCGCCTTAAGCTGTAGCCTACTCAGCCTATTGGTTTATCAGGCCCTGATCTGAATACAAATACTATACAATATGGTTATTCAATGGGATAAACAACATTCTGGGAGTGATCAGGGCGTTTAAAATAAATTGAAGTTAGGTATATTAGTATTGTATTTGTTAGGTTACACAGGAATTTGGATTTTGGAGAGAAGCAGTAGAGAAGAGGTGAGAGGACGTCGTAAAAAAATGTCAGAACATAATATTATTATTTATTACACCATGCATCCATCATAGTATTATATCCTCCCCAAAAAATAATACAGGGTACGTTTTACTCACGCTGACTCTTGAGTCTCGGCGCCGAGCGTAATGCGCAGAGTCGGGCGATAGCGAGTCACGCCTGGTTTTTCGGTCCGAATAGTCCTGATCCGCGGACAGCGTCGGTTGCGAGCTCCGCCGGCCGCAATGGAGGCTCGACGGCATGCACGTCTCGTCGATGGCCGTCGATTGCCGCTGCAACCTGGGCAGCTTGTTGCCGACCGATATGCCGTCCTTACTGTGCCTTCGTTCGGGCGACACGTGAGGTTTGGAATTCCGGCGGGCCCTCGAAGAGTACACCTATTTTGGTGTAAAAATCTATTAGTGCACCCTTAGTTTAATTATTATTATTATTTATCAAGTACGCGTATTGCCTAACCATACCATACCACGACCCTCTCCGGAAAACTCGAATTTCAATATGTGATTTAAATGATTTAATGCAACGAGCTAGTCAAGAACCACATACCTTGATAAGTTAGTAAGCCTTTTAATAAGTGTGGGTCATTTGTGTCCGAAAAAACAGTATTTTACTAATTAATTAATTTCTAATATCATAATGGTTATTGGGAAATTGAGCAATAAACAAATTACCGAAATTAGGTATATATAAAAAAAAAATGGTAAATAGTAATCAAAACAATGATATTGAAATAGAAAAAAAAGAAAAGTTAAAATTCAAACGGAACGTTTTCGTCAAGTTGATAATATGATTAAAATTACGTGTGCTATATTATACTGTATAAATCAATCGATAGTATTTATAAAATGCAATATTATTTGGAGGAAGTTTTTTGGCAAACAATAGCATTACTGATGCAACACTGTTTTTAACCGTACTAGCTGACAGTACATTATTATATGATTTTAGTAAATTAAATTATCTTCATGTCTCTCATGAAATCCCTATGAGTTTGAGGACCGGGTAGGTAACAACGGACGGACGAGAGTCGTATTAGAGATGGCATAGGACACTCACTTGCGTGGTGGAGTCTCTGCGGGACACAGGCGGTGCGTGCGTCACGTTTCCGGTGCACAACTGTGTTGGTGGCACCGCAGACACCGGCGAGCTGGGCACCGACACTGGCGGCGTATATCCGCATGACACGCTGTGCTGCGTTGGCACCACGGAGCACGTTGTGTAGCCGCTTGACGTGCCGTGCTGCGCGGTGGCCATGGATGTGTTGGCAGTGGCGCTGATGGAGACGGACGCGGTTCCGGACGAGACGGACGATGACGGCGCGTGTTGGTGCGTGGGCGATAGAGGGGCGCGTGGCGAAGTGGGCGGCGGCGTCACGCTGCTGATGACCATCGTCGGCGGCGTCATGGTCTGGTCGTCCACCGTCTTCGCGGGACCGTCACCGCCACCGTAGCCCGTCGATCCGTTGGAGGACGTAGACTGGCCTGGCGCGACGATTGCCTGTGAGTCCCTACGTTTGTGGCACGTGCGGTGCTGTCGGAACGCACGGCCGTCGTCTCTGGACCCGCGACGTCCGCCATCGCCGTCTGAATGGCCGACGCTGAAAAACGCAATGATCAGTGAAATTGCTGTTGGTGGGATGGGGATAAATTTGAAAAATAAAGAAAATAAGTAGGTTACGAATCAACGAATCAACGTGAGTCAACGATACGCTTAGAAACATCAAAATTATGTAACTTCAATAATATAATACGTACGGGAAATACTCAGACTAACAATAAATTCGCCGAATCGTATGAAATATTTTTCTAACGTTTTATCGAAATCTCAGAATTATTCGGCGATAACATAATTTGATACGGAAAAAACCACTGCAACTGAATAAAGCACTAAAAATAGATATTTTATTTTTCGAATTGCGCCTAATACTTAATAGATTTATGTGGTTACCCCAGAGGCAGACATTAAGATAAAATAAAATAATATGCCTATTGAAAGTAATTCAAAGTATTTAGTTAAAACGCATTTATAATATTATTAATCGTGTATGATTCCTGGTGTATAAAATATGTAATTAAAGTCAACAACCTAGTTACTTAATTTACGAGTGAAATACATACGTCTTAATTCTTATTGAAAACACTATAATTTCACGCAAAGAAACAGCAAAAAAAAATACGTATGAAAACCAATAGTAAAATAAAATTATAATAATTTTACCTGTCATAAAAGTTATGCTAATATTCTAGTTTATTTTTTCTAAAATTATTGGCGTATATACATGTATTGTCATTGATTATAAATTTAATACTATAGTATTTATAATCGATGTTAGTAAATAGACTAAATCAGACTTGATTTAAAAAATATATGTTATGATATTACATTATATTATTCTAAGTAATCGATCTAAATATAATAATATAATATTATAGTATTTTAATTATTCGTTTATTCATCCTTAGTATATATAATATCTTTTTTTTTTTTTTTTTTTTTTTTTTTATTTTCATTAATAAATACACAATCTGTACACAATAAGGCACAATAAGAGTATGGGCTATATATACAAGGGAAGAAAATCTTGAATGAAGAAGCCACCCATTGATGACACTTTCGTATATAATATCTTAATTTTTTTTTTATGCATTCCATAAATAAAACTTCGAGAATAATAAATATCATAAAAAAAAAAAGAATAGAAAAATAAGTAGTTGTGTTCTCAGTGGTACCTACGTTTATTATTATTAGCAGTTTGACATCCATCAGTAAAAATCAATAAATAAAAAAAAGAAAAGAAAAATGAAACACAGAAATGGAAATTAATTCAGTTTCTAAAGTATTTATAGAATGTATGAGTTTTTTGAAATAGAAATGGATTTTATTATGATTAGAATATTGTATTTTTTCATATTAATGAAATAATTAAGTTTCATTCAAATGTATCCTTCGCTTTGGTGCATTAACTTTTTCTGACGTCGACTGAAAATGTAAGCTTATTTTATATAAAATCATGGATATTCTATACGAGTAAAGAAAAATATTATCTGAAATCTAAATACAATTATATGAGTTCTCAATCACAGAGCTTTAGGCAAAATAATTTAACATAGTGATAGTTGATGGCTAAATGAATTTAAAACTTGAAATAATTTTAAGACGTACGAAAAGTAAAAGTTGAAATATATAATTAAGTTTTAGTTTACTTTCACAATCAATGGTTTTGGGGATAAGACATTTGGATACATTGATAATTTCAGAGCATAGAATTTTGTATAATGCGTTTATTATATTTAACTAACTTAAATTTAATATTAAATACTATGTAATATTTAAATGTATTTTACTATTATGAATAAATAAATATATTTGCATTGAAAGCGGCAATAACGCTGCGCTAGTTAAACAAATTAAATATTATATTTCAGTTTAAAGCAAGATATGACTTTTTAGCTGTGCTAAATTGTTGATATTTGAAATAACAACTTTAATGTTAACGATGTTTATCTCAGAAAAAAATATGTGATTGACTAGTTTTTATAAGGAAATTGTATTTTTTTTCTTTTTCTTATTTTTTAATAAATGAAAATGAATTTTGTTTAATTTTCAAGAAGATTTTCCTACTTGAAAATATCAATGCAATAATATATATTTATATATCATTGTAATAAGTTATACGTCATTTTTCAATTAGAATAAGAATTGTTGTTAACAACATTGATAGGATCTGTACGATTGTTGAAGAAATTAAAGGATAGATATTAGATATTTAACAAAGGCGTAACCAGTGTAAATGAAAATATATTTTAAAAGATTGTAAAATGTGAAGTAATGGTAATTAAAATGTTAAAAATCAACTAGCGTATATTAAAATTGAAAAGGAACAATTATTAGTTTACAAGAATTATTATTCATTACAAGTAGATTATAATGGTGTAATGAAAGAGACGTTGCAACGTATTATCATAGTATGAAAGGAAATAAACAATAATAAGTTGAGTTTGTGGGGCAAGAATAATACGAAATCAGAATACTGGTTAAATAATTATTGTTGTCTGGTCATATTAAATTAAGGAGCTTATAATTTAGAGTATTATTTGCAGCACTGCAGATCAGATTGGTCGTAAAATACAATACAATTAAACACGTAAGTATTGATAACATTATATTATATTCGTGAATACCTGCTAATTTTTTTAGTTTATAAATATCCTTGATACATCACAGTACTAGGGTTTCGTATTTTTAGCGTATTGTGTCTTAAAGTTTAGTGTCTGAATTACATTATACTGATAAAATAGCAAAATCAAAAAGTTCTTTTTACTGGTTTATTTGTCAGGGATTATAATTTAATATATTATTAATCAAAATCATTCATAACAATCAAAACCATAAACAATATATTCTATAATATTTATACAGAATATTGGTTTTTAGTAAAATAAATATTGTAAAATGATCAGTGTCGAGAAATTTAGTTTATGTAAGGCGTAGGTGTGCATTTATAATTATTATACTTTGGTAAAATGAATTTGTAAAACTTTTTTGTTTTAATTTATTTCGTGAATTTTCATCAGAAAAGGGCTAAAGCGTAATATGATATTGAAATTGAAAAAAAAGTTTTAATTACAGTTTTCAGACATAATATAAAAGTCAAATAAGAATTATGTAGTTAAAAAACAATGACGTATTATAAACTTTAGAATTAAGACTTACTATTGAATTGAAACATTTTTGTTTTTGTTTGTAAACGAAAACCATTCCAATAACTTTTTCTGTGACTATAAAATTGTTATAATATTATACTTAAAAAAAAGTTCAATATATCAGCTGTGAACTTTTCAAGAGAATACTCGTATTTCAAGAGGACTGTAGTATTTCAGTGGATTTTGACAGTTATGTAATCAGGTTGGAAATAGTATCTTTTAGCGAAAATTGAATATTTTTTCATCAATGCATACAATTTTAATTTAAAATTAGTTATATTAGACTAAGGTTAATCGTAATTTATATAGATAATGATATGAATAGATCGAAGAATGAATATATTTTTGATTTTATTATTTATATTAATAGATCTGGTGTGCGTCAGTCTATTTATATACGGTTTTATGTATGTATGTGTTCAAATCAAATAACATTGAATTATTTGTAATGTAGTCAATCGTTGGACTCGGTTGCATATGACCTGTACGCACGAAAACGCTATCGAAGACAAAAATATACATGTCATGGTTTTGGTGTAGTAAAATTGCCTATCCAGGACGGCGTGTTATAATATTATAATAACTACAAAACATTGTTATTATTTTAAACGTATAAAACAAAACTTTCACTTTGTATGATAACGGACAATTGTTAGATAATGGACGTTAGTATAAATTCATAAGTCACTAAGTACTACCAAGTCTTTCGTTTTATTTTGTAATAATATTACTATTTTACTTCCTTGCTTCAGTGTTATATTCTATTACGTTAAATTAAAAAATACTTATGATGTGTGGAGAAATATTTTAGAACAATAAATACTCAAATTACTGAACTTAAAAATAAAAATAGCAGTAATTTATTTGGATTGAATAATATTTATATTTATTATTATAACTTATTCATTTTTTGTATTATTTATAACTCGTGGAATTGAGTTGAATATAAATATATATTATATTTATAATATAATAACTTTATAACATAAGGTAATATTAACTATGATAAGAAACGTAAAAGATAACTTGCAAGTAAATTTAATGTAGTATATAAAAAAAAAAAATAATTAATTTATTCATAAAGAAATTAGGAATACACACAAATATACAATTGATTATTATATGTCGCTTGAATTGTACACGGAAATACAGGATTTTACGAGTACGAGATTTGATGAAAACCGTTTTCCCGGAAAGCTTTGTTTTGAATTAACAATAGGCAACGTTTGATCATTAAAATACGACTGTTATAATAATGGATCTTGATGGTATATTATTAAAGACCATTTTCAGAGACATAATGAAAATGGATCACAAGGATACATATTCTATGTCTAGAAAGTTTTCATAAAAATTGAACATTACATATATTATAACTGATACAACTAATATAGTACACATAATATTAAATATTATTATAGAGTTGAATATTTAATTAATCTTTAACCAACAAATTTTAATAAAGTTACTTGATTGTAACTACAAAGCAAATTGATCGTTTCTAAACTTTCTAGACAGTTTGTAAAACAACAGTAATTAATATATATTGGTACTGACTACCGAAGTAACACATTTACGAATATCCCATTTTATGAGGAAAACATTATAATATGTCCAATATTTATAAAATATAAATTTTTAATTGTCATCACTCAAACTCTCCTCAGCCGTTATTATATTAGCATGTATACGTTTCATCTCTGCAATAATTAAAATGTAATATTGCATATACCTACTATATACATTAGCTGTGTCTGGATATTATTGTCTTTATTATGTCTACCTAAACTTATATGTAATAATATAAGTATATGATATATATGTGTATATGAATAATTGTATTCACTATTCACCGTATATTTACGACCACGTCGTTTATTAAGTTGTCTTTTTTTATTTTCTGATATGTTATCAAAATAGGTTACGTACTTTAATGTTTCTCGATAAATTATAGTCTCTATGATAATTGTCAACATAAATCTGAATTTATCAGTGTATGGAAGTGATTTAGTGTAAATATCCTCGGAATATACTTGAAACTAAAGAATGCAATTTAGCGAAGAGGCGTTTGAATATGATACTGTATATTATAATTATAACATTATTTTCCTGTAAATATGTATGCAAATGGACTGTAAATGTATATGTATTTGAGTATAAAATGTGATTTTTTTTATCTAACGGCTGTTCGATACAGTATCAATAATCAGGAAAAAATAACCTTCACCCTCTAAGTTCCCTTCACACACACTGATTATAAAGTAAGTAACA
Organism: Schizaphis graminum; assembly: GCA_020882235.1. Taxonomy (NCBI): domain Eukaryota; kingdom Metazoa; phylum Arthropoda; class Insecta; order Hemiptera; family Aphididae; genus Schizaphis; species Schizaphis graminum. The sequence continues at coordinate 67,269,059 of CM037032.1, forward strand.
ATAATATTGATAATAATATAATATAGATGAAAATAATTACTCTCCGGATCCTCTGCGTCTGGGCTGCTGCGAGACGCTACTTGGCGTGATGATGGAGTCGCGTCGGTTGTTGAGCAGTTTGGCAATGTCGGCTCGGAAATCGGTCTTGGAGTCTCGGCGGCCGCCACCTTTACTGGACAGCGACTTGACGCCCGAGTCGACGGACGACTCGCGCCGCTTCCGGGATGACGTGATTGTGTTGGACCGACCGAACGGAAGCGTCTTGGCGATGTCGGCCAGCGTTTCACGCCTGGTGATGCCCTTTGGCCGACTACCCGACTTACCTCCGCCACCGCCGCCTCCTCCTCCGCCTCCACCGCCTCCGCCGCCCGCCCCACCTCCACCGCCACCTCCAACGCCACCTCCACCCATGCTGGTGCCGCTCCACTCGCGCAATATGTCGGTAAGCTGGGCAAGCGAGCTGCGCCTCCGCCGGCGGCTGACCGGCGGCGACGTCTCCGCGGTCTCCGTTGGCGGCGACTCGGTGGTGATCTGCGCGGCCGAGTCCCGGCGACCGCCCAACCGCTGTTTGATGGTCGTCTCCTCCATCTGCTCGCGCAGTATGTCGTCCCAACCGTTGCCGCCCTGCCACACCAGTCCCACCTGGTGGCTGAGGATCGGCAGGTTGCACACGAAACATATGGCCGTCATCGTCCTGCAGGATGCCGCACACACGCCGAAAACAAACGCACAATGTACAATATTATACGCGTGTGCGAGCGAACGACAAATATTATTATTTACATAATATTGTATATGATAATGCCGTTTTATTTGTTGGCGTACGCCGCGGATAAGGCGGCCGTCGAATATTGTTTGTTTATTCCGCTACACTTACGTATAGAGCTAAAGATTAGGTGCAGTTAAACGATTATACGTGTCCCTAATGGAACAGCGTAATTTCGAACGATTAAAAAAAAAAAAAAAAAGAAAAAAAAACTGTTAATCTACATAATTTTTGTTTTCGGTATATCGAGTAAAATTTTTCCAGTTATTGCATGGTATATTTTTCAATATAGTGTACTATTATACTATATTACTATAATAAACATGAAATGGACATTTTATCACATCGATTTAAACCGTATACATCAACAACTTTTGAACGCGGTTAGGTACCTACCATATGAATTGCCGTGGAAAACACAATTATACGGTCGACAACTTTGGGACTTTGAAAAAAGTATAACATTCATTCAATAGTCATTAAAATGATTAAAGTTAACATTTCCAGAGTTCTCCTCATTCATATTAACGGTTTTCTACCTGTTAGTTTTGCCGTGTCGTATTTTTTTGAAGTGGTAAAAATTGTATTTCTGCAGCGTGTACGTTTCGTGATCGGTTTCATTTTTCTGTACGTGATCCGACGGTGACAAGTGTTCTATAGAATTTATACTGAGCGATGAAACCACGGATTCAGCTCGCGTATAAATGATGAACAAAAGCGCGCGGAATAAACAAACGTACTCGAGTTATGTATACACATAATATATTGTGTATTATAGTATTACGGTTAAAAAGATTGCGTAGTTTATGAGAAAATATCGTAACTTTAAATTTAATCGTTTCAATTTAGATATAAATGTATTTCATCAACTCTGTCGTAAAATTATTTCATGGAAGATCGAACAAATTAAAGAAATAAAGCTTAGTTTATAGGTTAGGTTGAAAAATAAATTATAATTTGAACTGTCACATAAAATCTGTCTACTGTGAAATTGTATACGGTAGTTATACTTATTAAACATAATTTTTTACATAAAAACTGATAATAAGAATAATACAATATTGTCAAATTGCATTTTTGTATTCTTATCATCATCAATATTGTACATGACGTTATTTTCTCACATAACATTATGTATTAACCGTAATATATATAAATATATATTATACTAACATTTAACAACTGAAAATAATTAACTAATATTATCTAAAACGATATTGACTAAATCGAAAAAAGCAACTAACACAACAAGCCAAATCGTAATAACTAATAATAAATAGCAAAATCAACCATGCAAAAATTCAAATCACTCATCAAAAAAGAATGGTTATAATCTTTTCAATTAAATAATTTTCCATAGATTTTAGTTTTGGAAATGTGTGCTTTTTAGAAAAACAAATAATAGGTGTGAATGTGCTAGTATCCCCTTTATACGGAGGATAATAATATTGTGAACAAAAAATACCCCAATTTCTATGCAACATAAATGGACTGACCAATGACCATTGTTTGTCATATAATGTATACTTATCAAAAACAATGTTGACGATTAGATATATTTATAATGCATGTTATATGTAATAGTGGCTGAAAAAAAATGCGATCGACAATCGTACAGTGAGCATGTCGTATAATGTATAAATATGATAAAATTAATTATTAACGAAATAAAAATTACGATTCATTGTCAAAAAATAAACAAATACTAAAGATATTGAATTAAACAAACAAAAACGTTTACAAGGCAATCTCAACTTAAATGGCTGCATGAACTATTAACCTTGGTCAATTTTTGTATTTTAAAACGCGTTATTTATATACAGTTAAATGTATTTTTTATTATTTATTATTTTCAACACTACATTCTTATAGATATTTAAAACTTTATACAAATTGTGTTTTAAAAAAATGACTATAGTTTAAAGAACTAAATTGGTGTAGCCATTTAAATACGGATTACTTCGTAAATGAATATAAAATGTATAATGTATATTATTATACAGTATTATAATAGTATATACATTTTATCGATTTGTTGAAAAATTCAATAGACCACACTATAACGAATAATTTATTTATAATATCTTACGAACATGACCCGTGCGTAATAATAATGTTTTATATTAATGTGTATAATACTATAAATATTATAATATAGACACGTGTATATTTACGTGAAATAAATCAATATTATTAGTATGTGCGATGCAATGAAGTGATAAACTGATAATAATATAAATTATCATTATTAACTTTGTATAGTTATACGTATTAGTTAAAACGTATAATAGGTATTAAACTTAGGTACATGCAAACAGGGACGGAAAACTAATCACGCGCACGTAAAGTACCACCGGAAAAACTCGGAAATCCATGAAGTCAAGCGCGGCACGTCAATAATCATTATCCAAAACCTATAATCTGATTCAGTAAAAATGAGTGTAATTGACGGTTATCATTCCATTTTTTTTTATATTTATATATATATGAACAACAGTTTCCGGTTGTTACGCGTGTTAAAATTACGTTGATGTCTACATGTTGTATACCGTGGCGTTTGACGGCACTAAGTGACATAGTACATAGGTACTTTTATTTCTAAAAAATTAATTTATAACTGAATTACAACATTATTATCAAAACTATATCATCTTTAAAATTGCATGATTCTTATAACTTTGTATTGGTATATAAAAAAAAACTACTTTGGGCAAGGCGTGTGTAGGATTTTTAGAATCACTTTAACAGAGGCAATATATTCTTCCTCGAATTTATATAGAAGAATTAAGTATATTTTAATGAACTGTAATCCTACCATATAAATGATAATAATTGATTATTGAAGTTTTAGTTTTGAAATGTATGTAGTATTATATAGATATGATATATTATATTTTGTATATGTTACATTGTATTTGCAATCAATAATTATAAAAATATTAGTAAATAAATCAAAATTTCGAAGTATGTATAATTATTGTTTATAGAGTGTTCAAGATACACATTAACATAACGTTTATACAAATGAGAGAAAAACGTAAAATGTAAAAAAAGTGATTTAGTACGTTTTAATAGAAAAAAAGCACCCGTGATGTATTTGATAAATAACAGTTATCAGTGTTGACATGGTCTTTGAAGCAAAACAGTTGTTATATATCTTGCGTCTGGGATCTAGTGCAGTTGTGTTCAACGTAATAACTCGGTCGACGAGAGAACATAATAATATATCATACTGAATTTGTAATGATATTATATTGTTCAAATTGTATACTCTCGGATACTCTCACCTTTACTGAGAGTTGGTTTAGCTATAAAAAGGATGAGTTTATAAATCTCTACGATCCTAAATAATATATATATATATATACATTATACATAGAAGAATGCGATAATTAACATTTTTATTGGCTGTGAACATTAAAGTTTTATAATAGTACTTCGAAAGTTCTCTCTGTAATTTTCTGTCAAAAATTCGAACACACCTATGATTTTATTTAAAAACGTGTTTAAATTTAACAGAAAAGAATCTGCGTTATGATCTAGGACTGCGTTTTTATTAAATGTAAAACGTATACAGTGAATTTAAAAAACAAAACAAAATTTTAAGATGTATACAGGTTATAACATAATATACATTTATACAATTTATTATTATGGACTTCATATTATTGTAAAACATTTAATTTAAGAAGAAATAAATGAGGGGTTAAAAATTAAAAACTAAAACACATTATTGCCAAAATACTGATTTTTCATGAGAAGCAATTTTTATATTTCTGATTCTATAATGAATGTAAGTTTATTTAAACTCAATAAATGTAATGTACAATGAGTTATAGTAATTTAAAAAATCTATATTAAATTTTTAGCATTTTTTGAAATAATTTACGATTATCTAAGTACCATATGAAAAAGGGTTATTTTAGATAAACCAGTCATTTTTAAAAGCGAATTTCACCAAGAAATATTACGTTTTGATCTATTTTGACAACTTCAATTGTTTTATCATTTTTTTTCCATACCAATCAATGTATCATTTTATTTTGTAAATTTTGGGAAAAGTATATATATTAGATTTCCAACCATTACATATAACTTTTACGTTTGGTTTTATTTTGTACTATTTAATAGTACTCAGTATTAATTTGATATTTTCTTCTATATTATAATTTATAAGCTTATGTAACTTATGTAAAATTTAAAATTGTTCATGCCATATATAAATAATATTGATATACACTGAAATGATATATTGTTTCTGTTCTTAAAAGTTGATATACTTCCTAAAAGTAGATATAAAAGTTCGAACCTTGTATCGAAACGTCAATTTGAAAGTGGAATATGTTTTTTGTCTCTAGTGTATAAGTAGTAATATATTTTCAGTGTTCATATAAATCGTGACCCCGCGATCAAATGGTACATGTTTTGTGACTGAGATTTGGGCAACACATCAAATGGATATTCAACACTAGTCTTGCTATATTATATGCTATTTATTATGTAAGTATTTAATATGATTTGTAATGCATGAATAATCTATCTCAACAAGCATGCTCATTCATATTTCTACCTTCAAATTTGAAATTTGAAATCATTAAATACACTTAAGTACCGAATTTCAAAATATTAAATTTTTTATATTATATATATATTATCCTGTAGTGATAAAATCTTCTTTTTTTCAAATGAGTATTAGTATCATTGATTTAATACCCAAAGTTCACTAGTTTAATTAACTCAACACTTATTCGATTGAATTCCGGTTTAAATACATCAAGATTTTGAAAAAAATTCATCACCTTAACGATTTACACAAAAAACGATGGCTTATATTTTGAAAAAAAAAGTTTATATTGTTACGACAAGACATAATTTAAATTGTATAAAATATCTAAGTAGGTATTTGAATTTTAAAATAATTAATTAATGAAATAAAAAGGGATGAGCATGCTTAATGAATCACCCTGTATTTAAAAAAATCTTTTTTTTATCATTGTTTTTACTTAATGACGCGTTATTATTATTCATTTTCCCGTGTATTTTAAATAATTTTTTTTTAGAATGCTTACGCTAAGTTAATTAATAATTAAACATTTTAAATCCCTCAATAAACTTAAAACTCTTGGTAATCTGATAAGCACGATAAATAAATAAATTCCAAGAATTAACTAGTCGTTGAAAGTTATTATAGTATAATATTATTATAATAGTATTATAAGTATTTATTATAATATTTTTTTAAGTAGGTATGTTTAGAAGTAAAGTTTATTTATTTGTATGGATTATAGGTAAATGGTTAATATATTTATTTATTACATTTCAATCGTACATGTTAATTTTGTACCAATAACGATAGTACGTTTTTATTACTGTAATTATTATAGTCGCAACCAACGAGCCGTGATTAAATGATAATATTAAACGAGAGGATGAAAAATGTTAATCGGATACTAAAAAATGTACATAACATACAACTCATACAAAATAACAAGAATTCAAATCGTTTCATTTTTAATTTTAATTTTCCTTTTTTTAATAATTAAAAACATTGATAAATGTGTTTTAAATGTGCAGCTTGAATTCGCTCCGACCCTAGCTATTTTCAATTTTTTTTTTTTTTTTTATTCGAAATTTTCTCATTATTTCTCGGCTCGATATAGTTAATAGTAAAACGACTACGTTACTAGAATACATTATTATTTTCATTTAGGGCCTCGTATTATTATAATGAAAGTATTAGTGTGGAAAAAAACAAATTAAACTCTGACGGAGAGAGGTTGTTGATATATTATCATGTAGCACGCGCAAACAACGTTGTACAGTTGAACCAATATACTTTATATTATAATATTATTAAAATTAATCATTACAAGATGTAATATTATCATATCATGATCAGTTTCCGCCCTTGCTCTTTATGGGAATATAAATTAATATAAATAGTATAGTTCAAAATAGTATCGTTCACCGTCTGGAAACGTCAACGTCTAGATGAAAATATAAATAAAATATACATTCAAAAAATTAAAAATAAATAAATAAAAATAATGGAAATGTGAATGATGATCGGGACCTGTAATGACGAAGCCTCGGATACGCCATAATTCATTTTCTATTGGCGATATGTGACTGTGGCAGCGTCCTACTCTACAGATTTATTTCACCATCACAACTGTAACACACACACATCGTGCATTTTGCTAATTTTCAGTTTTTTTGTTTTTTTTTGATGCTATGGGTATGATTAAAAAAACATGACAAAAATAGGTAGGTAGTACAAAAAAAAAAACGTATACAAATGAAATAAATATCAGCTTTCAAAAATAAATAAAGAATAACAATAAATAAAGTATTGTGATAAGTGATAACTATCCAAATTATACCAATAATGATACGTTCACAAAATATATTACTCGTAAGTATTTCTATGGGTAAGTATACTGCTGTTTTTATATAGGTATTTATTGGGGCCTGGAATATACGAGTATAATACTAAATAGTGCACTATGATAAAAGTGTACATTGTTATAGTTGTCTTATACAAAATAAAACTATCCTTATGACCTACAATACAAGGCTTATGAAATATAATATCTATAATTACGATGTATTGTAAATTTGTAACAGTAGGTATTCGTGTTTTGTTTTATTAAAAAAAAAAAATGTTGTTCATCAAACAACAATAATTGTAAGGTACAACTTGTAAAGTACCTATCTAACTACTACGTAATGCTTTTTATAACTATAATACGGGCTTATGGTACTTTATACATACCAAACAATTAAATTGTTAAATTTAGCTTAATGATAATCATTAATCATGTAATATGTATATTATAGTATATTTAGATTGAAATTTTAAATTTTCTTGTTGAATACACAGAACCGATTAAAATATTTTTATCCATATTTTAAACGTTTGCAAATAATAAACATTTAGTTTGATATTTGATTATTATATTTCAAAACATTAAACTAAAACAAAAATAACCATATGAAATAATTACTATAATTATTTCGTATAGAAATATACTTTTTCAAAACTCAGCTTTACATTTTCTTGTAGAGTGACCAATTACCACGTATAAATATTATTCAATTTTAATGTAAACTTCTACGTAATATTGTATTGCTAAGCATTATGTATTTTTTTTTTTTACCATGGATTTAATTATAATATATAATATAATTTCAATGTCAATAAAAAAATTTCATGCGGTTTGAAATGTATAATATAATGTAAACCTATGGGTCTATGGTAAATGGTAATGGAAAATACACATTATCTGACCCTTGAAAAATAAATGCAATGAATTGACAATATAGCAAAAAAATTGATCAATTTTTTCGTTTGAAAACACAAAAACAAACATACATAGACCAACGATTGCATTACATTCATTAAATATTTATGTTTAAAGTAAAAGCAAACACGGTAAATTTATTACATAGTGGCTTATATAAATTGAATATACCATATCATACCTCTTATTTGTTTCAGTTCATATATAATTTGTACACTATTAATAACAGTTCTATAATAATGTATATAGACGACTGTTACATGCGATTATATTATTATATTCTATATTAATGTTTATTTATCTTTATAATGCCAGGGCCTGAGCACTGATAAAAACGAATATGGTAAGGATACCTTCTTATAATAAAACCAAATTTCATAATTTTTGTGAAATTGAAAAATCTATTTTTAAAATTAAATAGACATCTGCAATCGACACAATTATTACAGAATATCATAGTAACGCGATAATATTTGATCGTACCATTCATACCGTACTAAGAAACCAGACATTCTGGCACATCGACGAAACGCAATAATAATAATAATATTATAGTGCTCGAGCGTTGTGATATTATTAAATTTCGAGAAAACGTCTCGAGACAATTTCCATCGAAGACACCCGCAACTGTCGGAATCCGTTCAAAACTATTTTTTCCCTCGAACTCAAACAGCCCGTGACATCTGCGATCGAAGTTTGGCAACTACGCTTCGACGGCCGTCCGACAGATGGCGCTCGGCGTTATAATAATTATTAAAATATTATCACGGTGCTTCTGATGCGCGTACCGGATTTCCGGCAGAGCCTGTTCATCCCGGGTCATCTTCGGCTTCTATTTTCGAAATTACCGATGCGGAGGGTGGCGGAAAACTCTGTCGTCCGCTACCGCACACACACACATCACTGGCGACCGAGCACGTTTTTCCGACTATTATTATATCGTTCGCGCTAATGACTCGGGCACCGCACACCGACGGGGCGGAAGAGTGCGAAATAACGACAACAATGAACGCGGCGTATTGTTTTCTCCCCCACTCCTATCACGAGGGTCGGGTAATGGCAAACCTTCGTTATTTTTGATATCACTGCGTCTTTCTGCACCCCACAATTACATATAACTATCATTATTATTATTATTACTGCTGCTACTACTACTGTTATTACCGCGCACTCGTGTGTGTGTGTGTGTGTGTGTGTGTGTGTGTGTGTGTGTGTGTGTGTGTGTGTGTGTGTGGTCGGTCGACAGAGGACACCACCGCGTTTTTATCTCCGATAGTCCCGAGCATCGTATTATAACGACCTGCTACGAAATACGCCCATGTCCGGACTGGAAACAGTGCACTATACAATATAATAATTGGACTATGCTCGACGCGCGTATATATATATATAATACTGGGTAACAATAATAGAAGCAGGTACCTAATACATCACGTCGTGTACATATGTGTGTACCTATAATAGTACGACATGACGTATGATAATGATACATAGATACACGCGTATAATAATAATAATAATAACATTATACGAGTGTATTGGGGCATTGTAATAATATTATATGATATCATTATTACGGCACCGTCGCTGTAGGAAAGCATAAAATGTACTTCGAATACCGCAGATGCTCCGTAATCATTTATTAGACCCGCGGTGTGCGTCTGCGTAACGAGTGCGCAACGTATACTACACTGCGTCCATCATCATCGGCACGTCATCGTTTGTCACCTAACTGTAGAATTATTTTAAGGCGCGTTAGGACTCTACGGGACTGCCCTACTCGAAGCCGAGTGTGCATACATGACGCGGGTCACAAGCGATGACGCGAATCGAAACCCTTTTTGGTTTTAATTTCGTCGTTTTTACAAGCGGAACGCCGGATCGTTATGATAAACGATAGTATTATAACATTAATATTATAATTTACATAACTATTATACTAGGTGCCGCAGTTTTTAGAAACCGCAGACAGTAGTGACCGTTTGTCCACGTATATACCTATGTACAAGTATAAGCAGACCTATAGGCTATAGTGAATTTAAAGTCGGTTGTTGGTGAGATCAGCTAAGTTATTGCTATACTTGACAAAATGTTTTTTCGTCATACTATTGATAATACATTAAATTATTATTTATATATTAATTTGAAACAGTTATTTGTATTTTAATTAGTACTATTATTACGAAAGTAGAGGTTAAATTACTTTACTAGTATTATTATAGTAATTTACAATACATTACTAAATATTTGTTACTTTTAAATTATAATAAGTAGGTAAGCAGTGTTTAACAAAATCAAAGTCATTACATTAATATTACATTTTTCACTAACTTGCAAATGAGTTTTCTTTTTTGAATGAGAGTTAAATATACAAGTACGATAACTTTCAATTTTTTAATAGTAGATAACGAATTGGTTTCTCGCAAAAATAACCACTAATGACGTCACCGGTTATAGTAATGTGGTAGTATAGTACTACCCTTGTGATCGCTAGATATTTGTTACAATATTTCAAACGGTTAAATATCGTTGGTATAGTATGAAAGTGTATGTTGTAGGCGAATTTCCTGATAATAAAATGATAATGCAGATTACCCCGAGTAGAATATAAAATATACTTGGTCTTTGTTAATAAACGATACTCCCTAGTTTAACACATATTTGTAATTGATAAAATAAATTTAGAAATTATATGCGTTCCTTTTCCCTTCTTTTGGTATAAACTTTTTTCATTATTTTTATTATACGACATCCAAATGAAACGCATTTAAAATTCCACCAACATTAGATAATTGATAAAAAAATATTTCCGATTGAAATGTTAAAATATATATGACTTAATATGTATATATAATTATGCTTTTTCTGCTTTAATTATACATAGACTAAAATATTAGATAAGACTGTAAGAATATTCATAAAAAATATTTAAAACACTTTGGTGAAAATGTGAATTTTTATATACATAATGTCACAAATTTATAATCGATAGTGAAACAGTTTGTTATTATAACATGTATGCTATTAAGAGATAAACATGTATATTGCCAACTTAAAAATTATTATTATCGTTGTCGTTGTTTTATTTTTTAATGAATTAAATAAGTTTTACTATAAACATTTTTTCCTTATATTACGAGTATGCATTTTAACATAATCACTTTTTTTAAATGTATTCTTATTTTGGGTTTAGAATGAAAACTTTTTTCCTATCCTAAATTCTAATTTTACTTTAAAATAAACTAAACAATTTTTGCCATAATCAAAAAAACTACATTTTAATCTCAACGTATACTTGGACGTTTATGTTATTCTATAGATTTAGTAATTTTCATTTTTAATATAATTTAAATATAAATATATTTTATAGTAGGTACTTTGTAGTACATAAAATAGACGTATAATAGGTATTTTTTTTTTTGTTTTTGTTTGATGTAAGTACTGAAAATAACAATAGAAAATTGTATTTAGGTACTTTGAATTTAATAAAATAATAATATTTCGATTATAACAAAATTATAAAAAAAATAATAAAAAGATAATACCAATATTATTATAATATTAAGATATAAGCTATACACAAGTACCCCTGAATTGCCTATACAATGCGCCGTATTACACTTTATATTAACATTTTAATACATGCATTGAGTTTTAATAATTATTTACGTTTACAAACAACCCTATATTGGATTGGTTTTATTAAAAAATTTATAACTACGTTTAAAGTGGAAGTCTTTACTTCTTATTTATTATTTTAATAATAATTACAATGTGTGATAATGATATTATTATATTATATTGACTTTTACAAAAATGCGTGCATCAAATCCATAGATAAGCTTAATATCAATCATATTTAGTATGCTATTTTAAAAATTAAAAGTTTAATAATTATGTCATGAGGATAAATAATTACTTCTGTAAATATATATTTTATATGGAAATGTTTTATTCTCATACGTAATAAATTTCAATGAAATATTAAGTTGATCGCTATAATAGATACATGGAATTTTTAATAAAAGATACTATTGAAAATTATTTTGATTTATTTTTTTTAAATATGTACCTATATTTCGTAAATCTGTAACAATGTTAAATATAAATAAAATTATATTGATACGCTTTCTTCATATTGCAGAGATAGGGAGAATTATCACATTATAGATATTGTTATTTTTTAATCAAACTAAGAGAGCACTACTTTCGTAAAGTTGAGTATTTATTTATTTGTAATATTGACATATTAATATATATATATATATATATATATATAGTATATTATAATGATAATAGAATTCAATGGAATTTTTAGGAATTTACTATAAATATAACAGTGTACTGTGAAGTACATTTTTTGTTGTTGTTATGCCTCTGACTTTATTATTATTATTCTTTTTTTATGATGATTAAAATAATAACATTTTTTTCATAACGGTATTTGCTGTTTTTGCTAAATCTAAATACCAACCCATGTTGGTATACCCTCTAAATCCCTTTGGGAAATTGTCGATATATTTGGACAATTTAACACCATAACAACTATATGCGCAATAGATAAATTGTATTATTATACAAACAATTAAATTAGGTGTATAATATAAAAAAAAGTCTTTGTTTATTTTTAATGAAAATAATATAATATTGTATTATTTTGCTCTTATAAATTTTAATTTAAGTATTCATTTATGGTAATGGCGACGATAATGGAATAAAAAAATGGTTTTATTGAATTTTAAGTGTAAATATTACATCCTTTCACCGTCGTCTGGTTGTGTTGAAGTAATAAACTTTCATAAAAAAAGTACGTCCGTCAGTTTTGGCAGATAATTTAGAATGTGTATATAAGATATAATATATAGTGAAGAGTTGAGGAGGATTTTTTTAGGAACCGAATTCGCATAAGAGGCTTATCTGGTGCCGATAACGACGTAGAGGTGGACATTGATGGGTACGATAAAAAAAACTATGTAATATATGACCTTCCAAATAAAACGATAAAATATCTTGGGATACTAATATCTTGGTCGTGTAGTTTCAGAGGTACAGGTGATACAATCGCAATTAGGTCGTATATATACAGCGGTATCCTTCATCGCAGAATACTTTGCAGTCAGCTCTATGTCAACGCGGAACCGTCATCAATAACGATCTCATCTGGTCACACGTTCTATATTGAGAATGTTACGAACTTATATTTACATCTATTCGTCCGTTTTGCTGTTTTTTGTAACCTCACGAGGTTAAATATAAAAAATCATGACATTTTCTGTCAAAAGCAAACAATAGTCTCCAAAATATACATAAAAAAATCGGTTCCATACTGTAATCTTAAAAAAGTTAAAAGAGTATAATGAGTATATTTTTATTAGGTAATATCACTTTAAAAATAAACCGTTTAATTGCAAAAATACCTTTTTAACAACGTTTCTAACCCTTAATTTTATTTATACAGGTCCAGTTACTTTACTATGTCTTATTCAGTCAGATTTAATTTTGTAAAAAAATTAATTTAATTCGTAGCTTGTAACATTGTATCCTGCTCGTTGGATGGTTAATGGTTATCAATTATAAAGGTTTAATAATAAGGTTGAAATCATCCAATCGAATAATGGACATTTTTTAAAATTTAAATCTGTGTTTGTAATATTTTGGTATTGTTATTGTCATCATTTATAAATATAGTCTTTTAATTTAAATTTTCCACCGAGTGATACCGTGATTTGAATCGACAGGAAATGTAATAAAATTATCAAAGATAAAGCCAAAGGTTAAAGCATGCATACAATATAATATAGACGGGTATTATAATATATACGTCACATAGAAACCTGCATATTGTGTCCCTGTGTATGTTTTCGGGCGAGAAAACGTTGTCGCGTGCGCAACAATCCCTCGCGGGCACATTAATCATTTTCCTGTACTTTCCGGGTGCCCTCCTCCATTAAAGAGATTAATGCCAAATTTCTTTACCCCTCTACACACATATATATACACACACACACATACATACACAGGCAGAAGAGGTCTTTCCAAGTTTCACGAACTCGTTATGCACTACACACACACACACACACACATACATCGCAGGCACATCCATCGGTTAAGTATAAAGCACCACGCAACATGGTGTTGCGGAAGAGAAGCAAACACTTTGTCCTCCTCGCGTGTGCGGTGCCTAATGGATTTTCTAATTTCGAAATCACACGTGACCGGAACTGGAGAACGCGGGAGGACACCCGTTTCCAAGACGGCGTAGCGACGACACGTCAGACGCCGCGCCGTCGTTCCGTGACAAGTAAATGATCGACGACGACGGTATTCATGATCGGATCAAACTCTTAGAGTATACAGTATAACATTATAATAATATTATACATGTTATATTAAATTATTTATAACCAAAATAATATATATATATTTCATTTTTAGCACTATGCAGAACATCACAACATTGTAGTGTATTGAGTAACGATGAAGCATTAGGAAATCGCAGTTATGTAATTGTAATTTCATTTTTTTGGCAATCACTATAATTATCAACACAATATTATCTTAAGAAAAACTCATTTTTCCTCTATCACAGTCAGTTTTCGTAAGCGTCTTACAGTCAGATATTTTCTAAATAAATTGCACAACCATAGATAAGTGAGGAAAGAAATATTTTCAACATACTTTAGTGCATACTAGTGCATTCCCGAATCATTATTAGTTAATAACTATTAGTATCAATACTTTTTTATTTATAAATTAATCTAAGATTTAATATATTATTATATTATAAACGCATTATGCTTGCAATTAAAAATTCAATTAAGAATATTAATAGTTTTTAATGTGTTGTATACATGAAGGTGCCTGGAAATTTTATCAATTTGTAAATCTATGTTTCTTAATACGAACAAAACTGAAAACACAAACTAATATTACATCATTAGAATAAAGAACAACTTACTATAACTGATTATAATATATATATATATCATATCTCGTTTCTTTAGACTTGTACAGTTATTTCCCAACAACACCAACTATTTGTGGTTATAAATAATGGCTTAAGCTTACCATTTTTTCATATACTTTTTACCTCGTTTTCAATCCCCTCTAGATCTTAAAAACAATTTAATATTATATGTACTTTATTATAAATAGGTACTAAAATAATGTCAATTGTTTCAATAACCAAATATAATGGAATTGTGGTCCTAGATATTTTCTTAGTATAAAAAAAATAGAACTGAACTAAAACTATTGAATTAATATATATTATTTTTTTTTTAACATAATGCATCGAATAAAATGATAATATATTATATACTTTTTTTTTACTTTTTATGTGTGGAAGAATATACATACTTCGTAAATAATTATGTTGCATTTATGGTATTTTTAAAATACATATTATTTTTGTAATTTTAAATTATTAGTGATTTTTTCAATGTCATGAAATATGTGCCGTACGTGGAAAATTTTTTTTACTTAAACACAGTGCATTTTATTACTTTTAAAAATAGAAATTTTGTATACTGAAAAATGCATTATTTAAAAATATCGAATATTCAAGCATGGTTTATTGTATATATAATCATTTAAATATTCGATAAGAGTAGAGAAAATTCAGGCAAAAATAGTATTTATTATATGTTTGGGTAATGTTTAAACAAAATTATAATTATCAGTCCTATATACATTGTAATGCTTTTACATAATAAACATTGGTTGTTATTCGAAATATTTTGGAGAAAAAAATTGTTCCATAATATGAAACTAAATAATAAGTTTTTATTTTAAAATAATAATATAGTATATAATAAAATACGATGATTAAATTGTATGTATACTCATAGAACTTAATAATTTAGATAATTGACAAAAACATGATTGCATATAAAAGCATTTACAATGAATGTAAATGTATAATTAAAACTCAACAATATTATGACATACACTATTCCATTAAAAAAATCACTCTCTCTCTATATATATATATACATAATTTTATAAAATGGTATATTAAAATGTTAATTAAATATGCGTTTACGAATAAATACTGCCATGTAATAATAATTATTATTTTTTTTTTACAGTATAATACTATACGTATACATGTCATTGATGTCAAATTTGTATTCAAACTTGAGTGTTTTACCCGAATCTAATGTTGTTTTAACATACACATTCAACCAACCTCGTAATTAACTCATGTTCATGAAAACGCCCATATAAATCAATTATAGATGCGAAAGGGCGAGTTTGTTATGAGTTCATATACAAGAGCTTTTAGAGTGATAATTAATTTTGCTGTCGTGGCTCTGTTTTTTCATTTTGAGTTTGTGGATTTTATATTAGCGTGAATAGATCAATTTTCTTATGACTATAAGCGACCTCAACAAAAATCTACATGACATAATCGCTTACTATTAACAAGAATGCAAAAACATTTAATGTTTTATTAGGTATTATTATTGCCACTTTGTAAACGGGTCTACTTAAATTACACACTAGTTTGTTACTATAAATATTGGAAATGTTCAAAAAGATCATCAAAGCCATACTCTATTACACTTGTTTGTCATAAAAAAACAATAGAGCTCTTCAAATAACAGAGTAACATGATAGGTTGAAAACTTCTTAACACACTTGAGCATTTTTATTCTCCAGTCAAGTATGAAGTTATGTTAAGGTTGTTTGTTAAATTATTTTACTTTGTAATGTGTACCTGCTATCAGAGTTATTGAAGCACGAGTAAATTTGAAAAAGTTTGAAAAGGATCAATAATATTATTACTAGATTTAATACTTTTTGTGCAATCTAATCTAAAGTTAGCTGCCTTTATTTTAAATCAAAATAAACTTTTATTTTCAAACTTATATGAGGACTTCTTAAATAAAAAAGAAGAATCTTCTTTAATATCTGATATAATTATCTTTTGTTAACCCATCTAATAAATATGACCAGTAACATAATACTTAGCTGAAAAAGTATTCCTTATAAAACATTATTTTATAAGAAAAGAGTGTCTGAATAATATGGTATTTAAATTGCTTGCCTAAAGATAAAAATGCAATGCATTGATTTTAAGATATGACAACTGATGAAAAGTTTTATCATACAATTATATATAATATATGTAGTATGTACTCTTTACAATTATTATATAAAAATATAATATAGTATTTATATGTTATGGAAACAAATTTGTTAAAAAAAATCTCTTAAATATTATAAATTATAAAAAAATATTGCCTTTTATATATATATTTTAATTTTAGTAAGAAAGCAAAAACTCACAAGCTGTATACAATTATATAATAAGCAATTTAAACAAAGAAGGTCTTCATTCATTAATTATTAATATTTAATAATTAAATATATATATATATATATATTTTAAGTTAAAAATAATTATTATTCGTACACAAATATTACAATCTGAATATTTAACAAATGTTATTTTTTTCTCTGAATTATATTAAGAAATTATCAAAAATTATAATAAGACTAGCGGTGACATTTCTGTCAATAAATGTCATTTTTACATAAAACAGTAGTCAGTTCTTACTTGATTATAAGTTCGATAGTAAAAAAAAAAAATAAAATGACAAAATAAACATTTTTCAGATTTTTTATATTAAAATAATGTTAAAAAAAAAATAATAATCGGAGGGAAGACGTAAAATTCTCTTATTTTATCGGCTGTAAGAAGATCTCAGCCAACATCTCTCTGTGTCTATAATATTCACCCTGTACTAGTAATTTCGTGCGGATAATGCCGGAAATACTTACCCCGACCGGCAATAGATTATTTTATAATATCATTATTGTTTTACAACTATAATTTACGTACATATTATTGTGTTATATTCGTAATTCGTTGAAAAAATACTCGCATACCTAGTGTGCCAGGCAAAAAAAAAACATTTTGTAAGTAAAAAGAAACGAGGGGTGAAGATAATAATAATATACTACCTACAGTTTGTGTGCTGAGCGGACGAGGGTTCATAACTCGTCTATCTTATATTATAAAACGTGCAAGTGAGATTATAACGCAATGGAAGAGAAGATTCGTCATAATAATATAATATATAACATATAATATGACACGAACATCATTTATATGTGTACGCGTCATACTTCGTAGAACTGACGCGATGGCTGTATTTAAATAGAAATAACTCTTGAAATATTTGGTATTGTGTTAACGTGTTAAGGTGCAATGATAAAAAGTATCATTACATGATAAATATGGAGTGAACTCACTAAAAAAATATAAAGTTAATGATATCATACAGGTACTTATAAAAAAATAAAACCAATATTATTGATTTTCTAATTCTACGGCGTAAAGATATGCATTTACCCAAATACGAAATTGCATTGTATTTATTTTAATTTATTCCAGTGATAAATGAACCATTAATCGAACAGTATACCGAAAACTTTATTCGACGATATTATTATTTTGATATACATATATTATAGTAACCCGTCGTTACCTAATCTAGAACATTGTGTGTAGAAACTTGTTGGACGTCGAGAATATTATAATTTTGATTTTTAGAGAAAACCGACACTGCCACAGTGCAATTACAGTGTTGCAATAATAATTAGTGATGGTAGTTTTATCGAGTTTGCTACGTTTAACTCTCTCCTGTAAACTATAAAGTCTTCAACTCTCCTGTAAACTATTAAGACTTTGTGTACGCGTATTTTCACTTTTAATGCTGCGACCTAATGTATTACCTAGTCGACCATAGTTACGCCAATAGCCAAACAGTCGAATAATTGGCAGACGGCAGTCATTATAATATTTGTGTAGAATATTATACAATAAATATTAAAACATATGCAAACCGTGTCGAATTAATTAATAATATTACATATGTTGCAAATCGATTCACTCAAAACAGAATGTACCCGTTTTAATAGAAAACAATTATTTGCTCACTGTTATTCTTTGTTTTTGTTGACAAATGTAGTTAAAAAAAAAATGCAAATTTTTAATGTCTTCCGATGATTACATTAGAGATTTTTGTATTGAAATATACTCACGAATGCTTTTAGAGTCACAGAGAAGTACATTTCAAAGGTTGATCCTTGTCTTTTCGTTTCCTTTTTTTTTTTTTTTTAATGTAAATTACATAAAACTTATCGTGATTAAAAACTTATTAGAAAAAGATATTATAACTTATCAATTCCGTCACGTCAGTTCTCATTATTTTTTTTTTTTTACATTTAGTGGTAGTTGGACATCACCATTCATATTACGTAGGCAGGTCCTAGTGGAGTACAAATCAATGAGAGCTTATTAAATAAATTGTGTATTGGCTTGTAAATAATACGTACGTCGGCTCTCAAATCTCCACGTGGTTTTATTGTTATTGCTAACCAAACTCAATTCTCGTATAAAACATCGTCGTTACCGTGAACCCTCATTGCCGTATTATTGTGTTCAGCTGCGATTCTCGATTTAATAATCATTCTAAATTTCGATTATCCCAATTTTTTTTTTCTTCCGATCGTAACTCGACCGCCAACGCGGCAATAGCGTTATAATAATAATAATATATAGTAATGCGTAAATTTTATTATTATTGCGCGGGTGTTTAATTTAGATAGTTGTTATGTACTTGCACTCCATATATTATTATAATATATTAAACGGCGTTAAACGCCGCCACTGCATTGTATCAGAATAATTGTTAAACTTTTGTGTGTCAGGGTCGTCTTATACACAATATATTATATGTGTTATATAATGTATAATATTATAGCACTGTAACGCAGAGCAGTACGTATATTATATGGTCACGTCCGTGTTTAAAAGTTAACGCACATATTTGATTTATTGCCTAGTCGAGATTTTAACTTAATCCACAATATGTGCAAGCACAGTTTTACTGTGAATTTCATATTTAACTATTTTATAACTGAAATCGTATACACAATTTATTATTTACCACCATGTGGTTTTTGTTATCGCATATTGCGTTTCATGCCCGATCGATCGGCCATCGACGTATACAAATTATGGAAACAATAAAGGCATATAAGGGTGTATATCTAGTTATCGGTAGTGTACAAAAAACCACAGTTGTACAAATGTAGAAGTGAATTCCATAAATTCAAATAAACACAAGTTCCAAAATAATATCGTGTGACGTAACTTTTCTAATAAGTCAATAATAAATTATTGGGTAATTATTTGTCTGAATTCGGTGTACATAGCGGACTTTCTAGTGTATGCTATATCATTCCTGAGTGTGTAGGCTAACAGCCATTATTCTTCGGATAATAATTACTGTGGTGCCCTTAATCATAAACTTGAAAAAATACCTTTTTTTAGTATGTACATATCGATGACTTTATTAGTAAATCATTTATATTACCCATTTTTTCTTAATTGTATTATCTAATTTCATCTAATAAAAAAATAAACTAATATAAAATACGGAACATGATGCTTTTTGGTTTCAGTGTACCACACATTGTGGAAAAATCGAAATTGGATACATCACTCTACCTAACAGCATTTTATATACTTTTGTTATACTATAATAGGGATCAAATTATTTTCCAAAGATGAAAATCGAAAGAGAAAACTAAGCCTAATTTATCATATCTTTGAAACATTAATGCATATACCGTATTTTAATATTTACCAACTCTGTGGTCTATAATTTTGGTCAAAATATTGCGAACCTAATTAAGTTATATCAAACTTTCGTCAAATTAGTGACGGGGCATGAATCTTTAGGTGAAGATATGTTGGAAAACAAATATTCAAGCATCATGATAATAGTATTGATAATCATATTTCGAAAATATCCTACCAGAAATATACAATCATTAAACTAAAAACTAAAAATTAGATAATAAGTTTACAGTGGTTGGTGACATAACACTAATAATTGAGTTAATAATATACAAATTAAAAACATGAATCATAGCAAAAAAATAACCCTACCCATTTTCCAATGTCTTTTGCACATCATATTTGACAGATTGAGATAATTTCAATATCGTCTTATGTTAATTTTTTTTATAGGTACTGTATATGAATGATGACTTGTGAGTCATACGACCATATCAAGCTCCGCCAGCTCACAAACACGGTTAGTAATAGTATATTATAAAAAAATACTAAGGGAGGAAAAAATGAAAAAAATTGACCAATATAGTATATGTTTATATAAATATATATATAAATATATATATATATATATATATATATTGTTAGATTTAAATTTGTAAATAAAACAAATTATTAAAGTATAATAAACCAAATTATTTGTCTATATTCAAAGCGGGTAGACATGGTCTCATTGTCTCCTCTGACGCTTCGCCACTGCATAAGATTAATCACCTAGCTGAATACGAGTACTTAACTGTAAAATTAATTATCATTCGCTTCAATGATGAAAGTTCTATTTAGATAAATGACCATCAATAAACAATATTAAAGTTTACCAAAATCATTGTCATTAAATTTGAGTTTACGGAAAATATTTTATCAATGAGTTGCTGTTGTATGTTGTGTCTGTAGGATAAGTGGGTACTGAGAGGTAGGTACTGAAAAATTTATGAGATACGTACAGAACTAAGTTTCAGCTAAAAGTTGTTTAAAAGTATAAATAAAACATAAAACTGTGTAGTATATTTAGGGGACAGGAAAAAAAGGTAAGGAAAAAGTATAACTAAAATGAGATTATTGTAATAATATAAATTTACGTTTTTTGTAGAAAACTTTGAAGTTTTTTCTTCTTTTAGATGAATTACAAATTGATTACCTAATAAAAATGTTGTATAATACAATTCAATTATTTACACATACTATTATATTATTTTTATTTCCATTAAGAAGACAACTTTTCAGTCGTGAATAATTTCAAGAAATACTTTGAAAGTAAAAATATTGGTTTTTAATAAATTGCTTAAAGTATGCAATTTTAATAACATCTGAAGAAGATAAATTGTCTTGAAAAAATGAAACTAAAAATTCAAAAATAATGTTTAATTTAAAATATTGAAAATAATAATATGATTAGGTACTACAACGCATATTTGTATTTATTTTAAATTCAAGCCATACAGGACAACAGTAATTACTGTACTAAAACAAAACGATTATTTTCTTGGTTTTATTTAAGTTGTAATTAAACTAAACGTATAATTAGTTTATGTTAGAGATTTTATAACTTAGAATAATGAAAAAGATAAATTTTATTAAGTAAATATTATATAAAATGATTTAAGCAAAGTTTTTGCTCTCTTATACAGACAACGATAATTTTACGAATTCGTGAGATAGTATTAAGTTTTATTTACAATGCGTCGTTTTAATGTAATCTAGAAGTTATTTAATTTGCATTGTTTATATAGAATCAATATAAAAGTTGGTAATTAACTGAAGTTTCGTCATGGTGTTTCATAATATTTAACCAATGACAACATGGTTTACGCAAAAGTGTACATAAATCGAGTTAAAATTAATTTCTGGACGTTAAAAAATATATATACCTAGTTTTATGATTTAAACAACAAATTAAAAGTTTAATGATTCAAATATGAATTTATTTCTGAAATTGTGAAAATGTACAATGATATCGTATTTTAAAATATATTATTATTTAAAAATGTATTAGGTACGTACGTTAAAATATGAACACAACCACTACGATTGCAGGTAAATATAGATATTGTTTGTAATGTACTGTTACAATTCTATAATCAAGTCATATTTGTTCGGACCACATTGAATAATTTTTGTTCAACATTTTTAATAATTAAAAATAAAATAAAATTATATGTACCTAACTGCCATCGCAAAATATAATGATGAATTTATGTGACGAGGCAATACCGACTCGTGGAAAAATAAAAATCCAATTTACAATAATTGTTAATTTGTCAGCCCACGTAATGAAATAATGTTAAAAACTTCGTTAGTCAACTACCCGACGGGATATTTAAATTATAAAAAAAATCTGTCTGAGTCGCGATACAATCGGGAAATCATTTTAATCGGGAGACGACACTATATCCGGATGACGTCGCCGCGGTTTAGGCGAGTCGCTGTAAATGGACAGGGGCCGGGCGGGTCTTTGCATCCTTGTTAATTCCTCGGAAATCCTCGGCGATACTAAACGGCGTCATCGTCCATCCATCAAGCTCGCGACCGCGGCTGACGGACAGCTTCCACGCCGGACGCGCACCGCGCTCCTCGCAGGCGATCGCCTCGCTCCGCGTGTACTTTCATTCCCGACCGACACCCGGCAGCAGTCGTACTTAAAAATAAGGTAGATTAGACGACTTGTCGGCGTGGGTGTGGGGAAGGGTAGGCGCCACCGAAAAAGTTACGCCATTTGTCTGTGTCAACTCACTGCACGTATACGTCGTATATACTGCACAACATCCACACCCACACCACCGACCTCGCGCGTTACGACCGCAGCAATCCCACTCTTGTCGTTTTCTTTTTAACGACGATCCTTTAGCCCTCCGTCGTCATTTTGCCACGTAATTCGTTTCGCAGTCCGACCTCCCGCAGTCCTGCCTTCCACGGTGCCGGTTTTCGTTTCGGACCTCGACCACATAATAACAAAACATAATTCAATTCGTCGGTCCCTAATATACGCGACGTAAAATACTGGATATACGCCGCTGTCGACCGATTTCCTAGTCTGCTGATATTAAACGATTACGTACTGCGTACATTATTAATGGTATTAAACCTCATATATGTACAGATTACCCGGATAACAGATTGAAAACGGAGATGGACAATTTGTCATATCATAATATAATAATATAATGATCATCATCCCGGGTCACATATCGCTTATTTATTTCGGACGATATATTATTTTTATATGATGAATTGTACCGTGTAAAAATAAATATCATTATAGCTCGTCTAGTGTTACACATAGCGTCGAGCACGTAGTGCATATAATTATTTTTGAGATGTCGGTAATATATCGGTCTTAGTACGCTGTGCGTCATAATATACGTGAAAACTGAAAACTACAACTACTACGAGACCTACGAGATATTCAAAACTCGACTAATTTAATATGTATGAGTGCGTTACTCATAACGCATAAGGCACATTGCGATGAGCTGTGACACAACATTTTAAGCAGTCAAATACGATTGCCTATATATTTAAGGTACGTCATTTCAAGAGTTTGCGATCAACAGTGACAATAATTAAAACATATTATATTATTATGATTGTGTAACTCTAATAACTTATAAACGTAGTTTCGTTCAATACGTATGAACATATTTTTTATATTCTGACAAATTATAGTACAAAAACAAGAGATGAAATATTATTATTGTCTTTTCCGTAGTATTTTTTGTCTTTTCCGTCATTATATTCTAGGAAGAACAGACTCGAGCGATGAGCATACCCTATTTTTCAATTTATTTATATACATTTGTATGATAACAGTAACAAAAATATTGGATATAGTTAATAAAAATAATTTTAAACCAGCCATAGTGTTATTTTTAGAACCATATATATTTAAAAATAGTAAACAAAATGCATTAAAGGCACGTCTGATAGGTATTATTATATTTTTGTGAATCAAATAATATTTTAGCAGATATAGTTGACGACAAATTATTTTTAGAAATATTCAAATTATATAATAAATACCTACTAAAAAAAATATTCCGAATTTTTTAGATTATTATTCATTCAATAAATTTCATAAATGAATAATTAATATAAATACTATGGTAACTAAGAAAATTATTCACTTCATATTTTGTACATTGTAGAAAATGTGAATAAATAGTAATATAATTTTGATTTATACGGTGGAAACTTTGAAATCGTTTTCATTAAAAGTGATAAGATTTGGTTTAGTATTATTATTTTCTAATTGTACATATAGACGCCTTCTTCTGATTCTTTTGTATAATAATTCATATTATACTAATGAATGTTATTTTAAAAAGAATGTTAAGAATTTATAAGTATGACAGTATTGTAATAAAACTAAACTTTCACCCGAAACTTTAAAGGGCGTACATAAAATTGACTTAATAACATTTTCGGTCCTTAGACGATTCAAATGGATTTTTCTCAAATATATAAGCAGTTCATAGTAGTTTTCAAGTTTAATAAAATAGGGTTAAATACATTCTTGTAAAATAATACATTAAACAAACTTCTATATTTAGTTATTGCTTACCATATTAAATAATATGTCTCGTTTTTTGTTTATCTTGAAAATAATTAAGTGAAATTAACTTTACTTAAATTAATTTGTATTATATTATTAACAAATTATGAAGAATAGATTGGTCGTTAGGGATACTTAATATGGATTACGATTTCTTTAAAGTTGTACATTTTAAGTGGATAAAACCAAAAGTTTTTTTAGATGTACCTATATTACACAATACGATATAAATATCAAAATAAATTTAAAGGTAATGTTTATTTTAATCGATTTTGAATAGGTATGATAATGATCTATAACAGGGGCGGCCAAACGGTCGATCGCAAACGATTTTAAAGTCGATCTGTTAGAATTTATTTTTAGGCTACGCACACGAAAATTAATCATGGTGGTTAAATTTGTTATGGAAGTCGATCCTCAAAGGTCAAGTATAATGTTAATAGATCGCGGCCAAAAAAAGTTTGGCCACCCCTGATCTATAACCTACCTATATTGTTTATTTAATGAGAAAAAAATCGGGAGGGGCGTGGTAATATAATAGATTATTTTGATGGACATTTTTTATTCTATTCCATTGTTTAGTTGTTTGGGAATTGGTTTTTAAAATCACATAGACTTTATAAACTATGCCTTACAATAATAATAATATTCATTAAAAATTATTTTTTTTATATGTCACAAAAGATACATTCAAAAGTTACCATTCCTCCACCCACATCAAATGGTCCAGTAAACAAATCTTTTCGAATGTTTCGATACGCAGAATTATTATTAAAGAACGTGTTTCATACGTGAAGTATAAAACATTCTAATGTCGTAGCTAGGCTTGTTCATCAGCCGTCAAAGGTCGATTTTTATATTTAACGGGGACTATCGTGTATAGCAATAAAAATGTATAAACAATATTAAAACATAATATTTTATGGTTGACGTGACCCACGGCCGCTGCAATTCACTGATACGCTCGGTCGTTATAAAATATATCGAGTACGGAATCCATTTTTGACGTCAGAATTAGAAAAAGATTTCTAGACACTGCTGCAGTCTACACCACAACAGTCACCTGCAACGCGTGTGCAGTCAACCGGATAATGCAGTATTTTGTTATAATACAACGTAATAATGTTGAAAACGGGCGAATGAACGAATGAACACAACGCGATAAATTATTATGTCACAAGTGTTTATCGGAGAAAGTCTGATTATTATTATATGTACTGCAGTTGTGGCATTTTGCCAAACGACATTTTCCGGCCGTTACGCCTTTATAAAACTCGTGAAATACGGTGTACACAAACCCACCACGCACCGAACATCCGAATTGAATCGATCTCGAGCTATCCGTCCAATAGGTATATAATATATTATGAGTAACCGTTAAATCGGTTTGTAGTAAATGGAGTATTGAACGCGTTTATAGTGCTACTGCGCTGTCAACTGGTAATTGATATTTTGTTTGTGAAACTTGCGAAACTACCATCACCACGAATACGATTATCGCCCAAACGTTGACTATACGCATATAAATAGAACGAAGATCGGCCGGAGTAAGCAATTGATGTTGACATTTCACTTCAAACTGAAAATTATTTAGAGGGACCGTGCGCACATTATCCACCGGGCGTTTAATAAATCAATTACCTTGGTATATCGTGGTGTCTGTAATAATTTTCGTCACGCGAAAACATACTAGAACTCGGGTTCTCTCTTTTGTTATCGTCATTCGTATTTCAAACTCCTCGCGAGTCGCAGGTACCTTCCGGGTTTCAACTTTTGACTCGTTTTGGGATTTATGAAAAAATAGAAACGTAAACATAGAAAGCAAACTATTCACAGTATAAGAAAAAATAAAAATATATGTTCAAGACGACATGCATTATCTTCCATAGGACAACTTTTTAATCGGCTTATGAAAAGTTTTCAGGAAAATTGTTATCCCCAACAGCTATAAAAGTGAAAAGAAAATATGTTTTAGAAAATTATTAATGTGTGTTCTAATACTATAGGTGTACTTATAAATAATATTATAGGTACTCTGCGGTCCAACAAACTTTATAATAACATAAAAAAGTGTAATTTTGAGTTATTCGTGAAAATAAATGATTTTTTTATATTATGATATGTATAAAATTGTATCTAAAAAATAGCATGATATACTTTTTTGTATAACCATTCGAAAACTTGATTTGTAATAAAAAATTATAATATACGGAAAACAGTGTTGTTGTTGTTTTTTTTTTTTTAATTATGCGATAGTTATCCGCCATTGTACCTATAATATATATATAATATATATCATAACGTTATTTTAATTTGGTTAACATTTTAATCTAAAATAATATTATAATAATATTTAATAGATACATCATACTATACGAAAATTAAGTATGTATATTTAAAGTAAAATAATATTATTTCACGTGATATGCAAACTATACGAAAGTAACGCGGTGCAGTCGACATATGTAACCGCATTTGAATTTATTTCCATTTGTACGGAATTTGCGAAAGAGATAATAGTACAATTAACATAGATGCCACTTAATAATATAATAGTTTGCAGTTAAGTTTAATAAAACGGGAGATGCACCTTATATAATAGTAATTTTCATAATATTTACTTATATGGCGCCGCTTTACGTCATCAATCGTTTCTATTCGTTAACAGATTGTATCGTCATGCTATACACATAGTTCTATGGGTATAATATCTATCCTAACTAAAAATACAGCCATATTATAATATTATATTATTTATATTACTGTGAATAGAATATTAATATTTTACCTTTTCAGGTGCTCTGTTATTACTCCGTTTCGTTTGTACGTAAATTATTTCTGTAGAAATGACATAGCTGTGACAAGAGCGTAATAAGGGTAAGGAAAAAAACCGTTCACCGATTTCGACGAAATAAATCTTTAAAATAAATAAATAAAACCACCAACCCCTTTACCACGGGTCTGATTGATGGCGGCCAAGTACTCGCGTTTTTTCTCTTTGTCGTTCTCTCTCTCTCTCTCACACACTCTCCAAATAATAATATATAATATAAAGGTATATCGATCGGTTAACATAGGAGCCCGTGCAATAGAGATCGGTCACATACTCGCATACCTCTATTCCGCACATGTGAAAAAATAAACTAACTTCCCGATTGACTAAGTCAACTGGAATTGCAATGAAAAATAAATAATAATAACCGGTACGTCTTGTACCAAAAATATATATCATACATTTATGTAAATTGAATGTACACAATATATAATTTTTTCATTCAATTTTGACACATGTTCGAGAGTAACCGATTAAAACGCGTTGCTTATCACGGTATATCATAGGCATTGGATTGTTGCTGGCGCGGGGTACTTGTCAAGTGTGTTTACATAATACATGAATATTATAATGAAAATGCTTTTACTTTTTGATACGTCAAACAAATATTTTGTTTTCCACATTATTTTTTCAACGATAATATACGACTGTATTATTTTTGTACTCAAAGTGGTGTCTACAAACGTCGTGATTGATGGGGTTTGATTTAAACAATACAACATAGAACTGAAAGTAAAATACGGTTACGTCGTATACCTGATCGAATTTTGTACGTGTGTGATACTATATTGGTTAGTGGTTACACATTATTGATTGTAACACGACGTCCACGAATAAATAAAGTCAAATTATTTTGGTACATATCATTATTGTACGATTTAGTAAACTGTGTAATTAATTTCTATTAACCAAATTACATTTATTCTAAATTATAATGATAATTAAAATTATAGTGATAATTTTTAATTTTTAATTTAATTTATCTAATCCAATATTTGAACGAGTAGTTTCTCAGTTGTCAAAATGTTTAAATTGAGGATACTAGTCTTTAAAAATTACGTTACAAAAATATAAAATGGATATAATATTATTATTCATATAATCAAATATAATATTTGGACAATTTTTTCAAATCACATTAGTGTTGATAGATTAATATAATTATCCTTATAGTACCTTAAATAACTTACAAACTACTAGTTTAAATTTTAATAGTAAAGAAAAATTTCAAGAATTTAAAAATACAGTCTTTCAGTAAATATAAATAGTTTAAAAATTAAATTTTGAATAATTGCATTTTTGAAAAAAAATAAGGGGATAATCGTGCTTGGTGAATCGCCCTGTATAATATTAAATCGCATTTTTGGTAAATGTTTTTTCATTGTAAATCAATCAGTATAATGTAAGATAATAAAAATATGACGTTGGAATTTCAAAGCTAAAATCGTTTGAGAAATGAACCGGAAAATTAAATAAATTCAATTTCTAGTTAGATTTTGTATACTTCCGATAAAAATATATTTTCAAATATGTCAGTTTGAATAAACGAAACACATCGATTGTCTTTATTTTATAACAAATTTTTTCAACGATAGTATAATATAGACATTTAATTAAACTTTGAACCTTTTAATAATGTCTAAAAAAATAATAAATCTAAAATCTATAAAATATTTATATACATAAATGTGAAGTGCATACTAATATAAAAGCATTATTGGAATTGGATTGGAAAAAATACTTTTATAATATGAAATAAAACGTTACGATGAATACTAATTAACAAAGCAGCATTTGAACTGAATAAAATATTGAAATTATAATTTATAATACTTATTTCAAATGAACATTCAAAGACATCCGATAAGTTTCACTTTAGAAATTTTATAGACATGTTAAAAGTTGCTAACTCGTTTAAAGTTGATCGTAATAAAATGTCTTCAATATATGTGTATTTGTAAAAAATCACAGTGATATATCATTAAAAGTTTGATTACCTTTCAGTGGTACAACGTAGATAATCTGAAATCTAAACGTCATTCATTCTTCCGATTCTGTAAAATAATTTTATAATGCCGAACAGAAATTTCCGTCGAATCGTCCACGCAGAAAAAAGTTTTCCTATGCAAAAGTAATAAACTTTTCGTTATAACAATTTTATCAGTTTTTAAAAACTCGACATTATTTTGTACCACCTATTTTATTCAAATGTGATATTTTTTTTCGAAATATATTTATCATACGACACACGTGTACAACTTAAACAACAACTTAAGGTTTTGTAATGCACAAAGATTAATGTAAAAATAAAAATACTGCACAATATTGTATCGGTTTTGGACATAATAGTAATATATTATGTGCTACGCAATACCTATGTGAAACGTACTGAAGTATTAATAAAGTTGTCATTTTTTCTCAAATAACTAAAGTGATAGTTTAATGTTTATATTATTTCACATTGTTCAAAAGTTATTTCCTCATAAATTTATCATTGCATATAAAGCGCTCATAAAATTCATTTAAGCAAGAGCAAAAGTTTTATGTATAATCATAAAAACACAAATTTCCTCCATTTGAAATATTATTTTTCAGTTTATCTAAAAAAGAGCACAACCGTTATGTTTTTATTATATTCAAAGTACATTAATAAAATAAAAAGATACGTATATGTTTGTCGTGGATTATATAGTAATTTTTATTCCGAGACAAAAGCCACTTTAAATCTAAAATAACACAGTCTTTGATACTTCATTATTATTAAGAAATGTATTGTACGTTGTTCCGTTGCTCGAAAAATACACAAACCTCAAAATTTTTTTAAAAAAACAATCTAAAGCCCGGAATTTTATTATTTTTATTTATTTTTTAATACTAATCTATAATTGGAAATCTGTTCAGGCATTGGTTTTTTTTTTGATTTGTACATACGTTCGTTATTATAATATTATTTATGTGTCCTGCAGCCACGAAACACACAATATTATATATATATATATACATACCAGTGTAGCCGATTTTAATTAAATGTTTATGGCCTAAAAGGTCGTACAGACCAAAGGGACGTTTTAATTATGCCCATCCTTTTCACCTTTCCCGCTCAGCCACAGACATGAATATACGTACATATTGGCGGGTTTGTGTACACGTATATATGTATATTGTGTATTATATATATATATATATATATATCATGTGACCCTTTTATCTCTTTGTCTATCATTTGATGTGTATTAAAATTGTGGCCCTGATCAATATATATATACACAGATAATAAGTGCGCTGTGCAGTCGTTAATATTATATTATTATGGTTTATGGACGATGAGAGCAAAGGGATTTATTTTAACCACGTTTGTTAAAACAGAGTGCTAACTACGTAACGTGCCGCGAAAAGGGCGCAAAGGAAACCTCGATCGTTCCCGTGCCACCGCCACCGCCATCCCACGTCATTCTGTAACAGCAGCTTGTCAATATTGTTATTAATTTCCAGGTTCCTAGTACAGCAAACGGCTGATGCTACAATAAATTATGGTAGGTAATTCATAACGAGACGTGTTGTTGTCCGAAAATTTTAGATGGTTTTCCATTAGCTCGTTTGTTTATTTATTTTTCATACTTTGACACGCTCGGTTGGCTTGGCGATATCTCCCTCCCCCGACTCCGGAATTTCCTTAAACATCGTCATAATACTCGGCTAAAATAAGGCCGGTAAATCGTATCCCCAGGAGTATAAGTTCAGCGTTTAGCACAAACTTTCTTACAGAGATAACGGTGATGGTGGGTCTCATAAATTTAATATAAAATAGCCTTGGTAGTCATGCAAAGTAGTTAAGTTGTATATAATATATATACATATACAATATAGGTATAATTAATACGCGGAAGCGTAAATGCGTAAAGTCAAAAAGGGTCATCACGACGGTAAAATATTTTTAGCAATGGAATAGCCATTTCTTCTATGGTATAAGACTCAATTTATTTTGCTGTATAATGTATCAACATAATATTGATGGCCTGGTACATCTGGTTGATAATACAAATTTTGGGTTTTAATTGTTCTCAAACTCGGTAAGTCTCATTTAATATTGGCCCAATTTAAAGTTTTGCAAGACGTTAAATACTTGTTTTCGTGTCGTACCATCAAAGACAACCGATTCGATTTAAGGGACGACAAAGTTTCTTATAACTGAAACTTTTACTTTAATTGAAAAACTACGGATGGGCGCTTATCCGTAATTGTTCGCTCAAAACTAATTCCCTTGATCCTATCATAGGGCTTACACGTGTATATAAGTCGTCTTTATAGTAATCTATCAATATTCATAAACTAAGTTGGCTGGAAAGCTGAGAGCTAAACGGTTTTTTGACCCATCAATATTAGATAATGGTTATATCCCGTTATCAATATTTAATTTTATTCTACCATCTAGGAGTTCAATCAATGGAAACCTTTTGCTGATTCTGTTTTTTTTTCTGTCAAAAAAAACTTGTTCTTATCAGACCCAAAATTTAAGATGTATTATTCAATTATAGAGTATATATTAGTCTTTATAGATTATTGATTAGAGTTTATTATTTCATAGACTACGATGAGTAATACATTATTTGTATGGATTAACGAATTTTGAGGATATTTAGAATATGTATCTATAATTAACATAATTCTAAATAAACGTCTGTTTATTAATTTATAATTTATACCATATTTGTATACATTAAAAATACTGCAGATATAATATAATTATCATAAATATGTACATATTATAAATAATACGTTATGATCACGCAGTATACGGATACTTGTACATAGTTTTCACGTTTTATCGGGAATATTGAAGCCTTATATGGATGGCATCCACACGTACTAACCGTAACAAAAAACATACAAACAGTTTCATTAAATTACTCGTCATACGACGTGATGTATATAATATATAGACGTTTTTATACGTGCGGAGTAACGACGAAATAAAAACAAACGTAGAACGTCACCGCCGTTGTTTTTATGTATTTTTAACGGTTCCGTGTATAACATAATATACCGTGGAACGTGGGAGGAAAGCTTCATCGAATTATATCGGAGGTTTGTATATAAAAATCTATGTAGAAAAGAGGAAAATTCGTCTGAACCCAATTCGAAGGAGATCCGACTAAGCTTAATATTGTTTGTTCCATTGGCACACAGCAGAAAGAGGGAGAGAGAGAGAGAGAGAGATAATACAATAATAACATGTATTCCTCCACAATTTATATAAATTTATTTCTATAGAAGAGAGGGAGAGAGAGAGAGAGAAAGAGAGAGGATAGAGAGATAGAGGTATAGAGAAGGATAGAGAGATGGACAAAGCGAGTGAGATTGAGCAGTACGTGGTAATAATGTATAGTCGAACAACCCGGCTTAAAACCGGAAAACTCTTATGTTCTCCGAACCGTAATCGAGTCGCTGGACCTCCTGCAACATTTTAACCCCCTCGACGAGTTTATAATACATCAGTGTGTGTGTATGTGTGTGTGTGAGTATTATACTTATTCAAGTGCTACGGTAGAGTAGTATGTATATTCGTAGTCGTCATCGTTTCGCCATTTTGCAAACGTGCAGCAGTATAGGATATTATATAATAAAATTCACCGCTGATACTTAGCATTCGCCGACAACATTATATTATTATTATTATTATTATTATTATTATGTGTACGTAGGTATTATAACACTCCAATGAAAATACGATCGCGGTCGAATAGGGGGTGTTGCGAACGTAGTTATAATGGTAGTACGAACAGTGAAGGTCCAAGGGGTAAGGGATGCACAGCGACCCCGTAAACAATCTGACGGGGGTTTAGTCTGTATTATACTATACTGCAACGGCGCACGGGGTACGGTCCGTGCCCATAGTATAAAGAGTATATTGCGATCTGAGTTAGAGTCCACTGTCCGCACGTATTTAAGCGAAAATCCAACGAAACGAGGAAATTCACGCGTGGTTTCCCTTTGCGAGACAGTTTTTCCTGGTCACGGGAAGTGTTTGGCGAGTATTTCTGCGTATAGCCTGCGATGGTGACGCAGGTGCAGGGGGCGGCTGTAGTGGCGGCAGTACGGATGGGCTGTAACGAAAACCCAAAGTGGTTTTTTTTTCTATCTTCTTCTTATTTCGTTAATCTCTAGATGGGCCATATAGACGACACGCAGCCGCAGTTTACAATATAATGTATGTATAGTTTTCACGACCAGAAGTAATTTAAAAAACTCATTTACAAACGACGGCTAACGGAAAATAGGTTTTTTTTCCAGCGGCATATTTTGCACGGTGAATTAAGCGACTTAATTTAGTTTTTAGTTTTTTTTTCGTGTTAGGAAATTTTTAATCACCACAATCAAATCTAATGGGAATTTCAACGTTTGGAAAAAAGCTATTCCGTTATGCGTGTAATACGTTTATGCAAAATATTAAATATTCATAATCTCCGCGTGCATAATACGATCGAAATAATCTTTGAAAAATTACGTGTAAGCGGACGTCAACACGCCGACAGATTTATATGAAATAATATTAGATTATTATGTTGTAATTCATAACGATTACTTCCGGACGATGATACCCGATCTACGTGAAATTAATTAATAACTCTATAATATATTATAACACCGATGCCCTTAGATTAAACGTTACACCTCGCATCGTTACGTCGTGTTCTACGGTCAACGGATATAAAACGTACCTTAGATATAATAATTAAATAAGCTACCACGTGGGTTTCAATAACGATAAAATGTATACGAGAAATAATTTTTATTATTTTATTTACTGCGTTCCGTGATATCATACATACAGTCCGTAGAATTCGAACACATTTTTACAAGATCGTTTTCTTATTACCAAACGGTATTTAGAGAAACAATAAATCATAATACTTATTAGATGAAAAAGTATCATCATTTATTTAATAGTTTTGAGAGTATATGTCACGCAATCGTAGTATAAGAATCGTTAAGTATATTATGTAGTATACGTATAATATAAGTGTGCGTGGTCCGTGAAATGTTTCTAGTATATGTGCCTGTCACTAACAAGATAATTTGTACAAATCAGCATACGTAGCTTAGGTGTAATACATAATTTATTGATATAAGTATTATATTATGCATTATACCTACGAGCACATAAAGTAATATTTATTTTTTAATGTTGAATATTTTTTTTTTTGATTTCATGCAATATGAAAAAAAAAACATCTACATAATAATATATTATCACAATATTAGTATATTATTATTAATATTATTAATTATTATAAGTTATAACATATCATGCATATTGAATAATATAATATTATATAACATCATATAGTAGAATTCAACATTATTCTGTTTTAAATATAATATTCCTAATGTAATTTAAGTCGTGTATAATGTTTGAAAGGTGTTTGTATTGTTTATAATTAAGAAACAAAATTAATCATATTTAAAAACATCTATAAAATATTATAATAGTTATCAATCATTTAATTTTAATAAACCTGATTATATTATGTTACTTGAAATTAAGTAATTTTCGTGCAACTGGTCCCGCGGGAGAAGTTTATAATATTATAATATTTCCAACGAAGGCGTTAAATATTAA
This sequence comes from Schizaphis graminum, assembly GCA_020882235.1. Classification (NCBI taxonomy): domain Eukaryota; kingdom Metazoa; phylum Arthropoda; class Insecta; order Hemiptera; family Aphididae; genus Schizaphis; species Schizaphis graminum. The sequence goes on from CM037032.1 coordinate 67,304,787, forward strand.
TTATTAACATAAGAAACCGATTATTTACTCGGACACGTGTATCGAACGACAACATCGACATGGTTTATTATTAATTATAGTTATTATTATTAGCTATTTATTTTGATTATAATTGTTATTAGTGTATAATATATTCATTTTGATTATTAATTAAAACATTTTAAAAAAATCAATACTCATTATACGTTTAGTACATACATCAAATAATTGTACTATTATAAAATTAAAAGGCTCAATACGAGTACTATCGAATAATTGAATATTTTTTTTTCGTTTTTAGAACGTTAGTTTTATCTAAAATGGTTTTCGAGAGGATTTAAAATATACACAAATATTATACGTGAGTATAAAAGCGAGGAATGGATTTTTTCCCAATATTATATACGTATATGATAAATACAACAACGGTGTAGGTACACTTTAAAGGAAAACAACTATTTGTTGAAATTTATTTTACTGTGATCGTATTGACGTTTTGTCATAAAGTGTGACGGTTTGTAGAACCATATTTATACTTAAAAAACCTTTCCGGTAAAAATGATGGATATTCTGTGTTCATATTATATGGGTTTCGCGAAATCGTTCCACTACATAACTAAACTAAAGCTTTATTTGAGTACGTGACCCATTCCAAGACAACATATTTTATATGATTTCAGTCAAATGCAGTCAGTTGTTTCGTACTAGTTAATTGCTGGATATAATTACCTACTAACAGTCGTGTTATTTTTTATAAAAATATATTTTCGAATATCCAATGACATGTTGGTATGTGTCCAAAACCAAATATATTTTTATACATAATAGATCCAATCAAAACTTGATCGATCAAATAATAAATGTTAATTAATAATGTATTATTATTATCAACAAGTTTTTGTACATATTTTATCTATTATTTACTATTGTATAATATTGTATATTCAATATTATGCTCCTAATTTAACATTTTATTAGCAACAAAGATATTTTTAACTCGAATGTCATATTATCTCGTATAATAGGTCGTGGTTTTTTGCAATCTTAAACAATATTATGTTTTTGAGTATTATAGAAGACACTTTAAATTGGCGTTATCGTGCATGCTGAAAATAAAACTACTTTATTAAGTTATAGTCAATCACTGAACCTATAAAATACCTAGTTTAGTAGTTGATAAGTTATTGATCAAAATAAATTATAGATAATTTTTAACTTTTCAACTAGTTAGTGTACCAGTTCTGAGCATTACGGTGGCACATTTGGCGAATTTTTTTTCGATGCTCGAAATAACTACAGAAGTTACGTCACGTTTGGTAAATTGCATTTCGTGATGTTTAAAGACGATTTTCCTTCTTGAAATATCTGTAAAGATTTTTTTTTAACCTTATTGTGTACTGAAACATAATAACAATGGTATGACGCAATACAAAATAAATAATGTTTAACTTTGATATTCCATACTCTTTATACATAATAAAAACAAATATACTCGCGGAACGTATCACCATGTTTGTCTATGTAAACTTCTCACCATTAATTTTTTTTCTATTTTATATTATAGAAGTATAAATAGTGTAATATTATAATATTTGTACGAAATTTACAAAAATAACAAACATTTTTTTGTATTTCTTTTTATTTTTTCGAGACTCTTGCATTAGGGACTAAAAAATATCATGTACAACGCATGTATAGTTTGCATTGTAAAATACATAGTATAAAATATACTTCTCAAATCGTTCAACTTTTTTGTTATCTATGATTGCTTGAAGTGCCTATTCCCCGGGCATGTATAATATATAATATTGCATATTTGTATATATTATATTATTATTTTATACACACCACTGCGACGGTGTAAATTGTTTTACAGAACAATACACTGTATTAAAGCTTTGTCGGGAATTATGGTGACTGCTTAATATTATATTCAGGTTAATTAGTGAATATTCCGTAGAACAATGGTTGTTCGTCGTTTTTGTGCTGTGCGGTTCATAAATTTCCGTATATAGAAGCCATTGGTTTACAATGGTACAGACTGGGCTTTCACTCCCCCTCCCCCTGTCATACATCTCCAATATTCAGCCTATCGTGGTCAATAGAGCCGCAGAAGTCTGTAATTAAAACCGATTACTTTTGCACGCATCCTCGTTCGAGGTTTTCAGTATCGTCGACCGCGAACAAAAGTCTAAATTATACTCACACCGGGCTGCAGCAGTTGTGGTGATTATAGTAACCGCGCGGAAAAATATCATTTTCACCCGTCGCCAACCCGTGAACGACTGAATAAGAAACTTTGTATGGCGGAGTGAAGTAATTCCGCGTTGTTTTAAAATATTAAACTATGATTGAGCGGTGAATCGGGTTTTTAAACGAGTCAATTAAACTTGGAATGAAACGAATCAGCACAGTAGATATAGAAAAATATTTCAGTTTTCGGATTGCTACGTCTGATTCGACAGAGTCGACGAGTGCACAAACCTCGTAATGGTTTCAGTGTTTCCCTATAGCAACAACTGTTACAAACCGATTTTGTTTTGCAAAAATATGATGTTTAGAACGTGGCATGACCATTCAAAATGAGACCGGGAACACATCATCGCGACTCTTTTTTATTTTTTTTTAAACTTAATAATATGTATGATACATATGATACATCCATACATTTGATATATTCTACCATATAGAATTCTTAAGAATAGACATTTATCATAATACAGTTGGTCGATTAAGATTACTGTAGTACCTGTGTTGTTTTTTAATATTCGTTTTTGTTTATTATAGTACGATCACTGTACACACTGTCAACAAATTTCAGCGACCGTCATAATATTAGTAAAACTATAATAATATGTACATATTCAATAGTAAAAAAAAAAAAAAAAAAATGAGCTGAATAGTGAATAACTTAAAATATATTCAATATTAAAACCAAAATAAAATTATTAATTATTGAATATAACTGGTAAAATCGATGTAGTAGATAAAATATTTTAATTTTAATTTTTGATTATTGCTATTGCTTACTAATTTTTCTTACTTGGGAGTGCATGCATGTTATAAATATAGTTATTATCATGATAATCATATTGTAAAACTACACGTATTTAATAATATCGGACTGCGTATTATATAGTATATTATAAACTTAGACATTATGCACATACGTTCACATTACTATCAATTGTGATGTAATGCAAGCGCGTCCCGCTGTTTAGAATTTAAACGCCGGCACAAACAATCCGAATGGTTTAAATCGCAGTGAGCTATGTACAACTCATCGTTGCATCCGCGGAACCCGGAAATATTACGAGTAACGGTGCGACGTCATTTTCTGTGGCGAGATAGTGAATTTAATCCTATTTAATAATAATTTACCGCGATGATCCATTATAATATTACATTATTATTGTTATTATCATAGCAGAATACATACACACGCATATACTTAATTAGAGTTGTATACATCCTCAGAGTGCTTTGTTGTTGTGTGTGGGCATGCGCGTACAAAGGATTATGTATTATTATAAATATAATAAATGTGTCATATTCAGAACAACGAGACAGACAGGCGCGCGCACGCAAAATGTAATTACAGTTCGTCAATTCAACAAAGTACACAGTTTATTCCCCAATGAGAGCTTTTGTGTGGCTGTTAAACACGAACACACACACACACACACACACACACACACACACACACAAATAAATGTCATTCCTCAGACCAAAATATAATACCCAATACTGGCTTATTATTAAGACCCGAATCATTAGAAAACTAAATCGCGCGCTAGTAAACACTGAGTTGATTATTGCTATTGCTGTGTGACATGATTAGTGTAGCTAAGACATTTATGATTTTTTTTTTTTTTTTTAATTTATGATTTAATAATAATAAAGAAAAACACGTCGCACGATAAATTATTGTTACTGTTAAAAGTATAATTAAAAATACTCAAAATTATGTACACTAATCGACAGTAATTTGATTAAACGAGATATTATATGCGACTTAATCGATTTAAAATTAAATTAATGATGCGCACTCGTCATCGTATATCGTGAGCTCAGAATCAATTGCCGCTATCTCCAAATATTAAATTATTCAGGAGAGCAACTACAAACTGTACATTATCTTCTAACGTATAGAATGAAACGATAATGTCAACATTTTTGAGTTAATACATTTTTTAACTTTTTGTTTTCTGAATTAAATTTTAGTTTCCCGGGAAACAAAAGGTAGGTTACACGAAAGCTGATATGTCACGATGTTAATAACAAATTAATAAGATGGTACAATTTAGGTTCATAGAATTAAAAACAAAATGTTTGTAATCTGAGATGATTTAGAACTTTTTGTTTTCGATACTTCTTTGAATAATTCACTTAATTGGTTTTCTGTGAGCTTGAATAAAAAAATGAATTGTTAAAAATATATTTATAAAAATTGGATTTAAAATGTAATCGATTTAAAATATTTTAGTTCTGAGCCCATGATAAAATTTACCATTGTAAATACATGCAATCATTACAGACATAAATACATTATTTCAATATCTATATTATATTATATTAAAATTATTAAATGTATAATTTTATATCGTTGTTTACCTTTATAGTTAATAGAATTAATTTGATTTTTTTTTATTAAATTAAATGATTTAATTGGTAATTAAAAAAATTGGGAAATCTAATTTGGACATTTAGCTAAGGAAATTGAAAAGTGATATCAAATAATATTTGATTTTCAAATAAGAGTTAGTCCAAATTATTACTACTTTTTGTAAATAGAAGCTGATATTCATATTATTATATTTTATTATAATATTAAGTTATAAACATTTTTAATTTAACAAAAGTCCTATTTAAATTATATCGCTGTGCAGTTCAAAAACTAAATGAAAGGTACATAATGATAATAATAATCATCTAAATGTTTTTAAATTACTGGGAAGGATTCTTAAAGTGAACGGAGCGTTAATTAATATTCTTAAAAAATCTTTTGTATTTTCTATTAATGTTGAAGCATTAAGTATTTTCGTATCAGTAATTTTAGTTATGTGTTCATAAGAATTTCGCCAAAATATCAATAAACAAAAAGATTCTTGAGGATTTGTTTTAAATACCATAATTATATACTGAGTCTGTAAAAATAACAATGTTTTATTTTTTATCTTTATGGCGTACAAAACTACGATCCCTCAAAAAAAAAATTATTATAATAATCTTACAGAGTAATGGAAAAATAATGTAAACCTTTCCTTGCCAATCAGTTATTATCGCTGTTTATTTTTTTCCCTTCGAGAACACAACTTCTACGTTTTTATAATATTACCTGTTGTACTTGTATTTAGCAAGAGTATTGCATCGTTTTCCCGTAATGGAATTGGCGGCGACTAATAAAAAAGGTACTTCGTGGTTTACATGCGTCCTCGGGGACCAAAAATAATTCACAGACCACATCATCTACGCATTAACCGTCTCGTTGACGTAAAAAAAAGAAAAAAATACCAAGAGACGTATTACGGTAATATATAACTTTTTTTCCTTAATGAAAACAAATATTATTCTTGTGGCACGCGTGAGGATCATTATACGTTTAAGGTTTTGCAATGACCATTAAATTAAGTTCAAAGAATGCTGGTTATACGCGTTTAGGTCCGTTGCACAACATTTCGCCCGAAAACTTTTATCCAAAACTCTTTGGGTTCTAATTTAAGTAAAATTTACATTGTGGCTGCAGTTAATGGCGATGTCTAATTTATGATGTCTAGGCAACTTTCATCCAACGTATAACGTATATGACTGAAGAATATTCTGCGTGGAATTAATGTAAGACGATAAGGTAGTTATATTATAAGTGAATAATTAATATGTGGTTGTATAATCATTGATTCTGTCTACTGATGCCAAAACAATTGGGCACATAAATTTTATTTTTTTTTCAAGATAAAACCGATAGGTATTATGTTGATATTGATTCCTGAAATATAAACAATACCTACGAATTTTAGGCTACAATATTATACAAAACACGTTTCTAACTTTAATACACCCTTGTATTATATTATAATGATATGTTTTTATATATTATACTTAATATATATTATTCCTAGTAGGTTTGTGGATGTTTTATTATACTATTTGTCTGGTAATTCAAAAAATACAAATACAATAATAAAAATTATAAATAAAATATTTTATTCACGATACTGGATTTGGAGAAAATTGTTCTAGAAGATCCACTGTAGCCTATAATAGGTTCATGGGAATTCAGTTTCAAGAATTGTGATCAATCTATACGTTTGAAAAAATAAATTCTATGGAAATTTTAATTTAAACTTATGTTCATAATAGGTTTGTTGTATATGTATATTTGTTGGTTTTCATCATAGTTGTTTCCAAAAACACCAAAAAATCAAAAACTATAAAATCGCTAGTCATTATTTTCAATTTCCAATATGATGAATTGTTCAGCTTTTTTCATCTCCAAAAATATCATCGTAAAACCAATAGCACAGTTACGCATTATACTATTTTCGTTGTGATTAGAATTAAAAAAAAACATGTGTTGATTAAAATATATCATAATTATTAAGGTCCAAATAACTTAATGTTGTTTTAAACTGTATTTAATTTTTTATTTTAATTTGTACACGAAGTTACAATTTATTAATATAAAATTAAAATGTATTGATAAATTTTCTCATTTACCGAATTTAATTAATCTGGTATGGTGATAATAAATTATTAGATTTTAACATAATTTAACATTAGAGAATTTTTAAATCTTGTAACCCAAATTAATTTGCTTATCAGCATTAAATGTAATTATTTAATCAGGTACATGATTTTTTTATGAAACTCACTAAGACTAAAATATTTACTCGGTCTTGACAACGTCTTTATTGAATAATTGATTCGCGTTCGAGTAAGAATAACAGTGATACAGTGTATATAGTTTAATGTAAGAAAGATGAAACAGAAACTACGATATTATATAGGTATGGCATCTATAAATTATATAGTATATAAATGTTTTATTTTACACTCTTTCATATTAGACTTATAATACTTTACGTAATATTAAAAAGTCGACATAGGAATATCATTAGATATTTAGGTAATATAATAGCATCGTTTTACTCATCTAAACAATTAAACTCTTCTATTTAGAGATTCTCTGTGAACGTAGCATTTATTTAATATGGAAATTAACTAATTTTTAATTTTTTTTTTTTTAACTTTCTTATTTTATGTAATTATAAATAAGTTTATAAATTAATTAAAAGCTGAAATTTAACTCGGATAAAATATATGTACATGTGTGGGTGATTATCTAGAAAATAAAATGAAAAAAAAAAGTACATTTTGGACAAATAATAATACGTGGAAAACTGCCGCGTGTGTCAAAACCAAAAAAAAAAAAAAAACAATAAAAATTACATTCGGCGTGGGACAATTGTTTCAGTAGACAAAATAAAAATAATAATAATATATTCTGTTATTTACAATAATTGAAAAGTTAAATAAAAATCGCTTATTTGTATAGTATATAATATAATATATAATAATAGGTATAATATGTACATGGTTTTAGTATCAAACACAATGTGGTACTTACATTTTGGGTTATGCCTGCACTGACGCGACTCACGTCAGCCCAAATATTCTGTTTGGTTGCTCTCAGTATTATACTCTTATTGTAGTTTCAATATCTAAAACATTAAGATAAGAAATCGGTTGGTTACAATACGAATTGTTATAATAACACTATCATACACGTCGATGCAATATTGGTATATTATTAATAAGAACACTATTATATTAAATCATTTAGTCGTTTTTTGATGATCGATCTTAGTAATTGTACAACTATTTTCAGTGAAATCACTGAACACACAAATATCTTACAGAGTCTAAGCTTATAATAACTGTTCCGTATTATGTCCAAAATGTCATATAATATAATATTATCTGTCATACAATTATATGATATAAAACTTCGTACCTATCGATGATTAATATTGTCTGTATACGAATCGAAATTAATTATCTGTGTAATGTATCTTAACAATATAGTTTTGCAAGTATACTATAATTTTTAACGGCAAAATTTTTAAAATGCACGGACTAACGATTCGAATTATTCAAAATTACTTTACTGCAAATTGTAGCAGACGTTTCGCGATGATTATTACCGACGTCCGTACAATAATATGACTTTGCAAAATAATGCAGGTGTAATACACGCCGCTTGTACGAGAGATTTCCCCAGGGCGTTTATCTAAGCTTCGTATAAAGGTAACCGCGTATAATGCATGGAAAATAGCTTAATTTCATTATGTATAAGATGATACTTTTAAGTGTTTTCTCTCATTGTTTTGTAAAATTTAAACACACTATATATTATGTTGTTAATTTTCATACATTTTATCTCATCGTGAAGCAATATTGTTGAATACTAATTATATTTTTTTCTAATGTTATCATTATTTTTGTTTAAAGTTTTATCGCTATATTTTTAATAACAAAATTAAAAACATTTTTAAGTTCACACTCCGGAGCACAGTGTTTTTTTTTTTTTGAGTATTTCGATACATACAAATTGAACTTCAAACGAGCAGCGGGTAGTTAATTAATTATATATAAGTATTGTAAGTAGTCAAGTACCAATTTAAAGTTTTTATTAGCGGAGTAGTAGAAAAACATTTTGCGGGTTACCTTTGTGCCAATCGACTTCATTCATTGAAACTTTATGTTCTCATAACTAATTAACCGTTAACTATACAAATTTAAAATAATATAATTTTGTTTTCAAACGTGTCGTTTTGCAATAAAATAAAATAATGTAAGTGTAATGCATAGTAAGAATCAAATAAAGTTAATGTTTTTCGAAATAACGAGTGTAGACGCTAAAATGGATCACCTTGTACATAGTTTATAATATACACACCCGTCCGTGTAAACGCCCCGTACACTTTATAATAATATAACGTTTACGTGTCAAAACCAATGCCCCCGCGGGCATCGCGTGCGAGCATTAAATGATACTTGGCGTTGTCGTTTTCGAAAAACATTTCGAATATTTTGTAGCTATGTATAATATATACGTGAAAGTTCAGTCGCGTACGCGTGTATAATATATATATATTATATATATATAACCCACATAGAGCAGTAAACGTCACGAGCGAAAAGCAGCGTTGGGAAATATTACATAGTAAGTATAATATACCTATTGGTTCTTGCCATTATTATAACAGTCATATAATAACTTCATTAATTTTTTATTTTGATCAAAACCGTTAGGATATTGTCTTTTTTAAGGAGCTCTACACACAATTCAACATATTATACTTTTTATCCGATTGCCGTGCATTATTTCGTTTCGAGTAGTGTTCTCTGTGGGCGAAAACCCGACTGACAATAATCTCGTTCTTCGTTTCCTTTATTACTTTATAGTTGTTGTTGTTCTTGTTGTCGATTTATTTTCTAATTACGTTCGACGGAATCCGTGATGTGTTTCCAGGGAATACGTCATTCGTTAAATTAAATAACGGGAGCAACGAAACGCGGAGAAAAAGAGAGAATAACATACAAGTCTCCGTTGAAAGGTAAATCGGATGGGATCAATGCGATGACTTTACTAAACGGGTTGACGTTTCGACCCAGTGGCCAAGACTCTGCCTCTGGCCGACACTATACATAATTGTACATACACGCACGTCGAAATAAATAAAACCCTGTGTCACAACGCGAATCAACCGCAATGCTGATGTATGGCATCATTGCTTTATACACACACTACCACATACATTAATCGTTGTTACATCGTATTATTCTTTCGACGGACGACGGCCGACGCTGTTTATAGACGAGATAATAATAATAATAATAATAATAATAATAATAATAGACACCGATATTATTAGTCGTCATGTACTATCGTCGTCGTCGTAACAGCGGTGGTGTTGTGTACAGAGTGTCGTCGACGGAGTCACGTGTCCCGAGATTAAAACGTCCACGACGAAAAGTGAGCGATGGCGCTCGAGCTTCTTCTGGTTCAACGGTTTTCGCGACACCGATACGCACGCCTCCAACGAGTACCACACGCACAAAAACGTGTACACGCGTTTCAATTTGTCGTATTTTACTCCCGTGAAACGTGGGCCCCGTCTGCACCAGAGAGAATTAATAAGCTGGCGCGCTCACACACAACCCCTCACCCCCTTGCCCAGAATAAAACAGTTGATTCGGATGAATAAGGGACTGGTGATGTGCTGCTATATAATATTATCATGCGTACATTTACCGTCGTACTGCAGAGCGCGATACGTTCTGTTTTAACAATTTATATTGTTCTACGATTTACTCGGTATATTATCGCACTGATTGCAGGTATCTACGGAAAAAAAATTCAATTTATTAAAAAAGGTTCTTTTGCGCGAAGTTTACGGACTTAATAGGAAAACCTTACGATAAGACCAATAATTTACTTTTAAATTTAAAACATACTGCGTTCTTAAAGATCGAGCTATTCTCAGCTAACGCTGACTTATTTTAATTTTTTGCTTCAAGTAACCACATTCTTATAAAAAGAAAGTTCCCAATTTTTCGACTAAAAGGAACAATATAATATTTTTCAATATTATACACGAATATACACTGCCGTAGTGGGGATAACTATTTTCTCGGTTCACTATCTCATCTGCCAACATTATTTTTAGTTTATCCATACCTATACGTCCTTTTGATCATAAAACATCTGCAAATAACTCCTTTTTCTCTTGAAAAAAAAAAAATAACTTTAATATGAACTAAAATATCGCCTGTCTAGTAAAAAAAAAATACTATACTTAATGAATAATATGGTTTGCACTTTATTCTCTTTATTCTTAGACATAACGCATAAAAGGAGTTTAATATTATTTTTGTTTGTTCGAAATAACAATAAATAAGCTCACTCTGAAAGCGAATGAACGTTGAAATGTATATATATATAATTTATATGTTTTATAATATGTATTAATGTTAAAAGAAGTTTTCCGAAATTTACGGTACGTTGACTATGATAGAGCTTGAGTAGAAATGGCTAGGTGGGTGCTGTAGACACTGCAGTAAGATGTTCGAGACAAATAATATAATTTATATAATATATATATACGCAAAAGTGTCAACCAAGTTCTCACAGTCGCGTATAAATCGGTATATTTGCATGCGCGTGAAACCATACGCATACGTGACGCATAAAATATGTAATATTATAGCTGCTTATGGCGTGACGAGCGATTTAATGGCCGGTGGCGGGGTGAACATGATACGTTACCCATTGAGATAATAACTAATTTAACATTACAATATCCATTATATCCACCTTGATTAATACCTATCTACCTAAATAATATACTGTCGGATCGCATTATAATATAATATAACGTTGTTTGTCGAAGAAGACATCTTACACGGACGGTATTATAATTCACGTGGGTATATGGTTATAATTTATAACCATTAGATATTAAAATTATAATATAATATATTATACAACACACTATACTTAATATATGGCGTTATAGATTGACTTTCTGGCCGTGACTACGAATATCGTCCTCAGGTTTAATATCGAATAATTATCGATTATAGGACGCGCACATGATATTACCGGCCCAGTGTACGTATACATGTGTGTACGCGCATCAATCAATCATCAGATTTCTGGCGCGAGGCTCTCCGACCGGAATGACAACTTTCGGGGACTTCCGGTTATGTGAGTGTGCGCGCCCGCCGAAACTGTACATAATTAATACGTGGGTATAATACGGTGTGTTCCGCGGGTGCTGTAATAAGTTCAGGTGGTTTTCCGTTTCAGCGTACGGTGTGTATAGTGTTGTATTATAATGTATGCTGTTCACGGGCACAGCTAAACACGGAAATAAGCTAACGTATACGGTGTGTGTGTGTGTGTAGTGCTGCGAGAGACGATGGTGCAAAATCACACCGCCGTGGTTGTTTGCTGTGGCCAGTAACGGAAGATATTATAATTTATAATAATATATTCATGTATATTCGACAGAAATCACAAACGGAGGTATAGGTTTGAATGACAGATCATATTATGTTGAGCTAGTTTGTATATATAAGATTATTTATGGCGATTGGTGAGAACAATTCCGTTATCGTAGGTACACGATCGGTGCCCCTCGTTAAAATACTGTAGTATCTTAAGGTATGGACCCTGTTCTCGGAACATTTTTTTAAACTACGGTACTGTAAAGAACGCATCGAGTTTGTTGTACTTAACATGTTTATTTTAATGATAGTTTTGTTTCACGGACCCTAACGATATTATTAATTATTATTTTCCATTCCTAAAAGTATTTAACGCTGTAAATTAGTGCATTGTAAAAAATTGCATATAATTCACAGGGTATGCATTAATAAAAAACTTCAAACGGGTTCTTAAAATAAATTTATACGAAAGACTTGCTTTAAATGACAAATTTGATGATATAATATAATATTGTATAATACCTATTTATTTTTTTCGACGACAAGGAGGAAATGCATGACTGGTAAAATTAAAATTTTTTTCAGTAAATTCCAAATCCTTATATACTCATATAATATATTCCGTACCATACCTATCGATATTAGAATGGTTTCCGGATTGTTTGAAAGCATACATTCGAATTAGTATTCCTATCGGGGTTTTTACTATTAATTTAACTATTATTGTAATACAATTACTCTTTCACGAGTATAGAATGTATAATGTAAAATAAATATTTGACAAAGTTTGCTAGTGTCACGTTTACAAAAAAATTTTTTTTATCATATTATTTAGAATATAAAACTGTTCTCAATAATTATTATATTGATTTCCATGTACAAATCATATGATTAAATATTAAATTTAGTTTTTCACGTGCATGATTTGGATGCTATTGATATAGTTGTTACGGACTCATGGAATCAAATAAACAATACTAGCATAATATTATAATAGCACGAGTAGAATAACAACGCACGGTTATCATCAACATCATATGTTTTCGAAACATAATAACCGAAAACCGATATGGCGATTAATTATACATAAAAAATACAGTATAATAAACATAATATAATATGGACTTTATTAAAAGTTGTCTATTGAAATAGAAATAGTAATCGGCTTCGTAAGCCCGGGGCAACCTATCCGGTGTATCAATACTAAATGAAGTGTCTCTCATATTACGAATCGTGATCTAGCTACTGTATTTAAAAAAAAATAACGTTCACCTACTAAAACAACAAGGGCGTTGGCCAGATTATAGGACCTCTGGTCTAAAAAAGAGCAACGGAATATTCCATGTATCAGCATATTATTCAGATGTACTATAGCTGACGAGTTACGTTTTTCAACTATAGTATTAAACTACATTATTGTATTAAATTATTGAAATTTGTACTAATATATTTACTTTTTTTTTAAATTCACCTGTGAAAATTGTCTTGAATTAATTAACTAAACTATCCGAAACAACGTCATATGTTAAGAATTACCTAATTGAGCAGTTCATAATATAATAATATATGATAATTTCTTCGTTACGATTTTAAACTTAAATGTTCACAAATGTATCTACAGTAGGTACATATATTTATATTTCCATATACATTAAAAAAAGTCTGATTTGACAGCCTGAAAAATAAAATCATTAAATTATATGGTTTACATACTTGCAATTTATTATAATTCTATTTCCTTTTTTTTTTGTAAACTATATTACATTGCATTATTGTATTTATGACGTATATATGTGATGAATTAATTTCAGTGGTCTTTGGTCTTCACTGTTGCAGTAGTATGAGTTTTCTTCTTATATTAAGTTTTTGGGGGTTTAAGTTTTTCTTGTTAAAGCATAAGGGTGGGAATACATCGCAACTTGCGCCAAGTTGATGACATTTATTAAAGAAAATTAATATATTTTATTAATAAAAGCTCGTTGCTTGGAACGCAATTCACCCGTATCTCATTCAAAAGCTAACATGAAAAACGCCGATTTCAATAGAGGCAAATAAATGAGTTTAAATCTAATATTTGTATAAGCAAGTCGTTTTTATATTTTTTATTTATCTAAAATAATTTAAGACTTTACTTATGTTTAAAAACTCTGATTATGAATTCATTAAACTGCCGGCTTATACACGACTTTGATGTTTTATCACAAATGTTATAATAGGCAATCAACCAAACCAAAATAAATTTTAATAAATAAAAATACAATTTTGTACACGTATTTTGTCGTAATGTTATTACTCATGTGCCTAAATTTTACTTTTGATATAAATATATATAAATATTATTTTATATTTTTGTATTTAGTTGTTTAATTTTATTACTAACCACATAGGTCGTAGCTTATTATATTTAAATGATACATCGTTTCTCAAATGGCCTCTAGCTTGTATAGATTATTAATAATTAATTATATTTCTTATACATATACTCGTTCAAACCATACATATACTAAGTAATATTATGTGTGATTTACTTGACTCGCATTATTACCGAGTATATATAATGTATATATATTTATATATTACGGGCATATAATATTCTATAATATTCTCTTTAAACGGGTGACTTATTTCAGTTTTTTTTCTGTTGACGAGACTCATTAATATATATTATAATATGAATATTAATATACTGTATATATAAATATACACATTTTTAATATACTAATTTTGGTTGTTTTTACACCTCTAATGAAAATCTAAGTATCCATTTTCATTAATAAACTCCTGCACAATTTTTCATTAGGCAAAATTAGTGTAATAAAAATAATGGAAAATATCAAATGCAATACCAAATAATAATATTATTTATTATGTTATAATATTTAAAATTAATATTCATACCTTCCCGGAGTGCTAATTAAATTCGATAACTACATCTTGAAGACGCATTGCTACGAAAACATTTTTTTCTTTTTCTATTCAATTTAATATTTAAAAAATATACTATATAAGTACTAAGTAAGCTATTTATTGTTAAAGGCAGTTATTACATAACATAACTGTCAATAAATCACTATCATTATTATTATGTTACATATTATTTTTTTAAGCCTATAAATATTTAATTATGAATTATGATATTGAACTATATAAAGCGTATTATGCTTACGATGCTATGTTTAAAAATGGTCATCAGGGTATTGGATTTACAATTTTCATTAATTCAAACCCGTTTAAAGTTAAATTTAGCCTCAATAAGATGTTAAGTCATATTATTAAAAAATAATTTTACACACCATTTATAATAATTAATTTTATTGTGCCTTCATTTTTTTGAATACATTTAGTGTAAGACACCATAATAACAATTATTTCGGTTTCATTTACTGTCATTTTTTTTTTTTTTTTAATCTTAAACGATATAATATTTTTTTCCACAAGATTAAAAAAAATAAATTTATATTTAAATGAAAATGCAACGACAATAATTGCCTTAATATTACGTGACGTTGACAGTTGACAGTTAACAAAAAAATTAATTTGATAATATTTATGAAAATGCGCAGAGACAAAAACTTTTAATACGCAGTGGCACGTTAATATTATAATTATATATTTAATATAATGGTTTTTTTTCCTTTATTTAATTTAAATTTTTTTACAAATTTGGTATGTATAAAAATGTAAGTGATATGTTATTTGTATGTATAAATGGGGAGTACCTAGATCGTGATACCAGATTTCATCGAATTTCACTAAAGGAATTTCCAATAATATGATTGATTGAAAAATGTATTGCAAGGATTTTCGGAACATTTAAACGGTATCTTAAAGACTTGTATTAACGGTTATAAGATTTTATAGTTAATCCTGTAATTTTATCTGAAGTCTGCGAGTAAGTTTTGATTTGTAATGTAAAATAGTGCATTTTTTATTATTCAAAATAATATTTTATTTTGGGTTATTTGCATTATTAGATATTTTAGTGGAGTCTTAAATTTGTATTCTTGATATCCAGGTAAAATTTTAGTTATAAATATTACATTTTTTATAATAATATGATGTTGGTTAATAATATGTTGAGTGGATAAATATTATCCAAGTGCTGCGATAATATATTTAATTAAATGGTTATGTAGTCTTCAATTATATTATGTCATATTATGGTGTATTCATGTTAGTTTTTCGTTAATGTTTTTTTCTAGAAATATTTTGTTATGTCTAAAACAGGAATTATAATTTTGTTTGTGGGCGGAAGTTATATGAGCGTGTCGCGGCCAAATTAATTCTAATTAATTTTTAGTTTTTACAATTATTATTATCACTAATAAATATTTCTATTGATAACTATTATTATACATAAATTATTTCGATAAAATTTATACGATAAAAATATTAACAAAAATAACTATTATAAATTATATAAATAATATGCTTTTATTTCATTATGGATCGACTGGACCGTAGTACTTACCCTAAAAATGGCCTAGAGATGCACAGTTTGGGAATCAAGGCATTATAATATAATATAATATAATATGTATATATATCTAGGCAGTATTGTTGTATATTACGTGGACGGTATAAACTTTTGACGCTTTCGCGTTTTGACGTGATACAGTGTAGATAAAAAGCCCGGCGGCACCGACTTCATACTGTCCCTGCACCGTCATCATC
This sequence comes from Schizaphis graminum, assembly GCA_020882235.1. Classification (NCBI taxonomy): domain Eukaryota; kingdom Metazoa; phylum Arthropoda; class Insecta; order Hemiptera; family Aphididae; genus Schizaphis; species Schizaphis graminum. Next base: position 67,321,455 of record CM037032.1, read on the forward strand.
GTCATACGTTATATATGAATATTTTGTATAGTGGAAACTTTTCACCGTACGTAACTTATACCGTCCTTTTGTTGTCGTATACATTTGCTGCACCAGCCAACGATAAATACGTCAATTATTACACGGCTGCGTCGGTATGCCTAGATATTATAATGTAATATGCATATAGGTACCTACATGATATATTGATATAGTGTAACATAAATAACCGACAGACGTAATGCTTATTGAACATTATGTTCCTAATAACTTTTATTCTGATCAATTTTTATTTTGTTTTATTTAATGATATGATATTATTGTTAATTAGGTATATTAACTATTTTTTAATGTAATATTTATGAGAACCGTATAGTAATTATAATTATTACGCAGTTGGTTAAATAAATGTATCAGTAAGTTATTTTTATAATACCCTGTATGGCTATATGATACAAACCTATATATAATACGCATAACTACGTTTATTTTCCGCCCCTAATTTTTGGTTTTATCTCTGCTCCACTTTCATTCGTATTTCATCCCTCTCAACAGTACGGAATAATGATGTTTAAAACTGTTCGTACACTATACAGTACACATGTCATCGTTAATAAAGGATACGAACGTGCTCGAGATTCTATATCGTATTTATTTAAATATATCATATAATATTATATACTTCATGACGTTTATTTTTATTAGGTATTATTGAAAGTCTAATCGTCATCGATGCCTTTTTCGGACTTTCAGAATCCAACTGTGGTCGCTTCACTGAATTTATGACTGAATAGTCGAAAAACCAATGTGTTCTCCACACAATAAAAATACATATTGTATTTAACATTCTAATCACTAACAGCCATCGCTGATATATACATACTATATTATATACCTATTGTCTATATCTATTCATATATAATAGCATCCCTATGTCGTCGAATAAACTACACAATACAAAATAAATTAGCTATTTTAGGTGGTTAAATTAAATATTAATTACTATAATAATTAAACATTGTGATTAAACTATGGTTTTAATAAAAAATGTATGACGAATCATCATCATTTGTTTAAAAAATACTACGAATTATGTTTCGACTAACCTAATGCGTGAGATTAATAATTAAATGATGCGCTTACTTGAGCACCTGGTGTCTGTGTAAAATGCATTTTATTTGTATAACATAATGTTATCGCAGTATAATAGATTTTGTCTATTTGACTGATGCGCGGCTGTAACTCTATCGAATTAATATATGCGTGCCATTCACAACAACGATAACTAAAGATGCTGCGTTATCCTGTCTAATAAATAATGTCTACATTTCTGTTACAACCTGGGTCATGCTGACAAGATAATTTCGTTGAAAAGCATCATAGGCAATTCGAAGGGCTGAAGTAAGTACGCTATACAAGTTATAATATATGGCCTAATGTTTATAACTTATAAGTTATAACCATTGGACACGGACACAGCATCACTGATGTCAATACTGTAGCCACAGAAGACGGCGATGTCGATAATATGATCGTTGACAGACATAATAATTATATATCTACGCATAAACCTTCCTCTGACGAATGATTTTTAGATATTATGACGAGTGAATAATATGTATATAATAGTATCTCAGCTTATTACGATATTATTCGTACACGTATAACTGTATTAGTATAACTATCGAGGTAAAATGTTATATCGTAATATTGATTAAAACGAACACGATTGTAATGTAATTATATTTTATTACACTGTATACTGTATATTTTTAATTAAAATAATCCAGTTTGCTACCTCAAATCGTAACAAAGTATTTTTTTTCCAATTAAAATAAATTCAAGCTTTATGAAAGTCTTTTGATCGAATAATTCGTTTAGAAAGCGTCGACAAATGCAAAAGAAAAGTTATTTTAATGTATATAGTGTAGTATAATTAGTATATTATATTATTGTTAAAGAGTTCGATAGAATATTACATAAATATAATAATATCTCGATTTAAATGAGTGATCATGTCGATTTTAATGTGATGAGTCGGACTCCAGTGTCAAGCCGACGGGGATGTACTCACGTGGGTCACAACAATTATAACTGCTAATAACACGGAAAAAGATCCCTTCGAGAAATGTATTCGTGATTCGATGAAAACAGCAACTTGCTGAAAACATTTACAGAAATCAGATATTGTTGAATTCGTCGATGCCCTGAGGCGAGCGTCGTAGATATTACGTTATATTTAAAATAAATTTTTCACGGCAACGATATAATAATAAACGCGCGCCATACTTCATCATAACGAAGTTTGGGAGCAGTCAAGTATTAAGTAAATTGCTGTGTAGAGTGCAGGGCAAGAGTGATGAGATCGAGCGCAATTTACGAAAAATGTTGAATGTGATACGTAGGTAGATCAGATTATGTAGTCTGTGCGAAATCTAACGTCTGAACGAACATCAAATAAATTCTTTAAAATAAATATATCATACAATAATATTATATACCTGCAACGTTTGTTTTGCAAAATAACCGATCTATATTGTATACTGTACACGTTCCAGAAAGTACAAGAAATGTCCATTAAAATAATATGAATCACATAAAATACAATGTATTTATAGTTTTCGTAAAAGGCAACGGTTTTTTCTTTTTTTCGAACCGTTGTATATGTAGATAGATGATATGACATTTGCATTCGACTCTTCAACGAATCAAAAAAACTGAGACAGAACAGTATTTATTTATTTATTCATTTTTTTTTCGCTATATTCTATTTCACTGCAGTTTACGACTGCACGTCAATATATCGCGTTTTCAGTTGTCATGTTATCATAGGAAACGAGTAAAGAGTCTGCTATAAAATGTTCATTTTACCAAGCCGTATATAAAGTTACAGGTCTAATATGGTTAATACTCTTGTTTCTTTTTTTTTATCAATCATTGTAGATTAGATTTCATTTTCTGTGTTGTGTTTATCGTTCATTAAATTTAGTCACAGAGATAAACTGACTTTTTTTCCCTTCCTAATTTAACGATTTCTCAAAGACTGACGCTGGGCCATGAAACATGGTCATTGCGACGATGTTAGACGACTAATGGACTGTGGGAAGTTACGAGCCCGCCCCAAAGAGATTAAACGTATTATATACATATACAGTGAGGTCAAACAAAGAACATAATATTTAATACCGAGAAATCGATGTAGTGTCGTCTACATCAGGGCAACTTTACTGTTGTCGTTGTCGGGCGGATAGCATTAATACAAAACGGCGTAATCGGAGTAATGCCGACGATAGCAAATATAATAATAATAATAATAATAATAATAATAATAATAATAATAATAATAATAATAATAATAATAATAATAATAATAATAATAATAATAATAATAATAATAATAATAATAATAATAATAATAATAATAATAATAATAATAATAATAATATGATATTATGTTTGGCACGGTGAAAAATGGAATTGCCGAGTCCGCACCTCCAGGCAACAAGTTTTGCCTCTCCTCCGGTCAGGGCGTCAATATTCCCGAAAGACGACCGCCCGCCACCACCGTCACGGAGGGATTTATCGTAATAATTATTAATACGTTTCAACCCCTCTCGAACACGCGAGATATGCACAAAATATGTATTTAATAATAAACGTATATATGCGCGCGTACCTTATTGCGAACATTGCGGTACCTATATGTACACGGCGGGTAAGGTATTATAATATTATATATGTGTATACTTTGCAAAGTCCGGCACAAGAAAACACGTCTCACCAAATTAGCCCAGAGTTGACTGACCATATTATACCGGTGAATAATACAAGACTATATATATATATATATATATATATATATATAAATGTGTGTGTGTGTATTATACTTGTCTGTACGTACTACAAGGTTAGGTACTAGAACTACGGTATGCGTCGAAATGTCTGTAATTTATCTCCTCCCCGGACGACAAAACCACGCAGTATTATAATTTATATATTATTATTATTGTTGTTGTTGTTATCAAAACGGTCGAATTTCTGTAAAAATCGTTGTGCGCACGCGATGTATAATATTGTAATATAACGGGGATTTACCTGAAAGAATTTCGAGTGTTTCGTCAAAAACTCGAGTGGGAGCTTGAGTGCTATTTTATAGTGAAATTCTGCTGGTCGCCAAAAGAGACATAAGCCCCACGTGAAATATGCGCTGAACGGCGGTAGAGCACTGAGAGCGTATTATTTTCATCGTTTGAGATAATGTTAACTCCAAATATTACACCCGGAAACGGTTTCCACGAAAAATCTCTGTAGATATTACGCTTATTTTGAAATCTTCAAATGATTTTCCATCGTGATATTATCATAATGTCATGTTGTATAATTGATACAAAGGCTGCCGGTATTATGTGCATATTACGAGTCCGGAAATAAACTGAACCGTTCACTGCCCATGATTTTTTTTTCGAATACATATCTTTTTCTCGTTTTGTGCGTGCTCAGAATTTCCAAAGTCCAAGAAAATTATGCATCAAACCTATCGAATTAATTTTGCTCTCGGTACCCAATTAATGCGACGCGTGACGTCGGCTATGGGTACTATATTCATTATAGATACGTCATTTATTTTCCGCTCTTGCAGATATTTTTGTATAGGTAATACGTTTTGAACATGTTTTTTTTACTACTAGTGAATTTACTGGCATACATAAAATTGTAAACTTACTCAGAAAGGAACTAAGTTTTATCTTAAAACATTTTTAAAGACTATAAATGTCAATTTTCTTATTCAACCAAATAAATTATTTTAATTATTCAAGCCAGCGAGTACCTTCAAAGTTAATAACCCACAGCTTTTATTCACAAAACCTACAATTCGTAATACAAACTACCATAACAACTTTAAATATATTAAAAAAATTATAATATTGCGGGCACTGTAATAAAATTTACAATATGAAAAACTTTTCTATCTTCTGACACGAGTGTTATTATTTATTAATATTATACACTTACGAAAAAGTCCAAACGGTATTTAAATCACGTAAAATTAATTAACTGACTTTTATACAGCAAGTTATTTTAAAATAAAGCTCGTTAATAATGCTTTAAATTATATAGAGAATTCCGTGACTTTTTAGAATAATATATTATAATGATATACTTTCTATTATCTAAACTACTCATTTTGTTGTTTTTTTTTAAACATCCTCTTTGGTTGATTTTTTACAAATTGCAATGTTTTTTCGTCCGTTTTTCAAATGTTTTGTCAATAGAATCGATACATGACAAATTTGTTTGTTAAACTCTGTGGTTTTATAGGTTTATCCGAAAGAAAAAAACAGCAATTTATTATATTGCTCAGAAAATTAAAAAAAAAACAACAAAAGTGTATGTGTATTTGATATTTTAAATGCATTTTATTTTTAAATAAAAATTGAAAAAACTCTATTAGCATAATTTAAGCTCCATTTTTAAAGTTATATCATAATTATTTTAAATTATTTTACTAATTCATTAAATCTTCGAAATACTTTGATTTTAAGAATTCTCATTTGCCTGAATGTTATTAAATATTAATTTATACATCTTAAAATCAGCTTTTCGTAATTAATAAGCCTCATTCTGCTTATGAATCAATTAGTCCAAGTGACAATCTCTATTGAAACGAAAATCTCTTTAAAACGTTTAAAAATAATTTAAAAACACAACAGTATGAGGCATAGTTTTTTTTCTTTTAAATATCTGGTTAGGTAATTTAATAAATTAAAAAATTCATACAAAATCAACAGAACAGTATATAATATGCATTACTCATTTACTCGTAATTATTGATTACTTGCAGTAGTTATTTAAATGAGAATAAAATATAATTTTTTTATAATATGTTATTAGTTATTGTATTGTATTTAATATTTATGACAATAAAAGTTTTAAAGTACCACTTCTATTGTTTTTGCATTTTAGCAAAATAATATTATTATGTTTATTTTAGAATTTTTTATGCATTTTGTTCGGTTATTTTTCTCCAATCTCGATAATATAATAATATTTTAAATCGGATCCCGGCTATTCAGCTTTTTTTCATTTTTATTTATTTATTTCAATTTACTTTCAGGGATTTGTTTTACCCACTGTTTACGCTTTGTTTGTACATTATCGATTTATACGAAGTGGATAGTTATCGTGAATATTTGGAACGTTCGACCCTCTACTATAATTCCACACAATATAAATTATTATAATTAATTTTGAATTGTCATGTTTAATAGGTCATAAAAAAAAAATCAACATAGTAGTATGTCAGACATGTTGTGTGTTTTATATTTTTTTCTCTACGTACGATAAAAAAATATTAATTTAATATCATAATAATATCACGATTCACGAGTGGTTTGAAAAAAGGAAAATTAAAAATAATAGTAAATATTTCGATAGCAGTCTATTATAACATAATGTTAATAATATTATTATAAACATATATTTCAAAATAGAAAACGAATTTAAATGATGATAATATGGAAATTAATTTATTCATGGGCGACTTTGCAACGCAAAAATTTCATATAATTTATCCGAATAAAAATATATTCATATGCTAAAATAATATTATATGGTTCTTTCAAACACAATATCACATATGATATATAAACTTATAATTTCGATGCGGTTTCCGTCGGGTTTTCATATTTTAAATGCAGCCAATGTCATGTCTATAGTATAGCATCCACTGTATAATGTAGCGGTGAATCTAAAACGAAAAATAAGAGGTCGATGAAATTTAAATTCTGTCGTCATCAATATAATATCGTCATCACATCACGTTTATCTTAATGTCTGTATTATTATATGATCATTATCATACCTGTCCCGAATTAATGCGCAGTCTTCTATTTTACATTATAATCTCGGCCTTTATTGTGGTATACGTACATTGGTTTAGACATATTATAATTAGGTGTATAATACATATTATTATTATTATTATTAGGTATTATATAAGTGATGAAATATTGTTGTTTAGTGGTTCGACGGGATCATAATATATACGCATGTAGTGGGCTGCGGAAAATGAAATCTCTCGTCGTGTACAAAATACCAGTAAAGCGGAATTAGCATAACTATATTATATTGTTATTTCATTATAATACATCCTTTGCAAACGTGCGTCTCGTTCGAAAATGTTAACTAGACCAAATATAATGAAAGTTAAGAAATCGTGGCTTCTCTCCCCTACTCATACTTAACTAAATTAAGAAACAGAACTCGGAAAATGGCTGTGTAAACTATGTTGAATATCTTTTAATTAATTTCATATAATATACATATATGTATATATATTATATATATATATATTTTATCAAAAATGTAGGGTTATTATGAAATTAAATATTTTCAATTGCGATCTTCAAAAACATTGTATAGGTATTGCTTCGATCAAAATCTACAATAGGTACAAGTTTAATAATTATAAATTATTATTAACGGGTTGTCAAATTTGTGTAAAATACTTATATAATCAATTCAAGACATTATTATTGATTAAGTATTAAATTTGTATTGAAATAGTGAAATGACATAGTGTAATATTTTTTAGAAATGATAGCTTATATGTATACATTTGACAACTTATTCAAAATAATATTATATAGTGAGTTCTTCAAATGAATTATAATCAATATTACTGATATACTAAATTGTTTACAGCATTTAATTAAATGTCTATCTGTCTGTTGCTCATAATCTTAATAACCTTTTGATCTTTGACTGATCTAGACTAAATGGTGCATAAGAAGTTATATCATCAATTAAGTCACTAAGAACATTTCAAAAATAAAGGCTGTCTCAATACACGTGACCTTACTTATCAGGTTTTGTGACATAGACATCACATCTTATCGTCATATAACTTTAGATTAACAAGGATATATAATGTCATTAATATAAAAATGTAAATCTACTACATATAATTAGCAACCTATATTTTATGATATTAATAAAGTAATAAAGTTCTTAATATAATGCCTACAATTAACTAGACAAATAATTAATAATTATCTAGTCAAATGAAAAATTTAGAATTAATGTTATTTAACAAGGTAAAACAATTTTAAGATATAAAATAAAGATTTTTCCTTGCTGCCTTATTGATCAATAAAGTAGTAATTCGAATTACTATGGTTCTCTTCTCTTCTCAAAAAAAATAAAAAAATGGCAGATTAAAGTTCTTAAATATAAAACGTTTTTTTATAAAAATAATGTTTTAACCGATTTTCTAAAGTTCAGGATTAATTAAATGGGTAAAATCTGTACAACACGATTTTAAACACGTACAAAAACTGCTGGAGGTCGATTCTTGAACGGCGCTATTTATTGTTTTTTTTTGAGTTGTTATTTTTTAGTTTGTAGTATTATCATATTCCTTTTTTAGGCCATAAAAATATAATCTGGCTTTTCATTCTCGTCTTATTTTTCGTACATCTCCCCATGTATATTATGTCATTCAAAAAAATAATAATAGTAGTAGTAATAATATTATATAAATGTAACTATTATATCCATGTATATTTTTATTGAATTTATTTGTATATGATTTCCCCGGTTTTTTTTTATTTACTTTTTTGTTTATAGCTGCTACTTGATAAGGATATAATATAGTTTGGCACAGGAATTTTTCAACACGAAAGTGAAAAGGCCCATTAGAGTATTATAATACATGTGCATATCGGAGACAAAAGCTTTTGGATTTTGCGTTGTTTACCGTTTATGTACGTCATTGAAACAATACATGCGCTCACATGACTATAAAATATAATATAGTGTAAGGTAGGTACATAATATAATATTAAATAATGGCATTACAGGTGGAACGCCCCGGTTGCCATTAGCATGGTGGTTAAACGAAGCGAAAAGAGTCCCGACCGGATAAAAATAATGATAAAAAAACTACAAGCGACGCGTGTATGTGGTTCGATGCAATATATATAACACACACACACACACACACACTATATATATATATATATATGCATTTACGCCATAACGCCGAGTGGTGTGCAAATGTGATTTGTAGTACCGACTGAATTTATACGCACACGATACCTACATAGATAAATACACATACAGACATAATGCATATTTTACCTACCTATATATTGTATACGAAAAATATATGATGATTGTTCGAGTACAGTGGTTATTGTACGTGTACAACATAGAATATAATATTATACTGTTATCACATCACGAGTGCGACAAACTTAATATTATCAACCATATAATATATAAAACAATATATACGCACAATTATAATATAGGCATTGTATTTCATATTAATCATTACCTATAATAATATACGAAAAAGTCTGTGTACTACGTAAGTTTACAACGATGACATTTATAGTACGAATCATATAATAATGTTTAATTATATGATACTACGGATTCACGAGTCCATCATAAATCTCCAATAAGATCCGCACCCCGCGTCAAGGGTATCTAGTTGATGATAACTTCTAAACTTTACAAATCAGATTAATATTACATATAATATCGAGCACACTTGGTTATTATGCTATTGTCGTTATTCCGTCTGCAAAGACCGTCGGGAGAGAATATTACGATATATAATATTATATATAATTTTTTTTATTTCTATACATAAAATTAATTTCAAAAACATTATTTAATTTACACAAAAATATAATATTATAAAAACAGTATTGGCAGGTATATAATATGTATCACGAAGTACTAGCTTAAATTATTATTTATTTGTTATTAAGCTCTACGACTATAACGGAGAGAGATGATTGATATATTCCAGTTAATTTTTTACATTTTATACGTATCTATAATCTATAAAGTATGTTATGGAATGTATGTATTTAAGCTAAACCGGTATTATACGTATATGTAGCATGTACATAATCGAATTTTCTCCCCATTCAAACCGTCTTCGTTCTAATGATTTATTATATCAGTTTCCGGTTGCCTCAGTCATTTTCATTTTTTGCTGACACTGAGTATATTGGGTTATAAATATTTGCAATCCAAAGTATATAATATAATACCAAAGTCTGGTGAAAAAAAAATAGACTAATTTTATATAAATAGACCCGAAGAATGTAGTGATTACATTTTCGGTACCGGCGTTATAATAGTGTAAATAGATAATTATATAGACCTTGATAACCTGGTAACTAGGGAATGAATGTTTCATTCGCAACTTTTTTTTTCAATGTTTAGATTTGTTGCTTAATGGATTTTAAATTCATTTTGTACTAGTACAAAATAAAATATAAACATTTTTAGCATAATGTTTTGCTATTTTTGGCATGTTATCAACTGAATTACAATTCTGTTGATATTTCACATTTATAGAACTGTTTTTCCATTTTAATAAAATAACTAAGAAAAATTAAAAAAAAAATTAATTATTCACCGTCCTTCAAATTTTAAATTCAACAATATCTATAATTATTTATTATTTTATTAAACAAATATAAAATTGAAATTATGACAATCATGTAACAGTATATTCTTAATTCATTTCGTGAATTTTAAGCATTGATTGTAAAATAACTTGTTTTATTCTATTATCAATGATTTTAAGCAATTGTGTTTGTTTTTTATTTTTTTAAACTAAATTTTCCCAAAATTAAGTCTACTATTATCACCAAATTTATATAAAAATTGTTCGTTTCAGATTTCGGTGAGAATGCTTTTTTTTTTTTATGAAAAATCAGTAATTATAAAATAGATTAACAAAAAAATTAATTATGTACAGACTGGAGGAAGAAAGTTATTTATAAGGTTGACATAATATAAAAGTTGACATTAAATGATTACATTTATTTTCAATACGCACAGATATGAAATTTTTCGAGATATAATGATGTATTGATTCTAAAACAAAGGTTCTTTCAGTTTGGAATAAAAAGCTTTATTTTACAGTTAAACGATGTGAGGATAGATGTGTGTGATTTTTTCTATGTGATATTAATTTAATTTTAAGTTGAAATATAAGATGTGTAAAATGATTATTATCAATTTGAATTTAAAGCACATTGTTTTGTAAAATAATAAAACAATGCTATTTTTAACAAAACTTTGTTATTTCTTGATAAACATTTTAAGTTCCGTTTTCGATTTTTTTTTTTAGCGTAATACTGTAATTAATTTCACTATTTATTTACCACAAAAAGATCCGTGCGTTAATAATAACACTTTTTCTAATATTTACTCATTTAAAAGCCAACTTTGACGATATTTCGGGGTTAAAAGTTTTTGAAATTAGTGAAATGACGTTGTGACGATGACTTTTGATGTAAAAGACACAATATTATTGTCATTTCCACCACATTAACGAATGTCCCAGAACGGTTTTACGGTTTCAACGAGCCCTCAGATAAATTAATGTACAATATCGATCCGTCAAACGCGCATGCATTGTGAACCCGAGCACGTTCGTTTATCTATCAATCACGGAATGCCTACCATTGTTGTATCACAAATATATATTATAATTATTGCTACGCGCAACAATGTGAGACCAAAATCCTATCCGATCACAAGGCATTATAATAGTATTAGGGTAGGAGCGGGCGACTTTACGCACGCGAATACGTGTAGATCGGAAGCCATTATGCTGCCATATAGCACTCGATTCGAATAAATTGGACGGCAGAGCAATTTCACTCGAATAATATCATAACATATGTTATTTACGTATTATAGTCCTTTGTATACACGTTGTTGTAATTAGTTGGCATTATAATATAATATAGGTCAAATAATCTACTCGTATATATAATATAATATATAGCAATAAAAATAAAACTGTAACAACCATTTCTCTGCACGTACCATACTTGTTCAAAAATCACTCGATCCATTCGATGACCAGTACGGTATTATTCTACTGCGATATACAAATTATTATAAAATAACAGTCGAAAACATTTACCCAAGCCTATTAAATAAATTATTTTTGCAAATAACAGACTATAATAGTTACTGTAATATCTTACAAATTAATACTGCTATCCGTTTTTTTTAACTGTTACTGGATACTTTTTCTAACAATTTATTGGAAACAAATTACATTTTTTTTTTGCTTTCCAAATGCAATGCAATAGTTTTAACAAAAATAATAAAGATCATATCAGCTAGTAATTAATTTCATAAACTCACAATATTGGCTTTCTCAAATAATGTCCACATCTTGGGCCTACAGTTTAATTATAAACTATAAGTTGGCAACTCCACCTATAACAATTCAAATCATCCAAATATTTATCAACAATTTAAATGACAAAAATACTAGTAAAAAATAATTAGGGATTGGTAACTAAATCTTTATCATAATATACAAGCAACTCATCTTTTCGTTTATCACGCGTCTGTTTGGATAGCCATAATTTAAAATTCAACGAATAAAATATACTAAAAACTAAAAATTCCTTAGATAACCAATTTATATACGAGTATTTAACAACAAGAACTTTCATGATGGGTCTTGTTGAAATTATTTTGCGTAATGTAGGATATTCAAATGAAGATGAAAAAAATGCTTAAATAGATATATTACAAAACTAATAATCTATCAGAATATATACTGCACAACTTAACCACTAAATTATTCTATAGCAGCCGTACAATTTTCTAAACTTTAAAAGTATTAGTTAAAATATTGGTTTCTAAACATCGAACACAAAAAAAACAAAATACAACGTATAACGTACTTCTTCTTCTTGGATTTTATATCCAACTTACTGTTCACTTAACACTAAACAAATAACATAATAAGTTATCTGAAATCCCTTTTTGGGAATATTTTTACAATCGTATCTACATAATAATATATATGAACACATAATGTATAAGCACTGATACGTTTAAAATTACTATAAAATCGGTTAAATGGTAACCATAGGCCAGGGAAACTATGAATTTTCATTTTCAACCAGTATTATAATATTTATACAATTGAAATATTTATGTCATTTATAAGACTCTAATAGTCGTTTAATATTTTTAATTCAGACTTTCCCATAAGTGTTAGTGAATTTTTGAACGTTTTAAAATCAATTAAAAATCCAAAATATTCAAGGAACAAAGAAAACACGGAAAAAAGAAAATGGAATAAAGTACTATTCACAAACTAATTAAGAAATATAAAGCATTCCGTTACAAAATGGAACTTTCCCTTAACATTAAAAAGATGAGATAATTTAATGAACTCCCAAGCCAAAATAGGACACATAAATCTAACCCACTTCATCGTCAAAGACATGGCGCGTACATGTGACACACACAAAGAAAACTTTACAATCAATCACATTGTAATCAAATACCTAAAACACACCGAAGCACCAGCACGAAAAACTTTTACTATAACCCATAGGTTCTCAAAAATTTTCTAGCGCCCCCCCCCCCAAATTACATTACGTATTGGTGGTATATTATTAGCTATATTATTAGTTATTAGTTAATCCGCGATCAGTGAATGTGTGGTATATTGCTTTAATAAATATAGATTTACTATATTATTATATTAATATATGTATAAATGTATAAATGAGACTTTTTTAATATAATATAATTTTTATATATATATTTTATTGTATTGCCCCCTAAACCCAACTCAACGCCCCCAAAATGCCTTTGGGCATCCTACTGCCCCCCTTAAAGCCACCAACGCCCACTAGGGGGCGCTATCGCCCACTTTGAGAATGACTGCTATAACCTAACCCTACTGACACGTATTTAATGAAGCAAACACTGAACTAATACGTTAATTTTTCTATAACATAGTAAACTTGTTTTATTTATAACCTTGATATCTAATCTAAAAATAAACTAATAACCATCGCTATTGAAACCTTAACCGATGATTGAAAATATATATTATATACATATTTAAAAAAAAAGATTACAGGACATGCAAGTCTTACACATCATATCCTATGTATATATAAGCATACTGTTAGATTGCTCGATAATAGTATTCAATATACTAGTATATACTATTATACTCAGTATAATAGTTTTCAGTGACTGACGAATGACAACAACGTATTATAGTTGTTTTCTTTGTGATATTATTTTATCGTGGTTATTAATTTTGAAAATGATTATACGTTCACTGAGAGCATTCGAGAGGATTGGTGTGCACCGACGAGGAAAATAGATCATTCCCTAGAGATTTCAACGATACGGCGTCTTAGATCTGATATTAATCTGCTGTGTTATCGGTACAAGTTGAGATTATAAATTAAGCTGGTAATCGATTTTACTTCCGCTGGCCGTACTGCATCATTAATACATACACGCATAATCAGGAAATTTGATTTTCTTTAACTATTAAACGCGCCGTGTTATTTGTGACGAACATAGAGCTAGGTTGTTAAAAAAAAAAAACTTCAAAGACAATGAAATATCGTCGGGATAAATGGACTTTCGGAATGGGTTTCGCTCGAGATTATTGTTTATTAAAAAAAATAAGTATATATATATATAAATGTATAATACAATTTATTTTTCGCATTGATTAAGGATAAATATCTATATAGGACAAAGCATTTACTAGCTTTTTTTCGTATATATATACTATTATAATTACAGGAATACGGATCGAAAAAAAACACTATGGTGTCACTGCAGCATATAATATATATGCATATATATAGTGCTCGTTTGAATCTCACTCGCGTTAAAATAAATCGAAAAGCTATTAGGAAATGGATGCGATTTAAAATCGATAACGCGCGAGTCTATGTATATAATATTATAATATTAGACACACGCGCGCAATGGCCATATTATGCGATTGTGAAATGGAAAACGAGATAAAAACTGAATTAACATTGTGTATCACTGAAGTAAAAAAAAGTTGCAGGTATACGACTACGTGGACTACGTGGTTTGTTTGCCTGCATAAATATAACCTGCAGAAGTATAATATATTCTACAGGAATGGCTCTGCCCAGTGCCCACTAACGACGATTTTTTTTTTTTAAGCTACGTATAAGGTGTTCCCGATATTTTGTGCAGAAAACGTTTTGTAATGTTGGTCTACATAATGATATAATAATGCATAATTTCTGGTTTGTGTTCTGTATGTCTGTACACTATTGATTTATTTAAAATGTCATTTAAAAACTGTGTTTGATGCATATTATTTAAAATTATATTATAAGAATATATGATACGCCATATTATTATTATAGTTATTATTGTTTATTAGTCGATATAAATAATGCATTTATATCATTGTCGTAGCTAAAATCAAATTATTTGAATACTTGATATATAATATTATAATACACGCGCATTATCATTGACAATAAATGTTCGTCTCGTTACAATCAAACAACTGGAATTCATTGAAATGTCTACCAGGAAATATAAAATCATGATAATTTATCAACCATTTTAATTTCTTATACCTTATTTGTATATTTTATATAATATTGTTAAAATAATAACCGTTATACTGCTGAGAATTTATATTAAATAAAAAATTAATCTCGTCAATTTCTATATTATATTTTACTAAATATCTGTCGTTGTCTAGGTAAATTGTGTAAAAACCTGTTATATTAATACAATAGCTGGAACTTTTAAGTCTTGATCCATGTACACTTGCTTATACACCATTATACTAAAAGGTGTACTTTTAATTATTACATTTAACTAATAAAATAATATTACAAGGCGATGATCGACAACTCAAATCGCGATAGTTACATTATCCGATTATCGTACTGCAGTATATCAATGTGCTATGTCACAAAATATTTTCAAGCTTCAAGCAATATTATATTTACCCGTATTATTAGCTTTGAATTTAGTAAATATAGTTGTTATTCGATTTCTATATTATTATGGTAAATTATATTTGTTTTGTTTCCGTTATTATTGTTATTCATACATTTAATATTAATATTATATAATATAATAATTATAAATTATTGTTTATCGACTGGTATTTACATAATTTTTTTTAAAAGTAGGTATGTATATTATTGCACTAAAATGTTTTTTTTTCTTATACCTGTTTATCATAAATAAATAAATACAACGTTGTAGAAACGACTATATGCACTACGTTATTTAATTTTAACCCAGAGCACATACATTATTACTGTGTGCGCATAATGATATGTATAGTGTTATTATATTTACTGAGCATCGAAAACAGTGCACGCGCCTGGAGGTTTAATAACGTTTTTCACCGAAACGCGGTGCAATCTCCGGAAGCAAACTTCGCGTGAGCACCCGTTTCCCGCCGCTCTGCACGACCTAACAAGCGTTAGAAGACACGTCGATTGTTTCAACGGTTCCACACGACCCTCGTCGAAAACACAAAGTGCTGATACTCAAGCGCGGTGCCGCTGGGCATAACTACTATAACTACTATTGACGTATAAATATAATGTATATTTAGTAATATATACTTAAACCCGCACAAGCAAACAGATTTAGTGGACCACTCTTACCGAGGTTCGATATATTATGTTATTTCATTTCTCATAACGTGTATATAAAATGAATATATAGGTATTTTAGTTTATAATTTATCACATAACGTTATATACGTGGTTTTAACTTAAACGTTGGGTATCCATTTCCCATTTATTTTATTTTTATGAGAATAAAAAATAATATATTTTGTAAAGATGGCAGGCAATTATTATTATACTCGTACATCATAGATTGCGTAGTAAGATTTCAATCGATTCAACCTTTTCGTAGATTTACAGGTTCAATTTCGATATTCACCTCACTTATACGATTTATACACACTACTATTACTACCACTACTACTACTAATAATAATAATAATCTTTATTACGGAAGTTGTTCCGTTTAACATAAATTATTTTAGATTAATTAAAATTAAGTGAATATATAGAAAGTTAAGTACAAATAATTAATCAGAGTTATTATGTAACAACGATTAAATATTAAATATTTAAGTAGGTTATACATAGTAACTAATTTTTACCTAGCTAGTAAAAAAAATAAAAACATTACTACATTTGAAAATGTTGAATAAATCAATTTTTATAAAGAATAATACTATAATATAATATAATATAATATCTATCGTAACAATGACGGATATGCACAATCGTATGATATGTTATTATTATTAATAGATAATATATATATACGTCCCGTTAGTTGAAAAATCACCAACTATTTTCCCCCGTAAGCGTTTTTAGATGTTCTACGTGATGCCACTGCAGTCCATGTTCGTAAAAAATATATTATAGTATATTATACCTACATGAAATGTGACAAAAAAATACGAACACAACGCAAGTCCATCTCGTTAGTAGGGGCTTTTTTTGAAAGCAAGAAATATAATCATGTACCTATCTACTTGTAAGTATTATACTATATCTATATATCTTATACGTTTTTCATTGATAATAATTTTTTTCAGAATTAGACACATATATATGATAAATATTTCGATTTTTAGTTATTTTACAATATTATGATAAATATCAAATATGTATGTACGTGTAGTAACCGTGGTATACAAACAAGCTGCAGAGGAGAAATGATAATATGAGCCAAGTGAGGCAGTGACTGCAGAATGATCAGTGATGACAAAACGTGATAGTCCTAGCAATTATGGCATATTGTTATTAATAAAATTGATTATTTTTCTCATATTCAACAAAGTTCCGTTAATATTGCAGTGCACATATCGTTGAAAACAATATTATGTTCAGTGGCGGCTCGTGAACCGTATGAGAGGTGAGGCAGATATTTTCAAAATGTATGGGAGAAAAAATGCTGTTAAAATATAACAATGAGTTTTAAGTTCACTTTTAATATAACTCAATTAATATTTAATCCTAACCTTTAAAAATATATTAATAATAAACCATATAATATTTATTTCAAATGTCATACACATAAAAAAAAATGAGCCAATATCTTTCGTTTGTTATAAAAGTATTGTGGGTAGGTACTTATACACTTACGCTACACGACATTATATCCATTATTATAACCTCCCGGTTTCTATTTCTATTAGTGGAAGTTACGTCGCTTCGACAAATGACGAATGGATAATGTAAACAAACTCTGAGGCTCGAATCGTTCAGCCTCATTTCATAATAAAATTCCGATTTTCCCCTCTACCATTATATATTTTATTATTGTACGGCCGTCCCATCTCGTCTGAGGCTAAAAATTACTAGCCTCTCGGCACTCTTCGGCTTTCATCGAGATTGTTATATCGTTCAACGAACGTCTTCGTCGTGATTTTTGATAACAGTTGCGAAGTATGTAGTATGTACTCATTGTGTACTAT
Source organism: Schizaphis graminum (assembly GCA_020882235.1). Classification (NCBI taxonomy): domain Eukaryota; kingdom Metazoa; phylum Arthropoda; class Insecta; order Hemiptera; family Aphididae; genus Schizaphis; species Schizaphis graminum. The sequence continues at coordinate 67,339,771 of CM037032.1, forward strand.
GATAATTAATATTATATACGACAAAATAAATTTATTTTGTATTTTAAAATTTACATTATATTATTGAATATAATATTCTTAAAGTCGATTGTAAATAACTATAACTATAGTTTATATACCTCCTTTTTCTATACAATAGTTAGGTGAGGCTGAGCCTCACTTGCCTCCCCTGACGAGCCGCCACTGATTATGTTTTAACTTTGCTACTGCTTAATATTAAAAATATGTGAATTATATCTATAGTATGTGTTACACAAAGTGTGTAATAAATACTATTCATAACCATACGATAATACGTGTCGAATTGAAACCGTGTTACGTAAATCTCTGGAGTATGGCGGCAGTGGTTAAGGCAACAGGTGAAGAGCTCATCCGGAGAAAATGGACGACATGGTAAATGGAAATAAGGTCGATTCGCATAAGACGTTGGTAAAACAATACACGATAGACGCTTTTCAATCCCGTGTATGCATTATTATAATATAATATATAGACAACTATAATACTTAATACAAATAATATACATATATATATATATATATATATATAAATGTTTAACAGGCACACATGTTTTATTTAGACTGCATATACACCCCACAAGTGTCTAAAGGTATAATAATATTCAATACATTTAATAGTGTAGGTCCCGCGGGAGAGGAAACTGTTTTTGAAATGTTTCGTATCATTCGACCGTTTCCGTTTACTCGCACCCTCTTGCAACCCTCCTACAGTACGTTATTTACTCGCGACCAAGATATATAATGCGAATATATTATATAATAAGCTCGTTTATTTATTTATATAAATAAATGTATGATGTATCTACCATTCACCCGAGTGCACTACTGTAATAGTTTTTATTATTATCATGTCATAGACTATCATCGTATAAAATAGACACACCAACGCAGTCTTCAGATCGTTTGCTAATTAAATTATGATTTGTTATAAATATAACTAATATATATTAAAGTGCAACGTCCGTGACGTATATTTAACATTTGTACAAAGGAAGATTTAATTAATGGAAACATTTATGTATATAAATTTGCGTTAAGAAAATAAAATAATGTGATTTATTTTTCCTTCGGACACACTCACAGGGTGTTCTCTTACTCCGGAAACACTATACGGATCACTTCGGGATGCATTACATTATTATTATTTTCACCTAGACAATGTATATAATGCTGTCATTACAATCATTATAGTATAATATTATTTATTAAACACGTGAAACGTTATCTGTGTCTGTCTGATGATCAAATTTTGCTTTTGTCGACTGTGATAAATTAGATTAGACGACGGTTTTTTATTTTATGATAACAATATATTTTTAATTTAAAATTTCATTTATTGCCCTTTTAAAATGTGTTGCTTTAAACGATGATAAAATAACTTATTTCATGTTCTGATGTGAAGTAATAAATTGAAATGTCATTATTGAGTACATGGTTTAAATAATAATATGTATATATATTATTATATACACAATAACGATTATGTTACTGGATTTTTTTTTTATTATTATTACTATTGAAGTAGAGATTAACTGTAGTGTAAATAATTTATGTTAAAAAACAAAACAAATGACAATAAATAAACTATATGATCCCGTATCCAACATTTTTGATATGAAAATAATTAGAAAATGTAAATTATTTATTAAAAAGTAATGGTTTAGTACAAACAAAACCAATTACACTAAAATAGTATGATAAAGTTATGGATGGTAGGTATTAGTAGAGAATAAATTCTGGTTAAAATTTGTCGTTTTTTATTTTAATTATTTCTAAACATGAAGTTACAATTATTAAACGGACAAAAATTAATCGTCACATTTCTAATTGCACATGCAATATCAAGAATTAAAATATGATTAGTGAAAATCCCTTATTTTGAGTCACTTAAATTGTATAACTACTTAGGAATTTTATTTAATTAAGAAACCGTAGTTACTGCTTTAGAAGTTAAGAAAATACGAAAATTAAATACACTGCTACTACTATTATAACACACAGATCTAAGCGAAATTGTAGGATGTAATTTACTTGACAAATGGGGCAAGATAATAATTATTTTATTTACAAGAAAATAAATTAAATGGCTCGACTTAACAACACAAATAAATTATTACTAATAATCCCATAAAACGAGTCGGTTAGTTGCATCTCACACGAACGAAATTTAAATGGCCACTATATTATATTATGTATACGTTTTTATAGTTTCGAAAAAAATTGCGAATAGTGGTATCAATGTATCAAATATGTGGCCCGCGTGCTCGTTCGACTGGTGAAAGCGTATATAATTCACAATTTTTCTCAAAATTAGAAAAAATATTAAAAATCAGGAGATTAATGAAATTAAAATGTTGAAATGTCAATATTTTCAGAAAAATGAATTCTACAAAATGGCTATATTCAATTTTTTTGAAAATATTTTTTTAATTTTTTTACCAAAACATTAAAATAAATTAAAACATGAAATATTTGTAGTTCTTTGTGAATTTTATTAAAAAATCAAAATTATGATATCTCCATTATTTCAGGAGATATCGCAATGGGTAAATCCTCACGGGACACTCTGTATATAATAAATATGCCAAATTATTATAATCATAATGCATTGGTATAATAATATATTAATATATTTTATTGATATTTACTCAAATTAGACCAAATCGTATTATATTTATTGTTTTATTAGGTTTATATGGTTTAATATTGTATTATTATATTCACGATTCAGTCGTGTTCAATTTATTCGCAGTCATTAGGACGTATACATACCGTAACTGCGATATATATACGGGAGCTACGCCTGCGTGGGCTGGATCTAAAAATACTAGAATCTGGTTAATTAATAAAAACTAGTAACTATAATATACTTATATGAGACATTGGAATAATTCCATCTCAAATAGTCTTCGAATGGTGATGATAATCGAAGGATCTGAGTGGTTAGCAACGTATTTAATACAATATAAATTTTGCATGTACATAATATTATTATATTTTTTTTAATCGCTTCATAATCTTATCACTAATTATGTATTTAAACGTTGTACATATTGCAAATATAAACTTTAGTGATTTAAGATTAAAAAAAAATAATTTTTATATGTACATAATTCGATGTGCAACTTAAATACTATACATCAATACAAAGATTTTAAATGAAAAATCTGATTTTTTTTATTTAATCTTGGAAGATTTTTAAAAAATAATTAAATAAGTTCCTATATCTTAAATTTATAATTTTTAATTTTGTTAAAATTTCTTTTAAAAATATTTAATTTAGGTACAAGTACTGAATATTTACTAAAAAAAATTGTCTTTATATGAATTTAAAATAAATTCATTACCACGCAATGTTGCCACATACCTACGAATTTAAATTCCAAAATTATTTATTATTAACTATAAAGTATTGTATTTTAAACTATTTAACGACCCCATCATTTAAAGTTTAATAAAATATAAGAAGCATTACAAAAAATGTCTTGAAATATTCTGTTTATATATAGCAACTAATTCTAGAAAATTCTAATTTATTATTATACAACTACTATAAATTGATATAATTTACCAAACGTTATTTTAATCACATTACGGAAAAAATGCTGATTTTAAAGTATCATATTATAAGTTGTGCACCGTTATCATAATCATAGTGATTAATTAACGAATGTTATTTTGGTTTTTGGTCGGCAAACATAATATTTGGTTGCATATTAGAACTTCTGCAGGAGCTATATAATATAATATTATTAAACCATTATTATAATGCTCATACAAATCATTTTATTTTATTGACTGAAATAAAATTATAGTTTTACTGAACTTAGAAGGAATAGTTAATAACAATATAATTATTACTAATGGTTAAGTACCAATTATATTATAAATTACTTCTATCCGGAAGACCCGATGTGTCCGATAACTATTGCACAGCTTTCTCAGATCAATAATTGTATGCATAATATATTATTGTCTTTATGCGGTAATCGTCGCAGAGATGAAAATCGGCAACAAATTGGACTGCAGGTACAAGATCGGGAAAATAAAATATAATAATGTAGTTCAATCGCGAATTTATAATCTTGAACATCGCATCTATTAAAAATGCATAACTAATGTCTGCAGACATAAAAAAGTAAAGGATAAAAAGATTTGTGTTTTTTTTTTTACTTTGGTTATAAATTATTTCTATATTCTTATCGAAATACTCGATATTGGAACCGAATAAAATATTATTGTAATATTATTATTGTTCTCTAATGATCTCGGTCGTAACTGCAGTGTAATAGGGATATTGTAATCATTGTTCTCGCCATTACAATATAATTGAATATAGTGATATATAGTAAAATCGTTGTGTTCGACGGGGTATCAAACTTTTTTTGAGTAACAATAAAGTATTTTCCGTGTTGCTCGTCTTTGTGATCGGTTTCTCTAGTTTCATTATTTTTCTTATTCTACTCGTGCCCCGAGAGAATATTATTTATGATTATTTTATACAATCTAACTACAATTATTATTTATTCATTATTATTGTCCCCGACCCCATTTCATGTATTTCGTTTGATCGGTTTTGTATGTTGCACTTTCAAGATTCTTGAATTTTTTTACTCATTCTAACTTGATTTTTTCCTCGTTTACAAGCGAGTGTAACACCACGGTGTATAATAAAGGGTATCCATTATGTGTCTAATTTATTTTATTTTATTTTAAAATATTTTTTTTTTTTTTTTAAAGTAACCGTTTTAAATATCTTGTAGCTGCTATACGATTGCATGTGGTTATGGTTTTATTATTTGAATACACAATACAACAACCACTAAAGTCAAATTCTATATTCTGTATTCGTACTAAACTTTAAGTCAGTTATATTCATACGGTAACCCCATTTTGGAAATTTAGGTTCTCGACAATGCCAATCGTTCGTGCATAACTAACAATTGTATGGGACTTATCCTCAAATATTAGAATATATATTATATATATGTATTACGCGATTTACGTAAATAAAATATATTTTTAATTAAAATTTATAACATTTCTACCAATACATTCGTTTAATTATCTGACAAACAAACAGTGTAGAATACTGTGATATTATTATGACGATATTTTTAACTTGTATATAATTCTAATATATCCTATAACAGCTATTGGACCCGATATCAAATGAAAGCAAGTATACAGAATCCCTTGTTTATAATAGTATCTAGTTTGTTTTTTGTGTATCAAAGTAACGGAAGTTATCAAATATTGATGTATATTATAATACTGTTTGAACGTATTTTATATCATACAGTTCATGCACACAAACGATACACAGCAATATAGTTTCCTACCGAATGTATATTTCATGAAGAAAAATAAACAAAATGCTTCAAAAGTTATGTGGTCTGAGTTATGTAGCACAACTCACAACTGTATTATTATTGGAAAATAATAATAGCTTCATAATTTTTCGTTTTTACTGCACTTTAATCCTGTTAATAATAACTCAAAAATAAATCTGTAAAATGTGATTAAACATTAAATCCACCAATGTATAATATGTATATTATATACCTAACTAAACAATTACGGGTATAAACATGATAAAAATATTATAGTTATATACATTTATAAAAGCCTTATATTTTGTATATTTTGAAATTTCTTGGTGCACAATCATAATAACTTATTAAATAATAATTAACGTATACCTTCCAATTAATAATATTATTTTATCGACTACCTATTTTATAATTATAATTTATAGGTAATGAAAATAGAGAATTTCTAAAAATTTTTATTCGAAATATTAAACTGACTTGATTTTAATGAAAATTATTTTCGGTGAATTTTTATTTTGTATTAATTGACATAACAAAAATATATAATAACCGAAATCTGGGAGTATTTTTAATTTATAAGTTACAAATAGACTTATAATAATATTAACAACTATTATAATATCATTATGAATGTGCAAACTACAATGTGCATAATATTATATTAATATTATAAAGTTATTGATCAAAATAATAAAAATATCTCATATATTCTATATATGTATAGCACAGTTATCCGATTAACAATAATTATTATGAGTATAACAAGTGAGTGGTATAAAAATATGAATATTTAGTTTTAAAACTAAAAGTTGTTCATTTTTGTTTTATGATAATTACGTTTTATAGGTACATAATTGATAATTATGTATATTTACAAAACCTGGTTTAATTGTAAGTTCTGAATTCCTGATGCTATGAATCAATTATATTATTTTTAAAATTTAAATTATTAATTTGTTTATTCAGATAAAGATAATTATATTCAATATAACCACTAATTAAACTGACAGATAGAAAAGTTAAATATAAAATAATTGTGATAAATATCATATTATATAGATAATATATTTTGTTATATATCGTAAATTCGTAAATAGTTTATTATAATATTGTTATTGACTTGTATGGCTGAAAATTAATTTCGTAGATTTACTACAATTAAAATATTTATTATCAGCATTATCGAATGATTTGTACAAATTGATCACAACAATTTTCGAACTTCCCATTATGTTTTTTTGGCATTTCTGATAAATGTCTGAGTGTTGTAGCAGCTATGTTGCAAGTTTTTGGGAGGTTTTTTGGGGGGGGATAATATTTTCTAGCATAAAGGCTTATATTGAGATTTCAGGACCAATAGCTTACAGTTATTACAAAATTTAATTCGAGTGAAAAGAATTTAATTATACAATGTAAAGTGTAGAAATAAATGGAAAACGATTTCAATAAAATAATGTTTCACATTCAAAAACATAATATAACATTATTAGGTATAGGTACATAATATAATAAAAAATGTAATTGACTTCAGCATATTTTCCTATTTTTATTTCAGCTGCATCCAATATATTATAGTGAATTATAATCCCGGGTGATTTAAATATTTATTATATTTCCTGGTACTTATCTGTTAAATTAATAATAGTTGATATTATTTAATTATCAAAATGATTGAATAAAATCCGCTGTAATTATAATTGACGCACATTTGTATTTAAATTATTCAGTTTGCCATGATTTGCAGTTAAGTAATTATTAGTATACAATATAATCGATAAACATGATCATTTTCAACAAAATAACATTATATTATGTATTATCTTATAATTTCGGTATAAATACTATAAATCCATTTAAAATATAATTAAATTAAAATTGAGTTAAAAAGAAGTAGAACAAAATATCAATCATTGTGTTACTTGGTATTAAAAGTATATATAAATATGTATCCAAATGTACATGGCTTAAAATATATTTAATAAGTATTAAAAAGAAAGTCTTATCATACATAAACAATACAATATTTTGCTTAATAGAAAAATGGATTTCGAGTTTATAGATAGTTGAATAGTTAAATGAAATATACACTTTTAATTTAGATAATGTATAAACTCTTTGTGGACGAGAGGTACAACACTAAAGGCATTTTGCAATAAAAAAATCTTGTATTGACATATTTTATTTGGAAATGATAACTAATATTTATTTATAATAATTATGAATTTATTCTGATCTGACCAACCTTATAATCTGACGAAAAAGTACAAACAAAGGCTCAAATGATATTAAAGGTATGGAACGTTTTAATAAAAAATAGTTTTCTCCAATGTAAGAAACAGAATAAGTTTCGCCAACAAGCAGACACTATACGCAATATAATACATTTGGAGCAAATACAATTATAGAATAATAAACGCTCGTGCTGGCGGACATAATGCACACGAGGGGTAGGTATTCAGAAGTAAGGGGAGAAAATTGAGAGCTTTTAGACGAGACAATAACTGCATTATTTACTGTGGTAATAAAATAAATTCATTTTCGGCTTCTGAACACTTTTAAAATCACTTAAGGAAATTATTTGCGATCTAGCGTGGTAAACCCAAATATAATTATGCTATATCGGCGCTGCAGGTATATACACTATATATCAGCATATTATCCAATATCGGCCAAGTAAGCGAAAATCGTGTCTTTGTACAGCTATGTGTTTATAAATTTAATGTAGTATGGTACGCATAATCTTATAAAATATTCATCAGCCTCATAGACGTCATAATACCTATGAGCCATGTGACCATTTGAATTACGTTCAAACCCGTCGGCATAATTTCAACTGTTTTCGAACACCAGGTTCCATATTATTATATATTATATTACACTTACACATGTGCTTGATATTATTTTCGTTACACGATATTGCAGAATAATATACTCGCACTGTGTGCGAATAAAGTTTTGTTAAGAAAAACAATTATCTAATAACAATTAAAACAACGCGTAATTTAGTGAAATTATTTAGCGAGGTCTTCTAAAATATCTCCATTTCTTATAATTTTTTTAGTCATTATTATCAATTTATCCAATAAAATATAGGAATTAAAATATATTAATTATTAACCTTCATTATAAAAATTTAACGATAAGAATACAATAAAATGTATTATCTATATTTTTTTGTTTTTGTTTTTGTCAGAACTAACTGATGAGTAAATAGATACATTGCAAATACTTTATTTTAACAAAAAAAATACATAATATCTAATATTAAAAACATAGTCTGTATTTTTTTTTAATTTAAAGGGAACAAATTGTTATTAAAAACTAAAATAAATATATTATTTTATTACATTTTTTATTTTTAAAGTTCTTAACTTTTAGACTATTATTTATTAGTGATTTATTACCTAATTATTACTCAGATAAATAGTATTTACATTTTACTGCTTAAAAAACATTTATTAAATAATAGACAATACAGTATATTCCATTTATATCGTCTTCTTGTACTACATAATAGAAAATCAATTGGTTAAATTATATAGTTGTATGTTTAAAAATAGAAAAGGGGTACTTTCTACATTAGTTTTGTGTAGGTATACAAATACACAATATTTAAATATATAATACTATCAGTCGTTTACATATGGGTGTTTATTTTTTTTTTCAAACGAAAAACACTTACATTTTTGTTCGTTTCCCGACTGATTCGAATATTCAATAATCGACTTTTAATATAATATACTTTAAAACGATTTAACTGGTATGCATGCTTTGCAATATAATTTATATCCCTCCGGTAGTATCATGAGCATACATTGACATTTGATTGTCATCTGTGGGTTTGACACCATCCGCCATAGTTATTTTTCATTTCCCTTAAAAATATATTATTTTTTTAAACGTTGAAATTCGTATGAATACCTTAACGCTAAACGAATGGCTACAATAACTTCAAGTCTAAACGAGCAAACGGAGAACAATTTATTTAGTTTTCGCGTGCAATTGTCTATACTTCCTCACACGCGATTCTAGTCTTAAGTATTACAGAATAGTCGTATGTAACAGTAAAACGTTTATTCAAATATTCATATACACGAATAAAAATACTTTATATTAGTATCCCATATCTATAATACCATAATATAAATTCCTACACCGATTGATACAGAAATGTGAATACGGTAATGTGAAACAATTGACTTAACACAACGATATGACATTATTAATTAATATTAAACATTTAATTATTTTGTTTAATAAATTTATACGGAAAAAACAAGTGGAAATATCCAAACAAAAAGTAAGGTACTTATAGGATAAACTGTATTACTTAGTGAGTTTTTATAAAATATCCTCGAGTACGGTTACAATACTTACGTAACATAAAATATATGGCCTGTAAGAAAAAAATATAGACATAGTAACAAGATACACAGATATGCTGGGTGTTGCACACTGCATAGCTATAGCTCATCTCGCTTCATCCACCTTGGCGCAAGCCAGTGATGTATTATTGTTATACACTGGAAAGCAATGATAAATCATCGTATTTGAAAAACGATTCTGAGCGAGACTAGGTATTTACAAATATACAGTGTTTGATGTTTATTATACAGTATAGTACAGTATATTATATTATAGCACACGCATTTATCAAACTCGATATGCTTTCTATTTTTTCTTCCTAAAATAGCCATGACAAAATTATGCCAGTATTATAGCTTGTATTAAATTTTTAGTTTATAAAAATTATAAAATCATAAAATTAAAACATAAAATTCTTACAGTTATATTAAAATTTCTAGAAATTATGTGTAAAGACTAAATAAATATATATTTTGGCGGCTGCAATACGTTTCTAGATAATAATTACTAATTAGATATAAACAGTAAAATAATGAAAAATTTCCATAAATAAATGTACGTGTAAAATTAAAAAATAAAACACATCTTTGTAAGAACAAAATAATTTTTTAAAAAGTCTGAACACTATACAATCTTTTTAGCGAAACTCCGCGATAACACGTCAGTAATTATAAAGTTAACTACTTCAAAAACAAAACTAAGCATAAGAAATCGCTTGGATAACATTCAATGCACAAAGGACCAAACTGATTAGAACATAAAAAGTATTTTACGGTCTTCTCCTAAGTTATTATCACAACGCGACGTTCATCGAGCTGTCACATCACTTGGATCGTTAAAATGTTCAGTATGTCTAAAGTAAATTTATAAGCCGTACTCTTGAAAGATTTCAAACTTTCTAGACGTTTTACTACGATATTATTTCATAAGTTATGATATGGTTCAAAAACAGTAAAAAAATTAACAATTATTACTCTGACAAAATCTTGAGAAAAGTATACGTTTACGGGAATATAAGAAATAAAATCTGATAAATTACATTTTGTAGTTTCTCACAGCAGCTGATTTCAAAACTGCGTTTATATGTACATTATACTTACTGATTACTTATGCATATTGTTGTTAATTTATTTAATATATTAAGTAAAGCAATACGGTCTGCTGGAGTGTTAAGCTCTGTTAAGGGTATTATTTGAACTCGTTTTATATTTTTTTAGATATATTTTTACTTTAAATTATTTTTATCCAAGAATTTATACATAAAGTGGTTGAATATTCAGATAGGTAATTATAATTAATATGATATATTAGAGGCGGAATTCGAAAGTTTCATCATATTTTGAATATTTTTGATGTGTGAATCCTATGATTACATAATAACATTTTATACATAACAATATTCATGTAAATAGTTAAACTATAGTTACATTAATGAAACGAGCTGTTTACTAATTAGTGATAATATTAAAATGGTAGTTATACCTACAGTGTGATGAGACACACCAAATATTAGAAGACAATGTCATATTTCAAACTGCAGTAATCTAGTAACATTCTTTATTTATCTGTACAATATTATACTAATATTACATCATATTACATTTATTTACACTTTATTAAATCAAATCAGTATATTTGACTTAAACTTTGATGCTTAAAAATCATATTAAATATTTTAATCATAAACATATAAAACATTTTTTATTCTTTTTTATTTATTCCAGTATTTTTCCAAATACATTTTTTGTAGACTCATGACCATAATAATATTATAATATTGTCAGTACTAAAAAAAATCTAAATAGGTTCGGTAAATAAAAATAATTTTCTTGAGTTTAAGAGAAAAACTCCTGACGTGTAAATAAGTTATATGCATCTAGTGGATTGAGTGAACGATTTCCGAACGTTCTGTGGTAAACTATTTCTGGAATAAATCAAGTTGTTCTCCGGTATTATATTATAATGACATCTTATTAAGAGCAATGGGGAAAAATACAAAATGCTGAAATCAATAAAATCGCTGTCGTGAGATGAACTGCGCATCGTGGTAAATATGTACACGAAGCTATAAAGAAAATCTTCATTTATTTTATATTGCATTCATATAATTTGTAGAGTTTTCATGAAATATTACAGGTAGTCAGGTATGTGTATATATAATTTGAATAATTTGTCGATTTACAGTTTACACCTCATTTTCAGAAACCCGTAAATCTAGATTTCACAATGGTATTTGGTCAAGCCATTATATTATTAATTAGCTTTAACACATTATAGATGGATTATATTATATTAGCAGCTATATTTTATGACTTATGTAATAATATATATTTTAGTTCTTATGGAATAATAGCTGGTAAGTATTTATTTTACAATAGAAAAACTTGAGTATGAACATAATAGATAAACTACTATACTATGTCATTAATTTTAGGTTTTAATGTTCCCATATTTTTATTAATCGTGTAATTATAGTTTTAAGTTTATTAATGGTTTTTGGTGACAATAGAAATAAACAAATAGAAAATTTTAATGATTTTTATGATTTATTATTTCTTTGCAAAAATTAACCTGTATCAAGATTCAATAATGATATTTACACCCTTTTATTTTTTTAAATTTAGATGAGAACAATTTCAACTTAGCAAACATATTATTATTTATTTTACACGTCATTCTAAAATCATAATTTTATATTGAATGACCAAGGACAATAAAATTATGATTTTATTATTCAATATATTCTTATATATTATGCAAAAGGATTTATTATAGATAAATTTAAAATCAATATTCGAATAACCTATTTAGGTGATTTTAAATCACCATTGACCTCATAATATAGTCATCTACAGTCTCCTCCACTGGCCATTGAACATATTAGAATTTATAGTACTGCAAGCCTCATCGGTGAAGGTGCTAACAGCTATAAAATCGTCATTATAATACCGATTAATCGCATTATTTATTTTTATTACATGGCCGTCTGCTACGCAGTGATGTTCTTTCGCAATTTCATATAATATACGCCGAAACTATACACACACACAATACCGGATTGTTTCACACATTACATACAGCTGGTAAAATAAAATAAAATTATAATATATGTTTTCCCCCTATTAGATATTGTGCATAAATCAAATATTACGAGTTATTTTTTTCAGAATTCCATACAGGTATAGAATATAGATACTGTATAGTCACGTAATAATATCACATACGTTAGAAATACGGTTTTTCACACTAATATCCGTCTTAATTTGCCACTTATAGGAACGTTCGAGATGATAATAACAATATAATATTTTTATTACTGATCACAGCGTATTAAATATATAGGTGTATGTTATATTATTATAAGCACGCACTTTGAATATTCTTTATAATACGTATAGTGATCGCAAGAACTGTCGACGATACTTATTGGCATTATAAAGTTATAATTTTTAATATGAGTTGTGGTAAATTTTTATTCCCCAAAAAATGAAACACTGCCTTAAAATGAATGTGATTTGAATAAAACTATTATATATCGTTTTATTATCAACGCCGACACTGTGGTCTTAATAATATACTTAAGTAAACATATTATCATCGCTCAGCCAGGATCCAGAGGACTACATCAAATGCTACCTACCCCCAATTGCTGTAACGAAGGATACAATATAATATCATCGTTATTTATATTTGTAAAAGTATAACTGATTCGCTCAGCATTTTCCGAGTTATAAGGGCTCTAATAATTGGTGCTACATCGAGGGAGTTCAGACGTTTGCGCACTTAAAATATTGTTGACTCCGATTGTGCCGATTGAACTGTTGCGATGACTCGCCAGCGCGCGTTATCGTTACCCATCGAATAAAGAGAATCACTTGAGTCTATATAATATTAATATATAAGATTATCGAACATCATATTATTCATATTATCATAGTATGAGTTTGATCTGTCGTGGTTGTACACGCGAGACACTACACACTTTGTTTTATGTTTATACACCATACCGAACGATAACGATTTCGTCCAAAAGAAAGTATATTATAAGAGCGCTGAGTGCTTGAGATATTATTATTATACAAAATGTAGTGAAAAAAAAAACAATAATAAATATTATGATGAAAACATTATTTTTGTATTAATTTTTTTTTTTTGACCGTGACCGAGATAACGTTTATATCGTATTATGAATGTTATGATAATATAATAATCACACCAGGCACATGCACGACGATACGTATACCTATTGGACTACATGTCTGTTATGGAAGGCATCCTGTCCTGACTGTACTAGCAACGATAAACAACGTAATAGTAATCCCATATTATTATAACAAACGCGTTAATTCTCTAAAAACCATCAGTTTCAGTTCAGATAACAATAACAATAACGACGGCAAGAAACGTTTCTGGTGGTTACAATAATTATTGTAATAATAATGTGAGAATTTTCACGCGAAGCCTTTCGTCGTCGGCCACAAAAGCCTCGGAGTCGCCGCCACGTTTATGAGTTGTATAATAATGTTATTATTATTATTATTATTATATCATTTATGTCGCCTTCTCGAGAATTTCATATTATTATTATTATTATTACTACTATTATACACGACCGGGATTTAAGTGTACGAGGAAAACTCATATTCACTCTCGTGTAAACACACACACCATGACATATTGTATTTATACATAAATATAAACGTGTGAGTGTATAATATGCACGTGCCTACACCTAAGCGTTATAAATTATTTATTCGTACCTACCTTATGTATAATATGTATCTATTATTAGCGAAACGGAAAGAAGGAAAAAAAACTGTTTCGTCGTATTTCCACGATAGTTTATCGCCCATTTTTCCTTGTAAATATTTTACGATGTAACTACTAAGGGGTTTATGTTAAAAAGAACGCACAGGTGTGATCAACGGCTGCGATGGAGGCAAGACGAATTCCTTCGGACGAAAAGTTTCCGATGAATAATATTCTATACGCATGGTGCGCGCAACACCCGCCGGCCCACTGCTAAAATACTTACTGTTTAAGACTAAAATTAACGAAAATAAAAGTTTTATCTTTACCGAATGTATCGCAGGTAATCGCGTTTACATTCCTAATACATATTATTGTTATTATTATTATTGATAAACTCTCTCTATGCCGTGCAAAACATTTTGCGGGAAAAATAATTATGCTGCTTCCACGACTACACACGATAATCGAATCATATAATATATTATTTTACACGAATATCACGTTTTGCCCATTAAACTTAGTTAATACGCGATCTTCGTAATATCGTCATCAATTCGTTTGATGTGATATACTGCTTCAGTGTAATATACAATACATAATAATATATACATAACACTCCACTCACAGACACACACACACACACACACACACACACACACACACACACACAGTATTATATTTAGTTCAGTGCAATGCACGCGTTTACTGTAATATAACAGTCGTCTGTCGCTCCGAAAAGGTACTTCAAAGGCGCGCACGTGTACATAAATTATTTCGTGGTAAAAGCTAGCTCGTCGTCGTCACGTCGTCTGCGTTCTATAATAATACGACGGAACTATATGCTATTGCCGCCTGCTAGGCTAATATTATAAGTCTATCTGCTTAAAAACACACATAAGTATATATTATATTATGTTACATACATTTGAGAGCTAAGATTTCCCTGTGTGGCAGATTTTTTAAATAAATAATAAAAACCCGATATATTATGTTATCCTTAAAAAAAAAAAAAAAACCATCTATGATCAAATTTGTATTACCGGTGCGATATTATTATTGTAAGGAATAAAATATTATTACATATTATTAGGTAAAGAGACTTTTCGTTGTATAATCAACGCAGGAAATAATGCTTTGTTAATTATTGAATACGTAGTAATATTATATTCGTAATTATATAACCACAGCCCATAGGCGCACTATTATTATTCATTATGCCTGTATTAAGAAATCGTACTTGATATAGTATGTATATTGTATACAGAAAGACCAACAACCGCGGTATTTATTGGTATTTTTAATAATTATATATATACTTAAAATTTTAGCTCAAATCCATTTTCACACACTCCCAAAGAGATCCGATCGATACCGAAAATAATATATTTTCGTGTTGGTATAGGTGTTTTATCTCCGCAGATCAGCGCACAGTAACAGCAGACGGATTTCGCTGTTGACTACACTATACCGCCAAGAACATTCCGACACGATAGCGTGATGATGGCAGCAAAGGTATTATGCAAGAAAATAAGACGTAGGTATTAAATTAAATTATGGTCGTAGCCGTTATATATAACGGGTGTGTGTGAGTAGGTCCATTATCACCCTTTTTTGAACACTCGCCGGTGTTGTTAACGTCCTTTGCTCACTTCGAACGCGTCCATTAGCTTTCGAAACGCGACCGACCGTCCACCCATCAGCCTTTCAACGGGTGTGTATGGTATATATGTATAGCATGGGTCTATACTAACCCGTACCGTAGAAAAGTCTCATTAGACGACATTTTTTTCCACGTTAAAAAAAAAAATAAATAAAAAAACACTGAACTGAAATAAAATTACATTTACCTCTCGGCTCTCTCTTGGCGCGATTGCCGACTTTGCAATTTCGCTACACGCGTTCCATATAAATATAAGTCTATATAATATAATATAATATATTATATTCACACGCCGCACACCCGTTTCTTCTAGCACCTTCTGTATACCGTTCTGAAAACCTGCCGTCATCAATCACGTGTTTTAAACATCGACATAATTCTCTTTTGGCGATAGAAAGAGAGAAAATACTCCTACCATCTGATTGGCACGCACCATCTGTCCTTCTCTGAGGATTTTTTTCACTCTCTTTTTCTTTTCCGGTTTTTTTTTCCTTTTCCCATTTTTCGTTCATTCGACACGTCGTCCTCGTTTGGTGTATAAATAATACTTGCATCCTATGCACACACCCGATTTTGAAAAACCAATTATTACAAAAGTAATAATATACCTATATATAAACCCACGGATCGTGGTGGTGATCAGCTGCTGTAAGTCTGAAGCTCATCGTACATTGTAACAAACTAATTAATTTACAATTTACCTACTGCACAATATAATGCGTTTCTTTAAGCCATCAATCCTCTGTGCCCATAAAATGATCGATGTTTTAATCCATCACCCGTCGTCGTCTTTTTTTATATCAGCCTAGATTTTACTAATTTTTTTTATGTACAATCATATCATCGTTGTTATAATATCATATTAGATCATTCTTCGTCATTGAAATACACGCATTCACTACACTGCTGTATATATATTATGTATAGACCATGTATTTCGATCTTAGCTGCCCTCGAGCACGCATAAAAAAAAGAAAAACGAATACAATATTATTTTGTGTACATAAAAAAAGTTTTAATTTAAAAACCATTGATATATACATATATATACATATTTATTTTTTCATTTGAATGCTTTTGAAAAAAAATATACATTTTAGTTAAATCTTACTTTTCCTTTTTGTATTTGACAAAAATACGAGTTTCCGGGCAAATTATAAGATTGGTTGCTATAGAGGTAATGCGCGAGGCTGTTTCCCTTGCTCATTCGCAAAATTTGACCCCGACAGCAGGTGCGTAATCGTACACAACGAGGTGTATTATACAACTGTTAACTATAACGCACATACTCCTGTTAAAATAATAATAATAATAATAATACGAATCTGCGCACGTGTGTGTGTGTCGTACGAGGTAAATCGGTACGCGTGCTGTACGATGAACATTTTCTCCCCTCGCAGGTACCTATACGTAATTAAAAACTATACCTACTATAATACTATACTCCAGTGGTTTTTGCCGCCGTCGCTGTATTATTAGTTTGTATATTATACTAATAATATAAATGTGGGTAGGTGTATTATATACGCGGAAACAATACTACACGGCGTCGTGCGCACACACATAATACACAAAACAACGAGTAATAATAATTCCGACACGGCGTTGTTCCAGATTTCGGGACCGAATTGGCGGCTCTGGAACGGGGAAACTCTCTTACTGCGCGATAACACGAAATTAATACCTACCCGCCATCCACTTTATTTACTACTATTATTATTATTATTATTATTATTATTATCATCGTCATCGTCGTCATCGTTAATATATACGCCTACCCACTACGCACGACCGCATTACAGCAGTTCACATGTGGTTTTCTGGTCAGATTGTCGAAACGGTTTTCTGAGAACGTCACCAAACTATTACATATACTCAATACTCATTGCTCGTATAATTTGTGCATATAATACACATAGAAATCATAGCTGTTTGCTAAAAGACCGTAACTAAAAAAATGTTTGGCGATTATTGTTTTGGTAACTGAATAATTATTTTTTCACGGTCGTATATCTTGTGGGTTTAAAAAAAACGTATTTTGATACTTAATGTTTCGATTTTTGAAGAGTACACGTTAATAATATTTCCTTATAAATCTATAAATATATCTATTTTAAAATATGATTTACAACCTTTTAGTATAATAGCATTAGATATAAAAATATTAATTATTTGTTTAGTTTTTTAATATTGATTGTTTTAATTATTAATACCTATGTTTAATTAGTTATTTAATAAAGTCATGTTTATTTAAATATTTTAAAACTACGTGTAATATTATGAATAATATTAAATTGTGTATAGACAAACCATGTGGACTTATCTCTCAATATTTTAAAAAATATAGCTGCATAGTACATTTAATTGAAAATGATGTAAACATGAAAAACGCGTATTAATAGCACAAGTCTTCTTTTAAGGTTTTTCGTACATGATATTTTGATTAAAACTACCTATTACATTTTTAAATTATTACAATGGCAGTGCAGCAATATATACCAACCTATTGTTATATTTCAATAATGTACACGCGCGGCTTGAGTCGAATATAAAATTGATATACGTTTTGAAATAGTATGCGTTTCCTTCAGCGGCAATGATGACGCACGTTATCGAGTTGCAGTGTTTGTAAAATGTCTGCAAGAAAAATATTTAACTTCATATAAAATATATATTTACTTAATCCAAACAGCCGCAAAGGGTGTCTGTATATCGTATTAATCAATAGGATAAATGAAATATAAAATAACTTTATATGACGTTAAATGGGGTCAAAACTACATGTTGAGCACGGCTTTTAGATTTGGTGAGTGATAAAATATTTGTTTTAGTTGATTTATAATGCTATTATCAAATACCGTGTGCATTCAAACGAGGATAAATAAATTAGAGTCGGCAGGAGAAGGTGTATTTTGTTTTTGGATAAATTGCCACTACATATACATTATACATGTTAGTGTAGTTACAGCAGTTACACTTGATTATCCGATGCTGTTAATTAATTCAATTATACCAACGAAATATAATAAAATCAAGTGTCTGTGAATATAAATAAAACGAAGTTACCGCCTGGACGATACATTTAGTTTTTTTTTTTTTATTTCATCCCAAGATTATATTATAACGCATCACATGTAAAAAACTCTTTTTCATCTATTGATAATTGATCGTCTAAAAAATGTACTATATTTTAATAATATATTATAAGTATCCGAAACTTGAATGTCAATAGTGACATACATAAAACATACTTTTCGAATTTTTTATTATTTATATTATTTTTATGTATGTATACTTTTATAATATATGACCAAAAATGTATTTTGTATTTGTATAACTCTCCACAAATGATATTTACATTTAAACAGTATATTTATTTTAATAGCAATAATTTTCTCAGGGCGCTTATAATATTAAAAAAACATGTACCTATATAAAGTTCATAATGAATGATTGTAGTCAAAACTGATTTCATAACGATGCCATTAAGTTTTAATGACGTTCGTATGGTAGGTATAGCTCTTATTATTTATTAAGGATATAGTTACAAATTTGAAATTTAATATCAATCAAACATCGTTAGTTATTTACTAAATTTATTTAGGTATATTATACTAGAAATTAGAGATTTTATCCTTATCAAATACTTCTTACACTAAATCAATCGTTTTTAATAACAATTTTTTTTTTTTTTAATTCAATTAATTTGATAGAACTTCATGGCATACAAGTAAATTATAAAATCTACATTTAAGCAATTTTTTTTTTGTCATAATATTGGATATTATGAAAAATAATTACATGATTATTATTGTATTAAAATAAACATATTAAATGTTTTTACTTTTGACAAAAAAGTACTTAAATGTAAATTATTTTTTTTAATTCATGAGGATTTGTATATCAGAACTTTTTAATTAAAAATAAATATATTTTGTGTTATTAATATTTTATTTTTAATTAAATTATGTATACATTTTTATACTTATCTTGTATTGCTAGATTTGAACTAATCTGCTTTTATAATTTATTTCAATTTTAATGAATAGTAGGCTATTCTTTTTTTGAACCAAAACCGTTTAAATATAGGTAATACGTTTTTTAAACTATTTTTTGCTTTAAATATATATATATACATTGCAAATAGGTAAATATGTTATGAAACAGTATATTATATCATTTTATTACTGTAATTTTACTTCATATTTTTTTTCCTGAGTCCAAAGCACTACTTTGACAGTTAAAAATGAAATTACATTTGTAAAATCTATATTATATTGGCAATCATTTGTATAATTTTTTTATAAGCCCTTACATTTATAATTTCAACGAATTTATGAATTTAACAATCAGATAATAATAATACTTCAGAAACAATACAAATAATAATTATACAAGTCATTATGTTCATTGACTCATTGTTAAATATTGTACCTAATAATTACAACGGGTTAGACTATTATAGATAGGAATTTTATAAAGATAAAATAGTATTCATATGGATTTGCTTCCGGTCAAAATAAAAAAGGCAATTGTTATTTGAATGCACGTATTTGTCGGATATAAACGTTAATGATTGCACAACTTAAGAATTTTATATTCGTAGTCGGAGGTCAAAATTTTTTCTACGAGATTAGTAACGATAAGGTGCTGTCACGATTTAAGATATATTTAAAGGTATATCTTAATTTGTGGGTGCTGTACCAACGAATAATATATTATTAATAAGTTTTTCTCGCGTTCACGTCGTCGGTAATAATTTAATTTTGTGGTTGACTATATATACTGGAACAAGAACAATGCTTAACATTTTACACAGGAAAAAAGTCGGGTAAAATAATCGTAGAATTATGTCATCCTCCTGCCCGTTCAGGATTTATAATTATATTATGTGTATGCATAATCTCGTATACATAATATGTATATACAAATGTGTATAAAATATATTTAAACGTCCTTAATATGTATTGTATTGATACAATGATAATACTAATTGTAGCGGATAATAAGATTTTACAAATTATAATCGTATTAATTAAAATATTTATATTCTCAGAATATTTCAATACATAAAAATAATATATATACAATATACACACACACACATATATATATATATATATTATATATGTATATTTTATATCCCGTTTAAAATTAATTTATGCGATCGTAAATCGTATTATAACAAAATTAGTCTCAAACTCCCAATGGAATTAATTCAATTATAATATTCAATCAGATATTTCTTTTAAAATAGTACACTTTTAATATTTGCAATACTTTAAACTCACTAAAACAGACGTGGAAGGCAGTATTAACAAAAAAAAAACAGTTTATCCGAGTAAAAGTTAGACGTATACATCTACATTATACCTACGCGTAATGCAATTATAAAAGAAAAGCATATAACAGCTTTGAGTTAAAAGAAAATCATGTTACACAAAACACAAAGCGAATAGCGTCGCAAAGGATAAAATCACTTTCATAACTTTACTAATCTCTTGTGCACTCTAGGTAGGAAATTGGAAGTCAGAAGTTTAAATTAGTGAGAGTGGTGTTTATTTTTTTTTATGGTTAATGCTAGTGTGGAATTCCGCTGGTTCTGAAATGTACTCTTAACACCACGGATTCTTATTTCTTGTCCTAGAAAGGGGCTCTTAATATATTTTTATATTATATATTGATCCCATTAAATTCAATGGATATTTTTAAATTAGAAAATCGCGTAATTTTCCTTCATTAGTTATTTTATCCACATAAGTGTCAAATAAAATTGCGTAAAACAAAACATAACAGTAAAAAGTATATTGTTATTATTTTGGTTCCATTGGCAATATTAATATGTTTATGTATATTTTGTCTTATACAGTTTTTAATAAATATTTAAAAAATAAAAATAAAACATACAATATTTATGAAAATAGCTGAGTTTTATACTTAGTTATATACTTATATTATTATTGTTTATTAGAATGTATGTAATTATAAAAATCTATAACAGAAGTAATTAATGTTTTACAATTAGTTATCAATAATGATTTATGCATTAACGATAGATTGATGAACAACCACTATATTATGTTTTTTTTCCTCAATGACCAAATTACAGCAATTACATTTATTTTTATCACTAATGTCAGTGTTTATTTTTATGTATTCTATACATCAAAATAATAAATAGCGACTTATTTATTTTTAAAAACGAAATTTATTAAAATAATTATGTAATTTTATAATAGATATATAACGCTAAATATGGAAATTTCAAATGACTAACATTACTAAAGTTTTATACATTTATAAATATAATTTTAATTTGAAATATATTAAGAACAACATAGTTAATATTACTTTATTTTGCTATTTTTAATTTTAATTAAAGCATAAAGGTTTACTATCAAATGATTTAATACTTCAAAATTCAAATACGATTGTATTACCCAATAATTATATTTGACATTATGTAAAATATAAAACAATGTATGGAGTGTGAGTGACGAAGCACGAGTGTTAATATTATAAATTAATCAGAACCCTTTTAGCCTTGAAAGTTCGGACATATAACTTACTGTATAATATTAGACATAATATAGTTTTTGTTTTGGTTATGCTGTGGTGCGGTAGTATTTGCTTTTATCATGACTGATGATTTTACGATTAAAAAACTACAATAAAACTAATATTTAATTATACTTACATTTTACTCAAATACTTATTTATTATATTATTATGATAGTTTTGATGAAAAAATATGCATACGAAAACGTTAACATTGTAAATTACAAGTGTAGACCTAAATTTAATACCTAATCTTCACCATTTATTTTCAATATGAGTTAAGTTTCAAATTTATATTTTCATAATTGAAATAATTGAAACATACAGTAAACGAGAGTCTGTCATAACAACCGGAGCCGGACGTCACTTTGACATTGTTAGTGTTTCGGTTTATCAATGCTACAGGTATATATATATAAATTCTTCATTAAAAATTATTTATATGCGCAAGATATGTTTTTCAAATTACATAATTGCATTTTACACAAGGATCATTCAAAACAGAGGTAGTTATTTAAATAATATTAAAAAAAAATGTAAATATATAGTACAAACGGCCATAATATAGATATAATAATATACCTAATATATTAAGCATGATGATAATATTATGTAGTAGTATAATATATATATATATGTATATGTATAATGTATAATGTATATATTATGATAACGCTAAAAGATACCTACTATAATATTAAATACGATAGTACCATGCATTTATACACCTTATACTATAGGTTATTTCGACCGTTGTGCTTTCATTAAAAAAAAGAGCCATCCGCGGAACGCGTTTTATTACGACGGCGGCTGAGAAGAGGTCGATATCCATTTTGTCCGTACCTCTTAAACGGGTAAAAGGGCGTAAGTCGCCGACGCCATATATTTTGAGTGTTTCACATCAAATACTCCGAGAAAACTTGAAATAAAACGCAACCGAGCGTATAAACTGAACGACAACGAGATGTTAGGAAGTCCGGTTATGCGCTGCACAATAACGGTTACCGTTGAATTATATCGCGTTTGACAATAAAATAAAATGGAAAAAATTTACGGTAGGTACGGTTAGATGTATACACTCTTTCAGACTTTGAAATTCGAAATAATAATATAAAAATAAATAAAAAAAAAATATGAAAAAAAAACGCAAACGTGCGCTTACTTACACTCCCTTAAAAAAATACGAGTACATATACCAATACGCAGAGACCGTTTGCTGTTAACTTTCTTTTTTATTATTATACATAACAAAATTTGACGACGCTTTTGTTGTGCCTATTGCGTATACTCGTATATACATAAACTATTCTGTTCTATATAGCTTTACGATAGTGTGAAATTTATTTTATTTTCAATGAGCACAGTTGTTTTTTACTCACGACAGGAGTAATATGAAACGATTTTTTGGTATAGATCAAACAGTTGGTCAATAAGAGTAGGTACCTATTGTTAACCTGTTTTATTTATTACATGATGAAACAATTGAAATGTACATAGTAGGTATAAGTAAAAAAAATCTTTGATAAAAATTATCATATTAATTTAAAATGTAAGCTAAATGCAAATTCAAAAAATTAGTAGAAAGTTACAATTATAATTTAACCATAAATCATAATATTAAATAGTAATACCTAGCCATAATATTATAGTATGTAAATATATACGACGAATAATATTATTCAACGTTCAATTAATTATTAATGAATTATTGTTCCAAGTGAGAAAATGTAATTTGTTATTGCAGTATTAAACATATAATAATATAACAAATTAATCTGATAATAAAATGCAATATTAAAATTGTCCATTAAATTATAATTGTAATATGTTCTATTTTATACCAATATTATAGTTAAATTATTTTGCATGCAGACATTCGTCAATTATTTTGAAATCATAATAACATTTTATTGTCATACGACCGTTTATCCCCAAATGCCGGTAAAGTATATTATATAGGTACGTTAAAACAACAATATATATAATTAAATGTAACTTTAAAAATTATTTGCAATATTATATTATTAATAAATCATAATGTATTATTAAAATTATTATGGTTTAGTTATATATGGTTATATATAGTTATATAATATATATTATATACCATGGATTATTATAAGTATACTAATAACTGCCGTTCGTTTAATTGCTTTTAACAATAGATTTATGAAATAGCATTTTATTGTTGCTGTAAACATTTGTGCTATACTTTTTATTTATTTTTTTAAAACTTCGTGATTATTTTATGATTATACAATAGTGTATTGTATGAGTTACATACTACATTGAATAATATATTTCCATTTTTCATGAATAGAGCTTTATTATATTTTCTTTGAATTAGAAATCTTATCAATAAAATTACTAAATAAAAAAACTATGATTATTAAGTAAATACTTAATGTATTTATCTTTATCTAAACTAATATTATAAAGAGGTAACTAAAGTTTGTAAGTTTGTGAGTTTGTTTGTAAGAAGCAAATAATCAGCAAAATATTGGAACTATGATTATTATCGATCGAAACTGATTAATAGTTAGTCCAACATCAGCCAACCAAGCTAAAAATAATTTAAATGCTCGATTTTACGTTTATATGTCAAAAACATCGTCTATACAATAAATCAGAAAATCAAAAACAACGAAAATGTGTATTAGGAAACTAAAATTTAATACAAATGCATTTGAACGAACAATGTAGTACAAGGCGACAGTTAGTATATATATTTGTTTAAACATCCGTTTTTATTTTATCCTCAATTATTGTAAGTGTTACTTCATTTTTCTTAAGATTTGTGTAAAGTATCGAGAAACAAATTTGTAAAAATGTTATGTTTGTTTTATTTACATCATATCGGTTTAAGTATGATATATTATTATTCTGCTTGTCTAACCAGTTTTCTATCATATTTCATTAAAATCATTATCGTAACTTATTAATAATTATTATATATTAACATAATACTACGACAGTACCTAAGTATATAATAGATACCTATGTAACTAATAAATAATAAATATATTTTTATATATTATTAAAAATATTATTATCTGATTTTTATATTTTTATGTGAATGTTTGGAATTTTGTCATTCATTTTTATCTTCTACATTTTCTAAACCTTAGACATGAGTGTATAAATGATCATAATAGTTGTCTACAGATTTTTGTTTGAGAACTATCATGATGGCATACAAAATATACAAATTACACACAATTTAGATTATTGCTGAAAAAAGATAACATTATCTCTAATGCGTATTGTTCTTTTTAAATGTATTTACAACTATTATATGATATGAGTTTATTAAATACAAATTATTTTCGAAGTATATTTATTATTAAAAAATAATAGTTTAATAGTCAAAAATTATCTCACTGATATAAATATTCATTAAGTATGTTTATAACAACTTTTTATTCTAACTGACTTAATACACGGGCAATCAATAAATAACATCGACGATAGTTTTGTTACATCTTAATTTTATTAAAAAAAAAAATATTGAAACGTAATTTAAAATGTTCTAATATTAGTCATATTGAATTAAAACTATACAAATTGTATGACGTTCCATTATATATAAAGAAAATAGTTCCTTATATGTGATATTATGATTTCTGTGAGGATGATTATTTTCATTAAAATTTAATCGATTTACGCAGTATAAAAATTCTCAACAATTAAAGCCACCGAAATATATTTACATCCTCTAGTTTCTGGTTTCCACGATTCATCAATATTGATACAGGATGCAATTTATATTTTCTATCAATATAATAGTATGTTTTATATTATGTGGCATTTATACTATAATATTATATTATTATATTTTGCTTTGATATATTATCATAATACAGTTATAGTAAAATGACTAGTTACTACTTACATGTTTTGCAATGTAATGTACAAAAATAATTTTTACGAATTCGTATAAATAGTTAGATATACTGTTTAATTATACATATATTATAATTAGATTAAATTAATACGTATATAAAAATTGTCATATAATATCTTTAAAAAGCATCGATGTTTTCAAGTAAACGGGAGTATAGAACGTATTATTGTTAGCTGCAAGGCCGTATGATTACATTAAGTAAAATACTTAACAAGCTGTGACATATTAAACAGGACAATTAAAACAATTTCGTCGGTACTTAATTTATTATCAATGCAAATAACAGTCAAATGTAAATAGTTTAATGGAAATAATTAAGCCGAACTTTTAGTATAATTCAGTTTACGACAATTTATAATCCTTTTCAACTGTATTCAATAACGCAAGTTGCAAAATATATGAACCTATTAATCTTAAATTTTTTTCAACTATAATTTTATTTAATATTGTAATAATTGAAATTACCTTCTTATTAAATGTCAGATGTTTTATGTGTTAAAGGCCATCAATTCTTTAGCAGTTGTGTACATATTATAATATATCATGTTATACAGTATAAATATAAATCGTATTAAATATTCTATAAACTTAAAAATGGTGACGTAGTCAAGCTCACACAGACGACAGATACTAGTGTGTACCAAATTAAATGAAAATAATCGTATGAATATGTAATAATTGTGCTATAGTTGAAAAAACATTAAGTATATAAATATTTTATTATCAACTGCGGTTTTAGTATGATAAGGACTATAATCACAAAATTTACTGGTTATTAAGACTCATAATGAGTACCTAATCAATAATATTTATTATATATTATTAATAAAATTTAAAAATAAATAATACTGGATTGGTGAAATATCGATTATAATAGTATTATACAGAAATACTGTTCATCAAAATTACCGACTAATTAAATATAAAAATATTAAAGACATATTATTATATTCGGATGATAAAATCGAAAGACCTCACACTCGTTATACATTTATGACGGACACACTAAAGCATGGTGATATAATATATAATTTGTAGAGAAATAAATATAATTGTTTAAAAAATATTGAAGTATTATAAAAATAAAATTATTATAATAAATTATATATAATATCAATTATCAATGAATTCGACATTCAAAACTGAAACTAAAATTCTGTACGTATTACTGCACATCATTCTATTTGATTAAAAACAAAACAAAAACCGACGGGATTTAAAATATAAATCGGACAAACTATATCTGATTAATTATGCTGACACGGTGTCGTCACCGGCTGGACTGACATTTTCGACTGGAAAACAATAATATCATTCCGTATCGCAACGACAAAAACGGATCAGTAAGTCGTGGGGAAAGTATTACAACACGACAAATGTTCGTCATCGTCGTCATATTATATGATTTATCCGAATTCGATGACAAAATGATGTATATTTGATTAAAACAGTGCGATATACCGTGTGTCCCAGAAAACAGGGTACACTTTATCATTCATTACCCTTTTAATATTTTTAAATTCTGTTTGCGGGACGTTAAACTAGACAGATGGATCATAAATTCCTAAGACTTACAATTTTTTTAACTCGTGTAGTTTACGCATGCGCAACACAACTTCATTTTTTTTTAATGGCAACCCCTATTTTTAATATCATTTTCGAATTAATCTATTTTTTTCAAGCAATTTTGATGTATCAACATGTATTTTAAACCCAAAATTGTCGAAGTTAGAGCTAGGTATAATTTTGAAAAAAATGTATTAAATTAAATTTTTTTTTTAGTTAATGTATTTTTTCGTTCTAAATATCATTTAATACTTAATACATTTATTATTAGTAATAAATTATTTATTATCTATGAATTATTTAACGAAAAAATACGTTATAACTAAAAAAAAAATTAATTTAATACATTTTTTTCAAAGTTATACCTAGCTCTAACTTTGCCAATTTTGAGTTTAAAATACATATTGATACATCAAAATTGCTTGAAAAAAATAGATTAATTCGAAAATGATATTAAAAATAGGGGTTGCCATTAAAAAAAAATGAAGTTGTGTTGCGCATGCGTAAACTACACGAGTTAAAAAAATTGTAAGTCTTAGGAATTTATGATCCATTTGTCTAGTTTAACGTCCCGCAAACAGAATTGAAAAATATTTAAAGGATAATGAGTAATAAAGTGTACCCTGTTTTCAGGGACACACGGTATTTATCAAGCGAATTTGGTATACATTGTGTTTATGGTCGACGTCATAGTTTTCTAGTGTTATAGACATGAATGAAAACAGCGGTGGCAGTGGCCACATGACATAAAAACGCTCCGGACGACGGCGGTAGAAATTGATTATAATTTATATTATTTATGTTTTTATTATTCGCAAAATTATCGTGAGTTACGCGAACTTTTTATATCGTTTATACAATATCTATCCAGATTTCATCGAAATCGTTGATTGGCAAAGCGTGCGGGCCGGATCAAAACATTTGTTTTTAAGTACTAGTCATTTAGAATGTAGATAATACGTACACTATAATACACACCCGTAGAACAGGCTACGGTATAACGACGTGCCATTTTGAGCGAGTAAAATGGTCTCAGGAGACGTATAAACAGAGCGTTTGCATCGGCAAAGAGTCGAGGGAAATACGTTTAGCATAATGCGAAGTAAATGAAAATAAAAAAAACTTCGTCAATGTAGTCTTATAAAAAACGATTGAACGTTGAAAGGACAAATATATAGATGTTAAACAGTAAAAAATATTAGTATAATATTATTGATGAAATAAATATCAAAGAATATTTTAGTATTATGATATCCATCTAGGACGGAGATATAAATTAACACCGAAATCTGTCACGATTATCATAAAGAATAACCCATTATTTATAATGTTAATACAATCATACACACACGTTTTTGTTGTAGTTAATGACGGATAACGAAAAACGATTAATAAATAAATAATAAAAGTCCGATTGACGGATACTTTAACTTAGCCGTCGCTATACGTCTGTGTCAGTGGCGTAACTGAGGGCCCTGAGACCACGCGTTGTGGGGGCCCACAGTAATTTGGGGCCTTTGGTTATAAGGTTATATTATTTGATATAACAATATATTAGGGGCCCATTTTTTTTATTTTTGCAGGGGGGGCCAAAATTTTTTATTACGCCACTGGTCTGTGTACTTGTAACTTGTTATTGGTTAGTAATGTTGATATACTCGGAATATTTATATATATACATATACATATATGTACATATACATATTACTTTCGTCTGTAAGTCATTTTTACGGTATAGGAGACACAACTATTTTTGTTGTATATATAATGATATGTCGATTTAACCGATGGTTTTGCATTCGCATACGAACGATTCGATCGAATCGACGCGGATCCTGGGCAATTCGGTCGTATACATTCGTCAGGTGCTTATAGAAAGTATACTCACTACCCGCACACGTGCAGGTTAACCGAGAAAAATCAAGTAAAAAATCAACGACCTCTCCGTACATGTATTGAAATCGACTTCGACAAAAACGCGAATAACAGTCGAGAAGACATTTATTCGCAATAATATACTCGCGACGTTTTGTCATCGTATAATAATAAAAATAAAATATTGTAAAATAATAATATTATTTGCGATAAAACGTAATATTGTATTAATGATAATATTATTACAACGCGCCACGCCGATAACACTATTCTGCGGTTACAATGTCATGCCGATTCGTATGGTGCCCACGCATTATTATCTATTTGTCTATAAATAACCGTCTGGTAATTAATAATTATTTTCAACGACAATATTCAAATAATAGATAATATTATTTTTATCGTTTATCGCAGCTCCCCGCGCCGTTTCGCCTAACTCGGCTCGTCTTGTTTTTTTTTTTTCACGAACGCCGTACTCATATTTTTTACGACCCGTAGATTATTGTATACGGTGTCACTCGGCGCCGCAGTTTCGACGCGGGTGACGATTCGCTTTTTTCGCGACGACCGCAGTGCAATGAATGCGACGAATGCGCCCCACGACTACACACGAGAGATTCGACTACTTCCGTCCTCGTACGGTGTAGTACGATATATGTATTATTATTATATCATAATAATGTGCGCTTACGGGCAAACAACATCGTGTGCGGTGCGGACTCGCGACCGTTCCAATATTATTATTATTGTTGTTTTTTATATTATGCAGTAATAGCGTAGAGGAAGTTCGGCGAGTGTTCTCCATAACAACGTTTGCGGGGTGGGGGGCGGGGGGGGGGCGTTCCGCGTGGGACGGGAAAGAGAGCGTTCGATAAGCGAGTGTCGGTGCGTCGGCCGGGAGTGGGGAGAGCGGCGAGAGGGGGCCCGACGGACGGCGAACCGAAATCCCGCCGATATCGTCCGTCCGTTGCGCGTACACGACGAGAACATCGCGAACAGACAAAAACGACCGCGCTACGCGAACCGCTGCAGTTACTACTCCGCGCGACGAAAATCCGTAACGCCGCCGCCGCGGTAACGATACGTGACATAACAATATTATCGTTACAACAGCATCTGTCGCGGAAATTCGTCGAAACACGTCGTCTGTGCCTAATAATAATATATTATATAATTACTACACAGTAATCGGACCGCGACGTTTTTTACGAGGCGCACCGCGCGCGCAGAGATGACCGGCTATGGCCCGCAGTGGCCGCGAGTGTTCCGGGCGGCGGTGCTGTTGCTGTCGCTGCTGTCGGCCGCGTCCGCGCGCTACCGGTTGCTCGTGCTGCACACCAACGACATGCACTCGCGGTTCGACCAGGTGGACGAGTCGGCCGGCGAGTGCCCGGCGACCGCCGGCCGGCCGTGCTACGGCGGTTTCGCGCGCCTCAAGACGGCCGTCCAACGGGAACGCAACCGCACCGACGCCGGTCCCGTCGACGGCGCGCTGTTCCTCAACGCCGGCGACACGTTCCAGGGCACGCCGTACTACTCGTTCCTCAGGTGGCGGGCCGTCGAGCGCATGGTCCGGACGCTCGGCATCGACGTCATGGTGAGTGCGCGCCACACGCGAGTCTTATTGTTGCAGCGCGGCCCCCTCCCCCCACACACCCTTTAACGGCCGCGCCATGTTCGCCCACCTGTTCCTGTCGTCGTCGCTCCGTCACTGTCGTCGGAGACGGAGTTTTTCCAACGTTTTTCGCGGTCGCGGGTACTACGGCTCGTACGACGCGTCCGTTTGTTTGTAAATTATTATTTTTCAACTCTCTCTCTCTCTCACTCTCTCTCTCTCTCTCTCGTTAGAAACGTATATACCGTCAAAACGTTTTTAATCTCACTGGCATCCACCTCGCAGGACCATATTTACCATTAGGCAGGATAGGCAACTGCCTATGGCCTCCGTTATTACAGGGCCTCGGATTTTTATGAACCTTATATATTTTTTTAGAATACTACTTTGATCATATAAAATAAATATAAGAAACTTATAATATTTCATAAAAATAAAATAATTAATGCTTTTCAGCGTAAAATGTAAATGAAAATAATAGGTACAAAAGAAATCTGTAGCCTGTAGAGGTAAAAAAAATGTATAACATTATAATCATGTTTGTGAAAATGTATAAGTAGGTAAATATTAAATTGTAATAAATTATTATTTTGTTTTATACTACTCATTCATATGGCTATATGTCTATAATAAACGCTACTGTTGACAATAAGGAGCCACATTTTTTATTTTGCTTAAGGCCACAAAATGCCTAAATCAGGCCCTGCCACCTCGTCGTCGGGACCGAGACGGATTACGGGACAGCGATGGTCGACGACTCGTCCGGTGTCGCGGAGGTGTAGGTCGCAAACGCGCTACGGACTCGGAGAAATATCGCTGCACTTCGATAGGTCCTATATATATATTATTACAGATTATCATTTATACGATTGCTGCGGAGCAAAGCCCTTTGGCTCGATGATTACGGTCACCTCGGTAATGCTCAATAATGTTTTTCGTTTTCACGAGTTATAGTCGGTTATATAGATT
The DNA here is from genome assembly GCA_020882235.1 of Schizaphis graminum. NCBI lineage: Eukaryota > Metazoa > Arthropoda > Insecta > Hemiptera > Aphididae > Schizaphis > Schizaphis graminum. The sequence continues at coordinate 67,372,388 of CM037032.1, forward strand.
TATGATTATTCACAGATTTGTTCATTTTCCCTATAATGTAGGTACTCGACGAACCGTGTGTGTGTGATTTTTTTTCAGTTTCGGTGTACTTATTATACGTATACCGATGCATTATGTATTTTGTTCTTATTGCTGTCGAATCCGATGAATATTAAAACAGCATTAGATGATTAGACACATTTTCTGGTTGTGATGGTCATTTATTGAATATCATTGAATATCATTGTATTATATTCAATATTAATTGTTTCTTGCGGGTTATTTACTGGTTTTAAATTGTGCGTAGGAACGACCATAAACTAAACGGCTAAATGAGTTTTTTCGTTGGTTTCCACTACTGGTTTACATATAAATTATATTATATTATAATAATATTTTAATATTTTTCATTTTGACCTGGCATAGAGTTGGCACTGGTTTCAAACCGATATTCAAATGTTTTATTTATTTTTTTCAATTTGGAAAGTTCAGTTAAACTGTGCATATTATTATCATATTAAAATGTCCATCGATATCAGTAAAATCTGCAAACTCAACTAACACTTGTGAAAGTTCTAGAAACAGACCTTCCGGTTAACAGTTTTGTTTATCTCCCATTGCATAACCAGTGTCCATCACAATTATCATGTTACCGCTGAAATTTCAATATTCTTCATTTTCACACGTACGATTGATGACAAGTGACGAATTCCGAACGCGAGTATTGACTTCAGGTACACTTTATACATCGCGGTCGAGTGTGTTGGATATTATAGTCCCTATAGAAATGCAAGTCAAAGCGATTTTTTCACTCACTGTTCTTTCATATTAGTCATTTTTCTCATACACGCATTTTTCGAGTGTACCACTCTATACGTGTACGTTTATAACAAGTACATTTTAATAATATGCGTGTATTGGCCATATCGATAACAACAATTTGATAAATGATTTTTATAGAAAATACCTAAAAGAAAATCGATGAATAAATTATTGTCGACAGTATAATAGTAGAAAAAAGTTATGGACTCACGGGGAACTCAAACAGTTATATGCCCCATACACGTTGCATGTTACTAGACTAGACAAAATTAAATTATATATTTTTAACAAATATTATAAAATACCCATCAAATATATTTATTAAATATAATTTTATCAGCATTTCAATCCATCGTATAATTTAATAATACAAGTACATATTATAATAACATATACTGACCTATGTAATAATAATACAATTTTTGTATATTTGTTTGTTATTTATATATTATGACGTTATATAAAATATTTATATAACTAATGTAATAATAACAATAGTTGTATTTAATTATTTCGATTTGTTATATACATCTACGAGTATAATACAATAATGGTAGATACGTACCTAATGAAAAATAAATTGAAAACCAAAACAAAACATTTTTGTAAACGTAGTAAATTAAAACCTGATCTTATCAGACGTTGGCGATGATGTTATTATAATATTTGTTTTACCCCTACAGAATACATACTTTACTTGTGGAATGATAGGTATAATACGTAATATTATGTAGGTATAGCACGTCTATGTGTATATTGGACGTAATTTTAATTTATAATATAACTAGGAACTCATTTTATATTCGAGAGCAATAACTTTGTCTCTCAAAAACCTTGGTAATTTAGATTAAGGCTGTTTTAAATTTAAATATATGTCATTTTATGAATAAATTGTTTTTTTCGTCTTACTTAAATCGGTTTAGAGTTTATACTCGAAACGGTATAACCACCCGGCTATTTAAAGCGTTTAGTAAATGCAAATTAAAAATTGCAAACAAAATAAACATTATTCATCATGTCTCAAACTCGGCCTTAGCAGGGTTATAAAGCGATTATCCCGTTGGAATTAAAGAATAATATAATTTAGTGTCAACTGAAACACTATTTTTTATACATAATTCCGCCGAGAAAAATACAGTCTTAGTAAATGTAGGTATATATAGCCCACTTTTAAATAAGTTAAATATTTATAATGAACAACTTGATGGAATTTAACACTATTTGTTCAAAACTCGAAGTTTTTGTTTCATTTTTTTTTATCTTGCAGATAAATAAAATATTACCGAAAAAAAGTCTAAGCAAAAAAAAAGTCAAACTACCTTCGTTTTTTGATTACAACCTAGTCATAAAAGTGAAATAAAGAAAACGAAATGATAAAATAAATCAAAACAATTATTAGTCTAATGGAAATTCTCTGATCCTATATTATAAAATAAATATAGAAGATGGTAGTGTTTTTCAGATAAAATAATATTACTGACCAAACAGTGATATTTTTATTTGAATTGTTACCTATGCTGGTAATTGAGGAAAAATTTGATTATACTTAATATATAGTTAATAATAATAATATATCTCTTTTTTTCCGCATTCCAAAAATGATATTTACTATATTAAAACAAAAACAAAAATTAGAATTAAATTAAAATTGATTAGTTCAATATAATATAAACACAACACATACAAAATAAATGTAATTTTATAATATATATAAATGGTGATAACTGAATGTTTTTAAAATAAATAAATAATAATATAACCTTGTGTATCTTAAAAAGAGGTATACAAAATACACGTATAATGTTATCAGTGTTATCATTATATTTAATAAGTTTAAATTATGAATAAATTAATTCAATAAAATATTAATTGTATTCTTACAGTTTTATAATATAATAAATATTATTTTCATCATAAAAATAAGCTTGAGTTATGTGAAAGTGAAAATGTCTTAAAACCGATAACCTAGTGGCAGGATACGATTTATGATCGTATAAACGATGACGTAGGATTTTCACTTCGTCTTATTATAATATCTATAATTACGATTGTATATAATTATAAGTATAACTACATTCATATATTATATGTTGATACTAACAATAATTTATGTCGATATAAATTATAGCAAAAAAAAAAATATCCCGTTTTGATAAAAGTGCATTTTAATGGTTAAACTTTAAAATAATATTTAAGTCGATTTTTGATCATAGACCGCGTATGGAGTATGTGTTTATACACCACTCCGCTGCTCCAAAACGGATAAATTAGAATTTATCAAAGTATTCAAGCAATTTTTACTGGAGGGGATTTTCGCAATAGCTTGAGTACATTATTGGAACTCGGGTACTTATAGATGTGTTATTTTACAAAGCGCCAGTGCTTTCGATAATCTATCATCTGTGTATGTACAAGTTTTGTTGGCTGAAGTTAACCGAAGTGAGATAAACGTAATACTGGAAGTAATTATTTTAACAGTAGATAATCATAATAATCAAAGCAATTTAAAACCATATTTAAAAATATATATATATATATATAATATACTTTTACTATTTTTATCGTAATCGTAATTCTAAGTTTTTTTTTAAACTTTTTTGAATGAAATTGTTCAAATTAATATCATAGCACAAAGAAGAATATTTTTCTGAAAATTTTAATTTATATTTATCAGGTACCTTTTAACTAGTTTATTTGAAATAATCACAAGCATTTAATTTTTAATAAGCGGAGTAATGGATTATTTTTTTTAGGTTATTCCCATCTTCGTTATGTAAAATAAAAATTATTTTAAAAAATATTTATTTTTTCAATTTTTAAAATGATGAGTATTTTATACTTATGAATAATTCACGCAATACGAGTGTTAAAGTTTTTATTGTACTTAAAACTAATATAGTACGATAGTACTCATAGCTAGCAAATCCATGAAACACAACACAATGTGTTGTAGTATAGTTATTACTCATTAAAATGTTATTCGATATTTAGAAACAAAAGCGTTTGTCACGAGTAAGTCAGTATGTTGGACCTCGAATTCCTCAGTCCAACACGTGTCATATAGTATAATTTTATAACGTGTACATTATTGTATATTGTGTGATATTACTTTAAGAAAATACGACTAGAACAAAATCATTATTACTAAGTTGCAACATAGGTGTATAGGAATGTTTTTATTAAATTTTGTATACAACTCAAGCATTTCTATTGGCTATGTGAAAACAATGTCAAAATAAATGTATTACTATTCTTCATAAGTAGTAATGGATAATATATTATTATCATTATTAATTAATTATTGGTATTGTACATAATATTATGTTTCAGTCTTTGGGAAATCACGAATTCGACGAAGGTGTGCAAGACGTTGCGTTGTTCATACGAAACACTAACATACCCATAGTTGCTTCTAATCTCGATCTAACCGGCGAACCATCATTGGCTAATGAGCCGAATTTGATGAAATCTAAAGTTTTGATGGTGAATGGTCGCAAAATCGGAATAATCGGATACTTGACACCGGAGACAGCAGTGAGTAATACACAATATATTATATACATAATATGTCTGTTACCTGGTCATTTTGTAAACTTGTATATTTTTTCACACTATAAGGTTGTAGGTCAATACCTTTAATTAGTAAACACATGTTCGTGAAAAAAAATGTTTAAATAAAAAATTCGAAGGGTAAGTGGGAAAATAAATTCAACGCTTAAGCCAGTTACCAAGCTTATTGGCTCTGGTTAGGTTAAGGTAACTTACCTATTAAATGCGTAATTATATATTATTATTATTATTATTTCAATCGTATAAAATTATAACTGTGAAACTTTTGTAAAATATACCGTGCGAAATTAATTAATAACTCTAAAAGACTGCAGAGAACATAAACTAAAATAGAATATTTCAATTGTCACCGGTAAAGGAAAACGTAAAATAATTTTAATTAAAATAATATTCTCGTTGTGTTAAAACTGTTATTATTACGTCAACGTTTTAGAAAACATCATTAAAACCTAACGGTGAGACAATACGGCACGATGACGATATCAACACTGTGCAGTTCACGAAAATATTACAGAACATTAGAACTGCAATAATAAATTACAATAATGCATAATATTATACCGTGGGCGTTGTACGGTTTGAGTACTATAAAAAAATACGTTTTCTGTAACATTTCTATTTAACCGCGACAATAATAATCAATATATCAGACACGACCGTGTTGTCACCTATTGGCCGTCGTCTCGTCAGGCTAACAGTCATGGCGGTATGTCGATGCTGTCGACCAGACCGGTTGACCGGTGGGCACGACCGCGACACAACAAGAAATTATAAATTATTTTATCGTAAATTGCATCTACATAACTTGCAAGGTAAATAAGGTTGTCTAAGTGACTTTTGTCAGTGAGAAAATAATATGCGTAGTGTCTGTTGTGATTTAACATTTACAAAAAAAGTGATTAATATGTAGGTAATCGCTATGCTTTATCTCGTTATTCAGTAAGCCACTATAATGTATTTAATAAATTAAAATTCAACAATAATTCATCGCATACAAAAATAAAAACAATTCTGAGTGAGCAAAAACGCCCATATGACCTTTAATTTTATGATACATTTCTATTGTAATTAAAGTAATTTATTGTACTATATCTATAAGTACGCCAATTAGTGTAAAACAATAAGTTGAGTTAAATTTTGCCGAAAATATTGGTTTTATTATAATATTATTCTTGATAAATACATATTATTATTTTAATTAACTGTTTAAATCAATACAGACGAATAGTTTCAGACTAGCTAGAACAGTGTGAATAGGTTTATGGTAGAAATAAGAATTCATAAAATGAGTTTAAATGTTTTGAGAATATCACTATGACATTTTGTATAATATAAAATAATATAATAATTTATGTAAAAGTTTAAAATCTCCACTAATTTTTTTTTAACTATAAAAAATAGCTATTCTTCGTTTAAATATCTCATTAATCCGAACTTAAAATGGCTATAGAAAACTGTGGTTATATATTTTTAATGTTTTTAGTTCCAGTTTGAAATACTTAAGAGAAACCTTGAATTATTTATTTCTAAGTATACAAATTGAATATTTTATTTAAAATAGTTTGTAAATGTTCATGAATTTTGTCAAAATTTGAACTTTCGTAATAATAAGTTATGAAGAAAAATCGTTCTTATATTATACCTATCTTTAATATTTTTAAATATTGATAACAAAACTTACGATGAGAAATCTTATTTTAAATTTTCAAACTTTTAGACTGAGTAAAACAACTTTTATATCAACATTTGTGGAGAAAAAAAAAAGTAGACGATCTAAAATAAGTATAAATTGCTCCAAAGGAATCAATCTACACTTGAAACATAACATCTAAAAAAGATAATTAATAAATACCATAACATTGTTTATGTATTGTGATACATATTTTAAACGCATTTCATTCCACTTATATGAATAAAAATAAAACATTTATGTCAGTTTATACATTAATATATGCTCGCTGTGTTTGAATTCGTTCGTCTACGGTGTGTATAACTGAATGATATTCTTATCGGAAACAGCAATTTATCGAACATTAAAAAAGTTAACTCACGTAAGAATTTTCATCCGAATGGTCAATTAAAATGTATATTTTTTAAGCTTATAGCAAAAGTAGGCAGAGTGAAAATATTGCCAGAAATCCCGTCAATTGCAGCTGAAGCGAAACGTCTTAAAAATGACGGAGTGGATATTCTCATAGCGTTGGGACATTCTGGTTTCGAAATGGACGTACAAATAGCCAGAGACGTTGATGACATCGATTTGGTAGTTGGTGGACATTCGAATACATTTCTGTACACAGGTGATTATAATACTTATCGTTGTGGTATATTTATAATATATACAGTATAGTAATTAATGTGATTAAGATAAAGTAGCCTCAATTCTAAATCTAGTGTGGATTTTTTAGTGTAGTTTTTTTCTTAATATAACTACTTATAAAGTGAATTATTATTATAGTAATACATTATATCATAATATTAAAAATAGTTTTTATATTTTAAGGTAATCCACCGGATATTGATAAGCCTCATGACCGGTATCCTTTTTGGGTGGATCAACCAAACACCAACAGGAAGGTACCCGTTGTTCAAGCATACTATGCCACTAAGTATTTGGGAGAATTGTGGCTGGAGTTCGACGAAGTCGGCGAAGTTGTCAAATGTCATGGAAATCCGATTTTATTGGATTCCCGTATCGACCAAGGTATAATCCCGGTATCCCACATATTGTATAAAGTTTTAAAGATACTTCTTAACAATCTTAACATTAACACAATGTTACACCCGCATGTGTTGTCTCTGTCTTACAAACGTACCACATAGCAAATTTATTTCCTTTAGAGTCAATTCTATATTATTAATTTGAATACTATTAGAACGAATTAATCAATTATCAAAATTAAAGATAAGAATATTATCTATATTATTTCTTGTTAATTTTTAATGGTATTTTGATGTTTATTGATTAATAAGTATGTATAATACTAAAACATAAAAATCTTTATAACTTGATAAAAAATTAAAGTATTGCTTATAGGTTTGTAATAGGTTATAATAAGTTTATAATAAGTTTTATAATGTGCCTATTTGCTCTAATATTTAAGTTAATAATACAAAATCGGTTCCAATGAAAAAAAATTTGCTTTATAGACATAGTACATTTAGGAGACCATACATGCCGGAATATAGTATCCTCTTATATGACTTGACGAGGTGAAAATTAAGCTGATAATACGAAATTACAAAATAACTGTAAAATCATTCAAAAAGCATTTAAATTTATCCTACAGTACTTAGTGGATAAAAATATAAAAATAAAAATACATTTATCGAATGCCATATTTACGGGAAACTCTTTTTGGACATTGTGTAGAGCTTGTAGAAAAATTTCGTTCTACATCAAAAAACGTTCATTTATTTTATCAGCAAAACACAACACTTCGTTGCCTGTATACAAAATGCAATCGTGTTAAATTTAATTGCTTAATACTAACATTTAGTGTGAAGATAAATACTATTTTTGGTTTTCTGATGATAAAAAAAAAATATTGAGGTCATTAATTGGGATAAAAATTATTTTAACTTGATGGTAAATTATGGATATAAAATTACACACATTGATCATAATTTCATCAAAGTTGGTTGAGTAGTTTTGGAGTCCATCGTAGACCTACCCGTCGTACACCAAATTGTTATATGTAAATATACAGAAAAAAATATATGATGGAACTCATATATCAACTTTGATAATATGTCGTGATTTGATAAAATAAATTTGCATTCACACTTTCGACAACTTAAAAAACGGTACAACCACCATAAATAGTGATTATTTCAATAAAAACAATTACAACTCAATAACTTTTATCCATTTTTAAATTGAGTTTTCATTCCAGCATTGCAAGTACCGATGACTAAAAAGTGAAAACTTTGTAAAACATTGATCATTAAGATTATATAGAACTAAAATAAGGAAATCGTTTATACTGTATAATAATTATTATAGATCTCGAAGTATTGAATGAAGTCAAGATAATGAGAAATTCTATCGATAACAAAACTAAAGAAGTGATAGGTTCGTCAAGCGTATTCTTAGAAGGCATTAATAAATACTGTAGGCTCAAAGAATGTAACCTAGGAAATTTCATAATGGACTCTTTCGTAGATTATGTGAGTATACAAAATACATAAATAAAATATAGTAAAAATAATAAAAACGATTCATGTACAGAATATTCGAAATAATATTAAATCGTTTGACTTGTCCAAATACTGGACCGACGCACCGATATCGATAATACAAGGTGGCGGAATACGGACAAACATCAATATTGTTAACAGAAGGGGTAAGTTATACAATGAAGAACAAAATAGAAGTAACTTGACATGTAATAGGTTTTATATGAGCATATTTTGTATATGTGCGTTGTGTGTATTGAAGGTAACATCACTTTTGGCGATTTACTGTCAACGCTGCCGTTTCAGAATGATGTAGGTAAAATTACGACTAAAGGTTCAGACATTTGGACAGCTTTTGAGCACTCTGTTCATCGGTACAGCACAACGGCGGAAAACGGTGAATTTCTACAAGTTTCAGGTAAACGAATTAAATTGGTGTAAAAAAATATAAATCATATTTATGTATAGGTACCTATAAAATTGTTTTCTATTTTATAACACATACAATCTGTACAAAATAATGTAATCTGTTTGCGATAATATTATATCGATACGCAGTGACGATTTTTTTGTTAAAAATAAAAATGATGTACTTGCAATTATTACTGAGTTTATTGAATATGTTAACACAAATTTGTTATTATCCAACAGGATTAAAAGTCGTAATAGACTTAGGTCAGCCTAGTGGCAAGCGCGTGCAATCCATTCACGCTAGGTGTGGAAATTGCATCGTTCCCATTTACGAGAAATTGGATTTGAACGGCAATTACACGATAATTATAAGTAAATATCTGGCAGATGGAGGGGACGGATTCTCATTCAATCAAGTGGTGAAATATGAGAGTTTTGGTGAGTATGGCGCAAATATTATGCATAGAAAATATATATTCCATTATTATTTTATTATCATTATTAAATATTCCGTACACGTGTGTTTATAAAATCAGCAAGATCGGATTTTAGTATTATGGAAGAAGAAATTCACGTGAGGTCACCGATATGGCCGGAAGTCAGTGGTCAACGGATAGTGCTGCTCAACGTTGAAGAGTTGAACAAGACACAGACGACTAGCGGTGGTAGAAAACGTGTTTTGATACCCCTGTCGCACTTGACATTATTACTGTTGATGATCGCGGTCACGTCGTGTCTGACAGACCGACTTATTACATTTTATTAATACGGTTTTTATAGCGTCGTGTACAATTTGCTCACGAACAATATTATATTTTGTGATAATATTTTTTTACCTTCTAAGTATTAAGAATTAATAACGGCGAATACATCATCTTGTTCTATTAATGGCCACAACAGTATTGTTTGAGATACTTTTCTTTCGCGGAAGCTCGAGAATTAAAATTAATTAAGTGCCAAAATTATAATAAAGTCGGTTTGACGAGTATACACGGCTTGCATGTATATATATTATATATTATATTTTATGTAAAACTTGATAGATATATAATTATAATATGTATATACTGTGTATATATAGTGTCTTATGGAAAATAAATCGATAAAACGTGTATGAAGAGTAGATAAAAAATTACATACGTAAAGTGTGAACTATACGATAGTACGTGTACCTATATAGCTATAAAACTCATGTGCATTTACGTTACGTATAATGTAATACAGTTTACGATATTTAATAAAATTGTAATAATGATTTTTTACAGTTTTCACTTTTTTTATATACACTTGTTAATAAATTATTTAATAAACGATCCTTTTACTCATGTGCTTGACTAATTTAATAGTATTTATAGTTAATACGTCTGTGTGAACTATGCATATCGTAAAACCAAGCGATTTTCTATTATACATTAATTGTTATTAAATTTAGTATAATAATATTATTCATGCCTAATATTAATCTTAATCTTATTAATATTAAGCACATAATATGATTATAGTTATCATTATATGCTGAAAATAGGATTATAATTATATTATGATAGTTTTTTTTTGTCATAGGTATATATTTTTAATTGGTATAATGGTCAGAATATTATACTTTTTGGATTGACACCTTTTTATTGCGGACTATATGCCAAACGATTTTTTTGATTTTAGAAAAATTAAATTAATTTTACTATAATACTATATTTATAATATCATGGTTAAGATATTTTTTTTCTTGCAAAATATTATGTTCTGACGAGCAGACGATGTCATTATCACAAAGACCATAAATTACGTGTTTTGGCGATACGAGAAGCTTATACCGGGTGGGAATACCTTTAATACAGCCAATTTTCTAGTCTAGTGCACACGCGGCGATAGAATACAAAATGTATAAATTGAGAATCGAGATGGATGATGTTCAACAGTTGACATGTGCCGTACAGGTCCACAATAACGATCTAAATCTAAAGGTCTCGGAAATAAAATCGGTTTATACATCATATAGGTACAGTCGTCTATTTAAACGATAATTGTATTATATGAGAGCATAATATGATAGTTAGAAACATATAGTATTGAATAAGCTAATAATTTCTCATCGTTAGGACGAATTTAAAATAGCAATTATTTTTGGTCGTCATACAAAAATTACCAATCCGAGTATTATTCGTATTTGTAACGCAACGATGATAATGTTCAAAATACGAGGTCATGGTTGTGGCATGCGATGAATATTATTAGTGTTATTATTAATATGAGGAGTTATAGTAAAGTTTCTATATAATATTCCCTCGGGAGTGTATAAGCTTATATACGTTTGATATTGTATGTTGTTATTTCCACCGCCATTTCAAGTTTGATAAAGTGATAATAATAATAATAATAATAATAATAATAATAATCATAATAATCGTAATAATAATAATAATAATAATAATATAAATTAAAATAACAAACATTATAATAATAGTCAATAGTAATGATAATAATAATAGTCACTAGTAATAGTAATAATGACATTAATCCACCTTTATACATCCCTAAGACACTACAGTTTGTAAATATTTGATAAAGTTTTAGACGAATGATTGTGTAAGTATACTTTACGTGAACAAAAAATGGTTAGATTTTTCCATCGAAAAAGAATATGGAAATGAAATTGTTTTTGTTTAGAATAACTACGCCGTGTCTATGAAACTTTGAATTAATAAATTAAAATAGATTTCTTCAAGTTAAAATTAAATTGAAATGAAGCATATTATACTTTAGTCAATAGATCTAATTTTAAATGCGCGACGTAATAATGTATAAAATGGTTTTTAACAATATTTCATTAATTTTCACTATTTATTTGAGTTAAGAGTAAATAAAAAAATAAACTATAAACATAAACTATAAAATAAAACTAATACATCAATTTAAGTTTATTTAAATAAATAACCAGAGCCATATAAAATATAATAATATGGTGCTATATGATAACTCTATTGATTATAAAATGTATATCATTCATATAAAATAATTTAATCATAATAAAAACAAGAACGTAAGGCGCACCGTATAAGAAGATAATATTATGACCAATAAAATACCATGACATTTATTAATGGTCAAAACGAAAACATAATAGTATTGTGTATTGACATATCTACATACGTCTATAACTATTTTCAGAATATTCTTTGTTGTGGATTAGTTTTTGAACGAGGTAGGTACCATCATCGTTTTTATGTTTACCGACTTTGATGTCGTTCCTTTGGAGCATTAGTAGATTATATTTTAAGGACATATTTTATTCAAACTTAAACACTTAATATATATTTCAAACACGGCCATAAGGGTATAATATGCGTATTTAATGCTTACTGCCAATCAAGTAAAAAGAAATATCTATAATAGTAAAAAAAAAAGGTACACAGATAAATATCGTGTTAAGACTTATTGCACTTTAATAATTCCGTAGTTATATAATCGTGTTAATATAGCCTAATAAATGATACTAACATGGTAATGTGTGCACTGTATAGTTAAGCATAGCCTTAAAATATGAGGTCGTGCAACTAGTTAATCACTGCAGCGCCCGTAAATAGATAAACATTTTAGTTGGTATACATTTGTTTATTATAAAATACAATGAAACGTATTATCGTTAAAGTTATAGATGAGATAAAGTTATAAAATATGATTTTATGATTACTATCATAAATTAATATTAGAACACTGTACATTAAATTACGTAAAAAAAAATAATAATGTTTTTAATTCAAAATTTGTAACCATTGTAATACAATGAATAGTTCTTAGATTTTATAATGATTATATAATAATTTATTATATTAGTTTAGAACTCTACCCTACGTCATAACGGTAACTTTAATATTATAATATTTCAAAGAGTCAAAACGTATAACTACCAAATCGGATAACCAGAGGTAATATAGGTAAATTTTCCGACCTAATATATAAGGTCAGGGATCTAAAGTTTAATTCCTTGTATCAAAATATTAAAATTAAAATAAATACAATGCCTATTTCTAAATTAATCTAACATTTTAATTATAATAATGGTTTTAAACTTATTCATATAGGTATTGATAGAAATTAACACTGTTCGAATTTTTTATACGAAAATATTTACAATATTATATAAACTTCTTTAATATAAATAATTATGAATACATAAAATTGTATAACAAAATATTTACAAATAAAATATATATTACATGATATATTAGGTATGAATACATTTTAAATTATTACATTAATGATTATAATTTGCTAATATACAAAATATGATGAATTATGGACACTATTCTTATTAAATGAGCATTTTTACAAAATGTGGACTTACTACCTAGTTATTTTTTACTGGTATGTAAAATGACTCTTAAGGTCTGATGTGTGTTATTTGGATGAATTCTGTTCTCACAAACCAAACGGATAATATTATTATTATAATTATTATTTTTTTATAATATTATAAATCCATAAAAAGTACTCTATGAGTCGAAATATTATAATATAATATCATAATGATCGTATTCCAATATTTCCTATTATTATTATAGGCAGATTATGTAAAGATCCACGACGTGTTTTGAGAAGTTAAAAATCGATTATAACGATATCAATCAGTCACCTTTCCTATGACGTACGATATACAGTTCCCCTGGGAATATCGAGTATTGGTGTGATACCATGGGTGGGCCACCGTGTTTTGACGTTTTTCTACGATATGGATTATACAGAAAACCGGGAAAACACGGTGGCCCACTCAGTATAGTTTTATAATTCGATTTTGTTTTGTTTTTTTTTATGCAGAAGCGGAGACAGTGACAGATGTAATTAATATTTCCGTAGGTTACAGTTACACTGTACAGTCTTAGATTATTATTATTACATTATATTATTTTATCATAATTTACTATAGACTAAAATATTATGGTTTCGACTAATTTTAATTGAATTATTTTATAAAACGTTTAATTAGCTATTTATGAATAGCTAATTTGGGTTATAGCGCGTCTATAATAAAACGAGAAAAAGGCACACAAAGATAGTGAGAGCTGAAATTGAGGATGATTTTTTTTTACCTTTGACGTTTCAATTTCAATCCATAGTATAATATTATGTTCAAATATTACATAATATATCCAACAGGTAGAAAAGGTTAGGTTGGTGATGTCATAAATATATAAGCTATGGATAGGATCCAGGAACAGTTTAAAACCGCAGCTTATGTAACTTATATATGCATAAAGTACACATATTATAGTATATATTATGTGGGGAGCCAATAGTTATACTTATATACTAGGTCCTTGTATTGTACATGAACAGCACATATTTTGGGCATGTACCAGTTGCCCTCAAAAGTACCTTTTTTTATACCAATTCCCCCCGAACTACCTAGAGAAAAATATACCAGTTGCCCTCAACCAAATGTACCAGTTGCCCCCAACCGAATGTACCAGTTGCCCTCGCATGTTAATATATACACGATTACAATATATAGCCCGTAAAATAGGGGAGGTAAATATACAAATAATAAATAAATTATGACAAAAAATAAATAACAAATAATTTAATTATAATACCAATAGTGGCATATTCAATGTGATAATTTGTCAAAAAAAAATAGTATAAAATGATAGACAAAAATTCATAACAAATAATTTAATTATAGTACTAATAGTGGCATATTCAATATGATAATTTGTCAAAAAAAATAGTATAAAATTATCGACAAAAAATAAATAATAAATAATTTAATATTATAATACTAATAGTGGCATATTCAATATGATAATTTGTCAAAAAAAATAGTATAAAATTATGGACAAAAAATAAATAATAAATAATTTAATTATAATACTAATAGTAACATATTCAATGTGATAATTTGTCAAAAAAAATAGTATAAAATGATAGACAAAAATTCATAACAAATAATTTAATTATAGTACTAATAGTGGCATATTCAATATGATAATTTGTCAAAAAAAATAGTATAAAATTATGGACAAAAAATAAATAATAAATAATTTAATATTATAATACTAATAGTGGCATATTCAATATGATAATTTGTCAAAAAAAATAGTATAAAATTATGGACAAAAATAAATAATTTAATTATAATACTAAGTGGCTAATTATGTTTTTTTATAATAATTGCTAACAGATTTTATAAAATCTAATCTACTTATATTTTTGTTTTTGTATTTATTTATAAAATCCTCGATCCTGGCTTTTTTGTCTAAGTATGTGCGATTTGTAATATTTTTAATTTCGTTTACACTGCTTATAGCAATGTATGTATTTGTTTGTACTTCTTTTATGACATTTACGAAAATAAAAATATTAGGATGTGCACTACTAAAGTTCCTTGAAAATGATGAATAAAATGATTCACATGCATTTGTAGTCCTTTCTGAATCAATTGAATTCATAGCCCACAGTGAAGGTGGAAAAGTCGAACTTAAGGAAATATATGTGTCAACTAAATAGTCAGAAAATTCAACTAATTTTTCTGATAAAGGCTGAATTGACATCAGATCCTCAACAAAACAATCGTCTACTTCACTAGAGGGTAGTAATGAGAGACCGAAAATTAAGTGAAGCCATTTTCCAATATCTGAATTTGGATCTATATAATCCGGCTTTAATCCTAACTGTTGTATGCGTTTCCACCATGACTGAGTTAGATGAAATCTGCACCCCACGACAGTAATTAATGGCCAAACAACTTTAGAAGCTACATGGATACTTTGTTCAAAATCGGATACAATAATTGACGGATTGAATTCAAGTTCAAAGCCAGAGCATTTTTCTTTTAACATATTAAATAATAATTCATACGTTTTCGATGATTTGTTAGGCAGTAATGAAAACACTAATGGAATATAATGTCCATTTTTGACACAGTGTATTGTAAAAAGTTGTAAAAAAAATTTCGCACAGTATTCAAATGTTCCGTCTACGAAAATTTTATCTCGAGTACATAAAAATTTTAAATTTGATTCTGTAGTAAAACATACTATATTTTCTATCTCGTTGTTATATAATAGAAAATTCTCACCTTTGTAAGTATTTAATTGTAATAGTGTTAATGCTGAGTGAACTTCAGAAATAGATTTTGGAAGTGGTGGAAGTGTTTTTCTTCTTGCACGATAAATGCTTCTGCGAATTGAGTTTACATCGTTTAATGTTGCATCCACGATATTTGATTGAACTTCTTCACGTACTAATTTTAATGGGCGTTTGGAAATTTCATCCACAGCTTTCCGTTTTAAATTATTGGAAATGGTTACTTTTGTTAAATTTTTACGCGGTGAATGTTTGTGTTCGATAACCGATTTTAAAAGCACAGTTTCATCTTCACTCATAAACAGCTTTGACGTACATGATTTTAATGTACATCGCCATTTCACACCAGCTTGTGTAATGCGATCTTTATAAAAAGTATAATTATTTAAAACTATCAAAATATTGCCCTTTTCACTATACACTCGCGTAATATTTTCCATCGTGTTAATAACGTCAGTACTTTTCGTCTACTAAAATGTACCTATCAAAAGACGTACGTACCTACATCGTATCATACAATAATTTCTAACAACCATAAAAATACTAATAAAGATATAATAAATGATAATAACAAGCGTATTCCAATAAAGTCTAATATAATAATTGACGTTAGGTAATCGGCTGTCCATTTAAACGCGTCTAAAATTACGCGTTTTGGTAAAATCCTTGCTTTGCACCAAGTAGGCTATTATTATTAATACAATTTTCATTTTATCCATCTTATTTGTATAATATATAATATTTGATACAATATTATATTATGTACAAATATTATCATATTGAATATGCCACTATTAGTATTATAATTAAATTATTTATTATTTATTTTTTGTCCATAATTCTATACTATTTTTTTTGACAAATTATCATATTGAATATGCCACTATTAGTACTATAATTAAATTATTTGTTATGAATTTTTGTCATAATTTTAGATTCTGAACGAAGTGATGAATGTATTGCTTTTACTATGATGTGTGTTTTTTTTTTTTTTTTTGTGTCTGACGACAACATTTGGAGCAGTAATAATGCTCCGATTTTTGACTTCAGCCCCTCTTTGAATAGGGAATTGAATCTAGTTGGTACTTTAGGGGGGTAAAAATTAAAATTTTCTAATAGTTTTCACAAAAATCGATTTTTTGATTTTGCTGTAACTCAAAAACGAATTATTGTAAATACTTGAAATTTTCACCAAATGTTTATATTATGGTTATCTCTTTACAGTTAAATTTTCAAAATATTTTGACCATTTTTAAGCTACTAATAGACAATTGAAATTTTCGACTTTTCTAAGTTTTTTTTTCTTCAAATGCCGATAAAAATTTTTTGGGTGGCCAGAAAATCTTGAAAATTTAATACAAGGTTTCTTATAAGTTGTTCTTAAAGTGATAAAAAAAAATCCGAAATCGTTAGTCACAATTTTTTTTTATAAGTGTTTAAAGTTCGAATTTATACGAAATATGTCAAAATTTAAATTAAATTTCATACGCTCATAATGCGAATGTTGGCCATAGTAACCATAGTAACATATAAAAACTATACTATTTGTTTCAAAATAGAATATTTGACAATATTTAAATATAATATATCCTAAACTGACAAATCATCTTCGTTCAGAATCGTTTTTCGTATACAATGATACCTATCATTGCATTCAAATTTAACCTTCCATAGTCTGAGGTCCACCCCACCCCCTAATATACACAGAGCGATACCCACTTACCCGCTTTTTATTATTTGTATATTTACCTCCCCTATTTTATGGGCTATATATTGTAATCGTGTATATATTAACATGCGAGGACAACTGGTACATTCGGTTGGGGGCAACTGGTACATTTGGTTGAGGGCAACTGGTACATTTGGTTGAGGGCAACTGGTATATTTTTAAAATCCTGATAACAGTCGTGGGGGCAACTGGTCAACACCCCATATTTTCTATGAGCTGGTATTTCACAGTAATATTTTCAACATTTTCACAGGCGCTCTTAGCGTAGATAAAATAATAACATGCACAGAAATGGGATATCGTGTTCCGTAGTAGTTAATATAATACTAAATAAAGTGCAACAAAACCATTAGGTCCAATATTAAATTTTTGCATCGCGTCTAGGAGTTAGTCTGTTGTTTTATTAATAAAAGAGTAAATACGAACGCGAATATATACATATTATAGATCAAATTCACAAAGATAAATTAAATTCATCTGAATACTGATTAAATTGTTAAATAACTAAAGATAAAAATAATTAATAAATTGTCTAAGAAAAATAGTTAGTTGAAAACATTTTAAGTTGATATTTTGACAATATTAAAAATAATAAAAAAAAAAATTAAATACTTTTTAGACGCTCGACGCTCAATAACATCATAATATAGTAGGTATAATATATTAAATTTCATAAAAAACATGCTCCTACTATTTTCTTAAGAATTTATTAAATACATAAAACTATAAAAGTCATAATTCAAACGAGTTGCTAGTTGTTTAGTTTATAGAATTCGAAGTATTTAAAGGGCGGAATTATAGTGGACCAACATTTTGCTAGGTATCTCCACACGGCTCCCCACTTCTTTCCGACCATAAAAACTTTAAAGACTTATAAAGTTATAGCTAATATTAACTACTCGTACAAAATCAATTTTTATATAGGTATTGAAGTTTTCCTAAAATACCTTGCTTCAAATATTTTTTTTTTAAACATAATTAGTTTTCAGGCCATCTGTTACAAAATTGAATAACGAGCTTACCTGTTAAAGTAAATAATTTGACATTAAATTTAGTATAAATAATATTATTTAAAAAAAAAACACTAATACTTTCAAGATAATGATCTTTATTATAAAATTAATCATCCTAAATCCATATGTACGATAGAGAACATTTTGATATGTGGTAAATCAGTAGACTCAGACTCATTACCAATATGTATTTTTCTTCAACTATGAAGTACTTTTTACTTTTATTTGTTGATTTTAATATATTAAACTGTATATTATTATAAATTACACGCAATATAATCATATATTATAGAAAATTTAAAATAGTATTTATGTATGTTACAGTTACACGAATAAAATAAATATAATTCTATTGAATTATAATAATATTATAATAATATTGATCCTCAGTAAAAATATATAAGAAATTAGAAATATTGCCAAAGTATATTATTCTGTAGAGTATATTACGAATACCTATAATAAAGTGATAATATCATGTAAATGAAAAAAATAAAAACAAATAATATCAATCATCGCGTTTAATATATAAATATATAGGTACTTAATATTATTTTGTAATTATTAAATATTTGTCAATAATAATAACATATAACAACAATATATATATACAATATAAATATTGCAAAAAAAAAAATCAATAAAATGGTTTTTTTTTTTAAATTAAATAAACCAGATTTTTTTTAAATATGTATTTATATTTTAAACGAGGGTGAACAAATCTACATATATATTGAAAGTGATTTATAAATACGGGTATGTATAATATTATAATATATACTTTTTTTTTGTTACACAGGTAAGCCCGAGGGTCATTTTAATAAATTGAAGATTTATTTACTTTGTTATAGCAGATGATTATTTTAAAAGTGAAAATATTAAAGTGTGTTGATTAAAAAGCCAGGTCTGAATATATTACATGTATGTTTTCAATTTCAGAGTTATTTTGAATTTTAAACGTGGTATGTGTGTTATTCACTAAAACTGAATACTAAAGTGTAAAGGTACTGTACTTCTAAGGTTTCATATTTTTCTTTTCAAAGTATAAAGGGTTGGATTTTGTAATTTTGAAATAAAAAATAAACACCACCTACATGAAATTTCCTATCTTTTGAGGTGAAATATAAAAAGATCAGAGTACGGAAACAGTGTAAGACTGAACAGGGATCAAAAGGAAATAAAGCTGACATAAAATGAAATAACTGCTTTTTCAATCTTCCTGGAATCTAAGATAATAGTTTTAAATTACATTGTCTTAAGTTTTTCTCTAGTAAAGTTTACTATATTTTATCTAAAAATGTGTATCAATAATATCAATTTATTTATGGTTGTCATATTGTGATCATCTTCTCCAACACCATTTATTTTTCAATTGGAATAAAAAATTAAGCTCTTAACGAGCTCGATAAAAAAAATATATATAAACATAATAAAATGAAAATACAGCTTTTAAATAATAATATTATGTGAACATTAAAATAATAATAAAAATATATTTAATTTCAGTTTGAAAATACAAAACCTGTAACACTCTAATTCGAAACATATTGCGGAACAAGGCAGTTTTTGTAATGACATATTTAATTTCATTGGTTGTCATTTTTAAAGTCAGTTTATATAGATTATTATATAAAATGTTCTAGATAGTTATTCTTTACAAATATTTAAATGTTAACATAGAATGCATACAGTATAAACTACAGAGATTTAGTTTATCTATAGTACATTAGATTTCTTTTAAAGAGGTTTTTAATTAGTTTTCGGAAAATCAAAAATTATTCTTGAGTCCATCAAAGTAGGTACATTTATTATTATTTTTTTCGATCTATTTACCTATATTTATCTAAAAATTTTTTTTAAATGTTCTAAAAAAATGTTGATATATATATATATATATATATATATACAAGAACATCAATACTTGCCCAGTATTAAACTCAAATTCCAGTGAGGAGATATTAAAAAGATTTATAAAATATATTTGAATAGATCGGCTTCATTTTTTGTTATTTCATTTTTTTTTTTCTATCAGACAAAACACGAGAAACGCATTAAAGCCATCACATACTCACTAAACAAAAAGAGTGAGAGAGAGAGAGAGAGAGAGAGAGAGAGAGAGAATTTTATTCGAATCGACTATATAGTAATATTTCACTTACCTTAAAATTATTTTTCCGTTCGCACACGTGCAGCGGCAGTGGGGCTTTCGAATCGGACGGCGTACACAATCGTTTTCAACGACAACAGCGACGACGACCGCGTCAACCGAGACAGCGAGTAGCGATAGCACCACCACCACCGGCAGCAGCAGCACCAGCACCAGCACACCACCAGCACACCACCAGCAGCAGCAGCAACAGCCGGCCGTGTTTGGTGGACGCACGCGGAACACACGACGGCGGGACACGACGGGACGACGTCATTTCCCGGAGAGAACACTTTCGGCACGCGCATTCCCGTCGGCGCTTTCCGGAGACCGATTCGCCGCCGTCGCCGCCACCACCGCCGGCGCGTACAACAACAAATCACCGGCACCCCACCACCACCGCCGCCGCCACTCGCTGTTCTGCGCGCCCACCGATACCACCGAACCTTTCCCGCATCGAGACCCAAACCACCCTCACGGCCGACCATCACTCCGATCCCACCGACCCACGAGCCCCGGCCACATCCCTCCGCGCCGCTAGAGTCATCGAGTCGACTGCGTCGCTGCCGCCGCAGGTGCGTGGTACAAAGGTTTTGACGTGGAACGGGGTAGGGGCCAAGGGGAAGATAGTATAGCTGTAATATACCCCCTACCTATACATAATATAATTACCTGGTGGTAATATCATTGCGAGTGAAACGTCAAACGATCGTTTTTGTGTTAGTGACGATAAGGAACGGATAGTCTTTGATAGATAAGTCCGAATGGGATGGAGCGAAAACCCACGAACCACGGCCGGAGGGATGTGTAGAGTTTAAGTTCTAAACGTCACGCACACGGATCTGATCGCACGGAGACGGGATTAGAGTCACGAGCGTCGTTGATTTTAAGGGGCGAAGCACATCCGGTCGTGCGGGTCGGAAAAAAAATCGAATCGTTAGATTGCGACCCTTTTAGACCAATTATTTACACGGGAAAATCGTCGATTTAAATAAATATTCACGATATTTAGCTCCATTCGTTAGCTATTTTATATATACGTAAGTAATCCTTAGACCGTTATAAAATATTGTTACGCAGTGTCTGAGTGCAGTAAAGTACTTAATTATTTTACCCCAATAATAGGCACTGATGGGAAAAATACGATCATGAAACTATAATATCACTATTGGAGCTATTCGATTTATATACTATACCAGTGTTTCCCAACCTTTTTACCACACCACGGACCACTTCGACAATATTTTGCGGACCACCTCAATTTTAGGCAAACTAGAAATACTTTTTTTTTTGCTCATTAACAAGAATACACAAAATTTATCGAAAAATGTTTAATTTTTATTATTTTACTTTATAATTTACATTTTTTTTTACGAAGAAAGGTACCACGGACCACCTATAACTGGCCCACGGACCACAGGTTGGGAAACACTGTACTATACAGACTACTTAAACGTTTTATATTTACTATTTAGTGTTGTTTCGTCTTCATCGAATTCTACTCATATATTATAATATACATATCGGATCCAGATGCAATAATAATATAATAACGCTGTAGTTCTAGTTTACTCGATACATACAACATACCCCGATAAATACAATATGTACATAAAATTATAGCCTTATAGGTAATATAATATGATGATAATATTTTACGAATAATACGAAACAGCGATAATGTACGAACATTATATTTTTATAATATACATAAAATATAATATACCTATTTATTGCATTTTATACGTTCCGTGACTATTTTACTTGGGATTATCATTAAACTTATGGAGACACGATGAAAATAAAACCATAAATTAACGCCGTAGAAGCGTATACAATTTTCATTTGGTACTTGTACAGCAGAAAGATACAAAATAATATGAGCAAATAATTTGGTGATAATGTGTATTGCCGTCTCGGGAAACGAGTGGTGTGGTTCGGATCGCCTGAGGATGTATAAATCCTCGTTCAAGACTTATTTCACCGAAATGTCGTTTTTCACGTCACTACCAATTATTATTAAGCATATTAAGCGCACTCGCGGACGGCTGTAAGATGAACCCTGAGAGAACTTGCTACGCGATATTGTTGTAAGACCGATGACCATGAGAAAATATTAAGGTTAGCCGCCTGTTGCGGCCTGCGGGGGTATACTGTATACGCCATACCCTAAATGTATGACGATGTGGATGGAGATCGTCTCGACCAAGCTTATTTACGACCGCGGTTGCTGGTGTACGAAGATCTCGAGTGTATAGAAACTCTTTATGTACTCGTAGTTGCGCGGAAAGTTGTCACTGACATGTGCGGCGAGAAATACGGTAATTCATTCAAAAGTGGCTAGAAATATAAAAAAATATATGGTACACGATACATGTATTATGCCATAATATATTATATTTATATTTTTAAATATTGAAATATGTTGTTCTTTTAGAATCTTAGCGGAGCTATGAATTTAACGGTTTAACGATGATATTTAGGTTTATTTGTACGCATGAACCAAGGTCAAAAATCTTTAAAATTTAATCTATTCACTACTTATAAGTTGTTTTTAGCAGAATTATAAAAAAAAAAAATAAACGTAAATCTACAGTTATGTTTTTACTTAAAGTTATTATAACTTTGACGATATTCGTCAAAATGTTGAAAATTTGCAAAAATAACGTAAAGTTAAAAATGTATAAAATTTTCAATATTCAATTCTACTAATAAGTTTCTCATAACTTCCTAAGTTTGTTTTATTAATTTAAAAAAAGTTTTGCTTAATGCATCATACATTTTTTATGAGTAATTGAATTTTAAATGTTGATAAAATTTAAATATTGTGGATACAAACACATATTTTATTTAAAAATGTTTGATAATTTATTAGGTATGATTAAAAACACATTAATCGACGTTTATTTTTTGCTGTTTAGATTAATTTTAAACTATTTATTTATTTATATTTATATTGAAAGTTTCGATTTTTTTTTTTTTTTAAATGTTGATAAAAATGTAAAAATGTTTAGGGTGGACCAAAAAGTTTAAATATGTTATAAAGTATCCCACATAGATTTTTCTTATAGCCATCTAAATATATAGAAAAAACATGTTACGAGTATTATGCAATGTTTGCTTTTTTATAAATGCATATGCATTTTTCACTTTGACAAAATTCATAAAACTCACAAAAATGTTCAAACTATATATTATATTGATAGCTTAAAGGCCTAGTATAATATGTCACAAATACCAACATTTTCAGGAGAGCTATTAAATGTTGTATTATTTTTCAAATACTTATAGTTATTATTTTTTTTTTTAAACTTTTGTGTAAACTTGATATAGTGTATAATTTACTGTATTACATTAATTTGCTAGCATAACTCGACTAAAACTCAATATTTGTTTCAAGTAACTTTTGAGTGGAACTAGATTGGACTTATTATGATATTGTACATTACAAATGAAAATTGTTATTATATAATATTATAGCTAGCTACAGAAATTCAAGAATTTATCAGTTTTTCCAAATTCACAGTGCTCGAACATGTTACATTTATCCACTTAAAATAAGCAGAATTGTTGATATATCTATTTCAAATAATTTATTGTATGTCACACTTTTTTTGAACTTACAAATGTTGTGCATTCAAAAATATTATTAGCTCTTATAATATCAATTATGATTATGTAAAAATAACAAAAATCTAATAATTATGGACACTTAGTATATATGACATAATCATAAAAAGCATTTTGTTTTCTGGATTGGACATATAAAACCAATTTTTGAAAAAGTAAACATATTATATTTGGCTTTTAATCCATCGATATTTGAATTAAAATGTATAGAATCTTAAACATTAAAAATCAAGGATTAAAAATGTTGTATAAGGTTTTTCATAAGTTTTTATTACAGCAATCTAAATAATATATTTAACGTGCAATGTACATTGTACATATTATGCACAATTTATTTTTATAGACTTTTCAAATATAAATTATGATATCGATAGATATTTACACAAGTTAGTAACTTTTTGCCATAATAAATAATTTTATATAATACACGAATTGATATTTTAAAAATATTTAAACTTAATTTAAGTATAAAAAAGTTTGCGGAATTAAAAAAAAAATGTGTGTGTGTGTTTATATTATTTATTAATTATAATACGCATGTCCAATTATCCTCTTGGTTTTTGGATAATTCTAGTTAACGATTCAAACCGATAACTGGCCACAATAATCTGTGATACTACTAATTACCTTTTAATAAAAAGATTACAAGATAATAGTGGAGTGATAGACGGAATTGGAACTGAATGTATTATAATATTATATCTGTAAATCTAAACGAGAATAATTTGCATTGGTTCCTAATGATATTTAATCATTTGTACAACAGGGGACCATTTAAGCGATTGAAAGTATTTAAAACTAATTACAAAAAAAAAACATGTATATATATAATATATATAATAATATTCAAATTAAAATTTTTTAATGCCGTGATAATGTAATACCAACTATAAAAGGTCGTTTTGAATTTTCAACATTGTATGAAAAATGGTGACAACGTACAGATCAAACCCAAATCAACGAAAACAAAATCAAATAAAGGGTATGTTATGGTTAATATTGAAATTATATGATGATTAAAACTAAACAAAATGCTATAATTATTAATATATTTGTAGAGTTTAAGAGAGATTATTTAAATTATTAAATGAAACGTGAAATGAAATAAACCAAAAAAATTACTTCGTTGAATTTAAAAATAAAAAACTATTCACATACAGTATCCAAAAATAAGCAGTAAGTTAATAATTTAATATTAGCATTAATTTTCAACTATTATAATTTTTTTTTTTCAATAACCAAGCTTATCTCATGTATTCCATAATGTAAAATTGTAAAACTTTTTAATAAAAAATAATTAACAATAGTGAAATTTCAAAAACTAATGACGAAACAAAATGATATATAACATAGTACGTCGTAGTATCTTTTTTGTCAAGACTCGAGAGAATTATCAGATAAAACTTTCAAACTTAAATTAATAAAACAAACTATTGGAGATTAAGTAATATCGGAGAAGAAAAAATATGTAAATATTGGATTACGAGTTGCAATTAAAGTAATTTTAAATTGAAAATAATGATTATCTTTTTTGGTAAAAGATCCCCAAACATTAAAATACCTTTGAAATGTCCTAAGAATGCAAACATACGTGAAATCAAATTGTTTGCTTGTAGAAGTACTGTATAAGACGCGTATTTATGTACGGTATAGTGTATGTATAAGGTATCAGCGGTGCGACGGTGAAATAGATTTTGATGGAATTCGATCAAAACGAGGAATAATTCAGTAGGTACACCGGTATAAGGTTGATTGAAATGATCTCGATTTATATTTACGATTCAATTACTTTATACATTAGCTGATAATATTATATTGTGTGCTCCGGTTAGTAAAAGCTAGAACATGTATGCCTCACATATAGGTATAATATATATCAATTAATGTTTGTCCCATTGCGAGTTTAAAGTAACTGTTATATTTCAATTCGAAAGCTTGTTGACATCATTCTCCAAAACTGCATATTATTCAGTTAAATTACAGTAGTTTGGGCTTTTTGCAAATAAATGTTTAAACCTAATCTTACGTTACTATATTATATCATAGTGATTATTATATGCACTATATTAATGGTATTAAACAATAAACACATTTAATTTTGTATTTAATTACTGCATAATTTCAATTGTCACAATTAATTTAATACTTATAAATTATAACTTTTTTATAGGTTTTTTTAATTTTTGTTGCTAATAGTATAAAATAAGATAACTTAACAATTACAATTTACAATATTATAAAGTACTAAATTTATTAATCAAGACTATATTGTATGATGGTAATTAATTAAAGCTGACAATGAAACGAAGTTAGAATATATTAAATATTAATGAGGGTATGATAGGTAGTTGAGTAGACACGATTATACGAGGACAAGTTTTACGAAAATGATTAAGGAGAAATAGAGTCTAGCTATGAAAACGTTAAGAACTGAAGAAAGTCATGTAATTAATGGAGCGATTAATGAGTTTAGAATTTTAATATAAATTTATTTGACAAAGTCAACAAAATATGTTTAGTGGGAGCGTTATGAGTAGTGGTGGCCTTTACAAAGGTTTTGGTTTTTTGTTGAGACTGTGAATCTGTAACCTTGCACTATGGAGCTTTTTGAAAGATTTTTTTTAGCAAAACTAGGCATCATCAGGAAGTTGGTGATTTGGCCCTTTGAATAAAGAGCACATTTGGCTGGATTGTTAAGGTATTTGGCACACATATTTTATGGTGCCTTTCACCACATTTTACGTTACAATAATTTTGTTTGTGGCAGAGAGATTGACAGTTATGACATTGCGGTGACTTACGTCTCTTAATATATAGATTCTTAGTTAACCACTTGGTATTGAGTAATGATGTATTATTATGATTAATTGTTATTCTCGTTTGGCAGGACATCCAAAAAATAATAATAGAAGGCCACGTTTGTTCTTTTGAGTTGAAAAAATGATTTTCGTGATTTTCTAGTACAATAAGAGCAGAAGAGATATCTGTACTTAAGTAGAAAAGTGTAGATTTTTAATTAAAATTCGAAGAATTACGTACTAAACGTGAAGAGGCGGGTAGTGAGATTGTTAGAAGAGTTGATTGAAGGTGTAATAAACAAATTATCAATAGTATTATTATTGGTGAGTAAGGTGAATTTGGAAAAACGAAAGTTTTTGATTTTTTATCGTCATGACCACGTGTCCTAGACGAACTTGATAAGTTACGTTTAATACGATTGGGTAAATTTGCCAAACATAGTCCTTTATCCGACATTTGTTCGAAGTTATTATTAATTATAGGACCACAAATAATATTGATCATAACAGGTTAACGAGCGCACTACAACGATAGAGGACCATAAACAAAACGACGTATATATATTTATGCTGAAGTTAAAACTGTATAAGTAATAAAACTATGTGATACCATTCTAATGCTTATCATTAATTGTACTCAATTTAATTTATATACCACAGTCTACAATACATTATTTTAGGGTTAATGTTTTCAAATTTCTATACATTTCGACTTTTCAGTATATGCCAAGTGAACATCATTTTGTCTCATGCCAAATGCGTGTTTAGTGTAAGCATTCTAAAGATGTATTCTACTAAATTGTGTTTATAAACATTTTACAAATATATTTTTTTTACCTCTTTTTATTTACATCTTATTTTTAATACTATTGTGTATACAAGTTTTTTAATGAGGTAAATAGTATGTTTTAAAAACTTTATTTTATTGACAGAAATAAGGAATATACTTGTGTTCTATATACAATGAAATATAACAATTTAAAAGTAAATCATCAATAAGTTTTTAAACTAATTATTTTTAATAAATATCAATTTTTATACCTGTCAGTTTAACCTTTAAAAGAATAAATGTGTTTTTTGTAACTGGGCAAAAGACAAAATAATTAAAATATCTATAGCTACTATCTTTTAAGTATATTTCGTTCTTAGAAAACTAAATGTGTATGTATGTGTAGAAAAAACTTACTACTATAGTATGTTTTAGAGTAAATTAATTCACTTTTTGGCGATATTATTTCCATTGGTAAATTAAAAATTTACTTCAGAGTAGGTAGTTAATAAAAATTATGTCATTGGTTCAATTTTCTGTAAAACAAAAACAAAAAATAATTATAATATAAAATAGTACGATGTTTCAAACAGTAGATTTTTTAAATAAATATTCACGTGACAAAATGT
Source organism: Schizaphis graminum (assembly GCA_020882235.1). Lineage (NCBI taxonomy): Eukaryota > Metazoa > Arthropoda > Insecta > Hemiptera > Aphididae > Schizaphis > Schizaphis graminum. The sequence continues at coordinate 67,401,146 of CM037032.1, forward strand.
AATTGAATAACTAAGCATTTTTTTATTAAACAACAGGGTTCTTTGATCATTGCTTACTTATGGTCACTTTTAATGTATTTTTAATTAATTTAAATAATTATTCTGGGTTATCTTATAGGTATTAGACAATATTATGCTGTATCATTATTAATTTATAAGAGGATAAATAGTCATTATAAGTATATAATTTTATAACAAGCTTTTTTAAGGACAGTGATCAATCCTCGATTGTCTTCCCTAAATTCCTGGCTTTCGTGTGACGTATTAGTATTATTTTTCTTGCCAACACTAGTTAACAGTTTATAGTTTTATACAATTAAAGAAAATCTGAAAATATTTTTGTCAATATAAATATGAAAATGGCAATCATTGTTTCCCATTTTAATATATTTATATTTAAAATTCCCCTACGCTATAGGTTTATAACTATATTTAATGAAATATCTTTCTATATCCTTATTCATCAAACTGTTAAATTGAATTCAAAATAAGTTTTTAAGAATTTAATTATTCTGTTGCTATGTTGGCGTAAACATCAAGCTTTTACCCGTCAAACACCGTGGATCGTATGTTTCTGTTATACTAAAATCACTTATAATGGCTCAATTGTAGTCTGCTGATTTGTTGAATTACACGTGTACTATATAACGATTTTTTCGGTAGCCATCTATTCATTCAAAGAATTTTGGTTTTTCTGGTCTCTACGAAATCAATATTATATATAATGATACTATTTTTAACATCAGTGGTTTGTGTAGATTTATGATTTACTACTTTATATTTTTAAATAAAACCGAAATACCTATATTATATACTACAGAATTGCATTTATTTTATAGTAGCCAGTAGGTAGGTATTTAAAGGATCTTCCGAATTTTGTGTGACAAAAATGGTAGGAATTACGCTGGTTATGTATTTTAGGATATTACGTTTCATATTAATAATAAACTTGTAAATTAGTAATTTATGATGATAGTGATGAGCTGCGTGGCTAAAGCTTGACTACGATGACGTCATCGCTCGAGTATATATAATACCTACGCATTACTCCTCCGCAGGCCCGTAATATAATATATATATATAATATGACTATAATGTGTGTATATTATATATTATTTTGCCACTGCCTCCGTCGCTGTTGTCTCGTGTAAAGGCCGATTGTGTGCACGCGAGTGTGCTTTATATACCTACTTCAAAGGAAAGAGTTTTAATGCGTTTGGTTGGGTTCGGAAGCCTCTAAATATACACACACACACATATCATCGTATCCTCACCAAAGTGGAAGGGTAGTTATGTGTACAGGAAAGAGCTTTCATACGTGTATTTATGTTGTTGTAATTATTATTATACATTATTACAAGCCATTGAAACTATACTATCGTGGACACAGCTAGTTAAGTTGCACGCAATACGAATATATCAATGACTCAAGATAACTCGAACTGCTATGTTTTGAATGCAGTCACATCGCTGGATGTACGGTTTTAGGCAGCTATATCATAATATACAATTTTGCGTTAGATTCGAAGTGTTTCGCACGACAAAAGATTATTTTTATAATTTTTATGGACGCGTTAAACGAGTAACAGTGTAAAAATATATCATATAATAACTATTAAAGAGTTTTTAAAAAAAAAGTTACGCCACTTAGAGTTATTAAACCCGTACAGGGGGTTGTTAATATGCGTATATAGATAACTACAGCACGTATTTCGAACTATATAATTAAAATAGATTGAAATACCACGCACCGGCTATTACTACGTCGTAAATACCAATTTTCGCGTAAAGTATTGAGCTCGGTGCGTGTAGGATGTAAGTCACATATTACTGTACACAGTTGAAATATTTTTTGCGATAAACTGCAGGCGGCCTTATAGATTATTTTAAAAGATATATTGTAGAGTTTGGGAGGCTCCACGAAGTCTCAATTGTCTGCATGTGACAGTGATGGTTTTCAAAATAAAAAAATTATCACGAGATTTTGGATCAAGAACGTGACATTTTCGACGTGTCACAAACTTTACTTGGTCGTTTCGAGATGAAATTCACAAGGTAGTGTATAACGGCCACTACGAATTGTAGGTGAATATATTATTATTAACGCCTCTCCTTATTATTTTATGCAACTACTAATTGAATGAGCAACCATGCACAATGAAAGTACGATGAAGAACGGTTCTAAGAAATTTAATTAGTTCTATTGGGGCATAGCTTATGGGGGTCACAGCGGTAGTGCCTTTATCTTTGAATTTAAAACTGATGATATATATTCGCATGTTGAAGTATAAATATGAAAACTGTGCACGAAGCAATAAGAGCGTAGAGCATTTATAAACGATGTTATAAAAAAAAAAATGCTGGATGCATTGAATGGTTTTTTAATTTTAAATAATTAAAGGGATTTCGACAATCGTAGACGGAGAACATTTTAATAATTTTAATGTTTAGAATAAATTAATGTACAAGAGAATTGAAGAAAGTTTTGAGATATAAGATAATATAGTACTACTCTTGCTATATATATACAATATACATTGAATGTATCATTATACTCGTCGTAAACGTCAGCGATAACACGCCCCGGAGGAATATCGAAATGCAACATTACACATATTATAACCGTATATATACGTCATGGCATCGTGAAACGTCAATTTATTTCGGATAAGTATTTATTGATGATTTGACGTATACGATGTCACGTTAGAATCATCAAAATATAATAACCATGATGATTGCATGCCACTGTGTATGTATAGCTAAATTCCACATTTGTGTTTGTGCAACAGTTGTACGATAGAGAATAAAACATAACCGCATCCATATAAGTGAATATATAACTACTATTGAATAAGTAATCAAATATAAAACAATATTTTTCATTTATTAAAATACAAGGCTGGGCAAGTTAATGATTTTTTTTAACTCAGTTAAGTTAAGTTAAAACATTTTTGTTCAATTAAATTAATAGTTAAGTTAATTTATTTTTTTAATATATCAATTAAGTTTAAAGTTAAGTTAACACATTTTTTAAACTTAACTTCAATTAATAAGTTAAGTTAATAATAAAAAAAAAAATTCATTGAAAAGGTTTTAAAATAAGTGAAAATCACTTGTATAGTAGGTAATAATGTAATATACTAATATTAATATAATGTATATAATAAGTAGAAGTTGATTTTAAGTTAACGTAGATATAAATGAGTTAAGTTAAAGTTAAGTTAATTAAAACAGCGAATTAGTAAGTTAAGTTAATAAGTTAAAATTAACTTAACTTTTAACTTATTAACTCGTTAATGCCCAGCCTTGTTAAAATATAAGAAAAATTATTATTCGTTGAATAATATTTAATTCATTATTTTTTATAGTCCTTTCCATAGCCCATAAGCTGAACAATTTAAATAAACTATAACAGTTGATAAACGGTCGTGACGTGTGAGACAGTTTATGGTCAAAACACACTTCATTAGATAATAATTGTTTAAAATTCGTTTTTTATAAAAAGCGATTAGTAAAATTATTTTTACTTAACACTCGAGTACAAGACCGAATGAATGTTGATCGGTAACAAAATATAATATTTTTAATGCTTATAAATTTAATAGATATTAATTAGTTCTTATTTATTAATTTATTTATTGAACCATATATTTTTAATATTTTGTGTAATTTTAAGGTGCAAGACATTCCTACGCCACATAGAGAGGAACACAGATTCTCAAAAAAAAGATATAAAGCAAAATTTAATACAATATAATTACGGTATTTATAAATAAGTTCTACGTAAATTTAATTCGAGTCAAGTATACATTTATAGTTTCCTGATAATGAAGAGTTTTGACCAACATATTGACGGTATATATTAATATCAACAATTAATGAATAAGGAAAATAAATAAATTCATTAAAGACAAAAAATGTACGAACAAGATACTAATTATTAAACTTAGGTATCGAAATTATTGAAATAGTCAAAAAAATAAGTATTAAAACAAAATATTATTTAACAAAAAAAGATTTTTCAAAATAAATAGGATTAATGTGGTGAATCGAAAAGAAATATTTTTTGCTACTCATTTGTAAAAACAAAGTAATACCGTAAAGGCGAAAAGAAATCCTTAATTTTGTATTTCAATTTACGGACGTTATTTTTTTAGTGGACTCCAGCAAGAATTTCCATCTAAAAACATTATGTTGCTAAGCTTAATGAAAACAATGACTTTGTTAAAAAAAAAAGAAAGTCTTACGTCGTTTATTTAATTTTATAATTAAAGTATTTTTAACATAATGCAATATATCCGCTACTAAAATAACAAGTTTTTTAGGTAAAAAAGTGGTAATAATAGACATAATAAAAACCTCTAACTTTTTGTTTACGTGAAAAGTATGATGTATGACTTTTAGATTGGTAATTAACATTAATAAATTATATAATATCATAAATCTATTTTTCAAACATTTCAAACTTGTTACAATGATTAATAAAAGTAAGAAGCAAAATAATATTTTTCTTAAAAACAAATTCCGTTAGTTGAATATTGAATAAAATGAACATTTATTAGTAGACACATTTTAAATGCATTCAAATATCTCTTTTATAAAATATTAAATAACAAAGTAATGTTCATATTTAACAAACTGCAGCTTGGCGTGTACGGAAAAACATTTTTTTTTTCTTGAAATATTAAATTTAAATAAATGCTGGATTACTTTATGAAGTATAAATGGGAGATAACAAGAAAGCAAATGAGATTTTTTTATTCAAAGTAAAATGACGGACAAAATATAAATCACGTTAAATAAACAAAATATCGTGAAATGGTATTATATACGTGCATGTATACAGTATATTATATATATTGTATATACGATTTAAAAATCTCTAAATAATATACAAGACTTACTTAGTTTGAGTAATATACGATAAGATAAAGAAAATGTTATATTTACCACATTTTGATTTAAATAATAATACGTTAATGATTGTAAAATAAAAGTAAATTTTTCATAGGTACCTACACAAAATAATCTGAGAAAAAAATTTATGGTTGAGCAATATAATATTTTGACAAAAATTAAATTATTACAAATATTATTAATTATTATTATTAAGTGTGAAGTTTTGACTCATAAAAATGAGCCGTCTAGAACGTCAAGAGGAAAAAGTCACAAACCGTCAAGCTAGGTCAGGGGTCGGAAACCTGCAGCTCTTTCGATCTTAAGTTGCGGCTTTCTAGGTCCATACTCAAAAATAATCATTTTATTATCAAAAAAAAAATTATTAAGTATATAAAAATAAACATATTATTATTTTACATTAAATATTTTTTGCTTTTAAGAATATGAAATATCTGCACAGGCCAAATAATTAACTAAAATTAAAAGCGTGTACCAAACTTTCCAAATGTGTGTAAAGCAAATTATCCTATTGGAGTAACTGTTTATTATTCAATAACTGTATTGTTTATTATTATAGCTAAAATACTTGAATATGTTGTTGTATGAATAAATATTATTTCATGTATAAATTCGTTTATTTTACGTAAATCGAAAATCAATTACCTATATAAGACTTATATTATTATATGCTAAGATATTGAAACGACAATTTTTTTGTGGCTCTTTAAAAACTGGGAAATGATGTAAATTGTAACTTTCAGCTCCGCTGTCTCAAAAGGTTGCCGACCCCTGAGTTAGGTGACTTAAGGGCCAACGCACATCCCTGAAACGTGAAATAAGGCGGCCGGGGAACATATACGACGTGCATTGTGTGACATGGCAATAATGTGAGGAAAAGGCGTCTCATCTTATTGAAACCAAACATTCAATGGTTTGATTGTTCGTCTTCTTTTATGCGACTTTGGTTTCAAAAAGTAATTTATCATGTCGATATAACGGGCACTATTGTCAGTCACAGTTTTACGTTGCTCTTCAAAGAAGTAGCGGCTGATGATGCGTTTTTTTGAAACTATTCATGTGATGAACGAATCATAAAGACATATTATCTCGGATATTTTGGTATGTACGTCTTTGAATTGTGTAAGTAATAGAATTCCCAAAAAAACTGGTGAATCCAGCATGGGTAAAATTATTTCTCCGAAAACTTAATTTCATCCGATTAATCGTATCACAGTCGACCGAATTTAAATATAATAAAAATTCAGCAGGAGGCAGAAAAAAAATTAAAAAATGGTTAAGGGGTAAATTATATTTCACTCGTCAAAGTTTGTAAGTACGGTGGACTTATCTATAATCGTACAGACAATGAACGTGGAGGCTGTGAGCCACTGTTAATCTGGACGATGCGAATTTATTATCGGATGACAGCACATGGACCGTGAAAGATACACGAGCTTCGCGGCCCGATCAAATGGGCCGGACGGAAAACAGATTTCAGACGACAATCCGTCAAATTATGGACGGACTAGTGTGCTGAAAGACCGGGAGAGAAACAAAGAGGAAAATGTTTGTCAAAACGTAAATAATTTTTTTCCTACAGTAAACGTTTATATATAATAATATATTATTATTTATTATTATATCGCAGATACCATTGATGATTTTCTTCCGTAACATTTGACACTATAGCTATGATGGTGTTCGACGCATTCTGCCGTATAATAACGCACCTATATATCTTTATATAAATCATATAATATATAAATTATACATTATTACAAAGTAAGTTTTTCACTGTACCTAATCAGCTACCTACTATACCTACATGTTGGATACCGTATACATTTGTGCATAGTACAATTTTCTATCAGATATTTTGTTGCGTTATAGGGCGTATTATGTTATGGGCCAGTCATAGACATTATATTTATATAATAAAATTCATTTTCACTGTAAATCTAGTCGAATGAGATAAAATGTTCAACGATTTGTTTTTATTGTTTAAAACATGATGTGTAAACTCTATTAACTTTATATTATGTTTTTATCTATGGGTCCTATCATCTGAAAATCGCAACGTTCGATATATTATTATAAAATACATTTTTAGTTGTTACTATAGAACATGAATATTGGTAATATTATATTATAATATTCAATTATACAGTGTATAGTATATGTTATATAGTCATAGATGTGTTTTATATTTATTATAAGTCGTTAAAAGACATTAAGACTTACTTTAAATTTAAAATATAATATCCATCGCATTTTAACATAAAATACGCATGTACAATTATATAAAACTATTTCTATTTTTATTTGTATATCATACACGCTGTGGATTCACATAATATGAAATTAAAGAATTCAATTAACAATTTTCATATTTATTCACTAATAATTGGATTTATATGTCATAAAAATAAGAAAAATGTATTTAAAACAACGATTAACAATCCTATTAATATCAAAAAAACTTGAAGGATGCTTTTTAAAATTGTTTTTAACATAATGTATTATATAATATATAATTAAAATAAAATGTATTTGAAATATTTTAATTTATTAATATGCCATAATCCATATTATAAATAAATATTACATGTATGTTCTTGCAAGTGAGAAAAATATTGTTTGTCAAACCGTTATTATGTCGTTTCCATCGCTTTTGTTTGGTACATTGGTACAAACATAATACGTAATAAAAAGAATAATATCTTTTTTCCTTTTTTTCTCTTTTTACTGGAATAGTTTATGGTAAATTGTTATCATATTTTATAGGTTCTTTTAAAATATACTAAAAATGTACTAAAAATATAAAACCTTCCCTAAAAATTCTGAAAAATGCTAAATGTTTTATTTTTAAGTTCTTTGATGTATAAAACGAATTTTGTGCTTAAAAAGCAGTAGTTTAGGATATTTAGGAAATAAAATGTGACTTGTATTTAAATGCATGTTAAGTAAAATAATTTAATATTTTTTCTCTAAGCAGTATTTGCAATGCAGTTAATATTATTAAGGCTTTAGAAAATAAAACTGTGTTACTGATAATTTTGAAAGTCACCAATAAAGTCACAAGTACTGTTACAGTTATTGCACTATTGAACTGTGAGAAGTAAATTAATACAAATAATTTATTATATTCATCTATAAACAATAAGAAAAATCTGCTAAACAAAATCAAAATTCAATAACGCGTATTATCTATATATTATAATCTGTTATCAAAATGAAGTAGAATTCAAAAGAACTTTTTTACTCGCTAAAAGAATATTAAACTTTACAATTGTTTTAATATTTCATTCGGAGAAATTTTTATACATTCAATGAATTGAAAATAAATCAAACGTACGAGTGAGTAAATTGAGAAAAAATAAAAAAATGTTATAAAATTATCCGATTTGAAATATTTACAACGAGCATTTTTTTTTCAAATTCTTTGAGCGAACGTCATAAATTAGTTTAGTAGGTAAATCAAAATAAATATTTTATTTGATATCTAGGTTATTGATAGTTAAACGTAATAATATACTGCTATAACTGCTCAGAGAATCAGTTATTTTAGAACTAAAATAAAATCACATATATTATTTGCACATTTTAAACCTATTATATAAGATAATTAAATATTCTATTGATTTAATCCGTGCATGCAGTTTTTTTCAAGTATAAAATAATGTATAGAAATATTATTCACGTATATTTTACTATAGATTCAACAAAAGATAACGGTTTTACAAATTTTTAACTAAATTATGTGATGACTTTTTGTCCAAGTCACTAGTAAGTAGGTAATACAATATTTTATTACATTTTATAAAAACCAATTACATAATATTATATAGAATAATTTAGATTTAAATAATTATTACTGTTCATTGCAGCAATAATATGCCGTGATATCGCTTTATATCAAGTCAACAGTTGGATTACTTCAAAGTTCTAAACATACTTAAATTATCTCACGAAGTTAAGCTGAAGTCGTTGCACTAATTAATTGATCCTCTGTCACAACAATATGCGGTAATTTTTGTTTTTGAAACATCGGAGAGGTTTGCTTGTTGAAGTGTGGAACACCAGATAGCTCTTCAATAGTGAAACAGTAAACAAGTGTTTGGAATACTACGAGTATTAACATGAGAAACAGCACATGGGTGAATGATTTTATTGGTATAGTAGTATAATGAGTGTGGTCGTTATTTTAAAAACGACCAACAGATCATTAATTTCCTTGCCCAAAATTAGCACTAAGCCAACACTTATTACTCTACAATCATCAAAAAGTGCAAAAATATGTTATTCTTAATATTACCTTTAAATGTAAACGAGGATTCTGTAATACATCAAGTACCTAAATCGAATTCCGGGATATATGACCGGTACTGATACGTTGTGTAACAGTAATAATTGAACACACTGTATATTGATCCAGGATATTATTATGTCGTTCAGGGGACGGATGATTTAGGCACATATATATTGTTCTTGCGGCTACAGTCAGTATTACTATCTACATATACATATTATATTAAATAATATACCTAATATATTATATAGCTTAATACCTATAGGTACACCAGCAGATGTCAATCTGTTACGGTGAACCATAAATTCTCACAATCCTCTCCCATAACACCATTTATATCAGCTACAAATATAACAATATTAGACGTACATACAGGGAGTAATAGAAACACTTTTAAAATATAAATTAATGATTAATACGAGTTGGGAAAAATTATAAAAATTATATTTTTAATACAACATCATACGATTTACACATGCAGTTTTGTCTGAAATTTCCAATAAATGATAATGTTTAAAATTAATTTACTAAAAAAAAAAAAAATAATAATAACTTAATAAATTTAAAAAAAAAACTATTTGACTTAATAAACGTTTTTATTGTTAAAATTGCTCTAAAAATTGATTATTTTGAGTTTTCCCAAACAAATTTAATCAAATTTAAAATATATTATTTTATATTTAAAAAAAAGTATTTATCATATTGATTGTTATTTAATTGTTAACTTTTTTTGTTACACTCAGTGTATTTTTCCACAAGACGACTTGGATTTAATAATGGCCATCTGTATAACGTTGACATATACCGTGATTGGCGAAGACGCGCGCAGTGGGGTCAAGGGTGAGAAATTGCACGGTAAATGATATAGTTTGGTCAGTCTTCGCGGTTAGTTTGGGCCACCATATAGGTGGGTGTTGTTTGACAGGTAGAGGGAGGTTCTGTATAATATTATGTTTAAGGAGAAGGTAGACACGATGATATAAGAGATGTACACGAAAACAGTCTTCCACGTTAATGTATACACTCAACGGATAAATGGATATATATATAATAATATAATGTTGCGTTCACCCAACAGTCGGCGGCGCCGAACAAGTGATTTATAGCTTAAACCGCAAACGAACGAACACGTCCCGAGGCAACTACAGTAAAGGTGGAATCCGCGGTGTACCCCTTAAACACACAAATGCGAATACTCACGTACACACCCGTACACACCCACTCTCACATACACACAGGACGCAGGATTACACTGCAACCGCCACTGACCGTTCACTCTGTTCGACGAATACGTTTTATGGAAAATCCAAAATCCTCTTATAACCCTTCTCCTCCAACAACAACCATTTGTGGCTGAAAGATGTCGGATGCGCGTATATGACATGATTTATATCCTTTAGAAGTCCTATGGTTCTGAGATGCCGTTAAACGAACGAAACATATCATATCGTTGCACTGACCACTGCTATACACTGACCATTTCCTCCGGAAAGTTTAAAGTTTTCTGCTCTAGACGACCGCGATCCCGCCGTGCTGTGTGCTTATACGGGTAATATTGATCGGAGTGTTTCAGGCTACTCAACACAAGCTCGATTCTTTGACTGCTCGCGTCCCTGGAGAAATCATGGAATACGTGTACTTATAAAGTCAATTCGTCCTCTTATTATGTGAATAAACAAATGTAGATACCCCTCTTTAAGCACACATGTCGAACACTCGAAAATCTTTTGAACTGACCACTAAACTGGTAATACGGATAGCCATTAACTTTGACGTACGTCTATAGGGGCATATAATATCTGTTATATTCAAAGATTTAAAAAGTCGTCACTCAAGCAGTTATGCGCAACGAATCACGCTGTAATTGATTCAAAAACCATACAATTATTATATTACCTATAGTTCTATACTTAATATGTTATATAATATTATCGTGTGCAATTATGACGTATATATGTAACTTTCTTTGTTTATTATTATAATAAGCTTTGGATGTGGTTCATATTCAACAAAACATTTTTTCAACTACTTACCACAGGTGTATATAAAGCACACACACACACACATATTGACAAAAAAATTAATTCATCACTTCGCTCAGAGTAATAATAAACAGAAATAATATAATAACGATCACAGGTTATGCGATCTAGCTACACTTGTAAACTTGACAGCGCAACACTAGCAGACATACATCTAATCAATCCAACAAATTTGTTGGTCGATTGTTAGACATTGTTGAACAACTTTCAAAATTTGTTGGACATTATTTTTGCCGTAGGACCAACTTTTTGTTGGAACGTGTTTTTTTAGCTAAACACGTTCTTTTCGATTTGTTGGACACTGTTGGACAACTTTTAAAGTTTGTTGGACATTATTTTCACCGTGAGACCAATTTCCGATTTTGTGCTGCCTAGTTCACGCCAACAGCGCAACTTTTTGTTGGAACGTGATTTTTGTGCTAATCATATTCGCCTCAATTCGTTGGACACTATTGGACAACTTTTAAAGTGAGTGTCCAACAAATTGAGGCGAACGTGTTTAGCACAAAAAACACGTTTCAACAAAAAGTTGCGCTGCTGGCGTGAACTTGGCAGAGCAAAATTTAAAGTTGATCCCACGGCAAAAATAATGTCCAATAAATTTTGAAAGTTGTCCAAAAATGTCTAACAATCGACCAACAAATTTGTTGGATTGATTAGATGTATGTCTGCTAGTGTTGCGCTGTCAAGTTCACAAGGGTGATTAAGCTATCTCTTATAATAACATATATCAATAATTATAATCGTCAAAATATGTATCGAGTGCACAAGAATAATAAATTATTGTCTACCAAAATTACTTCAGGATTTTTTTGGAGAAAATCACTGTTCTTTAACCAGAGTACTTAATCTATTCGGATTGATTCCATAGCATACATCGATTATAGATCAACATATAATATATATATTGAATGTGTGTAATGTGTATATAGATATATTACGAAACATGTAAAAAAAAGCGGGTAAGTGAGTATCGCTCTGCTGTACATTAGGGGGTGGGGTAGACTTCGGACTAGGGTAGGTTAAATTTGAATGCAATGATAGGTATCATTGTATACGAAAAACGATTCTGAACGGAGATGATTTGTCAGTCTAGGATATATTATACTTAAATATTGTCATATATTCTATTTTGAAACAAATTCAAACATTTAAGTAAAAGCTTCAAGATCTTACGTTTAGTAATTTTTTAAAAATAACAAAAATCGAAAGTTATTTATTATTTACACGTGTATTTTTGATTTCAAATTAAAATTAAAACTTTAAACACACGTAAAATTTTTTAAATTGAATAATCCTCGAACTTTTTTATAATTATTCTAAGCTTAACTTATGGACAGCATAGTATTAAATTTTAAATTCTTAGCTTTATACAGTAAAATATTTATAAATTTTTAACTACCAAATAGTGAAAAATATTCATGATTTTGACGAATTTTTGTCAATATTTGAACTTAAAATGCTAATAAAAAATTGTGCCTATGTATTTTTATAATTTTTGAATGAGAGTTAGAACAAGTTATGTGGACCCTTCAATTAAATCAACATTTATAAAAAAAAAATAAAAAAAAATTGAAAATTTCGATTGTCTATAAATAACTCAAAAAAATTCAAAATATTTTGAAAATCAAATCATGTAAAGAAAATGGCGATCTAAATAACTGGTGAAATTTTCAAGTATTTACGACTTATACTATTTGAATAACAACAAATATCAAAAATCGTTTGAGGCTAAACTGTTATTTAATGCGGTTTTGTAAAAATTTAAATTTCAAACACTCATAAAAATTTTTTGTCTAAATCCGGTAGAGTTTTTTTTACAGATATTTGAAGAAAAATTTATGGAGAACCTTGTACCAAATTTTCAAAGCTTAGTTATAAAATAAAAATTTTTACGATTTTTCAACCACAAAATTACTTGTAAACTTTTGCAATTTTGACATATTTCGTATAAATTCGAACTTTTAGCACTTATAAAAAAAAATTGTGACTAACAATTTTGGATTTTTTTTTATCACTTTAAGAACAGCTTATAAGTAACCTTTAATTAAATTTTCAAGATTTTCTGGCCGGCAAAAAAATTTTTATCGTTATTTAAAAAAAAAATACTTAGAAAAATTAAAAATTTAAATTGTCTATAAATAGCTCAAAAAAGTTCAAAATTCTTTAAAAATTTAACTGTGTATAGATAACATTAATATAAACATTTGGTGAAAATTACAAGTATTTACATTGATTAGTTTTTGAGTTATAGCAAAATAAAAAATTCGATTTTGTCGAAAACTGGTTTTACGTACAAAATCCCGTTTTTTCCCTCATTTTTTTTAGGGTTTTTCCCGACTCATTTAAAAAATATTGAAAATGTTTAACTTTTGACCCCCAAAAGTACCAACTAGATTCAATTTCATTTTCAAAGAGGGGCTGAAGTAAAAAATCGAAGCATTTTTACTGCTCCAAATGTTGTCGTCAGACACAAGACTAAAAAAGTAAAAAAAAAAATAAAATAAACACACATCATTGTAAAATTAATACATTCATCACTCCGTTCAGAATCTAAAAAAATAAAAATAAAATATTTTATAATATTATTATTTATTGTATTATTAGTTGTTTAAGCATAATTATTGTTGATTATTATTGTTGTATTTGAGTATTTTTATTAAAATGTTACTTTTTTATAATTAATTATTTACCTCAAAATTAATTGTAGCCTTGATGGGCCATTACTTATATTGATATAAACATTTTGCATATTATTATCAATAAATATGCCCATTGAATTAATATTATTATACCATCACAAATTTATATTGTCTTACTATCTAATTTATTATTTTTACTCCAATGAAAGTGCGGATTTATATTTTTCTAGTTTAACTGTAAATGTTCATAATTTTGAAAACGACAATAAACTATGTTTGAGATTTACCCAAATATTTTTAACTATAAATAGATTAATTGATCTATTGTATTTCAGTACAAGAAGATTAACTACTTAAAATTAGAAGAAATTTAATAGAATTTTAAAATCAGGAGACATCAGGAAGTAATTCAAGTAACCTTTAAAAAAAAAAAAATCACAGCAGATATTTAAAAAAAAAATGGATGTGTGGCCATTTTTTTTTCGATACCAGCTATTTATTTTTTTGTTTAATTAATAGGTTGGCTGTTTAACAATAATGACACTCCCTTATGTATACCTCAGTCCAGAGGTTTTCAAGATAACCTATAGATAGCGCGGGACTAAGACCGTGAACTATAATATAATATTTACATTACTAGTGTCTATATACTTTTAGTTAAATTAATACAATTATTATTATATACTCGTATTTATATTATATAATAATATTTCAGGTTATAATAATATTTTATCAATTATAACTACACAATCAACGCAATAAATCATCTAGTTTAGATATTTACTCCTTCGTAGGAGACAAGTATTGTAAGAAATCTCATTAAATTGTTTAAATTATAATAAGGTTCAATAAAGTTTTTTCTTAGTAAATAATTTTATTGTATAGGTATGCAACTAGTTGGCCTCAAAGATTTTTTTATAAAATTGAAGGTCCGCATAACTAAAAAAGTTGAGAACCGCTGCTTTAAGCATGTGGTATAAATAGATAAGCTTTTCGTTTTTGTTATGGATGAAAAGTCCCTTAATAATTTTTTTTTTTGTTATTTATAAAGATATGATATTACAGAAAATATATATTATTTTCAATTTCCCTTGTAAAAATATAATTACATTCTATTTTTTAAACTTTATTTATTAAAGTAAGTACATCTAATTCTATTGTAAAATCGTACTTAAATATTTAAAACCCAAATACAATTATAGTAGTTATATGCAAGTTAATTTGTATTCATATTTAATATTTATTATAATTACACTACTGATTTTATAATATAAAATATAAATATACGTAATTACTACTTCAAGTAGTATCAAGTCTACTTGATACAATTATACTTTATTTAATCAATTTTTATTAATTAAAATGATCAAATACACCCCTAATTTTGTAAATCATAAATAAAATATTTCTCATTAAACTTAAAATTAATTAACTTTGACTCAGTACCTATAGAAAAAAATTGTACGGAGACCAATAAATAAATAAAACACACACCATATAGTAGACCTATACGAGTACAACACTTCTTCTGACAATAAACGAGTGAATCGGGCATGGAAAACGATTACGTTTATGTTTTTAATGTAAAAATGATCATACATGTAACCACATTGAAAATTCTTGAATAAATATCGTATTCAGCTGTTAAGTTAATACTATAGGATAACCAGCTAATTAAATTTATTTCAAATACAAATACAATTATTCGTGTTAGTTAAAATATTCTGCTCTATTCACTTAAACCAGTAATCCACCACTTTATTTCTACGTCCTTTTATAATTTGGAAGTCATGTATAATTATGTTTATAAATATTATTATGTTTAAAAAATGCAATATTCTAAGTTCTTTCATCGTTTATCAATATTGTTTGTTGATATTAATTATATACCACTAATTATATTTATGTTATAAATATAATAATTTAGTAAGTTATAGTAATTTTGTACCTAATTTATATTGACAGTAAGATAATAAATACATAACACAGAAAATCTAGTAAAATTGTGATACTTCTATGACAAAAGTAAATAATTGTTGAAGAACAATACCATGCTAGACAATGATAATTATGACAACAAAGTTTTTAATTAAATATTAATAACAAATTACTATTTTGTAATTATATTTGTAATAAATTATTTTTTAACATTCTAGTTAACGTTAATTTGATATAAAAACCTAAAAACCATTGCCTTTTACAAATTGGAATTGCTAAGAGTAAACTCTGAATTTCAGCCATTTTTTTTTTAGTACCTACTTAATTTATTTTCATACAAAAACTCAATAGCTTTAAAAAAATATATATTTTTTTTGTTAAATTTGTTTTATTAAAAAAAATATTATTTTTTTTTTTATAACTATTATTAACAAGCGAATTACAAAATGTCTTAGTTTGAAAAAGTATAGGATTAAAATATATTTCCCCCACTAACAAGAACACTATTTCATAAAATATGTCAAACAAAATATATTTCCCTTGGGCAAACCTTTGGTTTGTAAAAATGTTCAATTTAAAGAAATAAATGTATTTATTATGATCACTAGTTAAACAAACTTCGTTTAAAAAAAATATATGAAAACAATGATTATTATTTTTCGCGTTAATCATTAAGTTTTTTTTCTAATGTTTATTTTTGTGGTTCTTTTTTAATAAGATATCTAACACAGTTATTGAGATTTACATGAAATTCTCAAAGGCACCCATCAGGTGGTTTAAGAGTCCTATTTTATTAGATTTAAATTTAAATGTTCGTATTATCATAACGATTTTCTACCATTATTCACGGACATGTTATGTTATAAGTACCTATTATAAGAACACAGAAATGGTTAAGAAATCAAAAAAAATTATATACTATATTTTACTAAACCTGTGAATTATTACGATTACATTGTGTGTAACACGATATGGCTCAAATTTTAAAATAACGACGAGCAAACATATTACCATTTATAATTATGTATTTAATTAATAGATTTTAAAAAATGTTTTTTTTTCTGGGTTTATATATTATAGCCAGAGACATTTTTGTTTTATTTTCCATCCCTTTGAATTTATCAGATTGTACAACTTTTTAATACATAAATTATCATTAAAAATTAATGAACTATCGTTTTAAATACGAGATACATATTGTATATTAAATATTTATTTACTTAAATACCGTATGTGTAAATCTAATATTAAAATGATTTATTTCATTTATCATTTTTATTGACCTTTTTACTTAGATAACCCTCGGGATATAGTCCATTGGATGAACATATTTTACGCATATATATATATTCTATAAATTACGAATATATGAGTATAATATAAGTATACATATTAAAATTATTTTTATTATAAAGAATACAATAATATTAGTATTAAAAATATATCCATTCTACTACTAGAATCAAATAAT
This sequence comes from Schizaphis graminum, assembly GCA_020882235.1. Taxonomy (NCBI): domain Eukaryota; kingdom Metazoa; phylum Arthropoda; class Insecta; order Hemiptera; family Aphididae; genus Schizaphis; species Schizaphis graminum. The sequence continues at coordinate 67,418,450 of CM037032.1, forward strand.
TTTAGTAAAACACAGTGCGTAATCAGATTAATATTTTATAGTTATTAACAATTTATAGTTTTTAATAATTTATATAGTATAAAAAATACCTATATTTAAGAAAAATATAGGTTTATTATAACTATAATAAATTATGTACCTATAACTCTAATAATTCAAGTGTAGTTGTTTTTAGTGGATATTTTAAAGTTATTTTCTTTTTTTAATTCTACAAATTATTCTGCTATTAATTTTATAATATGGTTATACTATCACTTATGAGTTATTAATTATTATATTATATTGCATGATAACTTTTAAATATTACTTATAATTACATTTAATTTATATAATATACAAGGAGGTGATTCACTAAATTTAGGTGAACATCATTCTAACATATGTATTTCTTCAGCAATATGCATTAACTTTACTATTCACAATATGATTCATGGAATTTTTAAAAATATTAAAAAACCAAATTTTAAAAAATTGTTGAGACTTTTTTAACTACTTAAATAATGTCTCTTGCGTATAATATGTGTACACATTTCTATTTTTAAAATAAGAACTCCCTCTCCTACAGTAAATTATTTAGAGAATAATATTTCTGAAAATGTTGATGTGTTCTTGATTAAGATACATCACTATTTAAAAAAAAAATAATAATAATAATAACCATTAAATAAGTTACAGTAAAAATGATGATGTTTACATTTAATAAATAGAAATTTTCTATAAACACATAAAACTCTGTATTACACACAATCTTATGAATTTTAAAATATAGTCTGTAAGTGTACCTATTTAAAAATTCCACAAATCAAAATTTGAATAAATTCATATTAAAATGAAAAAATGTCATTGGTGTACCTAACATGTTTCATAAGTTTACATGAATATATATAACGTATATTACAGGGGTGGCCAAAATTTTTTTGGCCGCGATCTACTAACATTATACTTGATCTTTGAGGATCGACTTCCATAAAAAATCTAACCACCATGATTAATTTTCGTGTGCGTAGCCTAAAAATAAATTCTAACACGATCGACTTTAAAATCATTTGCGATCGACTGGTAGATTGCGATCAACCGTTTTGCCGCCCCTGCTATACAATATTAATGTTATATGTTTTACTGACTATAATATGTCATTAACAGTGGTGGTAGCTTTGAATATACGCAACACATGTAAACATGTTATTATCACCTACAGCCTACAGGCTACAATAATGTATCTATACTATACTTATTTATTTCTTTATATATGTTTTAAGAGTTGTTCGTTGATTGATCATGTCATCTGTTTCTATAGTGACTTAAGGAGAAATTTGGTAGACATTGTTTTTGTTTCTGTAAATTACTGTTCGACGTCATCCAACAAAGATATGTCTGACAGTTAATTATGAATCACAGGTCGCGCATTGAATTCAATATTTTTTGAAAATCGGGAAGCTCGTTCATTTCTTTTTTTCATTTTTTCATCACTGTAGGTTGTCGTTTGAGAATTTTCAATTGAAAAATTATCATACATCGTTTACGATTCATTATTATATCAAAAAATAGAAAAATATATTTGTAACAAATATGAAAAGTATAAAAGTTATGCATAACATATTGAAAAAAAAACATAACACCAATTTCTAGGTGAACTTGAAAATTCATCATCATAGTTAAAATAAATTCACATTATATTATAAATATATAATTTATTTAGCTAATAGTATAATATATATATATATATATACAGGTATAAAATTAAAAACAAGTTGAACGATTCGATAATTAGTTTTTAAACAATAGTCATAATTATAATAGATTATGTACAAATTGTACAATGTATATATATATTATTTTGTTTTATAACTTATGAATCATATCAGTTGAGAGTTCTTGTATTTTTGATTAAATATATATATTTTTTTCTTTTTCATGACTTCAACAATGTAACCTTATCATACTATATTTGATTTTGTCTCTGTATATATTTTATATTGTTAACAAATTTCCAAATGTTACAATGTTTATTTTTATGTTATCAATAAGTATAGATAACTAAGTCAGGGAAAATGTAGATATATATAAAAAGAATAAAAAAATCAGTTGAGAGTTATACTTACCATAGTTTATGCATATTTATTTTTCAATAGAAATTATAGCCTATAGGTACATAATTAATATATGAACATTACAAGCATCAAATTCATACCCAGAAGTTAGTAATAAACAACTTACGCATCCATACTCATAATTTCTACTAGTTGTATTGTTAAATATTCTGGTGCACAAATGATCAAAATATGATGTACTGATAATTTAAAGTAAGGTAAACATGACGTGATGCGCAAACAATGCAAAAACCAAAAAATTGAACAATACACAACTGTATTGCAAAAATGGTTGAAATGAACAATATAATGATGCAAAAACAACCCACGGCCTTAAACATGTAACCATTATTCAAAATGTATACAAGTAAAATATTATGCAAATACAATCTCATTATTGTTGGTTTTACAAATGTTGGCTAAAGTAAATCGGACTCAAGTAAAAATGCGTGTTTTAAATTTATTCAACAATTTATATTATGTGGGAGACAATAAACACCTTTTTTAAAATTGTAGTATTCATATTAATACAGGATATAAAATAAATAAATAATGGAATACTTGACGCAATACACAAGTAATTTATGTTGCATATTATACACTAGTTTTAGTAAGTTTTTTAAAAATTTTACATTTATAATTTACTTTTTTAATAGCTTGCTGAAAAAAAAATACAATAAAGCAATACAATTAAACTGTGTTATTAGTGTGTGCCTGTGTGCGGTGTTGGAATACTAACGGTTAAATCGATTCGTTTATCGGCACATGATGCCAGTGACAGTATAGCAGCGGTGCGAGTGGTATGCAAGGCACGTCCGAAGAAAATTCGATTCTCTCGGTCAATTTGGTTGAAAATCGCAGAAGGAGAAAAATCGAAAATGTTAACTCGATTACCATAAATTGAATAAGAATGAACATCTATGCATTTTTTTATCATCACTTTTTTTTTAAAGTATCATTATTATTATAATTGGACGCAATTTTTTTTCACCATACTCGTTTAATGTTTTCAAACATTTTCTGTTATAGTGTTATTATCATCGCATATGTATATGTAAACAAGAAGATCAAAACCCATTATCAGTACCGCATTACGTATTTAATAATTGCATCTCATACGTTAAAATAGATATATAATAAACAGAAAAATTGTTATATTTTGTTACATAATTAAATAGCTAATAAATAAATAAATAAATAAATAAACCAATCCTATTTATAATATATAGGAAATTTAATTTATCTAAATTATAAAATATATAGACTATTATATTAACTTAATCTTCTTAAATTTGTTTTAAACGTTACATATTATAATTTATTTTCGAGTATTGAATAGAATTTTATGTGTATTTTTAGAGATTTACAGTTAACTTTTTAAGGTTATACCTATAGTATACTGCATTAATTTATTGTCTTAATTAAAGGTAAAATATAAAATATTTATGCATTTAGACCATTTAGTATAGTACTAACTTTCAAAGTCTTGAACATTGTCAACTAGGTACTGTTTTTATATTTTGACAGTTTATTTGCGTATTTAATGTTTTTAAGGTATACTTAAAGTATTTAAATAATAAGGTATTGATTACTGTCGAATAGTTGACAGAAACAGTGATCAAAACAATCGAATTCGAAACTGGGGGAAAAAATTTAAAATATGCATGATATTATAAATTGTATATTATACTGTAGAAAATTCATGATTTCCAAAATAATGTACGCAATAACAGACGTATTAATAACTATACTAATTATTTTATATCATGTCTGTTGAACCATGAAAGTAAATTGTTAGAAATAATTATAATTGTATGATATTTATATATAAACAATTCAATACTATTATTCCATCATAACTTACCATTAGTAACCTACATTAAATAATTAAACTTCATACGACATAAGGGACATCGCACCCGTTATTTATCTGTCTCATATACATACAGCATTTAAAATTTTTGTTCATTAAACCCATTACGTTATTAACTATAATAGTACAGTGAATTTACTTATTATCAAAATGTATGATTAGAATATTATCAATGATGAAGCGTAAGATTATTTTAAATATTTTAGTTTTTAATAGCTAGCTATGCGAGTATTTTAAATCTGAAATATTTTATTTAGTCATTATACCTATCACTTAAAAATAGGTATACGAATTATTACCAAAGTCTTTATAGTAAGTACGTAGCAGACTGTTTTCCATATTAAATTCGTACATAAACAATAATTGTATGGCGTAGATGACGTGATCTTGTTCAATCGGATGAATCGAAATGAATATAATATAATGACGCAATCGTCAGTTCTAAAACTATACAGGCTTATTGCAAGAGAAAACCAAATTGAAGAGATTGATTCACACTATAGGATATGATTTGTACCTATGCTATATTAAAATATATTATTATTTATTATTATACTATTGTTGTGGGAACCGTGTCGACCACACGACTGTTTTGTGATATTGCCATTATTAATATTATTATTCTATTTATTATTAGAGTTTTTGCGGTGAATGCATTTCATGGTGTTTTAATTAAACGCGGGTTAGGCGCTTATATTGTTTCACAAAAAATATGAAAACCTTAATAATTATAATAATGTATAAATAGAAAATTCAACAAATAACTTTAGAGAGATCGGTCATACACAAAATAATATAACAAATACTTAAAATGAAAAATATTACATAGGCACAAACGCGCATCAACACGGTGGACCACGTATAACGACCAATTTTTTAATGCACGTATACCACTACCACCACCACACACACACACACACACACATAATTTATACAAGCACACGCAATAAAAAAAAAACCACGAATTTTCGTTTAATTTTTTGTCTCTGGTGGACAATCCTCTCGCCGTCCGCCACATATTCAGCCACCGTCGGAGCTACCTTGCTACGAGTGTTCTCGATGGTGATAAACAGCTAAACAACGCGCACCGCAACATCTACTCTGACGACGACAATGACGGTCCCTGCTTAACGCGTGTACAGTATATGCGCACGAGTCTTCGCACACACACTCATAAACCACCCTCGCACTCGCACGCAATATTTGCACACACTCCTGTCGTTACCGCGGTAATTCATTTTAAAATGTGCTTCAAGGTTTTTTTTTATTTTTTTTTTCAACGCCCGAATCGGCAGAGCGGTGGTCGCAGTGTTGCAGAACACATAAATTACATTGATTAAAAAATAACGCACGAACAACTTCCGCAACAACGAATATCATTCGATTACGTGCTTAGAGCCGTTGGGGCTTTAATTAAACAAAACAAAACAAAACAAAACTATAAATATTATAGAACAAATATTGTACAAAAGATATTAAAAAAATATATAATTATTAAATAAGTGACCAAGGGACACGAATAATGTACATAATACTCATTATTGTTTGTTATCTGCAAAATATATAAGAACGCATAGTTAGTAATATCAAATTAATAATATTACAAAAAAAAAAAAAAATGATATAAAAAAAGGAAACAAGTAAAGTTGAGGTATAGAAAAGAAGCAGTAATAAAGGTCCGAATAGGTAGCTATGTCATACCAGTATTAATACGAATAAGAAAACAAAAAATTCTGAAAAAAAAATTTGAGATATAAATAAGTCTAATATGGGCTATGAAAGTAACAATTTGGAGCAGAAAAGTAAACAAAAATGAAAGGGAAGCAATGTTAACAATCATTAATAATACATATATATTATATATCTTCTATTATGAATATTCGGCAGATTTCTAATGAATATTCAGATATTGTAATAATAATTTAACTATAGTGTAAAGGTATATTCGCATACAAAACTGTTTAGTATTCATATCTGTGTAGTGTGTACAATATTGATTGAAGTAGAAAAACGACCAATCATTGTACAAACCACATCAATAATACATAAGACTATTGCAGACATTTTCGCTCATGAAATAAAATGCGAAAACGTACAAAAGCTTTGTTTTACAATATAATATATAAAACAGAGTATTCGTATATTGGGAATTCTTTTAAAAATTGTCGCTACTGAGTTGTGCATATTACGAGTATATGCTAGCTGTTATTATCTACATGAACAATGCTTGTGATGCATACCTTCGAATTGCGTATTTAAAAACATAGTTATATGATATACCAATATAAATGTACAATAATACCGTACATATCTTAAATATATAGGTCATTTAAACCATAATAGTAATACCTATAGTAGCTGTATTTTATTTCAATTACGATTTTAATAAAGATTCTGAAAATAAAAGAACGGATCTCACTAGACACACCAACTGCAGTTATATTATATGAATAAAGCCAAATTTATGAAATATTCAATGTATCTGATACTCTAAATATGCATTATAATATAATACTTGTGTTCTATATTCTAGGTATATTGTTAAATAATTTCTGACAATCAAAGGTTTTTCTTCCAAAAATGTTCTCATAAAACTACAGTTGTACATTTTTATAAATTTTGACATTTAAGTAAATATTTATCACAAATTGTTAAAAAAAACTGTTATAAAAATGAACATTCATTTGTTAAAAAAAAACTTCTTTTCATTTGAACAATAGAAAAAAACTACGCCAACCTACGTAAACTTTTTAAAATGAAAGGCCACTACCTGTAATTCAAATGTTGTACTACAACATAATGTATTACAATTATTTTAATTTTGCATATGAATGTTTCAGTCATTACGGTATTATGCCTGCACGCAAGTCAAAGCATATTAATTTTTTTTTGTAAAGTAAGCTACACAATAGTTTTTTTTTTAAATGATACTGATAATTTTGAATACGTTTTTTCTATATTCAACTGCGGCTATAAGCGTAAATTACAAAAGTTAGTACTAAACACCATTATACTATAATAATAATAATAATATTATTTGTATTTGTATTTTTTTTTTATTTTTATTTAATATTAAACAATCTATATATAATGTTGTACAATACAAGCTTAAATGGTAATAAAAGAAAAAAATACCGAATGGATAAATAGGTCGATAGGAGAAACCTCATATACTGTTAACACTCCTATAATAATATAATGCAATAAACGATTTACAGAACGTCTAATTATTTATTATTATTATTGATTACGATAAAACACAATCTAGTTAGTCTAGATTAAATATTATATAAACATGAATCATTATAACAGATTACTGATGTTACTGCCAAATAATTATAAATTATACGAAGTACACAATAAATAATAATGCTTAGTTATTTGATATATTAATAATATTATAGTCATCCAAATACACATATACCTCTCATAATAACGGTACTACAAAAAAATGCACGCTATGTAAAGTTTTATAGTTTTGTACCTACAACATATTATTATAATAAAATAAAATAAATTTAAGATAACTATATTAGTGAATATATTTTCGCAACTTTGTATTCTATTTAATTTAAGTTGTGTATAATAATAAAATACTATATTTGAACAGTATATTATTTCTTGAAACTCTCAAGTTATGGTTTCATATTTATAATTCCAAGTGTACTGAAAATTCTCACTGAATATTATAACAGATATTACAAATCTTCAATCCCTACAAAATACTTTAAAATATTATCTTATGTCATACATAAGATAATAAACCTGAACGAAAAGCTTAACAATTTTCAAATACGAGTATATCAATTTTAGATTTGAAATTCAAAAGTTAATAAAAACTATACACAAAATAATAATTTGTCATTCACGAATATCACAAGTAAATATAGTCATTACTTATGACTAAATTATTAATATTATCATTATATGCGTTTATGTCGATAGTGGTTATTACTATAAATATTAAGTTTCTACGTTATAGAAGTTTGTTTTTTTTTTTATATTAGTATAATGTAAATTTTGATTAGTTATAAGCCTATAAATATGTTTTATATTCATAATATGTAGGATTAATACATAAAATTGTATTTTTTATTTTTAAACTTAACTATTATTTTTTTTAAATTATTCTATACATAATTTAATTTTTATAAAAGCCAAAACTAACTCCAAAAATATGTATAATTATGTTGGTGGTTAATATCTATGGTTAAAACGATTGACAATATGTGAAATATAAAAATCGATTGGTATACGATAAAAAATATATGAATAACAAATGTTTTTCTTTTCAAAAATGTATTATTTAAAGTGCTTCAAATTATATATTTTTTATTCGAAAAAATAATAATTGATTGGAGTGAAAAAAACGCTCTGTATGCAGTAAATTCAAACCACTGACTTTGATATTATATAGGTTATAGACACTATACTGAGAATTCTATACACTATTTGTATGTACGCTGGAATTCGTGTTATTTTTACAAACTCAAATTATTTTCAACTAAAATGTATCGTTTTCTTCCGGATTTAGAAGGATATAATAATATAAGAGCACGGAGGAGAGAGAAGAATTGCTATGGGAAAAAACAACACGGTGTTCCCAACAACAAGAAGGACGTCAAAAACAAACAGTGTTCAGTAAACAACTCACCGAGGCCACTGTTGATATGGTCGATGTATCCATATTATATAGGTGTATATACGTTTTCGCAAAAGAGATGGTGTTGCGGAGGCGGGTCCGCTTGGGATTCCACAGGACAGGTATTGTTTTGCAGCATCGCGTCTACCATAAACATCAAAAGGAAACGTCCAACCGGCACCGGCTAAAATATAGTTGGTAGGTATGTACGTGAAAACAAAAACACGGTGAAAAACATTCTTTCGTGTCTATTTCTTCACAATCGGTTACATATTTTAACCAGTGCAAACGCAACACGCGCACACAATTTCAGCACCAGGCAATATTAGCTACAGTTGACTCTCAATAACTCAATGTTAGACGGAAAGAAAAAAATCAAGTTACTAAACAGATAGCAAAAACTAATTGAGAGTTATGGCATTTTAAGGAGAATTTTTCACATTTAAAATGTCAAGAATTTAGAGAAATGATATAGCAATAAGGTTTAATAAGTTACCTAGATCCCACTATACGTATAATATATATTATTATCTCAAATCCGATATATCAGACGTACCCTTTTCCTTCTATTACTCGCATCTCGATTTCTATTTTCTACGCGTAAAATTCGAGTGATCCGTTAAGTATATAACTGCATATGAGGTAATTACTAAGAGTACCTATAATGTAATACTATTGAGACTAACTATTATATTATATACGCCATATCGTAGTAAACTCGTGGTACATATATATCCACGGGGTCTCGATCGTGGCACGAGCTAAGTGAAAATTTGTAATAATATTATGCATATATGGAGTGATTTTTATGAGTTGTATACAGAGCCGTAGCAAGAACCAGTAGCGCCCCTGGCAGAAAATCAAATTTGCGCCCCTCCCCACATATAATTTTTTTAAGTAGAGACTGCCACTCGATGAAATTGTGCCTTTCGTATAATTGCGCCCATGGCAAAAGCACTCTTGCCACTGCCTAGCTACGGTCCTGGTTGTATATTGTCATATGTATCGTAATTTCGATCTTCAGTACATTTAAAATATTGTGAAACAACTATGCGATTCGTAACATTTAAAACCTATACAATTTCATATTTTTAACGTATATAGGTACTTTTAAGTCACAGTGTCGAGAATATACTTATAAACCACATTCGATTATTGTCTCTATTTGTATTAGTTATCGTATAGTTATTATCAATGACTGAATCTAATAATATTATCTTTACCGACGACATTATTATCGTGGCAAATCGTTGATTGCAACGATTTATCGATTACTTGTTATAGAGGGGACGTTGGGCCTCGTACAACACAATATATAAAATAATATTATATATTATATAATATCGAGGGTCTACCTACGTCCTACACTTATTTTCAACGAACGTATAGGTGCTGCGGAGCGTATAGCTATAAAAGTTCCGAGAGGACTTAATATAATACAAACAGAACAATATAAACGCCGTCAGTGCGTCTCTAACCCAGCGACATAGTTTGTTCGTATATTATCATGTAATATAATACATTATACGCTCCAGTCAGCGACCACATCTCTGTATACGCCCTCTCGTATAAAGACTGAGAGGTAGAGATCTCACTCCCTCTCACTCTTTCTCTTCAGTGGGCTTTAATAATTATATAGTGCATGCCGTTGTGCTATATACTTTTGAACGGTAGAACGTTATACATTAATCGTATTTTTCGTCAAACATTATATATATATTATGTGTGTGTGTGTGTGATGTGTATAATGATCTCTGCCATCATTATTCATTGTATTATATACCGTTCGGGGTGAAAACACGGTCATTGGCGTTTACGTCGCAAACATCCGCACGACAAACATATACCACCAAAAGCGTAACCACCCCATTTCTACGCGCAGTGCAACTTCTCGGGAAGAGATCGCCGCAATGCCCTTTTAACTCGAGTTAAATTAGATGATATTTGCAAGTAATGTGCGGTGGAAGATTATAGCCCAGCGATATAAACGGACGAAACCTTGCGTACCCGACTTTAGGCCGCACGTCAAAGTAAAATAAATGTAAATTCATCAAACGTTTAATGTGTCAATGTATATAACATATAACTGGCGAGGTGGTGGTGGTCGGCGATACTGGTGGTAGTAGTGGCGGATGCGGCCCCCTTTATCCGTACGGATGAAGTTTAATTGCTCAGAATTCGGCTTCCGCTGAATACCAGCAGTTGCATGGTTTTTATCTGGGTCACAAAACAGATGTCGAAATAATTTCGGTCAATATTATAACATTATATAAATGATATATATAATATATATCCCGCAATAATAATAATAATAATAATAATAATTTCCAAATTCAATTTACGCGTTATAAGTACCTATGTATTTTATGGTTGATTGTAATGTACCGTTAAATGTGAAATGCGTTTGTCAGTAAAACGCTGATAATTAATATATTTTGAGATTTTAAAGATAAATATTTTTTTAGTTCCTGTTTGTATATTATTATATTGTTTCAATTCAATGAAGTTAAAATTATTTTATTGTATTTTAAAAATGTACTTAATGGAAAGTTTCAGAATTTGAGTAATTAATTGTTACTAAATAACAATAATAATAACATTTAGCAGGAAATGAATTAGACGAAAAGCTGTTTCGAGATGTTTCATAAATTGCCATTTATGTTAATTATTAGATTATTAATAACTTTACTGTACGAAGATTTAAGCAAACAAAATGGTACTAAAACCAAATTGATTAAAATCTTGATGACCTTAATATTTTAGATCAAGTTAAATACTTGTCAAAACAAAGGTATAAGACAATTATTTTTGGTTAATAATATTAATTGAATAAACATAATGTTATGTAATAAAAATATTAAGATAGAAATACATTGCTAATAAAAACTATAAAAATGATCGTACCAAAGCATGGTAAACTCTCAATTCTCAACAATATTATAGTTACCTACGTAATACACGTTTATATTATTTTTATTATTATGTTATGTGTTTTATTTTATTTTGATAGAAAAGTTTTTAATAATATACTAGGAAGTAAAAAATAGAAAATTATTAATATATTTCAAAACAACATCCAGTTTGCAAAACTCGGTTTTCGAATTTACAAGTTGTAACCTAAGAAGGAATGTTGCAGATATGTTCTTATTTGATTTATTAAGCGGTCTTGTTGATTCCCCGGAACTGCTATCTATGATTGGTTTTATAACACCAAATCGCTATTTAAGAAAACTAAATTTGTTTCATATACCATTTTACAAAAACAACTACAGTTCCGCATCTTTTTTCCCTAGAGCTCTCTCATTATGTAATGTCATAACTGTTCACATTGATTTCTTCTTTATGTCACGTGATTTATTTAAACAAAATGTATAGGTACTTAGGTTCAAGTCTAGCAATAAATTAAATACCATGTTTATTATTAATATTATTATTATCATGAATTTACTAGAATTATGCCAAATTAATTCATGTCATAATTTATTATTATTTATTATTCATTTTTGTCACTATTTTATTTTATTTTGTCATATTGTATTTTAGACTTTCTGTACTATTATTACCAAAGGGTACCTACCCGTTTAAAATGTATAAATAAATAAATAAATAAATGGATAAATAGTACACAATAATATATACATATATTTTAAAATGTTTTAGATACAGAATATTGTAGAGGCTGACAAATAGACACACTGTATCCCAAATAATTTATCATTTTTAATTCTTCAATTATTTTAAGCGTAAATACAATTTTTTTAATTTTCCAAAAATTCTGTTTTTTTTTTTTAATTTTCCGAAAACTTTGATTTATTTCGGAAATGTATATTTTTAATATTCTTCAATTTTTCCATATTTTTCGAAGATCTGGAACAAAAACCGTTTTTTTCCGATATTTTTTCGAAATTTTGATCCCTTCAAATATGTACGAGTAAAGGTGTTTTATTTGCTAGCGTATTTTAATTTATAAGCGTGATTTTCAATTCGGAGATATTATAGGGACGAAGAAAAACAAATCCATCAAGATGAAAGTCGATTTTTCAGCGGCGTTGTCGTGCGTTGTATGGTATACGCCACGTTCACGCACAATATTTTTCGCCGCGACTTGTAGCGGATTGGTCTTCTGGCATAAGTACAATTCCGTATTCAACGAACACCGTCATCGCCACCACCACCTTCATATTATTATAGTTACGCTTGGGAATTGTGCGTCTAGAAAGGCTTTGACAGTTTCTCTCCGATCATTAGGTACGCGCTACCGTTGCTGTCGATACAGCCTCAACACAAGACACCAAGCGAGTGTGTTGTTTGTTATTCTGTGGGCATTTTCCACCGCAAAGGTCCTGTCGGCGTCTCAGTGCAGCCCATGTATAGAATTGCATGTGTGTACATAAAAAGGTTATACATACTCATGAGTTCTAACAGTAAACACTAATCACCTTCAAAAGTATTTTCGTTTAAAACTTGTTCAATAAAAAGAGAATGATTGCATATAAAAAAATAACAGGTTTTAAGTGTTTCACTTTTTTTGTTTTAAAATAAAACATATTTTTGATTTTAAATTCGTATAATATGCAGAATGTATCATTTGAAAATATAACGACTTAAGAATGTTACGACGGAAAATATTAAAAATACAATATTAAGCTGAAGGTTTTTATTAATGGTTTTCATTTATTCAAAACATTATTATATTATCTAAGAACATTGGAAAAAATTGCCATTTTTCGATAAACGGCTGTAAAAAGAATCACGCTATATGTTACATTGGCGTTATCATCATATTATACAACACGCACATAGTCTACACTCCACGTAGAGACTATTATAGTTAAGGCGACCAACATTTTTTTTTAATTTTTTTAATAAGTTTATACGCTGTCTCCATTATCAGCAATCGTATCGCACTATAATGCGTTACCGTCCAATCATTGTGTCATCGTCTCTACATTTATCCTTACCTTCCCCTCTATATATTTAGGTATTGACCTTCGACGATGCGTACAGCGAATCACGGTCCTTCAACTTTTATTCTTAGGCTTATATATGCCTACTATATTATTATACGAAGACTGCTGTAGACAGCGACGTTATTATTATTATTGTTATTATGGCTAACGACGGCGGTGTTTTCGTCGAAATTCCGCTTCATGGCACTGGAAAGATTTTAATTTCACACCGCTACATTTTAATAATATGCTATAGTCGACGTTGTACGCGGAATCTTGAAAGATCTTATTGCCAATAACGAACGTAGAACGACAACGAAATACCATCGGGAGGAAGTGGTACTTAAGAGAGGGATGAAAGTGTGTATGTGTGTGTGAGAGAAAGAGCGAGACAGCGTGAGAGAGGTATGAAAAATGACAGAGATAGACATAAGGAAACCACATTATGTGGTATATCTGTGTGTGTAAAAACGTGAGCCTTCCACCTGTCGGTGTACAGCAAACATTTTATAATTCTCAGTACTTTGTAAAAACGTTTTTTGTAATGTATTGAAGCGCAAACTTTTGTAAATTTCACAAATTCCTCAATACACAGTAACTAATAACATGTCGGATTCAATGAAGTGTAATAATATACTCTGTTCATTATATTTGGACTAAACGGTACAACAAATTCAACAGTAAAGGAAAATAGTGAACTTGAAAATGTAAAAATATTTATACGTTAAAATTCAAGTGCTCAAAAAAAAGTAATTTAGCCTTGCGGTAGAATTTTTGTCTTATTTAAAAGTTTAAAAACCTTATAAATAACTCTATTAAATTTTAAATTCTTAGGTATAAAAAAAAAATGTTTATGATTTTTTAAAATTACACTTATTTGCTAATTTTCTCGAATGTTGTTGAATTTCTAATATTCAATGCCTATAAAAATATATTTTAATCAAAGATTTTTAATATTTTTTAATTTGGAAAATAAAAATTGGTTATCACATATTGTATAATATTGTGGCATATTATAGGTACTTAATTTATTTTGGTGATATTCTAAGATCAATTCGTCTTATTTGTTATAAGTTTTTATATAAAACAATTTGAAACATGTTTAAAAAGTTACATAATTTCGTAAATCATAAATCGTAAATTATTTTTTTTCACAAACATAAATAAATAGGTACAATATAGATAGTATAAAACACTATATTATATAATGTACGATAAAAGGTTTTTTTCTAATTTTTCAATTACGTGCTGGGTAATAAGTTATAATTAAAATATAATTAAACTAAATATTATATAATTAACAAAATCCTAGAAAATAACCGACAAACATGCAGTTGAATTTCAATTGAAAATAAATCTATATATGATAAATTTATCTAGGTATATATTATTTTTTTAGTTTATACTTTTAAATGTAAATTAATTAGTAAAAATAATGTTATGCATGCAGTTAATGATAGAAGAGTATTAATACGAATAGACGAGTTACAGGTATTCAGTAAAATAAATATTAAACTAGAAAATATCGATATGTCAGAAGGGAAAGCGAACAATGGGAGAAAAGGGGTATATAAATCCAAAGTACATACGACTGAAAATATACGTAAAAAGGCCATATTGTGAGATAAACGAGTGCATAAGGGAACACGATGAATACTTTGAGGGACGAAAAAAAAATCCCTATAGATTTTCAAAGCCATAATTTCAGCGTAGTGAATATTTGATTAAATATATTTTTTCTCGCTTTGCACATCATGGCACCACATTTATTCCCATCCTTTTTTATATTTTCTTCCCGAATACCCTGATTTAAATCAGTATAAAAGAAATGATACAATCTCCCTTTATCCATTTCTTAATATATACCACACACACGCATGTGTATTTACATGTACTTGTATTCAATATATACGTATATACATACTCACGCACAAAAACTTATAAGCAATTCTTATGCTTTACTCATAAATCCCATTTTACCCCCATAAAACCAAAAACCTTTTTTTTTTTTTAATTTTAACGTTAACGCTAATTCAGTTATTTTATTGTGTATTGTAACGATTTTGAACAAAATGTTCGTATTTTTTTTCTTTTGTAAGTTTGGTAATTCACTTTTGACAGGGTTTGAATGTACAATGTCATTGAGTAGGTCACTATAGTCTTCATATTTTAATGAAAGTATTAAATAAGAATTCAATGAAAAATTATTGTAAATGAAAACAGTGAAGACGGTCTTTCAGCCTATATAGCTAGGTAGATACCTATATTTTATGATATATTTATATTGTGTTTATAGTAATTTATTTTACTAATAATAGTACTGTAATTATCGTTCTGTTTATAAAATTGTTATGTGTCATACATTTGGTACCTAATTAGTTGTCAATATTATGATGAAATTACGAAAACATTAATTTTTTTTTGTATACAAATAAACGTAATTTACATAAAAACTGTTTTTGTAAAAATATTAGTGTTAATTATAATTGAAAAATTATTGCATAGTGTTGTGGCCTGTGGGTGTGTTTATTTTTGTATCTACGTCGATTTTGTATTTGTATTTTTATTTATAAATAGACTCATTATTTTTGACATATTTTAACATTATTATTATTTTTTAAACTGCTTAAAGAAAATGTTTTGAAGAATATTTTATTACATTTTTAAGCTTTTTAACCTACAAACAAAAATTGAATCAACATAAATCGTTATAATATAAAAACATGTACCTACTAATAGGTATAAACATTTGAATAAAATTTCAAATTTTTCAAATTATTTATTTCTAAATTCCAACAAAAAATAAAATCAATTTTATTCAACGTTGCAGTCTGCAGGCGTTAAAGAATTATTTCTGTTGCCTCACTGTGTTATGTTAATTTTTTCAATTTATTACGAAGAAAATTACTAATATTTTTCTGTTATGAAAACATTTACTCTCCTAGCTCTGGTGAAAATCTATAAAGGTGCAAAACATATGTATAAAATTATCTATAAATAATTAATATGTAAAGGTGTATAATATTATTAAGACATTTCAAACAAATCGAAACCATAATTTTGCATATTAAGCTATTAGTTCATTATAATAATGTATTGTCAACATTTTTTGTAGTTTATTCCGTTAGTATTTAGTAGAGGAATTATTTAGTATTTCTTAACTTAATGTTTAACATTTGCCTTGTCTAAAACATAATAACATTATAGTTAGATAAATAGTACATTTCTATAAGTAAAAAAAAAAACTTTTACGCTTCTTAAAATACAATATATTCTTAGACATTTAGCTTTTAAACCGATAAGAATACACATCTGCTACAAATGTAATTTCAACGTTTTAATACTAATCATCCGTATCGAAATATAATCCACGCACAGGGAGAAAGTTAAATTACAATATAACTTATCTCATTAATGAGGGTACAGAAATTAACGATCAACTATAGTCACATACTTTTTGGGTTGTACACATTAGTTTATCGAAATACAATTTGAGAAAACTTACAAATGTTTTAAATTGAACAATATAATCGAACTAATAATTCAATGATATTTAAATAAATAAATTATTAAGTAAAATAAAGACATACAATAATATAAACTTAAGGTTTTAAAATAAATTTGGACATTGTATTTAGTACAATAATTTATGATAGGTATTATGTAAGCCAAAAATTCTCTCTAATATTAGATGAGTTTCCGCCGAGGTTATCGTATACTTGACTAAAGTTTAAAATTCGTAACAGGAAAGCTGCCATTAAAATTTAAACATAGTTTATGCAAGAGTGAAATTCATATAACAATAATTTAACGCAAGTCCAACTTATCAAATAAATTTTATATTTTAATGAAATGTTGTGAGTACAAAGAAAAATTAGTGAATTTCAATTATTTATTGAGCGAAATTTCAAACAAAAGGTGGTTTATATGAGTATATATGAGAATTTGTGTATATTCGTTTAGATGTAATTGCGAAATCGCGTTATTAGATGTGTTTTTACTCTAATAAAAGAAAACACACTGATGGAAGCCCATTAAGATGTTTCAACCAATTCTATTATTTTAATAGAAATTATCTCATTTAAAATTAAACTGTTTTGGATAAATCTTTTAACTACTGTATTTAGTTCAATAAAATGTATTTTATATTTTACTCGAATTTAAACGGGCTGAACGAATGTATTTATGTATCAATGAATTAATTGATTTAAAATATGAAATTAAATATAAATTTAATGTGCGCATTGTCTGATATAAAAGCAAAAACTAAATGTTTAATTACCAAGTGACATTTTAAAATAGCAATGTCTTTATTTATTTTACTTACTATAATTAATAATGCATAAAATTATTGATAAGTAATTTTAACTTAAAAAAAGATCCATATTTATTATTTATATTATCGATAAGAAAACTATTTGGTTGGTTAACACTACTTAGTAGGCAGAATTGCTTTTAATTGAAAATACAATGATTTAATTAATTTTCCCCGCTGGTTCAAGCATTACTATTATTATTTAAAGAGCAATTTAATAAAAATGAATGCTTTTGTAAAAGGTTTTTGAGAAATTCCGTGTGCGTTTACAAATAGGTAATAACACTATAAAAATTAACAGAAACAATTTTAAATGAAGTACTCTATTGATGCGTTTTGAAATCATTTATTAACAATTTAATTTTTCGTATAACAAATTTCACTACTATTGCATTTATTATTATTATTTTTTTTTTTTTTTTGTTAGACACGTATATTTTTATTTGCGTGAAAAACACAATATTTAAATTCGTTATGCAAACAAACGTATATATTATGAGGTTTTTCTGATGGTACATTCTTTTATATAAACCATTTTTTTTTTTTTTACTCAATTACCTTCAACTCACACATTATATGCAAATCTAATTTATATATCAAGTCATGTTCTGGTTTTTACATCCAATAATACAGAATAGATATACCTATATTTTTATTTTTATTCACAACGATATCAAACTGTAAAATAATACATGATAGCCGATGGGTAATAGTTTAAAATTTGTAATATTGCTACCATAATATTTAGCATTTAATAATAATTATTTAACTTTCAATACTTCTAGTTAAATTTTAAAAAAATTATTATTTATTACTACGAATAAAAATAAATTGAATAGTAAAAACATTATTATTGTAAAATTTATATTTTAATTTTGTAATATGTATGGACATAGTATTTGCATATACATTATAATAATTTGTAATTTTTGTATAATATAATATTGGTTATGAATTATGTTCCAATAATAATTGTACCATAAGAATTTAAATTTAAAACATTTTTTCAAAGTGGATCCTTCTAATGTGTTAAAGCCTTTGATATAATATACATCTTATTCTATCAATGTTATAAAAATTATATTCAAGAATAGAAGCGTATCTATTTACTATAAAATATTCTAACATAAATAATATATTTTTATTTACCTAATAATAAATATACCAAATTATCAAAACTATGGACTAAAATAAGTATAGTATTACGTCTTACGTGACATCAATAGTCTCACGAGCGGGTCCACACAAACGTCATCGTCGATAGACCGAAATTTATACCTAAAGCTTTTAGCTGTTGAGTCTGAAAAGTAGAGATAAAAAGCTCTCACCCGGCCATAACACTCTCGGCTTACACTCTGCCAGTGACATCGGCGGGGGGACTGCAATATTAATAATAATATAAAAGAAATATAGGTAGTTATAAATTATAATAATTTAATAATCTGAAAGCTGTTAGCCACAAAACCTATGCTTTGAATTCAAAACGATCAAGAGAAGAAGGAATATAATATTTTATTGACATTTCAAAAATATCACTTTTATCTACAACTCAAATATACAAAGTGATTCATTTATCATAAATTTATTATTTAAAAAACTATTAATATTTTTAAAATATTTATTTTACATAATTTATAGTAGAAATAAAATAACATTTAAAAAAAATATATTATATTGTTATTATATGTCATCATTATAATTTTATAAGTGTTTTACTTTTTGTAAAACAGTATACATATTTTTAAATTGAATATTCTAAAGCAAAATATTTTTCGGAATATTTCGATACATAAAAATCGAAATTTGGATTAGAAGTTTATGAACTATAAGCATTTAAATTTTATGTGAGTGAAGTACAATTCTAAATTTTTGCAAATGTCCCTATATAAATATTGTGAAAATTATTTTTGCTTCAAAATATACAATTTAAAATGTATGATGTATTGTAGTTATTTAAAAAAGTAAAAAAATATAGTTGTTTTTAAATAATACTTTTTATTTTGATTATAAAGTAGGTATGTAAAATAAATATTTTAAAAATGTTAATAAATTTTGAAATAATAAGTGGTTTATGATAAAAGAATCACTCTGTATATATGTACCAAAATTCTAAGTTAAATTATATAGGTATGTACTATATATTATACGTGCTCGGGCGTGAGAGCACTTGTGTATTTGAATGTATATTACATGGCTATAAACGTAAACAATGCACTTATACTTGGAATTCCGAATTTCCATTCGATTTATTTAGACAAAGCGTATATACCTAACGTATACCTGCTAATATAATTTAGAAATATTCAGTAAGGATACAAATACGTGAAACTACGCGTTTCATCAGTTTTCGTGAAAGTTATTTATAATAAAAACGAAACCGATGCTAATACCATGTTGTTTATTTGATACAAATTGTTGTACTACAGTAAACACTAAACATATTGTGTATCATCCAGGTGATATAAAATAACTAAATTAAATTTTAAATTTTAAACCTTTGTAATAATTATACGGGATCATTAACAAATACACCTTGACAGCCAACAACACAATATACGACTCATAAGTATGTGCTGAGTACTGACTGATTACTATCAATATACATAAATGGTGAAAATAATGTAAAACTGAAATTACTATATTTTAACTTTCATGTGATAAGTATAAATATACACATAATAGTACCTATAAGTCTAACAAACTATATAACAATACTTTTTATTGTATAAACTATAAGATAATTGATGTTAACTTTACCTATTAATTATAAATCTTAAAAAAAAAATATGGATTTGAATGATTATGTTTTTTTTTAAACTAAATTTGTTGTAAAACGGCATGCTAAAGAATTATTTTAATAAATTGTTATTATGACATATTAATTTTAAAAATAAAAATATTTTTTAATCACATGTAAAAAAGCCTCGAGATATGAAGCTGAAAATTCATTTAATTAAAATTAATAAAATATGAATACAAATGTAACCATTTATCATAACCAATATACAAGTTTAATTTTAAACTTTTTCATAACTCAAATAGAATTAACAATATTTCAGAAATATTAAGAGAGATAATTTCAATTTTAATCTTTAATATGCATAATGTTATAAAGAAAAAAGTAAACGGAATTATAAAAATTAAATGACATGTGCATTATAGTATAAACTATAAATATAGAACATAAATAAAAAAATAAATACCAATTTAAATTTAGAGCGGGTGTGATTCTATACGATCAAAAACAATTTAATATAGGTAATATAATATTCGTCTTTTGTGATGAAAACAAATTTATACTTTAATGGGTTTAATAAGTTTTACAAAATGATGAGATTGAAAATGAAAATTAATTTTACTTGATAAAAAAATGATTGGAAATACGTAAAATATATGCGTAATTTAAATATTAAAAAAAAATCAATACATGATAATTGATAACGTAGGGAAGTAAAAATAAAATAAATAACAATAAGAAAATTAGCATTAAAAAAATATGTTTAATCCTTTTTTTAATAAGTATAGGCACGATATTCTAATTAGATATTTAATTTTCTAGAAGATTCAAAATTTTTAAATCGTTTATTTTACAATTAATAATATTTTATTATTTTCGTAAATATTCTCACTATATAGATACTGTGGAATTGTTATTATTATTAGATATTAATACAATTTTATTCATTTGAGATAAAAAAAAAAACCAAATAAATATTCATTTTGAAAAGTAAAACAATTTAAAAACGTATTTTTTGATTGACACCCATTCTTTTGAAATAAATAATATACTTTACTACTAAAATAGAAGGAATAAAATAATAAATTATTGTTTCATCTCATTGTCAATGGTTATTTTTAAGGAGTTTTAAATCAAAGGAATGAAAAACAAAAGATAATTTACTTAGTTTTTGAATGAGTTAATAATATAAATACTTTTTACAGATTTAATTTGACATCGTCGCCAAATTCATATTATTTAATTCGTATTGTATTTTATATTTTTTTAGAACAATTGAAAAAATACTAAACCAGATAAGATGTTTTTTTTCTTTTTCAAGAAGTAAAGAAATATTGTTTTATACTTAAGTAGGCATAGTTGATTACGTGAATTGAATTTAAGTTTCTGGAGTTAAAGTTATAATAAATATTAATTTAATTTAAATTACATATAAACTTTTAGATGTATTCACATACGCATAATAGGTAATTGTAACATATTTTATATTATTTTTATTTTTATTATTATTTATTTATTAAACACAAATCTGTATATTGATTTTTACATTTATTAGTGTTTGAGCGTTTGCTTATAATTATTGTGTAATAATATGAATAAAGAAATCATTCATTGATGATTGTTTAATACTCTGTGGCATGAAAAACTAATACGTTTATATTAGTCAAAAGTTTTGACTCAAAAGGTTTCTACACACCAATTATTCATTGGAAATTGTATATTCACATTGGATATCATTTTATTGTTCAAAAAAAAAAATTCTGGGGGGGGGAGGTGGAGGATTAGATTATTACAATATATATACATAAGATTATATAGGTTATTATACAAGGCCTCGGAGAAATTTCGGAGGGGGTTACAACCCCTTAACCCCCCCTGGTTGCGCCACTGGTTGTTTGCAAGGAGGATTTCAGTTTTGGCGCCAAATATATAGATGTATTTGTTACATGACTGGAAGTCTGAGATTTTAGTGAAAACCTTAAAATATTTTATTGTGTGTTTTTGAATGTACACGAATGAAGTATCTATTTTTGTTTTTTGTTTAGTATTTGTGAAGACAGAAGGGTAAAAAAAACTATACATTTCTAACATAATACATTTTTTAAATTCTACACTAAATTTAAAAAAAATATAGTTATAATTTTAATCATTCTTGATAATATTTTGTAAAAATTAAGTAACATATTATTATTATTTGCGAGTTTAGAATATCCAAATATATTATTCTATAGGTATGTATTAGTAAAATATTGTAATACTATTCAATTATAATTTCATAAAATAATAATATCAACACGTAATATAAAAAATATAATACGAGTATGACATTATTATTTCATATTTTTATCCATAATACTTTTACTTAATAATTTATAAATTTAATTCTGTATGAATTATTTACTCCTCACTTCAAAATTATTAAAAATACAATTAAAGTAATATCGACTCTTAAACAATATTTGATTTAATATTACTAGCGATACTTAAATTATTATAAGTATTTATAACATTTTTTTTGTATTTATAGCACTTAAATATTTGAATTTTTTATACAGTACCTACATAGGTAAAACAATTTCCATGTTTAATTGTACAGAAATTATTTACTTTTCAAATCATAATTATTGTAAATTAAAATTCAGTTAAATAACTATTACCTCAAAGATGATTTGATATAATACTAAAGTAATAATTTCAAAAATATTTGTAAATGTTTTCTCAATAAATTTTTATATTGAAGAATTATTATTATTCAATGTTCAAGTATATTACTTACGATTTTCCGAGGGTTGATTTTTATATAGTATACTCTTTGAAATGTATTTCCAATTACTTAATTGAATCTTGTATAAAATAAATAAATATAAACGTATAATTAATTAATTAATTTACATATTATTCTCTTGCAACTCGAAACTTGTTAAATATTTTAAATACCTACTCCAATAATATTTATTTTAGTATTCATATAAACTCAAGCTAATGAAAAATAGTAAAAACTATCATTATATAAAATTAGTATAAAATTTATAACATAATAAAATTAGAATGTTATTAAATTATTAATCTTAGTAATAGATGAAAATATATAATTGATTTTCATAATTTCGTAAAGTTAAATTTCTACCTTATATAAAACTACCTTATATTCAATAACATTTTAGGAAAATAATTTAAAATATGAATCATCAATCAGTTTAAGAGGACGCTATATACCTGCATGCGTTGTCTCTGTCTTATACACGCGTAACATAGTTAAAAACTGTTTTGCGCGGGACAATTTCACTCCCTCAATATTTATATCAAAATTACCAAAATTTCAAATCACATTGAGAAGAACTTTACCTATAACGTAGCGTTTTATTTTTTTTTTTGATAGTGGTAACCAATAATTTTTAATAATTAAATGAAAAAAACCTAAATTTCTCAAACTGATAACTTTAATTGCATTCATGTTATTAAAAAAATTAAAACGCTACGTCACAGGTAAAGTTATTCTCAATGTGATTTGAAATTTTGGTAATTTTGATATAAATATTGAGGGAGTAAAATTGTTCCGCACAAAACAGTTTTTAACTATGTTACGCGTATATAAGACAGATACAACACATGCGGGTTTAGCGTCCTCTTAATATATCATTTTATACAAATTGTACTTTTGTACTTACTAATTTTTACACTCAGTATATTTAGTATTTATTAAATAGTTTAGATAAATGTCTAATATAATAATTGAGGAGTAAAGTATATAACCTAAAATGCATGAGATGTATTATTTAATACATTTTTAATTAGAAATAATATTATAATATATTACAAAACAAGAAGAAGCAATAAAAAAGTAATAATAAATTCTATTTATTAATACTCTCGAATTCTGATAATACTGTTTGAGGTAATATTACTATATATTATGTTATTAAGAAAGATCATAAATCAATTACTTTTAAATAGTATATTAAGTAAATAATAATAATAATAATGATAATAAAATAGTTTTAGATACATCTTTATTTTATAGAATTATAATACAATTTTATAATTTTTATAAAATATAATATAATAATAAGCATAATGCTAAACTTATTTTTCGAAGATACGTTTTATTTAATACGCAATTATATTATTAAAATTATATAAATCAATGGAATATACAAATAATTTATAACTATATATAAGTAGTATTATAAATTATATATAGCATTGTTTTTCCTATAATATACACTTATAAGTTTAATTATTCTGATGAACAATTTAAATTATTTCACTGTTAGAACTTTGGAAGTCATTAGAAAATATGCAAATTGGGAAAACAAATTGTACTCAGAGCAAAAAAAAAAAATGAACGATGAAATTCGAGTGGAACCATTTTTATTTATTTTAACTAGTATTCAGGAATATATAAAATGGTAAGCTAAAGTTAACGTAATAATAAAGAGGTCCTAAAAAAAACCTTGGGTTTTTTGATCCTTGAAAACAGGCGAAACCCTTTTGTGAAAACCTCTCCCTATCTCTCATACCTTTTTTTGCATAGTGTGTAGTATCCTAAAGTGCATATCTATGTTATGTGCGCCAAATACCTGGAACCGAATTCCGGGTAATTTTTTTGTATTATAACCAAAGTATAATCAACATTTTGTTCTTTTGTGTCTTAATTATTTATCATCAGATAACAAAGTAAGACTACAAAATTATGTAAACAAAAGCAGTATCATAAAGAGTGAAAATTCACTGATTACAGGAATTTAAAATTCTATACAGTTATAATTGAATTAATTGAATTATAATTTATATGGTTAAATTTTTACTGATGATCTTTTTCGCATTTTAAAATATACTATGTAATATATCTGACGAATACTTTATTTTCGGATTACTTTGTCCAGTAAAAATACATAATATTAAATTTTTTGTTGATAAATTTAATTTAAGATTTAAACATTCCACATTGTATTGTGTTATTATAATAATTGTATTAGTCTTTTAGATAATCGATACGTCTAATATACCACTAGGACTAGGTATACCATATTATATTCTTGTACGACTATTATCGGCATATGTACTATTTTCAAACATTATATCGAATGCATTTAAAAATAATTTTAATCGAAAGTCATAGTCGGATATTGTAAGATAACATTATTACATAAACTACTGGGGTCGAACATTTTTTTTTCTGTTCGGTTTCGTGGGAAAAAAAACCTAATATTGTTTATATATATTTTGTTACCAACACGATGGTGTTATAGGTTTTACCGAGTATAGACATATTAATGGTGGTTTGGGGTGAATTGTAACGATAAAAAAAAAAATCGCATTCACCGTAAAGAATACGAATCATCTTGTCGATATAAAAAGTAGCTATTGTCGTTTTCTTTGTGCGACATTGTCGAATCGGAATTTATTGAGATTGCGTATACAGAACAGAGGACAGGGCACCCCGTTTTGTAAATTGCAGTCTTATAACACAATGTTGCGTCAGTTATTGTACGTAAATAATGCGATCGCCGCGTTCACGACAGTATTTTATTCCCGTCCAGTGCTGTTGCTGCTGCTGCTGCGTTTGGGTACATAATGTAATACACACACATTATACCTATACCTATCGCACAAGGGTTTTCCAGTCGGAAAAAATACGCGATGACCACAACGTTTTTTCTTGCTCACGGCGAACGTTATCTATATGCGCGGCAGCTTGTCAGATACAATATTTATGGGTTTGTGTGTATATGCGTGCGTGTGTATGAGTATACCTGCATATATTATAACGAGGGTCATGACTAGACGCCTGCGGGGCGAAAAACAGACACCGGAGAGGGTGTGCGTATGGATTGTCGATACACACGACCCGCAGACCGTTTTCGCAGACGGGCGCGCATTACCGCTATTATAATAATAATAACAACGACAACGTCTTGTTGGAAAATAATATCATCGGACCTGAGTTGACCACTCTCGGGGCCAGGCCGTATCGTTTTTCTAGTTTTGCGTTTACCTTTTTCCCGGCGGCGGCGTTTTCGTATTGTTTTTTTCGAGCCGCCCGCCCGTGCACGACGACACGACTGTATACGACGAGACAACCGCAACCGACGTCTCTCGGCAGTTCAACTTTTAATAAGACGCACCGCCGTGGCCGCGTTTATTTTTATTTATTGCCGGGCATTATTATGCTCGAACAAAAGCCGTCGTCTTCCGTTCTTTAATTATTGTTTAAGCCGTTTAGCGCTGTGCTCAGTGCTGCTGCTGCTGTTTTGTCATCATTTATGTATACGTCGGGCGGGCCCGTGCGATTTTTCAACCCCTACCACCGCCGCCACCCCCACCATTGCCCGAACGCCTATAAACAGGTATAAATTATTATATACGTATTTCAGTCGTGTGCATATCTATAGATATATATTCAGTGTAGGCCACGTGCCGCCGCCACCGCCGCTATAACCGTTGTGTATTAGACGTATACTATATAGCTCGCGCTCGCAGTCGGAGAGAGAGAGAGAGAGAGAGAGAGAGAGATAATTCCGCGACGGTATCCCCGCCGACAAATGGGCCGCCGCGGCTATCTTTTAAAAACCGTCCAACGAATCGGTTAACGACTGTATCAGACTGCCGCGACGTCTCGGGCGAGCGCGGCGATGACAGCAGCCGCGACGCCGACGGGGAGGGGTGAATTTATATTTGAAATTATGCGATTTGGTTACAAAACTCACTCGGTGAAGACGAACGACCACCGCGGCGGCATAACGATTATATAGTATAGTGAACCGTCACGATGACATTATTATTATTTAGTGAAATCATATTATTATTATTATTATTGTGACGGACGACGATCTAAAATTACTACTCGTTACTCGCGCCCATCATGTGTTTTATTTGTGAGTCCGTGATTATCACGTTAAAATATTATTATGTTTTCAAATTAGCAAAAGGTAAAATTAGAAGTCTCCCCCTCCCGTTATTCGAAAAAATATTCTACTTTTTTTCAAACACAATCCCGTTTACTCTATCATGATTATACAATTATAATACGTATACGTATGTTACTATCTCTTGAAGTGTTTCCCCTACTTGCTTAATGATTACCGTCGTACTTGTGGGTTTTAAATTTTACAGCATGCCGCAACGATGCTTTTCAACTTGTTTCCGTCGTATAAAATATTAAATTATTATTGTTTAATTAAGTTTGGAAAAGGTTGCGTTAATGTTTTCATTTTATTACCAAACAAATTGTCTATATCTATTTACTGTACCTATTTGCATGATCAAATATTGAGAACACTTAATATCTTAAATTGATTATAAGCTTTTTACGCGTTGAAATATTCAAGTGAATCTTAATACAATAATATAAAGAACAAATTTACCGAAAACATTAAAATATATTTTTCCACACAAATGGTTATTTTCATACAAACAATTTTAATTTATCCTGTTATTTTCGACGCTAGAGCATATTTTATTACATTCATCCGAGTTTACAATATTAGTATAACTTATAATATTATAACCATTATAATAGCTTAAAAAAATAATATTTTAAAGAATTTATGGCATTCAATTGGTAAAAAATAGTTGAAATAAAAATTAAGAATTATTGATAAAACAAGATCATATAAATAATTTAAAAAAAGCGGGTAAGTGGGTATCGATCTGCTGTATATTAGGGGGTGGGGTGGACCTCAGACTATGGTAGGTTAAATTTGAATGCAATGATAGGTATTATTGTATACGAAAAACGATTCTGAACGAAGATGATTTGTCAGTTTAGGATATATTATATTTAAATATTGTCATATATTCTATTTTGAAACAAATAGTATAGTTTTTATATGTTACTATGGTTACTTTATAGTATCTGTTTATTAATAATCAAAAAATCGATTATGTCGAAAAGTGGTTTTTCGTAAAATTGCCATTTTTCTGTCATTTTTTTTTGTTTTTCTCGATTTTTTTGAAAACTATTTGAAAATTTTACTTTTGACCCCCCCCCCCCCCCCCCCCCAAAAAAAAAAGTACCAACTAGATGAATTTTCCTATTCAAAGAGGGGTTGAAGTCAAAAATCGGAGCATTATTACTGCTCCAAATATTGTCGTCAGACACAAAAAAAAAAAAAAAAACACACATCATAGTAAAATCAATACATTCATCACTTCGTTCAGAATCTAAAAATGATGGATATTTAGACAAATTTGATCTAAGTTATATTTATTTTTATACATTGAAAATGATTTCATCTTTACATATTATATAAATAACAGATTAATAACAATTATTATAATAATATAATAATAAATTTATTAATATTTACACGCATTTACATTAATTAATTAATACAAAAATATCAAAGTAAAAATATAGGTGTTTTTTTAGATTACTTGCAATAGATATTATTAAGTATCTTTTTTGATTCCGATGTAATAATTAGTTTATACTATATCCGTGGTTTGAGTTTTTGGCTCAATACTAGTTATACTACTATATATTTGTTTTATAGAAACGAAAGAAATTTATGATCCGTATTTAATATTAAACAAGTTTTAAAATCCTACGAAAATTTATCGAATCATAGTAATAATTATATTATACTATATTATAATATTATTTAAAATTACTAGCGATATTATTGTGACTTCTTTCTTCCATAACAAGTAGCCACTCACAGGGCTTTTAAGTTGGTCGACCAATACTAAATAAATTATTGTCCAACGAACAAAAGATTCATTGTGTGCACAGTACACTTTTAAGTGATGGAAAATAAGTGGAGATAGGTTGTACAGGGAGACAGTAGTAGTGACATCCATATGAACGGACAACAAAATAATTCCTGGACTGCCTGGGGGTAAATTATGCGGATCACGTGGCCCCATCTGGCGTGACAGCTTTTTAGACCATCCTTTAGCATGCTAAATAATTGAAACATCGAACGCATCAGTATAACGGTCACGTTTTGCATTCAACAGAGCGTCCCCCAACCCCGAGGGGTTAGGATTCAAAAATCACGGAAGACAACGGAGTTTAATCTGCAGTCTGAGTGTGGTCCGGTCGTAAATGACACTTGAGAGAGGCACAAAATGCGTTTAACAAATAAACAATTTTTGTTCATAAATTAACATCATCTGGTAGCTATGACAACATTATGCCTACACTATGTTATCTCAAACGATACTAAAATATTTTATAAATCGCGTATTTTATTTGTTATATATTGCATGAATGTATAAGCACATACTTTTTAGTGTAACTTGAGAACAGCTTGTTCATGTAGTTATTTTTGATTTATCATAATATTTGAGTAAATTACGAACTAAAATGGCTGAAATTAAGGAAGATTTATTGCGTGTTTTAGAAACTAATTTTCAATTTAATTACAGAAACCATAAAATATAGTCAAATTGTGTCACTTTAATTGAGTTTAATAATCAACATTCCCAAAGATTTTTTCAAACGTCAAAGTTACTAATCTTAAATATTCCCCAACCATCCCGGTCTCGGCGGGTTAACTGAAAAAATGCAAAACTATTATTAAGTAAGGGCTTAAGGAATAACTAGGTATTTAAAAAATGCTGAATAGTGCGTAAAAAATCATGCAGTATAAATTTGAAAAATTCCTGTTTAGTTATAGGGATGTATTTCAAACCAGAACACTCCAGCCCAAATAATATAAGTAACTGTCACGAACAAAATTAAATATATTGAGTCCTACATTTTATGGAGGAATACTAATTAAGAATCAATGAGAAGATAATTTGGTGTATAAATAACGAGTTAAAAATACAGATACAATCTGTAGTGTCATAACGAAAAGAAGAAAGTATTTGTGTGTTTGATTAAGCAGAAAAAAATGGAACAAGTAATAAGTTATGATAACAGTTGGACAACCTATTTAATATAAGTTTATAGTAAAATTATGTATATTCATGCAGGGGATATTAAGAAATGTAATGTATACGAGAAAAAAAGAATTGAGATTTATTAAGTTTATTTAAATTAACTAAACTGTGCTTAACTATTAAGATTGTTTTAGAGAAAATATTTATTTAACCGAATGCAGTAATAAAAAAATTGAAAAAATATATTTTTTATTTTACTTCTAAATTGATAATCATGGTATCGATTGCATTACCTCGTATATCAAGCTACAAAATGTTCCATCTATAAAATCTCACCAAATGTGACTAATAAAGGCTCCTCAAAAGTTAAAACTCTTACATATTTAGTACAATTTATTTAATTATTAATATTGTATAATAATAATAATAATAATATGTAACTCATATTTTTGATTAGAAGTAAGAAACTATACTTAAAAATGAAGGTATATTGTTTACCATAACTGTTACTAATATAATGTAAGACAATTCAATATGTTTGTTAGTTTGTTCTTACTCCGTACTCTGTAGTGATGTTGTGCCAATTTATTTATGTTAAGCCGTTCTCTTGCATATTATAAACTATAAGTTATTTATGTTTTTATATGGTGTAAATGAGTTTAATTTTAATAAATAAAGTTAGGTTTTGTATTTTTTATACTGGATTTCTCTTTTCATATTTTTAAAAACTAAAAACTAAATAAGGAGAAAGAGTATAATATTTTATGTATTAACAAAATATACTTTATAAATATTAATTATTAAAAAATAGTTTATTGCAAATAATGAGCATAAAATAAACTTAATGTGAGAACAGACAAGTATTAGATTATACATTAGAAACTTTTAGTACACTACTTTTCTAGTCAAAATAATAATAATTAATATATATATATATATTTAATAAATAAAAACCACTTATAACATGATAAATATATAATATGAAACTGCGTGCATAAAATGTTCAAATTGGTAAATTAATTTATCGCCTTAAAATTAAAACAAATTGTAAATAAAAAAATGCTAATTCATTTCTTTTCAAATCGAAAAACAACAAATTTATTAAAACCATTATGATAAAAACAAGAAATTATTTAGTGTTATTATTACTTGAAAAAAAAATTATAAGAATAATATTAATTTAAATATTTTCCAATAAAGCATCTGCTTGCAATAGAGGTAGGCGCTAAGTGAATATAATATACATAAATACACAATCAATAACGTAAATTAAAAGTATTGGATAACGAAATACTAACATTTAATTTTAAAATCGTTCTTATTTGTTTATTTAGAATAAAAGTAAGCCACATAATATTGTAAAAATAAATATTTTTATTCACCATTAGATTATAAGAATTTTCATTTATTTATTAGATATTCAGGGCATGTCCTGGATACATTTTAAAAAGGTCAATGTCTGGTAGTCTTAGTATCTGAATATATTTCCATAACATTTTTATAAACTTATAGACACTCTCTTTTTCTCAAAATACGAAGTATAAGGTTTGAATATACCTTATTTTACTTAAAAAAAATAATAATAATAACAATGCACTTTAGAATCATAAAATATTAAAAGTTTATTACAATTTGTTGAAGCATAAATAAATATTATATAAAATAAAAAATGTTTTCTTTAAAGAAAAACATATTTCTGAAATATAGAACAAAAAATGTATTTTTTTACTATTTTAATAAAGCGTTAAAATTAAAATTATATATAAATTAAATAAAAAAACTTTAAAGAGTTATTTAAATCTGTTTTTATCATTTTTTTTTCACTGAAAATCTTCTTCTATATTAGAAACTTTATACTACTTCCTTTAAAAGTTTTTATTAAATTTGTATAGCTTATTAAGAAAATATGATTTAATATTATTTTAATTTCCAAGATCTAAATATACAATGTATAATATTATTATGCGCACGTTTATCAAAAATATAAAACTAATCAGTAGTCGATAACTAAAATATTAACTTAATTAATAATTGTATTTACACTATATCTATTTCAATAATTTAATTTTACATAAGAATTAAGACATTTTAAAAATGTATTACTAAATAAAATTAAAATTAATATGCTACCAGTAAAAATTCAAAAATAGGTACACAATTCATTAAGATATTATATATATTTTATTAGAACATATATTATATTGTATTTATTCATACATAATAATCTGTAAATAATGCATTTTTCAAATTTAAATTGTTATTATTTTGCTTTTAGTTTTATATACTATTTAGGGCCTATGCTGTTAAAACAAATTTCTTGCACTCTTCTCATTATATGAATTGTTTAGGTCCCCAAGCCGATCTGATCAATTTATCTGTCTTTTTTATTACATCTAACCACCACTGTTATTGTCTCCCGCGTGATCTTTTCTTTTTTAAGTTATTCACAAGTACTGTTTTAACCACGCTTTGTCTGTACTTCAAACATGAAATGCCTACTTTAGTAGGATTATCTTTTATAAATTAAACTGTACTTCTTTTTCCATACAATTGTTTCAACATTTGTTTATTTGATTTTCTCGTCTATACTTGTGTTCCGGGGTTTAGAGCGAGACCATTATTTTCTTTCAAACCTTTTTCTCGAATTTATTATTTAATATATTATCATCATATTCCACTGTTGTAGCCCAATTATAAGACGTATATAAGATCTGGTCAAAAATAATTAATATTTATTATTGCTCCTTTTTGATTTTTCTAGATAAAAGTTTTAATTTAAATATGTGTGGCATGGAAAATGATATCCATTTTCAAATTTTAATCGAGGTTTAATTTCATTATGCATACCTATATCATTTATATTATAATTGGTATATAAATTTAGTGACTATTTTAAAAATTTGAGGCTATATATGTTTTTGAATTACATCAAACTAAGAAAATAAATTTCTCAAAAACTGATTTTTGACTATTCTTATTTTTTGTTTTCCAAATTATTTAAAAAAGTACTGGAAGTTTTTAATTTGTATCTTCCAATAGTACCAATAATTAGATTAAATTGTATACCATAAAACGTATCAATATTGAAAATTGATACATTTTTTTTCAAACATATTATATCGCATGTATATAGGTATGTATACGAAAAAAATTTACACCATTTTAAAATCAATATGTCTATCAGTCAATTTAAAATCTTAAATTAAAGATATTTTACTGTTTCAAAAGTTTATGAAAGCTATGAAAATATCATTGTGAAACCAATACATTAATTCGTGCCGTTCAGTCTAAAATAATTAATGAAATACAGACATTTTTTTCTTAATAAATTAATAACTCAGTATTATGATGAAAATTTAAAATCTGACCTCCATATTGATTTTTTTTAAAATACTTATTCAAAATACTTCAACAAATATTTTTGTTAGGATTATAATATTGTATAATTATTATCAAATATTCCAAGAATTGCAGTAATTTAACGCTTTTAATACGCACTTTTTTCTTGTGAACCTTTTGCTTCATGTTTATGCAATATTTAAACTTTCCCTATTTACTCTCATTTTCTCTTTTACAATGACGGTTTTAATTAAAATATTAACAAAGTTATACACAGTACGTATCCGTTAACTTACCAAAAAACGCTTGAAATGTTAAACATTTAGCCTATTCAGATAATAATGAAAAAATAACCGCTGTGATCCCAATGAAATTGCTTGTCATAAAACCATTTGTAAAATAAGATTTGATGAAAGCGCCAATGACATACCTTTCATTAAATTTTTGTTAACTAATATAATATTTTAAATAATATAACACTCAAAAAAGTGTAATATTTTTAAAAGAATCCTTATATTCTTGTTATGATTTTTATTTTATTATCATGCTAATATTATTGTTTTAATAATATTAGATGTTTGATTTAGTTTGATATAAAATGATATATATTAATATTAAAGCTTAATTAGATTTTTAAAAAACTAAATTTTGTATATTACAGCAAATAAATACAGTTATATAAATATATAGATATATTACTATACGAATAAAAAAGACCATGCTTTCAATTTGTGTCCGCAGCTAATAAACAAAAACCCTGGAGTCTAATTAATTAAATATTTTTTTTTTTAAATAAACAGAAATATACTTACCTAATAGTTTTAAAATAAACATTTTATTTTGAATCCAAGATTGTATGTTAAATTTTTAAATAAATAGTTATTTTTATTTTTACAAAACTTTAAAAACATATAATTTATAAAAATTACGTTTTAAACAATAATATTTAAACATAAAAATGGTTCATCATAAGCTGACAAAAACATGACGCATGTCACAGAATTATAAAATGATACGTTTGGCGGGAAATGTATAATGCCATGTGAAATTCAAATCAGTTTTGTTTAACGAAACTTTTCATTTATAACGAGATACGTGTTTTTTTACTTGTAATAGTGTCTTGACTTATGGGGATGAAGATCAATTTTAAAAGGCTTGGCAACTACAGAAAGAAACAAAAATAATACTAGGAAAACAACGGATAAGTTTTTATATTTTTGTTCTCTGTTTACCCTTTTGCATTGTACAGATGCAAGCCAAGATTAATGTTTGTTTTTACGTCAAATGCTTTAACATGTCTGATGCGTTTTTATGCTAACCGGATTAACCAGACCCTGTTTATGGGAATTTGTTTTTTTTTAATTTAACATCAATCTTCTTTTAAATTGAGTGTGCTAGAAATCAATTTATTTTATTAACCAACCCATGTAAATTACAAAAAATGTTACCACTCTTGGGCGTTAATATTTTTAATTGTACACAACGAATAACATTTAAAAAAAACAAAAGTAGTTCTATTCGTAAAATGTATTGTTTTTATTAGTAAACATATTTTGGTGTAAAAAAAAAAAATGACAAAATTGATAAAGGTAATAATCACAATATTTACATACACGAATTAATTTATTATTTATAAAAAATAATATTATACATTAATATTTATAATGATTGAAAAATTCAATTTGGTGAAACGATTGTATCCTTTTTTAGATTAAAAAAACAAATAAGTGTTCGCAATAGCAAATACATATTTATTTTTATATATTTATTTATCATTAATATATTCAAGATATTATAAACAAAGCATTTTTCGTGTTCGACCTTTACTTGGTATTAGAGAAGTATTTAGATAATTATTATTATTTCAAATCTTGTATTTATTTTTTTATTGGTAAAATAATTGACAATGAAAACTAAAATATTTTAATAAAAAGCAATAGATTTTTTTGAAAAGATGATAAAATGTTTGTTGGATACATATATTTAGTAACTTGATATTTGGTGTAAAAGAATAACATGTCTTTTATGGAGGCTATGAAAAAATAAAAAAGCCAATTATATATATTATACTCTAAAGTGAATTGATTCGAAAAATAATTGAAGCTGTTAATATTTTCTATATTCACAGTTTCATAATGTTTGGTAATTCGTTTATCGATCAATGTGCTGCCGTTGATGACCGTGGTGTACGTAGAACTTTTGAATATTTTATTTATAAACCGTACTCGGGTAAAAACAAATAATGAAACTACTAAATGGTCAAAATCGATTATAAATGACCGTCTATTATTGTTTTTTCCGTACTTCATTGACGATTTCAAATAGCTTCAACTGCCATTCAATAGAAATGGCACAGTATTTAGAATCATAGACATTCACCTAAATTGATTTCAGTAGCACTTACACATCAGCGATATTTAGTCGATTAATTAGAGTATGTGAAATACCTAGTGTATTTTTAACTTGTTAGAAATAAATAGTATTTATCAAATGTTCCATATTATAGATTAATGTGTCAGAAAAACATAAATATACATTAAACCGACATTAAAAATACCTAAACAAAATAATTAAAATAAAATATTCAATGACGACTAGACGAGTAAAATATACTGCTACGTTCTATGTAAACGACTATATACTACTATACTATAATATATATGTGGCAAAGAGACACGATATTTTAATATAGATGTATAAGATATATACAATATGCAACTAAAAAAAAAAAACCACCTTAGTATTAGTATTATATAATTCTTTAAATTAAGACGTTATAAGTTAAGTATTTTAAATTGTAATAGTTAGGTTTTGTAGTAAGGAGTGTCGTCAATGGGTGGCTTCTCCAAATCAGATCTTCAATGTCTGTTTTTTTCTATATTATCATTTACGCTTATTGTACTCAAATTGTATAGATTGTGTAACGCAAATAAAAGAATAATAATAAAAAAAGCGGGTAAGTGAGTATCGCTCTGCTGTACATTAGGGGGTGGGATGGACCTCGAACTAGGGAAGGTTAAATTTGAATGCAATGATAGGTATCATTGTATACGAAAAACGATTCTGAACGGAGATGATTTGTCAGTCTAGGATATATTATATTTAAATTATATCATATATTCTATTTTGAAACAAATTCAAACATTTAAGTATAAATTTTTTAAGATAAAGTAAAAGGAAGTAGTCAAGTAATTTTTGAAAAATAACAAAAATCGAAAATTATTTATTAGTTAAAAGTTATTTTACACGTGTATTTTTGATTTCAAATTAAAATTAAAACTTTAAACACACGTAAAATTTTTTAAATTGAACAATCCTCAAACTTTTTTATAATTATTCTAAGCTTAACTTATGGACAGCATAGTATTAAATTTTCAATTCTTAGCTTTTGATAGAAAAATATTTATAAATTTTTAACTACCAAATAGTGAAAAATATTCATGATTTTGACGAATTTTTGTCAATATTTGAACTTCAAATGCTAATAAAAAAAAATTGTGCCTATGTATTTTTATAATTTTTGAATGCGAGTTAGAAAAAATTATGTGGACCCTTCAATTAAATTTTCAAGTAATTTTTCCCAGCTAAATTTTTTTTATCAACATTTATGAAAAAAAAAATAAAAAAAAATTGAAAATTTCAATTGTCTATAAATAGCTCAAAAAAAGTCAAAATGTTTTGAAAATCAAATCACGTAAAGAAAATGGCAATCTAAATAACTGGTAAAATTTTCAAGTATTTACGACTTACACTGTTTGAATAACAACAAATATCAAAAACTGTTTGAGGCTAAACCGTTATTTAACGCGGTTTTGTAAAAATTTAAATTTCAAACACTCATAAAAATTTTTTTTTGTATCCGGTAGAGTTTTTTTTACAGATGGTTGAAGAAAAATTTATGGAGAACCTTGTACCAAATTTTCAAAACTTAGTTATAAAAGAAAAAAATTTTACGATTTTTCAATCACAAAATATCTTGCAAATTTTCGGAATTTTGACATATTTCGTATAAATTCAAACTTTAAGCACTTATAAAAAAAAATTTTGACTAACGATTTCGGATTTTTTTTTATCACTTTAAGAACAACTTATAAGAAACCTTGTATTAAATTTTCAAGATTTTCTGGCGGGCCAAAAAAATTTTAATCGTTATTTTAAAAAAAAATACTATAAAAAATTAAAAATTTCAATTGTCTATAAATAGCTCAAAAAAAGTCAAAATTCTTTGAAAATTTATCTTTGTATGGAGAACGCTAATATAAACATTTGGTGAAAATTTCAAGTGTTCACATCGATTAGTTTTTAAGTTATAGCAAAATAAAAAATTCGATTTGGTCGAAAACTGGTTTTGCGTAAAAATTCCCGTTTATCTGTCACTTTTTTTTTTGTTTTTCACGATTTTTTTGAAAACTGTTGGAAAATGTTTACTTTTCACCTTTATAATGCACCAAGGATATCCAATTTTACATCGGAAATCACCCCCAAAGTTTGAAATTGAAACATTATTTCGACTAGTTATGCTGTACACAGACACAAAAACAAAAAAACAAAAAAAAAAAAACACACATCATTGTAAAATCAATACATTCATCACTCCGTTCAGAATCTAAAAAAATTGTAATAGTTATTATTTTTAAGTAATTTAGTAAGTACTGTATTAAAATATATGTTATAACTCCTCATTTACCTCATCACAAGCGTCGCTTAGAGAAGTAAATTAATCAAAACTATAATTATAATTGTATATTTTGTAATTCATTGATAAAAAAAAAAAAAGTACTCGTATTATGGTCAAACGTGTAAGTTACCAACATAGAAAGGATCCGATAGCAAATCGTGCTGATGAGACATGATAATGTTATTTAACGTCACCACTGCTGTCGTGGAGTTCGCAAAACTGTGTGTGTGTCATTGTCATACGCGGAGAAGCGAATAGACATCACAGTTCAGTGTTTTATGTTTGTTTTAATGTTATACAGGTGTTTCCGATTGTAACAGATGTGTTATACTTTTGCTTGCAATCATTTTACGTTCAACTTTTGATGACTGATTCGAGATTATAGTATAAATACTATTTGAGTCGTTTAGGTCTAAAACGAACGTAAAGCGATAAACGCGTATGCCGCCGTACCTCACTACAGTTAATAGTCTCAGCCAAATTAATTTTCGGGTATGGACCATTAACTTAGAGTGCACGGGGGCAAGACGTTATAAGTTTTAGTACGTGTTACTAATAACGAGTGATACGACAATAATACATACCAGTGCATACGTTTCAAGATCCCATAAGTGGTTAACATGTTCAAACTCTTTGATATTTTTAGTACCTGTTATACGATTTGTTAAGTTTATACCTATATCGGAAAGTATAATATCAGCCGATAATAATTAATAGTGAATTACTAAAAATAAGATATTTTTGCATTTGATTTTTAAACGATATAAATGTATAATTTACTGTTTTAGATATTGAGCGAAGATATGCATTGATTTTACAATGATGAGTCTGTTTTTCAATTATTAGGTTTAAAGACAATTTTCCTAGAAGATAAAGTATTATTTAAATCATCAACCTCTGTATTTTATTTCTTTCGGTAGAAGAAAGAGCCCGAGAAAGTTGAAAACTCTCGATACTTTTTAAAATAGTCTGGGAGAAAAAATAAAATATTTACAATACCTAATTAATATTCCGTTAATAAAATAATTGTTTTATAATCTTAGTTTAACATATCTATTACAGTAGCCTACTCAATAACGAGGAATAATCGAGTCCTATAGAGTCCAGCAGAATAGTTCTTAACTGCTATCTAACATTCTAACCTAATCTAACTTTTACTTTTTATCTTCTATAACTAGTAATTACAAATCAATTTGTTTATAACACAAATTATTTTCAAGTCTACATAGCTTTAAAACATCAACACTATAATATGATGGCTATACTAATTAAAAACCAGAAGCTAACATGTATTTTATGAATCCAAGAATGCGTGGACATTATTAAAAATTACTATAGTTAAAACGGCAGTTACATACTTCGACATAATATTATTATTATTCATAATAAATGTAATCAATACCAATTTACCATAACTTACTTGATTTAGTAATAATCAATTTTAGCTATTCAATAATTCCTGATTAATAAATAACTATGTATGAAATTCGTTTGTATCCCTTAATTATTATTTAATGTATATAACACTGCATAAATCTAAATATGATTTAATGTTTATAATCTATTATAAATAAATTTTAACATTAAAGTAAAACCATACGACTTATTAATGGTTTATTTGTTTTATTATTATAATAGAAGATATTATACTACTGCGCAAACATACGTTTAAAATAAAATGTTAATTTATCAACATCATAAATTCATAACTGTTTTTTTTATATTTGAACATTGATCAATATATGATTTAAAACTCACTAATACCATAAAAATATATCATATAAAACCATATATAATATTATAAAATATATACTATTGTGTAACTTTAACATTATTTTTAACGTTCCCGATGGTTCATGCAAGAGAAATCTACAACATTCAGAATTCTAAATTTTTAACGAAAACATTCGATGATTTACGACCAATAATAAACAAGCATAAAGATTGCTATGAGATATTTGTTTTATTCAGTGAATTCTTTTCACAACTTGACAGATGATTGTTCTCACAATTTTCACTCAACGATTACAAGAATTTAAAATAATGAAAATCTTTTTTTAAAAATACTAAAATATATTTTTGTTTGTATTAAATAAAATATGAATACAATTCAAAGAAAAAAATTGTTGACAAATATGTTATATAAATAAAAAAAAATACTGGAGTACAATATATAGACTGAGTGTCGACCCTTCATCTCAATATACTCTCACCTCAGTACTAAACACTATTTTACTGTGTACTTAAAATAATTAGTGAATACTTTAAAATTAAAATATCACTCTTTGTGAGATTACAAATGATACATCATTCATGTTGTATAATTTTAATTTTCACAACGACTAATAAATAACAACTTAACAACTGTGGTATAAGTAAAAAGTAATTAGGTACCTATCATATTGTTGGAGGGTTTTTATGTTTAACCTTATTAACACCATAAATTATCATCATTTTATCATAATACGTATATTTCAAAATAATTATTGAAATATATATTATTTTATATGGTCTAGCTGTTAGTTGTAATTTATTTTAAAGCACCTACTAATAATTATTAATAATTATACTATTTTTCCGTCTAAATATGTATACACTATTTTTTTTTCTATGAACCTTATAATATTATGACTATCGACTATAGTTATACCTGCAGAATACACTTAAAAAAGAATTTTAATTTATTTTCAAAACCGTGTAATGGACCGATAAATTAATAAATTCCTTGTGTATAGTCTAATGGTCCGTTTACAAAAACTATATTATATCATAGCCTTTGGTTTTTATACGTAAACATTTAACATAATATTAAATATGTTTATAATTAATAATATGTTAGTTATACATAATAAGTTTTAATTATTCACTCGATCTCGTTATTGTAAAACCACAAAACATTTATTACGATTCAAACATAAATGTAAATGTTATAATTGGATGTATATTAAATAATACACACTGTGATATTACTGAAACAATATTAGTTATTATTACTACATACTTTACACAGTAAATATAATCAATAAACATTATTATTTACTATTTAATCTAGCAATATTGATTAAATTGAAATTCATATTTTATCAACCAAAAACAAATTAGTTAAAAAACTATAAGACGTATAAATGAAAGAAAATATTGTTTTAAGGTTAAATATTATGATATTATATCTAAAAAATTATTCTTAGAATACATTCAAAACATAAAATCATCAAAGAGTACTGCAATATAAATAAATGATATATAGCTAAGTATACATTTTATTTTATTAAACATAATAACCATTTAAAAAAGTGGTTAAGCCAATTATAACAATGTATTTCGAGTATAAGTATGTAGTTATAGAAGTATTCATGCATTTTTAAATTGCCCTTATGAATAACAATGAGATTAAATATTAAAAATACATTCTACACCTGCAGTATAAATTCGTATCGCAATACTATGTGTTTAGTATACGTGAGTATAGTTACGTTATTTTATAAGTGTAGTTATAATAAATTCACTAGCTCTGATGGTTTTACAAATAAATATTGCATTTATATGCAGTGCAGCAGGAAATAGCTTTTGATGAGCTTTTAGTACTAAATTGAAAGAAATGGGACATAATATATAATATTATATACTACTTCAAATCACCCATGAAGTATTATAAAACCAAGAAAGTCTGCTTGTTGACGTCGAATTCATGGTATGGCAAAATTATCTACTTACTGAACATATCAATTGTAATAATATGGAAGTAAACACACAGGTAACTATGTATATTTTAAGACACGTTTCTAGATTAATGATAATAATAATAAAAATAATGATCGAAATACAAATTATAAAAATATATTTATTACCATTTACTGAGATTTTAATGGTGAAACTAATACACTATACCATCAACGTTTTTAAATGTAAAATATTATAGAACTTTGTGTAAGTCAGTGTGAACGCAATTAAACGTTTTGTTTCGATAACAAAATATTATCATTAAACTGAATTTCAACTTTTTACTAGGTTATTTTTTTTTAAGTTCAACTATAAAATGTTATTATTTACCAAGTATAATTTTAAAAAAGAAAATTTTCTCTAAATTATTAAAATTAATGTTGTAAATTTCAACTTTATCGTCAATGATCGACGTAACAATAGAAATATTTCTATAGCATTTCACATAGTGAAATAATTATTATGGATTTTTCTCTGAACATCAGTTATATATTTTATTCATAGTAGAATAATATTACGATACAGCAGAGACATTTATCTAATCACCGTTGGAAACATATCTCTTAGTGTCGGCTACCTGGTCGAAAATTAATTTGTGTTGCA
Source organism: Schizaphis graminum (assembly GCA_020882235.1). Classification (NCBI taxonomy): domain Eukaryota; kingdom Metazoa; phylum Arthropoda; class Insecta; order Hemiptera; family Aphididae; genus Schizaphis; species Schizaphis graminum. Next base: position 67,461,230 of record CM037032.1, read on the forward strand.
ATAAAAATACCCCTATTGTAGTATGGCAATTAAGGGAAACGGACAGTTTGACGGGTACAGATTGTTAGTGGATCGGAAGCCTAGCTAATTGACCCGTTAAACTGCTGCATCAGGTGGGAAATTCGTTTCAGACCATTCAGCTTCAATGCAGTGCTCCGTCGGTATAGTTTACTCGTACGCTAATGGTGTATGTGCCTGGACTTCATTCCTACAAATACTATTTGCGTACGCTGTAGAGGTTGTGAGTGAAGGGTAACATAATGTGTTACAAAAACCTGACCGCTAAATTTTTTAGTAATATAAAAACGTTCAAAATTTTGTCCAATTTCATCCATTATTCTCCAAGAATATTAATAAAAACAATAATAAGTCTAAATATTCAACAAATATAATATTATGTAATTCAAAAAAGTTGTTGATGCATTATAATCTTTAATGTCATAAATATATAGATAAATCTAAACTTTGAATAATAATAATAATAATGTGCTTTCAATAATTATGATATACCTATATTTTTATTTTTTTATTTTTTTTTAAACTAGAAAATTGTACAATCTGTAAAATAATTATTTACAATAAGCACAAGCGATTAAAGAGTTAACATAGAAAAGACAAAATAATATAATATAAAGTAACAAAGTTATAATTCTTAATAAGTTAAATTAGATTACGATTATTTACATCAATTTAGACAGGGGGTTAGAATGAAGAGGCCATCCATTTATGGTATTTCATGACATGTAGTGGTGGAGGTTAGTCTATTAGTAGATCACGACACCATGTTCGTCTTAGACGCCTTCTGGGGTCACCAGGAATAGTGGGGACAGATAGTTCTGAAATTAAGGGGTTGCGATGGTTGTGGAGATTGGAGTGCATATGTTTGTAGAAAATCTTGGCAACGTTTTTAACTGTTTGGATAGATAAGTCATTATGGAGCGTTTCGTTGGATACATAGTATGGAGCTTTAGTTATTTGTCGCAGACATCTTAGTATTATTGGAGGGTTTGGTGGCACCCCAAAGTTGAATGTCATAAGTCCATATTGGTTTGAGGAGTAGTTTGTATAGGAGAAGTTTATTTTTAAAATTTATATGTTTAGTTGTTAAGAGAAAACGTAATTGATGAGATCGGTTATTTAAAGCAATCCATTTGGTGTGAATATGTGTTGCTCAGGTTAGCCGACAGTCGAGTTGTAGGCCTTAATAACGAACATTTTGGGCAGATGGAAGTGGAAGGTGGTTGAGGTACACAGGAGGGCAAACAGCTTGACAAAGTGTGAACGTGCAGTGGATGAATTTGGTTTCGATAAATTTTATCCCCCATTCTTTATACTAAGTTGATAAAAGATTTAGGTGGTTTTGGATAAGGTTTGTGGCTGTTTCAAGATTTCAGTTGAGAGCCAGGAGTGCTTTGTCATCAGAAAAGTCCCCAGTTGTTGTGTGGGCAGTAGTAGGTTGGTCAGAGGTGAACAGGTTAAATAGTAGGGGAGCTGCAACCGCTTCTTAGAGAACACCGGCACAGATCGGAAATATTTTGGACATAGTAGATCCTTAACGGACGGTGAAGTGTCAGTCTTAGAGGTAGGATTTAAACAGTAGATAGAAGTAGGGGGGAGAAAGATTTTTAGCTTGAATAGGAGGCCTTTATGCCTTTAGGCCTTTATTCAAAAGCTTGTGCCACATCAAGGAATGCACCTGTACATATTAGTTTTTTTTCCAAAGCGTAGGAAATATTGTCTACTAGACGATGGATCTAGTGAATGGTTGAGTGGTTGTGGCGAAACCCGAATTGGTTGTTAGGCAGGTTAGATTAAATGACGGATAGAATACGTTTTAGGATAATTTTTTCGAAGATTTTTGAAAATAATGGTAGTAAGCTGATAGGTCTATATGATTTAGGTGAGTCAGGTGGTTTGCCCGGCTTGAGGATCATGATGATTACGGAAAACTTCCATAGGACTGGGAAATATGAGAGCCTTAACATGGAGTTATAAATATGCGTAAAAATTAGTAATTCTTTTTTGGACAATTGTGTTGCAACTTCCGAAGTGATTAGGTCATAACCTAGTGTTTTGCGACGAGGGGATTGATGTATAGCATGTTCAACTTCGTTCGGACGAATATGTTTAGGTGGGAGGGTCATAGGTAACGCGCAGTTTAAAGAACGGTATACTATTTCAAACCTATTTGGGCATATATTATTGTGTGGTTGAAAGGTAGAGAAAAGGTGGTGGGAAAATATATTTGCTTTTTCCAATTCAGTGATGACCCATGACCCATCAACTTTTTTCAGAGGTGGTACATGAGGTTTTGAGCAAAGTATTTTCCTTGTAGTTTGCTGAATCTTGTATGGATTTGGTTAGTTGGTTTACAGCAACATCAATACCGTCAGTTGATTTCAATCTAACTTTGAGATTGATTTAGTTGTCAAGGGACAACTCGAATTTTTCCCAATCCATTTGGCCTTGTGTAAGACTAGGTTTATCGGGTTTGTTAAGAGGAGCTGAGTCAATTGTAAGAGGACGGATGAGTGATCAGAAGAGAGGCCGTTTAAGTTGGTTACCGTGGTTTATAGACCATTTGGAATTTTTGTTATGAAAATATCAAGGATGTCTGGGATATACCTATATAATTTTATATAATATCTTACATCATATAATTTAAAAGTAATTAATTGATTGTAGTTGCCAACCGTTAAGTAGAACATATAAAACTACAATTTAGTACCTTGTAATTAATAATATTATAAAATAAAATATCAGTTATGAACTAAACGAGCATTATCAATTGATATCATGTGTATGTATATTTAATGAACAATATTAAGTTTTAAATACTGCAGTCACTGAGATATTTACTATGTGTGGTATTTAACTCGTTAAAAATATATTTACCTAAAGAGTTTTGTTCTCAAAAAATCGTTATATTAAATAAAATATATTTTAAATATTTATATTTTACAAAACTAAATATTACAAATAGATTTAATTATTATGCTATCTAAAAGTATCTGAATTATAAATGTTGATAAACAAAAAATAATTAATGACTGACAATTGTATTCAAACAGATAGCAGATAAAATTATGCATAAATAACAATCCCTAGTTAATTAACTACGAAAGCAAACACTTTCAATATAAATACTAATATAGATTCGATAAATATTAAATATTTACGTATAGTGTACCATAGTTGAAAAAACCTGAGTTTTTAATTTCAAAGAGATATAATATATCAAACGAAATATAAAGAACATAGAATACATATCGTGATTTAGATATGTTTGAGTAGGCTATTTCTAAAACATAAATATAAAGAAAGTGAAAAACTACTTTTGTAAGTACATTCTTATAAATTAAATTAAAGTTTTTTTTTTTTTCAAATACACAAATACAATTTCAATTTCCATTGAAACTAAAGAAGTACTATAATAATAATTAATGAAAAACAGGAAGTGATTAATAAAGAAATCTTCCATCAATAAGTGATAGAATAAAATAATTGTATTTGCATTGAATATTGATTCATACAATTAACAAACAATTAACTTAAATGACTAGAATTACTTTAAAAAAAAAAAAAATGTTATCTTATTGTTTTTCGTTTAATATATCTTTATAGTTTGTGTGCTTGTAAATAACATTATTAAAACTAATGACTATAGATGTTGAGTTTAAATAACAATAAAACAATAGAATAAAATGATTATGTTTGTAATGAAAATTATTTATTAATGGTTTTTAAAAAAGATGGACAAGTATAGGTACCGTTGTGCTGTGGAGTAGGTGTTGAGTGGATAACTATAATGGGTGTGTTAAATTTGAATTTAATGATATATCATTGTTTACGAAAAACATTTGTAAGAGGAAACGACACGTGAGCCTGCAATATCACTAAATATGTTACATTTTCATCATATTGCTGTAAAAGTAATTTACGTTACTATTAATAGTATAGTAGGTCGAATTAATTTTTTCTGAAAACACTTGCAAATATTAGCAATTTTAACTTCAAATTTTATTCTTATAAATATATACATTAGATCGTTCCCATGTACATAAAAAAAATTTAAATAGTGATAAGTTAAGTTTTTGTTATACGTTATAACAAAAAATTATGACGAAATTTGTATTAGATTGTCTAGCTAAATATATATATATATATATATATATATATATATTCAGCTAAAAATGTTACATCAGTATTTATAGAAATTAATTTTAAATATTTTGAAATTTTTATCATTTATAAAAATAAATAATATCTACATTTGGTAAAAAATTGTTTTTAAGTTATATACCTATATAAAAAAAATGATTTTTTTGAATACTTGTTTTGCGTAAAAATTCCCTTAAGTATTGTCTAGAAATTAAATTCCCTCATGTAACAACTAGATTCAATTTATTTTCATACACCACCCTCAAAGTCGAAAGTCGAAGCATGTTTACTGACCCAAAGGTGATGACTGATAAATAAATAAAAACACAGAACACTGTAAAATCAATACATTCATCGTTTATCTAATATGAAAATTAATGAAATATTTAAAATTATATAGTAGTCATAATACCTAAGTAATAAAACTAATAAAGTATTAATTTATATAGGTATCTAACCAAGTTCACATAAGTCATACGATTTAGTTGAAGATTAATAGTAAAAATAATTATTTTTAATTTGATAAACAACAGTTTGTTAAAACAAAACCGTAATAAATTACAAATCAGTGATCTTAAGATAGAATAGCTTACAATTAGCCTAAAGTTTATAGAAGTAAAGACTAAAGAAAAAATATAAACAGCTTTAAGTGAATAAAAATTATAAAAAAATATTTAAAAAATTAATTATTACTATATATTTTATCATATAAGTTATATCTAATAATAAAATGATAAATTCAATTATAAATTATATTTTCACAATAAGTAATTTACAATCTAAATTAAGGAATAATAAGTTTACAATTTTCACAGGAAACTGTCTCTATTCTCATTTTCTCTTAATTTTAAATGATTTTACCAAAACCACTAGTGGCTTAATACTAAAGTTGGCCAATATTTTAATTTTATGTAGATAATTATTCGAATAAAATATATAGTACTCAAATAATTATATAAAAAAATAATTTAAATAATTTCCCGTTGAATGATTATATTTTTATGTAACTTGGATCAATTTACCGAAATGTAACTATCAGATGATATGTTTGAAAAAATGGTTAACATTTTTTTTTTTTTTTAATTATTAAAATAATTAATAATAAATTCGTAATAACTACAGTAAAAATAAATAGTAGTACATACGTCATAAGTAATAACAAAAATGAAAATAATATCTATAGCAAATTTCAAATTTCAATAATTAAGTCTTATATAGTAACTTATTATAACTATAATTTAAATATTAATAAATAACATATTATACTTATGATAACATTTTTAGAATAGATTTTAATATAACCTTTTCTTCAAACATGTCATAATGACAGTTACATTTGTTAACAACGGACAACCAAATTTAACACGGATGCATTATATGTATATAATAATTTTTTTGCATTTATTTAAAATAAAATAAAATTTACAATTGTACAACTTAAAATACAACTACAACTATTTTTTTTAAGATTTACGTGTTTCGTATTTATAAATTACCAAATGATGTTTAATTAAATAAAATTAATGAAAACTAGTCATAAAAATTATTTGATTAAGTTTTATTCAAACAAAATGTTATTCAAATAATGCTCTAATTTTTAATTTATTTTACATGTTAACAAAAAATAACCATATTTATAATATTGTTAAAAGTGTTCTAACTTCTAAGCAATTCAAGGTTATTTTCAATAAAATAAATTTATAACATTATAAAGTTGATTTGAATGACTGGAGCTATAATAGTTTTCAAAAAATGTTTTGAATTTGTACGTTTCAAACAAATTATTTATCAACAAAAGATATCTCTCTGCCTCTCTAATTACAAATAAATAAAAAGGTAACAAGTTGATATACGCACAGTTAAACATGCGTGATTTATTTTTATTTTTTAATATAATGTCAACGTAAAAAGTTTTTCGGTCGTTTAAAAATAAATTTCAGAGCAGTGTACAAGTGTAGTTACATAATGTTTCCGATACTGATAAATCGCGTTCGGCATGTTTCTAAAACATCGTGGAATAGTCAGGTTAGGTTACTAACTATGCGTGTGTAAACGTGTTAAGATTATATGATGTATTTGTAAAAAGAGCTATCACTAATTGAATAAGTTAAATATATTCTTACTACGACACGCGTATAAATAGCCGTAGAATCAGAACGTTATATACACATATATATATAGGTAAATATTATTGAATTCAAAACTTTGTTGAAAATATCATTGATTTGTAGTCGTCATTCAATCAAAGTTCAAACACGTACTATTTACATAAATCAATTGATTTAGGAGCATCTGCAAAATATGTCCCAATGATATTAATGGCCAAACCGATTTCACCATGCACTCGTCATCATTAATCATGTTTGGGCAACCCCATGAGACAACGGGCCCCCTACTCCATACACCCAATCATATGCTATGGGGTACAGTAATATTTTTGTTTTTTATATATATATACATTATATGTGTTTAGCGTGTTAGTGTATAGGTATTGAAAATAGAGAGAGAGGGAGAGAGAGAGAGAGAGAGTGAGTGAGCGCGAGAGAGAAACATACAGACAGTGACAGAGAGAGATAGAAAGAAAGAGGGAGGACGAATGAAAGTGAGCGAATGAAATATTATTAATAACACAGTTAGTGGATAGTGACGTCCATACTACTGAATTCTCTCCTCCCATTGAACTCGAGTAGTCCAGTTCACTACACAATGCACATTACGAATGAAAAATTGATTCCGCCGGTAGTCCATAAAATTTTTATTTTTCAAAATGTGATGTAATTTCTAGTAGTCTTTTTATACAGTTATGCGTTGGTCTGAGATTATGTATACTGTGTACATATAAGATGAGTTAAATCGGAAATGGATACCTTTTAGTGACGATACGTCATTGCCAAACTTAGTTAGAAATCAACATGATATTATCAATAATACCATTTTACTCTATGAGCGGTCATCGATCGTATTGGCATTATGATTGGTTATTTTAAAATGGGGGAACATAGTCAATGCCTGCCAAAAACATATTTCATTTGCTTAGAGATTTCGAATAATCGTAATATTCCAATCCTGATATTTCGGATTTGAGAGTCTGTACAAAATAAAAAGTATTTTAAAAATCAATGCATGCTACATATAACCTGAGTTCTAAAAATAACATAAATTTATTTATTTAAGAAAGCAGCATGTATATTGTATATACAGTAAAACCTCCCCTAATGGACACCTCTCAATAGCGGACGATTTCTTAGGAACAGTGTCAAATTAATAACTTTTCAATGTAAAAATCTCCAAGTAGTAAACGAATATTTAGAAAAAAAAGAATCAGGAATAACTGGAATCTTGACGCAAAACTAGTATTTGACAAAATTGATTTTTTTTAGTATAACTCAAAAACAAATAACCGTAGATACTTGAAATGTTTATAAAATATTTATGTTAGCATTTCCAACTAATAAAATAATTTTTAAATATTTTCTTTTTATAAACATTAAGGATTTACAATTTTTTTTTCTTTAAATTTTGATAATAATTTTTTGGTTCAAGGTGCTTGAATAAAACTTAATATAAGATTTTTTATAAGTTGTAAATTTACCAAAAGTTCATATAAAATAATATAAAAATAAATTTAAATTGAATACATCCGTTACAATGGTCCATTTATCACTTGTCCACCATTTTAGCTTTTGATTTCTTTAAAAAGAAACTGGGTGTTGTATTGATATTGTACTATATTTTAAATAGTTTTAAAAAAGTAATATTCATTAATATTTAATTTAATTAATTTGTCAATAATTGTTAAAACACTATAATTAAATTTAGCATGATGCATATTTTTCCTTTAAAACATTTTACCCTTTATGATTTTCAAAATGAACTTCTTCTGAACAGCGGATAAAATTTCGGTGACTGAGGGTACCTATCCACTATTTAGAGTTTTCATTGTTTATAGTTCTAAATATTATTCAAAACTATAGATGTGTAAAGAATGTTTGGTTTGTACCTTATACCTTTGTCTGTTATTAATTGTTGCTGTTATTTCTGAATCGATAGTGTTCAGTATATACTATATTTAATAATGCATTACCTATGGGGATTCATTCTTGGATAACAATATTATAATAACGGTTTAACAAGTACGTATGTAATCAAAGTCATACTTCAACAAATATCTTTGATCATAATAAATATTATTTCAAATTTAAAAGCTAGTTAAAACAAAAATGGTAAATATTTTTTGTGTTTTAATATATTTGACGTTAGACAATATTAACCATAGATTTTTTGAAAATAAAGAAATGAATGTTCTAGCACGGACCCGTAATTCAATTTTATTTTTGATTCCTAACTTTCATTTGAAACTTTTTTTCTATTTGTCTTTAAATATTTTCAGTATTTTACCACAGATGTCACTGTACACATTAGTGTTTACATTTCCTTTCTTGGTATTAAATAAATAAACATCGTTGTACAGTCGACTAATAATTTATAACATCAAAAATGTGAAAAACAATAATTCTTTTCAAACACCTTTGATCGCAAACATGATAAGGCCATTATATTACTTTTATTGCTATTTTTATAAGTTCATAGATGATATTTTTTCAAACAATTCAAAGAAAAGCAATTAATAGCAGCAGTGTAATAGATTTTCTCGTCATACACATGACATTTATAAACGTTTTCTGGCCTTTGTCATGTACAGCTTTATGTTAAGATTGAAACTGTATGTAATTTTTCTTCTTCTACGAAAACCAAGCTGTTTTCATTTTCCAGTGAAATGGATTTTCGTAAATCACACAAATTTTCAGTAAACGTAGTGTTGTTCACATAAGTAATAGAAATAAACTACTTTCTTCGTCCTTATTGAAAAAAATAAAAGGTTAACATTTTATTACCTGACGATTTGCTGCACATAACAATTGAGCCGATAAAATAATGAGAATTTTTATGAATCCACATAAATCACTGTTAAAATTATTTTTAAAATCTTCCAGCTTGATTATGAAAAGCACTTCACTTAAAAAAAATCAAATCTATTTACAACATATTCATTGAAAACAATCTATAAAATATAGTTAATTTAAATAAGTGAAAAAAGAAAATTATTTTTAATATTTAAAATTTGGATATTTTGTTATTAATTACATTTTTTTAATTTATGTTTTACAGTTAAAACTTAAAAGCCTTAAGTTTTTTTTGTGTACGAAATAAGAATAAAATAAAATTTAGTAATTATGTTGTATTTTATCTGGGTGTAGAGACTACAAATTGATTTAGATTGAAAATGAATACTTCAATTTTCATAAAAGTGCTATTGAATATCTAAAATCTTGACAATATATTAGCTAATTAACGTTTATTTCAAAAACAATTTAGAAAGTATATCGATTGGCCTAAAGATAATCATTGCAACATTGTTAATTACCCGTGTAAATAAATTACATATTTAAAAGAGAATTATATGGATATAGCCAATACTGATTTTAAAAAGTATTTTTATGTTTAGATTACTTATGTTTAGTTTTCTACGTCAAATAAAAATTGTTATATTCAATCTAAAATTATATTTTAAAAGGTAATTCAAGTTTAATTACACTTTTATAAAATAATTTATTTTAGGTAATAAGATAATGATATAACAAAATATATGATGTTGTATACAATATCATGTTTTCTATTTGTAAGCATATAGGAATATTTATATTCTACCTAGTTAAAAATTAAATATTATTAAGAACCTAAAGATGATAATTTTCCCTTCATTTTAAAATAGGTGTAATTTAGATTATTGTAACTTGTATTTATTACAATAACTATTTATTTATATCAAAGTATTATAGCAAAGTTGAAGAATACAAACATTTAATATTACTCAAAAACCTAATATTTATTTTGAATAATGTTGAACAGGGAATAAATAAATTTTCATGATTATACGAATATGATAAGGAAAAATTTATTTGTTTGCATTTTAAATAAGCCAGATTTTTTTATTTATCTGTACATTTTCTTAATATAGTTTACTGACTTACTAGATAAAATAAACCAAAAAATAAATTAATTTTCTCTAAAATACAGACTAATAAAAAGTTTTAGTTTAACAATTTTTGATTGATTTAAACAAAAGCGACTCATCATCCGAAAAATTAAATTAATTTTTGTATGTTTTTTTTTTATAAGTTAGAAAAAGGTCAAATAAACACATCTAACAGAATCATATTTACTTAATATTTTATTAAGTAATTTATAATTTATATGAATCCTTTTTACTACTTAAAAATACATAGAATTTATTTTTCATTACTTTTATAGAATATATCCTACATTTGAATCAAAAAGAAGTTTAATTGATCATTAAAACATGTTAATGGCGAATTATCTATATTTAAAAATTTAAATCAATGATTGATTTATAATTATCAATAAATAATATATATGAAACAGATTAGAAATAGATGGAATAAATTTTATTTCAGTAGTTGTTATGTATGAATTATAAATTGTTAGATGAAAATTCAGTACATTATCAAACAAATAAATTACGAGCATTGACACTTGCATCTAGTTTACACAATTGCATACTAAAAGTATATCTGGATATAAAAAAATATTTTTATTAATTTATTTTACAGTAGCAACTATAACCAATATAAATATTATAAAACATTAATAATATGTTAATTTAATTACGTACTATAACTACGAATTCTAAATTAATTCGCGAAAACATATTTTATATATTTCTAATGATTAATCGAATGATTTTTATTGTCATAAACGTGGAATGGATTCATTTAATGTAGATTTTCAAAACAAATAAATTGGCAACTGTCTTGAATGAAATGTTTAAAGATAATAGTTTTTAAATTTAAACGTTAGCAAAACACCGGGAAGTAAACAAATTGAATGAAAATGTAATAAGATTCAAATAATTTTTATTCACCTGCTACTATAGATATTTCAACATGAATCAATACGCTATCTAATACTAATTTGTTCAAATAATCAAGCATTTATAACAAAATATTAAAATAATATTGTGAATAAAATCGGATATTATAATAATCATTTTCAACTAAATAAAATACAAAATTTAATTTAAATATAATTTAATCCGTCAAAATAATGTATATATTATATAATTATTACTATTCACAAAATATTTCAATAATAATTGTTTTATATTGGATGATTCTCTTAACACTCATGATTAAAAAAAATAATATAGTGTCGTACTTTTTCGTTATAATATTATAAGTTTTTTTTTACTTTTTTGAATATTTTTCGGAGTATTTCGATTTTTAAATATTTAAATATTCCAAAAAAATTTCAAAAAGCTAAAAATTTATAATTTTTTTTTTTTTGAAAAACGTTTTTAAATAAAATAAGTTATTCGCGATAAACGTATTTATTCGTAAATAAATATACCTTGTATAATTTAAATATATGAATCAGTTCATACAATTATTTTTAAAGAAATCAAATATTTTAATAATATACGATTACAGAGGGCATATTATTATGTTGATAATATTAAATTGTACAGTTACTATAATAAATAACGAATAAATATAACGATACACAAATGATAATAATAAAACTACTTAAATACTAGATGATATGTCCGAGAAGGTTATATCGTGTTGAACTGATTGGTGGTGACGGTGAATTCGATTAAGGCAGAAGTAGACCTAGGGTTCTGGTTGAGTGATAAAGTGAGTGATTCCGGAAGCATAACATTTTCTCTGTCCTGGGCGTATATACGGCAATAAGTGAAAATATATTAGACGTCGATAGGGACCCTGCAAGTAATATATATTGGTGCGGCCTCTTTGGCCATTATGAAACTATGCGAGATTTTTATGAGGTCGGTTCTCGTAATATTAATTACACAACATTTGTTTATGCTTTATATCAATACTTTGACATCGCATTAATATTCAGTAGGTATGTATAATAATGATATTAATTAGGTAATCATTAAATTAAAAGTTTTACATTTATACTATTTCTGGTATCAACTATTTATAAATTATAAACAGGAAATGGTATAGAATAAACTAACTCAGTAATGTGTATAAAATGGTAAGCCTTATTTATATTGAATATTAATGTTAAAATTCGTAGCTAGACTAATTCGTACTAGGAACTTTCATAAAAATTTATCACTCTAGGCAGTTAGTGAAGTGCTCTAACAACAAATTAAAACGAAGAACGTTTAAAATAATATATCTTAGTGTAAAGTCTTTCAAAAGTAACTATAGCTGACGTTGTAACGGTTCTTTATGTTACTAAAACAAAAATATAAAACATAATACATAATATGTATTTCTTTAAATAAATATAAATCAATAAAAAAGTATTTAACATTTAACCGACTATCTCAATTATAGAAAAATATTTATAATTAGTTATAATATTATATCAAATATGGGAAATAGCTAATTGTCTAATTACACTAATAAAATAAATACCTATTATATATTACTAGTAAATGTTTAAAACTAGGTCATAATCAACTATAATACATGTACTAACCTATCCAACATGTTTAATATTTGTCTCAATTTTTAATAGAGATTAATGTTTTATTTTATTTTGTTTCAACCAAGTATGAATATTTTTTCAATAGTTCACAAATCGTCAATGCTATATTTATTTTTATTCCAAAAAAATCAATAATGTTAATCTTTTTTATTGAGAGACGGTGGAACCTGTTCCTGGTTCACTCTGTATTTATTTTAGATTCTGAGTGAAACGAAGGTTGTATAGATTTTTAAATTATGAGTATTTTTTTTTTGTCTGTCCATCATCTTTCAGACAGATGAGATTCAAAATGATTTGATTTTCAACTTTGAGGGGTGGTTTCTAGTAGAAAATTGGATCTGATTAGTACTTTGGACTTTGAAAACGTGTCAAAAGTAAAAATATTCCTGTGAAAAATTTTTTTTTTAATAGAAGTTTAAAAAACAAGTTGAGCGTAATTTTATAAACAAATTTAAAAGTATTTGAAGATAGAATCTCAAAATATTTTGTAAAAATCGTGAAAATTAGCAAATTATTTTGTGGTTAAAAATCTATAATAATTTAATACTCAATTTAAGATTTTCAAATTGTACCTATACAAGGTCATTAGTAAGTTATTCAACCTGTTTTTAAAAAATAGACCTTAACAGATTAAGTTAGATCATATTACTAAATATTTGAATTGCCGTTTTCAAATTCACATATTATAAAGTATACTGAATATTATAAATTTACTTATTATAAACACATAAATATACATGTGTATATATTATAATATATATGCTTTTTTTACCATAATTAATTTTGAAAAAAAATTGTATTTTTATATTTTCACAATTTTGACTGTAAATTATATAGGTACCATATTTTGATAATTTTTGGTGCATAAATATCCATGCTTTACTGATAATATTATACAATATAATTAATATTATGTATTTACCTGTATTTTATGCTGTAGTGACTCGTTATACATCGATCAATCAAATGATGACGCAAAGTGAACTTAAACTATTCAACTATTATCATGCATAATAATGCTATAAATATAAGTGTGTTCAGCCGATGTTTTAAACGATAATAGAACCCACATTGCAAATAAATAAGAAAACCAGAAATCACATTCGACTTAATAAACGATTGAGAATAACTAGTGTTTTAAGGATTTTTTTCCAAAGGTTTGCTAGAATAATCAAATAAATCAACTGTTTATAGCGTACACTGCTGTCTATTATCATATATTTATATTGATATTATTTACTATAGTAATTTGTTGTGTTATTTTACTATTAGTAATACGGTATAAACTATAAACTATCAATAGGCAATAATATAAAATTAATCTAAATATTTTTTTAAATGTCATTGTGTATTCAATAAAATATTATAATACACATTAAGATTTCAAATCCTCACAAAAAATATTTTATATTTGTAACATCATAACTTAAAGTATTATTCATCATCATTTAAATTTTAAAATTTAAAAGTTTGTATTATAATAATTAATAAAAATAGTAATATACATATATATTATATACACATTTAAACTATTTACAGTTATTCGTTTATGTTACTTAAAAAAAAATTTATAATTTCGTCAAAAACTAATTTGATACGAACAAAATTCCATTTTCCATATTTTGTTTTATTTTCCTCTCCTCAGATTATCACTATACCTAAGAACTTCTGGAGATTATTATCAATTTTATACTTTCAAATGTACAATACTATAATAATATATATCCTGCAATTCTCTAAAACCACCCTAAAAGTTGATTTTTTTTCTACTATATAACATCATGTATACAGACAAAAAAAACATATTATTGTAAAATCAATATATTTATCGTTCCACTTAGAATCTAAAATGGAAATAAAATGATTGAAATACATATTTTATTTGGAATACACATGAGTAGCACAGACGAATTATATTCGGATGATGAATACTTGTACATAATCATATAAAACTCAATATTTTATGATAAAATAAAACACACAGTATAGGAATTAGGTATTATATTGCATATTTATCCAACAGTTTTATTGATAGAGGATGATAGGATATGACCTGCTGATATGTCTATATACGAACATTTAGTTGTAATATTTCTGTAGTCATAAATATAAAAAAAATCTAAGAAAAGAATAGATATAAATTAATTATAAAAGTTACATTTATAAATGTGTACTAAAATATTTATAGTTAAAAATGTAAATAAGTAAAAAAAAAACAATAATTTTTTAATAAACATTATTAATATTAATAAAAGTATATTATGGCGTAGAATTAAATTTGTAAGTTCTTAAATTGTGTAAACACCATTTAAAATAAGTCAATTTTTTATGTAACAAAAATTAAGTTAATTTTGTTATTTATAAAGTAGGCTACAAATAATATGATTAATACATATATGAATGAAAACAACTATTTCTCAATCTCGAGTATATTTAAAGCTAAACTTATAAAAATAATTTAATAATATTTGCAAAATAAAAACTAAAACTCGATATTTTATTGTGTTTCTAAAAATTTAGTAATTTAATAGTATGAGTAAATCTCAAGTTGATAATCTTATAATAATATATATTTTCAAAAGTTGATTCATCCCTTCAGCTCTTTTAAATTCTTCTGGTCCTTCCAAAAATTCAGTATTTTCCGAATCAACAATATTCTCATGTTAGTTTCACTAGAGTTTCTAAATGGAAATCATATACATAACTATAAAAATCCATTTTAAAAAATTAAAAATATATAATAATATAATAACATAAATAATTAATTAAGTTTTAAAGTATTTAAATAAATACAATTGTTACCTCTGTCAACACCTTAAATCCTACCATCTACTCAAAGGCAATAAAAATAATTTAGTTTTTAATTTTGTGATTCTTGGTAGAAATTGGATATAGTTGGTAATTTGAGAAAACCAAAAATGATTTATAAAATAATCGAGAAAAATAAGGAAAAACGGAGATTTTTACGCAAACGTGTATTTGACAAAATCGTTTTTTTTTTTTTGTTTGTAACTTAAAAATGAATACTAGTAAATAGTAGTAGTAAATCAGACATATCAAACTCAAGTATTAAGTGGGCCAGAAATATTGAACAGTTTACTACATGGGCCACACATAAAAATGTAACGAAAAAAAAATATTTTATAAGCTTTTTAATTTTATTTTTTACGTTTATAAACACAGAAGTTACAGCTAAATTGAAAAAGCTTGAAAAAACTTTAAATTAACATTTAACGATTTTCTACGAATCTAATAAATGTGACATGATATTAATATTTTACTGTTATTTTTTTTTTGTCTATTAATATTAGTAACCACGGGCCACATGTTTGACATGCCTGTAGTAGATAAACAAATATTGACCACATTTTTATGTCAGTATTTCTAACATATGCAATTTTTTTTTTCTAGTTGAAGATTAAAACATTTTTAGTATAATAATAAGTGTCTAAAGCATACACATACACAGATAAAACATGTTGTTGTAAAATCAATAAATTCTTCACTCCGATCAGAACCCCTGAAGGAAAAACATGAAAAACATATGTGAATATATGAACACTTTGATTTCATTCTATAAATAATTATAAAATTTAAACAAACAGTAAGAAGATAGAAAAGAAACTTTTGTATCAGTTTCTCAAACGAAAAAAAAACTGATTCGAACCAGAATCGGACACTCAATAACACGCGAATATCTGATCGCAAAACGCAATCCACCAATATGTCAATAATGCGGCTTTACACTCGCCATTTAACATATTTTCGAGGAATGCAGACAATATGAAAAACAAAGAGAGGAACTCAACAAAAGCCACCTTATTAGTACAAACTTAGATCCAAACTCAGACAGTGAAATCAACACAATAGAATTCTTTAAAACAATAAAAATATTAAACTTAATATAATTTACATTTTATAATTATAATATATACATACGGCATACATATTATCCAAACACTACATCAAAACTGTATAATTTTATTATATTATTTTATTTCATTTTCTATCAATAATTAATTTGAATAAGTGATCATTATAGTATAAATATTTACATAACTATTTATTTATTACTAATGTAAAACTAAATATGGCCTTATACAATAGTTGTTGAAGCAGAAATTATAAAAAAATTCAAAAAAAAAAGTTATACAACAGCTTAGTTATTAATAACAGTATTTTAAATTACAAATATATTACACAAACTTATCAAAATGTACAGATCTGGATGTTGGAGAGAATTGTATAACTATTGGAATCGTTTGGGCTTATAAATAAAAAATAATTTTGCAATAGAAATAGCAATTTAATTATGGTTCAGATATTCTATTGAATGATATGTTACATTTTATACTACATTAAACCTATGTATTTTGTTTTAAAAATGAATATAATATTTATGCCTAATGCGTTTGTAAACTTAAGTAACTAACTCTATTCTATGAAATATATCACAATAAGGTTAAGTTCATGATATTATAAATGATTCTAGCTATTACAGATTTTAGGGTCATGGCTTATATGTTATTAAACTTTTGAAACAAATATTATGCGTGTAATATTAACAAACATTGTCAAATATCATAGGAGTTCGTTAATATTACAAAATGTTTTTGGTTGTCAAAAGCATATAATATTTTACTTTGATATGAGAGTAACGAATTTGATTTTAGTATAATTTAATAATATATAAAACAAAATATTATATACTTAAGTGTTTTAGTAGGTGTTACTCTAATCTTTTTATGACAATACTAGTACTTAAAATCTAAAACATTTGGTGTATAGAGTTTAACAATTTTTATAACTTTAAATTAATATTAACAGCGTATTATAATACTTACTTACTACATTCGTTTATTCAAAATCAAATCTTAAATAGGTACTTAATGCTAAGCAATAATAATATTAATATCTAATAAAACTTATATATTTTCGATTTATATTCGTATATATTATATACTTTTTAGCGTAGTATAGTTATTAGTCAGTATAGGTAATACTAAATAATATACCATGTGTAAATTATACTCATTTTAATCATATTTTATTATTTGGGCAATTAATAATTATAATATTATTAAGCTGTTAACCGAAATCGCTTGCCCGCCAGCAATGTCCAGAACTAGCGTGAAAAAACGCGTCGCCGCACGAGATTACTTACACTTTATAGGTAGAGGTACGTGTTTAATCCTTGATAGCCGTATATATAATCTCACGAATATCTTGGAGTGTTACATAAATACGTGAACCTCTAAATCTTTTCTCCATCACATCCTGCATTCCTGTTTCCGACTTTTGTATAATATTTTATACGTTGTTATTGAAATGTTATTGTATACGAATATAAAATCTACTACTTTTCTATTGGTAGTCGTGTCGTCGCAGATCGTGCAGGTATTTTATACAAACAATATTTATCAATGTAAAACACTCATTATTTCAGAAAACGTTAACGTTTTTGAAAATATTTCTTTTATATAATTTTAGTCAATACAAAACCAAATTTTTAAGTAAAAATTATACATTTTACTATATTTTTATCGTTACCGGTATTTGTCTTTTGAATGACAATAATACAAATTTTTTATTTCATATTTCGAAGCAGAATATTATTTAAATTATTACTATCTTAAAAATAAAATGTTGAACGATAAGTTTATTAGTTATAACTTATAAAAATTCAAAGTTTAAATGTAACAAATGCATGTTGCCACTAAAAATAATAAAAATAATTTTTTTTTTTTTAGAAAAATGTTTTTAATGATTTAAACAAATTATGTAAAAATAATTATTTTGAAAAATGTTAATATATTAAAGTAACTTACCTTTAATAGACAAATTAATACGATATAATGTATTATTGTTTTATAATTTGTTCACTATTTTTTGTGTATAAAATGACGTCCATTTGTGTATACTGTACACTGTGAAATCATAAGAAAAAAGTTGCGTGTTCTATTTTGGGTGTCACCAATCTAACTTCAGCTAATTCACGACAAACGTCAGATACGTGTGTGATACCGAAAGGTTATTGCAATAACTTTTTCAAATTTTAATTAAATAATGAATTATTACATACGAAAAATGATTCTAAGCACAAACCTAACCTATAATATTACTAATTATATTTGTATATTTTTCCATGTTATGATAATTTATTTTAAAATTATTAATAATACGGTAGATGGGATCGATTTTTAAAAAACATCCCATTTAATATTATGTCGATATTTGATAATTTTAATAGTACATACTTGTAGTTTATATTTTATATCCTAATAACTTTTGTATCAATACCAACTTACCGTAGAACTATGTGAATACGTTAGAATAAAATTTTTAAATTTGAATGCTTATAAAAATGTGTGACTCTCTGTATGTATTTTCTCAAAAAACAACTTACCAGGAATCGTATAATAAATGTGCAAGATTTTTACTCACAAATGAAAGTTAAATAGTTAAAAAAAAAAATCTATGAATAGAACAAAACATTATTTTTCTTGACTTTTCAAAAAGTAGGTACCAGTAAGATCAAATTATATTCTAAGTACTACACATGAACTTAAAGATTGAATCAAAATTTTTCTTTTATAAACGTCTAAACAGATACAGAACTAAATAATTGGCCAATTAAAATATTAATACATTTATCGCTACACTTAGAATCTATTAAAAAAACAATCTATACACTGACAAATTTTCTTCGTTCAGAATTGGTCTTTGTAATTTGTATACAATAATTTATTCATAAATTTAAATTAAATATATTTGTTACTAAAGCCACCTATTCGATAATAACGTACACTCAAACATACTACAGATTTAAGTAAGTCCCTGGTTTTTTTTTTTTAAATTATATCCATGAACGGGGATATTGTAAGTAATTGTACAGCTTACCTCTACATCTGGAGCAATAGATTATAATATTTAAAAAATATTTGATTGTCTGTCAGCAAAAATGTTAAGCAAAAGTCATTGTTTGTTATGTTTATTAGACTGTGAAATAATCGATTTCAAGGATGTAATAAACTCTTGTTACTAATTAACAAACTTTAATTACTGCTTGTTTTCGCTTTTCATACATCATGAACTTACTAAATATTAGAAAACAAACTTATTTTTTTTTACAATATTTAATCGAAATTATTTATCAGACTAATACAAAATTATTCGTTGTATAAATTCCAGTATCTATAACGAACGCTGTTACATATACCTACATATTAAATAAGTATATATTGTGTATATTTTAAATATCATAATTATTACTAAAAACATAAATATCATCAAACTTTAAATCATTTTACAATACAAAAACTAAGTTACATTAGTTCATCCTCTCTGCTCATTTTTTTGAAACTATTTTATATTAATTATACAAATGTATTTTAATATCAAAGACCATTTTGTGACGGTTCAAATGTACCTATATCATTTGTTATCATTTTTTTCGTGTAAATAAAATCACTAAGTTATATTATGATAATACAATTCAACGATAAAAAAAATTATTATTAATAATATCTATACATTATCCATATGATTACGGTTTACGATAAAAATGTATTACTGATTGTAACACTATAAATTCAGAACTGTCTGAAATTAACATAATATCATAAATTATAATGTATTTAATAGAGAATTTTAACCTTTGTTGATACACACTAGTTTATACAGTGAATGCTGAGAGATTTTTCTTGAGCTTATGTTATAAAAAAAAAACTATCCTAGAAATACTTTGGAAGATGAAAAAGTAGTACATTTTTTTGTTCTCGTTCACTTTTAAGAAGCCATATTATTACGAGGAGAACGATTCATAAGTTTATGTGTTTTGATATAATATACAAAATTCAGACCCGGATTAAAGGAGACTTGAAGAAACACATAGCGCAGTAGAGGCACATATCTCTGGGCCACGTACGCAAGTATATGAAATCACAATTTTACAGTACTACCTATAATTTATTTTACGCTATTATACTCATAAATCACTGGAATAAATCAAAAATATTTATTTTGTGCTAGAATATATTTTATTAACAACTGTAGTATGGCGTATCAATAATTGTTTGTATTATAAATTCAGCAATAATACTATTTTACGTATTACCATAGAATACTAATATTATAATTACTTTGAAGCAAAATTTAATTAATTCATAGTTTATTAGTAGGTATACAGAATAATAAATCTATGTGAGATTAATGAAGAAAATTGTCTTAGAAAAATAATTTATGCTGTGCATTAATAGGTTTATTTAATTTTTTTTTCCGTTGAAATTTTTGTCAATGTGTATAACAAATATAATTATTACGAGTTCATAATATTATCAGCACGGTCATTCAGACGCGTATTTAGAGGATTTAATATTTATGGGTACTCAGGCAACGCCTGTCGTTTAAGCCACCAACAGGGATATTGATATTACTCCAGAAGAAGTTATTGAAGAATTATTTGTGTAACAATATATGTAAGAAATTAATGTGATTTTTAAGTTAATATTTAATAAATTCTAATGTTTGAAAAAAAAAGTTAATAGATAGATTAAATAGAAAGTAGAAAGGTATGACATTATTTTTTTCGAGCACCCCCTGTTAAAATGTAATGGATCCGCGCCACCTGCGATCATTATTTTTGTTATTTTGTGAGTTTGTTTCTAACTTTTAAATATTCATAAGACATAACTACTTATTACCTATTTCACATTTACCCCAACCATCACGCCAAACCAAAATTATTTTAATTTCACCACCAACAATTATAAATGACTTTACTGTGGTTCAAATACAATCTTTAATAATAAGAATTTATAAGATACACATTTATTTTTTAACTGACTGAATATAAATATTTAATTTATAAATAAAATCATAATATATATTCATTATTCACCATATACCTAAACTAGTTTTAAAATGTTATTAGGTACTGAACATAAAAATAATATGATATAATCTATTATATACGTAAAGCTAGCATAAAACCACATTAATATAATACTTTAATCAAATGCCCGAAATATTTATTCAGACTTTTTGTTCTAAATAGTATAGTCACTACTACAATTATTTATTTTTTAAATTTCTTAGTAGATTTTGAGAAAAACTAGAAAAGTTTGTTGTTCCGTCATAAGTATAGTTCTAGCCAAAATGTTGTTATTTTTGGGCAAACTACTAGTAAAATACCATCACAATGTCAGATCTTAACAATAAATGAGTTAACTTTGATGTCGAATCAAATTTTAAAGGAATTCAAAGAATAACGGTGGCAGGATCAGACTTGTTCACGTGTAACAACTACCGACTAGCTGACCGTTGATTTTCTTCGAGGTACCCGGCATCATACCAATACTATACCATCGACATCCCTTTGATATTCTAAAAATTATAACTTTCATCTATAACCACCAATGCAGTGGCCCAACAACTACCAACAACCCTGACGCTTATGTTTAGAATTATCCTTATATCACCTGCATGACTGGCAGGGGTAGACTTTGACGCCATGTTCGATACTCTAAAGCAGTTCTATATATTGTTGCAAGTGCAACTGAGTTCGATATCGAGAAAAACAACAACGCTTACTGTCCATATAACTTGTGCAGACAATATAACAAGGGCTTTTAATTTTTCGTCGAAAAATCTGTAAAACACTGATGCCTGTATCACCAGTCATTAGAGTTAAGCGGCTTTCAAAAACTTCACAAACACAATAATATGTTATGAAACTGTCGTTTGAGTTTAAGGATTGAAATGTTTTTGTTTTATAAATATTTAAAGTTCCGATAATGTACCGTTTTTCATGAATATTAACAATTGAATATATTTTTATTTCATTTTTCAAATTCAATTAATTCGTATAAACGGCAATATATTATAATATTCAAACAATACAAAAAAGAATTACGTTTTAGAAACAACATCACATTGTTCATTAAGCTTTATACACAATAGATAGATCCATCGACTTAATAATTATTGTTCTCTATAGACAACTGTTTAATAAACTTGTTTAATCATTCGCAATCAATTTGTTTTACAAAACAATGATTTCAAAGAGAAAGACTTAACAATTTATTAACTTTTTATCAGCTTTAACGTTATTGTCAGATATTATTATAAACTATATAGTTATCGATATAATATATTTGAGTAAATAGATATTAAATAATTATTTTACTAGATTTTCATTAATTCTTAAATGTATTTATTTTAGAAGATATGTTTGTACGTTGACATATTATTATACATTAACAAACTATTGTAGAAGAATGTAAAATATATTCTTGGACATTTAAACATATGTTTTTAAAATAAATTTATGTCTGTGTATGTGTGTAAGATAATTTTATCATTTAATAATACAAAATACATACAATAACGTTGGAAATCTAAAAGAATATGAATGATATTGTAAGTTATTATAAAAAGTAAATATTATTGTAACAAAGTAGAAACTTGAAGTTTAATTTTATGTCTTTTAAAATTTCTATGCATTCATATTTATTTTATAAATACTATTACAAAAATTATTTTTAATAATATCAAAAGATTATTATACTTCATTACTTCAACCAATTTACTTTTTATATAGAAAAAATACATAAAATATAACAGCTGAAAACTAATAAAATACACAAATTATAATTTTTTTAAATAATATTGTTCTCTTAAAATGTATTAATTTTGTATTTGTTTTTTAATAAAGAACTAGCCAACTCGATGAGATTAAAATAAAAAAAAATTTATAAAAAGTTGTAATAATATACTATTATAACACTCATGCGTATTACATTTTGTTATTTTTATATCTGGAAAAAATTGAAGCAAAATGAAAATGATTTTTTTTTATAATATCATACTAAATATTATGATTTAATTTTTTAATTTTTTATTTAACTTTACAGATTTATTTTATTTCTATTCGTTTTTAGATTCTGAACGGAGTGATGAATGTATTGATTTTACAATGATGTGTGTTTTTTTTTTTTTTTTTTTTTTTTTTTTTTTTTTTGTTTTTTTTTTTTGTGTCTGTGTACAGCATTACTAGTCGAAATAATGCTTCGATTTCAAACTTTGGGGGTGGTTTCCGATGGCAAAGTGGATATCCTTGGTGCATTATAGAGGTGAAAAGTAAACATTTTCCAACAGTTTTCAAAAAAATCGAGAAAAACAAAAAAAAAATGACAGAAAAACAGGAATTTTTACGCAAAACCAGTTTTCGACAAAATCGAATTTTTTATTTTGCTATAACTCAAAAACTAATTTATGTAAATACTTAAAATTTTCACCAAATGTTTATATTAGCGTTCTCCATACACAGTTAAATTTTCAAAGAATTTTGACTTTTTTTGAGCTATTTATAGACAATTGAAATTTTCAATTTTTTTAAGTATTTTTTTTTAAAATAACGATAAAAATTTTTTGGCCGGCCAGAAAATCTTGAAAATTTAATACAAGGTTTCTTATAAGTTGTTCTTAAAGTTATAAAAAAAAATCCGAAATCGTTAGTCACAATTTTTTTTTATAAGTGCTTAAAGTTCGAATTTATACGAAATATGTCAAAATTGCGAAAATTGGCAAGTAATTTTGTGGTTAAAAAATCGTAAAAATTTTTCCTTTTATAACTAAGATTTGAAAATTTGGTACAAAGTTCTCCATAAAATTTTCTTCAACTATCTGCAAAAAAAACTCTACCGGACTAAAACAAAAAATTTTTATGAGTGATTGAAATTTAAATTTTTACAAAACCGCGTTAAATAACGGTTTAGCCTCAAACGATTTTTGATATTTGTTGTTATTCAAACAGTATAAGTCGTAAATACTTGAAAATTTTACCAGTTATTTAGATTGCCATTTTCTTTACGTGATTTGATTTTCAAAACATTTTGACTTTTTTTGAGCTATTTATAGACAATTGAAATTTTCAATTTTTTTTTATTTTTTTTTTATAAATGTTGATAAAAAAAATTTAGCTGGGACAAATTACTTGAAAATTTAATTGAAGGGTCTACATAACTTGTTCTAACTCTCATTCAAAAATTATAAAAATACATAGGCACAATTTTTTTTTATTAGCATTTGAAGTTCAAATATTGACAAAAATTCGTCAAAATCATGAATATTTTTCACTATTTGGTAGTTAAAAATTTATAAATATTTTTCTATCAAAAGCTAAGAATTGAAATTTTAATACTATGCTGTCCATAAGTTAAGCTTAGAATAATTATAAAAAAGTTTGAGGATTGTTCAATTTAAAAAAATTTACGAGTGTTTAAAGTTTTAATTTTAATTTGAAATCAAAAATACACGACGTGTAAAATCACGTTTTACTAATAAATAATTTTCGATTTTTGTTATTTTTAAAAAATTACTAAACGTAAGATCTTGAAACTTTTACTTAAATGTTTGAATTAGTTTCAAAATAGAATATATGATAATATTTCCTGGACTGACAAATCATCTCCGTTCAGAATCGTTTTTCGTATACAATGATACCTATCATTGCATTCAAATTTAACCTACCATAGTCCGAGGTCCACCCCACCCCCTAATGTACAGCAGAGCGATACTCACTTACCGGTTTTTTTTTTTTTTTTTTAATAATAAGAGTATAGTTTATTATATAAACAAACCGAATCATTATTCAACACTTTTTAAATGTTTGCAATTAAATTAATATGCTTGGAAATTAATAACTAATCACTTTTAAACCATTTATATATATTATATTATTAATTTAAATACACATTACGTTTTTATCTTTATCAATTATTGTAATTTACCTTTTAGCAAAAGTCAAAAAGTTGTTCATAACTATATTATTAAGAATAGATCTTAATTTAAAATCTTAAATATATATATATATATATAGGTATATATATATTATATATATACATAGTACATACATGAATTATACAATTATGTATTTTTTATTATTGTATTCAGTTTTTATTTTTATTTTTAATAGATATTTACAATTTTTTCATAGGAACAATAATCAAATATGATTGTATTAATACGATAAAATTACATTAAATATATTCTAATACAATATACCTACATTCAGATTCATTTATATTATTAACATAATATTATAACTATAGATGCTCTTAGTGGAATGTAAAAATATAGGGTTAAGAAACAAACAAATAAATTAATTTATGGAATACCCTACAAAAAATATTTCATGATTCACGACCACACAATTTAATGTACATCAACGAATCAAAAAAAAAAAAAAAAAACAGTATGCAAACAAAGAAATTATTACAACGGTTCAAAAGAATATCAAACCATTGTTCTTGGTGGTATAATATTGAAAGAACATAACAAATATTATTCAAGTAGGACTTGCACTAAAAATAAATCAACAACTTTATTTTAGAATATTATATTATTATTATTGGATCAATAAATAAAATACTTGATTTATACTATTTTAAATTAAATATATAAATGTATGTGCATATTACATGAATTAAGATAAAAAAAATAAGATTTTATCATAATTTATGGTATACAATCTAACAAAAAATACAATTGAAAATCTGCATTGGCCAAGATATCTTAACAAACGATAAATTAAGTAACTTAGACATTGAGTGTGATCTTAGATAAATATTATACTTACTATGGGTAAGTATATTTACTAAAATAATCGGGTAACCATTTAATAAATTATGTAACTAAAAAAAACCTAGAAAATAAAAGCATAAAATAGATTAAATATTCAACCAGGAAAAGTACGTCTAATAAAATGATATACAAATTAAAGTAACTAAAATAGATAAATAACGACTTAAATAAATTTGAAAAAAAATAACGTAAATCAAAATGATAGTATGAATTAATCAACTATTTCTATGGAAATAAACAATAATTGAAAATTGTCTGTACAATTAACACTTATATGCGCGTTAAATGTTAAGTATTATTCTTTTATTCATATTGGTGAGAGTATGTCACGCGTACGTGATTAAGTTAGAAATTTTTAAAATGTTGAAAAATAAATTTTGCTCATTCAACATACATTAATTAATAAAGCATAATAAATAATAAACAAAATAAACTGTTTCTATATCTATGTTAATCGTGTATCGTTGTGCAATGTATAAATTGTATTAATTATTAGCTTTGTTCGACTTCTAAACAGGAAATAGATTTGATTAATATTTGATCATTATTTTATTAATTATTTTATAAGTAATATGTCAGTATAATCGTCTACCTTGGCGTATTATTCCGTACTTGTATTTTTTGTAGTGTTAAAATATACATACCTACTAATAATTATTAATCATTATCAATATTATCATTGCACTTTAGCAGCGGTGGACAACGAGACATAATAAATACATACCAGCCTTACTACAGTTTCACGAAGAGAAATCAAAATTACGGCAAAATGTTATAGCAATGTGTACTTTAACACTAGGCTATCATACAATCTAAAGTAGAATAAAAACAATGTACCAACGACGACCGAAATTATAATTCTAATTCGCAAAAAATAATGGTAATTACTACAAATTTAACGATGAAATAATATTGTGATGATAAAAGGTATACGACGGACTCGTACAAATTCTGTTAATGGACTGTTTGTCATGTTGAGTTAGATCCATCCCTCTGCCTGTTAAATTTATTTTGGCGAGATGGTGTGGACACGCTTCGCAGATGGCGATCGACTAAGAGGTGGTGGGTATAATGGTGCAATAACAAGTTTTATAACGAATGCTTATATCCGAGAAATAAAAAGACTTTAATGATAATTATAGTATTTTTATACCGAAAATGTCAACAATTTTTACGGATGGTGGAAAAAGTATGTAACAAAATAAATAAAATACCTGTAAATTTATAATTTATTGTTTTCGCCATATATTATAAGTATTAACCCTATACAATGTTAAATAAACACTTCATAGCAATGTGAGAGAAATAAACATTTTATGTTCCTATCTAATAAATTATTTAATATAATTATATTTAATTACTACAGTTTCACTTGTTTCAGTTTGGTTTGATCTTTAAAAATAAATCTCGATGTATGAAAAAAAACGAACCATTTGGTATAAAGATAAGTGACGCCATTGTTTTGTTTTTAGATTTTACGCTATACGTTCAACAGACCAAAGGGGAATTGAAATCTGCGTCTAACCTAAGACTGTATATCGCCGGGGGTGCTTTTAGGGTAATTGGAACCCTGACGGGGGTTCCCGCTGTGAAAAAGACAAAACTCCTTTTGGTACAAAAACAAAACAAAATCTTTCATCATTTTCACACAAAAATAATTTTGCTTCATTTCCATTAGCAATGTCTCATTTTAGTTATTGTAACTATTTTTTTTTCTTTAACGAAACCACTATATGAAAAATATGCATAATAGAAACACAGTGTCTGTTCTTTCTAGATATTTTATAACGTATAATATTATTTAATAATTATTTTTAAACGATTTTTATGTAACAAATTGTAGATGTTTTTATGTATAAATATATATTTAAAATTAAATATTTTTTTCATTATGTTAAAAATTATCGTAATACTTATTTATTATTTTTTTTAAATACTATAAGAAAATGTTGGATAAAGAAATTACGGAACAATATATCGTATACGTTTCCGACGCTTTAAAAATAAAGAATTGCTAGATTATATACCAGTACCTACCTACGACTTTTAATTTGTTTAAATTTATAAATATCCATTATTATTAGAACTTACGTCTGCTGTAATTGTCGTATAAATTCGATTCAATAACATTTTGTAAAAATACACATATTTCTTAGTTGAATTTCATCCGCTTTTAGATGTTTATAAATCAAAATCTTCTTTACAATATAACGGTAATAAGCAAAATAAATTTATTCATTTTTTATTGTAAATTAAATTGGTCTAAATATTATACTCAATTATAAACTATAGTTGATTAGTGTAAATATACATAATTTTTTAGATAGTTAAATGTCATAATTACGTAATATAATATATTTTCAGTATAAATGTCAAATTTAATAATATAATTGCTGATATGTTAGTATCTTACCTTAGTATTCAACTTATTTTAAGCTCTATGACATAAATTATCTAAATAATATTAGATATGTAACTTTATGTGATAGCTTAAATAGTTTTTAAAAACTTCAACAAAGTTATTTCCTTTTTTTCTATAAGTATAGAAAAACCCTGGCATTTTATAATTTTATTTTAAAAAGAAATTATTAATTCCGAACTTTGTTAACATAATATTGATGTGTAGTATAATTAAACAAATTATTTACACTTATTATTTAAATAGTGGTAAGTTAATCATCAGTTTTAATTCAAGGACTGTTTTAAAAATATAGCTGACAATTTTTTGAACTTTAAAGCATGTTTTTTCGAAATATATAAATACAGCTATTAGTTAGTAGATATACATTTCATGCTAGATCCTAATAAATGAGTGAAATTTATTTGAATTTAGTGTTACATAACAATAGTTTATTTCACTTAATTGAGAAATAATATTTATATGAAATTTCAAGTAAGCTGTAGAGTGGTAGATTCAAACTTTGCATTGAACATCACTTTTACGCATAGCATACCGCTACCTTGCCATCATTACGTCTTATTTCAATTTGCATTCTCCTTCGTACTTAGATTAATAATGAATTCTCCATAGGCTCAGTTAGAATTCCCACATGTTTTGTGTCATTCATTTTTGTGTTAGTAATTAATACACATAAACATTATAAATTAAAGTGGAATGTAGTATGCACGAGATTGCGAGTCAGCGAGATATGCATTCAAAATAACTTTATACATTCAAACAAATTTTCAAAGACATTAGAGAACTATTATGATTTATCAAAGTACACAGTAAAATAATTTTATTTTAACTATATGCGTTAGGCTTTTCGAAGTGAATAATTCATATTCTTAAGATATGATTTAATAATTCCGTTTCAATAAATTAAATTATGACTATAAATCTAACATTTTTTTTTTAATATAGAATGTTTATTTTTTTTAATTACTGTGTATGTAAACAACTTGTTTTGTAGCAACAATGATCGGTTTATATACATTTCATATAAAATTCTCTCAAATTATTTAGTTAAAAAAAAAGCATTGTTATTGTCGTATTTGTTTTATTGCACATTGACATCACCCGCCGGAGAATTCGAATATATTATATTATAATATTAACAATATTATAGGTGTTATGTGTCATAGCACATTATATATCTGAACACAAAACCATCGATTATATGATGTTTTTCATTTAAGATATTCATAACATATTAATTAAACGACAAATACTGAATAATAATATCTATAATATGTAAAGCAACTGGCCTCATTAAATTGAATGATACATTTTTAACAAGGACAATCAAACGAAGAGCGGGAAAACCATTCATCGTTGTATCGCTTTTGAATAAATACCAAATTATTGTAGAATAGCGTGTATAGATTTGTGATAATAGAATAAAATAAATCTAAATATTTTAAAAATGTCATTGAGTAAAATATAAAAAATAATAATATACAAAAAAGAAAAAAAAATTTTCAATTTTTCAATACAAAAACCAAAATAATTCTTTTCCCTTTAAATAACTAATTTTTTCGAAGATTCAACTTCGAATTCTTATAAATAAAATCGTATCTGTCTATGTTATGTTTAAATTTTCTGACTATCTAAAAAAAAAAACTACAGGAAACCTTGTGTTACATTTTTAATCTTCTTGTCCTAGTAAATTTTTTATCGATAGGTATATATCAAAAAATAAATAAATAAAGGAAATCAAAATAAATATCAAATATTTATGAATAACTTAAAAATAGTAAAAATATTCTGAAAATTTCATAAATGATTATATAAAAAAATTTGTGAAGATAACTACAATTATAAGTTTTTTCAAAATAAGGAATATTGTTTTTGTTTTAACCGATTATTTTGAAAGTAGAAAAAAGAAAATGTTTTATATTAATCTCCCAAAAATACCAATAACTAGATTGTCTAGATTCACTTTTCTACAAAAAAAAAAAAAAATTGAAGTTGAAAATCACAGAATTGTTTTTTACTATAAACCATACACAATAAAAATAATTATATTGTTGCTCGGATTAGAATCTAAAAACACGATTGAGTCAAAAATAGTCTAAATATAAAGAAATAAGTAATGAAATATTATGATGTATTTTAAGAGCGGGAATAAATCACTTATGCATAAAGTACATACAAATAGTTAATATAAATTCAACGAAACGATCCATCAGACTAATTTAAAAATATGCACCAGAGAATTGAGATCACAAAAAAGGTAAAATATTCACTAGTAAATTGTGTGTTTAAAATGAACAATCTACATTTTAACTCGTTATTATAATTCATGATGGCCATTGAACCATACTTATACAGTGTCGCGTTGACAGTTATCCATTATAATAAATTTATGCGTATAAAAAATTTAAATTATAGATGATCGAGTAATTGGTCTGAGAAAATTTTTTTTTTTTGTTTTACTTTTACAAAATCTAATATAATATATTATTATTTATTGTTTAAAATAAACTACATTTAAATAATAGCTATGTATACCATATATTACATTTTTACTTTTTATTTTATTATAATGCAATAGTACTGTAATTACTACTTTAATAAATGTTGTATAGTAGAAACTATATAAAAATTGTATAAAATCCTTCTGAATTTTCATTAGTAAATTAAGAACTATATATTTATTATTTATTTATTTTAGTACCGTTAAGTGGTGCTGTTTAAATAATATAATAAAATTCATAGAAAATAATTAATAATAAAAATTGTTTCAAAAAGAAATAATAGTATAATATCTATTTTGAATTTTATGAGTTATTTGAAGAGTTACCTTTATATAGTAAAATGTATAACTATAGATTCGTTAAATTTAATATTTATTTTTGCTATGTCACATACTTATTATTCGTTGTTATTCAACACTTAACCATGCAATCCTTAGTTTAAGTTTTAATATGATTTTAAGAATTTTTTGTTTGGTCCACGACTAATCGCTTTCACGTTCACCAAATATCTTATACTTACATTTATTGGAGTGTGGAAAAAATCAAAACGGAGAAATATTAACACACATTCAGTATAAACAACATTTTGTTCTAATAAGTTGCTGAACATAATAAAAATAAGTTGTAATTTTATATTTTAAAATTATAGTTATTAGTATATTTTATAAAAATAAACAAGTTTCTATTTATATAGTGTCTTAACTAAACTTTAAAAATACATTTGGCAAACGAACTCTATTCTGCATACCCCAGAAATAGTACAAAGTAATTCCTAAGCTAATTGAATTCACTTTCAAAGGTATACCAGAAAATTAAATCCCTCACCCATGTGTTCAAATGATTATTGCCTGAAGACAATACTGCGCTCAAAGGAGCTTATGTTCTTTATTAATAGGATTTGTCAGTATAAGCTACATAATAATTATCCATTGTACATTAAAGTTAATATAGAAGTCAATCGTTTTAATTTATCTGATTTCAATATAAAAAAATTACTAGATTTGTACATATAAATTTAATTACACAATTATACCATAACTATGTTTAAAGACCTAAATTTACTGAAGTAATAATACATATTTTGATAGATATATAGTAATATTTAATTTATTTGTCTATAATTTTACATAATCCATTGCTTTACAAATCTGCTAAAACAGATCTTGCTGATTATTCCTTTCAAACAAGTACATATCGTTGACAAATATTACACTAAAATAATACTTAACCTAACCTAACTAGTATATTAAATAAATTGTTGTACAACAAATACTGATAAAATATCCACAAAATTACTACTCGACCTTTTTTTTGATAATGATAGCAAGTAATAATTAAGATGAATTTACTACAAAATAGATAATTGGACAAAATATTATTATATAAAAAAAAGACCAACATCGTATAACAGAGATTTAAAAGAAATAGAAATAAAATATTCTATTTCAAAAAACCAATATTACCAATATCATTAATTCAGGTATATGTCTAATAAATTAATGATTATTGTTAAGATATAATATTAAAACAAATTAAATAATTAAAAATGATAAATGTATTCCTAAATAAATGTTTTCTTATAATATATAATTTTTAGTTAAAACTAATTCAAATATTTTGTATATAGTTCTGCCATAACAGTTATAATGAACAGAGAACTATGACGTGGAATATTATATAAATATCATTTTTTTTTTCATACTCAGCCTGGATAAAAAAAATTATAGTATTAATTACAAAGTACCTTTGATCTTTATTCACAGGAAGTTTTAAAACTTAACAGAACAATTTTTAGCCAATGATGAAATTGATAAAAATCAACTAATAGAAAATTATTTGCGCATCAGTGATCTTTTTCACTTCAATTCACTTTTTTTATGAAAAAGTTTACTAATACAAGACCACAAAATATTTGCCGAATAAAAAAATATAGTTAAGTTTATGAGTTTATTTTGTTTTAATTTTTTGTTATGCACACAAAATAACCATTTTAAAATCTTTATGTAGAGATTAATTAATATTTAGTTCTTATGATTTTTTACTATATTCTTCATAATTTTCGTAAACCCGAGTAAAATAGTAAATGTATAATATTTAAAATTAAATTAAAAAATATCAACACCAATTACTTATGTTTAAGAGAGTCGTCATTAATATTGCAAGGAAACTACGTAACATATTATAATATAATAATCATAATACATAGCTTAAACGTCATTATTAATGTGTTATAGTTTTAACAATTTTATTCAAAATACCTTTTATATTTAAACAAAATATTATCAATTTCATATAATACGTCATAATAGTACACTACCAAATTACTTAAAAAAAAAAAAAAACAAAACTAACGAATATCATTAACACAATTTACATTATTTAGAAAACGTCAGTCCAGACTACAAACATCTGTCGATTAACATTTCGTCTGTTAGAACTTGAAACAAAATATATCGTTTTAAATGACGCACTATAAAAATAATTCCAACTGTTAAGAGATACAACGAAACATTGCTTTCATCCTTAATGTATTGTACACTCCTCATAAACCATAATAATATTGTTATGGTGTTTACCCACAGTTATGTAGTGAAATTGCCTATTCATATCGCCGGTAAACAAATAATAACAATATAATCATAATAATATTATGTAAATATCATAATATTATCATTTTTTTATAAAACACCACTAATTTTATTCACGTATCTATATTATTATTACCCCCCCTTTTTTGGTTATTCTTATTTATTTAAATAAGCAGGTAAGTGAGTATCGCTTTGCTGTACATTAGGGGGTGGGGTGGACTTCAGACTAGAGTAGGTTAAATTTGAATGCAATGATAGGTATCATTGTATACGAAAAATGATTCTGAACGGAGATGATTTGTCAGTATAGGATATATTATACTTAAATATTGTCATATATTCTATTTTGAAACAAATTCAAACATTTAAGTAAAAGCTTCAAGATCTTACGTTTAGTAATTTTTTAAAAATAACAAAAATCGAAAATTATTTATTAATAAAACGTTATTTTACACGTGTATTTTTGATTTCAAATTAAAACTAAAACTTTAAACACTCGTAAAATTTTTTAAATTGAATAATCCTCAAACTTTTTTATAATTATTCTATGTTTAACTTATGGACAGCATAGTATTACATTTTCAATTCTTAGCTTTTGATAATAAAATATTTATACATTTTTAACTAGCAAATAGTGAAAAATATTCATGATTTTGACGAACTTTTGTCAATATTTGAACTTCAAATGCTAACAAAAAAAAATTGTGCCTATGTATTTTTATAATTTTTGAATGAGAAGTAGAACAAGTTATGTGGAACCTTCAATTAAATCAACATTTATAAAAAAAAAATAAAAAAAAATTGAAAATTTCGATTGTCTAAAAATAGCTCAAAAAAAGTCAAATTATTTTGAAAATCAAATAACGTAAAGAAAATGGCGATCTAAATAACTGGTGAAATTTTCAAGTATTTACGACTTATACTATTTGAATAACAACAAATATAAAAAATCGTTTGAGGCTTAACCGTTATTTAACGTGGTTTTGTAAAAATTTAAATTTCAAACACTCATAAAAATTTTTTGTTTAAATCCAGTAGAGTTTTTCTTTACAGATATTTGAAGAAAAATTTATGGATAACCTTGTACCAAATTTGCAAAGCTTAGTTTATAAAAGAAAACATTTTTACGATTTTTCAACCACAAAATTACTTAATTTTCGCAATTTTGACATATTTCGTATAAATTCGAACTTTAAGCACTTATAAAAAAAAATTGTGACTAATTGAAATTTTTAATTTTTTTTAGTATTTTTTTTTAAAATAACGATAAAAATTTTTTGGCGGACCAGAAAATCTTGAAAATTTAATGCAAGGTTTCTTATAAGTTGTTCTTAAAGTGATAAAAAAAAATCCGAAATCGTTAGTCACAATTTTTTTTATAAGTGCTTAAACTTCGAATTTATACGAAATATGTCAAAATTGTGAAAATTTGCAAGTAATTTTGTGGTTGAAAAATCGTAAAATTTTTTTATTTTATAACTAAGTTTTGAAAATTTAGTACAAGGTTCTCCATAAATTTTTCTTCAATTATCTGTAAAAAAAACTCGACCGGATTCAGACAAAAATTTTTTATGAGTGTTTGAAATTTAAATTTTTACAAAACCGCGTTAAATAACGGTTTAGCCTCAAACGATTTTTAATATTTGTTGTAATTCAAACTGTATAAGTCGTAAATACTTGAAAATTTTACTAGTTATTTATATTGGCATTTTCTTTACGTGTTTGGATTTTCAAAATATTTTGACTTTTTTTGAGCTATTTATAGACAATTGAAATTTTCAATTTTTTTTTTTTTTTTATAAATGTTGATAAAAAAAAATTTAGCTGGGACAAATTACTTGAAAATTTAATTGAAGGGTCCACATAACTTTTTCTAACTCTCATTCAAAAATTATAAAAATACATAGGCACAATTTTTTTTTATTAGCATTTGAAGTTCAAATATTGACAAAAATTCGTCAAAATCATGAATATTTTCACTATTTGGTAGTTAAAAATTTATAAATATTTTTCTATCAAAAGCTAAGAATTGAAAATTTAATACTATGCTGTCCATAAGTTAAGCTTAGAATAATTATAAAAAAGTTTGAAGATTATTCAATTAAAAAAATTTTACGAGTGTTTAAAGTTTTAATTTTAATTTGAAATCAAAAATACACGTGTAAAATAACGTTTTACTAATAAATAATTTTCGATTTTTTTATAATACATCCTAGACTGACAAATCATCTCTGTTCAGAATCGTTTTTCGTATACAATGATACCTATCATTGCATTCAAATTTAACCTACCTTAGTCCGAGGTCCATCCCACCCCCTAATGTACAGCAGAGCGATACTCACTTACCCGCTTTTTTTAGTTTTTACTTTTGACCTCCCAAGGTACCAACAAGATTCAATTTACTTTTCAAAGAGGGGCTGAAGTCAAAAATCGAAGCATTTTTACTGCTCCAAATGTTGTCGTCAGACACAAAACTAAAAAAATATAAAAAAAAAAAACACACATCATTGTAAAATCAATACATTCATCACTCCGTTCAGAATCTAAAAATGTTTAAAGTAAAAATTTTATTTTTTGTAAGATATTGAATATTTTAACAAATCATAGTAAGTTTATCCATTCTACTTTATGTATTAGATACTAATAACCATAGTATAAATTTTATTTTTGAAATTGAAGTCTGAGTAGACTTAGAATTTAAATATTTAATGTTGATAAATAACACGGCTTTATGGTTACATTATTTTTAAATAAGATATGTAACTATAATATAAACGTAACATATTATACGGTACGGTGTTAGGCGAGCAAGTTTCTTTACATAAATTTAAAGATTCTACTTATATAATATAATTTATTCATAAAGAATCCATATGATTTAAAAGTTATGTCCAAATAACCTAATATCTTCTTTTCTATTCTCAGCCTTACATTGGAGGACTATTTCCGTTTCCAACACACTCTTTCACTTATTTTTATGCAACGTTGTTTACACATCTAGTAACAGATCGATGTTCTTCAAATTTCTTTCAAAAATGGCTTATTTTTGGTGATTTTTCTTAATAAGTGAGCCCACTGCTCACCAAACGTGTCCCGTCCACTAAAGTCTTTTTCTAACTAAGAAATTACATAAATTCGGCTTAATATTCAGTTGGGTGTAGGTTTCCATATTTTGTTATTCTTTGGAAACTACTTAAGTCGTTATTGTACACAGGTCCATATATTTTCATCGGTATTTTTCTGTACTGTAGACTTTTTTCATCTAGACCACGTTTTGCATACGTACGTCACTATAGGACTGATTTACATTGTACATAAAGTATAAGCTCTCTTTTGTGTGTTTTAAGTCATGGCAGTAAATGGGATGAAAATATTTTTTCTACTGTAGAGTTACATCTATTCGCCGATTTTAGTCTCATCCTAATCTCATTATTCATATTTTGTTTCATATATTTTATGTCTTAATACGTATTATAATAAACATAATGTTGATTAGAAAGTACAATATCTTTACGTGCACAAGTGTGCTTACAATAATAAATTACTAAATATAATTGTATTAAATACGTGTACAAGAATGTATCAGTCCCACTTAAGTACAATGTATATAATTAGAGAAAATAGAATATGATTCAAGAAAATAATGGTGATAAATACAGATGACAATAGTGAACTTATGAATTGTATGTGGGGAACGTGACAGAATGACCATAAACAAAACATAATGTACTGGTTAAATACAAAAATAGATCAGTCAGAGAGGATATGGTTAAAGATGGCGAAAAAAATAACGCTACTAAGCCAGAATAAACTCTGAAATAATATTTCTACGTCCTGTAAATAAGAATTCATTAGTTTTGTTCAACTTTCATTCATCGTTTACACTTATTTCTCATATTTGTTTTTCGATCGTGCCACAATACCTTAACAATGGATGTTTGCGCTGTAATCTTTGTTGCATGTTATCATTTGCACGTTAGCGTAACAATCTGTATCGTTCTCGGTGACGTGTTCTGATACGGCGCTACTTATCAGAGACTAGCCGCCGGTTACTGATTACGGCTGTTACGTTTTCCATATCATAAATCTCATTATCATTCTCATCAGTTTTCGGTTATGTTCAAATGTTTTTTCTCATTTTAAAGTCTAAAGTTCTTTTCCTCAGTGTCATCGAAAGTCATTATTATATCAAGTTTTCTCCGGTTGCATAGGTGGCACTGAGGCATTGTTTCATACTTCATCTCATTCAAAAAGTTAAGGCACTGTGCCTCCACCATTTTTTGTTCCTTTTCACTTTTGCATTGTGCTGTCAAGCCAACAACACGTTTATATAATATTATATCAAATTATCGCATCTCATTCTTGTTCTCAAAATCAAATTAACATTTTTCTGTCCTCTCAATTTGTTTTTTTACCTGTCGCGCCAAGCTGTTCCTGTATTATTCATTGTATCTGCCCTGTGAGTATCAATTTCTGTCCTCTTCCAAATTATTAACATTACTTCCCATTTTAGGTTGCTAATTTATTGTGTCATCCAGGACCACGTTTTTCATATTTGTGTTGCTGTTGTATTTTTGTGAGTTGTTCATCTGAGCTGGTGGCCCGTTGGTCGTACGTCTTCGGGATTGTGACACACTTTATTTTATATCATTGTATTTTTTATTGTGCAAGTGTGTGCCTCCCGAGACGGTAGCGTTCCGGTTTAAAGCCACCAACGGACACCAGTCTCTACAGGTAATCGGCTGACGAGCCCTATTATTAAATATTTAACATTTATTATTATTATAATTATTACATTTATAAGTGTCTCTTATACTATTATTTTGCTAAACAGGCACTCCATTAATACCATTTATATATACATTTTATTATCTTATTATACTTATTTTCTAGAGACAATTGTTATATTATATCACAATAAATTAAAGCACTGTTATCTAATCCTAAATATCATACATAACTCAATTATACAGTCCGCTACAACCACATTCCTAACATATTAATATCCTCGCTTAAGGCACTGCGGCCTATTGTTGTGCAGCAGCTTATAGGCGCAAACATTGGTCCATGTCGAACCGGATAGAATTATACATTATTAGTGATTATTCTCATTACACCATTATACCATATTATTGAACTATAATTAATATTTTTGCATTATTTCAATTACACCATATCTTTGAACTATAATTAATATTTTTGCATTATTTCAATTATACCATATTATTGAACTATAATTAATATTTTTGCATTATTTCAATTATACCATATTATTGAACTATAATTAATATTTTTGCATTATTTCAATTATACCATATTATTGAACTATAATTAATATTGTTGCATTATATCAATTATCCTATATTACTGAACTATAGTTAACATCTTCACATTGCTTCAACCATACTATATTACTTGATTATACTTAACATTTTTGCATTACTTCAATTATTTTGTATTACTGAACTATAGTTAACATCGTCACATTACTTCAACCATACTATATTACTTGATTATACTTAATATTTTTGCATTACTTCAATTATTTTGTATTACTGAACTATAGTTAACATCGTCACATTACTTCAACCATACTATATTACTTGATTATACTTAACATTTTTGCATTACTTCAATTATTTTATTTTATCTAAGAATAGCTTATATCTTGTTCTATTTCAATTGTTTTATCGCAGCTCTATTTAATATTACTTTACTTTTGTAATTGTATCCTCTTGTATTCACCTGCCATCGTTGGAATCATCAATCAACATGGAATTCAATCCTGATAATGAACCTATGATCCCATTTGAGTTGAAGAGGTTGATTTGCAAAAGAAATGCTGAAATGAGATCAATAGGAATAGTCAAGAAATATGTAGAAAGGTTTTCCTCAGTAATTCATTCGTGCAATCAGTTACGCGTCCGATTAACAAAGTTAAACGAACACATGACATTATTTGAAGAGCATCAGGCCGAAATTGAAATACATGATTGTGTCACTGAAGACATGTTAGTATGTCGAGAGACTGTAGAAGAGGATTACTGCACAGTTAAGGCAAAAATTCTGGACTTACTGGAGAAACATGGTCCACCAGCAACTGAAAATCCAGATACAAAAGGCAACACAATTATTCGCGAGTCTATGAGATTGCCCCCTATCCCTGCCCCTTCCTTTGACGGAACCCTTCAAAACTGGTCATCATTTATCGATACATTTAATGCAACATTTCATAACAACCCTAGTTTATCTAATGTCCAGCGATTACAGTATTTAAAAGCAAGTCTCCATGGTTCTGCATCAGAGGTCATACAAGCCATTCCAACCACTGGAGAAAATTATCGTATGGCTTATGACAGCCTGGTTGACCAATACGAGAACAAAAGCCTAATTATACAATCGCACATTCGTTCTCTATTTCAAACCTCTCAAGTTCAGCAACCATCGGCTGTCCAATTGCGTAAACTTCATCACCATATTGTCTCTCACTACCGATCACTTAAGGCATTGCAACAGCCTGTAGATCAATGGGATGCGTGGCTAGTAACACTAGTATGCTGTAAATTGGATCCTATTACAGTCGGTGAATGGCAATTAAGTTTAAAATCCAAAGAACTTCCCAAATTTACAGAGATTGAAAACTTCTTAGCAAGTCGGGTGTCTGCCTATGAAGTTGGTGAAATTGATAAAAATTCAGGCAATGCTCACAACTCGAAATCCAATGCAAATTCATTCAAACCAATACCTAAAAGAGCCTTACTTGCTAATCAAAACAGTTACACTAAACCATATCAAATGCCCAAATGCCCGTTATGTTCTGGCTCCCATAGGCTATATCACTGTGAAGAGTTTTTAAACAAGGCAGTTTCTGAACGCAGAAATGCAGTGAGCAACCTAATGCTGTGCTTCAACTGCCTTTTAACTGGCCACTCAGCAAAACAATGCAGACTGGGCTGCTGCAAAAAATGTGGAAGGAAACATAGTACAACACTACATGAGGATATAAGTGGTTCCATTGACAATCCTGAGCCGAGCACCAGCAAAGTCATGTATGCTCAACAAAGCTCAGTCACCTCTGACTCTAGTGTTCCTACCTATGCAATGTTGTCCACGTCCATTGTTTACATCAATGATGCTAGCGGTGAAAGACAGTCTTGTAGAGCTGTCCTCGACAACGGTGCTCAATTAAATTTTATCACACAAGCATGCGCCAAACGGTTGCAACTGAAGAGTTCAGGCAATTCGATCACCATTGCCGGTATTGGTGCCAATCGCATGCATGCAAAACGTTTATCTTCAGCTACCTTGTCATCGCAATTTAATCAATACTCCACACCGATAATATTTCACGCTCTACCAGTCATCTCAGGCAAACTGCCATCTCATCAAATTGATACTAATAATATCACTATACCTAGCAATATACAATCGCAGTTAGCAGATCCTCAATTCCACAAACCTGGTGAAATTGATTGTCTTATCGGTGCTGAAATTTTCTACGAAGTATTTAACGGAGATCGAGTAGCCATATCTAATTCATTGACTGCACGAAGCACCAGACTTGGCTGGGTCATAACTGGCAAAATACATGACTCGATGTCTCCGCCCATGTCAGCTGTTGTAACGCCAGCGATTTGCGATAAATCAGCATTAGCATTGTGTGCAGCCAATATTTCATCTCGTCAACATGAAGAATGTATTGCTGAAGAACACTTCAGCTCAACGTCTGAGCGTGACGAAACTGGACGTTTCATCGTTCGTTTACCGCTGAAAGCGCATCCAGAAACGCTAGGCGATTCCCGAAGCATGGCAATGAAACGCTTTTTTAATGTAGAGCGCCGTCTTGCAAACGACCCTGTATTAGCTGCAGCATACAAGGCATTCATGAAAGAATACATTGAGTTAGGACATATGCGTATTGCCCCTGCTGCAGGTAGCACACCTACATTCTATTTGCCTCATCACGCTGTCGTCAAGACCGAAAGCATAACTACCAAAGTCAGGGTAGTCTTTGATGGCTCTGCCCCTGCCAAATCGGGATTATCATTGAATGATATTCTGTGTAGAGGGCCAAAGGTACAAGCAGACATATTTGAAATATTATTGCGTTTTCGCACCCACGCCATAGTCCTCACAGCAGATGTCACTAAAATGTACCGCCAAGTTCTAGTACATCCCAGTGATCAAGACTTACAGCGCATATGTTATCGTGCTAACGCAGACGAACCGCTAAGAGATTATCAATTATGTACAGTTACCTACGGCACAAAATCTGCTTCATTCCTGGCTACACGATGCTTACTCCAACTGGCCAATGAAGCCAGCGATTTAACTATCAAGCGAACACTATCTGAGGACTTCTATGTAGACGACTTAATCAGTGGTGCCAGTACTGACGATGAATGCTATTTTTTATACAAAGAAGTTGGTTCTCTCTTACAGTCCGCTGGTTTCCCGCTACGTAAGTGGTGCTCTAACTCCGCCTCTCTCATGGCAAGAATTCCAACTGCTTTAAGCGATCCCACATATCGATTAACACTGACTGACGAAGACACTGTTAGTGCGTTAGGGCTAACATGGCAGCCGAGTTCCGATACCTTTCATTTCACACTCAGCAATAGTGAAGACTCATCGCATACAACCAAACGTGGCTTACTGTCCCAAATCAATCGCATATATGATCCCATTGGCCTACTAACACCAGCATTGATTAAAGGGAAAATATTCTTGCAACAGCTCTGGTCTTTGAAACTTGGCTGGGATTCCATCATATCAACAGATTTACAATCACGCTGGGCCAAATTTCACTCCAGTCTCAAAGTATTGAATAAACTATCAATTCCTCGTTTGGCTGTACATGGACTTCGTTCAAAGGTCACCCTTCACGGATTTTCTGATGCTTCCCAAGAGGCTTATGGTGCATGCATTTACCTACGATCAGCCGTATCTGCATCAACGTCAGCAGTTCATTTACTTGCCTCAAAATCACGAGTCGCTCCAATGCATCCTACGACCATACCGCGCTTAGAACTTTGTGGCGCTCTGCTACTAGCTGAACTAGCAGAAAATGCTAAGGTGGAAATGGCTCGAGTTGGCATCAATATCAAACAGGCAGACATTTTTCTCTGGACGGATTCCACCATTGTTCTTGGTTGGATCACCGGATCACTCCAGCTCAAAACATTTGTAGCCAACAGAATTGCACAAATTCACGATTTATCGAAACCTGAACAGTGGAGACATGTTCCCACTTCCGACAACCCAGCCGATCTTATCTCTCGAGGAGTTACCCCTGAAACATTACTCGTCCCCAACTCTAAATGGTGGCAAGGGCCACAATGGCTTCAGGCCGAAAAAGATCAATGGCCTCAGCTTCCCCGATTAAATGAAGAACTGCCAGAAATTAGACCGTTAAAATTAGCACTAGTGCATAACGTCCATGTTTATGAATTGTTAGAACGGTACTCTTCGTGGAGAAGGCTCACTCGCATTACAGCCTGGGTGTTTCGCTTCAAGCACAACACTGCAG
Organism: Schizaphis graminum; assembly: GCA_020882235.1. NCBI lineage: Eukaryota > Metazoa > Arthropoda > Insecta > Hemiptera > Aphididae > Schizaphis > Schizaphis graminum. The sequence goes on from CM037032.1 coordinate 67,504,619, forward strand.
TTCGCTGGCAGCAGTTTGCAGAAAAAACGAAGTGCATCACTGTCCTGGAAGTACGTAACGCTGAACAGTTTTGGATTCGTTGTGCACAAGAAGCAGTGTTTCCTAAAGATATTCAAGATCTGAAGCTTGGCCAGAAAGTATCAGCCAAAAGTCGCTTGAAGTTGCTAAACCCAGTTATGTGTTCTGATGGCCTTATCCGTGTACACGGCAGATTAACCAACTCAAGCCTACCAGATCACCAAAAATTTCCAATTATTTTACCGGCCAATCACAAAGTGTCCACAATGATCTTCTTATCAGAACACTTACGATTATTACACGCTGGCCCTCAAGCCTTGCTGGCAAGCATACATTTGCGATTCTGGCCGCTGAGAGGTAGAAGCCTAGCCAGACTCACCGTGCATAGATGCGTCACATGTTTCAAGTTTCGGCCGAAGTTTCTTGACCAAATCATGGCACCGCTTCCTAAGGAACGTACGATAATTCAGCATCCATTCACCTGCACTGGTGTGGACTTTTGCGGTCCAATAAATGTTCGTAGCGGCATCCGACGTGTGACTCCTCTAAAATCATACATCGCCGTATTTGTCTGTTTTTCCACGCGTGCTATTCACTTGGAACTGGTTTACGGACTCACAACTGATGCCTTCTTAGCGGCATTAAAACGATTCATAGCACGCAGAGGTCATTGCTCTCAAATTTTCAGCGATAACGGAACTAATTTTGTTGGTGCCAATAAAGAAATACAGTCCTACCTAAAGTCACTGCAAAGTCACACAGGAACACAGGACAACATTACGACTCTTGGCATACAATGGCACTTCATTCCGCCATCATCACCTCACTTTGGTGGTTTATGGGAATCAGCGGTTAAGTCTACCAAAACCCAATTAACTAAAATCACAAATGGCGCTCTATTAACATTTGAGGAGCTCAGTACGTTTTTATGTCAGGTAGAGGCCGTTCTAAATTCTCGCCCTATGGTTGCTCTTAGTGACGATCCATCAGACTACAATGCCTTAACTCCGGCACACTTTTTAATTGGCGCCCCCTTAACACAAATTCCAGAACCCATGGTCACTGATGTTCCGCAAAATCGGCTCAAGCGTTGGGAACTTGTTAGGCGTCAGTCGCAAGAGTTTTGGAGGCGATGGTCTCAAGAATATCTTCCTCAGCTCCAAAAACGTGGTAAATGGCTCACCCCCCAAAGATCCTTAAAAATCGGTGATATGGCTATCCTAAAAGACGACAACCTTCTTCCTCTCAATTGGAAACTCATTCGGGTCACAGGAATTCATAAGGGCGCCGATGGTCACGTTCGTGTTGTCACGGTTCGAACAGCAAGTGGCGCCGAATACCGCCGACCTATTGTTAAGCTGGCTCTTATTCCCACCGCCATCGAAGAAGCTGAAGCAACTGAGCTCACTTCTTCCAAGTAGTCTTCGCATCATTATTATCGCCAAATATACCTTGTAAATCCTCAGTACCTTTTTAGTTTAGTACACATATTTTATATCACTATATCAATTTCACTTAATAATCATGTATAAATTTATATCAAATTGTAAGAGCCAAACTCTTCCAAGGGGGGAGTATGTTTGCGCTGTAATCTTTGTTGCATGTTATCATTTGCACGTTAGCGTAACAATCTGTATCGTTCTCGGTGACGTGTTCTGATACGGCGCTACTTATCAGAGACTAGCCGCCGGTTACTGATTACGGCTGTTACGTTTTCCATATCATAAATCTCATTATCATTCTCATCAGTTTTCGGTTATGTTCAAATGTTTTTTCTCATTTTAAAGTCTAAAGTTCTTTTCCTCAGTGTCATCGAAAGTCATTATTATATCAAGTTTTCTCCGGTTGCATAGGTGGCACTGAGGCATTGTTTCATACTTCATCTCATTCAAAAAGTTAAGGCACTGTGCCTCCACCATTTTTTGTTCCTTTTCACTTTTGCATTGTGCTGTCAAGCCAACAACACGTTTATATAATATTATATCAAATTATCGCATCTCATTCTTGTTCTCAAAATCAAATTAACATTTTTCTGTCCTCTCAATTTGTTTTTTTACCTGTCGCGCCAAGCTGTTCCTGTATTATTCATTGTATCTGCCCTGTGAGTATCAATTTCTGTCCTCTTCCAAATTATTAACATTACTTCCCATTTTAGGTTGCTAATTTATTGTGTCATCCAGGACCACGTTTTTCATATTTGTGTTGCTGTTGTATTTTTGTGAGTTGTTCATCTGAGCTGGTGGCCCGTTGGTCGTACGTCTTCGGGATTGTGACACACTTTATTTTATATCATTGTATTTTTTATTGTGCAAGTGTGTGCCTCCCGAGACGGTAGCGTTCCGGTTTAAAGCCACCAACGGACACCAGTCTCTACAGGTAATCGGCTGACGAGCCCTATTATTAAATATTTAACATTTATTATTATTATAATTATTACATTTATAAGTGTCTCTTATACTATTATTTTGCTAAACAGGCACTCCATTAATACCATTTATATATACATTTTATTATCTTATTATACTTATTTTCTAGAGACAATTGTTATATTATATCACAATAAATTAAAGCACTGTTATCTAATCCTAAATATCATACATAACTCAATTATACAGTCCGCTACAACCACATTCCTAACATATTAATATCCTCGCTTAAGGCACTGCGGCCTATTGTTGTGCAGCAGCTTATAGGCGCAAACAATGGATAACCGTAAAAAGTGTTCCTATAGAAAGAATAAAATTGAAAATTTGTAATTCATATTAAGGTCTACACAATTTTTAGTTTATACAGAAAATACTAGTCTTTATATGATGCCATAAAGGAAAGAGACATTCTCAAAAAGCAACATATCCTTTTTATGCACGATGACGGTTACAAAAATATTTTATTGTACATAAGTGTGCGTGTAATAAAATAAGGAAACGCGAATAAAACGAAAAACTGTTTATCGTCACTTGTTCCATCTTTTACCTATATGTGTTATGTTTTTTTTTATTTACATTGAAAAGAATAACACTCTGAATGTGCGTAAAAACATCAAAGATAGAGTAATAAATGAAAAATATTATTCTACACAAAATCGAAAAGTATTAAATAAAAATGAGTTTTACTGTTATTTTCAAGATAAATAAAACTTTAATGAGAATTAAACGATTTACTAAGTATTGGGCACAATACTATGATGGCAATAAAATGTTAAAACTATTATATTATGTACATTTTATTAAATTAAATAAATATACACGGATATACACTATATACGTATAAATGGAACAATAAAAAAAAAACAGTCTCATATATTATAATATATTAAATAATTATTATATACTCTATATATATTTATACTAAGTATATTCGTATTGTGTAATGGTCAACATTTTACCATAAAAATGATTTTATTTAGTATTTATATCTTAACTATATAATTAAAATGAACATTAATAATTTATATTCTTTTTTCTTGAATTTAAATTTAAAATAATCAATAAATATTTAATTTTTTTTATATTGTTATAATTAAAAAATATTTAATGATTTTAAACTTTTAATCTATAATATTATAATATTTTATAAACATAATACATTTCCAAACGCAAAGTTAACTTATCTACAGAAATGGATTCAACTTATTGTGTTCCTAATATTACTTATAATATTAAAATAAATTACTTAATAATAACAACAATAATGTACTTAATAATAAAGGCTATCAAGCCGTTTTCACTCAGAATCGTATTTCGTATGCTCAATGATTTATCATTGAATTCAAATTCAATGCATACAATATACATTATAGAGTTCTATAAGCAACATTTTACAACAAATATATTTTATTGTTAGGGATGGTTTAACGAAGTTTCACAAGTCCCACATAGATACCGTTAGCAGAACCCTTAAAGAATTAAGAAAATCATAGAACACGATTTTCGATAGTGTAACATTTGTTTTTACCGCTAATTTCAGGTAAAAACGTTACCAGTGATGCCTAAAAATACATCTGTTACTATAATAAAAGTCAGCATGATGAATACGAGTTCATATTACGAAATCAAAACGCAGAAGAATTTCCACTTGCTTAATTAAAATTAGCGAAAGAATTATATCTAAAAATTGTTATGTTAATATTTAAGATAGTTTAAGAACTTGCAGTATCTGAACTTTCGATTATTTTGTATATGATGTTTATCTACATATTTATCATCTAATAGAAAAAAGTACTGATTTTATATAAAAACGCACTATAACAAATACAAAAATAAAACCACGGAAAAAATCATTTAAAGTGGTTTCAGAAAAAATTACCATAAAATATAAGACATGTAAAGTCAGTAGTGAATATAGATGAAGTCCTATTTATTTTCTAAATTCACTTTATCCTTCAGAGTTCAGAACAGCCGCGACATGAACTAATATTAAAAATTGGCGCTCCAATAATGCTATTTAGAAAAAAACCACTGAGGATTTGTAACGTTACAAGATAACTAAGTAAAAAAAAAATCAAAGATATCAAAAGTGAATTATTTTGTTTGTTACTTTTACGAAATGTTTATCATTCCATCAAATGATATCCAACGCCGACAATTATGATTTATTTTACATGATATTATATAAATAATTATTAAACTGTTTTTTAAAATTTTTTTACTAACAGACATTATACAAAATTCAAGTGTTGAGATACTTTAAGATTATCAGGTTTAAACTATTAAATATAATAACATTTTCAACTTCATTATAAACCAGAATACTAAAATGACATTTGATATACAGTATCAATATTTTTTTTCTTATAATTTATAAAATAAAATAAAATAGAATACAAATATAATAATTTAATTTATATATTCCAACTACAGTCTACGAGGCTACTTTGAAAGTAATATTTTTATTTGGAGCTACTTATAATTTTCATATGCTATTATTATATTATATTGTTATAAGTAACCATATGCACCCATATATATTATATATATATATAAATATTTTTTTTTAATTTATAGCGAATAATATTTTTAATATTCATTTAGTTACTATATTATGTATAATTTTTCAATTATTTTAATTTTGTTTTAAAAGGTTCAAATTATAAGTTCTTATAAAATAAGAATAATTTCTACCTCGCTTTATGCATGAATTCGTGGACGTTGTTTTCTTTGATGAACAAATTACAGTTTAAACGAAACTTATAGATATAAACAGCATCGCACTGGGGTATAAACGACCTCACTAGTGCTTTTATTGACCTAAAATGTTGTGTAAAGTTTACTATACGTATAATAGTTTCTAAAACACCCCCATTGGTTTTCCCTTCATTATTTGACATTTAAACATACATATATATATATATATATATATATATATATATATATATATATATATATATATATATATAATATATAGGGTTAGTTTAAAACAAGAAATCTGTGGTTACTGATTAGAAGCGAAAATTTTAAAAAGAAAATATCCTAATATAATGCTAACGAGGACGATCAGCCAAGGATAATCTTATTGCCTCAGGCAATTTAATAAACCTTTCACAAACTAATCATCTGATGGTACAATGCGATTCTTTTTTACATATGAAACTCTTATATATTCTTTTTTATATATTGATTTCTCAAAATTATATAAAAAATCCATACATGATATTATATGTTTTATGGTTAATTTAATTTATTTTATATTCATTAACTAATAGTGAAATTGTATTTTAGTAAACAATATTGTTTATAAATATGTGTAATATATTGTAATTCGTATATATATAATATATTATCTATTGATTGTACATAATATTATTCTGATTGCTTAAAAAAAATGTACTATACATAATATTATATTATGTATTCACTATAATTGTATATTATGAATATAATAATAATTTTAACATTTATTTTAAAACAAACAAGTTTCAAAATTAATTTTTTAATATTTTTATAAAGAAAAAGCACTAAGTTAAACGAAAACTGTAACTTTATGGTTTTATCTATTGAAGTTGCACTACTAAATCATTTTAAAATGTTTATGAACAATGAATTTTGTAAAATTTATAACTTTAAACATTTATAAAAAAGTGAAAATATTTATTGTACTGTTTAATTGGAAATAAACACGTATGATAAACGTTAATTTAATTTTAAATTTTTACCCTAAAGTGAACATTTTAGATCATATTAGATCATACTCTATTATATACTCATATAAATATTGAAAAAAAAATTGTAGGTTTATTTATAAAATCTATAAATAACACAAAGAAAACAATAATATTTCTAAATGTTCTTAGTTCAGTATATAGGAAAGGGTGGTCAACTTGTGGGTCGCTAACCACACGCATTTATTGCCATTGTCAGTTATGGCTCACGTCTAATTTATAAAATCAAAATGTATTAATTACATACTATGAATTTTAATTTTTTTATACATTAATAAAAATTATTAATATATTATATAAAATTTCTCTATAAACATCGTTTTGGTACTTGGTAAAGTTGTATTTATTCGTGTGACCAGTAAATATTTTCGATTTGGCTACTCATTTGCCGGTCTAAATCTCTATGATTATTCATTTTTATATTAAAACAATAAAATGAAATAGTTTTTGTCAAAAACTGGTTTTGCATTGAATTCCTGTATTTACTTAAATAATTTTCATTCCTTCCAAAAATTAAAACTGATAACAAACAAATACTAAAAAAACACATGAATCCGTTTAAAATCAATATTATATCTACGTTTTGTTCAGAATTTAAAATGAGTATACATTCGTAAAAATACATCACATTTATTTTGACAACATTTTCTATACCCAATTTAAATAATATTATTATATATAATACTAGCTGTTTCCGTGCACTTCGTCACCCATACAAAATACACACGTATTAATAACATGTATATGAATAGGTATACAATTTATACAATTTACACGTTTATTTTAATTAGTTGATATTTCAGACAAATGCTATTGCCATAGAGACCTTTTCCGCTATATACTCTTTTGTTTAAAAAATAAATCAAGAAGATCTAATAAGTAATTTCAGAATTTATTCTGTACAAAGATTTTCATTTCAAATTTATATAGTTAGATAAACAAAAAAAAAATAATAATAATAAAAATATCAATGTTATACTAAGTTAAATAACAAGTAACTAATTATAGATAGTTTTAGAAAGTATTTTCATACGAATATTAGTTTAATGAATCTTGCTATTTACTTTTTTGTTTTAGTTAATTTTGTGTTTATTGATTAAATAAACAATATAATGATATAAAAAAAGTGATAATCAAATTATTTATAATTGAATGTGCTTATAGTTAAATTTAAATATTTGTGACATTCAAATGACTTACAATTATACAAGTTTTGATTAAATATTTGAATTTATAAAAATGTAAAAGATACAATACAATTATCATTGTTATTACGTAAAAAAAAATAATATAAATTCATTTTGTAAGTATTTAGGTACTCTTCAAAAATTTTAAGAATATAAATAAAATAATACACCCTAAAAACATTATTCTAAGTTATTTAAAAAAAATTACTAACGGAACAGTTTCAAATATAATGAACAAAATGGATTTCAATTTAGTCTGAAAAAAAAAACAGTTTTACATAGAATTTATGTTCATGCTTTCCCCATAATAAAAAAAAATCTCAATACCAGTAGATTAAAGAATTTTGAGTTTAATATTAATAGTGGAAGAAAACTCCTACAACTGATCATAAATTTAAATAAATTGATAAAACAATACCCAAAATTGAAAAAAATGTCAATAACATTAAAAGTATGAAATTAATCAAGATGCATGAAAAAGTTAATGAATTAAAAAACATAAATTGAGTACATTTTTGACTAACAGTTGAAGTAAGTAATAAAATGAAATCCATAAGACTTTTATTATGCAATATTTTAAATCTAATCAGCATGGACAATTTGGTCAAGTAAAACAGAATATTAATTAATATCAATGCATTTAGTAAATTAAAAATAAATAATTAAACACACTTATACTTGAAAAGATGCAAGAAAATTTAAAAAAATAAACATAAATATACAACAAACAGTATAGCTTCAACTTCACCATCAAAAAAGCAAAATATAGAATATTACGATTTTCTTTATTTTTAAAATTAAATTGAAAAATAACAAATATTTATCTGTTTTATATTTTTACTATTCAACAACTTTTACAAAATAAATAATGTACTACAAGAACTTAAGTTAAGCACTTTATAACCATAGTAACTACACGAATAAGTTATAATATCTAATGATAAGAAATATTATTATATAATATAATAATTAATTTTTATAGTATGCAGGGTTATTTGCAATTTCAAGTTTGTTCCATAGTTTTGGTGTGGTTTTAGAAGTGAACTATATTATAAGATCCTAGATAATATCAAGAAAGTTAGTTTAAATATATTAGCTTTGACATACACTCACAAACAATTTACGTATACACATTTTTTTTTACAGAAACTATTATATATTTTAGCTACAATAAATTATTACGTATACCATTACTTATTTATGACAATATTTAGTTTTTTGTTTAGTCAAATTTTCATTATTATTATTATTATGCTATACAACAGACAAATAAAAGCGATTTGATCAATTCGTTGTAATTATTTTCGTTTTATTTTTTATCCCAATTATCTTGCATAGTAGAAAATATGTGAATTTAATGCCTATAAACAAACTAAACTGAATCTACTAGACAATTTTCTCGGATTTTAAGATCCTAGTATTTTTTTATTATACCAATACAAAATAGCACACTTAAATAAAACTTATACATTCATACATTTATTGCTTCACTCAGAATATTATAATATATATTGATGGAGATAAGACTTTGCATGCCCTCCTCCCGTAAAGGTATTGTTTTAGTAAAATATTTAGAAATATCGTTAAATGAGTTTAAATCACACTGCTCACAGTTAAGATTCGATATTTTACAGCAATCAAAATATGAAGTCTTTAAAAGTGCGTTTGATAATAATTTTCTGAAATGATTTTTAATACAATTAGCTGTCATGAATGAGTGGATATTTTCGTCAATTCAATCATAACCTTTGAGTTACTTTGGTACTCATTACACAGTTTTCTCTAGTAAGTCCATCTTTTTTATGAATGTTCGAAGAAATCCTGTATTGATTGATAGAAAAGATTATTCCGGGAAATATTGTTGAGAAGAGTCGTAAGTTGTTTCTAAATATTGTATAGATGACGATTTTTAAATAAAAGATATCATAATACCTAGTGCTTGTTCAAGTTATTGTATTTAATATTTCAATAGTTAATTTTATTAAAAATCAAATTAATAATCATAACTACTATAAAGATAAAATTCTAGTTACAATATTTAACGCGTAATAAGTAAACACACTAACAATTAAAATTCATTATATATGATTGTATATAATACAATTGTATTTTAATAAAAAATAAAATAAACAGGAAAAGAATAATTTACATATTACAATCAAATATACGAAGCAATATAATTTAAATCCTAACTGCATTTCTATATGGGAAAATATTGCAAATTAAAAACCTGAACTTCCGCACTCAAATATAAAACTATAATACTTAGTGAAGTATATATATATAGTTATTTTCTATAGCTCTCATTAAGTTTAATTCCATTAGCAGTGGAACATTTAAAATACTAATATTTTTTTAATCATAATATATTATACTCGTATTGTATTGTACACATAAAAATATTACTTTTTCGTTAAATACTGACCCAACAATATAATTTGTATAAAATATTATTAAACACTGACACCAAATAAATTATTTTTTGATTTATAAATCATAATAATTGTATACATTTAATTGTTTTATTTTATGTTTATTTAATTATATATATATATTTATTTATTATTATGTTCAGTGGCGAAGCGTCATAGGAGACAATGAGACAACGTCTACCCATTAAGAAATTAGAACAAAGGACAAATAATTTTGTTTTATAAAATATTTACAAATTTTAACGTCATTTATATTATAAAAATGATTTATGTTTTAATATTTGTTAAAATTGGTTTTTATAGTTGACGATGCAACGATCCAATTATTGGCGCATGGGTACAGGGAGAATTTTAATGTAAGTGGAGTTTACTATCTTCGCTATGAGACACATTTCGCTATTCGGATATCTTCAATTATCGACATCGCCATCGCGTTTTCACGCCATCACCCCGTGTAAATCGCTATTACTGATAGCCGATAGGTACCTACGTGTTTCTTAAAATTGTTGTTTTTATAATATATTTTGTTCTCATGGCTAATGAATTAATTTATGTCATTTTTGACGACGGAATTATTAATTACTCATTCGAAAAAAATGTATTATCAAACAAGTAAAATACAAGGGTAGAATCCAAGCGTATTAGTGTTATTTTATTTATAATGTCTATCCAACTAAAAACTTAATCTTCGCCACTGATTATGTTATGTGCTCATATCCGTTAATTTAATTTTATAATATTTTTATGCAAAGTTTTTTTGATAGGTACAAATAATAATAATAAAAATAAATATTATATAACCATAACATTTTAACATTTAAAGGTTTCAAAATAATTTTAATTAAATCAAGAATACAGCGGTGAATTAGAATAAATATAGTTGACTTAAATTATTTTTTTTTAAAACGAAAGCGCAAATATAAATATTGACCATAGCCAACTAAATATCATATCTGGGGCCCTATTCTCGAACTCGTGTGATAAAATATCACGAGTGATATTTGATAATTATCGGTAAAATTATAAATTTGGTATTCTGGAGCGCACATTTGATAATTTATCGTTTTAAATTCAGTGATAATTTATCCCGAGTGTTTTGTAGTCCGATATATTTTTATCAACGGGTTTTCTTGTGATAACAAATTTGATACTGCGGTTAAATTTTAATTTTGATGTGATTTAAGTCATTTTATTAACTGTATGATAGAATAATTGTACTGTTAATAGTATTTTTACTGTATTGTTAACGTAGAAGTGTGTACGAATTTTAATAAAATGGACGATATTGTACACGCTATTGCCATTTTTGAAAATATTGCATTGCAAGAAGGTGCACAAAACACAAGAAGGAAATTTATTAAAAGGGTAGACGCTTTTACATTATCCGACAAGGATTTCATTAGAAATTTTAGGCTGTCGAAAGGATTAGTACATCGGCTAATCAATATGTTAAGTCCTTATATGACAGAACCAACTCGTTCTTCAGCACTTGATATCCCATCAAAAGTAAGCTTTAAAATAAATTTTATTGTATTTAATTATCCACTATTTAACTGCTATAAAAAAAAAATATATAATAATTAGAAATATAAAAAATATAAAATATAAAATATTTTACCAATTCTCTAAGATTACGTTAGCATTAAAGAAAAATAATAATGCAATATTGCAATAATATTTTTCCCAATATGCTTATGCGTAGAGGGCCAAAGGCAGAGTATAATAATTAATAGGTTAATATTTATTGTGATTTTGATTATGATTAGGGTAATATAATTAAAAATACGCTAAAAATAGTATAATCGTTGCTATAAATAAAATTATCTGTAAAAATAACATACATAAAATGTACATATTTTTATACGAGCTATACGGGCATAACGGATATATAGTAATAGATACTACGGTAGTTATAGACGGTTGACGTCCGAAACCCACCCATAACACATACCCAATCTATTTTTATCACGATTTATCGCTAAAGCTTAAAGAAAGTATTAGTATTGTATTTATAAGTTATAACATATTCTTCAGAAGTTAAAAATAATAATATTATGTTATTAATGGAAAAACAATTATTTTTTAACATATAATTAAATATCGTTAAATTGCCGACTCTGTGGCTCAATATCAAATGTTCCGACTGACACCCACCTCTAGGGAAGGCCCTGAATTAATATCTCCATATTCTTTGAAGTCTGAATACAATAATATTAAACTTTTAATATTTAGGTACTTGTATCTTTGAACTTTTTTGCCACTGGAAGTTATCAACTACCAATGGGGAATGGTATTTATTCATCAATTTCACAGTCATCTGTTTCAAGAGCATTGAATGAAGTTGTTAATGCCCTAAATGTTCCGGATATTTTTCACACATGGGTGAAGTATCCGTCAAACTTTCAAGAGCTTGGTCAACTCAGAGAAGAGTAATTTTCATAGAATAAACATTAATTGTTTGCAACATATTTATTTTTAAAAGCTGCATCCATTCCTATTAACAAACATTATATTATAGATAATTCAAACTCTGTAGAATTAATATTATAATATATTATATTAGAACTTATTGGTCTATTATTTAATTAAATAAAAAAAATAATTATCATAATACCTAGTGCTTGTTCAAGTTATTGTATTTAATATTTCAATAGTTAATTTTATTAAAAATCAAATTAATAATCATAACTACTATAAAGATAAAATTCTAGTTACAATATTTAACGCGTAATAAGTAAACACACTAACAATTAAAATTCATTATATATGATTGTATATAATACAATTGTATTTTAATAAAAAATAAAATAAACAGGAAAAGAATAATTTACATATTACAATCAAATATACGAAGCAATATAATTTAAATCCTAACTGCATTTCTATATGGGAAAATATTGCAAATTAAAAACCTGAACTTCCGCACTCAAATATAAAACTATAATACTTAGTGAAGTATATATATATAGTTATTTTCTATAGCTCTCATTAAGTTTAATTCCATTAGCAGTGGAACATTTAAAATACTAATATTTTTTTAATCATAATATATTATACTCGTATTGTATTGTACACATAAAAATATTACTTTTTCGTTAAATACTGACCCAACAATATAATTTGTATAAAATATTATTAAACACTGACACCAAATAAATTATTTTTTGATTTATAAATCATAATAATTGTATACATTTAATTGTTTTATTTTATGTTTATTTAATTATATATATATATTTATTTATTATTATGTTCAGTGGCGAAGCGTCATAGGAGACAATGAGACAACGTCTACCCATTAAGAAATTAGAACAAAGGACAAATAATTTTGTTTTATAAAATATTTACAAATTTTAACGTCATTTATATTATAAAAATGATTTATGTTTTAATATTTGTTAAAATTGGTTTTTATAGTTGACGATGCAACGATCCAATTATTGGCGCATGGGTACAGGGAGAATTTTAATGTAAGTGGAGTTTACTATCTTCGCTATGAGACACATTTCGCTATTCGGATATCTTCAATTATCGACATCGCCATCGCGTTTTCACGCCATCACCCCGTGTAAATCGCTATTACTGATAGCCGATAGGTACCTACGTGTTTCTTAAAATTGTTGTTTTTATAATATATTTTGTTCTCATGGCTAATGAATTAATTTATGTCATTTTTGACGACGGAATTATTAATTACTCATTCGAAAAAAATGTATTATCAAACAAGTAAAATACAAGGGTAGAATCCAAGCGTATTAGTGTTATTTTATTTATAATGTCTATCCAACTAAAAACTTAATCTTCGCCACTGATTATGTTATGTGCTCATATCCGTTAATTTAATTTTATAATATTTTTATGCAAAGTTTTTTTGATAGGTACAAATAATAATAATAAAAATAAATATTATATAACCATAACATTTTAACATTTAAAGGTTTCAAAATAATTTTAATTAAATCAAGAATACAGCGGTGAATTAGAATAAATATAGTTGACTTAAATTATTTTTTTTTAAAACGAAAGCGCAAATATAAATATTGACCATAGCCAACTAAATATCATATCTGGGGCCCTATTCTCGAACTCGTGTGATAAAATATCACGAGTGATATTTGATAATTATCGGTAAAATTATAAATTTGGTATTCTGGAGCGCACATTTGATAATTTATCGTTTTAAATTCAGTGATAATTTATCCCGAGTGTTTTGTAGTCCGATATATTTTTATCAACGGGTTTTCTTGTGATAACAAATTTGATACTGCGGTTAAATTTTAATTTTGATGTGATTTAAGTCATTTTATTAACTGTATGATAGAATAATTGTACTGTTAATAGTATTTTTACTGTATTGTTAACGTAGAAGTGTGTACGAATTTTAATAAAATGGACGATATTGTACACGCTATTGCCATTTTTGAAAATATTGCATTGCAAGAAGGTGCACAAAACACAAGAAGGAAATTTATTAAAAGGGTAGACGCTTTTACATTATCCGACAAGGATTTCATTAGAAATTTTAGGCTGTCGAAAGGATTAGTACATCGGCTAATCAATATGTTAAGTCCTTATATGACAGAACCAACTCGTTCTTCAGCACTTGATATCCCATCAAAAGTAAGCTTTAAAATAAATTTTATTGTATTTAATTATCCACTATTTAACTGCTATAAAAAAAAAATATATAATAATTAGAAATATAAAAAATATAAAATATAAAATATTTTACCAATTCTCTAAGATTACGTTAGCATTAAAGAAAAATAATAATGCAATATTGCAATAATATTTTTCCCAATATGCTTATGCGTAGAGGGCCAAAGGCAGAGTATAATAATTAATAGGTTAATATTTATTGTGATTTTGATTATGATTAGGGTAATATAATTAAAAATACGCTAAAAATAGTATAATCGTTGCTATAAATAAAATTATCTGTAAAAATAACATACATAAAATGTACATATTTTTATACGAGCTATACGGGCATAACGGATATATAGTAATAGATACTACGGTAGTTATAGACGGTTGACGTCCGAAACCCACCCATAACACATACCCAATCTATTTTTATCACGATTTATCGCTAAAGCTTAAAGAAAGTATTAGTATTGTATTTATAAGTTATAACATATTCTTCAGAAGTTAAAAATAATAATATTATGTTATTAATGGAAAAACAATTATTTTTTAACATATAATTAAATATCGTTAAATTGCCGACTCTGTGGCTCAATATCAAATGTTCCGACTGACACCCACCTCTAGGGAAGGCCCTGAATTAATATCTCCATATTCTTTGAAGTCTGAATACAATAATATTAAACTTTTAATATTTAGGTACTTGTATCTTTGAACTTTTTTGCCACTGGAAGTTATCAACTACCAATGGGGAATGGTATTTATTCATCAATTTCACAGTCATCTGTTTCAAGAGCATTGAATGAAGTTGTTAATGCCCTAAATGTTCCGGATATTTTTCACACATGGGTGAAGTATCCGTCAAACTTTCAAGAGCTTGGTCAACTCAGAGAAGAGTAATTTTCATAGAATAAACATTAATTGTTTGCAACATATTTATTTTTAAAAGCTGCATCCATTCCTATTAACAAACATTATATTATAGATAATTCAAACTCTGTAGAATTAATATTATAATATATTATATTAGAACTTATTGGTCTATTATTTAATTAAATAAAAAAAATAATTATATGCAAAATACATTTTCATTATATTCATAGATTTTTCCGAAAATTCAATTTCCCTGGAATTGTTGGGATAATTGACTGTACTCACGTTGCAATATTTCCGCCACCAACATATGATGAAAATTATCCGGAATATATTTATGTGAATAGGAAAAATTACCATAGTATAAATGTGCAAATTGTAAGTCATAGGATGTAGGTACTCAATTTTAATATAATAATATAATGTGTTAATTTTATAGGTATGTGATAGTCGTATGAAAATATTAAATGTTTCATCTTTATTTCCCGGTAGTGTTAACGATGCCTATATTTGGAACAATTGTCAATTAGAACCAACCTTAAGACTAATACACAATCATAGTTCTGGATACTACTTATTAGGTAATAAATAATAATACTTGTATT
This sequence comes from Schizaphis graminum, assembly GCA_020882235.1. Classification (NCBI taxonomy): domain Eukaryota; kingdom Metazoa; phylum Arthropoda; class Insecta; order Hemiptera; family Aphididae; genus Schizaphis; species Schizaphis graminum. Next base: position 67,520,538 of record CM037032.1, read on the forward strand.
TGAAGTAAGAGTTGAAACCCATTTGATTTTTTTTTGTTTTCTGATTTAACTTTTTAATTTTTTTTTGGTTATATTGGAATATCGACCTTTAATTAAAAGTATTATGTGGAAATTAAAATAATTTATCATTATAAAGTATACCAGCAAAAGTATTTGAAAACTTATAGGAGATTCTGGTTACCCATTAAGACCTTGGCTTATGACACCACTAAATCATTATGAACCCAACACTCCAGAAGAAAGGTATAATCATAGGTTCAAACATGTTCGTAGTCTAATAGAAAGATGTATTGGCTTGTTAAAAATGCGATTCCGGTACATTATTTTATATAAACATATATTTTTAGATACTATAATATATTGAATTTACCTATATTTTTTTCCTAATTATTTATAGTTGCTTATTAAAACATAGAGTACTTCACTACTCACCCATTAAAGCATCTAAAATAGTGAATGCGTGTACAGTCTTGCATAATATGTGTATTGAGAATAATGAAATATTGCCTAGAGAAGATTACATTGTACAAAATAATATAGATCTTGGTGTATATGAACCAATAAGACTTGAAGGAAATGATATAGCTGATAATGATTTAACTGCTGGAAGAAGAGTTCAACAAAGAATAATACATAATTTTTAATAAATTTGTTATATGTTTATAATTAAGTTAATAAAGTTTTATATTAATGACTAATGAGTAATGACATGGTTATTTTTATAAATCAGTATTTAAGTATATAAATAACTTGCATAAACTTGTAATAGGAAAATAAAACAATATAGATAAATATGATAATTTGTAACACTTTCTTTGAAATCTTATAGTATTTTTTTATGTTAATGACATAGAATTAGATTTTAAAATTAGTCTTTAAGTACTTAACATATTATAAAAACTTATAATATAGGAAAAAAATTAGATTAACATGATAATTTTTAACACTGAAATCGTATAGTATTTTTTATATTAATATCATAGAATTAGATTTTTAAATCAGTCTTTAAGTACATGCCATGCATAAACTTGAAATAAAAAAAAAACAATATAAAGATAAATATGCTTATATAATAGAAAAAACAATATTATTAAATAAAATAATAATAATAATAATAATATATTAATAGTTAAATAATATGATATTTTGTAATAATTGTTGATATATCTTTTTGAATGCTTTCTAGTGCAGTGGCTTTTCTCTCTAAAATTCTAGTTTGTGCCTCTAATATTTTAATCTTTTTTTTATAATAATCCTCTTTTAAAATTAATTTTTTATTCCCCAATTCTACCAAATTTTGAGATACTTCAACACTTTTTTGTAAGCGCGAAGCAGCAACAGTTCTGGATTTATGTTTTTCATTTTTTGTATAACAGGGTTCAGATGTTGACTTTGAACCTATTACTAAATCACTTTCAATAGACTTTGATGTGCCTAAAAGTTATATATATATACAAAAAATTTGTATTATTTGAACACACTAAAATCTAAGACCACTAAATAAATTAAATAAATTATAAAATAAACCCATATTAATGTTATTAATATAGGTAAGTTGGTTGCTTTTTTCATTACTTGGTTCTGGTAGTTGAACTGTATCACAAATTTGACTTTCATCCTGGAATTCTGTGTTATAAAAAAATTCCACATCTTCATGCAATCCAGTATCATTATGGCATTCAGTATCAAATTGATCTAAATACAAGCATAATATAGGTATTCATAAAATAATATTGTATAATTAATATAAAGTATAAAATAGATAGGTAAGTACCTATTTTTTCAGTTATATCAAACACTACTGCTGATTCAGAGACATTTTGATGTCCTGAAATAGTATTTGGGTTAATAAGTGATATGATTTGGTCATCTACATTGTTCATAACAATATCACTCCTCGGTCCACCACCTGTTTTATTTGCATGTTTTTTCAACATTGAATTTTTTTGTTTTGTTTTCGTTTTTAAGTCACACCATGCCTGTACACAATTAATTTGTAATAAAAATACATCTGTCTAATATCTACACATAATCGATCCACTCAGAATTTAAAATAAATTAGGTGCCTACATTTATAACCTTTATAATAGCGATTGTAATGTAATTTTAAAATTAAAAATTTTAAGAACATGGACCTAAAGCCAGTGGCGTCATTGGAGGGGAGAGTGGTAAGGTGGGCATTGTCTGATTTTAAAATCAGCCCGATAGGACGGTGTCCGGTTGTTGCCGTTTTTTTGTTATTAATAATAACATGCCTATTTTTATATTGGGTACTATGATTTGGGTATTATTGTCACAGTAAAACATTGAAGGTAAATGATAATACAATGAATAGCTGGAATATATTTATATTTAGACGCATGCGGTGACATAATGTTATCGCACCGACGATCGAGCGATCCCATATCTACAATATTATACATATATATTATACAATTTTTTAATATTTAATTAACGATCAAGTACACGAATATAGGAACACTGACGATAAATGTACAAAAAAACGATGAAATTAGCTTTACCGGTTTTATAAGACCTTCGATAAAATTAATAAAGTCATTATAGATAAAACTTTTTTCCAATAAAATCAAAAATAATCGTCATAACATCCGTATAATCACTATATAGACTTTATATGTGTCTATTACGTGTATGTGTAAGACAACCCGACGTCGGCGACGGGTAGTATTGTTCTATTTTTATATTATTTATATCAATATTATTATAATATTATGCCATATACGATGTACCACCGTCGGCCGTCGGGTACTCGGGTCAGTCTCCGTCTCACTGCGATAGTGTCATGTCTCATATATTACGATGAATAAAATATAATGTATATGATTATTTTAAACTATTTTTGATTCTTTATTATTTCTTATAATAATCGGCCATCAAGGAGTTTTTGACTCCTACAATTAAATATATTAACTAACTTACTCTTTTCCAATCTGCACCTGTTTTTACTCCTCCACCAGGTATTGCATTCAAAGACAACGCAATTTTATCCCATTTTTCTTGGGAATCCTTCTTTGTGAAACTTTGGTTGAATTTTTGAATAATTAAACACTTTTGTTGGGGTTGTGACATTATATCTACAAGCCTTTGTTTTTGGCATGCGGACATATAACCTTTCCGTTTACGAACATCCATTTTGGTTATAAATTTAAATTAAAATTACAAATAAAATTATAATTTATAACTAAAATGTTATGGGGAAATAATTGGAAAATGCAAATCACGGTTTAAGATAGTATATCTTAAAATAGACACACTATAAATTATTAATAACTGATAACAATGATAACGGACAGCGGTTGCGACGTTGTCAATGTGTTCAATAATTAAAAAACTTGATAAAATATCAAATAACGATATATTATCACCACCGATATTTTATTATCGTTACGGAATCGAGAATACCAATTTCACAACGTTTGATATTTTGTGTGAAATAAAATTTGATAATTAACGTATCTGATATTTTATCGTTTAAACTCGAGAATAGGGCCCCTGGGGCCCTATTCTCGAACTCGTGTGATAAAATATCACGAGTGATATTTGATAATTATCGGTAAAATTATAAATTTGGTATTCTGGAGCGCACATTTGATAATTTATCGTTTTAAATTCAGTGATAATTTATCCCGAGTGTTTTGTAGTCCGATATATTTTTATCAACGGGTTTTCTTGTGATAACAAATTTGATACTGCGGTTAAATTTTAATTTTGATGTGATTTAAGTCATTTTATTAACTGTATGATAGAATAATTGTACTGTTAATAGTATTTTTACTGTATTGTTAACGTAGAAGTGTGTACGAATTTTAATAAAATGGACGATATTGTACACGCTATTGCCATTTTTGAAAATATTGCATTGCAAGAAGGTGCACAAAACACAAGAAGGAAATTTATTAAAAGGGTAGACGCTTTTACATTATCCGACAAGGATTTCATTAGAAATTTTAGGCTGTCGAAAGGATTAGTACATCGGCTAATCAATATGTTAAGTCCTTATATGACAGAACCAACTCGTTCTTCAGCACTTGATATCCCATCAAAAGTAAGCTTTAAAATAAATTTTATTGTATTTAATTATCCACTATTTAACTGCTATAAAAAAAAAATATATAATAATTAGAAATATAAAAAATATAAAATATAAAATATTTTACCAATTCTCTAAGATTACGTTAGCATTAAAGAAAAATAATAATGCAATATTGCAATAATATTTTTCCCAATATGCTTATGCGTAGAGGGCCAAAGGCAGAGTATAATAATTAATAGGTTAATATTTATTGTGATTTTGATTATGATTAGGGTAATATAATTAAAAATACGCTAAAAATAGTATAATCGTTGCTATAAATAAAATTATCTGTAAAAATAACATACATAAAATGTACATATTTTTATACGAGCTATACGGGCATAACGGATATATAGTAATAGATACTACGGTAGTTATAGACGGTTGACGTCCGAAACCCACCCATAACACATACCCAATCTATTTTTATCACGATTTATCGCTAAAGCTTAAAGAAAGTATTAGTATTGTATTTATAAGTTATAACATATTCTTCAGAAGTTAAAAATAATAATATTATGTTATTAATGGAAAAACAATTATTTTTTAACATATAATTAAATATCGTTAAATTGCCGACTCTGTGGCTCAATATCAAATGTTCCGACTGACACCCACCTCTAGGGAAGGCCCTGAATTAATATCTCCATATTCTTTGAAGTCTGAATACAATAATATTAAACTTTTAATATTTAGGTACTTGTATCTTTGAACTTTTTTGCCACTGGAAGTTATCAACTACCAATGGGGAATGGTATTTATTCATCAATTTCACAGTCATCTGTTTCAAGAGCATTGAATGAAGTTGTTAATGCCCTAAATGTTCCGGATATTTTTCACACATGGGTGAAGTATCCGTCAAACTTTCAAGAGCTTGGTCAACTCAGAGAAGAGTAATTTTCATAGAATAAACATTAATTGTTTGCAACATATTTATTTTTAAAAGCTGCATCCATTCCTATTAACAAACATTATATTATAGATAATTCAAACTCTGTAGAATTAATATTATAATATATTATATTAGAACTTATTGGTCTATTATTTAATTAAATAAAAAAAATAATTATATGCAAAATACATTTTCATTATATTCATAGATTTTTCCGAAAATTCAATTTCCCTGGAATTGTTGGGATAATTGACTGTACTCACGTTGCAATATTTCCGCCACCAACATATGATGAAAATTATCCGGAATATATTTATGTGAATAGGAAAAATTACCATAGTATAAATGTGCAAATTGTAAGTCATAGGATGTAGGTACTCAATTTTAATATAATAATATAATGTGTTAATTTTATAGGTATGTGATAGTCGTATGAAAATATTAAATGTTTCATCTTTATTTCCCGGTAGTGTTAACGATGCCTATATTTGGAACAATTGTCAATTAGAACCAACCTTAAGACTAATACACAATCATAGTTCTGGATACTACTTATTAGGTAATAAATAATAATACTTGTATTTGAAGTAAGAGTTGAAACCCATTTGATTTTTTTTTGTTTTCTGATTTAACTTTTTAATTTTTTTTTGGTTATATTGGAATATCGACCTTTAATTAAAAGTATTATGTGGAAATTAAAATAATTTATCATTATAAAGTATACCAGCAAAAGTATTTGAAAACTTATAGGAGATTCTGGTTACCCATTAAGACCTTGGCTTATGACACCACTAAATCATTATGAACCCAACACTCCAGAAGAAAGGTATAATCATAGGTTCAAACATGTTCGTAGTCTAATAGAAAGATGTATTGGCTTGTTAAAAATGCGATTCCGGTACATTATTTTATATAAACATATATTTTTAGATACTATAATATATTGAATTTACCTATATTTTTTTCCTAATTATTTATAGTTGCTTATTAAAACATAGAGTACTTCACTACTCACCCATTAAAGCATCTAAAATAGTGAATGCGTGTACAGTCTTGCATAATATGTGTATTGAGAATAATGAAATATTGCCTAGAGAAGATTACATTGTACAAAATAATATAGATCTTGGTGTATATGAACCAATAAGACTTGAAGGAAATGATATAGCTGATAATGATTTAACTGCTGGAAGAAGAGTTCAACAAAGAATAATACATAATTTTTAATAAATTTGTTATATGTTTATAATTAAGTTAATAAAGTTTTATATTAATGACTAATGAGTAATGACATGGTTATTTTTATAAATCAGTATTTAAGTATATAAATAACTTGCATAAACTTGTAATAGGAAAATAAAACAATATAGATAAATATGATAATTTGTAACACTTTCTTTGAAATCTTATAGTATTTTTTTATGTTAATGACATAGAATTAGATTTTAAAATTAGTCTTTAAGTACTTAACATATTATAAAAACTTATAATATAGGAAAAAAATTAGATTAACATGATAATTTTTAACACTGAAATCGTATAGTATTTTTTATATTAATATCATAGAATTAGATTTTTAAATCAGTCTTTAAGTACATGCCATGCATAAACTTGAAATAAAAAAAAAACAATATAAAGATAAATATGCTTATATAATAGAAAAAACAATATTATTAAATAAAATAATAATAATAATAATAATATATTAATAGTTAAATAATATGATATTTTGTAATAATTGTTGATATATCTTTTTGAATGCTTTCTAGTGCAGTGGCTTTTCTCTCTAAAATTCTAGTTTGTGCCTCTAATATTTTAATCTTTTTTTTATAATAATCCTCTTTTAAAATTAATTTTTTATTCCCCAATTCTACCAAATTTTGAGATACTTCAACACTTTTTTGTAAGCGCGAAGCAGCAACAGTTCTGGATTTATGTTTTTCATTTTTTGTATAACAGGGTTCAGATGTTGACTTTGAACCTATTACTAAATCACTTTCAATAGACTTTGATGTGCCTAAAAGTTATATATATATACAAAAAATTTGTATTATTTGAACACACTAAAATCTAAGACCACTAAATAAATTAAATAAATTATAAAATAAACCCATATTAATGTTATTAATATAGGTAAGTTGGTTGCTTTTTTCATTACTTGGTTCTGGTAGTTGAACTGTATCACAAATTTGACTTTCATCCTGGAATTCTGTGTTATAAAAAAATTCCACATCTTCATGCAATCCAGTATCATTATGGCATTCAGTATCAAATTGATCTAAATACAAGCATAATATAGGTATTCATAAAATAATATTGTATAATTAATATAAAGTATAAAATAGATAGGTAAGTACCTATTTTTTCAGTTATATCAAACACTACTGCTGATTCAGAGACATTTTGATGTCCTGAAATAGTATTTGGGTTAATAAGTGATATGATTTGGTCATCTACATTGTTCATAACAATATCACTCCTCGGTCCACCACCTGTTTTATTTGCATGTTTTTTCAACATTGAATTTTTTTGTTTTGTTTTCGTTTTTAAGTCACACCATGCCTGTACACAATTAATTTGTAATAAAAATACATCTGTCTAATATCTACACATAATCGATCCACTCAGAATTTAAAATAAATTAGGTGCCTACATTTATAACCTTTATAATAGCGATTGTAATGTAATTTTAAAATTAAAAATTTTAAGAACATGGACCTAAAGCCAGTGGCGTCATTGGAGGGGAGAGTGGTAAGGTGGGCATTGTCTGATTTTAAAATCAGCCCGATAGGACGGTGTCCGGTTGTTGCCGTTTTTTTGTTATTAATAATAACATGCCTATTTTTATATTGGGTACTATGATTTGGGTATTATTGTCACAGTAAAACATTGAAGGTAAATGATAATACAATGAATAGCTGGAATATATTTATATTTAGACGCATGCGGTGACATAATGTTATCGCACCGACGATCGAGCGATCCCATATCTACAATATTATACATATATATTATACAATTTTTTAATATTTAATTAACGATCAAGTACACGAATATAGGAACACTGACGATAAATGTACAAAAAAACGATGAAATTAGCTTTACCGGTTTTATAAGACCTTCGATAAAATTAATAAAGTCATTATAGATAAAACTTTTTTCCAATAAAATCAAAAATAATCGTCATAACATCCGTATAATCACTATATAGACTTTATATGTGTCTATTACGTGTATGTGTAAGACAACCCGACGTCGGCGACGGGTAGTATTGTTCTATTTTTATATTATTTATATCAATATTATTATAATATTATGCCATATACGATGTACCACCGTCGGCCGTCGGGTACTCGGGTCAGTCTCCGTCTCACTGCGATAGTGTCATGTCTCATATATTACGATGAATAAAATATAATGTATATGATTATTTTAAACTATTTTTGATTCTTTATTATTTCTTATAATAATCGGCCATCAAGGAGTTTTTGACTCCTACAATTAAATATATTAACTAACTTACTCTTTTCCAATCTGCACCTGTTTTTACTCCTCCACCAGGTATTGCATTCAAAGACAACGCAATTTTATCCCATTTTTCTTGGGAATCCTTCTTTGTGAAACTTTGGTTGAATTTTTGAATAATTAAACACTTTTGTTGGGGTTGTGACATTATATCTACAAGCCTTTGTTTTTGGCATGCGGACATATAACCTTTCCGTTTACGAACATCCATTTTGGTTATAAATTTAAATTAAAATTACAAATAAAATTATAATTTATAACTAAAATGTTATGGGGAAATAATTGGAAAATGCAAATCACGGTTTAAGATAGTATATCTTAAAATAGACACACTATAAATTATTAATAACTGATAACAATGATAACGGACAGCGGTTGCGACGTTGTCAATGTGTTCAATAATTAAAAAACTTGATAAAATATCAAATAACGATATATTATCACCACCGATATTTTATTATCGTTACGGAATCGAGAATACCAATTTCACAACGTTTGATATTTTGTGTGAAATAAAATTTGATAATTAACGTATCTGATATTTTATCGTTTAAACTCGAGAATAGGGCCCCTGGGGCCCTATTCTCGAACTCGTGTGATAAAATATCACGAGTGATATTTGATAATTATCGGTAAAATTATAAATTTGGTATTCTGGAGCGCACATTTGATAATTTATCGTTTTAAATTCAGTGATAATTTATCCCGAGTGTTTTGTAGTCCGATATATTTTTATCAACGGGTTTTCTTGTGATAACAAATTTGATACTGCGGTTAAATTTTAATTTTGATGTGATTTAAGTCATTTTATTAACTGTATGATAGAATAATTGTACTGTTAATAGTATTTTTACTGTATTGTTAACGTAGAAGTGTGTACGAATTTTAATAAAATGGACGATATTGTACACGCTATTGCCATTTTTGAAAATATTGCATTGCAAGAAGGTGCACAAAACACAAGAAGGAAATTTATTAAAAGGGTAGACGCTTTTACATTATCCGACAAGGATTTCATTAGAAATTTTAGGCTGTCGAAAGGATTAGTACATCGGCTAATCAATATGTTAAGTCCTTATATGACAGAACCAACTCGTTCTTCAGCACTTGATATCCCATCAAAAGTAAGCTTTAAAATAAATTTTATTGTATTTAATTATCCACTATTTAACTGCTATAAAAAAAAAATATATAATAATTAGAAATATAAAAAATATAAAATATAAAATATTTTACCAATTCTCTAAGATTACGTTAGCATTAAAGAAAAATAATAATGCAATATTGCAATAATATTTTTCCCAATATGCTTATGCGTAGAGGGCCAAAGGCAGAGTATAATAATTAATAGGTTAATATTTATTGTGATTTTGATTATGATTAGGGTAATATAATTAAAAATACGCTAAAAATAGTATAATCGTTGCTATAAATAAAATTATCTGTAAAAATAACATACATAAAATGTACATATTTTTATACGAGCTATACGGGCATAACGGATATATAGTAATAGATACTACGGTAGTTATAGACGGTTGACGTCCGAAACCCACCCATAACACATACCCAATCTATTTTTATCACGATTTATCGCTAAAGCTTAAAGAAAGTATTAGTATTGTATTTATAAGTTATAACATATTCTTCAGAAGTTAAAAATAATAATATTATGTTATTAATGGAAAAACAATTATTTTTTAACATATAATTAAATATCGTTAAATTGCCGACTCTGTGGCTCAATATCAAATGTTCCGACTGACACCCACCTCTAGGGAAGGCCCTGAATTAATATCTCCATATTCTTTGAAGTCTGAATACAATAATATTAAACTTTTAATATTTAGGTACTTGTATCTTTGAACTTTTTTGCCACTGGAAGTTATCAACTACCAATGGGGAATGGTATTTATTCATCAATTTCACAGTCATCTGTTTCAAGAGCATTGAATGAAGTTGTTAATGCCCTAAATGTTCCGGATATTTTTCACACATGGGTGAAGTATCCGTCAAACTTTCAAGAGCTTGGTCAACTCAGAGAAGAGTAATTTTCATAGAATAAACATTAATTGTTTGCAACATATTTATTTTTAAAAGCTGCATCCATTCCTATTAACAAACATTATATTATAGATAATTCAAACTCTGTAGAATTAATATTATAATATATTATATTAGAACTTATTGGTCTATTATTTAATTAAATAAAAAAAATAATTATATGCAAAATACATTTTCATTATATTCATAGATTTTTCCGAAAATTCAATTTCCCTGGAATTGTTGGGATAATTGACTGTACTCACGTTGCAATATTTCCGCCACCAACATATGATGAAAATTATCCGGAATATATTTATGTGAATAGGAAAAATTACCATAGTATAAATGTGCAAATTGTAAGTCATAGGATGTAGGTACTCAATTTTAATATAATAATATAATGTGTTAATTTTATAGGTATGTGATAGTCGTATGAAAATATTAAATGTTTCATCTTTATTTCCCGGTAGTGTTAACGATGCCTATATTTGGAACAATTGTCAATTAGAACCAACCTTAAGACTAATACACAATCATAGTTCTGGATACTACTTATTAGGTAATAAATAATAATACTTGTATTTGAAGTAAGAGTTGAAACCCATTTGATTTTTTTTTGTTTTCTGATTTAACTTTTTAATTTTTTTTTGGTTATATTGGAATATCGACCTTTAATTAAAAGTATTATGTGGAAATTAAAATAATTTATCATTATAAAGTATACCAGCAAAAGTATTTGAAAACTTATAGGAGATTCTGGTTACCCATTAAGACCTTGGCTTATGACACCACTAAATCATTATGAACCCAACACTCCAGAAGAAAGGTATAATCATAGGTTCAAACATGTTCGTAGTCTAATAGAAAGATGTATTGGCTTGTTAAAAATGCGATTCCGGTACATTATTTTATATAAACATATATTTTTAGATACTATAATATATTGAATTTACCTATATTTTTTTCCTAATTATTTATAGTTGCTTATTAAAACATAGAGTACTTCACTACTCACCCATTAAAGCATCTAAAATAGTGAATGCGTGTACAGTCTTGCATAATATGTGTATTGAGAATAATGAAATATTGCCTAGAGAAGATTACATTGTACAAAATAATATAGATCTTGGTGTATATGAACCAATAAGACTTGAAGGAAATGATATAGCTGATAATGATTTAACTGCTGGAAGAAGAGTTCAACAAAGAATAATACATAATTTTTAATAAATTTGTTATATGTTTATAATTAAGTTAATAAAGTTTTATATTAATGACTAATGAGTAATGACATGGTTATTTTTATAAATCAGTATTTAAGTATATAAATAACTTGCATAAACTTGTAATAGGAAAATAAAACAATATAGATAAATATGATAATTTGTAACACTTTCTTTGAAATCTTATAGTATTTTTTTATGTTAATGACATAGAATTAGATTTTAAAATTAGTCTTTAAGTACTTAACATATTATAAAAACTTATAATATAGGAAAAAAATTAGATTAACATGATAATTTTTAACACTGAAATCGTATAGTATTTTTTATATTAATATCATAGAATTAGATTTTTAAATCAGTCTTTAAGTACATGCCATGCATAAACTTGAAATAAAAAAAAAACAATATAAAGATAAATATGCTTATATAATAGAAAAAACAATATTATTAAATAAAATAATAATAATAATAATAATATATTAATAGTTAAATAATATGATATTTTGTAATAATTGTTGATATATCTTTTTGAATGCTTTCTAGTGCAGTGGCTTTTCTCTCTAAAATTCTAGTTTGTGCCTCTAATATTTTAATCTTTTTTTTATAATAATCCTCTTTTAAAATTAATTTTTTATTCCCCAATTCTACCAAATTTTGAGATACTTCAACACTTTTTTGTAAGCGCGAAGCAGCAACAGTTCTGGATTTATGTTTTTCATTTTTTGTATAACAGGGTTCAGATGTTGACTTTGAACCTATTACTAAATCACTTTCAATAGACTTTGATGTGCCTAAAAGTTATATATATATACAAAAAATTTGTATTATTTGAACACACTAAAATCTAAGACCACTAAATAAATTAAATAAATTATAAAATAAACCCATATTAATGTTATTAATATAGGTAAGTTGGTTGCTTTTTTCATTACTTGGTTCTGGTAGTTGAACTGTATCACAAATTTGACTTTCATCCTGGAATTCTGTGTTATAAAAAAATTCCACATCTTCATGCAATCCAGTATCATTATGGCATTCAGTATCAAATTGATCTAAATACAAGCATAATATAGGTATTCATAAAATAATATTGTATAATTAATATAAAGTATAAAATAGATAGGTAAGTACCTATTTTTTCAGTTATATCAAACACTACTGCTGATTCAGAGACATTTTGATGTCCTGAAATAGTATTTGGGTTAATAAGTGATATGATTTGGTCATCTACATTGTTCATAACAATATCACTCCTCGGTCCACCACCTGTTTTATTTGCATGTTTTTTCAACATTGAATTTTTTTGTTTTGTTTTCGTTTTTAAGTCACACCATGCCTGTACACAATTAATTTGTAATAAAAATACATCTGTCTAATATCTACACATAATCGATCCACTCAGAATTTAAAATAAATTAGGTGCCTACATTTATAACCTTTATAATAGCGATTGTAATGTAATTTTAAAATTAAAAATTTTAAGAACATGGACCTAAAGCCAGTGGCGTCATTGGAGGGGAGAGTGGTAAGGTGGGCATTGTCTGATTTTAAAATCAGCCCGATAGGACGGTGTCCGGTTGTTGCCGTTTTTTTGTTATTAATAATAACATGCCTATTTTTATATTGGGTACTATGATTTGGGTATTATTGTCACAGTAAAACATTGAAGGTAAATGATAATACAATGAATAGCTGGAATATATTTATATTTAGACGCATGCGGTGACATAATGTTATCGCACCGACGATCGAGCGATCCCATATCTACAATATTATACATATATATTATACAATTTTTTAATATTTAATTAACGATCAAGTACACGAATATAGGAACACTGACGATAAATGTACAAAAAAACGATGAAATTAGCTTTACCGGTTTTATAAGACCTTCGATAAAATTAATAAAGTCATTATAGATAAAACTTTTTTCCAATAAAATCAAAAATAATCGTCATAACATCCGTATAATCACTATATAGACTTTATATGTGTCTATTACGTGTATGTGTAAGACAACCCGACGTCGGCGACGGGTAGTATTGTTCTATTTTTATATTATTTATATCAATATTATTATAATATTATGCCATATACGATGTACCACCGTCGGCCGTCGGGTACTCGGGTCAGTCTCCGTCTCACTGCGATAGTGTCATGTCTCATATATTACGATGAATAAAATATAATGTATATGATTATTTTAAACTATTTTTGATTCTTTATTATTTCTTATAATAATCGGCCATCAAGGAGTTTTTGACTCCTACAATTAAATATATTAACTAACTTACTCTTTTCCAATCTGCACCTGTTTTTACTCCTCCACCAGGTATTGCATTCAAAGACAACGCAATTTTATCCCATTTTTCTTGGGAATCCTTCTTTGTGAAACTTTGGTTGAATTTTTGAATAATTAAACACTTTTGTTGGGGTTGTGACATTATATCTACAAGCCTTTGTTTTTGGCATGCGGACATATAACCTTTCCGTTTACGAACATCCATTTTGGTTATAAATTTAAATTAAAATTACAAATAAAATTATAATTTATAACTAAAATGTTATGGGGAAATAATTGGAAAATGCAAATCACGGTTTAAGATAGTATATCTTAAAATAGACACACTATAAATTATTAATAACTGATAACAATGATAACGGACAGCGGTTGCGACGTTGTCAATGTGTTCAATAATTAAAAAACTTGATAAAATATCAAATAACGATATATTATCACCACCGATATTTTATTATCGTTACGGAATCGAGAATACCAATTTCACAACGTTTGATATTTTGTGTGAAATAAAATTTGATAATTAACGTATCTGATATTTTATCGTTTAAACTCGAGAATAGGGCCCCTGGTATAAAAAGGATAATTATTATTGCATTCCCTTTTCAAACAGCTGTTACAAGACAAATATTCATATAAAAACACTAAACAATTAAACCATATTTACGAGAAATAAAAATAGATAAATTTATTCAAGTTAACTACACATTTTAAAAATAATTTAAAAGATATTAAAAATGTTTAAAAATAACATTTTTAGATTCTGAGCAGAACGATAAATGTATTGATTTTATGATATCATGCTTGTCGCAAAAAACAAAATACGGAAAAAAAATTAGTGTGGGTATTCGACAACCCAAAATTAATATCATCTTTTGATGTTATATAAAATATATAATATTATATATAAATAATAAATATCACTTTAAATTAATGAATTATTACAAGTTTTAATTGATATTATATCATAATCTGTTAAAAATAATAATAATAATAAAACGGACAATAATAATAGCATTTATTAAAACTAAAAATCATTTTCTTTTTTTAAAACACTATGAAAGAGAATATTGAAATCTCAGTATAACACGTAAAAAACGTAGGTATATTAAAATATTGTTAAGCCTATATAGTTGTTATCATCAGCCGTATATCAGGAAAAAATTATTTGAGCCAGTGTAGTAATATAATATTATACGTAACGGCAGTAGATTATTTAAATTATATAAAATTACAAGATAAAATAATATAGTAATTGAAATGAACAATGATACACGTACTTGATTGATATTATATTAAATGTAAAATAATTGAAAAAACATTCTGCTTATTGGAAAATGTGTCTATATTATTATAGAGTTAAATCAAAATAAATAAAATATTACATTTAAATAACCACTACCTAAAAGTGTAAAGTACAATACAGTACTGAAATTGAAATTCTCGTTAAGATATTATAATTTATTTAATTTTAAACCTAAGTAGATAATATTACATAATTATTAATTAACAAGAATGGTCCATGGGAAAATAAATGGTCGAACGGGCCCGAAAGCCTAATGCCAGCCGATTAGTACAATTAACGTACTCTTTGCTGACTAGTATAATAAACGATACTGTACCCTTCGTTTGTGAAATTTTTAATTTCCTTGATTTCGGACAATATTTTTATTCAATTCATTAACAATTCAGGGTTCGCAACTGAAGAACTTATGACTTATATTGATGATGTCACTGGATATATGATTGACGGTTTATTGTTGGCCGTGTGTACTGTGTAATATTCTATCATCGGAAATGTTAGTGCAGTCGATCGAGTCAAATCTTAAACAAGGAACAACTACCGACATTTTTGATGACGGACCAAAAGGCGACGAAGAGGTGATGATTAAGGACGTAATTTCGGTCAAGGGAGCGGAAGTGAGGAATACTTTTGGAGACTTGATCGGTTGACTAGATCCACGTGGACCATATAGCAACCCACTCCTCGCCATTGGAGATTTGCCGTGACGTGGAAAAGCGTCAGGTACGTTTTACGGTGTTTATGTTGCACTCGATTATCGTCCGCTGGCTCAACCCTTTACCATAGTCCGAAGACATCAGGTAGGACGACGGCGACGTATGGATCGGGAGTATACGAAAAAGTGCATGAACGGGGTCCGTTGTTAAGTCAACCACGCGGGATCTCCGACCACTCATAGGGTGGCAAGTTCATAGCCAATGAATACTCAGTCACCGATTCGATGGACCCTCTGCCAATATGGCGGTCGCCCGGCTGCTTTAGTGCGGATGACGACGAAGGCACGGCAATTAGCTGCAGTACCAGGCATAAGTACCTAACCTAACCTAACTTAACCAGGTGCAGGTAACGATTTCATCACGACTGAAGTACCAACGGCACCGCGATGGTGACTCGATACGACAGGGATGAAAACTTTGGCACGGGGTGAGTGTGACAATAAGAACTATAGGAACGCGGACGTCAGCGCAGTCGAGCTTGTAAAAACTCAACGCTTTAGGGTCCAGCGGTGTGCGACTCTGACTCCTACCGCATGCAGTCACGCCAAGACGAAATATACAGAGAATTTATTATGACAGGTTCGTTTACAGACGAGCCTAGCCTGCCGTCATGGTCGTGGCATCGCGCTCTCGAGCAAACGCTCCTGTGACACTCGTTCACCTGTGGGACTAGCCGCGAGAACTTTGTAACGGTGACTACCGGCTTTTATTTTGAACCCAATTCACCATTTCGTATCCTTTTTCTCGTTTATTATGTTTTGCTTCCGATATAATATGTCCCCTTTATTTTTTAAATATTTTGTTTCTAATGTTTTCATTTTTCTAAAGACCGATTTTTTTTTTTGTTTTATTTTGATTTTTGTTCAAATTTTGTTACACAAAAGACTCAAAAATATGCATTTTTTTTTCAATTATTTCATATTATTCCGAAATATATGGTCCCTAAATAATATATGAGCCCTTAAGCCACATTTTTTTTTAAAGGCTAATATTTGTATTATTTATACGTTTTGTTAATATTTTTATTGATAAAAAAAAAATAGTAAAATTAAAAGTTGTTCACAAAGAATAAATATTTTTTTTCGTATTATCAAGTATATAAATCAATAAAATTGTTTTAACAAAATTAATAACTTAGCATCATAAAATACTAATAATATCATACACTTTAACCTAACGAATTGTTCGAAAATCTAAACAATTATTATTTCAGTTGATAAAACAAGTATAGCTCACGACTTTAGATACAACTATTTAGTTTGAATAAGATATATTTTAGTTAATATATGATGCATTTTTTTTGTGTGCAACATAAAAAAATACTGGGATGAAAGAAATAAATGTGCCTATTGCAATATGAAATATTTTTTAATTAGCTAAACTCATTCTAATACTTATTTACATAACATACTAAATAAATAATAAAATATATTCTGCAATTAATATAATCATATCGTTGATAATAATATTATGTATCTGAAGATTAATGTATAAATATTTTCTAGAAATTTGGAAATAAATAACGTGACAGCACATAGTGGAACAACAATCTATACGCAATATAACATACTTTTTGCTCACGATACTATTTTTTCATAAAGTAATAAAATTGTATAGCTGGAATTATAATATCGTTTTTGTTATTTTTTGTACATGCCTGCATAGAAATATTTGTAAACATGTACCTATATAATACCCATGACTTTCTGTTTGACAGAAAAAAGAGAATAAACAATAATAATTATCGCTCGCATAAAAATACATTATATAGACAAAAGACATGTAAATGTTGTTCTTTCATATTATTCAAAATATTTTTAAAAATTAAAAACATATACATAGTTTTGCAAATATGTAAATATAATATTCAAAAAATAAAAATAAACCTACCTGTGATATTTATAAAAGAAAAATTAATTACTTATAGTATTATAAAATAAAATATATTTGACAGATATATTATCGTCTACGGTTAATATAATTGCATTCAATCATTAAATTTAAATTTAAAAATTTAACACACTCATAAGTAACTTAATCGATACCGATATACAGTAGAGTTAAATCTAACCACTTTTTTATTGAAAATTTCATAATGCAATGTTCTTATAGTTGTTGTTCTTTGGATTCTCTATTTATTAAAATAGTACAATTCTGCCCTACTAAGCCTAATGGCCGTATACGCCAAAAATTGAAAAACAGGTTTTTTTATACTGTAATTTTCTAAATTTAATTTCAATTTTTTTATGTGCTAAGCAAATTCGTCGTATGAGCCATTATTTACGAGATAAACAGGGAAATGCATATACGGTTTTCTAAAAAGTATAGAGTTTACTAAGCAAAAAGGCAGTATCCACCATGTACTAAGCCAAAAGGCAGTAGGTGATCTCACTATACGACTTTTTTGCTTAGTATGGGTTCACATACGTCTTTTCCGCTAAGGAAAGGACATCTATTTTTCAGCCGTATGTGACTATTTATAGAAACATTAATAAAATATATTATCATGATTCATGTTGTTTACTTCACGTATTATAATTCTTGTCATTGGTTATTAATAATTTCGTATTTGTGACGTAATATGATTTGTGTTTATCATGGGTTTTAAACTATATTAGTAGTATTATTATAATTATTAGTATTTATATTGCCTATACTGCTATTTTATTAAGTAAACAACATTCAAGTTTGTATTATTTTACTAAGCAAAAAAGCCGTAAGTCCATTTAAGTTAGTTCTAGACAGTTTAGAGTTACAAAACATATTTTTTTAGATTCTACATAAAAAACTAAGTAAGTCTCATCTCATTTTTAGTTTAATTCAATACAATATATAAATAGTACAAAGCAATTTAGAAAAAGCTATTTTTCTCAAAACTTTGAAAATGGCATATACTGCCATTAGGCTTAGTAGGGCAGAATTGCAAAGAGAAAAATATATATTTTTTTAAACTATTTTATTTTATTATTATAATTTTAATATAAAACAATAATGCTTACAGTTTTTGTTTAATATATTTAAAAAATATGATATAATAAATAAGTAAAACAAAGATTAAAATTAAATTGGTGGTTTTAACTGAATCTAGGTATATTTATATAATATATCTTTGTAGTATAATATTAAATGTTCGATTTTTATTCAAAAATATACAAGCATATTATAATTATTGATCTTGTCAATTATTATATTATTTATATTACACTGCAGTTATAATATATAGTAATATATATTGTGTTATGGTGACAATTTAAGCGTTGATAGAATTAATTGGCTTTGTATGAAGTATTAAATTGTGTAAATTACAAAACTAGTTCATTCCCTGTAAAGAAAACATATTTATATAAATTATTGTCAATAAAATATAAGATAAGTATGTCATTAACTTAGAAAACAAGTAATTATTGAATTTTGAACTAATAGGTATGTTTTTGATAAATGCAGATTCATTTCAATTATAATCTTTTAGCTTAAATTGAATATTGAAATTTTAAAAAGTTTATCTGCATTCATACATTTATACAAAATTTGATTGATTTGTATTATGAGTTAATTAATTTATGTTTGTGAATGATTTTATTTCACGCAGAATATTATAAATGTATCAACTATATAACTATATTATTATATATCAATTATTTGTTATATTTGTTTTATATTATCATCTATTATAACCCGAATATAGCACACTTATCATGGGATAGGTACATGTGATGTGTATTATAATAGATTTAAAAGTTATCAAACATGAAACTTGGTAGAAATTTGATCAATATGATAAAATATATCACATAAAACACACAGTACTTAAATACCATAAATACGTCAAACGTTGATAAACACTCGAAAGTACTGATTTTAAATTAAAACAATCCTATCAAGTTGAAATAATATACACTTTCATATTTAGTGCAGTAAGCACGAGAGAAGTTATATATTGATTATATATATAGAGTGTATACTGTATATTATAGAATATAGTTATTCAAGTATTCATTTTGAAACAGTATCTATATAAATATTTTTGTATTTGTTAAAATAGTAAAGTATTTTATTCGAGGTGATGTGGCCCACTTTTGAAAAAGGGCATTGTTATAGTACGTAGACGGCTGTTTAGGGTGACAATAATGTTACATTTGAGTTTATTGAATGAAACAAACGACCAAAACGTATCATTTTAGTGTAATATTACAGAACGAATAATGTTTTACCAAGATTGGACCAATAATATGGATTGATAAAATAACGAGAGTAAAGTACCTATCGTGCAGGAGCGGCATGACTGGAAAAATCAAGTCGGACAAAGTGAGAGGAACAGGACGGTGGTAACAGTTTCGTTGCGCGGGTAGTGGCAGTATACAGCGAGTTATAGTGGCGTGAATTACCTGCATGTGTGTGCGTGCAAGCTGTTGCTTCGCGCCCACCGGTGGCGCGGTGGCGGAAATGATATCGGGTTGCGTGTGCGTGCGCGTCTGACTGTAACGGCGTCTGTCGGTGGTGTGCGTCCGGGGGCTATGCGTATTCAGCGTGCGTATATGGGGTGATCCATTTAACCTAACCTAACCTTAAGTAGGACACACGTTATTTCGAAAAACGCTAATGTTTTTGTAAATCTTTATTTTGCATAATCCTAAGTCGCTATAAAAATACATTATATTCTTTACTGTTGTCTGTCGTTATAATTTTTTAAGCCGTTTACTCTTTAATGAATGATATTTTGTAATTTCATTTTCTTAAACAGAAAATTATTCAAAGTGTATCGATCTAAACAAAAAAAGTTCGGACATTTATAGTTTATTAGTTGTAGGTTTTTGACAAACTGCAAAGTAATGGTCCGAGATTTATCGGAGAACCATCTCCATAGGTACCAGTCCGCTCCGTTCGTATTAACTTTAAAATATTATACTTATAGCACATAAACTACTCTTCCGAAATTCGATTTGTATGTATCGTAGGCGGACGGACTCTGGTAAAAAAAAAAAAAAAAATTAAACAATTAAACAAAATTTAAATTTAATAACGGTAAGAAATAATATATTTTTTCAGGGAAGATATCCTGAATTATTAGAACAAAATTTAAAAAACAAAATTCAAAAACACTTGGAGTGTTTGAAATAATAGATGTTGTATATCACCCGGTATAATGTTTATATGACATGATTTTGTTGTGTTTTTTTTTTTTTTTTTGCAACTATAGTATATAAGTGCAGAAGCGACGCGGCGACGTGCGTCGACCGGCGGCCTGTGTGTGTGTGTGTGTGTGTGTGTGTGTAGATTCGCGTGACCTCGCGGGGCAGAGCAGCGAGTGAGGCGCGGGCGAACGTACGCAGCTCTTGGCGGCGCGCGTCACTCGCGCTCACTTGACTCCACACGGTCTGTCCCGTTTTCACCGCGCGCGCACCCGTGACCTTCTCTGGGCCGCGTCATTGTGCGCGCGGGCGCGCGCGAGCCGGCCGACACCGCCAAACACGTGGTGCGCACGAAAGATGCACACACACACACACACACACACACAAGCGTTAGCGCGCGCGCACATGTACTACACCGCTGGCCGCCGAAACGAGACACCTGTTCGAGTCGCCGCCGCGAAAACTCTACTGTTCGACACTCCACCCCACTTCCCATCCCCACCGCGGCGCCGCCGATGTCGAACTCGCGGCAGATGACGATGATCAATAACCCTGCCATCACTACACACGCGAATCTGCGAGCGCGGTCGTGTATAATACGCGTGTGTTGACGTGCAGGTAACAGAATCCCGGGGAAAATGATCGGTATAATATGCTGTGCGATGGCTGTCGTCGGGTGACCGGCCAGTGTAATGGACCTCGAAAAAAATACTATGGTAATTGATTGTATTGGCGACCCAAAGCGTAGTAAAACGCCCGACTACAACTATCCGTTTTCGACCCCGTCCGGATATCATCAGATGATATATTTTAATGTACCACGAGTGTACTACGACCGGATACATGGATACATTGGCGCATTGGAGTAATAGTCGCCTATACCGCCGCGCCGATGTGTTGCGGTCGACGACTATGACGTGTGCCTATAGGTGAACGAGGGAAGATACGCGGTGTGACGATACCTAATTGCAATATACGTGTGACAATATAGTGGCACGAAAATTATGACTTTTCGACGATAAAATTATCGTCCGGGCCGTTAGTCGTTACGCGTGTTTCTCTTGCGCGACCTGGCCGTGTACTGGTGACAAAAAATTGATAATTTAATCTAAACTAAATAATATAATACACTACGATATGATCGTGGCGCAAAATCTGGTAGACGTGGCAGCTTTAGCTACAATCTTATACAACAGCTCTGAATACATTTTTGAATTATTCTACAAACTAATTATAATAATAATAATGTAGGACCCAAATTATTCAATAAATAATAACTACTAAAAAAGTAATTTATATAATTAAAATGTATACATGTGTATATTATGGTCGTTAATCTAATTTATGGTAATATTATAACCTAGTTTTTTTCTATTTTTCTAGAATCTAGATTATAGTGGGAACTCAATTTCTAACGAACTCAATAATTTACACTTTTAGTATAGAGCTTATATTTTTCCGCGGTGCCTTTTTTTTGGACGACCCAATTTAGCCACGGTGCCCTGCTTTGAATAACACGATAGACAGAACAAAAAAAAAAATACTCATTGATAACCAATTTTACGTAGACCACGGTGCCCTTAGAAAGTGCTCGCAGTACCCCTAGGACACCACGTTGCACAGTTTGGGAACTGCTGGTATAGATCATAGAATACAGATTATGTATACATATTATTATATTATATTATATGATATGTATAAATGCATACAGTAATAAAAATAAAATTAATTGTAGTTATTAAATCGTCTATATCTAAATCGCTCATTTTAGATTCTGAACGGAGTGAAGAATTTATTGATTTTACAATGATGTGTGTTTATTTTTTTTTTTGTGTCTGACGACAACATTTGGAGCAGTAATAATTTTTGACTTCAGCCCCTCCTTGAATAGGAAAATTTTATTCATCTAGTTGATACTTTGGGGGGTCAAAAGTAAACATTTTCAAATAGTTTTCAAAAAAATCGATTTATTAATTTTGCTGTAACTCAAAAGCGAATCATTGTAAATACTTGAAATTTTCACCAAATGTTTATATTATGGTTATCTCTTTACAGTTAATTTTTCAAAATATTTTGACCATTTTTAAGCTACTTATAGACAATTGAAATTTTCGACTTTTCTAAGTTTTTTTTCTTCAAATGCCGATAAAAAATTTTTGGGTGGCCAAAAAATCTTGAAAATTTAATACAAGGTTTCTTATAAGTTGTTCTTAAAGTGATAAAAAAAAATCCGAAATCGTTAGTCACAATTTTTTTTTATAAATGCTTAAAGTTCGAATTTATACGAAATATGTCAAAATTTAAATTAAATTTCATACGCTCATAATGCGAATGTTGGCCATAGTAACCATAGTAACATATAAAAACTATACTATTTGTTTCAAAATAGAATATATGACAATATTTAAATATAATATATCCTAAACTGACAAATCATCTTCGTTCAGAATCGTTTTTCGTATACAATAATACCTATCATTGCATTCAAATTTAACCTACCATAGTCTGAGGTCCACCCCACCCCCTAATATACAGCAGAGCGATACCCACTCACCCGCTTTTTATCCGATATATATATTCAATATAATTTCAAAACATAAGTAACTGATCCATTTACCATCATTATATTTAGAATGTTTTTATGTAAACAGAATAGAATATACATAGAAGCATATTTCAAGGGGGTATAATGGGAATTAAAACTTTCACCGAAACAAAAAAAAAAAAATGTAACTTTATCTGATGTGAATTTTTGTAACTGTGTGTACAAAAATAAAAAACAAACATTAATGATTACAAATTGTTCTATATTATTATTTTGTATAGAAAAAATATATATATAATACTCATGTTCATTTTTTCTATAAAGAAAACATTAACATTAAATTTGTACAGCCTGTCAAAAAAGTCCAATAATACGACATAATAATAGATATCAGATATGATACATTTTTTATGATGCAGTATTTTTATAAAATATATTATGTTTATTACTTCAAATATATTATAAGTGTCGGACTCATTTTTAAATGTTGAGCAGAGAGACGATTTTACGTATTGAATATACATTATACAACTATAGCATTTTTTTAAAGTAAATTTAGTGAATACTAAAAAGTAAAAATATCCAGACCTTTTTTTAATAATTTAGAAAAAAAAATTTAAATGAGAAAAAAAGAGAATTATTATAGAATTATAATTCAAAAAAGCGGGTAAGTGGGTATCGCATTGCTGTATATTAGGGGGTGGGGTGGACCTCAGACTATGGTAGGTTAAATTTGAATGCAATGATAGGTATCATTGTATACGAAAAACGATTCTGAACGAAGATGATATGTCAGTTTAGGATATATTATATTTAAATATTGTCATATAATCTATTTTAAAACAAATAGTATAGTTACTATATGTTACTATAGTTACTTTATAGTATCTGTTTATTAATAAAAAAAGTATTTGGCCAACATACGCATAATGAGCGTATGAAATTTAATTTAAATTTTGACATATTTCGTATAAATTCGAACTTTAAGCACTTATAAAAAAAAATTGTGACTAACGATTTCGGATTTTATTTTATCACTTTAAGAACAACTTATAAGAAACTTTGTATTAAATTTTCAAGATTTTCTGGCCGCCCATAAATTTTTTATCGGCATTTGAAGAAAAAAAACATAGAAAAGTCGAAAATTTCAATTGTCTATAAGTAGCTTAAAAATGGTCAAAATATTTTGAAAATTTAACTGTAAAGAGATAACCATAATATAAACATTTGGTGAAAATGTCAAGTATTTAAAATAATTCTTTTTTGAGTTACAGCGAAATCAAAAAATCGATTTTGTCGATAAGTGGTTTTTCGTAAAATTGCCGTTTTTCTGTGACTTTTTTTTGAAAACTATTTGAAAATGTTTTGACCCCCCAAAGTACCAACTAAATGAATTTTCCTATTCAAAGAGGGGCTGAAGTCAAAAATTGGAGCATTATTACTGCTCCAAATGTTGTCAGACACAAAAAAAAAAATAACACATCATTGTCAAAGCAATACATTCTTCACTCCGTTCAGAATCTAAAATTAGTAAAATTATAACTGTAAGCACTTTTGTTTCAATTTTTTACTTAAAATAGAATTTAAAAATTAGTTAGTTTGACTATTATTAAGCTAATAATAGAGACGTGATTTTTATCTAGAGTTTGAAAATTGAGTACACGATTTCTTTTAAGTTTGTCTTATACCAATTGAAAAAGAAAGCCATAATTTTTTGTTTAAGTGCTTAAAATTAGAATTTTTACACAAGTCAAAATCGACGAAAATTTGAAAATTCTTAAAATCATTAATATTCATTCTAAAATTTACATTTTTAATACAAGGTTTCTTATAAATTGTTATTAATGAATTTAAATAAAATTTGTTCATAATTTATTAATAATGCAAAACAAATTTATTAGCGTTTAATGTTTCAGATTTCTGATAGAAATTTTTATACATTGTATAATTTAAAAAATATATTGACATATGATACTTTTGATTATTTAGTTTTTTTTTAGTTTTTTATAAATATCGAAAATAAAAATTTTGTTTTTTCAAAATGCTTAAAAATGTAGTACAAGTAGGTTCCTACAAAATAGGAATGTATCCATTTAAAATTTCTAAAAATACATAAGATACATAAGAATGATTTTTTTTTCAGATATTTGAAATTCAAAAGTGGACAGAATTAAAAATTTTGTTGTTATTGAAAATATTTTTAGTGGAGAATTTAAAACTTTTACGTAAGTATATTATTATATTTTTTATATATAAATATACAATGTGGATTTTAAAACATTTAGATTAATTGTATAGTCTTGCCTTAGAGTATAGTCTTAGATTTATCATTGAATTAAAATTTAACACACAAATTACAGTAAGGTTATTCTTAGTTCAGTTAAATATTTATCAATTCAAATATAATATAAGGTTATTAATTCTCGGAGTGATAACTCCTTTGATATACATATACATATAGCTTTTAAACTTATCTCATTTAACTATAAATTTCAAATACATTGGATATTTGTTTTATTTTAATTTAATAAATATGTATGTGCATTGTACATATATTAGATAGTTAGTACTTAATTATAGAGTCACCGATATGTGATCTCTTTCATCCAAAGTTTTATTTGTATAATTTTTTATTCTTATCAAATTTACTTATTGTTATCTACAGAATAGATTATAAATATCATGTGCATTTAGTATTAACTATTAAGTAAGTATTTTCTTTCCTAATTATTATGAAAAGCACTGGAAAGTTTTTACTTTTTATTCCCCTCTCCCCTCAATGTACCAACTAAATTCACTAATCTGACAAAAAAGATATCATACCTAGTTGAAAATTTACGTATTTCACACATTATTTTAAAATCATTACATTTATTGTTCCACTCAAAAACAAAAATATAGACCTAATAATAGTATAATACTTTTATAGTGTAAAAGTAAGTTAGTGCTTGGTCAAAAATCTAACAAAAAAGTATCTTCAAAATAATAAATATACTCAAACTTATTTAAATGAATCAACCATGGCATATACTTCAGAAAATAATTAAAAGTAATTTATATAATTATTCAGTATCCAAAATCTTCAACCATTAAATTTAAATATAAATTCAAACATTCATATATTTCTATTTCTGATAAAATATTATTAATACATTTTATACTTTTATAATATTTTATTGTATAGAAATATATTTTAATTCGAGTTCAGTAAAAAAAAAAAAATAATAATAATATTAATATTACTTATATGATTATTTTTAATAAATATAATATAGATTTATAAAATATTAGTTTTTATTTAATATTAAGTTCGCATAAAACAAAAATCCCCTAGAAACAAAACTTAAGCTCCACGTAAGCTTATCCTCAAAATTATTTATGTTTTCCATTAAGTTAATCACTACTTAAAACTTGGTTCGATATATTTATTATTTTCATCTCTATAAAATATCGTTTTGCTTTTTTTAAGTACAGTGAGTATAGTGGCATTTCAACCATGGTTAATAATTTTATAATTAAAGCTATAATATATTCATATTTTAGAGCTTAATCTATTAAGTAGCGTTTCTAAAAGAATATAATCTTAATAAAACTAAAAGTTTAACAATTACAATAGAAATTATATAAAAACAGAACACTTATATTGTAATCTTAAACATATTATTTTAATGAAATATAAATATTGTTTAGTTAATTATGAATGTATTTTACTAATAAATGTTAATAAATGTTTAAATTAAATTAAAAAAAACTGTTAATTAATGTCTTTGTAATATACGGCTCCTTGGCTAAAAGATTAGAATAAGTACTTCTTCGTTTATTTTAAGTTAATGGTTTAACTTGACAAACACTCGCAAAACATACATTTTGACAGTCAAGAAGATAAATTTATGTTCACTTAAAATAATTAGTAGTACATAGTAATATAACTTTGTATTTAAGAAAACATACTAAAAATGAATTTTGTTGTCACATTTTACTTAAACTCTTATTTATTATTTATTATTAGTTTTATAGTTACATTTGCATAACTTACTAATTAACTATAGGTTATAAGTATAGTTACCTGAATTGTTTATTTATATAATTATTTAATATTAAATAGTACTATTTTTGTATAAAAGTGTGTTTTTATATTATACACATTTAAAACTTTGACATAATATACAATAGTTTTTATTTTATTGTTGTACTATAAGCATATAAATGGTTTCTAATGTTTATATACAATTGCACATAACTTGAACAAAAATAAACATTCCTAAAACAAAATCTATTATTTTAATATGTTACCTTTATCAAAAAAGGAAACTACCTATTTTTTATTTTAATTACTTATGAAATATTCAAATATTTATAATCATTTTAAGATATCTATTAATATTATAATCCTATTTATACTGCTTTATGGTATTTACAGAAAGGTATTATTAACTTGAATGTTAACAATAATACTATTGTAATTTAGTTTAATAGTTATAAATTTATAATATATTATTATTAATATGAAAAATAAATAATTTAATATAGTATAATATACAATGTTTTAGAAAAAAAATAAATCAACCTCACATAAAAATGTAATACTAATAGTAAAATAAATTAATTTAATAGTTATGTATGGCACAAAAATATCAAATAATAACGACAATACCCTTTTATAATGATAAAAAAAGTATCAATAAAATGTTGTGGTTTTAAGCTTAAATTATTTATTTATATAATTGAGGTGATAAATTATTTTAATTTTATTTATTTATAATTTGCATTAATGTGTACAGTGTAAGTAATAAGAAATAAGAATACTTAAACTTTCGAATTTATTTTTAATTTTTATAAAGGAATACTAATCGTTTTCTAATGATGATGTATACATAAATAAGCAAATTTACAATTTAAACCAAGATTCTATTAATTATTTATTAAAACTCAATTAAAACTAAAAGTATGATAAAAAAATAAGTTAGATAAAATAATTTAAATAGGTACATATAGATATAAGTACTTATAAAATAAGGTACTTTAAAAATATGATAATTACGATTTTAATTCGCTTTTATGGAATGTTTTTAATAGCAATATAAATAATTAAGTTTAAAATAAAATAATAACATAATTTATACTAATATATCCAAAGACTAATTTATATTAAAAAAATTGTATTCAGAAATATTCTTATAAATTAAGTGTTATAATTTTAAACAGCAAACGAAATCCATAACTTTTCAAAGAAAATTTAATTCTATTTTACCATGTAAGCATTTTTTTTTAACCATTATATTATCACCATTAATACCAAACACAGACTCTATAACAAACATTTTATCAAAACGTTCATTCAAAAGAAAATAATTATCGTTCAATATTAATATAAAAGAATAAGTAATGTTTGAATTATGATAGTTTATGGTAAACATATAATCAAAAAAATTTAGTTAAAATCTATTATAATGAATATATTTCTTTAAATATATAAAAATTATTTTACTTTTTTTATATATATAGTAGAAATATATTCAATTTTAAGAGTTATTCAAAAAAATAATAATCATGATAACATTTATGCATAGCATTAACAGTTTATAGACTGCAATTATTGTAAGAAAATTAAAAATGTCAATCTTATGGCAATTTTAACATTTAAAAATAAATAAAAATAATAAATATATTACTTTATTTTTTTTATAGTGTTTATTTTATTATAGTGGACACACAATTAATGCGATTATTTAACACCATAAGTAGATATTTTAAGTAAACAAAAGATGGAAAATTTAAATTATAAATTATTGTTTAAATAAAAATATCAGTCTTCATTAAAAAAAAGCTTTTATGAAGAGATGTTTTAGTGTCTCGTTTTACACAATATCAAATTCTAATTTTTATACAAAGTACATTATTGAAGTTGAAAGATAGGTACCCAATTAGCCTTTGAAGTGTATGGTAAAAGTAATTGAAACCATTTAGTTACATAATGATTAAATTAAAATATAGATAATAACTCAGGTTTCCAATTTTAAGTTAAACAATCAATACAAAATTATTATTATTAAAAACATTATTAATATCTAATAGTATACAGTAGAAAATTATAATTTGTAAAAGCATAATATATTTAAAACATTTTATTTTTTTAACATTAGTTTTAACTACAAGAGACCAATTTATAACATTTACTAAAAATATTAATCAATACAGTACGTCATACAAACCATCAAAAAAAAAAAAAAAAATCAATCACCTACATTTTTATTGAATTATTTGAATTATTCTAACAGTAATGTTATGTTTTAGTTGTACCTATATAATAAAGAGAAAACAAAGTATAAAATATCAGTGAACAAATAAATGAAATAGTAACTAGTAAGAAATCTACTTTTAAATTGTGTGTAATTTTCACAATTTTAGACTATCAAAAATAATATTTTTTTTTTTTATGTATACAAATGTATATGATTATTCAGTTAATATGAGCAATTTAATTTTTAATATTTTAAGACAAAATTTATTACACACAATTCTTCATCAAGTATGCAAGTTGTAGGGTTTTTAAGTAATTACTTCATACTATGGTCACCAAAGAGTTTGTTTGTAATAATTAATCTAAAATTCTGAAACAATGAAAAAAAAATAGTTGAGAGTATGACCTTTTTTAAATTGTATCTTCGTAACTTACCTCTGAGTCGTCAAGGTTGAATAATCTTCCTCCGGGAAATTACGAATATAATTTTCAAAAAAGGCAAAGTTGTTCATATACAAGTGAACAAGTATAGACTTAGAAATTAAAATAGGGTAAGTGCATTCAAAGGTAAAAAATATATCTTCATTAATAACGTACTTGAATAATTCATACACTTCATGGTTAAAAGCATGCTAATGAAATTACATAAAATTGATTTTTTTTTTTAAGAAACTTATACGCTATATCATTTAACTTAATAATGTAAATACTATTACGAGTAAAATAAAATACTTGTGAAAATTTTGTAATTTAAGAAATATAATTTATTCAAAAATAATACTTGTAAATATTATAAAAAATAATATTAATTTGGTTGATCAGAGTGGATTGAGCCACTAAAAATGTAAGGTATTTTCTAGTGGATCGCGTTTTAAAATATTACATAGGTATCATATAATATAAAAATATAAAAGACGTGAATGTTATATTTTATAAATTATTTTCTGACTTCGATGTAATTTTTTAATTGAACATTTTACTGTTTAATCTTGATATTTTATTATTTTAAGACTACGATCGGCTTTTTGATTAGTAAGCTTAATACTAAATGAATTATAATTATTGTTATTGGTAAGCTAATTTTTTAAATATGTAGATATTTAGGTTGAAAATTTACTTGAGGCATACGATGGGTATCCAGTAATGAATCATAAAATAATCATATATAATGCTTCGAGTAAGCAAATGTAAGATTATTTTACTTAACTCCTAGTTAAGATGACATATTAATATATTATAGCCAAATAAGATCAATAACAAATAACGATTTGAATATTTATAATTACACGGATATTCGTTTTTAAATCAAAATTAAATATGGAAAATGGTTTTATCTATAACTAGTTTTGCGTAACAATAATTGTTTTTCCCTATTATTTTTATATTTTTCTCAATTATTCAAAAATTAATGAGAATACTTAACGTTTCACTATATAAAATATTAACTAAATACATTAAAGTTGAAAATCAAAACTGTATAAAAATAAAAAATGCATCAAAACGCGTTGAAATTAAAAAAAAAATACATAGCTACATCACAATTGGAATTCTAAAGTAACAATATTTATCCACAAGCTTATATAATATATTTTTAAAAATTTTACTTAAAAAAAAAAGTTTTATCAAACTTATTTAGGCGATAGGAAAACTAAAAAATGTTTAACATTTCAAATATCTATAAATAGCACATAAAAGGTCAAATATTTTAAAAATTATTTTATCCTAAGAAAGTTACAATATAAATATTTCGTGAAAAATTCACGTACCTAAAGTTATTCATTTATGAGTCATACTTTTATTACAATATTCAACAGTTTGTACAAAGCTATTACAATAGACCAAGGAGATAATATAATATAATTTTTTAAAGCATCTAGACATAATAGAAGGGACAGAACTTCAGTCTTCAGATGAATAATAATAAAATAAAAAAATTGATTTAACCAAAAAAATCTTGTGCGTTAAAATTTAAACATATGCAATATGGCTGAAACTTATATAATATGAAAGTGATTATAAATTGTAATATTAAGTAGGTATATTGTGTTTCTATATGAAGAAATGAAAATAATAGATTTTATTTTATTAATAAAATGTAATAGTAAATAAAATATATTAATTTAATAAACCACATAATTATAACACATTTAAGACAAATATTCATAATTAATAAGTATAAAAATGTTAACTGATTCGATATTTTACGTGAATGGAATTTTTAATTAGTAAATATGTATATATTGAAAAATATAAAAATTATGTTATATAAGTTATAATAAAATCATAAAAAAACAAATGGTATAGAAACAACTACCATAAAAGTTCAAATAATAGAACTTTTCCATTAGGTTAATATTTACAGTTTAAATTTTCAATTATTGTTTATGAGTTTTTATATGTATATAGGGAATTGTATTCTATGAACTAGGCTCAACTTATTGAAGCTTTATATCTATGTTATGTTTAGTCTAACTTTTTGACCATTGTGGTTGAAGTGCGCAAGGCCAATCATTGAAGTGCTTCTCTAGAAATATCATTAATAAGCTATGAAGTACTATAATAATATAAGTGTTAAATCATCGTTGAAATTCCAATGTATCAGACATGATAAAAGATACATTTTTAAGGAATTATTAAATATTGTAGTTGAAGAACTAACTAAAAAAAAAGCGGGTAAGTGAGTATCGCTCTGCTGTACATTAGGGGGTGGGGTGGACCTCGGACTAAGGTAGGTTAAATTTGAATGCAATGATAGGTATCATTGTATACGAAAAACGATTCTGAACGGAGATGATTTGTCAGTCTAGGATATATTATAAAAAAATCGAAAATTATTTATTAGTTAAACGTTATTTTACACGTGTATTTTTGATTTCAAATTAAAATTAAAACTTTAAATACTCGTAAAATTTTTAAATTTAATAATCCTCAAACTTTTTCATAATTATTCTAAGCTTAACTTATGGACAGCATAGTATTAAATTTTCAATTCTTAGCTATTGATAGTAAAATATTTATAAATTTTTTACTACCAAATAGTGAAAAATATTCATGATTTTGACGAATTTGTGTCAATATTTGAACTTCAAATGCTAATAAAAAAAAATTGTGCCTATGTATTTTTATAATTTTTGAATGAGAGTTAGAACAAGTTATGTGGACCCTTCAATTAAATTTTCAAGTAATTTGTCCCAGCTAAATTTTTTTAATCAACATTTATAAAAAAAAAATAAAAAAAAATAGATTATTTCAAATGTCTATAAATAGCTCAAAAAAAATCAAAATATTTTGAAAATCAAATCACGTAAAGAAAATGACAATCTAAATAACTGGTAAAATTTTCAAGTATTTATGACTTATACTATTTGAATAACAATAAATATCAAAAATCGTTTGAGGCTAAACCATTATTTAACGCGGTTTTGCAAAAATTTAAATTTCAAACACTCATAAAACATTTTTGTCTGAATCTGGTAGAGTTTTTTTTACAGATAATTGAAGTAAAATGTATGGAGAACCTTATATTAAATTTTCAAAACTTAGTTATAAAAGAAAAAAATTTTACGATTTTTCAACCACAAAATTACTTGCAAATTTTCGCAATTTTGACATATTTCGTTTAAATTCGAATTTTAAGCACTTACAAAAAAAAATTGTGACAAACGATTTCGGATTTTTTTTTATCACCTTAAGAACAACTTATAAGAAACCTTGTATTAAATTTTCAAGATTTTCTGGCCGGCCAAAAAATTTTTATCGATATTTTAAAAAAAAATACTAAAAAAAATTAAAAATTTCAATTGTCTATAAATAGCACAAAAAAAGTCTAAATTCTTTGAAAATTTAACTGTGTAAGGAGAACGCTAATATAAACATTTGGTGAAAATTTCAAGTATTTACATCTATTAGTTTTTGAGTTATAGCAAAATAAAAAATTCGATTTTGTTGAAAACGGTTTTGCGTAAAAATTCCCGTTTTTTCCTCATTTTTTTAGGGTTTTTCCCGACTCATTTAAAAAATATTGAAAATTTTTAACTTTTGACCCCCCAAAGTACCAACTAGATTCAATTTCCTTTTCAAAGAGGGGCTGAAGTCCAAAATCGAAGCATTTTTACTGCTCCAAATGTTGTCGTCAGACACAAAAAAAAAAAAATAAAAATAAAAAAAAATAAAAAAAAAAAAAAACACACATCATTGTAAAATCAATACATTCATCACTCCGTTCAGAATCTAAAAATAAATACATTTTATACTAATTAACATTTTTTTTTTTTTAAATTGTAATAATCAACAGCATTTTGAAGTTAAATTATATATTCTTATATAAATAATTGAAATTGGAAATATTGTATATTATAGTATTATTAAAAATAGGGTGGACTGATATCCAAAAAAAATGAATAAGAATAAAAAAGTGGAATTTTTCTTCATAGGCAATTAAAATACTAAATAATAAATGCATACTTACTTATAGTAATTTTTTATATATATATTATAATGCAAGAACATGTTTTTGTTGTTTCAAAAATATAATTAAAATTTTTTCATACTATATCAATAGAAATAAAATAAACTTATTGTTCATATTAACCAGATATTTGAGAAGCTTTGGTAAATTAGTCATAGAAGGCATTAAGATTTTTAGTACTTTTAAATCCTTAATCTTTTATAAGTTGTAAGTCATGACTCATGAATAATCATAATATTCATTGCTTCAAGTCAGTCTTTAATTTATTATGATAGATAACTGATGAAAATGTATATATTTATTTAATGTATACTTGATAAAGCTAAAATTAAATAAAAAACATTACATTACTATTTTTATAAATCCTAAAAAGTAACGATTACTAAAATTAATACTATCAATTTTTGTCTATTAAGCAGTGGCTTTGATGTATATTAAAAAATTAAAAAGAACATCTTAGAAGTTAATAGAAAGACGATAGTTATACTTTAGAAAAACAATTGGTGAATAGCTCCACATTTGAGGCAATTACCAAAATTCAGGGGAAAAATATAGATATTGTTGGTGTAGTACAGCAATTAATAGGGAGTTATTTTATTTAAATTTTTGAATACATGAATATTATTTAGTCTATTACCTACTAGAATAATTATAGTATAATATAATGTATTTATCTTTTTATAAATGATTATCTTCGCTTCGGAATTATGAGTATGTAAGAATTGAGTTGTAGGGTTTTCGTTGTAACGATGCTCGTTATAATCTTTTAAAAATTAATTGTAATATAAGTTTAGTATAACAGTAAAATACAAAAAACGAAAAATATGAAATTTAAATGAATAGTTCCATGGCTGTTTTAAAAAACCTGTTCAAAGATTAAATGATTTATACGACTTTAAGCAATCCACGTTTCTATGATTGTGATCAAATAAATAATTTAGGTGCAATATTTAGATAAAATTGGTACAAGGAATATTGTATATTATACTAATTTTTAAAATATACATTTCTCGATCATGGTATATTGGCTAATATTTCTTGTCTATTGATTGTTATTGATCTTCTTTGATGTGCAATCTGAAATGTGAGTGGATTATAGAAAGAATTAGGAGTAGTTTATATGATTTTTATTATAGCAGATTTAGTTCATAAAATATATTTTAGGGGAAATATTATACCTATTATAATATTCATTGGTCAGATTAGAGTAGTGATGTAAATTAATACTAAATATTTTATACTACCTACTAAACAGTAAACACTTTGTTTTTATAACTGTGGTCCTATGTAAATATTAAGACTATAGAAGAGTAATTGATTAATTATTCATTTCTTTGAAAAATGTAGTAAATCTATAAGGTAGTGTATGTAATATTATCTGTTGTATTTATTATAGAAAAAAATGCTGTTAAATGTTAATTGTAAACATAAGTATGTACTCGTATATGCATAATTATAAAGTACAATACTATAATATGATAAATTCTATTATAAATCAAATAAATATTTAGAATTTATTTTTGAATTTTTAAGTGTTAAATTAGTAAAAGTATGAGACACTTTATTATTTAATAAATATTAATATTTATTCGGTAAAAACATTTTCTTATTTTTATTAAAAGTAGTTAAAGGATATTGATATTTAAAAAAAGTAAAGTGGTATTTGTTTTTTTAAAACAACCGTTCGAATATTTTATATTTTATATTCGTATAGCATTTTAAGTCTTGTAAAAAAAAAACTAATAAGATAACCATATTAAAATTAAAAAAAGCGGGTAAGTGGGTATCGCTCTGCTATACATTGGGGGGTGGGGTGGACCTCAGACTATGGTAGGTTAAATTTGAATGCAATGATAGATACCTATCATTGTATACGAAAAACGATTCTGAACGAAGATGATTTGTCAGTTTAGGATATATTATATTTAAATATTGTCATATATTCTATTTTGAAACAAATAGTATAGTTTTTATATGTTACTATGGTTACTTTATATATCTGTTTATTAATAATCAAAAAATCGATTTTGTCGAAAAGTGGTTTTTCGTAAAATTGCCATTTTTCTGTCATTTTTTTTTTGTTTTTCTCGATTTTTTTGAAAACTATTTGAAAATTTTAATTTTGACCCCCCCCCCCCAAAGTACCAACTAGATGAATTTTCCTATTCAAAGAGGTGCTGAAGTAAAAAATTGGAGCATTATTACTGCTCCAAATGTTGTCGTCAGACACAAAAAAAAAACACACACATCATAGTAAAACCAATACATTCATCACTTCGTTAAGAATCTAATATATCTATCAATATTTTTCTTAGAACATAATAATATGTAGCATATTCAATGTTTATTGTAAGCGGTGTTTTTCAAAAAGTAATATTAACATTAAAATTTGTAGCCGTAACGATTATTATTGTATGCTTGTTTTATTATTTTCCCTGTTTCTGTTTGAACAATATCTGGTGACAAGTCGCAGATGTTTAGTGCGACAGCCTACAACTTTTTGTCATTCAGCCCCAGAAATATTGTACATCAAAACCACATTTCCCAACAAATCCCCGGCTAACATCCTACTCTGAAACTTGTATGACTACTATTCTGCAAAAACCTATATTCAATTTAAAGCACACGTTATATTATCAACATTTTTTCATTATTCCTAAACCAACAATACCGTCAGTGTGTGACAATTCATGTTTGTGTTTTAAAAATATTCTATACATATGATTACAAATAGAAAGGCAGTGCAAAATAATCTATTTTTTTAGTTACCATATTTAAATAACATAGATTTAGCTTATTATTGCAATTTAAGAACTTGATGCCGTTAAGACTTGATATTATCAGGCCATTTTACATTAAAATTACACAATCATTATGATGACATTTTAAAAGTATTTTAGCTCTTTTTGAGCTATTTATTCACATCAAATCCCCACTGACTTTATTAGATTCTGAACGGAGTGATGAATGTATTGATTTTACTATGATGTGTGTTTTTTTTTTTGTGTCTGACGACAACATTTGGAGCAGTAATAATGCTCCAATTTTTGACTTCAGCACCTCTTTGAATAGGAAAATTCATCTAGTTGGTACTTTGGGGGGGGTCAAAATTAAAATTTTCAAATAGTTTTCAAAAAATCGAGAAAAACAAAAAAAAAATGACAGAAAAATGGCAATTTTACGAAAAACCACTTTTCGACAAAATCAATTTTTTGATTTTGGTGTAACTCAATAACGAATCATTGTAAATACTTGAAATTTTCACCAAATGTTTATATTATTGTTATCTCTTTACAGTTAAATTTTCAAAATATTTTGACCATTTTTAAGCTACTAATAGACAATTGAAATTTTCGACTTTTCTAATTTTTTTTTCTTCAAATGCCGATAAAAATTTTTTGGGTGGCCAGAAAATCTTGAAAATTTAATACAAGGTTTCTTATAAGTTGTTCTTAAAGTGATAAAAAAAAATCCGAAATCGTTAGTTCACAATTTTTTTTTATAAGTGCTTAAAGTTCGAATTTATACGAAATATGTCCAAATTTAAATTAAATTTCATACGCTCATAATGCGAATGTTGGCCATAGTAACCATAGTAACATATAAAAACTATACTATTTGTTTCAAAATAGAATATATGACAATATTTAAATATAATATATCCTAAACTGACAAATCATCTTC
This sequence comes from Schizaphis graminum, assembly GCA_020882235.1. Lineage (NCBI taxonomy): Eukaryota > Metazoa > Arthropoda > Insecta > Hemiptera > Aphididae > Schizaphis > Schizaphis graminum. Next base: position 67,558,711 of record CM037032.1, read on the forward strand.
GTTCAGAATCGTTTTTCGTATACAATAATACCTATTATTGCATTCAAATTTAACCTACCATAGTCTGAGGTCCACCCCACCCCCTAATATACAGCAGAGCGATACCCACTTACCCGCTTTTTTTTTTACTTGACTTTTATATTATGGTAAAATTTTGTATTATAATAAAAAACATTTTTAAAATGTAATACCCGGTACCAAACAAAATCAACTCTTTACATAACTATTTTTTATTTCATAAGATTTGTCATTGAATTAAAATTTAACACATTCAAAACTGTGACTTACCTACTCAATGATGATCTATTTACTCATGGTTTTCAATAAAGCAACACAACATTTTGTATTATTGACTAAATAAGTACCTATTAATTTTTTTTACTTCTGTATTGTTACTTAATACCAAAAAAAACCGTAAATACTTGAAATGGATATTCACATTTTAATATAACTATTATTAAAAATTACGAAAACATGCAAATTATTTTGTAATGAAACATAAAAAATGTTCAATTTTTATAGCTAAGGCTTGAAAATATAATACAAGGTTCATTACAAGAGGTTCATACTATATTTTTTATTTTTGTAAAAATCTAGAGCTCAAATGAATATAAAAAAAAAGCGGGTAAGTGAGTATCGCTCTGCTGTACATTAGGGGGTGGGATGGACCTCAGACTAGGGAAGGTTAAATTTGAATGCAATGATAGGTATCATTGTATACGAAAAACGATTCTGAACGGAGATGATTTGTCAGTCTAGGATATATTCTATTTAAATTATATCATATATTCTATTTTGAAACAAATTCAAACATTTAAGTAAAAATTTTTCAAGATAAAGTAAAAGGAAGTAGTCAAGTAATTTTTTAAAAATAACAAAAATCGAAAATTATTTATTAGTTAAAAGTTATTTTACACGTGTATTTTTGATTTCAAATTAAAATTAAAACTTTAAACACACGTAAAATTTTTTAAATTGAACAATCCTCAAACTTTTTTATAATTATTCTAAGCTTAACTTATGGACAGCATAGTATTAAATTTTCAATTCTTAGCTTTTGATAGAAAAATATTTATAAATTTTTAACTACCAAATAGTGAAAAATATTCATGATTTTGACGAATTTTTGTCAATATTTGAACTTCAAATGCTAATAAAAAAAAATTGTGCCTATGTATTTTTATAATTTTTGAATGAGAGTTAGAACAAGTTATGTGGACCCTTCAATTAAATTTTCAAGTAATTTGTCCCACCTAAATTTTTTTTATCAACATTTATAAAAAAAAAATAAAAAAAATTTGAAAATTTCAATTGTCTATAAATAGCTCAAAAAAAGTCAAAATGTTTTGAAAATCAAATCACGTAAAGAAAATGGCAATCTAAATAACTGGTAAAATTTTCAAGTATTTACGACTTATACTGTTTGAATAACAACAAATATCAAAAATCGTTTGAGGCTAAACCGTTATTTAACGCGGTTTTGTAAAAATTTAAATTTCAAACACTCATAAAAATTTTTTGTCTGAATCCAGTAGAGTTTTTTTTACAGATAATTGAAGAAAAATGTATGGAGAACCTTGTATCAAATTTTCAAAACTTAGTTATAAAAGTAAAAAAATTTACGAATTTTCAACCACAAAATTACTTGCCAATTTTCGCAATTTTGACATATTTCGTATAAATTCGAACTTTAAGCACTTATAAAAAAAAATTGTGACTAACGATTTCGGATTTTTTTTTATCACTTTAAGAACAACTTATAAGAAACCTTGTATTAAATTTTCAAGATTTTCTGGCCGGCCAAAAAATTTTTATCGTTATTTAAAAAAAAAATACTAAAAAAAATTAAAAATTTCAATTGTCTATAAATAGCTCAAAAAAAGTCAAAATTCTTTGAAAATTTAACTGTGTATGGAGAACGCTAATATAAACATTTGGTGAAAGTTTCAAGTATTTTCATCTATTAGTTTTTGAGTTATAGCAAAATAAAAAATTCGATTTTGTCGAAAACTGGTTTTGCGTAAAAAATCCCGTTTTTTCCGTCATTTTTTTTATGTTTTTCCCGACTCATTTAAAAAATATTGAAAAATTTTGACTTTTGACCCCCCAAAGTACCAACTAGATTCGATTTCCTTTTCAAAGAGGGGCTGAAGTCCAGAATCGAAGCATTTTTACTGCTCCAAATGTTGTCGTCAGACACAAAAATAAAAAAAAATAAAAAAAAAAAAATAAAAAAAAAAAAAAAAATAAAAAAAAAAACACACATCATTGTAAAATCAATACATTCATCACTCCGTTCAGAATCTAAAAGAATAACGAAGTAAGTTATTTTGTTACAATTCAAAAATAATTTTCGTGGAGCTTTTAAACCCTTTTTTCAAGTATATAAAATTTACAAAATATATTCATAATATAATAAGTAAATTATTTAAAAATGTACAATAAGCATTTTAACATGATAAAAGGTTAGAGTGGCATTCAATGACACCACTTCAAAATGCATATTGCACGTATATTATTTACACATTAATATTTTTTTATCATTAATTTTATGCTATCGTCTATTCATAGTATATAGGTTCTGTATTAAAAATAGAAAAATAATAATTAGTATTAATATATTATTTATATAATAATAGACTGGTAGACGGTCTTCATTTAAAACCGTTTTTCGTACATTTTTAATTCAAATTTAACACATATATTGAAGTTATTTACACATGACTCTAACTCTACAGCAGAACGGTTACCCTTTCTCACTTTTAAAAATTTTATTTACGCTCCTTAATATATTAATTAACATTATTTCATAAAACATGATATTAAAAATCAGTTGTTTTTTGATTAAAATATTGATTAATATGACGCGTACAAAATGATGTTAGTTAAAAATATAAATTCTTCTTTTAACTATAATCATTATTACAACATACATAGAAAATTGTTTTATTTTCTATCAAACAGTTAACTAGTTCTCGCAACTTTAAGAGCACACATTAAACCCACAATATGTTCATTTTGGTTAGAACGAATATATTATGTTGACAATAAATAAATATCTAAATCAAATATATTTACATATGCCTGAATAGATAACTTTGATCTCGACAACTTAGCTCCAAGGTCCCAAGTGATTCTTAAAGGGAGAAGGCCGAAGAATAAACACATCCTTGAAGTAATAACCCCATACAAAATCTTCTGGTCATTGTTGACAAAGAGATTTTACTAATAATAACTTTTGGCATATTAGCTAATAAAAATCACATGTGGGAACTACCATGAATAGCTATATTGTTTGTCTTACACCTAATATACATTTAATGTAAAATGACAAAATCAATAAATAAAGCAATAGATTGCTAACAACTCAGTAACTAGTATACATCGAAAATTAAGGTCATAGTATTCCAAGTTAAGTAACTATATAAATAGAACAAAATATCCATACTGTACGTAATCTAAAATAGGTTAATTTTATTATAAATTTATGATATTCATAAAAATATATAGATCATAATAGATTATAATTTTCTTGAATTTATTAAAATTATTAAACATCATTCCTCTACCTAACATAACATTATTTTTATTATTTGTTTTATTTTTTATAATTTTTTATGAAATACGAATTTCATATTTTTTTTAAGTACTTCCTTCCATTACTAAAATTGATTATTTAAGTAAGATGTATCATAATAAATAAAATTAAAATAATATTAACAATAAAATGCGTTTGTTTTAGAATTTAAAATGAGTAGGGATGACGTGGTATTGCCATTTTAACAAAACCCTTACCTTTTTTTTCAATTCAAAAACTAACAATTATATTATTAATTCACTTTCCTCAGTGACAAGTCTTATCGATTATTTGTTTTTGAATTACAAAAAAAAATTCTTATACTTTGATTGGTTTGCATGTATTATAATATATCCGTTGTTCAGTATTTTTTGTTGGTTTTTCAGTTATTTTTAAAAGTGCTACTTTTCCTCTCCAACTAAAATATCTACTAGATCTAATTGATTGTTAGAAACCTTTCTTAAAGTTCAAAACAAAAGTATTTTTACTGGTCTTAACACCAGACAAATAATATAAAAACACAAATTATATAACCAAAACATTTGTTGCTCCATTCAGAATCTTTAAATATTGCAATTGACTATGGGTAGAGATATTGGTGTTTTTGTGTTATAAGATAGTGATATAGTGTATTGTGATACATCATAATATGTTGTTGAAAACTATATAAATAAATAAAAAATAAATGATAAATTGGTAAATAATTTAAAGAATAAATTTTAAAGTAGGTATAATTAGAATGTTAATAAAATCAAAACCACATCAACAGCCATTCATAATATTATTGTGAAGAAAATATAAGTAATCACAATATTTTGGATTTAACAGTTTATCTAATGCACTAACAAAAACTATCTACGTGAAGCTAAAATAACAACAAAGTTAGCATATCAATGTAAAGTAATTCCAACAAACTCTTCTTGGAATTATTAAAAGTTGTTGGCCATTTTTTTTTAATTTTTTGCATACTATTATAAAAATTATTCAAATTTAAAGTTTGTAATGCCAACTACATGACCAACACTGGATATATTATATGTATATATACAAAAAAAAAATATTAAAACTTAACCAACAATAATCGTATAAGATTGTTGGAAAAATTTGTTGGAAACAAATTAAAGATTTATTTTACTTTAAAGTAGATACAAATTTATGCTTCACATCACAACCAACACTACATAATGCAAGCAAAACCATCAAAACCCAACCAATATTATTCATATAGCATATTGTAGGATATTATTGAACCTCGATTGAATAAAGTTTTCGAATCAGTCAAGTGTAAATTTTAAAAGTTTACTCATCATACGACTTTTTAAAACAAACACCCTGAACCTTAAAAAAATTGTCTTACAAATGCATTTATAATAATTGCATATAATATAGGTATGTTTAAAGTCATGTGATACCAAAAAACTTTTAAACATTTTTTAATCATATTTTTAACACTAATACTGTATATTATTTTGATCGAGTAAACACAATATTAACAAATATATAACAAAAAAACTAACAAAATTTTATTTTTAAAATATTAATTGTTCACTTTCCTAAATATTTATTCTATTAATAATTCTTTTTAAATTCATTTATTAATAATTATGCTTAAACATTCATATTTCGCTATCGCTTCTAGTAAAAATTTTATAATTATAATTAATAATATTTTCAAAAGTTTATAACCCAAATAAACAAACGACTGATTAATGTTAGTCAAAAGTATTTAACCGTAAAATAGGTGACTCAATTATTTATGCCCCAAAGGTGATCATTGGACGCAACCGACTGATGTATAATTTGACTAAGCTTTTGTTGATCGTAAAGCGCTTTTACGGTTTCCTAAATTACTGAAATAATTTCTAAACTACTATGTAAATATATATTACATATAAAATACCTACTACAGACAATTGTATCCTAAGCTCATAACCGATTGGACACCTACGTAACCTATATGGAAAATTAAATATATACCTAGGAATTATAGTAACAAAGCAATTCTTTAAAATGTTTATTTAACTATCCTAAGAGAAACATTGTATACTTTAGAATTGAGATTTTGGAGTATTTTGCGTTATATTTTTCTAAATTTATTTTCGTAAATGAGCCTATTTGGGTATATATATTATATAAGTATAAAAAATGTTAATTTTTAATATTAATATTAAAAGATGCTTCCCAAAAAAGGACAAATATCTAAAAAAAAAAAAAATGAAAGGTAAAGCCCTGTAATATTGTTATAAATTGAATTTTATAAATTAATTTTCTTAAATATTCGACTTCTTACTCAGGTATAATAAACGTAGATTTAGTCACCAAATATTACAAGAGTAAAAATAATAAAATAATGAATAAAAATAACTTTATTAGTTATGTTAATTTGGTTATCAGTTTTACTTTTAGACATTTTAATTTTAGTTAAGTATTAGTATTTATATATTTTTTATTATTATATTTATAATTTATATCTTTAATTGTGATCTAATAATTCAAAATGAAATGTCAATCGTGAACCATATATATATATATATATATATATATTGACGTTTTGTTCATCGACACAAATTGAAGTTTATTTGAATAAACTAATCAACTTAATACTATTAAGTATTAACTTTTATACCTGTATTTTAGTACTTTAATACATTTTTTAAGCTAATTTTTTGTATACCTATCATTTTCATAATTTTACCAGCTATCACAGGTTGACATCTGAATAATCATTCATTAATGAAATTAACATAGTTAATAATGTTAAGGGATTAAAAATCAGATTAAATTACAGTCAGTCTCTAACATGTACAAAATTATATTTTACTGAGCATGCTCAGTCTTTTATATTATTTAGTAATGAATTTATTCAAACCATACGGATATAAGGAGTGGCTATGTACGCGATTCCCCCTTCAAATTTCCCAAAATCCGCAAAAAATGTAATTATTACATTTACTTCAATCAATAACACAAATTATATAATTAAGTTTTTATTGTTATTTTTATAAATATAAATTATACAATATGTACGATGTTTTACGAATATTCTATTTATAAATCGGTGAATTTCAATCGTACTGACTAGCAACGTGATGTCATGCAACATCGTTCTTGATGTTATCACTTGTATTCATATTTTCGTACATTCTAATAAATTTCATCGTAACAATAAAATTATCGACAGGTTTTTAAAAACCAAACAGGCCATATTTTCAAATGTTCGATAATATTTTCATTATATTACTAAATGAATGTATTGCATTAATACAAACTTTTGTTTTTAGAAGTAAAACCCTTTTCTACTGAAAATTACTTGGGGAATAATTTTTCTAAAAGTATTGACGTTACCAAATCAAAATATTAACGATCAATTTTTGAGTTATTTAATTGCGTGTACTGTACTGTAATACTGATAGATCCATGATAAGTTATTTAGAATATACGTATACGGTCTATCACAGTGACTTGAAAATCTTACTAATCAATACTGATCTAACAATAATTATAATTTTTAAAAATGGCTAAAGTTAACACCCAGATTCAATATTGTATCTACTTTATAATTTTCTAAAACCATTTTTAAAGACTATTTTTCTTATTTCTTAGTATAAACATTTCAAAAACTGAAATAATGTTTATTTAAATTTTGAATTAGATGCATTAAAGTTAAAAAGAAAATATCTATTAAACACTTTACAATAAAAAAGGAGAGTTCTCGTTTTAAAAATAGAAGTTTTTAAGAGTTTGTAAATAAGTTCTTCAAATGTATTTAAAAATTCCATAAATTAAAATTTGAAATAATACAACATTCAATGAAAAATGGGGGTAAGCTGGTAAGCATGCTTGGTGGATTGCACTGTACATATTATGTAGTAGATCATTTTTTTTTGATAACCTTACAGTTGTTTTTCGATACCAGAAAATAATATAACTATAAATAACATTTAATTTTTATTTTTATTTTTTACTACTTTTACTTCTTAAAATGGATTTCCTTGAATAGATTACATATAGGTACAGTACATATATATATAGTTATTATAACTATTATAGCTATTGTTCTTCGACATCTAAACAAAAAGGTATAAATAAATTTTTTCATAAGTATCTTTTAAAATATTTTTTTTTCGAAATAAGAAACACACAGTCCCATCAGTGATTTATTTATCTAAAAACTTGAACGATCTTCTATTTGATTTTGACGCCAATCTTGATAATTCTAATTTTTAAAATAAAATTTGTTTTACACAAAACTAGTTATGAAATCAAATTTACTATTATCATAGGAGGTAAATACAGTTGAATTTAAAATAATATATTTCGTCTGATGGATGATTTTGAAACCAAGCAAAATTTCACTAATGCGATTTTATCAGTTATGACTACTTTTTACTTTTTATTTTTTCACACTTTCGTGTACGGTATTTCTTAGAACAAATAAAAAATTAATTTTTGTATGTTGGGCGTTTTGAAAATTTTGAAATAGAAACCTCATCTATAAGAAAGACCCATGACATAAGCGTGTACTAAAAAAAACTATCCATAACGCCGTATTATCTTAGATAAACATAATTATATAAATGTATAATATATAATATTAAATACTTTTTATAGTCAATGATAATATTATGTAGAATTAAAATTTAAAATGGATACTAAGTATTAATTAATAATAAAATAAAATTAATAATATGTCATAACTATACTTATTGTAATCGTAGAAGTAAATTATATTTGTTTTATAAGTAATTATAGAATTTTTAATTTAAAATCGTTAAAATATTGTAATAATAATTATTAGATTATCATACATTTTTTTTTTTTTTGATTGGATGATTTTTTAAATATTTAAAACTAAATTAAAACGAAAAAAACTATTAAACGGATAAACAGTTTGAATGACAGTTTTTAGATACTATGTTTAGTCTGGAATTTGTATACATTATTCGATTATTTAATGATTTGAATACATAACATAATATTCAATTGTATATTGTTGGATTTAAAATTGTTTCTTAAAATAGTTATACAATTATATGATAAATTATCGGTCAATATAATATTTATTATTTGATGGTTATAGATAGTTAAGTGGTATATTATTGCATATTATGTAATATGCACATTATTGTATTTATTATCTTGAATAAAAAACCATGCTAAAATTTTAAGCTATTCTTACACTTTATTTATATCATCCATAATTATTTGTTTTTTTTTTTTAACAAATTATTTTAGAACCTGGTTATAGATTAGCCAATAAAACCAAACCACTAATCATTCATATTTTGGATATTTTATCATTATTAGTCATTGGTAACAATTTGACAATTATAAATTGAAAATAAGTTGAATAGTTTTCAACTTAACGGTAACACTTAGAAACATGATACAATATAATATACTTAAGATAACAAAATTCTTCAGCCAATATAGCACAGCACGTTGAATTAAGGGAAACATGAAAGAGTATAAAAGCGCATGTAAACTCCACACAAGTACCTTTTTTTAGTGTAAACTCAATCAGGAAAAAACAGGTAAAATAAGTTCTTATAAACTCCACCAGAAAAGAAAATCAGGTAACAGCATAAAATTAAATATTAATACCTATAATATATTGTCATAAAAAATCATAATTTTTATACTACCTAATAATTTTTCACATTAAATAATAGTTAGGTGTGCATATTATTCCAAAAATATACAATACTTAAAAAATAAAAATAATAATTGTCTGAACAAATCAATGATACAATTTATAATGTTTACCATGTTAAATATTCATTATAAATAATCGTAATAATCATTTAATACGTAGGTATGTATTATATTATAATTAGGTAACGGACTTAAATACTTTAAAAAATATGATTTAATGTATTAATAACAGACATTTTATTTTTTTAAATGTTCTTAACATTATTTTTCACATTGAAAAACATTTTATTCTTTTTAATTATTTGGTTAATTACACTTATGTACATAAATACCTAAGTGTCTATGTGTTAAAAATAATTTCGTTTCACAAACTGTATTATAGGTGGCGATGGTGTCATATTTACCTGATCAATAAAAACATAATAGATAATAAAAATAGAATAATTATGACATGACAAAATAAATAATATTTAATTTTGTTCTTTTAGAATGAATTTTTTTAAAATTGAATCAATTCTTATATAAAAATGACTTAAAGACATAAAAATGCACTAAAATTTTCAAAAAATAAAAATAAAAGTTACATTTTTTAATTCCTTAATGTTTGAAATGAACTTTTTGCTTAAGACGCGATGTTTTCAGAAAAAAAATGCAATTTTATTCAAATCCGTTCCCTAGTTATCATACTTTGAACCATGAACTAAAATGATGTAATACAATTTGTAGATATTCAAATCTAATATAATACGAGTATATGTACATTTTTATAACTATTTATTGTGTTATCTTACACTACTTATCATTTTTTTTTCATTTTGTATTCTTGAGTTTATTTAGTTGAAATATAGCGTTATGTTTTACATATCAATTTTAAAAATCGACATATGTCATGGCAACAGATATCAACGTATTTAATATGCGTTGGCAGAATTTCCATTTACCTACCCATTACAGTTAAAAAAATATAACTGGTGGAGTTTACAATCGCCCAGAGTATAAATGTAACTTTAAGATTGACCATTACAAACAACATAATTAAAAGGTAATATTATTATGATATGTGTTAATACAAGTCATATAATATTTGTGTTACTCAATTATTGAAATTTAAAAATGAAATAATTTATTGAATAGTTTCAAGAATTTTAGCACAGAAGTGATATGACCTAAATAAATTCAAAAGTTACAAAAAAAAACTACATACAATAGGTATAACAATAAGAAAAAATAGGTATTGAACTTCGCTTAAAAAAAAAAAACATGTTTAAGTATGACAAATAATACTATATGTTCTACTACAGTAGCCAAGTAATAACACAAATAAATTTACGTGTATAACAAGGGTATAGGTATCTAAATCATTTTATGAACATCATTAAAAACGAACTTTTAACAAATATTATTGAAAAAAAAATACACATTGATGTCAGTCTGTACACTCTATGTGGTAAAATATATCTAATAAAATAATTAATACAATAAGTAAAATATAAAACAATAAATAATAACAAATTTAAAATATTACAGCTTAAGTCTGTGGATAATTTATTTCTCTTATAAATATGTATTTATATTTTTATTGATAATTTGAAATGTTGCATTGCTGTAATAATTATTTTAAAAATATTTTCAAACGTATTCTCATTAATGTAATTTATTTTTTATTTTTTACTATAATATGTATATATAATAATAAGATAATTAAATAACTGTGAAAGTATTATTAGAATAACAACGTTTAAGTTCATAGGTTTAATGGGATAAAATATTGTGTTGTATACTATTACATAGATTCCAAAATTCAATATTTGTATCATATTTTTAATTAATTAGCAACTTTTCCACTTAAATGGTCGATTAAAATATTAATTTTATTTATAATATTTTTAAGTATGCAATAACAACTAATATTTAAGTTTACATTTTTAACTATAGTTAATAAAATAATGAAATTTCTGAGGTTATGTTAGATTTTTTTAATGTACTGATTTGATGTTAATAAGTACAACACGTTTTTACAATTTTTTTTTAAATATGCTTTTGTATAGTCTTAAAATACGTTTAAAAATATTTTGTCATAATAAAAATTATTGTAGATAATAAAAAGAGTATTCGTGAGTTTGAATTCGATTTTAAAATACAATATCTATTGATTATTCGTTGAGTATGTTTTATAAAATTAATGTATTATTGTAGATTTAATATTATTTTATAGTTGTAGAATTTTAGTAATTTTCACAGGTAAATATACCAATAACTTGTATAGATTTAATAAGATTTGATAGCCTCAAAATATGAGGGTTTTGGACGCAAAATTTGTTGGGTAATACATAATTTCAATATATTATAGGATGACAAAATGTTAATTTTTTAAAAAGTAGTATCCTTTATAATATAACACATATAAATAAATATATTATATAAACTAATAAATATATTTTCAAAAAACACATCAATAAAAAAAATAGGTACACATCTAATTGTAAACGTACCCAATAATAAATTACTATTATATAGATATACGTACATAATATATGTATAATAATTTTTATATTATCATAGTTATTAATAAGTTACATTTTAAATTGATGAATTTATAAAGCTACAAGTCTTGTTTATCTTAAATAACAAATACGGCGGGTTCTTAAATGATAAAATTGCCCGGTTTTTGAATCAATTAAAAGATAGAGAATGTAAATAATGTTATAATATATATTTAATAAATATCACAGAGTCATATTGACCCAAAAATAGGCCTACCCTAATACTTATTGCCTATTTATTGATCCCAAAATCATGAAATATGTAAAAAGTATTGTTGTGTATACATTAAAGTAAGATTAGTGAAATAAAAATGAATCTCACCACTATGGTATGTTTTATATACAAGGTATATAATGTTCAAAAATTCATTAGTTGGTGTATTATTATCTACAATATGAATATGAAATGAGAGAAAATATTTTAGAAAAAAACAAATATTGCTATAATATCTACCCATATCTATAAGTATTAGAAAATGTTTTATACCAGTAAATATAAACCACGAAATAATGTAATATTATATAATATGTAATTTATAATCATATGAAATATTTGATGTTAACAAGTGAAAAAGTGACCCGTATATTAAAAAAACTACAAAATAGGTATCATGTTAACAGGTCCTAATTAATCTAATAGGTCATTGTAAATCGCTTAAAATTTTATCGGGTAAATCATAATATTAAAAATATTAAATTTTATAAAATCTGACTGAAGTTTTTGACGAAAGTTATTATAAACAGACATTAAGTTAGACAATGATGAGATCGTTAAGAAATACTACGTAAAGGAACGGTTTCCCTGCATCGTCTAGACCAGGGGTCTCCAAACTTTTTTATTCAAGGGCCACAAAAAATATCAAATGCTCTTAGCGGGCCAAAAGTTTATTAACACATATAACTTTTTAAATAACACATAAGTACCTTTAGATATCTATATTTTATTTACCGTCCTATTGGTGCTACGGGCCACTTAAAACTTGTTAGCGGGTCGTATCCGGCCCGCGGGCCGTAGTTTGGGGACCCCTGGTCTAGACCAGAGGTTCTCAAAGTCAAATGAATCACGGACCCCTACCTAAAGATGTACAGTCTTCGAGGACCCCCGATTAGGTTGGGTTGGGTTCCAGGCTTACATTTTTTTTTGCTCATCATTATTTTATTTTTCGGAAAACAAGCAAAAAAAAGATCTTCAAAAAAAAAATTTTCGTATAGAATCTATACATAGATGTAGATATAATATAGATTATAGAAAGTGCTTTCAAAGACAAAATAACGTTTATTAAAAGCAACCTATATTTGGGTTGGGTTGGGTTTGGGTTAGCTCCGCGGACCCCCTGATATGGGCTCGCGGACCACACTTTGAGAAACTCTGGTCTAGACGTTGGTATGTCCGGACCGGTAGTCGGAGGGCTATATGAATCAGGAAAATATACAGAAGGAAAAAAAAATCTGGGATTGGTATTTTCATGGAACGGTATATCAAAGAGTAGTAAAAGAATTGTATTTACAATGATCAATATATTCTTGGAATGATATTTTTCTAAACAGTCTTATCTAAGGAAAATATAAAACAGTAAATTAAAAACACGGAACCGTATTTTTCTGTAATGGTATAAATTAAGAAAATATCGCCCAGGACTGTATAAATCGGGACGACATTTTTGAGTTTATTATAAACGTGGATCCGTATTAATCTAAAACCGTATTAATCGAGAAAATAAAGCACAAGACTGGATGGGACAGGACAGTTATTTATGGGAAAATATTCATGAGAAATAGTATTAAAGAAATATTATTTTATAAGAAAAATACGGATGCCCACGTCGCCACTCACTCGCTGTGCTCACTCGGACAAGAAAAACGAAAATATCCCTCAACTTGCTATGCAACACCACCTCAAGTAGATCACTAGGTAACCACAGTATAGCCATGCATATTTAGTATTTACCCTACCACTCTTATCATTTTTCGGACAATTGCTTACCACTTAATAATTCCATATAAATAAATAATTTTTAACTATATTTTAATCTCTTTCAGTATTTTTCTTAGAAAATAATATTTCTTTTTAATACTATTCCTCGTGAATATTTTCCTATAAATAACCTTCCTATCTCATCCCAGTCCTATGATTTATTTTTTCGATTAATACGATTTTAGATTAATACGGATCCATGTGCATAATATACTCAAAAATATCGTCCCGATTTATACAGTCCTGAGCGATATTTTCCTAATTTATACCATTCCTAAAATATACGGTTCCGTGTTTTTAATTTACTGTTTTATATTTTCCTGAGATAAGACTGTTCAGTAAAATATCTTTCCAAGAATATATTAATCCTTGCAAATATTATTTCTTTTTTAAGCCATTCTTTTGAAGTATCTTTCCCTACAATAAATCTAGTCCGGATAATTATTTTCCTGAAAAACACGGTTCCATATGAAAACTTTCCTGGTTTATATGCGGCCCCCAGGTAGTCAACACTAGACACCGCGTCCAGACACTGCAGAGAAACCGTAATACTGCAAGTAGGTATTATATTTTATTCAAACATCTGTTGGGTTGCGATCGCTGTGTTCTATGCTTGTCTAGTGGAACAATATTATTGTTTTGCGCTAAAACATACATTCGTTGTTTCTATGTTATTTTAATGTCGACACCAATTTTCCGAAAATCGAGGGGTAATGATAGATACTAGTAATAATAATAATAAATAATAAAAGGACATTAGATTTTGATTTTTTTCCTCGCGAGTCCGACGATATCTATTCGGCCGTATATAACTCCCCGTTTTATACATATATAATTCAAGTGCGTATGCAAATAACAATACATGTTTTAGTTTAGCACCAAATCAGGGAACGATAACCCTGATAGTTTAATATAATATAATATATATTATAAATAAAGAAAAAAATGTTTACATAATACATACATAAATATTACGTACTTATTCTTACTTTACAATGTAAATCAATTTTAAAATAAAAATAACAATATGCCACAGGGCTCTCTCAGATAAGAAAGGGAGAGAGAGAAATATAATAGTGTAGTGAGAAAGAGAGTGGGACCATAAATGGCTTTTTTTAAGCGGCTTACTGACCAAACGGCCAGTGCCACATCATCATCGTCCATCAACTACGCCTTCTAGTCAAGTCGACCAGCAAATATGTGAACAGCGGCAATTGTTTCAACGCTTTTACCTGGTACTCGAGATTGTTAAGTCCGTCCGTTTTGAATCGTTTTCGGCCGGTATGCAATTTTTCGAACCTGTTTGACAAGCACAATACATAAAGGCTATTAATTATTATTATTATTATTATTATTATTATTATTATTATTATTATTATTACTACTACTACTACTACTACTACTACTATAATGGTTATTATTATAGTTATAAAAACTGTAAATTTAACCTATGCGGGTACATGGTTAATGTACCGTGACTATTATTACCGTCATCCCCGGAGACTCCTATAAATTTTATTAGTACAAACTACGCATAGAGTAATTATCAACATGAATCACTAGTCGTTAACTATCTACTCCTGAAATATTGATCGATTTTGTTTGATTTTACATATTTTTTCATAATTTTATTATTTTTAATAAAAACCTTCTAATAAGATATTTTTATTTTTATTTCAAAGGTATTTCTACATATAATGTCAATACAAACAATAATGGTTTATAATCATAAATTGTGACAACTTATATTTGATAGACTCAATGAATTTGATTTGGCTGGAGGAGTAAATACATTTTTCTATATTTCGTTAATAAATACTTTAAAGTCCTTCTTTTCTTTTATAGTATAAGCTTCAAGTATGTTACCTGAATAATTGTACAACTATTAAAATAGACTGATTAGTGATTATTATTATAATGCTTAGCGAAATGATCACTGAAAATTAGGTTTTCTAATTTTCTACACGTCTATGATGCAGTTGTAAAAATAAAACAATTATACATTCTGATTTCATACTATGCAGTTTCCTAAAAACAAAAAAAAATAATAGTAACTAAATAAAAATTGTAGCACGAATATTTATTGATTAACTATAGTTGGGAAGGGAGAGTACCCATGTAATTCCTATACATCTTTAAGTCCAGTCGTTTTACAATATTATTATTTAACACTTTACATCATACGTACGATATACAAACATTGTTATTATCACACCAGCCACTACGTATGTTAATGGTACCCAATGCGCGTGAATCTCGATTGCGGTGAACTAACCGTTTCGTCGAGTGTGTGTAATAACTATGATAGTGATATTATAATAATATTATAATGTGTAAATGTATATTGTATAATATCATATTATGTTATCCATATGTACCTCTCTATACACTCGTGCCAAAAATATACGTCATGAAAGTGCCAAACACAGTTTAATAACCAATAATTATTAATCAATTATAACTTATAAATTAATGTTCCCGTTAGATCACTACAACAGTCAATGAACATTTTGCTATAAATCGGTTCGTTTATGTATTATAAATATTAAATATACCTACGTGATTTCTCGCATAACCAACCTCATCTAAATAAGGTTGACTAACTAATAATCAGTTGCATATGACAGTGATATGTGAGAGTGGTTTGTTAAACGTAGGATAGGTACCTACTGAATAAAAATAAAACGTTTTACAAAAAAAATAAAATATTTCATTTGAATTTTATAATTATTAATGGTTTTAAAAGTTAAAAATTAGAATATTCCATGTTCAATGACCGTGGATGAGTAATGATAACGGAAGTAACGTGTTTTTATTTTTTTTCATTTCCGATTAAAAATCCTACCTACTTTATAATTTATGTTTATTGCATTTGAAGTTTATATATATAGTACTAAAAAATTTAATATATTTTTTATTTAAATCACAGAATTTAATATTTACACAAGTTTTAATTTTTAAACTATTTAGATACTGATAGTTTAAAGTTTAAAATAAGTACAAGCCGATCTATATTAATATTAATACATAAAATTTTTTAAAAAAACCTGCTGTTTAACAATTTACTACAGAATAGAGTTGTTTTTAATTTTTTTTTTTTTTTTTTAAAGTAGTTTTATCATAGGACACTCTTTAGATGATATAACAAACTTAAGTATTTTATATTGTAATCCTCAAATACACTTGGAAATCCCAAAAATTAGAATTTGAATAGATGTATGCATTCAATGAAGAAATGAGGTTTGAGAATGATTGGTGAATCACTCTATTAAAATTTATAATTAACGAACTGAACGTTACGTTTTACAATTCTATTACCATAAGTGTTTATTGGTTAGGTTTAGGTACAACAAATAATATGAAACCACTATTATATTATATTATATATATGTATTAAACATTAAACAAAAAACTAGTAAAATATTAAATTGAAGTCAAATAAATAATAATTTATAAATAATCTGATCTGACAATGATAAACTTTTAAAATAAAATCTAAAAAAAAATTAATATTTTAATAGTCTGATACAACTAAACAAGACCAACGGTGCATATTATTTTACGACAGTTACTGTCGTTACAGAATTCTTTCAGAAGTTAAAAATATTTCAGAAAATATTATCAAAGACTTATTTTTATTATTATTTTATTTTCATTTTTTATTAGCGCCTTAAGAAATATGAGCATTACAAATTTCAATCCCGAGAAAACTTATTTTAACGTTAGAACTATATTATTATCTTTTATTTATGTAATGACTATGTCTTTAATCAATTCAAGAATACTTGGAAATATTATTAAACAAGGAAAACAAATCATAAATTATAATAATAATACTTTACGTAGGTATCATATCAAAATGCAAAGAAATTGGCTAAAATAACTGAGAATGATACAATATAATATATCAGCTAAATTATAGACTGAATGAGTTATAAGATGTGGATATAGACAAAGACCTAGATTCAAATGGTTCAACATCTTAAAAATAAAATTGTACGTTATATTTGACTTTGTATAATATTATATCATCCTCCCTAGAATGATGGACATGTTCGGTAAAACCCTTATTGCGTACCTGTCTAAACCAACATTATACAACGATAAATAGATGAATCCTACAATTGCCATGATACTCGCCTATATGATTAATGATTATAAATTTGTTATATACAATAATATTAATAATAATAATAGTCATTACATTTGAATAGCCAATTAGACGGTTATACCTTTTTGGGTTGGCCTTTTGTTTGGCATGTGTTAACATGTGATAACGTGCCACGTCCGGATGGTATCTGGTGATGTTTAGACCATGTGCCTTGACCCGAGACCACATGTCGTCATCTTCGCCACCCCATCCCCAGAACATATTACTGAATCCGTTGACCAGCTGGAAATGCTTTCGGCTCATTCCTATCACTCCACCGAATATATCCAAATATGGCAGTCTAAACAAATGTGGTAAAAATAATAAATTAATGTTCTAATTTAATTTGTTTGCTATTTTCATAATAATAACATAATGTTAATATTATTCTTTACGTCATAGAACGTTCATACTATAAAAATTGTCATTTTATAGATATTAGACAAAGTATACATAAAATGTCATTTTTATATTTAGTATAAAAGTAATAATTTCGATTATTGTCAATACTTTATTTCCTATTATTTCCATAAAATAATAAAATATTACGTATTCATACGAATTAATTATATGTTAAACAATATACAATAAATATTAATAATAATAATAATATATTTTAGATTTTAATGGGAGCGATGAATATATTGATTTTATAATTATATGTGTTTTGTGTGTGTGTGTGTGTGTGTGTGTGTGTGTGTGTCAGTTATTACTTTTTGGACATTAAATTATTATATTATTAATACAAATATATTATAAAATAAACTTAGTAATATAGGCTTATAGGTTAACTTCGCTCAAAATTGTTTTTCATGTGCAGTGATTTATCAATTAATTCAAATTTAACAGATGTATTACAGTTAGATACTTATTTTACTCAATGACGAGGTACTACTAACGCCTATCGCATACTAGGGCCGTTTATTACTTGCTCACTTTTATTATAATTGTTTGTTTGTATATATTTGTTTATTATTATATTTGTTCATAAAGCTACTTTTAACAAATATATTTTAATTATTAATCTTATAAATTATATTAGCTGGTAGGTAATGTGAGCTACATTTATTTAAAAATATTACATTCATGTATTTATTTTACATGAGTTAGGATTATTTGAAGTTGATTTTGAAATTTAATTTACAAACAGATAAATTATTCCATAAAATATATGAAACAATTTTAATATTTCATGATGTTATATTTTGTTTATATGAGTTAATGATAAACTTAATATCTTTAATAATTATTTCAAAAACTTCTAAGATATAACAAAAATACTACTAAAAATATATACCACATTTGTTGTCTATTTTGCATTCAAAAGCTATAGAGTAACATAAGACTTTTCAATAATTTGTACTCTCCAAAAATGAATATGTACATTGTACTCGTAAATAAATTAAGAAAAACTTAGACAATGTATTTTTTAATCCAAAACTAAATTAACTTATCGAAGTAATTTTTAAAAAGTTTCTTTCATGGCCCAAAAATAAAATCATTAATTAACCAATTTTTATAATATTATGATAAAATATATAATCATATACATTTCTTAACTTTTAATATGTTATCAAACTAAATTCGATTATAATAATATGTAAGTACGAGAAAATAATATTGGTGATTGTTTAATATAAAAACTGAATTTTTAATTTTTACTGGCTAATGATATTGATTGCTTATAAATAAGTTCAGTAATAGTACTTATATATTACAATAAGTAATTACACAGTAAGATATTCATTATAGTTATTAAAATAATGGATTATAATTGAGGAGAATTAATTAATTAAATTGAATCATGTTTTTCTTATGATTTGTTTAATGATCATACATTTTTTTATATTTATTCAAAAACTATAAAACACAAATGTAACTTAATAAAGTTTTCAACGATATTAGATAGAAACGTTTTGAATTCGAGTTATGTAAATATAAAGTATTATATATGTTTATTTAAAAAATAATTTATAACTTTTGTTAAAGAAATTAAAAATTAAGAATTAAGCAATCTATGGTTATACCATGGAAATAATTAAAATATGTAAATCCTTTTATCATACCTAATTTGAATATTTGTTTACAATTCATCAATATAACTAAAAAATATCCTAAAAGTTGTGATATAAAAGTTAATTGGTAATTTTATTTTATTTTAGAGCATATTTGCAATTGAATTATTTTAAACATAAAAATCAAATACATTATTATGCAAAACAAATAGCGATAAATGATAATTACTAAGTATTTATCAAAATGTCTTATGTCTATTTAATTCACTTGTATAGTGTACCTGTGTAGCGAATGTATAATGTATATAATATTTAATTAAAAAAATACGTACTAACTACTTAACTTATATAAAAATGAAATTATATTAACTATATTTAAATAATTTAATGTAGATATTTAAAATATTAAATGATTAAATAAAAGACAATATAACTAATTATAATTATTATATGTTCTTTATTATATGAGTAATTATTAGTCTATATTATTTTAGAATTAATGTATCTTTTTAAAATATCTATATTATGTATTGAGGTAATATTAATTAAAATAATATTCATTTATAACAGTGATTGTTTGAAATTAGTTTAAAATAGATGACATATACAGGCAAAGAAAATGTGAGGACGTGTAGTGATCATTATATTTTGTATGACTATGTACAAGATAATTAATTTAATGTGTTTTCAACCTTTTGAGGTACAGGTTCCCTTTCATACTATTTTATGATGTCACGCACAACTCCTCCCCCATCACCATAATAATATTGAATTATGTTTAACTTTTATGTATATATTTCTATATTTAAATATTTAATATATACAATATACATTATGCATCAATCCTTTAATGTTGATTATTGGATTAATAAATAAATGAAAATGAATGAAGTTTTTTAAATATTTAATGAATTTATTTGTTTAGGAAATAATAAATACATAATAATAAATAATGATAAACTTATAATAAAAAACTTAATAATGTTTCAATTAAATATAAAAACTCAAAAATAATGTTTTCATGTTTTTTAAAAAAATTTTAACACCTCCCTAGGAAAGTTAGTCTCTCGGGTTGAGAACTGTTTAATGAAAGATATTCATCATTTCAATTTCAGCAAACACTTACGTTTTAAAAATATTTCTCTTACATAATTTTAAATTGTTACAAAACGACCACTCCACTCTACTTATCAAAAACTTTAAATATCTACTTAGAATGTATAACTCATATACTATTCGTCTGAAATTTAATTTTTACAAATCAAAATATTCCAAAAACTATTCTGCCTTGGAATAATGAATTAAGAATGAAAGTTGTCATTTAAATTAGTAAAAAATTAAATATTATAACTATATAAAACATTTTTTGAATAAAAAAAAAATTAAGACCTCTTCTGAACGTGTCACACATGTCATCAATTAACAAACTGTGTTTGAAGAGTAAAATATTTTACTAAAAACCATATAACTTTTGTTAATCATAAGTATTGGAAAAAAAAAGAAAACAAGAAATGAGAAAATGTATTTAATTCCGCTGTGAAATTTAGTCAAGATCAATGATACCACTTTCTTTTTCAAACCTTTGTTTCTAACAAAAGTTTAATTAAAATAACTGTTAAATATGAATCTATTATTGTACCTATTATAAAATATAATTCTTAAATTTTGACCGTAGTGAAAAATTTATCGATTTCACACTGATACGTTTTATTGTTTCAGTTACCTAACACAAATAATAATATTGTATTAATCAAATAGAAATTAATTATAAAGAATTCTGTAAAAAGTAATGTTCCAATAATAATTGTTATCTAAGTTAAATACAAAACTATTCACATCTATATTACACCAAATTTACTAATTTACTTAATTTTAAACTATTATTTATTGATTATTACATGTGATAAACTGTAATTAATTTAATATTGTAATTTCATTATATTATTAGACATTAGACTAATCTAAAGAACTATGACTGATTAATAATATTTTTATATTTAAGTACAAGGATATTCATATTGTATTATATTCAATGTTATAAAATAAATACCTACACTTTGATAAACTATTTTTAAGAACACTTATTTTTTATTATTAAAAATATCCTTTAAATATTATTGAAAATTTACTTTAACCATTTTTTTTTTTTTATTATACAATATTGTTGTTTTAAAACCTATAATAATAATAACAACCTCTAATCTGTGTTGAAATGAGCGAAGCATTATGATTACCCAGCTAACACCCATTCTATCTATATATTTTGTTCAGTAGTTAAAATATAATCTCATTAATATTAAAAAAATATATTCTTCATATAACCTATTAACTACTTAGAATATTATACAGAACACACTACGTAGAGTAGGGCAATTTATAATTACCTACCTTTGAAATTGGCGTATGAATGAATTACCTACGGAAATATTTCACACTGCAAATGACTGTTAATCGATAACAGCACGTTCTTCGTATAAATATAATAAAGTATGTAATTGGTTCAGTACTAATTTTAAGTTATTGTAAACAAAGTTTTGTGGTTTTTAAAAAGTTTTTTTTTTTAGTAATTTAATTCGTAAACAAGAAAAACAATGTACTTTACAATGAACCTATAGTGTTATTCTACCCCACTCGTCTAAACTTTTACTACTTATTATAACTAATTAACTATGCTTGTCTAAAATTTGATTTCTATACATCAAAGCACTAATGGCTTGCATTGGAACATGAAATAAAAATATATAATATGTTATCATTAGAAAATCTAAAACACATGTCTTGTTATAAAACCAATACGTTCATCGTTGTGCTCAGAATTTAAAGAAAAAACATTAAAAAAAAAAAAAAAATAATTTTTAAAATAATGAATGTTCTTTAATAAAAGAACCACCAAGCTTATAATATGGATGACTATTAAAGCAGACTTTTTTCGTGTCCTTTCATGACTCGGGTCTATAATTATTACTCGTTTATTCGTATAAAAAGATTCAAGGTTATTCTAATTAACTACCCAAAGAGGGTAATAATATATTCTTTAATAAGTAATTTTGAAAACTACGTTTTGGCAATTTATCCCTCACGTTTTCATATATTTATGCAGAACCTTTTCCTAACGACTGTTATTTATTTTAAAAGAACCCTACAATAAACTTTATAAGCTCTGTATGATAAATATAATAAATTAAGTTGTGTTTCGATTAGATAATTTATTTAAGATAAGACGGTAACGCAATATGCTGTTAAATATATACATATTCATAGTAATTATTTCAATGGTAAATATTTATTATCTTGATATCATTTTAGAAAAAATAATGGTTTTTACACTGTCATTACATGACAAAAAACTTTTTATTGAAATTTCCATTTTTATTTCACGATAATATAAACTTAATTACTCGGTTAGGAGGTAAGATCAATTGGGGATTAGATTAACGTTGTGAAAATAAATGTTGGATAGGCTTTAGAATAGAAAATAAAAATTACGATTTTTCAAAAAATTATTAAAAATAAAAAACTAATAATCAAATTCTGTTTTAATTATTTGATAGTGATGTAAAAATAGAATGTTTTTGGAGATAATAAATTTTAATAATATTGATTATGGATGGTTCATCCAGTGTTTATAAAAATAAAACAACTAAATAATCTTATGATTACTAGATAGGTACCTGTAATTAAACTTGTCAATAGCTACTGACATGTGTCTTGGCTGATCGGGACAACTGTATATGTTTCTGTCATTCTCTGGTATAAGGTCTACGTCATGGAAAAAGAAGCAATCAAAATCGTGTAACTTTAAAGCTTCGGTAAACCCAACATTCATTAACATCGCCCGGTTAAAGAGTCCATCGTCTATATGATGAAACAAAAATGGACCATATTAAATTATATCAATGTAAATTAATAGAAAAATTCAAAATACTTATTTCTAGACTTAGATATTTTTATAATATACCTACATGTTTTAAGTATTTTCATACCTAGTAAAATTAATGACTTACCGAATTGTTCTATGATAAATATAGTGTAATCCAACTGTTGTTTTGTTAAAAATGGATGCATATTTAAAAGGAATGAACAAAGATTGCCTAGTCGATTTCTATAAGGCACTATAATTGCAATTTTATATCTCGCCTGGCAATCTAAAGGCATTTGGCGTCCGCCTTCTAAAAATCTCAGCCAGGATAACTCATGTGCCACTTCTTCCAAAGTTTCCTGAGCAGGCACAAGCAAACGCACTGTTCCATCTATAAAAATTAAGATAAATTAATTAATAATTTGTCATAATTAGGTAATAATGTAGTATAGTTAATTTTTATATTATATTGAAATAAAATATTTGCAGTGGATTCAGATGTTATTACAATATTTATGTATATTTACAAAAATAATTCCAATTTAAATTTATTTTTTCAATCACTAACATACTATTGTACTTTATTTTAATTATACATTTTAATTATATAGCCGTATAGTATTGAAATTATCTAGATTTCTGTTGGTTTATTTTATATAACATTATCATTCTAATCAAAAGATATTTACAACGAAGATAAGTTATGATGTTATATTGTTGTATTTTTTCGATTCTAATAAAAGTTTTAAAATATTATATAAAGCATAATACAACTTAATTACTAAACTATTGTATAAATAATATATATATGTTATAGTTTGTATAAAGTATTATTTGTTATCAATGGAACTTTGATTGAAACAGCCAACCGATCAGTTGTCAACGATTTTATACAGAAAAGTTCATTGGTCCTAATTCAATTTACGGTAGTTGATTTACTTTCATTCCACCCTCATTTATATATAAATTCCAATTAGTAAGATATTTTCACATCACTAAACTTAACCAATTTTTCTTGTAATGTAATTTACTTATATTTTTTTATAATCTGTAGATGTATAATGTATTTAATGTATATCCTTACATATTGATTATTTTTATATAATTTTAAAGAAAAGCAGTAACACATTTGTACTGAGTGATTAATTTAGTAGTAAACATACATTATGTCCAATAGTAGTAATATCTTTAAAATATTTTTTTAACTTTATTTAAATACATAAAAAACAATATTTTCGAACAATTTTATATTTATTTTAATATTTTTCAATGTTAAAGTTAAACATGTTGTTTTATTTTTGATTTATAATATATATTTTTTGTTTCGTGTTCCGAAATACAATATTTTTCTGTGAAGTTTTTTACCTTAAAATAGTATTTTGAACAAGTAAATAAATTATTTAAAATATTGTTAAAAATGAGTAGTTTACCAATATTTTGATAGGTTCCTTGGTGCGATACTACATTCATTAAAAATTTAAATAATTATAGGTTATAATTAATAACTAATTATTCGAAATACGATTTTTATATACTAGTATTTTCAAAAAAAAAAATATTAAAATATTTTTATACAGCAACAGAAATATTATCAATCGTCTATATCTTTCAAATCTGCTTCTAAATTATTAATACACAATAATACACAATAAAAATGTTAAGTTATCATAATAAATTAATTCTTATTAATATTGTTCTGCATTCCAAAAAAAATAGTAACAATCCTTATCAATTGCATACAAATAAAATTTATAAAGTTACGATTAATCATTAAATAAATTTCAAACAACAATTAACACTTTAAACTTTTAAAGTACAATTGTTTATTTAATACTATGAGTTCCGTTTAATTACTTTCACCAATTATCTCTTACCTTAAAAATACAGTCAATAGGTAATCATTCCTTAATATTACTATGGATGATTTTTTTTACAACTAAAATATATTTAATAGTAAAATGTCTTTTTTATAAATTTGAATAAAGAAGGTACAATTTATATTCAAATTATAGACGAATATACTATATAATATATATTATGGTGTATCATTAAATACATACCTAATCAATATTGTGTATACCAACGTTTAGAAAACTTTTAAAAAAAAGTTTTGTAAAAAATCAAACTACTAATTGATCATATAATAATAATATGGTATGCAAATCTCAGTTCAGATTTTACTCAAAACATAATACGATTTATCAAACCCCTGAATCACGGATAAATCTTAGCTTTACTTGAAACAAAACAGTTCTGTTTTAAAATATTTTAAAATAACTACTCGGTTGTATGTCTAATGGTGGATTTCTTTTCAAATTTAGCATTTAGCTTTAATAGTTTTACCAAATGGATACCTATTATTCATTAACATAATATAATAATTTACCCATTAGCATAGATCCGTTTTCTTAGAAATAACTGTAACTATTTTTTTTTTGTATTACTTAAATCTAATAAAAGGTTCTTAAAATATCAATTTAAAATATGTCAGTTGTAAAACGTATAACCACTTATTTAAGCTTAAAAGAACTTTCATAATTTTAATTATAATTTCTACGTATGATTAAAGTTAAACCATTGTATAATTTATCAATAACATAATTATACGTTACATCCTTTTATAATTTGAGTGCTATCAGGGTCCATTTAAAACTTAAGGACTAATGGAAGCTCTATAATGAATCGTATTTTTATAAAGAGAACGTCATACTCACATCACATACGTTGTATTCGTCTTATTAACGTATAATTAAGGTAGCAAATTTGTGTTCAGCAAAACTAATGTTATGTTGTTAACTTTAATATTGAACTCAATTTGCCTATTATCAAAATTTTAAAGATAAGAATATTATCTAGGACAGCAGTTTCCAACCTTTTTAGTTGTGTGGACTATCAATTAAAAAAAAAAATCTTTGGGCCCTCTAATGACCAATAGTAGTTAGTACACCTATTATATACACGTATGTTTATAATATAATATATAATATTATTATTAGGTATATAAAAAAAATATATAATAAGCTGCACGCGGCCCATGGGTTGGAAACCGCTGATCTAGGGCATCACGTAATCTATTATTGATATTTTTATTTTAAAATGAGTTATGACCATTTTTAAGTTTTAGTATTTTATGTAGCTATAAATCACTTTAAAATGAAAACATCAATACAATTTTACGCAATATCTAAGATAATACTCATACCTTTAAGTTTGATGATAGGTAAATTGACTTCAATATTAAAGCTAACAACATCAAATGGGTTCTGATAAACGCAAATTTGTTATGATGTATGATGTACGTTAGTAAAATGGAGATAACTCATGCGGATATGATGTCTCTTTAAACACACATATTTTCACACTATTTAACTTTGTTTTTGATCTCGGATAATTTTTGTGTGATTACATTATATTGTACTTCTATCAGAATTATTATTCTTCGTTTATTTCAAATTTCGTAGTTTAAGTATTTTAATTTTGTTCTGCTCGTACGAAAATATTAATATTTAATATACGCTGAATCACAATATATTACATACTCGTACATCAAACAACTGATTAGATAAGTAGGTGCACATAATAATATACTTAACATCAGAAAAATTAAATATCATTCAATTTTTGTTTTAACAAATAAATACGTTTCAGCGTAATTATACATTATTAAAATATTTTCAGGTATTGTACAAAATAATACGTATTCATAAGTGCACCTAGGTGTATTGATTATAATTACTATTTTTTTGTTAAAATTGTCTGATTATAATTTTCCGATAGCAACAACTATATAATAGGTAATATTAAATACATTTTATTTAAAACATTCAATGTATTTATACGTTATTTTCATATATTATTTTATATTTACTTAAACTTATAAATAAAAACATTTTCATTCAATATGACTATTGATGAGTTATTAGAACAAATATATTTTTTTTAATGAAAAAAAAAATGATTCAGAAATTGAAAAAATAAATTGCAATTTTAAATATCATATATTTAATTAAAATATATATATTATTAAAATTGAAATGTACCTTCTATTCAAATTCTATGAATATCAACAAATGTTAAAATATTTCCATAAATTAAATTATTCATAGTAATAATATATCATAGAAATTAGTTATTTTAAAACATTATTTAAAAGAATATACATATCTAATAATTTACTATTTAATTACCTATGTATAGTTAAATATTTTTAATCAACATGTTCTAATGTTTGAATCAAGTATATATTCAAATGTCATTTAATTAAATTTAAGTAAGAATAATATAATGAAATTTATTTATTTAAAAAAAAAATTTATATTAAGAAGTACGGTTTCATGGTTTCTAAACCCATAAATAATGATTGGTACATGTCACATTTGTTTTGATAGCAAATGTACTATCTATGTATATTTTGAATAATTTCCTACTGTTAATGTCAAAACAACTGGGACGTGATTAAACGATTGCGTGCCTTTGTACTGAATCACGCGCATATAACAATAAACGTTTAGAATGTATCATTGCTACAATAAGTCAACTAATGAATCTATTCTCGAAAACTGAGTAACTGTTGTTATATTATTATTATATTATCTTTTTTGTTAGTTTATAGAGATTTATAAGTACCAAAATCAACTATAAAATTGTTTTGTATTAGCATACATTTATTAAAATTAAAAACATTATTTCTATTAGGTGAGCTAATAAATGTTGTATTCCTTGCGTAAAAATAGATAAGATAGACAGGCTGGCTAGATGTTGAAAATTATACTTAATACAGAACACGGATAACATTAAACCTATTCATTCTTTTAATATTGAGCACCTAATTTAAAATTACTTTATATCCATGATTAAAAATAATAATTTTATAAATATTTGTAGTAAAAAATTACTAAGAGTTCATATTTAGCAAAACACTCTAAATTAAATTGTTAAAATCATTTTAGATAATTAAAAGTTAAAATAATGAATAAATTATGATGATACGATTCCAATTATCTTTAAAGTATAAATTAAACTTTCAGAATTCAAAGAAATATGGACGATTATTGAATTTTTTTAAATTTACGTTAAAAATTAGATTCCCTAAAAAATTAGAATTTAAAATTAATCTCATATTTTAATAAAATTCAATAAATTTATTAATTTTAAAAAATATTATGTGACAACTAACAATATTTTATCAATATTTATAGAAAAAAAAAATAGAAAATTTAAAATGTCTTTAAATAACTTCGAAAAAGTTGAACCCATTTTAAAATTATACCATAAATAAATAATGCTAATATAAATATTTCTGAAAATTTAAAATACCTACCTATGGATATTCTTTTTTTTTAATAAATTAGAACGCATTTAGAAAATCGATTTTGTTGAAAAGTGCTTTTGCATTAAGGTTATTGTTTTTCTCAGCTATCAAGAAAAGTACTGTGAATTTTTTAGTTTTGATCTCTAAAACTACCAAATAGATTAATTTTCCTCCCAAAAAAAGTATTTCAATTGGAAATCTATATAAGTTTACTAATCTAAAGATTCAAATAAAAAATAAAAAAATACACACATTATTGTAAAATCATAACTCCGCTAATAATTGAAAACTTACTTAAAGCAAGTGGAGTTTGTGGACACGGCATGAGAAAATTGTTGTCTTCTGTCTCTATAGTTTGAACATCATTATAAAACTGTAACATAATTCAAAAAGAAAAAAGTTAATAAAAGGTGTATGGTTTGATGGAATACCAAACTCAGTCTTTGTATTAGAAATAAATAAATGTGAAGTGCAGATAAAATATGTTCTAAGCAACGTATTATTTGTAAAAATAGAACATTTTTTTATAACAATCTTCGTGGTTTTTTTCATTTCTAGTGTACAATTCGCCTTTAATAACAAATATATTTAGGCATAGAATGAAATATTTCGATATATATATTTTTTTCAAAAAGTGCCTACTACAAACTCATAATTAAATTTTCTATTTACTGAACGCTTCTTATTCATTATATGATTAATAAAAAAAATAGAATTTTACACACAACGTAAAACAAAAGAGTTTCCTGTTAATACATATGACATTATATATGTTAAAAAGTAATAATATCATTTAAATTAACAAATAACTATATAAAGCATTAACTTAGTAATTCTTTTAAAAATATTTATTACTTTATTACTAAACATGTTAATAAAACCTATCACTTAAAATTTTTTTTTATTAAAATAAAAAGTTCCAAAGTTTAATGTAATACGTTTTAAATGATAATAAAAAAAAAACCTTAATTTTTCTTTAAACTCTTATGATAAAAATCCTTTATCATTTTTAAAATAACTTTGTACTAAAAATGACTTTATAATTTTTCTATTTTATTATTTAAGAATAAAAACTTAAGTTTTTTAATTCAATATTTTAAATCTGGATATTGGATATAAATGTTGAGTATAAATTATTTTCTTAGAAAAATTGTAAAAATGAAATCAACTAAAATACAGAAAATTAGATTGTCTATTTCTTACCAGATTGAGAATTTTTACATTGAACGTCAATTTGATCATTGAATTTGAAAAACGATTATAAAATATTATAATATACTCATGTAAACACGATGATGTAAAGTAAAGAGAAAAGTTTTAATGTTTATGGATAGGAACTAGACGCGTGTAATAAATTTTAATTAAGTAATTAAAAGTTTTTTTTATCAAATAAAACACACATTGTAACACAGCCATAGAATAAACAAATCCACGATAAAATGAACACGCAAGGTGTGTTTTTTCATTAATTAAAATAAAATAAGAGTAAATATTACAGTAACGTTTATAATTACAATGTAATGTATCTATATCAACACTTAAACTTTTTTTTTTACTTACCATAGTTTGAATACCGGAAAGATTGAGGTGATTTAATGGCACAGGATTGGTCGATGGAAAGTATTCTTGCGTTGTCGTTGCAATCAGATTGTCAAAGCGACGTGTTTCGTTGAAATAACTGATATATAAAAACTGCACCAGTATGTAGGCTATACCCAGTCCAAATACAATTTTTCCACGCAAAGGTGGTAATATGGACATTATAGTTCAGTGAACATTAATATAATTTAATTTGGTGGCTTTTTATAGCTGAAAAAATAAAAATACATTTAGTGATTATTCCATATTATAGTACTGCATAAAAACATAATAATTCTGTTTTTTATATCGTAAACATTATTTTTTACAAATTGTATGGTAAATAGTTACAGTGTAAATTATTATATTAATGTATTACAATGTACTTGCTAGTATAATATAGTGAAAATATCGATTTATATTATACACTATCAATTAATAATGTCAGTTGTTGATAAAAAAAAATTCCGAATCTTATATTTTACTATTTTCTACATCCAGACTGAAGTTAGTAGTTGAGTTTAATTTCAATTTTTTTCAGAAAACAAGTATTAAGTTTCATAACTATAAAAAATACATAAAGTAGGTAGAGTTCGTCATTAAAAATTTTTAATAATTCTTTCATATGAACAAAAATATATATATTTTATTAGCTTCACTTATAATAATTTTAAGTATTATTATAAGTATTATTATTATATAATTATAATATTATTGTTGTTCAAGCTTGTTACACTGTTTTCAATGGACAGTGATCTACTTATGCAGTGGTGGTTCTAGCATATGTGGGCAGCTGCCACTTTGTTTTTGATCTCGGGTAATTTTTGTGTGATTACATTATATTGTACTTCTATCAGAATTATTATTCTTCGTTTATTTCAAATTTCGTAGTTTAAGTATTTTAATTTTGTTCTGCTCGTACGAAAATATTAATATTTAATATACGCTGAATCACAATATATTACATACTCGTACATCAAACAACTGATTAGATAAGTAGGTGCACATAATAATATACTTAACATCAGAAAAATTAAATATCATTCAATTTTTGTTTTAACAAATAAATACGTTTCAGCGTAATTATACATTATTAAAATATTTTCAGGTATTGTACAAAATAATACGTATTCATAAGTGCACCTAGGTGTATTGATTATAATTACTATTTTTTTGTTAAAATTGTCTGATTATAATTTTCCGATAGCAACAACTATATAATAGGTAATATTAAATACATTTTATTTAAAACATTCAATGTATTTATACGTTATTTTCATATATTATTTTATATTTACTTAAACTTATAAATAAAAACATTTTCATTCAATATGACTATTGATGAGTTATTAGAACAAATATATTTTTTTTAATGAAAAAAAAAATGATTCAGAAATTGAAAAAATAAATTGCAATTTTAAATATCATATATTTAATTAAAATATATATATTATTAAAATTGAAATGTACCTTCTATTCAAATTCTATGAATATCAACAAATGTTAAAATATTTCCATAAATTAAATTATTCATAGTAATAATATATCATAGAAATTAGTTATTTTAAAACATTATTTAAAAGAATATACATATCTAATAATTTACTATTTAATTACCTATGTATAGTTAAATATTTTTAATCAACATGTTCTAATGTTTGAATCAAGTATATATTCAAATGTCATTTAATTAAATTTAAGTAAGAATAATATAATGAAATTTATTTATTTAAAAATAAAAATTTATAGTATGAAGTATGGTTTCATGGTTTCTAAAACCCATAAACAATAATACATGTCACATTTGTTAAATGATAGTTAATGTACCACCTATGTAAATTTTGAATAATTTCCTACTGTTAATGTCAAAACAACTGGGACGTGATTAAACGAATGCGTGCCTTTGTACTGAATCACGCGCATATAACAATAAACGTGTAGAATGTATCATTGCTACAATAAGTCAACTAATGAATCCATTCTCGAAAACTGAGTAACTGTTGTTATATTATTATATTATTATCTTTTTTGCTAGTTTATAGAGATTTGCAAGTACCAAAATCAACTATAAAATTGTTTTGTATTAGCATACATTTATTAAAATTAAAAACATTATTTCTATTAGGTGAGCTAATAAATGTTGTATTCCTTGCGTAAAAATAGATAAGATAGAAAGGCTGGCTAGATGTTGAAAATTATACTTAATACAGAACACGGATAACATTAAACCTATTCATTCTTTTAATATTGAGCACCTAATTTAAAATTACTTTAAATCCATGATTAAAAATAATAATTTTATAAATATTTGTAGTAAAAAATTACTAAGAGTTCATATTTAGCAAAACATTCTAAATTAAATTGTTAAAATCATTTTAGATAATTAAAAGTTAAAATAATGAATAAATTATGATGAAACGATTCCAATTATCTTTAAAGTATATATTAAACTTTCAGAATTCAAAGAAATATGGACGATTATTGAATTTTTTAAGTTGACGTTAAAAATTAGATTCCCTAAAAAATTATAATTAAAAATTAATATCACATTTTAATTAAATTCAATAAATTTATTTATTTTAAAAAATATTATGTGACAACTAACAATATTTTATCAATATTTATAGAAAAAAAAATAGAAAATTTAAAATGTCTTTAAATAACTTCGAAAAAGTTGAACTCATTTTAAAATTGTAACATAAATAAATAATGCCAATATAAATAATATTTTTTGAAAATTTAAAATATCTACCTATGGATATTCGTTTTTAAACTTTATTATTAAAGTCTAAGGTAATTCGTTGTAAACGATGATAAAAAAAAAACCGTTAATTTTTCTTTAAACTCTTATGTTAAAAATCCTTTATCATTTTTAAAATAACTATGTACGTAAAAGTGATTTTATAATTTTTCTATTTTATTATTTGAGAATGAAAACTTAAGTTTTTTAATTCAATATTTTAAATCTGGATATTGGATATAAATGTTGAGTATAAATTATTTTCTTAGGAAAATCGTAAAAATAAAATCAAATAAAATATAGAAAATTAGATTGTCTATTTCTTACCAGATTGAGAATTTTTACATTGAATGTTAATTTGATCATTGAATTTGAAAAATGATTCCAAAATATTATAATATACTCATGTAAACACGATGATGTAATGCAAAATGAAAATTTTTAATGTTTATGGATAGGAACTAGACGCGTGTAATAAATTTTAATTAGGTAATTAAATTTTTTTTAACAAATAAAATACACATTTTAACACAGCCATAGAATAAATAAATCCACGATAAAATAAACACGCAAGGTGTGTTTTTTCATTAATTAAAATAAAATAAGAGTAAATATTACAGTAACGTTTATAATTACAATGTAATGTATCTATATCAATACTTAAACTTTTTTTTTTACTTACCATAGTTTGAATACCGGAAAGATTGAGGTGAGTTAATGGCACAGGATTGGTCGATGGAAAGTATTCTTGCGTTGTCGTTGCAATCAGATTGTCAAAGCGACGTGTTTCGTTGAAATTACTGATATATAAAAACTACACCAGTAAGTAGCCTTTACCCAGTCCGAATACAATTTTTCCACGCAAAAGTGGTAATATGGACATTATAGTACAGTGAACATTAATATAATTTAATTTGGTGGCTTTTTATAGCTGAAAAATAAAAATACATTTAGTGATTATTCTATATTGTAGTACTACATAAAAACATAATAATTCTGTTTTTATATCGTAAAAATTATTTTTTACAAATTTTATGGTAAATAGTTACAGTGTGAATAATTATATTAATATATTATAATGTACTTTCTAGTATAATATAGTGAAAATATCGATTTATATTATACACTATCAATTAATAATGTCAGTTGTTGATAAAAAAAAATTCCCAATCTTATATTTTACTATTTTCTACATCCAGACTAAAGTTAGTAGTTGAGTTTAATTTTAATTTTTTTCAGAAAACAAGTATTAAGTTTCATAATTATAAAAAATACATAAAATAGGTAGAGATCGTCATTAAAAATTTTTAATGATTCTTTCATATGAACAAAAATATATATATTTTATTAGCTTCACTTATAATAATTATAAGTATTATTATTATATAATTATAATACTTATAATAATTATAAGTATTATTATTATATAATTATAATTATTGTTGTTCAAGCTTGTTACACTGTTTTCAGTGGACAGTGATCTACTTATGCAGTGGTGGTTCTAGCACATGTGGGCAGCTGCCACTTTGTTTTTGATCTCGGGTAATTTTAGTGTGATTACATTATGTACTTTTATAAGAATTATTATTCTTCGTTTATTTCAAATTTGTAGTTTAAGTATTTTAATTTTGTTCTGCTCGTACGACAATATTAATATTTAATATACGCTGAATCACATATTACATACTCGTTCAAAAAACAACTGATTAGATCAGGGGCGAACGCAGGGGGGGGGTAGGGGTTTTACCTCCCCCCCCCCCCCCGAAATATCAGGTACAAAAATAAATTATCTAACCTACAAATGTAACAAATGTATTACTAATAACAATGCTAAAATTTTTTCAAACCCCCCCCCCCCGAAATTTTTTCCTGCGTTCGCCCCTGGATTAGATAAGTTGCTGCACATAATAATATACTTAACATTAGAAAAATTAAATATCATGCAATTTTTGTTTTAAAAAATAATTACGTTTCAGCTTCATTATACATTATGTATATAATTCTAATAAACTTTTACTCAATTATAGGTAATATTAATATAAATCATAAAAATCTATTAAAATATTGTCAGGTATTGTACAAAATAATACGTATTCATACGTGCACCTAGGTATATTGATTATACTTACTATTTTTTTGTTAAAATTTTCTGATTTAAAAATTAAAATTAATTAAATTCAAATTTAAATGTACCTTCTATTCAAATTCTATGAATATCAACAAATGTTAAAATATTTCCATAATTTAAATTATTCATAGTAATAATATATCATAGAAATTAGTTATTTTAAAACATTATTTAAAAGAATATACATATCTGATAATTTACTATTTAATTACCTATGTATAGTTAAATATTTTTAATCAACATGTTCTAATGTTTGAATCAAGTATATATTCAAATGTCATTTAATTAAATTTAAGTAAGAATATAATGAAGTTTATTTATTTAAAAAAAAAAATTTATATTATGAAGTATGGTTTCTAAACCCATAAATAATGATACATGTCACATTTGTTAAATGATAGCTAATGTACTATCTATGTATATTTTGAATAATTTCCTAATGTTAATTTCAAAACAACTGGGACGTGATTAAACGATTGCGTGCCTTTGTACTGTATCACGCGTATATAACAATAATATTATGATTTATTGATTGTTATAATTGGTAGTGATATAATATTAATTTCAATTGCATAAACAAATAAGGTTTTGATAAGATTTAAAAATTATGTGACCCAAAAACTAAACTGCAAAATACGGTTTAGTTAAATATACTTGACATAAATTATGATAAAATAGAAGTATGGTTAAGTATACTTCAAACGATATGGAAATACATAAAATATTCCGAAATCCAGACGTAATGGTTCATTCTATACATAATGTTAACTATAATTTAATAGGTTGAGAGATTTAACTATTTAGTATAATTTTTGAACACATAATAATACAGACCTTTTAAAAATTATTAAAATCTATACATTTATTTATATTTCAACAGTAAAAAATATAAAAAAATCGACATAATTTTATTTCTCTACAAATTTGACCTATATTATACATACAATGCAGTTAGCATTAATACAAAAAATATTCAAACAACCAACTAATTTTTGTTTTATTAAATATTTAAAATTAATCAAAGCCTAAATTTATTAACTTCACAAATTATATTGAGCATAAAATAATTTTTCGATGAGTTTTCAAACACTATAAGCTCCCTTCCGTTTGAGTCTGTATATAAGTTTATTAATTATATTCTAATAAATTTTGAACAATCATAATAAGTTATATAACAAAAAAAAATATATTCCATAAATTTGAACATTATATAAACATTACCTTCATATTATAATATTTGATGTCAAATGTCAATAATGTAAGTATCATAATTTGTGATTAATAATGTTTCTCCAAATTTTTTTAAAATATCTAAAATTATTATTAACCCCATTGTTAACCTACTCGAAGGTAGTATAACAAAAGCTTTCGAAGGAGCTTATTGATTCAAGCGTAAGTTATCTATGCATAAATGTAGCATAATAAATAGATGAAATAATAATATTATATAAGGGTATAATATCCCATGTGGCACTTGCACATTATTTAGTATCAGTTTTAGATAAATTTCCAATTCAATATGAAAACTTTTAGACATTTCTGGTTACTATACTCAGATGATTTATTTGGAGCAATAAAAACTTAATAATTTTAAAGCAATCTTAACTCCATAGAATCGCGTTAAAAGAAATTGATAAATATTAATTCGATAATAATTTATTTATTTCCGTTTAATTTGTGCTATTATTAAATTAAATGATTAATTGCCAAACTCTTAACCTAATTTGAATTCATCGTGCATTTTGTATGAAAGCCTTCATCAGTTGTCATATTATACTCCAAAGAAAAAAATGTATATAGTAAGATAAAAAAAAATGTGTTTATGTATATAAATATATAAACAAATAAGGATTTACATGGTAAAAAAAAAATCTTTTATTTTAAAACCATAATTACATAATAATAGTATAGTATATCAATATATATCAATTTAATTGATTAATATAAATACATAATATGTACCTAATATAATTCTAATTCATAAACATTTGATCAATTCACTAGAGTTCCATATTATTCGGAGCGCATAAAATATATTTTTTAGACTTTTAAAAATAAGCCTAATGACGTATTATTTATCATGCAGAAAGTCTTATTTACTAGCAAGAAACTAAATATTTAACAAAAATCTTTTTAAATAACATTTGTGTTCAATCTTCAATTGATGGTAAGATTAGGTTTATGCAACTTTTAGAAAAATCATTCTAACCAATCACATGCATAATAAACTAAGCCAAACGTGTATACATTAATATTGCAATTTAAATTTAATATTCCTTGGTTCACTCAGAATCAAATACATTGATTTTTGCAGAGGTCAGCGAGACTATAAAGAATAGATAATTCCCCGCGCACATTCTATTTTTTTCCTTATACTTATTTTATTTTATAGTTCATCTTCAGAAATTTTAAATTTTTAAATAAGTTTTAGAGAATATTATGATAAGTAGGTGGTGACTGAAAAATGCGTACCTACTTATGTCAACCTTATCGAACGACATTAATGCAATTTGGTCAGCAACACCGACACGCTTATCCGCCCGTGTAAATTTTATACTGTAGAATGTAGATACTACCCTAATATTAAACTGTATAAACACTATTATTGTAACATTCCAAAACTAAACATTCGTTACTATTAAAATTAAAGTAAGAACCTAAATAATGAAATCAAGACGAACATACAATTATATTAATTACTTATAATCTACCATTCCGACTAACTACTAAATAATTTAAGATATATAAATTATGCTATAGTATATTACCCCTTGATATAAATAATATAACATATATTTCATCTAAGCATAAATGAAACCGATTACATTATTTTTCGAAAATTATGAATATTATGATCAAAGAACTGGAATAATTTAACGATATACCTACGTACACAATAGTAAATACGTTCTAATAACAAGTTTATAGTACTATACAATAATAAATATAATTTATCTTTATTAATAATGTTAAATTAAAATACTACGGGATTAAAATATTCTTATTTAAAATAAATTTCACAAAGTTCATTATAAAATAAAAGTAATATAAATCGTTAACCTTATTTTATTAGAAAAAAAATTCAATTTTTTTTTTATTAAAATTGTATGCACGAAATATAAATAACATTGTACATACAAAAATTTTGATCTTATATATTTAGTCTTATCGATTGAAATTAAAACAAATTATTTTAAGTTTATTCAAATTTATTTATCAGGTAATGACTATAGCCAGTATTAATCTTGGAAAGAAATATATTTTATGAATACTTCGTGCTGGTCATTGAACATCATATAAACCCAAATGCCTTATTATTTCAAACGAGACTTTTTTTTGTACGTCGTTACAATTCGTTATTTTTTGCTTACTTAATATGACAAAGTATGGCACATGTTAAGTATTAATTTATTATATAACTTATTCAAAAAAAAAAAATGTTTTGTATTTATCCTTTACAGAAATAAGTATAAAATATTTACATATTTACTTTGATAATGACATTCGTAAAATATTCAACTCCTAGTCCCCTTTCGATCTACAGTTAACACTCAATATCGTCGTATAATTTAATAATTCAATGAATTCAATGAAAGTGTAGAAAGTTTTTACCCTTACTAAAGATGGAATAGAAATAAAATATTAAGAACTGTCACAGTTTATACTATGAAAATATTTTTCTTATTATAAAAAATTGTAACTTAAAAATATATGTGAAATAACATTAGGCTAAGGTTGTCTTGTCACTTTTCATTACATGAGTAAAACGGTTTTTAAAAGACAGAAATACTTTATAACTGTCATTCCTAGAATCATCTCACAAGTTGAAAGGATAGAAAAAACACAACACATTTTGTTTTATGAAAATTAAAAGTATAATAATGTAATAGATCTGCCATTAGAAAAAAAAGACAAGTCCACAGGATCAATAATTTTAATTCAATGAGTAGAACCAATTGAAGAAATCCATTAACCAAAATACTCTTCCCCTTGTCTACTATTATTTTCTCTCCGTGTCGCATCTTGTGTTTTGCTCATTTGTATGTCAGAATTCTCTTGTTCACTTCACCCCGTGTCCTCGCATTACGCTCATCGTTAACGTTACAAATCTACATAACTCTCTCACTCTCTATCTTATAACCATTCCTCTCCGTGTCTATAATATGTCAGCGGACATAACAAACGCTCGAAAAGGACTTTTTGGTCTCGGGCATTATTTATCCTTTCCTAGCGGCCAACTGTCAGACTTGACGTCAACGTTGCTCATCAAAAACGTGCACCTTTGGGAATTTATTGTGTGAGATGCATTATACATATGATACTACCTATATTTTGAAATTCTTAGGTGCTTATGTGTTTTGTGAGCATTAGCATTAATAATATATTAGTACCTACTTGTTGTTTAATTTAAATACCAAACAAACTTAATTATATATTTACGCAATTCATAATGTATTTAATGAAATCCAGTATACAAATGTAGTTATTTTTTAACAATTAGTTCTTCAATTTTGTATTGAATTTAATGATTTGAGCAAAAAAAAAAACGATTTAAATATCAATAAAAATATTATTGATTTTAATGATTTTATTAGTTAAAAATTCAACTAAACAACTGTTAGATAAATTTCAAATTTAAATCAAACGGATATCCATATTATGCATTATAAATTATCAACAATCTTATTTGTTTTTATAATTTAGACAAAGCTGATGGAAATTAATTTACCACGAATTAATCGTTGAGATATTACTGATACTATTCCATCATTTATTATTTATATTTTTTAGCTATACATAATACATACACAAAATTTCATCAAAACGAATTTAAAATGTAGATGATTAAAATAAAAGGGTTACACAAGAAGTAATACAACTTATGAAAGTGCTAAGATCTTAAATATAATTTCATACATATTTAAATTTGTTTGCTGTGAAAATTCTAATTTAAAATACTTCAATAATTTATTTAAAAATCAAATAAGACATTAAATTCTCTCTTTCATCAAATTTTAAAGAGTAAAATTGAATTCAATTTTTAAATCTATTATCTATTAAATATATTTAAAAGGTGATTTTTCAAGTTGGCCCAAATTATTAAGTTTCACTTTTAGTAATTGCGTAATTATGAAAATAATTTTTTTTTTCATTTAAAATAGAAAATTAAAATCTGTACAAAATTGTTAAATACAATATTTGTGAGGAAAAGTGAGAGGTTTGGATGGGAAATCATCTAGTGGTGGCACCACCTCAGTAATCACAAATTAAATTTATTTTATGTTGACAATCACCTTTTAAGGTCTAATTAAGTTATGTAACAAATTTTTTTGATAATTTAGTTCAATATTTTTGATATTTTTATACGTCTATTCAATAAGCTTAATAATTATTTATTAATTTTATTTGAATTTGAATTCATGTGTTTAAAATATTTGAGTTTTCAAAAATAATCGAAACTAAAAAATTTAAACGTTTGAATGCTCATAACCACAAGTTATTAATCGAGTTAATATGAGTTGATAGAGTTGTTAATTAATCCAGGGAAAACATTCTGAAAAAAAAATATTGATCATGAAATAAAATTTGAATTCGATGACTGGCCCAAAGCACTACATAATATTATACACATATTTAAAAAAAATTAAGATATTGACCTATATAATATAGTATTAAATTAGGTACCGAATACAAAATTCAAGAACATAACAAATTTAGAATAGTATATGGTTACATATTTATAATAACATAAGTTTTTTGTATGATATAATCATTACAACAGAGAAAATTATATTAATTAATTAATAATAATTTATTGATATTTATAGTTTATCCAATTTTTATATAATATGCGAAAGTATGTAAATTGTTTTTTAAAATAAAAACGTATGCATAATAATATATTCAATGATATATTATGATATAAATTAAATAAAAATAATAATAATTAAAACTAATAATAACATACGTTAAACGGGATGATCACAGGTAAAAGCAGTAAAAACAAAAGGTATTACATTCCAATTTAAACCAGGAAATGTTAAATTATAATTTAATACTTAGTGTAATACTCTTTGTTCTTACTATATTATATTTTAATGATTGTACGTCTGGCTGAACCTGCTGTATTTAATTCTGATTGGTTTATACAATGTAAAAGTATCAACTCATTTGGTTGGGTATTGCTAACAATAATTTATTTTAAATCGATATTGATGTTTACGGTTCGACATGAAATGAGGAAAAAAATTGTGATTAATTAAATAAATTAAAATACATGTCAAGGATAGTAATAGTCACTTATTATTTTGTGAGTACATTTTAGCGATTGAAGACGAAATACAAACATAATAGTAAAAGCCAAATTATTTTAGTTTTTCGACGATTGTTAAACATTTTGTATTATCAGCGAGTAAAATAAATATACATAACGCAATAGTCGTTTGTATTACGTAAGTATTTTACAACTCATTATTACAATGTTCAGTTTCAATTTTAAAATGAACTTCATTTTTTTTTTCAATCCAATATTGAATAAACACACTAAAAAGCTTGATAGCTATATTAAGATTTGGGAAAAATTCCATAATATTCAATAATGAACTATTCTATAATATACTATAAAAAGTTGTTTAATATTATAGTAATGTCTTGAGTCTAAAATAAAAACAATAATATTTTTTTTCTATTCTTTTCCGCCTGTTATAAAAATATAATATTGTATAATATATTCTGCACCCGTTCACAAAAATATATTAAGCACAGTTAGTCTGACCGGTTGATCAAAAACGAAATTGAAACCTCGCCTTCCTTTCTAAATTCTCATCAGGAGAGATCGACACACCCTTCCCGCTGTATTTCACTAGTCAATTGAAGGGTTAACTTGTGTCTGACTAAATCCAATATTCTTACTGTCTTCTTGTTTTATCTTTCAAACTATTTGAACAACCTGAGCCTAATGATTGTGCGTATTTCTAACGAATACTTTTCTTTTAGTATTTCAAATAATATATATCATAGATGCCTACCTATGACGAGTTTTCAATACACCTGTTATTTATAGTAAAATATCCTATCAATTTTTTTATATTTACACTAATAGATTCTTCACGTGGATTTGATACATTTTTAAATTAATAAATTTCTGCGATATTCTAAATACCTAATATACCTTCCCAAAATTGGCTAACATAATATATTAAGTTTATAATTTGTGTCTTTTTATAAATTTGATAATGTGTTAAATTTTTAGATTTATAAAGAAATATAGTTTTTAAAAAAAGTGTTTTCATAGTTCGTTTTTATTTTTCATATACATTTTTGTCGTGTTAAAATAAAAGTTTTTACACCTCATAATAACATGATTTCATTATATTTAGGATTCAGTGTCTATATAAAAAATTTTAATTTATGATTGAAAATCACTAAACATTAAATTTTTGGTTCCTAAAACAAAACTTATTCATAAATTATTTAAAATGTCTTGCCAAAACAGTAGAAGTAGAAATTTAATTATTATATGTCATGAAGTTTTAAAGCTTTTATATTACTGTCTGTCAATAAAAATAAAAACATTTTAAAATAATCTTTTCGTAAAATATATCTATGTCATTTAACTCAATAGATTTATTCTATATTTCTAATATTTGAATCCAAATATGTAGTAAGTGTTTAAAACCCTATTATTTAAAATATGTTTCCTCACACGTTTATACAAAATTATAAAAGTGAAAATTAAAACAATATTTTAGGGGTAGTAACTTAGTGTAAGATTACAAAACTTCCGTTATTAATCATTTATGTAATTAAGTAAATTATTATTGATATAAATATTTTTTTTTTTTGTGGTTGTATTACTTTTCTTATTGAGGATTATGAACAGTAAATTATTCAAACTTAATATGCCTACCCTAACCAAAGTCCGGTTCTATGAACTATAAACTCTTATATTACTTCATAATTGATATATTTATCGTTCAATGGTATGTATTTATAATACTTTTGAGGTATTAGTCAGTGTAATAAATGCAGTTAGTTAAATGCTCTACAATTTTTGTATACTTATATAGTTAAGTACTTTAAGCATTGTAAATTTAAAATGAGTAAATTTTTACAATTTAGTCTTGGTAATGATAATCACTAAAAGAAAAAATTAAGTACCTAGTCATATCTTAACTTAGACTGTTCCCTACCATATTTTTTCTTTTGCTTAGTGTTATCTCGATACCTATATTATGGAATGTTAAATAAAAATATGCAATGGCATTAAATTGACAGCCCATATCATGAAATTAAAAATCAATAAATAAAGTTAAATTATATTAAAATAATATAAAATATTAAAATAATGTGCATTTTATAAAATATTTTGACTTTTATTGTCAAAAGCGTATTTGTGTTAAATTACATGAAATATATTGTAATAATGGATGTTTAAATTGAAATCTTATTAATTTGTCATTATTTAATGACCAAAAATTACTGCTGAATTAGTAATTGTATTTGAAATATTATAAGATAATTGAGTTTATCGTGATAAATATATATTATTTTAATAACCTAATAAACGCTTTTTAAAATAACGTTATGATAGTCAAAGGATTAGACACCAAGTTTTGTAAAATTTGTTGGTTCGATTACTAACTGTTTAGATTTCTAATAATAAACATCAATAACAATGTATAGTCGCATGAGACCTCAAATAGAAGTAAGTAGTAGGCACCCTAGTGAAACAGTTAACTAGAGTACTATCGATCCGAATCTAAAACGTTTTCTGCTGATTATACCTACCCTATTTATATATATTTAGTAATATATGAATGTCTATCAA
This sequence comes from Schizaphis graminum, assembly GCA_020882235.1. Taxonomy (NCBI): domain Eukaryota; kingdom Metazoa; phylum Arthropoda; class Insecta; order Hemiptera; family Aphididae; genus Schizaphis; species Schizaphis graminum. The sequence continues at coordinate 67,603,072 of CM037032.1, forward strand.
TTTATTTAAGCTATTTTTTTTTTTTTTTTACTTGAAAATAACTTATGTTTTTTTTACGACTTAGAAATTGAAAACAAAAATGTATATTTTAAAACTAATTTAGTATTACATTATTTCAACTAATATTATATATTTAAACATTAAGATAAAAAAAGAAAAAAATTATTTTTACATTCATTGTGATTTAAGAAATATATAATCCATATTCAATTATTATTTAAAATGTTTATTCAATTGAAAAAAAAAGTTTGTGCATTGATTTTAAAGTAATTGTATATTTTAATATGTCTTACCAATAAATAATAGTAGTCAACTATTTGTGATCAAATATATAAATACGATTAAATATCAAACTACAAGTTACTTAAGTCATAAAATACAAAAGTAAATTTTTAAAAGTATCCAAAAAAATAATTTCTACTTTAGAAAAACCATAAGGAAATTATTGTGGTATGATATCATCTGTATACTTTAAAGCTTTTATCAATGACTTCATTTTTGTAAATCATTCGTAATTTTAACACGATTAAAAGTTTTAAATAATTAATAACTGTAACTACGAAATATCAGTAATTTATAATTTATTTGATGATTCATAAGTATGAATTTTTATTTTACACAAAATTTCATATTTATTGTATTTCATTGATTAAAATTTAGATAAATTAATACTTAAATGCCAAATCAATAAAAATATAGAAAAATAGTGATAAGACATTTAAACTATATAAAAAAAGTAGCAATAATTTTTTATAAAAATGTAATTATATTTAAACATTTCACACATTTTAAGTAGTATAATAAATGTGTACTACCGTCTTAAAATGACAATATAAAATGTTTCCCAATAAATGTAAAAAAAATGGAGTTGGTAAATTTTTCAAAATAATTTATAATTTTTTTTTTTTAGAGCTTAGAATGCAAAAGTCAATATGTATTATCTAAAAATCAAAATAAGGTAAAATAAGTTTTTAAAGGTAATATTATATTAATAATTTTATATTTTTAACTATTAAAATATATTTTAATGTAGAATTTGTAAAAACTAAATATAATTTATTTTTATTTCTGGTAAATTGTTTGGTTTTATTGTTTTTTGTTTTTTTACACATTATATTTTGAAAGTCTTATGAAAGACAACTATGTTTAATAATAAGTGAATTGTATACTCTTCATTGACTATTCTGATACATCAGTGACCTATACAGATTACAGGCATTTAATTTTAGTGGATTATAATGACTTAAATAAAATATATGTGGTTATTATCGATAATTTTTGTTTTTCTATTTATAATATGCATGCATTTTTTATTCAACTATACTGGTTAAAGCTATATCAAAAGCCTACCTTATTTAAATATTTTTTAATAATATTGAATTATTCTATTATTTTTCATACATATTTCAAGCGTTTAAGTATTTTTTTTATTAAAAACCAACTAAAAACCACTCAATATTTAAGATTGGAGAATATTTTTAACTCCAAAACGTGATGCTAGATATTGATGAAAAAAAAATACACAGATCGTTTTTAAAGCCAATATATATTGGCAATACATTATAATAGCAGTATAATATACATCAATCCTGTCAGAATTTAAACTGGTCATGAATTTATATTTAAGAACAAAATAGAACAAATACAATTATAGTATAGGTCCTATAAACCAGGAAATGATCAGTGTTAGGCCAATAATAGGATTAGTACCGACTGTATGTTTCATATTATATTGTAATAAATATGCTCATTTACGCAATATATTATACATTAAACATTATGAATTTATAATTTACATGTATCTTAATTATTTTCCTGGGCTTACTGCTCTCGAGCATACTGAAATAAATTATTAGATGGTTAAAAACTATAAATCATTGTTTATGGATACGTTTATATTTTGATACTAAAGTCAGTTTTTAAATTACGTGTATATACACTTGTACACAGATAATATAATTAGTAGTAGTAAATACAATATATTATTATACTACGTAAATTAGTGAAGTCAGCCAATTAAAAAATTTTTCTGGTTACAGATTTTTTCAGTTATTACTTAATTACGCATTAAAAAGGTCAAATACTTCAATGATTAAAAAAAAACCATAATTTTTCACAGAGCTGATTTTTGTCATTGTTGCAGGATTAGAATAATTTACAATTTCTTTTATTATAAAACATTATTAAATGTAATAGTTGAAATGTTGATTATATGAGATATATATTTTTGAAACATACTAAATTTATCGTACATAACATAAAATAGTTTACAAAATAAAAATTTTTATTAATAAATAACAGATATATTATATCTACCATAAAAAAAAAAGAAAAAATACATAAAATACAATTAATATTTAAGGTTAAAAACATATTAGAGGGCTCATTGTTAATGGAGTGGAACATACGATGCGAAGGATGATTATTCGAAGTTTAAAATAAGCTGTAGTTTATCACAAAATATTACATGGTGTATATAACTGTATAATTTAGAAACATAATATATATGAGTTTATATTATACAATATACATAGGTACTAGGTAGTTTACCCATTATATCCGGTATTAAAATTTAGAATGTACATGCATTTATATTTTTGTCCCCTGTATAAATTATAAATATTTTTTGTTGAATTCTAAAAAACCATTTAAAAAGTTTTAAATTAAAAACGTTCATTTTTTTTTTTATTAAAACTCTCGTAGGTACTGATTTTTAAATGAATAATAATGTACCTACCCATTTGTTAGTTCCTGACCTACAATACATGTACTTTCAGGTAGTTTGACAAGATAAGTTTTTTTTTCATATTGCTAGGATTCTTAAGTACTGCGGTAGACAAGTGAAGTATATACATCACTCGAGTGGCCATTGCGAGGTCATATTTCGATCAATTATTCAGCACATTTTTTACAGAATTTCTCCAGTTTTCTGAAACCAGAATTATACCTAGCTTTCTACAATAATTTAATCGGATCCTACATTGAAAAAACTGATCCTATATAAATATTATTACTATATTTTCTATTTTTATTAAATTGTCTATCTGAGTACCACAATAATAGATTGTACAAAAAACATAGTAAATATTAAATATAATAGTTTACTTATGAAACCGTCAGATTTTTTTGAAACCTACCTCAATGAATAAAAGCAATAAATAATTAATAATTATACATTATATGTATTTATATTTACACATACAGTATACAACGTATGTCATTAATATATTATAATATGTATAGTAAATTATGCACCTATACTGTCTTACGACACTGTCGAGATGATTTCTCACAATTTATATGTATTATAATATAATAATTTATATGTTAAATAGCCATCATTTATATAGCCGGTAAACATACCGTTTGCTCGAAAACTATCGTATAGATTTGTAAAAATGTAATTTTTCCCGGGCTCTCTCATTCCAGACACGTATTCATCCGTTTTAACGATTAATTTATTTTGAATCCACGCGGCAGACTCACCATATCAGCCCTCCGCGACTGCCCGCCCACACATCATCCATCGTCGGCACGCGCAAAGATGAGAAAATCAATTTTCCACTCTGCCAACACACTATGTGACAATGTACTCGTACCGTAACATTATTCTATTTTATTTGGTACATCGCAGGACGTCACAACGTGCGTACGTACCAGATAGTAGTGTTATTAATACGAACGCCGCCACCGTTGACAAGTCTGCAGTTCTAGCGGCGTGGCGTCGTCACTCCTACGGCTTATCATCGGCGTCCAGTAAGAACGCGTACCTAATATTCTTATACATCCGCGTGTCTCGACACCCCCGTGGTCGCGCCGTCGCCCACGTGCGAAATCAATTTCCCCCAGAAAATGTACAGTGCATAAGATCGTATTTTATAATAATATATTTTATTATATTACACGCCTATACGTCCACCGCCGAGCACGCTTCCGTCGCGTTTATAAACCGTTTCACGTATAGTATAACTACGTGATGTGTATCTTTAAAACGTTTTTGGAGTATGCTCGATAACCTGATTTTTAAGTTGTAAACGCGAAAAAATGTATAAATATTATATTATGATATTATATAAAAAGATGCGGTGAATTTTAAAGGACCAGTGCACAGTCAAATGCGAAAATCGCGGTACTGTCGTACGACGGGCGCTTTCGATAGTCTTACCTGCGAATTATCACGATTGCGACGACTGCAATACAGCAGTATTGTCTCCGGTGACGACGGGGGAGGTGAAAACAAATAATGCGATGATTATTATGACGCCAACGCCGCCACCATCGCCGTCGGAATCGTCGTCGTCTTCGGAGCCGTAGTCGTGACTTCGTAAGTCGTCAGAGTCGTAATCGTAACTTCGTAAGTCGTCGGAGTCGTGATAGCAACTTCGCAAGTCGTCGGAGTCGAGGGAAGTACACGCGCGCCGGCCGAACGCGAGCTAAGGCCTCGCACTGAAACGGCACAGCGCTGCGTCGGCATGGAACGTAAAAAAATACACACACAGCAATCCCAAAGGGTAATAAGCGTCGGCGCGGTCGTATCTTTCTCCCTCTCGCTCTCTCACACTCTATCTTTCTCTCTCACTCCCGCTCGCTTTCCTCCCATCGAGCGCCGTCATCGGCGGCGGCGCTAATGTTTAGGGTACCCCGGCTATATACACGGTACCTATATAATATTATAACAACCACTACGGCGACGACGACGACGACGACACACGGACCGTAAAAGCTCGTTCGCCGGAGCTACTGCACCACATTATTACTGCCGTTTTGTTTCGGTGTAATGCCGTATTCGAGGGTTGTGTTCCAAAGCTTTGAAAACGCTCTTTTTTTTTTTGTAGAGTATTCATTTCTGTATTATCTTGAATACTTTTTAAAATTATTTATTCCTATGAGAAAAAAAATAAATACATTTTATCAAATGCTGAGTTAAAAATAACAGCAGAGTAAACAGACATGGTGCTATTATTATTTGTTGTTGTCGTTGTGTACATTGGTATATTATACGGATATTTGTTTTTACAATATTAAATGTATTGATTTTTAGACATAAATCAGTTATATGTAGTAATACTAATAAAAGAATAGAAAAGTAATAACGTTGTTATACATTAACAGTAAGTCATTGTAAAAATACAATCAAGTATATAGGAACGTGTAATTTTTTATTATCTTAACATCTAATACAATAAATTTGAAAAGAAAGTTAGTTCTGTCATCTCCAATAAGAAATATTATACTACATTTGATAACTTTAAATGAACTAAAAATAAAACTTATACATTTTAAGGTACTTACTTAAATAAAAGTTTACAATTCAACATTTTAAATACCAGTAAAGTAAACGTTTATTTAAACTTTAGCTATGGAATTAATTTAAAAATAAGAAAAAACTTTAAGATAAATCTATCATAATATTACATCATGAATAATTCTTTTTTATATATTTCAGTTCACATCTGGAAATTTGTATTATGTAACTACATAATATAATAAATACTATTTAATATACACTGTATAATTATTTTAACACTTTAACAGTGCTAATATTGGAAAATAACTATATTTTCATAATAATTAATAAATTAACTATTTGTAAATATATTTATTGAAAAATATGTTATTTACATACTTTAATGTGTTACCTATACAGATCACGCTCTATTTCAATATTTTATATCTTTATTTTAATTTTTATATTTATTTATTCATCTATACATATAAATTCTTGATTATTAAATCAAAGCCGTAATTTTAAATGTCATAATCTTGTGAAGAATAATTTTCTAAAACTACTGATCCACGAGATATATTGATAATATTAATAATGAACTATAAATTAAATATTAATAAACGTTTCAAAATTGGAAAAACCTGTGCCTTACCTATAATTTCACGATGAACTGTCTAAAATTCTTAAATTATTTATAGACGATTTGTACCTATACGGTCTATCACAAGAACCAGTGGCGTAGCCAGGGGGGTTTTGGGGGTTGAACCCCCCCTCCCTTCGGCCGTATTTTTATCAAAAATATAATTTTTATAATATAGAAATACAATCATTTATTCGTGGTGAAATGTATTCTGTTATGCTGTATTCACGTTATCGACTGCACTGATGATAATAATCATTATCATTCAATTATTTTATTATTTCAATACGGTTGTAGAATTATTTTATTTTATTACTAAACCCCCCCCCCTAAAAAAAATCCTGGCTACGCCACTGACAAGAACAATGATGATAAAATTGCCTCTGCAGCTTAAGACAGCTCTCCATCGCATCGCCTTATCACGCCCACGCAGGATAAATAATTTAACAAATAATAGAGCCACCTCACGATGGCCACCGGAATACTCATTTTTTAATATTGTATTCATTTTGTATCACAGCACTCACCAGCTATTGATAGCTGTAGATCTATATACGAACTTAGACGACCACTATATTATTTAATATGCGTATACAATATACATATATTTATAAATGTATTATATTATTAATGTTCGCGTGGATACCACCTAGAGCTATAGTGAGGGATGTGATGATGGTATTTTTTATATAAGACGTATACAAAGTGATTTACTTACCTAGTTTATTCACCTCCATATTTTCTTTAATAATTCTGATTTTTTGAATTACTTGTAAAAGTATGTACTTAAAAATCACATTTTAAAATACCAGCTTAATCGATTTTTTTTTAAAGAGTGTCATGTGTTATTGCAAACTTAATTTTCTTCGCACGATTACTACCCTTTTTACGATAAATAAATTGTTAAGATAACTTAATATCTTAGTATTGATGATATAATCAACATCTGAACAAATAGTTTACGAATTATTAAACAACTAAGAATTTCAATGAATATTCAATGATATAGGAAATAGTTTAGGTATAAGGGTTATAACTATGATGGTATTATTGTATTCAATATTATTATATTAAACATTATCGTTTTATAATAAATAATAAGATTTCCAGAATATATCGAGTACTAGTCTCTAGACTTTAGACGTCTAGACTAAACATTACGTTTAATATTTGATATTACAAATAAACCAATATTAAGGACTATTATACCTTATGCATAAATTATAACAACTCAAAAACTATTCATTCAAATTTTAATTTATATACATGAAGTCATGAATATTTTAAAAATCCTGTTCAATAATTTACATTAAAAAAGAGCAAATTTAATTTGAAAAAAAAATCATATTATCCTTAGATAGTTTAACGAATCAAAGAAGATATCTAAAAATGTAGGTTTGAAACTATTAAGAACATAATATTAAAAATTTCAAAAATCAAAATTTGAATAAGCGTTTTATTAAAGTACGTATAAAAGGAAGATGAGTATGCTTAATGAAACACTTCAGAGTCAGATTTATGGAGGGCTAAATAAGCTGCAAAATAGAGATCAGAGGCCCCCAAAGTTATTTATTAATAAACAAGTAATATGATCAAGAGTACAATTTAATATAGTTTACAATATATCAATTTACTAAAAAATTAAAATTGTTATGTAATTTTTTGTAATTATTTAAATCTAAATATAAAAAAAGCGAGTGATTATCGCTCTGCTGTACATTAGGGGGTGGGGTGGACCTTGGACTAGCGTTCGTAGGTTAAATTTGAATGGAATGATAGATATCATTGTAAACGAAAAACGATTCTGAACGGAGATGATTTGTCAGTATAGGATATTTTTAAAAATGAGTAAAATCTTTTGAAAATAAAATTATATAAAGAAAATGCTAATATAAACAACTGATGAAATTTTCAAGTTTCTACAACTTATACTTTTTTAATAAAAATAAATATCAAAAATCGTTTGAGGCTAAACCGTTATTTAACGCAGTTTTGTAAAAATTTAAATGTTAAATGTTAAATGTTTAAATGTTTAAATGCTCCAAATATTGTTGTCAGACACAAAAATATAAAAAAAATAAAAAAAAAAACACACATCATTGTAAAATCAATACATTTATCCCTCCGTTCAGAATCTAAAAATATTTAACTTGAATTTAAAATAATGATAAGATTTATATAAATATTTGAGCTTTAATTTTTTTTTATATATTAAATTAAATTTAATGTCTATCAAAAATATAATATGTGTTTTTATGACCTACGTATTATTGTATTAACATAATATGTATATAATATTTAAGCAAATAAATGAGTACGCAGTGTTAAAATAACACTCTTGTTCAGGAAATTTTTATTTTTATCATACAATCACAATGTTTCGTATTTATACATATTTTCATTTCTAAACGTAAGAAAAAACATTGATATTTTTTAAAAAGATTATAATTTATAGGTATAATAATGTTGGTTGGCAAAGTCCTACCCCCCATTTTAGAGTTGTGCTTACTGGCAACAGAATTTCCGTCCCAGCTAATGAGAGAGACACGAAGGCTAACTATATATATATATAACCAACAGCGGTAAGTCAACAACAGCTACCAAAAAAGGCCAACATCCCACTTCTGCAACTACCGGCACCAACGGGCCTCCCGGTGACTTATCCGACGTCAGAGAATTCCTTATCCGAAACTGTCCGCCCAATGACCTGCTTACCTCGGGGCATTAATAGAACACATTTAACACGGCTGGTCGACGTCCATATGATCGCAATTGAGGGCGAGGAAGGTCGCGGACAAGCCGCTACGTAGCGTCAACAACCATGTGGTCTACGAATCGACGATGTACAACAATGAAGGACGGAGCGGAAGGAAGACTATCTCAAACGAACACCGTCGAAGCACTCAAAGTGACGAAGCAATAACAGATTTTTGAGCTACAAATACAACGATATGCTGGATAGACCAGATCCAAAACCATCACTAGCTACCCCCTGGAGGACGCCATTAGGCTGGCAGAAAATCGCAAGCGCTGGAAAGAGATCGTTGCCAATATTAACTAAAGGGTCACCTAAATTCCATTTTTGGAATATGAACTTTAGAAAAAGGTAAAAGCTAACAAATGTATTCTATTTTCAATAAAACGTATAAATTTATATGTGCGCTCTTCAGAGACATAAACCCAATTGTAAAAAAATAATAATAATATATAATTTTATTTAATAAAATATGGTGGCGTCACGGAAGTAATGCAAAACAGTTCCCGCAGCGAAATCGGTTCAACAGAAAAAAAAGGTATAATAATGTTAGCAGACGTAATACTAACTATGATAGCTCAACAGTTACAAAATAAAAAATAAAATATTATCAACCGTTATTAATTACCTTAACTTTGCTCAATATCTTTTTTAATTCATAATATAATACATTATTGTTACCTTCATTCAAATTTTGAATTGTATCCATTTTTTTTTTTAACCAATACCAAAACTGATAATGGCAATCGCATCTGTATTAACTTGCTCTTTATGAAACTCGGCCAATATGAAATTAAGATCTGAATGATACTTTCAATAACAAAGTAGAAGTGATTGTGCTACCTTTGCCAATCTATACACATCATATAATATACTTAATACTTATGCACACATAGCTATAATAATATATATATTATAACCATAACTATATAGCTATAACTATCTATGACAAAATAACAATATTTTCAAATATAGAAAATAAATCTGTATATATTTTGTGTAAAGTGATTTTTCTGTAATCAGATCTTCATAAAATGATTTTCTGGGAAAATCGTAGTTATTTAAGAATACGAATTTGGTAAAATACACTATAAACAGTTCTCATGATTCTTGCAATATTATAATTTCTTTAATAATTGTGTACCGATTAAAACAAAATACCTATAAATCATCATTCATCAATAAATCTAGAATAATTCTATTTAAATATAATAAGAATAATAATATTATAGACGTCATAATATAAATATTATCAAAACGGATGATAAATAATTAGATCCATTTAAATAAATAATAATACATAAAAAAAAACTCATCAATATTTATTTTTTCAAATTAAGTACAAAATATTTAATGTTTAATTTCCTTTCAAATAAATAACTGTATATAATTTTATGATAACGTTTTCTTTTAATTATATGCAATATTCATAATAATATTAATGCATTTGAATTAAGGTGAGTGATTCTTCTTTTTTTTTTTTTTTATTTAAAAGAAAGTCTAAACTAATCGATACTTATTTTTAATTACATATTTTCATTTAAAATTATCAACGTGTTAAATTGTTTATACAACAAAAATAAAAATTGTAATAAATTTGGGTTTATTTCACCTTTCTCGTCATTTTTCCTCGATAAATACCATTATCTATTTGAATCGGAACTTATTAAAATATGAGATTTGGAAATTTACTGGAATCCTTTTTCTATGCTCGGGAATCTTAATTAGAACCAGTACTAATATTTTTTTAGTAAAAAACTTTTTGATTTTTTTTTCATTTCCAATCGTATTGAACTATATTTTATTTATTTAGGTCAGTGATGGGCAAAGTACGGCCCGAGGGCCAACTCCGGCCCGCGAAAGTATTTAATCCGGCCCGCCGAGGGTCCATCGACATGGATAGTATATGGCCTGTATGGCTGTATAGTATAAAAGTGTCATGTTTTTATAATATTATATGATTCAAAGCTTTAACCCAAAATGCATTTTTTCTATAATTATGGCCCTCCTCTAGAATTTCTTAAACTTTGTGGCCCCCTATTAAAAAAGTTTACCCACCACTGATTTAGGTAATAATAATTGGATTCAAATTCTGTAATTAATCAATATTTACTTTAAGAGAAAAATTGTTTTAAATTTTCAAGCTTTTAGAATAAAAAAAATGTTGTAATATATTATATATTTATATAACATCTAACCTAATTAATTCTATAATATAATAATGAATACAACTTTTATTTTAAATAATATAATTTTAAAAAGTAGTACATTTATGTAGCACTTATAGTCTTACATCATCCTAGCTAGTACAAGAAATAATTATTCATACATTTGGTAACTATTTAAAATTATTTACTTTTTTTTTTTTTTGTAGTTTAGATCTTTGTTATTTTTGTATTTGTATTTGAATTCTTTGTATAAAGTTTACGTATATATTTAATATTTATATTCTATGTGTGTGTTTTTTTTCCATCTTTATGACATTATGACTTTATGTTAGTATAGCTATGTATGTTTGCAATGTTTAAAATTCCATTAGTTACGAACTTAGACCACTGTCCAACATGATTACCCACGAGAATTCATTACACACACTAACAGAAAACGGGAAACTTCCATTACAAGACCTTATATAGTGATAGTGATACCAGCCTGAATACTAAATTTCTGTCAAATGATATTAAAAAATATTATTTTATTTGACATAATGCATGATAAACAACCATTATGTATCACTTAGTATAATATTATACAAACGTATATGTAAATTAAAATTTAGGTTTATGCTAAAAACTAAATAAATTAGGTAGGTATTTTTAAAAATTAATAGGTAAACATAGTGCATATATAAGATCAAATTTAATTATGATAAATCAATTATTATGCCATACGCTGTACATAGGATTAATCATAAATTATCGAGATTCTTCACAATACTTTTAGATTCTGAACGGAGTGATGAATGTATTGATTTTACAATGATGTGTGTTTTTTTTTTTTTTTTGTGTCTATGTACAGCATAACTAGTCGAAATAATGCTTCAATTTCAAACTTTGGTGGTGGTTTCCGATGGCAAAGTGGATATCCTTGGTGCATTATAGAGGTGAAAAGTAAACATTCTCCAACAGTTTTCAAAAAAATCGAGAAAAACAAAAAAAAAATTACAGAAAAACGGGAATTTTTACGCAAAACCGTTTTCAACAAAATCGAATTTTTTATTTTGCTTTAACTCAAAAACTAATCGATGTAAATACTTGAAATTTTCACCAAATGTTTATATTAGCGTTCTCCATACACAGTTAAATTTTCAAAGAATTTTGACTTTTTTTGATCTATTTATAGACAATTGAAATTTTCAATTTTTCTAAGTATTTTTTTTTTAAATAACGATAAACATTTTTTGGCCGGCCAGAAAATCTTGAAAATTTAATACAAGGTTTCTTATGAGCTGTTCTTAAAGTGATAAAAAAAAATCCGAAATCGTTAGTCACAATTTTTTTTTATAAGTGCTTAAAGTTCGAATTTATACGAAATATGTCACAATTGCGAAAATTTGCAAGTAATTTTGTGGTTGAAAAATCGTAAAATTTTTTTCTTTTATAACTAAGTTTTGAAAATTTGGTATAAGGTTTTCCATACATTTTTCTTCAATTATCTGTAAAAAAAACTCTACCGGATTCAGACAAAAAAATTTTATGAGTGTTTGGTATTTAAATTTTTACAAAACCGCGTTAAATAACGATTTAGCCTCAAACGATTTTTGATATTTGTTGTTATTCAAAAAGTATAAGTCGTAAATACTTGAAAATTTTACCAGGTATTAAGGTTGCCATTTTCTTTACGTGATTTGATTTTCAAAATATTTTGACTTTTTTTGAGCTATTTATAGGCATTTGAAATAATCAATTTTTTTTTATAAATGTTGATAAAAAAAATTTAGCTGGGACAAATTACTTGAAAATTTAATTGAAGGGTCCACATAACTTGTTCTAACTCTCATTCAAAAATTATAAAAATACATAGGCACAATTTTTTTTTATTAGCATTTGAAGTTCAGATATTGACAAAAATTCGTCAAAATCATGAATATTTTTCACTATTTGGTAGTTAAAAATTTATAAATATTTTACTATCAAAAGCTAAGAATTGAAAATTTAATACTATGCTGTCCATAAGTTAAGCTTAGAATAATTATAAAAAAGTTTGTGGATTATTCAATTTAAAAAATTTTACGAGTCTTTAAAGTTTTAATTTTAATTTGAAATCAAAAATACACGTGTAAAATAACGTTTTACTAATAAATAATTTTCGATTTTTGTTATTTTTAAAAAATTACTTGACTACTTCCTTTTACTTTATCTTGAAAAATTTTTACTTAAATGTTTGAATTTGTTTCAAAATAGAATATATGATATAATTTAAATATAATATATCCTAGACTGACAAATCATCTCCGTTCAGAATCGTTTTTCGTATACAATGATACCTATCATTGCATTCAAATTTAACCTACCATAGTCTGATGTCCACCCCACCCCCTAATATACAGCAGGCCGATACTCACTTACCCGCTTTTTTAATTTTTATTGTCTTTTTTAGTGTTTGATTTCTGTAGCAGTGGATATTGAACTATAATTGTATAATGTCAGATTTTCTTTAACCATGTGTACAAACAACTTATGAAACTGTTTGTAATACAGTTAAGTCTCGGTAACTCGACATTATTTTTATATTTTATTTATTTTTAGACGCACAGTACACTGCAATAATTATATCAATAATAGAATAATTTAGTATTTCAAATATTTAACTTGAATCTACTCTTATATTTTGGAATAAAGCTTGCGAGCTCATTCTGTACAGTTATTTGAATTTATATCAGGTTTTCAACCGAAGTTAAAATAGTGCTTTTACAGTTATCCTCAATTTACATAATTTATCTTGATGTAAAAAGAAAATTGAATATTTTTATATTAGAGGCCCTTTATATGCCCCCCCGCCATTTCAATAAATAATAATACATATTTGTAATATGTTACATATTACATATACTTTGGGAACTATTGACTTAGCTATTTGATAATATTTATTGAAAAGTCAGAATTTAGTTGAGTAGTAGATTTTGAGTATATATACTACTTTAACTATTTAGTTATGTAAAAACCATTTAAATGGAAAAATCTATTCTTTTTTTTTTTATTGTCTTTTGCTAAGATATTCCACTGATAATGTTATTTTATAAGTGTGTTATATGTAGTTTAAGCCATAGACAAGAATACCAATATCCCATTTGGGAATGTATTTTGTGTGTCTTTAGCTCGTTTAGCACTTTTGTAATTCATGTAATAATAGATTTTTTTTATACTAATAATTTATTATACATAGTGTATTAAGCTATCATTATTTATTCTTATATAATTAGTGAATTAAGAATAATTTATAATTTCAAAAAACATTAATACAATATGTTTAAAAAAAATGAACCATTGAATCATATGTGTAGGTACTTATTTGATAAAAACACCATTCTATACTTCTACTGCTGTTGCTAATAACAATATATATTAACAGTGCTTGAATTTGGGGTGGACGTGGGGGACGGAGTCCGCCTTCTTTTTTTTTTTTTTTTTAGCTTACTCATTCTATTTATTTGAAACAGAATGCTGGAAACGCAACATTTGCTGTTGTGAATTTGTAAATCATTAGTTTTTTCTGATGCAAAATATACTAATAACCTTAGTCAGTATTAGTATATTTGTATAGACTATGAAAAAAAAATTGGTTAATAATAATGGGTAATTAATATGACTATTTTTTACTTTTATTATAATAATATATAAAAGAAGATGTCAAATCTATGAGTTTTTTTTCAACAAATCTTACACTAATTCACTTTTAACATCGATTGGCCACAGTTGAGTTAATTGCTCGTTTTTTAAATGAAATCTCTAAAAAAATATATATTCATAACTAGGTGTTTATAAATAAAAAACTTAACTAAATGAACGTGAATATATGTATTACTAAAAAATCTTGTATAATAGACAACTATTATATGTTAAAATTTTACAAACACTTCAAAAACAAAAAAAATAACGTTTTCGTAATGTGTACACTATGTTTTGAACAGATTCGTATGTCATTCAACGACGTCGCAGCCACCGAATAATCGAATCAGAATCAAATCGCACGCGTTGTCAGATCATTACAGTGGCACACGAGACGGACAGCTCAAACGAGAGCGATACACCCGTAACGCGGAACTCTTACGAGTCACTGGAACTGTACCATATGCTCGCTAGATCCGACGTACGCGCGAATTGTCATTTCTGCGGAACGTAACCCGTCGTAGCTATGCGCATATATCGAGGAAACGGGATTTTACGAATATACGTTCTGTTTGGGAAACATACTTGAACACTTACGAATAACGTATTCCTACGAATGACTGTTTATCGCATAACACGGAAACAAAAAAAATAAAATATGCATTAACGCAAATTGAATAGGTAAGAATAAAATCACTATTTAATATTACGAGTACAAGCAATGTAATGTGCAGGCAACATAATATGTTAAAGATCTAAAAATATAGATACCAGATGCCTTATTCCCTAATCGCGCAAGTCTGCCAGGGGTGGGTCTTGCTACGACGGAGGACAGCCAGTGAATGTGAAGGCTAGTCGTTTCGCCGGGCCTTTTATACCCGGTGTTCTATGACAGATAACAAGAAACCGTAGAAACCCCAATAGTGCAATCGCCGATAAACGCACAATTTAAAATTTAAATAAAAGTTATTATAATAAGAAAATTGTAATATAAATAATAAAAATAGTAATATAAATAATAATCATAAGATTAGGAATAAGAATAATAAAAAGGAAAAGAAGAATCTAGAGCGTTATCCATGCATTCCCCCCACACCAAACGGAAAATTCCCCCCTCTCAGACAGAAAATTAAAAGTTAAAATATTAAACAATTATTTATTATGTACAAACTTTTCACGGGATTTTAAGACTTTTCCAGTTTTTTTCCAACCCGCTTTTTTCGTATTCGCGTATAGTTTGCGTCTTTTGAAAGCCGTGTGTACCTATGTAGGTACGATTTTTTCGCCGTTTGCGCTTAGCGGTTGCGATCGCGGTAACGAGTATGGCCGCCGACGACAATCTCTCGGACGTTTTTCTTCGTTCTTTTTATTTTCGCACATAGGATCGCGGACGTCGATCGATGTACGTAATATTTATTCTATTGTTATTGCTTAAATATACATGTATATACGTTTGATTCGAAGCCCATTTGTCAATGTATAATACTGTTTTTTTTTTTATTCAATACATTTTTATTATATATTTATATTATTTCTGTGGTCCTTGATAGCTTAACTTTTACGTCATACTTATATCTTCAGCCACGGGTTGTGCTGAATACCATAAAAGCGTTTCTTGACGACGTTTGTGTCGCACAATACTGTATTCATGATGTACATGGGTGTAATTGATGTATATATGTAATAATATATGAAAAGTTTTTGTAGATGTATTTTATTTTTTTATTTATTTTATTTATATAATTTTAACCGGGCCCAATTACAAAAAGTAGTGTATAAAAACAGTCGTGCATATTTAAAGAAAATTAATGTTAAATATAAAATGAAAATAACATATTATAGTATATCTAATATATAATAATTATAAGAGATTATTAAAAATTAAATTACAATAAGTTTTGAAAAAGTGAAAGTTTGGTGAGACAAAAATATCAATATTTAATTCATTAGATAATTTCATTATTCTGTTAATGGGACAGTTTTTAGCGTAGTTAATAATTTTCATATTCATATAAAATGTATTTCTAGTTTGAGTACTACGTGTAGGAACATGAAAGGAAAAGTGAGATAAGAAATCAGGACAATCAATTATTCCTGAAAAAAGCTTGAAAGCAAAATATAAGTCTAATCTTAATCGACGACGTTCCAGTGTTTCAAGGTTAAGAATAGACAAGAGAGGGAAGTATGAAGAGTGCGGATCCCTAGAAATGGAACATTTTGTATGAAAGGAAACGTAAAAATTGTTGATGAATTCTTTCCAATTTCAATTTATAGCTTATTTGGTATGGTGACCATATAATTGAGCCATATTCACAGATAGAACGTATTAGTGAACAATATAAGGATCTTAGTGCATGTTTATCAGAGAAGTCAGTGCTATTACGAATAATGAAACCTAACATTTTGTTGGATCTAATAACAATATTGTTAATGTGGCAATCAAATTTAAGTTTAGGATCGAACAAAATACCAAGATCTTTGACAGGACCCATAGTTCGTTGAAGCATTTTTCCGTTGACATAGTAGTCAAATTTAATAACCGTTCGAGCTCTGGTAAATGTCATTACCTGACATTTTTTTATGTTGAGAGTAAAGTTATTATTCAAACACTAAGTATAAAGAGCATTAACGTTAGATTGGAGCAGCTCAGCTTCAAAATTGATGGATTATTATAATAATATGTTATATATCTTCATAATTCATAAATCATAATATTTAAATTATAATGTGTAATAAATAAATAAGTGTTTCTTTATTTTAAAATATTTTTATTTAATTCATTTAATGATTTTTGGGGATTATGGGTGGCTGAAGATGATGTGGGAAGCTTTGCTCCACACAATAATGTGATATTGAATGTTGTGTGAAACGCTCGTTCATCCAACATCCACTGAGTCTCCCCTTTCCAGTTTTTTTCAAATCAAGCACTCAGCGCCGGATTGGGAAGAAATTACTTACCGGGCTGTTCACTTAGACCGGCCCAAGTTCCTAAACAATTTTTTTCTTAACCTATACAAATGTTATTAGTATATAACAAGATTTAATTTACAGACCCTTAATGTAAATACAAGCACTTTTATTTCTTTCTTTAATTATAAATCAAACATTTAAACACTAGGTATTATAATATTATACAAAAACATGAGTAAAACTTTAATAGTTTATTACTATAATAATAATTATTAAACAATATTATTGTAAAATGTCAAAAAATTAAAATAAATATTATGTCACATAATTTTCAAATTAGTAAATTTTTTAATAAACTGCTTTTATTAGCTATTAACTCTATGACGTCTTCATTTTTGATGTTTTGTAAAATGTCTTTCTCAATATTCATTAATAAAAATGTATCCATTTTTTCTTGCGATAGACAATTTCTGAGTCTATTTAGTATGTACTTTAACTTTGAAAATGCCGTTTCACAACGTACTTGCGTGCAAGACAGCGTTAAGATAAACTTATACGCCAAAAATAAATTTGAATATGCCATAGAATGTAAATTGTAGATTTGTAAAACTTTAAAACAACATACAATACAATCTTTACATTTATTTTTGTTTTCATCAATTTTTTCTTCATTGTCTTCATCATTATCGTCATATTGTAATACATTTTCCTGGTCATCATCATTATCAGCAAGTTGTTTAATTTTAGGCCATTTAGAAGCAAAATCTTTAATTTCATCAGTAAATGTTCCTACAGTTAAGCTAGGATCAAATTTGTTTAAAATACCTGTTAGTTTGATAAGTCTTTTTGCTATATCGATATGGCTTAAATTTAGAGTTGAAACAAAATTAGAGGGATCTAAAATTGAAATACTAGAAAATATTTCATGTTCCGAAAATCTTTGTGTTATGCTGTTTATAATTTGATCATAAATCACATTAAATACGTTAATACGATATTTGTTTACTTGATTTATTGTTGGATCGTCTTTACTAATTTCTCCTGCCATTATTTTTTTTCTTGAAATCCTATGTTCTGCAAATTCTCGAGGTATATTTAAACCCAAATGTCGATCATTAAAAGTTATGTTTGCCCATTCCGTAAAAGTGTTTGATGCTTCTAAAATATTTTCAAAATTGCGAGATTGTTCATTTAATATATTCGTGGTCTGTTTGACCATTTTGTAAGCTTGAAAAATATCCAATCCTTTTGTTTGTAAATACAGAGATAGTGGTGTTGTTGATGAAAATATTTGTAAAAAAATTTGACTTAATATAATTGTTTCATATTTTAATAATGAATCAACGTAAACTTTAGCCTTGAATCTAACATCTGATGTAAAATTTGGTGTATTATAAATTTCATCTAAAGTTTGAACAATATCAACAAAGAGTGCATCTTTGGGATTATGAAATGACCCAAATATTTTACTTACACAACGGTCTTTGGCCCACCACCTAGTTTCTCCAATAATAGATATAAATTTGTATTTACTTGTTGTTTCCCATTTATTCATTCTCAAATAGGACTCACGAACAAAAACAGCAATCGAGCTTAATAAACCAAAAAAAGAGACACATTCTATGCATATTTTGGTAACATCTGTCATTATTAAGTTAAGAATATGTGCATGGCACCACACATGTATTTGTTCTGGAACTTCCTTTTTTAACCATGCAGTAAATCCGTTATATTCTCCACGCATATTTGCAGCGCCATCGGTAGAACTACCCACACATTTGTTTAAATCCAATCCATTTTTTTTCAAAAGTTCACAAACCAATTTACACAAATATTCTCCTTTTCCAGAAATACATCTTACAAATCCTAGTAATCGTTCATTTACATTAGTATTTACGTATCGTATAATAACAGAAAGTTGATCATGAACATTTATGTCCTGCGTCGAATCAATTTGTATTGAAAAAAACTGAGCTTCATTGATATTATCTGAAATACATTTTCTCATTAATTGTCCTATTGCTTCTATAATGTAATCTGCGGTTGTTTTTGATAATAATGTAACTAGACTGCCTGGACGACCTGAAGATTTTTTTCCAGTCACTTTGTTATTGTTATGGAATTTCGAACTTTTCAAAACAGCATTATTTATATGATCTTTTAAAAGAGGATCAAATTTTGATATCAATATAAGAACTTCTAAGAAATTTCCATGATCTATTGTGGCATCATTGAGAGTATAAGCTGCTTCAGCATTTTTAGCACCACGATAACTTAATCCTCTCTTACCAATCATTTTTATTGTTTCAATAATGCGATCTAAGACAGCTCTTTTCTTACACTTTTCAGCTTGCTTTTCCTTTGTAAACATATTATAGAGATCTTTTTGTTTTGAATATAGTAAATATGAATCTATACATTGACTATGATCAACTGATTTTTCATGTTCACAAAGACGCTGATATAAATGTCGAGGCTCTGACTGACAACCAATAGTAAAACGGTTAGAATTTTTCGAAAACGCTAAACAAAATGTACAGTAAAATAATTTACTACTATGTTCATAAGTCAACCATTCACGCTTATAGTTGTTATTATCTTTAACTCGGTAGTATGCAAGTAATGGGTTAAATATTACATTATTAAAAGGTTGAACTGGGTGAGCTTTGAAAAACATTTTTAATTCAAAGGTATTTGGTTTTTTGAAACTAGTGATGACCACAGAATTATGTTCAACTACTTCTGAATTATCCGAATGTTTATAGGAAATAGAGTGGTCTGCATCATTACTTAAACCTTTGTTTGTTGTAGTGTGTCTAAACTTGTCAGCAACTTCGATACTATTACAGCCCTGTATAGTTAAAATTAAAATATTAATATAGAAAATCATAAACATAATCCTTTGAGTTGAGAGAGATTGATTGAAGTATGTTATAAATTTTATTTTAAAAATAAACAAGTTTTGTCAATAATTATTCAAATTCAAAAATGTATATAAAATACAATGTATGAACTATTAAGGTTAGCATTTTATTTTAAATAAATACAAACTACTTAAGAATATAAAAATTTCTATAGAATACTACTATAAACATGCATTTTAATTTTACCTTTTTATTCTTAAGTATCAAACAAGTTATGATTCAAAATAAAAAATAATTTAAAAAATATTTTTCATTCTTATTTATGATGATAATTTAAAATATATACAATATCTACACCTAACATTGTAATAATCATATTGAAAATTTAGATTAACTGTTAAATAAAATTATCTAAAATAATTACATTTTATCCATTAATATATCTGACACACACAAATTTAAAATACAGTAACACATAACACAGTACACAGACAATGTGTTTAATACAAAAGCAACACAAAAAAGTAATAATTAAGAATCATTACAAATTGTACTTAAATATTATTGGTAAAAAAGACAGGAAAACATAAAGTTACATTTTATTGACATATAATACAGGTATATAAATGACACAAACACAATATATAAATATAAATACTTATAAATATATATATTATATATATAAATAAAGTAAATTAAAAATGGTTAAATATTGTTTATATTAATTTACACAAATGTCATAAAGATTTATTATTTAATTAATAATTTAAGAACTTATTTACACCTAACATTTATAGAAATATTAATTATACTATTAAATTTAATAATAATTTTTATAACTGATGTAAAAGCAACATTATATCCAACTATAACACAAAAACATAATTTTTAATTAATACCTCTGATAAAGTATTTTCGATCAATATCACTTTTTCTTTTTCTTCTTCTTGTATTTGTGTACAAAGTATCGGAGTATTAGTAACTTTGGTCTAAAATAATAATTAAAAATGAATTATTTCACACTAAATTTAACAAATGAATAATATAAAATTGAAATTATTAAAATAAATGTAAATTCATACCATTGCTTTTGAAAACATATCGCGAACGTCACCACACATTTTTGCATTTTCAAGCAGCAGTTTCTTTTTTTTATCACGTGCTTTTTCGGCACCACCTGGACGTTTTTTAGTAAGAATAGGGAATGACATTGTAGAACAAATTTAAAATTATGTATTAAAAATTCAAAAACAATAAAACTTAAAATTTCAGCAATAACAGTAACAACGTATTCCTGAAATACTAATGGCAAATGACAATACTGCTGAAACCACTAGAATGATAACTGTAAAATGGGAAATTTACAAAACTTATTATATTATCGTAATATTGTTATTTGTCACTTTGTCAGTTGTAGTCATCGAGATGTATATATATCATATGTATATATATATATCGATGATTGTAGTCAAAAGATTATGATAAATAAAACAATTCTATCAGTGACTATCACGGCTTTAGATATTATTTCTATCTAAAGCCGTGGTGACCATACTGATTACTCTAACCATTGTTTTTTATTAGCTTATAGCTGTCATTATATCAAGATAATAATTTTTATTAAAAATTACATTTTAGAATCACATTTTTGTCTTTTGATGTAAAATAAACTATGGATATGATATTTCCACTGATTCAAATTATCATCAAACCGGCCCAAATCTTTCAAATTTTTAACGGCCCACCGGGTTTTGCCCGGTAGCCCGCCGGCTCAATCCGGGCCTGCAAGCACTGTATATTAATATTTAATAGGACAATTAGTATTTTTTAATTTGTTTACCCAATGATGTAGCGCCTTACTAAATTTTAGATAGGCAATTTTATAGACACGTAGAGATTTTCCGTTGCGCCTTGAAAAGAGATTAATCCTTAGTTGTAAAACAGTGTTGCCGATGTGCCGACGACAAAAGTAGTTTAGTATAACTGAACACGGAAACACTGAACTTGTGTTTTGTTTATCGTGTCAATGGGTTCGTTTGCGGTATAGTCTGTATACACTATACAGTCAGTGCTTTACACGATTGACTTTTTTTTTTATCTTCAAACAAATTTTGTTTTCTATTGATTTTGTTAGGTTTCGACGGAGATTTCAATTTGCGTTTTTTAGAGGCTTTGGGTAAAAACAACTGTCAATTATATAATATTATTATTTTTAGCGCAATAATTTGTTGCGTCCTCTGATTAAGTAGTTAAATTTTTCGGCATTTTCAGGTGCTTTCGGAAATGGCCAGCCCCTCGCCAAATTCAATGGGACCTCCGGGACCCAATCATCAACCGCCGCCTCCGACACAACCTCAACAACACCAGCAACAACAGCAGCAGCAACAACAACAACAGCAGCAACAGCAACAACAACAGCCGCCACAAGTACAA
This sequence comes from Schizaphis graminum, assembly GCA_020882235.1. NCBI lineage: Eukaryota > Metazoa > Arthropoda > Insecta > Hemiptera > Aphididae > Schizaphis > Schizaphis graminum. Next base: position 67,625,729 of record CM037032.1, read on the forward strand.
CAGCAACAGCCACCCACCACTCCTCAGCCATTGCCTCCTCAAAATTATTCCCCAGGCCAGCCGGGTGCTCCGGCATCGCCCAACATGCAGCAAGGGACACAAACATTTCCACCTCCAGGCATTCAAGTATATCACAATTTCAATTACTTAATACATGAAAGTATTATTATAAAATAAGTAGTTATACGTTTCCATTAAAACCAATTACCTAGGCTCATTTAAGAAACATTTCAAAGGCATTTAAGTTTTAACAATACTGTAAGCATTAGATAATATGAAATTTGTTGTACTTAATTAATTCAACATAAATCCTTATTAATTCAAATATCAGTATAGGTATAATAAAAATATTTAAGAAAAACAAAAAATATATATTGTCCTCCTATATACTCCATGATAGCACTTGCATATCAAAGTTAAATAATAAATACAAATTAATACTAAGTACAGTTTACATATTTGATCAAATAGGTAGGTACTAGGTAGTCATATGAACAAAAAAAAAAAAAAAAACATGAATTTACATTGATATCAAAATATTTTATTGAAATATCCTCTCAAAAAACAGTGTAGTCTGTTGAGAATCAGGTGAACTTTAAAAAAATTGTATCTCATGTTATTAGTGTTATGTTATGACAGGTAAGTTGTTATATTATATTGGACTAATCATTATGTATAATTAATCTATCCTCCAAATCAAGTAAATACCCATATGTTAAACTAATGAAATATTTACTTTTTGATATTATAGTGTTGTGCAATGCCTTGACTAGAAAATTAAAATAAAACTAAAATACACTCCCTTTAATATGTACTGCATTTACCTAAATTAAAATGTGAAAAAACGTAAATATACTAAAAATATTCAAAAATATACAGTATACATTTTTGTATTAATGTTCGTTATGTCTTAAAACAAGAAGTTCTTATTTTTATTTGAATATTCTACTGCAGTAATTAAAGAAAATACAAAAACAACAACTCCTAAACCATACTTATAATAATATTTACCATTAACTGATAAGTATTGCATCTTAAATGTTAGGAGTTAACCAATAGTGATAATCAAGTATACCTAAAACTTCAAAAATCTTTGAAAACTTGGATAGCTGATAGTCATAATGATGGTTCTATCCACATTATTATAGATATATTAGGTATATAATTTCTTGTGATTTATTGAAAATTGGCAGTAAATAATTTACAGTACCTATTTCTCATAAATATTGTTTATTATCATTTTGACATATATTGATGATGACTTAAAATTTATCATGATTTGAAATAGAATTTGAATTTTAGTTCTTACTCATTATTTAAAGTTATGTAGATTAGATTTAAAATGAAATGGTTTAAATGTTACATCTCCAATAATAATATTTTGTATTTTATTACTTCAATACTTAATTAGAATTATTGTCTTTTAATTTCAAAAAATTGTTGGCTAGTTTTCTTGTACAAGCAGCAAGTATATCAGCATCCATTATGTTCTTGTATTCACCTCCTAAAAATATTGTTCTAAATATAAACTTTGTATTGTGTTTTTACTAGAATTTTTACCTGTTGAATCCAGTACACAGCCTCTAGCTTCTTGGATTATCAAAATTCCTGCTGCTACATCCCAACACTTTAATTTTTTATAATAACATATATCTACTGCCCCCATTGCTAAATAGCATAAAGCTATTGCTGCTGATCCTAAAGATCTTAATCTATTAAATATAATAATATATTTAATTTTTATACATTTTGATATAATTTGAATGAAATTGAATTCATCTTAATTGTTTTAAATAGACTAAACTTCTTTAGTTAATACAATTTAAATGAATAATTGTAAATTATTTTAGTGAAATCTGTATACTCCGGTCTATGAGAAAACAGTAAGATAAATATAGATTAATGGTAGCAACCAATGTTGACTTATGTCAATATTAATAGTATATCAAATTGTTGAAAGGTTTGCGAGTTTGGATGCATTTTGATCCCCACCCAATTATGTTCCTCATAGGCCAAAATATAACAAAAAAGAACTTAAAGATTTGTAAATTTAAATTTCATATTTACCCACGGAATATCCTTATATCAATGTTGACCTTAGAATAAAATTCATGTCCAAGCATAGCATTTTTAAGATCTGAAAATAAAATAATCTATACTAGATTCTGAACAAAACAACTTCAGCATAATAATAACAATTTTTTTAAATCTAAAATTCTGTTATTTTTGGGAAAAATTAAAATATATTTAAATGAATGAATAATTATAAAATTGCTCAGTCATTTTCATGTATATATAATTGAAATAACAACATTTTCAAACCCATATTTTTTTTAAAGTGCATATCATTACAAATTAATATTAAGCGTTTATATTTAGTTTCATTAGCTTCTTAAATATTAGAATTGACATATTACATTTAAAGTTAATAAGTAGTAACATCTGGTTCTTAGAGATTTTTTATTTTATGTTATAATATTAATCAAGTTATATGTAAGTCACATATTACATTTAAAAAATTTCAATAACTCATCTTTAATTATAATATAAAAATAAAAAATACAAATAAACTTATAATCTTTAAAGTTTAAATTGATAGATTGATTAACTCATATTAAAACAACGAAATGTAATGGAAACTATTAACTATACATTATCACTTGTAAAACAGAGATAACAATTAACAAATGTGGGTAAGCATACATCTAATAAATATTTTATCATTTTAATTGCATATTATTATGCAATTTCAATATTTCAAGTGGAAAAAAATGTTTAAAGAAATATTTGTATCTATTGCTCCATTTTTTATACTATAATCACAGTTATGTATACAAATTATTAAATATTTATAGTTAAAAATTTTAATTCAGCAAAATATTGTCTGCTTTGTTTTAGTTACCTTCAGTACTTGACACTTGTATTTTTTCATTATTCAAATATGCCCCTTTCCCTTTTTGAGCAGTAAATAATTGATTTATTATTGGATTATAAACTATTCCTATTATTATTTCTTTTTCTACTGCCAATGCCAATGAAATACAACAAAATGGAAATCCTTGTATAAAATTAGTTGTTCCATCAATTGGATCAAGTATCCATGTAGGTTCCTCTGTTAAAATATTATTTGCAGCACTTTCTTCTGCAATAAATCTGTATACAATTGTTTATGTTTTTTTTATAAGTATTGATAATAATTAATGTTTTTTATGATCAAATTTCCAATACTTATGATTTGGGTATAATTGAAATATGTTGTTAATTATTGTTGTTTCAATAAGTTTGTCGTATTGTGTTACAAAGTCCTTATCATTTTTTTTGGTTGATATTTCTTTTGGACTTTTAAAACCTTTTAACAACAGCTAAAAAATATGCTTAATGTTATATTAAACTTTTACATTATAAAAAAATCTAAATAAACTTACTTCACCAGCCTCCAAAACAATTTTAAGTGCATGACTATAATATTGATCCATTTCAACCAGTTTTAAATTGTTAAGTTTAAAATAAATAATTTATAATGGTTATTTAAATTACAAAAAATTTTTGTTTTGAAATTTTAAAAAAATTAACATTTTAACTTTCACAAAATAATCTATACAATACATTTAAATAATTTCTTATCTTAAAAATATTTCAACACATTATAATTATAAGCTTTGTGTAGTGTGACCAATATTACAAATTAAAAAATATTAATAAAACTATGAGATAGTTGATCTGTACTGCATAAACAGTTATTTGATTATTTTTTATAATTGATCATAATTGGCTCATAATCAATAATTTAAATTCTATTTATAAAAAATAGTTTACTTAATGATTTTTATAATCTGGATATTCATTGCATTATATACTATAATATTATAATATAACATTTTATTTAAAATGAGGTAACTCGTATAGTCGTATATGTTTAAAATAAAATAAATGTTAAGTTATCCCATTACATAATGAATCTATGAATATATTTACGTAATACATTTTACTTTAAATTTTTGGTGGGTAAATTGTGTTGGTAACACAAAACATATCATTACTTACTGAGATTCAATCTCATTAATTTCCATAGTTGGATAAATTTATATGAGTTTTTATCATTATTTATAAATTGTGCGTTTTTAGATTTAATCAATCAATATATTCAATAAATATTTAACAAATCTGCATAAATGTTTTTTGATATTTTATAGCCCAGTGGACCACCTCAAGAAAATTTAAATGCATTGCAAAGAGCAATAGATTCAATGGAAGAAAAAGGATTGCAAGAAGATCCCAGATACTCTCAATTATTGGCACTACGAGCAAGACAAGGTAATATGGATCCAAGTCAAAGACCTCCTTCTTCAATGCAAGTAAGTTAATCGATATTAATTTTCACTTTTTAGTTACTCTCCATTTGTAAATGTTAATTAATAATTCAATAACAATATAATTTACTTTAGGGAAATTATCCTCCTCAACATCCAGATAAACCACCTTCGCCTCAACAAAATTCCCCAAATCCTAATGGACCAAATGGACCAGTAACCCAAAACAATTTAACTCCCGCCCAAATGCAACAGCTTAGAGTTCAGATAATGGCATATAGGCTATTGGCTCGACAACAACCTTTAACCCAACAATTAGCTATGGCTGTTCAAGGAAAAACTTCACCTCAAGGATATCCACCGGTGCCTTCAGCACACCATCGACAACTAGAACCTGGAGAAATTGTAGAAAGCAGTATGCCAATGCCATCAGGAGGTCCTATGAGATTACCAATGCCAATGCAAAATGCTCCAAGACAACCTAATCCTCCCGGTCCTATTCCACAATCTCCTGTTCGAATGCCTCAGCCTGGTTCTACCCCGCAAACACAAATTCAACCTCCTCCAAATGCCCAACATTCTCAAGGTCCACCACCAAACCAACCTCCACCTGTATCAATGAATGGACCTCAACCACCTCCTAGTATGGCTCCAGGAATACCTCAAGCTCCACAGCAAATAAATGCCCCTCAACCTGTTGGTCAACCACCTATAGGAGGAGTCCCACCGCCTATGATGGGTGGTCCACAACAAATGGCTGGTATACCGCCACATATGCCCAACATGCCTACAACAAATGGACCATCACCACAACAATCATTACCCCAACAACAACAGCAGCAGCAGCAGCAACCACAACCACAACCTCAACAGCAGCAACAACAACAACAACAGCAGCCTCCTCAACAACAGCAACAAACACAGGGTCCTCCTCCTCCAGTTAAACAAAATAGAACTACATCATGCCCTAAACCTGTTGGTTTGGACCCATTAATAATATTACAAGAACGTGAAAACCGTTTGGCTGCGCGTATTGCTCATCGTGTACAACAATTAAGTAATCTACCAACAACGATGAGTGATGATTTACGAATCAAAGTAGAAATTGAACTTAGAGCTTTAAGAGTATTAAATTTTCAAAGACAACTAAGAGCTGAAGTAGTCGCTTGTACTCGTCGTGATACTACTTTAGAAACTGCTGTTAATGTAAAAGCATATAAACGAACAAAAAGACAAGGTCTACGAGAAGCTAGAGCTACAGAAAAATTAGAAAAACAACAAAAATTGGAAGCTGAAAGGAAGAAACGCCAAAAACATCAAGAATATCTTAGCACTATATTGCAACACTGCAAAGATCTAAAAGAATATCATAGAAATAATATTGCGAAAATTGGACGTCTCAATAAAGCTGTTCTTAATTATCATGCCAATGCTGAACGTGAACAAAAGAAAGAACAAGAAAGAATTGAGAAAGAGCGTATGAGAAGATTGATGGCTGAAGATGAAGAAGGCTATAGGTATAACTTATTTTATTTTTGTTTCATGCTTGTAGATTCATAGTTTTAAAACTAAAAATGTTAAATTTTTTGTATAGAAAATTGATTGATCAAAAGAAAGATAAACGTTTAGCTTTCTTACTCTCACAAACTGATGAGTATATTGGAAATCTAACAGAGATGGTCAAAGAACATAAATTAGAACAGAAGCGAAAGCAACAAGAAGAACAAAAAAAGAAAAAGAAGGTGAGTTTATATTTAATACCAAATAAATTTAAAATAATCATATTAACTAATTACTTATTTCACTGTCAATTAATAGAGTGATGGGCCCGAAGATCATGATGAAAGTTCTCAGCAATCAGACATGCATGTTTCAGTATATGAACCTTCTACAGGTTAAAACTTAAATAAATATATTTGTATTTTACATTTTCTAAATTTTACTTCAATTTTTATTATAGGAAGAATGTTTAAAGGAGAAGAAGCTCCACTTGCGTCACAATTGAACAGTTGGTTGGACGCTCATCCTGGGTGGGAGGTAATGGAAGAGTCTGATGACGAAGATGATGATGAACAAGAAGATGATGAATCAAGCAATCAAAAAATCAAAAAGAATAGTTTTGAAAAAGAAATTGCTGAAGATAAAGAACCAATTAAAAAAACCAAAATGGAAGATGATGAATATAAAAATGCTTCAGAAGAACATACTTATTATAGGTTAGAAATATATGAAGCAAATGAATTAATGAATAAACTAATTACAATGTTTTTATTTTTTTTTTCAGTATTGCTCATACTATTCATGAAAGTGTTACGGAACAAGCTTCCATTTTAGTTAATGGCAATCTGAAAGAATATCAAATAAAGGTAATGCCATTAGTTATTAATTATTAATTTGAAAAAGAAAACTATATTCAACTTTGACTTTGTTTTATTATCTAGGGTCTTGAATGGTTAGTTTCATTATTTAACAATAATTTAAATGGAATACTTGCTGATGAGATGGGTTTAGGAAAAACCATTCAAACAATAGGTCTTATTACTCATCTAATGGAAAAAAAGAAAGTAAATGGACCTTTTTTGATCATTGTGCCGTTATCGTAAGTATTACAACTGATATAAATTAAGTTATATTTTTTTAATTTTCATTCTAATTATTCCATTATAGTTAATAAAATGTATTATTGTTTTCAATATTTAATACATTAAGTAAGTATTCACCAAGTGCTCCAAATATTTTAATTCAAAAAGTTAAATTAAAATATGTCATTGATACTAAATTTGTATAATGTCCCTGAGTAGAACCCATTATAAATATGAAAATAATATCCAGATAAAAAAATATTTATTTTTTTGATATTTCAACCTTTGGATATTTTTTTATCAAATATCAATTTACTTAATTCTTTAACATTTGAGATAATATACATTTTTTTAAATTTTAGTACAATGTCAAATTGGGTATTGGAATTTGAAAAATGGTCTCCATCAGTTTTTGTTGTAGCTTATAAAGGCTCTCCAATTATGCGACGAAATTTACAGACACAAATGCGATCTAATAAATTTAATGTCTTATTAACTACATATGAATATGTTATAAAAGATAAATCAGTTCTTGCTAAAGTAAGTAGTATTTATTTGATTTTTTTTTTATATTTTAGAAAGTGATTAAGATATATAATTATATCAATATATTTCTAGCTTCATTGGAAGTACATGATTATTGATGAAGGTCATCGTATGAAAAATCATCACTGTAAATTGACACAAGTCTTAAACACTCATTATAATGCCCCACACCGATTATTATTAACTGGTACACCTTTACAAAATAAACTCCCTGAACTTTGGGCTCTTCTTAACTTTTTGTTGCCATCAATATTTAAGTCATGTTCAACATTTGAACAATGGTTTAATGCACCATTTGCTACTACTGGAGAAAAGGTAGTTATTATAAATTAAATATTAATTTATGTGTGAAATTTTTTATTATTAATTTCAATTTTGTATAATTAAAGGTTGAATTAAATGAAGAAGAAACTATTTTGATTATTCGCCGTCTTCATAAAGTTTTACGTCCATTCTTGTTAAGGCGTCTGAAAAAAGAAGTTGAGTCTCAATTACCTGATAAAGTAGAATACATTGTCAAATGTGATATGTCTGGTTTGCAACGAGTATTGTACAAACATATGCAGAGTAAAGGTGTATTACTTACTGATGGTGCTGAAAAGGGCAAACAAGGTAAAGGTGGTGCTAAAGCTCTCATGAATACTATTGTACAATTGCGTAAACTGTGCAATCATCCATTTATGTTCCAAAGTATTGAAGAAAAATATTGTGAACATATTGGAACTGCTGGAAATGTTGTTCAGGGGTAATTTTAATAATGAATCATGATATGTATATTGTATATTAAACACTTGCTAATTATTATGTTACACATTTTTTTTTTTATTTACTGTAGGCCAGATTTATACAGAGTGTCAGGAAAATTTGAGTTACTGGATAGAATTTTACCCAAACTTAAAGCTACCAATCATAGAGTATTACTGTTTTGTCAAATGACTCAACTTATGACCATTATGGAAGATTATTTAGGGTGGCGGGGTTTTGCATACTTACGTTTAGATGGTACTACTAAAGCTGAAGATAGAGGAGATCTTTTAAAGAAGTTCAATAGTGCAGGCAGTGAATATTTCCTATTTTTATTAAGTACAAGAGCTGGTGGTCTTGGATTAAATTTACAAGCAGCTGATACTGTTATTATATTTGATTCTGATTGGAATCCACATCAAGTAATAATTATTTAATAAATCATTTGTAATTTAGTCTTGTAACTCTTAGTTTATATTTCCTGTCCATAGGATTTGCAAGCCCAAGATCGTGCTCATCGTATTGGTCAACAAAATGAAGTACGGGTTCTTCGTTTAATGACCGTAAATTCAGTTGAAGAGCGTATATTAGCTGCTGCCAGATACAAATTAAATATGGATGAAAAAGTTATTCAGGCTGGTATGTTTGATCAAAAATCAACTGGATCAGAGCGTCAACAATTCTTGCAGTCTATTCTACATCAAGATGATGGAGATGATGAAGTAATTTTTTTATAACTTAAATATGCCCAAATTAAATATATAATAACATTTATATATTTTTAGGAAGAAAATGAGGTACCTGATGATGAAGTTGTTAACCAGATGATAGCACGATCAGTAGAAGAATTTGAATCATTCCAAAAGATGGATCTTGAACGTAGAAGAGAAGAAGCCAAATTTGGTCCAAATAGAAAATCAAGATTAATTGAAATATCAGAACTACCAGAATGGCTTGTTAAAGATGAAGATGAGGTACTATTTTTTTGAATTATTTTATTATTAGTGTTGCTCTTAAAATCAATTATGTAATGAATTTTAATCAAAAATAATTTTCAAGGTGGAGAGATGGACATATGAAGAAGATTCTGAAGAGATTATGGGACGTGGTTCTCGTGCTCGTAAAGAAGTAGATTACACTGATAGTTTGACTGAAAAAGAATGGTTGAAGGCAATCGATGAAAATGTTGATGATTTTGAAGATGATGAAGAAGAAGAAATAAAATCAAACCGTAAAGGAAACCGTGGTAAAAAAAGAGGGAAAAGAAATGCAGATGATGATGATGATCCACCAATTAGACGGCGAAAAACAATTGGACCTGAAGAAATAAAACTACGTAAAAAAATGAAAACTATTATGAACATTGTAGTAAAATATACAGATGCTGATTCCAGAATATTGAGTGAGCCATTTATGAAATTACCATCTAGACATAAATTACCTGATTACTATGAAGTAATAAAGAAACCCATGGATATTAAAAAAATTATGGCAAAAATTGATGACGGAAAGGTAATATATCTATATTTGGATTAACATTTGAATAATATATCGTAGTTAAGAATGTAATAATTATAATCTACCTATATTTATTTTTGTTTTATTTATTAAATTTTAGTATGCAGATTTAAATGAACTAGAAGCTGACTTTGTACAGTTATGTAAGAATGCACAGATATATAATGAAGAAGCTTCACTTATACATGAAGATTCAATAGTTTTACAATCAGTTTTTACAAATTCTCGTCAACGGTTAGAATCAACTGATATTCCAGAATCCGGACCAGAAGAAGGAACAAAAAGTAATACTGCAAATCTTAATAATTAAATTGAGCAATATTAGTATTTCATTTAATATATTATTGTTTATTATCAAGGATATTTATGTAAATAGAACAATACATGTGACAGATTCTTATTAAAATTTATTTATAGTAAATACTATAAAAAATTTACTTAATATAAAGTTTGTAAAGGGTAATATAAAATTTGATCTAGTAAAAAGTTTTATTTATTTATTTTAATAAAAATTTGGTTTATAATTTCCTCTAAAAATTCAATAATATATCATTTTGTTTTAATATTTTTTATAAATAAACTGTAGTAATAATTATTAACTCTAGATTACACACATTTAAAATATTCATGAGATTCTATGCACACGGTTGTTTTGACCGTGTATTGAAATATATCAATTAAAACTCGATAAATTGAAACAATCATTATTTTATTACTCTCAAATAAATAAAAATTATCAAATGTTTTTATTGATACTTAATTTAAAAAGATTAAACTTTCCTATAAATGTTATTACATATAAGATTATATCACAGTATTCCACACATAGTCTTTTAGACCATTTTTTAATAGATAATGAACTTTGAACCTTTTTGTAGTACAAACATCAAATTCTAAACAATTGAGAGTTGTATCTAATTTTAATTTATCACCTAATTAGAAGGTACCTAGGTTGGGTTAGATTAATATTTCGTATTTTTGAAGCCATGTACAAAATTCTAAAAGCCCTTGAAGCCGTGAAGCGTGTGCTCTAGGGCTAATTGGGTATTTAGATTTGCTTTGTTTCTATGTAGATATTAAAATAATTTACTATAAACATTTGTCCTTAATGTTTTAGGTGAAGATGAGGTTTCAGATGCTGATACCACTTCATCCTCAATGAAATTAAAACTTAAAATGAAACCTCGTAGTAAAGGTTCTGAAGTTAGAACATCTAACCGACGAAAAAAAAAGAAGCATGTGAGTGACGATGAAGATGATGAAGATTCTAATTTATAAACATCTAATTTAGATTTAGTGTGTGAACCTCTAAATATTAGTTTCTAAATTTAAGAAATGTTTTGTGACATTTTAGGGATATATTTATTTTTATTTTTTTTTTTTAAATCTTTCAAACTAGATTTAGCTTTTTAAAAATGAGATATTGGTTTATAATTAAATATACATATATTATATAATATTAGTGGATTTATTTGGGTCACAAAGAAATTATTTGTAAATAATCAATGCCTTGTTTTTATATATATTTATGTTCAAATAACTTCAATTTTACATAATATATTATATCCCATTTTTTAGCAGCCTAAAACTGGTTTCTATCCAAGAACAATGAGAATTAATTGAAAATTAAATTATAACTCGCTTCAGTAGTCAGAATTAAAATATTTAAATTTAAAATTTAATTTTTCATATTATTTCTTTTAGTTCAATTACAAAATGATTTTAATAACAAATTTATTCTTTGTAGTTGGTCTGAGTAAACACTATTCTAAGTTCTAACTTGTTATTAATTTTTAACATTTATGTATAACAACAAAAATATATAACTTATTATATACCATTCACTTAAAATATAATATGCTCGTAAATATTTATTATTATTTTTATTCTAATGATGTAGTAAAATCAAATTTTATAGTAACATTTATGTTTTAGTTGTGAAAAAATAATTTTTATTTTCTAAAATCTCATTTGTTGATGTTCATTATCAATTGCTTTAGTTTTTTATTTTTGGTATTTTTATTGATTTTAAATAATATCTACTTAAATTTTATGGTTTTTTTCATTAAAATTGAAATAGTAATTGAATTACTTAATCTAATAAATACACTTTAAAATTTTCATGTTACATAAAAAAAATTCTTAGAAAAATATGATGACAAACCTATTTTAACTAGTTGTGTATATAGAAATTAATTTCAGGGCGGGTTAAAAAAAAATATCCATTCTTAAATTCCAATTAATTATATAATCAAAATCAATTCCCGTACGTACCAACCATACATTTCAAGGGGGGTTGAACCCCTAAAACCCCCTCCCCACTGTATATGCCACTGATTATAACACCATACCCGCAATTACATCGATCACTATCAACTCGGTTTCTTTACAATGGAAAATTTTTAATTTTGATTTGATTAATTTTCAATTCATATAGAACATTATCGATCACTTTGTTATACATAAACTGAAGATAAGCTTCTCACACGGATTAGTGAATGACTTAGAACGAGTAAGTTATGATAACGATACAATTTGTAGCCATCAACCTATCAGCTTATATGCATCGGCATCAATTTTTTATTTAACTTGAATTACTATTCTTAAAAGCAAAGGATTAAGTTTACAAAATAGTTCATTAGACGGTGGTACTTGAGTTTTCTCATGTTACCAAGCATCCATAGCTCTGTCTAGGGTGACTATATTATATCCAAGGATCTATTCTGCTTAACTTAGATCCCTGGTCTTTATAATTTGAAAGTCAAAGAAAGATAACGCCATTATTGTGGATAACCGCCTACAACCTTTCTATGAGATAGAATTAACATTCATTATGATTATAAAAATTCTACAACAAAATCGTAGCCCGTAGGTACTTGGTTAAAGTACCTAGTAATGTCTAAGTTATTGTAGCCAGACCTGCCTTGTACTTGGTTAAAAAAATGTTGCCACTGAAAATTGAAACGCTGTATCTACTTGGGAATAGGTGCCAGATGTTGACAATGCACTGCTGACTACTGTACAAATCACAAAAGGTCAACTCAGAAACTGGCCAAGTGTTAAACAATAAAAATAAAAAACATTGTTACTCATGAAAGTAGAAATGAAGTAATTAAGATTATTGACTAAAGAAAGAGTAGACTTGGCCACAGTGTAAATAATATCACTACATTTATAGTATGATTTTTTTCGATACCTTATACCTATGGTATATAGGTATAGGTAGTCGGTATAAAATATAAATATACTTAGGCAAAACACCCATTACCTGTGCATATTCATTTTACTTAATTTCATTAGGTATGCATAGAAAATAATAATATACATTATACATAAGCATAATTATAATAACAAAAAATCTCAAGTACCTGCGATTAATACCTACCTTTAATCATCTAATTCCATTTTAGTTTAAATATAAAATAAGGGGTAGGTACCTATTAAAGGCATTTGTGAATTTGTATTTTTTATGTTTAAAATTTTCATAGAAACAGCATATATTATGAAAACAACCTTGTACCTATTAAATAACAAATTGAAAATTTAATTAATTTTTAATTACCTACAAAATAATTGTTTAATTCTTATGATTTTAATTGAATTCTATCAATATTTAAACTTTAAAATCATTAACGTTCTTTTATATTTTGGTCATGATACAATATTACCTAAAAATCAAGGTGGATACATGTATATCCACCTTGCCTAAAACTTTATAGTAGGTACCTACCTTATCAAACTTACTTATTAGTGTTATTATCTACATAAAATAATTGTGTGAATTAATATTATTATACACCGCACTATGAAATACCTATACCTATTATAGTAGTACCTATCTATAGTATATAATATTTATAATTTTAAATATAAAAAGGGGTGAGGCTAAATAGATAATCGCTTTACTGTACAGCAGGTATTGAGTATACCTGTCCTCGTATATGTGTTAAATTTAAACTCAATATTATCTAAATAATTGTATACCTACAAAAAAAGATTCACATCTGTCTTCCTATTCCTATTATAATAAGTTTATTTTCATAATAAAAATATTATAAATTATAATTAGATAATATTTCAAAATAAATCTACATTGCATATATCATAGAAAATGTATGAAAATAAAATATACATTTCAGTCTTAAGTTCCGGCGAATACTGTTTTTGAACAATAAAACAATTAGTAGGTAGGTACCTACAACCTATTATAGACTATACTACTATAGTATTGTCATTTATTGTATAAATAATTTCAAACAAATTTTTTTTTTTAGGTGTAGGTAGCTCCTGTATATTTTAGATTTTACAGGTTTGGAATAAACTATACCAATTAGGAATATATTGTAATAGATTTTTAAAACTTACTTAATATATAAAAACAAAAGTTTTTATGAATATTTAATGACAAAATAATTTGTACATTTTTGAGATTTTAAGATTTTAATGAATTTTGTCAAAATCCTAACTTTTACACATTCATAGTAAAAATGTAAATATAAAAAAAATGTATAAATAGAAAATAATACTATAAAAATTTGGTAAAAATTTCAAATATCTACGGTGCTTCGTTTTCGAGTTATACCAAAAAAAAAAAAACAAAATCAATTTTGTTAAAAATGGGATTTCCTTAAAAATTCCCGAGTGTATTTTTCTTAATTTTTTTCCCCGATTATAAAACGAGTCAAAAATTGTTAATATTATGCTAATCATGCTCTATAAAATGCTCATTTAAATATTTGACGAAAATCTCAAGTACTTATATGTACAGTTGTTTGATTTTTAATTACAATAAAATAAAAAAATGTATGTTGTTAAAAACTTATTTCATCAAAAATGTTATTACCCGATCACTTACAATAGCACTTTGAATTTTGACTTCTTTAAAGTACAAATCTCGTACATTAAATTTGTTACCTATCTAAAACCGGCCTTTAAAGCAGTGGCCTGCAACCGTGGTGGCCCGCGGCTATAATATACTGTCCGTTTTAAATTCTAGAACGACGAATTTTTTTATACATTTTATTATTTTAAAGTTTTGGACAGTATTTTTTCAAAAAATTAAAATTTTTATTTTTTTTTGTTCACCGTAAACTTTTTTTAATTTGTGAATGTGGCTCGAGAGTCCAAAAAAGTTGCTGACTACACATAGGTAGGTAGGTAGGTAAGTAGGTAGGTAGGTACACAAAAAGAAAAAAACACATAATTAAATAAATACATCCATCTATCCGCTCAAAATCTAAAATAAATGAAAAAAAATGTTATTGAAAATTCTTCTCCACCTCACATACACTCAAGAATCTAATAGATCGAATTTACTACAGAAATCACCCTCAAAATTAAAAATCGAAATGTTTTTACTACTCCAAAAAGTAATGACATACAGAATAATAAAAACTTAGAAAATACACATCATTGTAAGATCAAATAGATTCATCGTTTCGTTAAAAATTTAAAAATGTCATAATCTGAAAATCAAAAATAATTATTACAAATATAATATTCCATATATATATTGTATTTTATTAAATTTCTTATGCAAACAAAACATAATATTGTTAACTATGTCATTGTATAATTTATTTAAAACGAATTGATATAGTTATAACATTAACTTTCTGATAATGTAATCTTAACTTGTTTAACTCGTAATGCTGATTTGTCGTCACTCCATGTTGGTAACCAGTGATTCCTATCCTTCCAGAAATTTAACATTGCCTATAATATTTAAAAAGAAAAGTGGATAAAAAACCTATAAAGTAGGTTGTTGCCTATTTATATAATTAAAAAAAAAAAAAATTAAGATAGTTATTTTAATTATCAACCTTATTATCAAGGTTTGTCCATGGTTTTAAACGGCCATTACTTAAACACCCTTCGTGGAAATTCTTCATACCACCAACTGACACACCAATAGACAAGAAAAACTATAATGAAAATAAGTAGAATTTCAAATTATTATAATAAATAATAATAATTTGGTAATAATTTTAGGTGTAGGTACCTCGGATTCAAATATGCTATTAGTTGGTAAATCCGTCGTAGTTATACGGTGACCCTCACCGTCAATTTCAAATACCATATTATTATTATCAGAAGACCAAGACAGTTTGAATGTATGATAGTCATTGTGCCAACCATTTTCTGATTTTAATTTCATCACTTTCGATTCGATATAATATAGTTGATCAATTTCCAATCCATATCTCAAGAAGTTTGCACCTTCGTCGCTCTCGTTACATTTCAAATTGGTATTTCCAACTGTTTTGGCTAATACCAATTTGTTTAACTCGTTATTTACACTAACCAAAGCTATTTCTAAAACATGAATTTATTACAATAGTAGGTATAGAAATTATTTGAATTGGTAACTAATTAATGATCGTTCTTATGTTATTTACCTGAAACAATCCAATCTCCTATTGGTAATTTAGCAATAACTTCCACTTGTCCAAAATGAAATAATAAATTTTTTTTTGTGGTAAGTCTCGCTGAAACTACAGGTGGTAATATATTAAAAGACACAGCATTCATCTCACAGCTAACAGATCCTATACTTTTTGTACAACTAAAAACATAATATTAATATTATTATTATTACCTATATTGATTAAAATACGTGTTTGTTGTTTTTTTTTTAAAACATCTATACTCATAATTATGAATTAACAATTTGAATTAAAAAAATATACCCGTTCAATACTAGTTCACCATTCTTGATAAAACTATCGGATTGCACTGTTGGTCTTATTACTAGCTCTCCATTATCCACGAATGAGTTCTGTTCAGAACTATTGTAAACAACGAATTCATAATCCTGTTATCAAAATGTAATACAATTTATAGGTTTGAAAATATATTTAATATTAAAAATCGTTTATATTCAGTAACATTATTATTACAAATTTACAATAGTGCAGTGAGAGTGATTCATTGGCATTTAAAACTTATTATTTCACTGTATTGAAATCACATGACATGTAAGAATAATGTATGAAACCTACTGGTATACTAGAGTGCCTATATTACTACTTATTGTGTTATACATTTTTGAATAATTTTAAAAGAATTATTTGATTTTTATTTATTAGTAAATAATATATAATTTAGTAGGTAATAAATTATTACAAATAATTTTTGTTTTAAAATATTTCTAATTTTCTTATATTATTATAATTGTATTACATACTGGTTCTTGTGCAATAAAAACATCATGACTCCAAGTTGAATTTAAGTTTAGTTGTTCGAAAGAGTCTTCAAAATTTAGTAATTTATCAGGAGCTATATTTGTCGGTTCTATAAATTTCTCTTTAAAACAATACATCAAAATGAATAAATTTTATCAAAACCACTAGAAATCATTATATTTTTGATTGCAATGTTTACTTGAGACATCGTATACGTAAATTCTATCTTCACCACCACACGTTTTACTAGAATCGCCGACACAGGCTATATCACAATAAGTATTATCTACTTTCTGATCATCATCTGGTTTCCGATCACTGCAGAAGCAATTTATTCTATAACAACAATACGCATTACAAATTAAAAATAATTAAAATATATGAGTATTGATACCTATTGCTAATAATAATAACATATTCTAGGATTAGAGGCATTTTTCAAGTGATCTGATATAGTAACTGGAATTGAAAGAAGATTAGTTTGGGCAGAACATGCGTGGGAGACATAAGATTCCATGGTTAAAAATGTCTTTAAAAATTTAGTATAGACTATTATAACTTTGGAAGATTCTAAAATAATATATAATTGTACTATTAAAAAAATATATATTACCCCATAACTCCTGCAAATGTATATCCATCGTTATGACAAATTGTTGAACATTTGCCAGGTACATTAGTGTTGATAAGTTCAAATTTTCTGTAATATAATGGAATGTCTTCTTGTACAAAACAACCAATATCATTTTGATCTTGGAATTCAAAATCTGGTTGATTAAAAATGAAATAATTATTTTTTTTTCATGACATACAAATAAAAATTTTGTAGTTATTACCGTTGTTAGTATTAGTATTATATGAGTTTATAGATAATAATATTTAGTTGATATCTTATAAATTTTAATTTAAATAATAATATCGTATTATTAAAATTAATAAATTATAAATACAAAAAAAATTCTTACAATTATATTAATAACTAGGTAGTAATTATACATTTTACCAATTAATCCAGTAGAAAACACGCCCATTCTCCAGCCGCCTCCACAAAATTGATTAGCATCACCCACACACTTAGTATTGCATTGTTTGTCATCTACTTTAGAAAACCTAGGTTGGCTTGGAGGTTGGTCTCCACAAAAACATTCATATTTGTATGTCACGCCCGAATAAGGAAACCCAAGTTTGTAACAAAGGTTTGAACAAAATTCTGGGGTATTCACATCATAAGCCCGCGAGAACCCATGAAATATTCTCTTATTTTGACTTTCCTCAAAACAACCTAAATAATAATTTCCAACCGTATGCGTCCGCCATTCTAATCCAGTGTTGTATATATCTATCGCATTTTGACCACCACATGTATGTTGAGATGAACCAGAACAAACGGTATTACACACATTATCCTCAATCTTACCATCTGTCGAAGGTTTAGTAAAACTGCATAGGCATTCTCTCCTACAAAATAAATTATGCTATTTATATAAAAATATTTTTTATGTTTTTTTTTGTATCTCGTATTTAAATTATTTTATTTTATGTTAAATTATGTAATATTCTGAGTATTTAATTATTTATTTATTTATTCCATGATATAGTATGTTTGCTTGAATTTTCTTGATGCAATGTATTATTATGTTTAACTGTATTAATCAAGCATTAGAAAACGAATACCTACACGCTATCTTATTTTTTTAATTATCGAAAAGAAATAGTATTAACATCATTTGATAACATAAATAAGAGAGCAAGTAATAAAATAATTGATTTATTAACCTAAGTAGAGTTTATATGTAACTTACGAAAAAAGTTTCTTCAGGAAAAATATATTTACAAAAATCCCATCAACATTAGGAATGAATACAATCATGTTTTGAATAATAATATGCAAATAATAAAAAGTTCGCTTGAAGCATGATACTCATTACTCTTAGCTCAAAAGTACGAATAATCATTCAAATATTTTAAAGTTGTTGTAAAACTGGAAAAAATATCAATGAAATAATATGAAATATGTAGCATACAAAATCATAATGGATGGTTACAATTGTGTTTTCTATTATATCAAAATAGATACATATTAAACCAGAAACATGACGAAAATAAATAAAGATGAAAAAAAACGGGTAACTGAGTATCGCTCTGCTGTACATTAGGGGGTGGGGTGGACCTCGGACTAGGGTAGGTTAAATTTGAATGCAATGATAGGTATCATTGCATACGAAAAACGATTCTGAACGGAAATGATTTGTCAGTCTGGGATATATTATATTTAAATATTGTCATATTATATTCTATTTTGAAACAAATTCAAACATTTAAGTAAAAGCTTCAAGATCTTACGTTTAGTAATTTTTTAAAAATAACAAAAATCGAAAATTATTTATTAGTAAAACGTTATTTTATACGTGTATTTTTGATTTCAAATTAAAATTAAAACTTTAAACAATCGTAAAATTTTTTAAATTGAATAATCCTCAAACTTTTTTATAATTATTTTAAGTTTAACTTATGGACAGCATAGTATTAAATTTTCAATTCTTAGCTTTTGATAGTAAAATATTTATAAATTTTTAACTACCAAATAGTTAAAAATATTCATGATTTTGACGAATTTTTGTCAATATTTAAACTTCAAATGCTAATAAAAAAAATTTTTGCCTATGTATTTCTTTTTTTTTGTTTTTCTCGATTTTTTTGAAAACTATTTGAAAATGTTTACTTTTGACCCCCCAAAGTACCAACTAGATGAATTTTCCTATTCAAAGAGGGACTGAAGTCAAAAATTATTACTGCTCCAAATGTTGTCGTCAGACACAAAAAAAAAAAACACACATCATTGTAAAATCAATACAGTATTCACTCCGTTCAGAATCTAAAATTGTTTCTTAATAACAATGATTTTCAATACTTTTAATAGATAAAAAGATTAGAAAAATGTAATAAAACAAAACATATATATGGATAATTAAATAAATTATATATACACAATTTTATTTATAGTTGCTGAGTACTTTTCTTACCTAATTTTATCAGAATTTTCCATAGAAACCTATCATATAACTAGTAAAATGTATGAATATTCTAATAAATTATTCCGATTCTACCTAAAGCTTGAAAAACAATGATTCGATAGTATTAAAAATAAAAAAAGGGGTTGATATAATTTAATATCACATTAAATGCTAATTATAGTAAAGTTATGTGCAATTTTGATATAAATACGTATAATCATTGAATTAGTAAATGTTATTTTTATTATTTAAGGAAAGCTATAATGATAAGGTCGATATTGAATTGCTTAAATGTTAAGTGTATTTTACTTACACTACAATTTCCGAAACGCTTATTGTTGATAACTAAATATAAATAAGTAAGTACTTCATTTATCACACAACACATAATATGTTTGGACATGTGTACTTTTTGGCGTAACATTCAAGACGCCTGCCAGTTTTATACGCAGTGTACTTACATATTACAAAGATTCACCCGACACAACCTGTCACTTTTGTTATATTTCAATAAAGTTTGTTATGTCTCTATTGTCAATTATTATTCTAATGTTCTACCCACTAAGATAGCTATCGGAAACCACCCCCAAAGTTTGAAATTGAAGCATTATTTCGACTAGTTAAGCTGTACACAGACACAGAAAAAAAAACACACATCATTGTAAAATCAATACATTCATCACTCCATTCGGAATCTAAAACATAAGACTTGGAAAACAATTTTATTTTATAATTGAGTCATGCATTTTTCATAGAACGATTCTTAAAATAGTTTAAGCTAAGCCTTAAATATTAAATGCTATATTATAAATTATAATGTATTAAATCAACTAATTTTAAAGAAAAATTTTGTGGTCGATTTAATTTTTGTATAGTTATTATATAAATTAATTATTTTTATTTCTGTTTATTTTTAGTACTGATAAAATGTAAACAAAATAATAATAAATACAGTTTTTTGGAAATAATATAGTGTTACTTTTTTTGATACAAAATATTTCGTATTTAAATTAAAGTTATCTAAATTACTAGAAATTCTATTTGAATTTATTTACTTACGAAGATACGAGTGCCGCATACGGAAACCTTCTCGCATAACAACTGCGCACACAATGATTAGGAGTAAGGTTAGAAGATGTTATTCCCCAACCATTTACTGTTGGATGTCTTTTATAATTTTTAAAGCATCCAATATGACTCACATTCACTTTCCCCAGAGGATCTACATTTTTATCATTTTTCAGTAATACGAGGTTATACTATTAATTATAATAAAATTTACATTTTCATTACCTGAAAATACTGTTTTGTAAATACTGAATGCATTTTTGCCACCACAATATTCTGATGGATTTTCTGTGCATAAAATATGACAATCACTCTGACTTCTTTTTAAATTCTGACGTGGTGCGGAATTCATACATTCACAGACTTTACTATAAATAAATTACACACATTAATAATAATTCATAAATAAATTATAAAAAACGGAATATCTACTCTTTAGTGGCAGCATATTTAAATCGTTGAGTATTACAAAGATTCATGCACCGTTTAGGGCTATTATTTGTATTCATCTCAAAAGTTATACGCTTTTCTTTGGTTTTGGGTTCATCATCATCATTACTATCGTAGCACCCAACATAATTTTTTGCTGTATGGTCTATAATTATGTTATTTTTAATATTATTTACATGTTATTATGTAACACCTGAAAAATAATTAATAATAACCAGTGATTCCAGTTGAATACATCGACATCTTCCATCCCCCGCCACATAACTGACTATTATCTCCACTACAAGGAGTATCACAGTTGACGTCTTCTACTTTCGCGGACTTTAATGGTTTTTGATTTCCACACCAACATTCCCTTCTAAAAAATAAATTAGATATGTTCATATGTTAATATTGATATATTCTTTTATTGAAAAAAAATGTAATGCTGGGTACCTAATGATTACATTATTTTAATTATAATGAATACCTAAATCACAATAACTTAAATGTGTTAATACAATTTTAACACTATTAACTGATACTTAACCATGATATTATCATTGTAATATTTGATTTTTATAAACACAAATTAAAATTAATTGTACTTTTAACAAATTATTAAAAATGGTTTGAGAATAATAACTTTAGTTCTAGTTTTAAAATTTAGTTAGGTACCTTCCACCTGGGTAATAATTGTAACACTTAAAGTGTCTACAACTACGGAATTTTTAAATAAATGTTGTTTCACATAATTGTTTATTTGCATGTATTGTAAGTGTATGAAAATGTAAGTTAACAATTAGTTAATAGATTTAAGCGTTATTGAAATATACAATTTAAAATTTAAAAAACAACATATTATTATGCATTAATTTGTCTTTGTCTCAAGTATATTTGAAAATTTTTTTTATACGTCTTTATTTAACTGCTGCATTAAGATTACAAAGGTATGATTTTAATTTTTTTTTTTTAAGATTTAAAAGCTGAATCAAGTGCAAAAAGCTTAAATCTTACCTCAAAAATAAATATATTATGGCATGAAAAATTTTATAATCGTACCATTCGTACCTACTCAATAGTCTTTCTCATATTTTTTTTTTTATGTATAGTATACTATTTATTACCGACCCATATGTGTTTCCAAAATATAAGTAACCCATCATGAAACATATTTCTAAGCATTTTTGAGGTGTATTGTTATTATAAGGTCCAGCTTGCCCTTTTAATATACGATTTTCGTCATCATTTGGAGTTTCAGCGTAGCATCCTAAATAAATTGGTATTGGAAAACTACCATGTCCAACAAAGTTCTTTGAAACTGAAATTAGTAAAACACAATTTGAATTAGACAATATGTTGTATAATATGTAAAAGTAAATTATTAAATATTTAAAAATACAAAATAATTAAATGTATGAAAGTTATAAAATGGTATCATCTATATTATCATCGCTTAAAAAATATATTATGACTACATATTTTCGATTTTAATTAGTAAATGAACAATTTTTAAGAGAACTTATATTACATTTTATTTTTATAAATAGCTCAAATAAAAACAAAATATTTATAAAATACTAATACATATATTTGATGAAAATTCAAAATTTCAAGTATCTAAAGTTTTTCATTTGATTTTGTGAAATGCTGACTTAACATAAAAATGGATGGTTTCCCTTATTTTTTTTTCTTAGTTATTTTGAAAAGTACTGACATTTTGTACTGTTGACCCTTTAAAATACCCATAAGATCTGTTTTTCTACCAGACACCATCCTCAATGTTGAAAATCTATGCATTTTTACAACTCCAAAAGCTGATACAAAATAAATAAAAAAGCACATGTCACTTATAATTGTGAAATAAATTCATTCATGGTTTCATTTGTAGTGTGTCAAAAATGATAAATTATAACTAAATATTTTTTAGTAAAAAAGATAACTATAAACTTATTAGGTCCAAATATTTCTAAATATTTATAGTGAATCTAAAATATTCGAAAATATTATTTTAATTTGATTAAGTTTTACATCTACAAATTCTCTTGGGAGTATAAAATATTAATCATATAGTTCAAATACAGCATAGAAAAGTGTGGTAACTATAACAAAGATTGATTAGGATTAAGTGGTTGGCGGTGAGTATCATTATTAAATTTAAAAAAGATCTTACCCCATTTCATCAAAAAAATATTGTGAATAGAATGATAAATATTTTATAATAAATGAGAGTTAAGTTATGTTTATGTACAGTTTATTTTATAAATATCCTGTATGAATGTAACTTTACATTTGTTATCGTAAAAGTTCTAAGTAATTTTATCAAATATAGTTAGCTAAACAAAAATTAAACAAAAAATAAAAGCACTCGTCGAATTAAATATATCGAAATATAAATTAATCGTAATTCATGGAGAAATATCTTAGTAAGTATCTTTAAAGCTAAAGAGTTAAATAAAAATACGCATACCATTGCGAAAGTTAGGTATATAATTTACAATTTCTGAAATAAAAAGGCTGGTTAACCGCACAAATGAAGTGTGATGTGGCCAGTCCAGTTAAATTTTGATTATGTAGTACTTATTCCATTTTCAAAAAGTTAAACATTTTATATTTTAAACATACCTATACACATATGTATAATATATATAATCGTTATATTTATATATAATTATAAATATTAAAAATATATTCTAAATGAGTTCTGAGAAAAATGCATAAAAATTTACTAACTTCTTAACCATTGATATATATATAAATTATAGGCGTTTACCTTCGTGTAAAATACGTAAAATATTGTCACGAATATAATGTATTAATATATAAATATTTATTTACTATATCATTAGAAAACTATTTCAATGGCATATATCAGCATATAAATGTTCATTTGCACGAGATGAAACGATATTTTTGTAAACGCCTGCTGTTTTGATGAGTAGGCCGTGTAAGTAAGTTTTTTAATTTTTTTTTATATTTATAAAAATCACAATATGATTGGTGTTATAAAAATATATAGATATTATAAACAATTATTAAAAAAAAATAATAATATAATATATTATTAAAAACTAAATACATTTAAAATTTTAAATGCACGAAACAAATTATTCTTGCTTACTTGAACTATCTGTTATGTATGAAGACACTAAATTTTTTCCACCGCACGAAGCCGATTCATCTCCTGTGCATTTAATCGTACACTCATTATCAAACTGTTTCATTAGTTTTGATATATAATTTTTGCTACAATAACAGTTCCTGGAAAAATTACACAGTAGTGAAATTCTTTTTCAGTGATTTATCAAAAATGTATTTGCTAAACGTTTTCCTTTACATTCATACTATAGTTAAAATACAATATAAAAACGAAATCCTACTCATTTTTAAGAATAAAAAATAAATATTTTTTCCCAGAGCAAAACGTGGAGCAAGCATGAGGCGATATTGGTGTTAAGGTACGGCTCTCTTCTCCAAGAGTTAATAGTTCTGTATCCAAAAAACATCCTAAGAATTGATGACTTGACTTTTGCGCGGCTAAAATTAATAAAAAATTACTCTATCAAGCCATTATGAGTTAATTTTATTTAAAATTATATTACAATTACATATGTATATTTACCTGTTGTCGTGTATAAATGTGAACTAAATAGTATTAACGGAAAAAAATAGAATTTCATTATATCTAAATAATGTCAATATCAAGGCAATGTATAAAAGTATTTTATTGCGTATGACTGCCTAAACCTTATTCGGAACTAATATTATATCTTGACGTAAATTTTGTGTTTACCTCGAGCTCGACGTATATATTCAGGTTTATCGAGAAAAATCCCCTCTACTTATTCCAAACGCCGATGTACTTTATAGTACCTATATACCTATTACCAGTTACCGCTGTCCACTTTATAAATTACATATAATGTATTCTGTTATTGTTATTTATATATTAGTTATACTAGTAATATAATATATTAAATTGCTAATTATAAAGTAAGATTACGTCTGATAATAAATACGTTATTTATTTATTATAGGTATGGGAACCCATACATTAATGTGGATATATTTAACATTGGAAAAATACGTAATTTATAATACATGTATATATATATATATATATATATAATGTTTATAATTTACTGTAAGATTAACTCAACGAAACAATTACTGTATTTCGCTTAAGGCATAATTGTAATTTAAAAATAATATAATTTGTTTAATATAGAAGCACGTTATTACAATGTTCTAGTAACATTGTACACTTAAACAATATTATTCAATGGTACGTATATATTATAATTATACGATATTTTTCTAACAAATGTATGTGAGAAAAGATAATAAAATACAATTTTTTGCAATAAAATGTTTTAACATATTATCTCAATCGAATTAAAAACTAATATTTGTTTGACGAATTATTTTTATAGACTTCAAGTAAATTAAATTTTGTTTATAGTTTTTTTTTTTTTTAGAAATAAAGATTAACCAAAGTTGTTAGTTGTTTGGTATAAAATTAAATATGTAAATTGTAAATTATTTAATTTAATATCTTTATATATTAATATTTTAGATGTTAGGTGGTACATATTCACTACTCAGTAAACTCAAAAACTCAATCTAAATAAATTACCAACAATTTAAACTTTTTATACTTTTAAAATCATAGTATATATATAAAAATTACGTTTTATATACATGTTTAGTTAAATACATTGAGCTATTATTTAAAAAACAATTATCTTATACGTATAATATATTATGCATTTTGTATTATTTTTTTTTTTTTGTAGATTCTGAGGAGAATAGTTATGAATTTATTGATTTTACAATGATGAATATTTTTCTAGTCTATCATCGCCTTTAATTTTTGATAGCGATTCTGACAAGAAATTGGATCTAGTTGATACTATAGGATTACAAAAGTAAAAATCCTGAATTATTAAAAAAAAAAAATGAAAAACAGGAATTTTTAGACAAAACCACTTTGTAACTAAAAATTGACAGACCAACAAAAAAGGACACTGTTCTTACATACATTTGGTCAATACTAATAATATTTTGTTTAGGTATATAGATTTTGCGATTTCATATTTCCATCGGCGAGTAGAGAGACTATGTAACCTTGTCTATAAAACAAGCATTATAATAAATAATGTATAAAAAAAATGAATCAATGCTATTTATTCGCTATTCTTTAAGATGATCTCATAAACAATTTAAACGTGTTCTTGTATGATATTTGACCAATAATTGGTGTCCACGGTGAATAAATTTAGGTATATTATATTATTTAATACTCACGAAATTAGAGGTCACAACTAGTTGCAGATGATACGAGATAAATCATTTCCTACTGAGTATTTTATTCATACCAAATACTAAACCGTAATTTAAAACAAACTATAACACTAACGTTAGTGAAATCGCGTTATGCATAAATGTTGAAACTGAATGTTCCTATATAGTCTCAGTTCCCAACATAGTGATTATCTTCTTAATTGTTTAACTTATTTATTGTAATTATAAATTTTATGACGTTTTATTTTTTAGTATTTTTTTGAATTGTATTTTATATATTCTGCAGAGTAGAATGATAAATGTATTGGTTGGACATTTTTTTTAGTTGGGACAATGTACCTATATTTAACTTTGAAAATGGTTATTACTTATTAGTCACAAATTAGTTCTAGTTCCTTCTTAAGAGTTAAGAATTAAAAATATTTATTTTGATGTAATTTGAAAATTAATTTATGAAAAGACTTGAATTCATCACCATATATTTAAATTAGCATTTTTCAAAAGTATTTTAGTTCTTTTTACGCTATTTATATATATTTGAAATAGTTTTCTTTATGTATAATACAATTTTTATAATTTTTATATGCGAGTAAAAAAGTTTTAAAATGTAATATTAGATCACACATAAGTTTCTTTTACAACAATCAATATATTCTATTAAGAATATATACACAAAAACTGTTTTTATAAAGCTTTGAAGTTAAAATATTGTCAAAATTTTATATTCAAACGAAAAATAAAGATTTTGATTATCTTGTTGTGGTCCAAAAATTATTATTCGAATTTGAAACTTTTCGCCACTATATATATATTATATATATTATTATAATTATTTACTAATGATAATATTATATTATATAATAATATTTACCAGTCGCGATTACAATTACAAAATATTTAGATTAATTTTCTGTTATTTATATTAAGAACCTATTCATACGACACGTTTGTATTACACAAGCTATTATATTCCACTTAAACGTAAATTAATAGCTAATAATATATTATAATAATTACTATCTATAATAAAAATGTTGCGATATTTTGTTTACAAATATAAGTACAACCCACGAAATCACTAATAACAATATAAATATACAAGTGATGAAATACTCTTTTAGAATTATAGCTTACCATCTTTGCTCAGACTCATTTTTCGTATGCGTATATATTGAATTATAATTAAATTTAAATTTAACACATCCATTATAGTATCTACTATCCCACTCAATGATGAGATAAGCTTGACACTTTATATATAACAGAATAACTTCTCCGGTTTGTTAATTTAGATTAGCTTAAAATTAATTTAATAAATTGAACAGTCATACATTATTATAACTATACTAATTGAAAAAGACAAATTTTCAATGAACTTTGAATATCATTACATATTATTTTATTACTTTAATGAGAAGATGGTAGATTTCTAGAAACATATTACCAAATAATAACATAATAATTAATAACAAATTAGGTATTAAAAATTTTAATTTTAATTTTAGATCTTCAACCAAATAATTTTCTTGAGACTTCCGAGTAAGAGGATAGATAACGTAAGTTCATGATATCATAATATTCATAATGAATTGTCTTAAATTATACATTACTAATATGACGATTGCTGTCTATTGACGTTGCAAATTGATTCTTAGGCAGAACTTAGGTATAAATGACGTTAAACGCTAACATGTAAAGTACATACTAATTTAATTCAGACTAAAAGTTTTATTATAAAGTAAAGCAATTTTGAAGTTCAGATATCTTTTACCAATCTAAACTTTAAAATCTTCTTGAATTTAAAATCAAATATATAAATTATATTAGAAATGTAAATATTTCATAATTCAAATTGAACTATGCTTTTATAGTTAAGGAAAGTGTGTAGAATCATTAAAATGTGTACCTAGTTACTAAGAAATATAAGATATAGTTGAGGTTAAAATATAATGGCTGATTATATTCATCCTAATAATATATAAATTACAAAATCAGTACCCATAAACATTGATGTATAATTATACAATGACTATACTAACTATATTATCTATGTGTATACAATACGCAATATTATGTCAAAATCTATATAATATATATATATATATATATAAATAATTGTATACAGTCATAATCTTTAGATGAGATAAGTTAGAAAATATTATTCCAAATTGATTTGTATTGTTCTTAAAATATTATGGTTTATTATGGTTAAAAAAGACATTGAATTTTTTTCTTATTCTTTATTCAACAATGTGCAAGCTAAAATATTAATTTTCAGATATCAAGGTTATACTAAGCATACTAAGCATGATTTTGCTCTTATATGCATATATAGTATAGGGGCGTGTTTCTTTAACACATACATCATTAAGAAGGAAGGGCATCTGAAATGGTTTTAAACTAACTATATGAATTTACAGATGAGGTAGATGAAAATTATTAGGGTAGATGATTATTGGAGCTTGCATTTTTTTTTTATTATTAAAGAATTCGTAAATAAATATAATAGGCACCTCAGTTACCAATATACATAAAACAATATTATGTTCTAAATACTGCATGTTAATATAAAAATTTGGTTTGTATATTAAAATTAGAATATAATATTGTAATTTATTTTATATTTACATACATCTAATAGAAATAGTATCGGTAGTTTGATTTATAAAATAAATCTAATTGTGATTTTAATTTATTGAAAAATGTCTTAAAATTAACAAAACCAACATTATTTTTACAAAACATTTAATCTAAAAATATTATTATAATTATTTACAGTCATCAATTTTGAATAGTGTTTATTTATTCTTACTTTTGTTAATCATACAATACATATTAAAAACAAATAGGTATTACTTTTCATTATATCCATTTATAATCTATACATTGATTAGTTTTATAGTGATAATGATGTATGTGATCATGTACTAATTATAAATCTAGTTTAAAATTAAGATTTTGAGTAAAAAATAATAATAAACGTTTATTCTAATTTTAAAGATATTGATCTAATTCAGAAAATAAATTGTCATGAATTATTTTTTTATATAAAATGTAAACGTAAAGTTATTACTATACTAATTTTTCGTTGAATTTCCATGGCGTGCGAACACCGTGGCATGAACATTCGTGTAACATGAACCCTAATACTCTGTAGCGTGCAAAAAACGACAAGATGTACGAGTCTTGACAACTGTATTATAATTCAGAATTAAATACGGGCAATTAATATATAAATAGAGATAAATGAGATTTTAAAATCTTTGGTTCTTTTAATTTTTTAGATTCTAAGCGACTGGTGATGAATGTATTGATTTTACAATAATGTATAAACTTTTTTAGTTTTTAATTTTTGTATCTGGTGACAATTTTTATGGCAGAAAAAATGCATCAATCTTTATATTCGAATCCGAAATTTTTACAAAAAACTAATTTTAATAAAATCAATCTTATAATTTTGTTGTAATTCATAAATGAATACCGTTGAAATCTAAACCGAATATTTATATTATCTA
The DNA here is from genome assembly GCA_020882235.1 of Schizaphis graminum. NCBI lineage: Eukaryota > Metazoa > Arthropoda > Insecta > Hemiptera > Aphididae > Schizaphis > Schizaphis graminum. The sequence continues at coordinate 67,655,943 of CM037032.1, forward strand.
GCATTTTATACATAAAGTTTAATTTTAAAAATATTTTAAGTTTTTATACTATATAATATAGGCATTAAACATTTTCAATTTTTTTCTTCCACAAATTTTCAAATTGTCAAATTTATTCAATGTTTTCATACCTAATACTTGAAAACAAAGCCACATAGGTTCTATACGATTTGCTTATAAAGAGTATACAAATAATATTTTATTGATATTTTACACATATTTTTTATGAGCGCCAAAAAGTTTAAATTTTAACGAAATTGAATAGTCCTTTAAATGTTTTTCAAGTGTTGATAATAATATTTTGCCTTCATGAAAAGCATAAAAATTATATAAAACATATAAATAAATACTTATAAATTAATTTGACCTTCCGCATTAGCTGGTATCATCAGTAAAATCAATTACTATAAATATAAAATATATTTAATAATATTACCTAACACATCGTCATCGCTAAGAATCATTTTTCATATTCAATAACTTATCATTTGATTGAAATTTTACATATACATTGCAGTTACTTACACAATGACAAAGTACACTTGACACCTATTCAGAACAGTACCTACTTGACTACATTTTTACTTCATTGTTCGTTGATATAACCATTATAACCAAATCAATTTTTAATTATTCATTAAAACCTATATTTTAATTTCATAAACTGAATTATTTAAATGTTTACATACTTTTCACATTTATGATTATTATCTAGTGGATACATTTATTGCCAATAAAGTTTAAATGGAAGTTTAAAAACAGTTGAGAATAATATTGTGTACAATAAGAATGAAATTAAAAAATTGATAAATCTAATTTATGTGCAATAATTATTAATCTATGATCTTTGCATACCTTAATTTGTAAATAATCATTATACACAAGTCCATGATTAATTTTTTATTTATAGTACTTAGGTACATTGCTTACGTACTTATATTTATTATATAATAACATTTATTTCAAACAATTATTGAAATATACTTTTATTTTAATTATATATTAATATCTAATGGTATAAATTTTATAACAGAATCTAATTTATAACCAATCGCTATATTCAGAAAAGTATATGTTGATACTATTGTAGACTGTAGTTATTTATATTGGTATGTATTTACAGGTATTAAAGAAAAAACTTTTAAAAATACACAACATTAAAATAGGGTGAAACTCAGTAATTCAGATATCATTGTACTAATTATATTAATGAAACTCATTGCCAATTTCATAAATAAAAACATTTTAATAATTGGTATTTTAATTTAAAAAAGTTAATAATATTGTGAATAGTTTGAATAAGTTTTTTTTTAATAACTATAAAAAAATACTAAATTTAGTTACCTACATAAAAAGTAAAATGCTAGATTTTCTGTATACTGGTTTTAAACATATTACTTATGTACATTATACATGTTAATGTTAGAAGTGTAATTATTTAGATTCTTAAGAAATAATTATGTATGACAGAGTTTTTTTTAATAAATTTCAAATTGTTGCAAATGTGATGGATGGGATGAAATTTAATAGTTTAATACTATACTTGAACATTTTGGAAGTAGAATTATTATTAAATTAAAATGTGTCTTGGGCATATAACCCTAATCAATCACTTTTATTTGAAAATTTAATAATATTAGTCAAAACAAACTTAACAGTGTTCGCCAACAATTCACGAGTTGAATCAAATGAATAAAATGATTATAATAAAATTAAAAATGATAAAGTTTGATAATAATTATTATGATATTTAATAGATAGATACCTTAAACCTATACAACTTGAACTTTGGACCTATTAATTAAAATATAATAATATTATATTCCTTATAGAAATCTATTATCAATATTATTAACCAAAAAACATAACTTTAAAATAACCTATATTATTGTGTATAAATTGAAAATAATTTCATAAATTTAGTTCTTAGTCACCATAATAAAATAAGTATTTATGTATAATCATATATTATTTCAATAATAAAATTAAATCTTACTTAATTGGTTTTCAGCTGGATTATTTTATTTTTACCTTGCTAATGTTAACTCTTATTGAATCTGCTTTAAATACATATGTAAAACTAGGGCCAATTTTTGCTTAGTTTAGGTAATGCTTAAGCTTAAGTATAGATATTTAAATTTATCAACTACCAATTTGCATAATGAGTTTAATAATTTTAATCAAAAACAAATAGCTGGTTTAGGCGAGTGAAATTATTTTTACCAACGTGAGCAATATGGACTTTGATGCACATGTGATTTTTATTTTTTTTTATTTTTTAATATTATTAAAATGTACATCACAATATATAGTATATAATGCATAAAAATCATTTTATCTATAAACCTTTTTTAAATTCATATTTATTCATTCAAACAGTATTTTTGATGGTATAAACACTCGCCCAAAACGTATATAATTGTTCATCCAACCAAACCACATTTTAGGTTAATTCCCCACAAACAGTCTACACCAGTATTTCTATATTAATTTTAATTTTTTCTGATTAGTGATGTATTTTTTATGATACCCTAAGCTTGTGAAAAACTTTAAAACCAAATTCCAAATCTAAGTATTCTCGAAATAAACTACTTGATAGCTATTACCTGCCTTATATACTATACACTTTAATAATTTAATTAATATCATAACGATTGATATTGTGAAATTTAAAAGATAGTATAATTATTATAATCATTCTTTTTATTTTATGTAGGTTAATTAAAAAATTATATAAAACTATGATGATCAAAATATTCAATTTTTTAGTTAATATAATGTTGTACATTTAATATAACAACAAATCTACTCTACAACTTAAGACCATATTATATTGTTATCCATATGACACACAATATAACAGTACTATTGTTATTCATTTTTTTAAAAATAAAGATAATAAAAATAATAATAATTATTATTATTAAAATTTGAACAGTAATAATAATATGCTTACGTTTAACATTTTAATAATTACAACTAAAAATTTAACAAATTTTAAAAAGTTAATTCTGCAAATTATTTTATTTTAGATTCTGATCAGAGCAATGAATAATTTATTTAATAATAATTTATCTTTTTTTTTTATATACACTGAAAAAAGTAGATAAAATACTTTAATTTTTTCTTTGAGGTGGTTTTGGATACAAAATTGGATCTAATTTGTACTTTAGACAGTTCAAATTTAAAAAATTCCAGTGCTTTTTTTAAAATCAGAAAAAAACAAACAAAAAATTAAGAAAACGGGAAGTTTTTGCAAATCCAAATTATTAATAAAATAATCGTGTTATAACGATAGTTGGTTATGTGTTTTTATGTTTACTAAGTTATTTTAAAATTACCTTATACAAATAAATTCGGATAAATAATGCATGACATATTTTAAGCAGATTTAGCAAGACTTGCAAAGCTATACGCACCTATTTTGGTGTTTATTTTTTAATACAAATTATTTATATTTTGTTTAAGTATAAAAATACATTTTAAACAACTAAAACTTTTAACTATAGGTAGTGAGATTAATTCATTAAAAGCACTTCTATTATAATGCTAATATGTTTTGTTTGAAACAATGATTCATAAAATTAAACAAATTTGATTACATCGAAAAATATTGTAAATGAATGAAATGAGCTATACAAGATAAGAGACGCATGTCATGACTCATATTTTCAACGGGTTATGAATGTAACGTTTAAGTATTTGACTTGGCAAAATGACAATTTTAAAATTGTGTAAAATAAAAATATAAGACAACACGAATATGGTCGTCTCGTTGGCCATTTTATAGTTGATAAACATTAGCAAGAAATAACAACAAATAAATATACAAAAGAATAATTCATTTTATTATTATGTTTAACATGTCGACAAAGTTCCTACTGCATATTAAAATATTTTTATAAATTACTCATTGTAATTATTAATTGATTGCTAAATCATTGTGAATATATTGTACTATTGTGTATTGATGGTTACATCCAAGAGTACATCTTGATAATCTTGAACTTAAGGTCAGACACCGGAAAACATTATATACTTATGTATTTTTACTAATACTCAACTTGATTAGTACATATAGTACATATGAACATTTAACACATGCACATTACGTTCAGTCGATCAATAATCATTCTTCAACGAAGGTGTTAGTCATATTTATATCGTTATGTTGTTTAAGTTCAAGTTGCTGACTGTAGGAATTTTGGTATTCCTAAGCACTTTAAATAATTGTAAGTAATTTATAAAAAAATATATATTTAAATTGTCTATTAAATTATAAGTTATAATATAAATATAGATATCTAAATTTTTTTTTTTGTTAAGCAATATATAATAATACCTATAGGTACTATACGTAACATTTATATGAATAATACGTAGTAGGTATTTCATTTTTTAATCCAAGAATTTATAAAAACATTAATACATTTTATATACGCACACAATATATACATAAGCGATCAGCGTACTGTAAATATATTAAATAATATAATATTTTGAAAATTAAAATACTTAAGTTTTATTAAAAAAAGAATATTATTGAATATCACATTTTGTCAATTCTGAAGTTAAAAATAAAATTAATATTTATTTTAATATTAATAATAATGTTTACTTGTCTAACATAATATTAAATCTATAAAACTTGAATTTAAAATTATGAATAGATTTTAATGTTGTGTTATGTAAAATGTATTATAATTATTAAAGTAATTATTATCTAATTAATTAAAATAATAATTAATTTACTTATAACTATACTTATAATAAATCAAAACCAAAAATAAATACAATACATTATTCAAATAATGCAATTAAAATAAAGTATGATAGCTTTTAAAATAATTTTTAAAATAAACCTATTATACCTATATAGATTTTGGAGTATAAAAAAAGCATAAACAATTTTTTTTTAACGCGAATTTTTAAAGGAAATTTTAGTTTTTCATCAAACAGATTTTTTTATTTTATTTTAATTAAATGACGAACAATCACAGATATTCGAAGTTTTCGCCAAATATTTATATTAGCATTTTTTACACGTAGCCTAATATTAAAATCTTTTTGACTCTTTTTAAACTATTTATACATAAATATAATTTTTATAATTAATTGTTTTTAGTTTTTGTTTTTATAAATTTCGATAAAATTTCTCCCAGTAAAAAACTTGAAAATGTATAACAAATTATAAGTTGTATTTATAGTTATTCAAAAAATATTAATGATACTATCTAGAACATTTTTTTTCTATATGCAATATGCATTGGAAGTTTAAAATTTTAAAATTATATTTTGATTGGAACTTATATGCATATATTAGTATAATTTATACACACAGCGCTATTTCGAAATGCAATGCTTTCAACAAAAAGTAATTGATAGATGAAATACTAAAATTATTCTTTTTAATATCTTTATGTATAATTATATCATTTTATAATATATGACAGACAGTCTTCGCTAACAATTGTTTTTTATTTTCTACGATTCAAATTCAACATATTACAGTGACTTATACTTAATGATGATAGCTGTACATTAAATCAATTACCTAATTTCCTTTTTTTTAAATTTATTTTTTAAAGATGTATTTTATAAAGTTAAAATGTAGGGTTAAAAGGTACCTATTAAGATTAACATAACATTTTTTTTATATTCCTATATCATACAAGGTTATAAAGTTATTTATTTCAAATTAAAGTTATAAAATATGGTTAGCCACAAATGATACAAACTTAATCTACCTTATAAATTATAATTTTACTAAATAAATTTATTTATTTATAATTAGTAATTACTATATATAATAATATTATATAACTTATTTGTTAAACTACTTTCATAATATTTTTACGTTATAATATATACAACAAATTGTAACTATTTTTATTCGACGACCAAAGCAATACTACGTATAACATGAATTTCAGTATTGTAAAAGATTACTTAAATATAAAAAAGCGGGTAAGTGAGTATCGCTCTGCTGTACATCAGGGGGTGGGGTGGACCTCGGACTAAGGTAGATTAAATTTGAATGCAATGATAGGTATCATTGTATACGAAAAACGATTCTGAACGGAGATGATTTATCAGTTTAGGATATATTATATAAAAATCGAAAATTATTAATTAGTAAAACGTTATTTTACACGTGTATTTTTGATTTAAAATTAAAATTAAAACTTTAAACACTCGTAAAATTTTTTAAATTGAATAATCCTCAAACTTTTTTATAATTATTCTATGCTTAACTTATGGACAGCATAGTATTAAATTTTCAATTCTTAGCTTTTGATAGTAAAATATTTATAAATTTTTAACTACCAAATAGTGAAAAATATTCACGATTTTGACGAATTTTTGTCAATATTTGAACTTCAGATGCTAATAAAAAAAATTATGCCTATGTATTTTTATAATTTTTGAATGAGAGTTAGAACAAGTTATGAGGACCCTTCAATTAAATTTTCAAAAAATTTATCCCAGCTTAATTTTTTTTATCAACATTTATAAAAAAAAATTGAAGTATTCAATATAATTATATAATTTCAATTGTCTATAAATAGCTCAAAAAAAGTCAAAATGTTTTGAAAATCAAATCACGCAAAGAAAATGGAAATCTAAATAACTGGTAAAATTTTCAAGTATTTACGACTTATACTGTTTGAATAACAACAAATATCAAAAACCGTTTGAGGCTAAACCGTTATTTAACGCGGTTTTGTAAAAATTTAAATTTCAAACACTCATAAAACATTTTTGTCTGTATCCGGTAGAGTTTTTTTTACAGATATTTGAAGAAAAATGTATGGAGAACCTTGTACTAAATGTTCAAAACTTAGTTTTAAAAGAAAAAAATTTTACGATTTTTCAACCACAAAATTACTTGCAAAATTTCGCAATTTTGACATATTTCGTATAAATTCGAACTTTAAGCACTTATTAAAAAAATTGTGACTAACGATTTCAGATTTTTTTTTTTATCACATTAAGAACAACAACTTATAAGAAACCTTGTATTAAATTTTCAAGATTTTCTGGCCACCCAAAAATTTTTTATCGTTATTTAAAAAAAAAATACTTAGAAAAATTAAAAATTTCAATTGTCTATAAATAGTTCAAAATTCTTTGAAAATTTAACTGTGTATGGAAAACGCTAATATAAACATTTGGTGAAAATTTCAAGTATTTACATCGATTAGTTTTTGAGTTATAGCAAAATAAAAAATTCGATTTGGTCGAAAACTGGTTTTGCGTAAAAAATCCCGTTTTTCCGTCATTTTTTTAGGGTTTTCTCGATTTTTTTGAAAACTGTTGGAAAATGTTTACTTTTCACCTCTATAATGCACCAAGGATATCCACTTTTCCACCGGAAACCATCCCCAAAGTTTGAAATTGAAGCATTATTTCGACTAGTTATGCTGTACACAGACACACACAAAAAAAAAACACACATCATTGTAAAATCAATATATCCATCACTCCGTTCAGTATCTAAAATTATAATATTGGGTTTTAAGTTGTTTCTAAATTATTTATTTTATACCTATTCCGTTGTTGACAGGTAATGGGCAATCACCGGATCCTATAAGTAAAATAACAGGAGCCGTTAAAAATGCAGTGTCAGACGTTAAAGATTCTACCACATCGATATTGCACAATGTTAAAGATGTATGCGAAAAGATTGGTGATTGTGCTAGACAAAGTGGGACCAAAGTAGTAAACAAAACTGTTTCGATAACAAAAGAATCACTACAAAATGGAGCCACTGTGGTGAACAAAACTATTACGACAACCAAAGAGACACTTAAAAAAATCCCATTAAAATCTATTGAAGAAATAATAAAAAAAGCTAAATGTGTGATACCCAAGAATGCAGATAACGTCCTTAGAGCTACATTACTTCAGCAGTGTATTTCACCCAGTCTAGGTAAAACAAACAAATGCATTTTAAGGATATAATAGCTTTAAAATAGTTACAAAAATTATGTTAATCAACTTAATTATCTTTCCCTTTGAGAATGGGAAAATAAGTGTGAGAAACGTTTCATACAAGTAAATTATATAGTAACATAATAATATTTGTACTTATATGTGATAAAATATGGTGAAAATAAAACTATTGACTTTTATGCACACTAGTATTGACTAAATTATTGTGTGCCATATGATGCTAATAAATGTAATATTATATTATTATAATAACCCAATCCAAATATATTTTTCATTTTTTCACAAGATAATAAAATTTCATTATATAATTCTGATGAAAAATTATATGTAAAAATCAAAAAATCTATATTTAATATAATTTACTTACACTGGGTTATATTTTAATTTAAATATTTATCAAGATATATTGTTGTAAATTAAAGTATAAATTGTATTAAATGTCATAAATCATAATGTTAATTAAATTTCTAAATATTCAGATTAACAATATGAGATTAATTTATTAGGCTTTGGGAACGAATCTAGATGTTTTGATGAACTTGGTTGTTTCCCAATGGAATATCCTTGGACTTCAAACCTAAGACCTTTTCCACAACCTATGAAACCAGAAGAAGTAGAAGTAAAAATTTATTCGTTTACTAGGTATTACTTGTTTTTAATAATTTTTTATAATTTATCAATAAGTTTATGTATATAGTATATACAAATGTTAACTATAAATACATTAATTTTAGAAAACAAAATAATCGGTATACTGTGCAATTATGGCCAAATATTTTACTAGAAGAATCAGACTTTGATCCCGAGAGGCCCTTTACTGTTTTTATAATACATGGATTTAATAGCGATGGAGAAAATCAATGGATGGCCGCTCTTAAAAACGCATACTTAAAACAAGTATGATATAAAATGAATAAGCAATAATATTTAATATTTTTAGATGTTTGTAGATTAAGAGAATTGTATAAATTCTAATTGAGAATTTATTTTTTTTTTGTTAGCGTGATGCAAATGTGTTCTTAGTCGATTGGGGAAAGGGTTCTAAGCAATTTAATTATTTACAAGTTGCTTCAAACACAAGAATTGTTGGGGCCGAATTAATAAGGTATTAAAAATTAAATTTAAGAGATAAATTAGATTATTGTATAAATGTATCACGCTTATAGGTAAAGGTACATTTTAAATTATAAAACAAACACATACAATTAACAAGTAGGTAAATTATTATAAGCATAAATAATTAAAAGATTAAATATTCATTTACTTTCAGTTATATTACATACAACTAGATTTAGTTAATTTTTCTCCTCATATTTTTAACTGGTTTTATGATTAAATATAAATAAAAAAATAATAATAATTTGTGAATTTTAAAAATAATATATTTTTAATGAATCATACAAATGAATAATAATATTAATATTATAATATAAAAGTTTATAATATATGAGCATATAATAACTCAATATAGTATGACACAAAAATACAAAAATTGTACTTTTTAAAATTGTTTAATATCGACCGTTTTTACCTTAAGATTTGGAAAATATCTCATTGATCGTTATCAATTGGATCCACTGAAAATCCACATAATGGGCCATAGTTTGGGTGCTCATATATCCTCATATTTTGGTAAAGGCATTCATGGCGTGAATCGAATAACAGCATTTGACCCAGCTCAACCAGGATTTGAAGGTTGTCCGAAGGAAGTAAGATTAGATAAATCAGATGCTCATTTTGTTGATGTTATACATACTAGCTGCAGACCCACAGTTCCATTTTTAGGTTTTGGGCTTATCACTCCCGTAGGTAATTATATGAGTTTTATATGTCATCGCAATTTGATATATTAAATTATACATTAAAATTCGATAGGTCACGTGGACATTTATATGAATGGTGGCTTCATACAACCCGGATGTACTCTACCTCCAATAAATGAAGTAAAATTAACGAGTATTGCGGATTTAGCTGCTGTCCCTGCAGATGGTAACAATATTTTTATTAGTTATTGACATAACAACTTAACATAAATCAATTTATATAATTATGAAATATCATGGACAATTGTCAATTATTCTAATATGAATGCATTTAAAAACATAATATGATAATTTATTTTATTAAATACGATAGTGATAGTATGGTATTTAATAAGAAAATAAATATATTTTAGAAGATAATAATATCATCTATGAAATGATAGTAAAATATGAAATAGTGTATAAAAAAGTTTCTCTTGCATTAATCGGTGAAAAGTGTTTGGTTAATGGTCGAATTTCATAATAAAACTGACACATGAATCCCTATTTCTGAATAATAAGTAAATATTATATGTAAATATTATGTGTAATTATTTATGTAAAATAAAGTATGTAATATAAGATATTCTAGTCTTATAAGATATTTAATTAAATACTAAATAAAATATGACATTAAAGAAACCCAATTGCATAATTCAATAATTATGTTTGAAACATACGCAACTAAGATAATTAAAAATATAATTTATTCAACATTTTACTACTGAAGTTCGAAAATTTAATTTTATTTAATATAAATTAATTACTGCGAAATTAAAATCAATGTGATATTTAGTACGCAAAAAAATTTAAGGGTAGAATAATGAAAATAATAATTGCTAAATCCAAAGTAACAGTGGATAAATGAAAAATCCAAAAAAAGTATACGTATAGATAGTACAAAGAGAATTAAAATATTATTTAATGATAATTATTAAAACTTAAATAGCAGTATACATTTCCCTATAATCATAGTTATATTAGGTAACTAATATATATTACCCAATTATACAATTTAGTATTTATTAAAATATCAAATGTATACTATTTAATTTTTAAAAGGACAAAAAGGACAATAAAAAAAATATTAAAATTAATAAATGTGATTCTAGTTAATAGTTATAATGAACTAAATCATTCGCTATTCTATATGAATAATTATATATTATAATTACATTGCGGATTGGTGATGATACAATAAATAAATTAAATATGTATATTTTTGAATAAACATTTTAATTTTTTAGTTAAATATAGGTAATTAAACATATTATATAAAATAAATAATCACTGATCTCTTAATTTAAATATTTGTGTATCAAAATATTTGTGAAATAATTGTTAGTTATTTTAATCGGATTATTTATTAATATTATGTGGTTTTATGGTATTCAGTACTAGGAACTTGGGTTGCTTGCTCACATGGAAGATCGTTTTCGTATTTCATAGAATCATTAGAGGACAATTGTACATTCTGGGCTCAGAAAATAAAATTATTTTCCGCTATTACTAAGTATATTAATTTTTGTTGTTTAATTTTATGTTTCTTAACATGCGCATACGACCTAATTACTTTTAAAACTTATAAAATGCTTTGTGTATTTTATAGTGCTGCTACCGTCGGTCAACTTCAGCCTTTATTAATGAATATCGACAAATGCCAATTTAATGAATGCGTACCATTGGGCTTAGATACTGATCGGTATCCAGGTAAAGGAGTTTTTATTGCGGGAACTGCATTTTTTGAACCTTATTGTAGTAAGTATAATTTTTATTGAACACATTAATTCCGGTAATTAAGCTGAGTAATTTAAATAGCATTTAATAAACTGAACGTGTTATTATGTTTCTTTCAATTTAATACTCTTAAAAAATGATAAAAATATTGGTACATTATGTATCGAAAATTAGTGGATCAAAACTATAATTTAATGCATAAACAATATAATTTATTATGTTTAAAATTTTTTTTCTATGGATTTGATTATTTACTTACAGAGAGCAATTTGGAAACAGATCGGATAATGCGGAGAGGATTCAAAAATTTAAAATGACAAATTAGAATACATCATAATGTAATATAGGTAAATAAGTCAAATTTAATTTGAATTAATAATCATATAATACTTAGTGATTGAATAATTTAATATAAAAATAATATAAGAACCCAAAAACACGCATTTAAAAAAGCTGTCGATGAACTAAAAATACATATTTTCAATCGTTTTTTTACAATATCTATGTGTAATATGTATAAACAAATTATTTACATAACTATAAAAATAAATATTTATAAGTTAAAATATTTTATGTCTAATTTAACTGAGGTACCTATCTAATAATATTTATAGTTAATTAGTTGTGATTAAATTTATGATATATTCGTTGAATAATAATAAGTACAAACAATATGATATTTAAATAACGTTGTATTTATATTTTCTATAGTTATCGTAAAGTATGGACCATAATTCCTATGTCTAATGTTTGCCACAAAAGCAATAATAATAATAAAGCCTTGTACTCTAACATCAAGTCTAAAATATCGCGAAACTTTTAAAGAAATATTGAAATAATAATGACCAAACTCAGAAAAAAAAAATTCACAATAACCTAAATTTTTAGCTGCTCATATAAAATATTATTTTGTAGTTTAATTATTTAACACTAATCAACCATATTTAGTTCGATTATAGAAAAATTAGTATGGTAGATAATAAAAGTAAGTCTTAAAATTGTTAATAAATAGCCTCAAATGTAATGTAGGAAAAATAATAAAATTATTAATATACTTGTATAATCAAATTTTAACTATAAATTGTTTAAGCCTATATAAATAATTATTAAAATCAATAAAAGTATCAATAACATATTTTATAATAATATATATTAATAATTATGCTTGATTGAGGAGACTATTCGATAATAGCTATTAGCCTTTTTTAATAATTACATTTGATATATATATATATATATATATGTATATATATTATATACAATAAGTAAATTTTGTACAGAATATAAATTTATGATTTTTTTGTTTTTATATTGATGAAGACCTTTTAAGGCCATTTCAAAGGCCATTCAATAAGTAATATACATGGTGTCTCGTGAGGACATTACAATATCTCCTGAAATAATGGATATATCATAATTTTGGTTTTTTAATAAGATTGACAGGGAAAAGAACTACAAAAATTTCATGTTTCAATTTATTTTAATGTTTTGATAAAAAGTTAAAAATAAATTTTTTTATTTAATTATTAAAAAAATAAAATTGAAGATTTTGTAAAATTCATTTTTCTGAAAATATTAACGTTTCAATATTTTAACTCATAAATCTCCTGATTTTTAATATTTTTTTTTAGTTATGAAAATAACTGTGAATTATTTAATACGATAGTAGTATCATTGTATCAAAAATGTAACCCGTGTGCTCGTACGGCCGGTGAACTAACCGGCCGGCTTCTCGAAACTAGACAAAATATTAAAAATTTTCATTTCGGGAGATATTACAATGGGTAAATCCTTACGGGACACCCTATATAACCAATGCTATTTTTTCTTGTTAATTAATTTTAATTTTTTATAATTGAAATTTGAAATCAGCATGAGGAATGTTTGATAAGGCTACAAACGAGTTGTGTCCCAAATACTGAATTGTGTCCCGCACTTTTTTTTGGGTTACACGAATTGTGTCCCACACTTTTTTTTGGGTTACACGAATTGTGTCCCGCACTTTTTTTGGGGTAACACGAATTGTGTCCAACAATTTTTATAAATTCAAATCGTGAATTTGTTTATTAAAAAATTAATAGTATGTTATATAATGTTTATAATGCTCCAAATGTTGTCGTCAGACACAAAAAAAAAAAAAAAACACACATCATTGTAAAAGCAATACATTCATCACTTCGTTCAGAATCTAATAACTACATTAACTACATTAATAGTTTTAATTAAATTACATATAAAGCAAATATTTAAATAAAACAATTTTTATAAATTAAAATAGTGAATTTGCTCATTAAAAAATTAAAATTTTGTTATATATTATAATATTTTACACAAAAAATTAAAAAATTCGTATAAAAAAGTCATTATATCATAGTAAAAATTGTAATCCAATTTAAAAAAATCAACGTTGTTTCGTCTAATAAATATAAATATAAAATAAAAATAACTACATTAATAGTTTTAATTAAATTACATATAAAGCAAATATTTAAATAAAACAATTTTTATAAATTAAAATAGTGAATTTGCTCATTAAAAAATTAAAAAATTCGTATAAAAAAGTCATTATATCATAGTAAAAATTGTAATCCAATTTAAAAAAATCAACGTTGTTTCGTCTAATAAATATAAATATAAAATAAAAATAACTACATTAATAGTTTTAATTAAATTACATATAAAGCAAATATTTAAATAAAACAATTTTTATAAATTAAAATAGTGAATTTGCTCATTAAAAAATTAAAAAATTCGTATAAAAAAGTCATTATATCATAGTAAAAATTGTAATCCAATTTAAAAAAATCAACGTTGTTTCGTCTAATAAATATAAATATAAATACAAAATAAAAATAACTACATTAATCATAATATTAATAAAATTATATATTTGGCAAAAATTTAAATGATACCATTTTAATAAATTCAAACCGTGAAATTTGTCCATTCTTATATGCATTTAGTTTTTGGCTAAGAAATAAATGTTTTTCACGTGTTGTCTTTGATAATTGTCCAGAACTTCTAATTTTAATATAAACATCGCATTGCAAATTTTTTATCACTTCAATAAATTGAAATATATTGGGATGGCTTGAATAAAACATAGAATTGAATTTCGAGTGGAATGCTTCACAACTATTAGTTGTGCGTAGCATTAAATTTGATGATTCTGCCCACACACGAGGGGGAAATAAAGCATAATTCATGACATAGTTATCCATTAAGTAAGTTGCAAATTTTAGAACCACGGAATTATTTGAAACATCACAAGACATTAGATCAAACACAAATGCATTTTCTACTTCATTTGGATCAAGAAATGGTAAACCAAAAACGTGCTTTAAAAATTGACTTAATTCGGAGGATTGATCCTTATATTCTGCAGATAAACCGAGTTCTTGAATTTTTCGCCACCAACTCTGACCGAGATGGAAGCGACAGCCTTTAATTTCAATTGTTGGCCACACAGCAGTGATAGCAGAATGTATTGCTATTTCAAAATCCACAAGAATACGTTTTACATTTAATGTTACATTCAAATCTAAAAAATATTTTTTTATATGTTCAAAAGCTATGGAATATGATTCTTGTCTTTTATTTGGCAATAATATAAATAATAATGGTATATATTGTTCATTTTTAATAGTATGTATTGTGAACATTTGATAAAAAAATTTTGGAGCACTCTTAAATGTACCGTCAATAAACCATATTTCTGATTTAGCCAGTAATTCTAAATTCGTAGAACAAGAAAATCCAATAATATTATTTTTACGATCGTTAACAAATATCATATTTTCCCCTCGATTTGATATAATTTGTAGATTTTCAATTATTTCGTGTACATCTACAATGGATTTTGGTAGCTTTGGTAAAATATGAGTCCGAGCTTGGTACATATTATCACGAATACGAGAAATGTCATAAGTTGTTAGTGTGTCTACGTCATCCTTGCGTAGCTCATTATGAATTAATTTACATGGTCTTTCACACACATCATCTATAGCTTTTCTTTTTAAAATATTACTCATTTTTTGTCTATTTAGAATAGACGTTTCAAGTTTTTCATGATTATGATTAATTTTGCGCTCAATTATTTCATTAACGTTATTAATTTTTATAAATGACTTACATGACGTGTTAGTACATCTCCATCTTTGCAAATCGGATTTTAATAATTTATGGAAACAAAATTTGTAGCCATCAATTAAAAAAAGCGTTTTGTTTTTCTCACTCGTCATTTGCTCCATAGTGGACGGGTGGTGTTTGACTGACTATAGTAACTAGTTAATTAATCGTATAATAATATAATATTGTATTACTATTTTATTATATCTCGTCGAAAATTCAAGTGTGATTTTGGAATATCCGAGTATAGTTATATATATAATATAGTAATATAGTTCGTTATCTTTAATATAGTAGATGATCATAATCATGATAGATGAGTACAAATGTACATTATAGAATGACAATCGTCGTAGCTTTGCGCATACCTTATCTCAACGCGATAATAATAATGAACAGAATCGAACAATTGTATTCAGTAAATATCTTATAAAATATATGTGGATAATGGATATTAATTGTACAACATTGAAATGGACAAATTTCTCGATTTAAATTTATAAAATCTTTTTTATTTCAATTAACGTAACAACATATTTTATTCTTGTGACCTAATTTGTGTAAAACCTTATAAAACAGTTGAGACTCAATTCATGTATCCCGCTTTTATTATTGGGACACAACTCGTGTATCCCACTTTTATTATTGGGACACAACTCGTGTATCCCTCTTTTATCATTGGGACACAACTCGTGTACGAGAAATTTCGTCGGGACACAACTCGTTAACTGCGTTTGATAAGTATGTTTATGACAAGTTAAGATATTATTATGAGTCTTAATTTAAAATAAAATTATAAAGAAAATGATAAAAATAATATACTAATTTGACCTTGAAAACTCATAATTTGAATTTCATGAATAAAACTTATTGTCTTACTGTGAATTTATATAGTATATTTCGTACGCATTGTCAGTTTTGATTTAAAAGTTTGGTGGAGCAAATGGATTAATAATAGCACCTTATATAAAATTCTATTAAGTAATATTTTCTTCCGTAGGTAGTTATATAATATATGCAGGTTTCGTAACTATGGTTAAAACTTAAAAGCCATATCATTTTGAGATAAGATTAAAATGTCGAGTTTTAACACAAAACAATATTAAATTATATAGTCACATACGATGTAAATATTGATATATTATTTTCTATTCAAGCTAGGAATAGCTAAATAAAAATAAAACATTTTAAAACAAATAATTTAATGAATTTCTAATAAAATTATTTGTCTAAAGTAAAATGTACAATTAACTTATGAAGACTACATATTAGAAATTTAGTATCTATATTGATGATAATAATTTATAATATATAAGTAGTAGGTGTTAGAAAGATTAATTTAGAATTTATTTTTATTTTTATTTAGTGTATATCTATATTTAAAAATAACACAGCTGGGCTAATGTAACTAGTTTTTGTGTCTGTCATATTTTTGAATACACAGTTTGTTTAATGTGATATTAGAATTATTATTAAAAATTTATTATGTACATCATTTAATTTTTAAAACATGTAATTATGATTTATATCAATTAGCTTATGAATGGGTTCCTATTGATTAAAGGTATAAAATAAATGGAAATTATAAAGGGAAAAGTTTTTGTTTTATACAAATGCATTATTGAAACAAACGATAAAGTAGCTAGGTTTAAACTTAAAAAAAAAAATCAAAGGAATCTGTTTTCTAAACATCAAAAAGGCGGTATCTCTCAACAAGAAAATATATTTTTAATACACCTCTAATTCACTTATTTGGCAAAAAATCAATAAAGTTCATTATATTAAATAAACCTTCGACGTTGAATCGTTAATCTTATATTATATTTATAAGTTATTTGTATTGCTATGATTTGACTCCAAGTGTTTTCAGATATGAAACAAAATATATGATAAAAATATAAAATAGAACATAATTATAAAAACTATAGGCATTATATATACATAAACATAAAAAAAAATAATAATTAAAATAACTATAAATAGAAATATAACGAAAATTATGAATATGGAACTCATTCTTAATAACATTTTAGCAACATTAATGATGGCTTTTGCCTTTTGATAGAATATTGAATTTATAGTAGGTTAAAAGTGAAAATTCAAAATATTGCAAGAAAAAAAATGAATATTGAATGAACCTCGTCATTGAAGAGTAAGTCAGTGTTATGAATGTGTTAAATTTGAATTCAACGATAAATCATTGCATACAAAAAACGATTTTGGATGAATACAGTCTGTTAGTCTGTATTTTAAGATTAAGATATATTTATAAATAGGATAGATTGAATTATTTTTTACCAAAAAAAATTGCATTTGAAAATATCATCGTGCGTATAAACTATAAAGTATAATAAAACTACCCCTAATTTTTTTCAAAATAATTTTACTGCTCCACAAATTGATAACTAATAGACAAAAGCGGTGAAAGTTAAAATATTCAGAAAAATTACCAAAATTTGCAAAACATTTCGTTATTAAAAATGAATACAACTTTTAATTTTAAGAGCTTAAGCTTTAAAATGTATTATAATACCTTTTATAAAATAATCTTACAAAATCGCATTTAAAAAATTTCAAAAATATATAATCCTACTTTCTTTTATATCCATCTAAAGTTTTCATCTTTACCGAAATTGGATATTTATTTATTAAAATAAATTATAAAATATCCTTGGAAATAGAGGCTGTTCACTTTATTCACTCAGAATTTATTTTTATAAGCAATCATTTATCATTGAATTCAAATTCAATATACTTATTATACTGATTTACTGTCTGATTATATAGATATACTCAAAATCTATTTTATAACTTTTCTTGGTTTTATTTATACTATTTACTGGATTTGTTTTTACAACAATATAAACTAATCAAAACAAAAAAAACAAAAGTTTAAAATTATAGTATTATAAATAAAATTCAAATTATTAACGAACCATAAGGAAATGACTAACAAATATATTTATATTATGTTATAGCTGTAATTGTGTACATAGAATCATAGCCGGAGTCATAGCGTTATTTTATTTAAATCACTTAGTATTTTACACAATGTTCAACGCAGTATAAGTAACAATTTACAAGTATATGACCTGGGCAGTCTACAAAATATTAATAAGACAGCAAAATATTTTCCAGGATACAAAAATAAATTTATAAAATTATTAGTAAAATTACGTTTGTTGTTAAAAACTAATAATGTTATGTTTATGTACACTTAAAACAACAAGGTACGATATATTATATTATATTTGTTATTATATTCATATAAATACTTAAATTAAATACATTTCTCATTGTTTTTATATGATAAGATATCTTACTGCATATATCTCCATTTCATTTCTAATTTATTTTAAAAATTGTATTATTTATTATTTTAAGATTTGTTTTACCTAAATAAAAATCATTTGATTATTTATTGTTATTATTTAGTTACTAAAATGAGCTTAACTTAATTCACTATATATGTTGTATATTTATTTATTCAATACATAAAAAAAACATGAATAAATCAGACAAAACTGTAATATTTTGTATACGAGAGGAAAATCATGGTGAGTTAACCTCATCATAAGTATATCATTATGATTATTTTACAATAATTCATAACTTTTATATAGTTACAAAATATGTTTTGATTATTTGCATAAGAATCAAGAAACTTACTGACTACTGTAATATAACATAAGTATGTGCACTTTATAATGTTAGATTATCACTAAAGTAATACAGAATGTACAAAAGTCGAAGTTGAAATAAGAAGGAAACCTTATTAATACTCCAACCAATTTATTTGGATCAATTGGTCTCAAAAGTTTAATAAATGATCTAAAATCTTTCTTTAAATCTTTAGTGCCAGACAATCAAATTAAGTGCAATTTTTATACTTATTTTATTATATTACACATTTAACTAAATATAAACATTTTGAATTAAGTATAAAGCAAAGGCCAATATTGCTGAATCTTAGTTCCACTTAATCAAATAGATACCAAATAATACTTTGAATATTGTAAATAATTCCACTTATACTCTCATATTTAAACGTATTTATCTTATAACTATATAATCATTGGTCTAGTACCTAAATTATTTAAAATTGATAATTTGTTGTTAGTATTTGACAAATACACAGTCATGTTCAAAAAAATAAAAGTTCTTTTTAGAAAATGTTATCTATATTCTTGTACGTTTAATCTAATTTAAATTTACACGAAGTAATTAAATAGATTAACAGTAAATAATATTTAGTAATTAATTAATTATTTCTATGATAACGTTATGCTTATTATGCTTATTATATTATTTCAATTAAAATTTAAAACTTTTCTATTTGAAAATAATAGTTATGTATAACATATATTTCTAAATAACAATAAAACAAATAATTCTTACTCATAAATTTATATTCATACATCATTTTATTATTTTATTGTACTTGTAGAGGAAAACCTTCTTTTTTAAATTTTATTTAATTAGAAGATAAAAGTGAATTTACAGTTAAATAATTTCTACAAATACAGACCAAAAGTTTAATAATTACACTCGTGTGTTGTGTCATACTATACTTTGAGTGTCAATACTATATTTTTAGCATAGACAATTACATTGCCAAATTATTACTTAGTATCTTGTAATAATTTCATTTTATAAAAAAGTGTAAATAAATAAACTAAAAATTATATGTATATATAAATTGATATCATATAAAGTCATCATTCTTTTCAAACTCTATCTACTTGAAATAAATGTCAATTTTAAAACTCTCAATAATTTTTAAGTACATAATTAACGTAGGAAAGCTATAATTTAAACGTATACATAAACGTATCTCTTTTAGATTCTGAACGAAGTGATGAATGTATTGATTTTACTATGATGTGTTTTTTTTTTTATTTTTTTGTGTCTGACGACAACATTTGGGGCAGTAATAATGCTCCGATTTTTGACTTCAGCCCCTCTTTGAATAGGAAAATTCATCTAGTTGGTACTTTGGGGGGGTCAAAAGTAAAATTTTCAAATAGTTTTCAAAAAAATCGATTTTTTGATTTTGCTGTAACTCAAAAACAAATCATTGTAAATACTTGAAATTTTCACCAAATGTTTATATTATGGTTATCTCTTTACAGTTAAATTTTTAAAAAATTTTGACCATTTTTAAGCTACTTATAGACAATTGAAATTTTCGACTTTTCTAAATTTTTTTTCTTCAAATGCCGATAAAAATTTTTTGGGTGGCCAGAAAATCTTGAAAATTTAATACAAGGTTTCTTATAAGTTGTTCTTAAAGTGATAAAAAAAAATCCAAAATCGTTAGTCACAATTTTTTTTTATAAGTGCTTAAAGTTCGTATTTATACGAAATATTTCAAAATTTAAATTAAATTTCATACTCTCATTATGCGTATGTTGCCTAATACTTTTTTTATTAATAAACAAATACTATAAAGTAACCATAGTAACATATAAAAACTATACTATTTGTTTCAAAATAGAATATAATATGATAATATTTAAATATAATATATCCTAAACTGACAAATTATCTTCGTTCAGAATTGTTTTTCGTATACAATGATACCTATCATTGCATTCAAATTTAACCTACCATAGTCCGAGGTCCACCCCACTCCCTAATATACAGCAGAGCGATACCCACTTACCCGCTTTTTTAAATTATATATCTACTGTAATACACTATATAGTGTATATAGTAAACACTATATAAGTAAATAATATATTCCATCTTCCAAGCTTCAAGAATACAAAGATATTTTTAAAATAATTTCTACCGCCATTTCCTGGATTAAATTAAAACATACCTGATTTAATGTTATCTTACTCCAAACCACCAGAGTGCACTAAACACTTCATACAACACGAGAGGCGGGAATGCTTTTGTCAAATCCCTTACACGTGCTCAACCACCAATGTTAGTATTCGTCATTGGTCCCAACACAGTAGTCTGGCAGTGCTTTCGATTGCCATGCAGCTTATAACATGGTTGTTTCCGTTTTTTTTTCCATGTGAGTATATATAATTCTTAATATATTTTACATAATATTAACTAATTCTCTAGTGTGGTAATTATAAATGTCATTTATTAGTAAAAACTCATTATATAAAAATGTAACTAGTAAATTAAATTATTAGAAATTAAGCAAATTACACACAACTTAAGTATTTTAGATGTCCTTTGTAATTTTTAATTCAAATTTTAAGTTAACGTTAATATATTGGGATTGCAAAAAATAGTTACACAATGTATAATGTAAATTGCAAATTATATATTATGCATAGGTAAAGATTAAAAATGTTGAACTTCGTGTATTTTATATTTCACTTAAAATATAATAATAACAAATTTTTAATATTTAAAATTAAAAGTATTGATATAATATTAATTATACCATAAAACATGATTTTAAAATATATATAAAATGTAATAATATAACTTTCAATTAAACATATACATATTATATGAAATGTATACCAATTTTGACCAACACTTGTTAATATTTTTTTTTTATAAACGAGGTTGGTCTATCGTCATAAATATAATAAACATTATATATTATACTTGTTGATGTCAATAACATTTATTATTGAAAACACAATCAAATGAATATTAATTTACAAAAATGTATTTCATAAAAATAAATAAATAAGTACTCAATATCACTATTTCTTAAATGATTGATTTGACCTAATATAAATTGATGCACAAAAATAATGGCAGTTAAGCATAAAAATAATACATAATAAGCAACACGAAGAATGTATTATTATTCACAAAGCAAATAGATACTTAAAATATAATTTTTTCGTGTTTTCTATTTTAATATTACAGTAATATATTATATGGTTTTTATACTAATAAACCAATCGAAGCCTTATATATAATGAATACATGAAGCATATAAAACCAATAATAATTCATACTATATAGAATTCTATTAGCATATTTTAATAAACAATGATAAGTACTACGCACCATTAAATTATTGATATTATTATTCTAAAAACATTTGTTAAACAATTGTTTTTTATTATATAATAATTTCAACAATAAAATATTTTAAAAAAGGAATAAAAATATTAATAATAAAATAATAATAATTAATATTGTTTGATAATCTAAATTGTCGATTTCAATAAATTACATACTTTGACATATTAATTGATTCTTATTTTATGGCTTTATAACTTGAAGATAATACTAAACAATAAATACTTTAATTAATTTTAATTATCATGTATTCTCAAATTAATTATTCGTTTTTATAAATCAAAACAATTTAATTGGAAAAAAATATATTATACATAATTTTGAATTGAAAAATATTATGCAATTATTTTTTTATTTTAATTCTCAATATTTAAACGGTATTTTCTGTGTAGTTATAAATTTTTAATAATTTAAAATGCTAATTTTAATTTGTAATTAATTTATATATATATATATATCAAATATCATACAACTTTATTAATAATCTGCTTTGATATAATTGTACTTTAAAAAAAATGGTTCACATATTTATTACAATAGTTTAATATAATCAAAGTGGTTATAGTTCTATTTATTAGTAAAGGGGTATTTATTTTTAATAAAATAATATTATGCTATCGTTTACTAAATTTAATTTTTTTACTTTAATAAATGTACCTAAATTGCCTATTCATCGCGCCGGGTTAGGATTTTACTAAAATAATAAAGGGTGTATTATCTTGATTCTAGAAGCCAAGTCTTAAAAAAAAGGTGATAATTAAAACGGTCAGCTTTAACGGGGTTGGTGTAATTATTTACGGGTATTTGAAAGTTGAAACGTACAGGCTTAATATTAAATCATAAAAAAATATTGATTTTCAATTTATAAAACATTTAGATCCTTTATCATTACGCCAAGAATAATAAATCCTTTCAATAAAATTAATACACCAAAACAAACCTGTGTAAACAATAAAAATAATAAAAAGAGAAAACAATTTCTTAGTATGATAGTTTATTTAAGATTTATTATAAAATATAAATATGTTATATTAGTATTGAAATAAATCTAGTATGATAACACTCGATAGTTCAATAAAAATATAATTGATATATTTATGCAAAATAAAAATAAAATATTTTTTCTTATTTAACATAATTTTATGGCATTATTTTGCAAAATTTGTTATTCGATGTTTTATACTTTATATTGTGTTAAAAAAAGATGTTTCAATACTACATTACTATGTTAAATGGATTTTTAATAAGTCTTTAGTAATTATTTACCTTTTTTTAAATTTTATACTCCACATTTCCATTATTAAATCACGTTTCATATTTTGAACTATTTAACATTTAAAAATTAATATTTGAAAAAATCTCATATAATTTTGTATATTTTTAAAGAAAACATTTTTACTAAAAGTGAAATTTAACCAGACAACGTTAAAATACGCATTCTATAAACTTCCGCTACAATTTAAATATTATTTTTTGATACATTACATAATATGCATTTTTACACTAAATATATATATGTACTAACAAGTACAATCAAACTCAATTTGGTATTATTTTTAAGTAAAATTTTAAGTTCAACATTATCCGACCAGACATCTATACACTGGTAAACATATAAAACATAAAAAAATATCACTATATTTTTTAACCTTTATATGTTTGACTAATGTAAATCTAGACTCGGTAAAAATAAATTATTAATATTAATTACGTCTGAAATATTTAATTAATTAATAATTATAAAATCAATATTATAATTGTATCTTATATAGTTTTTTTATACTGATACTATTCCAGTATACATTCAGATTCATAATATTATTAAAAATGTGTATATAACAACATTTATATATGTATATATAATAATAATACACACATAAATTATTTTCGTGTATGCTTTAGACATTTAAACGCTATATGTAACGTAATGATAATTTAAATGTTATACATAATAATACCATTATAGGTACTGTTCTAAGATTAATAGTTTCATTTAATTTTTTATTATTTGCTGACGACAGCTATTACTAAATGCTACTATGCTAGTATTGTTATAATATTTTAAGTTTGTAGTTGTAGTCGGTTTCGATGTAAAATATTCTTGTATATCAAAAATTGCCTTCAACGTCCATTGAAGTAATTGGTGTGGCACATGTGGGTGCTTTCAGTTTAAACTTTCAAGTAGATTTATTTATTCATTTATAGATGGCCATGATGTACAATCATAATACAATTGACAGAAAAATATATTAATTTATCAAAATATAATATTATAGTATTTTAAACATATCAATGATAATGTGTCATACTCGTCACAATTTCACAAGCATTAATATCACAAATACCTACAAAATGACATGATAAATTGATCATTTAATACAAAATATCCAACACAAAAAATACATTTTTATAGGAAAAAATTCAAAAAGAAGTTAATTCATTTAAACAAAATTTCAATTTATTCAAAATATATATTTAAAAAAAAAAAAATTATTTTCTTTGAAATTTATAGAATAAACTAACTTCTAGAATAATGTTAAACTAAAAACTAAAAGTATGAGATAACTATTAATGAAACATAATAAATATATCTAATGTCATACAAAGATATTCACATAATATTGTATTTATGTACATAAATTATTGTTATAACAATATGCTGTTAACTTGACACTGCATTAAATATAGACAATAGTAAATAGGTATCTGAATAGTAAATACTTATCTTATGATAAAATTTAAACAAAAACTAAACGTAAAAAACATTAATCATTTTTGATCACTCATTACATCAATATTCGGCTGATGGGATTTTTTTTCTTGCTTTTAACACATAATAGTGTGACAAGCCGTTTAATAACAAAAAGGAAACGAGAAAAAGTACGTGTTTAATGTAAAAAATCTTTAGTGCTCCATAAAGATGACTTTATTAAGCTCAGAGCTATTAACCTTTGTATAAACACTACTTTGTTTTCTGAATCATTTATATCCCGTATAAAGTTTGGTCAGAATGGGATTTTTTTGTAAGAAGTTGTCGTAATATTAAGCCAAGTCTTAAGTATTATTATTTATTTGCATATTCCCATGTGTATTATGAACTGAATAATAAATAAAGGTAATTTGACATGTATCTATTTCATTGTGTTTATTAGACTTCTAAAAAACAAAATAATATAAATTATTTTTAAATAAAATTTATTTAAAAAAATGATATTTGCTAAAAGTGTACAGTATTTTTATAAGTGATCGTTATTTTGGAATAATATTATTCTAATATACTATTTTGACGTAATTATAATATTAGACTATAATCTAGTGAAAATGATAATGTAGATACAGGTTATAATAATATAATGGTTACATTAGAATTTCTTGCCAAGAGATTTTTGTGAAATTTTTATCTCCAATAATTAATACAATGTTAACTAACAAGTTTATCAGATTTAGTTATATGAATGTACAATATCAATACAAATTAGATAGGCTTACACTTATTCTTAAACGTTAATTTTTATAAATAAAATGTTTGGTAAAAATATGAATTGTGATTTTTAACAAATACAAACCATGTTATTTGGTCGTATTAATATTTATCTATTATATATGTATTATATCCTTATTATTTAATTGTCTTAATCTAGTTTTTTTTTTATTTTTAATACATATTATGAATGTACGATTTCATTAAGACATTTTAATATACCTATAATATACATTTATTATTAATGTCACGTGCAACACGGATGCACTAAAAATAAATCTTACATGATTTTTAATTTCTATCTAGGTAGTGAACATAATTTGGTTGCACAAGATAGTATAGATATATAGCTTGGATTAATTATTATAATTATCAAACTACCAATGTATAGGTTAAGTAATACAATTAAAATTCTACGAGTATATAATTAATATAAAATTGTATTTCAAACTTCTAAAATAAAATGTAGATTTCATATTCTACAAAAGTAATTTTTGTCAATACGGTATTATAAAAAATACTCTTGACGATACTGTCTTATTAAGTTTTGTTCGTTGATATTTTATTGTCATACTAATTTAAAAATTTAATCTAACAAGTTTTAAAATTTCTTACAAATTATGGTAAGATTAATTTTCCATAAATTAAAATATTTATATAATATTTTTAATCTAAATTTCTACCATGTTAATTGTTCTATTGAATTATATCTTTATTTAAATCTTAATTTATATTTGTATGTAGATTTTTATGCATCAACATTCAACGTAACTATTATAGCGATACCTATGATTATTTGAAGAAAAAGTCTGATTTAGTGTACACTTATTATTGTATAGTAATACAATTCATAATTTATGTATATTATTTACAGCAAAAATAATATTATATACTAGATATCTACATAGATAATATATGTTGATGTTAACATTTATATGTATACATATATTAGATCCTAGTAGCTAGGACATCTGACATCTGGTAGATAATTACATTTAGTTAATTTTTTTCAATGTTTGAGGAGATCTAAAGTAAAAAAATGTACAGTATTTTTCAAAATCATTAAAAAGTAAATTTAAAATTACGCAGAAATGGTTTATTTTTAATTTCAATTATTTTTTTTAATTTAAAAATGAATAATAATTGTTAAGAGATGAATTTTTAATAAATAATTATGTATGCAATTTGTATATATCTACGACATACGTGTTATCAATTTTATTTTGTACTACATAAAGACATTTGAAATTATCAACTATTTTCATTTTTTTTTCTATAAAAATAAAGAAATCCATTACAAAATTCTTGTTAAGTAGCTCATACCAGAATAAAAACAAATTTAAAACAC
The DNA here is from genome assembly GCA_020882235.1 of Schizaphis graminum. Lineage (NCBI taxonomy): Eukaryota > Metazoa > Arthropoda > Insecta > Hemiptera > Aphididae > Schizaphis > Schizaphis graminum. Next base: position 67,683,406 of record CM037032.1, read on the forward strand.
AGCTATCATTTTTTTTTTTTTTAATGAGCGTACCAATGTCCAAAATACATACATTTTGTAGCTAAAAATTCATAAAAAATTTAATTTTGATACTTTAAAGTTAAATGTAAGATTTTTTATGGTTTTATTTTACTGTAAAATAAAAAATAAAAAATGCGGGTAAGTGGGTATCGCTCTGCTGTATATTAGGGGATGGGGTGGACCTCAGACTATGGTAGGTTAAATTTGAATGCAATGATAGGTATCATTGTATACGAAAAACGATTCTGAACGAAGATGATTTGTCAGTTTAGGATATATTATATTTAAATATTGTCATATTATATTTTATTTTGAAACAAATAGTATAGTTTTTATATGTTACTATAGTTACTTTATAGTATCTGTTTATTAATAAAAAAAGTATTTGGCAACATCCACATAATGAGAGTATGAAATTTAATTTAAATTTTGACATATTTCGTATAAATTCGAACTTTAAGCACTTATAAAAAAAATTGTGACTAACGATTTCGGATTTTTTTTTATCACTTTAAGAACAACTTATAAGAAACCTTGTATTAAAAATTTTCAAGATTTTCTGGCCACCCAAAAATTTTTTATCGGCATTTGAAGAAAAAAAACTTAGAAAAGTCGAAAATTTCAATTGTCTATAAGTAGCTTAAAAATGGTCAAAATATTTTGAAAATTTAACTTTAAAGACCATAATATAAACATTTGGTGAAAATTTCAAGTATTTACAATGATTGGTTTTTGAGTTACAACAAAATCAAAAAATCGATTTTGTCGAAAAGTGGTTTTTCGTAAAATTGCCATTTTTCTGTCATTTTTTTTTTTTGTTTTTCTCGATTTTTTTGAAAACTATTTGAAAATGTTTACTTTTAACCCCCCCCCCCCAAGTACCAACTAAATGAATTTTTCTATTCAAAGAGGGGCTGAAGTTAAAAATTATTACTGCTTCAAATGTTGTCGTCAGACACAAAAAAAAAAAAAAAACACACATCATTGTAAAAGCAATACATTCTTCACTCCGTTCAGAATCTAATAAGTATAAAAACATATATATATTAATTATGAACGGTGAAATTTAAATTTATTATAAAATCAGATATTTCATTTTATAATAAGTATTAATATTAACATGTATGTCAATTATTAACAGCGCTAATAGTATATTATATTATTATATGAAATAATAATTACTGTAGTGACAAATTATAATGTACAAAGCTGATCCAGGAAACGTTGTTTTTAGTGTTTGAGACTATTGTTGACAGGCGAATTCTACGTGTATGCCAAATTTTAGCAAATATACCATTATTATGTTCATGAGCTCATACAAAAATTCCATTGAAAAAAGCTCTTTCCGTTTTTCACGAATTTTGCAATTTTCTACACAACTTATTCAATTTTCCATTCCGTACAATCTTTATTTAGACTATTACAGATAAAAAAAAAGAAATGAGCTCATTCGGTCCATCTGTATTCAAATTATGCGCTTAACTAACAAACAGCATTTCATTTTTTTGTATGATATGATTTATTTTGTCAAATATTAGTTTAATTTACTGTATTACTAATAAAAAATAAATTAAAAATATAATAACACATTTTTAAAAATATAGGCTGATGACTGCCTCATCAGCTCAGAAATGTTTTTACGTACATAATGATTATCATAGAATACAAACTTAACAAATCCAGCAGAGCTACCTAATCAATAACGAAGTACACAAAACATTAATAACAATATTAATGTTTTTTAGATTCTGAACGGAGTGATGAATGTATTGGTTTTACAATGATGTGTGTTTTTTTTGTGTGTGTGTCTGACGACAACATTTGGAGCAGTAAATATGCTTCGATTTTCGACTTCAGCCCCTCTTTGAAAAGGAAATTGAATCTAGTTGGTACTTTGGGGGGTCAAAAGTAAACATTTCAAAAATCGAGAAAAACAAAAAAAAAGAAAGTTAAAAATGTTCAATATTTTTTAAATGAGTCAGGAAAACACTAAAAAAATGAGGGAAAAACGGAATTTTTTACGCAAAACTAATCGATGTAAATACTTGAAATTTTCACCAAATGTTTATATTAGCGTTATCTATACACAGTTAAATTTTTAAAGAATTTCGACCTTTTTTGAGCTATTTATAGGCAATTGAAATTTTCAATTTTTTTAAGTATTTTTTGATTAAATAACGATACAATTTCTTAACACAAAGTTTCTCACAAAGTGCTTAAAGTTTGAATTTATATGAAATAAGTCAAAATTGCGAAAATTGGAAAGTAATTTTGTGGTTGAAAAATCGTAAAATTTTTTTCTTTTATAACTAAGTTTTGAAAATTTGGTACAAGGTTCTCCATACATTTTTCTTTAAATATCTGTAAAAAAAACTCCACCGGATTCAGACAAAAAATTTTTATGAGTGTTTGAAATTTAAATTTTTACAAAACCGCATTAAATAATGGTTAAGCATCAAACGATTTTTGATATTTGTTGTTATTCAAATAGTATAAGTCGTAAATACTTGAAAATTTTACCAGTTATTTAGATTGCCATTTTCTTTAGGTGATTTGATTTTCAAAATATTTTGACTTTTTTTGAGCCATTTATAGACAATTGAAATTTTAAATTTTTTTTTATTTTTTTTTTATAAATGTCGATAAAAAAAATTTAGCTGAGACAAATTACTTGAAAATTTAAATGAAGGGTCCAAATAACTTGTTCTAACTCTCATTCAAAAATTATAAAAATACATAGGCACAATTTTTTTTTATTAGCATTTGAAGTTTAAATATTGACAAAAATTCGTCAAAATCATGAATATTTTTAACTATTTGGTTGTTAAAAAATTATAAATATTTTACTATCAAAAGCTAAGAATTGAAAATTTAGTACTGTACTGTCCATAAGTTAAGCTTAGAATAATTATAAAAAAGTTTGAGGATTATTCAATTTAAAAAATTTTACGAGTGTTTAAATTTTTAATTTTAATTTGAAATCAAAAACACACGTGTAAAATAACGTTTTACTAATAAATAATTTTCGATTTTTGTTATTTTTAAAAAATTACTAAACGTAAGATCTTGAATCTTTTACTTAAATCTTTGAATTTGTTTCAAAATAGAATATAATATGACAATATTTAAATATAATATATCCCAGACTGACAAATCATCTCCGTTCGGAATCGTTTTTCGTATACAATGATACCTATCATTGCATTCAAATTTAAGCTATCCTAGTCCGAGGTCCACCCCATCCCTTAATGTACAGCAGAGCGATACTCACTTACCCGATTTTTTTTCATTATTATTGTATTATTAATTAGTATCCGAAAAATTGTAGTTTATAAAATAATTAAATAATATATTAATTTTCAGTTAATTAAAATTAAAATTAAATATAGTCATTTAATATAACTACCTTTAGAGAGTTAGTGATTTATTATATGTGCATAGCGTTTCAATGAATATTTAGTATTTACAGAGCGCGGGTATAAAATGTATTTAGATTTACAAAATTAAAAATACCTGCATTTATTTCTAAAGATGTACATTATGTACACTTTGAACTACAGTTGCATGAATACGTATTATCAACACGAATATAGTGGCTAGTATATTATTAAAACAAGATGTACTTGCAATTTTATAATATCAGAAGTTTAAAGTTTAAGATATAAAGCATGTTAATATAAGATCGTAAGTCATTAGACACTGGAATAATATCAGAATATATAATTACGTTTTACATACTTTTTTTGTAAATATTTAATAAACATTAAAGTTTAAACAACTATGAAATTCATGATCCTATTATTTATATTTAATATGGCAATTTTGTAAAATTATGTTGTAAAATTAAATTAGTATTTATGATTTAATGATTGGATTTTTAATCTATTTACATCTTTATTATGATAATAACATAAAATGTATAATAAAATTATTTATGAGTAGACCATACACACATGTAAGATACTAATATAAATACAATAAAAAAACCAATCAGACAATATTTTTTTAAATTTCTTTAATAGGTTAGAAAATAGATTTTTACTCAAAAATGTTTTTCAAAATTAAAAAATTATAAATTACTAAGAAATTTAATTTTATAATATGGCAGTTTGTTTTGTTATTCTTAAAAACTATATAATTCTGTAAGGTCACATTACTATTGTTAATTCATAAAAATACATTTAATAATTATAATTTTTAACTAATCAATATAACATAACGTGTTTAACATACTCGTACAATTAGTTCGATTATTTGTAATTCTCATAAAAAATACCAAGAAAAGCGGAGTTCGTTTTTACACATTTTTAGATCCTGAACGGAGTGATGAATGTATTGATTTTACAATGATGTGTGTTTTTAGATTCTGAACGGAGTGATGAATGTATTGATTTTACAATGATGTGTGTTTTTTTTTTTTTTTTTTTTTTTTTTTTTTTTTTTTTTTTTTTTTTTTTTTTTTTTTTTTGTGTCTGTCGACAACATTTGGGGCAGTAAAAATGCTTCGATTTTGGACTTCAGCCCCTCTTTGAAAAGGAAATCGGATCTAGTTGGTACTTTGGGGGGTCAAAAGTTAAAAATTTTCAATATTTTTTAAGTGAGTCGGGAAAAACCTTAAAAAAATGACGGAAAAACGGGAATTTTTACGCAAAACCAGTTTTCGCCCAAATCGAATTTTTTATTTTGCTATAACTCAAAAACTAATAGATGTAAATACTTGAAATTTTGACAAAATGTTTATATTAGAGTTCTCCATACACAGTTAAATTTTCAAAGAATTTTGACTTTTTTTAAGCTATTTATAGGCGATTGAAATTTTTAATTTTTTTTAGTATTTTTTTTTTATACAACGATAACAATTTTTTGGGCCGACCAGAAAATCTTGAAAATTTAATACAAGGTTTCTTATAAGTTGTTCTTAAAGTGATAAAAAAAAATCCGAAATCGTTAGTCACAATTTTTTTTTATAAGTGCTTAAAGTTCGAATTTATACGAAATATGTCAAAATTGCGAAAATTTGCAAGTAATTTTGTGGTTGAAAAATCGTAAAATTTTTTTCTTTTATAACTAAGTTTTGAAAATTTAATACAAGGTTCTCCATACATTTTACTTCAATTATCTATAAAAATAACTCTACCGGATTCAGACAAAAAATTTTTATGAGTGTTTGAAATTTAAATTTTCACAAAACCGTGTTAAATAATGGTTTAGCCTCAAACGATTTTTGATATTTGTTGTTATTCAAACAGTATAAATCGTAAATACTTGAAAATTTTACCAGTTATATAGATTGCCATTTTCTTTACGTGATTTGATTTTCAAAACATTTTTACTTTTTTTGAGCTATTTATAGACAATTGAAATTTTCAATTTTTTTTAATTTTTTTTTTATAAATGTTGATAAAAAAAATTTAGCTGGGACAAATTACTTGAAAATTTAATTGAAGGGTCCACATAACTTGTTCTAACTATCATTCAAAAATTATAAAAATACATAGGCACAATTTTTTTTTATTAGCATTTGAAGTTCAAATATTGACAAAAATTCGTCAAAATCATAAATATTTTCACTATTTGGTAGTTAAAAATTTATAAATATTTTTCTATCAAAAGCTAAGAATTGAAAATTTAATACTATGCTGTCCATAAGTTAAGCTTAATATAATTATAAAAAAGTTTGAGGATTATTCAATTAAAAAAATTTTACGAGTGTTTAAAGTTTTAATTTTAATTTGAAATCAAAAATACACGTGTAAATTAACGTTTTACTAATAAATAATTTTCGATTTTTTTATAATATATCCTAGACTGACAAATCATCTCCGTTCAGAATCGTTTTTCGTATACAATGATACCTATCATTGCATTCAAATTTAACCTACCCTAGTCCGAGGTCCATCCCACCCCCTAATGTACAGCAGAGCAAAACTCACTTACCCGCTTTTTTTTTTTTTTTTTTTGTTTTTTTTTGTGTCTGTCGACAACATTTGGGGCAGTAAAAATGCTTCGATTTTTGGTTTCAGCCCCTCTTTGAAATGGAAATCGGATCTAGTTGGTACTTTGGGGGGTTAAAAGTTAAAAATTTTCAATATTTTTTAAGTGAGTCGGGAAAAACCCTAAAAAAATGACGGAAAAACGGGATTTTTTACGCAAAACCAGTTTTCGACCAAATCGAATTTTTTATTTTGCTATAACTCAAAAACTAATCGATGTAAATACTCGAAATTTTCACCAAATGTTTATATTAGCGTTTTCCATACACAGTTAAATTTTCAAAGAATTTAGACTTTTTTTGTGCTATTTATAGACAATTGAAATTTTTAATTTTTTTTAGTATTTTTTTTTAAAATAACGATAAAAATTTTTTGGCCTGCCAGAAAATCTTGAAAATTTAATACAAGGTTTCTTATAAGTTATTCTTAAAGTGATAAAAAAAAATCCGAAATCGTTAGTCACAATTTTTTTTTATAAGTGCTTAAAGTTCGAATTTATACAAAATATGTCAAAATTGCGAAAATTTGCGAGTAATTTTGTGGTTGAAAAATCGTAAAATTTTTTTCTTTTATAACTAAGTTTTGAAAATTTGGTACGAGGTTCTCCATACATTTTTCTTCAAATATCTGTAAGAAAAAATCTACCGGATTCAGACAAAAAATTTTTATGAGTGTTTGAAATTTAAATTTTTTCAAAACCGCGTTAAATAACGGTTTAGCCTCAAACGATTTTTGATATTTGTTGTTATTCAAACAGTATAAGTCATAAATACTTAAAAATTTTACAAGTTATTTAGATTGCCATTTTCTTTACGTGATTTGATTTTCAAAATATTTTGACTTTTTTTGAGCTATTTATAGACAATTGAAATTTTAAATTTTTTTTTATTTTTTTTTTTATAAATGTTGATAAAAAAAATTAAGCTGGGACAAATCACTTGAAAATTTAATTGAAGGGTCCACATAACTTGTTCTAACTCTCATTCAAAAATTATAAAAATACATAGGCACAATTTTTTTTTATTAGCATTTGAAGTTCAAATATTGACAAAAATTCGTCAAAATCATGAATATTTTTCACTATTTGGTAGTTAAAAATTTATAAATATTTTACTATCAAAAGCTAAGAATTGAAAATTTAATATTATGCTGTCCATAAGTTAAGCTTAGAATAATTATAAAAAAGTTTGATGTTTATTCAATTAAAAAAATTTTACGAGTGTTTAAAGTTTTAATTTTAATTTGAAATCAAAAATACGCGTGTAAAATTACGTTTTACTAATAAATAATTTTCGATTTTTGTTATTTTTAAAAAATTATCAAACATAAGATCTTGAAGCTTTTACTTAAGTGTTTGAATTTGTGATTTTTTTTCAAAATAGAATATATGACAATATTTAAATATAATATATCCTAGACTGACAAATCATCTCCGTTCAGAATCGTTTTTCGTATACAATGATACCTATCATTGCATTCAAATTTAACCTACCCTAGTCCGAGGTCCACCCCACCCCCTAATGTACAGCAGAGCGATACTCACTTACCCGCTTTTTTATATTTGATTATTTACTTTACTACTTTTAAATTAGTATAATGTTTACTATATACTAATACCTAATATTAATGTTATCTTAATACTAAATTATACGATGACAACTATCAGTATTTTTTAATGAAAATATCGTTTTCATTAAAATAAAATTATCATACAATGATACAAAACATGAACATTTTACATATGAATAACTTTTTTAATTATCATAATAACAGTTTTAATAAAATACTCTGTTTAATATTGTAAAATATTGATAAGATGATTATTATAAAATTACAGTTTTTGCAACATTTGATATTTTTTATAAATTATTAATTAGGGTTCTAATCATTTAAATAATGTAAAGAATTTTTTTTATAGTTTATAGACAATGTATATTGTCTATATAAGTATATAACGATAGAGCTAATAATGCTCTCCTAATGATAATTTCTATATTATATGTATTTACAAGGACTTGACCTTATTCAAAATGTGTGGTTTATCTTGTTGAAATTAAAGGAGGGTAATGGGTATATTATGTTATTTATTTCTTATACTTTTCCAATTCAGCTAAATCTAATGAGTAATCATTATAATATAATTAGTGAATCATTCGCATGTGTTAAAGTTTTTTTCTTTATTTTATATTTTTATTATATAAATATTCTATAAATTATTCATTGAAATTAGTAATATCACTTCAATTTATATATTTATTTATGTGCTTAAAAACATTAAAATTAATAAAAAAGTTAATAAAAAAAAAAAAAAAAAAAAAAACGATGAAAATACACCCGGACATCAGACAATTGTATTTTTTTTTACTTCAACCCAAGATGGTGAAATATTGTGATACATTTATTGCTTTGAAATGATAAACCAGAGTTTACAATTTTGAGCGGAATTCTGTTGAAACTACACCTACAGGTATTCCATCGAAATGGTTGCATGATGGTTGTTAGTAAATTTGCCTTATGCCTGAAGAAACATCTGAGAAAATTGCAAAATTGCTTCTCAAAAATAAATATTAAATTCAATTGTCTTATTTAAAAATATGATATACCTACTACTGTTAGGAGAACTATAATAGTTACGTCTACCCAAAAAAGTGTTAGAAGGAAAACATAATATAAATTCAATACAATGTTATTGTAAAACTTTAAAACAATAAATTCACAAATAATTTTTAAAAGAACCACATTATGTGTATACGAGTATATCAGTCATATATTTGTCTATAAAATTGAACATATGTATATTTGTATGGATAAACAAAATATTAGCAGAACTCGAATAAAAAAAAAAATAAATACATTTAAAAAACACAAAAACACTATTTAGTAGTATTCCTCATCATATTCTATGCATAGATAATTATAAAAGCTTAAAACTCTTGGAAAAAATGTAAATACATAAATAGCATATAATATGTAACGGACCTATCTGTGTATCGGTAATTATACATAATAATATCATATTAATTAAATTAATATTATGATATATTAAGTCGTCTTATATTAATTATAATTGATAAATATTTGTTATGTATTCTAAAATATAATTGTCACATTTTTATTAAATAAAATATGTACCCTTTAACAAGTTTTGATTATAATAAATTAATTACATGATATACATTCAATTTTGTTTAAATATAAAAGAAAAATTCTCATATTAAATATAATATTTAATTTTACTTTTTAAATCAATGAGTATCCAGGTACAAATTATTTTTGAATAATTTTTAAAGCCACGTAATAAGGCGTACACGTCAAAAATATTTTAAAGGCAAGTATGATTATTATTCTAATCGTATACTTGAAATGATTTGTAAAAGCTATCCACTTAACAAAGTGTGGATTATTATATATTGTAATAGAAAATTTTCTATAATATATTATTTAACTTACCTTAATAGTACTTTATAAATCATAAAGCATGTAAACGCGATGTTAACCATACCTTGGGAATACCGATCTACAAAAAGGGAAAACTTTGTAAAGTAGACATAAATAATTCATCATAAGTAAATTTATTAAATATAAAAAGTCTCTAAAATGTACTGAAAATCATCACTCAATTTCTTTTATACATACAGCATATATTAACATTAAATAATATGGTATTATAATTATAAAACTGCTATGATCATTATTTAACTTTAAATTTAATAGTATGCTATCGCTTAAAAATTATAAATTATTTGTTAATACAATTTTTTAAATAAATCTATATGAATTAAAGAGTGGGTTTTACGTTGGTTCTATGAGATTTAAAAATTGTCTCGAGTGATTGTGCTACTCATGCTTAACTGAGAAAGCTTATTATTTCTCTAAATGTTGATCCAAATGCTTCCATTTGTTTCAAAAAATATCCGTACATCAACCATAATCATAATTGAAGTAATTTTATTAAATAAATAAACTCTTATAGCCTTATGTTTTATTATAATACCTATATTAATATATTAAGCTAGATACTTACATTTGTATTGGCTTATATTTTTCAAAATTATGCACAAGTGCCTTAAATATACGACTTAACTTTTTAACTTTCATTATTAACTACAAATGTTTAAATCGTGAATAAAATATTTAGGTATTTCATTTGTTGAGTGTTTATTGTATGTGGTATAAAAAGTACACATTAATTTTAGAGAATTTATAATAAAAATAATTTTTATTTTTAGAAAAGAATATTTTTTCTATCATATACACATCTCATATTTTTAGATATAAACTAATATATATATATATATATACAGTCGATTCGCCTTAAAAGAGACACCAGTTAATAAGGACAACTGCTTAATAGGGACAATTTTTCAAATACGAATACAAATGCATACTTGTAAGGTAAACGTTTACCGCTTATCTGGGCCACAAATCCGGATAGTTGTGACATTTTTATCGAGTATATTAATAGATAAATAGTTTGACAATCGCGACCGTCTTTCATAATCGATTATTAGATTAAATTTTATCTTATCGTATGTTCAAATTTGATATACATGATAATTTAATATCACGTTTTTCTTTTTGTACTATCAATTAATTTCTATAATAATTTTTAATTTGTAATATTAAAAATTTTTTTTTAAAAATCAGTTTTTCAACAAATTTATATGTTGTTTATGTATTTCGAATTATTGGGACAAAATAACACGCAACCGGTGTGTCCCAATAAAGCGGAATCGACTGTGTGTGTATTATTATTATTATTACTTATATTAACTATAAAGGGTAACATTTATAATTGATATTAAAACATGAGTTACTGAAAAATTATTTTGATGAGAATAATAAACGAAGGTAACGAATACTAAAAAATATTGAATTTTATCTATCTTTTATCTATTGATACTATGGCTATTGGCTATTATAAAAAACCTTTACTGAATACAGCAATAACCAACTTTTATATACCTATCTATTCGACATTTGATGCTTATTTTAATAATCATAGCTTAAGATAGTTTTATATTTTTATATAACACTAGAAAGGATTTACGAAATATCACATTCAAAAATAGTTAGTGAAAGAATAGATTAAAATATATATATATTTATTTTTTATCGCATTTTCTACAGTTGTTATAGCTTAACTAAAAAAAAACTATTGTGAATTAAGGAATAATGACTTATTTAAAGGACTATTCAAAATTAATATACTATATTTTTCAGAACTATTTGTATTAAAAAAAAAAAAATAATGATAATAAACTTTGTAAAAAGATTATAAAAGTAATTGGTACGTTCTTGGTTTCACTCATTAAATGATTTCTTTTTATACATAAAGTCTAAATGTTAAAATAACTACAAAAAAAAATTAATAGTATTTTTTATGATTTTTTTTTTTTTAATAAGAAATTATAAAACATTTTGATTTACAAGATTTTACTTACTTACTTATACTTGATAAATTAACTTTTTATATAAGAAATAATTTTAAGTACAAAAACTATACTTCAAACTGTTGAAAATTGCATTAGTATAAACTAAAAATAAATGAAATCTTTTAACGTGCTGTAAGCTTCTGAACGATGTTCTAAAAGTTACTACAGTAGACATTTTTTTCAAGCAATAAAAATTTAATGTGTAAGCTAAGCCACAAACATTTAAACTATAAATATATAATTCATATAAACGGTTTCCAAAATTTCAATATTTATTATAAGAATAATTTTATATTATTCAGAATATTATACTTTACATTAGATTCCTAATATGGTTTGCTTTAGTACTTTAATGAAATAATTTATTAAAATTCTTACTCCAGTTAGAATAGTGAGATATCTAAGTATAAAATTTATTTATTTATTTATTTTGTTACATACTAGTTATATTAGTTATGTACTCAATACTCGTAATTATTAAATAATTTATTATTAATTAATAATAGCAATGTCGATTCTACGAGGGTATTCATACTTTTTTACAACTGTATTTCAGTATTTGAATTGAGTTTTTTCTGAAACTTTCGCATATTAAGTTTTTTCATTAAATATTTATTATTCATAATTTTGTTTTAAAAATTATCACAGCAAGCGTAGAATCGAATCGACCTTTTTATTACCTGATATCAGTGAGACAATTTTGAAGAGGAAACGATGGTAACCGTTCCAAGACTTTGTTAATTTCTTTTACGTAGGAATGTAAATATTAAAAAAAAATTATTTATGATAATATTATAAAAGTTTCAAAATGTAACAAGAATAAAATAAAAGTACGCTTGAACAGCCTTCGGTAAGTAGATGAAGCATATTTTTTTTTTGTGCCATGCTCATAAATTTACCTACTTTTCCTTTTTAGCTTTGTAAAAACTACTGATGCTTGTTATAATTTCCGGTCTAAGTTAACATTAGCTGATCCTAATATTTAATGGATTCATAAAAAGTATTAAAACACTATACAAAAATATTATAAACCAAAATAAAAATAATAAATATTTTAAATATAGGAGCTTGAAAACTATATACATTTTATATTATAAACAACTATTTATACAAAACCCGTATGTTACAAACTATAACAACGACATAAATCTTCTAAAAAATCTAATAAACCACAATTTTCAATCTCAATGTTTTTATACTAATTTAATCTCACTTAAACAAATGGGCATACATTTAGTTATTGATACAGTCTTTTTTAAAAATATAAAATGCATCAAAAGTATATCATTGTTAATACACTTTTAACGACTATCTATCGCTAAATTATAGTAAACAAAACATTTAAAAATGCAATTATAAAATTGTATTTTTATATAATATAAATTTGAGTGTATAACAATGTATTTGAATTATAAATTTAAGTAATTACTTAAGTACTATATTATTTGAATACCAACGATGGATATACTGCTAAACTTTAATTAACTTTTCAAAACTTATAGTTGGTATAAATGTATAATATTACAAATAGCCATAGCTAGCATGGCCGTATATTTATGGCTCTTCAGCGTCTTAGAGAGAACACCTCTCTTTTGCACTACTTATAGTTTAAAAAAAATATATTTATAGAATTGTTGCTTATTTTTCTAATAGTTATATACTGGTTTTCCGCAGAGTTAATTATGAATACACGTCATTTTAGTCATTAAAAAATGTCTACAAAATCAAGCCAATTACCGTCTCCTTAACCTGATACGATCAACTAAATTTGAATCGTAATAATTTATCATATGGCTTTTTCAATAATTAGCTATAATACGCCTTCGATGATAATCCTCCTCCCAGAATCAACACTACAAAAGTGTTGTTTATATAAATCATGTCACCATATACATATTATCAAAGAAAGGTCAATCATTTTCGTGTGATTACAGACAAATGGGGTGTCCGAGTTATGTTGACTGTCGAGACTTGGCAATTCTGCGACGTATATTATGTGCCTCTGTACCGCATTTGTGTTTAAAATAAAATTATGTCATTACCACGCACGCGCGAGCAAGCGGTGACAATATAGTAATTATTTGTCAGGCGATAAACTGCTTCGGTTTATCATATCAATGGATAATCAAAAGCAGGTATTCTATCTATCCATATATATATATACATACATGCTATAATAGTATAATGCAATATACTAAAGTACATACTAATCACCATATATTATTATATGTACTACCTGCAGTATATGTAAGCCTTGTGTGTGTAGCATTATAATATTATAATTAATAACTCTAGAGTCATCTATGTTTTTAACGTTACCTATACATATATTATACATCAGACCACCATTAATCATATAGTTAGTTTCAACATAATATTATTATAACATTATATGTGACCAAAAATAATTAAACGTATCAAATGCCCATACTGCCATACTGCAGTGATCTACGTGTTATATTGTTTTCACACCACAGCAATATACATATATAACTGTACAATAATAATACATCATTATATATATTTATATAATGAAGTAATAAATCTTGTACATGTATTTAATGGTGAAGTATATTATTTTTGGTATAATTATTACAGGTACAAAGCTAAAATATATTTAATATCGTGTCACCCACATTGCCATAACCATTAAGTAACGAAATAGCGTTTTTCATTTGCTTAAACCTTTTGATATAGCCCGCGCTTTATCTGTCACGGCCATGCTAAATACTTTTATTATTAATTATAGAACGCAAAAATATCATCTGTTTATTGTACAATATAAACAAAGTATAGTGTCAATCAATATTGGAAACATACTAGTAGAATGAAACATTTGGATTTTCAAAAATACAATTTATCACTAATTTTTTTTTTTACGATACACGTCAAAAATAACCGAATTAAATGTAAAACTATTAATTTCACCATATTATACAAATGAAAATGAAGTTACGATTATAAACATGACAATGATGTACATATATTCATATTTTATGATTGCGTATCATTATAAACTTGTAAACATACTTATACGAGTACAGTTATACCTATAACAATTTCAATAATAATGAATTTATAATCGGTCTATAATCGCATTTAAAATATGATGCTCATTAGCTCTCCGTTCAGTATAAATTATAAGGTTATAACTTACAAGCTTTTATTTCTCACATAGTTAAATTTGATCTTAAAAGTAAGATTTTTAATAAATAAACAATAGATGAATGCAAATTAAATTTATAACATGTTATATGTAATATTAAATTTCAATCTTAAAATTATTGAATAAATGCAATGAAAACTAGTAAAACACAAATACTTTAAAATAATCTTAATGGTTCTCTAAAATCAATACATTAAGGTTATTTCTAAGATTATTTTGATTTTGATACATCAATAATAAATATTAAGCATTTAAAAAAATATAATTATACTATATATTATAGCCTGAAAACATGCTGTATTAGATTTCTAATTAAAATTGAATATTGTAACTGTGTATTTTAATATAATGATTGCTTAACTAAAAAAGCTATTTTGAAACATAAATATTTATTAAATATATTATTCCAAATATTTAATTTAATAAATTCAATAATTTAAATTATTTCAGTAAAATCATTAAAGTATAGATATAGTTAAAAATATTTCGATGCAGCGCAATACTAAAAACTAAATTTTTTGGTATTAACAATAAAAATACATGACACAGATTATAATTATTAATATTGTTTTTGAATACATTCATAATTAACCATAGTTTATAGGTATATAAAAAAATATATTATTACAATACTCGGAATATTTTATAGTCAAAATTAATTAAACACATCGTACTTAATATTATGGAACGTTAATATGTTTTCCATGATCACTTTATATTTTTAAAAACAACTTGTATTAAATAATTATCTAAATTTAATTATTATATTCAATAAATAGATCTAACTTTTGGAGCACCCATTTATTTGAAAAAAGTGTTTAGACTATTGTTAAAATAAAAGTGCTCAGAATATAAGAAAATATTCATAATCATTTTCTGCGATTTCGATCAACTTATACCGTTATAGATTTTTGATTCGAAATGCAATACTACACAAATACTGAAATATTGTGATAATAAAAAGAGGCCATAAGCTCTTTAAAAAAAACCTTACAGGAAAGAGGAAGCATATTACAATATTTTTCATACGGTTTATGCATTTTCAATTTATTTAAGAGCCTGAAGCAACTATACTTGTAATAATATATTCTATATATTTATAAATTTCTACCAACATGTTAATGAAAATCGAAAATAGTGTAATATTTTACACGCAAAAATATTGTTTTAAGCATTTTTTACTAAATTTAAAATCAATAACATGGTAACGCCCTAATATCCTGACGTACATACTAAATTTGATACAAATAATTATAAAGTTCAAAATTATATTACATAATTTAAATATTACTATACAATCATGCAGTTACAAAATTGACTAAAATATAAGAAATGTTTATTATTTTAGTTTATTGTAAAATATTATTAGTTTCATCATTTATATACCTATAATAATAATGTACTACTAATAATAATAAAATGATACTTAACATTTCGTAATTAAATTAGTTATAGATACGTTTAGTAAGATGAAAGAAATAATGGATTTTATAAGATGATTTTTTTTTTTTTATAAAAAAAAAACAATTCTACGTGTTAGTTTTTAACAAAAATAACGCAACAGATTCTTATTGATTAAAAATTAGTTCAAACCAAAAGATAATACTTTATTGTATTGATTGTTCATTTTAAATAATCCTCAATAGATGTTATTGAACACCTTTTTATAAATAATAATTAATAGTGATGCAAAGCATTGCATTTCTTATAATTATATCTATATTATAGTAAATTAACTGTTAAATACAATGTATTTAATGTATTTGTTTAATATTTTTCATTAAAATTTAGATTTTTTAAAAAATTTAACATCGAATAATTAGTTCAAAAATCTTACGTAGGTATGTATATAAACATTTTTCATCGAATGATAAACATTTTGAATTTTATGTATTAATAGATTATTTTATATATATATATATATAAAATTTCTACTTTTACATCAAAAAAATTAAATTTAGTATTCGAGGTGGTTATATTTTTATACTCGTACTTTTTATAAGTTTAAATTCTTGACACCTTCATAATTTTGTTTTATGACAAAATTTGTTTTTTAAATTAACCCTATAGAAATGAAACTTTTTTTTGAATTGAGTTAGGTATTTATCATTGCTTAAAAATGTATAGTAATAAGTAGTAATACTACACCAATACCCATCTACCCGTTGATAATATGATTGAAGTGTTCATCGTCAGTGTCTGTTTGTATATCCTATCCCGTTTATTTTTCATTAGTGAAACTTATTAGTATTTATGTATGCTACATTGCTACACCTGCGTTAGACTATTTATTTGGAATTTATTTGTTAAGTTAAAACCTTTTATAACTTTAATTATTATGCTATTGAAACATTTTTACAATATTTTTAATTTAATTAAAAAAAAAAACTAAAAGAAAAAGATATACATACAATTTTTATATTTTATTGATATTTGAAGTATTACAATATCTTATTGTTATAATAATTATAATTCAATTTTACTTTAATTTAAATGTAAAAAACTTAAGATATAATAATATACTTATGTAATCTGAATATCTTCATAAATGCATTTTTTTTTTTTTATTAAAAATAATATATGGCTATAAAATGTAGTGTTCAATATTTTTAGATATCAAACAGTAATAGACTTGGCGTCGAGATCAATAAATAATTCTTATTCAGCGATATATTTCAGAGTATAATTATTATTAAGTGTTTGCAAATCGTAAGAGTTTTAAATAATGTAAATAAAGTACTCGATTTTGAAAAGACAAAAGGAGAGGAGAGGAGAAGAGTTTTACAACTTGCATTTTATTTATATTATTTAATATTTATTTATTTATTCATACACACAATGAAGGTAATATTATTATACTACAGTAATATCAAAATAATTTTTTTTCAAATTTAATTTAACATATCAATTGTATATTATTCTATAAAGTGAATAGTGATTTATTATGTAAAACTGTAAAATTAGTTGAATTTTAAATAAATAAAAATGTTTATGATAAACCTACGTATATATACAGTAATATTTTGTTGTATCTGTTATACACTGCAATATGTACACTATCATTTCAAAACTTACTAAAGTTCCTATAAGTATTTTAAATATATATATGTATATATAAGGTGAAATATTTAGTAGTTGGGTTGGACGCTGGGGCGGTTATATTTAAATTTGAAAGCAATGATAAATCATCGCATTTGGAAAATGATTCTGAACGGTACTCGGTTCACTATGTGTGTGTAGGACATATTTCAAACTTAAAACACTTATAAGAAAAAAAATGTTGGATAACGATTTTTATAAATTTAAAATTTAGAGGTTAAATTAAATAATAAAAATCCGATTAAAACTTCAAGTCTCTATGTAAGTAATAATATACCAAACAACTAGATATCCGATACTATATTGAAAACAAAATTCAAAAATATTTAATTTAAATTATATACGTACAACGCTTGTGGATATGTTTAAACAAGAGAGTTCATTTTACTCCTTCATTTATCATAATATAATATATTATTATACTCCTGCTCCATCTATTGAAAAATGAAAAGAGGTCAATGTAGCTACGTCACAATCGATTTTGTATTTTTCACAATTGAATACTTAAAATAATACGAAATACTATAATAAGATACATATAAGATACAGACACTAAGCACTATTCTCGCTTCGTTTACTTCAGTGTAAGCTAGCATTGTACTAAATATTTTAAATTTGAAAGCGGTGATAAATTATTGTATTCCGAAATTGATTCTAAGAGGATTTCAGCATATGCCATTTATTGTTATGTGAATTTTCGATTTTTAGATTCTGAGCGGAGTGGTTTATTCTAAAAAGTATTTTTTTTTTTGTGCCTGTCAACAACTTTTCAAGCAATAAAAATGTTTTTATTTTCTACTTATATATACAAATTAATAAAATCATTAATTTTGACAACATATTAAAAATATAATACAAGATTTTCCATATTGTTAATAAATAAATAAGTATTATTTTTAACGTTGTTGATTCTTAAAACGTATACTTATAAACCTATATACCTACTAACTATTTATCCCCTTACTGCTTTCATTATTTGGTGATTTTTCGAAAAATATCAATCGTAGAAACTTGAAATAATCCACTATAAATTAAAATTGTATTTTTTTCATAAAGTCAATTCATCTATAACTCTGCTAACTGCTTTAAACATTTGTTTGTTTGTAAAAATAAACATCTTTATGAAAAGATATATATTTTTTTATTAATAGGTTTTTAATATAAAGCCGATTTGTCGTTTGAATTTATTTTTATAGGTTTATTTGCATTAATAATTTGTAGTCCCTTGGTAAGCACTAAAAAACAACGTCACTATTTATTGAAATATTACATCGTAGTGTATTATACGAAACAATATAAGCAGTCATAAAAAATTGAAATTACGTTATAACCATTTAAAATTTGACGTTTTCGGCATTTTGAATTAAACTTAAAAAAAACATGGTAAATAACATTGAAATATGGAACCATTTTATACTTATCAATTCAATTAATTTTAATAGGTGATGTCAAACTGTCAACTATCAAGCCGAGGACGCTATTCCTGTTTTAGTAAAAATAACCATTACGTTACTGAATATATGAAATAAATGTATAATATTTCTAATATGTTTTTAAATAATTATTCAAATTGACAAAAAATCCAATATTGAAACGAAACCACTTCAAACCTACACTAAAAACATGATTAATATCTATAAACTAGCAAACAAGTTAAAATTAAACAAATATGGGAAAATATACAAAATTAAATTCATAATTTAAATACTTCAGAGTGTAGAGAGCATGAAACAATTTTCATCTTATTCCACATTAATTTACTCATAAAAAAAAAATATTAAAAATGCATAAATATCCGCTTCTTATGTATAAATATTATAAGTTATGTAATAATGTACATAATTTACCTATATGAATTATTTTTTATTACAAAATGTAAAATTTAATAGTATTAATAAACAAAATACTAATTTTAAAAATAAATTAAATACATAGTTTTGATAATAAAATATCTCATGTGTTTTTGGAAAATTAAAACAAAGGAATAATAATATTATAAGTAACAGTCATTATTTATGAAAATATATATTAAATATTTTTAAATAATCCAAACAGTGCTCGGTATTGGTATATAATTTATTAATCTGCCGTTTTTTTCTTCGCTTAATAATTGTATATGTTTATAAGTTACGTCACCTTAAAACATATAAGACTTTACTAGTAGATTCATGTATACATGCAAATACAAGTATTTTTTAAAAAAATGTTAAATATAATAACAAATTAATAAGATTATTTAAAACAAAACAATATGTAAAATATGCAATTACTAATCATAATGATACATAGTCGTAAGAAATATAAGTGGCGTAAGAAGAAACAAATTATTATAACTTGATTTAATTACTAATTTATAAGTTTAATAAATCGTGATTCCAATTTCGTTTTTGTCGACGGAAAGATATCAGGAATAGAAAGAGAAGCCATATTTTGTATTTGCTTATTAATGTTGAAGACTAATTTGGAATGAAAACGTTTGTAATGAAGTTCGGAAAAGTCGTAATTTGTAGATCTTTA
The DNA here is from genome assembly GCA_020882235.1 of Schizaphis graminum. Taxonomy (NCBI): domain Eukaryota; kingdom Metazoa; phylum Arthropoda; class Insecta; order Hemiptera; family Aphididae; genus Schizaphis; species Schizaphis graminum. The sequence continues at coordinate 67,703,637 of CM037032.1, forward strand.
TTTATTATTATACTATAGGTTACTACTCAGCACCAGTAATACTGAGTGATATATTCCCAGAAGCTTAAATACAACTTACATGTATTTGTGAATACTCTAATAATCTAATTATTCAATTTACTTTAGAATGGATTATGTTATAATTAAAAAAAAAATTAAAAATAAATTTGATTTAAAACAACATACCTACATATACGCCTATATTTTCCTATTTAAATATTAATATGTTTTACAATTTTTTAATTTTTAAACTGAAAAATTGCTTTTTATATTTTGAATAAACTAAATTTTACATGCAAATATTATATACGTATCGTTTTTCGGTCAAAAGTTTTGTACGGATACAATTTACGATCAAAAAGTTGTTGTCAAACCCTTTTTATTTACAACAAACATCTGAAAATATGAATTTTAAATTCAGTTGATGTCGCAATTCTTGGTGCTAGTTCAAAACTTTCTAAATATAACAAGGTATTTCTCAATATTTTTTTTTAAACTTATTAAATATTTATGATATAAATACATTTGTATATATGCATATATTTTAAAAATATTTTTAAAACATAAGACACCTAAAATAAATTAAAACTTTTGTACTAAAAACATACATTTTTAATTAATATCATCTAATATAATTCTAAAATATGGAAAGATATTGATATAAAAAAGCATTTTTTACCTGAATAACAGAACTAATTAATTGAAATGTCTTTGAAATTAAAAATATAATTAGTTATGCGAAGATAAGTATATTATTGATTTAGAAATTATTTGTATGTTATTTAATATTCTCTCTGGCTGTTTTTACTTGCTAGATTATGAAATAAAGTCTATGAACTAAAATCCATATTGAATGGATTAAACTTTAAAAATTGTATTTTTAAGTCGTTAAAATATTTTATATAATGACTAAACTATACATATTGAATATCTTTTCCACAATCATTTTAGTGATATAGATATTTAATTTAAGATCAAAATTTCTTCCCACATTGGTTAAAATATCAAGGCAGTTGTTAATGACACATAAAGACAAGTATTTTAAGTGCAGATAGCATATAAAAAACTAGATGTTGGCTACTTCTATCATAGGCCACTGATTCATTTTAAATATAACCATAATGATGGTACTTCAAAATATCGTCGTTAAAACATCAGGAAAAAATATTTAGGTAGGAATAACTCCAATAAATACCTTTGAAAAAATATTCCAATTAAAATATAATATATAAGCAAAAACATTTATAAGTCATACACGTATAATGTGTATTATCGTACTTATATGATAGCTTCAAAGATAATACATATTATAATTGAAAAATCTAGTGACTTATAATAAAAGTGTTGATCACGAAATTTAATACCTGTAATCATATATATTATACTTGTATCTATTCGTAAGCTTACCTATATGTACTCGTTTATCCAAAAATTAGTCTAAGAAATGATTCAAGATTGATTTAATTTCTATAAATTTCGTAACTTTTCTTAGAATCCAAAAATAAACACTGTTTACAGATATAGTAAAAGCTCACTTGACTTTTTAGATTCTGAACGGAGTGAAGAATGTATTGATTTTACAATGATATGTGTTTTTTTTTTTTTTATTTATTTATTTTTTTTTTTTGTGTCTGACGACAACATTTGGAGCAGTAAAAATGCTTCGATTTTGGACTTCAGCCCCTCTTTGAAAAGGAAATCAAATCTAGTTGGTACTTTGGGGGGTCAAAAGTTAAAAATTTTCAATATTTTTTAAATGAGTCGGGAAAAACCCTACAAAAATGACGGAAAAACGGGATTTTTTACGCAAAATCAGTTTTCGACAAAATCGAATTTTTTATTTTGCTATAACTCAAAAACTAATAGATGTAAATACTTGAAATTTTCACCAAATGTTTATATTAGCGTTCTCCATACACAGTTAAATTTTCAAAGAATTTAGACTTTTTTTGTGCTATTTATAGACAATTGAAATTTTTAATTTTTATTAGTATTTTTTTTTAAAATAACGATAAAAATTTTTTGGCCGGCAAGAAAATCTTGAAAATTTAATACACGGTTTCTTATAAGTTTTTCTTAAAGTGATAAAAAAAAATCCGAAATCGTTAGTCACAATTTTTTTTTATAAGTGCTTAAAGTTCGAATTTATACGAAATATGTCAAAATTGCGAAAATTGGCAAGTAATTTTGTGGTTGAAAATTCGTAAAATTTTTTTCTTTTATAACTAAGTTTTGAAAATTTGATACAAGGTTCTCCATACATTTTTCTTAAATTATCTGTAAAAAAAACTCAACCGGATTCAGACAAAAAATTTTTATGAGTGTTTGAAATTTAAATTTTTACAAAACCGCGTTAAATAACGGTTTAGCCTCAAACGATTTTTGATATTTGTTGTTATTCAAACAGTATAAGTCGTAAATACTTGAAAATTTTACCAGTTATTTAGATTGCCATTTTCTTTACGTGATTTTATTTTCAAAACATTTTGACTTTTTTTGAGCTATTTATAGACAATTGAAATTTTCAATTTTTTTTATAAATGTTGATAAAAAAAAATTAGCTGGGACAAATTACTTGAAAATTTAATTGAAGGGTCCACATAACTTGTTCTAACTCTCATTCAAAAATTATAAAAATACATAGGCACAATTTTTTTTTATTAGCATTTGAAGTTCAAATATTGACAAAAATTCGTCAAAATCATGAATATTTTTCACTATTTGGTAGTTAAAAATTTATAAATATTTTTCTATCAAAAGCTAAGAATTGAAAATTTAATACTATGCTGTCCATAAGTTAAGCTTAGAATAATTATAAAAAAGTTTGAGGATTGTTCAATTTAAAAAATTTTACGAGTGTTTAAAGTTTTAATTTTAATTTGAAATTAAAAATACACGTGTAAAATAACTTTTTACTAATAAATAATTTTCGATTTTTGTTATTTTTAAAAAATTACTAAACGTAAGATCTTGAAACTTTTACTTAAATGTTTGAATTAGTTTCAAAGTAGAATATATTACAATATTTAAGTATTATATATCCTAGACTGACAAATCATCTCCGTTCAGAATCGTTTTTCGTATACAATGATACCTATCATTGCATTCAAATTTAACCTTCCCTAGTCCGAGGTCCATCCCACCCCCTAATGTACAGCAGAGCGATACTCACTTACCCGCTTTTTTACTCTTTTTTTTGTTGATAATTTAATTTTGAAAATAATGAAAATTGAAAATGCATAGTATTATTTTTAATTTCACTATTATCTTGGGAGAAATTTCTATAAGATATTTATGGAATAGTTTTCTTTGAAAGTATGTTGATAATTATTGAATAAACAAAAAAGTTACACAAAAATTACAGTTACAATTTTGAAATCACACTTGGTTTAATATTTTGTCTTGTTGGTTTAAAAACAATACCATAATATAAAAATTGTTAAGATCGCCTATATTTTTACACAAACTTTTGTGAAATTCAAAAGTAAGAATAAATATAGATACCATTTGTATTTACTTAAAAATGTTATTTTTTTTTTTTTATATTAGATATTATATATTTAAATTTTCTAATAGAAGAATATTATGTATGTTTATAGATACCAACCAATAATATAAAATTAAAACACATTTAATATCTTTCTTTTGTGTATCTGTAAATTTGAAGTTATAATAATTTATCTATTTACTTTTATATATATATATATATATAAATTATTAACTAGTTACTCGGTTGTTGTTTTAATCTCTCCTGAATGGCAATTTTCTTTTAGCCAGTGTATAAATATAATATATATATGATATAAATCCTATATATTTATTCCCATTAATAATAACTGCGAAACTATCAAAATTATGTAAAATGAACAATACATTTTTCAAAAATATATATTCTAATAACCGTATAAAAATACACTTCAAAAAAATATAATTTATAAGAATTTAATATTAAGGTAAACCAAGAAAATATGAATATAATATATTATGTATGCATAAAAATTCTAAGTATATAAATAAATAAAAATAATTAATTATTCTTAAAATATGAATGAAAAAAATCAATTAAAGATATTACTGAGAATGGATTAATTAATAATTATTTAAAAACAGGTACTCCTCAAATAATATAAAATAAATATCAAAGGAATATTAATACTATAAATAAAATATGTTCATAGTTGTAAAGTAAATGAGATCACTGATATAATTTAACACTATTTAAAGGTTTTAAAATTTCCTACGATAAGTTTAACTAGCACAGCTATATCAGATAAATTTAACCCCGATTTAAACATCGCCTTTAATTAAGTATTGTAGCTTAAATTATACTTAAACCAGGTTAAATAGATCAATAAATAAGGTTAACTTAAATCCTTATTCTTATGGTAACTTCTGTCTTGACAATTAAATTTATAGTTTTCGATTTGAATAAGACTTTGGAAAGGTCAATGTAAATTGGGTAAATTTTGTATGAATTATACCTATTAATTTAAAAAAATATATTTTCATTAATATTATTCATGTATATGTAAAAAACAAAGTATTTTTTTCAAAATAAATCATATGGATTTTTAATCCATTCATCCGGCTAATCTATTATAATATAGATGACATGCAAAATATACATTATTCTACATAATATTTAATTTTATACGTAAGCACGTTAAGAGCTACTGTACTATTTAATTTTATATCGTTATTGTTTCTAAAACTTATGCTATACGAAGAAGTTTTACGCCGTATATTTAATGAGAAAATAAAATTATTAATTATTCAAAAATATAATATTATGTTGATGCATTTTTAAGCTAAGCTAAGCTAAGCTACATATAATACAATATAATAATATAATATAATATAATATATTGAACAATATACTGTAAGACCAACTGTCTTCATGTAAAATAATATGAATTATTCAATGAATGAAAATATAAAATAATTTATACTTATAGATAGTTAACGTATTTATTTCTTTATTTCATAAAGCTCGACTTTACAAGAATGCCATAAAGTAAATATTATACTATAAAACGCATTAGCCTTTATTTATCATAAGAAAACTATTTTTGAAAAACATTCATATAAAATTTCTAATTAGTTAAAAACAAAGTTTTGATATAATTGTGTCATACTAATAATGCCATAGCTTTAAAAAAAAAAAAAAAAAAAAACTTTTCACAAATATACAAATAATGCCATGAATCTTAATTATTAGTTGATCAGATATATATCATTTATTATAATTTATTCTATTTAAGCATATATTATATAAAGTGCATTAAAAACTGTATACGTAACTATAGGAACAGATGTGGCTGTTAAACCATCAAATTAATTATTAGATAACACTGATTTTTAATTTCCTAAAAAATAAGTAAAATCAATTTTCGGATTCATTAATGGAAATTGGAATAAGGAACATTGATTAAATTATTTTTGTCCAGTTTCATCATTTTAATTAAAATAAGCTTACAACAGAATAAGTAATTTCAAAAATGTAGTATGAAATCATTATATTCAACTTTAATTTTTATACGTTAGATATATAATAATATATAATCATAATAATATTTTCTATTAAAATGTTAACTTTTCAAACGTTTAAGTATAATAAATTATAATACTTATTTACTATTTGTATTATGAACTAATTTAAATTTAAATGATAAATTGGCTCTTATATAAAGTCATAAATTATAATAATATATTAACATTAGTATATTATTTCGAGGATATTGCATCATATATTGCAATATCGGAATATTCAGATGAATATCTATTAAATCATGATAGAGTATAATGACTATTATAGTTTCATACTTAATTAATGAACGAGTCTTACCAGTAACAGGTCTTAGATATTACTAGATAAATAGAGGGTGATCACAATTAGTTAATACATGTCGTTTAATATTAATAAATATTTTATCTAAAGTGTTCTTGTGTAACTTTATAAAAAAACAATTATACAGTAATCTAACACTTAAATTAGTCCATGACTAGTAACACAAAAAACGAAAATATTAAAGTTAATACTGTTAATAGAGAAGTACATAGTGTAGATGGAAGAAAACTCGTTAAGACGATTCATAGAATACGTATTTCATATTATACCCTTAGCTACATAGAATAAATCAGTATAGTGGACATGGCGTGAAAGTGTAAAGTATAACAGATATTCTATTAAAAATATATAATACGATATTTCTATGAATTTTTAAATTTAAATGGGAAATCATATTCATTTTCACAATACACCTGCATGCATAATCTGATTTAGCAAAACCATTGATTACTTCTATATTTCACTGCTGATAGTAGAATAAAGCAGTTGATTTATACATTCATTCATACCTAAATATATGATATGTTATATATATATTACACATATATAAATATATGAAATATTGTTTAACTCACACCCAACCATTATTTTTTCAGAAAAATTAAGAAAGTTACTAAAACATTTTAATGGTATCTACTCCATCTTGCATCCGATTTAACCACTAAATTTGATCTATGGTCATTATAAAAGTATCTAAATAAGATCCTTATATATACATTATATATATCACACATGTTATGTATACTTGGTATACAAGAGATTTATAATTGTGTAAAAATTCTATGGTTATAACTACAGGTTACCTCTTAAATTCGTTATACAAAAAGCTAAGAAGATTGGAAAGATTTATTTATTTCAGTAAAGCTTAGGATGATTTGTTGGAGAGATTAAATCTTGTTGTCCCAACTCAATTTAATACAATATGTGTACTTAGCCGGTACTTAAAATTCGTTTTCTTAGAACCCAGTACGATAGTTTTTTCTCCTGTTGCAGAGTATGATATTAAAGCCATTAAACTATTGTTTATTTATTCATATAATAACAATGGTATATTTTATAATTATTTTAATATGTTAATTAACTCATTCGTATACTTGATTTATTATAAGTATGCATATTTAATTTAATTTATTTATTTATTTTTTTTTTTTTTGTACATTGAAATCAATACTTTGTGTTCGACGCTATGCTTATTTTACCTTAGAAATGTCATTATAAATTCCATAGCATCAAATTAATACATAATTAAAATGTTTACAACGTTATATTTTTAACAAATGTGTGTACCTACATCGATCATGAATAAAAAAAAAAATATTTGTATTTGTTTACATTATTTTCCAATGATCAATAATGAAAAGTTGACTATAACTAGGCTGTTTTTATGATTATTTTATGGAGTATTTATTTCTAACCAATCCTGTATAATACCACTGACGTATATACACGGTGAGTGCCATTTATAACTCAATACATCAGACCATTTTTTTCCTTCGGCATTGTCTTTAGTGAATAAAAAAATTATATATTTTCCATCTTTCTTATTACTTATTGTTCCGAAGTTAATGCTAGGGGACATTCATCAAAGTCACACTCAGGGCGCATTTCTTCAGAACTGCCCTCAAGCTAATCCACAAGTTACAACTGATCTTGAACAATAAATTATTTTTCTACGCTTTACTTAGAAATTTTTTTTTCTCGTTTCTGTCGTTTATTTTAATTAAAATGTATGTATTATGATATAATGGAGTATTTGAATTACAAATAGTTATAAACGTAAAACTAATATAGGTATTTTTGATAATTTAGTTTTTACATATAATTACAAAAATTCACCATTTATTTACTAGGTATACATACGTGACAAAAAATTTACCTATATAATATAAAAACAGCCACTAATATAATGTCTGAATGTATTTAATTTTATTCAGAGTAAGTATTACTTTGCAATTGTAAAAGTTGAATATTATTAAACATAATAAATATTATTGTTTTTAAAATAATAATGATTTTATTTTGCTTAATTTATCATTACACGTAATGTAATGTGTGTATTATAATTCATATTTTCACTGATAACATTTAAAACTAATAGAGTTATTTCCCTAAATATCTATATTATATAAACAATATAACAATACTAATAATAGTATTAAATACTTAAATAAGAAAAAATATGTAATTCGTTTTTTTTTACTAATAAAACCCAATATTATGTCAACGGTTATCAAAGTCTGCTAGTGGAATATTTAAGGGTTCTGCGACAATCATGTATAGGGGCTTTGCATCAAAATTCAATATTTTTATTTAAAATTGATATTCCTAGTTTTTGAGGAGTTTTTTTTAACAGCTCCGAAAACAAAAAAGTTTGAGAATCACTGCTATATATTCCTACATTAAAAACAGATTGTATGGAATATACGATAAATTTACAATTTATTAAATATAGCAAAATATATTATCAGTAATCAATCACTAATCGCCTATTATGTATTATTTTAAATGTATAGGTACATAATATTCATCATACAGAAATTATAATTTTATAAAGGCTATACGTCATAAATCCATAATACAAATCCAAGGTAATTATTTTGCAACCCCTATCAATATTCTATTAATAACTTACTAGACAGTGCTTTTTATTTTAAAATATTGCTATTGTAAATTAAATAATTTTAAGTTTTATTAAAATAAACTTCTATATTAGGTTATATTATACTAAACATAGTTATAGGGTATTTTAGGATAAAACAATCAGATCATTGAATTTTTAATTATATGAACTATAATGAACTTACAAAATAATTTAAAATAACGGTTAATGATTTGGTGTTATTTGATTTTTATATTCACAATCACAAACATGAATAATATAATATATTACTATTTAAAATCAGTTATATGTCAAGGGAAAACAAGTATAACTATAGTTGATCTTTAAAGGTTATTATACGTAAGATAATGAAAGAATTATCATAAAAACTATAATGTGTTGTATATTTATACTTGGATAACTTTAAAAAAAAATTATATTTACTTATATTCATTTAATTATTAATATATTTGTAATTACTAATTAATTGTTATTTACAAATGAGTTCTATTATATAAGGTAGTTATCTTATATAACTTTTTTAAAATATAAATATATAATGGCCAATAAGAAAAGATACAACAGTAAGTTATTATGTCTTGTACATAATCTAGTAAAATAAAATTCTTAACAAGTCTTTAATTTATTCATTACAAAATATAATTGCATATAATTTTAAGCTTAAGTTTATTGCGATGGTTAAGTATGTTTATTCGGTTATAAGCGGTCACTCGCGCAAGCGCGTATTTATATGTGTGTATGTGAATATGTGTGAATATATATGTGTAAAGTTTTACACAATGGCATGTCTCTATTCTATAGAAAACATAATTTGATATTCAGAATAGCTTTCCTTCCAGATCAGGGTTACTGGTAAGGACCTCATATGGATAGACCTCTCGATATATCATTCGGTTCTACAAAACCCACTATTATTCGGTATTCATTCTTAAACCCAATCAGTATATATCATCCAAACTGTTCAATATAATAGCTGTCCAGAAAAATGTCTAGAACCATAAGTCTGATACATAGAAATAATTTGAAAATACTTATATTAAACTTTAATTAAAAAGTTATTAAATCATTTACCAACATGGTGGTTTTTTTGTTTTTTTTTTGTTTATGCGGTTTCCTTATCAGTGGGTATATTCAATACAAAATATTAATATCATCAATATCAACATTTTAAAAATCATACCTAATATAAATATATTAATTAAATTAATTCATTACTAGTAAACAATAAAATAGTATTAAAAATATTAGGTATATTTGAATAATAAATATTTGTATTTAAATGAAAATTATTTATTTATATAATATAATTAATGTATAAATTGTATTATAGTGACATTAGCGTTGAAAATAATCGACGTACTCGTTCCAAGGTACGCGGACTTAAAGCAGTCAGTCATACTCGGATGCAATTTCGACGTAGGCCATGACATATTATACTCCGTTAAGTGGTACAAAGATGATCATGAATTCTACAGGTTTATTGTCCCAGAGAACCGACCAACTATCCAAGTATTTCATCTTCCGGGTATTATATTGGATGTAAGTATTTTTTTTTCATTTAAAATCACTTACCTAGATAATAATACGAATATAGTACTATGCATATTATATATTTTAATATTTATTACAACATAAAATTCTAATAAAAAATTAATAATTGAAAAGAAACATAATATTAAATTAAACCTACTTCAACAACTTTATTATTTACTTGATAATTAAAAATCAGATATTGTAGTGTTATGAAATATTGAATAAAAATGTATTCAAAAAAAGAAGAAAAATTAAAAATGTTTATTTTTTTTCTGACTAAAAAACGAAAAATTAAATTAATTCAATTTTAGATAAATATTAGTTAAGACACGCTGTTAGGCAAATAAAAAAGGGCTACAACATCTAAATTTAATTAACATGGGTAATTTATTATTAAAAAAAAAAACTAGCATGAAAGAATTAACATGTAAAATTAATCCAATTCTACATATGACAAATGCGATATCAATTATTTTAAAAATTGTGAAAATAAAAATAATATATCCTGTTATTTTTATACAATACTATTATTGTTTAAATACATATAATTTTGTTGTAATTAAAATTATGAATAAATAGGTATAAAAGTCATATCTCATAATTAATCACTAAAATTTAAAACATTTAAATTCTTTCTATTCAAAATAATATAATATGCTTAAATTAAGAAATCTATCACAATTTTAATAATATAAACATATATGGATATATATTCTTCTAATAACAAAATATGACAAAACTGAAAATTACAATACCATTATCAATATTTATTTATCCGTTTATCGTGACATAAGTATCGGCTTAGATATTCTACAGTGAAAACTCTTTATAACGAATCTAAAGGAACCAAGAGATTTCTTTCATTATAGAGAGTTTAAGAGTTTTAGAAAAAAACAAAATTTAAATTATTTATGTATAAAGGTATGTATTATTATTTATCATACACATTATTATTTTTACATTAAATGAGTATTTAATTACATATTTATTATTTTATTAAAGTATATTATAATTATTATATTAAATTATTGCATATTTGATATTTTATACAACTATTTAAAATACTCTGTCATCTTTGTTTGAACTTGTTTACTCTGCCAATATTTTTTTTTGTATTTTTCTTTGAATTTGTCCCTTATTGTTTTAGGATAACTTTAGATCATCTTCATGAAACAATAGGTTAATTTTTCAAAAATTGTATTACATAAAATATTGTTTTGTTATTGAAAGTGACTAATATGCGTCACAGAAAATGAATTGATTAATAGGTTATAAATCAAACAAACCATTATAATGTAATATTTACGTTAAATAAAGTTTTTTGTTGTGGCAAGTTTTGTTGTAAAAAGTTTAATTTTATTAATGAAATAAAGTAATATTTCAACAATTTACTTAACTTATTTCTTTTAAATTGCACCTTTTTATATTGAAGTAACCCTCATTTTATATTATTTGTAACGATGATATAAATTTTGGTAAACTAACAATATAGGTTTGAAACGTTTATCTTTTAACCAAGAAATTCGTAAATTCCTTTATTACCTTTTTTTCTATAAAGAGGATAAGGAGTTATTTTACGTTCGTTCATAAGCTGTAAATCCCGTACTTCCTTCTCAAAAACAGATGTTTTAGTACCTAACTACAAATGTAATACCATTTTATTTAGACACCTAACTTATTTATTATTAAATTTTGTTACTTAGTTATTAATTGATAATATATAAATATATATATAATTTTAATGTATTAATACAAATGTGGAATTTTATTTAGAAACACTTACCATTACTATAGGTACCTAATTATGTGGACTACGCACGCATACTTTGTTTCCATTTTACAAACATACAACTTAGCAAATTTACATTCATTAGAACCGATTTTGTGTTGTTAGCTTTAATATTAGATTGAATTCTCTTTTTAACAAAGTTAAAGTACGAATATAATCTATACTTAAGTGTTGACTTCTTTCGGTATTTTATTTATTTAGCAAAATACTAGTATTGCAGATATTACAATTTTAAAATACACATATCTATTATTGAAGAAATATCACACTAAAGTACTTATTTTTAATAATAAGACAATTCATTCTATTTTATTGGAGCTAATAACACAAAATCGGTTCTACTGAAAGCAAATTTACTATATTATATGTTTTATTAGACAAAGAAAACACATTAAATTAAAGCATCCTCTTTTCTCTTGTTTCATTAAAATGTGACTTACAGAAATATAATAATTATCCCTATTCCTTTATAAATAACTAGTGGTGAATTAAAGTTTACTGAGGTTCTTATAACACTTTGTAGTTAATAAATCAATTTTAATGATAATTTTTACAATTTAATACCAATGAACTTAGTTTTATTTATCGTCTTCTAGAAATAGACATGAAACACAGAAAAAATAAACTACACAGTATACACTGACAAAAACTGAAAATTGAGAACTACAAAATACTAAAAATTCTTTAACTTTGAATAAATATGAATTATAACATGAATTATGATAAATCATTGTAAAGGTGATTTCAAAATATTCAGTATACACTAAGGAGTAAAAAAGAGGTATGATTTTATCAGTAAAATTTAGAAATAAAATTAAATTAAACACCTACCTGCAGTTTAAAAAAATAATTTTAAGAATGTATTTAAATACAGATATAAGTACGTCCATTCAAAAATTATATGTATAAAATAAATTTCAATTACTTTTAATAGAAAACACTTGGAAACAAATACAAATATTTGTCATGTTTCAAAATACTTTTTTAATTTTATTTGTATAACTCTATAAATATAAGAAAAAACTTAAAATAAATCAAATTTGTTAAACTTTAATTCTTTTAATAACGTATTAAAAATAATATTATATATATTAAAGTTGATTAGTTATTATTTTTTACACATAATAGAAGTTAATTTTTCTGAGTCATATATGAGCTCTATAAAATATCCGAAGGTTTGTATAGTGAATAAATTTTTAATATATCCGGACAATGAAATATACTGCATTTCATACAATGCTCATAAATATGATTGATTTTTTTTTAATTTTTTTAACAGTATATAAAAAGTAAGTTCCTGTTTAAATAATATAATATTTTTATTTTATAGTTTTTGTCTAATAAAATAATAATAGCTTCAACCTTAATAATATTAGATATTAAAAAATAAAATTATAAAGAAACCTAGAAATTCAAACAACGACTTGACAGTGTATATTAAAATAAAATAAAATAATTATATCAAATACATATTATTAAATTTATTATCGAGTTCGATGTTAACAACCAAACTTCAACTACCCTGTGATAATTTTTTATGTTAGATAAACAAGTAATAAGTTATTTTTATAATTACATTATTTAATTCAGAATCACAAATTAAGAGAGAAAAAATACGGTATTTTTGATAATCAAAATTATTGAATTGTAAAATAAAAATTCTCAGAATAAAAATCCCTCAAATAAAAAATCAGAATAAAATTCTTGGAATACACTATTACTCCCAATCATATGAAAATAACTGAATAAAAATGTTTTAAAAGCTTAAATTCTTTAAAATATTATTTATATTTAATTACAAATACATATGTAGCTTAACCAAAATAGTTTTCAAATATAATTATTTGATTCATTTTTTAACATAATAATTAATCGAATATTTATTGGTTATTTTATTTTTCTAAATATTAAACGCATATTATAAGTAATTTTAAATAATCAAATATTAAAAACAATAGTTACTTATTTATATTTTAAGTCACATGGTTATAACTTTTTTTTTATTCTGAATAAATGCAAAAATATTATAAACAAAGTATAAAATATATAATTATAGAAGAAAATATATAATAAATTATAATATTGTCATAATAATTTCGTAATAAATAATTATGACAGTAATAAATAATATTAAATAATGAAAACAAAAATTAAAATAAATAATTATCACAAACACAAATATACACATTATAGAACTTTTAAATTAGATTTCAAAATAACTCTTTCTTCAAATATGTCATCTGATAATGTGTTACATTTCATTATAATTAATATAAACTATGCTATTATACATTAGCTTTAGAGTATATTAATGTTAATGTTTGGAAATTAATCAAATAATTAAAATTGAAAATTATTGAAATTTTTTTAGTATACATTATCAAAGGTACACCATATACGTCAATAACATTATAAGCTCTTAAATTATGATTAAAATATTAGCAAACATAATATTTTATTTCAGAGATTTAGATTGGGGTTTTTTTGAGGATCTTCGTTGTGGTTTTTTCAAAATTCTTCTTCGGATTTTTTTTCCCCCAGCGATTTTTATTCCGTTTACCAAATTATTCAAGGTGTTTTTTATTATTTTCACGAAATAAGCCATTTTACTGTTGAAATTTTTGTATTCGACCATTTTTTCGCGGAAACGTTTACTATAGCCATATTACAGAGTTTTTTTATACCTTATATTTATTTATACAGTTAATAATTATAATAAACAAATATAATTTTAACAGCAAAATAACTGTTTATTTTTATTATAATAACAGTATTCAATTACTAAATTATATACTATACAGTTTATACTATGAAAATTAATATAAAGGTTAAACTGTTTCATTATTTGCATTCATATAAAAATAATAAAATATTTATGAAGCTGTATTTTAAAATAAAAACAATATTATTATTTAAAAAAATACATATTTTTTAACTTGTAAATATAAAATAAGTTTAACTTTAATTAGATTCCATAAGAAACATAATAAAAACATACGCATGTTTAGTAATAAAAATATATTACATTTTTAAGAGATTATTTTATACCTAGTACCTACTATTTTTAATTATACTTCTTTTTTACACTTATACTTTATTGAGAAACTCGAAAATAAAATCTAAAAACGTCTTCTTTAAGTTACTTATGTAGACAATCATTGGAAAAAAGACATTATTTAGAATGTATATGTCTTTAATCAGAAGAAAACCATTTAATAGTTAATACCAATAGTTTTTTCACTTTATTTTGAATCTAAAATATATTAATGGCACAACATTTCATTAATATCGTTGCTTAAACCATAAGTCTAATTGAACATTTTTATTTTATTTTTTTATTTTTTGTTAATTAAAATATTGTACCTACAATACATGTTTAATTATATGGATTTCTATTAAGCACAATAATATAACCGCACACCATTAGGTTTTCGTTTTAATTATAATAAATAATAATAATTATTAATCATGGTATAATTAATATGTTTATGTAGTTACCTCATTGTAACATGCGAAAAATCACACTAAGTAATCTCACATTACAAACTAGTGGTATATACCGATGTGAAGTCTCAACAGATGGACCAAAATTTGAAATGGTTTTTAAGTCCGCAAACATGAATGTTTTAGGTAAATATTAAAATATTTCGATAAAATTACGTTTATGTAAATATAAATATTTTTATCCCTACATATATTACTATTAAATACTTAATAAAAAGTGAAAAAATTTTAATTCAATTATATAAATTATTGCATACGAAAAACGGTTCTGAGTGGAGAATGACCGTCAGCCTATATTACCAAGTATTATATTAATATTATAATAATTTATTTTACCATTAGTAATGCAATCGGCGTTCTACGGTATAAATAGGTAAAGACCTGAAAATAAATTAAATATTTAAAAAAAATTATTTCGTATAGTAAAATATAATAATTAATATTCTAAAGTCACTCCCCACAAATATTTTAAATTATAACAAAGCAATTATAATTTGTTATTACTTAATTAAATATACAATCTCACCAATATGTAAAATAAATATATTTAAATAAATCATTATTAATATAAAAAAAAAACAACTTTTTAGATCTTTGTGTTTCAATAAGTACCTACTTTAAGACCTTTAAATTCAATTATCAAACCTAAAATTGGAAAATTGGACATTTTATAAATTCATTATTTATAGGCCATTATTTAAATTGCCATAATATCATTTTTTTTAGGATCTTGTATCATATTATTTTCATTTTTCACTGAGACTAAATATATTTATCAATACTTAAAAGAAAAAATTGAATGATGCTCCAAAAGGTTATGGCGGACACAAAAATAAAAAAGCACACGTTATTGTAAAACGAAAACATTAATCCATCCGCTCAGAATCTAAAATTATATGCATTTTTAACTACAAAATAGTTTGAAAATTTTTATGATTTTTTCAAACTTCCAATTTAAATTTACTCATAAATAGTTATCATTGTTTATTGTGCAATTATTATATTCTTAATTTTATTTATTATGCAATTCTTTTATATATGACATAATATAATTATTTTATTTTATTTTATTTATGTCATCACTTTTGGATTATTCTGCGATTTATAAATTTATTAAGTAAAAATATATTTTTTTTTTATTAATGTTTGTGTAACTTAATTTTTTAGAGATTATAAATTTGAATTTTGGGACGCAACAGTTGGGGTTAATTTATACTTGAGTATAAATATTATAAAAACCATTAAATATGCGTGCACCAGTTTTACAGTAAAAATTAAGGAAATATGCAATTAAAAATGTTCATAAAAAAATCCAAGTATATGCAAAATTATGTAAAATAAATCCACAGTATTATGTTTAATTGCTAAAATATTCGAAATTATATGAGTTAAAATTTCGTATTTAAAATAGTTATGTATTAAATAAACATTTAAATTTAAAATTAAAAAAAGAAATTTTTTCGAAAATCTTAAATATTTTTTTTCTCATACAATTATCTAATCAATTTCTAATAATAATAAATCAAATGTATGGTTTACCCAAAAGCACATTACTTGTAAGTAATAACCATAATATTATATACACTATACGTAAAAAATAAAAAACGTTTATGATAATTTTCATTTAGAAATTTGTATTTAAAAAAAATATGGTATGTACCTAGACAATAAGTTTTTAAAATTAAACAATTTGAATTGAGTGTATTATTTCATTTTCTTTTTTTTTCTTTTTAGTTAAACCATATCTAAAATATAATTGTTTACACGAGACTATAATATACGCCAAGAAATCGATATATAAAAATGATTAATGTAATAATTATGTTATTGACAGCATATCCAGAAGAGAACCCTTTGATAGAGGGCGTACTTAATCGTTACGCGGTTGGCGATCTCTTGTCGGGAAATTGCACTTCCTCTAAATCTTATCCGCAACCGTTGATGACATGGTATGTCAATGGCGTTCAGGTGAGTTCATGAATATTAGTAGAAAATTAATATCTTAAACTTATATTAAATTAATTTTAATCAACACGTCATATGACCACCAAACTACAGTTCCTGATCCTGAATAATTCAAAGTGTATTGTTAATTTATAAAAAAAATAGTCGTAGTTAAACCATTATAGGTCTGAAAAGTATATAAAAATGTATTTTTAAAGATGTATTCTTAAAGATGTACATAATACATGAAAGTTTATACATTTTTTTTATTTATCACAGCTTTTGTTGCGAACGTTGTATATCTTAACACTGGCTACTATATTATACTTTATATAAAAATAGTTTATTAATTTTTTTATTAAAAATATATGAATGAGTATTCACAATCTAATTTTTGTACAATAAGTAAATTTGATAAACTTTAATAAATAACAAAATGAAATAGCATGAGAAGGGAAGACTACTAATGTGAAAAACCTCAGACTTTTGGGGAAGTTTCTAATTTATTTAATAAAAATATGGATTTGAGAGATGCAACAATGTGTTTTTAATCAACGGGGGTGATTTTCGAGAATGAATATTCTGACTAAGGTAAAGACTAGTGGTTTTTGTGTTTGTTTAATTTACTATAGCATTTTTTGTAATATTTTTTACTGTTTTTAGCTATGGCAGAAATTGTTACGAATAATCACAATGTGGCAATTATTGTACCAAACAAATTTAGATGGGAGAGCAATTTTATTAGGGTGTAAAAATATTTTTATACTTATAGAGCTATAATAGCTATTATAAATAACGATTTATTATTTTACAACTAATATGATGATATTAATTCAAGTGATAAATTTGTATTATATAAATATAGTAAATATATTTTATAGATTTGCTATAATATAGAAGTCAGCACATAAGTAACAAAAAGCATGTTGTATTTTTATATCTTATATGTAATACAAAGAGTGGTAAAATAATATATTATTAGAAGTTGTGTTAATTAATATTGTAAAATAATATCGTTATTTATTTAACAAATAAATATGTATATAATATATATTCTTAAAAAAAAACCTTAAATTATTTGTGTGTAGCTTTAATATTGGACCTTACTGATAAAATGTTTGTATCACCATTCAATGAGTGGCTTAGAAGAAAATATTGGATTATATAAGTAGAGTGGAGATAGGAAGAATATTTTTAATGTAAATAATAGAAAAATGTATCAAAGCTGGTCAAATGCTTAAGAAACGTATAAGATTACTCCTAGGCAATAGTTCTTATTTTCAAATGCGAAAATTATTTTATTGATTATTTGGTGGCATATAGTAGACAAGAAGTGGTTAACTCTAAAACTAAATATTTTTAGTATTTTTGATAATATTTTGAGACTTTATAGAGGGTCTGATTTTTTTGATAATAAAAAAATTATTAATTAATTTTTTTAAAAAAAATGACAACAATTAAATTGGTGTACTGATAAGTAAAGTACCTGTAGCTATAGGCTTAGGCTTAAAACTATACTTTTATCAATTATACATATTATTAGCAATAAAAATGTATTATACAATTGAAATATTTAGCACTCTCTTTTTATGGCTTATATATTATAAACAGAGAATACTAGTAAAATTCATTATAATTGATTGTATATATGTAAAAATCACTATATTTTAAATTATTTTATAAAGTTTTATAAAATAAAATACATTTAATTAACTGTACATAATCGATGTATTTCAAATTGATTATCACAATATTATTTATATAATTTATACACAACACATAAGAAAATTAATACATATATTTTTACATATACAAATGTATTAAAAATTGGTTTGGTACATTTAAAATTTAAAAATAATTATATGTAATACGTACTGTGTGATATTTTAACGTGAAATACTCATTATTTCTTATAATTGTTATGTTTTAGTAAAAATAGCTTTTATTATAATAGCTAAATAGTGTAGCTTTTAGATCCATAAGACCATAAATACCTAAATAAATAATATGAATAATGAACATGATAATACATCTATTATAATTTATAGTACTATACTAACAAATAAAATGTCTGATATCAAATATTATGCTAAAATCTAAAAATCTAAAATACTATTAACCAATAAAAACCTAATTTATTAAGTTTTAATTAGGATAAAAATTAAAAATATGATTTTTTATAGATTTAGTAAATGTATTACATGATATTAACATAAAACATTCCTTCTTATACAAACAAATCCAAAACCTAATGTTCACGGAAACGCCAAAAAATATATTATATCTGATATTATATTATTATGTATTATGTATAACTTGAAATCGAAATAAATGATATATTATTTCAACCCGTTTAAAATTGCCAGACTTTGTTAAAAATACGTAAATTATATAAACATTATAAACTACCCTAATCATAAATCTACGTTAGTAATATTTGAAAAAAAAATGTAGTTTAAAATAAAGAAAATAAATATTAAATAATTAATTATTATAAGATGTTATTCTGTTCTATTTCATCCAAGGATTTATTAGATTTTACGTATTATTTATTTAACATAATACTATACGAATAATACTTTTATAGTAATTCTGTAACTCTATCCAATGACTTCTCTTGTAATACCAACAACTTCTTCACAAAATCTTGTTGCATATAATTTACATTAAACCTTAATCATATTTATCCACCATAATATATATTTATGTACATCAAAAACATTTAAAAATTAAAGAAAACCGGATACAGAGATATAGAATTAATAGCAAACAACTTATCTTATCGAAATAATAATTTAATAATTCTAAAATTTAAACTTTTATAAACAATAAAAATAAGAACTGTATATTATACATAATATCGAACACTGCTATAACACATACCTAAAAAAATCATTAACATGTACTCAAATAATTTTAGTCAATTATTACAACATTATTATGTACAAGTATAAATTTTTTTTCCATGCAAAATATTTCAAGACAAATAGTAAAAATATATATAATTTTATTTTTAATTATATAACTTACATTTTAATACATTTTAATTTATATTTATACAAATTGAAAACAACAGTAACAAGTGAATATTATAGGTATTTATATTAGGCTACACATACCATATACAATAAAGTGTATACGAATTTTAACAGGAAATATGAGGATGAAACTTAAACTTAATAACTATATTATGATATACATTTATTGAGTTGAAAACTATTTTATGAATATAGAGATACGTTTGCCCATATATGTAAGTCAATTGAGAATATTATGACAGATTAACCACTAACTACTTCAATCGTATTTAAGTGTCTATACTATAATAAAGAAAAAAAAATGAAAATCGGATTAAAATATTATCCGTATTGTTAAATTATTAGTGTTCGCTGAATTAATCATGATTCACGAGTCATGTCTAAAAATTAATTACTATATTATAATTTGGATATTAAATAATTTATTGGTTAGTACACACGTATAACATGTTTTTCATTCGATACACTTATTTTTAATGATTTTTTAATCACTTATTGATATTAATATTATCAAATATCTTACATTCAGAAGGATTTAATTTATGGAATTTGAAACAATAAAAATAATATTTAAAAAACGTTTAATATAGTTAATAATTTTAATACATTTGCTAGAATAAGTGTGTGCGTGTATGTAAATATATCGAAAAATCTATTGAAAATCTATAGCCTTAATGCCGTATGCGTGATTTAGAGAGAGGCCAGAGGAGGTGTTAGCGATATATTAAAAAAAAGAAATAACAGTTATTTCAAAAATTATATTAATGATTCAATTAAGTTTATGAGTATTGCGAGTGTCTATTATACATATATTATCATCATATGGTATAAAATGTATAATTAATACGAGTTCAAGAGGTGTGCCAAACGTGTGCTGTAGATTTCTTGGGAGAAGCATTGCATTTTTTAATAGCAAAGGGAGATCCGAAACCTCCATAAACAACTTACTTACATTTAGACATTTAGTAATGTGTTACAAGGTATATTCCCCAAGGAATTTTCTCGAAATATTCCCTTAACTCTCAGGAAAATTACTTCAAAATAAAAGTTAATGATACGAGTATGGGTATAAAAACAGTGCTAGAGAAAAAATATTGAATATTTATTACTTAATATTTGTTTTATTTAGTTTATTAAAACTTATAAATAAATATAATTTTACATATTATATAGGTAGTTTGAATAATTATTTAAAATAGAATCTTTACATTGATAACTAAATTTTAAATACAACTTGAATTAGATTTATTTTTATATCATATCGTTTAGCATATCATACGTTTCTGGAATTACCAAAAGTTTCTCCAACAATATTGAGTACAAATTGTTATAATTTGAATAATTTACAACTATAAGTTTAATTAAATATTGAAACATATCATCAATATTTCAAAAATTATCGTATTCCCGATAAATTTACCGTTACTAAATTCCCGGATATCTGTACATCACTTCTCACATTACATACCTATACATTTAAGAAAATAATGCGATTTGCTATTTATCAAAAACCAATCTCTCAATTACTTAAAGACTTATTATAACTTCTAACCCACCCCCTCCCCCCGAAATTGATTTATATATACGCCATTGACTAAACGACGAAATAATAATCATAATTTTCTTATTTTAGCTATCGACTTACAATTACGTATGATTAATATAAATAATTGATATGGTTATCTATTGAGTTAAATTTATATTGTAAATACGAGTATAAATAAATTTAACTCCAAGAACAATAATGTATAAATTTTGAGTTTGGGACTTCTATACATAAATACTAATAAACGTATAATATTAAAATCATAAAATGTTTGTAATTTTTACTTAATTATTAAGAATATATAGGTATAAATAAAAAATGCATAACTCAATTAAGATTTTTTATTTAATTACCTTATGACACGTAAAAGCACAAAAATAATATTGTGAAAACACCGAAAACAAACAAATTTAAATAAAAATATTTTTATATTTATTTTTATTTTATATAGGCAAGCAATAATCAAATGGAGAATTACCCCGTGATGGTCAACCCTGAAGGCCCTTTATATTCAAAAGCCGTAGGAATTCGATTCAAGGTATGTATTTAAATATATTTACGAGTATACTGTTTCCAATTTATCTATCTATCTATCTATCTATCTATATATATATATATATATATATATATATATATACTATTATATAAAATTGTAAGGGTTTTTCTTAGACCGCTCTAACCGAGAAAACTACTGAACCGATTTGGCTGAAATTTTTATTCGCTGAAACCCGACACTCTGCTGATGGTTTTAGTACCACTTTTGTCAATAAAAAAAAAGTATAAAGTTCATAAAAAATCAAAATCAAAAACAGAATCACAGTAGTAGCGCCCTCTTTCGGCCAAAAAATATACTAAATATTTTTAGTTGTTATGGTTCTATAGGTTGCAGATCCAAAGAGGATGAGTTGTTCTTATATAAAATGGAAACATATTATGGTAAACTTATTGTATGACACTATGACATTATAGTTACTATTGGTTACTGATTCATAGAAACCGAATACTAGGTTTGTTTTTTTTCATATTATTATTATTATAAATGTGATTTTAATTTCAACAGGAGATAAATCAAAAAACGCCATATACTCAGAAGTCTTATACAATTATTATATTAATTCTTTATCAACCAGAAATTATTTATTTTTATCTGTATTTATTTTTAATAAAAATATATTTATCATTTATAACGCTAGAAAAATTTCAATCCGTTTTTATATTATTTACTCGCCGATCACATTAACCAATAATATTTGAATAAAAAATTATACATGTCAATATATCATGGTCCGAAGGCAAAGAAACAACCAATTACAAAGGCTTACTGAACAAAATATTATAGAACTGTACAAGATCGCATTAGGGAATCAAGCTCTGAGCGTTCCGAAAGCTTTCGAAATTAGAGAGAAAGACAACAGATGTTGACGGCTGGAATTCGCACACTACAATAAACAAAAATATCTAAAGATAAAATATTATATTACTTCACGGGCGAAGTTGCGATGGGTCGGCTAGTTATATTATATTTTAGCGATTAATATTAAAAATATTAATAGTATAAGGATATAGGTTTACAAATACGGAATAGCAACTGTAATTTAAGAGCATAAATTATATTATTAAAATTCAATATTTTAATTTTAAAAACACCATTGAGTTAGGTATTTTTTGCATACTTTAATTTTATAAATAACTATATTATGTATTAATTATATTCCATTATTATTCAAAAGTTTGTATAACAAATATGAATTTGATTAAACTATGAAACACGCCTTATCAGTTAGGTAAATTGCATTTATTTCTATAATAATAGCTTTAAAATATCCTTTTTGATACTTATATAAATTTAGTTATAAGAATTTTTATACCAATAATTTCCAATAATAAGTTTAATATTTTTTATTTTACACTCAAAACTGTTTATTATGTACTCATGTGACTAAATGACTGGTTTAATCATTGTTTAAAACTAAAGATAATAATATGGAGAAACAATGAATAATACATATAAGAAAATATTAGGTAATAATTTTTCAATTTAACTACAAACATAAGTAATACATAGTTATAATTTTGCTATCAAATATTTCAAATATTTTTTTAATATAAGAGTAAAATTTGAGAATTGTTGTATGTAATTATATACATTTATTACCTATGCAGTAAAATGTTGACGATACAATAAATTTAATGGTTTTATTTTTATCCATATGCATCAACAATTAAATTTATCAAATCTTATGAATTCCAAGTAGACATAGCAAATATACTTCAAACGAATATCATGAATTTATAAAATTAGTTACAATAAATAATTAAATAGGTTTATCAAAATTGTTAGTAATCATCTCTTTGGAGCTAATTAAAACTTAAAATGTTTAACTTTTGACTTTCAGACGTTCAAAAATTCCATAATGTATACCATCAATATTATGAAGTATTAATCAAACATTTTTAATTCACTTTGAAGAGATGTACTGCATTTTAATTGTGATTATGTAAGATAAGAGTTAAATATTTTAGGTTCTGAGCGGAAATTCTGATTTTAATTCTAATATGATGGCAGGTTTTTAATTTCCTAATTGCCTGTCACCACTTTTTCGAACTGTAAAATAAACAATAATTCATATATCACTTAAGAATATCGAAAATACATATATACTTCCTATACTTACTTATAAGCGTTTTAAATTTAAATTCTTACAAAATTTTTCAAAACTAGAATTATTTTGTTGTCAAAAATGCACCAATGTTTATTTTAAACTCCTAAAAAAACTTGATAACACTGGTAAATTAATATTATATATAATTATTTTCACAATAAAAAAATTAATTCTCCTCATTACTTAAATTGTCATGTTCTATACATAATGATATTTACATACCATTTAGACTAATTTTAAGCTATTATACAGTCATTTAAAAAATTATAAATTAGCACTATAGTTAAAATTGTGTAATATTGATGTAAAATTTATAACAAACCTGTAAAGATAACAAACTTTGATATAGTTTATGTTTCATATTTACAATATGCAATAAATTGTAACGTACCTTTAAGATAAAATGTATCTAAAATTACTGAACACCAATAAAATAGTCGTTATTGAATGAATTTATCATACTGGTCCAATACTGGTTACTGGAACTCCTTGTTTTTCTAGAATAAAATATTTTGACTATAGATCACACTGCCGCGACACAAGTATTAATATTTAATAATTTTAAGTAATTTAAATTTGAACTTTTTGCAGACTAGAACAAATGTATGGTCCAGCCAGATACATAGTATAATGTGTTTTTACAAGCTACCTACTAAAAAATTGTACTGAGAAAAAAATTATAAACAAAAATTAGACTCAGTTGACTTCTACACCTGTAATTTAATAAATCAGAAACAAGTTTATACATCAAAATTTATTTTACCACATCAAAACAACTCTTTAATGAGTCTAATGGTTACATAATTTTAAACACCCCCTTAGATCAGTAGCGTCATTTCAGTTTTGTTTGACTAGGGCAACTACACACTGATTTGCTGACTCAAATCAATGTTCAATATTATGATTTATAACAATGGCTTTATTAATTAAAAATAATACTTCTTACAATTTTTAAATGTGCCGACTTAAGGTTGATGTAAATATTAGACTAGGGCAAATGCCCAAGTTGCCCCCCTCAAATGACGCCACTGCCTTAGATTAGCAAAAAAAAGGAGAAAAGACTAAAATAGGTATTCCTGGTTTTCTTAAAGTTGAGGGGGTCCGCAGCTTATAAAGTTGTAAAATATTATCGAAGTTTTCCGTAGCGGTAAAAAGGTTAGAAAACACTGATCTATAATAACTTTAAAAATATTTTTATTAATACCAACGAATTTATATGATTTTATTATTTTTATAAATAAATTAAACACGCCATCTTCATGACTTCATTTATTCCTGATAGTTCCTGCATCATATTATACATTTATACGTAAATTAAGGTGATACTATACAGACATACAGTATACACATAATTTTCAATATGCATCATGATGTATTAATTAAATAGTTAATTATTATGTATTACACTACGTCACTAAATATCTAAAATTTTGCTTATTAGAATTAGTAAAGTGGCCTGAAGAACTACAAGCAACAAGAGATCAATGATTTTCTATGAGGTATCCTAATATCCAATTCTCATTATTATGTGTTTAATATTTTAAGAGACGCTATTATACCAACAGCAATGTATTAATGTATTAAATGTTATAATTTATAAGTTTAGCTATCAATAAGACTAGTAAAATTTAACAATATTTAACAATTGTGAATAATACTTTACTGTAATATAATTTTACTAAAGAATGATATGAAATTAGGTAGAAAAAGATCATTTTCAAGGACCCAATGAAGAATTGGATTTAATTTGTGAAGCAAGTCTCATACAAGAACAGCTAAAATGGCGAAAAATGATCGTTATCCAATCACTCACACAGTCATATACAGAAAATATGTTCCTAGAGAAATACAGAAATAACATAAATACAATATATCCTGGTAGGTACATTATAGTTAAATCATTATTTATTATTAAATACTATTTATAATGAAAAGTGATTGGATTTTGTTAACAGGAAAACATACATCGATTCTGGTAGCTCTATTTGTCGCATCGTTCACACATATGATTGTACACGAGACGTGACAGAACTCTGTTAATTGTATATTATGTACAGATGTGTAAATTCGAGTTTTTTCACAATATACTTATAAAACTGAATATTGAAGCACTTCATATTTTATTTTTTTCCTTGCATCAAAATAATTTTAAACATTTAGGTAGGTATATAATAATTGCTCATATTAAAAGCAAATGTACAAAAAAAAATCAATCAACATCTATTGCATAAATAAGTAGGTTATTGTAAATACGCGCAGTTATTATCGAATTTTAATTAAAAATTTATATTTTTCACTTCGTAATTCACCGAATTGCATTTTATATTTATATTTTATTTTTTTTATTGTTCTCACCAACCCAACTCAATGTGTAAAAATGGTTTCAATAAAATCTACTAACATAAAAATACTTTTATGATATTTAATATATTTAAAAATTTTGATTACATTTTATAGGCCTTAGCATATAAATTTTAAACAGTTAAAATACAAAAAAAATATTAATTTAAAATTATAAGGATTAAGAATGTATAACAATTATTTGTTTATAATTAATAACCCAAGAATACATTTCAATTTTAAAATTCTGGTGGGCGATCGTTTTAGAGAACATCTTCCCATTTTTGACACAATCGTAAACACACTTAACAAATTTTAGTTTTTTGTTATTTGCAAGAGAATAAACCCCTTTTTAATTTGTTTTTTTTTTGTATTCTGACTCAAGCTGTAACTTCCTCTCACCATCCTGTCATTAACATTTTCTCATTTATAACCATCGTTGGCCACCGAATGCTAAAATTCGGTCGAGAAGACAAAAACAACAGGACAAATCGCATTAAAAACATTTCTAACGAGCTACCGAGAATATCCCGTGATAAAGGAAAAGGAGGAGAGGAAGATTCCTGTAGATCGGCTCAAACTCGATAGCGACCGCAATAACTTTATTTAATTATATTATATAGACGAGTTTTATACGCTCGGTTCGTCATATATTTTATATATCTTTGCAAACACTGTATACTATGTAAATTGTTTGAAAAATACAAATTTCGTTTAGAGTAACATTGTAATAGTAAATACCGAACCATCGCAGGTTATAATTTATCAAAAAAAGTGTTTAACAATGGTGGATAAAAATAATCTTTGTTATAATAATTAATTGTAATAATTAAAAATATAGTTTACATTTTTATTCTTTAATACAACAAACTTTGTACAAATTATTTGAATTATGTACATATTTTAATCTCCATTAGTATCTAAGTATTATAAGTTTTCTTATTAAACTTATACAAGATAAATTAGGTATAATAATTTCGTAATTTTTCCAAGCGATAATTTATTTCTTATATTTTTATGTATAATATTTTAATATGTACAACGCATAATTTAATACTTAACTTAAATTTCTCACTCATTATAATCACCAATCACAAAATTAAATAAATTATCGGTATAGTTGGTAAGATGATGGATAAATATAATATCATATCATATTTTAGATAATTATTTTAATTCGTGTAGGACATAAATATATTATATTTTATACGTTATACAATTAAAACCAGAAATCAGTCAAAACTAGTTTCCACAAATCCCTTTAGTCAATTCTGGTTTTGACTAGTTTAAACTAGTACCTATAATAACTGATACCCTCGCCATTAAAATTAGTTTTAACTTACTTTTGTTTAGTTAGAACTAGTTGTCTTTAAAATGTATTGGTTTAAACTAAAATTATTTTGTACAAATCCGTAATTTTTAAATGGATAACTTAAACTATATAGTTTTAACTAGAGAAAAATAGAAATAAGTACATAATACGTATTAGAATAATATTATTATAGGCATTTATTATATCATTTATTTTGACAGAACAAACTAGTTAACATAACATTTATAATTGGATATCAGTATATTTTAAATTCTTCCTACATAAAAAGTGATTTGTTCCACAGAATTGTTTGCATGTACATGATATCACCTATACCTATATGACTGCAGTATTTTGTTCTCTCTACTGTTTTCATAAGCTTCTTAAAAAACAGTTATTTCTCTCTCGGTGTCCAAAATTAAATCAAAGTTTATAATGACACAGTGACAATTTATGACCAGTTTTATAAACGGCGAACGTAAACAAGAGCGAAAAAAATTAACTTAGAACCAAGAAAACGAGAAAAACGCGTAGATTCAATGACTATACATGTAACGGAGACCACGGCGACACCGACGATGGCGTGGATACCAAAAAAGGCTATGACGGCTGAATTATTATTTTTATTAGGTAGTACGAGTTCAAATATCTACACGTATTTCAGTTAAAACTAGATTTGACCAACTCATTTAAATCTGCAGTTAATTCTAGTTTCAACTAGTCAAAACCAGAATAAATTATATACATGATAATATTATATATTACCTAATGATTTTAGATTCTGAACGAAGTGATGAATGTATTGCATTTACTATGATGTGTGTTTTTTTTTTTTTTTTTGTGTCTGACTCCAACATTTGGAGCAGTAATAATGCTCCGATTTTTGACTTCAGCCCCTCTTTGAATAGGGAATTGAATCTAGTTGGTACTTTAGGGGGGTCAAAATTAAAATTTTCTAATAGTTTTTAAAAAAATCGAGAAAAACAAAAAAAAAATGACAGAAAAATGGAAATTTTACGGAAAAACCACTTTTCGACAAAATCGATTTTTTGATTTTGCTGTAACTCAAAAACGAATTATTGTAAATACTTGAAATTTTCACTAAATGTTTATATTATGGTTATCTCTTTACAGTTAAATTTTCAAAATATTTTGACCATTTTTAAGCTACTAATAGACAATTGAAATTTTCGACTTTTCTAAGTTTTTTTTTCTTCAAATGCCGATAAAAATTTTTTGGGTGGCCAGAAAATCTTGAAAATTTAATACAAGGTTTCTTATAAGTTTTTCTTAAAGTGATAAAAAAAAATCCGAAATCGTTAGTCACAATTTTTTTTTATAAGTGTTTAAAGTTCGAATTTATACGAAATATGTCAAAATTTAAATTAAATTTCATACGCTCATAATGCGAATGTTGGCCATAGTAACCATAGTAACATATAAAAACTATACTATTTGTTTCAAAATAGAATATTTGACAATATTTAAATATAATATATCCTAAACTGACAAATCATCTTCGTTCAGAATCGTTTTTCGTATACAATGATACCTATCATTGCATTCAAATTTAACCTACCCTAGTCCGAGGTCCACCCCATCCCCTAATGTACAGCAGAGCGATACTCACTTACCAACTTTTTTTTTTTATAAATAATAGTATTAAGACTTACCAATATGAAACTATAAGTTTCACTGTAATGACAACATATTTATTTGGAGTACCTACCATTATTATGGCTATTCATATTGTTTTAATAATTATTAAAATTTATACCTGTTCTAAAATATTTAATGGCTTGTATTATGTAGGATTATATTATAGGTATATCGGTAAGTACTTAATAAAATTGTTATTGTTATTTTAAACAATGATAGTGCTTTATGTTCTAAAAGTGTTTAAGATATGTATAACTAATTAGAATTAATTAATTGTATATTTCAAATATTTGTTTCAAAGGGCAATTAAGTAGGTATACATCGTCAATTTTGCATAAATGTGATATTTAGTTTGTAAATGTTTAGTTGGAAGAGAAACTAAACAAACATTCGATGTGACAAACATTAAATTTATGATAAAAGTTTCCTCATTGACTTAAGTAAATAAACTTCATTAAATAAAAAACGAAATTTTAACTATATGTATATACAATATTTGAGCAATCTAGTTTTTTAAACTATAAACATGATAGCCTATACAATAGCCTATACCTATACAAATATAATTTTTAAAATATTATTAAAACTGTTTTACCTACTTGTAACTGGCGATTTTTATCCCCGGATATATTTACCCCCAATAAAATTATTCTCTAGGGGGTAAAATTATTCACAAGAAGGGTAAAAATAAAATAGGATATAATAATAATTACCAATCAGTTTAAACTATATTAGGATATATTTATCTCCCAAGTAAATATATAGTAGGATATTTTTACCTCTTTAACGAATAACTTTATATGGGGGGGAGTATAAATTACCTAGAATATTTTTACCGAGGAGTAAAAATATACTAAGTTAATTTTACCCTCGCGGGAGGTAAAAACATTTGAGGGTATTAAAAACTTGTGGGTTGTGACATTTGATCTAAGTTTCAGAAGACCGGAATGCAACTACTGCTAATATTGGAGACTTTTTATAAACAAAATGTCTATGTATTAATATAAATATTATGATGCATTAATCATATTATATATTTTAGTGTCTATCAATATATAATATAAATTAAAAATAATTGTAAAAAGCATTTATTTATTGTAAAATGTCCTCAGATATGCAGACAGTATCAGCTCCACTCATCGTTTTTCGTATGCAATGATTTATCATATAACTAAAAATGAAACACTTATAATATTAGCAATATATTCAACAACGGTATCTACTATTTAGCAGAACGTCTTAACCGGGTTTTCGCATTGGAAATTAAATATCATCAAAAATATTGAATAATAATTTTTTTAATATAAATTTATCTGTTTTTCATGCTGAGTATGATTAAACAAATTATGACCGTAATAAATTCATGATAACTAATTAAACTTTAAGTTTTACTTATACCTTATAACGCAATTTTGTTATTCGTGCCATCAGAAGATTTTTTTAAACTGTATTAAATTGTCAAGCTATTTTACTTACAGCTAGGCAAATATTTTATCACATAGTAATCGATAAAAAACTATAAGACTCGAAAATATTACTAACACAAATCACACAAAAAAGTTACGCTTTTTTTTAAATTATCTTAGTTATAAATTAAAAAATGCTAATATAAAAAATTAATGAAAAAATCTATATCTACTAAAAAACCACCATCAAAGGTGATGAATATTAAAAAATATAAATTGATCTTTTTAATTAACCTAACGAAAAAAGGTGGGTATCGCTCGGCTGACCTGCTGTATACTATAGACACTGAGAGGTCACTATAATGGATGTGTTAAATTTGAATGCAATAACAACCAACAGGTATCATTGTATATGAAAAACGATTCTGAACAGAGATGATTTATCAGCCTAGACTCTAGGATAATTAGTAGGACATATTATATTATTAGGGACGTACGCAGAAAAAAATTTTGGGGTGTGTTTTTGAAAATTGCAGTTATAGAAAAGTAGAACTTTATTTATGAAAACTAACTATACCTACTTAAGTACAATACCTACTTTTTTAAGTATAAATATTGATATGAAAAAAAAGTTACAATACTAAATCTAATTTTCGCGAAGTTATAGCCATTACATGTTAAGAATATCTTCCACTAAGAATTTTAAGTCTTTTGAAGATTACAATCGTTTAAAAGTTTTATTATATATATATTGAAAAAATAAATGATATATACATATAATAAAAAATGAATTAGAGTAGATCGAGTGACGAGTGTCTGTTACACTCAAACCGTATATTGTTTTGGTGCGTAAAATGTACGACCGTCCGACGATTCACCATTCGTCTAACGTCTTGGTATATGTGATTTGCATTGCCATCATATAATATTATATATATATATATATATGAGTCAACCTGTGTTATAGGTGGCGCATCAGTTTCGTTATGAATATCTACGGCCCGTCAAATTCACTATTACTGGACGACGCATCACATCGAAATCGCGCGTCATCTTCGCCGGTAATGCAAACGCCGGCCGTCACCTTGTAATATTGTTCCGTTGTGCTTATATTATTATTAATAACTATGTATTGACGTTAATATCACATATAGTCCGTGACCCGATGTCAGTGATGTCACCACAGTATTTTGATACATAATAAATATATATACATATATATATATATCGTCACCATCACGGCTACGGTCAGGATATATTATATATGTATATTGTACATACGGCGTGCGGTAAAAAAACCAAATGAAAAAAAGACCACGGAAAAAAAACCAAAAGAAAAAAAAACACGAAAATAAAAATCAAATTTTATATTTTGCTATCATATTTTAGGTATTCTGTCTGTTGTATGATAAAGAACAAAAATTAATGAGTTAGTTAATAAATCAGAAAACTACAAATAAATATTTTGTCAGTAGAATAGAATATAAGTATAAACACTATAAACTGTAAATAACTAACCTAGAACAGTTGTTCTCTATTACACAATAAGGTATCCATAACTTTTATATTATATTTTATTCTACTGACAAGATATTTATTTGTAATTTTCTATAATAATAGGTACCTAAAATATGATAACAAAATATAAAAATTTGGTTTTTAATTTAATGGTTTTTTCTGTTTTTGTTTTTATTTTTTGGTTTTTTTTTCCTACAACCGTATATACATGGATCTCGTTCAGACACTACAATTAGACATTGTATTTGCAATCCATGACATACGAGATTTGTTTTTGTTTTTTACTTGTACAATATGTTGTTGAGACGTCTCCGACACCGACATCGTATTTTTGTACGGTCGCAAAATACCGTTTGCGATTTTGATAGGCCACCGTATTGTTTTTATGCGTCTTCGATTGCGTTCAGCAGTTCGTCAGCCTCCGCGCGCCGGCCGTGTCGCGACAGGTAAACGTCGTGTCGTCGTACACCGGAGCGTTTTTATTTTGACATGCGTCCTAGTGTGCCACCGCTTCGTGGCAACTTACTTGACCTTAAACGCATTAGTACGTTTTTAATGTTTTTATCGTTATTGTCCGGCTCCTTCGCCGGTTGTTCCGTCGCCGCGCGCCAACTTTTATACCGTTTGTCGTTATACCTTTGTAAGCGCGATGCAGTACATTCTCGCTCTAACTATACCGTTATCTATGACGTTTCGTGTCCGTCAAGCAGTCGATCGCATTGTTACGTAACAATTAATTGTCGATCTCTCGTAAATTAGTAACGATTGCTATAACTGCTATTGGTGCAATGGTGCCGTTAATAATTTTAAGATAGCACCGATGTCCACTCTGGTACCGCTTATAATATAGCCACCGTGTCGATGTTGGGCCGCACGATTGTAAAAGGTGGGCGCCGTTCGGCTAGCCGCTGCACAGGGGTCTAACGTAGGGGGGTGTTGACCAGTTGCCCCCCACGACTGTTATCAGGATTTTAAAAATATACCAGTTGCCCTCAACCAAATATACCAGTTGCCCCCAACCGAATGTACCAGTTGCCCTCACATGTTAATATATACACGATTACAATATATAGCCCGTAAAATAGGGGAGGTAAATATACAAATGTCAATAATACAATAATAATAAATAATAATACATAAACAAATTCATATGATTACAAATTATCACATTGAATATGCCACTATTAGTATTATAATTAAATTATTTATCATGAATTTTTGTCTATCATTTTATACTATTTTTTTTTGACAAATGATCACATTGAATATGCCACTATTGGTATATTATAATTAAATTATTTATTATGAACTTTTGTCATAATTTATTTATTATTTGTATATTTACCTCCCCTATTTTATGGGTTATATATTTTAATCATGTATATATTAACATGTGAGGGCAACTGGTACATTTAGTTGAGGGCAACTGGTATATTTTTCTCTAGGTAGTTCGGGGGGAATTGGTATAAAAAAAGGTACTTTTGAGGGCAACTGGTACATGCCCACTATAAACAAAAATTGTGAATAACGATTTTTGTTTTTTTTTGTTACTACAATAAGAGCAACTTATAATAAACCTTGTGTTAAATTTTAAAATTTTTTTGGAAAGCCGCATTTTTTTGTCGGCATTTCAAGAAAAAAAAGCGGGTAAGTGAGTATCACTCTAGCTGCTGTACATTAGGAGGTTGGGTGAACCTCGGACTAGGGCAGGTTAAATTTAAATGCAATGATAAGTATCATTGTATACGAAAAACGATTCTGAACGGAGATGATTTGTCGGTCTGGGATATATTATATTTAAATATTGTCATGTATTCTATTTTGAAACTAATTCAAACATTTAAGTAAAAGTTTCAAGATCTTACGTTTAGTAATTTTTTAAAAATACCTAACAAAAATCGAAAATTATTTATTAGTAAAACGTTATTTTACACGTGTATTTTTGATTTCAAACTAAAATTAAAACTTTAAACACTCGTAAAATTTTTTTAATTGAATAATCCTCAAACTTTTCTATAATTATTCCATGCTTAACTTATGGACAGCATAGTAATACATTTTCAATTCTTAGCTTTTGATAGTAAAATATTTATAAATTTTTAATTACCAAATAGTGAAAAATATTAATGATTTTGACGAATTTTTGTCAATATTTGAACTTCAAATGCTAATAAAAAAAAATTGTGCCTATGTATTTTTATAATTTTCGAATGAGAGTTAGAACAAGTTAAAAAAAATAAAAAAATTTGATTATTTCAAATGCCTATAAATAGCTCAAAAAAAGTCAAAATATTTTGAAAAACAAATCACGTAAAGAAAATGGCAATCTAAATAACTGGTGAAATTTTCAAGTATTTATGACTTATACTATTTGAATAACAACAAATATCAAAAATCGTTTGAGGCTAAACCGTTATTTAACGCGGTTTTGTAAAAATTTAAATTTCAAACACTCATAAAAATTTTTTGTCTAAATCCGGTAGAGTTTTTTTTTACAGATATTTGAAGAACAATTTATGGAGAACCTTGTATCAAATTTTCAAAACTTAGTTATAAAAGAAAAAAATTTTACGATTTTTCAACCACAAAATTACTTGCCAATTTTCGCAATTTTGACATATTTCGTATAAATTCGAACTTTAAGCACTTATAAAAAAAGAATTGTGATTAACGATTTCGGATTTTTTTTTTATCACTTTAAAAACAACTTATAAGAAACCTTGTATTAAATTTTCAAGATTTTCAGGCCGACCAAACAAATTTTATCGTTATTTTAAAAAAAATACTAAAAAAAAATTAAAAATTTCAATTGTCTATAAATAGCTCAAAAAAGGTCAAAATTCTTTGAAAATTGAACTGTGTGTGGAGAACGCTAATATAAACATTTTGTCAAAATTTCAAGTGTTTACGTCGATTAGTTTTTGAGTTATAGCAAAATAAAAAATTCGATTTTGTCGAAAACTGGTTTTGCGTAAAAATTCACGTTTTTCTGTCATTTTTTTTTTGTTTTTCTCGATTTTTTTGAAAACTGTTGGATAATGTTTACTTTTCACCTCTATAATGCACCAAGGATATCCACTTTGCCATCGGAAACCACCCCCAAAGTTTGAAATTAAAGCATTATTTCATCACTCCGTTCAGAATCTAAAATTTAGAAAAATAAAAAATTTCAATGGTTTATAAATAGTTTTAAAAATTCTAAATATTTTGAAAATTTAATCGTAAATAGATAACACTAATATGAAAATTTTGTGAAAATTTTAAGTATTTATAATGATTTGTTTTTGAGTTACAGCAAAATCAAAAAATCAATTTTGTCGAAAAGTGATTATGCGTAAAAATGCCCGTTTTTTCCTGAGGCAACATACATGCATATTATTCATATTTCATTATTATTTTTTAGTAATTATTATAGGTATACTTAAAATATTTGCACACAAAGACACTAAAAACGTGAACGGTCAAGCGAACGAACACACGTGTAAAATAAAACTAACTGACTTTTCAAAAACAAAATGCGATCACTATCGCAATTAACTGTTTTTATCTCACCCATAAAATATATATATAGGTACCTACTTATCACGTTATAGTAGATATTGCCGGAAAGTTTCGGATTATATAATTATTATTTACTGCAACGTAGGTAGTCCGTGCAAGTGTGAACTGACGGTTAACCGAGAAAGATGGTTAATCGGGGGACGGATAATCGAGGTTGTACTGTAATATAAAATAATATGTTTATAATGCGGATATTGGGTTTACTGCGAGTATACGTCATAATAATATATTTAATTTTAATTCTTCACAATTCAGTTTTCAATAGTTTTGACATTTTAAGTTGTACTGTAAATAATGATGAAAGTTAATCACATCTATTATTTAATTAGCTTATCTTTAAATACACAGAATGTTTTCAAATAGCTCACGTAGAAATGTAGAATGGTATTATTAATTTTTTATGTGTAACTATAAACTATTAAGTATAATTATTAATTATATAAGCATTAGCACTATAAACTGAAGTCAAAACATAAATTTAATATAATATTATGCAATTTGTTTTTCAATTTAAAAATAAATATAACTTTTAAAACCCTCTGTATAGCCATCAGTAGTGTTTATAAAAATTAATTTCAGGGGGGGGAGGGTTAAAAAAATGTCTATTCTTAAATTCAAATTACTTATACAATCAAAATCATTGCTCGTACCAATCATACATTTCAGAGAGGGTTTGAACCCCTAAAGCCCCCCGTATATACGCCACTGGGCACTGACAGTCATTCAGACTTGACGACGAAAGTTAAAAATAAAAAATATTTTATTAAACAGTATAGGACAAACCCAAAATAATACTAGATTCTTAATTACAATGAAATAGATACCTAACACATATAATAGTTACCTACTCATTTAATTAATATTGTTATGCGTCTATTAATAGATTTTTTTTTTTTAATGAAAAGTAAACAAATCACTTTTTAGATTGAAAAGTAAAGTAATTTAAAATTTCAATACTTTCTAAAAGTAACTTACCCAACTGATTATTTTACAGCATTTTTTATTTGTAAATTAATTTTTTTGATGATTTAACTGTTAAAATATTGTTTTTGATGTGCATTATTTCACTGTTTTATGTTCCACTGAAAAAGCAGAATTTTATAATTTTTTTTTTTTTTTATTTGCTACATTTTATCTTAAAAGGCAATATTATAATCCTTAATATAAAAGCTTTCAGCTATATTTTAAATAATCATTACCTTCAAAAAAATGTTAATATTTTTCTCATTCATCTCAATAATTATGGTAACAAATCATTTCATATTTCATTTCACAAATACATCTTTATTATATTTAAAAAATATATTGTATAATCACAATATTAATAATATGTCAAAATATTTATTTTACTTCAATACTTTGACAATTAATTAAAAACATAAGTTAACAGTTTTATGATGAAAAAAATGTTGGCTAGCATACAAAAATGTATAAGTACTGCCTCAGTTATCATTATAGTTAAAATAATGAATGATTTCCAATATTTACAAATTTGCAGTACAAGTTGTTATTAAATTTTTAATATTTTTAAATATAAAATAATGCTAGACAAGATATGATAAATAAAAAAAGTAGACTTAATAATAAAAAATTACAATAAGACCTATTGATGGTTTATGTTGATAATATTACTTTTTTTTTAAATCAACTATAAAAAAAAACAATTTCGATATACATTAAGACAAAGTATAAATTAAGATAAAACAATATTTCAATTGAACTAATTACTGTATTACTACAATAATGAGCAACACTGTAATTATTGAAAAAACATTATACAAGCTCAAGGATTAATCAATTGTCATTATATCTATTATTATCTAAAATCTTAAGCTTGGTTTACACTTCAATATATGTCTGAAAAAAAAACAAAAACAATTATACATATACTTTGATCTAAAAATAATGAAAAAATACTAAAAATTTAAAATCCTATTTTTTTAATAGTTTTAAATTAATATTACTAGAGTAGGGGACAAACGTATGTGCTGTTGGTGACTACCTACCTCTAGGCCAGTGGTGGGCAAACTTTTTTAATAGGGGGCCACAAAGTTTAAGAAATTCTAGAGGAGGGCCATAATTATAGAAAAAATGCATTTTGGGTTAAAGCTTTGAATCATATTATATTATAAAAACATGACACTTTTATACTATACAGGCCATATACTATCCATGTCGATGGATCCTCGGCGGGCCGGATTAAATACTTTCGCGGGCCGGAGTTGGCCCGCGGGCCGTACTTTGCCCATCACTGCTCTAGGCGATATTACATATAATAATCTTCAAACATAAACAGTTGTTGGCAGAATATTTGAAAATAAATATCTTTATTTATAGTTTTACCATGTTTTTTATAATACAAGGTAGTACTCATTCACATGAAGTCAGAAAAAAATGAATTAATTTAATTATATACATTTGAAATGTGTAGCATTTTGGTAAGTTAATGTTACCTAAAATATCAGGTTTTAATTTTTCGGCTGCGATAAGAGACAGAGTAAAAAGTAAGAGAAACACACAGCACATAAGTTTGGCCCCTACTATAGACATTATACTAAATGGCATTTAATTATTTTAATACATTTTACAAGATAACTAAACCAACATTTAATTGTTGTATTTTTTTATAATGTAACTTGATTTTATAAGATTAATGTATAATTTGTCTTATCTCAATAAATTATAGAAAATTAGATGTAATACACTAATACTGTATTTGTGTATTACATCTAATTTTCTTCTATAACTTGAATAATCTGAAATACTCTTACATTTATATAAAACATTTAGCTAAACAAATCTAGATGTATAATAATATATCTATATATATGAGTATAAGAAAAGGTAATAATCACATAACTATTAATTAATAATGTTTAACAAGATTTTTACTATTTTAAAATTTAAAAATTTAAAAAGATAAATTTAATTAATAATTATTGTTTTTAATGACTTTTCATTATTTTAGTAAATTAAATCAATCAAGTAACCGTAATGTACAGATACAATTAACAAACTTATAAAACAAAATAAACTGAATTTAAAAATAAAGTATCCTCTAGTATTTATAAGTTTATATAAAAAAGGTAAATTTTGGTTTTGATTTTATAAAAAGATTAAGAGGCCATAGTTTTTTTTCAATGTAAGTTAGTATGCCCTTTAGACTCTAAGCCCTAAGGGATGTGATTGGATAATGAGTACAGTGACGACTGTAACTCAAGTGTATCAGGCAATACAAATTATTTATAAGTAGGTAGATTTATTTTATACACAATTTTATAAAAATGTTCTTATATACTAAAAAAAAAATATTTTGTTGGTGAGTGAGTGTCCACAGATTTGAGAAATTTGGATAACATGGTAAATTTACTATAGCCACCACTGCTAATACAAATGATATTTTTATAATAATGTGCAATAATAAAAACTTGGTTTTTAAAAAAATATCACTTAATATTTTATAAATGATTGATCTACATTTAATTGATTAAAACATATTTTAAATCTATTGCGTTATAATGATTTAGTTTGAGTAACTGCAAAATTGGAAAAGAAAAATAATAACTATTATTTTATTTAATTTAAGTAAAACTGAAAATCAGGTTTTCACACTACAATATATCTATTATATAATTTATTATTATTATTTGTTAAGATAATATTATGTAACATGGAAATTATTTAAGGCATTAATCATGTGGATTAGCAGTTGATTAAATTATTTGCTTTAATTTACAATTATCTATAAATAATTCAATTTTTTATATTTTTATGCCAGTCAGTTTATATGTTAAATTATATTCATATAACATACTTGTCTAATTTTTCCCAGAATACCATAAGGGTTGCTCTGTCCAAATGACGTCTGGTCCTTGATATTTGCAAAACATTAACAGCCCATTTGGCCACATTTGTATCCAACTTCATTTCATCAAATTTTAAATGAAATGCACATACTGAAAAATTATACAACAATTTTGATTAGTAAATTATTATTATTATTTATTTATTTTTTTTTTTTATATAATATATTAAATTAAATTATATTATATTATGAATAAATATATTTTTTTCTAAACTCAAGATAAAAGTAAAATATAGCAATGGCACAAAAAAATAAATTAAATATTCAAATAATATTTACTTTTAGAAAATATTTCTACAGGATTGCCATCCCATGGCCATCCTTTAAACTGCCATGCAGGTCCCATAACAAACACAGCAACCACTCTATCCCATTCCCCTTGTGTCAGTCTTTGAGGATTATCAACTACACGGTAAGGCACTGTAATGCCTCCATCTTTACGACGTTGCAAAAGTAATTCATTATCACGTTTTGATCCACTTTGTTTTTTTTCTTCAGTCGAAACAAATCTTTAAAAAATTAATTAATTGTTTAATTTAAATTTTCTACTAAATACATTTTAGAATATATTTTTAATATAATAGATTAATCTAGAATAATTAGTTAGATAATACTACGGACAATTTGTATGTACAAATAAAAACAAATAATAACAATTACCTTTATATAATATTATAAATTAAAAAAAAATTGTAAGTGTTAAAAAAAAATTAATATTTACTTCAGATCTTGTAAAATGTCTCGAGCATTATGCATGGATATCAATGAAGACTGTCCAGCAGGGATGATAATAATTGGAGTCCTTGATATTCTTTGTTTAGCTTGTTGAGAAGCAGTCAATTTGGCCTGTATATTATCACAATAAAATTATTACATTGAATAATACAGACAAATTGTCCATCAATAATCTCCCCTCCTCCCTCTATAAAAAAAATATACCTATTAAACTATGCATCAATGCTATTATTATTATTATTTTTTTTTTAATTAACAAACATTATACATAGTTGCATAGTTGTTTGGCATATGTATAAGTATAATCATAACATCAACCTAATAGTAAAATATAAGAAAATATAAGAAAAATTGAAAAAAAGTTAACAATTTTTATTTTCATTATTCAATGAAACCTTCAGTACAAGCAGAGTATACCCTGTGTGCCAAGAGAGCTCAAGTCGTCGTGACTCATGTAAATAGTAGCCACTGCCTTGCGATAGCACTTGGTGGTTTCAGAGCGACTTCATTTGGATGTACAGCTGACTTACACCCTCTCGGCGCACTCAGTATAGAGAGGCATGAAATAACAATATTATAAGCAATGAATTGAAAAAACGTTTTCAACTGTAGATAATTACATGCTACAAAAAACACAATTAATTTTAGATAACTAATTATTATAAAGCTTTTATTTTTTTATAAACAATATTTTGGTAAGTATAAATACTTAAAAGTTTCGTCATCATAATTATCAATTTAAAATTGAATCTAATTGATATTTTGAAGAATTTTTAACTTTTTTAATAGTTTCTAGTGTTTCTACTTTAACTAGCAAATCAAGCACCTTTCAGAATCATTTTTTGATTACAATGATTACCCCACTTTGCATTTAGCACTACTATTTTTACCTTAAGTATTTATTTTAAACATTTCAATTCTATTTTGTTTTACATGCTATACAAAAAATAGAAATTTTATATTTTTTATATAATAATAAACACAATAAATACGGGGTGATTGATTAAGTGTAAAACACTCATTATTTCAAAAAGTATTCATGTTTTTGAAAACATTTTTTTACATAGTTTTAATTCGTTGAAAATACTACGTTTTTATTAAAAAATTATATTTTTAAATATTTTTTATCCCTATATTTTTTTAAGTTTTTTACTTTTTTGAATGACAACATAGAGTTTTAATTTCATATTCCTAAGCAGAATAATTTTCTGAGTATTTTGATACATAAAAATCAAATTTAGGACGAGTAGTTCATGAGTTATACGTATTTAAAGTTTAGATAAGCGGAGTAGTGGACAAACATTTTGCGGGGTAACCCCGTACCACTCCACTCCGCTTGTCTAAACTTTAAATAAGTATAACTCATGAACTACTCGTCCTAAATTCGATTTTTATGTATCAAAATACTCAGAAAATTATTCTGCTTAGGAATATGAAATTAAAACTCTATGTTGTCATTCAAAAAAGTAAAAAACTTAAAAAAATATAGGGATAAAAAATATTTAAAAATATAATTTTTTAATA
Source organism: Schizaphis graminum (assembly GCA_020882235.1). NCBI lineage: Eukaryota > Metazoa > Arthropoda > Insecta > Hemiptera > Aphididae > Schizaphis > Schizaphis graminum. The sequence goes on from CM037032.1 coordinate 67,746,042, forward strand.
AAAACGTAGTATTTTTAACGACTTAAAACTATGTAAAAAAATAATTTCAAAAACATGAATACTTTTTGAAATAATGAGTGTTTTACGCTTAATCAATCACCCTGTATAATATGTCAGTATAAAAAACAAATTAATTATACCAAATTTTAATAGTTATTATATTAATTGAATTTTTTTTTTAACTCACCAAAATTTCGTTTTCCGTAAACTTTTAAAAACAATTAAAAATTTAATATTATTTAAAATAAATAAATTTAATTAAAGTTCAACTCCCATTGGTACCCAATTTATTATCATTATTACAAGTAGTTGACTTACATGTGGCCCAGGCCGAGAAGATTGTTGTACGGGAGTAACAGTAGCTACTGGTTTTTTTGGAACTGTTCCTTCAGTCACAGATTTTAATGTCATACCATGATATGTACCCATAGTATCAATTTTAAAGCCTTCCGTATCTAAACATAAAAATGTTTAAGTTAAATACAATTTAAAATAAGTATCAAAATTAATAAAATGAATATTTAAGGAATTGACTAACCTTCTCTTGATTTAATAAATCTTTCTTGATCATAACGATTATAAACAGTTGGCTGTGGTATAGTTGGTTTAGGAGGAGCTACACGTGGTGTGGTTGACATACCATGTGATGGACGTGACCTCCCATCTTCGCGGTTTTTTATTGACTGAAGTATTGCAAAAATATTTTTTCCAAAAACCTTGTACACAAATTAATACATAAATGTATATATAATTTCTTTTAAAATAATTTTCAAATTAATTATGTTTGTTATTTACTTTTCCATTGCTTTGTAAAATAGTAGTACGAGTTCTCCATTGTCTTTCTCGCTTAATGATATCTTTTGTTATATCTACATCAAAATCCAACATAACTCTAAGATCTGGACCAAGACCAATATCATCATGTCCTTTAATGGTGGTACGTTTTTTTGCCAAACGTTTGGCTTTAATTGCAGCAATTTTTTCAACAGACATAGCTTCTGAAAGTGATCTATTAAAAATAATTAAAATCTGTATTATAAGCATATACATTTTTTTTCAGTTTATTCAAGACTCGGGATTAAAAGTCTAAATAATTGCACTATGACACGAATGTAAACATATATTGACCAATATTATTTAATTTAATAAATTCAACTTAAATAAGGACTTTTAAAAATAATTATACAAAATCAATTTTATTTTTCCAAGCCTAAAATATTGTATTAATTTTATAAAATGTGAATAAATTTAGACTAGTAGATTATACTTGACAACTTTTTTTTAATTATTGCATTTATTCAGTATTTACTTGATATTATCAACATTAACAGCAGACTCTTTAGGAGCATCCAAACGTGCAGCCAACTGCTGTTTAACCCTTTGAACTTGTAAAGTATCTTCCATACGAGGTTTTTTTGCAACTGATTCTTGTACATCTTCGACAGCACTTCGTTTAACCTATTCAAAATATTAAACATACAAATCTAATTGTAAAAAAAAAAATTATAAATTTAAATTTAACCTGAGTTGGAATTTCAAGAGGTGCACTGCGATCAATACTGGCAGATGTGGATAATTCTCCATTTAAATAAGCAAGAAGTTCCCTTCGATCAGGTCTTCTTACAACTGGTATATTTTCAGCCTAATAATCCAAAACAATGTTATAAAATCAAATCAAATCAAATAGTTGGTACTCAAACAATGTTAAATTACTTACAGCTGCTTGTCGCACATATACTGGATGCGTGAGAGTAACATTCTTTAATAGAAATAATAGACATTCTAATGTGTAATACTCTTTTGGTGCGCCATCTTTACCAGACCTATAACACCATACATAAAATAGGTAAGTATATTCATAAGATAAATATATTAATGTTAGGTGATCTTATATTGGTGCTAATGATCAAACTAAATACTAACTAATACTTGCATTTAGTCATAAACTGTGTTTTATGTATACAATAGCATATAAATTGTATTCTTGTTTACTTACCCATACATCAAGAAGTTTGTATTAACAGTTTTTGACCAAGATAAATCGCCAAATAATATGTGATTGTCCTTAATTATGATTTCTTTTTTGTTAATATTGTATGTTCTTAAGAAAGTTAGCGGGTCTGCCATTTTGGTATAAATTTACAAAAAAATAGAAACAATGTTTAAAATATTAAATAATAAAAACTTCACAAAAATATTTTTAATTTTGTGTACGTACTACAGTGTACTGCACGACAGACTGTACTACGTACATTGATTTGATTTAACTAAGTCTAAAGTGACTGATCTTGTCTTTTTATCAAAATGATTATCAAATATCAAAACCTAAACAAAAAATACTAATGCGTTATCATTAATTCACTTATCACTATAGACATACAGTGTAGCACATAGAGTAGTACTACTCTATAGTGTAGCATCAAGCATTAATATTTTTATCCAAATGAGTACTAACTATAAAAAAAAAATACTAAGTATGATGTAAAAACTAACAGAAAAATCCACAACAAAAAATTCACCCCAAGAAAAAAAAAACGTACAATTATTGATTTAATGATTTACCTTAATTGACATTTCATATTTTACAAATTTCTAAAGAAGTTACGGTAATAGAAAGTAAAAAACTCTCGTTACTATCCTTGAACTCGATATGTATTGTTACTTTTAAATATATAATAATTATGTATCCTCCATACACACATAGTGTTGGAGTCGAATCATAACAATATACCTATTTATACTTCACAGTTCACATAGTATAATAAAATTATTAATAATTATTATAAATGTATTATATTATTTAATTTTTGTATAATTTTTAGTACAATAGGCAATAGCTAGTAGGTTATAGATAGGTACAGGTACCTAGCTGTTATTAAGCTATTTTTAACTTATTGCTTAAGACGTATCGCAGATCGATGTGAATAGGTTTTTCGGTTAGTGGTACCTATAACGTATAAATAGCTTAAAATTAATTTGCAGTTTTTAAAAATGGCATTATATTTATATCTAACTTTTTTTTTTTTTTTTTTATTAAGAACCATCAGCAAATACTATTATAGTTCGACAATTAAATCAATATCTAACTTTATCACTATAAATATGAAATTATGAAGAGTTTCAAGTAGGTACCTACGAGTTTGGAAAAACCATTTTCATACATTTAAAGGTAGTAGGTACATAAATTTTAATATACCCATGTATAATGTATGGTATTTAGGGTTGCTATAATTTCATCGAGCAAATCCGGGACGAACAGAAAAAATAGCATACCATTGGTATTAGAAAATATCACGAATCAAGATATTATATACTTAAAAGTTGAAATTTATATCTTAAATCATGCCAATCATGGAGATCTTTTTAACAGACAGTGCGAGTGCCCATGATTATCGTGTACCTATTAGCATTATAGTAACGTGCTGCAGCATTGTTTACAACACGATGTATAGAAAATAATAAATATATTATTATATTGTATTCTCTACATCGCGGTTTACGCCTTACTCATAGACACGGCTTAAGATAGAATCTACATATATCATACAGTGATATACCGTAAAATGGGGTGAATTGCAACGATTTTTGAGTTTTACCAAACTTTGATCTTTATTTAAAAATCATACATTTATAATACCGTTAAGGAAAACACTTTTTTAGAATTGTTGTTACCTTGCTTATCATTATAAGTATAATTCAGAAATATAACTTATTAACTTTATTTATTACATTTTTTTATATAACTTTGTTGCAATTAACCTTTGATTGGGGTGAATTGAAACATCATATTAAAAATCATGTTTTATTCATTTAAAACAATTCATGGGTGAATTGAAACACTAAATAAATTTGTTTAGAAAAACAACAACAATTTTTCGAATTTATTCGTATAATTTTCAATTATTTCTGATTATTATTGTAAACATAATCAGTATCTCAAGTATTAGCTTTAGTGTTGAGTAATGAACATTATGGTTTTCAGCAGCTTTCCTTAGTGATAATTCACTTTTTACTTCTGCAGCAGCAGCATTCAAATCGTTATAATTTATTTTCCGGTATTGTTTCCCTATGGGATCAGAAATATATATTCTAGGCATCTAAAAATAAAATTTATTATAAAATGATGTTCATAAAAATGTAAAACAACACATTTTTGGTTCTGTTGTAAATCACCCCGTATTTGGCTGAATAATAGAAATCGATGATTTCAAAATTTATATTAAATTTAAAAATGTACTAACGCTACTGTTCAATAAATGTCAGCAAAATTGACAATATTTTCTATACAAAAAAAAAAAATTATCGTGATAGTGACATTTTAATATTATCAACGAAACTAGGATTTTGGAGGTAATGAAATTGGTAAATTGATAAGCGTGGATGAAATATTTTTCTGTGGAGATAGAAATAGGTAATCCGATTTTAAAGATTTTTTTTTCAATAGATAACATTTATCACTATGAATTTAATTCTTATTATATTAAGGCAATAACACTAAAATTGAATATTTGTCGATAATAATAAACAAATTACTGAATACTTGTTTCAATTCACCTTGCAGTTGCAATTCACCCCATTTTACGGTATTACTCTATAGTCTATGGCCTTACTATAACGTATTAATGTATAAATGTATTGTGTAGTTGTATTGTATACCGTGATAACTGATAACCTTACTTCCTTACTTCCTTACTTATCAATTATTATCAGTAACCACAGGTCGGTTATTATCATAAAATATCGTAGAACATCGCCGGCGACCGGACAATTTTTGAATTTCTCCACTATACAGTATAATGTATATACATATTACATACCTATTATTATTATACTACTTAGGTGTGTACTGTGTAGTAACTTCTGATCGTGACTTAATTGTGTATTATGAAATAACACGAACATATTTTATTAATAGTTAATATAGTCAATTATTAAATACAATAGTCTATAAGCGATATTATTGGACATTCAGACATTCAGTATAGGTAGTATAGATTAATAAAAAGATTTAAAAAAAAGGTGACTTACGATTTGTCATGATTTCTTTACAAGATCTCCAAGACTAATTTACTATATATTTTGGTCGTTGGTTAAAAGTATTTCATATTATTTCAATTACCAATCTCTTCTGACTACTGTTAGTTTATGCTGAAGTTGTAAATTGTTTATATTTTAGATGTCTGGTCAAATCAAGCCAATAAATAAATTGGACGTTCATAAAATATGCTCTGGTCAGGTAAATTATACACAAAGAATATTGTGTATTTATATATTTTGTTATTTTTATGATGAACCTATTATAATATAAAATGTCTATTCATTTTTTAAAGGTGGTATTGAACTTGGCTACCGCAGTAAAGGAGTTAATAGAAAACAGTTTAGATGCTGGAGCCACTTCAGTTGGAATAAAACTAAAAGAATTTGGTAAAGATTTGGTAGAAGTAACAGATAATGGAGCTGGAGTTCATCCAGATAATTTTGAAGGACTTGGTATGATGATAATGATATTTAATGATACTGATGTTTAAACTAAGTATAATTTTTTTACGTGTAAAGCTTTAAAACACCATACATCCAAAATTCAAGAATTTGCTGACTTGACTTCAGTAGAAACATTTGGTTTTCGGGGAGAAGCATTGAGCTCATTATGTGCTTTAAGTGATGTAACAGTGACCACTAGACATTCGTCACAAGAGTGTGGAATTAAGTTAGTGTTTGATCATTCAGGAAACATTAAACTGAAAGTCCCTATTGCTAAACAAGTATGTTTTATGTAAATATAATAGTGATTTCAAAAATTTAGTTTATTGGATATCCGAGTCTAAAATTTAAAACCTGAATTATCTGAATAATTAGAATAATTCAAATTTTCACATATAAATAAGATTAAACAAATTGCAAAAACGTATTAAAGTCAAGTGTTTTGAGATAATAAAATTATTATCGATAAATAATTGCATATTATGATATAATGGTATAATTTTAGTATCATTTTTGAGTTAAACAATTATTTTTAAATCTTAAGTCTTACCGTCTTAAATAAAAGAGCCTAAAATCTATAAATTACATAATAAGTAATAAGTTTAAAACATCTGAATTATTTGGATTTTATCCATCATATGATTTGAATTTGGATAACCAGTTTTATCTGAATAGTATTGGATTCCAGATATTTTAATGACTCCACATATAAATATATATATAATGATGTATAAGACAATAAATTAAATTCTTCTTTATACGTTTAATGAAATTATATGTTAATTAGATTGGAACAACTGTTACTTTATTGAATTTATTTTCTTCATTACCTGTAAGACATAAAGAATTTCATCGAAATTTAAAAAAAGAATTTGGAAAAATGATCCAAGTTGTGACTGGTTACTGTTTAGTTGCTACTCAAGTGAAGTAAAATAATTTTTTAATACATTTAGTTAGATCTATATGAATAATCTTTCTTTTTTTTTCATAGATTATCATGTGTTAATCAAACCAAATCTTCAAACAATGTTCTTCTATCAACACATGGTAGCAACACAGTATTAGAAAACATATCATGCATTTATGGTTCTAAACAAGTAAATTACTTACGATCTGTTGTGTATGATTTTGTTTTTAATCGTTTTAAATATTTCAGGCCAATAGCTTATTAGTTTTAAAAAAAGTCATTCCTGCAGATGAAGTAGATGATATATCAAATATTTTTGAACTAGATGGTTATATATCTAGTTGTGACCATAGTGGAGGCAGAAGTTCTAAAGATAGACAATTTTATTTCATCAATTCGAGACCATGTGAACCTTTAAAAGTACTTACATATTTTATTTGTTAAATATTTTTAGAATATTTTCATATGGAATTTGGATATTATTTTTCATATTGGCGATTAATTTGAATCAAAAATCAACATCAACAAGTTGACTGATATTAATTACAATTTTATAATTTTAATAAAAATAAACAACACTAAATATAGAACAGTTTAAAATTAAAATAATACATAATGTGATATTTTTTATTAGGTTATAAAAACTGTTAATGAAGTTTACCATCAATACAATCAAAATCAATATCCATTTGTCTACTTAAATATAACAATTGCAAGAACTGAAGTAGACATTAATGTGACACCTGATAAAAGACAAATATTTTTGTCAAATGAAAATTGCTTAGTCTCAATAATTAAAGTGAGTATTCATATTTATTATTCAGCCATTATAATTTATAATATCTTACTTTAAAATTTTAATACATAACTGTCATTATAATCTGTATTTAAATATTAATTTTATTAAAGGCCAGTTTAAATAGATTGTTTGAAAATATTCCATCTACTTACAAGGTTAATACATTGTTGTATGAATCAATCTCAACTAAAAGACCATATGAATCAATTACGGAAAGTAAAAATTGTAAATGTAAGAAAAAAACCATTAATATTTAATAGATGAATCATATTTTATTTATTTGATAGCATACTTAAAATAAATAAAAGAACAATATAAATAGATTATTATCAAATTTTGGAAAAACAACCGAATTTTATATTATATTTTAATTTTAAATATATTTAAACATATATCCATATTTTATATTTTTTTTATTTAACTAGTTTTATTATTTATTACAGAATTGTTTAATGTAAAAACTGTATTGTGTATAATAATGGAATTTAATAAATATTTACATTAGAAAAAACATAAAATCTCCAAATGCTTACAAATTAATTTTATTATATTTTAAAATAAATAAATTCTATAGAACATTAAATAGTTCACATATATTAATGTTATAACTTTGATAATCGATTGCTTATACTACATTGTCTTAATTATTGAAAAATTATTTCAGTATTGAAATTGGATGCAAGTAATGATTATGAAAGTAAAGAAGCACCTAGTCATTCTGAACAAATTAAAGCTAAACTTAATAGATGGAAATCTGATAAATCTAAAATAGCAACATTTCCTGAAACTATAGATAAATTTTTTAAATCAAAAGTTGAGCATATTGATGATGTTCAAAAAAATAATATTGAGGAACTAATAGAAAACAATGTATCCAATAGTCCATTAAAGTGTACTGACACTATTAAAATCAATGACAAAGATGAAAATACTGATAAACAGAAACAAGAAAATATTAAAAATGATGAAAAAAATTTCACGTATATAAATAATTCAGAAAATAAAAATGTTGAATTAATTGAATATTCTATTCATAATTCAATTAGTGAAAATATAAATGATAATAAATTTTGTTTAAATAATGTTGCTGAAAAATCAAATACTGAAGTAGACATTAAATATGATTCAATAAATATGAGTGAAGTTAAAAATGTATCTGTTGAAGATATTAATAGTTATTGTGAATTGTCAAAAATAAAAACTAATTCTAGCATAGAAATAGATACTTCTATAGCACCCAAGAAAAGAAAATTTGCAGTAGTTGAAACTAACCTTGAACAAATTAAACAAAGGCTAAGAAATTTAAGATTTCAAACATCTGAAAAACAGAAAACAAAAACAAGATTTTATGCAACTATTGATCCAAGTAAAAATCAACAAGCTGAGGGTGAATTAAGTAGAGAAATTTCTAAAGATATGTTTTCAAAAGTAAGTAGTTGTATTATCTGTGGCGTAGCCAGGGGGGGGGGGGGTTTGGGGGTTGAACCCCCCCCCCCCCCCTTCGGCCGTATTTTTATCAAAAATATAATTTTTATAATATAAAAATACAATCATTTATTCGTGGTGAAATATATTCTGTTATGCTATATTCACGTTATCGACTGCACTGGTGATAATAATCATTATCATTCAATTATTTTATTATTTCAATACGGTTGTAGATTTATTTTATTTTATTACTAAAAAAAACCCCCCCTAAAAAAAATCCTGGCTACGCCACTGTGTATTATTATTATTTTTTATTAAATGCAGTACATTCATTATTTCTTTACAGATGAATATAATTGGCCAATTTAATTTGGGTTTCATCATTACTAAACTTGATGCTGATTTATTTATAGTTGATCAACATGCCACTGATGAAAAATATAACTTTGAAACATTACAAAATAAAACTAAAATCACAAGCCAAAAATTAGTGGTGTTAGTAATTATTTTAAGTAAAAACTAACACTTACCAAATCAGAATTTTTTTAAATTGTACTTAAAATACTCTTTATGAAAAATTAAAATACATTTAAATCAGTGGTTCTTAATCTTTTTCGGTTCAGCACCCCTTTACTAATATAACTGACAACTTATGTCCCCCTCCTTTCAACCAATCAAAAAATTTGCATAAGATGGACTAATATTCTAAATTACAATAAAAACTATTAATTTAATGTTTAGTAAATAAATGTTTTATTTAACTCTAATTTAAACTTTTCTATAACTATTCTGATTTTTCGTGTGATAATATGTGACACTGGTGTTTTTTTTTTTGCATTATTCCACATTTGAGAGCTTACCGTCCCCTGAAAGACCAAAAGGCCCCCTAGGTTAAGAACTTCTAATTTAGATATTTAAATAACAATAATTTTTTTTTTTATAAAACTAAGTGTATTAGGTAATTGTGTTTTTTTTTTAGACCTCAGCAATTAGAATTAACTGCTGTTAATGAAATGATATTAATGGAAAATATACATATTTTTCAAATTAATGGATTTGAATTTCAGTTTCAGCATGATGGTAAGTTTTATTTATTTTTTATTTTGAATCATGTTCAGTTATAAAATTTGTTATTTATTATGTTTAAGCTGAATCAACAAAAAAAGTTAAGTTAACTAAGATCCCAATGAGTAATAATTGGAGTTTTGGTAAAGAGGATGTTGATGAACTTTTGTTCATGTTACAAGTAAGTAATAATTTTAATATGTCATCACGGAAAATTTGTATAAAATAATTTTTTTCTTTTTTTAATAACTAATAACACATTATTTAGGATGCACCAAATACACTCTGTAGACCTTCAAGAGTTCGTTCAATGTTTGCTTCTCGTGCTTGTCGTAAGTCAGTTATGATTGGTACAGTATTAAACTCTAGTGATATGAGAAAACTTATTGACCACATGGGAGATATTGAACAACCTTGGGTAAGAAAAACACAAATAAAAAACAAACTATTGAATTTTTGTTCTAGCATTTAATTATAATATAATTTGAATTTATTTGTGACTTAATTGTTTTTGTTTTAGAATTGCCCTCATGGAAGACCAACAATGAGACACTTAGTAAACCTTTCATTACTAAATGTTAATAGAAAATGAATACATACTTTGAGAATATTATTTATTTACCAGTACATAAAAAATATGATAACACAATAAATCATAAAGATTTATAAAATCAAATTGACAATAATATATTTTTATTCAAATGTTTTAAAATAAAATGGTAATTAAACTAATTTTATTAAAAAAAAAATGAATAAAAAAATATAAACGCCATACAAAAATTAAAAATTATACACCAATAAATGATAATTAATTAATTTAAACACAATTTGTAGTTTATGATTTTACTTTAATCTTATACTGGCTTAAACCATTTAGGTGTCTTCCCACTATTTGCTGTGGTTTTATTTGGTTTAGTAAAAACAGCGGTTTTAGTATTTTGATTTTCCGATTGTTTACTTGTTTCCGGCTCTTCATTATATAAAATATCATTATTTGAAGTATTTGGAATTCTTTCTTTTCTGTAATTATTTATTTATTTTTAATTAGTTTATTAATGCAAACATATTCGATTCCATAAAGGAAATATAAAATATTTGATATTTCAAACAATTTAATATTTTTTATAAAATGTAACAATACCATTTTTGAGTTTTAATCACTATGGTTTCTTATTTCTTATAACAAATGATTTCAATGGTCTTTGAAAAAAAAATTACAATACACAGGGAGTGAAGATACTAATGAATATTTTAAATTAAGAACTATTTTTTGGTATTTAATTAAAATATTTATTTCCTAAAAGTTGATGTAAAGTTAGAATATAAATTTTTTTAAAAATTTTAACATAATTATCTTAAAATTTCATGAACACATGTAACTGATGAATTGTGTAATAGTTTTTAATTTTGGAACCTGTTTTATATTATATGTAACACCATGCGTACAATGTTATGATGATTTTCAAGTGTACAAACTACAAGTTAGTTAGTATGACATTAATTTATATAAATTATAATAATATTGTATGTTGAGGTATGTATACAATGTTAAATTATTAAGTTATAAATGCTAATATATTAATAACTTATATCAGGGTATTATTTTAATACCTTTCTCTGAAATATTTAATTTTTTTTTATTTACCTCATATACACACAAAATACAATTAATATAAACTACTAACCTCACAAGATAAGCAGCTATTGAAGCTTGACACCCAGACACAATTTTCTGTTTGAGCTCTGGTTTTAACTGATCAGTTTCCATATTACAAGAAAAATGAATCATTGCTGATGGTACACATCCGCATTCCAATAAAGTTTCTTCAGGTTTCAAAATAGTCTTAGGAGGTGTTGTAACTGAAATTATTGGTACATAAATTATTTTTAAATTAAATATTGTATAATAATGGTAAATTAATAAATGTTAAAATTAAATTGGCTCTTACATAAACAAAATTCTAAAGACTCATCAATGAGATATTTTCGAATAAAATTTATTATATCTAACACAGTTTCAGTTGATTTGAATATGGTTTGCAACACTAATCTGTTAGGAAAATGTATTCTAATAATGCACTTTTTGTATTTATGCAATAAATTTAATTGAATTTGAGTTTTTTCTAATTCCCGCATTGCACTTGTACACAGTTGACCATCTTCTAATTGAGCCCTAAAATAAAAATAAATACAGTTATAGATTCCTAAGTACAACTTGTCTATCTTTAAATTGTGATATGTAGTTTTTAAAACTTATTTTTCATTAATTTGGTAATTTCAATTGATTTTAATCGGGAAATTTGATGATACACACTATTAATATTATTTAATTATTGAATAGTTATAATAAATATAATGAACTATCAAATATTTGTATACAAACTAAATAGTATAAACATTTTTTAATTAACAGAATAGTTTTATATTATTTTTACTATCTATTAAACAGTTAAGTGTAACTATTGAATAAACCAGGGACGCCCGGAAGGGGGGCCATTGCCCCCCCCCCCTGAGATTTTTCGTGTCATTTACAAAATTGGAAGTTTTTTACATAAAGCTGATCTATAATAGTCAGCAACTATTCGACAATCCTTGTATCTAAGTATCTAACAAGTCATATAGGAGGTATTTATTATTTAATCGTGAAAAAGACATTACGATTATTTTCAATCGCTAAGTCACTTTTTAACTTTTGGCTGGTTCCTACAGATTGTCTGTTAACGCGGACGAGTCAAAGTAATTAATTAAATTAATTTATTTACTTCAAACAAAAGGAGATTGCCATTACTTTTTGAATAAAATAATAAAATATGAAATAAATTTTATCAAATAAAGTTGTTTAAACTTAAGTTTTTGTTTACACTTTGTTATGTTTTTTTTTACAAATATTAGAACTAATAGTGTAAATATGTAATTTTATATTAACTTAAATTAGTTTTGATTTTTAAAAAATAAATTATTGATAGAATTGCAAAATATTAGTAGATGAAAGATGTAGCGTTAAATTTACCTATAAGTATTTAAGTACTTGCAATTTTTTTTGCCCCACCCCCCTGAACTACATTTCTGCGGGCGTCCCTGAAATAAACTAAATACTAAATGTATTCAAACAGTTAATTATTTTAATATTAAATACTATAAACTATAGATTAATTTGTCTATAGATAGTATATCAACAATCGAATAGTTCAAATGACAAAACTATCAAATTATTTGAATGATAATTAAAAAAAGGACTTAACTGTATTTAAAAGTTAAGTATAATAAATAGTAAACATAAAATATTGAAATAACAGATTAAAATCTATAATATTCTGAACAACATTTAAGAATAAGTTTATAATATAGTTCTATTATTTATATATTTATGTGTATCATAAGTGATATAAATTTCACATTCTTCTTGATACAAAACATAATATTAAAAAGAAAAAATAATGTATTTTATTCAAATATAAAATTTAAAAATGTGAATTAAATGTCTCCCACATATAATATTCTATTATGTGAAAAATGCCTTAAAGTCTGATCGAATACCTAATTTAAAAATAAATATTTAATTAGGATTAGAGATTCTAAAATAAATATCTTTTAATATTTAGTCTTATTAAGAGGACAAGAGGACATTATACCACCATGAGTTATCTCTATCTTATTAATCCATAACATGGAAACTTTAACGTTTACAAAAATTTATTTTACTTGTTAAGCATAATAAGATTGAAAAAACACATGGTGGTATAATTGCCTTTTAATATTATTAGTAAAAAATTTACCGTGAATTTTTCAAATCTCTTAGTACAAGAGTAACATCTTTTATAGTTGGTTGAAAGAAATCATCACCTTCATCTTGATATAACACTGAAGTACCATCCATAATATCAAATAACAATGTGTCGCGTTCATCTAACTAAAATACATTTTAAATATTATTAACTTTTTTTTATATAATTTATAACTATTACATGAAATTGTATTGTATTTTACTATAAAAATGCAAATTTATTTTTGTATTTTGTTACTCTTGTAATACAGTTAATGACTCAAGTACTAAGAGATGGCAAAAAGAAATGGATAATGTTTGTTTTAAGCAGTGTAACTTGGATATAACTTATAAACTTTAAAGGACAAGAAAAAATTTAAGTTATTGAAACTTGACTGTGATATAAAAATAATATTGAATACACTTAATGTTACACTAATAAAACTTTTATAGTATATACAAATAAATATTTGTTGAAATAGGTATTTAGATGGTTTAGAATAATAATAGTAAAAATACAAAAGAATGTAAATAAAAGAGAGAAAAATGAATGGGATCTTACTAACATAAGATATAGACTTCTTGAAATTATTGAGATCTTCATTACTTAGAGTAGACTTTTTATTGCTATCTTTTGCTTTAGGGTCATTATCGAGGTTTTTTTGATATGAAATATTTATAGGCTCAGATTTTTCAACTGTTTCATCAGTAGTTGGTTCAATATCCATGGTCTCTTGCAGACTTGTGGTTGTAATATTTACAGATTCGGCACTTGGTGATACATTTGTTTTTGTTTCCTTATGACCTAAAACTCTGGGAGCTTCTTCAAGTTTTGGTTTTCTTGCTGCAGGCACGTATACATGAGCTTGGTCTTCAGATTCTTTTTTGTTAAGTAATCTATTTAATTAAAAATTGACATTAAAAAAAATATACATAGTCATATTTATTTTTATAATTTAAATAATCAATGAATAATGTAGGTCAATATAAATAAATTTAAAAAATACAGTTGCAATAATCACCTAAGAGTTGATATTATGTAATTAACTATGGAAATAATTATTACTTAACATATTCACTGTATTTTAATATTTCTAGTAATTAACAAATAATAAATGGTCAGCTAGCAACTGACAAATATTTAAATAATATAAGGGCCAGTTGTACCGTCTCCGATTAGGCTTAATCACTGATAACAGATATTTTAACCGTGCTAATTCGGCCGATTAAACTGTGATTAACTTTAACCGGAGATGGTACAACTGGCCCTAAGACAATTAATATAAAAATTAGAATACAATGAACATATAAAATAATTGATTCTTAACTAACCTTAACAAGGCTTTGCCACTAACAAGACCAATGTCTTTTAATGTTTTTTGCTGCAATTGTTCTTTACCAATTATTTCCATTCTTGTATAAATTATAGCTGGACTTTCATAATTAGAAAATTTGTCCTTCAATAATGTCTGTATGATTTCCCATAGATTTTCTAATCAAATATAATATAATTATTGAGCACATATTTAAATTGTAATAAATAAGATACAATTTTGAATATAACTTACGGCTAGATGGAAATTCACCAGACAATCTAGATCCATCTTCTATTTGTAACCATACACCGACTGAGCTATTTTCTCTAGATCTTTTAGCAGGTACTAATTCTAATAAGGCATTATTGGCAATATTTGTAAACCTGATTAGACTTGTTGTATCTAATATTTTGTTATGATATCTATTGAATTAAGAGACAATGAAACGTTTTACAATGAGTTATGATTTATTAAAAACGAAGAAGATTGCTTACTTTAAATCAAAATCATTGCTGTTTGCTTTCATTTTTGTGCAGGCTAATTCTATTACCTAAAACAATAAAATGTATTTATAAAGAGGAGTGCTTAAAACTCGTGTAATGTGAGATACTTGCTTTAAGTACAGTCATATTTGGATTGACTTTCACGTTAATTCTAGCAGCATTTTCACCTAATACAACTAAATTTGTGGCCATATTTATATTAGGAGTTGTAATGTAGGTAGTTAAATTTTACTGAGAGCTATCGAATGAAAAAAAAATAGTTTATAATATGTAGAAAATGTATATATTAATATTTCTGATTTTAGAACAGTAGATTATTGATTATTATAATGAATTATTAAATAGTAATTTCATTTTTTTTTACCGTTCAAAAATAATCTATATTTACTAGGTAGTAGGTATTAGGTCGAAGATACTAGAGTCTACGTCTAGTAGTTGGCTTTTAATAGTTCTAAACGTCGTGTATCTTGCAACCTAAAAGTACGCGTAGACATTTAGGAATAATAATAATAAATTTTTTAATTTTGTTCTAGGATTTTATTTAACTACAGAGTACAGAGTACAGACCACTTAACGATTCGACCATTGACTATGATAACTGATAAGATAATATCCTTCGTCATTCAAATTTCAAAGCATGATGAAGAGAAAACAAAAATGATAACTGTTATCACTTATAAGTTATAAATTCAAGGTGGATATCACAGAATAAAACAATATAATATATGGATATGGTGGATATATATATATATAATTTTAAAATTATGTATAAATTATGTATAAATTATTCGCATCAAGTCATCAATGTATAGTTGTCCGAGCGCATTATAATTTATTATTTTGGATTTTGGTAGTGGTGCTTTGGGACCATAGACATAATTCTACTATTATGTCTATGTTTGGGACGGTGTGGACATCCGTCGGGCAAACATCATAGATAATATTATTATATGCATTAATGCATTGGTCATAATTCTAGTCATAGACCTATTAACAAATAATAATAGGTCCATAATCCTATTATGATTAAAACAAAAAAAAATATATATCTATAACAAATTCGGAATTTCAAAAAAAAAAATAAAGAATAAAATATGATAATCAAACTATTCAAACTATCAAACGACGCGTTGAGTGTGGACCACGCATAGAGTAATAATACTAAATGGACCACGATTATAGAATTTTAAGTTTATCTTTAATCGTGGTATGGAGTATAGACTCTTGGATAACTCATGACTCGAGTTAACTTCAGGCGATGATAAAAATCATGAATTAAAATTAATCTAGCGATATTAGGTAGCGTTCGTGCGAAGTTTAAAGCACAACTTTTTAAAATTATTTTTTATTCATTTATCGACACACGTACCTAATTATTTCTATTTAACTTTGCGCTCGTGGGCCATGGCAGACTTGGATTATTTACACTGACACCCTCCGGCCACCACAGTCCACTAATTCGTTACAACGAGACAAGACCATACTCCTTTCAAACCGTGGTCGTATCTACGTATATATTATACAATATACTTATCTATGGTATCTACAGACTACCTTGTGTGTCGTGTCATTATTAATAGTCCATTCTACTGATAATAATGTTATATTAGTCCCGTGATATCACAGAACAATATTAATGTTAATCACAATATCATAATATATTGTAATGTTTCATACTAAAACATATAAATATCAATTATAAATACTAAATAGGTAGTAATAGAAAAGTTCAACTACCTATGATTGTGTATTAGTAAAAGTGAATTTCGTTTTATAATTTTAATGTTTGTGAGCTAATAAAAAAATGTCTAGCATTTACGCCGAAAAGAAACCAAGTGACCGTTCCAGGTAAATTTGTCTATCGATTCGACCTGTTTCTTGTAGATATGTTACAGTATTAACACTATTAACCAATGTTGTTTTCATAATTATGCAGGTGGATATGCATATACCCAGCGTATTTGAATAATAAAAAAACGTTGGCCGAAGGACGTATCGTACCGAAAAAATTTGCAGTGGAAAACCCTACTTACCAAGAGATTCTCGAAGTGGTCAAGGCATCTGGTTTCAATGCCGAAGTTGAAAACAAGCAGTATTCCCGTGAATGTAGCAAGGAATGGCACTTTCGTGGTCGGATACGGGTGCAACTTAAGAATGACGACGGAACACCTTTCAACCAAATGTTTCCTTCGAGTGAGTTTGAAAAAATGTATAAAAATGTAAATACTAATTTTAAAAACAATACCAGAATTTCAAGTAATCTCTTTTAAATCCATAATTTTATTAAAATATACAATCATTCACAATGTAAGTATTAAAGTATATCTTTATATGTAGGATATACAATAATAATAAAACATAATAAAATTAACTATATAGTGCGACCGAGTTAAGACGATGACCTGATCTTAATTTGGTTGTGCTGTAATCACAATATCACATTATTGATATTTTTAATCATTTCAATAATATGGTTCTGTTTTTGTTTAAAACCATTCAATGATTTCATTGTTGTTCATAGTCTTTGTTAGTTGACTCTCAGTATTTAATAAGAAGAGTATGTTAAATTGTTAATACTGAAGTATTAAAGTTCTTAACCAATTACGACGCACCTAAAGACTGATAAGCTCCATTTACATGTAGCAGAGATTAAAGGAAGAGTTAAGGTCACTTGTATTCATTTATATTAATTCGAAAAGACAGTTTTTTAAATGTAAAATTTCAAATCTTATTGTGCAGTTTTAGTTTTACTTCTAATACCAGCTAATTGTATACCTATAGTTCTTTTCAATAGACAGTGCTGATACCAAAAACATATTAGTAATAACCCATCCAAAATAATTTTTAATGAAAATATAAAACATTGATGATAATAATACCTAATGTATTTGGGGCTAAACTCCCACAATCACCCACTGATTTACCCATGTACAATTAGTTTTATTTATAAAATTTAATTATGATATTAGATAAGTATATACAGTAGAATCCGCTTATTTGGGACACCACATAAAGGGGACAACCGCTTAGTGGGGACAGATTGCAAGTCCCAAACGAATGTATCGGTTTATTAGTTATTTGGATAATGGGGACAAATAGGTCAACGCCCAATGTGTCCCAATAAAGCAGATTCTATTGTATTATTAAAAAATATAGGTTTATTTCTTATTTTTATAATAAATTATTTATGAAGTAATAAAAACACTTTTCATATCAATTATAGAGATTCAATTTCAATATGCATTTCTGTATAATAACTTTAAACTAAAATCAATATGATGATATTTATAATCTTTTAATTTACCTTTCTCCTCAAAGTTTAGAGATATTTTGTAGTTTGTCATAGGACTCTCCCAATGGCAATAATATACATGATACTTTTCATTATTGATATCACATTTATTATTTAGTTTATCCATATTATACTACATAGTTGAATTAATAATTCACCTTGTGATTTACCATAAGACAATAATGTATGTATACTTTTAGGAGAGAGTTTGATGAAACATTGTGGTGTACAAATACCAAAACTAAAAAGTCGTGTTATGAAAGTAGCTGGCCCTGAACAACATCAAAACAAAAATGAACCAAGTGGAAACAAAAAGAAAAAAGGTCGTAAATAAAATGTTGCTGAGAAAATGGTTTTATTTAAGCTCTTTTATATTATTTTTTTTTGTCTTTTTGTTATGAATCAAGTTGTGAAAATTGATTA
Organism: Schizaphis graminum; assembly: GCA_020882235.1. Lineage (NCBI taxonomy): Eukaryota > Metazoa > Arthropoda > Insecta > Hemiptera > Aphididae > Schizaphis > Schizaphis graminum. The sequence goes on from CM037032.1 coordinate 67,765,019, forward strand.
TAATAAATACAATATTAAAATTGATGTTTTATTTTTATTTATTTTTTATAAACTATAAATGTATTTAATTATAACATAGACATTTAGGTAAATGTAAAAAAAAAATTTCATTTAAACAATAAAAACTAATTTACAAATTATCCAAGTAAGGTGTAGTTGCTATATTACCATAACCAGCCAATGATAACTTGCTACCTGCTACTTTGCCGGCTGCTTTCTTCACATCCTCAATGGTAACTGCTTCAACGGCAGCAATTAACTTTTCAAATGGTATTACTTGTCCAGTGGTAACAGCTTGTTGAGTAATATTTTCTAGAACTCCAACACTAGACTCTGATGCTGATACAAGAGAGTGAATCAATTGTTTCTTGGTTCTGTTTACTTCGGTTTCAGTAACTGTGGGACTCCTTAAACTATTTACCGCAGCCTTTAACACACTGCTGACATCTTTACCATTGTATGCTAACAGGAAACCAAAGAGACCAGAATCTGAATAATTATAGTTTATGGCTGATACAGCAAAATTATGCTTTTAGGATATTTTGTTCCAAGACTCCTTGTCCGACTTCCCATTTCATCGATGATCCTTTGCCGAGTAAATATTGAAGTACAGCATACGAAGCACTCTGAGAATCTTTATAGCTTACCCCTTCACCGACGACGGCCAAGTATGTAGAATCTAATGCCTTAGACTTTCTCACATCACCGCCAAAATATTTGGATTTTGGCCCACGGTTTGCATCTCCATTGGGTAAATTCAAGTCTTTAATAAATCTAGATAGACCTATTAACAGTATTAACTAACTAGTTAATAGGTCTATGATATGAAGGAGACCAAACTCCGCTTCTGATAACGTCCCGAAATGAGTTGTACGATTAAACGGCCACAGGTGGCGCTGCGTACGCTGAGGTTGCTACTTTAACCCGCGTAGTATAGAGATTATTCATGTTTTTTGTAAAATATATGCATTATTTCGAATCAGGACCTATTATAAATTTTATAGTTCGTAAAATTACGCATTCATACATGTGCATATGTGCATATTATGTGTAACTGTGTAAGAGACTAGACTACAACTGTCTACTAGTAAAAAATAGTAAATAGTCACTAAATACTGTAAATAATATTAAGCATTTGAGTAATGAACCACATTGCATATGGTATAAAGTAGTAAAGTACAACTACATTATGTTAATCTATTAACAATTTTTGATATTTGATAGTGATAGAGAATTGACTATAATATAATAATAGGATTATTTATAAAATAATAAAAATTTTAATGAAATATACACATATGCATATGTAAGAATGCGTAATTTTACGAACTATAAAATTTATAATGGGTCATGATTCGAAATAATGTATGTATTTTACAAAAAAACGCAAAAAACATGAATAATCCCTATACTACGCGGGTTAAAATAGCAACCTCAGCGTACGCAGCGCCGCCTGTGGCCGTTTAATCGTGCGACTCGTTTCGGTACGTTTTTTTTTTGCGGGCGGCCGTACTAGTTTGGTCTCCTTATTTTAATCTTCATGATTCTAGTGCTTTGGTGCTTATCAAATCAGTTATACAACTGATATGAGTATTTTACCATAATACCCTATCCCAAAACATTGAATAATGAGTAATATTTTTAGTCAACACCAAATTAGTAAAACACATTATTGCTAATTTACTATTACAGAATAAAAATGTGAACATGAGTACCAGTCTTAAAAAGTTAATGTAGCCTTAAAACGATTTATTGTTATATTATTGTTTATTGTTAAGTTAACTGTTATTAATTGATATTTTTATTAAATTAATCATTTAAAGACATATTTATTCATACTTTAAAAACTAGTATATTATTGTATCTACCTACATTTAAGTTTAATTTGTCAAAAGTTTATTTTTATTGCTAATTTTTTCTTGTTCCCGCCTTTAAGATTATATTAACATTGGAATTTGCTGCATACTGGGTAATATATTATTTGAACACAATTTATTATTAATTATTGAAAAATTAATACTTAAATAATATTTAGACTAAAATTTAATGTTATTTTAATATGTTGATCATCCCGTCGTTAATAATATATAATACAATTATTGATCATGTTATTCATTTGAGCATTCGGATCAACATATTTTTACAATAGTTTTAACTTTAGAATCATTGATTATGTTCTGAATGCATTATGTTGCAATCAGTTTTGTACAACCACATAATTTAAATGTAAATCATGGTATTTCAACAGAAAATTTTAAACAATACCTAACTTAGATAAATCAATTAATATCTTTGTGAATTAAATTTTACACAGCTGTTTTGTACCAAGATTTTAAAACTACCTTATGTACCAATAAATTTATAAGATTTACATTGAAACAATTGAAATCTAAATAGCATAAAATAACAAATAATTTTATTTTCTAAAAGTTAAGATTATGTAAATGTTAAATCAGTGACATATTTTTTAATTTTTTTTTTCTTTTGGAAAGGATCAGTGAACCACAGTAGTATTTAATTTAAAAAAATTGAATAAGAAAATCATTTATTTTGAAAAATATATAATTCTTAAGTACTAATATGCAATTTGCATAGGAAATATGCAATTTTATATTTGAACTAAAAATGTTTGAAAATAACTCTTAATTATTAATTATTGCTGCATTAAATCGTGGATCTATATGTTTTCTTGATATATACCCAATCAAATTAGTTTTGAAATATTTATTACCTAAATAATCTTGTAAATAAATTAATATAAATATAATAATTACCTATTATCATTTACCATTAAATTTGAGTAAAAATTGATAAATGTTCCAATGACTTTCCAAAGCCGATTTTAGGCTTATTAGATACAAGCTTATTTTATAATTAAACACTTTATTAGATATTGGGTTATATTATACAATATTTTTACATATAATAAATGAGGTTAAAAGTTAAGTTGGGTTGTCAATGTATCATTCAGTGAAGTAGTTGATTGTTTCAATAAGAAATGAATAATTAAGAATTGTTTATCTTGGAGTTAGAGGAATACGAAAAAGTATTAATAAATCTTTGGGTTCAAGGGTGCCATCAATTATAGAGGAGATGAATGCCTTATTCGCAGCATCATGACAGAAAGTTAGTTTGGAAATATCAATATTGAGCAGATGTGGGTATAGTCATGTGGTGAATGTCTGATTTTAAATTTAAAAGCAGGAAAGGAGTTTTGAACTAAATTGATACACTGTTGATTGTCGTACCAAACAGAAGTAGATAAAGTAGTGACAGTTGTAAATATTTTATCACATATATAAACAAAGCATATACATGGATGAAAATAGTTTTGATTTAGCAGTAAAATTATAATTCGTATTGAATAAAATAAAAAATATATACAAATTTAGTATTTATAACAATAAAATATAATTTTTATTTATATAAAACAAAATAATAAACTTGAATCAATTAAAAATTTCTTATATTTTTGATTAAAGTATTTGTTTTTCCTTACTATTTTCGATGCTTTTCAGAGCTATTTCAAGTTCAAATAAATGTTTATCATCTTCCTCAGGAGCTATCCGTCTCATTTCTGCTGCTAATTTATGTACATATTCCGGATTTGATCCACTGGTTCCACTACATATTGCTATTCTGGAAGCTATTTGTTGAATAGATGCTTCACCAGCAAACCACTCATTGTTTTCATCTGCTATATACACTGTAACTTCAGATGGTATTTGATTTTCATTTGTTCTTGTATGAAATTGGACAACCTTCTTAGTATAACCAGCACGTTCACGTAGATCCAACCCCGCACATACATTATCTATATCTCTATTTTCAATTGCATACGCTATACCCCATACTTTACTCTAAAATCATATTAAGTCACAAAAATTAGATTTTCTATGAAGTATCTCTTAGTGGGATACCATTTTTTTAATCAATTATATTATAAGATTATTATACTTAGGTATACAATATATATGTAGTATTTGTTTGTTATGCAACCTAGTTATATAAAATATATAACCTTGCTACTAAGTGACCTTACGTCAGTAGTCATTAAGAGGACATTACACCCCTATGTATTGTTTTCGTCTTACAAATGCACATAACTCAAATTATTTTAAATGTTAGAGCAAATTGATCTATTATAAAATTTAAAATTTAGAATATTATTTAACAAATCTCTAAGGTTTTATTCTATATTTTAATTTTAAAACAAATTATAAGTTTATTTAGGAGTATAATCCTCTTAATCTAAAAATGTAATATTATTATATTATATTAATCTGTATCTTGATATTATATTATATAGTAGCAATAACATATTACTAACAAATACCATATTATATTGAAATATATATATATAATATTAAATATACTATATATATTATACATACATAAATTAATTAGTAAAATAATCCAAAAGCATTATTCAACTTACTTCATTAGTTGATGGTAAAAGAGTCACTACTCGTCCAGGCTAAAATTTATCAAAATAATTTTAGAAGTGTTGGTATAAAATACAGTGTTATAAAGTGATGATACAAACTGATTGATTTTCTATTGAATCAGTGAAATAAAAATTTTAATTCAGTTTGTTGAAGAACTATAAAAACTATTTTTAATAGATATCAATAATAATATCATATTATTATTTTATAGAGAACTGAATTCATTAATTTATTTTAAATAATGAAAAAATATTCTTAAAAAAAAGTGAGTTTGATTGGATTTAATAAAAGTTAATACTGTAATTTGGATTTGGATCGATCCCAAAAATTATGGTTTGTAACATCACCAGGTTAACATAGTGCAAGTGCATATTGTAAAATCAAGACATATTATTTTGATCTTACTAAGTCATTGGTTCCTCTATGGTCTGGGCTAAACTGATAAAATCGCCTGGTGTATCCTTTTATGTATCCAGGGTATTTTTTTATGAATGGAAAATTAGTTTTCCATATCAATGAGCCGTAGCCAAATATCCAAAACATATGGTTTTTTAATTCATTGCTCAGTTCATTTTCGTTAATGTGGTTGTTTTCAGATTTATCAGGTTTCATTATTAAAATACTATAACTTTTTTTTAAGAATAAAATTTACTATGTCTACATCTATTGTTTATAAATGAATAATTTAATATGATAACATTTTGATAGGGTTTCTAAGGATTGGTTGGAAAATAGAATGAAAATAATCAATACCTATTATTTTGCCATTACACTTTTCGACAAATAGATGGCGTTGTTGAACTTTAAGTAACAACTTAGGTACTAGACATTTTATTTAAAAAGCTCCAACATTTAAACCATTTTGAAATAAATTTGAGTAATATGTGTAATCTTAAAATATAATTGATTACTATATTATGCTAAACTAAAGTATTTTTTTTACATAATATATATATATATATTATGCAATTTAGAATAAATAAAATTCATAATTACATAGTTAATAATTTTTCATTAAAAGTTAATTATGATTAAGATATAAAATAAAAAATCAGAAAATTATTGATATAGCTATTATTTTTATAATTCAATAATTAAAATGTATAATTATTTAATAACTCATTGAAAAACAATGTTATAATAATATAATCCTTAAAATTTTTTAATTTTTTTGAAAAAATTATAATACCTACCTATTACCTTGTTAATTTTTTTCGATTGTCAACATTAAAATTGTTCATGTTGAGTACTTTTTGTAAGAAATAGTGAACAAGTGATTGTTTAGAGTAAAATTTAATAATTTTTTCCTATGCATTCTATTTTTTTGTATTAATTTTTATTAGCAATTACTTTACACAATTTTAAAAATGATAATGTTCTTAAAATATTATTTTTTATCAAATAAATAAACTAATATTTTTCAATTTAAATATTATTATTTTATTTTCATTTTTGTTACCTATGTGATTATATTATAGTAAAGACTGTACAATTATGAATTAAGTCAATATGACTATATAAGTTTAAAGTACTTTCATATTTATTTGATTTTCAGAAATATTTATTGTATAATATTGAGATTTCTGATATTAAAACATAATATAGTATCAACTTAAAGAATGTTCAGAATGTAGAATATTTTTTTTCAACAAACCTATAGTTCTGTCTTCTGTGTGGAGTATTTTTTTTTTCAATCAAATTGGTAATAACTACTGATTTTGCGTTTTAACTAAGTATATTATAGTATATTTAATTAATGGAATTTGCGTATGAACCTTGTCATCGTTAAATGATAACTAAATAAAAGTTCTAATATTACTCTACAATCTACATAAATAACATAATACAGATTAGTTAATACTACCTATAATATTACATTTAGGGCACAATGTTTTAATTTTGACTTATTTTCTATAAAGAAATTAAAATTATTTAAGTTGTTATAGTTTAAGAGGGTGCCACACCCGCATGTGTTGTCTCTGTCTTAAAAGTGCGTAACATAGCAAATTTATACTCAGCAGATCATGTTTAGCTCCATTAGTTTAAAAATTAGAGTGAATCGACCTATTATGAAACTTGATGGTAAGAAAATTGTCTGTGTTTGTATGTTGGTTTTTTTTACGACAGTTCAATTTTAAAAATTGTAATTATATGGTGATTATATGGTAACACTTTTACAGGTACAGTTATTTTTACATTTATATTAGAATGGTAACATGGAACGATTTGAAGTATTTCCATTACATCGATATAAACATCTCACTAAACAATGTTGTGCTGTAATTAATTCTGAATGGCCACGCAGTGAAATGGCTAGGTATTTATTGAATTCACTAATAACTAACTAAGTTTCTCATACATCTTTGTTTTGAAATTAGAGCATAGTGATATTTTATATTTATTGCAATTTCAAGTTGGTATAACACTTGAAAAAATTGAAAATAAAAATAAGTTATTAGCAATTTCACAAAATGTATTAGGTTTGTCTATCAATAAATATTATTTAATAATAATAATTAATAGTTCTTAAAAATCTTTATGTCATAAAATAATTTGATTAGGAGTTACTAATAAAAAATGTCAAATTGATCATAAATTTATGAAAAGAAGATAAATTTAATGTAGTGAATATTATTAATGCTTAAATTATCGATTACTGTTTGTCTGTTAAATTAAATCATAATAATATTCAAAGTCTCAACTACTGTAAAATTTATTACTTTACATTTAACTCATTAAACTAGGTACAATTTTTTTTTTTATTATTATATTTGAAAATAATTTGTTAATCATGTTATACACTAATGTACAATAACTGATTTATGTATTTCTTATACAAGGTAACAAAGATTTATTTAATAATTTGTCCTATTTATTTGTGTTTAATATTTTGCTTTCAATTTTATTGCTATTTTTATTCATAATTAACAAATAACATCAATATTTAAGTTATAAGTAAGTTTTAGAGAAATTATCATATGATAATAATAATAATATTTATTCAATATATTGATGTTTATGATTTGTATGTGTCATTTAGATTACACAGTTTGGAGGCGTCTTGTGATACCTTGCCAACATCTTTGGTGCTGGCTAAAGAAGAAGAAGATAATTTCAAAACAGTTTTAGGACATGCAAAAATTACACCAATACCATCTATTCCTGATAGTGGTTTTATCGAAACAGGTAATTAATATTCTGTTTATTTCTCATCTAGTATTAGCAATAGTAATTAATAAATCGCATTATGATATATATAAAAAAAAAATATTCTCATAAAGAAGATGTGTAGATAATCTATTATAACTAAGGCTCAGAAGTTGTTGCATTTGCATATTTTTTTTGAACCGTTAGATTTATTGCTAAGTGAGGTAGAAATTCATTCTAAGACACTACGAAAAACATACCAAAAGTTTATAGTGCATGTTTTTTTATTTAGTGATTTTTAGATTTTAGAGTATATTTCTTAATTTTACAATTTTCTAGAGCATATCTTATAATTTATGCATATTTACTATGAAAATTTGTAAATAAAAAAATAAACACATTAATATTGAGAGATATTATTAGATATTCTTGTATCATATTTTTTTTTTTAAATTATGATTGAAAATTAAAAATCAGAATTATTTTTATTGTTTTGCTTTTTCGTGTTTATAATATTTTATAAAATATTGTTACAAATAATAATTTTATGTAAAAAAATAAAATTAAGTGCATATTTTTAGAGCATATTTGTACTTTTTTAAGTGTATAAGTGCATGCATATTTAATACTTTTTTAGTGCATTAAGTTCCGAGCCCTAATTATAACTATAATACATTTTTTTCAAAGCTTTTGATTACTTAGATTTTTTTAGGTTTTCATGTAATACTAGAGCTAATATGTATTATAATATTTATAATACCTTAAATATTTTGTTTGTTGTACACATAATATACTATCATTTTAGTGATTTCTTTCTGAGTGTAACTAAACTTTATACTGTATAAACATTTAAATTTTAAAACAATTTTATTAGTCTGAAGTATAACTTTAAACAAATTTTCAATGTTGTGATATTATGCTATAGCTTGTATTCACTTTTTTCACACTAATAAAAATACATAATTTGTTTAATTGATAATAAAAAAATTTGTATTGTTTTTTTTTTAGTGGTAATAGTTAATAATCACAGAGGACAAGGACTAGGAAAATATCTTATGCACAAAACTGAAGAATACATGAAAACGTAATAATTATATAAACATAATTTAAATTATATTTAAATGTTTTTAATTGTTAAATATTATTTTCATAGGTTGGGTTTAAATGTTGCATATTTGTCCACAATTGACAAACAAGAGTTTTACTCAAAACTTGGTTATATTCAATGTCAGCCAATTTCAATTTATGGTGGCCGTTTGAGTATTAATAATTCAAAAATGGTTTCTGTGATTGTACCATCAAGAAAAACATTCATGAAAAAACAACTGACATGAACTATATTTTTAAAATTATTTTTGTTTATATTTTAAATTACAAACAAGGAATAAATATCACTGATATAAACGTGTGTCTATTGCACATTTCAGTTAACACCTACTAACAGCATTAACTTCATAGTAGTAATAATAATAGTAATAATAATAATAATAATAATAATAATAATAATAATAATAATAATAGGTAATATTAATATATATATATATATATTATACATATGTGTGTAAAAAATTACATTATGTACAAATTAATTGAGCCAACGTAAAATAATAATAATAATAATAATAATAAAATAATTAACTACCTAACATGTTTTCAAATAATACAATTCTTGTTTAAGGGAAAGAAACAAATTTGAATCGTAAAAAATAATAATCTATAATATTTACTGAATCATAACGATAGTGTAATAAAAAAACACCTCGTAACTTATTACTAACAATACAGATGAGTGCAAGACTGAAATATTGTGGTGTCTTCAGCACTTAGTTTTAAAATAAATTTGATATGATGTTTTATACGTATAGCTTATAGACCTATTAAATAATAATAATAAAAGTCTACAATATCTTTATATGTATAAAATAATATGTACAAACATGTAGCGCCATCTTGACGGGATATAAATTTAAGATAAGTATTTTTAATACATAAAGTTGTGCAATGTCATTGAGTTTATAATTGGGAATATTTTATTAAAGTTAACTATTCTTGATAATTTTTCATAATTACATTTCAAACCAAAAATAAACGCCAGGCGTCGAAATTGTCAATTTTTTTAAAATGTAAAAATATTAAAACTAGGTATATTTACACACCTGCAGTGGTACATCATTAATTGATAAAAAAAATCGGTAGGCACGCAGTTTAAAAATTCGACACTAAAATACAATCTTTGGTTAAAATATGTATGTATAAAAAAAAAGGATATAGTCTTAACAAAATATATAGTTTGTTCATAGTATTTATGTGCATAATATATATATATGTAGGTAGGTATTACGTATTTTATACAACCTTTGGTAGGTTTTTACAAAGTTGGTATAATACATATATTTAATAAGTCTAAATAAGTATAACGACAATATTACAGTCTCAAACGAATACAGCAGCAGTAAATAAAATAATTTAAAAACTAAGTATACCAATCGCACATTATAGCGGTGCTATTCTACATGCGAAACCCGTATTTTCTTGGACATCTAGTGAGTTCTATAAAATAAAAATAAAACGCACACACTGGAGTAGGTGGGAGCAGGTAATACACGGGTTATTAAAGTGTAAGGTATACTTTGGTACTTAAAACTTACATTACCTTTTGACTATTTTTTGATAATGGTAAGCTTAAGATTTAATGATATTTATCAATAGTTATTTATACTTCGTGGTTTGTTATTTATAAGCATTCAAAGTTTAGAAGAGTGAGTTGGGGCAGTAAATGTCACGCGTGGCGAGTGGGGCAGAATATATCATACGAGTAGGTAGCTTTATTATCGAACTACGTATTCTATGGACTTGTTTACATTTTGTATAGGTACCTATTTATTTTATTATAGTATTACACTACATCATCGTTGACTTCAGTTTATATCCAACAATTCAATAGGTATACTTGCTGTATATGCTATACCTAGTATATAGTAGGTACCTACTCGTGATGTATTTTCTAGTTGGTATATATTACATCTCTCCCGATCTTCATCGATGCAATATATTATGTTCAAGCTATTCCATTATTTAAGTCTTTTCTTTATCAGTCCAATAATAACAAACGTGGACATTATCTACGTTTTAAAAAAAGGAATATCAAAAATATCAAGAGAAAATATTGCAAATTTTTAGGTACACGCCAACTAACAAATCGCTGTGCACCATAATAAAAAAAAATATTATACCTGCAGCTTTGTTTGGTTTCTTTGAAAAATAAGATATGTCCGAGGAAATACGAGCGAGCGTCGCGCTTAAAAATTAACTCCTCCACAATATTTACGTATTATAATATGCTTTCGCAGGGATGATATGGCGTAAGGGGTGAAATGTACACACGATATCGTTGTCATCGTTATTATAAATCTAATTCGACTGAGCACCCCATTAAGTGGGTGTGGAGTACCAGTTGTGGTGGTTCTTAAGCGGGTCGGCAGCGTACACGGACGACGGCGGCGGAGGCGGCAGCGGCGGGCCAGTAGCCATCGTCGACTTGGATGGGTGGTACAGATGAAAGCCGGCGGCCGAGTGATAAAACGCTGCGGCCGCAGCTGCAGCGGCCGCGGACGTCTGGTCGTAATGGTCGAGTGGCACGGCGGGTGGTGGTGGCGGTGGCGCCGGCGGTGCAGGGTTGTACGGCTGCGGTTTTAGCGGCAGTGCCGGCGCAGCGGACGATGTCACCTCCGCGTGATGTCCGTACTGCTGGTGCAAGTGCTGTTGCCGTAACTGCAGCAACGCGTCCGCGGACGTCGGCGGCGGCGGTGGTCCGTACAAATCGTACTGGTGCTGTTGCTGGTGCTGGTGCTGCTGTTGCTGCTGGTGCTGGTGCTGGTGTTTGTCACGCGGCGACACCGACGACGGCGGAGTCATTGCCGTATGGTAATCTGCATAACTGTACGGCGGTGGTACGGCCAACGCGCCGCCGCCGTTGCCAAATTCGTTTTTCTGCGGCCCGAACTGTTGCTGTTCCGAATAACCACCCTCGCTGCCCGGCGGCGTCGGCAACGTGCTCATTTCGCCCGCGTAATACGAGACAGCATTGGCACCGGGTGAGCGGGGAGCGTGCACGTTGGCGCGGATTACCGACTCGCGGTTGGCGTATATCTGCCGGAGCAACGCTGAAGCGGGCAGCGTGGTACCCGGTGCACCGCCGGACGGCTGTTGGCCGTGCTGCGACGCGCCCTGGTGGTGGTGGTGCTGGTGCTGCTGTTGCTGTTGGTGGTGATGGAGGTGATGGTGGTGAGGTGGCCCGGCGGGGTGATGGTGATGCTGGTGCTGGTGCTGCAGGTGTAAGCTGCCGTTCTGCTGCTGCTGTTGCTGCTGGTGCTGCTGGTGCTGCTGCTGGTGATGAAGGTGGTGGTGGTGTCCCAAATGGTGAGCTCCGATCCATTTGATCGTACTCTTCTGTTGCTGTTGCTTGAGCAGCGCATCCGTGCTAAAGTCGGTCGGTTGGTGCGCTGCCGTCACCGCCGATGACGCGGACGTCTTGTCTGTGGCCGGCGGCAGGTGCTTGGACATGGCGTGCTCGAGCTCTTTCACGGCGTTCGGATCGCTCGCGGCCGGCCTCTTGTCACTGCCGCCGTTCGTTTTCGGTGGACTGGGTGGTAACGTGGATTGACACGACGACGAGGCGGGGCTCAGGCTGGCAAAGTGCTGTTTTCTGTTCACCGACACGTCCTCTTCCGAACTGCTACAGCAACTGTCCGCTGCCGCCGCCGCCGCAGCCGCAGCCGCCTCGTCCCGGTCGGCGATTTTCCTTTTGTGTGCTTTCCGTTTTTCGTTTCCTGACTTCTTAGGTTGTATTCCTATACTATTATTGTTGTTGTTGTTGTTCAACTGAAACGATAACAAATCAAATATAAATATCAACATCATCTAGATTCTAGAAGACAAAATATTAAGTATAAAATATAAATAGGTATAGAGCCGATATAGAAGTATATTATTATACTTATTATACTTATATTATTATTATATCATTGATGTGTATCTAACACATAAGTATAAAATAAAAAATAACAATTTTCGTACCAGTAAAATACTAAAAAAAGCGGGTAAGTGAGTATCGCTCTGCTGTACATTAGAGGGTGGGGTGGACCTCGGACTAGCGTAGGTTAAATTTGAATGCAATGATGAATATCATTGTATACGAGAAACGATTCTGAACGGAGATGATTTGTCAATCTATGATATATTCTATTTAAATATTGTAATATATTCTATTTTGAAACAAATAGTATAGTTACTATATGTTACTATGGTTACTTTATAGTATCTGTTTATTAATAAAAAAAGTATTTGGCCAACATACGCATTATGAGCGTATGAAATTTAATTTAAATTTTGACATATTTCGTATAAATTCGAACTTTAAACACTTATAAAAAAAAAATTGTGACTAACGATTTCGGATTTTTTATTATCACTTTAAGAACAACTTATAAGAAATCTTGTATTAAATTTTCAAGATTTTCTGGCCACCCAAAAAATTTTTATCGGCATTTGAAGAAAAAAAACTTAGAAAAGTCGAAGATTTCAATTGTCTATAAGTAGCTTAAAAATGGTCAAAATATTTTGAAAATTTAACTTTAAAGACCATAATATAAACATTTGGTGAAAATTTCAAGTATTTACAATGATTGGTTTTCGAGTTACAGCAAAATCAAAAAATCGATTTTGTCGAAAAGTGGTTTTTCGTAAAATTGCCGTTTTTCTGTCACTTTTTTTTTGTTTTTCTCGATTTTTTTGAAAACTATTTGAAAATTTTACTTTTGACCTCCTCAAAGTACCAACTAGATGAATTTTCCTATTCAAAGAGGGGCTAAAGTCAAAAATCGGAGCATTATTACTGCTCCAAATGTTGTCGTCAGACACAAAAAAAAACACACATCATTGTAAAAGCAATACATTCTTCACTCCGTTCAGAATCTAAAAGAGTTTAATTACTTTTATATAGCCTTTCAGGATTATTTTGCTTATTGTTATCCTAAAAATTATATTATTTTATAACTAATAACATGATAGTTAGTTTCATAGTTACAATGATGACGCAAAATCACACAGTCCAATTGGCATATTGTTTATACCAATAGTAAAATAGATAAGTAGGTCTGTAAAAAGATCTAGTAAAAACTTAAATCATTGGCTTAAAAGATATGATATAAAATGGAAACTGAGTAAATGATGGTCTAATCTATATGGAAATGGATTTAAATAAATCCAAATTTAGTTTACTTAGCTGCGGCGGAAACAATAAAATATTTGTTTAAACATGGTGGTCGTCTTAGAATTTTATATTATCTACTTGATATATTTTATTTTTGTATCAATTTCATTATGCCATCATCATAAAATATGTTGATTTCATTATTCCTTGTAATACCTAGGTAGTTTAAATTACGACATTATTCAATTTAACTCACTTGTAATCGTTCAGACGGTGCGTTATTCAATTGGGTTATGTCCACATGATTTCTGCCTCTCGTCGGATCGCCCTGTCCGTCCGCCGAATGACCATCGTCTAAGTCGGCCGGTGTCAGGTGATCTCTTCTAGGATTTCCTCCTCGCCCATCTAAAAATAACCGATATACAGTTTATACTTCGTACCATTGCTATATTAGACTCAATATAAGTCATAAAATCTATATGATGACCACACTTACCACCACCACCGCCATCGGGTGAACCATTCTCAGGGTCGTTGCCTCCGGTTTCTTCTCTTTTCACCACCCTCTGTCTAATATGCTCTTCCATTTGGCAACAATCCATTATCAAATTGTCGAATTCTCTGGCACTAAAATCATCATATATAGGTATACGTTAATACATTATACATAATATTATACACCACGATCAATATTCCGCAGAGGTTCGGATAATGTAACGCACATTTATTTTTTATTTTTATTATAGCTGGCGAATGTTCTGAATACAAAACGAGGGGACACACCTAATTGGCGCGGGGTTAAAATTTAAAATAATATACAACTTACCTGACTACGTAGTTGACGCAAATGATGTTCTGTTCTTCGGCGTTTTTCGAGTTACAGACGACCGTACCGCACGTCTGCATCCAAGTGTAACCACCATTTTTATTCATCACTCTATAGTAGTGCGTCATCATTTGTCCTTTGTTAATCACTGAAATAAAAAATAAAAATGTTAATTTAATTATAGTGATAAATAGAACATTTTTATACAGGTATTAGGCATACATTATATTTTTAAGATCCAACTACAATAAATACTACATTAAATTATTATAAGATTAATATCGTTAGTTAGTTTGTAAAATTTGTAAATAAACATAAAATACATTTATTATTAATACCTAAATAATAAAATTAAACATTTATATTTAATCGCTGTTAAAAATATTAGCTAATTTCAATAAAATATTACTAAGATTATAAGTTGTTACATTTATAGCTATATGTGTAATATATAATATATTTGAAGTTAGAATAGTATAATAGGTTATTTAACGGTTAACGAAACTATATACCTATTGATACAATATTATGTGTATAATTATTAATTCCATTACAGTCATTACACCAAAAATAAAAACGTCCAACACATGTAGATAGTATAGAATATAGATAAACAATTATAAATTATATATATTATATTTGGAACCTACAAAACATATCCTGCAGCTATTTTTATAGTGAAGTGTATAAGTAGGTAGAAAATTCACAGTTTAAAATGTACAAATGGAAATAGTTTTATATAAAATATTATGTCTACAGACACACGACGAATAATTCATATCATAACAATATAACATCCGATTTTTATTATTGTCCGAAAGCCTCTTGCACGCGACTCGAGTGGAATATTTACAAATTAATTTTGGGAAGACGGATCTATGGCGGCGCTACAATAATGTTTAAGCATTCAACTCATTCGATCTGACTATGACGAAATGGACATTGTTTTTCCGTCTACTGCTGCAGTATTACCGACCTACCTATACAGTATTTTATAACAGTAGGGACTGCAGGGGTCGGTGAACATATTGTAACTTAAATGTATAACTATACATTTCTTTTTCGTACCCTGTAAGGCTGCAATACCCATATGATTACTTATTTAATTATATCCAATTTAAAATTTTCAACATTTTTCTTAGTGGCGGCGGGTTCATAAAAATAATATGTATTTCAAAAGAATCATCTATATCTTAAAAAGAAAGAAAATAGTTATCGACTGTAATTGTATTCATACGTTTATAATACTACATTAATTAACATTTCTTTTATGTACTTTACAAAATAAAATAATTAAAAATTGTTGTGCAACATATTATTTTGACGTTTGGGGTCCACCCACGTAAATCCGCTACTTCTTATAACATAAATTCCAGGCGCTCATTGCACGAAGACGAGTAAAACGTACTTATAGGTTGTACTTACAGTCCTACGCACCAACTACGTACATACTATTACACATATACAATAAAACGTATACACAAAAGTGGTCGGTTCCTCCTTTACAGATTTGTCATTGCATGGAAAAACATTATATTACAGTACTATACCCATACGGCCATGCGTTAGTACTTTTCTATGTCTATATTATGTACTGAAGATGACAACGACAGTGACGATGATGATAATGATGATAATACACACGCACGGCTACAGAGGCACTTGCGCCTGTTGAAATATGCCGGGCAGGTATCGCACCGGAAGCTCCGCCCTCCCCTTATTCCGAACCATATAGCCATTACCCCGATGGCCACACGTTAGATGTTATCGTCGTCCACCAACAAGAGTCATCGTCTCGTGTATGATGTATTCGGTGAAGACAAAATAGGTAAGTACATATTATAATATTATACTCGTTGCGTATTACTGTTCTGAATACTGATGACGCTCTTCCGGTCGTTATTCAATTACGATCGCGTATAAATATAAATGGCCACCATTTATATGTCCGTTAACGCGAGATATTATAATTTATATCATAGGTAGGAGGTATATCTAGTTGAAGTTTACCTACCTACTTAGTCACCGCATAATATACGATACTCTAACCAGTCAAACCATTGCCCAGAGACCCGTATTATATTATTTTAAATTTTTATCTGTATCTGCAGCGCGTGTACTATTACAATGCGCACCGTCGTACCATTCAAAACTATAGTAACGACCGTATTGTGTTATAATATAATATTATAAAGTTGATGGCCGTAACATTATATAGTGCGTGCATGTCGTAGTATATATACTTACGGTCTAGGTGACATTTTCGGAGTTTCCCCACGTCCTCGCCGTGACACAGGGTATACATGTTCATACCAGTCAGTTCGTCGGCCGTATAATCTAGTATTTCCGCCACCCTGCGATATAATAATAATAAATCATCGTTACATTTGCGTATCTATGCGTATATGTAAGAATTCAAAGTGAAGTTATCTTTAACAACAATAGGTCTCACGATTTTTGTAAGTTTTAAAATTGTATAGTTCATAATATCTAATAAATGAATACATAATATAATGAATATAATGTTTCAATACATAAACTATATTATAAAATAGTGTTGTAGTAAACATATTCTTTTTATATTATTATAGTTGTTAGTTGGTGCTCTATTTCGAACATTTTTTATATTATTTTGTAAATTGAAATTAAAATGTTTTTTTATAAATATCTAGATTCTAGAGAAATATGAACATCTCAATCAGTGGTGTATCCAGGGGAGGGGCCATGCCCCCCTCGTTGGCTATATTTACTATTTTTTGTTTTAAATATTTATATTTATTTGCATTCATGAACGCATATTACAATATGTCTTATAAAATTGTAGAGTATGTGTGCCCTCCCCCCCCTAAAAAAATGCTGGATACGCCACTAATCTCAATCAATATAATTACCTTGGTTCGCAATGAGCTATTCGGAAGTCGAAGTATAGTCTGGTGACGAACATGTCGGTTTCCAGTCGGATTTCATGTACGCTGGGTGGGGGTAGAGCGATAGCCAAAGACACTGCGCCTAAAAGCGGTGGTGCACATTTCCGATTGTGCGAAAACGTGTACTGTGGCCTCAGTCTGCAAATTAACAGCACCACCTGGGACATAAAATAAGATTGTGAGTTTTCGATAAAAAAAAAAAATTTCCTAGAAAATTAAAATTTAATGGTTTGTGTAATTGTGTGTAGCTGGTGTGTATAATGTGTATATATTACTTTATGGTGTATATTATTATATAGTATAAGGTTGTCGACGAGTTTTTATCGCCTTAATAATATCATATGATATACATCATACATAATGTACGGCTGTTGTGGCGTGTGAAAAAAAAACAGTGGTTAACGCGACATCAACAGTTCTGACACGTAAATGACATAAAAAAGAGGTAAAAAAAACAACCTCTCGGAACCAGAGGCGTTCTTCTCTTGTATACTCATCACGATCATTGGATATGATTTGTACATCCTAACAACGGTCTAAGTCGGCCGCCTATTTCGGTCATTCAATTTTCGTTTTACTATACTCTAAACGTTTACACGTTATGAAATACACTTTTATTATTATATTATTATTGTTTTTTTTTTTAGACGCTTCCGACTACAGTCATTGTTTTTTCGTGTTTATGTGAATCGAATTTTGTATATTATTGTTGAATACTAAAGTGTCATCTGCCTTTTGTCTCTAATTCTATCAGGCTATAATGAAATCGGAATAAAATGATCAAACGCATGACACGCACAATTATTGTTATTAAATTGTTTTCTATTGTTCTTTTCATGCAAACTTGTTAAGGGAGTTGTTTTTAAAACAAAACGTTCACGGATCTATGGCGACTTAATTAATTAGGCTCATTCAGGATAGACGTTAACAAAATTATCAGAGTTGTTCGTCCATAAAACCCAAATCATTCAAACACACACATACGTGTATATTATATACATATAATACACAATATATATAAGAGTATGAAAAAAACCATTGAGATTTTTCTCTCGTCCATCGTCTACGGACCCAAGTATAGAAATTATCCATGGTTATTTAACCGATATCTTGTTTTTGTATTAAAGTATTAGAAGCATACCAAAAATCAAGATGAAAAAAAATACCACCTAAGGGTGAATAATACCGTGATGTAATAACTGTATAAGTAATAGATAGCTATAATGGTTATTTTCTTTCATTTATCGAATATTTAATTGTTTTTATTCATGTAAAATAAAACTCTTATGTAATCATTGTGGAACACCAATTGTGCATTATTATAATTATTTATGTTACAATATCAGTGTTAATGTTGTTTTATCATCGTTTGAATAGCTTTCTCTTTACTATTGTCACCACATATGTAAACATATATACGCGCATTATACTAAATTATATCTATATCTATGTATACATTTAAGCAGTGGTCAATTTTGTGGTGACAGGTTGCTAAAGTATAGAATTTGTAAACGCATCATTGACCATGTCCATGTGTTATTTATACTAGTTTATCTATTACATTATATGTTACGTATACACAAACTGATGGTAATTCTGTACACACAATACCGCTGTATAAATAAATAACAATAAGTAAAAAAATAAATATTCTAAGGTATTTGATAATTTAATTTTATTCTCCCTTGTTGTTAAATTTAGACCGAAAACTATGGTTTGGATGCTTGAGGAGATATCCAATTAAAATGGTATAAGTATTTCGAACAAAAGTACTAATTTTTAGTGGTTTCAATGAATCATCATTTATGTTTGGGGTAGAATTTTCCTTCAACCCTTGTATTTTCCCGTCTTTATTTCGCAGCCCCCTGTTTCATTAGGTCAACACAATCATTCGTATTTTATACAACTTAATATGATTGTTCAAGTATTGATGTGCACAGAAAAACATTTTATTTTGAAACATTATTTAAATATAGGTACTATAAATTTTAACTCTTGTCGGAGTTTAAGTAATTAAAGTATTTTGTACAAAAGTATATAGTTATATCAATAAAATTTTATAGAATGGCGAAATTAGTAATTTATAAAGATTATTAGAATCAAAATATTTTCAAACTATAGGTACTTATAGTATGACGCACTCATTTTCGGTTATTTTAAGCTTAATAATCACATAACCATCAACCCTTTACTACTTTTGGTTTGAAAATTACACTTTTCCCCTTCAAATGAAAGAATTCATATATTACTGAGAAAATGGGATGAAATATATAATTCTACACCCTATACGTCAGTAATAATATCCGTATTAGAAAAGTATATATATATGTAAGCTCACCCTATATCCGGAGGATTTGAAATGGCAACCACGTTTAGTCAGCGTCGACTTCATTCTAATGCAAAACGCTCTGTCTAAGCCTTTATATGCATTTGTGCTGGATAGAGACATCACTGACGAAACTGAAATAATATTACATAGTAATAATTATAGTAAATATTTATAAATGTTTATATTATTCATTTTTTATTGGATACATATAACTATTTGTTTTACTATTATTACTATTAATTTATTTATTGTTTTCTATTAAAAGTAAAAATTATTGTTTAACTATCTACCTATAAGCGATGCAAAGTTTTTATTATTTAATTATTACGAAAAATGTAAAATTATATTTATAATACCCTTTTTTATTATTCATATTATTATGATGTACCTATATCAGCATAATAATATTATTTGTTACACATTAATAGAATATAATCTTATATAATTATGTGCTCGAAGTCACGACCATTTGTGGCCAGAGTAATGATCCGTGCTTCCTATTATATACTTCAGAAAATCTATACGATATTATAATGTTCCAAACTATAAGCACATGATCGGTGGTCAGTGTGTGAAAAACGATTATTTTTATATATTCATTACTCAAATATATTATGAACAATTTATATTAAGTTATTCAAATGTCATATAAAATAAAATAAGGCCTATGATTAAAGTCTAAGAATAATTTCGACAAAATTAAAACGATTTCAATAAGTATATCTTTTTTAAATTTAGTATTTGAGCAAAATAATATTGTGTGAACTCATATTAGGTTTAAAATCATAGCCCCTCGCGTCAATTCGTAAAAATACCGTCACGCACTATCGGATCAAGCGTATTGTAACTGAAAAAGGACCAAACTAATTTTTCCCTCGGACTAGATGTTTTTTATTTTTATTTTTTTGTTATAAATTGGATTGCATTTCAGTGTTCTATACGGCGTGACGGGGCAATAAAAAACACTCAGGGTGAGCGTGTGGCTAATCACGTGAAACGTCGTAGAGTGTGGCCACCGTTGTCTGAAGGGATGAAAACTCACCGTCGGGATTGGCCGTGCCTACATTAGAACTTCCTTCTTCAGAGCCAGCACTACTGGGTGACGGTGATGCCATCCCCTGTCCCTGAGTCAGTCCTAGGCCTAACTGTTCGGCCAACTCAGAATGATCAGCTTGGTGAATGTAGTCAAATACACTACTACCGGTCATCTCTACCTGAAAAACATAACACCGATAAGTAAAGGAACTATAATATAACAGTTTGACATTTGAAAGCCTCTTGAGATATTGGTTGTACGTTACTAGGGGAATTAAACTATTTGGACTTAGTGAAAAATCTTCCCGAATCGTCCATCATTGTTACAGTCCGTAACGTTAATTTAGTCTATATATAGGGCTGTGCGCATGGTCTACAAACACTCCCCCTCATCACCCTTTCACCGAGAAAGGTAAGGGAGGATTGACGGGTTTTAAAGGTTGCGCGGGTGGGTTTCGGCTCGACTCGAATTCGACTCACGTACACTTGAGCCGTGCGAGCGTGTTCCTCATTCGTAATTCCGAACCGTACTCTCTCTCGCCCGCCTGACACAATCAATAGCTATGCTGCAAAGGCCGACACGGGGGAGACCCAGGGTTTTTGCGCTTTTGACGTGGCCTGTACACAGGACTATGGTGTGCAGGGTTGGTTTCTAGAACTGACGATTGTTTCTACATCACATTTCGCCCAACAAACTAAACAACACTGGTATTTTGGAATATGGATATTGGATATATGGATTATATGCGTAATGGTTATAGGTTATATTATAAAAAAACTAACACACTTATGGAAATTTAAAATAAAATATAGTTATAGTTCATCCTTACGAGAACACAGAAAATAAGGACATAATATTTACTAGTTAATGAAAGTAAATATAATAATACTAATACTAAAAATGTGAATTTTATGTAAATAGTACTATACAAATATACATAATCAAGTTTATATAAAATATACTATTTAAAAATAAAATACATTATATAATATTATGCTTATTTGAAATATTATTTAAAATAATATATATATATATAACCTTGATCACTTGTGCATATCTAATGGTATAATAATTAATTATAATTATATATAATTTGGATTTAACAAGAGAAATATAAGAAATTGGTAAACAAACTATTTTTCTTTTGTTTTAAATTATTATGACCAATAAAAATACCCGTTCCAAAGTTCCAATATAATATTAATGAATCATATAGTTATATCTATATATACATAGTAATATCGTATAAATATTTTTTTATAGATATAATTCTTTTGGGAGATACAAATAACAATTTTAAGTCATAATTTTAATTACGAAATATTCAAAGTTAAAACAGTTTATTGTATTTAAATAATTGTATGAAAAAATAACGTATATTTCCAGAGATAGCATGGTCCACTTAAAAGAAATAGCAGTGATACACAACTAAATGAATAAAATAGATTTTGAAACAATAGATAATGCTATACTGAAAAGTATTTAAGCAACAATGTACAAATCAGAAATAATTTAATTTTAAACAAGTGAATTTATTTTTATGCCATTATAACGTTAATTTAATATATTTGAAAGAAGAGTGACAACTATGTATCGGGTTAATTAATCAAGTAATAGATAAAAAAAATGTATTATTAAAAATATTGTATTGAGTTTTTAGTTAGTAATAAGGTCAAATTTGAATTATTACCAAAGTCAACACAGAGTTAAATCAGCAGTGTTTGGTGTAAATTATACTTTGGTATTATTATTTCACATGTATACATTATCAAGTTTCCCCATGTGATATTGTGTATTTAAATAATTATGCAATCATATATTGTTATTTAGTTAAAACTGGATTAATATATTATACATAGCGATTTATGAGGGAGCTAAGTGTTTCCCTGCTGTTACAAGTAGAACAGTGTTAAGGGCAATTATTAACATTGTCCTACTCAAATTATATATATGTCTTTTTCGAAGGGGAGTTTGTTGTATGGGAAGTGAAGACTTCAACAATGTATAGCTTGGCGTTTATATTGTTTTATACTTTTATAGTGAACCTATACATACTTCTGTACATAATATTGAGTAACAAATATGGTTTAATATTGTATGGTATTTCAAAATACTCACTTGAGAAAGACCTAGGTAGATGGACACGGTTTCTGATATGTATAGAAATCGTCCGTCGGAAGCTAATGCAAATGCAAAACCGTCCAACGACTGTAAAAATAATAAGATATATTTTTAATATTGTCGAGGTGATTTCAAGTTGTATTTTTTAATTTTTTACTTGAAGTATATGTGTGCCTTGGTGCTGTTCAAACAATTCCAAGGCTACGGTACTAGGAGATCTGTTTCGAGCTGAGGTTCCTGAAACATGTATATACATTCTATATTTTCTAGTTAATGTTCATCGCACATAGTATACATTATTATATGGTATCCAGTTTGTGTATTTTTTTCATTAAATGCGTGAAATCATATCGTTTCCCTCAAATAAGAACTGTTTCCATAGCCCCAACATAAATACGTCCAGTTTAATCAAAAAAGTCTATCCTAATCCTCAACTGAGTAAACATTTTCGTCCCCTAAGCACCCTCGCGACTTTCATTTGGCAACTTTGTCGTTTACTTTGCACAAACAGTTTGGCGTAATAATATGTGTTAGTATTAATAACATATCTCCCTTCTTTATTAATCGGTATAATAATCGAGCCAATCGCAATAAGTCTAAAAACAATTAATACGGACATTTATTTTTAAAAATGTACCTATTTTAAACGTGATATGAATTTATTTGTTTAGTTACAGATACATTGTTGTTTTCAAAAATGCTTATGACAATGTGATAGGTATGCCTATCATATTCCAAATACTAATATCGTCTATATCACCACTACCAGGGACCATAAGTATTGCAGCAGGAGAATCGTCCCTTGGGACAACTACCACATGTGTTCCTGGCGGTGTCAACAATTATTTATTGTTCTTTTTACTAAGGGGAAAATTCCCAACTTTTGGAATATATGCTATATGAGTATCAAATACAATATGAAATTAGTTTTTGTAAATTGTACTTTTAGATATTATTTTATATTTTAGGCCGAGAAAAATGTATAACTTTTTATTACCGGATTTATTTTTTAATCTATTATTTTTTGTGTAGTAGTTTTAAATCGATCGGCAATCAAATTTAATGATAATAACGGCAGTAACTTATACAAATATATGAATCAAGAATATAAATCATGAGATATTATTTATAATAATAGTAAAGGTACCGCAATTGGATGTTTAATTACACATTTTTATCTTGTTAAAAAAATTGTAAATGTCATACAACGAGTTATGTTTTACATCAATTTGTGATTGTGATTTTGTTATATTTCTATATAGTTAATTGTATATAACATATATTACCTATTAAATTTTATTATTGTTATTATTTTTACTGATATTATTATATTATTATATGATAGGTACATAAACAATATATCTTTTATGCATATAAAATACTTTTTCTTTATTAAAATATATATCAATATAACTTATAACTAAAAATACTCTAATAATTAATATTTTTAAATACCAACTTTATCACTTTACATAATATGCCAAATATATATTTTAAAGGTTTAGCAAATATAATAAATTGACCAATGTTAAACTGATGAAAACTTGTAATTCAATCTCTCTCGTTTGTTATTAAATAAGATTTTTAAATTTATTTTTTTTTTTTTTTGCTTGACTGTAAACACAATAAATATATACACATAGGGTGGAGAAATGCACCTTTGTTATCCAAATTAACTTAAGTCGGTGGCGCGCGTGTGTGTTTAACAAATCCCGTCCCCCTATTTTGCGGGTGGCTGATTGAAACCACAAAAATAAAAAGAGAAAGGGGGGAATGTTTAAAGCCCTCCCCTTACATTTAACTCAGTTAGCTCGAGGTTTATTCATGGGTTCCAGCAATCAGTCGGGTAGTGTTTTAAACTCTTCTCGCCCCAAGTTCCTCTTTGTGATGATAACAAGCCCCCAGGCACTCTTAATTCGCTTTAAAGTGATGTCGGCTGGATTTGTTTGACGAAAATATTATTACAATTATTATACCCACAAATTATAATCAAATTTGACGGTTATTGAGATATTGTCAACACGGAATTATTATTAGTTTAAAATAACAGGGTAGCGACAATTTCACCGCATAATACAAAAAGTACAATGTCACTGTAAGAGCCAAATATATATTTTTACATCATTTTATATTACCTTATAGTATGTATTAACCCAATAATATAATATCGATGATTTAAACTTCGATTAAAATCAAAAAAATATATTATTATGATTGAACGAATAAGATGCATATAATATCAAACAATATTAATTTTTAGTAGAAATCTTCTAGAAACAATAAATTATAAATCTTGAAGGAATTTTATTGAAAAATCTATTATATAAAATATGAAGTGCCTAATGTTTTAATAGATTTATATTAGACGTACCATTTTAGAATTAGATTTATCTATTTTTATTCTGAAAATAAAAAAATTGAAATAGTTACAATGATATTATCGTGTTTTGAACCAGACAAGATGTAACGGAGCAAAGCGTATTTAGTGGATGATAGCAATCTAAGTACACTATACAATAGTGATGATGATGTTGATGTTGATAGCATGTATAGAATTTTTGCTGGCAAGAGGTGTAATCAAAATAATTGCCGTGACGGTGGTACGACATAAATATTGATCGGATGATTGACCGTGGAGAGAGATGAGTTTGGCGGCTAAGGTATTGGACAATGGGCATGTGCTCTCGAGTCTCGTGCTGATAGCCGTGGAAAGAATTGTCATTTTTTTTCCAAGACACGAGTCACAAATTACTAACTGTCTCTTGTTCTTTTAGCTTCTTCGTCCTTGTCCCTCTATTTTTTTATTTTTTACACGCCAGTCTCCTATTGTGTCACCGAACAAGAAAGCTCTGAATTATTTTATATATTATATAGGCACTACGTTTTGTTATTATCATTAGAAATCATTCCTGAGAATCTTTCACAATATTTGCCGGTATAATCTAAGTTTATGATATGAAAATAACAATAATCAAAAAAAAAAATTAAAAAAATCTAGTATACAGTAAAAAAAAATAAATATGCCTAATGTACGATGTTTAAAATGAACTGATTAACTGGCGCGGACAATTAAATTAAGTATAAACACAACATTTATATTCGTTAATCGTTATGTATGTTATACAAATATGTGTTATGACGATTTTTGAATAGTGACCAATTTTTTTGTGTCGTAAAATCATTACAGAAAGTTCAATATAACCTGACCACAGTATTATATAATATATTATTTTATCTTTGTATTTCGTTAACAAAATTCATATTATTTTAAAGACTATTATTATTTAAGTTATTTAAATGAACTTGTAATTAAAATGTTCAGTTTATTATTGTTTTATTAGACTAAAGTGTAATTTTTCTTTATTTCACGTGCAAAAAAAAATTCTTTGTTATACCTAAAAATGTATGTAAGTATACAACATTATACAAAAATCATATTAGATATCATTTTTGGAAGTGACCATATGAAATAATTTTTGAGAAAAAAAATAAAAAAATAAAATGTATATAAACAACGTAGCACATAAAACGAAATACTACAATATCTATGAATCAAAAATTCAAAACATATACTTGACTATGTAGCTAATGGCTAAGACAATGTGACCATATAAAATAAATGATACGTGACATTAGAAATTGTCCCGGTATAACAGTTTGGCGCGTGGAGCAGCAATGACGTAAACAATTGATAGTTATTAAAGTTTTATACATATTTTTAGGATACTCATTTTGTAAGGTCAAATCGAACAAAAGGTAAGTAACTTCACCGGATCAATTTCACGAGATGTTATTTGGTCGAATTCCGCAGGACCACTTCGGCTGCAAAGTTATTATATGATATAATAATATACAACGATGATGACAACTAAAATATAATAATATATTGAATTTGGAAAAAAATGCATAATTTTATATTTCGTCGGTGTAGAAAAATCGGTGCAGTCGTGTGTCGCTGGCTATTCGTCATGATTTGAATGTACGTGGGGGCGCCTATGACTTCGGCAGCACGCTAACGGGCGCGGATGGATGGGCATCGCGAAGAGCAATACAATAATAATTAAACCATGAATATAAATCATTATTATTATTACAATTATTATTAATAAAGTTGAGATATGCTCAATGATTTTCGAGTATATTGACCACGCCTATCGCCCTCTTCCGTCCTAAAACCTATTACGCGTTCGCGCCTCTTACGTATGCAAATTGGCTCGTGACAAAGTGTTCGTTTATAATGTACGCAAATTTCATCGTATACGCGCGTGTAGTATGGTTTTTGTGTGGGTGTGCGTGCGCGTGTGTATAAGTTGCGCACGCCGTCACGGGGATGTCGGCTGTGGGTGCCTCCTTGTTAATCTAATAACACTACCGCCGCGCCGCCGTTAACTAAATCGGCCGCCGTCACCCTCTTTTATACGCGTAATATTGGCGACACGACGTTTAAGCTAGTTAGATCCGTATTGTGTGCGCGCGCACCCACGACTTAGGTATACACCAATGTTATCATTATTATTATTATTGTTACTGTTACTATTATTATCATCATTATCGGAAGTCGGGACATTGTATAATATTATGTACGCCGTACGCGGAGTCAATCGTTCGTGCAGCGCCCGCGGCCGCGGTCGATCAAACGAACCGGAAAATATTACAATATAATATTATATTATGTTATAACTATTCACTATATTATGATTATTATTACTCTTGTATCCATCTATACATTATACAATAACCCATACTCATCTTCACTATAAAATTGCGTTGGACTTACGCATACTTATTACTATAAAATATAACTAATATCCTTGTAATTATTATTGTATCTTTTTCGCAAAAAATATATATCTGGGTAGTCTTATTTGAATTTTGAAGGAATAGAAAATAATTATTGAAATGAAAACATTGGTATTTTTAAAAAGTGGTGAAATCGTAGGATTAGCAATATTGTTCGGAGGTACCTACAATATATTTTGTGTGCAAAACCACATCGTGTATAACACTCACAATCTACACTGCCGAAAAGACTGCTGTCACCCGCGGGCTTCATAGTCCCGACGGACACTCGATAACGGGTAATTCGATAAACTTTGGGTAAAATAAACGAATTTACTTGACCGTTCGACGAGTGCATTTAAACGCGAAATCGAATTACACCAGGCCGGTAATGTTTTGATTGACATTTGTACGGTGGTCATAGTGTGGTCATCGTCCCATATAAAAATTAAAGAGGTGTATTTCCAAAACGAAGTTTGTCATGGTAGACTGTAGGATCATTAAACGTAGAACGTGTCAAAAAAGTATTCTCAAGTACTCAAGAGTGTGATTTAGAAGTTTTAAGAATCGGAGGGATTTCAAAAGACCTAAATAAATAATGTTGATTACCAAGTATAAAAACATAATTTATTAGTTACCTATAATATTATACGAGTATACCACTAATTATCAAAAATAAAGTACATTTAGAAAAATAATTATAAAATATTGATTGTTAATAATATTTTAAAAGAATATTATGATTGCATATTTTACATATACATGTTTCATTTATACTATTGATATAACTATGGGAAACATAACGTCTTATTTTCCCTAGATCTTTTGAATTTAAATTATAC
This sequence comes from Schizaphis graminum, assembly GCA_020882235.1. Classification (NCBI taxonomy): domain Eukaryota; kingdom Metazoa; phylum Arthropoda; class Insecta; order Hemiptera; family Aphididae; genus Schizaphis; species Schizaphis graminum. The sequence goes on from CM037032.1 coordinate 67,793,685, forward strand.
ATTATGTATCTACTTAAATTATCAGGGTAGTATATAAGTCCTTCTGTAGAAGTAATAATTTGATTAGACGATTATTTCTTGTAGCGTAACAAAACGTATACTTAATAAGATAAAATGTGCATGTTTTTGTTCATGGTTTGAATTTATTTACTCGAATTCAGCAGCATAATTTGCATATGATAAATCTAATATAATAATTTTTAATTTAATATATACAATTTTTAGAAGGTAATTTTTCTCAATATTTGTATAAATTATGGATGCCCTTAATAAGTAATAATTATTATACGTAGAAATAAGAATATTTGTGAACTACATAGTATAATATATGAAACTGTAAAGAACACATTATCATACTTTTATGGAATAACGAAAATGCTGAAAATTATATATGTTTAGTCCCTTTTTTAAAATTTCAAACAGATCTGCCCTTTAATTGAATGCCGGTCAAGTGTAAAAGTTATTTTTGTCTTCCTTAATCCAACCCCCCAAAAAACTGTACTCGCGCACCCGGAAGAAAAAACGCGATATTACAATACAATCGTTGGTGCAGTTTAACTGAATCCGTCAAATTAGTGATTGTCAAAAGCAATGTCTACGACAAGTGCAGACATTAGCCCTACGAAAAATAAACTGTATTAAAAAGAAACGTTACTTTTTAGTCTGTAATATAGAACGTTTTAATTTTATTAAAAATCTTTAATTATACATCAAAGACATTATGAGTAATAATTTGTTTAGACTTAAATAAGTTACATCATTTTAATGTAGTAATATAATATCTTACTAATCGTACTAGTTTATGTCATCGATCCCACATCTGACATTTACGAGAAACTTACTATTTAGTATAATACAAATATGTGTGTTACTTTACCTTTAAGGTTTTTGGATGCGGATTGTGGGCCATCCCTAGTCCACGGTGGGTCGCCGTGACCTGAGAAATCCCTCAGTTTCAGGTACGATATTGTCAGCCGTATGATGGACGCTTTATCCAACTGCGACGTAATTGCTGCTGGCAGCGGAAGCATTTTGGCCAGCTCGTAGAACTCGTAGTTCTCTTTGCCCCGTCTTGACCTAGCTGCGTCTCGACTTTTTTCTTTTCTCAACTCGAGTATTCTAAAAAAAAATAATAATAATAATAATAATAATAATGAATAAAAAACAAATTAAAATTAAAAACCATAGATAGCCGATAAGCCTTATAAGAAGTTTATTCACACATAATATCGATTAATGGGAATAATAAATTTAATGGAACTTGTTGCTGAAACATATTATAAATCTGACGATTAAAATGCACGAGCTGTCTAGAGTTCGTTTTTAATTATTAAACCATACACACGTAGTCGTCTTCGTCAATAATATTGATCAAGTAACCGGACGAGTCCATGTACGGAATAGACGGACAAACCCCCGAGCGTTATATTCAAGTCACATGCGTTGATGTACATCATATCGCACACACTGTGCGCCGGCTAACTATTATTACTCTTCTTCGGATTAGTCAACAATTCAAATTTACCGGTTTTTTTGATCGTATATGTTGTATCGTTATACTTATACATACCTATTATTATTTCGTCGATGTTGTTGCATATAGGCAATCGTTGTGTATATCGTTTATATTGTATAGTAACCATAAGTATAACGTCTGAGTGCAAAAGAGCGTGATGTTATGTTTGAAAATCTGACCTTCACGAATTTCCTAATTGCCAACTCGTAAGGATAATAATTCCACTGTCAATGATATATGGATGATATAATAACTTTTGCTTATAAAATTAATCGCATACATATTTATACAAGAAAATCAGTTAATAATCTCGAAAATATTGATTTTACTAATTAATTTCATAAATTTGTTTATTTTAAATAGGTACCTATATCTGAATATGATACTATATAGTATATATAATTAATCTTTTACATTGAACACATTTTAATCAATTGTTTTTCGAGTTTAAATAATTAAATGAACCTAAGTACATTATTAAAAGTCGATTGAAAGTTTTTGTATTTTTAATTTTAATACCTATACTCTTAAAAAACATAAATGTATAATGTTGAATTTTTGTAATCGATTTTTTTTCACCATTTCTAAGTGTGGTTGGCTGATACTGAAGTATATAGGTACATGACTGACGTAATAGACGATCTAAATACGATAGTAGACAGTCAATACTCAATATTTATGAGCAATGCGTATTACCCAAAGATCATTTTATTGCGTAGACGACAATAGGCGGGTATGCATTTTTTTTATTATTGTGATCATTCATATCATATTCTGACACGACCATTTTCGGTATTATGAATCGTTTATTGTCAAATTATATAAGCTATCTTTTTTTTTACACCGATCGTATCATTTTTCTCACTAACAACCTGGTCAGAAAAGCAATAAATTTCCCGCTTAGTACATATTGTGTCATGAGTGATCAAGAAAAAAACACTGTCAACGTAACATAAAAAAAATAATAATAAATAATAAACTAACGATATGATATAAATTTTTTTTTATGTCAGAACAACCGGACAATATGTGTGATGGGAAAATAACTTAAGTAAAATATAATTATAACGTCCGTTAGGTACCAATTAAATATATAACATATAAGACCCCAGAAGTTATTAGAAGAAAACGGATTTAAATTAATAAGACTGTTTGTTTTTAAGGGGAAAATAATGTCCACCGATATCTGCCGATTTCCCTCGGGAGTGACTTGACCCAACACTACCCTCTCCACACAATCAATTGCATCCGAGTCATATATTACATATATACTATACGTTTAATCAAAAATATACTTTAGGATATCATCCTCTAATATTAGACTTATAAACTTATATTGTATACATTTAACAATAAGTATAAGCTATTATTGTTATAAAGTATATACAAAGAATTTAATTTTTTTTATCTATTATTAGGTATATCGATATACGCGTATACCAGAAAGTTTTAATCATGATTTTAATGTATTGCATTTGATATGCACCGATAAAAACTTCTTGACAATAGTCAATAACTAAAAAGTTGTACAACTATAAACTATTTTATGTAGTAGAAATCTAAACATAAAAAATTTTTACGTAATGTATTCAAGTTAATGTGATACAATTAAATTATTGAAATAAAATTCATCGTTACATTAGATATTTACAATAGAAAATTTTATATTTAGTGACATAAGAATGAGGTTTTGTTTTTATTTAGTTCGTACCCGAGTTCGTACCTATGACTATATCCATATAATACAATGATAAAATAATTGTCTAATTTAAATATTATGTTAGCTTTAGTAGTTTACTGTGCTGTGCTTTAAGTTAAACTAAATGTTACCTATAATATTATATTGATATCGAGTTTTCATAATTGTATATACAAGATCATTGATAGTTTTTTTTTTAAATAATTAGTTTTAAATGAGAAATTTAACATGACTTATATATTATAATATATATTAACGGCTTTTTAAATCATGATATATTACATAAGATAAATACTGCACAATACCGATTGATTATCAAATATTCTAATAATTTGTTGATCGATACTATAGGTAGTAGGTACTTATATAATAATATTATCTAGGTACATAGAAAAATAATTTAAATTCCTGTACATTTTAAGTTGTAAATGTTGGGTGAATATTTATTCATGTGGGTGTATATCTATATTTTAAATTATGAAATTATACATTTAAGCTTACGGTTATCGGCGATATTCAAGAGTTACGATAAGCTTGACAGTTGATAATGATTTAAGGCCTCGGTGTATTTTGAGATTTTGACAGGCACAGATAATCAAATACATATAAGTATATCGTTACAGCGCTACCGTTGATTACTGCAGCGTCCGATAAATTACGTGATAATTTTGCTGTCGTATTGGCAGCCCTTGAACGCGTTTCAAAGGCAAACGAAGTTAACGTTCATACAATATATATACACACACACACCAGAGCTGATGTACCCGCAGTGCACATTGATTGGCGGTGGAGGAAATAAAAACGTTAGCGTTTCGGTGTACACGAGGGGACAAGGTGTAGTGAGAAAATAGAAAGAGAGGAAAAAAAGGAGGAATTATCAATGACAACGGTTTCCCCTTGGCGCACGCCAGCCACTTGTGTTCTTCTTCTCTTCTTTTATGAAGCAAATTGACCAAATTGCCCGACCAGAGACGGCGGTGGAAGTTCCCGCGGGACCGTACGAGCTGTGTCGGCGGCCACTCGGCACTTTGGACCCCGCGCCAACGTACACACCGTGTTTATTAGGTTACCGGTTCTCTTTCGAAAAACATTTTCGCTTTTACAGACGGACTTATATATATATGATTGTGTGTGTGTGTGTGTGTGTGTGTGTGTGTGTGTGTGTGTGTGTGTGTGTGTGTGTGTGTGAGTGGTTGCACACTACACATACGCGAGTGTAAAAACATTTTAAGTATCGAATGACCGTCAGTCACATTTCATTTAAATACTAGCTCTTTCACAAATTTACCAATTCAACTCACCAAAACGATATGAGTAAAATGATAGATGAAAACCGAAAAAAATCCATCCATGTTATAACTTATTGGCTTAAATTCAACATATTATTATGATTCAAGACACAATAATACATAGTAGGTACGCTATATTATGATAAAACTGAGTAAAAACGCTTATTATAACGTATTTAATTTAACACTTATACTTAACTTAATCAAATCAATTTTAAATAATAATAATTAATATTGTACAAAAAAATTCCAATTACTTAGTGGTAATCTCGTTGTAAATTTAGTGTATTTAAATACACTATTATTTTAGTGGTTTTGAATACATATGTTATTTTTGTTTTTAATTTCTAAAATATAAAACTTCTATGTCTAAACAATTATAAATAAAAATTATAATACTTATAAAGAAGCTAATTTAATATTATTATACATAACCAGATTAATACTTTTTTATGTATACAGTATATCTAATTTAAGTAATTGTATGTGCAATATTATTTTTCAATAAGGAGGCAGATAAATATTAAACTTAACTCAATATAAATTTATTTAAATTAAAAATAATTTCGATGATTTTCTCGTTTTCTAGTTATTTAGTCATAGGCATACTATGTTTTTCTTAGTATTTATATTTGAACGATTGTATAGTTCATCGAATAGGTCTGATATTTTAGGTTTTATTTAGATTTGATTTCTAGTTTACTTCTAGAATCGTTTATATTAGAATAATATATATAAAAAAAATATGCAAAAAATATTTAGAATTTTTAAATTATATTATAGTGAATGTTCGTAATTTGAAAATGTTTTTTTTGTTATTGTTCTTTTTTTAGAATACAAAGTAAAATACAAATGGCTGTTGATCTCATTTTATATTAATAACATTCCGTTACGGATCACGAGAAACGTTTTTTATATTCGTAGACATTAATTTTTTTCTTCTTTCATTTCTATTGTTTGTTCGACATTTTTAAGAGAGTGCGAGAAACACCGTGTTAATCCAGAACAGCTACCGGGTCTTGTCGCCTTTGACCTGGACTGAAAGCCGCCGCCCGAGTGTTTGATTAAATAATCCATCATTAATCTCTTCTGAACAATAACAGAAGAAAGAGAATGATCGACATAGAAAGACAAAAAAAATATTAGAATTATCTTCTATTCATTCATTATTATACATATTATTATTATTATTATTATTATTATTATTATATTATTATTATTATAAATTCTTTGGATTTACACTTTACAGTGATGTTGCTATAGAGCTATAGGATCGATTCCTAGACGAAAAATTGTGTACGTGATTTTAGAATTACTGGAAATGCATTTTTCTCCCTTTCAAGTTTTTATGACGAGAAAGCAGTAAAAGCCAGCAAGAAGGTCTATTACCTGCAATTCATCGGAGACCTATGAAAACTGGACATCCTCGAAAATCGAACTTCCCGTGGGACTGTGTTTGCAACTTTTACAAACCCTCTCCAGTGTAGATTATCCCACTGGACAATTTTATGTTGTCACTCTTCGTCTATGCAACACCCGACTTATATTATAATACTATATTAAATCTAGTAAGAAGTTAGTAAGAAATTTTCTTACATTAGTTATTTTAACTAAATTTAAGTACTGGTATAAAATATAACAATCAAATTTACTTTAATGCTATATATAATATATGTCTTATTATAAATTGATTAATTATAATAACAATATAATAAAGCAATTAGACTAGTTCTCAAACAAGTCATGATTTCCGTTATTTAGAAGCCACATAAAATAACTATTATTTTTTTTAAAAACCAATGGAGAAAAATTATAACACCCAAAATTCCCCTGGCTATGAATCTCATTGTGCAGCTACTTATAAATAAACCAATGCTATGATAAATAATATTAATTAATACATGTATTTACTGTAATACCATATATTGTGATGAGTAGGTTTTCATTTCAAAGGTAAATATACCTAACAACTTTATTGTACAGTTTAATATAGAAATAATCAATGTTATAATATACATTTATGATAAAATTAAGGTAATGGATACTTGGCTCGCCTTATATACAATATAACTGATATAAGATTATAACCGATTGATATACTGGTAATTTAACAGTACCTACCTACACCTATATCTATAAACAAATTATATCGACAATTTATAAATTTTTCCATAGTCGATACAATACACACAGTGGTACGAAGATGAAAACAGGACATATCTCTCTACATTTATTTTATGTGTACCTAGTATAATATAATGTAGACTATTTATTAAGTCCTAGGTACGCGCATCGTATAATATAATAATAATATGTGATCGCGATGGAGGACGGACTTAAGAATAATATAATAATAGATTGTAATCAAAACGACATGAAAAGAAAACGGTGAGCAACCAATTACCCGGTATGCATATATATATATATAAATTATATACCGTTAAAGCCAGACAGACGTGTTTGTGTGTTATTATTATTATCTTTGTCGTCATGTCATCGCACGTTTCGTATATTATGTGCAAGGATTGGCACGCGGCACAGCTGATGACGACGACGGACGAACTCGCGGACGGTCGGTCGGTCGGAGCTGGTATCACGTGCGTGCGTGTAGTGTGTACCACCAGCGGTCACGTCCGACGCGCGTATATATAGGTACGCGTAATATAGTATTGGTCGGGCGGCGAAATCATAGGTACGTGCGGACGCACTATCACGTGTATTCGTGGACGATATAGTACGGTGGCGTGACGCGCGTCCTACCACACCCCTGACCGGCGGCCGACCCACCATCTTCACCGGAGGGTCGGCCGCGACCTGACCGCGCTGCTGCAGGTGCCGAATCCGCACGGTCACCGCGGAATCACGTATCCGTCCGATAACTGACCTCCTGAATAACGTAACGTATTATACGCGCGATAATGGCCGACTGGTACCACAGTATATAAGTACCTGAAGGTTTCGCCGCGGTTTAGACGAAAGTAATCGATTCGGCTACTTTTTTTCTTTTTCATATTATTATTTACTCTATTCGAAAATCGTGATGTTTACGTAACCGTAACGAAGGTGTTTGTTGTTGTTGTTAACAGTTTTTGCACACTGATGACGTATAGGCCGTAAGTACGTGTATACCTATGGCCATTATAATAATAATATATTCAGTGGCATAAATAGGACTGTGCAAATGTACCACATGTATCATCACCATGACACCATTATATATTGGATATCTGATGGTAGAAAAATTATCGTTTTGTACCACCGAAAAACTTCAAATATCCGATTGCCATGCAAGTGAAATTAAGATGGTCTATAGCTGCTAAGCAGTGTTTATAATATAAATATAATTTAATTTAGATACGTACCCACTGTTATCAAATAACGATATTTTTAGAATAGTAAAGTCACTATACTACAACTTTTCAAAAAATGATTTATAAACTCAACTAACATGAACCAATAGTAATTTATGTATATTGAGTTTTATTTAATACACAGCTAGTCTTTCGACTAATAGTTAAAAATGATAATTAAACCAATTTTTTTTTAGTTTGTATAGTCAATATAATATTAAAACGTGTTTCTATTAATGCATTATGAATATACTACAGATTTTAAGTAAAACATTAAGTAATTATTATCCTATATTATAAAAAATGGGTTTTAAATGGTTGGTTCGTATTAAAAAAAGAAAATTATAAAAGCATATCTCTCCATCACCACTAATTAAGTCAAACGCATACTAACTGTATATGTATCAGCTGTAGCGTATGTGGTTGAATATATTAATTTTTCCTCGGGTACACCGTATATTATTGCTTATAAAACCTATAAGACGAATGCGTCTTTGTGATGATTTCCGATGGATTTCGATTTTGTGCTGCAAATATGAACCCGATCCATCTTATTTCTAAAACCATAGAAAAATCCGTAGTTGCTGAACATAGACTTATTTTGCGAACAAATACTAAGGTTTCTTTATCATTTGTTTACGTATAACGCATTCAATATGTTTAAGACCATACTTCTAGCACGTGTTAATATTATACTCGTGTATATAAGTACTACACATAAAAAATATTTCCACAAATTACAATTGTTGAGCAAAAGAAAGGGGAATAACACTCGTAAAAAATGAACTTTATAGTGGGTACATTTTTAATCAGCCGTTCCATAGTCGTTTGTATTGTATCTCCAGAGGGAGGAAAAATCGCTAAGTTTAAAAGGGTAGTTTTCCTTGTTTCAGTCAACTCGATTTCAAGTTTGAAACTTATGTTGTTTCACGTTTCGATGATTATAAACATAAATATTATTAAGTTATAAAATTTAAATGTTGTTGAAATTAATGATTTAATTGTTGCATTGGTTTAATTTCTCGACATATATATAATACCAGTTGTATAATGTAATAAAAGGCGTGGTGAATTGGAAGTTGTCACTCGTGAATAACTCGTCACAAAAATGGATACAGATATTTATATTTGATTTCTAATTGCAAAATGTTGCAATGAAAACAAGAAATACATTTTTGGCATCACATTATATAAAAAAAAAAAATAGACTGATGTTCAATTATTGAATTGATGTTTTTATAGATGGTATAAGTATTTCTTATATTTAATGGAGCACACATATAGGTACTTTTATGCATTACATATATGAATATATCAAACTATCAAGTACTCAATATCCATTTAAACTTCCCTATGTATTTAGTTATAATGATAACACCAATAAAATAAAGTTAGTATAACTACTTACAATTATAGTATAATAGTACGAATTATAAAATTGTCGTATTTTAAGTATTAACTAACTATATTAGCGACTGTATATGATGTGATAATTAGGTTATACTAATTATAAAAATATTTAAAAATACAATTCTAATGATACTTGAATTAACTATAATTAAATATACAGCTATAATAGTTTACGGAAAAAAATATTTTATTCGTTGCACTCAGATAATATTGACATGGTCTCAGGTAATGGGTTGGTCGTTAAAGAAAAAAAAATACGACTGTATACGGCTGCGTAAGAAAAAGGGGAATTTACGAGTGTTTTCGGCCACACAACCATAAAACTCGGAAATAAAGACATTTGGTCAGCAGCAATGCAACAGTATTGAAGTCCCATAGGAATATAATGTGTAGACTAGGCAAACGGAAATGAGCTGCTAAAATACGGGTGCAACCGATACGATCACAGGCGCTCTGACGTTAGTTCTGTGCTAGACCGAAAGTTTCGTATGTGTACTACCTATTATCAACATGCGATAATAAATAGCAATTCAGGAAATTAAAAAGAAAACACCAAAGGAGCCTTATTATATTCTACTATATACCCCTTTATTTTGGTGTGTCTAACTACAATACGTTTCAATCGTTTTAGATAAAAAAAAAAAAGATTTAGTTAATACCTATATACGCGTTATTTGTTATTTTATAAATACTTTCACAGCGTCAATAGAATAGCTTATAAATCTTGAAAAAAGATTTGATAATTATAACATAATGAATTTGACATATTATTATGATATATGGTATAAGACCCGAGAGAATATATATCATAGGGGCGAGGATTATAGCTAATAATGCAAGTTTAACGATATTTTTAAATTATAATTATAAATATTATAAATAATCATACATAATAATGTATACCAAATAATAATTTGTAGATTAATAAAGAATTAGAATTAAATAGTTCCTATTTATAATGTATAATATAAATATAAAAAATAATATAGAGTATAAATATACATAGTAGGTATACAAGTCTACAAATATTTGTCCCAATATAGATTTATTGCAGCTAGTAAAATAAATAGCCGTAACAGGGCGGACAATTTTTATTAAGACTAATTAAAATAAATAAAATTAGTATTGATTAAACATAGGAAATCATATATTTTTTTTGTATGTAATTTTTTTAAATCTACATTATTTATTATATTATGATATTTTAGGAAATATGTTTTTATTCAATACTGTTTCCTATTTTAATTTTCGGGTTTATATATTTACGGTTATATCATAGGTAGATGATGAACATTTTTCTTTGCTTTGTCATTATTATTATTATTATTATTTTTTTGAGTAAATGATTTGAGAATTGACTATTTGTGCAGATTATTGACTAAATTTCACATCGTGTGTATACATACATTATTTTTATAGAAATTAGAAATATTGAGAAACTTAAATGATTATTAGACATATTATATGTTTAAAATAATTATATTCCAGAAAATACGTTATGTCTTTAAACATTTACATATGAAGGTAAAAATTCGACTAAGGATGACAAATAAAAGTTGCCTGGAGGGGCAATTAAATAAATTCGACTATCGTCTACGAAAAAAAAATATAATAATAATATATATTAAGTTTTCGATTAAGTACGTAACAATATGTTTCTTTAAATAGTTTCACATTCAAATGACAAGATATTATTGATTCTCTGAATAGAACAAAAGATTAAATGAAAAGATAACCAAATCGTGGGACGATTATCTGATGATATAAGAATACCATACACATATTTTATTAACATTTTGTAATGTGGCGTCCCTGGGATGCACCCGTTCTGCACCACTAGCGATTAATATAAACACTTGTTATAATATGAACGGTGCACGTCAACTTGGGAGGGAAGGCCTAAGAATAGTCATAGCTATTATAAACGATTGGATTTATAAAAGAAATCTTAAAAAAAAAAATAATAATAGTAAGGTATAGTTTTGATGAATCTACAGCTTTGTGACTATAAACAACAAACAAACGAGCAAAGTCATTCTGAGATATTAACAGAACTCGAGATTCGATGATCAGTAGCAGTAGTTATTATCGAGACCGTGAAACGTATATAGGTACTACACACTATGTACAGTCGTAGGATGGGCGCTAATGAAAAGTACATGGCCGTCCGGAGGCCACCCGCATCCAATTAACGTTAACAATGACAACCGTAGTCGTTGTGTTCAGGAATTCCGAACAGTTTTCGGCACGCGTCTTATCTTCGCTTCTTCAGTAAAATTTGAATCGGAACAGCAGAATGCTGTTTCCGGAGTAATTAAATTATTTTTTTATTTCTTTAAATTAAAAAAAAAAAAATGAATCGTTTGATATTATCCATGAATTTTTATGATATACGTTGCACCGTATACTCAGAGAAATAGATATACGTATATTTATTTACGGGTACAAGTAAATCATATAGAATACAATCGATCATTCCTTTCTTATGTCTAAATATACATACCTAAACATTTTTTTTTTGTGAAAATACAAATGTTATGACAGTATGGTATATAGTATATACAACTAAAAATATGTGTAACATATGTACAGAAGTAGAACTAAAAAAGTTGACACACGTAAAATAAAATGGTATATATAGTTATATAATATGCACTCAATCTATCGTGGGCAAGTACCAAAACACATATATAGTTGAACTAAAAACAGAGTACTAAGCTAACAATAAAACAAAATATTTGTGAATCACAAATAATAAACCATATTTTATAATAAATAATTAAAAATAACAGAGTTATTATGTTACATGAGAATAATATTATTTAACATAGGTAATTATTGTTTGTCAAAAAGAAAGTTTTTTAGATATTTTACGGAATCAATTTATATAAATTAAATTATATTTAACTATTTTTATTGGAAAGTTTTGATGATCTCGAATTTAAACAGATATAGATTTCACCATTGAGTTGTGTTTTAAAATCTGTAGTATACCTAATATTACGAGGTTAAGAAGGACCTGTTGGTTTTAGCGTTTATATGAAAAAGTTCGAAAATCTGAATGCAGCATCTAATTCTTTACATTGAAAATCAGACACATTTTATGACATATTCGTAGGTAAGTATTTTTTTTCATTATATTATACCTAAAGCTAGTTTTGGAAAATTAAATGTTAGAATGATTTTTTGAATGCTATCAGTTTTCAAATACATCTAATTGTGCCACAGTGGGCTTATATACCATACTCGAATATAGGCAATTCTTAAATGTGTGCTGTTTTAGCGCAGTATGAAATTAAAATATGCAAAGAATATAAAATATTAATCATTACAGAATACATTGTATTTATAGATATAATGTGCATCGTGTACGAACTAATAGGTATATGGCGTAGCACGTAACATATTATTACAATACCAACAATACTAGTATATTATTATTATGTGCATTTTAAGTAAATAGCATCATAAGTTAATCTTTAATATGTTCCCATAGAAAAAATTCGATAATAAATATATAACGAAACGATATAAATAGGTATACACTATAATATAACTATACCTATCTAATTTATAATTTACCGGTAGGGCGGTAGCCCGTAGAGCTACTACAACTGGATCTTAGGAAAGATACACTTTTGGAAAACGTCGGATTATCGTGTTATATGAACACGTATACAGTTACATTAATGCATAATATAAACCTAAACCACAACGATCGATGTATACCTAGTCATTTAGACTGTATCGCGGTATATATACCTAATTCTCGGTAGTCATATAGAACACAATATAATGTGCAGTAACAGAAGTTACCGACAAAGTCAAAATAATAATAATATTGGATCATAAAAACATAGGAGACTGACCCGGGTTCGACGAGCGGCTGATTTTGTTTGGCGAACGGCATGCACAAGTCAGCCGGCACGAACCACGACGGGCTGAACGCGGCGGCGGCCGATCCTGGGCCACCGCCGCCGGGTCCACCGGCCGCGTGGTGATGATGTCCCACGTTGGCGGCGGCCGGATGTCGCTGGAACGACGCGGACGCGTAGTCCATGGCCATCGCCTGGTACGGCAGCATGATGTGCGTGTGTGAAAAATCCAGCGTACGTGAGCGCGCGCGTCAGATGTTAGCTGCGGCAGCGCATCGCGTACGAAGCTTATAAAAATATATTATCTCAGACGGCGAACACCTGCGACACTGACACCGACGACGACGACGACGAGATAAAAAACTGAACACACGCGACGGCGGCACTGCCAAACGGTCTATATAACCGATATAATACTATAGAATAGTGCGGTATACACGACTGACGTACAATATTACAATTTTGTTGACCGTAAGTTACACCCTGTACGCGCGCGTAGGGTACACGAACACGTGGACGAAAGATCAGAGTCAGACGAATAAAAAACGTCTCGTTTCGTCACTAGACATCTTCGTGGCGCGCCGTAATAATTATTCTCGCGATAACGTATGTAATAATTATAATAATGCTATAACCTATTATAATAACGGCGGCGGCGGTGATGCGGAGCAATCGCGCAAACGTACGACGATGCGTATTAATTTAACACTATTATAACTATTACATTAATATTATTACGTGCGTGTGTTGCGTAATAATAATATACATTCTATTGAGATGTGTTCTCGTAACAGTAGCAATCGCACGTCGTCGTATCGGCGGTGCCTATATTATGTATATATTAGCGCGCGCGCGACGTTACGAGGAAATCCAAGACGACACGTCCGGAACGGGCTGATTGCGGTCCGCACTGAGACGACGTCGGTCGTTCGTGCCGGCGCGCGGAGGGTTCGACGCGGCGCGACACAACCGAGACGCTGCAGACGGCGGCGGAGCGCGCGCGCTCTTCGCCGGACACGCCCAGGCACGTACACCATTGGTCCTCCACACGCTCCACCCACGTACGCGCGCGCGAACGTCACGTCACCGCCGCCGCCGCTTACCTGTTACTATTTTTGTTACACCGTACGACGCGCATATTATATTATGCTATACCGTTTTGCCGAACTATATTCATTAACGGCGGAAACGGCCGTCACGTGCGTCTCCCCCCTCGCCCCTAACGAATACCTATATGGCTGTACAGTATATACGTATATTTGTACATCAATACATGAGTGGGTGTGTTTGTGTGTAGTGTATGTGTGTCTGGGTGGGTGGATGGGTGTAGGTGCGAGGCGCTCTTCCCCAAAGCTGCAGAATCTTGTGGGTTTTAGAACCTCAGCACGATCCATTTTCTCGCCCCGTTTCCGATGCTGATTTTCCTTATTATTATTATTATTATTATTATTATTACTATTATTATTGTAGACTATCATGCGTGTGATGTGTATATACTGCGTGTAACGCATCATTGTGTAAATACCTATAGTTATATACCTTCAATACTTTCATTTGATCGATTCATATACAACTATTTTTAATTATTATCATTTTCGGCGCAGATGTTTACCTATAGTACTTATTTTATAATACTATTTATAAGTAATGTAAAATATAAATAACACTATGTTATTACCTATACCTATAAATAACCTCGCCACATATATATAGGTATACCTATAAATGTATTTATATGGTTGAAGAATAGAAAATCAGAATTTTGTGACTATAATATAATATGGGTTATAGGGATTTATATGTACTAATTGTATACTGGTTATATAAACCATGTACAATACCTATACTATATAGGTATCTTATTTAAACCCAAACGGTTCTAAATTTGAAAAAATACTTTAAACGGTATGTTAATATTCAATACACTTTGTATGGCTATAAATATAATATATAGTCTATAATATACCTAGGTATATTAAATATAGGCTATAACTTATAAGTACCTACACATCACAGTGTATACTAGCTGTTATGCGGCCTATAATATATAAATTTTAATTATATTATATCAATTACAATATACGCTTAATGTTGTATTATACTCAAGACTTTTTGTGAAGCAAAATCTAAAATTTTTGTTTATTTGACTTTTAACTTCTATATTTTACGCTATCAGGTATCAATTATAAAGTATATGTAACACCTTATTTAACTTTATTAACCCATTAACTCCAAGAATTTACCTACATGTACCAACCAACCAGGACCCACCAACCCATTTGAGAAGTGAAACGATCGCTTCACATGATATATGAGTTCGGAGCCATTGGTTGTACCATAAATTACTCATAAAACATAATATTAATTATATAATACATATATAGTAATAATAATTTTTATTTATTTATTTACGGCGGAGAAATAACACTTCGTTTGCAAAAATTGTGTACAGTTTTAGGTAGATATAATACACTATATAAATCAATAAAAAATGAGTATACATCTTAAAAATAAATTTGGATATATATATACGTACCTAGCTATAAGAAAAAATAATTATAGGTAATATATACTTGAATATTTGTGAAACTAAATATTCAAGTATATGATTAAGTAACTGTATTAAGTATGAGTACTAAAAAAAATATTACTGTTGTAATAAAAAAGTAAGGATAATTTATAAATGCAAAGTGTTTAAGATTATATATATATATATATATAATGCGTTGGTAAAAATTATTATATATGTTTTCACCATCATTTGTCACACTTCAGTGAATCATCTATTAATTTTTAAATAGAATAAACATAAATTTATATTTTATTCGTTTCATAAACCACCGAGAAACGTGTAAAGGCCATCTACTAACCAGTTTAAAAAAAGTCTTTATTACGCTACGATAATTTTGTGGTATATAATACGACCCATTTAAGAATTAAGATACACCAACTATCACAATACATTTATCATTATAGGTAGATATATGACATATGTTTTGAATATTATGAATGTATGAAACAAATATAGGTAATATCTTAATATATATAGCTTGTAAATTAAAGTCAATTAATAACATTGAAACTGAGTATTAAATATATATAAATGAGCATAATATATTATTACAATAATAACTATAAACGTAATTATTTACAATGAACTAAAATTAAGATCCCCATTTCATTCCTGTGAAAAGAATTATCGGTTAGCAAATAATGTAGATAATCACTTGTACCTTCAAATCACGTCTAATAATTTTCAATGAATTAAACGTGTTACGCGAGAGCTCATTTTCGAAATTTGACAGAGTATTACACACGATATAACATATATATATATATATATATATATAGTATATAACGAACTAATTTAATTTAGGTGCATATAATTGCATAATATCATATTATGTAAATGTCAGTGATACATAAATGATTCGATCGACAAATCATACAAACATTAAAAATTGGGTCAGATCGAATAAAAAATAAAATTCAAATGAAACCGTGCGCTATACGTATGCAAGAAATAATATTTTCAAACATACCTATAGGTATACATCGTGGATGAGATGCCGTTCTCGTAAAATAGCGAGTGCCCTGTATAAATTTATGTATACCTATAAAGTGGGGGGCGCGTATATAAAGGGGGTCTCTACCCAAATCAATATTCAGGACGTTACTCGCTTGCGGACCTCCGCCACCGCCACCGACGTCGGTGTTTGGCAAATGGCCGGCTCGACATTCCATCACAGTCCTATCTGTTCCTGCAGTACACTAAAATATAATGGAATATTTATATTATTTATGGGGCTTGATCGACGTGATCTACCGATGAACAATCGTTCGTCACGTGGAATTTATAATGAGCAGTTTGACATTAAAAACAAAATTGAGTTTATATATGAGTAAATTATTATATTATGATCATTTATAGATATTTCTATGGCACATGTGGATAACGTGCCAAAATTGACTTTATGGACTTAGCAACTATGGCAACCAGCAAAGTTGTATAATATTAGCTTTAATTTGACACTATTTTTTTTTTAATATGCTATATGTTACCAAATCATTATTATATTAACTATAGCAATAAATAATTACCTATATTATACTAATTAAGTATATTATTATTAATAATATTAATATTATTATTATTTAAATAGATAAATTAAAATTGTATTTAATGTATAAAATAATGTAACAGGATTAGCAGTGTATTGATTAATGAAATTAACTTTTCAAGACAATCAATTGCTAAATATCATCTATCGACAATATTATTTTTAACATATAGTAGTAATAAAATATAATGTGTAATGTATATCATATTTTATCGAATATTTCTTATGTAGATTATAAAAAGAATAATTTAATAAAATATTATTAATCACGGTTTAAAATTTTAAATTGGACATATAGGACCTAGGACATAATTATTGGAAACTTGGTAAATTAATCTAACTGTCTAATAAAAAAAATAATAATAATAGCAATATAATAATATTTTATATGATATATAGTTTTACAGAAAGCATATCACCAATTTATTTGCTGCGCAGTGCGCAAAATCCTTATTAAATGCAGTGGGGGCATACATAATGTAACTTAAAAAGGCGGCGACATAAAGGGGCAATATTTACGACGACGACGAGAAAAAAGAATAAGCCTATATATTATACTCCTTAAGGCTGACAAATGATGCTATTATGACCAACCGCATTTGCCTAAGCCATGGTCCGTGATATTTTCAGTCTGAAGTATTTCTGCAAAATGTCCACGTCAAAATACTACTATAGCCTGCATTTGTCTATAAGAATAGCGGTGATATAGTGCGGTACCTACATTTCTTTACGGAGGACCTATCTGTAATAGAATCAACTTTTTATAAATCTGTCAAAACAGATTGTATTTATGAAATGTGGATAAGGTTAATAAAACGAAATCTGACTATAATTATGTCCATCAACAATATAATATTAATGTGAAAATAAAATATATATTCCAATTAAACAATTAATAGCTATAAATAAATTAGAAAAATTTTACATCATAAAATAATTATTGACAGATTAATTAATCATTAAAAACATTATTTTATAGTATTATAAGTAGAATACTAGAATATATGTAAATTATGGTCATAGGCAGTGATGGAAGGGGATTACCTGGGCTGAGTATATATAATATTTTAATTTATTTTTCTTAGTAATTATATTTATACTTATATTTTAATTTTAAAACAATATATTTATAATTTATATACAATAAATTTAAATTACTGATTAAATATTTTACGTATAGTTTCAATCTCAAAACAAAACTAGAAAACTGTAGAATAAAATTGGAGACTAGTCAACTGATAAAATAATACTTTATTATAATCTCTTCATTACAAAAATAGATGTTATCCTAAATTTGTATAAATGTATTACGTAAGATATTATAATATTATACTTAATAATAAATAATACATTAAATAGTATTAAAATTTATTATAAATGTTTTATAATATTTGTTTAAAATTATTAGATAAGTATATAGTTTTCTGTTAAAATAGTTGCATTAATATATTTTTTGATGGTATGGGGGAAAAATCTCCATAGTTCTATATGCTTTTGAATATTTAAGCTCTCTCTAATATTAAGGATCTCTTAATATGATAACGATTGATCGTCGAGCTTGAAATCATTAAATATAAAATAAATATTTACTAGAACCTTCTGTACAGTTATATTTATGTGTTAAATAGTGTACAAAATAATATCCTTAAGTGTATAGTATGAAGTGACAATACAATGCAGGTATCGTATTTTTAAGACTTACTATATTGAACTTATTGAAGACCTTGGAGACTTTTTTATACATAACGCCATGCGTGTAGAAGCCGATATTATTGTTCCATTTGAATTGAATTTGGTTTAGCGTAGTAGGTATTATATTATATACTTGTATATATACATTCAATATATGCGTATATATCGACACATGTATCATATGCATTGGAGGAGAAAAATTACTGTAACTCAAAGGCGTGAATAGGGGATGAATAAAAAAAAGGAAAAAACATTATTTTGGCATTTCATTCAGACATTGTTTCCGCATAAAAGGACTCCGGAGGGTTGATATGTGTCTGTTGGGTCAAAAGGGGTCAAAATCTTGATTTTCTTTGCATGGACTCTGAGACGTGACCACTGATTATATAGAGACCAAAACTCTTCCCGGGGGTGAACTTACGTTTCATGAAAAACTTTAACATTATTCATTTTTAAATCAATAAATATTATTTAAATATTATATATACCTAATTCAAAATCACTAAATGAATATTACGAAGAAAATGTTTAGCCTATGTATAATAAAGTTTATTTAAAAAATAAATAAATTAGATTATAATTACCTATATATTTATAAAAAAATGTTGGTACGTTATTAAGCAAAATACACTTTTATAAGCACAAAAATGATATGTAAGTATACAATTTCGTATATTTTAAAATTTAAGTTTATGATGTATAAAGCGAATTTTTACAATACGAGTATAATATGTTTTATCTTATTTATTATTAATTGACGTAAACAATTAAAGTGTTCTTTATCGTTATTTCTAGAATATAGACTTATTTTAAGGTTTGAAATGTTGGTACCGGGTGTTTAGGTGAAAAGAAAACTCAACTGCTGACCAGTAAATACGGTGCAATCAAGCGGCCGCAGACGCTTCATTAGCCCTCTCTCCCTTTCTGATCCAGTTACATCACCCCTGCAGTTCTAGCCTCATATTATTCCAAACTGAAGGGTAGCAGTACCATAATATACACACGCTATCCCATATCAGTCAGTTTTATCTTCCTAACTTACTCCCTCCTAAATTGGATTTATGAAGAACAATTCCATCGGGCCCTAACAGGTGAAAGAATAAAGTAATTGTAATAATCTTAATATGCTTGAAATTAATTAATGTATGATATACCAGCATATTAATACGGTAGGAAAAAGTAATTACAATTTATGAAATTTGTTATTAAACGTTCAAAAAAAAAAAAACAACTAATACCTACTTGTTTTAAGAATGTACCAAGTTTTTAGTTAGTTTTTAGTATTAATTATAAAATAAATCTTTTTGTTAAAAATATAGGTTTAATTTTAAGATAATTTTTCTATAAGCAATGG
This sequence comes from Schizaphis graminum, assembly GCA_020882235.1. NCBI lineage: Eukaryota > Metazoa > Arthropoda > Insecta > Hemiptera > Aphididae > Schizaphis > Schizaphis graminum. The sequence continues at coordinate 67,813,991 of CM037032.1, forward strand.
AAAAAAATATTACATTAAAATAAAAAAAATTTGATATATATTTCGAAATTGACAATTTTCGACTGTAAATATTAAAACACATGGTTGTAACTTACGGTTTTTTACTGAATAAACTAATAAACTCTTTGCAATACACTTATTAGTAATGACAGCAACTAATCCAAAAAAGAGAAAGTTTATAATAGGTATACATTTTTTATATATTCATAAATCATGTTAAATTATGACTATTACATCTACCTATAGCATTTGACACATATATCAAAATATAAATTGGCATTTAATGTAGTAAATAGAAAAAAAATATGATGTGGTATTTATAGGAAATAGTATAATATTTTTATAATGTAATTTTTCTTATGACAACCACATAAGTATTATATAATCGTATAATCGATATTTGATTCCTGAAAATGCACAATGTGTCATATTTCTACCATATAATACAAATACCTACAATATGCACATTATAATATTATATATATGTAAGTATACTCTATATACTATACTCATATTACTACGTATATATACTAAAAATTGAATCAATACATTTAATTCAACAGCAATAATAGAAATATGTTGTTTCGAAATAAATATTAGTCATTGTAAAATAAAGAGGTCACCGAAATTGATTAAAATAAAATGTGAAAGCGAAAAATATTTTTAAATTAATTCATAATAAGATATTATTTTGGTAGGTACCTACTCTCAAACATTCCTTTAAAATCATTAAATATAATATTATTATCTTGTCGTGATTTATAATTTTCTTATTTTTTTTATTAATCTTCATTGAATATTATAATAAACGACTTTTATAATATTTTTCAACTATTATCGATTGCTGTATCTATTAAGATTAAGTTATATCTAAAGGATATAATATCTAATAATTAGGTAGGTATATATAGTAGATTTGTTTCGGGCAATATCGTAATATTAATAGATACAATTTTTATTGACGATAACATATAATATAGATTGTAAGCTTACACAAAACAGAACGCGTGAAATACTTTATTAATTGCATAATTTTGGCGAGGAAATTAAAAAAAAAATCCTATTATTATGTACCAATAATTTGTGTATAAATGTTAAACATATATTACGCTAATAACAAAAAAAAACAAATAAATAATGATGTATGTCTACCATAATTTAATAGCTAGTAATTACTAAATAGTATATATGTGTATTACAATTTTTTTAGTTGACTACATATTAGGTGCAATATAGAAACTATAGGAATGATGGTGCCGGGCTGCAAATAATATAATATAGATACCTATATAATAAATATAATACTATACAAATGAAGCGTACATTATTGAGAACTTTGCATAATACCAAATATAATATAACATAATTATCTATATTCTATATGCTATTATAATATAATAGTATATTATTATTGGTTATAAATATAATGTTATATATCTATATATTGCACGTATATTTAATCAATTATATTATATACGCACGTATACACCTGCAGCTGTAGGTGTAAACGATTAATAACAACAATAATGCGCTAACTTCACTGATAAAATGTACGCATGCAAAACTACATGCTAGTATTTAAATTATCCATAGTATATTGCTATATTAGACATTGATGTAGTAAATTATTGTGGTCTTACGATAACAATATAGGTTATATCTGGTAAGAATTTATGATGGTTATGTGTTTTATATATTACTTAATTACAACTGAACTAACTTGGTGTTTTTTAACGTACTTAATAAAGGTTCTTGGAATAAATACTTTTTGTTTAATAAACATTAATACTGCAGTATAAATTACAGGATGATTTATAAGCATAATCATTCAGTATTTATGCTTAAATTATACTTTATATTATACTACCAATACACCTAATAAAATCGGTGAATGGTGCATAATGCGACTATTTGACCGGAGGTTACTCGGATTTTACAAACTCATTTGGGTAAACATACATATTATAATATGTAAATAAACATAATTTTAAATAATACCAATAATGGTCATACATTATATAGCGTATACATTTGAATAAGTAACTTGTGAATAATAGAGGTAACGTGAGGTGCGCGTCTTACCTTGATGCACCGCTCTTGGATCGCAATGCTTTGGAAACAAGTGACGCGTAACGTCAGACCGGAAATGATGAGGCTCGCAAATTTACGCACAAGACGCGTTCCACTAGAATTTCGTCGTGCTGCACACCACTAAGAAATACGCGTTCACGGACAAAATCGTGAAAATAAACCGGTCAAGAATTGAACGGCACGAAAGACGCAAAAGAAAATGCTAACTAGTGGTAACGACCGCGTTTTCTTTTTAACTGACTGACGATTAAAAATGCATTGCGGTTAGTGGTTGTTCGTTTACGAATAAGTATATCATGGCGTATACGGTTTAAACAACCTGGATAGTGGTTACCAAATTTATACTGCGGTCTAGGTAACCGCTGTATATAAGGTTTACCGTGTAACTTGCGAGCTGGTAAACAAAATATTTTCTGTTGGTTATTACGTTTAATTCCGAACTCAGTGCCATATATGATTATTGAAGAATCAAACCCTTTTCGCGTTGCCATTAATGAGTGTATAAAGTTTCTTTCAGTGCGGTGGCATTCCGTGCGAAACAAGTCTTGTATATTATATTTATTTGTTCTATTTATAAATGTTTTTTTGAGCCTCGTTATGATCGGTCTGATGAAACGTATATAACCCTTTTTCAGATGATAACGATCCAAGGGTGGCGCGTCAAGGTAAGACACACATTATATAAGTCATTTAGGTACCTATATTTTTATTATTCACAAATTTCTTATAACATAGAAAGCCATTACAACCATTATTAAGAATTTATTATATTTGCATTTGCACATAATTTGATGAGAATACCACCTATATTACATTATTATAATAATATGTAGGTATAAGTATATTGGTAAAATCCAAACTAAGCGTCGATAAAATAGTGAACGCCGTTTTTTTAATGCCTTAAAAAAAGACCTCAGAGTCAAGACTTGTATAAGTATACTCAAATATATATTAAAATATATAATTTGAATAAATGTATTATTTAAGCATAAAAATAGTTTGAGAATAATCAAAAACAATATTGTAAATAGATAAATTTAGCGGGGATTAGTGACGTATTTATGAGAGTAGGGTTCTAAAAAAGAAGCGTTCGTTTGTACAACTGTATTGTAACAAACATTTTTGTTGGAGAATCGAGATGTGATGAACTAAAAATCAATGTGTTCGCTTGTGATCGTGTTATTTTTCTTTATTTATTTTTTTTTCATATATTAGTTCTATACGGGGCATGTAAATAGTAAACAATTTACATTTTCAAGGAAGAGTAGGTGGAGGGTAAAAAGAAAATTAGCAACAAGGCGCGAAAATTCTGAATACGTATATTTGTGGTGTATATATAGTCCCACGAAAGTACGAAACTAAACAAATTAGAACAACTACTGTAATATTTCATTACGTGTATAGTAAATCCCGTGCGACCAATTAGTGTCGTAGTACTTCCTGGCAGGGCCAAAATGGTTCCATATTGCATATCGATAAGATCGTATCTGTCCAGGGCGTATTTTAACTTATGATGCAAGTTCAAGGATCGTCCGGGATCCCGGGGCTGGGATTTAATCGCCATTTAATTACGCGTATATCGGTCCCAGTGGGCCGCCACTAATTCATTTAGATACGCGCGCGTTTCTCTACAATCTCAACACGAACCGACAAAAAGGGTTTGTACTTGCCGGGACGAGGAGTAAAAGATAATAAAATGGAATGAAAACAACAGTAATAATATTATTATGGTACACAAATTCTAAAAAATAAAAAATAAAATAATTATATAATTCGACCCAAAACGGACGTAACGCGCGTGCAGTGCAGTCCTCCCTCGTGAAAAACCAAACGCGTGTAGGTATATATACTTACCTACATTACAGTATATATACACTATACATTATATATATATTATATATATATATATCTACACAACAGTCGGAGTCATTCCGACGACTACATCTCGACCCGAGCCCGTGTCCGATTTTTCACGGCCATTGTGATTCGTTTCCAGAATATGGTGCTTGTGCCACTATTTTTTCGTTTATTGTACCTACAGAGTATAATATAATATTTATATTATATACATGTATATATATACACACATAAACTATATTATATACGTAACGCGCGCGCGACGGTACAAAATTATATATATATATATAACATGTAATATAAGGTATACAAATATAATATCACGGGCGCACGCTTTTCCATATATATAATATATATAAACCCGTAGACTGTTGTGTTGTACTACCTTTAACTATACGTATACACACATACGATAATATACTAGACCAGTCTTAATATAACATATAACAATGGGTTGTACACGTGCATAATGGACATCAAAAAATTCGATACGTATATATTATATATATGTATATCATATACCTATATTATGCGCTTATATTATTATTATTATTATTATATATGTGTGAGGAAGAACTAGGAGGAGAAGAAGAGAAGAAAAGGTATTTGACCACAGGCCCGTGACACATTATGTGCATCACAGCTAGTGTGAGTGTGAGTGGAAGTGTGTGTGTGTGTGTGTACTGGTGGTTGTTGCGGAGACGGTAGTCACTATATAGTCGCTGTAGAATACGTCGGTCGCGTCCATATACATCCGCGGAGAATGGAAACCAATAATAACACCATCCGTTGTCGATGGGCGCTGAAAAAACCAATTTTATCCGTACGTCACGTACGTATACACATTATATACCATGTGCCTGCGCGCGCGCTCACGGTGACAGTGGCATTCGTTACGGCTTTGTTTACATTGAACCGCCGGCCGGACGCCCACGGGCTGATGGCCCACCAAACCGAATTTGATAGACACCCGTCCGCTGCCGCCCGGGGACACCCCGAGTTTGTATTATTATATACGACGACTTTGCTGCGAAGCATCATCTGTTATTGTGTTTACCAACGGTTCGATAAAACGAAATAAAAAAAATAATAATAATGATAATAAACGTTTTTATTTCACTATTATTAAACCTTTTCTTCTATTATTATTATTATTATTAAGAAGTTTCAGACGGATTTATTATCCACGATTGCAATTTTAATGCTCAACCAATACCTTTATTGCCTATTTTGTGTACCTATTAGTTGCTATGCCGCTGGACGTTGGCGACAGCATGTCTCTGTACGCCGACGATGTCTGTGTATATACATAGATTTCTGAAGCTTTTACATGTGCGAACAACATTTAGTTAGCAATTATACACGTTTTTTTCTTGTTTGATTATATATATATATATATATCGTTTGAATTTAAGAATATATAATTTAAGATGTGTGTAGGTCAAGTTAAGCACGCTTTAGATAAAGCTATAAACTTCCAAATTAATTTTATTAAGAACTCTAGAATGTATTTTTGAATATAAATACCTACATGGCTATATAAATCAGAAAATCATATTTTGTATGCAATTTTTACTTTAACACTAACTTGTTTTAAGTCATAACATGTTGTTTTGCACTATAATTTTAAACAACACGATAAAAACACGCGATTTATTTTGAATTAATAGAAGTTTAATGTACCTATAGGCATAATATATCTGTGTATGTTTGTGTTATGATATTCCCTTACAAAAAACCTATAACTGAACACTTTGGGGTTGAATTGTATACAGATGCATACGATATTACGATATATATGCAGTAGTAGTGTGTTATAAAAATACAGTTATATTAATGTAAAATATTCACGTTCGAATCGGTGTGGGGATTCAGATTTCTGTGGTGCATTAAATTTTTACAACCGTGATAAATCCAGCCCCTATATATATATATACACGCACTTGCACACATATACACACATATTTATATAGACTTCGATGTGTTGGTTGCTCATAAAACGTCTTTGGATATTGTGCTTTCCAACCCCCCAGACTTTTTACCGTTCCTTAACATTAGCCCTGAAACCACGACAAACTCCTGAACGGTGGATAAAACGTTTCACCTCATAAAGTTTGTCCCCCCTTTTTTTCTTATACGTACAACATTAACAAAATAACAAGACCCTATAGCACCTTTTCCTTGATGCAAATTGGTTTTAAATTCAAACCTGATTCTAATAAAACGAAAAAATATGCGTATAATATACTTAATGTACGCATTTAAGTAAATTATAGATAAGTTCTATAGGTGGATTATACTCGCTTATACGAGTTTAAAACACTTTTAAATTTATCTATCACAGTTTAAAATATATAAATACAGAAAAGCACCTAATACCTATTAATTTTAATGATACATAATGCAAATTATATCATTGTTATTATTACGTTTTATAATTTTTCGGTATTATACAAAGAATTTGAAATATTCTAAATAAATATTAAAATAATATTATTAATTAAGTAGAAGTTTGAATGTAAGCATATTACGATAAAATGTTCAAAAAATATACTTAGTTTCTAACATAATACAATTTATCTCAATGACCTTAGCGTGAACAATGTAACGTTTGATCGATCTGTTTTTCTTTTGTCTGCTTGCTACGTGATGACTGATAAAGACTAAATATCTATCGTTTTTGTAAGAATGCCGTTATCTGCATATAACTCTTAAGGTATCTATAATCTGTTCCACCACAATATATAAATTACAAAATCAAACTATTCGTGTTTATTTTTAGATAATGTCTACCTAGAATAATATTAGTATATATTACAGAATGCTACTTTTTAAGTCTAATATTTTGTAAATAAAATAAGAATTATACAGCCAAAAATATAACAAACGAAATAGGTATTTTAAACATCCACACCTTGTTTAGTTAAATTTCTTTAATTTAATACTATTTTGTCATTAGATTCTACAATGTTGTGAGTGTATTTTATTACTTGTATTACTACCTTCATTAATAACCTTAGATTATAGTTGTAATTTTTTTAGGATGTATTATAAATAAAACTTATAACTTTTATAGAAGTAAACTAAATCAAATATCTGTGTTGACAATAAATTTAAATGTTATTATATAGTAAACATTTATATAAATAAAATCATAATATTAAAATAATTTAAACATTTAAATTTATAAACTATAATATAGATAGTTTGTAATTATATAATACAAGTTAGTTGGTTGTAAACGAAATGTGAATACAGAATTAATTGTTTAAACTTCAAACAAAGATATTTTATTTCGATATACCTACCCTTGTTCGTAGAAATAGACCTTTTATTTGTAACCATGTTAACTCACTTTCAAATAAATAAGCCTGTTTATTTTGGGCTTATTTGAAATGTAAATCTAATATTATATATAAATATTTTGAATTAAAATATCAGAAATAATAATATCTGGAGTTTTTACTTGTTGAAACTATTACTGTTATTCATTTAAATATTTAGTTTCTAATTAAAAATTTAATTTAATCAATTTATTTAACTTTAAGAATCTTAAAACACTTGTTTTTTGATTTTAATATAGCCAATATAGGTACTTAAATATATTGCATTTAAATTATTAGCTTGCATATGAATAGTTTTATCATACTGCAAATACTTAAACATTATTTTTTATAAATTACTAATATTAGTTAATAATTTAGAACTTTCTTTGTATAATTAAACTTATATTTCAAAGAATATGAAAAACATATTTGAAATTAAAATACAATAATAATTAAATCGACTTAGAAAACTAATTATATAACGAATTATGATTAAATAACTACTCGTAAATATTTCTTAACTATATTGGTCTTAAAACGATCTCAAAAGACCATCGAACAAAATTTAGTTATCAATCAATGGCTTTTTAATAAGTTTATTATTAGGTAAGATATTATACAAAATTATTTTTATGTAATTAGAATTTTCCAGAAAAATATAATTAAATTCAGTATAGATTTTTGTTTGGTATTTCTTTATGAGAATGATTGCATTTTAAAGATATTTATATAAAATCATGGAAGTATTTATATTTTATTAATATTATTATTTATTATATAACGATAGTAATTTTGTCTGTAGAATAATGAAGATCGGTATAGGCAACTTAATTGACTAAAACGTTGCATTAGTACACAGAAGAATAGCTGGTGAGGCGTTATCGTACAAATTGGCAACGAAGATTAAATAAGAGAGGGGGTCATCTAATTCCATGCAATTTCAATGAGAAACTTATGAAAAATATGTGTCAAAATTAAGTCGGACCACCCTATTCAGATTTCCATCTTAAACGAATCTCGTTATTGTTATTACAGTTATTATTAAAGGGGGAGAACTCAGAGCTGGCAACAATTCTCGGCAAACATTTCCTCAGGCTTGTTATATAAATATATATGATAAAAATACATATTTTTTGTGTTTTAAAATGAAGAGGGTATTTGTTTAGAAACATGGGAGGGGTAAAAGTGTTTGCAAAAAGTTATGGTTGGTAAATCGCTAAAAACTGCGGCACTTGACGACTTAACAACGGGCCATTTGCTCCTCTCTTTAGAACGATCTTTACAATCTGTGTACCGATTAACTCGACCCTCATCTTTTGAAGTACTTAAAATTTTTTTTTAAATCACCTCTAACGTAATATTCCATTAACACCCGTGAATCTAACACTAATGTTAACACTTCGACAGCCCATAAAACATTTCATTTAAATAAAAAAAATATCCATTCGTACAATAAATCTGTAAAGCTAAATTCATTAAAATTTAATATCTACATGGAAATTTAGTATTTTATTTATGAATTATCAACAATATTTATTTTAATTTTAAACTATGATATACTTCATAATTAACTTTTTGTTTGATTCATTTATTTACAATATTCTGAAATTAATATGTTTCTATAATTATTATATTCAATATTTTAATGTACCTATTATTGATGGTGAATTATTTATTCTTCAATTTTAACATACTTTTCGAATAATTTTTAAGTTATTTAATATTGTAGTATGCATTTTTTTTATAAACTGATATGACGAAATATATTTTTTTCGTTGATTATGAATGATTCGGCTTTGACAACATAGCACTAAAATTCAACATAATATATATAAACAAATATTTTTATTATTAATTAAAATTTAATTTAATCAACATACCTTTTTTTAAATACTTAATTTAAGCACGAAATTTATAATAAGTAATTTTGTTCATTTAAATTGATTTATTAAATGGTTTAAATTTTTTCAAATGTTTTGCAAATAAAATTAATTTATACTTCTTTTGTACTTTTATATAGAAATATAGAAAATGTTATCGTACATAAATATTGAATATACAAGCACAATGTTACCAAAATGTTGCATCTATATAATTTTTTAGAATCGAATAAGGTCTAATTTTTAACAACGAATAGCCTCTAAAAGTAATAACTAAATACAAATGATAGATGACAATTTACATTCTCAGTATTAAAACTACTATTGTAAAACGTACGTTTTTTTTTTACTGTTCGTTTTTATGAGCTACTGTATTTTTAAATCGCTCAGTAAATGCTTCAAATAGAGAGAGGGTTGTTTTTGTGCTTCAACATTAATATATATATTTTTTTTTAAAAGGGAGAAAGAGTGCGATAGGAATATTAATTTTGGACAGAGTCGGCGTTAAAATATTCCCCCACGAATTTTTAATAATAATTTTTCTCTACCCTTAAAAAAATATATAACAAATATATATATGTACATGCTCTATCCCTGAAAAAATCTCGAGCTTTTTATCAAAAGAGTTAAAGAAACGAGTGGAGGAAATGAAAGCATATCAAGGGCTGGTTGGGAAGATGTAATAAATAAAACAGCCGTCCTAAGGTGATAATAAAAATAAATTAACAGCGGGGAGGAGAAATATAAGAAAAATATGAAATTTTAATTTTTTATACGCTTAGGACTCTTACAAATATCAGATGATTTAAGACCAGCGAGTACGGTGATATTATTTCTGTAGCATTTTGCTTTCATTATAATTCATAAAGACTGAAAAAAAATTAAAACACTTAGGAGAAGCAGTTTATTAGACCCGAGGGACAACGATGACGATGACGACCTGCGCGTTTATCTGATCTTTGGATGACAAGATGAAGTAGTATTCTCCCCCTCACTGAATTATTATAGTAGTACACAATATGATTTAACTTCTAGAACACGGGATTAGGTGACATATTTGTGTATGTATCATTATGTATACAGGTATATGAACCGTGAGTGTAGAACAAATAATATATCTTCTTCTAGTGACCCGTACTATACTATTTTTTTAGTTTCGTATACTATTATAGAACAGAGTTTATCAGTTTTGGCGTATATTTATATTATTATTGTTATTACTATTGTAGCATAACCTATTGCCGGTGTAAACAAGTTGGTTGTATTTTTTTCCATTGCAACATCCGACAATAGTCTTTAATATATTTCCAAACTGGTGTCGGGCAAACTGCGGGATCGAACGAAGAAGAAAAAGTCATAGGGCGAAAAAAACGTCTTGTTTCTCCTCCCTCCACCACCTCTTCGTTGGTGCGTAAATCGCACCCTAATAATGGATTGTCTTGGGCATTATTGCAGGACCCTTTCCGTGTTGATCTGGTTACATTTATCATACAGAGACCAATATACGACGAGGCGAGCCGATCATTTTTCACACCCAGCTATAGTCAGTAGTGTGGCACATTCGATACGAAGGAAAACTCCGTAGAAAAAAAATATTGTATTAATATATATATATATATAAATTATATTGTTTCCGGCAACAAGCGGCTAAATTCAAGGGCGGTGTGTTGTATATGACCAAGTAGAATCCACGACCAGATTGGAAAATGATATATACCTAATATATATTATATAAATATATATTCCGTTATGGGAAAAATCGGTCGTAGATTTATAGTCATCTACGGATTATATAGCACGCCGACCCTGGGATTCATTTTCCATCTATATTTATAAGTGTAGCCAAATTGGTTTAGGATACCACAATGATGATATGTACTTGGACCACCCTATTTTTATTATATTTGTTTTTTTTTACATGAAACAAAAATCATTCATTTAATATAATATATTAAACAAATAACTATAAACATTTATATATATTTTTTTTTAAATTTGAAATAAATTGAATTTTTCTGACGTGTCAATTTGTTTATGTTATGATTAAAAATACGTTCAATACATATTAATTAGTAGTTATTATCGATCGTGTATTTAATAATCATTTTAATTATAAAACTATTTTTAGGATTTGTTTAGTTTACTGGATAACATTTTGTTGTGAATGTAAATTTAGATGTTTAAGTATTTTATATAACATATTAAAATCCTTTTAGAAAATAATCATATCATTTGAAACACGTGACTCGCAAAAAGGTCAAGAAGAATGTATTTAAACACATAAGGATTTCGTATGCATAATACGGAATACAATAAATATTATTTTGTTCAATCAGGATTTCAGAGCTTCATCATAATTGCTCTGTTTTGTTTGTAAACTTACATAAAGTCAACTGCAAGATTTAAATTGTAGTTGGCTAGGGTAGGTAGACTTTTATGGACAGCTCAAAAAAAAAACTTTTTCAAGAATTCCAAGAAAAACGGACTGCTAATCCAATAAGGGTCAGAAAAACATTCCCTCCCCTCGCCCATGACAAGACGCACGGTGAATGACAATTTATTTGGTCCTAATTACGTTTCTTTCACCCCTACTCCTTATCGTATAATATCTGAAACGTCAGTGAACTTCGTCAACACGGTCATATAATATCAGTACTGTGTGTGGTGAATTTGAAAGCACGTTTCAAGTCTTGGAAAACAATGTGAAAAGAGTTTTATCGTCCGAAAAATATGAAATAGTGGTTGTGGTAAATAATCGATTTCAGACTTTTTTTTAGAAATATAACGAATACTGTGTATGGTAGGGTAAAACCAGCGAATACGAAAAAAGGGGAAAATTCATATTTTCGCGTTTTTGTATTTTCTGCCGAAACTTAGTATTCAAAGCACAGACAGCGTTTGGAAAACTGGAGTAGACGACGAATGAACACAGTCGCAGATGCACGTCACCCCTGACAATTTTTCTACTATAATATTGTGCAATCTATTTTATCCTTATTTATTTATGTTTATTTTTAAGAGTAACTTAAAAATACTAAAAAATTAATAGTTACAGCATTAGTAGCAATAGTGATTATATTAACCATAAAATGTATGTTAATTCAAATTTTTGAATCAAATATATAGTTATACAAATATTCTAAGTTGACTTAATTTAATACTATAACTGTTAAGAATTTTATAAAATATGTACAAATTGTGTTATAATAACTATTTAAAATTTAAATTATTAGCAAAATAGTTATTAATTTAGCTAAAAATAAATTGATTAATAAATATATTTTATGATGATAATGTAGTTTCAATTAATTTAATAAATGTTTTTTTCTCGAATAAAAATATATAATATGTGTCATATACGTTCGGCAAGTTGTAACATAATATAAAAATAAAATCATATCAACAATTACTATATAATATTCTTGATACAAACTATTCTATAGTAATATATTTATAAGTACCAATGTTACTATATTGAGTATTAATTAATGTTTGGAAATGTAGATTGATCCTTATAATTTTCTCAGAAATATTAGTATTGGTTTAAATAAGTGACATAAACAGAAAAAATAATAGTAATGTGAAAATATTAAAAGTAGATACCTACTTTACCTATATAATTCAAAAAATTAATTTTTTGCTTCAATATCACAAAATCATTGAAAACTATATAAAGTTAAATAAACTGTAGAAAAAAAGAAAAAGGTAAAATATTTTAATTGTTAAGTACCTATATTAATTCCCATTCATATTCATCTTTAACTTCATTTAACAATAATTGTCAATTATAACAATACACAACGAATAAACTATATTATTAAAAACTATAGATTTTAATTTAACAATAGATACCTATTGTTTACATGATACTATAAATAGTATAAATGGTATATTCTTACGTCGATGTTGGATAATATATTCAATAATCACGTACCTATTAAAAAAGAAATCAACTTTTATGAATAAAAAAAAAAATTCTTGAATAAAATAATAATACAAATTAATTAATTACTTAAATAAATATTATTTGATTATTTATGTACTTATACTCTCAAATATTTAAATTCTTATTAAGTATGTACATGTACCTAAATATTACAATTTTATTTTAATTAACTATTTTTTCACTCTCTGATGTGAAAAACTGATATTTGGTTAATGCACAAATATTTGTATTTCAACCATCGATTTGCAAAATTAGATTAATGTAAACGATATACCGAATAACGATGAGATATAATATGATTCCAACTGTGTATATTCTGTTGGTTATCTTGTTAATCAAAAATTTAAATAACGCATATCCTTTTACTTTGTATTATAATTATATATACATATGCGTTTTGTTTCCATACCGGTGGTTCCACAGAGTGTCCCCATTAAGTTTAATGACTGTTTAAAGTGGGACGGATGACGGAGGTTTCTTAAATGGAAAACCGTGAAACTGGGGTGGAGGTTAAATCTAATCTAGACAAGCGCCAGGAAATTATACAAGATATTATAAAGGGAGCAAGTAACGGTTTCGAACGTCTTAGGGAAACACGCTGCAGTTATTATTATATAATATTATGTATATACGTTTGTTTAAGTATAAACACACACATACCATTTATATATGGCAAAACTTGTATAATGAAACTGTAAAATTATGCGGATTCGACGTTATCCATTCAGTGGTGGATTGGATTTCGTTTTGCTTGCATATCTGAGTCACGTTCGAAATGATGTATTTTTATTAGTATAAAACGATAAGTGTTGTATAGGTATGTAAGAGACTTATCTGATATATTAAGTAGCTTATTATTGATTTATAATCGAATAAACACTCAATGTGAATGTAGTTGTTAAAGTTTGTACGGTATAAACATAATATTAAAAATTATAATCCTGTTATATTATATTCATGCACACAAGGTGTTTATTTTCATTATAAACTATTTCTATTAAAACGTATATTTTAAATTTAAATACATTTATTATCTAAGATTAATACAGAACTTCATAAATGTAAAACAAATCATAATAAAATAAAAAAAACTTAAGAGTTAACTATGTAATATGTATAATGTATATACTCTAAATTGATTAATAAGTATACAGAAAATACGCGTTATTGCAATATTTATTACCTACCTGCATTTACAGATACCACAATACACAAAATTATTATCAAATTTATACTATAAATTATAATATAAAGTGATCGCATATTGCACAAACAAAAATCTTCATTTTGGATTGTAATAATACAGCTGTGTTATTTACAATAATGTTTTATCTGCAACCTTAAAAAATATCCTTAGACGACTTAAGTTAACACGATGCACTCTCGTCGTGAAATATTTACCAGAATTATTACAATGTATATGACTGTGTAGTTTTAGGGTCGGTATGACCGGAGGGTAGGTAAAGAGATCCCTGACCGGAGGGTCCCTGTTGCTGTCGTGTTCCAATATGTTAACATTCATAAATCATCGTTTAAAGGGCTACTCCCTCCTGCCTTTTTACCTTGCCCGCAAAAATCGTGTCATCTATATGGAAATCAAACGTCATTCAAAGATATAAATGAAAAATTATGCGACGGAAACATCTATCCTCGTTCTCCCTATTCCATTCTCTTGGTAAGTATCGACTTCATAAAAAAAATAAAAATACTCTTTGACGTTATCTTACGCACAAATAACTTTTGTTCTGTCAGACATATTGGTCTGATTATAATAATATATTTTATTGGTAAACAAGTAAATTATTATCTATAAAATAACAGACAAACATAATATTATTATTATATATTTATGTTAAGCGTTATGGTTGTGGTTAGGTCAAAAAGTTCAACATTAGCAACATAACATTTAAACGGAATTCAGTGCATAACAGTATATAGTCGTATTAAAATATAAAGTAATAAATATATTTATGATTTAATAAACCCATTTTTCAATGCATAACTATAAATGAATATTTAATTTTTATAATATCTAACTATAAATTGCATTCAATATCTATATAATTAAATCCATTTTTTAAATTTTTTTTTTGATTTTTTAATTTAATAGGTAACATTGATAATAAGTGTAGGTTTTCTAGAAAGGTTGTAAATATTGTTAGACCCTAGGGTAGATATAGATACCTACGTGTGTATTTTTGGTAAGAATTTATGAGCTAAATTCAATTTCTTTAGATATAAAAAAAAGGGGAATGCCACCCTTGGTCAGTAAAATAAAAAAAATACTCGTTGAAAATGGATCTATGAATTATTGGCGACTTTTATTTTTTTTTATTAGCGATAACACTGGCGTCCGTGAGCTCGCATCATATCCAACGGATAAAAAGACAAAAGCTCTAGAAGTGGGAAGAAAAAACCGTTTGAACGACTAAAGAAATGTGCAGTCTTAAGCCGAACCGTTGTCATTTTATGACCTTTTTGATAATTCCATTATATAAAACTCGTGCGAATGAAGTGACAAAAAAAATTAATTTTCGGAAAAGAAATGTGAATGGATTGTATTTATTATACCTAAGTACTTTACAAAACCATTTTGAGTTTACATGGTTAACTAAATATTTTACATTATTATAGGATAACAATTATAACATATCAACATTAACATTTAAAATACTAATGAAATGATAAATAAAATAGTTGTATTTACATATGTTTTGCACAATAATAAATATTATAACTTAAGTAGGTATTTCAATTCTATAACAAAATGTTTGTTACTATATTATATTTTGGAATATTGGTTTTATCTTATACGGATAATAATTTTAAAAGACATTACTATTCTATATAAATTTAACATTACCTATTATTTTATACTAATTAGTACCTAATCAAACACTTTTTTACACAATAGACTAATGTAAATAAAAATATAATTTAATTTTTTAACTTTAAATAATTACTATATAAGTATAATATTTCTAAATAAATAGGTTAGTTAACTGACTAGATAATAAATTGAATATTTGAAATTTCAAAAATGATTTTAATTAATATTAATAATTAATACTCATAGAAGTATAGTTAATATAAATGTATTTCTAAAATTATAAATAATTTATATAATGTATTAGGAAGTGAATTGCTATAGAGAATATAAGTTTCAAATATTTATTATTTACCTTCAGATAATACAGATTATGGTATAATACTACATACGTATTTTATAAATACTTTGTTATTTAACCATATGGTTTTAATATTGGAAGTGTAAATTATAATTACTATAATAGCATTACAAAATATAAATTAGTTAATTTTGAACATTAAATTATTAAAATAATAAGATTATAATTTTATAAATTGTAATTTAGTAATACAGTTTATTATTGTAAAATGTATTCTGCGAGAATGAATATATGTATATAATCTAAAATCTTCAAATGTATAAATATCTAAAAAAAACAACAAAAAATAATAATAACTAATACTTATGAAAATATAAGCTTATTATTTTTTTTTTAATAGTTAAATTATATTAGAAATTCATGAATAATAATTTTCAGTGCTATTTGTATATTTATACAGTAATTTAGACTGTATACTAGGCTCAGTATTATAAGTTATAACCAAAGCATCGCCAAAATACTTTGGTCAGAGATCATCCATTCAAGCATATTAGAAACGTTTCTAAAAATTTTACAATAATGAATAACATACATTGTATCACTTATATTATTGTCTTTATTTTCCTTTATTAATCCATACGTTATGGTGAATAATATGTATGTTATACACGGTACATTATTTATAATATCGATAAAAATAAACGAAAGCTTGATAGTAATAGTAAAAATCACTCATTGTTAAAAAAAAATGAACAATTAGATATGTCACAAATTATGTTAAAATCGATGTTTTATTTTAAATTTTGTTAATAAAAGTGAAAATTGTTTTTAGTCTTAGAAAAATTTTTTTTTTTAAATTTTAAAATAATAAAAGGCAAAATAATGGTACGCAACTGTGCAAAAGCTCAGTTGTTTGTAAAGCTCACTAGTAGGGTTGGAGAATTTCTAGGGGCGGAGAGGTGGAGCTTCGAGTAGCACAATAACGACGCCGGCGGACTACGTGCCTTGCATATACAAACCAATAGTGCCGAGCGCTTACTCTCTGTCCATTTCTCTTTCTCACTTTAACTTTTCTCTCTTTCTTCCTCTCTTTATCTTTCTCGCTCTCTATTCTCTCTTTCTTCCTATAAGTGTATATATATTGACTTAATACAACGCCTATTTATACTTAGAAGTAGACAGTATATTGTGATGGAAAACAAAAGACAATTTTTATCTGAAAACATAATATATATATAAAATACAAATTATTGTATTTAACTGAATTTTAAAATATAAGTACTTATCATATTTTTGTTTAATTTTTTTTGGTACGTAATAATACTTTATGAATTAGATATTAAATATTTTAAGAAAATTGAAGACTAATATATTACATTATATGAGCCAATTGTCTTTTTGTCATTATATCGTTATTGTGCACAAATTAATAAATTATATATTATAATTATAGTCTTATAGGTGTTATATATATTTGTGTAAAAAAATGTTGATATTAAAAGAACATCCCAATTTCTTGAATCATTTTTAATGTATAACTTATAAATTATAATTTATAACAGTCAATATTTTACGATAGACAAATATCAATAAACCAATTATACTTTTAATATAAATCATTATTTTATAGTACTAAAATATGAATATATTATTATTATGATAACATAAATGGCAATAACTTGTTAAACGATTGAATTCTATCTATATTTCTGATCTATAAAAAGATAAGTATAGGTACCTATACAAAATTACCTATCTCGTATACTTGTGTAATATAAATATAGGTATACATAACAAATTAATAATTATAATATACAACATTAATATACCTACACATAATAATGTAGTATATACTATATATTCTATATTATCAAAAAACTCTAAAATGTCGATAATAACAAAGGATTAATATTTAACCTGTAATGGCAGTATTGTTTGGATTTCGTACACATGGATAGGAAAATATTTGTTTAAAGATTAATCGTAATTTACACTTACAAACATTATTACATAGGTACCTCTTTATTTCTGATTTAAAAATTATCAATTATAACCAATAAAACTGTTTCATTAAAAATTTATCGTTATTTCAAATTTTATCATTTTTAGATTTGAAACGCTATTGGTCTTACGACGATAGTTATTTTTTTTTCTGTCGTACAGGTAAAAACTTTTGCAGTTGAAAAAACTGTTAAAAAGTTTCATGTATAGTATATCAATCATGTAAACATTTTAGTTCATGATAAATGTTACAATATATGTACATTTGCTTTACATATAGCCGGAACATAAACTAGGGGAATTCCCTTGTCTATGTAAATTTCGTATGCCGTATATACACGTAGCCACATAAACTGTCTATAGATAACAATTTCAAAAGTAGTGTTATTGGAAAATAAACCTTCACTTATAGCCAATAATTTAATGTTTTAAATTATTGCAAATAAATAAATATTTATTAAGTACTCAAAATTATTTTTGGATTGTTATGATACGATTAATAGAGTTCACAAAATGGTTTATAGTGTTTTGTTACGTTTTAAAAGTTTATCTCAACTTTCAACAATAATTATCCGAAATAAATTGTACCTATCAATTTATTTTTGTTTTTTTATTGAAATTGTATTGGTCCGTACTCCATCTGACAGTACTCCAATCGATGTGTCCCTTAAGCGATATAACAAATTATAACTTTAAATTTTAAAATTTAACATACTAAATTAAAATAAATAATTCTTGTATTATAATCTGAAATAAACATTTATTTTTAATTATAATTGAAAACACTGAACATTTAAAATATCAAAAACCAGGATATCATCTTCGTATTTGAAACCCATGTTGATGTATCTGTTTTCAATATCAATTCACGTCAACTAGACTACATAATTGATCGTGTTGTACAACAAACAGCTGTTTTGTTAACGCGTGACCAATCGTCTGTGGCTGGACGAATTCGCGTCACGTCTATAATATAAAGACGACCGTTTTAATATGCACCACGACCCTGGACCGCCCTAAGTACCACGTGAGATATCGATGATGATGACGACTACCGCGGTTATGTGTAGGTTAGTAGTGAAACGACCCAGTTTCACATTCACCCCTCTAAAAGATTGGCGACTGAGGAACAGAGAAAAAACCAGTATAGGAAATGCCTCCCCAGAGACCGTAACAATGAAAGATCATTGTTTTATAATTGAATCAGATCATATTATAGAAATGTTAACGTCTTAACTAACTGCATTATTTCATTAATACCTATGGTATTTATGTAGTATTTTATATAGGTACATTATGAAATTAATTCTATCTGTAAGTCAATTAATTATATAGTAGGTAGATATTATACTTCTTTATAAGATATATTAAATACAGACATGCCAAATAAATTGTATGCAATCGAATGCAATAAGATATTAAAACAATAAAAGGGGTTTTCATATTTTCTCTCAAAGTGATTATTAAAAACATCTTACCTACCTTTACAAACTCTCGTATGGTTTGTTGTTTGCCTATCTTTCTCTAAAAAGGCGTTTTGTCATACAATAATAATATTACACGGGATTCGATATCCATCGTATCTAAGGAGTTGAATATAGGCAATTTTTTTTAAATTTTTACTAAATATAATTATTATCAAACTTACAAGTTATAACCTACCTTATAACGATAATAAATATAATTTAAAAAATATCAAATTTGTTATTGATATTTGATTTTTTTTTTAAATAATGAAATATTGTTAACTTAACATAACTGAAATTAAAATACATATTAAAAATATAATTTAATCATATCATTATTTCAGTATACTTATGGGTATACCTAATTATTTTAAGTCAAACTAAAACTAATTTCAACATAATAACGTGTAATAATATGACTGTGATACCAATTCAAAGCCATTGATTATATAGCTAGGGACATTTAAAATATTTTATATTTTTTATATTAAAATTAAAATACTTGGAAAAATTATTATTTTATTTTCATAACTATAATTTTATATTTAAAAAAATAAGCCAATTTAAGTTGTATTCAAGAAAGTTGTCACTAAAACTTTCATTCAATTTATTTGTAAAATCACTATTATCAAATTAAATACAAAGAAAACATCAGATTTTTAATGTTTCTATAGGTACATTATACATATTAATTAGATACTAATAAAATATCTTTTAGTAATTAATTTTCTAATATTAGTAGTAATGTTATTGTACCTAAACACAATTATTTACTTCTTAGTATAAATTTATCATTTAAATTTGGAACGACAGAAAAAAATATTATGTATTAATATAGTGCAGTTTAAAATACTATAATATGTATGTGAAAAAATCAATTTATCCTATTATCGAATTTGTAAAAAGAACTATATTCATTTGACATTTTAAATCTTTGAAATAATTATTCAATATGATTTGCTTGTGGCTGAGTGCCAAAAGACTTCGTCCTATACCTCCACTACAGTACAATAATAATATTTAAGTGATTGCTCAGCAACAAGTGCACTATATTATATTATATTCTGTATACATAAGGTAGATTATGATATAATACCGAATGAGATAAATATCTTGGGGTGTTTACTTTTAATAAGTAGCTTACGGAGCCAGCCACGAAGGTGCGAAAATTAAAGTTACTTCTCTTTCACCCCTTCGGCAAGGTTTAAATATAAGGGAACTTTCATTTCAAGAACAGCAAGGAAAAATATGAAGAGTGAATATTATAGCTAAACTTACAATCTACGCGCGAAATTCCACAAAAAGTAAGATTGAATAAAATAAAAATAAAAATTGATCATGATAATAAAACAAACAAAAACCCGAGAAGTTGCTCCTGCTGTATAGCGGACTTCGAATGTATCTTGTAATTTATACTAGTCACTTTAAAATTTTAATTTGATGATAAAACATTGCATATTCAAAAAAAAAATGTTGAGCAGGAATACATTTAAGTCTCTGTGAATAATGAATAGTGACTTTACTGAGTACTCAGTCACTATTTACAATAATTTTTTTTTTTAATATGACATGTATGTCATATATTATTTATTATAATATTGTATATTATAAATTATTAGATGGAGTTATTTTAATAAATAGGTACTGACAATTTATTTAATTTTTCCCTTCCACCACCATATTACGTATAAATTATCCAATAATTACCAAACATCACCTTCAATATTAAAAATGGTAGCATTTTTTCTGCAGTAAATACTAAAAAAGTTATTTATACAAACATACATTATAAAATTAACACTTACATTTCTATAACTACCTTGCTTAAAATAACGCTGTGATTTAATTACTACAGTATAATAAAATGGACTATGCATCATTTTTACAGATATACGAGAACGAAACTAACTGATAATTATGTAACATTAATATTGATATAACTACTAGTATATTATTTGACAGAAAATAATTTACAGGAATGTAGGATATGGTCATTATACTGTAATACATCATGATTCATGACTATAACTAAGACAGTGATAGGTAATATAATAATAATATAAATGCAAGTTAATAGAAAAAAATTCATTAAATATAGAAATTAAAGTCTATAGTATAGACTTAATAGCAGTGGTTCTCAACCTTTTTTTTTACTAGAATCAAACACTGCGTCACCCTAATATCAAAATAATATACAATTTTAACTGAATATTATTTTAGAATTATTCTTTTATTAGTAAAATACACAGTACGCATAAAAATAATATACTTAGTGTATATACTTATTCAAATATTCAATAACCTAATTTCAAAATAGTTATTTTAAATTTTAAATTGTCAAATAACCTTTGTAGTTTGTATGTCATGTCACCCCGGTTGAGAACCATTGATATATATTCTATAGTCTATACCATCATTTAAATAAACATTTAAATTTTGTTAACTATTAATAATTTGTTAAACACATACTATAAAATATGTATAGGCATATGTTCATTGCACTTTTTTTGTGTATGATGCATTGACATCGACATAAATAATAATATAAATTATTATTAACATAATGTTATTATACATTTATACAGAATGTTACATGATTTTTTAATAGTAAGCTATATAATATCGCATATTGTCATCCAACCCCAGCATACAATATAAGATTTTGATTTGATTTTTTTTTTAATTCTTAGAATAAAATGTTATGATTTAATACCTGCTTTTTTCTTTTTTAGTTAAAAATATTAAATGAATGTTAATAAAATCAACATGCGTATGATAGTGCTTACTGCTTATCTATAAAGAAATATTACATTTAATTATTTAATTTATAATTGCATGTTTTGTAAAAATTATATAATATGAAATACCCGGAACTATAGTATTACCACAGACTGTGGTATTACATTATAATGTGCTATGAAATTTAATTTTTAACTATTCTTATAAATGCCTACTAATTAATCTAATATTTTTATCAGAACAAGGTATCTAAATTTTTAAAAGGTAAGAATTTTAGATATATAATCTAAAATGCTTTGAAAGTTGAAAAAATGATAAACTACACCATTAATACTATGACTGTAATAACTGTTTTAAACATATGGGTGTAGGTTTGCCTATATCATTATTCTGTATATTGAGCTATTAAGTATACTGAACGTCGTAAAGCCATCAAATAAACCCAAACCCTATTTAAATAATAACCACCATATTAAACAAGCTATTAGCTATCTAATACTTTGGTAACAAACCGTGTGTTGACGATAATGTTTAATATACTAGGTAAATAATCGTTAAACTTAAAATTATATCAGGAAGTAAATAAACTAAAAAGAAATAACAAAATGATCAAAAACGTATAAAAATTATAATATGATTGTACGTAATAATAATATAAGCGCAGTTTATAATGGGCAATAGGCCGGGTTTTGATAGGTAGAAACGATTGATAACAAATTATATTTCTTTTTTTTTTTCTATACGCATTTTGTCGATATTTTATGATTTAGCATTAATAAACCACGAAAACGGCACATCGGAAGAGTAAATATATTATATATATATATATATAAAGTTACATCTATAATAGCACGAACGTTGGCACACCTGTCGCCGTGGTCGTTGAATCGTTATCGTGCACACACAGTCATCTGTCATGACCTTTTGAACTTCATCACACACACACACACACGTTACGTCATTACTTGTACCTATATTATATTAAATTCATTATTTCCAATTCGTTTGGATTATAGGGCAACGGTCGAACGGACATTAAAAAAAAAAAAAAAAAAAAAATAAACCACAGCGGGTGTGTGGACGGATAATTGAAAAGAGAATATTTTGAAGAAAAAAAAAAACACAATTCATAAGGCGAATATAATAATATCATTATATTATAGGTATACAGGTATCTAAATATAATGCCGGAAAACAAATAAATATCTCGTCGGACGCGCGCAGCTAGTAATAACAATAATAAATACAGCATCACAGCGTAAAATATGACGATGATAATAATAATAATAATATTATAATACGTCGACGATGGGTCGTTACTCGTTTGTGCTGTCGTATCGGTCGGCGGCGGCGCGGCAGCTTTTTGTCGCGGTCAACGCGATATTAATTGAAGGTGAAAAAAAAATACGTGCGATGACGAGACGGGTGATGAATGGGGCCCCGTCGTTAGGGCAAGTCCTCCGCTATAATAGTTGTAGTTTTGCTCTTCCCACGACGCCGCGGCAGATCGTTTTGATAACGGACGAGCGGTCCGACCGATACGCGATTGCCATTATCACGCATGGCCGTAACACGATTGCGGACTTTTTACCTTTTTACCTGAAAAAAACATAACACGATTGCGGACTTTTTACCTTTTAATATTTGAGAAAATATAACACGATTGCGCACCTTAAATATTTTTGCTTTGAGCAAACACAAATATTTAAATAATTTTAAATAAATGGTTATAGTTTAAGAAACACACCTATAGTATAGTATACGTATACACAATTGTTACGGCCAGTGAATACTATTATATGGCGTCTAATAATATTTTATTATTATAATATTATTATTGTCATCGTTATGAGTGTATCTTAATTCTTTATTTTTATAAATAATATCGGCATATTATTCCTTTTTTAGACGCGTAATTACTGTGATATATTATAAGATTTTTTTTACTTTGCGTATTAAGTTATTATTAATGTTGGTAAATTTATTTAAATATTTGTGTTAGCTCAAAGAAAAAATATTTAAGGTGCGCAATCGTGTTGTTTTTTCTCAAATATTAAAAGGTAAAAAGTCCGCAATCGTGTTATGTTTTTTTCAGGTAAAAAGGTAAAAAGTCCGCAATCGTGTTGCACCGATCACGCATACCATACGCCGGTATGGTCATATTTTACATAGGAATTATTGTATATCAGCTGATTCTTTTAATGCGAGACAGTTATTGTAGTCGTTGTATTGTGAAATATTGATATTTTAAATGATTTAAAGTAATTCTGGAAAAACGTTATTTTTTTTATTGGCAACGTGTCAATTTAAATTCCGAGAGCTCCGATGAATGTATTAATTTTACTATGGTTGATTCGACTTTTAAGCTTCAAAGTTGTTTTTGATAAAAAAAAATTGGATCTAGTTGGTACCAAGGATGAAAGCAAGAATGTCCTTGTTTTACCACCGGGAAAAACAGAAAAAAAACTAAGGGAAAACGAGAACTTTTATACAAAACCAGTTTTTGTCAAAATCGATTTTTACTTAGTGTAAAAAAATGAAAGACGCAGTTTCAAAAACTTTTAAAAATGTATACAATTAATAAATATGTACAAATGTGTATGTCAAATTGTTGTTATTCTACCTAATTGTCATTTTAGAGAACGTATTTCTAGTTTGATCTGCTATAAAATATGAAGAACATATAGAATAACACACTGCAACCCTTAACATTTCCGAGCTCAATTAGTCCATAAATTTAGGGGTTTTATAAGCACATCCAGATAGTTTAATATTATTATGAAATATATTTTAGTTACTTCTCACCATCATAAGAAAAATATAATTTGGGTTTTTGGATTTTATTTTGAAACTGTTAAACATGTATTAAAAATATTACTTTCACAATTATCCAAAAGACCAAAACATTATAAAAGATGGAAATTTCGATTTCAGTTTATTGTTTTCTACAGACAAGTTGCATAAAAAATTAATATATTTTAATATATATAAGTACAAATAACTAATAAAGTAATAAATAACAACTCTATAGTTAATGCTTAATTAAAATTGTTCACGAATGATAAGGACGTCAAATGTAATTTATAAAATATTTCCATCTAAGCCATAACATTTTATGAAGGAACTTTTAACCGAATACTCATATGAATTCATAAGAGGAATGTACAAGATATAGTCGATCGCTTGGGATTTATTATAGACTGGTAAAGAAATATACACATGCCAATTCTCATGAAATAAACACTATTAGTCATTAGATACGTAAATATTTATTAATTAAAATAAAAACAAAATTAAACTTAAGACTTTTATTATTTATAAATTATAACCTACTTTTACAATCAATATTTTACAACTATGTTTAATTTAAATATCCAAATTTTAGAAACAAATAGGTATTAGTGATTACAACATTAATTGAAAAATTAATTTTTTTTAGTACACGCATTTACAATTAAATACAGATTACAGATATTTTAATATTAAATAAAAATGAAGTATATTGTATAAATAACTAGAGAATAAAATAAAAATATTTTTAATTCAAGTGGTGTTTAGACGTTTAGTTTTAAATTTAGTTTATTTGGGGTAAAATTAAAAATACAACCGAGAAGACTATAATAGTGCTGTATTTACTCAACCATTATTTTTTTATTTGTTACAGGCGATAATTCATTTTAGTTTTTACGCCTTATGATTTATGCTGCGTTAATTGCGTGAGCATAAATCACCCGGTTTAATTTTGTCTTAAGGTCCATGTGCAACTGGACGATTTAACGTGTAATAGGATATTGAACAAATAACAAAACATAACATATTTCAGTAATTTATCAAATTTACATATATTTTAACCATGGTATTTTGAAAGTGTATAATGTACATTAAAACAATGAAACACTTCATAGTTCATATACACGAATAAAGCTTCTTAGATCACTAAAACTATTCATTTATCATAATGATGGATAATGCAGCATTCGTAGTTGTAAAAGTAAATACTACATAATATAGGTATAATTTTTAAAACAATAAATATTTTCGTACATACATGTACATACATATTGTATAATTTTATGTTTTTCAAAATATTTGTCACTCAATCAGCAGGCATTTAATATTGTAAAGGTCCAAATTAATATTTAGAAAAAATTCATTCTTAATTTTTGATATTTGAATCGTACTTATTACATATTACTATATTAGGTATACTTTAAAATAATAAAATTAAAAATACATTCATTGATTGTATACAAAATAACACTTAAAGATCGTGGCACCTTCTAAGTAGTATCTTTGAGTATCGTAGTCTTGTAGGTACTCAATATCCGTTAAACATAGAAAATATTTTTTAAATTGTGTGTCTTAATAGACATAACTAGAATAACTATTTATGACTAAATAGGTGTTTATAAAGTATATAAGTATATATAGGTAATAAAGGTACCGCAACTTATGCGGACATATTAAATATACACAAAAAAATTATTGATTATTCTAAATGTAAACAATTGATATTATGAAACCAGTGTTTATTTCAGACCTTCTATCCTTGGATGGGGGGTTACATAAATTTTTAAGAAGGTATGCCATAGGACTAAAATAATAATATAGGGAATTAAAAATATCGTATACATTTTTTTTCTAGGGGTTATTCCAAACTATATTAATATTATACTAAGAAATGTATTTTACTTACGCACGAGTTATAATTGAAGTCTTTACTCCTTAGTCCTAAATATTGTAATATACAATAATATATTATGATTAAGATTTAATATAAAATTATATTGTTTTGTACATAGCTTAAACTGCAATCTTGATTTTTTTATAAGTATTTATAGCGCATCGATTTATTCATTCATCGACTATCATTTTGTCGCGTGGACCACGTTTATAATATTATGTTTAAGTCACTTACAGTTATAGAAAGTGCAACTTTAGTGGCATGTAACATTGTAATAACGATTATAAAATAAACTAAGTATTACGAACGTGCAATAATGACGTGTCAATTAGTACAGGTAAAGATATACGTTCTCGGCGAGGGGCCACAGCGGGAGAATGTATGTTTGCCGACAATAAAACAAATGCGGGTTTCAAATATATTATATTATGTTAAATGTTAATAATATATATATATATGTAAAGACACACACATAAACATGTAGATATACTCGAAATTATGCATTGCGTAGGAAAGAGAAATATTATTCCGATTTTCGACGTCACGGGTCTTTTTTTTTTTTAAAAAAGCATTTAATTAAAATTATTAAAATAAAAATAATAAAATCCTATTGTTTCAACGAGGCCCTTGAGGCGAGATGTCCTCGGCGGCGCGGTGACGTTGGTGACGTCACAGAGTCTACTGTATATTTGTGCGCGGCGATCGTATCCTTAAAGGATGACGGACATCGCCTGCTGTTCAGTGTACCTGCATGTATATATAAAAAACAGATATACCAGTTTCATTCAACAACCGGCGTTCTCTGCCACACCTCTTTTGTTACTCATTCTTAAAAAAAAAAAAAAAACAGAAAACAAAAAAAAAATAATATCGTAACGAGAGACGGAAAACGTTGCACGTAATATTTTCTGTCCCGTTTACCAAAAAAAACCACCGCCGCAGCCGCCAATGATGATAACATCTAAACACGATATTTTAATTTAACGACGCGCGCGCAACTCGTTTTTATCATTATCATATTTTTGTTTTTACCGCCGAAAGCCACAGGTTTCGCCACTTCAGAATCATATCATGCTGTTAGAAATATACACATTTCTGTAATTGTTTTTGTGATTCGAAATGTTAATATTGTTACGACTGAGAAACCTAACTGAGAAATGTAAAGCATACATAATATACAATACCTGTATATTGTAATTATATTGTTTAATTAATTTAAATTTATATAATGTTTGCAATGTAAATCCCTAATAATTAGGTATGTCAATTTACAATTTTTGAACAATTAAAATAAAATTTGTTATAATCCATCATAGATTTTTATTTAGAACATTTGTACAAAGCCAGTGATATCTATATATTATGATATTATTGAAAAAAAAACTGAGTGAATATTAATAAAATAAAATTAACTCAGTAAATGACGAATAATACTGACAAAGAAGTGCCTATATCACATATAGTGATTTATGTAGTTTTTCCTCGATTGTCATGTTACTAATAATAAAGTTTACGTATGTTCTTTTTTATCTAACAACGTCGCCCCGTCATAAAATTCGTATAAATCTTAAAAGACTAGTCAATATCACGGTTGAGACAAAAAAAAAAAAAAACATTTATCATTTGTATTTTTTTTTTAATTTTTAATTTAATTTCTTTAAAAGATATAACCTTGTTGTAAAATAATACCTCTGAAGTTTTGTGCACTCGTGGTGTGTTGAAAAACCGGACAATGATCTGCTTATGTATATTTACTATTATGTACTCCAAATATAACTTCAAAGTTGCACATAGAATCGAATTGTATAAAAGGGTTCGCGGTTGGGTTATCATTTATTTACTTAAATAAAAAGAAAACCAACACACAAAGAGTGGAAAGCATCCTCACGAATAACATCTATTTTAATATGTATAACTCATTGTATTTATTTACGTTGTGAGCTTTACGTGGTATATTTTTATTTACACTGCTATTTATGAGTAATGTCAAAAGCATATAAGCTAATAGGCTTTATTAGTATTTTATATATATGTAGAGCATCAGCTCATTTGTGAACAATAGCCATTAAATTAGATCAATCTAAAGTTTCTAATTTACTTAAGTAAATTTCTCCAAATATGTGAATTGTGAAATCGTTTAGTATAGGTATCTTAACGTAAACAAATACGTTGGCAACAAGAATATTTCAACACTGCGGTGAGTGACTGAAATACCTTATTATAGACGCTAAAAATAAAACAGAGAGATAGTATTGTAAACGAAGGGACGACCTGAGGGATGAAAAACGTTTTAATAAGAAACAGAGAAGGGCTAGCAATGTAAAGGGACAATAATGATAAAAACTGCCAGTGCAGCCGGCGCGGTCATTATGTAAACGAGAGTCATCAAAATAGTAGTGACCGCTGTTTGCCCCTACATAAGTTTATATCTGTTTTCCCGATGGGTCAAGGGTTGTTTTTATATCCACGTTCAGCGCCCTAGCCATACAATTTCTGACCAAAAGCTGTAGGGTCAGCCAGCTAAATCGACCAATAAAAGTGTATATATGTATATCGTACGATAAATTTGAAAAAAAATAGTCCTGGCTCGATGGGGTTTTATCCAATATACATATTGATTTAACCTAATCTATGACTAAAAACAAAATTACATTGGTATGTTGAATGATTTTTGAAATACACCTCTGTAATGGGCTACTCGTTTCA
This sequence comes from Schizaphis graminum, assembly GCA_020882235.1. Lineage (NCBI taxonomy): Eukaryota > Metazoa > Arthropoda > Insecta > Hemiptera > Aphididae > Schizaphis > Schizaphis graminum. Next base: position 67,843,815 of record CM037032.1, read on the forward strand.
ATGATATTTGTATTTAAATAGAGGATGAAAAATGAATACTATATATGTATATATACACATATTATATGAATATAAATAAAAAAAAAAAATCATACAATGTGTATCTGACATTTTTATTTTAATAATAACTGTAATACGATATAGACATCAATATGATTGTTTATTTGTGGTTATCCATCTACTATCGTAGAATCGTCAAAAAAGAATACAACTTTTTTTTTACATAAAATAGGTTAGAGCATAGGTAGAGCATGGAAATATAGTCGTCTTTATATAACCGTGTTTATACGATTCATGATGGAAATGCAATATGAGCTTTTATATTTATCGACTTATATTATTCTGATAATATCTATGTATATAATTTAAATTAAGAAAAAAATTTGATTTACCAGCTATGTCCTGATTAGTCCTAATTATTTATTTACTATACATTGTACTTTACAAAGATATGGTCACTTAATTATCCTGTTTTCACTGAGACATAAAAAATTACTCTATGTCATTGCGATGTCCAATAGCTAGTGTTAGGTTTAAAGCTCATAATATCGTATACATATATATATAAACCTACCTACTTCGTTTTCAACAAAAATGCAATTCTCAAATATATGTACTTACATACGGTATATATTTATGGAATATATATATACATAAACACATACGTATATTTAATTATTTAAAAATATACCTAGTTGAATTTTGTTTTTATAATTTTTAATATCTTAAGAAATGATGAAAATAAACGTAAAACAAGTATTAAATTCAACGTCAACTTATGTCAACTTTGAATGTGCATTTTTGACTATATTTTTCTTATTTACCTATATATTAGTCACGAGTTTATAAGTTTAATTTAAATACTTCTAAAGAATTAAAACAAAATTATAATCCAATAATTATTTTAAAGCCGGTAACTATACTCAATATTCATTATTGTAGACTTACATGATCAGTATTTCATATTAATACTGCCGTTACATTTGCATTGATTAGAGTCCCTGAAGTTGTAAGAGTACCTACTTTTGATCTTTGATAACTATTTGCAAATGATTATTATACTAATTTATTAGTATTTATATTGTTTTCTTCGTCAATTAAAGCACATTAATTCTATATGATTGATTCAAATTATTTATAATAAAATAAATAAAATATGTTTTTCAATATCAACTGGTATTACCACGATAACATTCATAACAATATTATAATGTCTGATATCGAATCATCATTTTAATAATTTAACGTCTAGGGGGTTTTGAATATTTGCTTACAATCCGTTGCATTGCACTGATTTTCTTCGAAATTACATTTTGTCGAAAATGATTACTTTTTGGTTTTACGCGTCTCGATGAACTGTGCGGCCGCATCATCCGAACGGGTATCACCCATTCGTGCACGGAACGTGCCGACAAACTTCTCAACAGTGGTGGTGGTACTTGATTAAAATAAGACGTCATCGTCACAGTTCGATGTATAAATGACAGCCCATTAACGGGCACGACGGCGGCGGCCCCCGGAGGATCCATCTCCTCTCTTATTTGCATCCAGATTGATAATATCTCTGTACCGTTCTTGCCACTACCGCCACTCGTACTCCACTATACCTTTGTCTTATTGTGTGTGTATATGTGTGTGTACGTGTATGCATATATATAATGTGTATACTACATTATAATATTATGCTGCCCCTGCACCAAGCTAATTTTCTCTCCCTGCCCTATTTTCACAAAGTCATTTGTTACACGATTCTCTTGTTGACGGAGACGGTATGATTACGGTATATATACGTACTACAGTAACTGTCGTTACTTATAAGGACCCTTCATGTATAAAACCTGTTGGACCCGAGTGCGTATTAGTGAGTATACACGCCGTAGATGTGACTCATTTCGATCGTCCATTTTAAAATGATCTCTGTAATAATTAAAGTGCCCTTGTTAAAGACCGTTTAAATATCACGTTATCATGACATTTAATTACATCCGTTATCAATCATTTAATCAAGTATAAATGCATAGTAATATCATATTTAAATTATTTTCAAATGTTAAAATCAACTTATAGGAGAATCTATAAAGTTAAAATTTAATTTGAGTAATGAAAATATTCTTTTATATTTATTGATCTACATTAAATATCTAAGATAATAAGTACTTTTATCATTATTGTCAATATTTTTGATCATTTATACGTATTTTAATAATTAATAACTGTACAAAAATTATTGATTTTAGAAATTGATTAAATAAAGTAATTAAAGATCTCACAACAATTATATTATGAATAATAAAAATGAAAAACTAAAATACTATTAGGTTTGATATTGAATACAGAAAAGTAATTATTGACATTATTGTGATATATTACGTATATCCTCAACGACCAACGTTATTTCGTGTATTTTTGTATACGCAGTAAATAATAGAGTCTGTAAATTCGACAATGTAACAACACTTATATAAACGTGTGTGTGTGTGTATTTCGAACTGTAAATGAAATTTATAAGATACACAGTAATATTATAATTCACAATAGTAATTGATTACATATTTTAATGTATTGAAAAGTGAATGTTATACCGTTGCTTCGTATGAAAATGATCGGAATGTTCAGTTAACAGAAGTCATGGTGTGTTCGTATTATTTCGGCCCATTAAGTAAAACAGAAAAACAAATGAAACGAACATTTTTTCAGCTATTTGCGTCTTGGTGTTCGGCGAAAGAAAGAGGAGAAGGGTTCCTCCGGTGACCGGTGACAAATGGGCATAAGAGGCCGATGGTAGAAAGAGCGTATATACCGATTGCCGAATTCTTAAGGGAACAGTTCGTTTTTATTGGATTATCTTAGGGCGTCAGGGCGAGGAGGGTATTAAAATTTTAGACGGAAATGAACCCCTGGAGGTAATTTCCTTCCGACTTTTATTCTACTACCCTTCACACGAAAACAGCTATTTCTTTTATGTTATGTTAATTTCTTTTTCGGTCCGCCACCGTCGAAGGGTCAAATACGCGTATTTTTATATATACGAAGTGCAAAATGGTAACAAAAAGAAAAAAAAGAAAAAAAGAAGCTCTGTAATTGTAATTATTGTATTTTTTCTCTTTACGTTTTTCCTTAGACTTTTTCATTATTTCGACTATAAAACATGGGCTGGCAATAAAAAAAAAAAGCTAGAGGGAGTTTTAATCAAATCGACATGGGATTCGACAGCGGTGGCGTTTGCTGTTTTGTGGCTGCGCTTTTTTCTCGTTAAAACTTTTTGGTTTTACGATAATCATACCACCTCGAAATAAGTCGTAAATGTTCGAATCGCTTAAAATCAACCTTTGTAAACATATATTTGAACAATGGTATGAAAACAGTATACTTATTATAGGTTAGAAAATTGTATTTTGACAAATTTTTAGTTAAAAATCAAGAAATACGATCAAAAGTGAGTGATCGCTTAAATTAAAATTTTATAATTTACATAACGTATTTAAAAATAACTTCATAACATAAAATAAAAAAATCCTCGGTTAATTTTAATATTTTATGCTTCAGTCCGATTTGCATACAAATTTAATAATATTTTTTACATGATTGAGTTACAAAACTGCAAACACGTTGAAAATTACACGATAGAATATTATTAACTATATAATAATGTTCAGAAACTGCTTTAAAATGTTTGAATGACAATTATTATGTTTTATTTATTCATCTCTTGCGAAACTATCCAACGCTGCCAGACGCTGACTCTACGTAGGAAAAAACGCATTTATTATATAATGTACATTAAAATAAAATCTTAAAAAATAAGAGAATCCCTTGGAAAATAAAACATCGTCGTTGGCAATCGAAATAAAATATTTACAAGGTCAGCCGCGGGGGCCAATGCATTAGTTGCTGGTACGCGAGCGGCCAAGAAATGAAGTATCTGTCCCCGCGGACCTTGTACCACTGCGGTCTGACTAAATGGATACGAATGGCCCATAAAAAAGATGTTTGGGAGGACCATAAAAATGAATCATTTACTACTCTATGTGCACAAATACAACTGCAGTAGCCCGTTCAATCATAGTGATTGCCCGCAGTAAATTTACGTTTTTAATCTCACCGCAATTGTAAAGAGGATTCAGATCCCAAAAATATAGAAAAGAAATCGATAAAATATCCGATAACCGCGAGTTTCTCTAAGGAAATTCACTTTATTGTTATAAAGACAAATACACTTAAATATAAGTTCACTAATTAGTTCTTAATATTGTTATCAATCGATAATAAAAAAAAAAAAAAAATCTTGCCGTTAAAACTGATAATGTTATATAACAATATTATATATTTACCACAATATTATATTGCAGCGACAAGGCAAAGCCTTTAGATAAAAAAAAAAATATATATCATATATTATATAACATGGCTATTATTTTTTGATAATTTATGGTTAAATTTACAATTCAATTCATAACCACGATTTTAGACTTTGAATTGACTCCCACCTGCCAACACTCAGCTAGTGTATTTGACTCCCTATAATATATATTCCGTTAAATGCATATTTTATATAATATTAATTTCTATAGTTCATCGAAATCAGTGTACTAGCTGAAGTGTGTTTCTTTCCAATAAAATTCTTTCTAAGTATTAAAATATTTATAAATACGTTGAAACTTTCAATCGGGAAATCCGGAACTTAAAATCGATATCTATGTATTACGTACATTATATACATATCAAAGAAAGTTTGGTCTCAATAAACATATATGATATTTTTGAATATAATTATATATATCTATGTATGTTTTGGAATAAAACTGTTTAAATTAAATTCTTTTTTGATTTACTGTATGTAATGAGTAATTACTAATTTATATAATTATGAATAAAAGTTGTTTTTAAAAAAGTTATTCGTGGTAAATAAAAATACATATTATTTCTTAGTTCCTATTGATCACTACAAAAAACCGTTTAGAATTTGTAGTAGAATCAAACAAATTTTTATATTCCAGCTATAGGTATATGAATAAATACAATTTTCAGTATTATCATTTAAAAAACTATCAGCATAAGAACAATATATGCATTTAATCATAATGGAGATCGGATATCCGCATAGAAGATGGATTAGTGTGGGTGGTCCATGTTTATTGAAATAAGACAGAGCTTATCTGATTAAATGCTTTCAATTTTAATTAATATTTATGATTTTTTTTTTTTTTTGTTAAAGGCAACAATCATAATAATTATAAAATATTTCCGATCAAAATAAAACGAGTATATTATTAAAAATACTTAATATTTAATACGTGATATTAATTTAACATACAGTTATTTTAATAATTTTATTGTACGTATTATTAACATAAAAGATAATTATTTTAAAATATTTAAAATAAACATAATTTTTATTTTATACTTAAACTAATTTTTAAAAATGTTATTTTGTTAATTGAAAAAATGCGGAATTTTAATTATTCTTCGAGTTGAAGGAACGCTTAAATTAAATGAAACATAATTCCAATGTTTATTTTAATTTTTTTTTTCATTCCTATTTTTATTTAAAGCCTGTAACTGTTTTCTGGGGCGATATTTTATAGTTGAATATAGTGAATTTTTAACTCCCCAGTTTAATTTACAGTCATTAAAATAATTCTTTACTTTTCAACTAAATTCTGTAAAAAGCATTTAATACGTACTCGTAAAAAAAAAGTCCTAAAATTATCTATTCTAAATAGTTTAAGTATTCAGTTATATATAATGTATAAATCTGAGATCATGATAGGCACACTCCATTTAAGCTTTGTTGAACCTTCTCACCAAAAATAATCCAAAATTTAATTAATATATAATCCTGTGGTCACTATTGATTTTAATGTCCAGTAATCCGAATGGGAACCCCAAACTCAACCCTTTCTCACATTTGACCCATCAGCTGATGCGCGTAATCCCATATAGACTGGTCCAGTCGTGTGCCATATATAATTAGAGGATAATACGAAATTAGTCTTGTTCACCTACATAATGCTCAATATGTGTCTATGTATAATAATAATAATATTCAATATGTTTGTGTATATATATTTTTTTAATTAATTGCGATTTATTTGTTAGTAAGGTATATCAAATGAGAATTTATTAAAATGAACAGATTTAAGAAGTTTTTCACTTTTAATGGTTTTGGTGATTCGTTAAAATTGTTTATAATATTTCAAAAACTTATGAACATTTTATTATATATTGATATAATTAATAAATAATTATTTTATATCATTTTATATAATTTATTATATAATAATATTAATATATACAATTTAAGTCTTACATTTAGTCAAGTGTTAACGTGTACTTTTTAAAAATTCACATTACTCATATTATTTTTAATTAAATTTATCAATTGTTCATGCCGATAATGGTATAATAATTAAAAAATATAAAACTAAAGTACATAATATGTGTGAATTATTATCATTTAAATTATTTTAATAATTAATATCATAAGTCATATAATGACTCCTTTAAAAGATAACTGTATGCTTAAAGATAATATACTAATATATATATAAGGCTATAACAGAAGTAGAACTATAGAAGAGAGATTAAATATTTCATATCATCTATTTTCTAATGTCTAACATCTACATAGAACCTATTGAACAACGATCAACATTATAAGCACGACATATTACCGATAAAATTTGGCACCCTTAGTTCTTTTATTTCGCACCCCTCAGACATACACATACACACACATCCATATATATATATATATATATATAAATATACATACATACAGTCAGACACCCTTGAAGACGATTTTATGACGACGGGAGAGAAAGCAGGGAAGGTCTTGTACGTAGGATTAACCCACACACTGTTGGAGGGGTGCAACATACAACGATAATAATAATAATAATAATAATAATATCAAGACAACGAAAGAAATAACGGAGTACAATAGGGAAAGGTTAATAATTACATTCTTTAGCCCTCTAAAAGGATTACGTCGTATGTGTCACCCAGAACCTGAGTGACAAAAATTTAATACAACATCAATTTTACCATTCAAAAAATGCAATTTTTTAATATAATTTAACCTATAATAGAAACGAAAAAAAATATTTTAAAAAAATAAGAAAAATATTTTGTTGCAGTTACGAGTATAATAAATTATAGAATCATACTTAAGCATAGATTAAATGAATTTGCTGTATCTTTTATATTATATGATTGTAATAATCTCATAAACGTAAATGAATACTGTAAAACGATACGATTATATAGAATATGATAAATATTATTTAAGTTCGTTTTATATTTGAAATTTAGTTAATCAATGTGAATATTAAAATATAGGTGTCTATTTTTGTTTTTAAATACATTTTTGTTATATTATATTTATATAAAAGTAAATATTTCTTTACATTAAATCCAGAAGGAAAAAAATGATTTTCAGTCAAAATTAATGTTTGTCGACCTTTGTCGATATTTCAGATTAGAGTATCAAAAATGATAAATTGTGCATGTAAATTGCACTTAGGTTTGTGTGTTAAAAATTAATACTTAATAAAATTGATTTTAGTAACAAGAATAATGCCAACAAAATATTATACTCGTTCGTGTCCCAACCAGTTTGTTGTGACGGCATGCTAAGAACCTTATAAATCGTGAGCTGTTGTGGGTGTTACCCAATTAAGTGAGACCTGCGATTACATACGAGTATGTCTATAATGTGCAATAGGAAGGGTAGGGTCCTAGAAAGACTCGATATCTCTGAAAATAATTAAAAATACACATTCAAAGCAGAGGGAGTCATAGTAGTGTATTATGATCATATTTTAGTAGGAGAAAAGTTATTTGTGAATATACATATGTAATATATGTATAAAAAAACCTTCTACATGCATAATGATTTTACCGACTTAGTTAGGTCCGTTGTGGCGGCTAATAATTCCATGGTCCACTAATTACATGGTGGACGTTGTTTTTTCCTTGTAGGTACCTACCTTCATTGTTATTACATCCAACGTTATTAGTTATATGATTATGGTACGACAACGACGAGTTTGATTGAACTTGATGGCGGTTTAAATAAAATTAAAAAAAAAATAAATAGAATAATATATATATTTATATATATAAATGCATTCGAGAGAAAACTAATTAGTTTTATATAGATTATAAAACCAATAAATTATTTTTTTTACTTCCCATATAGTATTTAAACTTATTTTGCAGTTCAGCGTTCAGCGTTAATCACTGAGTAAATATAGAGTATGACTATCACGGTTAGTTAATATCCATAACATGCGTTTAGCAGATTTATATAAATAAAAATTGTAATCGTTTTTTTATAATTCTTTAAATTTATTATATTTTATAAATATGATATATATCATAGAAAATTCATCTTAATGAATTTAAATTAATTTTGTTTAACTTGTAATCAAAACATTTTTTTTTACGTAAAAGTAACATTTACTTTAAGTTACTTTTATTATAAAACGAATTATTACAATTTTAATTAATAACTCAGAGAAATCCTAAAGGGTTAAAGAACTCTTTATAGAAGAAAATAACCGTTAGTATGTCAATTTTATGTGATGAAGAAATGTTTACGATTTCTCTGAACGATTGCCCATTAACCAAGTTGATTATGTTACACGTAATTATAGTTTTATTTATTTTAACAATAAATTGCACAACTATTAACTGTCAATAAATAAATAATAATCATGACCCAGTGCAATTCTATAAATAATTTCTTATTTATATAGTTAATTTTTGAAATAGTTTATTAAAATATGGAACTTAAAAATGAATTTTTAAATTCTTAAAAATGTTTAGCTGAATAATTTTTGTTTTAAAATTTACATTCAAATTTGGAAACAATTTACAGGCTAGGGCAGTTATATCTAAAAATAAAAAATAACGTAACCTTTTATTCCTTGTTAGAATATATTTGATAATCAAAAATGTCGTTATCAACACTGCCAATACTTTAGAATTTCTTGTGTGAGAAATTGTTAGAATAATAATTGGCTAAGGAAGAAATATGATAATATTACAATAACCGCATACGAGTAGTATTAACTGCAGGGTGGGCTTCCGAATGTCCTTTCCAACAAATTATACAAATTATAATCGTATTTATACACCCTCCCATGTGCTCGTATACATTAGAAACTGTCTTAATGAAAGGGTGTGCAGTGTGCAAGTGTACACTCGAGGGAAATAATAACTGGCGGCGGTCGTGGCTATAATAGGTGGCTATGATGGTTGTTGGCTGTGAGTGCGTCGGCTGTGTACTAAAGGTGTGCGAGCGTGTGTGTTAATAATGTATATATGGATTATGAGTGTGTGTGTGTGTGTCTTTTTTTAAATTTTTACGTAAACATTTTAAACTCGGTAAGTATAATATTGTATATACATTATACACATATTATATACACGAGAGTAGGAACCTTGGCGGTTTTTACCCGTGTCGCCGGTAATGGCGTTTATCTGTTATGCAAATGAAACGGCCGAATGACTGGTGGCTGCGGACAACGGTAACAAATCAAGTGGCTTTGTGATGATATATTGTGTGAATAGGATGGCACATAAGAGTATGTACAGATTCTCGAAATAGATTTTTTTTTTTTTTTTTTGATGACAACGAAGGAAATTTTTCGATTCCACTCTTACCTTCTATACGTTAAGGGGTCGTAAAATTTTATTCCCCTACTCTAGTTTTATTGTCTTCTATCGGAATACGTTTAATGACCTCTGCGACACGGTGTTAACCGTTAAGAAGGGGAACAAAAGTCAACAAGATTTAAGTAAACACAATAGCTGTGCGCGTTTATCCGAACAGTAAGAGGTAGTTGTTGTTTTTTTTTTCACTTCAAAGAAATTGCCGCACGTTTTTCGACCATTCTAAAGTGTCATCCATACCTCTCTCCCCCGTTTATAAAAGCACACGGAAAGTTAATCGAAAGGCTGCCGGATTAGACCACATTTGAACGGTAATATTAAACGATTCGAAAGCATCCTCGCATTTAAAATTGATTTTTTTTTGTTGTCTTTACATTTTATCCTTGGTATTATATTTGTATGAAATGTAATGCATTTATTTCAAACACAATATTTGTTCAACATTAATGTTCTGTTCATGTATTGCGGTAATTAATAATCATTACGATTGTATTGATGTACCTGTGATATTAGAACGGTTATAAAAACGAGTTTACTAGTTTAATCTGTATTAGGTATTACTGTATTAGGTACCTTGCTGCTGCAGTAATATAATTATAATGATGTATAACGAATAATCGCAACGAACTGATACAGTTATACTAACGTTACGAAGGCATATTTTATTTTCTACGTAATCTCATTTAGAGTCTCTAAAGAGTATAAAAACTAAATACAGATTTATTAGCAAATGCACGAATTAGACAGTAATTATTATCATTTATAAATTACGTTATTCTTATACAATACATGCAGTATTTATGTACAATTCTTACTTTGTGATACAATTATTATTTGTACAATAATAGATTGTTAAATAACTATTTTTTTTTTTTGCTCAAAGTAGCCAGTGACATAACTGGTCTATAAATCATGAAAAGGTCACAGGTGACGCATATAAGTCTGGTGTAGGTTCATGATAAACCATTGAGAAAACGTAAGTTCGATAATATAATATTCGTAGTATCACATTATTCCGCCACCGAAAGCTTGTCATGATTCGAATTATACAGAGTGTTTATTGAATATAGTCTGAATATTATAGAATACAGTCTGTATAATATATAATTATTCACGACATTCAGTTTTGTTGTAGAGCCGTAATCATAATAGCAATATTTATATTTGATTGAGAGGACATCACACACCTACTATCTAAGGGATTTAGTATAGGCAATGTAAATTGAAATTTTGAAAAGAATCAAAATGTTAGATATTTAAATAAATGTTTAAATGTTTATATTAATTCAAAGTAATTGTATGGTTGTTGTGTAATCACGTGATTATAATAATATAGATAAATGATTTCATATGGTACCTCTAAACTTATACGAGTACAATATTTACGGCAAATTTATCAATTTTTCACACTATATAAAAGATAACATTATCTGTATCGAAGTATTTTTATTTGTTTTATATCAATACTCACTAGCTTATAATTAATTAATTAAACAGACGATTTTTACCAGTGAATGGTTTAGATTATCGTAACAAAACTCTTCTATGCATATTGTTAGAATTTAATACAGCTACAGTATTATACGTCTCTCGCCAAATCATAATTTCCACGAATTAACTAGAGTTGGTGTTGTGGCGTTCTATATTGATATAATAATTTTTTATGTTTATTACGTTAGTTAAAAATTGGCCGAGCTAAATAACGATTTCGATAATAAATATAATATTATAAAGTTTGTTTGATCCGTGAGTTTTAATACTATCGTCTATCGTTAATATTAAAAGGTCATAAAACGAGTGGACTAGGTGGAACTATGAAACAGTAAGACACGATGTACACAATGATGTACAACAAACTGATGCTGCAAGTGCAGCAACAACAACGGCGACGACGACAAGTGCAGCAGCAGCAGCAACAACAACAACAACACAACGACAGCAACAACAAACCAAACGTACGTGACGTAGGACGTTCGTCTCCGGTTATGGGTCACGTAGTCCGCGGGTGTATGCGTTTCGTACGCGCGCGTGTGTCCGTCGTCGCAGTGTACAGCAGTCGCAGCGCCGATCGGCATGCTAAATGCCCCTGACCTAGGCTGCGCACGCCGATCGCGGGCCGGCGATGACGTCGGACGTGAAAATAATGTATAAAAAATAATAATAATAATAATAATAAAATAAATAAAAAGAAAGAGACCGACCGCCGCCGACGCCGATACACCCGCGCGCGGTACGGGTTACGTGGCCCGGGACCTGCACCGGCCCAATTAACATTCAACTCGGTCGCAGCCTTCGTCGCGTGCGAGCGACGTGTTCGACCGGCCGATCACGTCGTCGTCGTCGTTGCTATACGGCCGCCGTCGCCGCTGGGACGACAAATCTTCGGCGGTGCCCGTTAAAGACTAGACGCGCAATATTATCGCTGCACGCGCGTTCCACCGTCGGCGTTATACCTATATCGCTGCACACACAACTGTTGTACGAAAAACACCTTTCGTCCGCCGCCGATTGTGGCGTTACAATACCGCTACGCGGGGATGACGTACCCCCCCCAACTGAGAATCGCGCCACCATCACGACGTATGTGTGTGTGTGTGGGCGGATAATAATATCGTACGATTTGATGATGATGTTTTTGCGATCTCACTCGGTCGTGATGATTTAATATAACCTATAACCGCACTGGCCATCGGTTTTCATCGTCAGAGTCACGTATAGTCTGGGAAATCCGTTTGCGACGTATGTGATGATACTCATCGCGATGCTGCGGTGGCGCGTTGACTAACACGTATATTGTAACACTCGACGTGTTAGGCGTGTACGTTTTTTGTTTACTCGCCTAAATGTCCAATCGCGATATCATTATATTAATAATATATTATCCGTTTAATAATAATAATATTATGTAAATCGTGTGTTTCATTGTACGCAGTATTGTACTTAATATATAACGTATAGTGCGACTATACATCTTTATTTATTTATTTATTTATCTTTTTTATCTGAAAATTATCGATCCTCGAGATATTATGTATCGAGTGTAACGACTGAAGAAATATTTGACGTGCACCTAAGCGCGAATCGTCGTCACCGACGATGATAGTATAATATTATTATTGTGTTGCGCGTTTGAATTTCGAATACTATTTCTGACGGCGAGGACGACTCTGTTAAAATTAATTTGTATGCGAAGAACACTGTGAACAAATTGTGTTCTACTTTGTTCGCCAAAGAAAACGAATTCGCAGTGCATAACAGCACAATTTTCTATTGAATCGCTTCCGCTATTTTATTTCATACGTAACGCAGTTAATGTAACGGATATATTATTATGTATCCAAGCGATTTAATCCGGCCGAACATATAGGACGACACCGGACGTCAACGGTTTTGTAATACGATGGTACTATACAATATAAGGTCTATATTACATCATATACCTACCGCACGTTTATCGATATCATCAGTGTAATATTATTTGTTTACACTGTTTACAGATATTACGGTGAATTCAATTATTTAACTCGATGAAATCTAAACCCATGTGTACCGGTGAACGCCATCTGAGATGAACACCAATAGATTTGGTAGGTATTATATAGATGATGGAATGCGGAATATGTATACGGAACACATAATAGGTACATGCAAGGTGTGAAAATGCATCAGTAATAAGCACCAGAGTGTTGTTTTTTTTTTCGTGCTTTACAAAACGTCAGTAATTATGTCGGTCGGATTAGCATTTTTATAATATATGTATAATGCACATATGTATATTGTATGTATATATATATATATATATATATATATATATGTACATTGTACATATATAATAGTATCAGTGTATCTTTTTCTCTCATCATTCTCTGCATCATATATATTTACACGGAGAAGCCGGTTTAACACGAAGACATATTACCAAACAATGGCCTACATAATTACAGAGTGTTTCCTCGTGTCCTTCGTGCGGTGTGAAGTACAATATTATAAAAGAATAAGAATCGAAGGAAAAAATATATATATTTGTGGATGGGTGTGCGCGCGCGCGCGCACTTGAAAAAATTCCAGAGGAATTTAACATTTTGTTGCTTTTAACTGATATTACGCGCATCTCATTTTTTTTTTTAAGTAAAAGGAAAACATTTAGTAAGATACTTATAGTAAGATTTCATATATGAACAATATATAGAATATAATAATATAAACCATAATTAAAGAAATTACATACAGTACGTACTTAGCTATATTAATATATTATATTTATCAACGATTAATATGCCTTGGTGTTATTTTGAATTCAGTATCCAAAACTTGATTTTATGTTTTACAAAAATGCATTATCATTACTATAATAACATTTGTTTTAAAACATTTAGAGTTTGATTTGAAAATACAAACATTTTTTTCTTCACATATTATATGTCAACAAAACAATTTATTATACAATTTATACTCAAAAAAATGTACGTCAAATATTTGCAATAAATTAATTTTAAACTACCTATGATTACTTTTCTAGTTTTATATTTTAATCAAGAAATATAATGTTTGTCATTATTATTAAAGGAATAAATTAAATGTAAAAAACGACATTTTTAATTCAAATAAACGATTAAATAGCTAAAACTTAAGATTTAAAATACCTAACATTAAACATACAATTTAAACAACTTTATTGCATAAGTAAAGTTATATAATATACCTATAAGTAATTACCCATAGTTTATTATAAATTTTAATCTAGCATTTAAACAACTTAACCAAGTATTAATTAACATATTAATATAATTTGTAACCATTTTATTGTCAAAATCTATCAACAATTGACTATTGCCCTAAAATGTGAATTTATTATTACTATACGTCGATGTTGAGTTGATAAATAAATGACGACTAAAACAACAATTTGCAAATTAAAAATATACATGCATTTAAAAATAATATATTTACACAATACACATATTACATATTACATTTTTAATGCTCTAGTTATCTCAAAATAAAAATATAATGTACTTGCGTGTTATTTTTTTATTTTGAATATTTAAATTATTCTATTTTAAAAAGATACCGAGCGGAGCAAAGTTTAGCTGACAGTATTCAATAATTTTGTTTTAAATCTTATAATAATTTTCAAAAATTCAAGAAAAATTATTTAATATCTCATTTTGTTTTCAATTTCTTATTCCAGGAAGTCCCGAACTAAATATTAGAAGTCTTTAAACTGTTCAAGTAAAAAAAAAATATCTACAGGAAATAATGATAACAAACCTTATTGAAATCAATAAGTCTTCCCTTGAACCTATATCACTTCGTTAATCACAAATGCTCAAAATCTAAAACTAATAATAATATCTATTATAGTATGGATATGATATTGTATTTATATTATTTAATACGATTTGGATTTATTAGATATTTAAAATTTAATATTTAAAACTTATAAAATATGATAAAATTATTATCATGAAGATAAATATAGTTTTATTTTAGATTAGTTTATAAATAATGTAGCTACTGTTGAGTCATATTTGCTAGTATTTAAAAAAGCTTTACCCAACGCCTCATCTTTTGAATACTTGTTTAAAAAAAAAATTGACTTTCAGCGAAAGTTTTTAATAATGCAATAGTGAAATGTTGATTTATTTTTCATTACAAAATGTTTTAGAGTGAGTTTCACACTGGACAAATACAAACTAACAATTATGGAAAGCTATTAAATATAATATTTGACTTGTAGGGAAACGAGTTTTCTAGTACCTATTATCATTGTTTATTTGTGCCTAGTTTCTTTATGTAAAGCGTGAACATATTTTTAATTTACTTGATGTATTTTTGTATTAAAATAATAAATTAAAATAATCAAAATAAAATAATAATTTAAAAATGTCTGTATACGTTACATATCAAAATTTTTTGAAATTGATTAACTGATCAATAACCTGTAAACCGTTGTTTTCTCACTGATTTATTTTTATCCCACACTCTATAGACTATAGCAGCAATCAAGTAATTCATAGTAATTTGGTTATATTCACGTTATTAGGTTAACTATACTAAGAGACGATTAAAATCATATCAATTTTCCGTGGCGGATTTATTAGGATTGAAGCGCCGAGAATCGATTACCTCAGGCCCTGCCGGTTAATACATATATATTATATTGTATACCTACCGTTAATAATCACCCGATCGATTTTGTCCGCTCGGGCTTCATCAGAAAATTAAAACCATGGGATGCTCATTTGTCAATTAATGGTTTTATCGTCATTTTTTTTTTTTTTAACCCCAATACAACCGAGATTTATACTGGCGATCATCATGATTGAACACTGTCTGAAACCGGTCCGACTGGAACACTGTTAACGTTTTGATAGGGTAAAAAAACAAATAATAACCGGTAAGACAATGGTACTCGTATTACTATAGCAAACGAAAAACCCGATCAATGGAAGGTGAACGAGCACGTAAAATAGCGAAAACTAGGCTACATACTCCAGCCGATTGCGTCTTGTATTGTATAATGTTCGTCTGTCTGCAGTGTTCTCGTCACTGAGGACATAATATTACGAATAAGTGAAGAGCACGTCTTTCTATATGTAATAGTATACTAGTATTATGCACGTCATATAATTCGCATTACAACCGTGATATCGAAATAGTATTGTTTTTACTTAAAATCTATTTGCACCGATAAACATTGATTGTTTAGATTGTATTTTTTTAAAGAATTTTCATCAACATATAATACGTATCTACCAAAAGTAATTTGTAAGAGTACTTATTACTATTATTAGGTTAATGATATTAGTTTTTATATTTTATTTATATGGTAACTACTAAGGGAAAACTTATTTACTGTCCTAGTAGCATAGAAGAAAAGTTCAAATTTGTTGTATAAGTAATAAATATAAATAGTATAAATATTTTTTGGAATTCTTACATTTGTAATGTTACACTAAATATATAATATTATAATATAAGTTGTATTACCTTCTTTATTTATTATTACGCAACATTGGTGACCAATGATTTATCGACTGTGTAACTTTTTATTTTAATATAACTCCTTCATTGTGTTTCTCAGTGACTTTTTATTAAATTTTCAACGTTTTTATTTCATCACTTAAGATAAAAATGTGACAAAATATATACTACATAATAATTTCTTAGGAAACAACCAATTTATTTTGATCTCTTTGATATTCTTAATACATATTTCACTAAACTAAAATGATATTAAAAAGCACATTAAAAAGTATATATATATCATATATGCACATCATATGTGCACAAAGTTATTAGAATATAAATATTATGACGTAAATTCGTATAGATTTTTTATATTTTAACGTCTTAATAATAATAAAATTGTCTTTTGTCGATTATTTTAAACCTATTTTCATTTTGATTCGGTGCAGTCGCCAGTCGGATAACAATATAATAATATGTTCTGTTCAAATATTTGAATAGTTCGTCCATGCCAGCGAAGAGAATCGTTTATGGTCAACGGACGGACTATACGGGGGCCTCGTGCGTGAAATTTCCACCGACGAAATTAAGACATCCCCTAGGTATTAGCCTTTAACAATGAAATCAGAAGATGATAAAAAAAAAAATGTGAGTAGATATTTCCCATTAGTATGTGATGTGTGCATACAGAAATCGGCCGTGAAGCGAACCTAACTGACGGCACTTGTCCGGAACAATGCCATATTTCAATAAAGTGTGGTTTTTGGATCTCTCTGTGTATTTATATTACAGTGCACATCCTTGGAAAATTGATTGTTTTTATTGCTTATGTACAAGTAAACAACGATGGGAAACTGAAATCAGCCATTTAATATAATGCTATTATACAATATAGACGGATGTACGAATATATTATATATACGTACCCATTTACCGATATTAGTCATAATAGGTAGTTCTTCATATAACTCAAAAGCAAACCTTTTCAATAATACAAATCATATTTTCAACTAATTTGAAAACGGCATGAATAGTTTCTTCTTGTTTGTTATCACCCAAACAAGAGAGTATCTAACATTATATAGGTATACTCAAATAAATGTAAATAATTACAATAAAAAAATATTGCGGCATAGGTATAGTAATAGTTAATATATACTTCATAATTACACGCAAATAAGCACACTAATAATAATAATAATACGGTTTTATAAAAATCTTTTATCCACTAAATTTTAATTGTTAACAATTATGAATTAATAACAATGCTAAATTTTACTGTGAATAACATGGAAATTAATTTTCAAAACGATATTTTAAATGAATGTTTGTAAATTAGACACTGAAAACTATAGATAAAAATATAAAATAGTAACATCAACTAATACGTCATGATAACATTATTTTATTTTTAACTAGGAAGTGTTTCCCTCTTTTCTGTGAATAGATCATGTATGGGTCCAAGATATAAAATATCATTGAGATGCAGAGAAATATCGGTAATAAATTTAGTTTTTATATTAAAGACTACCGATGGTCGGTTTGCCTATGTTTGTGGTGTAACGATAACAAACAAGTAGATACCTACATAAAAAAAACACACTATAGTATAATATCACTACTATATTATTATATAGTTTCTCATCATTTTTTATTGATAATCTTATATCGACATGAAAGATGCATTAATGCTAATTTTCTTTTACTATTATGAGATATTCTTTAGATACTTTTTCGAGCAGTATCGAAGCGACGAATGTAAGACATGTACCACAATACGTTTATTGTTTAAAAATCTCATATCACATTAGCTGTTAGGTATTTTTACTAAATTTATGCAAGAGTAAGTGAAAACTTCTAATATCAAATTATTTAATTGATCTAAACACTTAAGCGAATATTGCAGATCAATAATTTAGATTCTATATTGTTTTTTTAATTCAAACACTTATTTTTAAAACGTGGATTTAATTTTCAAATACATTATTAGCTTATGTATGGTGTGCCTTAGTTACCGTACAAAAATAAAATTTATTAAATTATTAAAGCTTGAAACTACAAAATTTATTAAATTATTAAAGCTTGAAACTAAAAAATTTATCTAGAATTTCAATTTTTGTCGATGGATCAAAGCTATTGTATTAAAAATTTCATACAAATAACTTAAATCCCATAAACAATAGTTGATTAAACAATAAACCAACGGTAAATATTAATAGCATACTTTATTTGAATGTTACCAATTATATAACATTAGATTCATTAAAAGTGTGCAATGTTCTGCCCACAATTAATATTATGGTGCTTTTAATAAACATCAAATAGTGCTTAACATACTGTACACAGTCTTTACACTGTACACTGTACACTGTAAATGTAGTTCATATAATGTCTTCCAACAGAGTCCGTTGACCGTTGTTTTTATATTTTTTTTACTTTTCTAATTAATTATCATCATCTCCAGTCGTAGGCGTATCTCAGACTTATTGCGTTAACCTCCAAAGTCCTCGGCTGCAAACAGCTATGGATTTTATCCTCACGAAACCAGTATAGGTACGCTCTGTCGTATAATATATAGATACATATGTGTATAGATATACTATACATGAAATTAAACGCATATTTGTATTAATGTTCTTGTACACGTTATTAGTTAGTGGGCAATAAATTTTAGCAGTCAAACCGGACATTTGGGTGCCTCCTGATAATAATTGATTTGTACACCGGGAAAACTATCTATTCTATCGAAACACCTATATAGATACGCATATCGTTTGCCCGTTTCCGATATTACATCATGTTATAAAATATATATATAATATATTACCTGGCATTCACCGATGGGGAATGGCCATCTTCAGACAACGGTTTCCTGTGTAAAATAAAAAAAAACAAATTAGAAGAATAGTAAAAAATACATACCACTGTAAATTTATTGTATTTTATACATTTTTACAATATTGTAAAATGTATTAAAAATAGGCACAGTTTTTTCTTTGATAATAATTATTACCTACTCAACATAACAATTCATTCACGACAGCGTTCATAATCATAATAAATAACAACACATATTTATATTATAATATGTGTCAATGTACCCGCAGCATAAAGGTACTTTTATCTAAAAATGTAAGTACCGCAGATTTATTTTAGAAGTTTTGAACATTACGATTTCAAGGCTAACTGGTTAAATCTAATGTAATTTATTCGCAGTATAAACCTTAAGTTAAATAGACAATTAAAAATGTGTGTAATATGAATACTGTTTTAATTAAATGTTTTAAATAGTTTTAATTTTTTCGAATACATAAATAAAATATTAGTAAATTAATAAATGAAGAATGATCATCCATTTTTAAATAATATTTTGAATAATTATTACGTTTATATTTTTGGAATGAAACATTAAGAATATTAAGAATTATAGTTTGTTAAAAATTGTGTTTGTATATCCCTTCCCTTCAACCCTCCATGGGTAATTTCATTGTATTCATTTAGCACATTAAATAATAAATTATGATTCTAATTAATATTCTTAAATTGTATACTGTAGTTTTGTATTTTTTTTTCGTGTTTTTGAAATTTATTCCATACAAATAAACATACATTTTTTTTTTAAATGTATAAATTGTTAATTGTAAAATTGTTTTTTTTTTAGTATTTCAGATTTTTTGAATTTATTTTTAAACTTAATTGTAGGGTATGGTTTACCATGTTATTTAATTCTCTTGTGGTCACCCATCCGAGAAGAAGCAACCGAAGGAGCGGCTTAACACCAATGTAGAATTGCAACTGGTGCGTTCTCTTTGCCATGCCATGCCCCAAAATATTTAATTAAAGACTTTAAAATTGTATTTTGTTTTGTATATTTAAAAATATATAATA
The DNA here is from genome assembly GCA_020882235.1 of Schizaphis graminum. NCBI lineage: Eukaryota > Metazoa > Arthropoda > Insecta > Hemiptera > Aphididae > Schizaphis > Schizaphis graminum. The sequence continues at coordinate 67,864,356 of CM037032.1, forward strand.
AAAATAGAGGGCAATAAACTAGTTTAAAAATAGTTAGTTCATGATCATTTTGATGTTATTTAACGATTTTACAATTTTAAATAAAATATAAAATACAAAACTTTTCAAGAAATTTATTATATAAGTAGTCTTATCCTAAAAAAATATTTCTTTGTAATAATATAGTATATATCTTATTATTACACGTTATATTACCCACAAACATCAACTACTATTTATTAAGGTATACTTCATTTATATAAATTTTTCAAGAATGATCATGTATGATAATTATCTAATCTTTATTTATACTAATTTATGTATTGCTATTGGGTAGTATCTTTTGTCAAAATATGAATGTCAAAAAATTTAAAATTATCTCACATGCTTAATGTAAAAAAAATGTATACATATATTTACTAATCAAATTAAAAAATGATGATTGTAAAATAAAATCTTAATTCATTATTTTAATAATCTACATTGTATCATTATTCTATAACAAACTATACAATAAATTGTACAAAATATTTCACTTTATTTATAAATTAGCTAGATGCACAAATTATTATGAAAGCAACAAATAAATAATAATAATTAATAAATGTATAGTAAAACCATTTTGAAACTTTATGGACTTTTATATCAGTTATTTTTATGATTTATTTAAGCGATGTAAGCTATTTATCGAAATAATTTTGCTTAAAAAATAAAAATGTATATAATTTATTAGTAAATTTCGTTTTTACGATAAATATTCATTGGTTTTAGCGTGTGTATATTTTGTCTTTTTTTGTCAATGAAAGTAATATTTTATACGCAGATATTGTGTTACCTCCAGGTAAATAGACATTTAATTATTTTAAGATATTTTATTAGTAATTAATATGATTAATTCATACAGTAATAATCAGTAAAAAAAAAATGCTTCCGATAAAATAATAAATTCTTTATTACACATAATATTGTTTGTTTATATATTTTGTTATAACATAGTATTTGACTACCGTCCAGCAGCTTTTCTTAAAAAGTATTTACCAGTCAATTGGTACCACACGTAACTATCGTAATTAATAACAAGACATTTGTAATTTTTTTAAGACATCTAATCTGTATAGGTTTAGTTTAAGTACCCTGGTTACTTTCTAAACGTCACACGGATGAAGATCACGTTACTAATGGATAATAATTAACCACAGATACGGTCACGGTATATATATATATTCACATATTTGTGAGGACACGCGAGCTCTAAACCAAACATTACACTCTCGTAAACATTTATTATAGACGCGAGGTTGATTTTTTTTCTTTGAAGTTCCTCCCATTAGATCGTTAATATAACTGTCTAAAAAAATGGCCACGCTTATTTAGTACCTGACGACTCCTTATGTCTAGTTAAATAAACGTATATTGCTTAAACATCTATATATTGGTGGGAATATGGAATTAACATCAGATTTAATGTTAAAGATCTAATATATTTATGCATATTCAAATCATATAATTAAAAATGATGAGATATGTTTTTGAGTTATTTATTCACAAATTACACAAATCATGAGTTTATTATAAATTATTTAAATAGTTATACACATAACAACTAATACATGTATGTTATTAGATTTTTTAAATTATACTAAAAAACGGAATTACTTAAGAGAATAATATTGAATATAATATGAAAACAGTTGTTTAATTGTATAATTAAGCTTTATTTGAAAATATTTTCATTTAAATCGTTATATTATATAAATTCCCAATGTTTACAAATTAAATCGTCGTAAAAAACCACCAACGTTTTCGGATAATTTTATTATCATTAAGTTTGGTAACATGTTATTCGTTCTAATATATTCAAGATAGTACCTAGCCCAATTCAGAGATATAATATAATAAATTAACCAAAGGTACACTGAAAACGCACGCTGACGCTGCTGTAATAATACCTATATGTACAATAACAGAGGCGCGTTCGTGAACTGTATTGCTCGATTAATATAACTGTTATAAAAGCGACATTATTGACATCGGTGTTACCTGGCACTATAGCAGAATTAAAAAATGATATTTTTTCAAATCACGTTAATAATATTGTCAATAGTCGGTTATTATAACCGAATACAATATAAATAATATATATACTGCATTATTGCAGACTATTTTGTACTTATAATTTATTATTATTAAACACTAAAGTATTGTTTTGAAATCACGTCATACACGATCATATATATATATATATATATGCAGTAGATATTATTATATTATATGCGTGTGAGCGTGTGTGTATATGTGTATGTATCTCGTGCCGTCATTACTCTTACACATTAGCCGACAGTGGTCGGTAGTGTGTCCGACAATATCGGATGACCCAGAACACAATGCACAAGACGCACGTGCCTGGGCTCATTTGTACGCTAAGTCACGTATTTACTGGCAGCTGCCATACCGCGGTACGTGTGCATGCGTGTGTGTATGTTCTCGCAGCTCCCGGTGAAACTTCGACCCTGAACGTTATATTTTGCATTAAACTTTCCGTCCGATGTACCACCGCGTAAACTGACTCGTGCAACACAACTTTTACCTTCTCCTGCTGGATGTAACAACAATCATAATTGTTGTTCGTGCCCTCTAATTTTGATGGCGCACGATTGATTACACCTAGGAAAACGCGTAATCTCCGAAACGATAAAATATTATGTGACAACTGCAGCTATTATATATACAGTGTTAATGAAACAGTTAACTTAAAATCAATGCTAAAACGAGTGGGAGGAATTCAGTATAGTGTTATCTACAGGTATTATAATAGATGACCTTTAAGAACAAATTAAAAAACATCTTCCCCTTTGCGATTTTATTCGCTGAAAAGTTCAAATCTGACTTCAAATGATTGTATTATATTATGATTTAAATGTACCCACCTGCTTGTATACATATATTTAATCATGTAATAGTCAGTGGTTCTTAAACTGCGGTCTGTGGCCCCCTGGGGATTTGCGACACTCGTGTCGGGGATCTACGAGGGCTCAGCTGGTGTTCCGGCCTTGACCCATAACGTAAAATATTTTATAAAAAAAAAAGGTATTTGAAAGAAAATTGGTAATGGAGGGTCTATGATTTTTAAAAGTCTTTCATCAGTGATCCGTAATATAAAAGTATAAGAACCGCTGATGTAAGTCGTATAATATATATTTAATTGTTACGGTAAAAATTATATAGAGGTCTCAGTCCTAATAACTATTAATATTTAATTTTATATTTAAGGACTGTCTAAAATCGATTGTTAAATTAGTTTAATTCGACCTACGCTTGTGTCTAATGTTTTTATCATAATATCGATAACGTAAACGTGTTGTACTATGCATTTATTAAAAAGTGTTGATTACAGACTCAGGGCCCAAATTCCTATGAATGTTTTAAAATAATAAAAATGGTCTTTTGTTATTTTTTACTACGCTGCTTTTAACCTAAAAAAAATTATAGTTTTACGACTGTTTTGTTGTTATTATATTAACCACAATGACACTATACAGTTGCACATACTTTTTCAACTAGAAAACATAATATAAATTCGTTAGTATGGTTTTTTTTTATTTATTATTATCTTGATTGATAGGTACAAACAGAGATTAATACCTACTAAAATTAAAAATTGCAGCGTTAAATTCTTAAATGAAAATGTTAATATCAATTTATTAATACAAACACATTTTTAAACAGTGTTTAAAAATTATAATAATTTGTATGCCTCTTGTTTCATTTTAGTTTCCATAATATTATTGATTATATATAGTATATAATATTAGTACAGTATACATGATAATATTATGTAGATTGTAGGTATCTACTGAGAAAAAATAAAAATGTTCTGCGTGAATAAATAATTATATTCAAAAGAAAACTCTGATTTAAAACCGAACATATTGAGATTGTTTTGAAACTGATCTATATTACTTCAAAATTATTCAACAATTGTTGGTAGTATTTCCTTACGAAGTGATGTTAAAAAGTAGAAAACTTAAATCTTTAAAGTAAATTTACAACTCGATCGGTAATTTTTAAAGGTACTACTGAAAACTTTTTTAGAATAAATTTGACTTAAAAAAATCGTTCCCAGAAAAATATACTAATAAAAATAAATAAATAAATAACATTGTAAAATAAATATACTCTTCCAAAACATTATTAATATAAAAACCATATTTAGAAATTAGAAGACGTGATTAAGATAATATTTGAATAAACAATATAATATGATAACTTAAATAATGGTTTAATTTAATAATAGTATTTTTATTTCATGAAGTTTAAATAAAAAAAACACTTTTAATGAGAGTTCATAGTGTTTAACTATAATAATGTTCTTTAATTTAATAGGTGCATTGATCTAAGTCATCTCATTTTCTCAAACAAATATTATTAAGTCCTACATATTAATAATAACTGCTTTTCACTTATCAGTATTTAAAATAGATATTTTTTTATCACCTGCAAGATCATATTATTGAGAGTAAACTTTCCGGTCTTAGACATGTTATTGGCCTTTTCAATAACAAAAGTCTATACAAATAGAATAAACAGTCATAATAAATATTATTAGATAAACTTATACGCATAGTGCATACCCTCCATAAACTGACATGGTTTATTCTAGCCACTATCTTTATTACTATAAGTAAAATTAATCTGCCAATTATTTTTCTTCTTGTATTATTTAAAGTGTTAAGTTAAAACCACAATATTTTTAAGTGAACATTTCTATTTTTATATATATATTACGCATAGTAAAATATATTCATTCGTCAATTTAAAAAATATTATTTAGTTATATTTAACTGTAAGAAAACCAAAACTATTAAAAAAAAAAAAAATAGAGTTAATACATAACAAATATTTAAATTTCGATTATTGGTTACTGACATAATAAAGCAAAATAAAAAGTAAATTTAGTTTTGTCACAATTTAAAAGATAATAATTAAGTTTTATCAGAACGAATATCATAAGTTAATAGCTGCTTATGCTGTGTTATGAATGATAAACGAAATCAATAAGTTTTTTGTATTATTATTTACCTCAGTAGACGGTAGGTATTTAAAAGACCACGGCTTGTTCGCATTGGTAAAAATAGTGTAATTCTGCTCACGAAAACAAATATATTCAATATGTTTATCGTTACAGATTTTTATTTTATATATTTTCCATACAGATATTTGCAATAAACTCGCACACCATACATACGCGCGCGTGCGCGCACGCACACATACACAAATCCGGACATACAATTATTTCATTCCGTAAAAGGCTTCACCAGGTTGACGTTCTAACTACGTCCCTCTCCCCTATCATTATACAGAAGTTGACGGTCGTTGTTTTATGCGATTATTTATTATTATTTTTTTTTTCATTCTTATTTTCTCCTCTTTTTCTATTTTCTGTCTCTTTTTCATACCTTCCATTTACTGTTTTAATTTGAACGATTGTATTCCAATGTCGCCCTCAGACTACATGCCCACGTTTGGTCGTCTCTTTCCGCTGGCCATTACTCTCATCAAACCAACACTAACACATCATCTGTCCATCGACGACCGTTGCACGAACAGTAGGTATTTCCACTTTGTTAGTACACACACCATCATAACATATCTATACGACGTATTCGCGATAGCCGTTTTTGAAAATATTTTGTCTGTGCTATTTTATTTTTACTGCATGTTTAATTCTTATTTTTTATAATAGGTACTATTGTAGTATTGTAACATATTAATCCATGTTAATGTGATATATGTAGATTTATAAGCTACCTGTACACTCATCGTATTATATAAAAAAAAAAATGAAATTTTTACGTGAAAAAAATTACTAAACACATTTTCAACGGCATATTCAATAATAACAGCACACACACACACACACACACACACACATAATATATATAAAACATCTACTTCCTACTACATTATATTATATAATATGATAAATGGAAAACGCTGGACACATTATTTTAAACCAAAAACGTATGTTCGATTTCTTACCTGGTTGAATTCTAAGATTTAATACCAAGACGTTCCTAGGTATATATGAAATATATGTTCATATATTAACGGTCTTTATGTGACAAATGTGTGATGGAATATACTGACTTGAAAAGAATAAACAAAATTACCATAAAGTACAAAAGTAACGGTTCGGCGAAATGTCCAATGCATTGCACTAATGACTGTAGGTAAAAATGGTTTCAGATGTATGTACTTAAATTTCTTTTTTAACATAATAATGAAGATTATGAAAACCCTAGTGAAGTCTATTTGCATAACTGATTTTTGTTTTGTTTTTTGCTCTGGACAAGATGTTTAGTTCATTAGATGTTTTCCTATATGGCTATATGTATATAGTATATTATATTATAATATTATTATAATACGAGTAGTATAATATACATCATTACATCACTATACAGTATACATCTTTAAATTTTGTTACCTACATGAAATTAAATATCAACGATTGGTGGAGTAAAAATTTTATTTTCTGCTATCAATGCTTCTGTCAATGCGACAATAGAAGAGGAGTTAAAATACGCATCGGATAGCATATAAATCATTGATCCTGGGAGTTGGGACCATTGTACTGGTCTCTCTATAAAAACAACATTATCTCGTAATGTTTATTTAAGACTGTCAAAACATAAATATTACTCACGATTGGCGACGGACAATAGAAATTACCTGTAGAAACGATTGTTTATATAAAGGGACCAGAAGATTCTGCAGTAGTACCTAGTATTCATTTCGGGATTATTTATTGAATACGGTTAACGGTATATAAATGGGGGACACTAAGGGATACCATGGGAAATTGTAAATGAAAATGATATTGGACATAAATTTTATTTTCTTATTTTAACCATTGCCATCTCGATGCTTGATACTTCCATAATACTGTAAATATCAAACATCTAAAGATACTCAAATATAAACTAACAGAATTGGCTATGGCATATTTTCAAAAATTTAAAATTCTATTTGCGTTATGTAATTAAATTATATTTAACTAATGTAATATTATTATCGAGTTCAATTATTTTTTTTTATAGATGTTATTGTCGTATTATTTTTTATATTACATTAGGAAAAAATAATAATCATCTTATTTATTATGTTCTATTGACTATTATATAATGATTCTTAAGTAATGAAAGAACTTCCTAACTCCTAACTATACTGATCTATCTACATTTTATTAATTCAATCTATAACTTAGTAAATAGACTAAATCATATTTATTTAATTATGTTTTGTTAATATTAAGTAGAATAATATAGGATATAAACTGAAAAATACTCAGTAACTAACTGCTTTATGCATTCTAAGTATTATATACGATAAACAATTTCTAATACAAAGAAATAACTAAGATTTGTTTACTATTAAGAATTAATTTTAATGCTCAATGAATGTTATAAGAACAAGATAAGAAGAATAATTAAACTGTGATTTTATAATTATTTTATTGATCAAACAAATTTAAATAATGAAACCTAAACATAGAACATTTCATTTTTATAATATATCAAATTTTGATTGAATCATTAAATATAAATAATATTAAATAATAAATATAGAAATAACATATTTAAAATCTAAATAATAACAATTTGAATATTTGTTCAAATTATTAATTATAATGTGTGACATATTATTTACTATTGTACCGATTTAGATAAATGGTTATTATAATTTGTGTATTAAATTTAATTTAAAATCATTATTTAAAAAAATAACCTATACATCTTTATAATTATTTTAATTTTTAGTCAACGATTTATAAACATTAAAATATTTTAGAACTTTAATCAGTATAGTATCATAAAATATAAGTATGATGTGCAGTATTAAAATTTCAAAAATCTACAAAATGGTGTTTTAAATAAGTTATAAACATATCAATATATTATATACATCGGATAAAAATTAAACGTATAAAAAAGAATTAAAAACACGGGACAACAATCATGTTTGTGTCATTTATCACCGGTAAATATGAGAAAATGTAGTACATACAAGTTAAATTGTTCAATTTTCCAATCGATTTCATGCGATTATTTGTATACAAAGAATTAGTTACACAGGGAACAAGGGTAAAAAAATTGTGAATAGTTTTTGAAAAATAAAAATAATTGTATTAACGTGTAACGAAAAACCGACGTCTCATTATACTCTGTTATTACGGATGGCTTAATCATTTGTCATCTTACACCACCGGTTGAAACTCCCATCAACAACGATTATAAATCTGTATTATAATCGCGCAAAAGAATTTTCTATCTGTCGATTATTTTTGAACGCCGTGCGTGACACTGATAAATACACGATGAATCGTTACGAAAATTATTTTCAAAACCAGATGTTTGTTTAAAATTCTACCGTTCTTCATAAAAAAAACGTACCTACGGTTTTGGTCGAAAAACTGTAAACGGTTAGACTTGGTGATCCCGCAGCAGTGGCGTACCCAGGATTTTTGAATGGGGGGGGCTAAACAAAGTAAATAAAAATTTGACATCTTATCACTAGCTTCAATAAAGTCTTATAGCTGTTAATTGTAATATTTCATTATTATATACTTTTTATAACATATACATAATATATTAGTGATATATTTAAATAGTAGGAAGTAGGGACTGATTTATTATTATTACAAAATGTACTCCATAACACGGCCAATGGGGGGGGCTGAAGCCCCCTAAGCCCCCCCCTGGATACGCCACTGTCCCGCAGCAATAATGATAATATAATATACAAGACGGCAAAGAGGCATAATGATCACATTGTATATACCTAATTCTAATCTAAACGCGCGTTTGATAACTGCTCAAATAATAGCGAAAAAAAATTACGCGAAACCAACATTTCCCACGCGTTTCGTGTTAATAATGTGATATGTGGCAAATGTTATACTACACCATACGACTCATATATTATACGCAATAATATTATTATGACGTATCCGTTTAATGCAAACGCCTTATAGATGTGTTCCTATGCGGTACAATAGTTTTCGACGTCGTCGCCGTCGTCTATTGGACGGAATTTTCAAGTACACGTATAGGTATACTCTGTGTAAACCTGTAGCATAATATTATTGTGTAATTGTTCGAAAACAACGCCGCCTGTATTATATGCGATAGTAATCTTCGATATGCACACATTTCGTACAAATAAATAAATAATAATAAGAAAAGAAAAAAAAAACCGTTGCTCCAAAACGGGGCGTTTCGTTTTGGAAAATCATTTTTAACCATCCGTCATTACAGGTGTTTGTTTTCTATTAATTTCATTACGTGACCGGTGTTCCGATGGCATAATATTATCTTATGCACGCGTATAATGTATACATATAATATGTGTGTATATTATATTATATACACAATAGATTATAATATAAAATATACGCGCACGCCCGCCCGCGCCCGAACGATCCCATCGCGTTTTCGACATAATTATTCTATTGGTTGAACCAGAACCCGGCAGAAAACGATGCGTTGTTCAAAAAACGAAATGCATATTAAATGTAATAGCGATATTAGGTACTATAGCTAGTCGGATGGATTTTATTTTTATTTCTTATAGTTAGCTGCATGTTTACCGGGTGAAAATAATACTAGTCTCACGATCCTGATCCCGTGCAGGTCGCGTATTATATACCTATATAATATATTAATGAATGAACTCGAACTGCAAAGAATAATAATTATCAAAATCTATATAAATATAAGTGTTCTTAATCAATTAAGTCTCGACCGAAACTCGTCTTTCATAATGAATAATCAAAGTCATACATAAATAATATTATAAATCATTGCTTTAACGAGGAAAATTATAAAAATTAATGATAAAAAAATAATATGCAAATATTTACGAATTTACCTATACATAATATACATCTTCAATTTAAATCGAAGTATAATAAATAAAACATTTAAAAGTTGTGTTAAGATTGATTTGACGATTGAAGACCCTAAAGATCATTCCAGTTATATTTAAAATTTAAATTATAGGAGTTTTTATACACAATATATTTAGTAATGAAGTATACGTATTTTTCAACTTTTTATTAAATCATTAAGTCCTATATACCTATCTATTAATGAATATTGATTAGGGTCGATTTTAAATTTCGAAAAAAGTATCATCAAGTACATATTATTTGCAAAACTAACAGATGTATAAAGAATTAATTATGTATTACATTTAATAATATATAAATATTTTATATTAACGGTTTTAAATATACTTTATGGGACACATAACAATAAACTTAAACACATAAACGTCATAAACTATTAACTTATTGTATATCCAACAGTAAAAAAAAAATCATTTCGAAATGAATAAATTAAATTACCGTTTACTATCGGGTTGTGTTAAGCTAAATTGGTATAGTGGATGACTTAATAAAGTGGATCCAGATTAAACCATATTGACATATTGTAGACGATTATGAAACGATAATATAAGTGAATCGTGTTATTTCTATAAAGCGTTAGATGCCTACAGGAGGTTTCTTGACAAAATGAAATTCCGGTCGTTGTGAATAAAGGGCAAATATTTCCATAATAAACGATAGGGAAGGAAAAAAAATCACGAAATTCCATATTATTATGATTGAGTTCGTAATTTTTATTAAAACGTTCAATTCCTTTGTGCTTATATTATTATATAATATTATAATGTGCAGTTATTTTCAATAGAAGACTTAGCATAACATTTAAGCTAAAAAAAAATTATGCATACCTCTCGGGCCAACACAGCGATTCATCTCTATACCTGAAATAAATAAAATAATAATTATTATTGGTGTTTTAATGTGAGTTCACGTAATAAAATACGAAAACAATTTTTCTTAAACTTGTAAATATTATATATACGTATGTAAAAAAGAATTTTCCACATAACAAACTAAATAAATTTAATATTTTCATTAATTTCATTGATTATATTTGATGGATTATCATTTGTACCAAAATGTAATAATAATTTTTAAATACAAAATATAAGTACACAATTAAAACCAAGAGAGGATTAATATGTACTCAAAAGTAATTAGTCTTACGCTTAAAAGAAAATTACCGTGGAGGTCGTATATTATTCATTAAATATATGGTGTAATTTTATTTTTGTACGTTCAATCGACAAAACCGGTTCCATTTTTCAATAACTAATATTTTAATAATAATAATAATAAATGTAAATTTCTGTGATGAGTTTATTCTTTGCAGCGATTCATTTTGACTGACTTAAATAATATAGTGAAAACCTTTTTGAACGAGACTGCGATCAGAACGAATTGTTTCACACGGTTGGGCAGTCCGGACAGAATTCCTTTATGTTTTAGTAATGAACTATATACTTATATAAATAGATCGAACACAATCAAATCTTCACTATATATCCTCTCGAATTTATCGCAAACCATTTTCACCTGGTTTTTTTTTTGTTCCGTGTTCTGCATATAGGTAGTAATATCGTGTTGAGAAATTTGTCAGAACGGCCGATATTGTTACGATATCAATCAATATCGTATATTATGTTCATAATATTATTATATAGGTATAATACTACATACGGCGTATACGGTTTTCAGTGTCACATACAACGCGCATACGCGTATTGTTCTCTTTACCATATAGTATAGTATAGTATACTCGTATAACGTTATACTTCACACTGGATAAGTAACGAGAGTTTAAAGCCAAAAGAAATATTGCAAATATTTATACTTTATAGGTAGGTACATTTCAATAGGGATGAAATTGAAATTGTAATTCACTTTTGGCCCATTTTCTCGTGCACACATGTAATGTATGGAAAAAATCGCAGATACTTTAAAACACTTGCCACCGCTGTAAACACGTGTCGCCGAGAAAATACTGAGTATAATATTTCCTATCTGTTTATGTGCATACATTTTGGGGTGGGTTATAGGCGATATTACACACACCCTGGCGCGCACACATATGTAGTGCGTTATCTCTTGAAAATCTCACGGGTGTCCAAACCAACGATTTATTTTTATTGCTCATCGATTACAATCTGCCGGCACCAACCGTAACAGGTTGCGCGATAACTCATATAATACACGATATTATTATACACCTACAATATCGATGTTAATCTCCGCGACATCTTAATTCTTAATGTTATTGCTGTTACCCGAAACATGTGTCAAACGCAACTTATATGGTAGGGTGAGGAAAATTCGACGCGACTTTGGAAATTAATTAGTAACATACCCGGGTCCACCACGTGTGCGTTATAGACCTTAACGATTGTTTTAATCGTTGTTTGAATGTCAGAGGGAGTTATTCCCCGTCGCTATTCCAACCACAAACATTGTACGTATGTATTGAATGCAATAATCAAAAAAATGGACACATGCGTTTTACACGAGGGACACAATATGTATTACCATATTTTGAGTAAGCCACAACAGTAAAAAAGGTTTGTTGACATTTAAAATTTAAATGTAATGACTAATGTTTGATGAACACCAGGACCACAAGATTCAAAAAGCAGTAGTATCATATTAATTTGTAATAAAAATATTTAGAAATATAATCTTTAAACAAAATATATCTCAATATCGAACCGATAAAAAATAAATATGTTACAAAACGTAACTATAGATGATAGGTACAATAGACTTATAATTTAGTTTGCACATTAGGTATACCATGATAAGACGGTTAATGAATTAAACAAAAAATATAGTTTCAAAAATAGAATTCTATTTAAATTTAATAACGGTATACTTCCTGTTGAAAGGTAATTTTCAGACTTTTTAAATTATGTACAGCGGCGTATTTATTATTAGTATTAAATCTTGAAAGTCTTAATTTAAATTCTAATTTTGTAAACGTAAATACTAATTTTAAACTTTAACGCAACCCTAAAGTTTATTATAGTACTACATAGAACATACACGTAAAAAAGCTGCAGAATATCTACCAACGGCACTTGACAATTATCACAATATCCTGTTTGTACTTATAAACATTTATGTTTGACAAATACATACTATTTCGAACCAACATCGATAAAGTCGATTTTTCTTTATACTTTTACAACTATTTCCTCATCGAGTTAATTACCTGTGGGACTAATGTTGTATTATATAGTGGTATAAGCCTAATAAGGTTTTATAACTTTTCCAATAGCGGACAAGGATATTGGCGGTGTGCATGTATAAAATCGGTAGGTACCACAGTTTATTCTCAATTCCTTAGAGGCTTTTCAACGAGTGTAAAAAAACCCTCAAGTCATTTTTTTCCAGCTTTAAAAATTAATCCCATTAAAGTGAAGACTTCGTTCTTATTGCACGGTAGGGTAAGTAGAGTAACGTCTTTTCTGTGCAGCCTGCGGTGTATATAATATATTCATGCGGTTTTCTCTTTCATAAGCACCTCTGATATTTTCGAAATATGCACTCCGCCGTCGCCCCCGGAGTGATTTGCATTACAGAAGAAAAACAATCTCAAGTAAATCCGATATGAGGGGTGTTAGATGAGCACACTGTTACTACCAACGAGTTTTAAAGCTCCAGCAAAGTGCAATTTCAGTGGAACAAGACAAAGCTACACATGTTTTGAATTTTCTTTGATTTATGGATATGTGTGTATAAGGTGACACAAGAGTTATGTATATAGTTATTCATAAATACATAAATAATATTATAAAACAGTGTGACGTATCGATAATAAAATGTATTATTTAGAATTAAATGACAAACGCGTCCATATATAAATATTATTTCGATAAACCTCACGACGTAGTAATGATCTATCTGTGTATCATTTTAAAATAAAATGCACATACGAAATACCATATACCATATATATCTAATAATATGTTATTCAAGAAATAGTAAAGTTTGGAATAGTTATGTAATAAAATAAATTACTATAGTTTAATTTAACAAAATAACTAAATAAAAAAAAATGTCTATACAAGTAACAGTATAGTTTAGTAAAGTAAAAGTATTAATAAAAATACATACCTATAGGTATTTAAAATATTCAATGTAGGTATTTTTTTTATCGAAATACTCGTATTTTTCGTACCTATTTATATTTTTATGTTTTTTTTATTTATGGACTTTTCCCATTATATTTTAAAACTATATTTTGCAGAGGGTAGAAAATTAAAAGTAACGTTATTTTTTTTTACATTCTAATTTTATGTTCAATATTATTATCTAAAATTACCTTGTCTCGCACAAAACTTAAATCATAATACGTCTATCGTTTGTTTTATTCGAATAAATCACGATGGAAAATAACAAAACATATTTCGACCCTAAACCATCTGTTTGACTGTTTATTTATATATTATAAATACACGTACAGTATACACGATACACGATATTGGATATTGTACATATTAGCTATTTATTTTTTATTTTTATTATTTTTTTTTTTTTGAGTACAATAGAATCGGAGAAGAAAAATAAATGAAAAAAATATTTGATAATGTGTATCATGCGTGTATGGGTGTATAGTATAATGACAGCGATGTGTACGCGGCGTTTTGGTGGAGGTGGGTCCAAACACCTTCGTCGGAAACCACTGCAGCAGCGTCCAGCAGTCTGAGGCCAAAAATATGAAAGGAACAAAATGTAATTATCGGTTGTGGAGGACCGCAAATTACCCAGGACAGACGTATAGAAGTACTCACACATCGCACAATGGTGTAAATAATTATTACCGTACGTACAATCCGAATTTCCCACCTCTAGAATCGTGGATTATTGTAATCATTCGGACGAAGTCATTGTTTTTTTTTCGTTTTTTTTTCTTCCCTCCTCGGTCCGACATACGTGACGGTTCCCTTCATTACTCGTCGTGACCGATACGCAGGTGTACGATACGGAATTACCGATGTACGTTTTGGAGATAATAAATGCTCTTCTCTATTATACTTGCAGGTATTATATAGGTGTACGTACATATAATATGCGCATATGTTTATACGATCGAACCAAATAATAGATGTGAGTGCCGTGAAAACAGTTTTCAAACATATTCCTACCATATTATATATTAATGACGATCAACGATCAGATATGTGTTTGCCCTTAATATAAACTACAATTCTCTCTACGGACAAATTTGATATTTTATTTTTTTGTACTCCGGGTTGAATTTAATTGCATAACTATATTTTTTAAATATTCTTGAAATTGTTTGCCATCTATAACTAAAAATATGCTGGAAATTATGCTTTTATTATGGAAATATTATATACAAATATTTTTTATACTCAGTAAGTTGTAGGTATCACATAAAATATCAATTTTCGTAAAGAAGCAAATATTCCTTTGATATTATACTCTCTAGTTTGAGAATTATATCTTTTTAGAAGAAAAAATACGAGCAATAGGTACATAGCAAATCCACTGTTGACCACCAAAATTGATAATCTGGATAAGTCTTGAACTCTTAAAATTTAGTTATTTTATTTATACTTTTAACCTGTAAATCAGTTTTATAATTTTCAATATTTATTATTTTCTATTACAATTAATTCATTTTCATTCTACTTTTTATAAGCTTTCGGTGGTACAACAAATATATCTAAAATATTGATCGACACTTACTTAAATATTCTCACTTACATCGATAGTTGATAAGATATAATAAGAATTCCTTAAAATTAGCTACGGTCACTAATAGCGTATTAAAAAAATAATAACTGGTTTCGTAATTAATGTTTAAACTTAAATAAATACAGACAATATAAATACCATAAGACATAGATAGGTATACAATTTATTATATGTCTAGAACTCGCGAAGAACACACTTCGATTTTCTAACTGTATATTGCATACTTTAGTTGTTAAGAATCGTTCTGTGTAAAGTTATCCATTGTTATAGGTCCTTAAAAACGTTATTTGGTCAATGGTTATCAAGAAAATTGATTTTATATTATCCTCAGAATTGAAACGTCAAGTCAGTTGTAAAAACGAAAATAAACGTATGATTAAAACTTGATAGAAATTAATTCACTTCGAAATGGTTAAACGATTATGTTTTTCCCTTCAGAAAATTATTATGATTTTTATAAATCACATTATTACAGAAATTTTGTTTAAACATTTATCAAATGATAATTTTTACCATAAGGAAATCGACCGTATACATTTATAAGTATTTCAAAATCAACATCTTAGATGTTTATATAATATAATACATACTTATACCGCGCGGACCTACATATATTTACACATATTAAGTTTTATTATAGCACCACAATAATACATTGTATAGAACTATACCTATAGAATATGTTAAAATTATTATAACTTAATGATTCTGTCACGCATCAACATAATATGTCAGTATTAAAAATATTTTACACTATGTTTGTTCACTGCGAATTCATATACCGTGATTATAATATTAATATATTATTACTATGCCATTGACAAACTATGGTATTATAATATATACACGGTATGTATTACGCGCGAGCTTCAGTTAAATAACAAACATGACACATCACATATCAGTCAAGCAGTTGCACGCACGCGACCCGATGAATTGCATGTAGAATGCAAATTAGTATGCACACGGCACAGATTTCAACTGTTTCAAGTTTCTATTTTGATTGGCTACTTAGTATTGTTTTCGTTATTAATATTTATGAATTAAAATACCGTCACATTATTGTAATATTTTCAGTGTGCAAAACTTGGATTTCAATTTACATATATTTAAGATGACTTGTATCTGAAAGGAAGTCTTGTACAGAATTCAGATTATAATTTTACTTTTATAAAATCAGCTTTTATAAATTAGGTATATATATAGTCATAATTGTACATAGATTTATACGTAGACTGTTACTTATATTATTTAAATTATTTTTGACATTAAGAGGACTCTTCACCCGCATGTGTTTCTCCGTCTTACAAACGTACAACATAGTAAAAATCGTTTCACGCGAGCAATGACCACTTATGCTGTAGTCCAAGTTAAGCAAACACATTTTAACAATACAAACAGAAGAGTTTAGTCTGTGCAATATCGTTTTTGGTTTTTCGATATCAAAACTACAAAAAAAGTTATTCAAGTTTAAAAAACAAAAAAATAATGAGTTTTGAAACCATAAAAAATTTTTTTCGTATTGTTTATATCAAAAAATTTAAAACGATGCTATATTGGTCTTTGCCCGCGTGAAACAGTTTTTACTATGTTGTAAGTTTCTACGACGGAGACACATGCGGATGAAGCCTCCTCTTCAGCAAAAGTTTATTATTAAAAACCCAATGGCTTATTTTTATAATTTAAAATTGAAACACTGAAATTACTCACGTAGTCACTAAAATATTTTCAAACTATTATTCGATATATTTTATGTTATTCTGAATCAAAATATATAATATACTACCCATAAGTAATTTATATATTATAATATATATATAATAATTTATACGAATATATCTGTAACCTACGTATAAATTCTGTTCTGATGATTGATTAAAAACAAATAGAAAATATTACGTTTAAATTATAAGTCCAATTATACAATAATATCTTATATCACGTACTGTCAGTAAATTAATGTTATAACTCGAAAATATTTTATTTTCAGAGTTATACATAATTGCGAATAGTAAAAGTTATGTCCTCAGAAACGCACTTGTGGTGTACCTATATATACTTATTTACAATGTACTATATACTTATACATTTATTAACATAAATATTGAATATTATGGTATCTAAATTATTAGATTGTATTTAAGTTATTTTTTGTGTTACGACTAATGAGCGAACATTTTAAACATTGGGCAAATTTATTTTTCGTTGTGTATTATCATATTTTATTGACTATACATTTATTTTTAAGGAATTGCAACAATTTTCATATAAAACTTAATACCGCCATAATTAATAAATTATTATCATCGAATGTGTTATGGTTATTTTGTAATATTTTATATTTGTATACGATGTACAACATACTGTATTTAAATTTTGTTTATAATATTTTTTTGATTAGCGTTGTAGAATTATAGTCTTTACGTATAATATGTCATATTAATAAAACATACACACCGAATGCTGCTTATAAAAATTGGATTCGACAAAAGTTACGATGATTTAAAAAAAGTCATCGGACACACATCACGTTGTTACACGGGGTGATCGGAATTTATTTTATTATATTAATATATTATACGTTGTATACAATATACATAAAATGTAGTACTTATAAATTTGTCTGCCGTACATACATAATACATATAACCTACGTTCTCCGGAGGACAATAATAATTACATGTAAGTCTTTCACTCGGTCATATATATATTATGATAATATGATGTACACACCGCGGCAGAGGAGTCGAGAATTTGCAATAGCACTGATATTATACGGGACTGTCGACGACGGACGGACAAGCCCTATAAACAGACGCGTCTGCTTGGGACCAGTTTTCGAGTCTCGTTTTTCCATAATGGTCTATTCGCTTCGCGTCTGGATAAAAAACCGTCTTGGTTACAATATGGCTATACATATATATGTATACGAAACGCTATAAAACGCTACTTATCTTTTTTTTTTTCTTTCTTATATTTTCTTATTTACCTCGAATTTTTCTTGCCTATTTTTTTCCCCCGGTTTACGACATCCCAAATAGGGCCTGATCGTGTTAATTATCTGTATCTGAGGTACGGCCGGGAGTAATTAAAAATCCGTGACGCGACATAATTGAAATTGAATCGGATTAACAATGGCCAGACAACAGTCATCATACGCATTAGACACGAGTCCAATAAAGAATCGGCTGATAATCCTCAATTTTTTTTTAGTCTTTCGACGTCAAAAAAAAAACGGAAAGAAGTATGCAATTTATGTAACATTACCATTTGTGGGACCCAAAAGCCTGTAGGCAATCGACATGTTAAAATAGTATTCAGAAAGAAATGTGAATGTTTTTTTTGTACTTAAAAATTTTTGAGGTCACCTAGTTCGATCATACAATGGTCTGAGACATATTTGTGTCTTCCTGACGCTTTGATGAACTGATATAGTGACAAGTTTAAGATTAAAAATATATAGGACGAGTTTATTCGGTTCATAAACAGTCGTTAAAACTAACGCTTACAAATCCAGACAAATATTTCATTAAACTCGGAATCTGTAATTTTGCACACTAAAACAACCTATACAGTAGGTAGGTATATATATAGGAGTACGCCATTAAATTGTCATTTATAAATGCATAATAAAAAAAATAATTAGCCAATGTTATATGGCCATATAGTTATATAGGTACTGGCGGGTACTTCTGTAAAATTTGTGTAGGAGTATAGACTTCTTTTTCTGATGAATAATATTTTTAAATATATAGGTACATATATCATTATATCTATAGTAAGTACCAATATAATTATTAATTTATGTTAATGTTAGTAAAAAAATATGATTTTTAAAATTGAAATTCAATGATAAACATTTATTTATTTTATTATATTGTGATTGAATACAATTGCATTTGTTTTATATAAATGCTAATTTGTGTCCAAAAATAGATGTTAGGTGTGGTTTGACCCCTATGTTATTTCAATAAAAATGCGTTGTGCAAATGTTTGGAAGTTAATAATAACTGTATAAATGTGTAAACATTTTTAAAATTGTTTTCACATATTTAAATATATTCTAGAAATAATGTCAAATAAGATATGTTAATAATCGGTCGTCTTTTATGTTATTGCTATATTCCTTACAATTACATATTTATTCTGAAAACTAAACAAAGTTAGATAACGGTTAAAATAAAAAACCAATAGCGTGGAATCCGGAGGATAAGTTTGTACATTTTCAATGGCCATTCATAGGTTGAAAATATCAGGTAATGGTTTACGGTGTGTTAAACTGCATGTTAACGGTTTTTTCTAAGCCCTTATATGGGGTGTCTAATGTATCCGAGCAAAGGCCATTTTTGTGTTTAAGTGTGGAATAAAATTTTAAGACCAAAAAGCTACTTCCTTGATATACAGTGGTTATCTTTTACATTACGTCTATGTCTGTAAATAGTTACTTATTGTATGTTCATTCGTCAAAATGTAAATATAGGTAATAGTATTAAAACAACGCGTAATCACGTGCAAATCAATATTTGAATTCCATAAAATCAAAAATCCTAGAACCATCAATGCACTATTTTTTTTTTTTATTATTTTTTTGTATAAATAAAAAATCATGAATTATTAAAAAAAAGACTTAAATAAATGTCCTTGATTAAAGAAGAAAAAAACGTTACTCTGTATATAGCCTGGCGAATTTGCCTGCGTAATTTAATAGCTACTGGTGTGAAGTAATTTATCGGCATTCGAAGATAATGTTTCAAACATATGCCATTACGCGTACAAGACTACTATGAAAGAATTAACCAACAAAACACGATAGTTACGTCTGGACACAAGATTTCAATTAAAACGAACATGATGCCTACTGCATCAGTCTGTATATATGTGCCATTTATGTTTGTGATAATGAGTTAGATTTATGAGATATACATATCCAAGAAACATTTTGTTTCGTATGTACTTACTTATTTTACTGAACAACGAGTCAAAGTTTTCTAACAATTTGCTTTTGAAGGTAATATATATTTTATATCTATTTATTTATTTTTTACATTCGTCAGCAACTAAAATAAAAAATATCTACCATTTTATTTTAATAAAACGTTTCTTTTCACCTATCTACATTATATGATCACAGTTCAAGGTATAATAATTGTCATAAATCCAATAAAAACGAATAAAAAAAAACTATTTTTGAACAACTGTTTCTTAAAAAGCTATGTACAAATCATTCTCAACATTTATTTAAGTAAATATACCTTCTTTGTTATGTAATAAAAACTTAAGCTTGTCACGAACTGTACTTAACCGTAGACCGTAGAAGCTATCATATGGCAATCAGTAAAAAAAAATAGATTGCAGATATTTGAGTTATAAAATATATCAAAATTATAAATTATACCCATTACCTACCTGTTTTAAATTGTATGTTAATTTATTTTAGAGTTTGATCTAAATGTTATTAACAATAATTATAATACTAATTAATCATTGAGATTTAGTTTTTGTAATGTATTCGATTATAATGTAAAATATATTATAAATACCTATTTATTAAAACTGGTTTTAAATATAATTTTCAATAATTTATTCATAATACTATGTAAGATAATCGTTTTATTATTCACTAATAGAATCATTATAACTAATTATTATTATTATTATGAAAAAAGAATTTAATTTATCTTCCGGTTTATATTTTAAGTACCCAAAAATTTTGTTTTTGCGTATTATAAACTATTATGTCACATGTGTGATTCAAGTTTTTTTTTAATGAACGCTTAGGTACTATCTTTTGTTACAAGATGTATACATGATTTATTTGGCATATTATAATTAGGTAGGTTTACAATAGGTACATACACATTTTAAATTATACTACCTAACTAAGTATTTAAAACTAATAATCTTCATTATTGCTATTAAAATAAACATTTATCGTATTTAAAAATGTAATGGTATTTATTTTCATAGGTGCATAATGCATATCTATTATTTTTTTTTATATATATTTTTAATTATTGTAATTTTATTAATATAATTACTAATTTGTATTACTGTTACTCAGAATAAATTATTATGTTTTTTAACATTGGAAATCAGTAATGAACATTTGATTATTTTATTTTATTATTATTGAATATATGATTGCAGTTAAATTTTTATAAAATGTATAATAGTTGTGTAAAATAATGGTATACTATAATATGAGTGGCTACATACATTTATATTCTGATATTGCCAAACCCATAACCGTTTTAGATAAGTGTGACGTAAATATTACGTGTGGCTCTACGATAAGCCACAAATTGATAACTTTAACATATTATATAGGTATGTATATAATCACGAAAATAAAAAATATAATATATTGAGTCTAATAATTGAAAAAAAATTGTCTATATTATGGCGATGCGCATACATCTTTGGTGGGTTCCGTCACCAACCGTTTTATTATTGAAATGTCGACGGGGACTTTGAAGAATTTGAAGTGGCAATGGTCGTTGTTCATTTCGCTTCAATAAATCAAAGACTTTTGTCCATATAACACTCATATATATGCGCATCGAAGGGCGTAAGTCGGTCTAGTATCGGGTGACAATACGGCTTTCGGTCGTATCTCTACCCTCCCCCCGCGCAGCGCCATTCCATCCACCACCGTCGTTTCATACGTTTATATATATATTTAAAAAGCTTTTCGTTGTAATGCCCGCGCGGAAAAGCTGCGGATGATTTGTGTGGAATTCGTGTCGGGTTTATTAGAGTCGACCGTCCCCTTTAACCCGGCGCTGGGCCGACTGTGTTCCAGCTGACTTTCGACAATCACCCGTACACCATACACCCATACACGCACATTCATCCCCACGCCGTCGTCGCCGTCGCTCAAATATTATTTACGACGTCTAATAATAATCCCCACGACGACGCTCCCGCACGTCTCTTGTGTGTCCTGTATTCCTTTTCCCGACGCCTAAATTGCTCCGGATTAATAAAACACTATACCGCACTAATAGTCCTAACGAAAACTAAAGGTACACCACTGCATATATATATATATATATTATATTATCTGCGGTCGTGTGTAGGGTTGTGCGTCGTATACAGATTATAACGCTATGTCGAGAAACACAACGATGTCCAATACTTTTGAGAATATCTATAATATTGTAAAATATATGAGCTATTTTGATTTATGATAATAAATTATGTTTATATTGAAACGAATTAATATTCATGCTTTTAATACGTCTCGTTTCATTATAGTGCAATAGACACTGACGATGAGATGTATTGTTTTGTTTATATGAACATTATATTATGACAAAATATCATAATGTGATCGAAATAATTTAAATGTAATTACAATTTCATAAAGATCTTATATTTGATTTGTATTTGCACCGAGGTGATGTGCCGTCGTGTCCACGATGACTTATAGTAGAATTAGATATTTTATTTTATTTAAAAATGAATAAATAGTAATATTATAGTATTTCAATATTATCGTGTATAGGTAAGTACTTCCATATAAAGTTACAAAATGATAATGTTCATTTTTATCAAAAATTTGTTAAATAGCTTATTAAAATAGGTACATTGTAATTTTGTATCGTGTTTTGTTCATTGTTTTTTTTTCTGAATTTGAGTAAAAGTATATTACATTGCAGAAAGCGTTACGATAAAAACTACAAGGTTATTATGTTACTTCTAAATTATAGTACGGACGTTATATATCCGCAGTAGCTGAACCGGTAATCGAGTGCCTATACTTATCACTGAATAAAACCTACCTTATATATTATGTGGTATATTCGTATTTATTTTGTTTTTATCATATACATTATAATAGTGAATAACTATTTCTCTCTCTCTTTTGAAAAAAAAATATTACCAGATATACAATATTCGGCATTTCTCTTTCTCTTTCTGTTTTAATGTGAATCTCATGATAATTATTTTGTCACACGATATCTACTGGATAGGCCAGTCTATAATAATTCATACCACCAAATGTACCCCCATCGTTCCAAAAACCGTCAAGTTTACCTATTTGAAGTCTAAAGGAAAATAAAAAACAAAACTGTGGCACTTTATTCTCAACAGGTACCGCGCACCGGTGCAATATAAATTTTCAGTTTATACCGAAAAAAAGAAAAGACTAAACGATAACTGGCGGTAATAATAATATCATCATTGTTATTACCTTACCAGCCACGGTTGATCATCAGATAAAGACAAAAGGGGAAAAAATCCACGATTTTAACCGATTATAGGTTTATTTATTTATATGTTATAGATTATATCTAGATTCTAAGCTCAATGAATATGTCAACACGAGTTGTGTTATATAAAAAAGAGCATTTAAAAATGTAGTTATATACTATAGTGTAGATATTACACGTGTTTGATCTCAGACTATAGAGTCGTTAAATTATATCCCAAATCTAGTGGCTATAACAATAATTGCAATTTTATTCAAATATACAGTTAGGCATATAATACTTATGTGTAATGTGTGTGTGTAAATACATCATGTTATATACAATATACATATTATCATATTTATTTTATAAAATAAAATAGGGTTGCCGGATTGGGAAGATTGAAGCTAGTAATTAGTTGCGAATCACTATGGGATACAGACAAACAATATTGATGTATAAAACATTTTAATACTTATTATACAATAATACAGGTATGTAATACACCTAACCTTATGTAGAATTTTACCATATTTTAATATTATGATAGTACACGGACACGGAGCTCATTATACACTAAGCGTATATTATATTATAAGCTTACCTATACTTATTAACCTAATAAAATTACATTTTTTTTAAAAGAAATATCTAAATAATAAATGTTTTATTGGTTAAATAAGAATTTAAAAATAATCGAATTTAATATGAATGATATGTATTAATGAGATCCAACGATTGAAAAATAAAACCCTACTATTATCATCTATTATATTATTAGTATTTTTCTTACTATATATTTTTGGAAACATATATCGTACAAATTTGCATTTGTATATAGTATATAATATATACATTATAGACTATAGTGCCAAAGTGATATTACATATCAATAATGTTTACTAATATATAATGTGTGCCGTAAAATTTTTCTAATGTGTTTTCGAATTTAAACTTGCTTATAAAGTTATTAAATTTATTTCAGAATATCTAAAATTTTAATAAACTAAAAAAAAATTATTAATGAGATGTATTATGATATAATATATACATAAATAATATACAAAATAAATTAAATCGAATAATTTCGTAGGTAGAACTATCATAGATAGAACATTAAATTGTTTCAAAACAAAAATAATATACGCAACCATCATGATGTTGGTGATTTCTACTGTGTTTGGAAAAAGTACTCATTATAATATTATCCATTTGTGCACCCTGTATAGACCGCACTACGCGCTACACGTCTTATACACCCACAGACAACGACCCCATATGAACGAATGAACGATTTACGACAAACGCAATGTCTCTACATTTTCAGTCGATCTAACATATTATTCATATAACCGAGTTTATTGAATCGGTTTTCATTGAACAATGACCGTTTCCAATACGGAGAGGAACCTCGAGTTTTGACTCTAATGTAGTCAATTATTGGTATTTGTAAAGACATCGGATCTATGTGTGTGTGTATATATTTTTTATGTTTTTTTTTTTTTGTTTTTGTTTTTGTTTTTTCATTCTTATTCCTTTAGCTGCGTTTCCGTTTGTGAATGAGAGTGCTCGGCTTGCTGCTGCAGGAACAAAGAGCACATAAATATGCTGGAATGTGGAGCGACTACCTGTCAACGAGCAAAGCTTGTCAATCTTTAGCGTGTATATAGCGACAGTGGTAGCACGAGTCCAAAAATAATAATTTTTCTCTTCGCCTAGACAAGATAGAATAAATATAGAAGGAAATACTTTTCAGAAATTTAAAGAAGCGGTAAACTGTGAAGAAATAGCCATTCAGATAATTATATCAATACGGTTTTTACATAAATTAAATAATTTATAGTACGTGCTGTTTTATTTGATAGTATATGCCTACTTACGTAAAAAAAAATAATATGATAATTCAAAAAAAAATTATCATCAATTATAATACTAAAAACTCACGCTAAAATATTATCTATACCTACCATTAAAAAATTTAATATATACATATCTAATAAATTGTTCAATCATCAACTGACTTGTGATTTGTCTACTTATTCGGGTAAAATATTTGATTATTGTTTAGCGATTTTAATTACAATAAATCTTAATTATTCCAAATTTATCAACGTTAAATTTAACTGAGGCTGTGTTCATAGTCAATGATGGATCATAAATTATATATACATATTTATATCGAATGAAGAGGGAAAGATTATTACCTTTTCTACATTATACAATCAAGTATATTGTATTATCAGATATCAACTCATATTCTGCTATAGTTTAATTAAAAATTTTCATTAACATATTTTAAAGGAGAAGGCGCTTTTTCTTTAAAATATGGTATAATTATTATCAGTAATTAAATATAATTAGATAAGTGTCAGTCCATATATTAACACTATAATATTTTCATATTTACTATTCAAAATTATATGTTTACACTATCAGATCATTTCCAAATGTATTTAATCAAATCGCTGACTGTTCATTACTTCAATTTACGTCATTATATAATATGTGCATGGTTGAAGATATAAATTAATTGTTTCATTAATTTTTATAATTGACACATTTATTATATAATATTATTGAATAATTTTAATAATTTACAATTGTGTCCATATGCAACATTATACATATAATATACATTATTTAATACTTACATTGGAAAAAATCTATGATTTTTGATAGAGGTTACATAAATCTTATATAACAAACCCAAATCCCCTATTTTATTTTTATTTTATAACGAATTTGGTATACTTTAACTTTCAGTAAATACACCCTAAACCCATATTACAAACCACAATGACATATGTATCATATACATATATATTTATTTTAAAAAAAAACATAATAACTTCGATTCGAATAAGAAAAGCATATTCCAATATCCCTTCGAAGGTCATCAAGGACATTAGAGCGACCGCAACCCAATAATTTTGATACTTTTTTATGTTCCTTTGCTCCCACATTGGTTTGTAATGAGAAAATACTCACCAGCCCTATTACCTAGTAGGCGGTTCCTTATATATCGTCTACATATTGCTTTTAGGTGATATTATGATTATAAAAAAATAATTATTAGTTTTTTCCTATCTATTATTATGTGATATGACGTTTTTACGGTGCAGCGTATGTAATATTTTGAAGTTATGATATAAAAATAAACCGGTTTACGTTTAAATTAAATACATATGTAGACAAATTAACTAGACAGCGTCTAATAAGTGTTCTACATGAACTATGGTGTAGTATATACGAGGCAAATAATTCTTGTAATTTTATATAAATCTTCAATTTATTTTATTTTTAGTCAAATTTTTTAGTTCTATGTTATTATGTATTTCTCGAAATTTGTTATTAATAAATTTAAACTTAATTTTTCCTATCTCATTTTCCGTTCCTAGTGTTCCTATGTAAATAGTATGTATACGTTATACCATAATATTTGATGTGCATCAATTGAATGTAAACATTTTTCGTATACACAAATTTAACAGAAAAACGTATTGATAAATATAAAATTAAATAAAAACAGTGATTAAACATTAAAACCATATTTATAATAACACAAAATTACAATAATGTTAGATAATAATTAAAGAACTTACAATCATGATACTATTGTTATATAGGTACACTTGTAATAATTAGAAACTGTCGACAATATTATTATACCTACTTTAGAAATGATCATCTGTTACATTTTGATTAAATCAACTAAACATATTTTTTGTTTTAAATTACCACGATTTATTTTATTTTTATTATACGATCAATTACATTAATGTGTTATTCATTTATAATATTGCTTAATACATAGCTTATATTTTAATATTTCATTATTGTCATAATGTCATATCATTTTTATACATGTTCGGTCTAAAAATCAGTACACTTTCAATAAATTATTTACCAACATATAAGAGGCTAAAGTGGCTATAATACATGGTGGCCGTTGTATTCGACTGTTCAATTTATGTACTTTTTTCATGCGAATAGTTTTAAATTCCGTCATTGATCTTATAAACAATAATAAAAATATGGTTGACATAAGAAAATGTATTATTTATAATATTTTAGTGTCAGTTATTGTTGATAGTTAATAAGATATACAATTTTGTGATTATAGAGCCGCTAATAATTTTTTTTTTTATGAGATATTCCAAGTCATCATTATCAATAGCCAATAGGTATTTAGATTTCTTATATACAGAGATTTTATTTAACTATAATTTCATGTATGAATGTTAAGACGTGTTTACTTATTAGTAATGTCTATTTGAACGTCATACAACATTACAATATAATTATGGGCAACGTATATATAACCAGTATTAAATATTCAATAAACAAGAGGCGTAACTATAGACTATATTATCGTAGCTATTAAGCAACAAAGGACAATTTAAGGGTTGAATGAATTTAAAAGGCTTAGGTATATAAAAAAGAGAACATCGTGTTTAATATAGGTAACAAAAAAATGTTAAACGAAATTAAGTCAAGTAATATAATATGATAAACGTGCACAATGTGTACTACACATATAATATAATCTATAACTTACAAACAATATACATGTCATACACAGCAGAAATCGCAAAAAAATTCGTTTTTGTAAATTGCAATATATTTATGTACGCGGTTATTTTTTTTTAAATATTAAACTAATTATGTCTGAGCACTTCCTCTACTAATTACCTATACATTCTATCAATTTCATATATAGGTACTAAGCTAATTATACAATTTAAACAGAGAATTGTTTAAACCATGGTTTTGAAGAATGTTTAGGATATAGAAAGATGAGAAAAATGTATTAAGTAAAATTCAATATAATAGACTAAAATTATAAACACATTGTTATAAATTATAATATTATTACATAAAGCTAATATCATTTTCGTTCAAACCAAAATCTAAAACAAACGATTAACTTTTCTCTGCACATAACTTTAAATTTTAATATTATTTATTTAAATTATTTTATCTGCTTAATAACTGTATATTATCTAATGTTACTAATCAGAACACTGTTTTTGGATTCTGAAGAAAAAACACGAATCAAAAAAGTTTGTATTTCACATCGTATAATAAATAGGTACCTAAAGATAGATCAGGTGAATTGTATACTGTGTCCTTGCAAAAATCTGGAATAATATATAATCGTATTGCTAGTTAATCATTGGTTTGTTATTGAGTAATTATTAATATTTAAAAAATATTTATCTAATAATATGATATAGATTTATAAAATTAACTTATAAAGTTATGAGTCATGTTATCGAATACTTGGTGGCAATAGTAAGTTGTAAGCTTGGGCAATATTAAGTATAAGTAATAAATAGATTTAACATTATGCCTATAATAATTTGACGGTTATTCCGACTTTTTTGACGAACAATGTTTATTTAATTTAAAATAGAATAGTATTACAAATCATATAACGTTTTTGCCTAAATACTTCAATGAAAGGCAATCAAAAGCGGTCACTTAAATACTTATTACCCGTATCGTTTTAGTATGTGATATAATAATATGTAGCGTGGATGCCGGTAATTTTATTATATTTTTGTTCATTTGTTGGCTTGTTACAAGCTGATACGAACTATTTAATTGTTAACGTTTTACAGAAGAGTTTTATTTGTTAATATTAAGCAGAGAAGGTGGCTTATTATTTTTAACTTTGGGTTTGCAGTACTCTATTCTAAGTAACAACTAAATCCTAGTGATGCCCTATAAAACCGTGTGAAATTAAATTCCCGTCATTATTAAAATATTTATACTCATCAGTCATCACACATACAAAAATGTGTAATTTAATTTCTAGATCAGAGGTTCCCAAACAATAGAACGCAAAGATACTACTATTATAGCGGTACGCGAAAGGCCACTTAATGTCCAGCATGTTATGGATTTTACTACCTATCTCAAGGGAGTAAAAAATTGTAGTGAAATGAGTACTCATCTTTTATTTTTACCTCCAGTCTTGAAAAATAAATTGTTGTCCAATACATTTCAATCGATATACCTAAATTTATTTATTTATTATTTATAGAACACATACATAAACTTGTATAATATTCGAATAATTAAAAATTACAAACAAATACAATATAATAAAGATGATTATACTCAGAGATGGTTAAATTTAGTGCTTACAAAAATATACACATTCTTGTATTTAAAATATTAATTACCGACTTTAACCAATATCAGGGACTTTTATGAAACGTTAACCATCATAATACACAAGTATGTAGGTATTCAATTGAAACCAACTATAGGCAAAATCAAGTTTTCATTATTACTAGTCAATTTTAGTAGCGTGAAACTTGGTGGCCCTAAAATTTATATGAGGCAGAGGCCCCTTTAAACACAAAAATTAGTGATCTCGGAAAGAAACTTTTCAAACCTTTATCTGATTAATGCAAAATTATTATTATTATTTTAGTGTAATAAAACTCTTTTGGCTTCTCCGACTTGGACATACCTGGAGACCTCTGCCTAAACTCGTCACTGCCGTTGGTTATTAATATATATATCGGTGTCTAATCAGCATGTTGAAACGCACAATACTATTTGGGATAATTTGGGATAACACAATGATGACACTAGAAGATACTTATTAAAATTATAATAAATAATTGTTTATTATTAAATTAATGTATCTACATAAATTTTCATTTATTTTTATTAAATGTATAACAATTAACAACCGATAAATGTTCATTATTGTATATTTTTGTACGATTTAAGTAGTCACTAAAGTTTTACAGTTGTACTAAATAAAATTGTTTTTACAAAATTTAAATTAAATTACCCACAGCTATTATTTAGCATAGTTGATCTATCAACGCTGAAAATTACCAAGTTCAACTGGTGTATTAAATTAAACGTTTCAAGTAAAATCAATTTACTATGAAAATGTAATTTTAAAAGTAAATGTTAAACTTCCTTACAGCTTTTATACTATTACTTAGTGACGTCCAACGCAAATCATACACAATCACACATATAATACTCATTATCCATAGAAGGCCTAATTACAGGTATATTACGAGCGCGGCGTGCGATAAGGCGACTTATCATATTATGGACCTCGAGTCTCCGCCGATCAATGACCTCACCGCCTGGGAAAACATGGCACCCACGCACCACTCCTAGTACACATGGGTTAGGTGTAAAGGTCTCCCCGCACAGACGATCACTAATTAATTACCTAATTAGGTCACTGTAACGTATCGGCCACGTAACACAAATATTCATATTATTATAATTGATTATTCGCACGTATGTGACCCCCTCTGTCGCCTGTCGTCTGTTCGTGCCAACCACATAACATGGTATGGGCCGACAACGCAAAGGCACGGCACTCGATTTTCTTCTGCCTTCACAAGATGAGCTACCGCGAGTAGAAGCCGTTTTGCTGGTGCGCCGAGGGGCGACACATATACTCACACTACATATTGGTATTTGGTAATGTTAATGGTTAACCCCATCATTTTTTATATACAATAATATATCACCGTGGCCGGTACTTTACATGTTTTTATAACTATTAATTATTATTATTTAAAAGGTATGAATAATTATCATTATTATTATTATTTTCTGACCGAGTTTTGTGTACAACCCTATTCGAGGCGGCCACATGACTCTCGACAGGGAACAAATTGAGTCGAGCAGTCACAACTTACTAAATTTAATAATATTGTAAGTATCTTTTTTAGTTGGTACCTATGTAAACTAAATTTTGATTTTTAGTATTTAGAGTAAGTAAATAATAATTTTGAACGAATATTTTGTGAATAAATATAGCTGAAAATATAAAATATTACAACCTAACTTCAGGTTTACCTAACATTTTAATATTCTAGATAAAGTTTAGTTTTAATATTTTTTGCATATTGCTTATTATTTGTCTAATAATGTTAGTTTATTTCTTTTATTTTTACCGTTTAATTATTTATTTATTAAAAAAATATTACAAAATACTTAATTTAATTTATTCTCACCTTATAAAAGTACCTATATCGATATTTGTAAAACTTTATTTTGGTTAGCCAACCATAAAAATGAAATAATCATGGTAATAAAAACGGTTACAGAATGTTTTTTATAGTAATTACTAATTTGTATGTAAATAGTTATAATAATATACAAACTAATTATTTTAAATCTGATTTAGTATACAGTGTACAATATTATATATTGTACCTATGTGCCTTGTATTTTTAATATATTACAATTTAAGTATGAATAATTAATGCAAACATCATATAAAACAACAAACAGCTAACAGTACGATATTTGATACTGTGTACCTAGTCGAAATATAACAGACTATAATATTATGAACCTACCTATTTGTATACACAAGAATCGCTAACAGAAACGTTTATTACTGCAATTTGTATGACCACAGCAGTACCTACTACTATATAGATTATACCGTTATTATAATACCAGCGAGACTCGCTGTCGGAGGTCGGAAAAGCGGTGCACCTAAACCAAAGTTTATGGGTTCCGAAACCTGAGAGTCTTATTTAAATACCTATTTTAGAAACCTGCAAATCCCAAACTGGAACCCACGTTATTGTTATTCTAGGAACCGAGACGTTAATATTGCGGAATATCGTATAAAACGGTGTAACGATAATACAAACTGCGGTATATATGGACCTACCTATAGTACGGAAAGGGCTGTGGCACGTGCAGATCCATCGGCGTGTGGGTGGGATGAGCAGGGTGAAAACCATTGGCGGCGGCGGCGGCTACCGCGGCGGCGGGGTGCAGATGACTGTGGTGGTGGTGGTGGAGGTGGTGGTGATCTGCGTCGGCGGGACGATGATGATGGTGATGATGGTGGTGGTGCCCGAGTACCGCGGCGGCGGCCCACGGAGACGCACCGCCGCCACCTCCGCCACCGTCGAGCTCGACGTGCATGATGGTGCCCCGCGCGGAATAATATTATTCGAACGATAAACTATATTATTGTGATGTATATGGTAATATCGTACCGGTCGAGTGAAAATATGCAAAAATAAAATAACGAACGGACGGACGGACGACACTCGTCAATAACTGCAGCGATTTACGTATAACATTATATCACCAAACACGATGACACCGACGGCGGGCCATAGCGTTTTGCCTCGCGAAGAAGAGGTGCACGGCAAGCGATAATAGGTATATAATATGAACGCGTATGTTAAGACACTGAGAAAAAAAAAAAGAGACGATGATCATAGGACGCGAACAAATATCAAGCCCGAAAACGCACTGGGCCGTAGGTACGGTGCATGACGGTGGTCGTGTGATGCATTTGAACGCGGTGTGCAGTGCTCGGAAAAGGCCGATCGGTCCCGCGAGCACCGGTGGCGGAAAAACCGACGTGACCGGGAGATCACGGCAACAGAAAATATAATATTATTATTATTTTATCACACGACGACGACGACGACGACGACACGAGAAACGAACGCGCGTACGGACGGACCACGGGCGGACAGACAGACGGACCGGTGCGGCTGATACACGGTCGGCAGCGACGCGTCATTGATAAACGGCCGTGTGCCGGTGGCCGGCTCGCGTGTAATACGTACCGCGTATCTGCGACCCGATGGGCGTTCACCGACGGTCCACCACCACCGCGTACCGTCGCTCCGCCTTCATTGCCGAACGCCCAGCACGTAACAATAATAATAATAGCATTATTACATTACGTAATGTTATTATTATTATTATTATTATTATTACTATTATTACTATTCCTAGGTATACCGATTATATTATTATTTCACAGTACCCACGAGTGACGGCGAGTCGCGAGTGTCTGTAGCAGTTTACCTGTTGCAGTGCATCGTCGTCGTCGTCGTCTCGGGCATAACGTTTCGAGCGGACGACATAATAATATATTATTTTCTGATTACAATATTAATATTTATCTTTTTTATTTTTAAGGGTGGCTTGAGTGACGAGGACGTGTAAGACGAATGAAATATGTACCTATCACTTTAACGATATCGTTACCGTATTTATTTGCACACGCCATACTGTACGGACTGTCTCGGTGTTTTTACTCGCCGACATTAAATTGGTTATATAGGTAATATTACTGAATACTCTTACAATTATTACACCTGAACGCTGTAATGCGCGTGCGCCGTACGATTCGCATTGGGCTTAAGCTGTATCCACCCGGCGGGCGGGACCAAACGAATATTATAATATATCTACACACGTTGGTAGGTACCGACAACAGATAAGCAATTTAATTGTTTATGAAAATAATAGTATTAACACATACCTAAATAATATCATGTCATTATTATTGCGTACGGCCAACACGGCGCGGAAACTTCAAGTTATACTATCGACTGCAGGGGCGTCATTTCAGGTTTTTTTTTGAGTATGCGAGGTATCAAGCAGGCCACTTTGAAATTTCACCAGGCCATATAAAAATAGATATACTACATATACATGTACATTATCCTGTTTCCAATTGTTTTTTTACATCATGGACCGAATCAATGCATCAACATAAGTAGTAAAAATCAATTTAAAAACTAAAATACAATATACAAATGTATAGCTACTATAGCACAATATTTGTTTAAAACCAATGTAATTTAAATGATAAATAATAATCGTGCATTATTTCATCAGGATGCAGGCCAATTAAAACTATTATAGTACCTATATGCATTATGCAACATAATATAATAATATTATATTGTATAAACGTGCTAATAATACTTTGTCTATTGATCGTTCCGTCAATTTACTAAGAATTCCGCATAACATCATTCAAAATTCACATATA
This sequence comes from Schizaphis graminum, assembly GCA_020882235.1. NCBI lineage: Eukaryota > Metazoa > Arthropoda > Insecta > Hemiptera > Aphididae > Schizaphis > Schizaphis graminum. Next base: position 67,899,016 of record CM037032.1, read on the forward strand.
CCTATTGTTATAATTTTAGTAGATAATATGTAATTTGAATAAAATTCAAATGCATAGATGATGGATAAATAGGTCAATGCAATTTAAATATTCTATACGTTATTTTTTAAAGAATAATAATAAAATATAATTCATATGATTTACATTTTAATTACCTAATCATCTATTACCATAATATTGTTTAAAAATACCTTTTTTTTTATTTAAATAAAAACTAAAAATACATTAATCACGTTAATTTTATGTGATTATATATATATAAGAATTATATAATAATATGTAGATGTATAATCATTTATTAGGAAATAAAATTATATTAAGCTTCATATTATCAACAAATATCTAATTGATGGTAATTTGATGTTAGCTTAAGAATCCTATTGAAAACATCTATTATACAGTATAGACTATAATAGTTCTATTCAAGTTATATTTGATAAATAAACTTTACCAAATATATATTAGTTATTAATTATTATATAACTCCATAAAAGTTTACGGCCACTACTCTATAATGTTCATTAGGAATGGTTCTCGATTAATTGAAGTTCAACTAAACAATGCACAATTATTGTTAGGTACCTACTTACTGATTATTATAGGACTAGGACATATTATAGGTTCTTTTTGAAATATTATTTAGTTTATTGTATTATTTACATATGAGTATAAACCCTAGCAAATGTAAGAATGTACCAAAAGTAATATAAAAATAATTGGTAATAACTAAATATTAAAGAATTTATTGTATCTATTTCCGTTATATTTTTTCTATTCATCAGTTCATCACTGAATGATTGTGTTCAATATATAACTGATACAGTTGTACTATTACTGTCTAAAACAACAATCAATCAATACCACTTAAATATTAATAGAATTAACCGGCTATAATATTTTATACTAATATATTGTATCAACATAAGAAATGTATACGCGGCTAGGAGCTTAGCCAATCAATGAAGCAAAAAATAAATAATATAATAAGCATCTATGACCTAGGCACGATAAGAAGAAGTAATATTTATGAATTATGATCTGTACAGTATAATATATTTTATCATAATATGCAACAACCACTTACCTAGTCAGAAAAAATAATACTAAAACATTAAACAATATAAAATTCACCATTTCGTCGAGATTATAATATAGATTTTCATCCGGCTCTGAAGGTTAAGTATGAGAAAAGTGTCATGATTTTATTCGCCATAAACTAAAACTCAATAATGTTTAATTCTTAAGTTTTATTAATATATCTTTTAAAAAAAAATGTAGGTATGTAATAATATTGTATGAAGTTATAGTATTTACATTTTACTCAAAATTGTTTGTTTATCTATATATTGGCTATATACACTATAGAGACACTATACATCGGGGTCAAATAATTCTACCGAGGTGGTCGTAAAAACAAGCAATTAGCGTGTATCATGTGGTCAAAATCGTTCCATAAAATATATACACCCCTCGATTGTTATAGACATTAATGTTCTGTATACGACGTATAAATTGTAGGAACTGCTAACTCTAATAATATAATTTGAACCACGAGACATTGAGTTATATTATTTACAAATGTTATTTGAAAATTGATAATTCCATTATAAATTATATTCCATGGACAATAAAGTAATAATTAGATATTTAAATTAATAAATATCTGTACTTATGTTTTTTTTAATTTATACTAATCTATACAAAATAGCCTTGTATTAGAAATATTAATAGTGTAAAGAGACAAAAGTATTGAAAAGTATCATCCAATAAACTAAAAATATATAAAAAGTATGTATAGTTACAAACTTACTGTATTACATTTTAATAACTAATAAGCAATTATGTTAGAACATATAATTTGGTAAGGTGGGTAAAGTTTATGTAATATACATAATAATATTATGTACATTTTTTGATTACCTATTAATTTGATTTTTATTCTTGGCATTTTATATAATTAATCTATGCTTAATAATGATGAATAATTATATTTTTCTTGACATTTGTGATTTTCAAAACAAATAATTCATGTAAGATGCAACAACAAATCTCTAATTATTATTATTATATGGGCATATAGTAATAATTTAGTGAATACTATGATAAGTCATAATCTTTTTAACACACCATTATGGTCGATGTAATAATAATTTATAATTTGTTTAAAGTGTTATTGTAATGTATCTTGAATACTAATTTTTAAACTACTACGCCCCTCAAATTTATACTGAACGATGGGGGATTTTATTACTAAAATAATTCGATGAATTGCAAACATTTCCTTTTTTTTTTGCATTATAATGTGAATAAATATATTAGCTATAATTTTATTTGTTATGTGTATAGTTATCAAACACATGCAAGTCAAGTAAATTGGTTTGATTTACTAAATAATTGTATATATTATATTAGATCAGTATTCGTGTTGTTATTATTATGTATAGTTAACTACACACTTATGCCTTTATTCAATAATATCTATTGCTAACTATTCCCCCAAATTTATTACTATGAAAAGTTTTTCAAAACACATCAAAAGGTTTCATGCGGATGTCTTCACAATAAAGTCTTACCTAGATATATGATGATGACCAATGAAGTGGAAATTGTTGCTTATGTGAGTAAACCCCAATAACAGTAGACTATAGCAAGGATTAAAAAACATTACGCAAAGGGTTCTTCAATATTATAATCCTACTTAACAATAGATACCCATGCCCGCCAGCCAGATGTAAAAGACGACAGACGTTTATTCGTACCCAGATTACATGATTTTATGAAATAATGTGGTTCAGTATCGAAAAATGGTAAAGTTATATTATGTTATGATGTTCTATATATTTTTTACGTATCTATGTGGGCATGTGGCTATATGGTATGTCTATATTTTGACCAAGAAATTGTTATAAAACGTAAATTTTAAAATATTAGCAATCAACTTGTATTTTTTCTTCTGGCATAATATTATAGAAAATATTAAAAACGTATAACAATAAATTAGAACAAATTACAGTATAAACCTATAGTATTAGTAAATTAGATGTAGATATTTATATATAATAATCATAATATAAACGTATTGATAATGTCTAAAATAAGTTACATAATACTTTATTCGTCAGTACTCAGTAGCGTCACTATTAGAGAAAATATTTTAAAAATAAAAATTTAACTTTTATACGTTAGTAAAATAAAATGTCAAAGTAATAATAACTTTTTAACCAAAAATGTAACATGACAAAAACAGTTCACGGGTATTTCACTAATTTTTAAACATCATCATTCGACTAGCAACCTAAGCTAAACGTCAGTAGATATAAGGTTATTTTAAGATACCGAAAAACAATGAACAATTATTATAAATAGTTAATACATCACAATTTATTATTAGTTATAAACCATACAAATATATTTTAGTCAGTCTTCTCAACATATTCCTGAGAATTCATTAAATATTTTAATTATCTAAATTTTCTTGTAATTTATACAATGCAAGCTATGATGTTCAAAGTTCAAACGACTGAATTACAGTTAAATATTATACATAATATATTACCTGTATTATACACATTTATTACTTAGTATTATATTTTCGTTTATTTTTTGTTTTATTTTGTAATTAAATTAAAATATTGTCGAAACAATCCGAAACGACAATGTGTTATAAATTATAGAAAAAGAATTAAAGATCAAAAATAATTTCCATTACCTTTTCGTTTCCTACTTGGAATCTACCTAGAAACAGCTTTAATTACCTACATGTAACGCGTTACAAACAAAGTATCGTCGTTATAGACTTGCACATCGTGTTACTTCGTTAATCTACTATAGTGTTACTATACTCAACGCTGTGTATTATCGATATGAACTTTAGGTAAATACTAAATACATTATATCAAAGTCATATTTCTACAAAGAGCGTTAATAATTAATGGATATAGATTATCTATTAAATAGCTTATGGTGATAACTTATTATATTAATATTTAAAATAATATACTATGAAATTAAAAATGTAGTTAATAGCGATTTATCGTTGTAATACAAAAAAATAATACAATACATTTATCTACACTGTTTATATAATTGTTAGTTATTAGTTTATTACTCTTAAAACATTTACTGTGGTTAACATTTTCAAAATATATTTTTGATAAAATAAAACGTAAAGTAGGTATACGAATATAAATATACTAATCATTATCCAAGTACTATAATTAATGAGGATATTATCATCGTTATTTGTCTAATTAATACTCATATTTCTACTTGAAATTTCTATTTGAAACTTTTAAATATTTATAAAATCTAATGTCGACTAATGATTTTCAAACTATATGCATTACATGTAGGTAAAGAAGCTATACTATATTGTCTATTGAAGTACATATTTAGGTGTTTAAAAGTTAAAACTTAATTATATATTACCTGCACATTACCTTAAAAATGACACATACAAATGTATAATATTATACATAAAAAAAAAAGTGCAAATTATGTCCGTATAATATACTGAAAATTAAAATACAAAACAGTTTTTTTACACATAGTAAGACTTAAAATATTTTGATATTTTAACATGTTTAATAAAAGAAAATCAGTAGGTCGACCTTGTATTGTATTTTACTTAAAATAAACAAAAAACAAAGAGCATAATATTATGAAACTTACGGTATTTATAACACAAATATTACAAGCTAAATAATAATATTAATTGTATATTAGGCATTTAGGTGACGTATAATGTATTATATTATGAATTTATATACATATTTATTATTTAATTGTTAAACTTACCTAATAATCTCACCTGGATGTATCGATCTGGATTGATGTATTAATAATAAATATATAATAATATAAAAATGGAGTATGTACGTATAGTTAAAATATTTAGCTGTGAATTAGTACGTACGGTAATAGGATTGAATTTGGGTATAAGGACCTTTTTGTACGTTTTAAACGTATTTCCTTCCGGTAGCGGTGAATTATATACATATATAAAAGAATTTCAGTAACAATAACTAAAGTGTTTTTAGGGGTAAAAAAAGTGTACAAAAAATCTAGTCTTGTGAATAAAAAAATGCTTTGGGGTAGCTCGATTCGCTTCAACGCTAAACCACAAAACATTTGAAAATTTTTTTTATCATTTCACGGCTGTTAATGTATCGAAATGTGTTAGCCTTACGGTTTGCCATTCTTTCGTTATTATCCTGTTATATAATGCAGTCATTCAAGTATAAAATGTACCCAACGCATACTCCCTCCAGGAGGGTTAAAGGATCACTGTCAACATTGAGCACATCAAATCGTAACATCTATAATTATGATGCTTATAGCCAATAATATGTAACTATAATTATTAATAAAAGACATCGGTGCTTAAAAAAATCTCTTTTAAAAATTATTTCTTAAATAATAATTATTAGTAGTACTTATTAGTTAATTAGCATTTCATGAATAAATGTAAATGTCGTAGACACATAATCAAATCAGGCATTTTACTATCCACCTAGACATTTAGATAAATACCTAGTCATTCAACTAAATGGTTAGACATTTAACTAAATTATTGCTATTCTATACAAAATAAACTATTATACATATTATTTATTAATATGTACAATTCGTAGGTAGGTTTATATATGAAATATATTTAATTTTGTGTCCTTTAGGCCTATATTGTTTTAAAACTTAAATTACTAATTAGTAATAATTAGTATTATTAATAAGTAAAATTATTAATTAGTTGTTAAAGTACGACTGTACGAGTAAAAAAAATGATAAAAAAGTTATATTATAATTACTAACTTTTATTCATTTTTAGTTATTACTTATTGTTGCATATTATTGCTTAGTCGCATTTGCATGGAACATATTGTATAACATAATTTTTATAACAAAAACACCGACTGGTTAAATTTTTTAAATAATACAAAATTATGAGTCATTTTTATTATTTTCCTGTCTTAAAATAAGTATTTTATTAAATGCCTAGCCAAATGACTAGGCATTTAACTAAATGTCTAAGCGAATAGTAAAATAGCATAAAAATTAAATTATTTGACTATTTGTCTAGGCATTTAGTAAAATGTCTAATGCCTATAAACGAAATATACACTGTTCACTATATATTCAAAAAAATAAATAATCAATATAGGTAATATAATTATATAATATATACTTACTCTTAAAATATGTATAATGAAAAAATGGTAATAACTTATATCAATTAATAATTTTATACACAATATTTTAAAATTTATATCTAAATAGTATAGTGTATATTACCAATTAATACTCAAAATAATAAAATTATAGACTCATAGTTAATAATTATATTTGAATTTAAAATGTAATTATACGAATTCAATTTCTGAACTAAAACGATGTTAAGTATACTTTATTTCAGTACAAAGTACCTACTCTAATTAAATGTTTAGTGTAGATATATTTTAAGAAAATATTATCTTAGAGAACAATTCATGTGCATTTATACATTTCAATATTAGTTGAAATATATACACAAAAATTTATATAAACACATTTATCCAAACTAAATAGTTAGAAGTTAAATTCCAAAATTCGAGTAAACAATTTTTTAAGGTGAACTCGATTATAGTTTATTCATTTTATTGAACCTGAATGTAAATATTTTATTAATTATAAATGAATAAATAATGTAATAGGTACTTATTGTATTTGTTATTCAAATTTAAAAATATGTTATACCTCGTTGAGTCTTAGGACAGATTATTTATTAGGGCTATATATGAAAGAGGTAGGTTTCTGCAATTTTCCAATCGTATAAAAGCTTAAAAAAATACAGAACAAATTTACATTAGACATGTTTTTGTTGGCTCATTGATTTTTGTCGAAGCAGTTAATACATGAAATTGGCGACGATGTTGTCCCTAGGGTGCGTTAAAAAAGATAAATTACCGATATTTTCATCATTTCAAAATAAGTGATTTCACGGGTAATTCGTTCGAATTTTGCATATGTCAAACAGACATGTCCATATATTATTTTGTGTGTATGGGGATGATAAACAGGAAACAAGAATATCCGCAATTCAATATATTTCCTCATTTTACTCACGGTCTGGAATTTCCTTGTGCATCTGTGGATGTACAGTCTGATCTTATCCCTTTGCCGTTCAGAAGGGGACTACTACTAATGATAAAATAAAGACTGTGTGAAGGACAGTTACAAAATTACGTACGTATTATTATTTTTAATAAAAAACCTAAAAAAAACAACACACACACACACACACTGTCCAGCAAGAGTGAAATGATTAATGAGCAACTATACGAGGGCTCTGGTGACGACACAGGTGAAATATAAATCGCCAGAGGGTCGTTCGTTATATATTATATGAGAAATAACTGGCAAAATATGGTCCATTGAGGATCGTCCGTGACGCGCTGCCGTTGCCAGTTTTCCTAACTTATAAAAACGTAACACATGTTTCATATATAACTTTAATGGAACATTTATTGTTAAAAAAGAACTACACATTTTTTTCGTTTAGATTTTTACAGTTGTGTTTCAGTGTGAAAAACTATACTGTAATTTACTAATATTCAAAACTTAAGTATAAAAATTATCATAAATATAAAAACTAATGAACGATTGAACAATATTACAATTCAATAAATTAATAGATTCATATACGTCAATATTCAGAATATTGACTAAAAAGGATGCTTACCTATATTGATTTTAAAATAATTAAGTAGGTATGTATTTTTTTTTTATAGGAAAAAACTATTTTGAAGCAGTACATGTTATAGCATTAGAATTAAAAATAATTTAAATATCCTATAATGACAATTAAAAAAAATAAACCTCGTATGATAGTTTAGAGTTCAGATTAAGTATCTTGAGAATATAGCGAGTATCGATAGTAACCAAGTAGGTTATACTTAGATATGTATTATACTGATAATTCACAATATGCGTAATTAATATTTTTTATATATTTTTTTTAATAATTGTTAATGAATTTTCTTATAGTTAAAGTTTTTATAATTGTCATGGAACGCCGTTAAATAATTATTAATTTTTAATATTTCTTGTTATGCAGCTAAACACAAAAACTGTAAAAATAAATACTTTAATACTTTATGTAATATATAAATTCAGGTATATTTATTGAATTAAGCCACTTAATTATTTTCTGTATGACTTATTGGTGTTATTTATTTATTTAGTAGGTATTACTGTACTAAAATTGTATAATAGTTTAATAGCAATTATTAAGTAAAAGTGTGACAACATTTTTAAATTATTATAATGTTCGAAGAACAGAAAACATTTAATATTAAGTTATAACGTATCAATCTGCGATACTTGACGATTTTTACTTCAATAGCAAGACGTAATCGTGTGTGAAAATTCATCGGCTGCACAGCGCCCCTACTTATTCTGTTATGAACGCACCATAATTTCAAAAGGCACATTATTATATTTTATTATAATACTATAATATACATATGTAATGATAAAAGTAAAACACCCTTCGACCAAACTATAATATTGTTAAGACGTGCTGAACTTGTGTAGTTGTGTGTATAAATAATTGTACACATGACTAATATTTTAGTTGTCTTATTAAAAAGCTACATCAATTAAATGCAGTTGCGTACCGCACGGAAATTATAAATTTATTGTCAAGTACACATTTGTGTGTGTTTGCTTATGTATAACTGTCGTTTTAATGATACCATAAAGAACGAAAAATACTGAATATTCTGTTGTTGTTTTTTTATGTACCTGCTATTATTATGACGGTACAAAAGTGAGTGTTGTCGAGGTGGTTCCTAACAGAAGGGCTGAGAGCGTATATATACCCGTTATCAGATTGAACGGGTTTTTCTTCTTCCAACATCGTCGTTATCATCACCGCGTGGTAAGATTTATTGTGTTTCCGTTTTTATTTTTTAATCTTTTTGAACTCTGACCGACATCGGTGTGTATATAATATAATACCGGAGATGAAGATAGATGAAAAATCATAATAGAGCCACAATACGCACATATTATTATATATAACTGGTATTATAACACAGCTGATATCTAACTTCGTAAATGGAAGATAACGAGATAATTTGTTTACCTGTGTCATTTTGTGTAAATGCTGGTATACACAATTAATTTAATAATGCTTTCTATTTTTATCAGGATGAATGATTGTGTACAGTATAATACGTATGTATGAATAAATGAGTGACAAGTAGATTATTCACTACTACTACTAGTTATTACAATTGAGAGTAACTTTTATTGGATTGTTGATGTGTATCCTATATATAATACATTTTATTATATTGTTTTTAGCTAATTTTACATGCTTTTATTTTTAAACGATATTAATTATTTATATGCTATGTGAGATAAAAAAAAACATATGTAATCATAACTATACATAAATATGTCTATTAGTGTAGGTATTGTGTATTGTAAATGATATTATTGTATTCTCTCACGTTGCACATAGCACATTCTACAACAATAAATAATTGAGTATACAATATCGTAAATGCATGATTCTATAATGTTACTTGACGTATAGTAAAATAAAATTTCATATAAATTTAAATTATTTTATTTTATTTATCTGAAACCAAAAATTATGATAGTGCTTCGCTATTATTTTTCAGATATATATAATAAATTTTTGTAGAAAGATTTTTAAAGATTTGTTAAACAAAAATTATATGTTTGAAATTTTCAATTAACGACCATTGACACAGATTATTTAAATAATTATATTTATGGATCCTTCAAGAGGCATTAAGAATACCTTTTATGCTTTTCATTTTTTAAAACTCTTCTCATAGGTTCTGGGACTTTAAGGAGTTGTTTATATATAATATATTTAATTATTTGAGGTAAAATAATACTATTATACTATCTTTTTTCAACACAATTATCACAGATATTTTTTCCTCGTTTAAATTATAATTTATTTAGTAAATTGTGTTTATAAAATATTTTAAATACCGCCAACAGAAATATTTATAATATAATTGATATGATATACTATATTGCAATATATTTCAGAAGATAAAATATTATCGTCAAACTGTTCTTATTAAATTTGCGATGGAGAGGCTGATGAAAATTTTACTATTGAGGTAATTAATAAGTTTTTAAAATAGTGTTGGAAGTAGAATATAATTTATGTTGAAATTTCAATGGAGAATTAGTTATTAATAAACTATTAGGTCTAATATAAATTACAAATTTATTTTATTATTAGTATTTAATTACATATTATTATAAATAATAATATATACACACCATAAAATATCAAATTATATAGCTCAAAATTAACAACAACTTTCTATAAATATCGTAAAATAGTAAAAATAAATTCATAGTTCCTATTAATAGATAATATTTTAAAATAAATAAAATATGGTATTGCAAATAGTAAAATTCATAATAATATAAAATAGATAAAAGTTTAAGTCGCTACGAATAATGTTTTTAAAATATTATAACGATATTGATTTTTTAATATATCGTTATTTATCGATTATTTCGTCCAAATTTGAACTGAAATAACATGTTTTTTTTTATGGTTTCAATATGAATTACTCATGAAAAACATTGTATTACACTTATACAAATACAAAAAGAAAAGTTTTTATGAATTAAAATAGCTTGCTAGTTTTTGTAATTTTTAAGTACTTCATCAAAATTTTAACTACATATAAAAAAATAAAAAAAATATTTGGTAGAAAACACTGCTATTTCAAAATTCAATATCTTTTATAGTAGGAAAGTAAATTTTAGTATTTTTGTGAGGTCAAATATTAAAATTATCAGTAGGTGTTTATAAAGTTATACAAATAATCGAGAAAACAAAAAAAACTAGTTTTTGTAAAAATGTATTTTATTTTAACTGTAGATAATAGATTTTGTACAGTTAATAGCATTTTATATATGGTATAATTTTCAATACATCCACTCTCTGTGAACTCTTAATATAAATTTGAAATTTTTTGTATTTGTTTTTTAGTTTCAAAAACTTTGAATTTAATACAAGGTTTTTCATAGTTTGTTACTATTATCATCTAAATGTTAATGGTACATATGATCTAAGCATGATTTTTTTTTATGAGCATTTGATGTTCAACTTTTTACGAAACTAGATGTAATAACGTAAAAAATTGATATATAATAAGGATGTGAGATTAATTCTTATTTTTAAATATTTGTTATAATCATAGACATATATAAACAATATATACATTATATATGTTTATATATGTCTATGGTTATAATATGTATATAATTCATTTATTTAATAATATCAATTCCTTACGTTATTACATATATTATTAACATTCAACTTCCCTGGTTTACTGTAATATCGTTACATAGATACTTTAATAAAAAAGAATAATTTTAGTTATTTTGTTGTAATTTAAAAATTATATTCATTAATACTTAACACAAATTATTATATTAATATACATAAACAATGATTTTTATTTAATGCTGTTCATAAGACGAAATGAACACATTCTGGTTCGGCATCCTCTTAAAATATATAATAATATTATTAATTTTCAACAATATATTATGTAAATTTTTGAATAATTTATTGAAGGATAGAACATTAAAATATTTAATAATAAATTTACAAATTTTGAAATGTATTTAAAGTATTAAATATACAATATGACAAGTATGTCAACGTTGGTAAATTAGATTTAATAAAACGTATGCTTATTGTATTTAATATTTACATGTAAATCCGAGTAATACTTACAAACACCGATAACCTTATTTTTTTCAAGCTTATTATGTATAAACGGATTATATATTTATATCCTCTTCGCATTAAATAGTTCAGTTCTTAAAAATAAGTTGTTAGTAGGTAATTATTTTGGTCACAAGTCATGCGCTATTTGTGCATCATCCAAGAGTAAGTAGTAAATAATATATAATTATTTATTGTTATACAATGACCCAACGAAAAAAAAGATAACTGTAACCCTAAAAAAAAGCGGGTAAGTGAGTATCGCTCTGCTGTACATTAAGGGGTGGGGTGGACCTCGGACTAGGGCAGGTTAAATTTGAATGCAATGATAGGTATCATTGTATACGAAAAACGATTCTGAACGGAGATGATTTGTCAGTATAGGATATATTATACTTAAATATTGTCATGTATTCTATTTTGAAACAAATTCAAACATTTAAGTAAAAGTTTCAAGATCTCACGTTTAGTAATTTTTTAAAAATAATTAAAATCGAAAATTATTTATTAGTAAAACGTTATTTTACGCGTGTATTTTTGATTTCAAATTAAAATTAAAACTTTAAACACTCATAAATTTTTTTAAATTGAATAATTATCAAACTTTTTTATAATTATTTTAAGCTTAACTTATGGACAGCATAGTATTAAATTTTCCATTCTTAGCTTTTGATAGTAAAATATTTATAAATTTTTAACTACCAAATAGTGAAAAATATTCATGATTTTGACGAATTGTTGTCAATATTTGAACTTCAAATGCGAATAAAAAAAAATTGTGCCTATGTATTTTCATAATTTTTGAATGAGAGTTAGAACAAGTTATGTGGACCCTTCAAATAAATTTTCAAGTAATTTGTCCCAGCTAAATTTTTTTTAACAACATTTATAAAAAAAAAAAAAATAAAAAAATTGAAAATTTCAATTGTCTATAAATAGCTCAAAAAAAGTCAAAATATTTTGAAAATCAAATCACTAAAAGAAAATGGCAATCTCAATAACTGGTAAAATTTTCAAGTATTTACGACGTATACTGTTTGAATAACAACATTTATCAAAAATCGTTTGAGGCTAAACCGTTATTTAACGCGGCTTTGTAAAAATTTAAATTTCAAACACTCATAAAATTTTTTGTCTGAATCTGGTAGAGTTTTTTTTACAGACAATTGAAGAAAAATGTATGGAGAACCTTGTATCAAATTTTCAAAACTTAGTTATAAAAGAAAAAAATTTTACGATTATAAAACCACAAAATTACTAGCAAATTTTCGCAATTTTGACATATTTTGTATAAATTCGAACTTTAAGCACTTATAAAAAAAAATTGTGACTAATGATTTCGGATTTTTTTTTATCACTTTAAGAAAAACTTATAAGAAACCTTGCATTAAATTTTCAAGATATTCTGATCAGCCAAAAAATTTTTATCGTTATTTTAAAAAAAAATACTAAAAAAAATTAAAAATTTCAATTGTCTATAAATAGCTCAAAAAACGTCAAAATTCTTTGAAAATTTAACTGTGTATGGAGAACGTTAATATAAACATTTGGTGAAAATATGTCAATATTTTGACGAAAACTGGTTTTGCGTAAAAAATCCTGTTTTCCGTCATTTTTTTAATGTTTTTTCCGACTCATTTAAAAAATATTGAAAATTTTTAACTTTTGACCCCCCAAAGTACCAACTAGATTCGATTTCCTTTTCAAAGAGGAGCTGGAGTCAAAAATCGAAGCATTTTTACTGCCCCAAATGTTGTCGACAGACACAAAAAAAAACAAAAAAAAAAAAAACACACATCATTATAAAATCAATACATTCATCACTCCGTTCAGAATCTAAAATGTGTAGGTAACAATTAAATAATGAAATGAAATATAATTTGTATTTTTAATAATATTATAATGAAAATTCCATGCCATGTTTTGATTAGTTAATGTAATACGTACAGTGCGCTCTAGTAACCCATACAATGAAAACTGTTTGAATTACATAGTACCTCGACACCGACCGCTTTTTAAGGAGTTAAATATAGGCAATTTTCTATCAGAGTTAATGCGGACCATATTATTATAAAATAAGTATAATATTTAATAAATGATCATTTGATCATTATTATATGCGACAATGTGACACGCACGTGGCAATCACTGCACATACAGGGTACAGCCGAATAAGTATTAATTATTTTGTTTTTTTTATACTAAGGTTTTAATATGTTACCAATTGTATTAACCATTATTTAACTTATTCATCTGTCAATCAAGAGTTTTATTTATTATTAGGTGATTTTTGGTAGAAAATACAGACGGGATCAAATCCCCTTAATCATAATATGAATACGACATTCATATTTTTACTAAAAATATTAAGCGATGTCAACATTAGTATTAGTCATGTCGGGCGTTGGCTTACTGATTTTTATTAGCTGCATTCATAAGCTTAATATGTAGATTATAGGTACATATAGAACACACATCGGCTAAGATATTATAAATTATAATAGACTATATTATAGTATCGAGTGGTAAAGAAAGGATGGTTCACAAATATCTGTTTCTCTTCCGTCAAAATGTCCACACTTCTTGTGTAATCTGAACTGTACAAGTACATTGCACATGGTGGTCTAATTTTGAAATATGGACTGCATCTGTTTTAGTATATTTCAAAACAACAATCGTTAGATGGCGTTAATATACTCAAATAGTGCCCATCAAACATTCCCATACTTGTTTCTTGAACAACATTTTGAGTGTCACTGGAAACGTTTCGATGCTAGTAGCTAGTCCATTATTATCTATAATAGTAAATCTAGTCCATTATAACATTGGTTATATTTTATTTTTAATATATTTTATAATCAATAGTCTACAGTGGCGCAGTATGTACGGAACAACCACTTAACCCACATAGCTCCCTAATAAACACGGTACCCGTTATTTCGATTACAATTTGCAATGTTCTGTCATGTTTCATATATTTAATCAGTCCCTATTTTTGTGTGCAGTAGAAAATGACAAATAGACGAAAAAAAGTATATGTTTACTAGTTACAACCCTTAAAGGATGTTTGTATAGATATGCTAAAAAAATAGTAAAGTGTCTAGTAGAAAAATATAAAAAAAATAGTTACTGTATTTAATATTTAAGTTACATATATTATGATATAATTAATATATACTAAAAGATAACTAATAATTGGTCTATATTTAACTCAATATGGCACTGTAGTAGATACAAGAGTTATGACATTATAGGACTTAACAGGTACTTTTATCGATGGCTTAGTATAGTATGTTGGAACACTATTATCTATTAAATACTAACTGGGTAGTGTAAGTAGGGCTCATAATTAGTTATTATGAACACTTAACGTGAATTCTGAACAATAATATATTAGAAAAGGTATCACATAATATAGTTTTATAATAGAAATACAAACTGGTGTGAAAATACACTGTGGTCATTGTACCATAATATCGTTGATAATATGTTAATAAACATATCAAAATAAAAAATAAAAAAATAAAAAATAAAAATCGTAAACTACTGCACCACTAGAGCGCATTGTATGAATTTTACCTAACCTAACCGGTCGTGACTCGTCAACAAGGGTATAGACACGAACTAAGATACTAAGATATAGTATCTTAGTTCATGGTATAAATAATAAATAAATATAAATATTATCTATAGACCGTACTCACGAGTCGTCGAGAATTTTAAGCAGAGGATCGCGAAGTGAATGTGACTTCACATATCATACTAATTTCGTTTTCTATGTAAATATATATTTATATGTCAATCCACTATAAAATAGCAATCACTGATCAGTGATCATCATAAGATGTATTTTAACAGTAAGCACCTATTGTAACAGAAAACGGATTTGTGACACACTATTGTGCACCATAATAAATCATATATAGGTATACCTTAAACTGAATACCTAGTAGGGACGGCGCTAGGATTTGCGGGGCCTTGGGCAAAATAAATAACATTCTATGTGTGGTCTTCTGAATTCTATAGGTACACAAAAAATTTTTTTGCGGGGCTCAGGGCAACTGCCCCGATCGCCCCCCCCCCTTGCGCCGTCCCTGTACATACTTGTATTTATAGATCGGTTAGCAACACAAGTAGTATGAGGCTGTGAAATTGTTTTCATCTTAACATATCATGATAATTTATCAACTGTACTAATAAATTATAATGTGTTATAGTTAATTTTAACTCAGTTTTATTATTAAAATGAAAATTATAATCCCCGAAAAGTTGAACTACAGTTTTCAGGTATTTTAGATTCTGAACGGAGTGATGAATGTATTGATTTTACAATGATGTGTGTGTTTTTTTTTGTGTGTCTGACGACAACATTTGGGGCAGTTATATTGCTTCGATTTTTTACTTCAGCCCCTGAGATTTTTTCGCAAAACCAGTTTTTGCATTTTTTATTTTTCTATAACTCAGAAACTAATCGATGTAAATACTTGAAATTTTTACCAAATGTTTATATTAGCGTTTTCTATACACAGTTAAATTTTCAAAGAATTTTGACTTTTTTTAAGCTATTTATAAACAATTGAAATTTTTATTTTTTTTTTAAATAACGATAAAAATTTTTTGGCTGGCCAGAAAATCTTGAAAATTTAATACAAGGTTTCTTATAAGTTGTTCTTAAACTGATGAAAAAGAATCCAAGATTCTTTGTCACAATTTTTTTTTATAAATGCTTAAAGTTATAATTTATACGAAATATGTTAAAATTAAAAATTAAAAATTTGCAAGTTATTTTTGTGGTTGAAAAATCGTAAAAATGTATTCTTTTATAACTAAGTTTTGAAAATTTGGTTAAAGGTTCTCCATAAATTTTTCTTCAACTATCTGTAAAAAAAATTCTACCGGACTAAGACAAACAATTTTTAGGAGACTTTGAAATTTAAATTTTTACAAAACCGTGTTAAATAACGGTTTAGCCTCAAACGATTTTTGATATTTGTTGTTATTCAAATTTCAAATAGTATAAATCGTAAATACTTGAAAATTTTACCAGTTATTAAGACTGCCATTTTCTTTACGTGATTAGATTTTCAAAATAAAATACACAGAAACAATTTTTTTTTATTAGCATTTGAAGTTCAAATATTGACGAAAATTCGTCAGAATCATGAATATTTTTAACTATTTGGTAGTTAAAAATTTATAAATATTTTAAAGCTAAGAATTGAAAATTTAATACTATGCTGTCCATAAATTAAGCTTAGAATTAATTATAAAAAAGTTTGAGGATTATTCAATTTAAAAATTTTACGAGTGTTTAAAGTTTTAATTTTAATTTGAAATCAAAAATACACATGTAAAATAACTTTTTACTAATAAATAATTTTCAATTTTTGTTATTTTTAAAAAATTACTAAACGTTAGATCTTGAAACTTTTAATTAAATGTTTGAATTTGTTTCAAAATAGAATATATGACAATATTTAAGTATAATATATCCTAGACTGACAAATCATCTCCGTTCAGAATCGTTTTTCGTATACAATGATACCTATCATTGCATTCAAATTTAACCTACCCTAGTCCGAGGTCCATCCCACCCCCTAATGTACAGCTGAGCGATACTCACTTACCCGCTTTTATTATTATTATTATTATGATATTTTCATTAAACGATTATTTGAAATCTTTAGTATATTCATTTATTTATATTTGAACATATAATATTAACTATTATAGTTTATTAATCAATAAATAATACTAATGAAGTAATATCATATAAGTCAAAAGTTGTACACTTTAGAAGTAAGTCCACTTCTGAATATCTCGTCCGTATACTCCGCTCCTGGCTTTCAAATAGGATGCTACAGGTAGAGGAGGGCATATGGCGGATATATGTGGTGTTCCCCAAGGCTTAGAGCTTGGTCCGACCTTGTGGAACATAGTGTAATAATAATAATAAATTTAAATACTATAGAAAATGTAAAGCAAAAATTTATTGCAACATAAAATAATAAGATAACAATAAAATTAATAATATTATAAACAACAATATTATATAAAAGATCCAATGAATTTAATCAAAACAATAATTAATAATAATAATACAAAAGTAAGAAAAAGATTTCAGCAAAAAAAAAAAATAAAAATAAATAAAGGTAAAAGTATATAAAAATATGAATACATAAAAATATCTTATAACAATTACATAGGTACATATGAAGATAAAAATATAAAAATGTATAATGTACGTAAATAATAATAAAGAATAAAACATCAATAAATATAAATAATGTAATCAATTAATCTGAATGACAAATTATGATAATGCACAGAAATTAAATAATCCATCAAAATTACCCTAACCTAACCTAACCTAACTTAACCTATACAAAGATAATTACATTGTTAAAATATAAAGATTTATAATAAAACAACTACTAGTGGTAAAATATTTACATATTATAATACGTCAGGTAAAATATAAAAATATTCAGAATAATGGTTCAATAATCATTATGTTCACTTTTAAAAATGTAAAAACGTATAATAATGAGAATACAGATGAAAAATGAGATAAAAATCAAAAATATGAATATATATATATGAATTATGATCCATCATACGATGTTTTATAGTGTAATAATAAAATAAATAAACCTAACCTAACTTAACCTAACTTAACCTAACTTAACCTAACTTAATCTAAAATGTATTATTTTTATGTATGTAAAGTATTATTTTGACAGTAAATAGAATATTAAAAAAAGTAAATAAAAGTATGATAATAATATAAACAGGCAAAAAAATTAATAATAATAAAAAATTTAAATATATATAAACGGATTATGATGAAATATGCAAAATATAAATAAAAGTATGAGAAAATAATAAAATATTGTGCTAATTGTACTAACAACTCATGTTTGAGGATGAAATATAAAAAAACTAAATAAATAATATTAATGGTAAAATGCAAACAATTTATAGTCAATATTTAAATAACAATATAATTTAGTGATAGCAATTTTTAACAACTTAAAAAATATGTAAAATATTTCTGTGTTCTTAAGAAAAAAAATAACTACCTAAAAGTTTTAAATGTAAAAAAAATAAAAATACTATAGTTATACGAAAAAGGCATTTACGTAAATTTATAAAATTAATCATACGTTAAATAAAAGATACCAATGTGAGAAAATTTAAAAGATATGAACTACTTGTTTTTCACACAACCACAACAACACAATTTTGAGCACACGCTCATTAATCTACTTCCAATAGATCGCAGAAGGCTCCTTCGTTTCTTAATGGGTGAAGCAATATCTATCTTTGCAGTGTCGTGACATGATAGCTCCCACAAATGTTCATCATATGGCTCCCATTGTTCTTCCTGTGGCACCATTTTCACCTCTGCCGTGGTCCATTGCCGCTCGTCGTAAATTTGCCACTTGTCGTCGGCCGGCATCTCTGGTTCGTCATCCGATGGCAGAGTCCTAGTCTCGTCATCTGTGGACGACACGGATTCTGCCATCTGGATGCCAGTGGTGAACAACGTGATAGGCGGAATAAACCGTGTCCGCCTACCACGCCAGGGCCGCCGACGCTTCGATTTACGCGGCACTGTGGACCAGGAGGGTGGTATCTGGGCCACGATCGATGGCACCCTATCGTACAGGTTGACGACCGTCCCGTCAACCTGTACGGCAGTGGCAGTACTCATTTTACTCTGGTCAAGGTATATCCGGTTGTAATACCACGTCCTGACCGGCACCATTTGTGGTGTCGCGCAATCAAAATTGCCGACATCTATAGGCAGTTGGACATCGAGCGAACGGTGCCGATGGCCATCATTTCCGTCGTCCTCCGATTCATCATCTGAATCCAGTGAATTAATCACTGCCGACTGTATTTCATCGAGTAATCGATCAAAATGATTAGTTTCAACAAATTCAACTAATGGAATTGGAAACTGACAACGTTTATACGTTCTCCGTTTCCGGTGCGTGCCCGTAGACACGACTGTCTCAGCAGTAGCATTTACAATTACAGAAGTCTTGCTGGACACCTCTGTATTTGGTTTCTTGCAGTTGCTCGATGACGACCTCCGGGATCCCGCTTGCTCTCTCCCAACTGCCGGTATCTGAAGTCCGACCCCTCCCAGTAGGAGGGCTTCAGATTTGGTTATATCAATATTATTGTAACGTTCCATATTTGCTTTTTGTTTTGGCTGGCCGGACTTGGCGGAGATTAGCCAGGTCTCCGTTGCTTGGTTTTCGGTCTTGTGGTCAGATCTACGGGAACACCGGGAGTCGATCACTCTCCCGGTGGTGCACTTGTCCACGACCGCTTATTCGTCCAATACCAGAGGTATGGCTTATTTCACGGCTACCCTGCATATCTGCAGGACTTTCCCCTATCCGCAACCCCGGGGACGCGCCCGATGGCATGTGCATGCACACGGGGGTTGTTCATAACTTAATGTTATACTTACAAATACTACCAAATCGATATTAAAATATAATAATAAACAATATTATATGGTTACGTATACATTTATATTCATATTCTATAAACATGTTTGAAAATATAATAAGTTTTCAAATACACAAAAAAGTAAGAACTTTGCCGGGTGTAATTTATTTTTTATTAGTAATACGTGGTGTTTTTGTATAAAAAATAAAAAGCTTACATCATTAATAAACAGATACATTCATACATTCATAACTCCATTCTGCAGAATTAGTATTACATTGCTGTATAACAAAGTGACAATATGAGATTTTACCTTAAGTTTTCCGGTGATACGAGTATGTTCAAAATATTATCTGTATAAGTTACTACTCCACATTTAATGGTACATATTCTGTTGTTATTTTTAAAATAAAATTTATTAACACTGTTAAAAAGAAAAAAAAATTTAAAACTGTTAAGTCCCGTTGAAAAAAAAAACATCAAATTATTATATTTATATACGATATAATGTTTGTTACGAAAATATAACGATTGTTATGAAGTCTAAATCACTAATGACTAAAATTTCATTTTTTCCGCAAACCATCGGACGTATAAATATTATTTAGAATATCTCCAGGACAACTAACAAAATAATGCAATATGGGTATTTTAGCCAGTCTATTAATTTTTCAAAAGAGGATAATAATAATAATAATAATAACAATAATTACGAGTTAGTTCAAGTGTTTTTTTTGTTTTTGACTATTGCCAATTCGCAATTTTACATTTAAGTTAATTGATTTTAGTTAAAATGTATAGTACCTACCGTTGCATGGTATTGATATGTTCGTAGTATATGTAAATATCTTAAATATTTTCTTTGAAAATATCATTATCCAAAAATATATATAAACAAAAAAATGATAAATGACGCCGTAACGAAAAGTTTCTGATTCTATCAAGTTATATCTTTTGGCATACTAACTTACTAAAATCGTTTTTTTTTTAATATCCAATTTTGACAAAATTTAAACTTAAAATGTTACATCGAATAATATACATACATTTTCAGTATTTTTAATATGAACAAAATTTAAAGATAACGTCTTATTTGTATTAAATTTTCAAGTCCAAAATTGTAAATGTTAATGAAAAGACTAGAAAACTAAATATACACAACACACAATCGGTTTAATACCGTATCTCGTATTCTCGTCGTATGGCTGTTTTTTTTAAATGAATAAAAAAAATATAAATATGTAAGTATGAAAAATGGTAATTGTGGGGTTTAACTATCAATCCTCAACAGATGCAAATAGATACCTGTACTCCTGACGTCAAAAGTTTGATGTTGTTTTGTAGGAGAAAATGTTAAAGTTAATTGCCATCAAATGAGTATTAAGTAATTCATAATCATCGGGGAAATTCAATTTTCATGCATCTGAACCTATGAAGTAGGCAATCCGACTACGTCGGATCGTGGATGATGTCCACATAGCAAATGAAATCAAAATTAGTATAAATTCAATGTACAGTACCGTTGCACGTAAAAATAATATGTTCGGATTATAGGTAATTATCTTATAACTAATCTAAATAATTCTATTGTGTCCCATAAACAAAAAAATCTAAATAATAAATTAAAAATTTACATGGTAACGGAAAGTGTCATGGCTCAACGAATACTGTTTACTATACCAGCTAATTATAATGTTTATTTTTCTTTACAATTTAAATGTATATTTTCGGAAAAATTTCAATAGGAAAATAAAATAAATTATAATTGTGTATTTTCGATATTTTTATTTATACTGTATGAATAATTAGTAATGGCATTTTATTGAGTATTTAATTTGTCTCACTGATTAATAAAATATAATAACTTAATATATTTATACATAAACGGGTAAAACAATATAATTAGTTTATAATTTAAAGATATATAAATTCACTATCAAAATATATTATGTTGTAAATTCTTACACAAACATTTGAAAATCTCTTAAATTATTCATTTGTGATAAAAAAAACTAAAAAATATTTTTGAAAAACTCACATTGTAGAACCAACATACATTTCACATTATGCATTGCTTCGCCGAAATCTGTTTTTTGCATTGTTTTCAACAATTTTAGATATTTCTACCCATTGTAAGTCTGTTGAAAGTACATAATATTCATGATAATATCAGTTGTCATTTCATATTTGATACTATGATATTTAATTTAAATGACTTTTGAAATAATATTAATTTTAACTTTTCTAAAATTGCGTTATTAATTAATAAATATATTATGTAAACGATTGAACTATTATTTATTGTTAAAAATATGACACTAATATAATAAATTATAATTAACGAAAATATAACGACTGTTATGAAGTCTAAATCACGAATGACTAAAATTTAATTTTTTCCATAAATCGCCGAACGTATAAACATTTCATAGAGACAACTAACAAAATGCATATTTTAGCCAGTATATTAATTTTTCCAAAGAGAATATAATATTATACATAAATCATATTTTATTACTTCAATTTTTACTTTATTTTTACACTTTTTAATTTAAATTATACAGTTACGAGTTAGATCAATTGTTCTTATTATTGGTAATTCGAAATTTAACATTTAATGTGTTAATTAATATCGGTGATACCCAAAAGCGCAAATCGTCTATTTTCGATAGGACAAAAGCCAAAATTTGTTTTGCGTTTTTGTACCTTAGTAGGGAATAAAAGCGCAAACGTATATTACCTGATACAATATTATACTTATTACACCACAAGTTTCACACCTATCAATTTATAATTTTATCGAAGTGCATAGAACACCAGGCAGAAAATAACTAAAAAATTTAATCAAATTTACAAAAAAACTACAAATCGCAATTATAAAGTCAACCATTGTATAAAAGCATGGAACTTGTACATAGAAGTAAAATGTCCGGATGAACTATATTTAAAAACTGTAGGCTTCAAAGTTCAAACTTAATTTTAAGATACTCATTATCATAATTCTAATAAAATATACTGATAAATATTATATGTAATTTTAATTTTACTTTAAATTTACTCATTTTAATATAATTATTGTAAAAGCTACAACAATACGATTTTGATAAAATATTTTTTATTTGTGTAAAATTTATTGCATTTTATGGTTTGATAAAAAGATATTTTATTTTACGCTTATGGAATATTTATTTTTGCACTATTTGAGTGCTGTTTAGGTGATATTTGGTGCTTATGGGCTACATCCATTTATATCGATTTTAGTCTAAATATTAACGATGACATAATATTGAACGGTATAAATTAATTCATGGTATGTTTATATTTTTTGATTTATGGATTTTATAAAAAAAAAACAAAAATTTTAAAAACCATACATCATTATAAAAAAATTAATCAATAATTTATTACATTGCTTTTTTATCAAATTGACTGAGCGAGATTTTACCTTAAGTCTTCTGAAAGTATATTCATAATATCTATTCAAGTCGTCATTCCATAATTAATACTGTGGTTTCTTGTTCTAGTAATTTTCAAACTAAAATGAATTATATCTGTTTTAAAAAAATATATGATAAACCAGTTATTGAACTGTTATTTATTATTAAACAAATTGAAATAAAAATTACATTTTTGTACGAAAAATGATTTATATGAACTCGAAATAATGCTAATGACAAAAATTTGTAATCCGATCAACGTATAATAAATATTACAGCATATATCTCTAGGACAACGAAAAAATGCAATACAAATTTTGTAGCAAACTTGCAGACTCATTATATTTCCAAAGAATATATATGTTAGCGGCAATTTGTATTTAATATATAAAATGCCTAACAAATAACAATTCTATCTAAAGTTTATTTTAAAATATTATCTTTACTGACTGACGATTTACATTATACTCATAAAACAAACATTACTTTTAAATATTATTATAATTAGCCAGTACAGTATTATAAGGGACCACAACGATGAAAATGAAAACTCACCTGGTAAGATACGTTAGATACTAGTCCTCAAGTCTAGGATTGGCCGTTCATAAATAACATGAAAAGTTTAACTGTTTAACACCAACATTTTGACTAGGTTTTAAAACTAAAATGTATAGATGTATGCTATTAACTAAAAGTTGTTAATAAACAATAATTAATATATTTAAATAATCGTGTAAAATTATACACATTTTTTTTTGTTTTTTAACTTTCATTATTTAGCAATCTGTTACAAATTTGAACAATAAGCTTAATTGATATAGTAATAAATAGAATAGGAATAACGGAGTGAAAAGACCTCACATTGGAGGTAATTCGTCAAGATAGTAGTTAAACTATATTATACACTTTTACATTATTTTTTTTTTCAATTTATCTTAGCAGGTTATGACACCTGCACTGTCTTTTTAATTTTTTTTTTTAGGGAAATTATATATATTAAAGCTTTACTTTTAAGTAAACTATTATGTTCGAGTATTCACTTTTTTAATTTACCAATGCTGCATTTTTAATTTTCAGTAGGTAATACGATAAATTATGATAACAAGGCGTTATGGATAGGCATTCTAGCTACACCTCTGTCTATTATTAAGGTATCTCATTGACAAAAAGTCAAAACCCCATTCCAGAAGTAAAAATGTACGAAACGCACAAATTAGTAGATATTTATCTATATAATATGTGTTTTAAATTATAAAGTATTAAAAAAAATTATTTATATTTCAAAGCGCTCTAGTGCCATTAATGGGTATACCCGTCTGAAGTATGCAATCCCATATCTACTTTGTCGCGCTCATATGCTTATTGTAAACTCACAGATTTGATATATATTTCTATTAAATGTATAGAAAAAAATATATTTCAAAAGTTAAAAATATAAACTAACAATTGTTTTTTTATTTACTAACAATTTCAGTACCTACGACAAAACAGAGCCAGCTATTTAACTCAAAATAATATTTTGCTTATAATTATTATTTTTTGTTAATTTGAATCTCAAAACCTCGTATAATGTACAATAAAATAGTGTTTTGCTATTTTTGCTATTACCATGGGCAAACATAAATATTGATGATATTGTATAACCGAGGTGCTATATTACATTTTAATTTTTTTTTTAATATATCTTTGTTTGCCGTTTTATAATATAACCATGATACGATTAGGTAACAAATTATTATTTTATTAAGTCTCATACACTCTTAAGCGTTATATTAATAATATACCTAAGTATAAATCATACTTTATTATTAACATAAATAATTAATAAAGTCATTTTTGGCATTCCAAGCTTCATCTACAGCTATTGTCTAAAATTAAAAATGATTGAAAGTTATTCTCATTATTATATTATATAACTTGATAATTATTAACAATATTCAATCGATTATTAACTAGGACGGTTATTAGATGGAATTTCTAATAAGAATATTTGTATATAACTGACTTCTGTAATTTATTGTAATATTTATTATAATATAAAATTCATATTATGATAGATACATAATTTAAATAAAAACAGTATATTATTTATTTATAAGATAGAAAATTACTATTCTACAAGACTTTGCTATTAAATATTTAATATGTATGAATGATATGTATTAGGATTTTTTGACTGATACAATTTTTTAAGCAAACAAAGTTTTACTATAGTTTATAGGGTATAGTGTCAATAATATTACGAAAACGCTTATGATGTAAATAGGTAAGAAAGGTAAAAAAACGTTCTCTGTATTTAAAATATAAAAAAAATAACGATATGATAGCCAGCTAACGTAGCATTGGTGTAGGGTTGGTTATACGACATCGGTAGTAGTAGTTATAATAGTCGAGTGGATTTGTAGGTAGATGACAGCAGCGTTAGCTATGGAGAGGTGCAGTCTCTATATTCGTGTGCAATAGAAAATGACAAATAGATGAAAAAAATGTATATTTATTAGTTGAAACCCTTAAAAGATAAAAAAAAAAAAACAACAAAAATGGTAAAGTGTGTAGTAGCAAAATTTACAAAAAAAATAGGGACTGATGGGAAGAGATAAAAGATAATAGATGAGCAGCAAATCGTATGGAAGCAAGAGTAGATGTTTCAGAAACTCCCAGATCATACTACTGGTATTAAAGGGTCATTTATTTAATGCTGGAAATGATTAAAAAGATTTATAGTTTTGAAATCGGTAGATAATTCGATGATAGTTAGACCAGTGTTAAATAAAATGTTATTCATACACACCGTCATTTTAAGATTTTAAAAATTTCGAAATTATGATTACTCATTATCTTAACGAAAACTTAAATAATGGTAATTGAAAATATTTTGTTATAAAATAAGTGAACCCAAACGGCAAACACCCTAACTAATAAGTATTTAACAAAATATGTATTTTAATATCAAAAGAATATTATTAAAATTATCAGCATAGGTAAACCAATTTTAACTAACAATTGTTTATAGTGTTATTTATACGACATACGATTAGATATGCCAAACCAAGTTCGTTGATATTTTTTAGTTATCATTTTGTTTATGTTATTATAGTTAGATGCGTGGAGTGGAGTGGTAAAGGGTTACCCCACAAAATGTTAGTCAATTACTCTGCTTGTCTAAACTTTAAATACATATAACTCATAAACTACTCGCTGTGAATTAAATTTTTATTTATCAAAATACTCAGAAAATCATTCTACTTTGGATCATGAAATTAAAACTCTCTGTTGTTATACAAAAAAGGAATAACTTAAAAAAATATAAGGATAAAAATAATATTTAAAAATATAATTTTTTAATAAAAACGTTGTTTTTTAACAACTTGAAACTATATAAAAAATACTTTCAAAAACATGAATACTTTTTGAAATAATGAGTGTACAATGATTAAAGAATCACACTGTATATATAAAAATAATTAACACGTTCACTGCCACGTGTCATTTGTTTGTACACGAATTTTTTTAATTCTGGTTTATTTGAACATCGTTTTTATAAACACTTCTTTACGTATCGATTGGTGTAAAATTGTCACAAATACATAAATACATAATATATTATTTATTATTTTATTAACCACACAATACAATATTATAATTCTATTATGATTATTAATTTTTATATCTAGCAATCAAAAATATATTATTTTACAAAAAAATATGCGAAATAAATTTATAATTAAACTAAAATCATATATATTATTAGACTTTTAGACTATATAAATATAAATAGTTATATTTTAATACATTTGTTATCCTTTAAATTATTGGGACCCTGGTGCTTGGCGTGGTTCAATAGTTCTGATAATGGTCACATATAATAATATTATAATGACACAAATAAATGTTTTTATATTTAATTAAAATGTCTGTGACTGTAGCAGTCTGACGATTGTAGTTATATTATACCAGGAACCTTTGTACGTGTACTTATATTCCTTATTTAATATTACATAATAATATTCTTTTAATTTGTTCTGTTTCATTGTCTTATTTTTTATTCTCACTTGTTAACTTTGATTAACCTTGTAGTCTATAATGCCCATTACCTAGATAATGAGTATAACTAATTATCCGTAATCTGTTACGTTACTCTGCCTCCTAAAAATATATTTTTTTAAATTGAATGAATAGATCTTGTTTATAAAATAGTTAAAAAAAAAAAAGCGGGTAAGTGAGTATCGCTCTGCTGTACATTAGGGGGTGGGATGGACCTCGGACTAGGGTAGGTTAAATTTGAATGCAATGATAGGTATCATTGTATACGAAAAACGATTCTGAACGGAGATGATTTATCAGTCTAGGATATATTATACTTAAATATTGTCATATATTCTATTTTGAAACTAATTCAAACATTTAAGTAAAAGTTTCAAGATCTCACGTTTAGTAATTTTTTAAAAATAATTAAAATCGAAAATTATTTATTAGTAAAACGTTATTTTACACGTGTATTTTTGATTTCAAATTAAAATTAAAACTTTAAACACTCATAAATTTTTTTAAATTGAATAATTATCAAACTTTTTTATAATTATTTTAAGCTTAACTTATGGACAGCATAGTATTAAATTTTCCATTCTTAGCTTTTGATAGTAAAATATTTATAAATTTTTAACTACCAAATAGTGAAAAATATTCATGATTTTGACGAATTGTTGTCAATATTTGAACTTCAAATGCGAATAAAAAAAAATTGTGCCTATGTATTTTCATAATTTTTGAATGAGAGTTAGAACAAGTTATGTGGACCCTTCAAATAAATTTTCAAGTAATTTGTCCCAGCTAAATTTTTTTTAACAACATTTATAAAAAAAAAAAAATAAAAAAAAATTGAAAATTTCAATTGTCTATAAATAGCTCAAAAAAAGTCAAAATATTTTGAAAATCAAATCACTAAAAGAAAATGGCAATCTCAATAACTGGTAAAATTTTCAAGTATTTACGACGTATACTGTTTGAATAACAACATTTATCAAAAATCGTTTGAGGCTAAACCGTTATTTAACGCGGCTTTGTAAAAATTTAAATTTCAAACACTCATAAAATTTTTTGTCTGAATCTGGTAGAGTTTTTTTTACAGACAATTGAAGAAAAATGTATGGAGAACCTTGTATCAAATTTTCAAAACTTAGTTTTAAAATAAAAAAATTTTACGATTTTTCAACCACAAAATTACTTGCAAATTTTCGCAATTTCGACATATTTCGTATAAATTCGAACTTTAAGCACTTATAAAAAAAAATTATGACTAACGATTTCGGATTTTTTTTTATCACTTTAAGAAAAACTTATAAGAAACCTTGCATTAAATTTTCAAGATATTCTGATCGGCCAAAAATTTTTTATCGTTATTTTATAAAAAAATACTAAAAAAAAATTAAAAATTTGAATTGTCTATAAATAGCTCAAAAAACGTCAAAATTCTTTGAAAATTTAACTGTGTATGGAGAACGCTAATATAAACATTTGGAGAAAATTTCAAGTATTTACATCGATTAGTTTTTGAGTTATAGCTATATATAAAATCGAAGCATTTTTACTGCCCCAAATATTGTCGACAGACACAAAAAAAAAAACAAAAAAAAAAAACACACACATCATTGTAAAATCAATACATTCATCACTCCGTTCAGAATCTAAAATGTGTAGGTAACAATTAAATAATGAAATGAAATATAATTTGTATTTTTAATAATATTATAATGAAAATTCCATGCCATGTTTTGATTAGTTAATGTAATACGTACAGTGCGCTCTAGTAACCCATACAATGAAAACTGTTTGAATTACATAGTACCTCGATACCGACCGTTTTTTAAGGAGTTAAATATAGGCAATTTTCTATCAGAGTGTATGCGGACCATATTATTATAAAATATGTATAATATTTAATAAATGATCATTTGATCATTATTATATGCGACAATGTGACACGCACGTGGCAATCACTGCACATACAGGGTACAGCCGAATAAGTATTAATTATTTTGTTTTTTTTATACTAAGGTTTTAATATGTTACCAATTGTATTAACCATTATTTAACTTATTCATCTGTCAATCAAGAGTTTTATTTATTATTAGGTGATTTTTGGTAGAAAATACAGACGGGATCAAATCCCCTTAATCATAATATGAATACGACATTCATATTTTTACTAAAAATATTAAGCGATGTCAACATTGGTATTAGTCATGTTGGGCGTTGGCTTACTGATTTTTATTAGCTGCATTCATAAGCTATTAATATGTAGATTGTAGGTACATATAGAACACACATCGGCTAAGATATTATAAATTATAATAGACTATATTATAGTATCGAGTGGTAAAGAAAGGATAGCTCAAAAAAAGTCAAAATTCTTTGAAAATTTAACTGTGTATGGAGAACGCTAACATAAACATTTGATGAAAATTTCAAGTGTTTACATCGATTAGTTTTTGAGTTATAGCAAAATAAAAAATTCGATTTAGTCGAAAACTGGTTTTGCGTAAAAATTCCCGTTTTTCTGTCACTTTTTTTTGTTTTTCTTGACTTTTTTGAAAACTGTTGGAAAATGATTACTTTTCACCTCTATAATGCACCAAGGATATCCACTTTGTCATCGGAAACCACCCCCAAAGTTTGAAATTGAAGCATTATTTCGACTAGTTATGCTGTACACAGACACAAAAAAAAAAAAACACACATCATTGTAAAATCAATACATTCATCACTCTGTTCAGAATCTAAAAAAATACTAATGCAAACCAAATATTAATAAGTAATAATAACAATATAGAAACTAACAAACATTTTTTTTTTATCGAAGAAACTCATTTCAAAAACTATTATCTAACGTTTCAAACAAATTTCTTATCGTTCTAGCTTATAGTTATTAATTTTATTTTTTATATATACAAATTCTCAGAATAATATTTTATTTAGAAATTTGAATTTAAAGAATCAAGTTGTCATTCAAAATAGTAAAAACATATACCTAAATAAAAATGACAAATAAAGATATGTAAAAAAAAATATTAACATAAACAAAAGTTATTTTTGAAATAATGAAAGTTTCACGTAAAATAAATCACCTATAGCATTTATAATATATTAATATAAATTAGATAATTATTTATAAATGTCCGGTAATAAATTAATCGATCTGGAAATCAAACATAATATTATAAATGTACAACATTCAAAGGATTCAATAGAATTAATTGGCACTTATAAAAACTGTACTGGCCTATTAGTAGAGAAATATTATGTACAATAGTGTTTGTTTTTTTTTAATAATTATAAATATTATATATTTGTATTGCATTCAATTTCAAAATATAATGCACAGTTCTGATATAGTATGCCTTAATACTTAAAAAAAAAATGAAAAATATACCTAAAGATACGTTTTAGTTACAGACAAAAATTAAGCATTTTTCGAATAGCGAAATTATTTCGGTGGATTATAATAATACGTTATGATGGGTACAATCAGTAAACAGAATGCGGACGGCAGTCACATATAATTTAGTAGATAAATGAACTTGGTCAACGATCGAACAGTAATTCGGACATCACTAATTTCGAAAATATAAATCAACAACAAACAAAATGTCTTGTATATTGACTCATATTATGGAGGTTAAAGCTTATGATAGATATTATAGATATAATAATTTAGGTATAAAAAAAATGCCAATAAGCTGAATAAGCTTGTAAACAATTTTTTTTCATTTATTGCTCATTCAAAATGTATTATTGTGCAATTTTTTTGAAATTACATTTTAATTTTTACGTTTCATGTATTTTAAAAAAATTATTTTTTTGGTGGGGTAACGGATCACGGTGTATGCCTGATACCATAAACACACTCGATACTCACTACATAGATAATAATTGATTAGTAATAATAATAATATACATATATTGGACACATTATTAAATATGGATAATAGATTATGTAAATTTATCGAAAATAATTTATCGCACGACAATAATGGCTTGAAAATTTTTGATCAAAAAGCAGTTGTTAGCAAAAAACAATTTATCAAACGACAAATGTTTACAAGCATTCCTTTAATAATAAAATAAGATTTAACAACAACAAATAATTCCGTTGAAGGTTGGCATTACTATTTTATGTCGATCTGTGAGAAACATATCCATCAATATGTTTTATAGAAGCGTTAAAAAGAAAGAAGAAAGTATAAATCGACTCAAAATTAAGCAATTTGTATCCGACATTAAAACTACGAAAAAAAACAACAAGATAGAGTTAAGGGAATTAAAAACATTTGCTCTAATAATTATAATGTTCTGAGCATTATTAATTATCTACGTGGAATAGACTATAATTTTAACTTGTATTATAATATAGTCATCCGTATAGGTACTCATATTTTATACATCATAGGTACACTAACGGTAATAGTATAAAAAAACATATATCAATTTCGATATAATTTTAGGCCAACAAAATAACATACTTAATTTGAATTCGAAAAGTATACAAGACAATTTTTATTTGCATTTTTGAGATGCTTAGGTTTCTGATGTCTGGCAAGAAGTCTGATATTAAATTTTAAATATTTTACTTAAAAATAAAAATGCCCATCATAGATAAATAAAAAAAATAATCTAAAATAATAAAATGAAAAGCATAAAAAAAGAAGAAATATTTTGAAATTATATCAATAGCTTAAAAATAAAAATTGTTTTTGTCAAAAACGAATAGATTTTCATAAAAATTCATATTTTCCCCTGATTTTTTTTCCGAATTATTTTTAATAGTATTGTAAACGTTTCACAAAATATTTCTGTTAGCATTTTCTTGGTACGATGTATTAAATGAATATATTTTGGCATTATTTGAGATACAGTGACCTATTTAAATGTTACTAAATTTTTTATTTTTATTTTTGGTCAAAAGTTTGAAAATGTGATATCGTTCCCTATAAAAGCTATTCATTCTTACAGCAGTTAAAACATATCAAAAATACAAACACAATTTTTTTTTATACCTAATATTTTAAAGTACACATTCTCAACACGAAATTGGAAACTTTAATTTATAATTTTGGTTATCATATATTTAGGTATATTAATATCTAATAATTAATATAAAATTACAAAAATACGATAATTCAAATTGTGTAATGGTAGGTAATATAATATGATACAATAAAATCGATAAATTGAAAAAACATAGATATAAAATATATTGTGTGTACCCAGGTACATACTCTGTCAATATTATTATGATTTTTTTCTATAAAAAAAAAAAAATAAATAAAACAATTAATAGAGGAATAGACAAAAAACATAAGTATTTTAAATACTTTATTTATTTTTGATGTATAATTTTACGATGTTGAAATAACTGGATAAACATGTCCCTGAATAAACAATTATAAATAATGTACCTAATATTGTTTGTATAATGTCATGACCACATGTGTTGACTGTGAATAATGAATTTGACATGAACCTATCATGTAAGTGGTAAATAATAATAATAATAGTATTTTATCATTATAATATTGTTATCTAAACCGTCATATTATCATCTTTCGATATTATACCCCAACGACTGGGTGTAGAAAAAAAAACTAAGTCACGTTGGCCGACGCAGTGTTTTAAAACTGCTGGCGCTGGATCCCGACGACGAAATCGAGCTTGTCAAGTCTGACCAAGAAAAGGGTCCGAAAAAAACGTGTGCGCGTACCTACGGCAAATTTCCGTTTGGTAAATGCATACCCTGCAGAGTTTCTATACGCGTGGAAGCCACATTGACTGTACCTATACGCGTGTGTTCCGCCTCTAATATTATAACCTCGTCGGAGCATAACATATTATATATGACATATACGCGTAGCTCATGCCATATTGGCAGAGCAGAAAACCTACAGCTACCGCTATAGCGGATCGCGCCGGGACTACCCCCACCACGCGTTCGAACGCCGGAAATAGGGTCACAGATTCATTCCGTGGCGCGCACATAGCACCACCATCACCCCACGACGTCACACAGACGCTCGCACACGCGCGCGCGCGCGCGCACACACACACACACACACAACTACACGAGTTTTTGTGTTTTACGATAACATATTTTAACACTTGGGTCCGTGAACTGCTCCGACATCGTCCATTTTACTCTGGTCGTCCAATGCACTCGTACACCATCTACTATTGTCTATAACATTATCGTATTATACACCTGCACTATACATCACCACTGGTTAACATTGAACTTACTCGCTAGTCGCTATACACATCATTTGGTTTTTGCCCACACCGGTTTATAGTAACTATATACCTATACCGTTGGTACTAGAAAACATAGTATTTCTTATACCACCGTGCGTCCAATCGTCAGATTCATCTCACGATATTATTTCATTACATTTATACACGTCCGCGAACGATATAAACGACCGTCATAATGAGGGGCGAAATTCTCGAAGAAATGCCGGAATCAGTCATGGAATACTTCTGTGAACAAGTATTGAAACGCGATTGGCCGAACTGTATTCACGTGAGTATAATATAATATTTTTATTTTTAATTATTAAAATGTTATTGTACAACCTTTAAATGCATTTTCACAATAAGCGCAAAATAGTGTTTATAAGCTCAATAATATGTATATAGAATAAGATCAATCAGTTGTATTCATATAAATACTAAAAGGAAAAGTGTGTATAGTATTTAGTCAATCAGCAGGTAGGTCATAACGCCATGTTAGGATCTAGAGACTAGAGAGTGTTTGATGTGAAGTTATGTTGAGTTTATAATAAATATATTATATTGTATACATAACTGAATATATAAATGTCTATTTTAACATAAGTAGGTAAACGAATGAACGCTATAACTTAATATAGAGTTAAAATCAAAATTGATTAAGTCGGTAATAATTCTGCCAGTGTAGTGCTAGAGATTCGAATTTTTTATAATAAAATATAGGTTCCTAAATCGAAGTATAACTGTTTAAATTTTGACAAGCATATCCGTGTTAAATTACAAGTTATACATTTCAGTGATATAGTTAAACATATACTCTTTGTCTCTTTTACACATTATACCAGATACTTAATTAAAAGTATAAAAAATAAAACGATAAATGTATTCCATAATAAATTATTTAGTAAGAGTGAAAAAAATACATAAATATGTTAAAAAACACACATATTTATAACACGTTTTTGGTATATAATAAAAAAATTCTGACGAGCATAAATATTATATGAATAAGTAATTTTCAAGTAAGTAAATTATGATGACTTAAGGGTTCGTTGAATTTGATGATGCGAACTCATCATTCAGTAGTTTGTATTTATAGTCGGGCCTAATATAATATAGGTATTACCTAGTCTAGGTATACGATTATGGTTTAACGTTTTTTATTGTTTAGATAATGTTGTGCCACATACACGCGGCACACGTGTACAGTGTACACAGGCAGCTTCAAATAAACTTCACAAATTTTCAAAAAATAAAAACATTCTATTTTTTGTTTTGAATTAAAATTAAAGTAGTATTTAGTTACTTACCTTTATTTTATTATTAGAGGAAATATATAATATATTCTAATTATTATTAGGTACTTTATTTATTAGAACAATAAAATAATAAATGTTTACAAACGGATAGTGACAAAGTTCAAAAGCTACCTACATTAATTATATGATTACGTAATAGATAGTTGTCACTATATTATGGTGTCTTGATACAGCTACATATTATAATATATACCTAAGTATATTATCTGTAAATTAAATAATTAAATTGATTTTTATTTAAATTAAATTAAATTAAATAATATTAATACATTAAATTATTGTAACGATAATTTTACAATAAATTAGTAAAGTAGTATTTAATATTATTTAAGTACCTTTACACTCGTATAATGCATTTCATATTTTTATTATTTTTTAATCATCTAGACATCTTATTATTATAGTCGTACAATTTACTAAAGTAAACACAGTGTATAGTTTACACACATATATTCATAGATATTTATAGATCAACATTTGAGCCACTTTATTTATAACCTGAAAAATGTCATTTAAAAAAATATATATAATAATGTTAGTTGCAATTATTAGATTGTTATAAATTACAGGTCCAATAAATTGTACGTCATACATACATACATACCTATACTGATACTATAAACAAATCGTATGGCTATATTTAATTTGAGTAGTACTTCCTTGTTACAAATTAGCAATACACAAATAATAATACGTAACAAAAAAACAATACTAACCTAATTAAATTATAAATTAATTGATTAATAAAGTTTTTATTTCAAGAAATATATAATATATTTAAAATTTTGAATATAAAACAAAATCTAGTGTTTTGCACCCATCTTTATTCATTTTCTCCACTAGAGTGGTGTACTTTTATAATTTAAACGCAATAACAATAATAATTGTATCGAAAAAAATATTATGAAAGATCTATGGTAAAATAAGATTCTGGTTGAGATATCTTCTATATTTTAAACAGGTTTGCATGCTGATTTTAGGTAATTTTTATCCATACGCTATTTAAGCGAAAAATAACAAATAACGTCTATAATGTGTCTGTAAATGCCAACTAGAAACGTACAAGGTTGTATAAAACATTTATAGCTTATTTAATGCATGAAAAAAAACATAATTGTTATAACAAAAAAGAAACTCAGTAAATAAAATTATTTTTAAATAGTAGGTACATTCTAATCTATTAATTATTTAATTCTTTGGGCACCTATCTGTTACAAGTTAACGTATGGCGCATATATATACATTATACATAAACTTTAATGAATAACTTTAATAAAAAAAAAAAAAATAAATTTTACAATAAGTTTCCTATTTCAATTCATAATACTAAAAGTTATAACTTATAATTATAAGCATAATTTAAGAAACAATAGGCTCTTTTAAAAAAATTGTTTTTTAATTTTGGAATATTTATAAAATGCTAATATACTATTATTTTAAATTATAAGTACCTATATAAGCATTTGACTATCCTATTTATTAGTTTATTGAATATTTAAATGTGTTTATTTTTATCTGGACTAATTATTTAAACATTGATGATTTGGTAAAAACATGTACCTATATGTTCATAAAATTAATACAATGATTATTTTGTTCTACGCGGTATAATACGTGTATAATAATATTCTAAAAATTATATTTGACTCTGCACCTCATAATAAATTATTATATATATATATATATATATATTGATCTCATATTTTGTTATAGTTTTAAAACACAGACATACTACTCATTTTAGTGAAAAATATAAGTATACATATAAATAAAATATGTATATAACATTTGGTATACTATAGGAATAAAATTAAACAAACCTTATCTAAAGAATATTGAGCATATTTATTAGAACGTTGTACCTATTTGAAAAATAATTTTTGTGTTATTGAAATTATTTTACGATTGTGTCAGGTATACAAAGGTCACAGTGAAACTTTTTTCATTCAGTTAAATTATTTTTATCTATATTTTGTTTAAAAAACACAATACTTATAACTTCCCAAAATCCCATTAAACTACACAGTTAGAGTAGTAAGCTTAATATTGTATAATAATATATAATATACAATATACATTATCATAAGAAGGTTATTTATTATTAAGCACTACAGTTCGGCGTTTGTTAATTTATATTTTTAACTTTTCAGGCATATTATTTCATTAAAAATGCGTTTCAATGGATGCGCAAAAATTCGGCTTCGAGCTATAAATTATACTATATTTCTAACGACGTTGAAAATGGAACATTTATTGGAATTTTATCAAGACCTGTAAGTAATAATAATAAATGAATTCATTGAATTTTAATAAAAAAATTTCAATGTGATGACCATTTTATTTTCATACAGCAAAACTTAAAAGTACTTATTGGTTACAAATGTTTGTTTAATAAGCTGTAAAAATTGTTATGATTGTTTAATGTGATCAACACTGAAGGTTCGAATATTTAAGATAATTACACCGCCAAACATCTAATTGATGATGTATATTTTTAAGAATATTTTTTTAATTCTAGGATTTTTTTCATTCATGACGCTGGAAGATACATTATACGAATTGCAAAGTAATATTAATTTCAGGAAGAAGAATATCCGGACGTCGTAGTTACATACACTTCCCCGGGAAACGAAGAACAATTCCGAAGGACGCTGTTTAGTACTGAGTACATCAATTGGCAGAAGAAACCGCTGTTCCAAGCTATACCGTTCAGGATGAAGGCCATCGTGGAAACAATGATTGAAGAAAAGGGATTGAGGAGTAAACTGTACTCAAATGCTATACTTAAGTGGATGCCAGCCGATGTAGCTGCCAGATTAGATTATGAGTAAGATATTTTATTTAACTACATATTACGTCAATTAAAACATTTAAATTTTATAATGATCTTTTGACTTCAACACTTATTGCTAATTACGTTTTATATTATTATGAAAGGCAGAGTTCAGGTTTTAACTTGTAGGTATATAAATGATGTTATACATAATTGCGTATTTAGAATCTAGACACAATACTAATGTATAGTATAATTTGGCTCGAGATTTTAATTTTTTGCACACGGCTTTTAATTTTTTTTTTTATCTTTTTTGAACTTTCGATTATTCGTTATAAATGTTTAACCAAATAGAATTAAGAATATAATTAATTAGTTTGCATAACAATAATGTGAGTAATTTCATTGATGCCACTGATAAGGTGATTATGTCACTACGAAAGGTACTTATTTCTACACGATAGTCAATATCGTTGATTTTTATTAAAACGAGATAAAATATTACAACACTAACAAGTTAATGAGGCAATAAATATAACAAAAACAGATTTTAATTTACATGATATTTACCAGACTATTTATTTTAATTTCACTTCAAAAATTGATTTTAAAAAAAATTTTCTAATTAAACCCACGCTAAATTTAAGTCTGTATTTATAAATTATAATAATTATGAATTCAATACATCAATCACACTGATGGACCTGAAATAGATAGTTTTTATTATTTGACATGTGTAAGAGATCGAGACAATAAACATCGGTACCTATTCAATCCCGAAAAGTAAAAACATTCGTGTAGAATTATTAATTCCACTGATCTATCTGGGTTTAATAACTTTTTAAATATTTAGTTGAAAAGGTTTCCATAATTTATACTTTTCTACAAAATTATAGTATTTTATTTGGTTAAAATTATATTTTAATCGCTGCCACTATAAATTTACAACAATACGAGTATAACCAGTAAAATACACGAATAATAAATACGTAAATAATCAATATTCTTAATACACCTGATATCAAAAATAGAAATCACTTTTACCCTTTTTTTCAATGGTATACCTATTTCAATGAAGTGTAAAACATTATTTATAATAATATTTATACTCGAAAATCATGTAATAAAGAATAGTAAAATGTAATAATACGAATAGATAGAAAAGATTAAATAGTAAAGTACCTATTGTTATTGAATATTTCCAAAGTTATATTATCATTTAATAATCTGTGATATAAATTCTAAGATTCTGACATTAATAATTTATGATTATAATAAATTAATAATACATTTTTTATAAATCATATTAAAAATATTAGTCAGTTAGGACTCGAGACTTGTACGCATAAATTCACTAAAATATGAATTTATATTTCAATTTGCATGGTTAAATGTATATGAAAAAATCGCGAGATGCGGGCAATTAATTTATACAAAGGTCCAATGTTAATTTAAATCATATTTTAAATTTATATAAGATTAGGTTTACAGTTGAGATGGTACGCATATTAAAACGGGTGTGTGTGTGATTGATATACTCGTAATTATTAATGTACCTAATTTAATATACCTAATATAAATTATCGAAATTTCATAGGTCGATGATTAAAAGTCTATAATAGATATATCTGTATAAAAGATTACATAATAATAGTATTCGAATTAATCTTTTTTAATGAGATTATATTCTATTGTGTGTAATTAAACACACAATAGATATATAGTTATATAAAATACAAATAAATGGTTAGAAAAATCTCAAAATATATTAAAGAAATGATTAATTTAAATTAAAAGTAGCTCTTTTAGAGAACATAAAATAAATAATAACATATTAAAAAGAGGAAACATCAGGTTTTTTTTTTTAAATAACAAATGTACATTGTACATATTAAAAAACTAATTGTAATTTCTCGGTTCAAATTCACTTATCTATTAATTGTTTTTGTTTCTAGAATTCCAGAAGATGTATTTATTGACCAATTGAACGTGGATCATATAGACTTCATTTATTCATTATGGACACATAGTGACGTTTACCCCAAATCTGATCTTTGGGACACAGTAAGACTTAACATTGGTTTAGGTGTTTTCAGCCGGCATAATGGTGAGCTATTGGCGTGGGCCATGTGTGGAAGTTACGGAGGTCTAAGTACTTTGATAGTTCAGCCAGATTACAGAAAACGTGGATTTGGTAAGCTGATTGTGTTGGCGGTAACCAAGGTAATGGGCGAGAACGGCGTCTCTCCTCATGCACTTATTAATGAAAAGAACAAAGTGTCGTTGGGTTTGTTCAAGAACGTTGGTTATATAAAACATTCAACGCCATTACCATACGTAGTAGTCGAAGACCCGGATACTTCTGTGCCATAAATGCCTCGGGATAATTACCCTGGCATTTAACTCAACAATTGGATTCAAAAATTTATACTATTCATTTTAATGAAATGTTCGAATTCCGCAAAGTAAGAAGAGACCATAGCGGAAACAAAACAATGACGACTTACACAGAAACTGCTAAAAAAAAAAATTAAGAATAATGAAAATTGGATTTTTTTTTTTAATTATAATTTAATATCTTATTAAAACTGTAAATATCCTATGTATGGATATATCTAATATATTAGGAATACTTACAATTTAAAATTGTTAAATTCTATCCTTGCAGGTGTTTCGTGAAGAATATTTCAAAACAAATATATTTGTACTTAATCATTATTTTTTAGACTATTTAATATAATGTACTTAAAGTATATATTTTTATTTTTAATTATTCATATTTAATTGGACTAGTTTATTCAAAACTTTTTTGGGGTTATTGTGTTGATTACGATTTGAAGAATAAATAAAAATAAACATTATTATGTGATCGTCCCCATTATTTCATTGACTAATAATTATTTATAACCTAAACTTAAAATAAAATTTGCATAATTAATTTTATTAAGCAAAAATTCGATTTCTTCATTAAACTGAACATTTTTAAAAATAAATTAACAATGTACAAAATTTAAGAAATCCTAAACGTACAAAATACAATTTTGGTATATGCATATAATATGTACAGAATTGTTTTACTTTTAATACCATAACTTCATGAAATATATTTTGATATAAACTAGGTATTTTTTACATCAAAATATCAAATAATAATAAAGATTCAAAACTATATAAATATGAGTCATAATTATTATAATATATTGGAGCAATTTCTATAAAATACAAGGATTAATACTTTTATGATTTTTATTATTATATTTAACACAGGAAAGTTTTTATCAACACAGGATT
Source organism: Schizaphis graminum (assembly GCA_020882235.1). Taxonomy (NCBI): domain Eukaryota; kingdom Metazoa; phylum Arthropoda; class Insecta; order Hemiptera; family Aphididae; genus Schizaphis; species Schizaphis graminum. Next base: position 67,940,365 of record CM037032.1, read on the forward strand.
ACCATGAATTCTAGTTTCGTCCAGTCTATACAAATTTTAAATAAAGTGTCCTAATAAAATGTTATATTAATATTTTAAATGACAATTTTAAAAGACATTTCATATCTTTTATTAAACATTAACTGTAAAAAAAAATAATAATAAAGTTTTAATAAATGATAAAATGAATAAACTAATTACTTAATTAATTCATGCAATGTATTATTTTTCTTTTTTATTTAAAAATAATTTAGGTACAATTAGTATAGAATTACATTTTCTAGTCTATAGTATATTGAATGAAATTTTTCTTAAACTTGAACCTTTGGTCATTTGAAAATATCATTGAAAGAATTAAAACAAAAGTTCTCATAATATTTACTATAAACTTTTGTTTGTCATACACTAATGCCCACTATATGTATATAATTACTTGACCATTCCTTTGGCATCACTGTTTCTGTGCGACCAGCCTAAAAAATTGTAAAAAGTATTGGGTTCTATGAAGTCACTATAATGTACAGTTTACCAATTGCGTTAAAAACTTATAATAGCTAAGGAAAGTTTATTAATTAGCTAGTTATAATTATATAATAAATTAATATACTAGCCGATTTTTTGCGGGTATAAATACATAAATACATAATACTCATAATAGTATAATATAAATAAATAAATGAATATTTTTTTCTTTACATTTAAAACAATATAATTTTTGTTCGTCAGTAATTCAAAATTAAAGTTACATTATAAATCACATTTAAACATTTTTACAATAATAATAACACACTCCAATTTTTCTTATATACAGTATATTGTGTGCAACAAAACAATTAGGTTGATAAATATCCGACGATAATGAAAATTTGTTTGTATCTATCACTCAATTCATACTGGCGTGATCAAATGTGCGTAATAATAATAACGTTTCTTGAAATTACTATACTGAGTATACTGTATAAAATAACTTTATAAAATAATAAATTATAACCAGTTATCAATTGATCAATAAATACGTTTTTAATTTTTAAGCATTTTAGTGTGAGATCTAGTTATCTGAGTTGGATAATCCTAATAGGAGAGCTTTCTTGTTTGGAAACGTTCGAAAACATCTAATAATTCAATGCGATCATATTAGAGGTAAAAATTGTATAAGCAACAACAAATTTTTAGTAAATATTTACCAATATTATATTATATATATATTTCGAACATTCAAAAACCAATATTTAAAAAACTTTGTTTATACATTTATAATAAATAATATTAAGATGTCCAATAATAATGACAAAATTTTTTTCATATCTAATAGATCCTTTTTGTTAATTATTTTTCAAACGCTTTTTAGTGCACATTTTCAAGTTTATTATTGGGTCATATATTAATATAAACACATATTTTAGTGTTTTTAGTGCTAGAAGTTCCGAAATCTGATAATATAATAATCATTTGAAATTTAAAGAACTCTGATACTCTATCAAGTAATAAATACAGTTATTATTATAAACTATAATTTTTTTATTTGCACAATTTATAATTTTAATTAAACGTACTTAAATTAGTATTAATTATTTTTTTATCATTATAATATGTATAATTCTGGAAACAACTCTCTTACAAAATTTCAGTCATTTACTACTACATAATATAATAATCCTAGTTATAATATGGATTGTTATTATTCCGCCCTGATTGGAAGGAAAATGATGAATCCGAAGACCACAAACTCGATTTTGGTGCCGATTATGTTGCTCTTTCTGATTCATTCGCTTCTTCAATGTCTTCTTGTTTTATTTGAGGTAAATTATTTTTGAAAGACCCTATCATATTTCCTTTAGGATCATAGTTGGCCACAACGTTGTACATGCTATTTGGGGTTCGTGAAATACCAACACCCAATTTAGTTGATGATTTCCATAATAATTGTGTCATGTGGTCTAAAATTAAAAATTAATGTCAAAGGTATACATTATATTATATTTGTTAAAAACCTTATCAACTAAAACATTTAAACACAATTAAATTTGTAATTAAATAAAATAAACATAGTTAATATAAAGGTAAGTACTAGATATTTTAAACTATATTAATTAACTAGCTGGTAATAGCAGTAAATATAGCAAAATACTAATTTGAGCTTAATAATACCTTGTAATTCTTTAACTTTTTCATTCTGAGCGCGCCACTTATTCGAACCGATGAATGTATTAATTTTATAATTATGCGTTTTATTTTTATCGTTATTATTTTTCTATCTGTCATCACCTTTTGGGATAATAAAAAAAAAAAAATACTTTGATTTCCAACTTTGTGGGTGGTTTCTAATAAAAAATTGGTTATGGGTAGTAGGTATTTGGATGGGGGTTAGGGGTCAGAAAAATTTCATTCATTTTCATAATATTCGGGAAAAATGAAAAAAAAAATTTAAAGAAAAACGGGAATTATTTTTGTAAACCAGTTTTTTACAAAACTGATGTCATAATTCAAAAACTGATAATCGTATGAACTTTAAATTTCAGTGAGTATTTATATTACCTATCGTTTTCTATATACGATATAATTAATAAATCAAAATATTTTGATTCTTTATGAGTTTCAAAAACTTTGCAAAATTAATACAAGGTTCCTTTTAATAAGAATTAATTAACGGAAAAAAAAAGTTAAGGGTAAATAAACGAAAAATGTTCATAAGCATTTGAAGCCAAAGTAACGAAAATAATTAAATTATTTTTAAGTTAAAATTCTAATATTTTTTAATATTTGAATATTTAATACAATGTTTACATACCATATTTAAAAAAAATGTCTATCAGAAAATCAATATATAAAATTATTAAGTTCCTAATTTTATAATATATTAAATATATAAATAAAAACATTAACATCATTTTTAAATAATATTACTTACGTGTAGCACTATTGTTACCCAATTCAGATTCTTCGTCATTGATGTTAAACTTAGTTATTTCATTATACCATGCATCAACTGCTTTTTTGCCTAAATTATTCAAATCGGAATCTGCGTACAAATTTTCTCCGTAAGCATTATTGTCTCTATGTTGAAATGTTCTTCGTTTTGCAAGGCTATTAGCCCAGTCTTGAGCGCAATTAGTCAACTAAAAAAAAATAAATAAAAAAAATACACGATAAATAAAATTTTCTTGAAAAGGGTACATTTTCAACTCTTAATCAAGTACATTTGACAATGCAATTTGGTGTAAACATGAAAATTATGTCGTCAGTTCAAGAAAAAATTTGAAGTTAATATTATAATAGTATTTAATATATAGATATAGTATTAATTATAATAGTAATTGATCTAAAATATATGGTGATACTAATTACTTTATTTTTTTAGTTGTGACGCATGGAGTATTTTATGAAGTTTTGCCAATTACTCATTTATATATATTATAGTATAATTAGTATATATAATCGTATATTGATGTCAGTGGGTTTGGTATCATATTGGTAATAACATATTTACAGATTAGAAACATATCTATGTTTATATGTATCGGCTCATACGATATTTTATTTTTTAGTTAATAATTTAATATAAGTACCCTAGAGAATTAATCTAGTTATTATTTGAATAACTAATTATTATTTCTAGCCAATATGATACCATTTAATTAGATAATTAGTATCTGTATAATAAGTAATAATTGCACGCTTTACTCAAAAAGTTTGGTAAAATATTGAAATGCGATGAATGAACATAACAAATAAATCACATCAACAAATTATATTAACAAAATAACACCTGTTTTCATGAATGTAGATTAGTTATTTTAATAAAAAACTAAAAAAAAAGTCAATTCAATCAGATAAGGGAAACGTCTTTCTAAATATTCAATACATAGTTAGTCGATATTACACAAGTGGCCCTAACTGTAACCAAAGCTGTTCCACATTAAATAAAATTCTATAGGATTACAACAATATTATGAGATATCCATTTGAAAACTGAGCTCATAAAAATGATGTATTTAAATGACATATACATAACGCCGTGTTGTAATTATTAATTTTTTTTTTATTAAAGTGAATAATATCAGAAAACAAACATCATATTATTATAGATACGATTGGCACTGGAAAAATAAAATTTACGAAATATTGGTGCAATACAAATTGAACAGGATCTACAGTATTAAAATAAAATTAATTCGCACTAACCAAAATGCCCAAAATAATTAACATAATCTATAAATATATAAATTTAGTGATGTACCTATTATATGTATGTATATTTTTAGATTCTGAACGGAGTGATGAATGTATTGCTTTTACAATGATGTGTGTTTTTTTTTTTTTTTTTTTTTTTTTTTTTTGTGTCTGTCGACAACATTTGGAGCAGTAATAATGCTCCGATTTTTGACTTCAGCCCCTCTTTGAATAGGGAATTGAATCTAGTTGGTACTTTAGGGGGGTCAAAATTAAAATTTTCTAATAGTTTTCAAAAAAATCGAGAAAAACAAAAAAAAAATGACAGAAAAATGGAAATTTTACGGAAAAACCACTTTTCGACAAAATCGATTTTTTGATTTTGCTGTAACTCAAAAACGAATTATTGTAAATACTTGAAATTTTCACCAAATGTTTATATTATGGTTATCTCTTTACAGTTAAATTTTCAAAATATTTTGACCATTTTTAAGCTACTAATAGACAATTGAAATTTTCGACTTTTCTAAGTTTTTTTTTCTTCAAATGCCGATAAAAATTTTTTGGGTGGCCAGAAAATCTTGAAAATTTAATACAAGGTTTCTTATAAGTTGTTCTTAAAGTGATAAAAAAAAATCCGAAATCGTTAGTCACAATTTTTTTTTATAAGTGTTTAAAGTTCGAATTTATACGAAATATGTCAAAATTTAAATTAAATTTCATACGCTCATAATGCGAATGTTGGCCATAGTAACCATAGTAACATAATATAAAAACTATACTATTTGTTTCAAAATAGAATATTTGACAATATTTAAATATAATATATCCTAAACTGACAAATCATCTTCGTTCAGAATCGTTTTTCGTATACAATGATACCTATCATTGCATTCAAATTTAACCTTCCATAGTCTGAGGTCCACCCCACCCCCTAATATACAGCAGAGCGATACCCACTTACCCGCTTTTTTAAATATCTAGTTAATATAACTAGAATTTCATTTTGATTAACAGTGTATGTACAAAGCAGGTATATACTAGATTCATTTTATTTTCCAATACCTATTTTAATTTATAAACCTATGCTTACATGTATTTAATTTATAATTACCTATACAATAAATACATTAAGTTAATATTGCTAATTTACCTGATCATCCAAAGTAAATGGTACGAGGTTATATTTTTTTCTATACAAATTAGATTGTTGAAGGACTATATTTCGGATTTTATCAACTTCGTCTTCACTCATACCTATAGGTTCTGAGTGTGGGTAATTTATTGGTTTTGTTCTTTGTGGTATGTTAAGGGAAGAATCCATACCATTACTTATATCATTACTCGAATCAAAAGAGGGAATTCTTGTCGGATATCTCATTGAACCTAATCGCATATTTGTAGGTTTTCCTGTTTCCTGGATATTGCTGTCTTCATCAAAACTATTCCCAAACCTATTGAACGAGTTTAATCTAAAAGATTTTAATCTTTCATCCATTAGTTTTGACATCACATCTTGGAAACCATCATTTCCATTACTGAAAGTTGCGAACATCGGAATTTTTGGTTGTTGTGTATTTTTCATATTTTTCTGTAATTTCATAAATTTATAAATTTTAGATATTGTTATAATGGTTAAATGTACATAATTATATATAATTTATTATACATCATACATAATTTTAATCACCTAGCTTGTAGACTTCTTTAAAAATTAAAAGTACTTAAAATGTATGTCTTGGGCTTTACGTTGTAAATACGAGTATACAAAATATTATTTTTGGGGATGGATGAGTACATTAAATTAAATTTAAAAAAGCTTTCATAAATAAACATAATCTGTGGCCCATTTAATTGTATTTACTCAAGAAAAATACTAGCAGTATACGCGAGTTTTTAAGTCGTGCTCTTTTATAGAATAGTATTTATTTTTAGTTGTAACAATAATCATAATAACATTACTATTACAAATACTGTATAAACTTTTAAACATAATGTATCTTTGTACTTGATTTAAATTACTTACAAAAATGTCTTCAATACCACAATTTTCTCCGTCTTTTAGAATACGACAATTACCATTAATACAACATTTCCTAAATGACATGATAACCCCTTGTCCAATTATATCACGATTATTAAATGGGTTTTTATTATAGTTCACCACATCCGAGTTCTCAATATCATCATTGATTTGTTGATTATTATCTTCATTCAATGACGTGGGTAAAGGTTTTTGTCGTAACCTTTTTGTACGCTTAGGTAAAGGATTCATTTTAAATTGTGTTAATTTTGGAAAATCTTGAAAATCTGGAGTTATAGTACTTTGTCTTTTTCTGGTGTTTTGATTTTCTGAAGTATTATCAATTTGCTTAATTCTATTATTTATACCACTTGGAGGTCTCCTGTTTAGGTCTTCAGAAATCATACTATTTTGTCTTTGTCCATTATTTAGATCACCTGACTCCATATTATATGGTTTTTGTCTAATAGACTGCGTACCACGCCGAGATTTACTATTTAAATCTAATCCACGATTTCCGTTATATCCTAAGGAATCGTCTGAACTAAACGATTCTAAAAAATAATATATTTTTAGAAAATACGTATTTTATAAAAATGTTAAAGTTGCTAGTTACTCCTCGAAGGGCGTGGTGACGGTGATACTGCTGCTGATTCTAATGTTGTTACATCTTTTGTTGATCCATCTGCTTCAGCTGCTGTTAATGACGATGATGAATCATATAGATCAATATCGTTGGAAATAACACGCGAAGGCGTTCTTGTACTTTTAACTCTATGATGATTTCCATGTCTAAATATTACATTTAAATGATTTAATATGCATTAATTCGTATTATATTTTAATCAAACAGCTGTTATTAAATACTTACACTTCATATATTAAAAACGAAACTAGTAAAAATGAAAAGCAACAAGCTGCTTTAAACATTTTAAAAATTATAGTGTTAGTAAGGAAAAAATATTATCACTATACAAGCATTTCCAATAACCACTAACTTAAAATCTTAACACGTTTTGACTTAAATTTATAACTCCTAAACAATTAAAAAAATGTTTAGCTCAAATATTGTATGTAATTATTGTTGTTAACAATAAAACAATACTGCCAACTATTTTTAATTTAGCTAAACAGCAAATAGTTTAAAATAATTAGTTTTTATTTTGTGTAGTAAACATTTTACCAATTAGGACATACATATATTTACTAATAAATAAGTACTCCTAATTTTTATAGTGGATTTTTTAAAAAATACAATATTTTTGTAGAACAATTAATTGTATTGTTTTTACATAACTGAAAATTGTTGTTTTCAATAATGACTCATAAAGTCCAATCATTGCAAATACCACATGTCAACATATAAACGGAAAAGTCAACTATATAAATATGCCTGTCATAGTGTTATAACTGGCATAGCTTTATTTTATTTTATATTTTATAATCAATAAAATTAACTATGAAATAATTGTACGATTAATGTTTATGTATAATATATTATACTTTAAATTATATTTAATAAAAATTGAGTAACATGTGAACAATTACATGTTATTGATAACCGATAGGTATATACCGATATAAAATTATATTATTTTGTATTAGTATAGCTGGATTTCAATTTAATATATGCATACACTATACCTACTTTTTATAGCGTGTTGTCTCATTAGCCACTAAATTATTTTTTGAATAATTATAATAAACAAAATTATATAAATTTATTCATAGTAAAATTGTATTTAATACTTAAATAAATAAACATAAACTTTTAACTTTTCTATATAAATAGTATTTAATATTTATTTTAATTTATGATGCAAATATAATACATAATGATCACCTAATTTATAAGAAAATAAGAAAACCACTCTTAAATAAATTTAGCTCTTATTAAAATTAATTATTTTTAAATTTTACTAGAGTATTTCAAAATAATCGTTTTTATGAAATTGGTTTAATAATTAAACTTAAATTATGTAAAATAAATAGTCTTGATATATTATCAATTATACCTACAGTTTGTAATACATAATATATTAATGATTAAGAATATAGTTCGTAACTCTAATAAGTTATAACCTTTTTATTTTAAAAATGTATACTTATAGATTCTGAATATAGGTATGAATAATTTTTTTTTTATAAACACTTAAAGTTACAATGTTAAAATTTAACGAAATTTATTAGAATTATAAAAATAAAATGTAATACAAAATTGATGATTTCTAATAAGTTTTTTACAAAAACCTACGTGAAAATTAAATAAAAAAATTAGATACCTACTATTTTGTCTATAGACATTTTAACTTTCAAATTCAAATTTTAATAAAATTTGGTATACAAATAAAAAATAATGATTACAACATAATGTAATTTTAAACTATAATTATGCGACGAAACTATTCACACCATTCTACGGTACTGTTTAAGTTATAAAACAGCTATCTAAATAAAATAAAATATGTTTTGTTTTTGGACGTAATTAGTTGAATCTATTCATGGACGTGAGTGCCATTTGGTGGTAACAAGAAGATCATACCTCGCCAGCATTAGATAAACAATTTTTTTTCTTTTGGATAATATGTATTTATTTTAATAACGATAATACTAGTAATATAGTAATATTATACGTGTCACATAACGCGTGACTGGTAGTGTATAATATAAGAGATTAAAAATTATATAACTATCGAAATCAGAAAACCAAACTGTTTTACGTTTGGGTATTTACACCTATTTCCTACATATACTTGCTAGTTGCTATTGGTTATTATTGATTGTAATTGATGATTGTGATTAGTACTACAGTACCTACCGATAGATCGTACTAGATTATTTCATCAGTTTTCATTATTTATGCGTATTCTTTAGGTATAATATGACACATTATGATTGTCATTTATTTACTAGTGAAATTCATATTACTCAGTAATTTTTAATAAAGCAATTTAATTGGTCCTTATTTAGCGATTAAAAATTATTCGTTGGATAAAATGCTTGAAAAACTAATACAAAGCTCCTCAAAAGTTATTTATTTCTCAATTAAAAAATTTTAAAAATCTATACTCATAAAATGTTTATAAAGCGTTTGAAGTTAGTATTAAAAATATAGGCTAATGACCATCTACACACAAAATCGTTTATCTTATACAATGGCTTATCATTGAATTCAAATTTAACATATCCGGTGTGACCTTCTCAATGATGATGTATATTTGAAACTTTCTATATACAACGGCAAAGCGATTTTCCTGTTTTTTTTTTCATTGACAGTCCCGTTATCTGTGATTTTTTAATTTTATTATTTTACCAAAAATATAATTATATAGGTATCTTACCGACAATTCATTAGAAATTATTCCAAATAAACATAAGTGTTAATATGAATTAGGATCATGTAAATGTGAATTAAATTGAATTATTTTTTAAAATAATATTATGTATATTGTGTACCTATGTTTTTATGCAAACTTATTACTGCAGTTATACTTTTCCTTTGCATTTGAAGGATAATAAAATGCCAACCTTTCTCTTTATTTTTGAAGCATAATATTTTTGACTGTCCTTTTAGATTTACTGTAAATAGATGTTATAGGTACTAATATCATATAACCTATATTAATATATTTCATGAACACCACTACACCAGTTATCTTTGTACACCCAATACTACAATACTGTCTCTTTCCACTATATACCAAAATATAAATAAAAATTAAACGTTTTTGACAAAAAAAAAAACACGAAAATATATTCAGTATTCAACGAGAAAATCAATACATCAAAATTACATACCTAATCGGATAAATCATTGAATTGTACTTAATTGTTTAATAATTTCACTTAAAGCAAAAAAAAAAATCGAAAAAAAATTAAAAAGGACGAAAGACAAGAATCTGTGTAAATTACCAATATTTAAATACAAGTCTATTTTGCCAGAATTACCACTTTCGAATTTCAATACAAAACCTTGACAGTATTATAACTATTATATACTTAAGAATAAATTCTGAACGGAACGATGAATGTATTGATTTTAACATGAGGCGTGTTTTTTTATGTGTGTGCGTCTGAATCACTTCTTAGGGCAGTAAAAATGCTTCGATTTTTAAAAATGAATGTAGTTTTTGGTAGAAAATTTAATCTAGTTGGTACTTTAAGGTTTAAAGGTATACAATTTGTAAAATTAAATTTTATAATCAGGAAAAAACAAAATTTAGGAAAAGCGGAGACTTTTACATAAATTAAATTATTGACAGTCATTTTTGTTATTATTATTATTATTTTTTTTTTTAACTCAAAAACGAATAACTGTAAACACTTAGCATTATAAACAGGTTTACAAAATCAATCAGTCATGATTCTCAATACTTTATGATGTATTCTTACTAATTTATAAAGATGCTATAACATTTCGGTAAATAATTTTCTGTTTAAACTCATTAAAGCAATGATAAATAGAATTGCATACAAAAAAAAATTATAAAGAGAAATAAGAGTAAGGTTTATCCAAAGACCAAAAGTAATAGTAAATAATTATTTAAAACATTTTCTTTTCATATTTTCCCAGCGTTATGTTACTACTATTTCTAAAATAATTAAAAAATGTAAAAACATAAAATCATTTAAATCTCCTTTTTTAGATTCCTATAAATCCATAATAAAAGTGCAAATTAATACAAAACTTGTTGAGCTTCTTCGCTGTTATTAAAAGTACTCTCCAACATAGAAAAAAATAATAATTATTAATTATTACTGCTCTTCGATCTAATTATTTTAAATACTGCTTTTATACAAGGTACCTAGATAAAATTATTTTTATTTTAAATGTGAAGTACTGGGTTACTAGTATTATTTGTTTACACCTCATCTTTGCATACGAATTCAAATTATTCTGTTAACAATCCCATTATAAATGTACCCAAAATATAAACCATACACAATCGTATATTATACTGAATAATTCGTGATATATAACTGGCTTGTACAGTAGTAATCCAAACCTAAACGAGTGGTCAACGTCTGCTATAATATAGTCACTCTGTCCTGTCTATACGGAAGTATATTTTTTACTTTTGAGATTACATAAATAATATACTATTATTATTTATTAACTATTTAGTACTTATGAATGTAACACACTTAAAATAATAGTTTTATACGTAACCCTGCATTAATCAACGGACTAATTAAGTAATACATAATATTGTAAATAAATTAAAAATTTCATGATACGTAGTGGCATTATATTTTATGAATACAAAATAAATAATTAGTTAGCGAGTAATTACTTAGGATTTATTTTAATTACTTTTATTTTCAAAAAAATTAAAATTACTCACTTTGAAATTTATATCAAAATTTACTTAAAAATTTAATAATTAGTACCTCTTATTTGCAGAAAAATTAATTTTACAAATTAAATACAAATTTAATACTGTTGATAAAATTCTGAAATAAAAAATATTTTAATTCTATTTTAATTTGCTAAATGGTCATTTAAGTCTTTTAAAATAATAAAGCCAGTTTGATCCTTAATCTTGGTCCTTGGACAGTTGGAAACCAGACTCTCACAAAATATGAGACAGAAACACATCGCAGGTACCATAATATTATAATCATTATGAAAATCCAAAAAACATAATGGGATTTAAAGGACACAATGATACAATTATTATTTAATACTATCTATGACAATAAAAGAAAATCATATAATTTATACAAGACAGTTTTTATGATAAACTATAATATTATTTAAATAGGTGTATATTATAATCATTATGATTAACCTTAATATGATTTTCTAATTTTTATGTAAACAAATGTACCATATATAAGATACCCATACTTGGATATCAACAGTTTATGTAAATACATTTTCCTTATTCAAAGGCATAAAAAATTAATTTGTATTTTATAGGAGTGTTATTACACAATTCAATGAAAGCTCTGATTATTTAACATAAAACTAGAGCCAAAACCGTAATTTGGGGTAGGAGCCTGTTTGTATAGTATTACATAAAAATATTTATAAAAGGAGTATTATTTTTTCCCCCCCATTTGCAATGGTTAACGTGATGACATGCGCGTCTTACCTACTTATTGCCATTCACAAAACTACATATAACATATCGATGAACCACAGTGGGGCCGAGTATAAAATCAGTGTGTCGGAAGTGAGTGAAAGTGAAATCTCTTCCACAGCTCTTGGTTAACAGTGAACTCCAAGTACCAGGTAATTTTGAATTTATTAAATATATAAACTTAAGTAAAATTATTATTTTTTTATATACAAATAGTAAATACAGTACTTTTTTTTAAAAAAATGTTATCATTGAGGTTTTTAAGATAAATTTAAAGCCATTATTACTATTCAAAAAATAGTATTTTAAAATAAACGAAAATTCAAATATAATACATATAAAATACAATTTTAAGTAGATACTATTAAAATACATTCATATTAATTGGTAATAACTAATAAGAATTTAAAAATTGCGTTTAAAATATATATATATATATTCCTATTAGGTATTTACTTTAGAGTATATACAAACAAAAAATATAATTTGTAAGAAAGATTTTGATTTAAATCATAGTTAGAGCTATACATTTAACCATCATATAGTAACTAATATGAGTAATATATGTATTAGCATATACTACCTATATATTAGCCATTTGAGGATTATTAGGATATTCGGTCATTATATTTTATAGATGATAAAATAACATTGAAAATAGATTTAACATCGTTTTTAACTACATATTTTTAGACTATAAATATCGATATTTTCATAACTAACTACATAACTACACAATGTTATAAACAATCTTAACTAAATTCAAAAAACTATTTTTTCTATTGTTTTAAACAGAAGAGATTAAAAAACCACTAACTTTTTTATAAATATATCGAAGTACAAATAAAAACGTATTGGTACATTATTATCTGTTATTTAAAATATTTATTTGGCGGTATATTAACATCGTAATATTATAATAATAAATAAAAATACAATCGCTATCATTTTCTTGAAGTTGAATCAATTATTTTTTATTAATGTTTTCTCATCAACAAAATCATCGAAACATAAAATATTTTGAAATAATTTAAGTACAATAATAATAATTGACCTCAATATTATAATTTTTCATTATTTAATCGTATACTAGATACATAATTATTATATTCAGATATTTGAAAGAACTCCAAAACACATAAAAAATAATATTTTTTTTTATTGGATAACTATTTTAGCAAAATTTTATTTAAATCGGGAAGTAAATAAGTACATAGATTATTTAAGAAGGAGATGTTAACTGAACATGATATAATGTTGGTATTACACAATATTTACGAACAGACCAGTTTAAAATCTTGTAAGAGAATAATATAAGAAAAGGAAAGTGAATGACCGGTTCTGTCCGCTTCCGACGAGCGAAAGTACTAGACAATTTAAATTCCAACTCGCGTATAGCTTACTTATATAACACATTAATTGACATACGTAATCGTTATATAGCTATATTATATTATTATAGCTATTGAGGTCGTCACATATTTTACTTCTCAGTATTTTTTCACGGTCAAACTTTACACGTGCATTTATTAAATAATAATAGTCAGCAGTTACTACTATTACATCATTGATAATATATTTATGTACATAGGATGTGGATACTCGTGCTAGTATTATTCAGCGTCGTAGTAGCGCTTCTGTCATATTTGGACATGAGAAAACCAAAAAACTATCCACCAGGTAATTATGATGATATTAATCATCTTTTTTTTTCATTTATATATTATATATTATTAAAACAAATTTAAAAAAATAAAAATGTGTTTGAACTAGGTCCAAAATGGTTACCGGTTTTGGGAAGCGCTCTAACCGTAAATTCACTTAGGAAACAAACTGGGTATTTATATCGTGCAACTATTTGTCTTGCTGAATCGTATGGGCCAATTGTTGGTCTAAAAGTCGGAAAAGATAGACAAGTGGTTTGCTGTGGATATAATGCAATTAAAGAAATGTTAACTAAAGAAGAATTTGATGGACGACCACAGGGGCCATTTTATGAGACTAGAACATGGGGCACACGAAGAGGTAATTATAATTATAGTTATAAGAATTAATTAAAATTTAATTTTAATAATTTAAAAAAATGTAATACTTGCAAAATTTTAATCATTATTTTAGGTCTTCTACTGACAGACGAAGAATTTTGGGTAGAACAACGAAGATTTGTATTGCGTCATTTGCGAGAATTTGGTTTTGGAAAAAGAACAATGGCTGAACTTGTACAAGAAGAAGCCGTTCAATTAGTCAACGATTTCAAAAAAAAAATCGCCAATTCTAAAAATGGTACTGGTGAAGTGTTTGAAATGAGGGACGCTTTCAGTGTAGGAGTTTTGAACACATTATGGTCAATGATGGCAAGCAAAAGATACAATGAAGATGACGTAGAATTAAAAAATCTACAAGCTTTGTTAACTGAACTTTTTGCTAACATCGATATGGTGGGTGCTTTGTTTAGTCAATTCCCGTTTTTAAGATTTATCGCTCCCGAAGCATCTGGATATAAATCTTTTGTTGATATTCATCAACAAGTATGGAGATTCCTCAAAGCAGAACTCGATGATCATAAGGAAACATTTATTTTAAACCAACCGAGAGATTTGATGGACGTGTATTTACAAATGTTACATTCACAAGACAAAAAAGAGAGTTATTCAGGTATATATTATCATTTTTGTTTGTGTATAAAATAAAATATTTTTTTTTTTGTTTTAATATTTTTAGAATCTCAGCTCTTAGCTATCTGTATGGATATGTTTATGGCTGGATCTGAGACTACTAGCAAATCTTTAGGATTCGGCTTCCTGTACCTACTTCTAAACCCAGAAGTTCAGAAGAAGGCCCAAGAAGAAATCGATAGAGTGGTTGGTCGAGACAGACTTCCCACTTTAAATGATAGGCCTAAGTACATACATAACTATATAACATGTTTTAATAATTATAATTTTACTAGTTATAATTTGTTCTTCGTAAACATTCATTTATTAACACGCATAATGTCTGTATTTTAGTATGCCTTATCTAGAAGCCCTCGTATTGGAGTCGGTTAGAGTGTTTATGGGACGAACTTTCAGTATCCCACATAGAGCTTTAAAAGATACCACATTGCAGGGTTATCATATTCCTAAGGTATGACAATGGTATATTTTTAACTAACTAAATCAGAAATAATATATGTTTACTTTTAGATTCTGAACGAAGTGATGAATGTATTGATTTTACTATGATGTGTGTTTTTTTTTTTTTTTTGTGTCTGACGACAACATTTGGAGCAGTAATAATGCTCCGATTTTTGACTTCAGCCCCTTTTTGAATAGGAAAATTCATCTAGTTGGTACTTTAGGGGGGGTCAAAAGTAAAATTTTCAAATAGTTTTCAAAAAAATCGAGAAAAACAAAAAAAAAATGACAGAAAAATGGCAATTTTACGAAAAACCACTTTTCGACAAAATCAATTTTTTGATTATTAATAAACAGATACTATAAAGTAACCATGGTAACATATAAAAACTATACTATTTGTTTCAAAATAGAATATATGACAATATTTAATAAATATAATATATCCTAAACTGACAAATCATCTTCGTTCAGAATCGTTTTTCGTATACAATGATACCTATCATTCAAATTTAACCTACCATAGTCTGAGGTCCACCCCACCCCCTAATATATAGCAGAGCGATACCCACTTACCCGCTTTTTTTTTATTAGGATACAATGGTGATTGCTAATTTTGCTGCATTACTTAATGACGATGACGTATGGGACCACCCAGATAGATTTTGGCCAGAACGATTTATTGGTTGCGATGGAAAATTAATTGTTCCAGATGAATACTTACCATTCGGATACGGTAATAGTCGCGATCCCGAATAGTTTTAACCCCCCGCCCCCCCCAAATAGTATATTCGAATTAAATATGGTATTTTTTTTTAGGTAAACATCGTTGTATGGGTCAAACACTCGCTAGATCAAATATATTTTTATTTTCTGCTTGTCTATTACAAAACTTTGATTTCTCAGTACCAGAAGGCCAAGCACCACCAAGCACATTAGGCGTTGACGGAGTAACCCCTTCACCCGGAGAATTCAATGCTTACGTCAGTCTCCGGTCATGATAATATATCTACATTTATATTTAGAATTTACGAATTTTAGTCTTCGTTCTTTGACCTTAAATCAAAGACAGATTGAAATTTTTAATTAAATTTTAAATAATATTATTTTTATACTTTTTTATAATGATATATTATAATACTAACGTAGTATAAATATTAACGTACACTATTGTATGGTTAAATGACTGAATGATTTTACAACCAAACAGTATATAGTATTGTATGGTCTATACTACGATTTCTGAATCCAAAAATGTATTTTATAATTTTAGTTATAAGATGTTTAATAATAAATTGAACTATTTTCTAGTATAGTATAATATGCATCATGTGTATTTTTTTATAAAATGTGATTAATTTATATTTATAGATATACAAACTATATCTATTCAATAACTATTTCTTTATAGCAGCTAATTAAGTACTTAAACATGGAATACGATAAACCATTTATATATATTATCTATATATATGTTTATATTCAATATTATAGGCAGGTACCATGTATATTAGATACTATATATATGTATAGATTTAAATATTAGTACCATTAAAATGTATTTATAAAACAAAAATATGGTAAAATAAACCAAATATATAATTCATGTATTCTTAACTAGGGATGGAGGTTTGGACTACCTAATTCCCCTTCGAGGCTTCGAATCATATTATATTAGTTTTCATAATATATCAAGCGATAAAATTTGGTTGGTATCATTGAAAATTGTAAAGATAATATTTAACAATTCTATAAAAATTTAAAATATATATATCTATATTATATACAATATGATGTATTATTATCAGGGCTCGGGACTTAAAGCATTTACTTATTTTTATGGATTGACTTAAAATGTAGCAGAGTGCTATGGAAGTGTATGCCATGTTACAACACATTTAATTATGAAATTTGAAAGTGCTTTTTTTTGCTTTTTTCAACGATTTTTCAAAAAGATGCTTATATCCAGTTTTTCTGATTATTTTTGCTTTTTTGACGAGTTTTTCTATTTTTTATGGGTGTTCTTGTAATGTTGTTTATGAATTTATGAAAGATTTTAAATTAAAAATAATATTATTTGACCGTCTGGGGTTACAATCGTGATAAATATAGTAATTAAATACAAATAATGTTTTGGTAAGGAAAAATGTCTCCTATAATAAAATTTGATTTTTTTTATAATTTAAAGATTTATATTTTTTTTTTTAATCATTTTTAATTCGTATCAATACATTTTTTTTTTTCATTAAATATTTTGCTCAAATTCAAGTTTTTTAAATGCTTATTTCAGTGCTTATAATGATGTTTTTAAGAGCTTTTTTAAGCGCTTATTTTAATGATTTTAAGTGCTATAAGTCCCGAGCCCTGATTATTATATTTATTTTATGAATTCCTCCCTCCAAATTAGAAAATTCCTGATTGTGGTATTGAAAAAATTATGCACATTAAATATTCTACGCTGGTTTGCCAAACAATTTGATTTTTTTTATGATAATATATAATTGTAAAAGAACTATAAACCTGATAGATCTATCCTTTTAAATTGCATTGAAAACTATTTTGAAATGAGCAAGGAAATAAATGTATGCATTCATTAATCATTAGTCTAGTAATTACTAAATACTTACTTGATTATTAGTTTTCTCAACATAGTATATAACCTTATTAGGGTTTTCATTACACTGTTTCGTATCGAATTTCTTATATTTAATAGGTAAGTGCCTATCTAGCATGTTACGATATATATATATTATATTCAACTATACGCGATATGATAGACTTTTAATGGTGGAAAAATAATTTAGTGTAATATTATGTACTTATATTATAGTGATTTTGAAGTCGGTGACGTTTACTCAAAAAAAAAAAATGACCACAATTACAATGGTATATTTTTATAATGCGACCATTGTGACCACACTACAAAACAGTGCATGTTCGAAAACTTGGTACACTACAGTTGTATCTACTTAATTTCTTACTCATGCCTTCAGTATATCATTAAAAATATATTATAAAGAGTTACAATTATATACACCTATATGGCTATATTGTTATAGAAAGTATAGTGTAGAAAATAATTTACGTTACTTCGATATGGATTTTGATACTGTTATTACTCATGCCTATGGTTTTATATTTGAAATAATAACTAGAGCATGCAATACATATATTAAGGAGGGGCTATAAAACAATATTATTTAATTTTGCTTTTCACAGATTCTATTAGTTTAAATATTTTACACAATGATGTGTTATTTAAATTTGTTTATCATTGTTATGTTATTTTCTGGCCTCTGGGTTGATTATTGACACGATGTTTGTGTGCTACTCCTACCTACCTATACTAAATATATTGATTAGAAATCGAGTACCTACATTGATGATATTTTTTTTTTAATTTTCTCAGTACTTTCTCTAACTCTAAGTTTAAGAAAAACTACCGACAACCGTCGAAAACGTTTAGACATTTATCAGCAATAATCACATGATAGTATTTTAAAAAGTACGCATGCGTGTATTATATTTTATTCGCTATACGCTTATGGTTACCTATCTATTTTGAAATGGACGACTCATTTTAGATTGCGTCCATTAATTTCAAATGTAGAGTAGGTAGATAATACAGGCCACGGCTATAGAATATACCTAGACAATATAGATATTAGTATTTATATATTATACCATGATATGATAATCGTGATATAGACATAATTATACTTATAAATTATAATCTATAACTTATAAGGATAAATGTATTATAATATAGCACTATCAGAAAAGTAGAAGACAAATAAATTGAAACAAAGCATTAGTGTAATGGTTATTTTAAAATTAATAATTCGATTGTTAATAATCAACTTATAGAGTAGAAAATAGACTTGAAACGTTGAAACCTTCTCCACTCGGACTTATACGAGTACACGGTGCTATATCGTTATATATTTCAGATTTAGTATAGATACCGATTAGTTCATTGAAAAATTGTTAAATTGTAAATAGATTTTTATAATATTAACAATTTCCTAGCTGTATTAAGCTCAAATTCGAATTTATGTAAATTTATATAAACATAATAATATATACTATAGAGATGTAATATCACTGACGAGTGACGACTGACCGTATTATCAACAATATTATTCTAACTACTTCTTGTAGGTACAGTGGTAACCACTGAGTGGTTGATAATATTTAATACCATACTTTCAAGTTTCAAGTAGATATTTATTTTAAGACTTCGTTGATATTGTGTTCAGCAATTGTGTGTATTTTATTGTGATTTGTTATAGCGCGTGGTGTGTGTAAGATGATTTAATTTGCTTAGACTCTGAATTGTCAATAAACTCAAATAAAATATCGTCCCAATTCCATGACCTGAAATCTCTCAGACGAGTGATGATGGATATAACGCCGTAAGCCGTTCATATTACAATTGATTATAAATACTAGTATTTATAACCAATGATATAACTAAAGTCAGCAAGTTTAGCACAAGTTCATAATTTTAATCAGCTGATATTAGGATTTTGCGGACCTGTTTATTTTTCCAAACGCCATTATTGTAGATGAATATTGATATTATATTACTTACGTATATAGTGTATAGGACTAAAATTATATAATATTCTAACGAGTATTTACTATTTCGAGAATATTTCGATTTGTGCTGTACTCATTTTATTAGGTGTCTTTTTTTTCTTTTTTTTAATACAATTTTTTAATTCCTTTAATTGGATTGAAAACACTTTTATTTAACAATTTAATATTTAAATTTGACAATAACAATGTGTACATATTTGATATTATCACCATTATAATGTTATATTTTAATTTAAATGATATTAGGTACTATTGTATAATACGTAATAATATTATGTTTATGTATATTATATTACCATACCATAACTCAATTTTTTTTCTTATAATTAATCATCATAGAACCACTTTTTCAATACATATCATCGTACGATGAGTTGCCTATGATATGCCCCTTTTACAAATTATATTAAATCTTATTCAAACTATCTAATCATTAGATTCTAATGAACACCCTGGGGCCTAGAATTTAAACAACACTAAAGCAGTACCCTGAAATCAAAAATGTTTTATAAAAATAATTGATGCATGTTATCTTATTTATAGTCAGTTAATTTTTAACTAACCTGTATACAAATTAGTATTTACAAATTATTAAGTATTCATAATTTTTATAATTAAATAAATAGTTTTATTGAAAATAAAATAAGAGGTGTATACTGTGGGAAAATTCTCAAAATTGATCATTTAGGTGGTATGGTATGTTATTAATGTAAAATGTTATTTCATCTCGTCAAAATTAATATTGATGACATTTCTGTGGAATATGAGGTGTTTTATTATAATAGATGATGAATGAAACTATGTTATATAAATAAGTGGACTATTTTTCCTATGCTTGCTAATTTGTTATGATTTAATTGATATAGGTAATATACATCCATGGAGGTTCCATACATATATATTCCATTTAAAACCAAAAAAGCATTTGACAAAGTGAAGTAAAATTTCAGAGTTTGAAATATTTTTAATGTGTAATATTGGTTTATAAGTTGATAATTCATCATAATTTTCAGAGGAACTAAAACAATTAATTACTTAAATGCATTGCCTAAGGAATTTAAAAATTACCATCATATTATACAATGATATTTTGTTTACCACTTTTTCTCTTTATTTAGTTGTGAACAGCCCATAAAGTATTAATCAATTAATTGTATATTTGTATAAAATCTAAAGTACCTATGGAATACTTACTCATTGATATTAAACATATTATTATGGATATGGCATTCCTATGTTCTCTAGATATTTACCTAATTTTTGACACTTTTAAGTTAACATAACAAAAAGAAAAATTAACATAGTGATATTAATTGTTAACAATAGAAAAAAAAGCGGGTAAGTGAGTATCGCTCTGCTGTACATTAGGGGGTGGGATGGACCTCGGACTAGGGAAGGTTAAATTTGAATGCAATGATAGGTATCATTGTATACGAAAAACGATTCTGAACGGAGATGATTTGTCAGTCTAGAATATATTATAAAAAAATCGAAAATTATTTATTAGTAAAACGTTATTTTACACGTGTATTTTTGATTTCAAATTAAAATTAAAACTTTAAACACTCGTAAAATTTTTTTAATTGAATAATCCTCAAACTTTTTTATAATTGTTCTAAGCTTAACTTATGGACAGCATAGTATGAAATTTTCAATTCTTAGCTTTTGATAGAAAAATATTTATAAATTTTTAACTACCAAATAGTGAAAATATTCATGATTTTGACGAATTTTTGTCAATATTTGAACTTCAAATGCTAATAAAAAAAAATTGTGCCTATGTATTTTTATAATTTTTGAATGAGAGTTAGAACAAGTTATGTGGACCCTTCAATTAAATTTTCAAGTAATTTGTTCCAGCTAAATTTTTTTTATCAACATTTATAAAAAAAAAATAAAAAAAAATTGAAAATTTCAATTGTCTATAAATAGCTCAAAAAAAGTCAAAATGTTTTGAAAATCTAATCACGTAAAGAAAATGGCAATCTAAATAACTGGTAAAATTTTCAAGTATTTACGACTTATACTGATTGAATAACAACAAATATCAAAAATCGATTGAGGCTAAACCATTATTTAACGCGGTTTTGTAAAAATTTAAATTTCAAACACTCATAAAAAATTTTTGTCTGAATCAGGTAGAGTTTTTTTTACAGATATTTGAAGAAAAATGTATGGAGAACCTTGTACCAAATTTTCAAAACTTAGTTGTAAAAGAAAAAAATTTTACGATTTTTCAACCACAAAATTACTTGCAAATTTTCGCAATTTTGACATATTTCGTATAAATTCGAACTTTAAGCACTTATAAAAAAAAATTGTGACTAACGATTTCGGATTTTTTTTTATCACTTTAAGAACAACTCATAAGAAACCTTGCATTAAATTTTTAAGATTTTCTGGCCGGCCAAAAAATTTTTATCGTTATTTTAAAAAAAAATACTAAAAAAAATTAAGAATTTCAATTGTGTATAAATAGCTCAAAAAAAGTCTAAATTCTTTGAAAATTTAACTGTGTATGGAGAACGCTAATATAAAAATTTGGTGAAAATTTCAAGTGTTTACATCGATTAGTTTTTGAGTTATAGCAAAATAAAAAATTCGATTTTGCCGAAAACTGGTTTTGCGTAAAAATTCCCGTTTTTCTGTCATTTTTTTTTTGTTTTTCTCGATTTTTTTGAAAACTGTTGGAAAATGTTTACTTTTCACCTCTATAATGCACCAAGGATATCCACTTTGCCATCGGAAACCACCCCCAAAGTTTGAAATTGAAGCATTATTTCGACTAGTTATGCTGTACACAGACACAAAAACAAAAAAAAAAAAAAAAAAAACACACATCATTGTAAAATCAATACATTCATCACTCCGTTCAGAATCTAAAATGGTATCAGTTATGTTGGTTTATAAATACTTAATATACATCGATGCACCACTAAGTTATATAAAAATGGGTATACATTACGTCATAATATATTACAAATTACTATCATAATCAACATCAATATGGGCAACACTATTATTATAGATATTTTGATAATTTAATAATTTAATATTTATACAATGATTGAATTGTATGGTTTAATTAATTCCTGGTATATGATAATATAGGCATTGAAATTAAACATTTTATATTATTTTAATTAACTAAAGATTTTAATGTTATATTAATGTTTACACCACAAACAATTTGATGTATTGAATATTATAATATATTAACACACATAAACATAGGTACTATAGGTAACATTTTCATTGTTTTTTTTTTACGCTAATGAGTAATGATAAATGATTGAAACACTGTTTTAAAATTTTTAATATTGTTATAATTATTAATTATAATTGGCTCTTCAATCTTAATCAAATCTTTGAACTTCTAAACTCCTAATCTATAAATATATAATTATTTTTATATCTTAAATTTTAAATATACTTTTATTTATGTATTACACGATTTACAATTAAAATACCCAATTGTTGTTGTTACCTCAGATATGAACTAGTAACTACTTATATAAAATACAGCAAATTTAAAATACTTTGATAAGATTTTGGTAAGTAAATATCTATAGATTAATAAAATATATTATAGTATACTACTGTCTACTATAACACAAATATAAAATTTTTGATTATTAATAAGATGTTTTGTAACAGTCAAGCAAATAAAAATTAAAAATGTTTTATATTTGTAATTTTTATTTATAAAATCTATTAGCTAGGTACATAAATAAATCAACTAACTCTGAAAAAATTAATGAATTTAATTTTAGAGATAATAAAGCCTTTAAAATTGTCTTACCCCTGTTTATACAATTCTTGCATTGCGTTTACTATAGTTCCACTAAAAAACTAAATGTCAGAAAAGGTACCTATTAAATGTTTTAAGTAGGTATGTTTTAAAAGTTAATATTTAAATTTTAAATTTACCGCCATTGCTTTTTTGTAATGTTCAAGTGTATATAGTTGTTCTGTTGTATAGTTTAATTTTTTTTTTTTTTTTCATTAAATTCTACTAAATACTTCTATAGCGTTTAAGAGTAGAAAACAAGACAAATAAAATAAATTTATCACTATAAGATATAAAGATCTGTATATATAAATTATACTAAAATGTGAAATTGTTTAGTAACAATAACATAACCAGTAAAATAAATGTAAAATTCGACTACAAGTCTGCATATTTTTCACTAAATTCAAGAAGTTTAAGGCAAACTAAAGATCTCTTTTTTGGTAAATAAGATGTTCATAATCTAAGTCATCATCAATGTTAATAATAATTTGACATTCCAGGATTTCAAGCTCCTCATCAGTCATCAGTTACAACTGTGGTCTGTGAGAGTGTGAGAACATATGTAAACCAATATTTTTTAAGAAATATGTAGTTAGATTCTAGATTAAAATTAATTTTTGTAAGACATTTCCTTCGATTATACGTATTTTGAACTTTGAAATTGTTGGTAAATGGTAGGTAATAGGTACATAAATACTAATCCATGATCATTGTCCATTGATCACCTATTTAAATGAATTTCAATTGTTTGACAAAATAGTACAGTCAATGATCAAACTGTCTGTTTGTTTTTAATGTTGATTTATTTAATGAAATTTCTTATGATAATGCAATTTTTCCAAATTAGTAATAAACCAGAATAAATAACATACATTTAAAAACAACACATTAAGATATTAAGATTAAAGTGATTTCTTTTATTATGCCTACCGGCTACCATTAACATTTAATTGTTTAACTTTTTCTTTCAATAAGTTTGCTAAATTTATAAGCTAGTGACTAGTTTTAAATACCTACTTATCTAATATTATTTTATAATTTATTAAATTGTGGCTGAAGGCAAAAACAGGGTATTATTAGTGTACATACGAGTATTTTCAATAGGTATAGAGGAGAGCCTTAAAAATACATTGATATAATACTGTTATTCATTAGAATATCTCATTATAACTACTGTCTACTTTTTCGAAACGTTTTCACTGATACTGGAAAAGTGGAAACTAATGATATGATTAATGAAACATAATAACAAAATACACAGACCCGCTATGTTCATATAGTTTTATCTTAAAAGTTCTAAAAGATAACTAATAAAGCAGTGCTTGATTTGGTAAAAATTAGGTACCTACCTAGGTATAAATTACTGAGATTTGCATTCAAAGAATATGGTTAGTGCGAAATTAATTAACAGCTTCCGTAATAATATAATCTAAGTAAAATCATAGAGGATTTCCATAAACAGTTAAAATACATGCTCACTTTAGAACTATTAAAGTGTTATTAGTGGTATTAAGTCACTTATTACTTAAAGTAAAATCACGTGCCTAACACAAGAGTATAAAATATATTCCTATGTAAGACCAATCCAGAGCATATTTTAAGTAATTTTCACTGGGTGGCACTTCAATAAAATTTTCTACGAGAGGAACATAGGAGGAAATCAACTTTTCTATCTTATAATTTGTTTAATACCTGGGTACGCGACAGAATAAATAATATATACGTCGTACGACTATACGAGTGATGAGTACACCAGTACACAACCGCGAAGGTCTACGAGCGGTAAACACAGAGCTTGCGCTAAAGAAATATTAGAGCTGCACACTCTGTGTTTTTCAGAAGTGAAAAAAATTGATGCTCGCTTCGCTCGTGTATAATACATAACACATACTATAATATAATATCATAAATTCATAAATATTAAATACTGTCAGTTTAAAGTTTAAATAAAAAATTCCTTTAATTATATTTTGATTAACAGCAATTAATATTAATCTAATTTTTAAATGTTTTTCTTTTTTACGACAACCAATTCATCGATAACAATATTTCCTAATTGGAGATGGTTATTTCAACCATCACACATCACCATCAACAATCACAATATTTGGTGGCATAACGCAATGGTCATGATCACGGTTTATCTAATAGACCGTAGTAGATTTAATCTCTTGATATTCATAGATTAATTATCAATCATAATTTCTAATTAATTTGAAAAACAAAATAATGTCAAATGATATCTATGTTATAAGCTCATAGACATATAGAATTAATTATTAAAAATTCAAAACATATTATTTTTTATGAACTGCACAACATTTAAATAAGAACTACACATTTTAATTTAGAACTGCACATTTTATGCACAACTGCACATTAGTGCAAGCTCTGCTATGTTTTGTTATTGTCTTATTGATATTATCAATAAAGTATTATATAAATAACTGTCACTGTACGTCTGTACCCCGGTACCCGTATAGTCGTATCTGTAGGCTCCTAAATAATTGTATAAATGTAATATAAAATGTACCTGTACAGTGTAATGTGTATGGTCTCGAAGGTCACCAAGTCGCGTGCCTTTAACATCAAGAGCACAGGATAAATAAGTATAAAATCAGAAACGTATAGTAGTAAAGGCCATAGCACGTTATTCCCACCCAGCTTTCAATTTATGAAGACGATGTCACGATAACGCTCAACGATTCCGAAGAAATTTATAACAATTAACATTGTTAAAATTACGTGTATTATTTTTGTATACATCTATTATATCTATTCTATTCGTATTTTATATTAATTTAATTATATATATAAACAATTCCGGGCATAGCAAAGTTATTGCGTGTTGCGTAAGCTATTGCTTATTGCGTGCATGTGACATGTTCTCATTCAATAAAATATGGGATAAACGATAAACTATACAATAGTTGTTATTTATATATTGTATAATATGTATACATATTAATACTAATGATAGACATTGGCAGTGGTCGTTGTTACTCGTTATGAGAATGTGTTGTGTTGGTCAGTGGCACGATCACCCACCACTGGGTAGCATTCAACCCATCACTGGGGGGCACTAGTGCCACGTACTTTGTATGTTAAAATATGCTCTGGACCAATCGATAACTTAAAAATTATAAGCAATTGTCTTTCGCTATTACTCTCAAAAATCAATTAATATAATTTAAATTTATAATGTACAAATTACAACTTTAACGATCACGATCTAATCGGTCTATAACTACTAAACTACCTTCCTATGCATCACCACTAACACCTATTAATAGTAACATTATTGTAGAAACACAAACATTAAGTACCTATGTGCCATATTGTGGTCAATGGTTATGACTCTGTTGATTGTTGACTGTTGATATACGTAACTAATTAAATAAATAATATAAAAATGTTTTGTATGGCTATATACTTCTATAGTATAGTTTATAGGTAGGTATTATACTATTGATTATCGACCCTGGATAATATTTATCTATCTATAATATATACATATTAGATAGGTAAATAATATAAAAAAAATCATAAATGTGATAATTAGGTATCTACTAATTAAAAAAAAAATTTGTTTGATTTGATACATAATGGTCATAATGCTATCTATATACGACAACCCGCATAAGCGGTGTATTATTATTATTGTTTTAGCCACGGTTTAATATATTATAATATATTCTATACACAAGGTGATTTTTTTATCGAAGAACACAGTGTTCTTCTCAGATGTTCTGAACACTCATTATTTCTGAAAGTATTCATGTTTTTGAAAATATTTTTTTACATAGTTTCAAGTTGTTAAAAAAACAACATTTTTATTAATAAATTATATTTTTAAATATTTTTTATCCTTATATTTTTTTAAGTTTTTTACTTTTTTGAATGACAACATATAGTTTTAATTTCATATTCCAAAGCAGAATAATTTTCTGAGTATTTTGATACATAAAATTCGAATTTAGGGACAGTAGTTTTTGAGTTATACTTATTTAAAGTTTAGACAAGCGGAGTACCTAGTAGACAAACATTTTGCGGGGTAACCCTATACCACTCCACTCCGCGGATCTAAACTTTAAATATACATATTACTATATTAGTATATTACATATACATATATACATTACTTGTGGTCTAAGGAGGCCCTAAATATATAATATCATGTACTTGTATAGTTGTGTGTAGTATGGTAGCATGCATTCATGCTAAGTCAGTGGCGAAGTTAACTTTTTTAAGATATAGATAATATTTTTTTTTCACACTCGCCGGGCTCATCCCGTCACCATACCGTGACCATGGTAAAAAAAGGGAACAATATTAACATAGGTAGGTATCTATCTATTTTATTATCTATACGTACGAATAATGAATATTTTACTACAGACTTTTATCTTCCTAAACATCTACTATACCCATTTGGCATTTTCAAGTTCTCAACTATAAGTACCATTTTATTATACCTCAGCAATAATATTCGCGTCACCATTATGCATCTTTGCCAGACCACAGACATGACTATACTGGTCTATACGTCAGTCACATTGACATAGGTACCTACTCATAATATAAGCTATAATCTGTCTATTCTATAATCAATGACGCCATTCCGTTGTCGAGCGATAGACGCGATAGGCATAGGTACCTTCACTCTTCTCGCTACAGTCATACAGACATGATAATTGATATTGGTATATTAGGACTATTTATTACTAATAAGTTATTAGTTAATAACGAATAACAATATTATTATTGGTTGAATTTGGTTTTAGACAAAGAGTAGATTTATATTGTCACGAGTCACGGGTTAAATGTTAAGCACTTGTTTAATGTTATTATTTTCGGTGACCCGCAGAAGGCGCTTAAACGAACAACGAACGTGGTGTCGTGAGTCGTGACCTTTTAAATAATTAACCCCCTTTACATACATGTCAGGAAGTTCCATCATAGGATAGCTAAATAGCTTCTTCCCTTAAGTCCTTAGTCTCTAATACAATTTTAACTTAATTTAGATGATATTATTTTGTTATAGATATTTTTTTTTTTATGTTAACGTAACATAATTTGATCTTATTGTAAATACTGAAATTTGCATATTGTTCAATTACAAATAAAAACGAAAAAATTTTTTTTACCTATTACCTAATAATATTAATATATTTATATATTAGGGGCTCGGGCAGTTGGACCCCGTGATAACAACCAGATTTTTTATCACGAAATTTTCATGGAAGAAACGCAAAAATCGGGGCCAACCATAGACCTATTAAGATATGGACTGCTAGTAGAGAGAGAAGTTAATAGTCTACATCAATAGAAAGAGACAAGACATAACTTAGGTATCATGGAAGATATTATATAATTTCATGGAGGTAAGAACACATTTATCAATTTGAAATGGTTTTATCAGACATTTTGGCGGGACGGCAATAATTACTTTATTAAATATTTATTACGTTATTACTTCGATGAAAGATTTTTAAACAAAAATAGCGATTTTTGTTTTATTATTTTATTAAGTCCAAGTAGAAAAATAGTTGAAAGAAATGGTCTTCAAGTGTTCAATAAAAACTTGCAGAGAAAGCACACAAAACACGGACAACATAAAAATGCATGGGTAAGTATTTATTTAAAAATTATTAAGTAGGTATTTATCAAATACTTATCTACAGTACTTGATATTCTTAATTAAGAAGGGGCACCATAAATGCCCGGAAAATAATTTCACGGACCGTAAAAATACGGAATAAATCAGGAATCCTACGGACCGTAATATTCCGGAAAAAAAATTCTCACAGAAAGTAAATATACGGACCGTTAATTTACGGAATTCTAAAATATAGAACCATAATATCACGGACTGTAAAGTCCTGGAGTTTAAATTACCGGACCGTAAATTTCCGGATCCACATAAATATTATGAAAATTTTAAGTTATTCAAACTGTTTTTTATAGTATACCTAGATCATTATGTATGATGGAGAAATGGGTAAAAGCTATTCGTCAACACCAACCAGACTTTAATGCTGCAGCTCACTCTAAAATATGTAGCTTGCATTTTTTGGAGTCTGATTATAATTTAAGTTTGGTTAACAACCAAAAAGTTTTAAAAAAAACTGCCATACCTAGCGTTTTTATGAACCGTAAGTATTTACATACCTATTACATATATATTTACATACCTACGTACTATTGTTATTATTTGTAATGAGTTTATTACTTAGAATATAAATGTAATTTGTAAATAAACATGAATTATATAATTTTTTACTAGTTTCATCTATGATTGAAGTCATTGAAGTTTATGAAGATAACATGATTCATAGTGTGCCATGTAAGTAATTATTACTTTGCACATTACTATACAAATGTTCCAAATTTATCAAACATATGGTAATTTCAGCTACTAGCTCAATGTCTCCAAAGTTTTGTTCTTCAACTGCTCAAGAACTTACCATAGATACACAGTGTAATTTAATATTTTTTTAATATTTAACTATACTATGTTTTATAATAATTAAATTTTATTTTATCAATTTGATATTAGTATTTGAGAAACATTTGCCAAGTAAACCTGCTCTAGACTCTACATTAAAGTTGTCTCAAAACATAACAAGTAAATAATATATACCTCAAAAATAATAATTACTTACATTGTGATTATATAAATTGTAAGATCTAACGTTTTTAATTTAGCAGAAGTCAATATTGCAAATGAAAAATTGCCACCTCCTGATATTGAGTTAACTCGTTCATTTATAACTCCTCCTCAACCAAGGCATGTTCAATTTTTTTTTTTTAATACATTTATTTTTGTTATTGTTTTTTTTTATGTTACTTTTAGGAAACGTAAGTACTATGTTGGAGATTTCAAAAGTGTAGATGACTTAGAAAGTCCAAATAGTCGACGGAAATTATTTATTGCTGCTAAAAAGTCCAATGAAAAACATGTATCTACTATAAAAAAACTAAGGATACAAAATTATAGTTTACAGCAAAAAATTACAAATTTTGAACAGCTGATTGATCATCTAAAAAATGAAAATAAAATTAATGAGAATTGCTTTTCATTTCTGAAGGTATATCTTCTAGTCTTGGTATTTATACTACAATGTGTATGGACGTATGGTAATTGGTAACTGGTAATTGTTTGTAATTTGTTGTGAATCAATAAATAAATGATTGTTATTAGTTAGGTCAGAGATTCCCAACCAGGGTGTCGCGAAATTTATTTGGGGTGCTGTGAAATTATTTGAAATATATTATATATATACTAAGGGTGCCGTGAGTCAATAAAGGTCTCTAGAAGTGAGTATTTGTAAATTTAATTTTAATTTTATAGTTTTAAATTCAACAGATAATGAGGGTGCCGTGAATCATAAAAGGTCTCTAGAAGTGAGTATTTGTAAATTTAATTTTAATTTTATAGTTTTAAATTCAACAGATTATGATTAAAAGCCTTAATCACTAAAAATGAATGTATTGACTGTATAAAGGTATGTTTTTTAAATTTTTAAAATTAATTGGTAACTGGTAATTGTTTGTAATTTGTTGTGAATCAATAAATAAATGATTGTTATTAGTTATGTATTAAGAAATATAAGTTATTGTCTTTGTTTTATTTTTTATGTATTTAGGTAATGTGAATTTGTAATGTCGATGAATTTAATGTGAATTTAACAATGAATAAAAAATTAGTTATACAAACAATTATTTCTTCCTTTTTAATTACTTTTATAAATCTCTTTATCTAGGAATGCTTCCCAACTGCAGAAACCGCTCTTCTAAAAAGACAATTAAACCATGAAGGCGGTGCATACTCTCCTGATTTACGTACATTTGCCTTAACTTTACATTTTTATTCACCGAATGCCTACAACTTTGTACGTGAAACTTTTCAAAATGCTTTACCCGCTCCTAGCACCCTACGAAAGTGGTATTCGTGTATTGACGGTAAACCAGGTTTTACGGCTGAAGCCTTGAATGCTGTTGAAATTAAATTATATGCTAATGGTGTAACTAATATTTTTATATTAACAATTTTAACAAATTTTTGTAAAAACTAGGTACCTATCATGTACTAAAAATAAAACTATTATAATAATTATTAAACTTGTGTATTATATTGTTGTGAATTAAAATTTAGTTTAACCTAACCTTGCGTGTTATAGTGTAAAATATTGTCTCAATGTCAATATGTCTGTGGTAAATGGTATGTCAATGTCTGGCTCTTTATATAATTGTTGTATTTCTATATTATTTCTTTTCTCGTATTGTTGTGTCATGTTATTTATTTTTGGCCCAAATATTCTTGTTGGTTTATATTTTAATATTTTAAATATTTGTACTAGCGTTTAAATGTTATTTCATAGGAGTTTTTACCAAATGCAGAAGTTTCCTTGCTCAAAAGGCAGTTACATCACGAATCAGGAACTTACTCTCCTGAGTTACGTACTTTTGCTTTGACATTAAACTTCTATTCTCCGGCTGCTTATAATTACGTTCGTGAAACATTTAATAACTTTTTACCCCACCCAAGTACTTTGCGAACTTGGTATTCATATATTGATGGAAAGCCTGGTTTTACATCAGAAGCTTTAAATGCAATATCATTAAAAGTGCAAGAAATGAGCAATAAGGGAAAAAAGTTAATTTGCGGATTGTTGATGGACGAGATGCATATTAAAGAAAATGTAACTTTTAAAGGCAATAGGTTAATAGGATACGTGAATTATGGTACTGGCACAGAAAACTGTGATGGACTTCCTAAAGCTACTCAAGCATTAGTGTTTATGTTAGTTGCCATCAATTCAAATTGGAAAATACCAGTTGGATATTTTTTGATTAATGGTATTGCCTCGACAGAAAAAAGCAATTTGATAAACTTATGTCTTCAGCATGTGTCTAAAACTGGTGCTATTGTCAAAACTTTAACGTTTGATGGAACTGCCTCAAATTTTTCAACAGCTAGATGCTTAGGAGCTGATTTAACTTTAGATAATCTTAAACCATTTTTTTTTCATCCTGAAACAGGAATGTTAATACATATTTTGCTGGATGCATGTCACATGATAAAATTATGCAGAAATACTTTAGGAGATTTGAAAGTATTATATAATAAAGATTTACAACCTATTAAATGGTCATTATTTGAAAATTTGGTTACGGTACAAGACGAAATAGGACTTCATCTAGCAAATAAATTAAGATCAAGGCATATAAACTATTCAAAAGAAAAAATGAAAGTTAGGTTGGCTGTTCAAACTTTCAGTGCAAGTGTGGCTGATGCTTTAAAATATTGTAAAGAAAATCTGAAGTTAGATTCTTTTAAATATTCTGAACCCACCATTGAATTTTGTAAAAATATGAACAATATTTTTGACTTTTTAAATACAAAAAACTTTTTAGGTAAAGGTCAATATAAAAAACCATTATATAAAAAAGATAAAATTGCAATACACAATTTTATAAATGATTCAATCTCTTATTTAAGAAGCTTACAATGTGAAAAAAAATTTGGCAAAGAAGATATAATTTCAATCACAAAATCTACACGAAAAACTGGATTCATAGGCTTAATAATTACATTAAAAAGTATTCATAACATTTTAGATGATTTGTTGGAAACTAATGAACTTGATTTTTTATTGACTTATAAGGTTAGTCAAGATCATTTAGAGATGTTATTTTCAGCTATTCGTTCAAAAGGAGGATTTAATAACAATCCTACTGCCTTTCAATTTGAAAGTGCTTACAAACGCTTATTAACTCATGCTGAGATAACGATTTCTATTGAAGCAAATTGTGTACCAATGGATAACATTAAAATTTTAACTGTCAGTAGTAATAGGAAAAAATCAAATAACGATGATTCTCTCTACTTAGATATGTTATGTGCTGATATTAATGAAGAAGACTTAATATCTTCATCTATTTACACACGTATGGATAGTTTAATAAATGTAGAAAATGATATAAGTGAATATATAGCTGGTTTTATTGTACATAAATTAGAAAAAAATATTTTATGCAATGTATGTTTAGGCGCATTGACACGTTCACATAGTGAACCTAATTCATTATTATCTATTAAAAATAAGGGAGGGTTGACAAAACCATCTGTAGATGTTATTTTATTATGTAAAGTGGCTAATCGAGTTTTTAAAGCGTATAAGAATAAAATAACATCAGAAAAAAATATTTTAAAGTTTCTAATATTAAAATCAACGTCACAAATTAATATTAAAACATTTTTCTTAAATATAACTGATCACTTTTTTGATCAACATGCACTTAATAATCATTTATTACAGCTAATCAATTTAATTCTAAAAAGTTTTTTTACCATACGCATCCACCACTTTACAATGACGGAGAGTCAACCTAAAGAGCATATACGTTCATTCCTAACCAAAACAATACATTTTAGAAATCAGTAATATTTAATGTCTTACCTAATTATTTATATTTTTATTTTTTGACCCATATACTCATTATTTCAATGATTTATTATGTTTTTATTTTGTTTATTATGTTTTTTTTATTATACGCACCATTATTCATAACCAAAACGATACATTTTAGAAATCAGCAATTCAATGTTTTACCTAATTATTTATATTTTAGATTTCTAGCGAAGCGAGGAGTGTATTGGTTTTACAATAATGTTTTTAGTGTTTTTTTTTTAAATTTTTAACCTATTTACTCATTATATCAATGATTTGTTATGTAGGTACATACCTTTGATTTCAAGTGTAAATATTAAAAATAATTCATTAATGTATTACTATATTATATAACTTATTCGTGTGATAGTTTTTATACAATATCAATAAATCATGTAATATCCTTATAGATAAATAATTATTAATCATGAATAATTATTATTATTTGTTGTAATATTCTATTGCAAGGCCGGCGCTACAAATTGCGGGGCCTCGTGCAGAATGATTATAAATATACTTTTATTATTTTAATTTAATTTAATTGTTTTATTTTTTTTAAACATTCTGACATAAAATGAAGATGACCATTCTCCCATCAATTTTATATATTAATAACAATAAGTGTCATAAACACATAAATACACTCCAGATTACATACAAACAATATAATAAAGAATGTTTACTTCTTAAATAATTTAAAATGTAATACACTTATTTATTGTTGTATAAACTAAATAAATGAAATCATAATATTAATAATAAAAAAGTTATTTACTTATAGTGACTGCCAGTTGTATGAATATTAAAAATATTAATATATTATAATATTATTCGCGTGTCTCTTGACTCTTACACTTGTAATGCGTGTGCGCAAATGACACTAATGAGTAATGACAGATAAATCATAAATTCATGAATGAAACAATAAAATCACTAATATCAGTAGACACAAATAACACAGAATAATTCTGTGCAAGTGCAAGTAAATAGTAATGAGATCAAAATAATATTATCAACATGACAAAATTCAACATAATCTATTTATACTCTTCAGTTAATCAATGCATGTACAGCCGACACCACGAAAATACCTATAATTATTTGTTATCATCAATAATAGCTAAAACTATAAATACAATAATAATAATATTATTACAAGTATATTTATAAGTTATTAACTCAATCACCAGTATTAATAAAAATATAGCACACAAGTACTGTTCTCTAGGATATCGCTAAACTATTATTTCAACTGTAGTTTAAAATATAATATTTTCATTAATAATGTAATATTTTCTAAATTATAATATTTATTCAGTAATGATTTGTTTTCGGGGGTTTTGTTTGTTCGGGGCCCCAAATTACTTCTGTTGTAATTATTAATCATTATTATTTTTATTATTCAAAATTCAAAATGAACCACTCTTTAACCAATTATTCCATGATTTTTAATTTTTTCTTCTATGATCTACCTAAAGTATGCTCTGTCTCTTTCTAACAATCTTGTTCCAATGAAACATAGGCTGGGTTTGGGAGGAGCGCAGTCCATATATTATTATGTCTATGGCTTTTACATCTATGAATTGTCAATTGATTACACTTGCATGTGTTAAGTAAAGATTTTGTGGCAGAGATATGAAACAGAATCACTAGTGGAATTCATTTAATACAAAATTCTTCATACCTACTCACAGTAAATATAAATAAAACATTAACAACTAATGTTTAATCCTGTTATTAAATATAATATTTTATGATTGTACATACTTTATTTTGTAATTTATATTGTTACAATCATCAAAATGTTAATCAAATTTTGTGTTATGTACTTCTGTATCTATAGTGAAAGTTAACTTAACATTACCTATTTAATTAAACAGAAACTAGGTAGGTACTTAAAAAATTTCAAAAATACAAAATTGAAAATATTAAAATAATAAAAAAAATATCAAAATTTAACCTAACCGCAATTATTATTAGTTGTCTGTATTCGAAGTGGTAACCGTATAAACCATGGTTAATAATTCATTATCATAATTTATAATATATGATAATTGATAAAGCGAATTTTTAATTGTTTTTTAATTTTTTTTATTCTTTTTTAAACCTATCTATTTATTTACTAAAAAATTCGTTACACTGACTATGTAAATGGAATCTCCATAAAATTTCCTATCGATACCTTTAAATTTTACCATTACCCATTCTCCTATGTAGGATTAATCTCATCCACAAACGGACGATCACTACAGTTCTCAAGTTCTGAATATAAAACTGATATACTATAATATATTAATATGTAATTTGTAATTCACTACACCTATTGTTCAGCATTAGTAGATTTTGGTACTTTTCATATTACTATTATACATGCACATTAATTATAAGTATTTTCGAGGCCTTTATACCGTTAATTTTAATGATTGAAATTCTAAGTTCATAAATTACCTATATGAACAATTGTTCATATTTAACACTATTATATCCCGTTCCAGTCAAATCTTGTTCGCTTGTTTAATTGTTTGGTACAGGGTTCTTCTAAAGGAATGAAAATCAAATATCAACGCAGTTTTGGTTGATGAATTTAATTTATTGATTGAGTCAAATACTGAATAGTTATTAAAGCATTACTTAATGAAGGATCATAAAATATAGTGTTGAGTAAAACAACTTATTATAGAAATTGTATGGCTTACGATCAAATGATCGACTGACTGTGTCGTACATTTTTAAATTGATGATTATATCTCTTATATACAACGAAATTGCTTAGGTACATATTAAATTCTAATCGAGGGGTATAAACACTATAAACATTGAATAGATGTATTCTCGATGTGATTTGATGAAAAACTACTTCTAAATAAACTATTTTTTATGCTGATGGCATAATTGGCAAACGTCGAAACGTAAACAAACCTAAAACGAGTAATAACGAAAAAAAAGTTCATAAAAATAAATTGTTAAACCGTTATACGGGGGTATATCATAAAGAAACGTATGCGTATACGAAAAAATAAGCAATTCGATTTTCAACAATTTTTGCACCCCAATTACGGGGTAAATAATGATCCTACGCATTTTGACCATAGAACCTTTATGACTCGTAATGACATTTATGAGTCAGCATTCGAATTTCAAAAAGATTGAACAAAAACTCAAGTTCAACAAATTCGGAAAATACGTAAAATCTAAGTGCCAAAAAAGAAAAAGAAAATCATAACTTCCCAACAAAACGTCCGATTCCTTCGGTTTTGGTGCCGTTCGATTTTTGACAAAAATTTCTAAATAATGCGTAAAAAAAACTGCTCTAATGACCCAAAGTCTAAGTGTTACGTGGTGACAAAGCCTAAAAACTGCAAAATCCTAACTTCCGACGCCAAAAAGAGGGGTAAAAAAGGCTCCTACAGTGTCGACACAAGACGCCGATTTTGATCACCGACCTACAAAAAACCAAACCTGTGAATTTCAGAAACGTGGAACAAAAAATAAACATTTTTCAAAATATCCATAAGGGGGGGCCATAGGACCCTCCGACCACCGAAAGATTTTGTGTAAAATAACTTAAAACAAAACTTTTCATAAAGAAATTATGCCCCTACATCGAAACCCGGCCGAGTAACACTCGACTAAAAAAGTCAAATTTCGGAATTCCAAGGCCCCAAAATTGGGTAAAAACGGCTCTTACGGTCTTAACAAAAGACACCACTTTTGATCAGCATCCTCCAAAATTATAGAATCTCGAGTTTCAGACACGTAGAATTACGAAAAAGGTTTTTCAAAAATATATTTTTTTGGGGGGGGGGGGGGGGGTTCTAAGGTACTCCAACTACGGGAGACTTTTTGGAGGGGCCTAACTATTGTTTAGGGACCTAACTTTTATAGCTGAAGACACAATAGTTTTTTTTATACGAATTTTCAAATTTATAATATATCATATCATTGCTGCATCCGCATGATGCTTGATATGATTTAAAACACTACTTATAGTCTAAATGATTGAGTTAAAAAAATTTTACTAATTGGAAAATCATCTAGGGACGAAACTGCGTCGATCCTTGAAGATTTTATATGAATGGGGAAAGTATTAAAGCCTAAAGGATTTAGTGTTAGAGATATATTTTTTTGGAAAACGTAATAATAAAAATTAAAAAATTAAGTTTTTGGACAAAACTTCATAAAAATATCAGAATTTGGACAGTTAAATCATTATTAATGAGTAGACAATTTTTATGTATGCAACGGTTTGCGAGGAAAATAGGAAATCGTGAAAATATTAAATGTGCAGTAGGGTTGCCTATAGAAAACACCTTTAAAACTGTATGTCAATAATAATATATGGTCCAATATAATAAAATACACAATGCGTTCATTATTAAATTTACTGTTTGATAAAATAATTAAAAAAATAAATTGTATCATATAGATATAATAATAGAATAATCAACCAATATTTTATAACTCAAGAATAATTAAAATATATAAAATTTGCCTATATAAACCCCTTCTATTGATAATGGAAAATTTCAGATAGCCAGACTATTTTAATTAATCATATGATCACTAATACTTTTGAAATAAAATCAAAACACAGATTAAAAATGCTAAAAAAATATGTCCACTTATTCAAAAATTGGTTTTATATGTTCAATTAAGAAAACTAGATGTGGCACACAATACATTTTTTTGAACAGATATATTAACATGAGTCTTTATTTTAACTGGACATACACTATTTGACAAAACTGATAAATTCAATTGTGAACTGTAGCAAAATATAATAACAATTGTCATTGTAATAAGTAAATTCTAATTCTACTAAAAAATTACTTATATTTGAAAAATAGTAAAACTTTAAATGGTTTTCCTGAACATTTTGGTATGTGACATTTTATATTAAATTTAGCCTATAATTTTTTATGAATATTTCAAGTTCAAATTGATTGTAATTTAAAAATTATGAATAGTTAAATTTTTGTATCCAAATATTGAAAATTTCTCATAAACAGTTCATACTGTAATCTGAAAATACTTCAACACAAATTTTTTTATAGGCATTTACATTTAATATCAATAAAAATAACACAATACTTTTAAATTTTCAAATCATACCTATTTTAAAAACGATGTAATAAGACATGTTAGTTTATTAATTATACAATTTTTCTCATAAAAACTATCATTATTTTTTTTAAAAAAAAAGTATAATATTTTACTTATAACAATTAAATAAAGTTCTTAAATAGTTAGATTAGGTTTACACCAACTAACAGCTTTTTTGTTTTGTTTTAATATAAATTGTTTAATTGTCATTGCAATATAATATTTTAAGTATTTGGCAGTTTCTTTTCGCAGGCGGTTTTATTATTGAGTATACGATCAGAAGTTGGTAGACTTGCAAGATGGATGATCATTTGGACCAATAGATTGGCATATTGTACCGAAAAAATTGCTATAATTAAAAGTATAAACATTAATAATACAAATTTATAACAATTGTTCAAGTTATTTCACCACCTCCAAAGAATATTAGTTCATCTTGTTTGTTTGACACATATTTCAAATTAAAAGTTTGCAATAAATAATTTGTTGAATTCATAGTGACACGTAACCCATACAACACGGATTTTCTAATAATTGAGCCAAGAAATAGTTTTCTCTAAAACCTAATAAACAAGATACAGTGAGATACAACATTATGATGTCAGGTAAAAATAAGTAAAATGATTGTTGTTCATAAAAATATAGTTGAACAAAACTTATCTTTATTACTGCTTCAGATACGTTTCTTCGCTTGATTCAAAGCATCAAATACTGAATTAAAATTATTTGTAAAATCCTATAAAAGTAATCAATTTATTTTACTTGTGTAGAAAGCTTGACAGTCATCTAACTTGTGTACATTATAAAAATCAAGTTTATAAGAGGCTGATTTTAGTGAGAGCTTATAATAATTTATATAAATCAGAAATGTAAAAATGAATAAATATTGGAGATTTATTAATATATTTTTATAATTACTCTAAGAAGCTTCTTATTGTGAAGTTTATTCCTGACAATTTTTATAAAATGAGAGGAGTCTGAAATAAAAAATAATTTCCTTAGAAAACTCATAGGGTGTATCATAAAAATCTGTAATTTATTTAAATCTCTACTAACAACAACTCACTTCACATTTTTCTGTTCGTTAGGGCTCTACCAGAAACTACCCATTAATTTAATGAATAAATCATACTATATATCTGGAAGTGCCATCTCTGATCTAAAAAAGTAAATATAATTGATATTATTCAAAAACAACCAAAACAACAATTATATTAGTATCACAAATATCATGAAATATATAATAAATAAAATTATATTTTTGGTTACTTTTACATATTAATTACTCATAATATTAACATAATACATTAGGTAATAATTATTTACTTTACATACACTGAAGTTGTTTCAGTTAAAAAACATATATAATTTAGGTAATCAAAATAGAGATTATTTACTAATATTATTTTTGGTGTTTTCATCAATTAATAATTAATTAATTATTCTAATGGATTCTTGGCCAAACATTAAATTCCAATCATCATTATCATAACATTTTCAGAAAGTATTAAATATTTATTTTAAAACATAATGAATTGCATATTTCATACACAATAAATTTAAAAATAGTGTATAAAAACTCAACTTTTTCAAACAGGACTGTATAGTAGACAGAAGTTAACACACAAACAAAGTTTTTTTTAATTCTGTTGTACAATACTATATTAATGAAGGTCTATTCCAAATTTGTAAACATTTAGTTAGGTACACTAAATCAATAATAGAGTAATAAAATATTATTAAATATAATAAAACAAAAATTATTATTTAAAAAGGGTAAAGAGTTGCTCAAGTTTATCTATTTTTAATGATGATATTATCAGGTAATAGGTATGTACACTTTTTTTAAAAAAAAAATAAATTAGTGGGTTATTATTTTTGAATTATCATATCCCATGCGATTATGAATAATAAATTATCTATTTATGGACAAGTGAGGTATTTATAAGACAAATCAGAAAATTGTATTGTTTACCATCCATAACTGAGAAAATATCAAAATTTAAATTTAAAAATAAGGGCTTAGAGAAATCTATTATCTCAAAATAGTGACTTAAATTTTACACCAGTCGTCCTATAATAATCCCATTTTTTCCCAAAATTAGTAGGCTTGAACATATCAAATATGTGTAACCATTTACTACAAAAGTAATGGTTAAGCTAAGTATTGTAGAATTTGTCATCTAATCTGCCATCACCAACCAATGACCATCACAACAATGTTTTTGGTTTTTACTACATCAAATATATTTTGAAGATTTTTGTGAGCCGCATTCAGTTTTTTCAAATCTGTAATTATAGAAAATTAAAATATTTCAAACCTTGTTACAATCGATCTGGATAATAGTGGTGAACAAATAACAATAAATGTTGTATTTGTTGTTAAAATTTTATAAAATATATTAATTATTATTTAATGTAACTATAAATACTACCATTTAAATAAAATTTTGAATAACTAAGTAATTATGTATTAATAGATTTTAGGTAATGAGATAAAATATAAAAATTCATAACTCACTTAATGGCAGAATAACTACATTAAATAATATAACATTATTAAGAAAATTAAACTGTTAAGAAAAATTGTCCGCACATACATACATAGATAAGTAGATTTGTTTTAGTTTTCATTATATTTGTACCGCAGTATGTTTGAAAATATTTAAAATCTGAAAACAATAGGTTATAAATTGTTTGCATAAGTTTGTGATTATTAATAAATAATTTATTATTTTATCAACAATTAAAATCTCAAAACTATAATTATTAATAACAAAGTGTTTACACTTGTATTCATACAATTTAGTTTAATTTAATACATCTAGGTTTGTTAATTTGTCCAAAACATTTATTGTAATGAAATTAATTTTTCAAGTTACTTCAAGTTGTAATAAATAATTACATTTCAAATAAGTTCTACAACATGTGAATCCGGTGAATGCAACAAAGTACAAATTGGTTGAAGACAAGTATATTACAACAACGGTTTAGTGAATTATTCATTTGAGATTGAGAATATGTTGTAAATAACATAAAAATAATAGAGCACAAAAAAAAATAGTTTTAAATTAATACATTAAGATCCTAATCAATATACAATGTAAATATGTAATTTGTAACTTATAAATTATTACATTATTTATATTGTAAAGTAATTCTTTAATTAATGAGTGTAATAATTTAAAAATTGTAAATGTATAAAATAAAAATAAATAAAAATGTTGAAATTGAAATTGAAGTTGAAATGTTATTAATTAGGAGTGCAAGTGCACCTGCTATGAATAAATATTTAATACCTTAAAAAGTAATAAACATTCAGATACATTACATTACAAACAATTCATGTAAGAACTTATTATTAAGGGGAAAATTAAAAAAATTCAAATTTTACTTACGTTAACATTCCGAACAAAGCTGAAAGCACCAACCTCCAGCAGTCCAGCGGCTCCAGCCACAAATGGCAAAAATGCAAAATTAAAATGACCGTTAACTTGTTAAAATAACGGTTATTTACTAATTTGAAATTTTAACCGACGGATAAATAATGTATCTGGTTCTGGGGACCAGGGTGAGAAATTTATATACTCAAAAATCATAGTTGAACTATTTACATTGCCGAATGGTTGGTATCAATTTGAATTTTTGCGATTTGAGGTTAGTGTTCGAACTTTTAATTTCTGTTATCACCTATAATTTCTTATCACGGGGTCCAACTCTTATCACGGGGTCCAACTGTACCCATCCCTTATATATTATATCATACTATCACGCAGTGTTGCCTACCGCAATATAATATCGGGGCCGAAGGCTAAGCAGCCCGTCTGTTGGCAACACCGTAACCTTTGTGCGCCGTCCACGCTCCGACCTCTTTTGTTTCCTGGTCGCGACGACCCGTCGACCGTCGACCAGTGACCACTCGACCGAGTGCCGTTCCCCGTCGTTCATCTCTTCGCAAAGCGTCTTGTGTGTTCGTCGTCTCCCGCAGTTCGTCTTGTGATAATACCGACGGAACGCTGCGGCAGCACAGCAGCAATTGTCACCGCGACAACAACAGCAGTCATCCACCCAGGTACCTGTAGGCTATACCGATAAAGACGATTCCACGACGCTAGTGTGCCTGGTAAACTCGGCGGTGCTGCTGTTGTTGTTGTTGTTGTTATGCCCCACTGCCAAACACGGTTTCGACGCAATTGTCAACGGATTGCCTTCGCCTGATACAAATCCGCAGTGCATGTAAGTGTTGTCTTTCGTAGCTAGTGTGGTCGTCACCCGTTTGACGTTACTTCAACTAATAGTATTTATATATATACATAGTAATTACATGCCTATTACTCAACAACTACACCTCTGTTACATATATACAATACTCACTACACTGCTAAAACAGTACTTTATATTGTGTCACTATTATACTACCAGTGGAGCCTAAAACGATTAAAAAAAATTATATTTAAATATTTTGCTATTATCTTTCGGACCGAACAAGCGTCTTCACTCTTCACGCAATATCGTCAGTATTGTACTGACAACGACGATGACAAAATATTATTGTTGTTGTTTTTGTTGTTATTCGCCGTTGAACTGTTATCGTGAGCGTGTAAGTCGTGTACGTATTTCGATATCTGCTGCGCGTCGGTCCGGTTCGTCTCGCCGTCAGTTTGAGCGTGTTTAATAATACTATTTAGAAATCAACAATTAGGTATAATCGTAAAACGTAAACCGTAATGTGATTGCAATTGATACAACAGTGGAAGCGTGAATTGCCAAATCGTGTGATGAATATGACCTTGGAGTTTGGAATTTTAGACGGTTTGTTTTTGGTATTCGCACGTTATGCGCGTTTACACTTCTTTGTACGCTCTATGCGTTTAGAAGAAGAGGGGGTAGGGGAAACATCAATCTTGATACGGCCGTGTCGGGTTTTCTTTTCGCCGTTTTTCTTTCAGCCATCCGATCTCATAGGTCTAGACGGTTAGGGGGGAGGCTAGTCGACGTCGGAAATCACTGCGAACCAGTCGACATTTGAGCAATTGCACGAGAATGCGAGACACCTGGTTCCACCACCGACGGTCGTGTTTTTTAATCACACAATCATCTTTGTTTAGTGTAGCAATCGCTCGACGTTATAGTGACAGATAACAATAACGTTATAGACACATTATAAACGATTCTAATTTACATTGTTTATACTTACATCCATTACGCCGTATTGTTTTGTTCGGCTATTGTACGCACACATAATTGTAA
Source organism: Schizaphis graminum (assembly GCA_020882235.1). Taxonomy (NCBI): domain Eukaryota; kingdom Metazoa; phylum Arthropoda; class Insecta; order Hemiptera; family Aphididae; genus Schizaphis; species Schizaphis graminum. The sequence continues at coordinate 67,984,944 of CM037032.1, forward strand.
TAAAATTATAACAGGCACAATTTCTGTGTTTTAGATCATCATCGTCATTATTAGTATTATTATTATGATTAGTAATAGTTTTAATACTGCGACGCTATTGCCATTATAATAATATAGTAACACTTGATCCCCATCATGGCCTCGCACGACTATTTAAAAAAAAATTTTTTTTCATGTTCTAATCATTATTATTTTTCTATTGACCGTGTACGCTTATTGACGCTGTGATAACAACCGTTCGCCAAATGAAAATAATATTGTCTGCATTTTTGTGTTTTTATATTTTATATAATAGGTATTGTACTTGTCTATGATTTTGGCTCACAAGGTTAAATTATTATGTACTCGAGTATCGTTTCCTGTAACACGTGTCTTGCAAAAGTATCATGCTTGCAACAGTGAACCTAATAAAACTTTTACCTAGTTTATTAATACAATGGTTTTAACAGATTTCCCGTTGTTCAGGTGAAAATCATTATGTTAGTTGTTGTGTGTTTTAAAATTGTACTTTTATCATGTCTATTTTTTTGTTTATATTTTATCTACATTGATTCTGACACTTGAACTTTTATCAACTTCTTACTCTGAACACTTTAAAATTAAATTAGGTTTAAAAATAAAACATGTTTGTGTTGTTGAATTCTATTGTACCTAGGAATTTTCAAGGTATTTCAAATCTGGCATTTCTATACAAAGCAGTTTTTTTGCTAACCCATCCCATACACTGTTGTTTCTTTCAATAATTTTTCAATTGTACTTTTAAATTCTTCAAGACATTTTTTTTATAATTATCTGATTTAAATGCAATCAATAATAATAATAGGTAGTCGTGTAGTTATTAAAAAGTCTTCTAATTGGATCATCTTTAAGTTTGTTTAGTTCTGAAGCCACGTGGGTTTATATAGATTTAAATTCAATAAGTAAAAATTGAGCAAATAAATAAGATAACTGTTAATAATTATAGTTAAATATAATTTGAAAACTGACATTATTTTGCCGAACTATCTATAATATCAGATAGGTGAAAGCTTGTTTAAATTGTCTAAACATAGCAGATATCATTATATAATTGTACTAATATTTTGCTTTTAAGCTTAAATTAAAATTCTGATTAAATAATTCAGAACACGAGTTTCTAACACACCGATTTTTAAGTTTGTATGTATTGGGAAATGTATTAACTATCAGAAACTATTAAAAATAAAAAATACCTATTTAATGTATTGTATACATCGGTATTCACCCACTTAACCATGAAACTAGTCTTGTTGTCATATTTATTATATACAATACTTCTTTCTAATTTTTTTTATAGTTTGACGATTTGTTCTATATTTTCTTTTTGAATTTTTGGTATCTATATTATGTATTAACTTGTCTATTTTTAAATTTAATTGATAATACTACATTTAATAAATGTTTGAATTTATATTATAACCTTTGTAATTTTCCTATTGGTACAAATATCTGTCTATAGAATTCATCTTCAAAATGAATGATTTATTACATAATTTATCAACTAATAAGTATTAGAGATATATGTATAAATAATTTACTGAGGTAAATATTTTGTTGGTTTAGTCAAAGGTTATCTGATGTTGGAATGCACACTACCTAGTACCTACTAAAAAGGTGCCAACTTTGATAGAAACCTTAAAGTTTTGTTATTAAATAGCCTTTTAAAATAGAAACTTATGCAGTTAAATATACCTTACTACTAGTTTTATTTGTAATATTTATTTATTATAACCTATTAAGTATTTAGGAGAGGCTTCTTTTGTTTGCATTTGCATCTATTGCTTGATTTTTTTTTAAGATTATTTTCAACCTTATGGTTTTATTTATTTACTTTATATTTTTATCATTAGTTTTTTTTTTTATTATTATTGTATATTTTATATGTTGATATTCATTTGTTATATAATATGTGTCATTATTTTATTAAATAGCCATTAGGCTATCATCATTAATCAGTGAAAGTATGTGAGCACATTTTTTTTTTTAACTCAACACACAAATTCAGAAACACAAATCCTGTGGACCCCGTCATTTTAGGTTAGTACGGATCTTATATTTTAAATTAATGTTAAAAAAAAATTGGGAGTTACCTATTTTTCATACTAGGTAGGTACATAATACAATTAAAATCCATAATTTGCTTACAATTATATTTTTAATATTTAATTTCACTAAATTATTTATCAAATACAATTCAAATAACTTAGTACATTTTCATATCTTATGTCGAATGATATACTTATACCTATATCTTAGGTATAGATCCTTATATTACCACATGCCGTTAATCAAGTAACAACCAAATTATTTACAAATGTTTTTATTTTAGGATCTTCAATAAAACCATAATTTTTTTTACAAATATTCTTAAAATTATTAATTGTCGTTATTCCTTTTCTAGTAGTTAATTTATTATGTAGGTATCTATTTAGTTTTTTTTTACAAAATAGCCTAATGGGATTAATTGTATAAGTTGGTTTATTTATATTTTTTTCTTAAAATAAAATCTAAATTATTACAATATCTATGTTCCTAAAATAATGTAATAATTAATAAAAATTTAAAACTAAAAATGAAATAAGTACCTACCTATAGTTAATAATTTGTAAATTATTTAAAGAACGTTCTTGAAAATATAAAGATATCTAATACAATTTATACTTTTTACTAGGTTTTTAAATTCTTGATTAAACTATGTACTTAACACTAGTTTATATATTTGTTTATTTCATATTCTAGTAGTAGTTGCGTAATAATTGTTATGATAAATTTTATGTAGGTTATTATAAATATAGGTAGATATATTGAGTTATGACTTATAAGTTATAACATATTATATTTTATTGTTGTATTTAAAATATAACAATAAGTATAACTTAAATGTTCCAATAATTAATTTATTCTACAAGTATATTATTAGTTAATATCTACCTACAAATTACATTAATAAGCATTTTTTGGCAAAATATAACTCACTAGTTGCAAATTATAGTTTCTTCACAACAAGTAATTACAAATAATAATTATTTTTCAAATGTACCTATCAGCTAATTGTGGTATTAAAACTATGACATTAACCAAGTAATTATCATTTATCAAAATAAATAATATTGGGTTTAAAATTCATTTAAAAAAAATATTTAGTTTATAACCTATATAAGTATTTTAAAATAATGGTCCAATTAGGAGATGTACACTTGATTATAAGTTTAGGAACAACTGTGAACATTGTTCGTCCTTTTTACTTACATTTTAAAATAAATAATTTTTTTTTAGTACCTAAATAAAGTATTTGTATTTCAAAAAACTTGTATTTTATAAGTTTAAACAAATATAGAATACTTATTTAGATCTATTTTTACATTATTGATTGGTTTGTTGAGATTATATTTTTTGCTTGTTAATTAAACAGTTTATAAAGTCAAGTAATAATGAATATGATTGTAAGTACCTATTTTTATAGTTAGTTACCTTCCTATTGCTTTTCATTTGTAAATTAAATACAACTAGGTGGTACCTTTTAACAGTATGCAATATACATATTTTTTGTAATTCTAAAACTGCATTGAATTAGATTAAGATTTGAAAAATTTAAATTTTATGTTTATTATTATTTATAATTCTTTTGCATGAACATTTTAGTCATAACATACCTAGTTAGATTAAAAGTAAAAAAAATGTATTAATATTTTATTCAATATTGCTTGCAGTCTTAAATTTAATTGTATGCAGTAATAGCAAACATGTTTTATTATTCATAATTTTTAGATAATATTGTCTTATAAATTATTTTGATTCAAGAATACTACTGTAGATAGATTTATGATTTTTTATGAATTAAACCTATCTAAACTAATGTTATATTAGATATTAAATTCTAATTATGGTTTATATGTACATTTAGCAGTCAGATTTTAGGTACCTACAAAATTCCCAATTTCTTTTATTTCTTTCTCTTTTTATTTTTGTATTATTGTTAAATATTCTTGGTATATTCTTAACCTTACAGCGGGTGTGTTATTATAAATAAAAACAGTCTTGTATTTATGAATTTTATTTTATTTATATTTTATTTTATCAATAGTCATAGGTATTCCTTTAGAATTTAATTACCTATATCTTATGGATTAATCTTTAAATGTTTCAATAATTTTTTTTGTTGAAGTTGTCATTTTATCACATGCAAGTTAAGTGTGTTATCAGAAAATACTATACACACTGTTTTTTCTACCTAATTTATTACAGTCTATGTGGCTTTAATAATAAATAATAGTATTATTTTTTATCGCTAGTATATTATACATATTATTAGGTAATTTGCTTATAAATTTGTAATAATTCCCTATTTTATTATTATTATTATTGACTATATTCATAGGTATTATACTATTATTTATATATTTTAGTATATTATAGTTTTTATATTTAACTTCAGGCCAAATTCTGTAACAGTTGATCAAATAAAATTTTTATTTAATTAGGTAATTAAAGTAGTCCTCGAAGTAGTCAATATAATAATATTTTATATTTTTTTGATGGATGTGCAATTATGACTACATATTTAAATTGTTGAAAATCTTATTACCCGTGACTACTCTTGTTATAATAAATAGTGTAGGTACTCGCTGGAAGGTGAAATCGATATTTAATTGATATTAATTTTTTCATAATTTTTTTACGTGGGTACTAGTACTATTTGATTTTGATTCATTGACGTATACTGTAATATTTTGAGTTAAGGTTTAAAATCACTTTTAATCTCTTATATAAGGAAAGTAATTTTGTCAGTTTTTTTTATTGTGATAGGTAATTACATCACATTGGTAATATTTATATAAATACAAACATTGATACTATTAGAATAATAATATTTATAATATGTATTGTTACAGTTTTGTATGCAGTGTTGTATGCTGCTTTTCTACAATCTTTGCACAAAAGAAATGATCACATCGCATCTTCAAAATGAATGCACGTTCCCACTGCCTTGAGTTAAGCGTTGAAGGTTTTCAAGTAGATGAAGCTGTCTCCTGTCTTTTTCATACCGTACTTCTACATCGATCACTTGGAAAATTTTGCTTTGCTCCTGATGGAACTTATACCATGGGCACTGTAGGCTTACAAGATGTTGACTGCGATTTCATTGACTTTACATATATATGTTGTTCATCACCACATTTAGATCGCAAACTTCGAAATGACATTTCAGAATTTTCTGAATGTCTCAGGCGTGATAATCACACGTTTGGACAGATCACATTGGAGTTTTTTCAAAAAAAAAAAGCTAGGTGGCCATTTCAATCAGAGTGTACACCTTGGGAAGTGTGGAACGTGCGCGTTGATTTGTTGAAAATTTGTAATGAAACTAATAGACAAATATCTAAGGAAAAAATAAGTGACTCTTTGAGTGAAAAAATAATTTATATAGCAGAAATAATGAATAGGCATGAATACTTGCCAAGTATACCACCACAATCTGAATTGGATTTGGTGTTTGATACATCATTCGCTGATATTCAACCATACTTATTTAAGACAAATTATCTTACTAGTGGTGCAAATAGTCCATCAGTTGGATCAGCTGTTCAAAAACTCATACGAGATACATTGTCATTGTCTTAACTATAATTTCTATTATAATCGTTATTTTTCTGTGTCTACCAATCACCTATTAGTGGTAACTTAAAATTAGTACAAAGTAGAATTTATTGATAAGATTAGAATTGTGACATTTAATATTATTAATAAGATGATGTAGTTTTTGGCTTTTATTATTTTAATTTTTGATGAATTCATTTTATTTTTATTAACAAATAAATAAAAATTATGTTTAAATAATACTGATAAACATTAAAAAAAAAAAACATAAATAGTTGTTTTATTTAAAAATTTTTCTTATAAAGAAGTACTTCAAATTCCTTAGTCTTTTTTTATCGATAATAATAATAGCAAACCACGATATAAATTTTTTTTTTAATAATCAATGTTATTCACTTAAATTTTGTCTTCTTTAACTTTCATAATATCCATTTCTTATATTCAATATGATGATGAAAAATTCTAATATATCCATTAACTACTAACATTTAAATGTTATGACCAAGACTGCGATTTAATTTAATTTAAATATTATATTGGTAGTCAACTCAAAATATATTAGTGGTTGTCTATCATTTAATAAATGGGTAATATTTCAGTATTTTTTTTGGACAGCTACTTTTATTTTTATTCCATGTACACATTTTTGTTCTTGTTAAATTTGTTTTGTTGTCCAAAATGTATAACTGAGTGTCAATTGTTCATTTTATTTGTATGTTGCATAAACTGACAATTATCAGCAATAATTTAATGTGCTTTGTCATAAAAAAAATATTATAACGTGAAAATAATTAAAAATATAATTGTATGAATATTTCATTTTTTTTTTTGGAAATTGGTTATTTTATATAGAATGCCTAATTATATGATTTGTAATTTTCCATTTTACTTAAATAGATGTATATATTTTTCAGTTGTATATATAATTTTTTTAATTGGTGATAATTTTTATTACATTTATTGTTTTTTTATTATTATTATCATAATTATTAATATTAATGTTGTATATTATGCGAGTAAAATATTAAGATATTTTACTGTTAAAAAATAGGCTTACTGACAATTCAAAAATTATTTTAGATACTTATATACATTTGCTATGTTATTGTTGCTATGTGCAACTTATATATGTATATTCTTTTTTTCATAAATGATCAATTTGTTTAATTTGTATGCAATTTCATTGTAAATCAAAAAAAAAAAATGTATATTTTTTTGTTTTGTTGTAGAAACTTGAATCACTGTATTATAATTTTCATATTGATTTTGATGTTTAATAAAAAAAATATGATAATAACAATATTTATTGTACCCATTTTATAATTATTTAAACCTTCCTAATATTAGATTATTTTTTTTATTGATAGGTATTAGTTAAATGCAGTTCTATGATTTATAGTTGTAATTATAAAAAATACTTTTAATATGCAACAAAGTTAAAACTAGTTGTTTTTTTCCTATTTTGGGATTAATAACTAATAAGTATATTTCTAAAAATAGAAATGTATGTAGAATTATATACTATTTAGTAGGTACTGGAGTTGATCAGTTTCATAAATGGATGACTCTGTATGTACTTATACATTTATAAAATGTAGCTAGAAATGATAATTATTATAACAATTATTTTTAACTGAATGATTATTTTGAATCAATTAAAAAAAAATCGATATCTTAAATTTTAATTCATAACTTATTATTATAATTTGAGTTCAAATGTTACTTATATATAACTGAAACTGTTATTCTACAGCCAATTTGAATTTTTTTACAAAATAATAAAATGACCATATTACCTATTAAAAATATGAATTTAAATATACAGCTGTACCCTAATCTTTTTATATAACGTAAAAGTTGAATACAGTAAATAATTAGAGTATTTTATATGGATGAAAATATGTTTTATAACATATATATATACTAAAATCATATAACTCAAATTTTAAAAGCGTCCCCGCTACAGACAATTGAATGATATTGTTCAGCGTTAAAAATTTTGCATTTCTATTGACGTTCGACTGATTTATTCCTTCGTGTTCAGTGGACCGCAGTGTCGGCATAATTTACGACGAAATCCGTTTATTAGGCAAATACCTAGGTGTGTGTTTTATATTGTTCGAATATAATAATAATAATAATATAATCATTTGTGCGTGTACAGCATCCGCCGGTGGTTGGTTCGACGACAGCGCCGTAACGACAAAGTGTGCGTTGGACGCTATTTTAAATTTATTCCCATGTTACGTTTGTTAGATAGGTACCTAACGATATTATTATTACTTACTCGCAATGTAGTGCACTTATACATTTTGGGTGTTTGAATGTGTATTTCTGCGATGCTACGTGACCATTAAACACTACAATAAACCCGATTTTTGCGTCCAATTAATTGCCAGTTGCATTAAACATGATATTGTTATTTTGATTTTTACCGATTTGTTTCTTTCCGATTTTACAGAATCCTTTTACGCGTGTGATGTCCAATAATGAGTTCGCCAAGAAGTAAGCCAATCGCATACCGTTCATACTCGACCAAAACACAGTCAACAAAAGGTAAATAACTAGTAACCACGCCACAGTTCGACTAAAAGTCAATTGTAACATTGAATATGTAATCGTTAAAACTTATAATAAAAATGTGTGGTTGTTTTATATTCTTCTAAAACATAGTTATACTGATGTCTCCAATGCGTTACATTACTATCTATAGATAGTTGACTTGACCTCTATGCGTTGAACAATTTTGTTAATAACGAAATATTTATGTACTTACGTAATTTTTTTTTAATAAGCGGTTTGAAAATCAAACGTTGACATGATAAAAAATATATGACCAAAAACAATAAACTAATAATTACTCATGTATCATAAAAAACATTTAGTTGATTAAAAATTAGTTGGTTTTATAACTTTAATTTCCTATCAGAGTCTTATTATATTTATTTAAAAAAATAATATAAGCTGCAGTCTTGTAAACAATAGTTAAAAATTAAATTAAATTGCATTATACCTAATTTTAATGAATAAAAGACAAAATAGTATTAAATGCTTTTTTTTTTAATTTTAATTTAAATATTATTATGATTACATAGTTAGGCATTTGATTTTTTACTTTTTAAAAAGCTCAGCTCTACCATTATATTTTTCTTCTCTTAGAAATGAATAATAATTATTTTCTAACTAAAAGAATTGTGACATGCGTATATTTTAGCGTATTTTAAACATTTTACTTAGCCAACGTTTTCAAAAACTAATAATAGGTAGTGGCTTTGAACATCGGCAGTTTTCAAACTTCCTGAACACTCAATATATATACGTTATATAACATTATATGTGCTGCCAATGATTTTGTAATATTATAGAACATTTATATTACCTATAAGAAAAAATAACTCAACTGCAATGTTAAATATTCATAATAGATAACTACTCGAATGCGCGGAATAACCTTGATACCCATACGAGTTTTACTGCTGCATCGTATTGTATTTTATAATATGTATTATACTTTTTGTGGACCTCAAAACCAATTAAACTATAGTATGAATAATGAAAATCAAACTACTGAACTGTTCAAAATGTTCAAATAATGAACATACATTGTATACATTATATAGGTATACTATCCTGAACAAAAAATTTTATTCACATTTTTTTGTTTTCAATAATATTTCACTAAAGATAGGTACTAATATAGTGCCTATAATAAAAAGTATATTATTTACTACTCATATTAAATAGGTGTGTCTAGATAAAATCTTATTCAACTTTAAAAGTATTTAATTTCAACTACAGAAAAGTAATTAAAATATGTATTTGGATACCTGAAATTGAATACTTAGCAAAAATTTACTTATAATGTAACTTAAGAAATAATGTATTAGATATTAGGTAGTTCATTTGTTTAATTAACACTAATTAGTGTTATTTAATTTAATTAACCATTTATGCCATTAATTGCTAATTTAATTTAAACAATAACTATTTATTTAATAAATAATTATTTATTTTTATTTTTGATTATTTTATAATTTATTTTTATTATTTAATTATTTAATATATATCATGTTCTGTGTTTATTTATTATTGTGTAAAAAATACTTAATGATTATTGGAAAAAAAAATAATAACAATAATAAAATAAAAATGTCTTTATTTTAGTGTTGAGTGGTGAATATAGCGGCAGTGAGAGTGAATCATTTGATGACACTAACGATGGACGTAGAACAGCAATTAGACAAGAACCGCAGGGACAAGAAACACATAAAGACTTTAGTTTATCATCACCTTCCGCTTATGACACACTTATCATTCATAACGATGATGGGACTAGGTTCAGTTCTGGAATACCTAAATATCGTTATGGTAATAGGGAAGAAGTAAAAAATCAAGGACATAAAAATGGTGGACGACAAAATGTTGACATGGGTGTTAGGGAAATAACCAATATACCAGATGATTATCTCAATCAATCTCATGTATGATTTGATTTTATATCGTCAAATAATTTATTAATATGGTTTATATTTAAATATTCATGTTTTAGGTCTTAAAACATCTCGCTAAAGAAGTCAAAGTAGACCCATCAAAACGTGACACTAATTTGTCTAGATGGCATGATACTGATAAAAATATATGGTTACCTGAGTATCGACCAATTCCTATTAGAAATCTGGTTAAATCAAAGTCTCAACCAAATTTGGGTACAGGTTTGTTAAAAATTGAACGTTCTGAAACGGATCCCATGAGACACACACTAGGAAATACTAGGTATTACCAATACATTTAAAATTAAAATCTATATAATATTTATCCTATATCTTAAATGGTTTTAGAAAAGATCAAAAAATGTTGTCCATAGTGGACTGCTTGATGATGGAAAACAAAAGTCTGAAAATAGAACTGGAATCGTGCCATCAAAAAGTTGCCAAATCGTACAGGGTAAACATTACTTGTTTATATTTAATTACTCACGTGTTTGTAATTGTTATGACACAAAATGTACTTAAAATTGATCAATTGGTTCTCAAAATTTTTATATTTATTAGCTTGAACAAGAAGTGTCTAAGGTGTATCGTTCTCATCAAGAACTTGTGGAATCAAGTGAACGGCGGGAAAGACTTGAACGAACAGCTCGATTGAAACTTCAAGCAGAAGTTAGGCGTTTACAAGAAGCAAACCGTGCTTTACGTGATCAATCATTGTCTTCCTCAAACATAGTAGATTCTAATCAAATGGTAAAACGTGAGAACATGATAGCTCAATTGATAACCCAGAGTATGTCCTTTATTATTTTCTTTATACAATAAATATTTAATAAGTATTTATTTTTAGATAAAGACTTATTAGCAGCTAAAGACCGCCAAGAAATTGAATTAGCTGCTCAACGTGCTACATTAGAAGAGCAACGCACTCATATTGATATTTTGGATACTGCGTTAACTAATGCTCAGTCTAATGTAGTTCGATTAGAAGAAGAATGTCGTAAGAAGCAAGTTCACGTGGAAAGAGTTGCTCAGCTTCAACGAGCATTGTCTTCTCTTCAACTAGCAAGTGATCGCCGTGAGCAGACTGAACGTAAACTTCGACTTCAGTTGGAACGAGAACTAAGGAATGAACGTGCACGCAATAATAATGCTTCTCAAGATGGTTCAACTGGTGAGTTAAAATCATAATATGACTCTTATGTTGTATAAATTATAAATAATGATAAAAAATTATAGAAAATGAACCGGGTGAAAGCTTACCTGAATTAAAACGTATGTTACGTGAAAAAGATGAAAAAATAATGCGACTAGAAGGTGAAGTTGCAAAATGGGAACAACGATACCTTGAAGAAAGTGAATTACGGCAAGCTGCTATAGATGCAGCAAGTGTACCAAAGTAAGCAATATACCTCTAAAATCTATTTTCATGTTATTTAATGAATTATTTTAGGGATGCAAAAATAGCAGCATTAGAAAAGACAGGCCAAGAAAGTGAAAAACTAATTGCAGAAGCACGTTCAGACAAGTTAAAACAAATGGAAGAAGTTCATGCAGCACAAAAAAAAGTCAGCGAATTAGAATCGCGGTATTTAAATTTAAATTTCTTCAATTATTGTACCTATATTATTTTTTATTGTTTTACAATAATTATATTTGTTGTTTTATCAATAATTGATCTCAGAATGAAAGAGTTAGAATCTAGATTGGCAGAACGTGATGCAATGATAAGGGTTTTGCAAAAAAAACATAGTTTTGAAAAAGACGTGTCTGGATCATATCCAAGTATATGTCTTAGTCATCATACTCCACATTCAAGTCTTAATACTACAGACTTAACTTCTGATGACCTCGGTAAATATATTATTATAATTTATAATAATGTCGATGTGGTATAACTAAATGACAATATGATATGTATATTCTGTAAATTAATTTTTGTATTGATACTGTAAAATCCAGCATTATTTTCACATAATATAGTACTAACATTTTTATCTATTTCAACAATTTTATTTGGTCCTTTAATTTTTTCTGTGTATGGTTTTTTGTTTTATATAATATAAACGTGTCTCAACTGATTATTCTAATTATTACATTTTTATTTATCACATAGTTCATTAAAAAAGAAAATTTTACTCCTTAATTGATAATTTTTATTGAAATTATACTCTGTCCAGCACCTCAGACCGACCAAAATCAGTTTTTTTTCAGAACTAGTTTGGCACGTTCTCTCGCTGGACAGACTATAATAATAAAAATTATTTGTAAAATTCCGAATCTTATTCGTTTTTTGGTAATGACCATAAATCATATTAATTAATTTAATTAATAATATTTCAATAAAAACTAATAGAACATTTTTAGGACGATTTATTTGAGTTAACAGTTAATTAAAGGCATACAAATCAAAGAATGGTAATTTATGAAATTTTAATTTAAGTGTCTACTATCTCATGTTTATTGTTTTGAGTTTTTATGTTGATTCTATCCTAGACTAGACAATAGAAAACTCTTTGTGTTGGAAATCCAGGCAATGCTTTTACTTTATTTTTGAAAAATGTGCTTAAATTATAACTAAATACATTTTTGATTTTATTTAATATAAAATCAATATTGAAATATAGGTTTGATTTGTTATCACCTAGCTTTAATTTTTTAATTTTTCAGGTTTTGGCTCAAACAATTCATATACAAGTAGTGTGGACAGTACTTATCATCACCACCATGGTAATAAGTATTCATCTACAAATCAAAGTTTTGACCATAAATCATTAGATGACCAACTAAAAGAATTGGACTCGCAGCTATTGAACAAGGTAAACACTGTTGCAGAATCATCTTACTCTGATTCCGTTTCTGATGTTGTCTATTTGTTTTGATTGTTGAATATTGTCTTGTTTGTATTAATATATAACAAACGTTTTTCGTTTCGTCTATTTAGTTTGTAATTGCTCTATTATATTTTTATCTGTGTGGGTATTAATTTTATAAATTACCATAATTTAAATGCCGTTAATTGGTATAACCTGTAAGGTAACGTAACTAACACGTTCTCCCCTACTTGAGAATTTGATCTTGAACTAAATTGTATGTGTATATTTGAAAAAAAAAGTATAACCAAAAACAAAATAAAACAATTAATAATTTTCATTTGTTGTGGAAAAAAAAAATAAAGCTGTGTGTTATTTTTAATTTTTAAAACATTTTAATGTATTTAAACATTATTAATTTCTTTTAGTTTAATGTTTTTTTGAGTGAATTAATCAGGCATGAGTTTTATTTCATTCTAATTTCGGTTTGATTAAACAAAAATAAAATTATGCAAGAGAATTGGACGTTTACTGGGTGCCTGGATGGGGGGACGTGTTTGTTTTTGTTTTCAGAGAGGTCTTTGCTGTTTTCCAGGCTTCTCTCATACGGGCTCTTTGTCGCGAAAAGCGAAAACACCCCAACCACTACTGGAGAGTGTAACTGGAAATTTCCTTGGCCACCGGGCTGATGACATCATGCTTTTGGAGAAACAAGGTTTGTGTTCACAAGCACAACGCCAAACACAAGAAAGCCGTTGTGGAAGTTTGCCTCCTAGTTCACTTCCTCGGCCAAAACGACACAGGAAATCTAGCAGCAAAGTTGGAGAGTATGGTCGACTCAGCGATTCGGATGTCAAGTCCAAAGATGTGAAAAAGTTGGGTGAATACAATCATTTCAACGACAGCCGTAAGAATTCCTTGAATTCCCTGGATACATCTAGTGATGCTAGCACAGCTCCAAATACACCTACCGAATGTCCCTCTTCTGTTAAATTTGAACCGTTAGAACGATCACTCAGACAATCACCTTTGCCACCAGATGGACGTTATCGTAGATCTAGTCACGAATCAGATGTTACTACCTCTAGAGAATCGTCTTGGACTGGGCCTAGGGAGTCTTCATCTAGAAATAGTGTTAATCGAGAATCAAGATCTAGTATCACTAGAGAATCTCCAACTAGGGCAATAATGGTTGGTCCTAGAGATTCACCAGGAAAGAGTATACTTGATCCGCCCAGAGTAATGGCTAGAGAATCTCCAGGCCGTTCTTTTTACAAAGATACACAACGAAGTTTTATCCCACCACCTAGAAAAATTGATTTTGGAAGTTTGGGCACACCAGATTCAAATAAGATATCAAACATTGAATCTAAATTGAGAATATTCTCTCCAGGGGGAATTCAAGGAAGAAGAGGATCACTGCAAAGAGATGGGATTTATAAGGGAGACTCGAATAATAAAAATGGTGTTCGGTCACTGCCTACTCCAAACAAATATAGAATTCAGTTTTAATTTAATGTGCTATTAAAATTAATTAATAAATCATTAAATTATATTTAAATATGTTCTTAGCAAGTTCAGATCTAACACTACTTATATTTTATAAAACCTAGTCATGTTGCTTGTCAGTAAAATAGCTGCAGTCTTTTGGCGTTACAAGTTTAACGTATATTGAAAATGATCTGCTGTATTTTGCTCTACTTACAGTTTATTTAATATGTATACACATATTAAACAATAAAAAACAAATTGTTTTTTTTTTTAGTTTAATTTGATAACAATTCAACAAAATGTGTAACCAAAATCATTAATCTAGTCCTGCTTATTATTTTATTAAATTAATAAAAAAATAAATAATATATAACTGTTTGGTTCAACTATATTTTTTAATTCTTTGCTTCCTAAAAACTTGATTTATGATCCTCTAATACATGAAATTGTTCTCTTTTTTTATTTTATTTGCTACCTTAAATGTCAAGTAAAATAACAGTAGTTACAGTGGTAATGCATAATAGGTTATAGGTAGTATTAATCTATATATTTGCTATCTTCAAAGTTACAAGTTTGTTTATACTCTTCCACTGTCTTAACTATTTATTATATAAGACATAAGTACTATAACTTATAAGTAAATGATCACTTATATACTTTAATTTTTAAGAATTTTTTGAATTATAGTGCCTTTTTTTTTACAAATTTTTTATAAAAGTTAAATACAGTATTACAATAAGCCATGGTTCATTGAATAGTACTTACAATAACATACATGAATGGCACACAACATGATAAATATATCTATGATTTTATCGAGGAATTTATGTATATAATATAGTAATGAAAGTTTCATCATATTTATACTATTATACGGTTCAACGGTTGTCTATTGTTACACAATTTTAGTGTACAACTTATAGGATCATGTACTTTACAATTATTTTATTAATTAATTAATTTTATTTTTATTTTATTCTTCAAGAAGATAATGGGCTCCACTGAACATGTTTGTGTGGGGGCCCATGAGTACCTATTATGGAACATATTCATCCCACTTTTATCCCTGAATAATGTTTATATTTGTTATTTATTTTATGAAAAATTTAAATCACAAACAATAAAACATTTTTAAGAATAACAAATGTTATATACAAATTTAATATTTTGAAAAAGAATATTTTTTCTCATTAGTTGTAAGTATTAAATGTTTTTAATTAAAGAAATCAATTAGACAAAAAAATATTTATATCATACAAATGTAGTGTTTTTAGAGCTTTAAATTGTACAAGAAAAATTCAAATTCTATGCATTCATCATGCAGAGCATGCTTAAAACACAATACATTCACACTTTATATTATTTTATAAAGAGCTATTAAAAAAAAAAATAATCATTTTAACATTAAGTATCATGAATTCGTAAAAAATAAAAACTTATAAGATTTAATCGCAATGTAATTCTAAATTGTATTGACTAATATTTGAATATATTTGATTCGTACCTTACCAATAATTTGTTAAAGTGGATGCTTTTTAACCACCATTAGATGTTGGAGAACTGAGTATATCTGCATCCCCTCACTTTAACGCCTGTTTAGTTGTTTAGACATAAAAGCGATGTATAAAAGGCTATGTTGATAACCATATTAAATGTGTATAATATTTAATTGGGGTATAAACAAGTATTAACAAAATAAAATGGAGGTACTGATGAGATTGATCAACACCCTAAACTTATCTGACTGTGTCTCTCAAATATTAAGATACCTAATGAAAATTGGTAGGTAGGTAACTTGAAATATCGACACCTAAATTATTAGATACTAATTGTCAAGTTATTACAAACATATATTGTTAATTTTTAACAACAAATGAGAAATGGTGTGATATCAACTTCCGTAAAAATATTGACCATTTCAAGTTCAATCACAGCAGTTTGCAGTGTCCCCCAAAAAAAGTTTGGATTTTGGAAACCAATATCTAAGTTTTAATTTATATGCGATATAGTATAATATGCCAAATATAGTGCTAATAATGGTTATTGCTTACATTATAATATTGTCTATTATAGGTTGTCCCTTGAAATTAGTGCATACCTAATCGCAAAAACGGTACAATATAATACTCATAATATATATATGACACCATAAATAATGAATAATGCTCGGAACTTGCAGGTAAATGGTAATCTAAAAATATATAAAAATAAAAATGCATAGAATGACATAAAAAGATGAAATTAAAAATGCACAATATTTTACTGTAAAGTTGATAACAATAAACATTGTTTTATGATAAAAATCGTACAAAAATAATTGAATAATAGTTTTATGAATAGGTACTCCAATCAATATTTTTTTTACACTTGAAAAAAACATTTTAGTATACCTGCCTACACTATTATTTAGTAAAATTTCTTCCTTTGTCAAATTTTTTGTTTTTTAAACTAAGAACTCTGTAACAAAAAAATCATTCTAATTTAATTAAAGTAAAAATATTTACATAGTAATTTTTAATATTTTTGTTTTATCTTCAAATTTGTTACAATGCATAATTTAAGTGTTCTTTATATTTTAAAACTGAATCGAATGCCGATTATCCAACAGAAGTGTTTTGTAGATCGAAAAACTTCTCTCTGCCTTAACATATTATTTTATGTGGTCGTATTTAAAATACGTGATATCGTTAATATTCATATCATCTGGTAAACCATTTCAATCGTTTAAATTATATTATCCGTTTAATATTTTTGAAATTGTTTGAATTGTATTATTGTAATCCTTTTTTTTTTTATGCTGTATTATATTTATTTCGAATTTCACGATTAATATTATTGGTAAATGAATATTTACTGTTGAATATTAATTTTTTCTACCATTATAATTTTTATAGAGCCTGCTAAATTAATTTTAGAGACTATAATTATTGAATCTGGTAAAGTACCAACATTTGATTTTATATAAATTAAATTTAACTAAAAGTCTATAACCCTGAATCAGATATTAAATCCAAAACATTTCCAATTTATGTTGCATCGTTTTTATCTAATTTTCTGACGACATTTTTGATGGTATAAAAATGTCCGCAATAATAAAATGCTGCGCTTAGCCATATTAACAAGCTATAAAGTAGTAGTAAATAAGTATACTACACGGTTGTGGTGGTAACGGTATAATAATATTAGCAGGCACATTTATATTTTTAAAGGGTCATTTAAAATTTTTAAAATAACTTTTTCCTATTCGAATTGTGTTGATCAATTTTCGAAAAAATGTTTCCTGGTTTACATAAATTATTGAAGGCTACATTAGGTGATAAGTATTCGTACCTATCACGTTACATTTTTCCAATATTTATTTTAATAATTTAATAATTTATTACAATAAAATGTACCTACCAAAAATACTTAAAATTGTACTATTAGATTCCACGAATCAAATTTTTGTTTTGAAGATTAATAACGTATTAAACTATTAAAGAAACAAAAAAATCTGAATTTAACGATTTTTTTAATTTTTAAAAAACTACAATATATTTGGGGATATTATAACATTTAAAATTTCATAAAGAATGTAGGTTACACGATACACTTATAAAATGTTCATAATTTGCTTTAAAATTAAAATATGAAAAATTCCGTTGATGCTCCTTGAATCAATATTCTTATCTTTAAATTTTATAATAAATAAATAGCGCTAAGAAATTATCTTCCAATATTAAAAAAATAACATATAAAATGCATTATTCTAACCGCTAGGTTTACTGTTTTATGTTAAAAAGACAGCAACAATACACGAGGACACGACGTCCAATTAAAGTGCATCTACCTAGGTACTTATAAAATATTTAATTATTCATTTTATAATAAACTATTTAAAATTATATGCAAAGGCCAAAGACTGAGTGTATAAGCACTATAAGCCAAGGATATTTTTAATTATACAGCATAAGCGCATAAATTTCTCAAGTCGTATTAAAATATTTGTTAAAGTGTAACATTTTCATTTTTTTAAACGGATACTGTATTGTCATATGGTAATAAAAATTAAATTCTGTTATAAAAATGTAAATTTAATTAATACCATGAAGCACCTACGTAAAGATTGTAAGCTGCTATTAAGTATTAATTCTTGTAATTGAAGCTTATGGACCTACGCACAAAAACATTGAACATATTTGTAAATTATAAGTGAGAAGGAATCTGAGGAAGGTAGTATCTACAGACGGCCAGACGGGCAAATAGTTATCGTTTTAATATATAATTTATTTTTACTTTGTAAGGTAGTAGGTACCGATATACTATACAACACATAGTTGGAAATTGATAATACATTTTTAATAATAATTATCAAGGCGTGAAATTTAATACATTTTTAAATAACAAGAAAAATGCCGTAAAAACAATATGACTTAATAATGCATAAATATATACCTACATTAAAATAAAACTTTAAAAATTCCCTTTAAAATTGTTTTTAATTTAATGTTCAATAAAAATATTTTTATATTATTCAAATTTACCCAATTTAGCGTTATCATGATTGATGCTAGTCGTAAATAAATCGACCTATCTTTACATGTGTACAAAAGTACTCGTGCTAAGATATAAGTATCTCTAAATATTTTAACAGAATAACTTCAGATCAAAATGTGGTGTTTGAGAGCTTAAACAGAGCATTGAATTAGGTATATATTTTTAGAACATTTTAACATTTTAATCCTTTTTGGTACGCATATGTGCAGCAGGCAGTACAACTTACTTTTTTGTTAAATAAAAACGTCAATTTTATTATGAAATTGGATATACTATTTTTTTTTTGAACAATTTTTGTGTGGAAAGTTTTTTTTTTGATTTTATCAAAATTAATAAAATCAGAGTAAGTTAAAATTTACAAGGAATTTCACTGTTTTTATCGATATTTTAACCATAATATTCATTTTATACTCGATATATCCTCTAAATTATTAAATAACTATTTGCACACAGATAAAATTGACATTGACATTTAGAAAAAAGTATATATTGCATTGTGCATGGGTGTACAAAAATAATTAAAGTGTTCAATTTTTTTTAAATGTGTACTTGGTATAGAAAACATTCTATATATTATCCGTACACATATATATATGCATCAACGTGACGAAAATTTTGTTTCTCAAATTGTTGTGCAGCGGCCGCCGCTTTTATCTATAGCTCAGTCTTTATATATAGGTAAAAACATAGGTAATAAAAATTATAGTATTGCGATGAAATAAAATTAATAACATTATTTAATTTATTTCTTTTGATTGGTGACGTTAACTACACCAAACATTTTTTTTAATAAATGTTTATACAATTTACCCATTCTCGCATAAAGCATGAAAAATGTAGTACTCAGTTTAATAAAAAAAGTTACAAAATTCAAAATACCTAATAATTTAAAATCTGAATTTATTTGAAATATGAAACCAATTTTATGTTTGGAAAGCATAGTGTTTAGGAACATTCAGAAAAAAATGCAATTTGCATTTAAATCCGTTTCCTAATAATATTATTATCTCTGTTATAAATAAAATTTATACTGTACATTTTAATACTAAAATGCCTATATATCTAAACTTTATGCAGTACTGCTATAAGTATACGCATAGGTACGTAAAGCGTATTTTGGATTATATAAATAAATTTACATCACATTTGTGGCAGAGAATTGTCAAATACTATTCCTATTGGATATTCTCGCTTTCTATATTCTTTTTTAAATTCTATTTATAGCTAAATATATCTTATATATAAATCGGATTTGTATTTTGATTGATGAAATTACCACGCTGAATATGTCTTTTGGTAAAGTGTTGATCGCGATAATGCTAATATAATCACTGGTATGAGCCACGATATGTGTTCCCTACTTATAATACAATTTGTATCTATACGCGGGGTCTGTCACATAAAAAGTCATTTAAATATTTAAATAAGTAATATTTACAATCCAAAACGAAAAACCATAGTTTTTATACTTATTGTTATCTCGTCTTGTGAAGAAATATAATTAATAATTACCCATGAATTACAAATCAATATAGCCGTCTTGCACTGTCTTAGTATTTATAGTACCTAGTGTTAATACATAATATATATTTTATTTATTATCTTAGATATATTTATTTTATGAAATAATTTATGTCAGACGGTTTTGAACAATAAAATTTAGTAATCTTACAACTAATAATTTATAGCATTTACCAAAACCAAGGCTGAGAAAGTTAACTAATTTTCCTAACTTAAATTTGTTAAGTTAATATAATATTGAAAAATGTAAATTAAGTTTAATATAATTTTTTTTTTTTTTTACTTTTAAAACTGAAAAGTTAAAATGGAAAAAATTAATTTAATATGATAAAAAATCAGTTACATTTTTTTACCAAATTGTTATGTTTATGCTATAATTCAATAATAAAATTTAATGAAAATACCTACCTATAAAGTATATATACTTAAAAATAAAAATATTTACTTAGGTAGTAAAAATCATACACATTGGTACATAAATTATTAGAGATATTGATAGAAAATACAATATATGTATATTAAGATAAATTATCTGAAAAATAATTGAATGGAAGACAATCCAATTAAAGAACCCTAGTCTGACTAGTCTTTTCGAAGTTATGAGTTATTTATGTTGAATTTTAGTTAGTCAATTTTTAAAAGATCATTGCGCTAATGTTTCTATAAACGTCAAATTAATATACATATTTGGGTGAAATATGATTTTCTATGAAAATATGTATAAATATATATTTTATATAATAGTTATGTTATTTTAATCCCTTTTAAAATCTATGGTTATTATATACCTTATGGTTATTAGCAATTTGATTTGAATATTAATATTTTTTTTAGGATTTGGATTATTAATTGTACGTTTAGGTTTAATTAATTTAACTAGATCCTGCTCAGATCATCTATATAGATGATTTTAAGAAAGATAGATTTACTATTGAGGATATTAATTTATGAAAGATACGGTTTGTAGTTACATTACTATGTACACATTATACTCTCTGGTCGATACTATAGTCAATATGAATAATAAACTGCAATATTTTAGTTCTAATGGTATAACCGATACTCGACTACTGATATAACTGATTTTAAGAAAGATAGATTTTGGATATTAAATACTGAAATAGGTATACAATTTGCAGTTACATTACTATATACGCTTTTTATTGTCTAGTCAATACTACAGTCGATATGAATAATATTTAATTAATAAGTAAGCTGCAATATTTTAGTTCTAAAGGTATAAATGATACTCGTAGTAATAACGCGAGATTCGCTATTGTTATTGTTCTTACGCATTATAAAATCAAACAATACACACGATGTATAATCATTTAGCATAATTTGAAGGTTGTTAATTTGTAAATGTATATTTAAAATAGTTATTATAGTTTGAGCGAAAAATTATTTAAATATATCATTTAAAAGTATTCATAGATGGATGTATAAGAACTATCTTGATTACCAACTTGTAAATACTATTAGGTATACTTGTCTTCGGGTCCCTTTTGTACCATATCACTATATTAGCAGCATTCGAGTAAATTCTTATTTATATTTGTGTATGTTTTTTTTTTTTTTTTTTTATGATCGAGTGCAGGCAAAAAAGTCAACAGTCGAAAATCACCATTTTTTTTTTCGTCGGTATTTTGTATTTTTTTTTCACATTTCAAATTTCAAAATAAGTATTATAAATAATTTTTCGATGTAAATTGTATAGGTATATAGTATTCGTACATTATGATTTATGACATATATTATATGATAGGGCCTCATTCGTCGTCGCGGAGTCACCGTCGAAATAAGTTTCAGGCGCAACACGTAAACTGTGTAGGTATATGTATATTATGTTTATGTGTATATAAATTGTCTAACGTTCATCACGAAGCACACAGGACTCGCGGCCGATACGCGGTTGCCGGGGCGACGGCGCGCCATGTACCGCAGCCCAGGGCCTTATTTATTTGGCGCGCCGCCGCCACCAGTGGCATCGGGACCGGCGACACGCGCGCATACACTGCACCGGCTCTCCACGCGGAAAACACATCGCGCGGCCGTATAATACCGTCGCGTCGCCCGAGTCCGGCGGCGTCGGGGATCGCGCGATTCGTACACTCGCGGCGGGGGGGACCGCGGCGTCAGCGACCGGGGGGGACACGGTAACTGCAGGGGCGCGGGATGCGGCGCCGCGACTACGCCGACGCCGGCGAACCACCGGACGCCCTGGACTGGGACCTGGACCTGAACCTGGAGCTGGAGCTCCGGGACGACCAACAGTCCAGGCTGTACCGTTACCTGTCCGAGGGGCACAGGCCCAGGTACAGGAACGAGCCGCCGAGGAGGGCGGCCACGGTCACGGCGCTAGCCAACAGGTCAGTGTCGTCGGTCCGCGACGGAATAAATAAAACGTTTTAATTACCTACGAATTATTAATAGCAATGCAACGTTATTATTGCCGTTGTTTATTAATCGTTATCGCGCGGTCGAGGTGTTTATGAAGAGTACAATGCGACGACGTTTTTTTTTTTCGCATTTCTTTTTTCCCTTCTGATCGTAACAACAATGTTGCAGCGCTCCGGGGGCCCCAGTTGCTACTACCCCACATACTCGCACGCATTTATTTTGTATCGTAGTAATTTATCATGTACATTGAAACCTTTGTGTACGAAATTTAATTCTTCACATTTTTGAACTATCGGAGGTTTCAGAGATACAGACTTACATATTATTTCAGCGATAATTAATAAAAATAAAAACCCATTTTTTTTTTGCAACGACTGTATAGCATATCTAATAATAATAATATAGGTAGTGTTGTGAATAAATTCGTTATTTCGTATTTAATAAAATACCTAATATTATACTGTATTAGTCATACTAATAAACTACTTTTATTATATGCGTGGTTTCACCGTTTAATTTAATAACAATAGTTTGGGTACGGATTCTCATTTATGATTTTCATTTATTTTCATTATTCATTACCTAATATTGAAAAATGTTATATCAAATTAAACATTTTTCTGTTCATACTTTTAATGTTAAATATTTATCGATATATTCATTTTTAACTAGATTTTTTGAAGTTCTCTAAATATATTGACATTTAACGTCACAATTAAATAAAATATGTCCTAATCCTTATTAATTAATCTATCATATTAATTTATATTATACAAACACATCATACGACATATTATCATACACTCAAATTGCTTCATGTATTTAAGAAAATAAAACATAACACAATATAAATTTGCTTTTGATATTTATGAAAATCATTTGAATATTAATTCATCTTATGATAGACAGTTAGTAGTTGAGCACTTGTTCAAATTATTTATTTATTAAAATCATTTAAGGTTTCAAATACATGGTCTATTATTAACTTGCTCAAATTGTTTTCTATATATTTTTAACATTCATAGGTATTCCTATAGTTCGATTTTTCTGAATAAACTTTTGTTGTTCTCGTGTCGAATGTTTTCGTTAACTCCAAACCAAGGCCGTATCCGGTGGAAGATTAAGGGTTTAACTACCTCCCCAGCCACAGCCACAATCATCTACTGATAATTTATTCTGATTAGGGTCTTGTTCAAAATCTAACATTCATTTATAAATTTCAGATTAAAAATTTACAAAATCCTTATAACAATAATTAATACTGGTACTTATTGTATTAACAATGAAAGGAAAAAAACAATTACATATGTTAGCGGCAATGTTTATAATAAACATATACAATTTGATCAATTATAGTATTATGTTATTGTTAATTATTTTTAATTTTAACAAAATTAACTTAATGACAATATAACATGATATTATGTATTATTTCATAACATTACAGTGTAGGTATTTAATATTACGTAAATAACAAAAAATATGAGAAGATTATATAGTTTATCACACAATATCATAAAAAAATACCACTTTGAAAATTTAAATCATACGAATAATAACCAATAGCTTTACAAACTTTATCATGCCTATAATATATGACAACCAATCGTACGATCAAATGAATCGATAGATCAATTTATAATTCGTGATTACCTAAATAATAATATTGTATATTATTATTATAGTGTATGATACTATGATATTAATATAAATTATAAATAGCTATGTTTTTCTGATTATTAACCAATGTTTTTTTAAAATAATTTTGTTTTAGTTATATTTTATACTACTTACGTAATGTATAGGTTTGTTAATAATAATATAATAACATTTTTTGATAAATGATATTATTCGCTTATCAAGCGATTGAAATAATTAATTATGCCAGGTGTTTCATACTAAATCAGTTTGAAAAGATTCAATCAAACATAATAAATTTATTAGACTTTCAACAATCAGTTAAAATTTAATTGGCATTTAAACATATAATCATAATACATTAATACATATTATTTATTTATGTTTTATATACAATATTTGTTTGTATTTATTTTTAACCAATAACTACCTAATGATTTGACTGCAATATATATGTTTAAAGTCTAATATGATACTTTTTTTTTAAATTTTTATAGATTGGATATTTGTAAAGGAGACTGTTCTGGTTTTATAATATTTAGTTTTTTGAAAAAATATAATTTATTAATAAACCTAATGTCATAAGATAAACGTGATATAAAATATTATGTTTAGTAAAATGTTTTCTAGCTCAATCTATTTATGTTGATACCGTTAGTTTTTCATTAAAAAGAGCTATATTTGGCTATAATATAATATTATTATTGTTGTTATTGTATACACACCCTTACACTATTATAATAAGTAATAACTATAATATTTCATCATGCGTATATATAACTAGGTAGGTACTATACGTTTTTGTCTAGTAACAATTTTTGTATTGAACCTTTGATGTTCCTTTATTTCTTTATAAAATATTATACTAGTTTCAGTTGTTTTTCAGAAAGCAATGCTAATATGTTCATCTTATTCATATTTTTATGTTAGTATACCTACCGAAGATTATTTCTAAATTTTAATACCTGGTGCGTATCAGATGAATTTTCAATTAGCATTTAAAGACGTGTTTTTATGTGTTTACAAGGGAGAAAGTAGGTTGAAAGGGGCATGATGATTGACCTTTTTCCTTATACGATACTACGATAGTGGCGATAATAGACACTGTATCAAATCAAAACAAAAAATGTTCTTAACGAAAAAAAGGCACCTCTCTACTTATATGTACCTACTATAGCTTTAATTAATGCTTAATCGTTATAATATCTGTATCCTATACCCATATCACATTAGTGATGTTGATGTATATACGTTCAATAAGTTGATAATGATTTACTGGATATTTATCGTCAAAAGCACATCATTCACATCCTTATGATTATTGTCACGTTTGTAAATTATTAATTTTGGGTATATGTAAAGGTGTATTACAAAATTTTTGGAAATTGGGTGAATATGATAAAATTAATCCTAGAGTATTAGGTTAGCGATTAAATATTAATCAAAAATGTTTTATCTTAAGTGTGTTAAGATTATACAACTTGTATTTGATATAAATAACGATACTAAAAATAACAAAACATTAAATTTAATTTAAAAATTAAAATAAATAATATTGATTAATTAAAAAAAAAAAATAATAAATAAACATATTATACAAAATATAAACTAACTTACAGATTTAAATGTAAAATATTTATGACTCGCATTTGGTATTATAATTCATAATATAAACATTTTTATTTTTTTACCTAAATATTAGTCATTTTTATGAGTACCTGACAAGATTTTTAAAACTAGAGGACTATATTTAATATTTAAAATATTGCTTAAACTTAATATTTGGTAAGTACCATATTTCATATAGTGCTAAAATAACAATACATGTTTAATACATTCCAATGAAATATTAAGTTATATTTACGAAGTTAATTCAGTTAATTTGAAAAATATTTTATGTAAATAAATTATATGTAAGAGTAAATATGCACATATTATATTTTATACTTATGTAATATTCATATTTTATAATATTATAAACCATCATATTTTTTAATTTTATTTATATGTAATAGACAATAGTTATTCAACATATTTTATATTTTTTTAAATAGGTTTTTTTCAATATAGCATTGGTATAGAACTTATCACATATAAATAAATATAAAATAATGGAACTTGTATTTTAATGATACATTTTATAATATTTTATATGTTAATAATAACGTATTAAAAAAATATTTACAGCGAATTATTATAATATTAGCTGTATAAACTCAATAGAATGCTATCAAAAAATCAAAAAATCAAAATATCATACAAAATCATTGAATCATTAAATTAATTGTAAAGAATTACAAAATTTAGACGTAATACAAATTATAAAATCAAAAAATATGAATTAAAATATATTTTATATAACTTAGCTCTTAGCTGAACTATAGATTTATAATTTCAAAAATAAATGTTGACACAATATAATAATATACCTGTACACTATAGACATGGTCCATTATTATTATTGTAAATATTTATTATCTTTACAGTATTACAAATTAACAACCACGGTTGTACCGATATCTACAACCATAGTAATAACTTTTTGTTTAAATAATTTTAATTGTTGAGTACGTATAATTCGAATAGCTAATATAATTAATATAAAATATAAATATTTTATATTAAGTGAGAGGTACCTACTACCCAATATTCATGGATTAACATAACATTATGATTTAGGATTTACATGTATTTATATCCTAAAGATTAAATTTTCTTTAACGCATCATAGTTTATAAAATTGTAACTATTAGTTGTCTCTATTTATTTAATAGATATAGATCAATATTATTTTTTACAACATATTCTTTTTATTTGTTGCCGAATGGTTTAATTTGGACAATACCTATAATAACTAAGAGTAATAG
Source organism: Schizaphis graminum (assembly GCA_020882235.1). Taxonomy (NCBI): domain Eukaryota; kingdom Metazoa; phylum Arthropoda; class Insecta; order Hemiptera; family Aphididae; genus Schizaphis; species Schizaphis graminum. The sequence goes on from CM037032.1 coordinate 68,012,313, forward strand.
TTAATAAATAATAATATATATCAAAGGTAATCGATAATATAATATTATGCAACACTATATAAATAATACGCTTGATTTTTAAACACATTATTATAATAAGTTTATAACTTAATATTCTAAATATTGGGAAAAAAAACATCATGCTATTTCTACTATAGTCAATATTTTTCTAAACTAGATCACACAACTATACACGTAAGTACATATGAATGTTTGTTGAATAATGAATGCAAAGAGTGGTTTTGGCGTTTTGCCTTATAGGTATAGCCGGTTTAGGTTTAGACATGCAGTGTGTATAAAATTGATGTAAATGTCATACTAACATCATTATGTGCGTTGTAGTAATATTTGAGATTTGGTTAATTGGGGTTTCCCCCGGATTATACACCAGTGTTTACCTTCTGCTTTGTCGGAATGGGTATGAACCAATTGTGTCTAAAACAAAATTTGTACTTTATGATTAATGTATTCATTGCGCTCCTTATATTTTAGGTCAATAAATCAATTGTGTTTATCTCTTAGATTAACCTCCAGATATTAAAAATATGTTATTTTCCAAATTAATTCCATCAAATTGAATCATCATATTATATTTTAAATATAAACTATGTATATTAAAATAAGTACTAATCAAAAACTTATGTCTTATATTATATTAATTAATTATTGAGTAACTGATTAAATATTTGTTTTCGAAAAAAAAATATTCTTTGATTTAAAATGTTAAGAGCTGATTTTTACGAAGTATCATCATACCTAATATAAACAAATATAAAGTATGAATTTGAGTGATACTATTAGAAGTACACAAAATCAAGTTTCCGCTTTTGCAAGCTTTATATCGGCTTAATCGGTTCATTGGATTCTACAATACTTTACGATATAGGGTACACAATAATAATACCTATTATTCAAGGACCTATGGACCTTTTTTGGGTTTTTGGGAGTTCTATCCCCTCCTACTCCGAACATATTTTTGAATACAGCCCTGCTATACTATTAGATATTAGTATATCAATATATGTATACAGTATATTCAGTACATTGTACAGATATGTAATTGTTATTTATTTTTATTAGGTATATTAAAATATCTAAGTGTTTATTACTACATGTTTTTATTTAATTTAAGTAAAGTAAAGTAATTAAAATTGTACTGAATATAATAAATGTTAATTATATATAATTAAAATGTAATTGATTAATGCCTATTATTTAATGCAAGTATTGTTAAATCGTATAACACCGTTAAAATAACCCTGGAAATTACCGAGCATAATTATTGGTCTATGAACCCTGAAAATAATCGAACACAATTAGTTTATCAACCCTGAAAATATCTGAACGCAATAAATTGGTGTACAAAAAGATCATTTTAAATGCAATTGTTGAACTCCCATTGGGATTTGTTAGCTTGGACAATATATTTTTTTATTAAATAATTATATTAATAAATGTATTTTTATTAACTAATTATAAAATTATTTTTCATGGCTGTGTGCCTGTGTCTGATTGGTATAAATGCAAACAATATATAAGTACCTAAAACTTATTGTATTATACACATTTCTAATTATCTAAAATAAAAATAAAAAATATGTTTTTAACGAATGTTCATAAATAATTGATACAATCAACAAAAAAAAAAAAATTAATGACTTAAAAATGGACAAAATAGAAAATAATTTATAAAAAATGTATTTTTATTAAAGACGTATTATATAATTCTATAAGCTATAAGTGTTAAATTGTCCAAACAATTTATCGAATATCACTAAAGTATTATTGGCCATACATGTTTCAAAGTTTAATAAAAATAACATACATAGTTTATCTATATTGAATGAGTTGTAAATTATTTAAAATTAACAAGACTTTATAAAAATTGTCCACACTTGAATTGTTATCATCCTAGCGACTGTTGTTTATTTTGTCTGATATCCAATGCCAGATTATGTATAATTGATGTGTATTTTAGTTAAATCCATAGAAAGAATAATTGCCCGTAAGGTATAATATTATAAATTTTAATTCTTTACAGTCATGATTACACAACAGGGTTATAATTTGTAAAAGTAGCTATTTATATTAAAAATATTGGTTAAAACTATAAACTTAATACATTTACTCAAGTATAAGATATAGCAAAATCAAACTACGTTTTCCTATTACAACTTAGTAATGTTGTTATAAAACTTTAAAACATTAACATATATAAACACATTTTAGTTACAGCGTATGTATTGAAAATATTAAAACAACAATATTTTTAAATATTCCATAGTAACAGTAGTTATTTTGGTCATTCCCAAGTTATACATTATTATCATATCATGATAAATTTGATAAATTAGAAATAATATTAATATCTATCTTTAATAATATAAACATTTTTTTTTAAATAAACAAAAACTTAAATTTATGATAAATTTAATTATTTATACTTATATAATTTGTTTTTTTTTATTATTATTAACCGTTAAAAATTTAAAAATCACTCTCTTATTATTTTCGAACCACACACGCGATTCATGTCACAATAATAATAGAGGTCAACTGATGCGCGACCGAAAACCACTCCAGAGTGTTGATTCTTTGTTGCAGTATTTTTGCCTCCCCTAAAAAAGGGGTTTACACACATTTTTTTATTCGCATTATTCAAAATATTCCCCCGGTAGCTACTATAACAATAGAAAATTTCTTTAGCCGTCTGGATTGGTAGTGGTGAGTGGACAACAATAAAAATCTCCCTCACGAATACAACTTTTTTTCTCTTGAATTGGATATCGAATATTAAAATTATTTTGGGAACCTCATTTTTTGTTTATCAATTTTTTCAATTCAAGTTGTATTTGAAAAATAAAACAAGAGAAATATTGAATACAATTTATCTAAACAAAACTCATATAATATAAGAACGTGACATAGTAAATCACGTTTTTAATTTAGACGATAAAACGTGGTTTTATTTGACGAAACGCGAATTGAGGAGTGAAACCCTTAAGGGCTTACTTCTTTTGTAAAGCCAATGCCAATCAGAGGAAGTTTTCATTTTTTTTTCATTTTCAAGGAGATGTTTGTACACGCAGCAGCAAGTAATCAAATATAGACAGGAGAAACCAAACAATTGAGTACTCGATAAAGATTTAGGATAACGTCTATAAAATAGTTATTTATAATAGTTTTATTATAGGTATATAGTTTTGTGCAACAATGGAGGTTTACTTACTTTACTCATTTCTAAATCTTTCTTTTTAAGTGGAAGCAACTAAAAAAAAGAAAACAGCCAATATCAGTAGGTAAGAACTAACTATATGATTTTCTAAGTTCACTTTATCTTAAACTACAATCAAAGATAACGAATCAAAATGTATATGTTTATAGTATTAATTAGGTAACTGAATCGTAATATTTTAGTTCATCGCAATATCTACTATATATACTGTAATAGTTTCATATTTAATACCATTGTCGTTTAATAATTTATAATATGATGCTAGTTTTTCATATTATATAGACTATAATCTATATAATGTGTGTATTATGTATATATATACTAACTCACTCTAACTGTCTAATATAAGATAAGCTGCCTAGAAAAATTACTATTTAATTAAAAAATTTTAATTTGTTTTTTATTACACCAATCATTCTTTGTAAAATAATTCTTCTTATACATGTTTGTAAAATACTATAATTAATAAAAACATTGATAGCGTTACGATAAGTAAGAAAATGAGTAGGTATATGAATTTATTAGTAATCTATTCCTTTATGCTTCTGTCATAATACGTTGTTGAAAAAGTATAAGTTTCTATAATTGATGACTATGAGAATATATTATAATACCTCAATACCTCATATAGATACAATATATATTTTTATGCTAGTGTTATGAATTTACTAAACAATATTAAAATGATGAATTTATTAAATTTCAATAGAATGAATAATCAAATAATATACCCTTGTATATAGCCACGTGCTAAAACTGAATTAATTCAAAATCTATTAGGGTACTCTACGTCTCTACGTTACCGGAGGGTCCAGTTTTGTAGTATTTTTGAAGGGTCAGATCAAAAGAAAAAATGTTTAAATAATAATAATGATAATGATAATGAAAAACTAACCGATATTTAATTCATATTAAATTGTAACGACAATTTAGGACAATCGATCACAGCTACAAAAAATGCAAAAGCATACAAATAAGCGATTACCCTTCTCTCATATAAAAAGTTCAGTTTTGTCATTGCATATTTTTTTTATACGTTATCATCACTGATTCAGAAGTCATTTATCAAAATCAGTATTTTACATTTGATTCAGAAGTGAAAATGAACAAAGAAGTTGAGTAAAAAAAAATTGTGCAAACAATTTTATCCCCCTCCTTCTATCAATACATACATTAATGGCTAGTGACAATGATAGACGACGGGCAAGTTTGTTATTAAAATTATAATTTTTTTGATAACGAACTATTTCTATTGTTAATAATGTGTATGTACAATGTACATGACAATGTTTGTAAATCTTATAAAAATGAAAGTATTATGTTTAAAAAAAATGTTAGACATATTTTATACTTTCCTATCTACTGATTATAAGTTTCTATGACATAATATAATTATTATGAATAATGTTGTATTACATTTTTAAACAATAAATGTTTAAATTAGAAAAATGTTGATGTGTTTTTCAAAATATTGAATTTAAGGACTCATTATAAAAATACCGTGGAAATGTATGTTCGATAATTTTTTATTGGGTTATATAAAACGTTTAAGAATCCTTGGACTAAATTTTCAAGGTTTTTACTTAAAAAAAATAAAAAATTATCACATATCACACATTAAGTGAAATAATTTTTTTGAATATCTATAAATAGTACAAGAAACCTAAATATTTTGAAAGCTATATCATGTTAAGTAAATTCTAATATTAAAATTTAATACATTTTTTTTGTCTAAACAATTATTCAATTTTGAATTATAACAAATATTTATTTTGTCTGAAACCGGTTTTGTTAATCTCATTATTTCATATATTTTTCAGTTTATCTTGGTAAAAATATCACATCTCTATAATACTGTATAAAGTTTTTAGTATTTTTTGAATTACAAAAAGAATTGGCGTATAAAACCGATTATTTGAATATGAGGAATTTTTATTTCCCCAACTAAAATGTCTAACCTAACTTGATCCAATTTTCTATCCAAACTTCCTTTACATTAAAGATTTAACTGGTTTTTAAGGCTTAAGCTAACATCAGATAAAAAAAAAAAAAAAGAAAAACTTCATTACATACTCGTATCTTTCTGAAACCAACATATTTACCACTCCCGCGCTCAGAATCTAAAATTGATTTAATTTTATCAAGAATAAATTAACTGTGCATTTATGTATTGTGAATTATTATATTAATTATAATTATATTTTTAAGTAGGTACTTATATTTTAAGAGATTGGTTAAAAAAATAATAATCATGTTGTTTTGACACCATGCCAATATAATTACCTGTAAATAACTACAATTTGTATGTTTAACAAAAAGTTGATTATTTTTATTATTTATTTTATTTTAAACGTGAGCCAATCTTCAATAATATTTTTAAATCATAACATTGGATAAAAATCAAATGTTATTGTCTATAATAAAATTGTGTACGTAGCTAATAGCTAAATAGCTGCAGTATTAAAGATATATCTGGTCTCAGGATATGTTTATAGTTGAATAATATCTTTCGATAAAAATTAAGTATTTCAAAGTAAAGATGCTTTAACATGATTCATGAATTATAATAATAGATACTTATTTTAAATTTAAAAATGAAATAACAATTGTCCTTATTTATCTATATAACTTATTATTTACATAACCTTAACAAGTAGATAATTTTTAATTCTTATAAAATTAAGCAAATCATTAATATTATATGATATAATCAGCTGATTAAAAAAAAAATTGAGAAAATTAACTCATTTCAAATATATATATATATATAAATTAGTTAAGAGTAAGAGGTATTTTAAAATGAGACGAGCCTAGTATATACTGCTTGGGAACGTAGTAATAAAAACCTAAGTAAAAATGTTCATACAGTAAAATTATTATAGACTTTACAGGACAACTTCCCTTATGCTCACATTAAGTTTTGTATGAGTTATGAGGATTATCATGGTCCGAATTTTAATGAGGTTAAAACAGGAACCGGAATGTGCGTAGAATATACCCTTGCTTATGTTTGGACTGTCACAAAACAAACAGCCCGCCCTACTTCGCATTAAAAATACATAAATAAAAAATTTCTCCCCGGTATTTATACTATTATTACAGTGTATTTGTAATTAAACCCCCACTGGATTGCTCACGACACTTATGATTATTATTTTTCAGGCATAAATCATAAACCTTAACAATAGTTACTGCTTGGACGCACCCTCGGTTTGTTGACAATGAAAGGGCGAAACTAGAATTTTATTCTAGTCACTTTGAATATTATATATTAACGGATTTTATGCAAACAATAAGCAAAAGGAGTGGTCATGAGTATTTATGGTCAAATCATTACTGTTCAGTGTCCATACGTTTAGATTATAAAATATTGTCATAGGTATAAATTATAATTCACATTATATAGGTGTATATTTTGTATAAAACTGTTTTGACAATAACATAATAGTCGGTTACTAAACTAATTTCTTAATTTCCGTAAATACTATCTAATGAAGTATTGAATAAGTGATTCATCCAAAGAGACACGATTCCATAAAAAATGTCGTCTAAATAGGTAACGTCTTATCCGTGTTTATTGTGCTAATCATTTTTAAATCCTGAGTCAGGGGCGGATCCAGGAATTTTCTGTAGGGGGGGGGGCGCACATTTTGTAGATATTTATTTTGTAATCTGATGAATAGTGAAATATTATAAATAATTAATTATAAATATTATAAATATATATTTCAATTATTACGATAACGGCGACTGGCACCGTACGTCGTGACTCGTGGCCCGAAAATAATCTGAATGGAATATTTATTTTTAGATATAATTCAAATACTTATCAAAATATTAATAATAATAATAACTACGTATTATTATATATTATTATTTATTATATAATACGTCATTATGCTTACACACAATCATTTCATAAAAACATTTTACAATTTTTAAATTGTATTTTAAAATGTAATTTTTCAACTAAATAAAAGCCGAGGGGGTGGCGCGCGCCCCCTGCGCCACCCCCCTGGATCCGCCCCTGTCCTGAGTAGCTATTCATAAGGTTTATTAACTATATCATTTCAGAATTATAGTTCAATTCAAGGAAATATACAAAATATTATATTTTGTTTAAGACAGTTTCAGTAGGTACTGGTAAACTTGCTCTGATACTTGCATAGCTACTCAATATGCTTTAAAAGTTGAAAGTAATTAATATATATTATGTCTAATAATTGTCTATATATATTTATTGTTAAGATAAGCCTCGACATTAGAGTCACAGCCTGACATTCTTTTACTTATATAATATCAACGTATTAGGATATATTTTTTTTATATAATAAAATAATAAGTTCTATTATAATAAAAGTATAATGACTATTGAAAAAGTATTATGTCGAACAGTCATTAAATATAAGTTTTACACTGTAAATTTATCAAAACTTATTATAATGAAATCATATTAATAATTACACAGTGAAATTACATTATTAAGATTGCATAGAAATGTTTATTAAAGTTTATTTTTATCCGAATATTAAATTAAAATAATTAAACACATCTATCCAAAAGCTCATGTGCTTATTTATTTAATCATTTTGAAAAACTTAATTGAATTCTAATCAGTAACTTAATTAAAAAAGTATAATAAAGATTTATATAGATTATATATTTCTCCGTGCAAAAAATAATTTCACTCTTTGTAGATAATATATTATCGGTAAAATTTCAGAAGTCCATATATTTCCATTCAAGTTAGGGATTAACTACCTCAAATTATACTTTTTTAGTTTCATAAAATCATTATTTTATAATTTTAGTAATTTTAAACATTTACAGTTACTTATAAAGAACATAACAAATAGGTATGCGTCTAGAAAATGTATGCAATTATTCGTTTTAACATCTTTAACTTATCGGTATCATTTAAGTTTGCAATATATTCAGGATTTATGGATAATGACTAACTACTAAAGTATTCATTGGAATACTGCAATGTGTGAATAATTAAATAATCCATTAATACGCCCGAAAATAGTATCTACTGTATTAATATTGTAAATGTATAATGATAATTACGCATTATAATTATTGAGGTTAATTACAATGTATAAATAAAAAAAAAATAAAAAATAAAAGTAAACTATTTTTTAATTCTTGGTTTTCATAGATATAGTTATAAATATGTTAATAATGTATAGCATCATATATTATAGTTGTTTTAAAAGCGATATTATTACATAAAGGTTTGTTTATAAGATGTTTGCTCATCTTACCAAAATACATTCATTTCTCATTAAATATTTGTACAAACTAGTTAAATATTTATAAAATTATATGAATAAAAAAAAAAATAATAAGATAAATAAAGTATAAATTATTTATAAGAAACAAAATAAACAATACACTTGCAAAAAAGAAAAAAAAATTATCAAGAAAAAAAAGAAATATTATTAGAATAAAATTAATAAAAAGCTGCCTAAACACAGGTGATGTGCAATTTTATTGGTACACGTAGTTCAATTCCGTTCATATTGTATACCCTGCAGAAAGCAATGAAAAATTATTGCAGTTAAAAAAATATTTTTAGTGAGATTTTAAGAAGGTAGATAATGCATAAATGATGAATTAAATTTTTTTTAAATATTTTATTACCTATGTTTACTTGAATTAACTTTTACCAAAACCATCGCATCTATTATATGATTATTACTATAATATAATATAACATATTATTGTTTCAATACAAGTATGTAATAAAATGGTGTAAAATGTAATTGTTTAAAATTAATCTAAATATATTGAAAATTACATTACTTATATAAAAATTAACAATATAATATGCAATGGCAAAATTTTTAAAATCTCTACGCATTAATATACTTTCTAAATTACAAATAAAATAACTAAAACCATTAGATTTTAAATCTCAAATGTCTCTATAAATATTTTTCCTAATATATTATTGGCGCTGAAAAAGCTTATATGGAACAATGTTTTAAATTTTCAGGCTGTTTGGTTTACATCTTAATATTGTTTAATATATAAATCGAAAACAAATTTAGGGAGTATACATTTTTAATGTTGACAAATATCAAAAAAAGATCAAAAATACCTACTTGGGAATTATGTCATGTTTAGACAATTCCTAATCAATATCTTAGTCGGTTTAAAAATACATTAAATATTAAATATCATTTTGTATTGGTGTTTATATTTTAATAAATTTAATTTAAAAATTTTTTTTCGTTGGATTTTCTTAGGATAGAAAAAAATTAAACAACAAAATATTTTGTAGCCCTTTGTTATCCTTAGCTATACGCAATGATTATATAGTAAAGTAGTATAGTTTACTATATAATCATTGCTAAAGTTAGCATTATTTTTAATTAAAAAAAAATTCAAATTCAAACGCTTTTCATTATAAACATGTAATAGCTTATTATTTAAAAAACCTAATACAACATGAAGGATTTTATTTCATGAAATTGTTTAAAACATTTTGAGTAATTAAAATTAGTTTTATTATAGGTCCTATACGGGTCCAATAAGTGTGATTCATTGAATATATCTACTACACTGGGGACATTTAGTGTTATTTATCTTGCTTTTACAATATATATGGGTTATTATGCATTCGAGAACACTTTCTAATAATTTAACTTAGATATTATGTTGCAATTTTGCAAAACAATATGCTTTGATATCTAAAAAAAATCGTTAACAAATTTTGTATGTTTAACATTATAATACGATTAGTATAATAGAAAATACAAATTATATCAGGATTCATGAATATTATTTGTCTATAAGGAATAATAATACAATAGAGAAAAATAAGAACATCTACTTATCATAATATAAGAATAAAAGTATAAACATTAAAATATCTTTATTTCATTATAATATCTATGATCATTAATATTTTAAGTTTACCTAGGTATACGTGAAAACATAAAAAAAAATTTCGATTTCGATTTTCAAAGGTTAAAAAATAATAAAATATTTGGGTTGTAGGTTATTAAGGTATTGATAAACAATAAGTGATGTATAATGTTAAATATATAATTTTTCAAATATAATATATACGTATATATATATATTAAATATACGTGTATTGCCGTGTAACTTAGTACAAAATCTATTATACGAATGAAATTTCTATATTATTTATATATATCTAAATAATTTTACAAAACTAAGTTTTATTATAGCACTAATAAACTTAATAACTTTTCTCAAATTAATCAAAATTTTAAAATACTAGTTATACCTACCTAGTTAGAATTGTGATTATGTTATAAAAGATTGTAGAGTAGAACCAAGATCAAATTATAAAAGAGTTTACCCGGAGGTTCTCGACTTAAGTATTCGTTGTATATATTCACGACCATTTTTACTAAAATTAAAATTAAGAGAGAAAAACTTTTTCAGAAGATTCTTGCTTGAACAGTTTCTTCAATGTTCCGTAAAACGCAGTGATGCACTTGTTATGAGTGAGAGAATAAGTCAATAACTAATATTCGTTTGAGTTATGTAGGTATAAAAAAATTTAAAAGAAATTAAATGGGTGCATATTATTTTTTTTTTATAAATTACTACTTTTTATTTGAACACAGTTTACTTTAAATATGTTATGTTTAGAAAATTGTAGTTCTTTTGTTACATGTGTACATGATAAGTGTTTTCTACTTGATTTTAAGAACATACAATATTCAGTAATTATTTATGAAATCACATTTATTTTTAAATCAAGATAAAATATCTGTATAATTTATTAAACTATTATTAAATTTAGATAAGATTTTTAAATTATTAGATATCTAAAAAATAATTAATTTATAATTTCTAAAATGAATAAAAATTATAAATTTTAAATGACCTATTCAGTTTTATACTTAATTATATTAAATTCTTTATACAACATAACACCTTTTTTACCTTTTTATAATCAATATAATATAGGTGTTGAAAGAGTTCAGTACAGCCAGACAGTTTTAACAAAAGAAAGGGGGTAAATGTATGACTATAATTTAAAATATATATACCTATAGAATTATTTGAAGCGCGACTCAAAATTTTAAAATATTAATTCAAATATCTATAAATTATTTGCGCTACTTAAAACACAATTTAAATTTTTTGCAATATTTGTATCACAATAAGTAATGACAAGAATGATTGATTATTATAGTTATTGTTAATTTGAGCACGATTGTAGATCACGTGTACCTACGTACGTAATTTATCTAATATATAAATTATGTCATCATAACTTTGTAATTATTGATAAATGCTAACTAAATTGTATTTTATTTTATTCATAATCCAAAATTATCTGAATATAGTTTTTATTTTATCTCCGATGATTTTAAAATAATCAGGAGCCTGTAAAAAACTCCACGAATATTATAAAACTTAAAAATTAAAGTATTTTAAGAGTTTATTTAAATACTTTTTCTGAGTATTTGTATTTATACATAAGTACTTTTCTTTAGGTGGCTTTTTTTAAAGCATAATATAAAAAGTATTTTTTTACAACATAACCAATCGTGTGTGTATATATATTATATATATATTATATATTCATATCGAATATTCAAACTAATGTTATAAAAAATATAATATTACATTCAATTTTGTTTTAAGTAAGATCGCCGGGGATAATATAAAAAAAGTTTATTTTACAATCAGTTTTTACAATCTCGTAAAATATAATTATAGAATTTCACGTAAAAACTAAAAAGCCGTGGATCGTATAATAGTATAATAATTTCAATCATTGTTACACGCATGTACGTATTATATACCTACATAAACGCTACATAGTCGTGTGATATTTGCAATTTAACCGTAAACTGGACATCTGTTGTAGTGAAAATAGGGTAAGATAATAATATATATATAAGCTGTACATACATTGATCGCAATAAATTGTGATTTTAAATTAAATTTAATTGATTTCCATAAAAGCAGAACTATTAAAACTCTTGCAGCAGTTAAATGAGTTAGAAATTATTTTTTTTCGCTCTGTTGATATTTGAAATACAGTCTCGAACCTCCACGTAGGGCATAAAATATTATGTTTTTCAGAACAAAATACAATACAATGTTGATTGACTGAATTGTTCACCGGGCAACCGGAACACGGGCGAACCGGTGTGTTGTTCAAAAATTGATGAATGATGTCTTTCTTTTCACTATGTTCAGTGTGCACCCTGTATATTACATGTTGGCCTATTATACCTTCTCACTCTACTCTCTCTTTTATTTTTATTACACCGCACCATACAATAGTCCCCCATCCGATTGAACTCGATACCAACGCTTCCGTAGAGACATAAAGATGTCATGGTCAAGGATGCTAAATCCAATAAAAGTCATTGAAAATATAAAACGTAAGTTATTGTTGTATATTGCTCAACGGGGGGCTGTTATAGAGCCTAAAAAAATAAACGTTTATATATTTTTTTTAAACGCGGTCAACCCCCAATATTTTGTTCGAGATTTCAGAAAATTGTTTTTGTCTATAAGTGGCCGAGTTAATATAATGCATTTAATAAAGATAAGCTGTACTTATGTGTGTATAATCAAATAGCTTACATATTAATATATGATGAACACTTTGTTTTTTTTTTATGAAATGTATATGTATTATATCATAATTTATGATGGTACTTATATTTTTATAAATATTATTTGAAACATGAGTAGGCAGTTTTATATCAGTGATAGATACTAGGCAATAGTAGGTGCCTATAACACAGTAAATATATTAAATAGTAGTTGATAGTAGAATGTTTTATTAATTTAATGTAAACAAAATAACAAATTAAAGATGATGACAAATATTTAGTAATGAAACGAAATAAAATCTATTGAAAAATCTAATAAAAATATTTTAAATACAAATAATATAACAGTGTATTATACATGTATATAAACTTTATATTATAAAATATGTAAAACCAATACTAACTACGATGATAAATAAGTACAATGTACATGTTGAATTATCGAAGGAAATGATTATTATCGGCATTATAGCATTATTTATTGTTATATTATATAAGTAAGGTTTAGAGTAATATCCTACACATTGTATACATGTCTATAGAAACCTAAAAATGTACCTATTGTCATCGTATTTGAAGAAGCAGTAGATTTAAATAGGTAATTTTATGAATAATAAGAATATTGAGTGAATATTAAGTAGGTATATACTACACATATTATGTTATTGTCAACCACTTAATTAATAGTAAAGTATTTGTTGAATTATAATATAAATAAGCGAATTGTTATTCACTGAAATGCACACCTGTTATTTTTTTAAGCCATGATATGTTATTTTTCTGATAAAAATATTTTAATAACAATTGCGTAATATTAATTATTAGTGCATTAAAATTATTTGTTAGTTTTAGTTTGGTTATAAACAATATGTTTCAAAAGTTTTAATTAGAGTTATTTTCATTAGTAATTTTTGTATAAAACTTATAACTTTTTGAAAAAAATCCATCAATCAATAAAATTACATAATCGGTTAATTATTATTATAAATACAATAAAATCATGTTTATAATTTTTATTATTAAAAAACACTGTCGTTAAAAATAAAATAGAAACAGTAATTACTTATATTACTCTCAGGTTTTTTAATTAAAATTGTAAATTATTAATAAATATATACAAATTTAGTAAGAAATATGTTTAACTTTGAGGTAATTTTTGTATAATATCGATACAATCATCAGAGTTGAGATATAGATATGAAATATACAATGACAATTACTATATAATTGATAATATCCAATTATTAATATGCTAAATAATGTTATATAGAAAATAAACATTTTTTTCAGTTTATTACATTAACCTACATTTATATTTGTTTTATATTACATTTTTAAACATGTAATTTATCAAAATACGATACTTAGAATTCATTTACAATAACAATCGCTATAAATTAATGTTGATACAATAACTACAGTTATCACTGGCATATACTATATTTTATAGGTGATTTGCTCGATGAAATGTTTCAATTTATAAAGTCAACCTCACAAGGAATGAATTTTACAACCAATGGAAAATATGAACACAACGTGTTATTAAATAGTACACAGGAAAAAAAAATTAGTTTACCAATCGTTGATAACGAATGTGTTTCTTTAATATTTACCTGCAATATAAAATTCTATATTTAAGAATTTTTAAAAAATAATAATTTAAAATGAGAATAATATTTGTGTAAGTACTTTAACCTATATATTTTTATATTTCTATACTCATACCTATTTTGATTTAATCCAAGTATTGCAATAATGACAAAACGCATTAATAAACGATTTTGTTTTATACCCATTACATACTTTATAACATATCATTTTGAAGTAATATGATCACATAACCGAAAATTATTTGTTTTATACATCAAGGAAGTCAATAGCTAATTGTTTCCGGTTTTAATGACCATTTTACGAGAAAAAAAATTCAAAAGTCTGAAGCTTATAAAAAAACTTGAAATGCGTAAACATGCACCCTAACTTACACTTACAAGAAGCTTAAACTCAATTTTCAAAACTTATAATATACAAATATAAAAAAATTTATGCATTTTTAACTATACAATAATTAACGATTTTTTAAGATGCTGATTATGATTTTGTTTAAAAAGAAAAAAAATCAAAAATTTTAAATGATTTTAAATAGATTTAGAATTAACATTTTAATATAATTTATGCCATAATTATTATATATATATATATATATAAATATTATCATATTAATACAATTTGATAAAAATTTTATTATTTACGGTTATTGGGTTATGAATTATAACAAAATTATAACATTTATTCTATCAAAAGCATGAATTAAGATATATCTTAATTCATGATCAAAAGATATAGAAATTGAACATTAAAGCATTTTAACAGCTTCAAAAGATCATGAAAAAAATACAAAATAAAAATTATTATTATAAAATCAATATTCCTCCTCTTAAAATCTAAAAATAAATTTAGAAAAGGTTGATAATAGTTGTTATATAATATTACAGATTTTACTTCACAGTTATTTTCATTTTTAATATTGAAAATTTTGATAACATATCAATTATAATTTTTTCAAATTTACTTACTTATAATATGTATAATTTCAAAATTCCAATTAAGCTAATTAGGTAACTCGATACTTTGATAGTTGATAGTTCATGTCTAAATGGCAAAATGTAAACAATAAGTAAACTATCATACATTTAATATAAATTTAACAGATTTTGTCACTTAGATTAATTTAATGACGTAACATGAATGCGTTGGATAAAAGTTCTTATCATATTATACTGATACACATATATAATTAGACAATTAGTTTAATATGTTCTAAAGTTGAGAGGCAGAATGATTAATAAGTATAGGAACTTTATGTATTATAATATATTTTATATTAGAATTTAAAACTATATGTATAATACTTTTAAATTTTAATATTGGCTATGAACTAAGATAATGTATACGTATTATCTGTAATAAAATATATAATTTTTATTAATAACAATAGGTAATTAAAGATTTAAACTATTTATAAGAATCAAAGTTCTAAGCAACATTATACTATCCAAATTGATCTCTATCTACTTGATGAAATTGATATTTTATTTGGTTATTAAATGTCTATAAATATTTTAATTACTTCTAATAACTCCTTTTTTCACATATCCCCTAACAATTATTTAGATATCGCGATCATAATTCATGATCGTCTTATGCTCTAAAAACAACACATTACCTATTTATACGATAAAAATAATATTTACTTTGATTTAGTTTAATATGTTTATGTCATAATGATAATATTTGAACGTTTAGAGCCTTAGCATGTTGGATATATCAAGACCTAACTACCTGAAAACGTAAGCCGTTCTTACACCCAATCAGAAATATATTGTTGCCAAAATAACATACTTTAATTTTTCATATAATTATTGGATTATTGTTTTATTTATTATTAAATTTAGATTATTAACGAAAAAATATTTAAACTTCTTCACCTTGGGTAGGTATATTAATTAATACTTATGGACAGGTAATAGATAGGTAATATAGGCATCTTAAGTATTTTAAATGTAGAGTAACTGTTAGAAAGTTAAAAATGTTGTGTATTATACTTTGGAAGCTAGCTAAAATGAAAAACGAATTATAGTAGCTTTAATTTCAGTTTAACTATATAAAATACAGAAAATAAAAAAAAAATTCCTCTGCAGACCATCACAGTCTTAAATAAATAAATGGAATAATTATATAAGTTTATAATGTTATATACAATACTAAATACTAAGAAATTATCGATTTTTAGAAATAATTAAAACGTCTTATCTTATTTCGAAATATACTCATAGAGTCGTTGATAATAACTTTTTAAATTATCATGAATAATAGCTGTTATTTTTATAAATTACTATAACGTATTCAGTAACATGTTCTTATAAATTTATTCAAAACGAATATTTAAAATGCATATTGCATACAGTATAATATCCATTTTTGAATGTTATTTAAATGACATATAAGTTACAACTTATCATATTATATAGATTTATAGGAACTTTACAATAATTTTAAATAAAATAATATGATCGAGAATTAGCTATTGCGCTTTACAACTAAGTGCGTTTTTCTTTCTTATAATCTCTAATAATTATACTCATTTGGTAATTTAAAAACCATCAACAAGTTTAATGTGTTACATAAATCATTCAAAAAATTGAATGTTTACACTAAAACTAAAAGTGTTGTTTTATCCTAAATTCATTTGAAATCAAGGTCATAGTGAAGGGTTAAATCAATGACAAAGGGTGAAACGTTTTTATTCGGGGTGTTTTCAGTGTGACGTTTTGAAATACATATTAATTTAATTTATATTAGTATTTTAATAATTGTGTATCCCAAATATCTTTATTGGTTTTAAAGAGCACATTAAGTTAGATTTAATTTTTGGACTAAGAATTGATTTTTGAGAAAATATAAAGTGTGTATAAATATAAATATTTTTTAAAATTATAATTATTGATATTCTGGTTTAGTTTAAATAATATGATAGCTAAAAAAATACAATAAATAATTTACTTTATTATTTTTTACTCATTTATTGGATATTATTAACATAATAATTTTAAATTGCTAATAGAACAATTACAATGTAAAATAAAAAGTAAATTTACTGAACAAAATTAAAAATATTTAGACTAGTGGTACTATACTATTTATTTTATTTTTATTCAAAAGTGATAATAATAAAAGGAACATTTTATGGAGGTTTATGAGTAAAAAATGTATAATAAAATATGTATTTCTATGTCAATTACTCAAGTCTTTAAATTACAAAGAAAGTACGAGTACCTTCATAGAAATTGTAGAAATAAATAATATAAAATATAATAACTATACTAAACTCACATAAATAAAATTATAAACATAGTAATAAATTTAAATATCTATTTTTAATAATTTTTTTTTTGCATTTTGCTGTTTTTCTTAATTTATTCATAAATCATGTTAATACAAACTGTACCTATACTAGCTATACTTTATAAATTTCAATCCAATATACTAGTATATTATGTATAATGTAATATTCATATATTTTGAAAAATATGTATCATTAACAAGCATTTTTTAGAATATTCCTGCAGTCTCCTGTATTTAAAAAAAATGGCATCTAAAATATTAAGTTTAAAACTATATATACATACCTACTTAGTCTATTAGTTCAGTATATGCTAGACAAACAATCGAATTTACCTACTGCTTTTTAAGTCAAAATATAATTAATTTGGGGTTAAAAGAATCTATAAATTAAAAATGCCTTATGTTCTTTAATGATGGTTTAAAAAAAAAATATCGTCTTGTATATACTTGCTGAAGTGTAACCGAAATTAATTTGAACTCTAGCTACTTATCCGTTACATAGGCATGGTTTGACTTTTTTGCTGTTTTACACGTGGCTCATCCTTTTTTCTTCTGTTCCATGTAGGGGATCATCCTTTATGTAAAAGAAAACAATAGAAGTTACCGAAACAAGGGGTCCTTCCGGTTCGCGAAGCAAATGATCGATTTCCGTCCAATGTTATTTATCATGTTATTTTGTATGCATATGGACTTCATTATCGTGATGTAATTTTTTTACATCCCTTTTTGCTACCTTTTCATAATATATCCCTTACGGGTATTTTAACACACACCAATGATTTTGGTAATAGCATTAATTGTCACCAAACACCTAGTTACATAGCAAATCTGTTATATAAATGTTTATTTTTAAACTGTATGAGGATTCGGTGAAGTGTGAAATGCCAACTACTATTTCGTTTGTGAATGAATTGTGACATTTTTTTCTCCGTATTAAAGGGGGACAAATATAATAATTTCACTCTAGGAAGTTCAAAAAATCACAACAAACTGTTCTGGGATTCAAATAGTTGGTAAATAAAGTAGAATAAAATACATACACGGAAGTGTATGAAGTATACATTTGTGATGTTATTTTACATACCTATATAAGTGGAATATTAATGATTTTTTTTTTATCATAACTTTGAATACTTACCTTCCTATTTATGCACACTCAAATAGGATTATAAATAGGAATACATATACAAGTACTAATATATTTTAATCTAACAAAATTTTATAATTAACTAGAATTTTAAGTCACAAAGCCAGCTATTGCAATTTGTGTATTTCAAACTTTTATAATGATTTTATAAAATTGTGTTCATTGTACCTACCTATTTAATATTAGTCATAAAACAGTTTTTGAATAATTATTCCCCTACATGGGAGGACTAATTTTTTTGAACTCGTTGATAAATGAACTATTCTATTCGGAACTCTATTTGATATGCATAATAATATGAATAAAAGAATACTTCACCGGATGTTTTACATCATATTGTTCAAAACTGACAATAGATAGAAATAGAACAATAAAGTCCCCTATCCGATTTGTGAAAAATAAATGCATGACAAATTGACTCAAAGGTGTGACAGCCGTCAGGTATGGGGATGAATTCAGTCAGATGAGCCATATCGTTTTTTAAGGTTTGTCATAATCAAATGCAATTGAAACATGTTTTTTTCACAATTAAATCACGGGGTTAGACCCTAATACGAGATCAACCCTTATTTTCTACTTGATTAAGAAAAATAACTAGACCAAAATTTTAAATATTTAAATATTTTATTACTACAAATAAAAATAAAAATATGTAGTTATCTACGTGCCTACGTCATAATACATTTTTAATATTTTTTTTTTATCAATAACTTTAAATTATATGAGTTAATCAACATTGCAATTCATAATATTAAAAGAAAGTGCTAATTTTTATGTGATCAATAAAATAATAACATATTATGTATTAATACAATTTTCACTTTAATCTATGAGTAAAATATGTATATATCTATTTTATACTTCAAATTTTAACAAAACTATAACAAGTAATAGTTTTTAATTTTAATATGTAATTATATTTACTACAAACCTGTTAATACTTAAATGAGTTTATTATCCATTGCATAATGTGTATATAGGCAGTATAGGCCATACAGAGTAGTCTATATATATAGTACAATAAAATTAATGTCAACTGTCCAATGCCTAGTTTACAAAATATCCAATTTCTTTAAATAAATGTGATATTAAAAAATGATGGAAAAACGATTTGGATTATTTACTAGATTATATATATATTATATATATATATATATATATATATATATTTAAAATCAAACAAATACTCATAAATAATTGTGAAATAACATTAAAAAAAAAATACATTAAAATTTGATTTACATTTTTAAATAGTAAGTGTTAACACGCCGCAATTTAGATTATAAAGGTGTTAGCTTTTTAGAATTCAGACTGTGAATGTAATAACTAATTTGTATTACAAAAAATATTGGGGAGATATATGAAAGGGTGAAATCATTTTTACAACTGCATTTTATTTATAATTACAGGGTATTGTACACATGTATACTATTGTTGCTATATATCTGACAATAATATAAGCAAAGAGTTCTAAAGGGTTATTTTTTTATCAGTTTAGATTGTATTATGTGGATTAGACGTTGAGACTATATAATATAGATTAAAATAAAATAAAATAACTATTAAACTATTTCTTATAGTCATTCATAACTTTTTTCTTAAATTGTATTTACTTATTTGTAATTATACAAATAATGTATAGTTTTAATACTTCGTATTATATTGTGTATGAAGTATAATAATATTAATGTTTAGGTACTAAAAACCTATATTACTACATAAATATTATGTTATAACAAAATTACTTAAGATATTGATTTAATTATTTTAATTAAATAATATGTATGCCCCAATCAATATTTTAAACGTATTTTTATTTTTATTAAAGACTAATAATCAGTTTTAATAAAAATAATTTGTACATTAATACATATATTAAATATAATAATATTATATACTAATACTATAATAACTTTATATAATTGATATACAAATCTATATAATTCATGTTTCGATTGTAACCGAAGATATATTATTAATCACAACGACATACATTTTGTATTTTAAAATTTTTATTTAAGGCGGTAACATTGTCATCTATAACCAATACAAATTAATAATAATTGAACATGGGTTGTATTTGAAAGATATCACTTTTTTAATTTCCTAGTAGTATTTGAAAAAATATAAAATTCCGTGACAAAGTTAAAATTTAAATAAAACGTAAAATAAACATTTGGAAAAACATTTAATTATGAACATTTATACAGATATAGAATATTTAATTAAATACAAAAAATATTTAATAATAAATTATCCTAGGTACTAAACAAAATATAAATTATAATATTTTTTACAAACATTTGTCAGAGCGCTACAATATTAGTTATTTTTTTACTGTTTTTAAATAACAAAATAAATATAAACATAAATTAATTACCAGAATTAAAATGTTTAAACAATTATAAACGTAAATCAAAATTCTAAATTATTTTAGTTTGTAAATATCTCGACTTCAATAACCATTTTTATTTATGATTTATTTTGTTGTTATTGCTTTTAGGTGAGTTGTCGTCATTGAAAATACCTTAAACATATGGATTAAGGAAACGGATATCGAGATTTTCATGTTACATAACCAATTGTCAAATATTATTTTCGTTGAACATTGGCTGTGTTTAACTTACATATCACGCAATACTGTATGTATATAATGTTTATTATAAACACGGATGTCAGAATTACAAAATGTATCTGATTTTCCACGGACCCAATTTCCATTATTATTAATACTTTTAGTAGGTAGGTAAAGTTATTCTGTACTCGATAATACTACAATATATGTATTATATTTACACTTATAGTATAGTGTGTTATAACGTGTGTTATATATTTTATATTTATATCTATTATGTTTTTCTATTCCGTTCCACTAGTGCAGATAGTACTATATATTTCGGTCCAGTAACGGCGAAAATTGCCAAAAAATCCGATGAACCGAATCAACGGAACTAAAATTACTGTGAATTCTTATAATATAGGTACGTTTGGCGTCCACCTTTATAGGTGCTTGAAAATCGTCCTGTGAAACGTGTTTATTATACATGGTAGGTTATAAAATGACCGGTAACGAGTTTGAATATTGTTATAATTCGGTTGGCATATTTTTCCTTATCGCCCACGTCTATTCACGCTCTACAAATTCAGCCCATCTGTATGTATTGTGTATACAATAATATGCCAATATGCCATTTATATGTAAAAAAAAAAAATATGTATATAGTAAACAAATGAAGAGTAACGATGTAAGATTAGCATTAAAAATTGGCGTTGATAAATAACGATATTTTCAATAATAACAAATTGTTATTATTTATTACTGTTGAAATGCCTGCTGACACAAAAATCAAGACTAATAAAATAGAAAAAAAATCTTTGTTAGAAAATATTTAAATTAAAAATTCACATTTGGGGTGAAATATACTTAAAAGTTACATTACACAGAACACGCGTATAATGTATACGTATACATATTATATACATATTATATTTATACAACGGGCGGGTTAATGAGTTTTATTCACAAAGTTAATTTCCCTAAGACCATTTCGTAAACATTATTACAGTACACTGAGATCAAATGAATGATGATTTATGTATACCTAAATAACAAAATATAACTTTATCGCTTTTCTTTAAGTAATAAAAGCCTCTGTCAAGCAATTCAATTAATAACAATTGGATATAAATAGTATTTTAAAACTTTTTTATTTTAAGATTATAATTTTAAAACTTTAGTTCCTGTGAGATTTGTAGTAAATAATAAACACATTATCTTCTATAAATTTTAGTCTTCAGTTAAAAAATAGATTTAAATATATTCCAACCACCATACATTTTACTCAAATATGAATTGGTAACTTATTTTTTTTTTTTTGTTAATATAGTTGACAATTTCTTGCTTAGATGGTTATAAAAATACTATCTCTATGAAAAAAAAAAATAATGAATAAAAAAAATTGTTTTACGAGTACAACATCGCATATTTTAATGTATGGTAATAATATTATAGTACCTATAGTAGTATATAGTATATTAGTATTATATACGCATATGTGTGTACATAATTATTATTAAACTATACATAATACATATATTATATATTATAATTATAGTATATCTGTCATATTCATTTATTGCAACCATTAGTGAATCATATCTAGATTTTGACATGTTCGAAATACAATTATGGCTTATGGTTTTTATCAATATATTAAAATATACATATATTTGAAATAATGGTTTTATAAATAGCATTCTTTTAAATATTTACAATATAATATAATCTTTAACAGTATAAGTATATAGGCAGTAGCAGTAGCCAGTAGGTATATTTATATTAGTCAACTCATAGATCACTTATTTAATTCAAATGACTATAATGGCTATTGTTTAATGATCAATGTGTGGAATATAATTTTATTAAATAAATACAACTACATATTTTAATTTTAACTTTTTGAAGTCATTAATAATGCAGAGTACATATGTATCAACTATGATTGATTGATACAGATACACGTAACTATAGTGAAGTGTGTGGTAAGAAATTTACTGACTTAAATTGTTGATTTATTTTTTATGAAGTTCTTAATTATAAATATATAATATATATTATACACTTAATATATTATGTGTATGTAATAATGTGTTTCATACAGCAAGAAAATATTTCTATTAATAGAAGAGTATTTTATAGGTAGATAATGCTGAAAATAT
Organism: Schizaphis graminum; assembly: GCA_020882235.1. Taxonomy (NCBI): domain Eukaryota; kingdom Metazoa; phylum Arthropoda; class Insecta; order Hemiptera; family Aphididae; genus Schizaphis; species Schizaphis graminum. Next base: position 68,035,882 of record CM037032.1, read on the forward strand.
AAGCTTTCGCAATAGATAGTGTTAAAATACTTAGACGACAATAATGTCAAACAACAATAATAATTAAAGTTCAATTATTGTCCAATGTTGATCCTAAATTGATACACTATTTTAATTTTATTACATGGGTGATGGGTATATAATTAATAATTATGTTAATAAAATAATAAGGTATACTTAAATATATGTATATTGATATAGGTCTCTCTGAAATACCTACTACTATTACTAATAAAAATAATTGTTTAATACCGTTTTTGAATTTTTGATTTAAATTAAAATTTATTATCTCGGAAAACATTTATTTTTAAATTACATTTATTATTATTATTATTATTGTTATTATCTATATTATAAATTTAAAGCGGATTACGTAGTTATTCATATTTAATTTATACATTATATACATATTTTTTTTATATATTATGTTATATTTATATAGGTACCCAGAAAATAATGTAAATTTGTAACAAGTATTTGATTATAAATCTCTGTTTTATGAAATATCCAGTTAAATTATTGAATGTTGTTCTTTCTAAGTACTGAATGGCCTTTTTTGAAATTACTTTACATTGAAAATATAAATTGTAATTTTCAATTCTATTACATCTTTATATTGTAAATGCCAATGAATACTATTGTGCGATTCCTACATAATCTACTATGTAAATAGTTTTATATTGAATGACTTAGATAAAGTAACACTGAAAAAAAAAAGGTTTATCATGTGGAGTTTCGGGATTATAGAATTATACGCATTTTCAAAACATATGATGCCTACATAAAATAAAATATCTTATAAAAGGAAACTGTATAAGTTTCGGTCATAATATCAACCAACAATTCCTTAAAAATTATTATTTAGGTTAGGTAGAAAACAAAGAAGAAAAATTTAGATTGTGATAAGATAGTTACATAATCAATTGTATAGCACATTATTATACTATAGAAAATAATTATTTTAAAAAAAATATTATAAAACAATAAGTAAAATAAATATAACATTTTATTATTTGAATAATGTTCATTTTATTTTGATAAAACTACTATTATTGGAATTCCATCATGTATAACATTTTAGTAAAGACAAGTTTGACGGATATTGCAATAGGGTTAACATGATATGGCTGGTTGACAAATCTAACATCCAATTTAAAACTTCTGAAAAACGTATTAAATTCATCGCCCACATCTAGTAAAAACCCATGATTACTAAAAGTTTTTGGAGCATAAAAATATTTTAAAATGAACTTATGTTACTACCAACATAAATATTTGTATACTTATATACAAAAATAATAATTTTAACTATTTAAATAGTTATTATAGTTATTATAATAAAATGTAACATAATTCACAAAAAAAAAATTACTTATTAAACTTGAAAAATGTCTTAAAATGTTGACATTATGTAATTATAAATTTGAAAATGAAAAATAAGAATACCTACATAAAAATATAATTATTGTTCTCAATTGATGTTATTGAATAAGTTATAAAAGGATATTGGTATGTATAAATAAAACAAATTGGTTGCAATCGAGTAACTAATAAGTGATAACTAAACTAATATCATTGATTATAATTATTATAGTAATATTTAATTTTCACATTTTTTTTTATCGAAGTACTTATAATACGCATGATACTTATAACTAATAAATACATTTTTTTGTCAGAAAACTATTTTTTTTTTTTTTATGATTTATAGAAATATACTATTACATATAGGGATAAGACATATATAAGCAGGAACTACATTAGATAATTCTCCTAATCTCTGCTTTTGGTTTGGACACTATTTCAATCAATCAGAAGAATGAATAAAAATAATAATACAGAGATTTAACGAATTCGTAGGTACTTATTTAGAAAAATAATTTGGAGTAGGTACATAGTCAATTAGGACATTTTTACATAATAATATACTTATGTTATAAATATTAATATATAGATGTATCATATTATATTATATAAAATAAAGTTTAAAAAAGATATTATATATTAAAATAATAATTTAATAATTAATAATTAATAATTATTTATTTATAATAATTTCAAAATTGTGTAGTATTGTAAATACTAAAGTTCTTTATAAATTATAATAGATGATCTATTCAAACTTAAATTAAGCTGTGATTTTTTTAAAAATAGCAGTATAAGTATAGCACTTAACATTTTTATATTAAAAAATAATCGATTACTCTAAGTGCATGCAGGATTAAACATTTTAACGCATATTTTGAAATCCCTTTACCATCAGACATTTTAATTTTAGCGACTAACAATTAATAAGAAAAACACTTAAAGATTTTAATTGCTCCGGATTTTTGGTAATTATACTATTTTTATGAGATTAGATACTCATAGATCAGTAATATAAAGAATAATATTTCTTAAAAAATATTTATGCTATAGTAGTATAGTAGATGGATAATTTATTTTTTCATTTATCGCGTGTGATTAGATCTGTCTACGGTATATCCCAATTTTTACAAAGTCTAACTATTGACATAATAATAATAATAACAACAGGTAATAGTACGATGACGAGCATGTATGATGTATCAATATTAGCAGATTATCCTATACCTATACAGTAGGTATATATATGATTGATTACAGCTACTTCGTTCATATGCGGTCGATTAATTACGGGTTTATTATTGGTATTATCCATCGTATTATAGAATTATTGTGAAAAAAAGCTACAACGCTTCCTACATGATATAATAACGCGGTGTTTTGATGATGTTTCACCGAGCACGGCAATATTATTACGGTCTTGAGTCGTGACAGCGGTATAGTAAATACATATATATATATATATTATGAACACTGCAGTGTATTCTGTATGCGGTACGACGTTTGTAATAATATTATAATATTATATTTTAATAAGCCCATCACTGTCACGGCAAAAATAAAAACACCTATAATACACTCGTATGTGCTTGAACGGTGTCGCGGACAATGCGTAATCGCGGATTATTACACGTTATAGTGGTCTCGATAATAATGGTGCATAATACACGCATATATTGTACAACATAATATAATATTATGCGTTGTGCATGTGTCAATTTCCGAGTGGCTCAGCGCCGCGCGAAACGAAAAACAAAAAACCTATACTGCTAAGTACTATCATCACAATATTGTTATTATACATTGAGTGTGTGTGTGTGTGTGTTTTAAAATATTATATATTGGCCGCGCTTAATCCAGTTCAACAACTTCCCCATCGCGCGGTGGGTTTTGTTGCAGCGCGTTGACGATGATGACAGGTAATGTGCTGCGTATCCGACAATAACCACCCGCCGGTAATCCGTAATCGGCCGCAGAGGGTGGTCGGAAATCAATCACACCCCCCTAAAATACACACATAGAGCCGTATTGCTCCGAATCCGCGAAATTATTTTTTACCATTATTATTATTATTATTATTATTTTTTTTTTCCGTCATTTTCAAAATCGTTTTGCGTCACCCGGACTCGGGCGCGCGCGACGACGGCATTAATAATCCGACATCCGCGGCGGCTTCGGATGTTCAGCCGAACCGATTGTGGGTCACGTCACACGGTTGTTTTTGTTTTGTTATTATTACTATTATTGTTGTTCCCCCATTGGTCGCGAGCCTGGAGGGGCTATTCGCTATACACTATAATATTATTATTATGTAGGTACACGCACACACACACACACACGGGTGAGCGTACAACCGGAGTGGGCACGCACCGCTCGTCGTCGTCGTCGTTGCGGGGATAAAGACCAGTTTTGTAGCGATTTCGTTTTATACGTACACAATATACTATATATATACACGCACGCACGTGTGTATGTGTGTGTGTTTTTATACATCCATCCGCGTCCACCGGTCCGCCGGCGGTGTCAGTGTGCTTTCGTGAGTACTGGGCGACGCGTGCAGTGGTCGGTCCGCAATTATTATTATTATCACAATATATTATAATTAATTAACCGAATTTTTTTTTCTACGAGTGCAGTGAGGACGAGCTTTTTATTTGATAAGATCGACATTTCACGATATTACCGAATTTAAAGTGTCATAATATCGTTATTATTGTTACGGTTTATTTTTTTCTTCCCCGATTAATTAACTCGCTCGACCCGCGGATCAATCGAACTTTTCGTACTTCTATATTAAATAGAGTAATATACCCTATTTAAAGATTGTCGCGCAGTCGTTTTTTACCGGCTTGACAAGACTCCGTCGTCGCCGCCGATCGCGTTCGTTTTTTAATAGTTTTTTCGTTTTCGTTTTTTGTCGAGTGTGCGTTTTTCAACATTTCGTTTTATTTGCCGTCACTCGTCGATCGACCGTGCGTAATTTATTGACGTGTGTGACGTGCGTGGGAGTGAGCGATAATCGCGGGGACGATCCGTGATCGTCGTCGATGCACATGATCATGATTTGGCGCGAGTGCGGTGGCGGCTGATACGAAATGATCGACATGCAGATGATCGACAGGCTGGCTCAAGACGACAAACAAGACGGGTAACAGATATGACATTTTCGTTGTTGATATTAATTAGGAATTAGTAGTTATTGTCATGACTCAATGACCGTTGGGTTGTTCTTGCGGATTGTGAAAACACCGTTCTGAATATTACTCATATTATTATTACCATTATTACTAAGTACTTATGCAAAATATAATATAATTATTATGACAAATATTATTTAGTCATTGTTTTTAAGATTTTTGTTTTTGCTCGTAAAATTATATTAAGGCGTCGTTTTGTGTTTACGCGATTATTATTTTTTTTTTTTTTATCAAAACAAAGTAATAAATGTTTTTAATCCAGTTAAAATTCGGGTCATGTATTTATAATGGTTTTCTTTACGTTAGATTGTTTGGGCTTGTAAATAATATTAAAAACTATTTCCAAAATAAATGCTTTTTATGTTGTAAAAAAGTAATTTTAAATTTATAATGAAATTCCTTCTCATTTAAATTTGAACAACAAATTTCCACTCGGTTATTTAAAAGTGCATATAGATAAATTTAGATTAACAAATGACAGAATCTACAAAGTGGTTTTTTTAGGTATTTGAAAAAAAAAAGTTTAGCGTTTTTAATAATTATTATGACAACATGACGTTGGGTACATAGAATGTTACGCCAATTACATTAAAAATGGAACAAACCCTAATTGTATTGCAAAAGTAATTTTAAAACGTACTTACCTTGATAGATATTAGAGTTATATTTGGTTATGGAATTTGTTATTTTTCTTGAATATAGTTCTTGATTTACTCGTACAAACTTTAAGTGAATGCAACTCTTATTATAATAAGTTTCAGGATGAAATTAAATCCGATGTTTTATATCAACACAACTAAAATCCACAAATTATACTGTTTAGTTTTACTATAATTACCTTATAATGATTTATAAATTATGTTAGTAGTTAAACCTTAATAAACATAATACTCCCTAAGGAAAATCGTTTACTTACCTAAATGTGTAATAAATAACGGGTTTAAAATAAATAATAAAATTAAACTTCACACTAAACAAAAATATTTACTTACTGTATATTTTAAATTCTTCTCACAATTGTGTTGCTTTACAGTACAACTATACGTACCTTATCTAGGTCAATTAAAAATTTGATAAATATTTGTGATATTATATACCTAGCTTAGAACTAGTAAAATTGTACAGAAATTAATTTTTCATATTTTGCATACTACTGTAATTCATTATTTATTAATCTAAAAACTACCGTTAATAGGTACACCATTGAGTGACGTATCGTACCATGATCTAAATTACAATCGTACAAATAATTTCAACAATAATTTTTATATTATGATAAAAAACCGTATATTAGTTCGTTTTATAAGTTTTGTACAAGGTACAGACCATTGAATAATTAAAATTTCCATGGTAATGATTTATATTGAATTGTGTATAATGTCATCATTACCTATTATAGTATTATGTGTTCACTAAACAATGAGTTAAAAATATAATTTGCATATTATTTTATACACATTATATGTATACGACCTAAGCATTAGAATACCGGCAATCTTAAAAAAATATCGATTAAACATTTAAACTTAATTTTAATGAGATGAATAGTACATTATGAAATTCGTCTTCATTATACATTACTTTTATAATTTTATTTTATTATATAACACCTGACGGCAATTACTATTGTAAATACTAAATAAAACAAAGCAACAAAGTAATAAACACAAATAAAAACTTGGATCCTTTTCAAATAAGAGTAGGAATTCCTTAATGATGTTAAATTGGACTATTTGAAATTGTATTTAATGCAAAGTATTAAATGATTGTGCAAAACAATCGTGTTCTTTGGTACCAAGGGCTGAATAAATGTTAATACACGATAACCCACGTCAAAACACGTCCGGTATCGTTTTACCTGCATTGTGTCCACCCGACGGGTTATCGCAGTCCGAAATCTCCGCGAGGATATTGTGTTTCGGGTCAATCCGTTTATTTTATTATTATGATTTTTTTTATGTGTGTGTGTGTGGACCAGTTGCGTCATAAAAAACCAAAACAACACGTCATGTCGAACGTTTTCTTCGATGGCGGGTTCTGTTTTTTTTCCAAACATTTTTCGAAACTCTAACCGTATACGAGCAATGTGCATTATATGCATATACGATACACATAATATTAATAATAATTAAATCAAGTATTGTATATGAAAACGTGCGAATCGAATCGGGTAATTTTGAGGTGACATCGGACCGTTGCCGGATTGTCATCTGTTTCACGTCGCGTGTCTGTTCCACTACAATAGAGAATTCATAGAGCGAGACTCATCAGCAGGTTGGGTTGAATATTTTTATTTTTTTGTTTGTCACCGGTTATTACAATACGCGCGTACGGTTCATCGTTACCTATTAACATGTATAACTGATCCGATTAAACCACACGAGGACCCCCCGGACAACGATGGGTGTTATTATATTATTATATGCTCGTGGCCCAATGATGTGGTCCCGATGTCGATGAGCTTGTGTGTATAATATTATGCATGCAGGTAAAGGGAACGAGGGGGGATGTGCCCGAAGCGGGTTTCGTTTTTCACTTGACAGTAGCTAATAAATTGTTAACTATACAGCGAAAGAGGGGAATTTTCTAAGCGAATAAGTAATAATAAAAATAATAAAAATAAATAAATCTCGGCTACCACGTACCTACCTATGTATAATATATTATATAGGTACGTATAGGCTATGTGTTTTGCTTAAGTAGTCGGCCGTCAACGTTGTTTTATGATCGCAAATCGTTTGCAATGGTTAATTTGATTCGACCAACGCATTGCAAACGAAACTGTGTGGGCTACTACAACTATACGTAATAGACGTAAACTAGATCAGAATTTTAATATTACTTATCTTTAATGTAGATTTACCGTTTGTTGTTTTAAGTTTACGGAGATATTGCAGTGTACCTACTTAAAAATTAAAATCCAAAGTATGAAAATAATGATTTTTTCCACAATATTATAGGCTCCATGTTTTGATAAATTCAGTAGCGATTTATTAAAGTTTTTAATATATCGTTATAATATTACTAAAATGTAACATATTTATGGTTCTTAGTTTAGTAATAAATCATTAAACTTTTTTTAAATCATGGCTTCATCATAAAAAACGACAAAAACTTAAAAATCGATAATCTGTTTGTCAAACTGGTTATATTGATATAAAATAGCCTTGGGTAATGTAATTAGGGTGAATTTTTAATTTTCGATTAATTCAGTGTTATGAATAAATTTAAAATTTAATAAAAAGAATTTGAAATAACAGTAATATCATTTTTTAGATTTATCAACTTTATACGTAGGTAAGTATCTGAAGTTTGTGCTTTTGGTTTACTAATAAATTTTTATTGTTGTAACTTGTGACAGGGTATAATATGTTTTATGATAAAATATTCAAACGCTTAAAAGTCTACTGTTAGTATAATAATTAAGCTATTAAGTTTAATCAAATATCTGAAAAGTGCCATTAAAATAATATTTATATAATATGTTTGTTTAAATTAAATTTATAAAAATATAAAAATGTCATTGAGATAATACCCACCTAACTCGTGGGAAAATAATTTACAAAATTATCTTAAATAATTTATTTTGTGAATAAATTAAGTAGCTATAGCTTTTTGTAGACAAATGAATTTATGTCAATCGTGTATAATGTTATATTTAAACTACACTGCATAAAACAAAAAGAAAAAAATTGTTAATCATGAAATCGAATAAAAAAATCTAGCCCGTGACAAAGATATGGAAAAAGAGTAACCTATACCTATAGACGGTTGGACATTTTTATGTTTATAAAAATTACCACATGTTTATTTAAATATATTCATAGCCAAGACACAATTACTGATCCAGTCTTTGTATAATAGGTGTAGAAAATAAAAAACAATTTACGTTCCCCTTCATTTGCTGCTTACGCGATTCCCCCGTGCCTGGACAGGTGTGTTTCGTAAAAACTCAAGTCACAGTTGGCCACTAAAAAGGGGTTAAAGCATGAGCTCCCTTTCATCATTTCCAGTGTCTAAGTATGAGTGGTCGACTTTTTTTCTTCTAGCACTGTATCCCTTGCCGCAATTGTGTGCGCGCCGCGTACGATTCGTTATTGTCTGTGTATATTGCGGGCGAAAGCCACTGTTATAATAATACTTACTGCCTTTTACTGGGTGTAGCGATAAGAAAAAAAACGGCCATCGACCTCCCGCTAGCTTTTCAAAGGCATTCTACAAGTGTTAAAAACTAACCACCCATGACCGTTACACAATTCCACGCGAGCGCTGGGAATGGCGCAACAGTTTGGATAGCGTCTAAAAAAACGACGAACCACGGACAATAAAATGAAAACGAATATGGTATATAATACTACTAGGTGTAGTTGGCCAACGTATGACTTTAGAGCACGTGTCTGTCTCCATATATAAAATTGAAATGCACATCTGATCCACGTGACGAGATTATAAAAGGCGTAGATTATTGCGAAAAAAATTCCGAATCTTCTAAATGTTTACGTTTTATTTTTATTTAGTTGTCAAATCTGATAACGGCGTGTTTTTAAGTTATATCGTACCGCCTTGCGCTTGACCACAGTAGTACACATAAGACAAGTAATTCTTTTAATGCGGTTAGTCTGACCATTTATTATATTTTAAACATTCATGGTTAAACCTGTTTAAATTTCTATTTGCCACCCAATAAATCAAAATGTTTTTTTATTTATTTAAATGACTGATGATTGACCGCGATATAACGCGTAAAGTCGTGAAACACAATAATATAATATAATATGACTATGTATACGTTTAAGCCGTTCTTCTCATTTGACTCTAGATACACGTTTTGATTACTTGGATGCGGTGTGTGAACTACATATTTATATGACTCATTAATTTTTCAATAATGTAAGCTTATTGTATTCTTATTTCGTTCAACCCTTTTATTCGATCGAAACACATAGATATACGCTCCGGGGAGCGTTTCCCACATTTGAATGGCATGTATTTCTGTATATTCATTCGATCAAGACCCATTGAACTTTTATTACAATTTAAAAAACTCGAGTGTGCACTTGACGAGAACGTAATGACGATTTTCAAATACTTGACAGTTTGCAAAAAAGAAAAAAGCCAACGCCGTACTTATAACTACATATTGTAATCTAGTATTATAATATACTATAGCTACAATTATTTATCATCATATATAACTATATAATAATTGATAATATAGTATTGTTATAATCACGGTGGAGATTTCAGTGTTTTGAACCGGTTTGTATTAATAATTTTCTCGACATTTTATGACTATCCCACACTTCTTGTATATAATTCGCAGCGTATGCGTTGTTCATTCGAGTGCTGATACAACGATGAGTGGACGTGTAAAATATTAAATAAAATGTCCCGGAAAATGTAGTTATAAATTGAACCAGAAATTAATTATTATTTTGATGTTAGCACGTCAAATATTATGAAACGTTAATATTAGATTTTAATTATCCAAAAGCGTTGTACTTGCATCATAGTTTGGTTTCGACCAAACCACTGTAGGTGTAGAGGTACCTAAATAAAAATAAAATCGAGTATTTTATTATTATTTTTATTATCTCTGTATAGTGTATGCCCATTTATTATGCCGACACCTACTATTAACCACTGGTGGATATTTGTTTTACGTTTTTATTTACTTTCCGTGTCGTTTTATAAAATATAGTATCATAATTACTCTACTACGTAACATTTTAACTTAATTGAATGATTATATTTTAAATTATTTGCATATGTATAGAAAAAAAAAAGGGTTTGAAAATCACAAAACAAACAATAGGTACCTAATACCCAGTATTAAATATTTTATGTTTATTTATTTGTATAATAAACAATTTATAGCTCCGACCATAAAAAATATTAATTTTGTGTTTTTAATTACATATCATTTTTTTTATTACTATAATAGGTATTGTCTTCGATGAAATAGCTTATAATTTAATAAGTCTATATAATGTTAAATTAATACGTTGTGTTAAAAACTTAAAAATAGTAAACTGTTGACAATAATATAAAGTTTAAATTTTTATAAACTGTATTTTGAAATATGTTATGTCCCTTTTTATAACTTATTATATTTGATTTTATGATAATGTTTGAGGAGAGTTTATATTTTTATAATAACATATAGGTATACTGGATAAAGTTTATTGAATTTCAAGATATACAAAAAGAGATTTATGGAACTATATGTTTAATGTTATGAGACTTTTTCAGAAAATGTATTGCTAATATAGTATTATTTAATAACGATAAAACAAAATGTGTCGATGTAATATAATTTGTATTTCAAAATGATTTTTATTTGATTTGATTCACGCGTATAATGTATCTGTCATTAAAATGTAAATATTATTAGTAAATCACCTACCCACTTGATAATATTATGAAATTATGTCCGGTCAATAGGTTTTATTTGTACATTGTAAAACAAATAATTATTAAGTTTGATAGCAATTGATGTTATTGTTTTCAGTCATATATGGAAATCAGTACAGACATATCTGTTTGACGCATATGGACTTTGGCGATTTACATTTACATTTTACATTAATACATTGCACGTCTGTCATTCATATATTATATAATTTAGTGTTCGTGCAGTATTGGCGTTTTATAGAACCAAGTATGGTTATACATAATATATAATAGCTTGAGTAATACAATACTGCTTTGGCTTTATAAAACTATTTCAATACAGTAGTGTAGCGTCTTATCCCGGCGCAAAATAACCGGTCTATTCTGCGATAGGTCGAATAATGAAAGTTCATAGCAAGGAATAAACAGATATTAAACTTATACGATTACTATCTTAACTCCGCCGTCAAATGTTAAAAGTTCGTAAAGTCAAACTTTCCTGATAATCTTCAAAAGTTATTGTTGTGAAATGCTTGTTATAGAATAAGACCATCAGAATGTCTGTAGTACGTTAATACCGCTCATATCGTACTGAACGATTGCTCTACTCGGCAAAATATGTAGGTACTCCATTAGAATATTATCATTTTCTTCTTATTATAATAACGGATAAATAATAATAATAATAATAATAATAAAAGCAAAAACAAGTACCTGTTTTAAAACGAGTCCATATTATAATGTAATGTGTCTGATATACTGGCACCACTAATATTTGTAATTTTAGATTCTATAACACAAACATAAAATATGTTGTACAGTTACTCGCTACTGACTGCGCGCATGTATATATACGATATCATATGTCTATAATAGACAGGTACCTATCAAGAGTTTTTCAAAAATATAATTGAATACGTCACGCGTCAGTTATATGTAGATGATTTTAGTAGTTTCAAAGTCGTGTTTGGCGATTTTTGTTCGGTTGTCGTCGTTGTCGGTACAATTTGCAAACCCGGCTGTCCTCGCGTTACGATAACAAGCACCTGTACAGTCAGTCACTTCATCCCGAATAATTCACCGACAGCCGACAGGTATATAATATCATACTTAATACACCACGGCGTACTCATCGCCGTATTAGCTTACCAATTCCGACGCACGTGCTTGGAGATAATATATAATAATGGGAGTGGTCAGACACGTACAACAGTCGAACGTGTTATCGGCAAAACCTACACTCTGCAGCTATATACATATACATACGTCTCCATAATATACATGGCGGGCCTGAAAACGACAGTCGTCCTGGCACTGTGTATATACATATAATAATATTCTCGCCCTTGCGCTCTCGCGGTTCTCTTTTAATTTGCAGTGATGCTGTGTGACCGTGTTTCGCGGTACAAATTAGACTGACCCATCCATTCGAATGCTGTGCACGAGTACACGTGTATATATAATGTATATATGGGGCACCGGAGTGAAGAGACACTCGACAACGAAGAAACTCACCGTGCGCGTATCGCGAATAGGTTCCTATATAATATTATATGGGCGCCCCGAGGCGACCGTGGAAGAGATTCCCGTTTGCATTCTGCGCCATTAATTACGTCGTTTAAATTCCTGGCAAACCGTTTTTTTCATCGAAATAACATATTCTGTGTGTGTGAATGCACGCGCGCATGTGTGTGTGCGTGAGTGAGTGTGTGTGTGTGTGTGTGTGTATCTATAGTAAATGCCTTGAGCGATTGTTTGGAGAGAAACCTGACGTCAAGCGCACCGTTCGCGTGTGTGTCGAATACGTGCCACCAATACGAATATGACGTGTATTACATATATTTTGATTTGCTGCGGAATTAGATATGATTGAAAACAATTACCAAACGCTTAGCTTAATCTACGTTACGTGTGAAAAGTTGGTCGCGACTATATTATATTGTACGGTTGACGACTGACGAGGGATTATTTGAACAAACCGTTAGACTTAATGAGCGCATATAATTGTTTGTAATTTCTCAATAAGTATTATTTGGCATCGACAAAACCGGACGCGGAAGTAGATAATATGATGTTTATTCAATATTTAAAGCGTCCAAATTTTTTTAATCCATTTCATAACGTTTATAATAATATAATATATATATAATATAATATAATTGAATAAATTGTCAATCGTATTTTAATCACTTAATTCCGGTTAATATAGGTAATATGTCCTGTATATTATTATTACGTTAAAATATATATTATGCAATTTTTAAAGAAAAACATTATTTAACGGGCACATCTATATTTTATTTTAACGGACAATAAAGATATCATTTTTTCATATCATACATAAGTATATTCAAACAATTATTATATCATTGAATTATTGTTATACGCATGTAATGAAATATTTAAATTTTTTGAATAATTATATTAGCTAGAATGATAGCATCTGCGCGATTGAAAAACAAAAGTATTCACTTTTTTATTAATAAATTAAATAAACGTATTGATTCGTTGTAGACATTTATATAAACACGGGTACCTATAATATATTCGTCGAATCGTTAGGATTTAGCGGTTTTTAACGGTTATACAATACCATCACACAATGCTGTATTCGAGCATATTGCTACATAAATTCACGGTACAGAGTGATACCATTTACTTACTCATAACTCATGTTATCCTATACTAATATTATATACTCGTATAATAGTATATATATATACTTACTCGTACTGTGCGCACCTACCTGCCTCAATTATAGTCAATACCTATGCTTTGCGTTATTACTGTGCAACGCTGTGTGTTTAAGAAACATTACGATACAGTCGATAATAAATAAATTGCTTGTAGATCAGCGAATCGGTTGAATGAAGGAAGGCACATCCGCCAGTGAATATGTAGCTATTCCGCATCCAGGAGAGTTATTTAGAAACCACACAATTAACGAAGCATGCATAATAATTTCTGAGGAGTTTTGAATAATTTATGCCGGCCGTTTTAATCCGGTTATTCAGTACGAAACGGGGGCGGGAGCGGTGTGGAGGTTTCTGACTGGAAAAGGACGAGGAAATTTGAATTTTAGCACCTATCTTTGTGTAAGCATATACACAAGTGCAGCGAACACACTGCATATAATCATATCCCGCGGCACACGCGAATTTGCCGCGGATTTTCTCAGCTGCGCTGGGTCTGATTGCCCTTATTCCACTAAATATTATATTTTTATAAAATACGAACGTTTTACATTTTAGAAATTAGACAGTGCTATCGACGGAACGATATAATATATTATATAACAATATATAGTTTCGGTCCACGAGCTCTAAATAATAATATATATATATATACACGTTGCCTTTGGTTTCATAATAATATATAACAATATCATAAATCCGTCGAACCGTCATAAACCTCGACCTTGGTCCAACACGTCTTATTAATGATTTGTCCACAGAATGTTTACCAAACATAGACGGCTTAATAGCGCGTTAACGACATACTTGTGAATTTATTTTATTACATTTTTTTTTTGTCATCGCAATAAGCTTGTCCTCGCGGACGATCAGGCTTAAAAACTTTTCGGAGACCTCGGCGTGTACTACATTTTTCTTATTTTTCTTTCAAACAACGTCCATGAGAAGTGTAATTTTACTGCGCTTTGATTATTATAGATGCGAGCAATCAATGTTGTTATAACACAAACGTTTGGATTTCGAAAAATTCTTTTTTTTCTTTTCGTTCAACTTGTGCAAGAAAACAACTATATATTGACGTTTGCAATTATATTTACGATTTTTGTAGAAGCATTATTTGTCCGACAAGTTTATTAATAGCCTTCTTAAAAGTGCTAATGTAACTATAGTCAAGTTGAAAGAATGTTAGAAAATCTTGAACGTTTCGTTATGAAAACAAATTGACATCTGGTATTTTTAGTATCGGCGTCGTTAAAACGAGAGGGACGAAATAAATTGTGTTTATACGAACAGTCATGTAAACATTTTTTTTTTTTTTTTACTAAATATGTAGACTAATTAAATCATTAAAATATTTATAGTGTCATACGTTGTGATGTGTTGATTAAAATAAAATGAATCATAGTTGCCATACCTTAATATATATATATCATTTAAAAACTAATCGTGTCACAGGTTGTTGAGAAATTGTAGCATAACAAATGTATATATAATGTATTAAATCTTGGCAATTATTCCTGCGTTGCATTTAAATTTAAAATTATTTACGTTCGTTTTTTTCCTATTCATCATTTGTGTATCGTTACCGTTTACCATTATCGTAAGGCAATCAGCAGGTATTTCGTTTAACTGTTGATGACCGATGATCGCTGTCTGGGGCTGTCGTGAATTAAGCATCGGGTGTCTGCTGTTGTTGATTTATGAAAACGCTCGTCACTGTTTTGAATAAGACATTTTCAAACTTTTATGAGGGAGACATGAGTTTGTATCATTATTGTATATACGTATTAACTTTGAAATAACCGAACCTGTCGGTGGACAATGTATGACCTGGGGGTTTTTTCTCAGTTGGAATGCGGACGATTCTCACATACAGTTGCTGTCACGCGGAACAAGACGTAACACTCAGCAAATATCAATGATCTCAAATGATGAATCATTGAACGAAACTTAGCTCATAATATTACTAAATATTATTAAGTATTCGTACTTTTATGAGTACCTATTCAAATATGTGTATAACTTTGTTAAATGCCAATGAATTTAATTTCATACTAAAATGTATTTTAAATTAAAATATTTTTTTAGTCGGTCATATGCGTTTTTATTTATAAGTTTTCTGTTATTCATTCGTTTGTTATTGACGGTATTTAGTTATAACTGAACTGTGAATACTAAATACAATTTTATATGATTAAACAATTATGGGTACCTACTTTAATGACTAATATATAATTTATTTATATCTGATATAACATGTTTTGACTAGTAATTACATTATTTTGTATTATTTTTTAAATTTTCAACAAGGAAAAGTATCACATTACATATATATTTACTACATACGTATTTACTATGTTACCAAACCAGTAATATTATTATGGATTTTCATAGAATCGAAATGATTCAAATTAAAAATGTTGCAATTTAAATTGGTTAGTCAACTAAGATATTATTGACTATATTTACTATTGATAATCTTGGAACGTATAACTAATAATACTGATTATTATACAGATTATCTTTGATAATGCATTTTGAAGTTTACGATTTTAAGTAATTTAATATATTTCATCTTGCTTTTTGGTTAACATTTTATACGTTAATCAATATTTTTATATTTAGTTTATTTTATTATTTCATATTATAGAACATAAAATGATCATTTATTGATCATTGGTATATGATGATGGTGAATCTAATGACTGTAGAAGATACATGAGTTTCTCAAAAAGTTTTTCCATTTTATTATGGCATTTCTGTTATATTTTGTTTGGCTTCCAGTTGGGTTGACGATGGATTAGACCCGAAAACAAATTACAGGGATTCTCACTTTAATCATATCATGATGTTCGACAGGCTATACAACCCACATGCATTGAAGTGGTGACGAATCGTTATTGGACAGCGTTTTCAAAAATTATCGTCAATAAATGAAGAATATTATTGGAAAATGTAATATCTAGCCGAGGAACAGCGGAGATTTTACGAGAATTCATGATTACACACTGTAATGGTCACTCGAGTAGTTATTCACTTGATTGGTTTTGACGTCTAGAATAACCACACTGCGTCTACTGATCCATTATAATATGTTTTCGTCATATTTTAATTACATGCATAACAAATTTTTAATTCGTCTCCGACAGCTGCAACTTCCGATTTCTTTAGTTCATATTATTTGAACCTAAATTCCGGTCTTACCATTTGTCACGGTTCGTTTATCCGCCTAATGAGACACCTCGGGCAACATCATTGTCTTCAGTTCATTGTATTTCCTTAGACAGGGTGACGGTCGCTATGGTTAGTACTTAACGTTTAAAGGGGAATACAAATGTCGTAATCGAGGGCGCAGAAATATATACTATTTTGTTAAAATTCGAACCACGAGAAAGTTTATAGATTGCTATAAATGGTTTAACTTTGATCGTTAAAAATAGTAACGTTTAAAGCCGTTTTAAAATAAGAAATCTAAATTGCAGGTATATTGGATTTTATTTTGATGAAGTGTATCGAAGATAATTTGAAGATACTTAGGTTTCAGATGAAGGTTTGAAAATATGAATAATTTTTATTAAATAAAACCCTGCAACTTAGTATTCAAATATAATTTAAAATGTTTGATTTAGAGTAAATTAAACAGTTTTAAAACAACAGCAGTTTATAATACACATTCTGACATAAAAATGTAAACAATTCATTTCATTTCTTAGCATACTATAATGTTGTACATATTTAATAAATAAATAATTATCAAATGTATTTTAATAACAAAGCTCTACGAAGGGTATCGATTGCTTCGAAACTCTATGTTTTAATTTTCATTTAAATCTTGTAAATTTCAGAGTTATTTTCTATAAAGGATACTTTTCTGCGTTTATAAGAAAATATTCGATTTAGAGTTTTAAGCTGAATGTATGAGTTTATTTTAATATTTAATGAAAGAATTTATTTATATAATTCGTTAGAATAAACTAGGAATTATTTAAACAAAAACAGTTGAATAATATCAACTACTTGTCATGTATAGATTTTAAAGTTTTCTAGTATTTTAGTGATATGTTTATTTGAAGTAATTTGTATATATATATATATTATATATATTGAAATTTAACAGCTATTATTTAGTATTTACTCTTGTTATTTTATTTCGAAGATTTTATTTGTCATAATAATTATTAAACTTAATATTTTTGATTAAAAAGTATAAAATGTATATTTATATTTGACAGATTATTTTTTTATAAACAATAAGACAATAATATACAGTATAAGTATAGTTGTGAATAAAGTATTTGGAATTTTCTAGTTTTTGTTTATTATAAATATTATAATATAACTTTATAGAAATGATTATTTATATGTTATGTTTTTAAAACTGTAATTTATTTAAAAAGAAATAATCAGATATATAATTTACAATATTATTTTATTTTTAACTCTAAATAGATAGTTGATCAAACAAAATTAACTACTATAAATTCAAATTTAATCGGAACTATCTATAAATAATTTAATTCAAATAAGTAAATTAAAAGTTGCAGTGGATAGTGGATAATATCTTCAGTCAGCACCAAGTAAATTTTTATATTATTATTTTTAATCAAAGTGATTTATTTTTAAGTCAATAACATTTTATTTGCCATTAGTATTGAGTATTGACACATTTAATAGTTTATTTGCTCATAATAAGTTTTTCCTTTTTTATCTCAAGTCGTTTCTAAGCCTTACCGTTTTCATGTGATTGCAATGAACCTCTCCCTAGGGTCCGGAAATTAATCATCTCAAATCCCCGTTCTTTATGACCTAGTAAATTTCAAAATTTCGAATCTTGCTAAATGTAATTTTCACACTACATTTCTTATTATGATTTTTATTATCATTAACTGTAGTGTATATGTATACAGTTATTTATGACTTAATATAGTATTATTTTGATTTTATATGCATTTAAAATATTTTTATTGTCCCTTAAGTAATAATTCGTTGTATTTAATAGCCTATACCAAGGTTTTTAGATCAAGTTTTAAAATCGTATATTAAAATTTTAACAAGTAGTAAAAACTATATTTTTATTTAACTAACTAACTATATAGTGTTTAATAAAATCAATTCTCATTGAAAGTGAAAACCATAGCTTGTTAAAATTAGGTACTTATATGACATTTGTTGAATAATAGAGAAAATATTAAATTTTTTCACTCAAATTACAACCAACAAAATACTGATTAATTGCATTTTGTCATAAAAGTCTAAAGAGCATTTGTATGTAATGCTATAAATGGTTAATAAATAGTAAATATAACTTAAATTAAATTATTTTTGCTATTACTGGAATATTAATAATGTTTCATGAAGTGTATTAATAGATTAAAAAAAAAGAAAGGTTTTATTCTTATTTATTTATTTTAAAATTATAAAAGCAATTTGAGTGACTAAAATTATTGTTACATCAAAATAGTTGCATACCTAACGTTATAGTCGTTATTCGTTAAGTTAAAGTACCCGAGTTAGATTTTTTCCATATCAAATAAACATTGTGGAAAGACAGGTTCTTTACCATGATAAAAAAAGTCGGCAAACTAGAAAGCCACTCATTAAAACGATTGCTTTCGTTGTCTCCAAAACATATAAACATATCGAGAAACTAAATGTTATTATTATTTTTTTTATACACTTATTGAACAATGGACTATAACAGAATTTTCATCGCGAAGCCCTTAATTTATAGCCTTGTTTTAACAGGTCAATACGTGAGAGATAACGGAAGCGCATATAGTAGCATAATATAATATTCTATTATTTAGTCAATGTAAGCCCATTTATTTTTTTAAAACTGCATTTTGCACATTGTTTATTATATTTTATTTATAATAGGCAATTTATACATTGTATAGTATTAATACCGGTATTTTACTCCGTAATCAGTATTTGGTTATAATTAATCTATTATATTCTATACAAAAATATTCGTTCTGATCAATAATTATAATTATTAAATTAAATTTATGATTTCATGGAAATTACAAGATAAACGACAAGAGTACTCAATTTATTACATAAATGCATGTTCGTTTAAATTTAAAATAATATAATTTACGTGCGTATTAGAATAAATCGTACTCAAGCACGGGGTCACAAGACAAAACGAAAAAAAAATGTTTATGTGTTAGGGTTTATAGAGAAACGGCATTTATTTAGTGATGAATGAAATAACAACAATACGGGTGAGTTTCTATGGCCACTTTCCCAGGTGTTCGGAGTTTCAACCCTTCTTCATACAACAGCATCGTGTTAGAACGTCAACGGCTGTATAGGTACTATTAAAGTTTCTTGACCCTTTGATTTTTAAACAAGTGTTAGCAGCTATGTTTCATATATGCATATGATACCTATTATACTGTAACATTGTCAAACTAGTTTCAGGTCTAAGAGTAAAATCAAAAAAATCTTTTTGCATAGGTACTGCTATAGAGTGAACTTGGGGAGTGTGTGGTACAAATGCTCTTTACATAAATCTTATCTGTCTTCTCTTGCTGCTGTGTAATACGTTAGGTAATGTAAAAGGTTGATGAAAAAGAAAATGTCTGAAGAATATACTATAATACTTAAGATGATTGCACTAAGAAATCTACATTATTAATAAATTTTCATGTATTTTCGACGAAAAATAAATTATATTGTTTTTTTAAAGTACAACAAAAAACAAATATAATATTCTTTTAAGGAAACCTGTAGGGTTTTAACGGTTATTGTACGGTATATATATTTTTTTAATTTGGTTTAACTTATAAATTTAATACAAAATAAATAAGAACATAATATAATAACGTTGTTATGACTGTTTGTGTGTTATGTGTTTGTTTGAAAAGTTAAAAAGGATAAATAATTATATAACTAAATATGTAGAAGTACAAAAGGCAAAAGTGTGCAATAATAATAATATTTTTCGCTAATTAAAATATAGTTACACGCGTTAAAGTAACACAATAAATGGTTAAGGTTCCCTTTTAATTTGATAATTAGAAGATTTATTAAACGTCAAATGGGATGCCTACCTGCAAAATTGTAAGGGGTTATAGTCGTTTTTACAAAAACCTTGTGTATTGAAACAGTTGCCAGTTGGCGTTTAATCTTAGTATTTTAATAATAAAGAGGAATGACAAGAAAATTTTTGGAATTATGAAAAATGATAAATTACTTTTACGTCCATTTCGAGAACGATTCTATTTTTCATTAAAAATTGCACGCCATTATTTTTTTTACAAATAACATTATTTAGTTAAAGTACCAACCTTAATTGAATAATTTGTAACCCTAATGCTAATGTCTATTGTTGTAATTTAGTTAGGAAGGTATTTGACAAAAAAAAAAAAGGAAAAAAGAGAGTAATAAAATAAACAACGAGTATAACTTTTAAGTGGTTATATTTTTCTGGGAAATAAGATTACTGTTAATTAGTTTTAAAGTCTAATGCGTCTACTTTAGTCGGCTGAAATATAATAATTGTACATTATTTTTAAGCTTATAAAATAAAATATTTTTCTGGTACTGATTGGTAAATTATTGGAATGTAAAAAAAAACTTATTTATTTATTTTTAGCACAAGGGTCGATACAAATATTTATCAGTCAACCTTCGAATGTGTACATAAAAACTATAAAAACCCAATAAAACATAGCACAAGACATTATTTACATAACATAACAGCGGGTGTGGTAGTAATTTAGTTGGGTTTGTTTTTTTCCAAATATATACAGACGTGATGAGAAATAACAGTATATGTCATCCGTTCTGAAAACTCGCGGGAATAAAGGTACGTACATAAATACTTTTTTTCCTCGAATTCAAAATCAACACAAGAGGCAGATTAAAATATACGTAAATGTACACGTGTTTTTTTTTTTTATAATTCCGTTAGCAACCCCATCGATAGTCAGTCGATTAAATACAAAGACATCCCCCCAGTCAATTTCTACTTATTATTTTATTTCATACAGCTGGACCATTCCCCCCTCCGTGGATTTTATTTGCGATTCGTGGTAGTACGTGTATATGTATAGTGTATATACATCTCGAGCGTTAAATATGACGTATTCCCCCTCAATTGATATCATCGAATTTAACTTGCGTGGACGTGTGACGATTGTATAATGCATTTGTACGGACGTTGCATTCGAATCACACCGCTGCTAAGCTTATAGCGATATCGTTCTAAAATCAGTTGCAGCCTCTCTATTATCTCAGACGGATGATTCGTCGTTTAGCGTATAGAATGGACACTGTTGACAGATTATGATATTGTACTCGGTCTACACGTAACATCGTTAAGTACTGCGAAAAAAATTGTTGCGTCCAAATTATGTTCATCGAGTACCCACTCGACAACATCATAACATTGTTCTCGTTCCCAGTTCCCATATAGCAGATTTAAACAAACGATATGATTGTTGTCCAACCATACGAATTAAATTTAATATCAGTATATACTGTTAACAGTATTAACTATAAGTACTATTATAGTAAAATAGTAATCGTTTTTAAGTATTGGGATTTCATTATTATTTGCATTGGTAGTAAATCATAAAAAAAACCTTTATATATATTACTCTATTATAAATAGTATCTATAGGTTAAAATGAAAATGTGACGTTTAAGTTTGAAAGCGTTTGACGTGCATTGAAACTTGATACTTGCGAGAAAAATCAATTGAAACCAATTTGTGTAAAATATGAAACATCAAATAATGTCAATGAATTTATTTCAATAGTCAATTATATAATAAAATTTAATTCTCAACTATTTGCTTAAAAAATATAAAATTCAATAAATAGATTTACTGAAAAAATTATTTTCATACTCAGTTTTATTGGTAAATACACTTTTTATAAACTTCTGAATAAAATGTATTTATTTAATAATAATATGATAATATTTTCATTTTACTTCATCTTATATTTGTTGCTAATATAATTAAACTTTCAAGTTTTAAATTTTTATTATTATTAATTATTATTATATACAAATCCATTCAAATTTTCTTGTAGAAAATTGAAATGGTGGTATAAATTCAATTAAAAAAAAAAAAAAACTGCGTAATAACTGATTTACAATTGAATAATTTTTAAAACAATATTATGTAATTCTTG
Source organism: Schizaphis graminum (assembly GCA_020882235.1). Classification (NCBI taxonomy): domain Eukaryota; kingdom Metazoa; phylum Arthropoda; class Insecta; order Hemiptera; family Aphididae; genus Schizaphis; species Schizaphis graminum. The sequence goes on from CM037032.1 coordinate 68,058,679, forward strand.
AATGGACGAAGTTACCACTCGTAAAACTTTTCAAATAAAACACAAGTATTGAACAGCTATATTATTACACCATTTGTCAATTGATATTGTATAAGTTTCTGAAAGTCCATGCGTCGGTGACAATGATTTTTCGTTATGGCAACCAAAAATACATACTCAATACTTTTAATGTTGTTATTCCAGTATATGAAATGAATCGATTGTTTATAGTTCATACACGCAGTCCAACAAATCATTTTCAGTCATTTTTACCGGCTACATTGCATAAAATCCAACCCATGTGCATTTTATAAAACCAATAATGGCTTTAACCTTTATATTTTTAAATGTTGTTAAAATATAACTTAAAAAAAAATTTCTCTAGAGTATACACTCTCTGCAGTGGGGTTGCCAACTATTGGATTTTGCTCAATAGATTCATCACTGTCGTTGTTAATTATACTGAAGACGACCATTTTTTACCTTTACGTGGCTGTTATCAACAACATGCACTGGTCTAATAACGTGCCGAATAATATATAGTCATAAATGGTTCTTAGACAACAGTTTGCAAGTGAAAAATATTTCATCCAGTTGTGTTTTAGTATCTGCATAGTAAATTTTTGTGTAAAATTTTTTCTTCAGCAAGCTAAACATATAATACTTATATTTTTTAATAAAATACAATAGGTAAAATGTTTATAAAAAAAATGCAATTTATTTTAAGTTTTAACCTTAGTAGTTAGTAATAACTAATATAATAATTGTGTATGCTATGTTATAATAGCTAAGTTACCTATTAGGCTTATTTTAAAATCAACCAACTGCAGTTTATAGTATATAGGTGCGTATGTGATGTCAAATTATATGATAAGTATAATTATTGTAAGTCGAACAAGATTCCGGCCACTGGTTTTTATGTACGATTTTCAATTAGCTCTTGCCGTTCTCATCATCACCTCTCCGCTACCGCAATTATTCGGTATCCCTACAATAATATCATATTATATTATTATAGTATAAACTGTTCAATTATATAACGTATACACGTGTAAGTACACAAATAATAATAAGCCTAGGAGACTATTCTCGAAACACGTTCGGTGGGGTTCAGTAGCTCCGACGGGTCCGTTAGTGGCATTTGGGGGGGGGGGGGGTGCCTGTAATAGACACGTGTTATTTCTTTGGATTAAACGAGGATTCGGAGGCGGCTGCACAATTACACAACATTATACTGTATTATTATTATACATCGTACGAGTGTACATCACATTATATTATTTAATATGCGTATACGTATGTGATGCAAACATCACGACACTGCAGTGGACACGTCACCGTCGCGCGTGTATAAATGATAATCCGTTCGCGCGTGTTGAATTATGTGATATATAATCGTGATATATATTATTATTACGTCAATCAGTCGTCGTCGCCTACCCCCGTCAAACGGCGGTGGTGGTTTGACGTACATTGTGCGAACGGATTTCGACCCCGACCGGGTCGCGGCCAGTTGGAGGGACCTTGTCGTTGCAGCTCATCGTGACGACGACGGCGACGCCGACGAAAAATACGGTTGCACGCGCACGATAATGTTATTATTGTATACATCAATATATTATTATTATTAATATACAGCACCCGGACACCGCGACTTCCCGATCCGTCGAGATTATAATATTATGGAATGAAATGATATTATAATTTATGCGCGCGAGTGACAACCGGTTTATATATACCTCGCGCATCGCTGTTATATACAGCGTAGTGTCGCCCGACGAGTTCGTCACGTCCATCAATCGATGAACGGATTTTTTCTGATCGATATCGGAGGCAGTACTCGCACTTTTGAAATACGGCTGGAAAGTCGTTACCGCGTATTAGAGACAAAGCCACGACATCATCAAACACATGACCATTTTTATAGGTTCGTGACGTTTATGCGCATGTCCTAGTCGTATGATTTACATACATTTGATATTTTTAACTCGTTACAATTGTTTTATTTGATGGTTTGTAAATATACGTTTTGTACAATAGCAGACTACTTGGCTGTGAATGAATTTAATCTAACTATGTATATTTCTTGTTTTTAATCGTAATATTAATCTATTATAATATATGTGTTATATTCAATACGGATTTGATAAAATAAATAAGCGTCACTAGTAACATTATAAAAACTGCTAAAATCTAAAACAAATCCGGTTAGTTCAGGATCGGTTTTCAACAGTAAGTACCTATCTACTTACATTTATATAAAAAAAATGCATTATACTCCATTAAAATAGCCACCTCAAGATTTATCCAAACATATACGATATTATGTGGGCCTTAAGATTTCATTACAAAAATATTATTATTCAGAAATAGTTAGTGACAAATAAATGGCTTTCCGTACCAAATTTAGGATATCTAGTATCTACCAGAGTACCAGATATAGTCCTACCGGATTATACCATCAAATCACCTCGATATTACAATCGCCATACCACAGTTATTGGTATCATTATTTTAGGCTTAGTCGGTCACGCGCAGCTGATAATGGTTTACTGTACGACGACGACCCTCGGTCAGCCACGTCGCCGGCCGTTTGGATTCGGTGTTTGCACGCGCGGTCCGGTTGAATAATTAGGGGACAAAAAAACTAATAACAATAATAATTATAATAATAAAAGACGTGGTATTGTGATCGAATTATATAATATAATGGCTGTAGGCCTGTAGCCATTCTATACCTATCTATTATTAAACGACGACAGACGTACGCGCCTTTATAAGCGGTACATGTAGCTATACTGGCAGACACATGACGTAATCATCGTCATCGTTGGCGAATATCCGTTTCACTCATGCGTGTTCTAGACAAGAAGAGTCTAAAAAGTCGATTGCAACTTTTTTCATCTATCCTAAAATTTTATTTTCAGTAAACAAAAAAAAAAACAAATTTATGTTAAGATTTTCTTTTTTAATCTTTATTAACTCGCGAGATTATAAAAATCATTAATTGCACGATTTGACCCATTTCGTCTCGCAATACAATATATAAATGTGTTAGAGCTGCAAAGTAGAATTAAGGGTTATTAAGAGATAAATTATCTAATTATCCTTTGGGATAAGTCAATCACGGCAATTTTGGCGAACTTAGAAATCGATTATGATATTGGGCCATCCCTGTTATAGACAACACAATACCACAAAAGCAAAATCGTTGTAAACTATTCAAAGTAACTGACATCAATATTTATCGTACATTTTTTATTAAATTAGTATTCTCAATATGATTACGCGTTTTTTATAGTCGTATAGTACCTAGTCACGTTTATATATATATATAAAAAAAAATATACAAGTTTCCACAGTAGTTTCGAAAGTATATCTGTCTCATCAATTATTAGGTTTACGCCTATATCATTATCGTAGAAGTAGGTATATGGTACATGCTATATATAATATCGCTGCAATTTTACTAACATATGTCCATAAAATAAAATATAGGTATGGTCCACAGTCGTCGTGATTGTCGCTTCCCCTCCCATTCACGCTGTATAGACTTAATCGCATGCGGTAAATCCTCCGCTGTCGTGGAGCGCGCAACCAACGATTTTTTTTTCACGAGCTTTGATTGTCCGCCGCTGCTGTCACCGAATGGGTACTGTCGGTTACGTTAGGTAAACCGAACGCACAATAGGAACCACGCCGTTTATACGGTACATTATATTATTATAATACATTATACGGTATCGTCTATATAATGTACACAATATAATATACCTCATCGTCGTCCGTTTCGATTTCGTCCTCTCCCCCTGTCCACCTGGTTTTACGACTTCGTGACGGGCTATCCGCGAGATTACGAATTTATATTATTTATTATACTATAATTTGGTTTTTTATTAGGTACTTATATATTTTTTTTTTTGCGTGCGAGTATAGGTCGACGAAACCTACCGGGCTTTTTACTGCTCAATAATCATATAATATTATCCTACCTATACCTACTATATTACACATTGACGGTGAAATCGGACCGTTATTATTAGTTTTTGGGCCGCGTGTGCGCATTGCATGTCTGTTACGATATAATATCAACCGGCTGACGATTACAGCGAACTTAAAATAATAATACATAATATGTCAGTATATGTAACGCATATGTCAAAGCGATTTCTTAGTAAGATTCTTGGAATTCATTTATCGACGTACAAGCAGACATGCAGTATAGAAGTCATGGATTTAAATTGTAATCATATTACACGTTCAAAGTGTTATATGTGCAAGGTAGATTAGGTAAAATTAGAGCTCACAAGTTAAATCGCATAACGGAATGGTTTCGATGTCTATATATACATATTTTAAAGAACACGTTTTCAATACCGAGGAAGATCTTTCGGAGAATCAAAGTATACTCTCGTACAAAGAAAATATAAAATAGACAACGACGAACGTTATTTATTATTATTTTTACAATTTTAATGTTTCACTGTATAATTTCATCACAATTGATCGACTGACATGTTAGTAAGTATAAAATCCCCAATGGATCACATGGAGATGGGATATATAAAACGGAAATTCTTATACGGGGCAAGCCTTTGAAACCAGTATAGTTTCCTGTTCTTTGTATACAGTGGCATTATATCATTATTACAAAAAAAAAAAAATATATATATAATAGTAATAAAGAATTAAATACACCGAAAATGATACAATCATTCGTTTTTATTCCTCGTGTCTTTTTTCACAACACGCCAGTGTTGCAGTATGGGGCGGTGACGCGACTATATTATTTGCATAACGGTTCTATTTGTCAACAGTTCTCATTAATGAAAAAAATAAAATACACATTTATTTACATACTTACAAATTGTCTCTCAACAGTCTCAACCGTCTCAATATCACTCAAGTTATGTGTTACAAATGACACACGAGATTTCCCCTTCACCCCATAAGATTCATTTAACAATATTCAACATCACGAGATATATGGGCGGTGCCAGTCGTACAATAATAATTGTTATAATTTATTGTATTGCGCACATAAGACAATGTTAGAACAATTTTTTTATGGAGATTATAGTTATTGTGATAATTTCATTAAGGACAAGGACCAACAAAAGAATGGAGAAATAAGCGCTTCAGGTTTTTTCTTCTTATTTTTATAATCCGTGGAGGACTTGATGCGATTTTAATACGATGAGAAAATGGATTATGATAAATTTAAAACACCGGAGGAAAAAAAGTTATAATGAAAATTATATTTTATAGCTGATACGAAAGTAAATTTATTAAATACTAATGACAAATCGCCCCATTCTATGGTAATTAGTAAATACAAACGTAAATGTTTTCTAATAACTTTCAAGGTATTATTTCCTTACTTAGAAGGTATTTAAACATTTACAATATTAACTTTTAATATCTTAGTCAACAACTTCTATAGTAAATTTACTACTTATTTTTTAATAACTTAAGTAACCAGATCCATGGTAATTAATTTAATTAATCTCGATATTAAATAATGAAGATAAAAGTAACGAAATAAATAAATTAAAGATAATTAAGTTATTTTAAAAAAATGGTATTACCCACCATTTTTAAACAATTATATACTTACAACATTATTTTTTTAAATTCATGAAATATTAGAGATAAGATTAAAAGTATCGATTTATTTTGTTCTAAATTGTACCGATTTTGTTGATGGAAGAATTTAATGCGATGAAAAGTCGTATTTTAACAGTAGCAAATGTTGTTGGTTTCTGTGGTTGTCAAGACCTGTGAGAAATTTCGATCGTTTATAAAACAGTAGGATACAGTGTTTCTATTCTTAGGGAAAACATTTGTTTTATCAACAGTTTCAAACCATTATTTCAGCAGTGAAGTTTGTCTTTTATGAGATTCAATTACGCACATTAGATTGTTTACCCTGAAAGTAATGTTAGCTTAATAAATTTGAAAAAAGGCACGTGATATCCAAATAATAAAATTAATAATGTTTGATAAATTATATATTAAAGTATTATCAAAAAACAGTACAGTGTGTGTCAGTATCTACATTTTCGTTAAACGAATGTAGGTATATTTTTCAATTCTCAGGTTTCTAAAATGTCAGAATAATTCCAAGGTTTATTATTTAGGTTTATTTAATATTAATACGTAATATTCACTGTTATCATTAAAATTAAATTGTTATGTATACACAATATTAAATATAATATAAAAAATACATATGTACACTAAATTCTAAATGGTTAATTTCAGAGCTTACGCTAAAGAAATATTAGAGCTGCACACTCTGTGTTTTTCAGAAGTGAAAAAATTGTATATAATACATAACACATACTATATAATATCATAAATTCATAAATATTAAATATTGTCAGTTTAAAGTTTAAATAACAAAATTCCTTTAATTATATTTTGATTAACAACAATTAATATTAATCTAATTTTTTTTTTTTTTTTTTATGACAACCTATTCATCGATAACAATATTTTCTAATTGGAGATGGTTATTAATTTGAGCACTGCAATCACAATATTTGGAGGCATAACGCAATGGTCATGATCACGGTTCATCCTAAAGACTATAGTAGATTTAATCTCTTGATATTCATAGATAAATTATCAATGTTTCAATCATAATTTCTAATTAATTTGAAAAACAAAATAATGTCAAATGATATCTATGTTATAAGCTCATAGACATATAGAATTAATTATTAAAAATTCAAAACATATTATTTTTTATTAACTGCACAACATTTAAATAAGAACTACACATTTTAATTTAGAACTGCACATTTTATGCACAACTGCACATTAGCGCAAGCTCTGGTTAATTTTAAAATTAAACTGTATACTGTTACAATGGTACAATGCTTTAGTATGATTTATTTAGTTTAAAAACTTTTTTGAATTCTTGGAAATGTATTTTTCATTAATATTTTATTAATGTTATACAATGTATCGTAGAGAACTATTTCTTGACATTTTAGAATTATTTGTTCAATGAGTATTTTAAAAATGGCAGTCCACAAATTAATTTTTTAGCGCGGCCAAGCATGGTTAAGAACTGAAATCGTAAAACATGGTTTTTTTGAGAAAACAAAGTAAACAAGAATAATCATTAATCATTGATTATAATTTATAACTTTTAAATATCAGCATTAGTCTTTTTAGTATTTTGATCACAAGTAAACAATAAACGAATATGATTGAAAACATTTTCTATTTTATGCATCTTGAGTATAATATTCAATAGTTTTATAGGTAAACAGTACTAATTATTAGTACCATAATACATAAATTAGTTGTTAGTATCTCCAACGTAACTACGTTAGCCTTAATAATTTGTAAATGACAATGATGGCTAGCGAAATAGAAGGTAATTAATAAATAATTTATACTTAGTATAACGTAAAAATTAAAGTTTACAGTGGTGTGGAGTTCTTAAATATTGTAATTATCTATTTTTGTATTATATTGTTATATAATTGCGGTTTTATAAGATGATTTTATAACACTCGTGATTATGAAAAACGTAAATGTATAACTGTACAAGTCACTCACCTTACCCATAGTTGAATAATATTCAAAAGTGGACTTTTCATCAATGAGGTTTTTGAATTACAGTGTGGCGCTACTGTAGCGTACCACGGAGGCATAGAAGAAGAAAAAACCGTTCATTTTTCTTGTTATGTGTATTGTGTGTAACATACACATTGCTGTCTGTCTAATGTTCACTCAAGTTAATATAATAACTATACGTACCTAATACAAAGGACACGACCGTAGTAATTTTCTTGCCGCGGTTTCCAGCAGTATACGCACTTAATGTTGAAAATGTTTTTTTTTCAATAATAATAAAAAAAAAATAAGGTAAATAAATCAGAAAATTATAAGGGTCAGGGGAGGGAGAGGCTCGTTTATTGACAATACTACCCATACGTCATCTATTACGTAAATGCTGTTGTTTGGGGCGTTATTGAAATATTTTCAAGTTCTATTTGCACAACGATTACGTTGATTTAATGGTATTTAACGTCCTTATACCGAACACAACAATATTAATAAACACAATAATAATTCATTGAAATATATAAATATATTTTTATAGTAAATGCCAATAAAAGGTTTTTATTATTTGTTTATGAATGATTTTTTTTTTTAATCGCCCTTTGACCTCATAAAACTCAGTGTTAGTATTTTATTTTTATCCAGTAATCTTCCTTGATTTATTTACAACAGAACGGTTCTGTAAATTAGTACACTTCTATTCAGCGCCCGGTAAAACATTATTCGAGCGTTTACTCTGCTTTTACTTTACAACGTCGTATTTTAATTTTAATTATTTAACATTTAAATTCCACTATATTCCGATGAAATGTCTACCTACAATCTACCTAGCCCGGTAATGGATTTAATACTTTCCGACGCTTCGTTAATTCAAGATTATAATATTATAATTTCTTGCAATTAAAACCTTTTCGGGATTAACCGTTTCGGGGAATATAAACGTTATAAACGACGTATATTATATTTATTTATTTTGTTTAACTGATAAGTATACGTCTTGTCGTCAAGGCATCGGTCGCGATGCACTATTCGTCGGTATCTGACCAAACACCGTATACCTACAGAAGTATATTATTGTACTTGTACGGACGTAATGACAATATTGTTACGCGTTGTTTGTCCGTTTTACTTATTCACTTTCGTTCGTTTCATTGAAAATCCGTTTTCGGGCTTTTCGTCGCCGTGCACCGACTGGTCGGCGGTCTTGCCGAAATGTGTACACCCGCGATCGCGGAAACGGTGTTGAGAGCTCTCGGCCGTGTCAGGCTGTCGCCGGAGCTGCGAGGCGCGTGCGCGAGACACGTGGGGTGCGCCCAAAACAGCAGCAGCGACAAGCGGCGGCCCTTGCGCGTGACCGTCATCGAGGGCCAGGGCACGGGGCCGGTGGTGTGCGCGGCCGTCAGGAAAATCTTCAGGGCGGCCGGCGTGCCGGTAGAATGGGACTATCAGACGCTGAGCGTGCACCGGGACCACAAGACCAACCGGATGACCGTCAACCCCGAACTGCTGGGTTCGGCCATCGAGACGGGACTCGTGCTCCGCGCCCAGGACTCGACGGCGGGACAGAACGAATTGCTGTCGTCGGCCTCGCTGGCGCTCCACAAGGCGCTCAACGCGTTCGTCGGCGTGCGCCGGTTCGTGTCGGCGGTCGGGTACCAGCCCTACGGCCCCATCAACATGATCAACATCCGGGACAACGTGAGCGGCGAATACTCGGAAATCGAGCACCTCGTCGCCCCGGGTAATTAAACGATGCCGTCATGTCATCATAATAATATTATGATATTATAATATATTTTATTCGCGATCGCACTCATCTCGCGGGTCTCTATCTGCACCTGTCACAATTGTCGTAGATGTAGATGTGTATAATATTATAGGCATACGTAATGTGGGGGTAGTGGGTATATTATGCATTTCTTAATACGCCCACACCTCCTCTCGCGGTTATAAATCGTAAATATGACACTTAAACCTCGCAATTGCAGCTTACCCGCTACAAACAACCCTCTAAATAATTTCGTCAAACATTATATTATGTATTTCATAAATCACGAAGCGTAATAACCAGGATTTTCGGATTTATATTTTTGATCAGAGTATATGTATAATTGTATATGTTTAAATTATAAATATATTTTGGTAATTAGTATATAATATACTAACTACCAAAATATATATTATGTAGGTTCTATATGACAAATTTATTTTATTTAAACCAGTATAATAGGCTTTTTTTTATAAAAATTCAGTTACGAGATGGATCATTCCATCATCTTTTTTGAAGTAAAAATTTGTTTTATTTTCACTGCGCTTGTATTTCCTTTATCTTTACTAAGTCTATTTTTTAGGGTTCCGTACTTCAAAAGAAAAAAACGGAACCCTTATAACATCACTTTGTTGTCCGTCCGTCCGTCCGTCCGTCTGTCAAGAGCGTTTTTCTCAGGAACGCGTGGAGGTATCAAACTGAAATTTGTATATGATACTCAGGTCTACTGTCCCTGGAAGCTGTAGAAAAATCAACCTTCTAAGCCAACGCAATCAAAAGATACAGCCATTTAGGCCGCAAATTTCCGCAAATTTTCGAAACTCGCACGGGAATCAAAACCTACAGGGTACTTCCCGTGAACTTAGAATCTTGAAATTTCGTACGAAGTCACGTCATATAGTACAGATATAGGAAAAATTACGAAAACCGTAAATTTTTAGTTTCATCATATAAAAAAAAAATATTTTTGAAAAATATTGTTGTCCGTCCGTCCGTCCGTCCGTCCGTCCGTCCGTCCGTCCGTCCGTCCGTCCGTCCGTCCGTCCGTCCGTCCGTCTGTCAAGAGCGTTTTTCTCAGGAACGCGTGGAGGTATCAAACTGAAATTTGTATATGATACTCAGGTCTACTGTCCCTGGAAGCTGTAGAAAAATCAACCTTCTAAGCCAACGCAATCAAAAGATACAGCCATTTAGGCCGCAAATTTCCGCAAATTTTCGAAACTCGCACGGGAATCAAAACCTACAGGGTACTTCCCGTGAACTTAGAATCTTGAAATTTCGTACGAAGTCACGTCATATAGTACAGATATAGGAAAAATTACGAAAACCGTAAATTTTTAGTTTCATCATATAAAAAAAAAATATTTTTGAAAAATATTTTTGACAATTTTGAAAATTTCAAAGTTACTACTCCTTATCTCATGAACGCGTTGAGGTATTAAATTAAAATTCATATTAAATACTTAAGTCTATAATACCTTTAAACTGTAACAAAATCAAACTTTTATGTCAACGAAATCGAAAGAAATAATAACAATTTAAGCCGCATATCGTCCGTCCGTCATTTTGCAATAAAAATAAAAAAAACTTTTACTTATATACCTACAGGTTTGTACGGAACCCTCGGTGCGCGAGTCCAACTCGCACTTGCCCGGTTTTTTCTATAACTATATAGAACTATAGAAATGGTACGATAAAATACATATACGATTAATGTTAATTTATATTATCGTTTTTACATCTTCATTTCCATTTGTACTACCGTTTGATAGTCATAAGCTCATAAATAATAAGAAATAACGGTGTTTATGTATAAACTGTCCGTATAAAAATGTTAAATATAACTTTTGGTTGAAAATAATTTTCCCAAAAGGTGCAGGTGGGTCCATCAGTGTTAAAACTTTGTTATGAGGTATGAAAAATTGGATGTTTCTGAGACGTGGGTTTGGATAAAATGTAATAGAACGATCCGATGAGAGAAATGAATAATAGTCCTTAAAGAAAAACATGAAAACGTATTAATCATTGAAAATATCAAAAACAGAAAATGGGAATCGTAATGGTCACGTCTGCTAATATACACTATTATGATATCGTGTCAAATAAAATCGATAATGCTTGTGAATAAACCACGAATAACTATTATTTTATAAATATTATCGTATTAAAGAAGTTGGCACTCATTCTCTAAATTATTAGGCTTAACTATAAATAATGACGAAATAGCGATTAATAAAAGTTAAAAATAAATAAATAATTTATAATATTTATTGTGGAATAATCCATAATCTTTATAACGCTGCAGATTTTTGTTATGTTTGTGATGGCTATTAGATTTTATTCATTTTTTTCTTTAAAGATTGAGATTGATTGTTTTTATGCGATACGTCTTAATCGTAGTTGTTGATGAAAAATAACGTTCAATCATTATCTTTTGTGATTTTGATTGGTTCAACTATATTATTTTTTATATACATGGAACTTCTTACTTTCGACAGCTTTTTGTAATAAAAATACATTTTAAAGATATACGTTTTGAGAATAAGTTGAATTGTGTACGAGAGACTTTTATTATTCATATTGAGTAAAAAATTATTATTTTGCTTTTTTTTTTTTATAACGATTTCATTTTTTCGTTATCAAGAAGTAGAATACAACAATAAATTCCTATTCACGCAAAAGGAACAAAAGTTTTTGAAAATATTGCTTTAACGTTAAAAATTAACGAGAGTTTTATTTTATAAGTTTGTTTTACTTTAATTTATAATTGGAATACCCTAGGGATATAATTTGGGTTTAGTTTTAAATGAATGATGAAAACACTTGTAACAGAAGATAGTGCGATTAAAGAGTGTCCCCTACCCTAGCAATCGTTTACCGTCAGTGACAAAGTTTAATAAATAACTCTTAAATGTTGTACATTTGTGTTTTTCTAAACGACCATTCATAATTTACTGTTATCATAGTCATCATTGCGTGTTATTAAATATAAAATATTTAAAATGTATTTATGACGGCAAATTAAACCTACAGACGCCGCGGTCGATGTTTTACGCCGAATTCATTCGATTTATATATCATAACTTATAATACGGCCATTAAATACTGTCCAACTAAGGCGTGGCTTAGTGTAGAAGTATTTTATTATAAACAATATATTAATCTGTAGCGTTATTTTTTGAATATATAGAAAATGCATATAATATAACACAAAAAACGCACGTCAACATATATTTGTATATAATATAATATACGCAGTCTTAAACATATTTTCGATTCAAATTTTTCACATTTATTTTAATAATATTGTACGCTGAAAAAATATAGATTTACATATTTATTGTCGAATTCGGTGCGTGAACGTAAATCGTACAGTAATCTGCGTCTCCGTTATATGTACACAAATGACGTTTTTAGACAGGGCGTTTTTCGGATTTGCATAACCTTTACCATATCTAGTGAGGGGAAAATAAACATAAATATATTATATTTTTTTAAACTGGTTTATAATGCCTCGCTAACATTAAAATGTAAACGCGTGTTAAGATCACCAAGGTCATTGAATTTGTGATAAAATACTAAGCTTTTAGTTCAATATTGTTTCATTATAAAATCACAAACGTGTATTTTAATACGATACAAACAACATATTATAGGGGTGCGTTTCATAAACAAAATCGATTAATGGTCAATTTCAGAGAAGAAGACACCAATATCATATTATACCATCATAGAGTGCATTAATGGACATAATGTGGCATAAAGTCAAAATATGTTTTAAAATCCATTCGTATCAAACTGACAAATTGAATACAAAACAAATAAACTGTACATTTTGTATACGTTTATTTTAATGTTTTATCAAAGCGTTTAAAATTAAAAAATAACTCAACGTTAATAATTGAACATTCACATGTTCTATAATTTCTCGCGAAATCTGTATATGTACACACAATACTATACGTTTGAATTTGTATAATGTACTAATGCACAATCTATTAATGTGAAAATCTATAATGAAAAACACACTTACAAACTTTTATTTAATTAATGTTTTATTAATTATAATAATTTAGGCTGATCGTAGATTAAAAATAAAAATTTAATTATTAAAAGCCTATTTTTGTATTCTTAATTTGTTCACTAATGCACGTTGAAAACCACTTCCTCCCTACAGCAAGTCGTACTTTACTTACTGCATTAAAACGTAATTTAATTCTAGAAGTATTTAAAAAAATATTATTATTTTAAATTATGAAATTATGTGGCTAACGGACTAAATATTTTACGCGTCATTACTATTTACACTACAGACAACATTATAATATTAACAGATTAAAATTCAGGTTCTATATTTTATGATTACGTGTAGTCAATGTTAGTATAAAAATATAATTTTAAATCTATTTTATATACACGCATTTTGTTCGTATGTGTTACAAATGTTACTCGAACCATCGTAATGATATGTATATTAGACCATGGTTATAATATATATATATATATACACATTATGTAGCATTAGTGAACAGTGAACATGGCACGAAATATACGACGGTTTATGTGGTTAGACTTATTCTTGTAATCACGGTACGTTGCATTCGGTAACCCTCCGACTAAAAGATACTCATGTAAGCGTGAAGGGTCGTCGTCAGCAGAGACACGCGAAACAGTTGGTTTCCTGTTGAGGGTAGGAGGGGGTACGTGAACATCAATGAAAACCCACGCGGGGTAGTAGGTACTCATAAATATATAATATTTTTTAATGTACAACATAGTTGGGTTTGCGCCGGTGTAAATTGTATAAATAAAGGGCGCGACGAAATAGCAATGAACGGCCGTGGTGGTGGCGGGTTCGGTGAGACGCGTTATATAACGATGATAAATATATAAATATTATATAGGTAGGTTATTATAATATGCATATGACAACGACGGTCTCATCAGTCATCCCGTATCCGTTATTCGTCACGTAGGTATAGAGTTGAATTATATTATTTAAAGGAGTATACAGCTCAAAAAAAAAAACATATTTCTTCAAATTAATAATATCAAATCGGTTCTTTACTGGAACTATTAAAAAAAGATTTGGTCGAAATCCAACGTGAAAGATTTAAGGAGATTTGAGATATTTTGAATAACTGCGCGGTGACGTCAACGGGCCGAGCTCACCACATAATATTGCTTCTAATATGTATTATGTATATAAAACACATCACGTGCGTTCGACAAAAATTCGAAAATATATTGAAAAGTTAATATTATATAAGCTAGTGTAATGAAACGAGCAATTTTTACACGCATAAGGTAGGTAATTGTGGTGAGTCCTACCCTATGACGTCACGCGATTTTTTTCGGCGTTCCCCATAAATCGTTGAAAAATTCCAGTAGAACATATGCCGTTTTCCATAAAACGAAACGGTCTTTAAATATTTTTTTAAACTTTTTGTTCGCGTTTTGTGATCTAATTCGATTACAATATTAATCACGACCGCGGTAACCGCGTGTACGGTATTATAAGACGCGACGATATTGACGATACGCGATACCACATCATATCCATATAGAGTAATATTATAATATCGTATGTCGCATGCAGGCGTCGTGCAATCCATCAAGACGGTGTCGAGGAAAGAATCGTTGGCCGTGGCCGAGATGGCGTTCGAATACGCCATCAAGCACGGCCACTTCCGGATCACGACGCTTCACAAGACGAACGTGATGCGGCTGTCGGACGGGATGTTCGTGAAGGCCTGCCGCGATGTGAGCGCCTGCTACCCAGACGTGGAGTACAAAGAGGAGAAGCTGGACTCGTTCTGCCTGCACGCGACCACCAATCCGGGCCGGTACGACGTGCTGCTCACGACCAGCCTGTACGGTGCGTTCGTCAGCGCGGTGTGCGGCACCATGTCGGGCGGCCTGGCCACCGTGCCGGCAGCCGCGTACGGCCCGAAGGCGGCCGTGTTCAGCACCGTCAGCGACTACGGCTATAGCAACCACTGCCGTAGCGAAGACGATTGCGTTGTCGTCCGGATGCCCTACGAACGGGAACCGATCGTCAACCCGACGGGCATGATCAGAGCGGCCGCGTGGATGTTGGATCACGCCGGCATGGTGTTCGCCGGGCGGCGCATCGCGGGGGCCCTAGAAACCGCGATCCAGCGAGGCGTCCGCACCTTGGACATGGGCGGCGACGCGTCCTGCGAGCAATTCACCGATGCCGTTATCAACAACCTGGAGAGCCCGATTCTCAGTGACGGTGGTGGTGGTGGCGGCGACGAAAAGTGTTGCCACACGTCGTCGTAAGTCATATATAATAACACGACTACGCGCCGCTGGCCTTTGCGAAGGGTTATCGAAACAATATCAATAAAACGTTTCATTTCCGTCAAAACTCATCAGTAACGCATATATTGTGTTTTTTCGTCTTTTATATATAATTATTTTTCCGTATGATCGACCTCGGTCGCTTCATTACTTGCAATGACTTGTGGCTAAGGTGATATCACTTTCATTAAAAACAATAAACGTTTCATAATATTATGTATTATAATAACCTTTGTGAATTTTTGTTTCGTCGTCGTTCACTTATCGAACGTTTAATGCGACCAATCTGATTTTCGTCGTGTTGTGCTTTGCCTTTCGTTAGTCGTGACGCATAGTACGGGCGGTGCTCGTAGCAACTACCCTCGTGTCCGTTTATGTTAATGGCAACTCGAAGATATAAAACATTAAATAAAAAGCTTAAAAGTTAATTAAAGTTCAGCGAATCGATAACAAACAAAAATGCAATTCAAAATATATTTATAAAAAAACGTTAATATAATTATGTTTTCGTAAAATAAAAATTAAATTGGTAATTAATTGTTGTAGCCAGTAGGGATGAGGTACCTAAATATTATCGTTTAATTATTATTATTATATTACGCATGGCTATATCATAAAATATTTTTTAATAAATAAAAAAAAAATACATATTTCAATGTTCCTATTTTATTTGTCGAATCTAATAATCTATAGTTCAGATTTTATTTATAATAGTAGCGTTAAAAACTATTTTTTTTTTCTTTAGTAGAATGAATTCACGTTAGCTAATATTTTACTCTGATTTTTAATTTCTTAAGTGGTTAAGTCTAAAGTAGTGGCCGGAAAACTTTAACTTAGACAAAGCAAATTCCAACAGTGTACAGTATTGTCAGTACATACGGCGTATGTTTATACAAACTTAAAATTTAACAATGTGTATTTATCAATTATGTCAGCGGTCCTGATAAGACTAACCACGTCTGACTATAAAACAAACTACTTCTCTTGGCTGCTTGACCAAATAACAGAACCTACAGAACAACCTTAGAATCTACAACGATATTGATTTTATTTCATGACATAGTGGTTAGAGTGTAAATAATAATAATTAAACAACAGTATTTTCATTACTCAATACACGTAAAAAAATATTATTTAATAATAGATCATTTTTACAACTGTCACGGACTGAACAGGATAAACAACAACTTACTGTATAGCTGAAATGGTTAAATTATCTTTGGTTTTTTAATATATTGTTATACTTAGAAGCTCCTGAATCATACATTATATTTTGTAATTAATTTTTAATAGTTAATAATATAATATTATTGTTCATTTGAATGTACTTGATTGTATAATATATTATACATGTAGATATATGTAGTATTATGCAGCACGATGGGTACTTCATATATAATAATTATTAACAAGAACAAAACATATGAGATATTACATATTATGTATTTATTGACAATTTAAATGTTATATATTTAATGCAACGTTATTTCCGGGTTATTTTGACAACCATAATTTCACAATAAATAACAATAATTGTATTTAAACATCCTTTGATGTTCATCAGAATATTTATAATGTTCGAGTCGGCAGTGTTATGAACCAAAATATAAATGGTACAGTGACTCGCCCCTTGTTTATTATATTTTACAAAACATTATTATTTCTAAACTTGATAATATGTCATGTGTATATTATGTATGAATTTGTTTTATTTTTAAACGAAATCTATGTATTAAATGGGTAAATGTGCATCCTATATTGACGTGTCATAAGGCGTGCATCTAATCCTCTGGAAAAATAAGTCATATGTCATCGAACAGGAATTAATAGACTCGTTTTGCCACCGTTCAAGCATAACAATAGGTATATCTACATATAAACTATTAAAAAGATAAAAACGCGTAAATGGGTCAAATATCGGACGACGGAGACTGAAGGGGCGTAACCGCTTTCTGCAAAATGACCCTGACTCGTTATCACCATGACTATTTTCCGCCAAAGGTTATATTTCGATTTCTGCAAAAAAAATTAATAATTATTTAAGATATTTTTAGAGAACCCCTTATATCCTGAATTATTTATTATAATTTTTTTTATTGAGAAGTCGAACATTATAATTACAGATTAGATATTATGATTAGTTACAGATTGATTAACCTAAACCTTTTGTAAGGTTATGCAGCTTGTGGTGAAGATAAAGAGTTATTATAACTACCAGGTTATTATTATTATTTCATAGCAGCGTTATCCGCGGATAATTGACGAATTATTGTTCTTTATCAGTCTAAACCTAACCGTTTTAACCATAGTCTAAAACAACGTAAAAAATTGTTTCTAATGTCAGATAATATTGAAGTGATATCAAGTAATTGTGGACATATTATGTTAATATACAAAAATTTTAAATTCATCCATGCGTATTGCTATACGTCTAAAAATGGCGTTACTCGGCGGAGGTGTCACAATAAACAGTAGGTACGTTGCTAAAATGTTAATTTAATTTAATCTTAATGTTTTTTAACAAAAATAATTAGGAATAAGATAAGATATAATCGTTATAGATAATAGTTTATAAACAATATCTGTGATACACGGTGAGGCGCGTATATCGTAATCATTACTATTTGACGAATTTAAATTCAGAGGTTTTCAAAAAATATATCAACAAATGTATTAATATTTTTTGGCATAAATCGGAGTATATTAGAGTATAACCTTTGTCGAAAAACAGTTATGATGATAACAGACGAAGGTCATTTTGGCGGAAAACAAAAACCTCTGACTGGAGACGGAGACAAAATAAAAAAAATATAATAAAAAATTTAAAAAAAACACTCTGATTTATATATAACAGGATTTTTTTTACACCATACTACCGCCTAATATGAATAAAAAATAAATTCTATAGTTTCATAATAGATTATCAATGAACAATGATCAAGTTATGAGCAAGTATTATGTTGTTTCTTATTAATTTTAATGAAATTATTCACGTATGTACTTTACTGCAAATTAAACTGCGTAACAATACTCCATATTCTCCAACAAATTAATTAAGGAATAATTAAATAATATGTATATTAAAAATGTTACGAAGAAGAGAATGTTCATATATAAATTAATAAATTAGTCCTACCTGGTTGCACTTTTCAATATGATTATTTTCAACTGTTCTAAACATGCTTTGTCCGTTATATGTAATAATGCCTTTCGGCAACAGCCTCATAACAATAGTTAGGTATGTCTATTCACCCACGACATAATATAATTTCACATTTTAGTATATTATCGTAAATAGGGGGATTTTTTTAAATCTGTTAATAAACGTGTCTACACCACATCCCCCGCCATACGAAAAAAAAATCAACTCAGCTACCGAATAAACGCTAGTACATGTATAATATACACAAATAAAAACACCCTCCCCCAATACGAGACCTAACCAAAAACGTTTTTAATATATATTATACATTACATCGGTCAATATGGCAGGGTGGGATTTTATATTATACGTTCTTATACAATAGGTTAATAGGTGCATCACGTGCTGTATACAAACGTATATAGGTACTATTTCATATTTGGTTATAAATATGTATGTATGTTTTTCCCTCTTCCTTCCGATTTATAAAACAGTTTGTGAAGATGATAACAATAATAATAATCTAACCGTACGATACCGACTAATGGACCGTGTATTATTGTGTTTCATATTGTATGATAATTTTTGTATGTACATATATATTATACTCGTACCTACTGTACAGCCATATTATATAATACGTATTATTGAGTTCGCGTGTTTGGCGCCCACAACCGTGAACCGTGTAATGGAGCTCTTTTTTCTTTTTTCTTCTCTTTTCGAGCGATGAGAGACACCGTACGTATACTTGCAGAATTAATCTAGGGGGTCGGCGAGCGAGTGAAGTGGAGCATAATAGGGCTATAATGATGATGCTGTGGTTATATGTACTATATGATGAAGCCAAAGAAGTTATAAAAAAGTGTTCATCCACTCCAAAATTCCCGAAAAGATTATAATTATTTGAAAAAATATAAAAATACTTAAAAAAATATATTTAAACATTAAAGTCGTTCACTACTTGTACCAGTTGTACCTATAACTACTTTTAACCTAAAACAATGACACAATAATAATAATATATATATATATATAAATTATTCTTATGTTATAGTTTTGAATTTAGTTTCATAACTCCGATTTAGACTTGTTATGCATGAAATATTACTATACATAACAGCTTTAATATTCCCAATTAAGATTTGTAAAATTGCATTATAATTTACAGCCCACGATCAAATCTTACAGTTGTAAGACTGTCAGTGAATTTATTTTGATGACAATTTGCTTGCTTTACTGTGATTGTCTTCAGGCAATAAATATTCAACATCTGGTATCCCATAATACTGTGATACATTTAGTTGCAAAGTGTAATCATTTTTATTTTATGTCTACAATATTGTGAAAACTAGAAATAAAAAAAACCACACATTACCTATACGAGCACTCCAACACTCAGTTGTCCATAAATGATTTAATATAATTAAATTTTAAACAATTTACGAGTTTATTATTAAATATAAATTATAAATATAAATGTTTATAAGTTTATAACCAATTATTAATGTTGTGTTAACTGAAAAATTCATTATTTTTCCTTACAAATTTATTCATAACTTACTAAAAGAGTAATCATAGTTGCACAAACAACGCTTATTAAAATACTGGCTGTTATACATTATATAGTATAATATATATGTATTTTACAAATTTTGTATAAACATAGTAGTACAAGGTTTAATTCTACAAGACGTTTCCAACAATAATATGATGTGTACAGTATACAACTATGACACATAATATTGTAATGATATAGTATATAACCGTCGGAGTGTAGACCAGGAAATATGATTTGGTTAATAGTTTTTTATCGTACAACGAGTTTGACGATGGACCGACATAATTGGGTCGAGCATGTTAAAGGCGTTTTTTACGATTAAGACGGAGAACATACTATACATAGGACTTGGGTATGCCTAAAACTTTAACGCGTGAGCGTGTGGGTGTGTGGGTGTTTAGCTATATGCGAGAGGAGAGTATATATATTTTGTTTTTATTTCTTCAATAACGAGAACGTGCGTGCGTAAGTCTTGTCCAGCCGGGAGAATCGTATTTATGCACTCCGCGCCTTTATTCGATTTTTCTGCAGCCCCACCCTCCGCTGACCTATACGGGTCTCACGCCCGTTGCCATTATTATGTATGTTAACCGTTGATTGTCGACGTCGACCGCGTGCCACGATCTAATAATATTACGTAATTCGATTTAACATTATTTTGTACTGTTATGTAATTACGAGTCTATTCGTTACACATACGCGTATAACATAATAAATAATAATCTAATATAATAGGTAAGTATATTGAAACAAACGACGTCGTTTTGTCTCAGCGACAATGATGATAATAATAATAATAATAACTACAAAATAATAATAGGTTTCCGATCGTAGTTATTGTAATTAACTGGTAGTTATACGAGAGTTGAATACATGCGCCAATTTCCTTTGGCGAAACAGATCAAAATGTAATTTTAAAATCCCGTCGCTCATTTAAAATATACTAATCAAAATCCTTGTCGAATGCTTTAAACTTTCAACTTCTCGGCTATGTTGCGTAAATTTCCGGTCATTCGGGCGTACAGTTATAACGTATGTGACGAGCGCGAGACAATAATGTTCGTATTATTTTGACTTTGCAGGAATTTGGAATTCATTTCAATTATATTTGTTTTCTAAACGAACGTTTCTCGTTCAATTCAATTCTAACTGATTCACGCTAACATGTCGATACAGCTCTTTTGATGTTCGTTTTCTGGCTACAGATTATGTCATACCCATTTAATCGACGCACATGTTCAACATTATACATTTATAAAACAACATGTTAATGTATATGAATGTATTCGATATCCAACAATGTTTGCACATTTTTAATTTTTATTTTTAACGAGTCTCATAGTTTTAACATTATAACAGCATGGTATACATATTATATACGACTCTACAGTGTTAGTTAGACGGGTTAGCAAGTAATACAACAGTATATGTGCACTCAAGAGGGGGTGGGTATAAATAACTGATGTAACATAAAGCTAAATATGTATACTGAAATAATTAATTTTTTCAGACTAAGTATATGAACAGAAATATTGTCGAGAGTAACAAAAACATTTGTTTACATATATTATATCAACATAAAAAGGGGGTGGGTGGGTGGTTGTACTTTTGTCAACTGCTTGTGCAATTCCAGTCCGTGGCGTCACTGTGACTGTAATAGTAATATGTACCTAATAGTAATATAATATATGTACTTGTGAGCTGTGACCTACTGTTATAATATAATATTATTAAATATACATACGACGGAATGGTTTCAAACATTCAAGATTGGTTCTTATGTATAAATATATAATTTATTATCAAATAAACCGCATATGTTTAATTTCCTGCGCTAATAAAATCACGATATTCTTTGAAGCTAAAATATGCTGTTAACGACAGTACTCTTAAACATTACGCAAAGTTAAACTAAGAACTCGACTTCAAAGTACTAAAGTAGTCATTAACAAAAACAGATTAATACGACAATAATATAATTATTACAATTGCTCTATAGGATGTAGGATCTAGGAAGTGATTAAACTAATACAAATTCAAATAATAGTATATATTTATTTATCGATTAAAAAAAAAAAATTGTTTATTTAACTACAGATATTATTCAAATAGATACCTAAAGTAACATAATGTACCTACTCAATGAATATAAATATTAAATAATATTTAATATTACATAGAAAAAAACTTGTATAGGTAGGTAGTATATATACCTAGTAGGCAATATATACATTAAAATAATTCGTGTGAATAATATTATAATATAAAATAAATGATTATGTTTACTTTGTTTTATAAAGTCGGCTATCAATAGTGTTTTGTACGAAACAATTAAATTAATTATATGCATAATTAAATATTATATAATAAATAATTACGGTAATAAATAATATTGTAATTTAGTATTCATTATTCCAAGAATGAGGTAGGAACCGCGTGGTTCTTTTTGATAATTATATGCAATTTTGAATTTTGGAATGTATATATTATTAATTATAATTTATTACTTTACCATTTGATATAAAACGTATCTCATACCTAGGTAAAGTAAAAACAAATTCTAAGCTATCAAAAATAAATATAATATAGCTAGGTATCCTCTACTATCTATGTACAAAATCGATGGAATAATTTCTGACTATTTATATGTGTAGGTACTATACAACCACTGATTCACGTGTGGTGATGAATACGTATACCTACTATATAATAATGTAAGATCTGTGTTATTTCGTTTATTGTATATCATTCAAATTGTTCAGATGTAAATAATTTGTTGGGAGTTTTCAAATTGAAACTTGGCGTACTTTATAGCTCATACTATCTGTATTAAATGCATACATGTATTATATACCTATATATAGCGACATACATTTTATTACACTTTGTACATAAATTATTAATTTGATTCTACTTTAAATACGCGTGTAATTTTCTTGTATAATGTTCGGAGGCGGCGGACTAATGGAATAATGAACAGTAATATTATTATCGTCTAAATATCCGAAATCAACAATCATACTGCACTATAGCGATTATATCGTCGTCATGGAAATTATTATCACTGCTTAAGTATAACAGAACCCGACTTATCATATGACAAAACTAAATTCAAACGTTTATAGAAAATTTATTGCGTCCGTTTTAAATTCAAAATTTTAACAAACACAGAAACGAGATGAACACCGACGAGTGCAAGTACACCGGTTCAGACAGCCAGTGCATCGACCAGATTACCAGGTTGCTGTACAAGGTAAAGGACCCGGTACACTTGTCCAACGTGCACGACTGGGTGGTGAAATTGACGACCGGTGAGCCGGACAGCTGCAAGTCGGACTACTTGCGTTTGCTCGAATACGCGTTGAAAAGCGACGACGGCCAAAATGGCGTCCGGGAACCGTTCACTAGTCCTCCGCCAGACGATTTGCTGGACAACCCAAAAGGTAGGCGGTCGTCGGCGGTCACCGCGAACGTCGTCGGTGGTCACGAGAGCGAGAGAACTGCGGCCGGTGGTAGTTGCGGTGGCGTCGACACTCCGGAAGACGACTGGCCATCGGCGACGGATGTTGACGGGTTGCCCGACGACGCGTTGGCCGACTTGCTGTGCCGGACCGATAGCAACACGACGCCGGTGCAGAAGTTCGTGGCGGCCGCGGGCCCGTTGACGTGCGACAGGGGTGCGCTGATGAGCAGCGTGGCCGGCGAATGTCTGGGCAAATTTGGCAGGACCGCCGGAGCCGTGTTCGACGAACGGACCCAAAAGCTTTGCGATGCCCTGGCCAAGGAACAGGTCGCCCTGATGCTCCGGTACCGGACGAACGCGCAGCGCATGCTCACCCGCGCTCAGATACTTCAGGACCACGTGCGCGAACTGATGCCGACGTTCCAGTACGACGAGTACGTGAAAAATCCCGACGGGCACCTGACCAAGGTGTTGCGGGCGAAGAAGACCGAAACGGCGGGACCGGATGCGGACGCGGCGCCGGCGTCGGATGGAGATGACGTCGACGACGCCGCAATGCAACAGAAGAAGATGATGTGCGCGCTCCAGTGGCTGCGGGCCGAAGTGGAGCGAGCTGACTGCGAGAACGTGAGACTCGTCGAGCGGTACGACGCCGTCGTGGCGGCCATCGTGGTGGCCAGCAACAAAAAAATCGCCAACGATTGTCGGGCTAAAGCGCGAAAGCTCGAAGTACAGACCGAACTCAGCGAGGTCCGCAAAGAGTCCACGAAGCAAGAGGCGTTGATCGACTGCTACATCGGTAAAATGAGTCTATAGGTGAATAACCTGTACCACGTGCTCGTCTGGGGCCGAACTGACCACCGATGGCGTTTGTGGTGACTGTTGATGACCAGAGGATCGGTAAACGGTTCCCGGACGCCAGCTCGGTCGTCGTCGCTTTTTAACGGTAGCAAATGCAAGTAGTCCGCGTCTCGCCGCTGTTCAGCTCGCCAGACGTAATGATAGAAAAAAAAATATTTAACTATTTTATTAGTTGTTTTTTATTTCATTCACGGTGCAACGTTTTACTAAATGTATTTTAACTGGTCAAAAAAATTGGCAAAAGACTATCTTTTATTTTATAAAATACATTAACATATGAATTATTGCTAGCTACTATTTTTGGTTACGGCTCTATATACGTGAGCATATGATTACACTAAATTACTAACAAACAAAAATGTTTAAATTTATTTTCGCTACAGTTGATATTTTAACGAAAATATATGTAGGCATTTCTGTTATTGTCTTTTCATACCTGTGTATCTCATGAGTAGGTTTCGTTTTTTTTTTTTTATACTCCATTTCTATTACTTCGATGGGAGGGTGTATAGCAGCAGCAAAAACATTTCGACTATATAGAATTTGCATACAAATATGTTAGTAGCATGTCAGACTGATTCCCCCGCCGCAGTCTCATATAATTCAAAAAATTCAAAAACAAACTCATACTATGAACTTACAATATAGGTGGTACCAAACTGAAATGTACAACGGTTTTTATTATGACTTTCGATAAACATAATGCCCGTCAAAATAAAATATTACAATTTGTTACAATACATGCAATTAACTGAGTTTCGTGTAGTAAACCATATCGTTGCAATAATATTATGACGTACGTTGTGGTGCGTATTCCATATATATTGTAATAATATGTTTTCCATTCATAGCCTTACCACCGGTACGAAATACGCATTTAATACGCATTTTGTGTGTGTGCATGTACTGATACTTACGGTCCGCACACAACTAAACGTATTATGTCTATTGTTATATGTTTGGTGCTTCGCCTTTCGCGGGGTTAAAATAAATGCATGTGTTTCTTTTTTCAGAACACTAAAATAATACACGAATCGTACAAGCGGAATATTTGTATTCAACTTATTATTTATTAGTATACTGTACAATATAATATAGTCTATAGTATATTATAGTTTAGGTAGGTAGGTGCATGGTATACATAATATAATATTCGTTTGCGTCCGCCCCAGCCGTCAAAACGATAATAATTGCAGTCTACCGGTTAGCGTGGAACGTATCATTTCATCGCACTCGCGGGAGTCTATTATAAATTTTACATATTATATGTACAGACGGCGCGTTTATGTACCCATATATAGGTGTACGCCTACGATAGCTGGGATACCGCACGAATACGCACCGAACCGTTCGTACATTATGTACTTGCCATAATGTCATCCATCCGAGAATAAGGATACAAATCGTAACCTTTGAACTGTTGCAGTATGCTTATTATAATGTTATGTAACACTAACAGAATACAATCGTCCCTAGAGGGCAGGCGGTTATTTGTCGTAAGCCTCTGGCGTCTATGGCTGTAGAAAATGTGACCTGTGTAATAATATAATATGCAGAATGTAGATGACAGCTGCTGGATACGTGTATATCTATATCACAGAGATATAATATAGTCTGGACATTAGTGTGTCTTCTTGTAGTCGCGTAATTCGGTTAGTCGTAATCCTAATTAAACGATCCTAATAGGTACAGCGGTATCATCGTCCATATTCCTTGTTGACAATTAAATTTATAAATCAATATTATGTGTAATTTTGTGTAATTTCATGATTAACAACAATAACCACGGATAGGTACATATTTAAATACGAGAAAAAAACGTTTAAAGTAATATAACACTGATATTTTAAACTTAAAAACTTTTGAAGATTGAACATTATATAATGTATCATCACTGACCAAAAAATGTAAATTGTAAAAGTTTGACTACTCACAAACTCACAACTCACTAAACGGCATTATTAAAATAAGTATTAAAAAGTCATTTCTTCTCCGTAAACAAACAGACAACCCGGAAGCCCTATTAAAGTTATGATATATATATAAGTATTTTATAAATAAATATATATATATATACAACACACACACACATACATGCATACGCAGGATTTACGGCAAACTATCGCATTTATAAATTAAGAGAAAAACAAACGATTGTGTTTATCTAAAATATTCATTTTACGCTCGCACTATGTCAAGTCAGGACTCAAAACAATATGTAAACATTACTACGGGGCTTCGCAAGTATTAAAGTTATTTACTTGTTTTTCAATCGAATGTCACGTTTCAAATTATTCCGTTCTATAATATACTTATATAGTCCCGTGCAACGCCTGATAATATTTTATTTTACCCAGTCGTGTGTACACAACTTTAAAATTAGCAAACCGTATGTACAAGAGGACAATGAGGAGTGAAAGAAAACTGTTGCATTATAAAAGCATTACAAAATTCTAGTTACTATATTATGTATTATGTATATATTATATATATATATATATTATTATTATTTATTAATCATAAAATAAATAAAAATGTTTAACATTTCAACCCAATTGTATGTATGTATAATCAAAATTGAATTAACATTCAAAAACGATATAAACATCCCGTCTGATAATAAGCAATAAGTATTACTATACATTATTTAATTATTGATTACCATTTTGATTTATTTTAGTTCCAAATTAATTCAAACAGTAAAACCATTTAAGTACCTACATCATTTATATGATATACCTAGAAATGAACGCCAAACAGTATGGTC
This sequence comes from Schizaphis graminum, assembly GCA_020882235.1. NCBI lineage: Eukaryota > Metazoa > Arthropoda > Insecta > Hemiptera > Aphididae > Schizaphis > Schizaphis graminum. The sequence continues at coordinate 68,086,125 of CM037032.1, forward strand.
AAATAACATTATAATAAAAGTTACCACCTATGTACAAAATCGAACATCAAAACTAAATTTTAAATAAATTTATTGGAATGACAGTCGTGTATAACGAATAATGTAACATGCGTATTTGTAATAATATTAAACTACCTAAACGTATTGAGGCGTGTAATATATACAGGTTTTTGTGCACACTATACCAATTAAAAGTTTTTTTAATTCCTACTGTACTAAATAAGGCGCAGTTATGTAGGTTTATTTGAATAATAGAGTATTCAATTAAAATAGCTTAATAGAATTTCGTTTTAATTAATTATTGCCCGTATTACTCTGTATATAACTCTATCTATATAAAAATACAACTAGGTATCTATACATTTTAATTTTTAGACAAAATCCATAAAATGTTCGTATTAGTCTTTATTTTTTAACTTGAAAAATAATTATTCATTCCTGCGCGAGTAGAAATATGAAAAATGTAATTTTTATATAAAAATTTAATAATATAATATATATTATACCGAATAGAGGTATTTCATTGATTTTGACGTTATAGTATGACTACGAGGAGTGGATGGATATACAATTTATGTGACCTATAAAAAGAGGATTATTTGTAGGTAGTAAATCTTGCTGGTCACTACTATCACATCGAATATATTGAACATTCGTATATAAGCCTTTCATCACAAGATCGGCCACCTAAACTTTAACGTTATTTCAATTTTTTGGCGTAAAAAATATATTTTATATTTTCATATGCTGCAATACTGGTGATCGGAAGAGATTATACATTTATAATATTGCATATTGCATTGATCAGCACCGAAAATAATTTCGGTGACAATCAATGATTCAAATATATCTTACATTAGTGTGTGAATACGGTTGTATTATTCACATTACGTGGGGTCTTAGTGTAATTTATAATCGGCCTTTGAAAAATCGACATACATAGGATAAGTATACATTATTATAGGTATATGTATTGTATAACCATAACTAACTGCGGCCTATACTTGAATCAACCCCATTTGCGTGACAAAAACGCCGTGATTGATTTTACAAACACAAAACCGATGATCTAAAAGAATCATTAAGATAATGTTTTATGAATATTTTATTGTTGACAAAAGATTTGGTTTAGCGAGACTGGTTCCTTCTCTGTTTGAAGTTATATAAAAACGAATCGTCACCGTTGCATCGCAATAAATTTTAAAGTACCTTAAATAATGCTTTATTTCTTTTCTACGAGAAAAAAATACCGTTGCGTGTAGGTACTGTATGTATTACTTCATCAATCGGCCTGGTATATTGTCATATTATTTTTAATATATTTTCAGCACACAACAGAATTTTAATCATCAGTATTCCATCTCCTAGTGAACAGCGGGGTAGTTATATTTTCACATTTTGTGTACGATAAAGCTAATATCATTACATACAATTTTTAAGTATACGTCAAATTTGATTAAAAAAAAAAGTACACCCGTTTCGGTCGTTATGGATGTTATCCACACCCGCTGACTAGTCACAGTACGGTATTATATTATGTATGTATAAATAAAAATATTGTAAAAGCACGCCCATGCACGTGTGTACGTTCTATTTGAAAATATAAACTACAACACTCTAAAATGTGAAACTTTTATTGTGTATATATTACAAAATTATGTCAACCTTAATGCATAATAATAATATCGATGTGCATATTTTTTGGTATAGACCAGCGATTCTTAAACTTTTGAGCACGTGGACTCTTAATGGATGATTTTTTCAAAACCCAGACGATCCATTTCTTATTTTCTTTCAAATAACCTATATTATTGTACAATATTTTCAATAAATCTCGTGTTTAATAAAGATAAGATGAGCTTTACGAGAAAAAAATGGTCGCGATAACTCGATTATAGAATTATAATACATTAAACTACTCTTAACTCTTAAGCTTAATTATACCCGAAACTAAAATTGCATTATTTCACACGTATGTTATGACGTGACCATGGCCGGACCACCAATAGCTTGGCGAACCCCTGGCACGAGTCTCACGACCCCCCCCCACACCGTTGCTAGGGGGTCGTGAACTACAGTTTAAGAGCCACCGGCATATTTCCATAACAATATCATCGCGCTATAGATGGCTTTCGACGGCCGAAAGATTATCGAGAGACACACCCTGTATACACTACTAGACGTACGCGCGGTCGTGTTATACATTTCATCAACGTAATATTTTATATACCGCATATTATATACCTACGATGATATACTAATAATAATAATATTATATTATAATGATATGGTCTGCACAAATAACACACGTCCAACACGTCGGTACCCACCACGGTTATAATAATACCGTAAAACATTGTAGTCGGTTCCCCTCTTCCGAAAATCTGTGCACGACGCGCGTTGCATTCGTATTGTGCGGGACCTGCTGCTGCGTCCGTCCGGGATTGACAGTGCGAACACGTTGTTCGGTGCATGCGGATGATGCGCGCGCGCATAGTACACACGCCGCGTCGGTATACCAAACGTAACATGTCATTACTGTAATAATATTATTATATTATCGTTATTATTATTTTCTGCAGTCGCCCGTGCGCGTCTTCTCAGCATTTCACGTCCAGTGTGTTGCATAAAAAATATATTTTTATAAGATGTAGACCGGAATCGAATCGACTCGACGCTAATAGTGTGAATAATATATAGATATAGTTGCCGGTGTGACCGATGTGACGCGTCGGATTTTTAACTAACTCGAAATTTTGAAAAATTTGGTTCGATGAAATTTTCCACCGGCGGTCGCAAGGACTCGTACTCCCTGGACAGACACAGGTACGTAAATAATTACACGACTCTGGCCTTTGGCATAATAGCTGGCAGCCAACTAAACGGATCATCTTTCGCAGAAGACGAGACGTGTGCTCGACGACGTACATAAATAATATTATACACCTCACTATAATATTACACATAATATAATTTAATTATAACATGCGTTTTATATTACGTTACAATCTTCACCATTCGGGAAAAACTAAACGCTTATTATATACCTACACGAAATATAATTTATATTTTTTCAACCCGCTACAAAAGCATCTTAATGTTCTAAAGAGTATTTATAATTTTTTTTTTTTTTAGGTAATAAAGCGTTTTAAAAAAGTCATGGTACAACGAAAATTATTGTTTCTATATTTAAACCGTTGTATTTTATTTTTTTCAAAATCTATAATCTCATTTTACACGTTTCATTAAATAACGTACTTATGTGCCAATATTGTATAGTATAATATACTATATATACTGGGTGATTCTTTTGAATATTAATTATTTCAAAATCTAATAATCTTTTAGTAAATATTTTTCTTACATAATTTCCAGACGAAATAAAACAACATTTTTCTATAAACAATATATAATGTTCATTATTTTTCATCCTTATATTTTTTTAAGTTTCTTACTTTTTTGAATAACAACATATATTTTTAGTTTCATATTTTGAAGTATAATATTTGTTGAAGTATTTTGATGTATAAAAATAAAAATTCGAACGAGGTTAGGTTACCTAACGAGTTTTTTAATTATACATAAGTATTTAAACTTTAGGTTAGTGGAATTGAAAGTTACAGCATACCAAGCAAAATGTTGATCTAATAACTCCGTATTTATAACCTAAAAAATACTCGTACAAATTTAGATTTTTATGTATCGATGAAATACTTTGAAAAATATTTTACTTCAGTATATGAAACTAAAAATATATATTGTGATTGTCGTTCAAAAAAGTAAATAAATTGATAACGATAAAAAATAATAATTTTTTTTAAAGATGTTTTATTTTGACTGAAAATTATTTATGAAAAATATTAGCAAAAATGTTAATAGATTTTGAAATATGATACTGAATATTCAGTGATTTAAAAACCGCCTCATATATTATAGTGTGTTATTATCATAGCCCAAGATTGTAAAATTAAATTAACCCTAAATTTACGGTTTTAAATTGTTTAAAATACAAAATATATAAACTTTTCGACGAAACGAATTAATTAAAAACTATGATACATGGAATTATAAATAAGTAATAACCAGTAACATATATTAGCACTAAAAGCTTGAAAACCTCAAAATAAGTAAAACAAATATTTAACTTTAAATTAATACTATACATTTTTAACATATATTATTAATTTTATAGCATTCTAAATTAAGATCTAAAAAACACGAATCCAATATCATAGAATTAAAGCGATTTTTTTCTTTAAAAGTTCCATATTTAAATATATAAAATATGATTATTTTATATTTATATTAACTTTTACTCTAGTTTTCATACAAATATAAGTAATTGTATTAACTATTGGACATACTCGTATATTAATTCAAGTTTAATATTATATAATAATTTATATAAGTACAATATTGATATTAAATTTCATATTTAAATAATCTGTGGAATAAACATTCCATCTTAAAAAAAAATACAATGGTTTTATATGGTATAAAATGATTATTTTAATAAAATATAATTTAAGAAACTTATAAAAATACCTATTGGCTATTATACATAATGGAATTTAATATATTTTTAAATATAATTGTTTGAATTTCAAACTTTAAAAAGTACCTAAACATAAATACACTTTTTATATTTTAAATTTTTTATACTTGAATTATATTATTTTAAGTATACTATTATTATTATTAAAATAATATATAAGCTTAATTATATAGAAATATAAAGGGAAGTTCAAATTAAAACATTACATAGTTGAATTAGTTATTCAATTTATTATATTTTATATTAATTTGAATTTATAATATCATTAGTATTTGCATAACTTAAATACATATAGTATAATACGTTACTTTAAGTTATCCATATCATTATACGAATATTAATTACATAAAAAATATATAATATTAAATATTTCAGTTTCACTTCAATTTATTTACTGAAGTTATCTCGAAAGTTTTTGTTCATGACAATTTATCGTAGCGTGATATGTACCGTGATGTTTTAGACTCCCATTTTGTATATAACATTCTCATTTGACTTCGTAATCATTTTTCTCCCAGGAACGTCAGCCTTTTTAATGTTTTGCATTTATCTCGGCATTCTGTGTATAAGCACGAACAATTCTGTCGAAACTTCAACAACCAACTTTGTTCTCCGTGTAAACGTCTATACAAGCTATACACGTAAATCTTCTGGTTTAGCAATCTTTTTTCCTCAAAAAATGACATTTTAATAATTGCTATTATGGCGGAAAAAACGACGCGTGAGAAGGGTGTTAAGAAAAACCCTCGCCGAGTGGCTGCAGTGGATTGACCGAGCCGTTAAATAGGATCGTTAAAAATTTAAAAATTAAAACCAACCCGTCCAAATCACTTGTGTAAACGAATGATAAATATAATTTCGATTTAGGTACGCTTTTTTAGTTTAGCAGTACTTTTAATAATAAAAAAAAATAACACAAATAAAGTACAAACGCAAACAGTTTTATAATATATTATACGTATTCTACTTATACCTGTATATATCGATATTACGAGGTAATATAAGTATATTATACGCCTGCGCCGAAGTTAAACCAACGTTATACTCGTATTTTATATCTACTTTTTATAAACACCTTGGCGCTTATACAACCGCAGCGTGCATTTATTACTTACAATACTATATACATTACTTATTATATGTATATAACCTCGAACGCAGTGATTTCCACGGGATTTGCGTTTGCGGCAATCCTCGTTGGTGCAGCCTATAGCGACTATAGTCATATAATAATACGTATTGTAACCGGACCTCAGATCATTACGTCGCGGTGTGGTCGAGCAAAAGACATAATCGCGGTCGATTTATTTCCGCGCCAAAACAACAATAATTGTCATAAATAAAAATAAACGTATCTATATCGTAATAGCATTAATTGTACTTACCCGATAAGCGATAATACTATATATATTATATACATAGTATATTGGTGTGTTACTTGTAATGTAACACGCAGCGGTGTATTATTGTGAACCGCATTGATGTAAAAGAACTAACCTTTACCAAAAAATTAAATTCAAAATATTACGTTTTACCACGTGTGCTGGACTGAAACTTGTGTTCGTTTCTCCGCCGATTTTACGTCTCACGCGGTATAATACATTATAATATGCATGTAATTTTATGTAGATCCATTAAACGCCGTTCGCCCACGTTCGTAACGCGAACGACCCTCAAGAAAAAAGACTATACGGAAAAAAACTATTTAAAAAAAAAAAAAAAATCAACCCTCGTGAGCGATACGTATATTGTGTACGGTACTCGCGATTGTGTTATGTTGATTGACGGATGTGATGCAGTGATAATAATAATATTACTATCGGTTTTTTTTTCCCGTATTAAATTTATATACATATATAAATACAATATATGACGATATCATGTATAGCGGATTATGATAAATAAATATGATATAGTAATAATAATAATCGTTCTGAAATCGCGGCGGCGTATGAAATTCGACCGGTTGCTCTCAGCTGTTCCATAATAACATAGTAATAATGATTTATAATAATAAATAATATATATCATTATCTGATTTAACCGGTGCGCCCGTGATATAATAATTATTATATTACACTCGGTGCGGCGTGAAAGCATTACGTCACAATAATCGTTTCTCGCGCTTCGTACCCTCCACACGCACACAGAGCATATATCATATCATATATTATACATATTTATGTATGGGTACGCAGTCGAGGGGTGGCGGCGATGACGCTAATCGCCTTTACATGCCTTCCCTTATTTGAATATAAATGTATAAAAATATTTATCTCGCCCGAACTGGAATCCGCGCGTTGTGCAAACGTACAACAGGTGTGCGGCATAATATTGACGTAGCTGTAACTCTGTGCACAGTGTGCACAATATCCACCGCCAAACGAGCATAAAAACATATTGGTATAAAAACTATGGTTTAATTTATATGCTTTTATCAATATCCAACATAACAGTGCCTGTTCGAATACGATATAGGTATAATATATAATAATAACCAATAATGATATAACATTATAATATTATACGCGTATAATCCTTTCGCCTTTACTCCGCCTTTTTATATGATGATTATGATATATTTTATTATACGTTATTATACCTATATGTTATGTATACATAACCACTATTATCGCTACGGTTGTTGCGTTGTAATGCCGTACGGACCGAATAATATGATAATTGATGTAAATATTATATCATATTTTGTTCATGCACTTTGTATACATTTTGAGTATACACAGAATATTATATTTAATATTTATAGTAAGTGGATATACATTTATTTTCTACGAAGATCGACTCTTCTCGGCGTTACACCACCTCACCACGCCGTAATAATATGCAATATTATTATATCCAAATTCGTGCGCATGTATATATTCTAAAGCCAGTACATACATACGAGTAAATATAGATCCGTATACTACGCGCGCAAATAATATTAAACTGAATTTATATCTACACCATTATTTCGCACGTGCAGGAAAGTATTAAACGAACCACCGACCTCGGTAAAAATTATCACAATACTAATAATTCGCCCAGTGTAATCCGCGCCGACGGTGACAACCGTCGATTTCCGATAGCCTTCGTCGTTTCCTGTGTATACCCCGCGCTTTATAACACTATTATCGTTATGATTATTATTATTATCGTACCTATATATATAAATAATATATACTTGGTTCTCGGGGAAGTATAATATCCTTATTCGTTTTGTCTTTCTTCCACCGCCGCACACCATAATCGTGTGTTCGTATATAGAACATTTTATATTGTTTGGATGTGCGGTGAGGGCGGCCGCCACCTGTCATGTTCCGGTTTAAAATATCAATTTCCCCCATAATTAATATTCCGTATTCGCTCCCTCATCACGTCCGCCCCGCTCTCTTTATCACTTTCCCTAGCTTCTGTTCTTTCGTCTCGTTAACGAATAGTCGTGGGAAGTATCTGCGTCACCCCAAGTCACGTCGTGTGTCACGCGAAGCTGCTGTGCTGTTGCAGAACGACCGTTGTCGACTGTATTGACGCAGTTTAATTTTTGAGACACCAAAAACAATCAATTTTTGGACGATAACAATGATGATAATAATATAATAATTGCATGTGAAGTATGGATGACGTGTTCAGTTGACAGGTAGGATAGTATAAGTCTACAGGACGAACACCAAAGAGATCGATACCAGACCGGTGACCCGAGAAAGATTGGGACATTCAAAAACAATTCTTAGACCGTCTCTATTTTGAAAACGGTAGTATTATATTGTAGTTTTTAACAGTTTCTTGACGTTGATATACTTCACGAAATATTTCGAGATAGTTTCCTGCAACCCTAGAAACCACAGGTCCGAAAAAATCAGATCATTGACAAATGTATAGCTGAACGTCTGAATCTAAAAAAAAAATAAATAATTATAATGGAATCTGACGGCCAATATCAAACTGCACTGCGTAAACGGCTGGAAGGAAACACGTTTCGTATATATTTCCCGGGTACACCGGAGGTAATAATATTGCAGTTGTTAATAAAATTACGGGCTGCAGCTAACCCATAACGCCTCAGCAGTCGACCGTAAAGGTGTACAACGAACGAAGAAGGTATTAAATATGTATATTATTATTACGTGTTTCTACCATCTCATAATTATCATTATTTATTATCGTCGTTATTATTATTATAACTTTTAAACATTTCTGACGCGCACGCGCTGGACCGACTCCGTCCAATAAGAAACGGCCGCCGTCACGCTCAACATGCGCCCGGCTAATCCCTCCGGCTCCGGATGTCCGTATTGGTGACGGCCAAGTTCACGCAAAGTAATATCTAAGTCGTCTCGAAACAATAAAACCTTATTACGGTCCGCAGTCACGTGTGTGTGTGTGTGTGTGTGTTTGCGTATACCGATGTGTGTAGTTTAAGTATTAGGTATGTTATATACCATAATACAATATATATAGTACTGTATTATTATTTTCATTACATACGTCGGCGGCAGTTGGCGCGACGGGGGCGTTACAAATTACTATTATTTTAATTCAACGGGTAAATCCGTTTTTTACGTACGTATTAGTGTATATAGCGGCCACGACGGCAGTAACGATATTACGCGTTGGCACTGGTCGCCAATGACGGTGGTTACGAAAATAAAAATCTAAAGCCGGCGGATGCGTTCGGATCACGGGCGGACACCGGCCGGGTGACACGTGCGACCCCAGTACATAATAATATAATATCATCGCATGGCCCGAGTTGACATAAATTATTGTTACGTGCCTACATCCGAACATTGAATGCCATAATAACACACAGGGCAAAATACCTTTTTACGCAGTGCGAACCGTGTTAAAACAGTGTACGTGGAGACGGTGAGATTAAGCGAGCACGTCATAGGTACGCGCGACTGTCAATGACGCGCGTCGGATATTTCGGGCGGTATTTGTAAATTGTATTTTACGATTTCGTTTTACAAGGACGTTTCGAAAATCCCAGTCGACGAGAAGTCGGAAGGACGGTTTTTCTCTTTTTTTTTCTCATTTATACTCTGTTCGCTTTCCCAGAGCTTCCTGTTCGACTAGGCTCAACATATTATACGACGTGACGTCGGAAACCTTATCTACGCGTATAATACATATATATAGGCAATAGCTGCTAACGGTTACCGTTCCACGAGCGTGAAACGTCCAGTCGACTGTGCGTGGCACGGCACATCTAGAAATCTTTCAAGAACACACATCCACAAATAACGCTATATTATACTAATGCTAATAATAATATGGATTTGATGATGATGATGATAATAAAAATAGTAATAATGTTTTATTATGTACATGTGTGCCCGCGCGTCAGCGGCACTGATGAAAAATTCTTCCTATATTTCAAATCGAATTCTCCCGGCAATAATATCGATCGATCGTTCGTCGGAGCTGTATTATAATATTGTTTAGTGTATACCTATACCTACGCCGTGTATCATAGTTCTGAGTGCGTCGAACTCGCGAACAATGGATGTACCGGCACTCTGCCGTGGCAGCACAAGACCTCAGCAGAATATTTCCTCTCTTCACGCGCGCGAGCATTGTGTATACGTATATAGCATACACTATACACACCACTCACACTACCTCACTGATGTATTATATATATATGTGAACAGTAGTTTTTAATTAATCAATCTGGCTTATCTTCGTCGCTAATAATTAGCCTCGGGACCGATGACACCTATAGTTGAAATCGCAGTCGCACGATTTACACATACGAAGGCGATTGACTATGAAGATGCGCGGTGACTGCAATGGCTATCGACTGAAAAAAAATGCAATTAACCATCTCGAGTTCGAAAACCGACCTCGGCCAAAAGGTCAAACTCAACAAAGATAATGTATGTATTTTTTTTTTTCTCAAAATTTACTGCACATCGTATTACATATTATACTGCAGATATACCTGTACGGCTGTACATGTAATAACGGCGCAAAACGTTTCGATTTTTGATGGCTTATTTGCTATTTCGGTGTTGATTCTACATAAACTATTATTATTATTATTGTTTGAACCCGAAAGCTGATACTTTTTTTGTGATCCTAATAGAAACTCCTGCAATGAAATTCGATCTTAGTTTTCCATTTTCGAATTAAACCATGAGTTGCTTTATAGGTAATGATTAATTTTCAACGTGAAGCATGTATGTCACCGATTGATTTATATTTTTATTTCGAATCTATGTGATTTATGTTGGGAAAAAATACCAAACTAATAACATACAACTTCGTATTATTTATGAAGTATGATCACACACTATTCTTTCAAGGAGATTTAGTGCCTGCCTAGTCTGTCGTGTTATGTCCCGGGTTTGAGTGGGCGTCGTGTTGTATAGTAAACACAAAATGATGCAAAAAAACACAATAAGTAAGTATGTTATATACACTCCAGTCTTTTATACTCTCTCTATTACCCGTATATATTGTATATAATGATTGGAAAAAAAACCATCGCAACAATTCATCTGAACCTTAAATGTATTAAAAATCAAAATAATATAATGCTGACATGATGAATAAATACGTTAAAACTCGCCAATTCATTTGGTCGAACGATAATGATGTAGTATATACGAACTCAGCGTATACCTGATGCCGTATATATTTATTATAATATTATTATAGTGGTGATCAGAGCCCTAGTGTAATTGACAATAATATATACAACTAGTTACAGATAAAACTCAATAATAGTTAATACTAGTCGGTTCTTGGTTAATACGGTCGAGTGACTATATCATAAACGTAAAGAAAAAATAATGCCATTTCTGTAGACGTACGTTGACGACGTAGGCGTTAATACGCTAAGCAGCTGTAATGGTGATGGTCTGGCATCTGCAAGCAACAATAAAATATATCGGGCACAGTCAGTTTAATTATTATTTACGATCGGTCCGGACACGTACGTATATATAATATGTATAAGAAACATTATATGTCAGTGGCGTATACATACTGCAGCAGCTAGCTGCTACGGCGGTCGTGCGGTCAATTGCTAAACTCCATTGACGATAAAAAATAATTAGTTGTACGTATATAATATCTATAATGTACGTGTAAGACGCGTCTAAGCACGCTGCTATACGCATTTAACGAAGTAAAATCGACCGTGACGATATTGTATTTAATAATAATGTGGATATCGAGTGGTTTATATACGGCGTTGTTCTCGATATTTATTATATTATGCATTTAGATGTATATAGGTATACAAGCGCGTATACATTATGTGTGTGTAACATATATTTTATACTATATACTCTAATATATATATATATATATACTATACTTGTATTCATATATAGGTAGTTGTATACGTGCGGTCCTCACGTCTTTAATAGCCCTAAACCGATTTTCGTTTAACCTCGAAAATCTATTGTGCGGCATTTTGAGGACGCGTGTGTGCGGGTTCTCAAGGAAAACTCTGACCGATTGTGTGCGGTTTCCATGGAGAGGATTCATTGTGTGTCTCGTTTACGAGACGTGTTTGCCTCTGACAGACGTAAATGAGCGTTTGTCCTTCGTAATGCTGTGAGTTTTCGGGTTCACCAAGAACTGCGGTGAAAATCGCTCAAGCCACTGTTTGTTTGGCTCGCCCTTTGCCCCCAAACAGTTGTTGTCGTTATTAAGGTCATCGGATTAAGCAACATACATTATTATGTTCTAATCGAGTCATACTCTCTTTACTCTGAGGCAAAATGGGATTATGAAAACGCCCGCGTGGGTAAATTAATAATGTATAATATCGCATCACGCTGTCGTTATTTTATAAAATCTTACAAATTAGCTAGTAAAATGTGTATACCTATATCATATGCCGTACACGTGTTATTTGAATTAATTATTAGAACATACGCATGACGGTGGGCAGAAACACAACAAAATATTCTAATATTTTACCACAGTATTCCTGCAGCAAACGAATCTAAGCGCGAATTATAATAATAATCTATAATACATGTGTAGTATTTATCTATTACACGTATTTTGTTATTATGTCCTTATTTGTAAAAATCATAGATATGAATTACCTATTTCCTCTCTATTCACATACTCACACTATCTCTTTCGTTTTCGATCACGTAATGTCCACACATTATTGGTACGTAATAATATTATGAAGTGAAACGTGAAACGTATTCAACGCTTGACATTTTATCATCTAATACGTCGTCGGATGATATTGTATTGATATATTACATTGCGTTATTTTTATGGCTATAATATTGAAGAGAAAAATATTCAGAAGGAAAAGGTCATTTTACCTGAAAGTTCTTATATGGCAAGTGACGGATAATTTTTTTTTATAAATAACCACGGGGTCTGATTGTATATATATTATATATAGTACCTCATATATAGTACTTGGTACATTTTTTAGTTTTGACCACCAAATAGAAAAATGTTTTACATTCATTCTACCATGTATAGAGAGTATAGAGACATAGAGTTTACCAAGAAGACTTGACATATTTCAGTTTACAATTATGATCAAATATTCGTTGGATATACACCGTAATACCCTTATTCGACATTATATATAATATATATATATATGTATACATATTTCATTCCATTTTCCATTTTTATTTATTTTTCATCTATCGAACATCTATAGTATCTGTGACAATTGTCACCACAGTTCACAAACATACCATACACATATAAATATTATATCACAAAGTACAAAGTCTGCAGGCGTATAGTAACTCCGTAATATTATACGCTTGCGAAGTTTAGATCCCAAAGATAAGCATTTACATACAAATGCGATGTGTGTAAATATAGGGTAAGCCCGCATGGAGCATAATGAATTAAACGGACTATAAACTATACCACAGTAAATTATAATATTATGATGATGGCTCGCACTTTTATATTTGTTTAACACGTCATACAATTGATGAGTGTTTAATCGATTAAACACGGCGTACGAAAATCTCCCACGATATCTATGGCTAATCGTATATTATTATATTCAAAATACTGTAAAATACAAGTGTTATTATATCCGGTAATGTGCGGCACATAATACTGAAATACTTGTGTACATACGCGGTATAGAAGAAGCGCGTGTCGTGGGAAAATTTGATCTTATTTTTTTTCCATTTGAAGATCAAAAAAAAAATATTAAATAAAAAAAACACCTTGTATGTGTTTGTTTAAAATTACGTTGTTTACCGTTTTTCTTATTTATTATTTTTATTTAAGTGCCAAGAATATAGATATATATATATTATATATGTTTGTAGATATATATAGTTTATATGTGTATACGGAATAAATGAATTGAAACACAGAGAACATGTTGTCTTTGCACGCTCGGACATGGTTTCCTAATGGAACACCTTTGTTGTAGGTCAACCTATAATACGCAATACAATGCAATTTATGTACCTACGAGTTTTTTTCTCCTTTTTTTTTTATTTTATTTTATTTTCATTTTGCCTTGTTTTCGAATACGATCGAGGTACGACTAGTATTTTCGCATCGTTACGTTGCGCAATGTGCATATAGTATAGGTAGTTAATATAATATAATGAGTGAATAGCATGCGTTCGTTCTTTCTGGAATTAGTGTAAGATGATGCGCAGATAAAATGTCTACGAGCGGTTCGCAGACTAATAAATAACACCTAGTGGTATGGAGTTGTTTTCGTACAAGCCGAAAATTATGGAGATACTTTGCGATTTTTGTCAGCACGATGTATAATATTTCAAAACAAAAGTTTTGCCATAAATAATATCCAAATATGGCTTGTATTCGGCTAGCAGCCGTTTCGAGGATATTTTATTTCCATTTTCTTTAACATTTTATAGTACCAAGACAGCACAACCTAGGAATTAAGGCATGTTATTGAATATTCAGACGTCTTTTCGAAACGTAGCATCTATATCGTAGCCGAATTCACTTTTGTAACCTTCGTTATATTACCAATAGATCCCATATATAAGTGTAATATTGTATACAGATCATATTATACCCCTTCATTGTCATGGCTGTCATATTCCAACAAAAACCCCATATATAAACCGATATCTAGCTAATGCATTTCAAAATATGTGCGTGAGACAAAATAATGAATAATGGTTTTTATGACGTGATAAGACAATAACATGTATGTATTAAATATATATATATATAACTATAAAAATACTTAAATTGAATTATCTAAATAACATGTATCCCCATCCCGACAATGAGTTAATTTTTTATATTTCGGATAAAAAAAAAGAAAAATGATCTTGGGAATTATATAGTTAAATGGTTTTATTTTTTATAAATACTAAATATAGTAAACCAACTAAACCATATTATATCATATATCAAAATTATTAAAATAATATTCTATAATATATAACATATGTATGAAATTGTAATTATAAATTGCATAATAATATAATATATTTTTATATTATACAATTTAATTTGTTTATTCAATTTAATATTAACATTGCTTTTAACTATTTACAGGCGGCAGCAATCTGATGGACAGCTTTATTGTCAGCACGTCAGGACCTGTGCCACTACTGGACATCATAAAGCCAAAGTAAGTAATTTATCTAAGACTTTTATATTACTTAGATATCTATATAATATATTAGGAAAAAATGAAAAATATTCCTAAATGTCTAAATGATGGATAGCATGGAAGTAAAAATTGCTTTCATAACGTTTATTAAACTTCACTTCTAAAGTGGCAGAGTTTTGATTTATAAACACTACATTCGTTATTCAATATGTACTAAGTATACACCGGTGACCGGTCCGATATACACTTAATAATACCAACATTATTTGTTAAGTTTATTAGTGATACAACAATTTGTTTTGCTTTTTATGCGCTTTTATGCATAATTCAGTTATCCGGGATTTGAATATTATAATGAAACTTTTTATTCTTTTGTTTTCGTGTTGTAATAATTTATCCTGGCCCTTGGGTAGTTTTAAATGAACTCTAGTTCTTATATAAATACATATATATATATATATATATACATACAACAAATGTCACCTCAATGCTTAATAAATTTTGTCTCGGTTACGCGTTAGGGATTAAATAGTATTTTATTTTTTGCATAGTAGTAGCAGTTTTCATAAAACTCCATAAACCAACAACCTTATATAGCTTTGTTAAATTATTTTATATAAGAATATGAAAAATATATTATATCAGGTATAAAAAATACAAAATAAAAATACTGTCGATTTCTGGTCGTTATATGGATAAAATAAATTTTACTTATAATTTATATAGTAATTATATCATATACAATAAATTAATTCGACATTGTATATTTAAAATGTGTGTACTTTTCTTGTGACGAATGTTTAGGAACCACTGTAACTAAAATAATGTTGTCATACAGACCAACAAATTGTTATTTTAAAAATTAATTAGAGTGGCGGTGTAAAATTTTTGAACATAAAAAGGGGCGATGAACAAAAAAAAGTTTGGAAAACACTGGTCTTTTCGAGTATCAACACTATACACATGGACGAAACGTATTTTAATATGTATTTTCTTAGACCTTCCTATAATAATATAATAGCTCATAGTAATCAATTATCATAGCCATGACCAACTACCTTAGTTAGATTTTATATAATCTAGAAATTAAACAAATTTACCTTTTGCAGTATACAAAAATAATATTTGTAATAATTAAAAATAAAAATATCTTTGAATGAAGAAAAACCGGTCAAAAAACTGGAGTAAAATAAAAAAATATTAAAATATTATTGTAAATTATAAAAAAAACTGAAGTGTTTTTTTTGTACTCCTGCATCTAACAATCACCGTACAAAGCCAAGTTTGAAAACAAGAGTTCCACTTGAAGTGTAAACGTAATCCTTAGGTACTTAGTGTATAGTAGAAACTACGAACACGATGAAAAAGATTCACTGAACATATAGGGGAACAAATTTCTATAGAGAGATTATAAAAATGAGAATGACGACCTTTTAAAACAACGGGCTGTGAATGATCTGAAGAATTGAAAAAAAAAATTAAAAAATGTTACTGACGATGAGGGATTACAATTCAATGTCTATGCGGCAACACATCAATATTGTACACGTTTACTGCAGTGAATAGAGACAAAGGCGAACACTCTCATCTATCCAATGAAATAGTTGTTTAAAATCACTAGCTCTGAGATAACATAAATACGTATTGTTATACTTGAGTTAGGATAATTTGTTTATGTGTCATATTTAGATACTAATTATAATAAACGATTCGTCGTGCATACAAATCAAACTGTCCAGTGGAAATTACGTCGTTCACAAAAAATAACACCTATAATAATTGTCCGAGAAAATCCGCCATACGGAATTACGTGACGTCCAGAGTTTCACGCCGAAGGGAGTATGTCACTGGGCGCATATATTGTCCAATTTGCGCGGGGATTCGGGTCTCGTTTGTAAAATATACAGCGTAATAATATAACATTATACTTTCGTACATTATACGATGACATAATAACGCACGCATTGTTACGATATTATTACTATCTCCGGCGAACACAATAATAATATCATGATAACAACAAATCGATATAGGTACATGATATTGAATCCGAGCCGGATCCTTCGCGATCGTCGAAGCCACGTGCCCCGACTCACCGCCGCACCACAGTCGTAGTCGTCCACCGAGAGACCCATTAGCAGACTCGGCGATAATGGCGACGCCGGCTGTATCGTATTTTATAATATTATATATTATTATATTATATATACCAACATAATATAATATGTACACATATGTATATCACACCGCAACGAAACATAAACCCGTTTGTTTATCTGTGCGATGGTGTACGTATTATAATATATAGATGAATGTCTACTCGCGGAGAGTAAATTGTGTGCGTCGGTCTTGTTGTACAACGGTCGTTTGTCGTCCGCCCGCCAATGGATTTATGCGACTAGATAGTATCAAAGAGGATATGGAATTGTATAATACGTATATATGTGTAGCGACAGAAAAGTGAAAAAGAATACGTAAAATAAAATAACATAACATAATAAGCGCGTTCCATGTGTGTGTTGTTGTAAGTCGTTAATACGACTCGGTGTTGTAGTTGGAGGTAAAACAGAGATGTCACCGTCGTGTGGTGTGTATGTATGTATGTATGTATGTGTTTGTGTGTACAGAGTGATTCACCAATTATCCAAGTATCCAGTGGAACAAGCTCACAAACTTTTGTTTTTCAAATGAAAGAATTACCCACTTCTACAGTAAATTATTTAATAAATTGATTTTTTTGAAAATTTTCATTTGCCTAGTTTAAAATAACTAACTTTTCAATTATATCAAAGAATTAAGACAATATTTCTTAAAAATGGTTTTAATTAAAATATAAAATAGAAGTAATGTAAAAATAATGTACCTATATTACTTAGCATTTATTATACTTGGGTTATTTTTTTTATAAATTATAAATATAAATTTAAATTAATAAGATATTAAAATGCAATATCTTCTAAAGCCATTATCATGGACTTATTAAAGTCTAAAGATACAAAAGTTAAATACCTCAAAAACAACTTGTTCAAATTTGAATTGTAATAAAAATGTTCAGAAAAATAATTATCTGCTAAATAATTTACAGTGAAAAGAGGGTTTTTATTAGAAAAACGAAATTTTTATTGCCGCAAAATACTCTTTAAGTAATGAGTACCTAATATTAAAAAAATATCAAGAAATTGAAAATATGGTCTTTTAGTAAATATGAAAATTCCAAAAATCAGATTTTGAATAACTGAATTATTGAATACGAAAAAGGGATGAGCATTCTGTATGTATAAGCTGCTTAAATCCGTTTGATGCTCTGCAGCGGACAACGATGTTATTATTTGTATTGCAGATGCGAGCGCGTGTGTTTCTGCACTTAAGGTTTCAGCGATGATTAAAATAAATAAAAAAAAATAAAGATAAACGGCTTCTGGGTGAAACAGATTGCGGACGTCTCGACCAACAGCTTGCTGCAGCTGAGCACAATTTAATATTATTACCTAGGTACCTATAAAGTGTATATATATATATATATATATATATATATATATATCATATAATTATTAGTATACTTTACTGCAAGAGTCGTAAATACATATCTATCTCACTACCTGTAGTCAGCACGATTCGGAAGTTACCTTCTCGTACATATATAAATATACAACACGCCAAAAAAATTAATTTTTTTATTGTTTAATAATCACAATTTTTTTCAGTGATTTTAGTGATTTTAATTTTAATTTATACGTAATAAATAATAATAATATCCATTTACTTATAAAAGAAAAAACCAAGTGTTGACGTATCTCTACATATAATTTTTTAAAATAATATACTGTTATAAATTAAAATAACAATAAATATTGATTTTAAATATTTTCAAATATCAAAGGTAGGTATAATAAACATTTTCCATCGATATATATTATATCGTTTGAATTACATCTTTTACGTTATTACTAGGGTGTGGATTTTTATGTGATAAAAAGTTCCATATAATATGTAAATATTTATGTTATTTTTTTTATCAAATATTAAAAAATTCCAAACTATCTCATTTTTTTATTATATTATTATTTAGAACAAAAAAATAAAATAAAAATAACTATAGTATAATTCATAGTACTTATTCAAGATACTATTTTAATTTTAAAAACTATTGAATAGTAGGTACCTGGTACCTAACTAATTAATAATTAGTAATTATTTGAATAATATGTAAACTTAATTTGTCACTGCAAGAATGCGAAGTAAATTTTGACTCCATTAATCTTCAAAATATTATAAATACGTAATTCTTATAAACTCTATACCTAGATATTATACAATATACTTACTCAATACGCCATATTACCCAAACACAAATATTTTTAAAAAATACTGCATTGCAGAAAAAAAATAAAGAATGTTTTACTAATTGTTAGTTGTTAATTATAAATATAATAATAATAATAAAAAGTAAAAACCTAATTCATCACAGCAATAACAATATTTATGGATTTTTTCGCAAAAATGTAATGTTGAAACTTAAAAGTACGCTTTTATTACATAAAAAATTTTCCCCGAAACATTAAAAAATAAAACGAAAAACCATGTGTCTATTAGGGACTATTACATTGAAAAATCGTCTCGCGTATTATGTACGAGTGTATTTTTTTAACGACTGCGTAATTAAAATTTGTGGCTTTCGTATCAATTAACGGGCATAGTGTAAAATTTAAACACACACACTACCGTTACAAAAACATACACACAATCGTGTACACTCTCTGACGTAGTTTGAAACCAATTACCAACGCTCTGTCTATGGTAAATATACATATATATATATATATATATATATATAGAGAGAGAGAGAGAGAGCTTTTATAAATAAACATACACGACGTATATTATTATTATATTATATTATATAGTAGTGTAGTACGGGTATACACAGAAGGTTCAGAACGGCGAGTTCGGGGCCATTGTCCCAATAGTGAAAACGTGACTGTCGCGGTCCACAATATTCCGTAAGGTATTGAGCCAGCGCATTTTTTTGTCTTTCACTGTTATTTGCAATAATTTAAATACAAGATATTTTGTAAAAGTTGCAAAGCAAATATCTATTGAAAAACTTTTTCGTCGCGCTGCGCTGATGCTGTGCAAGTTCACCACAATATTTATTCATTGTGCTTTTCCAAATTGTAGGTACACACAGTTGTATATTATATCGATTATAGACTTTTGCAAGAAGATTCTAAGAGGTGTTATTAAATGGTTTTACAGGTATCTGGTCCAGTATATGTATATACTATATATTATTATTATTATTATTGTTGTTGTTATTATTTTTTTTTGAAAACTTATTGATGATTTTCTCGTTAATATTATACGTCGGCACTAAAACATTGTAATCACACAGTGTTTATTTGAATTATTTATTTTCGATGACTTTCTTTTCTCAACCCGCGTACACGAGGGTAAGATCCCGGGGTCGACATCGCGTATCTAGGTATACTATAATAATATTATATAACTCATGACATTATTCGGCTTATATTGTATATTTTAACAGAGTCCTTTTGCAGTTTTGTTTATGGTACTTGCATTAATAACATTTAAATTATCTGCACACGTATATATAAGATAATCGAATCACATAAGAAATACGAATATTAATAACTTATAATATTATACAACGTGCGTAATAATATAATGTTATACCTCACACGACTATACGAAACTGCTGCAGCCGGACTACGTTTGAAATAAATGAATAAATAATGGATTGCTGCGATCGTCGACGGCACTATACGTCTTTGTAGTCGAACACAAGTCCACGTTCATTTACGATTATACCTAATGCCCGTGAAATAAGAAAAAAAGTTTTATTGGTTTATTTAATTTTCTTTTATGTCCCACATTATTGGAAAACTTGATATTCCGTACGACATACACGCTGTGTCCTTGTAGGTGGTGGCTTGTTGTATTTGTTAATAATATAATAGGTAGGTATTATATTGTGTTTTTTTCCGACCAGGTTGGCGTTGGTTCGTTCCGCGAAACAATATAACATAAATTAGGTAGTAAAATCGGCATCATCCGTTTCCGCCGAAAATATACATTTTCCTTTTCCCCGGCCCAAAACAGTGTACATACTTTTAGGTACTACTCGAAAACAAACTTCTAGTCCGTAAGTAATTTAAACGTTTAGTCCTGTACATAAACCGAATATATTTCTAAAAAATCAAACCGGATAACTGTGTTCAGGCGAAACTGTGAATCATTTGCTTTATATTCTATGCAGCCATATAAGGTTATTTTTGATAAGCGACGTATACACTTGAATTATATATTAATACAATGAATGAATCTAATTAGTATTACGTATTTTATGTTTAAATGAGTGCAGAAGAGAATCAACTTTTCCGAGGTAACTTTGCGCCACTCTCCGCTCCACTAATTCAAACTTTAAATACATGCTTATTAGGTGTAACTAATAAACTTCTCGTTTGAAATTCGATATTTTTCATACTTTGAAAGTTTCTGAAATAAATTTTATTTCGGTATAAATAACCTATATTATATATCCCGTCATTAAAAAATGTTTAATCTTAAAAAAAGATTACAATAAAGATGCCTGTAGTAATATTGTATGTAAGAATATTTTTATTTTATTTTTAAATGCTGTTTTATAATAAAAAACTATGTTATAAATAATAATAATACTTATTTAGAAAATGAGTAAGAATCTTTAAAAGAATTATCATGTTTAATTAATTGTAAGTTATAAGTTGATAACTTGTATTATAATATTATACTATATAAGTATAGCGTGTTAGGACTGTGGTTAAAATCATGAATACGTATATTTAACTAAATTAAAATCACGTAGTATACCACATAAACATATTTATACTTACTGATAAAGATCAAAGGTTTAGTTTTTTTTTTAAATACTATCAAGTGAAATATACTTTTATTATTCATTAACTTTAATATTGAATATGGCTTTTATTTTATCAAAAAAAATAGATAAGTATTATTAAATTCGTGGGGTCGTGAGGTATAGATATCAAATATTATCAGTAAAGCTAAAGGTGATATCAGTAGCGTAGTAGTCATAGCCGTTCAGAGGGGGGGGGCAATGGGACCATTTTGCCCCAGGCCCCATTGTTGTAATATTTTTAGGGGGCCCCCAAACAGTCTTGTATTTTGTTTATCATATTTTATTATTATGGTCGAAGGGCCCCCAAATTAATTTGCTCCTGGCCCCGCAAAACCTTGGGACGGCCCTGGTAGTAGTAACAAGTGCTCTTATTAGTCAAAGTTAAATTATAATATATTGGGGGTAACAGCAATATTACGATTGGTTATAAAAATAGAGTAAAGGTATCTATAGAATAAGGATCTATGCAGACTATCTAACTGTGATTATAATTTATATTTCTACGTAACACATTGCAATATTATTTAATAATATTGTATTGTACATTTTAATATAGTAAATAGTAATTTGTGTTTATATTATTATTTGTATCAAATTGATAAAAACATCATGATTCATGATTAATGTGTCTAATATAATAATAATAAAAAAAAAACTAAATCAACAATTAGAATTTTAGCGCAAGTGGTCGGAAGGATATCACAGTAAATAAATACTTTCTATAACTTAATATTTTTTTAATTTATATTCTTATATTTTTTAAGAAATATAAAATTTAAAATATTACATTTTTAAATCTTATATCTAAATTTTAAGTATCTATTTAAATAAATTATACATTATATTAATTTATATGAATTTGAAAGTACAAATCAATATGCTGTTTCTTGTGATTGTAAATAGATATATATAAATAATATAATAGCTATCAAAATAAAACTTAAATAAATATTTTTAGTTGTTATAAGTTGTTAGTAATTCCTTTCTCCGCCCACCAATTGTACCACCTGATTTTCACTAGATAATGGATATATGTTAGAAAATAGCGGGTGGGTGGATAAAAACTCTATAGCACTGTTGATCATTGTTGTAATATGATTCACGACACACCACTGGACAATATCTGTTACTTCTTATAGTCGCCAATATGTATCACTCGGTTGAAAAATATTTCATAGAAGCAATGCAGTCCCGTTTAATCGATAAGTCTGTGGTCAGAACCATTATTTTTATTTTGTTCTATTATAATAAATAACAATATAATATATACATTATATGGTTGCTCGACCGGACAACATAATATATCTACATCAACGCCAAAATTTCGATTGAGCGTCGGAAATCCGGCGCGAGTATAATACATTAATACTTACACAATATAATAGTATAAAATATAAGTTAAGTGCTCTAGCCTCTTGCGACACGTGAGAACATTTTCTTATGCAAATAAAACGCAGAAAATGGACAAACTGCTCGATTATAAAACCGCTGCTTTTCATGCACGTGAATAACATAATATAATGTAATCGGTACATATATTATAATTATACGATATGTCTAGTGTCTACTTATACGTCATGTATGAGTACTGGGCCACAACGAAATATGGGAATTCACTGTGGATTTGTCAAAAATTTCGTTTTTCTCGTCGTCCAAATATGAACGTATTTTATCCATCCAATATATTTGTATACGTCACTGTCAATTTAAAGGCGCTATTTAAAATTTAAACGAGTGGTGATATATTTCAATAAAAACAATTACCTACCTATAGTTGCACGATTATTAATCACGAATAACAAATCGTTTGTGCGAACAAACCTATTGTTAACAGTAATTTTTTTTTTCATCAATAAATTATTAGATTTTAACTATACAAAGACGCACACTCTGTGTAATAAATGTATTTAGTATAAATAATCGTAGTTGCGTGTATACCGATCGTATATAGGACCAAAACTTTAGAACCATAATTAAACTCTTAGTAATGCGCAATTTGAAAGATTTTCTAATTTATTGCGTTAACGACGATGGCGGTAAATAGTGAATACCTTTGTGAAATTTTGAGTGAACGAATCATTTGACGAATGTTATTTATCATACGTGCATGCTTTCCACAAGGGATACATTGATGAAAATTCCATTTACTACATTTATTTTAAAAAGCGGTTTTACATATCTGCTCGGCGAAAACAAAAACTGAATTTTCACTTATTTTTAGAACAAATAACACTGGTGAAATATTTAAAAGTAAAAATCTGTATAATCAAAAAGCATTATTAATTATAACCTTTTCTGGAAAGGGCATTGCATAGGTATGTTTCAAAACGAACGATTCAGTCGAGTAATTATACAGGTCAAAATGCCATTTAATTGCATTATTCAGGTCATTTCCCTACACTAATCTGGAGTTTCGAGTCCAGACGGGAAATTGGTTTTGGGATTAATTCAATTCATGTATAAATGTATTAATACTTCTTAGGTATTCTAGAATTCATGTTGTTTATTGAATAAAAAAAAATACAATTTATTAAGGAAATTGATTTTGTGTTTCAGTGTGCGACTCAAGATTTGTTCGAATTACTCGAAAGAGTTCAGAGCAACCGATTGGATGACCAGAGATGTGTTCTACCACCGTACTTCGCTCAAGTAAGCTCACACCATCCATTATTTTAATTGATTGTATTGTATACGCAACTAAATAATTAAGACGCTTATTATGCCACAATTTTATATATTAATTCTTTAAAAATATTTTTCATTTTATTTTACGAGACCCACAATGAATGTAACTGTATAATAATAATAAATATTATACTCTGCACAACATAACAGCATAATATTATAGTCGTATAACATGTTTGTTATCTTAAACAGCGCGTGTATGCCTGACGTGCATTATATGATGTCGTCTTTATAGTAACAGGCGCCAACTAAAATATTTAGTCTTGTCACGGTATCGGATATCGCTATAGAATAATATGTTTATTTAATAACGGAGACGACTTAACTCCTTTAGACAACGTATAGATACTTACTTATAGTCTTAAATTAAAGGGTATTAGTAAAAATAAATATATGCTGATTAGTTTTTGTGCATACCAATTATAATACATACTTACTATTACTACTTATTAGTTATTATTATAGATAAACAACTAATAAGGTTACCAAGGTTACCTATCTCTTTAACCTGAAAGTTTAAAAGTATTTTGTATCAAATTTTCTCAACATAAAATATGTTATATATTATATTAATATTTCACTCTAAAAATCAACAAATAATGTAATAATTTTCTTTATTTTATTAAATTTAAAATCACATATATAGTACTATATTAATAAATGAAAGTAATATAATGAGTACCTAGAATCTATTATCTACCTAACGTTTTCACAAATTTTGTTTTTGGAAATTTGTTTCTTGGATAATAATTATTCACAGTTTTTTAATCAATAACAATAAAATCAAGTTACACAAAATATAACAAAAATATAATTTCTATAATTAATTTGATTAATTTTTTAAAAATATTTTTTTGAAAGGAATTTATTTTAATAAGAACATAAAGTAGAAAATTTTCAATTTCGTTAAGTTAGTCATCCCACGCATGTACGTCCGTTTTGGTTTATTTGGCGTTCTTTATATCAAATTATGAAATGGCTCCGGACCATATCGATTAGAAATTACCAATGCTATAAAATACAATCATAAAAATATTTCATCTACTCGTCGCTTCCTGATATAACTACTTGGGAAAATCGTCTCGTCTCACTCATCTCGGAGCAGGTTATTGACAAATTATTATTTTAAACTTTGATGCGATTATAATATTATCGGATTAGAATAAACAATATTATTACAAGTATGTATAAAGCTCGGCAAAAAATGGTTATAACATCTGCGAGACCATTATCCATTTATATGTATAAAACTGAAGGTGTCATTTCGTTACTAAAGCGCATTATACCAATTATAATGACAAATAAGTATAATGTGACAATTGTTCGTTTTACTTTCATATTAGAAACTTTTTGAACAGAAAACGAAGAATTACAGCGTACGTACGGACAAATATATAAAAACCAAAAGATAAAAAATACAAATAAGGTTTACTCGGAATTAGTGATGAGATCGCAGTGTAGATTTGACATTTAGCCCAGGAACCCAGTAAATGAAACAAAGACACATTGGATGTTTAACCTGCTATCAGCGAAATTCCTTCGATTCAATAGACTTTAATAAAATAGGTAATACAAAGCGTATTAAACCACGCTGATTCAATTTAATTTATCTCTTTTTATTTGTACTGACATATTGCAAACACTAATTATATCGCAAAGAGATTTTTCGATCGGAAACGTCTGGACCGGATTGAGATAGCTTCGAAACGAACACCACATTTCACGATTAGCATTTAATTGTAATTATATTTCTGAATTCTGT
Source organism: Schizaphis graminum (assembly GCA_020882235.1). Classification (NCBI taxonomy): domain Eukaryota; kingdom Metazoa; phylum Arthropoda; class Insecta; order Hemiptera; family Aphididae; genus Schizaphis; species Schizaphis graminum. The sequence continues at coordinate 68,112,619 of CM037032.1, forward strand.
TAAGCGCAGTCAGATTCCAGTCGTGGAACATCACCGTAAATGATGAAAACACAAAATAATATGTTAACTGTAGCCGTTGTAGCGCATAATAAGTTTACAACCCAGACGAGATGGTTTGCTTTAACGAATAATTAATAATATTAACAATAATTATTATTGTAGTACAATGCTGTACATATATTTTACACACGCATGTTGTGCTGCCGGCGACATATTATATACATATGTGTGATATAAAAAAAGATAAAACCCAATGTGGTGTGAAATAATAATAATATTCTAACCTCCAAATTTTAGCGTAAAGTATATTTCCCGTTTGCAAGACTATACTTTGAACCAAAATAACAATTTCTTATTCGAACACAAATAACAACAATAATAAAATATACAATATTATAAAGAGCGTTTGATATTATTATTATTATTATTATTATTATATTGTGTGGAGTGTAACAATGTTTAAATTCGCCACTTTCCGGTCCACCGAGTAGACTGAACCTGTGAACCGTGTAATTAAACCAACGACGCGGTGGTACTAAAAATAATTGGGAGACGTTTCTTTTGAAATTAATTTTCTTATGAAATATATTAATTTTGTCTTTTCCTTATTTTTATTTTTTTTTTGCGAGCGGCTTGCAATTAATTTGCGTGGGGCTCCCGTTGGCCGCCGAAACTCACTGTGAAACACGCCGTCGTGGTGTGGCATGTACTCTGGTGTTTTTGCGCACAAACCGTTCGTATACCGAAAACGCACACTATCGATTCGGCGGCACAACAATAATAATAATATGATTTCGACGGTCCGCTATCGATCGTCGGGTCGAAGAAAATGCCCATATGCCTATCGGTGATTTATCGTTTAATTGCTATCCCACACCGGCGGATCGCACGCAACGCCGTGGGTATCACAATCACGACGATAATAGCTCCTATAAGTCTTTCCCGACGCGTCCGGGCGAAGGGTGTATTATTATTATATTTAGCGTGCGCTCGGCTCGACGATTTCGTCCTCAAATCGGCCTAGATAATAATAATATTATCGTGTGTACCGTATTATGTAATGCGGCGCGTGTGTGTCGTTATTTTATACATTCCCGTCACGTGCCCGTACATATATATAACATATTATAAAATATTACATGGCGATACCGGTGTCATTCGTGGCTCGCGACACACAACCCGGTTATTACGCTTTCGCGATGTAACAATAAACTTTCAATTATTATTTTATAACATATTATTATAGCGACGCTCGCAGTTTATCTCGCCGCACGTGTCGCACCTGACAATACTCGATAAATTACCTTGCGCTAGGGTGATGGGTTATGAGAGAGGTGAAATTTAAGGACCGAGAGCTGCGCGTCAAAAAGTTTGTGCCTGACGTCCCATAACGCTACCTATCTGCTGACCCGATATCATGACGATGAATTATAAAGTGAAAATCCAGACTCCAGAAAATGTATTGATGGTCGTACAGCGCATCGTGGGTTGTACCACGACTACTACAGAAAGCAGATACCTATAAATATTATAAGCGAAGCACACGTCAGGCGCCGTATTGTGCAACACCGTATGTAGGTATACTATTATAATATAGGAGCACGCCACCTGAGTATATTTAATGTCGTAATACCGTTTATAGTCCGTTTAGTTTATGTTGACCGCCTTGGGCGGGATAATTTGGGAGGGCAGTAGGTAAACGGTTAGACTATATTCCTTTTATTACTATAATTATTCAAAAATTTCAACTCTAAGTACATAAACCTTTTAAAGTCGACTGTTGAATAAAAAAAAAAATCTTGTAGTAGGGTGAGATGGAGTGGAGAAGGGTTCAGGCTCTGCATATTCTGGAAGAATATGTTATAATTTGAAATGAAAATAATCCACCTTTGCGTGTAAATAATACAATATTGTATACTATACATTATAATTTATAAATGACATTTATCAAGTTAAATTATATTGTTTAGTTCCCGATCGACAGTTACCAACATAATACGAGTATGGTTGTGAACAATAATTATTTTTTTTTTCACGGTGATAAAGCGTTGTTCGAGTGATGGTAATTGTGATGATTGTTTTGAGGGGCTCCATCTGCGTAGGACGTATATACCTGTATGGCTGTATACATTATAATATAGGTACATGATATTTATAAATATGTATATTTCGAGTATTCTACCACAAGCACTAGGGAATACGACGTAATTGACTGTGACTATGGTATTCAAACCTCTGTTATACAAATTAGATTATTGTTTTGTTTTTTATATTCAAAATCTGAATGTGATGACAAATAAATCGTATATCTGTACATATAATAATTCAACTTCGAAAGTTGCAAAATGCATTAAAATCGAGCGGTTGAAATAATATACATTACCACGTTGTCACATTGACATAATACATAATAGTAGACTTTTGATATTTAAACAGTGACCGCGATTATATTATTATAATCTTTATTATATTTCATTACTATTTACTATGAAAAAATGTTTCAATGGTTATGGTTTAGAAACAATAGATGATCAACAAGAATAAGTTGGGAAATATCTAGATAATGATTGTTAATCTTTTTAGTTTTATAAGTCATTTAAAGTTAAACAAAACTCAATTGACGTTCCATTATTTTTATCTTATTATCTAAATGCAATCTTAGATGTTTAAACACACTATAATATATATCAATATAAGTAATTTATTTTATTGTTATGGTATAAAAAAAAAAAAAATTAAAAAGATTAAAAATATTGTACATTTTTAATTAGTAGTTTACATTTTTTAAATTATAATTATTAACTAGGTATAAATCTTAATATTCAATGTTCATTAAGTGAATTTACCTCTGGAGTACAAAATTAAAAACCTATCCACAAGAAACCGTAAAAATAGCTATACTAAAAAAAATATTGCAATAATAACTTAGAAATTTAATATCGAATTCGTCCAGCTGAATTTTGATTTATTTTTACTATTATACCTATACTTACAACATATATTAATTATTATATGTTGATCTCTCAGGAATGCTCGTTCGTCGTTATCCGGTCTCATATTAGTACAAGTCACCGTCGTCGTCACGTGGTTGTGTATATAATATTAGAAAACAATAACCGAATCGATGATTATTAATTATTATTATAACACGCTTATTATTTGAGCCGGGTGTGCGACCCGTTATTTTTTTTTTATTTACACCGCAGAATAGATTAAATTTCGTCGGTATATATTGTAGGTATAACAAACTGTTCATAAAACAATATAATACGTATTGCGCACAACGGTATTCGCGCTACCCTCTTCTTAGTCTGTTACACAATCACAAAACTTTACGGTGCCGGAGAAAAAATAAAACTTTAGTCACCCCGCCGTTTTTCGGCGAATACAATTAATAGAGCAGGTATATACTATAATATTATTATGTACATCGCAATGACATCGCCGCCGGTCGTTCGTTGTCGCATTAATATTCCACAACCCGCACAGTCCGCAGAAATTGCGTCTCGCCATCGTCACGTATATAATAATATGTAGGTATGGGTATGCTGTATGAGAGTATAACATCATTATATTATTAAATTATACTTTCAACACCGTCGTGCGAGCGTACCGTAAACGATTCGGGTCCGTTCCATCTAACGCTGCATATCTAACGCGGTATTGATAAATCTTCGGTTTGACCGAAATCGAATTGGGGTTGAAGGCTTCCTATACGCGCGTCTCGTTGTAGCTGTCGGGACACCTATTCAATTTGTTTTAAAAGCACGCTGAACGAATCGCAGCAGGCCACTTCGCAAATTATCTTCACATCGCCGCCAGAAATAAAAAATAACGTCTGAAACGAGTCCCGAAATCGTCCTCCGTGAACAGTGTATAACAGGACATATTATTTTTGTGCGTAACCAGGTTTGATTTTATATGTGATGACAAATAGATCGTTGGTATCTGTATATAGGTTGTAGTGTAGAACGATACTGTAGATTGTATATAAATGATTTCACTTATTTATGACTAGATTTAAATTATTTGAATTAATAACAAATTATAATAAATTTATAAAATCATTTGGGCGATTGAATAGTAATATGCTACGCAAAAACTCGTGTAGGTGATACGAAACTGTATGACAAAGATATAGATTCTGCAGTATACCTACCACATTGTACCACATTGGTACACAAATTAAATTCCGCGTTCCAAGTAACTGCTGAGAAAGGTTTTAATAAAAATAAAACCCGCCGAGGCGCTCACCCTGTCGACGCCCATTATGACGACGACGAAGTTGACGAGGTCGTAGGTTCTAGATATTTCCTGTCGACGGGGTGGTGATTCTCGTACGCTAACAGTTTGTTAGCGCGCTCTGGCGGACAACGAATACCTCACTGCAATTAAACCGCAGTTACTAATCGTCCACGAGAGTGCGCTAGATTTTGCGCGTTGTACAATAATGTAAATAATAATATTATTTAGGTACAACAATATTTTTATTATTATTTACTGTTGTGTGACGGCCGTGTGATACAATTAGTCAACGTACTCCGGCGAGTGGTACATAAAAAAATGTTCTATTATCTATTCCGAATCTCACGAATTCATTTGTTTGAAAATATGACGAAAAAAAAATACAAAGTGGTAATAGAGTTCTCTGGCCAGCAGTTGCTATGAATATGCTATTATATAGATTGCAAACCGTCGTGACTTGCTTAAAATTTAGTTTATAAAGATCGTTAATATAATATTAAATTCACGTGGTACGGTATTGGGATGTTATCCGACAAAGCGACAACTGATAAGAACAGTTGGCATTCTACAGGACTGAGGTATATAAGGTGTACCCTCTGAGTAACTAAGTAAACATTTAAGAATATAAATATCAAACTATAAAATATGCATAATAACATTGTGAAGCCACGGTCGAAAAGTTGATTGAATCCTGGTTTGGAAATAGAAATTTGTTCGAGTCACTTACTTTATCCTATTTTGGGTAGGTAATAGAATATTATATAGGTTATAGGCATGCCTATACTTATACATTATGATGGCGAAACAACGAGACTTCCTGAAAATAAATTGTTTTCTTTGAGGCGAGTTCATTGAGTATGATATTATTATATTTTCCTGAAGAATAAATTAAAAATTTCACATATCTTTTGGTTTGGTTATATCATGTTGGATTATTAGAATAGAATATGTAACATATTTATAAAATATATATAATTACTGTTATTTTTTACGGCTGTGTTTCGCGAAAACCTTATAAAATGTTAAGTGTTCCTTCGTTCGAAAAAGGTTAAGAACCACTATATTTATAATCTATTGTTTGTGTGTAGTTATTATAATAACAATATTCAATAATAAATGATCAATGGATTCCTCTTCGATTTTATATCAAAATATGAGATGACTACTTTGTGGGACTAGGTAATTAATTATGAGTCATAACTTGTAACCATCGCCAACATTGTGCATGCGGAGGAATTAATCATCTCATTTGATTGGTATATTAAATAATATGCGATTAATACATATAAATAAGCATCATTACCTGATCATTATCTTTATTTTTTTAATTTGCAACAAGAGTATTATTATTATTATTCCTAAGATATTGATTTGGAACACAATATTGTAACAATAAAGGTCGTACATTATTTTGAAATAATTATATTTTTTTAAATTATAATGAACATTTCATGAAATAGAAGTTTTATGAACATTAAATTTTACTTTTCAGTATCACGTATCACAATATTTATGCACCATTAACAATAATTACCTATTTATTAAAAAAATTAGCAACGGCGGTTAATTGCGTTTTGCATTATACATTATCACCACATTTCTATTTAAATTCGTTTAACATTCCATAAATTACCTATTATATTCACATTGTATCAAATCGACATTATTTTTATTCCTAAATTTGATACTGTATAAAAATGCGAAAATAACTTAGTATTTGTATAGATAATAAATAGTAAAATGTATTGCCGATAACAAAATATTATTATTATATTATTTGCATTAAAAAATATAAACATAATAACACTTATTTTAGTTATTTTTGTTTGAGAGTAGTCAGTGTAACTACAATAACTATAAATTATAATATATGTTTATTGGAAAAATAGAATGTTATATTTATTTAAGTTTATATTTTCACGAGATTTTTTATTCCAAATTTATACTTATTAATTACTATAATACATATTGATCGATAAATATTTTTATAATTTGGCGAATATTTTAATATGCTTTTACATATACATATATATATTTGATTGCGCAATAAAAAATATAAAGATGGAATTAAAAAAAAATATGAGCATTAGGTACCTATTGAATAACTGCTAGTATATGTAAAATTGTTCAATTGGTCATACTTATTATACTTTTAGTCTTTATTGTTATTAAAATTATTGTATCAATTTATACTCTACTGAAATATTAAATTGATCATTATTATTTATTACATTTAATTAACATTGCAGAACTTTTGTATACTGTGTACAAATTGTTCATAATAGCACAGTTCCGAAAGGAAATAACAATCGTATCGTGTCTTCAAATGCAAATGTAATAGATTTTTTACCTTGAATCTTATACCTTTCTTTGAATATAAAATACAATTAAGTCTGATAATACATCTGTTGTTGGCATTCATTTGGTTTCGGTAAACATCTACTATAATATTATACATTTAAGATCGTCTGCATAATTAATATTTTTACGTTGTGCAAGTTATATAATGACGTTCATTTTCTTAATTTCCCGCAATTCTATAAAACTTAAAAGTTATATTTTACATTAAGTTACAAACTAAATATTGAAAAATATAGTTCAATATGAATATAGTAGAATAGTAGAATATTTCCTTAATTTAAAAAAATATTTGAAAATCGAATTTGATTGATTCTATAAAGCGTATTTTTTAAGACACAATTACATTAGCACCATATCGAAATATATTTTGTCAAATAGAAAAACGATATTAGTGACAATCGAGGTAATAAACAGTTATGAATATATATTTGTTTTATTATAGTTCTATGAAATATAATATTATTATTATATTAACCTATCGAAAATATAAACCATTGATCATTGGTTTTCTATATAAAATGAGTTCATTATATAGTCTCAGTTTTTCAATGATATTTACTGCATGGTGTCAATTTAGTTAAATTATGTTACCTACTTAGATTTATAAAGTTTCCGATTTCGACTATGAGTTATACTGAGATTTATGTTAAAAAAAACTTAATACGAAAACAATGCAATTCTTTTTCTTATTGGCATTTTATCGATTTTGGGACAAACATTATTACGTACGTGTCGAAGAAAAAATTTTCGAACACTGCTTTGAATCGATATTTTAATCGCTGTATACTCAGCTGTTGAAAAATACTTATTTCGTGTAGACTGTTTACGTTGCGGCTTTATTATTTTTTCCGAAAAAAACAATGGATTTAATATAAATGTGCGGAAACTTTGAAAATATAATTCATCGTATTCATACATTTGAATAAATTTCCATTAAATTATTATAGTATTACAAATGAGATGCATTTGTTTTTGTTAATATTATGTGATTTGCAAAAATAAAATAATTTGACGCAATCGTATATCTTATAACAGCGCTGTATAATGTTCTATCAGTCACATCGAAACCAACCATAACTCTTCAACACACAACGCAAAATGTATACTGTTGAAGTAATACATTGTATAATATTGTACCTATTCTCTGACCAGATATATATCTATGCGAGTTGTGTGCGTTCCATTGGGAATTATTGGAGCCGTTTAAGTTTATAACACTATACAGTATACACCAAATGGCAAATAGACAATAATAATATTATGATTTGTAGGATGATGCATACATGTATGTTTATTGGTGAATCGTTAGTAAATCCTTTGAAGTAAACTCAATAGATAGAAAGTGTTATCCGCGGGGAATGTGATGATTATATCTGCGACGGTATGTTCATAATATACAATATTATATTATGTTACGCCGCCAGATCGCGGAAACGACTTGATTGCGAAATGTGGTGGGCGCCTATTACATACAGCTAAATAAATAGAATTTTACCGTGCCGAGATCCGTTTTTCTTATCTATGACAATGTCCCCAATCTTTGCTCAAAACCAACCTGCCACAAACTTCTGCATAATATATAGTATAGTTTTTAAAGTATATTGTTATAATAATTATGGTGGTAAATCACAGTTGACGACAATTGTACATTAATATTATTATTTTATTCAATACTGTAAGGAAACAAAATTCTGTGTAATTTCACTTTGGGGCTTCGGCGTTCACAGCACATGCACATTTGTTTAACCTTGTCACTTAAATGATATTATTGTCGTCGTTGTAGAGGGCAGTTAAAGCGTATTGCGTTTGCACCAAAAATGCAAATATTTTATGATATTTGATACGCGTTATTATTATATGGTCTGACCTATTTGTCTATATCTAAATATCTAAACACTTGTGCACGACGGCGTCTGCAGATTTACCGTCGTATCTCTGTATCGGAAAACTCACACGCGGTACACTCGCATATTATAGGCATTACGAATGTTGTACATTTCGTGTACCTACACGTATATGTATTAACAATAATTGAATAATATATTGGTACCTATATAATAATTATTTAATACTGCACTATTGCGGCAAACCATTCATCACCGCCGCCGCCTCCGCAGCAACAGGAACGCGCGACACCGCAGCGTTTGCACAGTTGGTCCGCACCGAGAGGTTCGCGAAAACGGTTTCTGGGCACTTTACGGGGAAACCTCCGGCGCGCGTATACACACGACGACGATGGCATTAAAAACGCATATTGTCGAGGTACATAATAATATGTAATATTATCGTATTCCGCAGTAACCCGACCGATATCAGTGGCACCGTCTCTCGCGTAAAAAAAAAAACACTATTAACCGCAGCTCTGTGGCCGTACACGTATGATATTATAATATACGACGATTAAATTGCGTATACAGTCCGAGACTGTTGGCGTTACGCATTATTAAGTACACGGTTATATTGGATTTAGTACAGAATAATATGTTGCCCAAAACGCGGAAGTCCCTCGGAGCGGGCTCCAACAAGAGGTCAGCCGTCAATAAGCATCCGCTGTTCGAAGAAGCCGAAGAGCAAAATTGCGAAGTGAGTTCTTCTAACTACCTGTAGTATACCTTTACACGGAACCGAGCGTTTCAGCGTTTCATAATAAATTTATATTAATTAATATAATACCTATATCATAATAGAACAGCGTGCGGTATTAAATTGACAATCAATTATTTTGTCGACTTCGATTCCCGAGAGATCCGCGGGTTTTGACTGCTGCTGCACCGACGTAACGTAACTGCGCTGCGACATTACAATGATTTATGTATACGTATATAATATATAATAGTATATATATTATATATATATATATATATCATAGCGATGGCGATGGCGTCGTTCTCGTTTACCATTGGAAGTAAATTAAAAACCGAAAGCATTACACACTTCTCCGCACCAATTCGATAGTCGTGTGTTTACATTACATTGATGTTTATTATTTTTTTTTTACTTTATTTTATTAGCTACTATAAAAATCTATGATAGTTCGACATTTATTACAATACATAACATAAATAACTGGTAATGTAGATCATTATAAATGTGGAAATATTAAACGAAAATAGATTAAGGAGAAATAGTGCCTTTAGCGATAAATACATATTAAAACTGATTAAAGAGGGGAATATAGTAGGGCTATGATTATTGAATTTAAATTTAAAATGCACAGAGGTAAAATTAGAAATAGATTTTAATGATGAATTTTAAATTATTGTGCTTTAGCATTTTATTTCTCTTTGGGATTAATATGAGTATCTAGAACGACTGAAACTTTGATTAGAGAAACATTTTTAGACATTTTATTTTAAATTAAACGTTGTTTGAAAGAATATAGTATATTGATTGTCGTACGAATATTTTAGCTTCTTATATAAGACAGGTAGTTTTTATAATTAGCAGTTGAGCGCTGTAATATAGATACAGTATCATAATAATAATAATATCATACACTTGTTTAATATTCAATCGTATTTTTATGTCATACTTCAACGCAATACAATACAAAATCATATTTCACGTGGTGATTATACGGCGCGACACTTCGGTTATATTATATAGTATTATTTTATTGCATACATAATAAATTATTTTTAAAACACACTTATACTGCCATGTTCCGAATAAGGAAACAGACATACTTTGTCTCTCAAAGAGGACTGTGTTTTTATTCATAGGTATATGAAATATTAATGACAATTTATTAGCTGATTTAGGTACGTAAATCAACGAGAATGGTCTATCTATCTTTTTTTATTAGGTACATTATAGTTTATAATATTCAATGATTTTTTTTTTTTATTAATAAAATTCATTTAATATCAATGTCAATAACTTTATTAGATCTTCAAATTGTCTCCAATTGATGATATTCGTTTCCACCAGGTTTCTATTTTTTTTTTTTCGTTATATACTTTATTATTCTTATACCTTATAATATAATATTATAACATTTATACTTATACGAATACAACAGCTTGACTACTATTTATTTCTAATAAAATGAATAATGTCATTAGGTGTTTCATGCATCTTGAATAAGGTCAATTTTCTTATTAACAACAGTGAATAAATTTGATTCATCTTAATTTCTTTTTTTTTTAGTAGGAAATTTATGATTCTATACGCTCCTTCGGAATTGTTCAATTGATACCTACTTATTAATAAGTCAGTGTATACGATAGGTTATTATTTATTGACATATTTAGATTATTATTATTATTATCTCTGTATTGATAGTTTTATATTTCAAACATAGATAATCTTAAGAAACCTTTATTAATTTTAATCTTAATAAGTGGTGAATTATTTTTAGTATATAAACTTTTAATTTAAACTTTACATTTTTCTATTGTTATACGTACAAAAAAAAAATTCATTTGGCATACTTGTTTGGGGAAAAATCTTTTTAAATTTGTGTGAACAAAAAAAATAACACCTAACGGTAATTTTTAACTATTATAATAATGTATCTAACTGCTTTTACTAAGAAACGTTTTGCAACAATATTTAAATAATAGGTACCGGTAGCGTAATTTTCTTATTTTTCATTATAAAAAAAAAAAGTATTATTAAATAAGGAATAATGTTTTTCCACAAATAATAAATAGCTTATTACAATAACATATCATAAAACCCTGGACTCTGGTAGAATGGAAGATGTATTGTTCGAAAAATAATGACAATGGGAACTTGTTGTTAGTACCGGTTCAAATTAAGCGTGATAAATAAACTAATATTATATTTTTTGTATTTTTAAAAAAATATTTTTATTCAATAGTACTTTAAAGAACAATTGTAAAACGTATTTTTAGTGTAAACATATATTATTTAGGACATCCATCTGGTATAACTGTATAAGTACATGTTTACTTAAATACATCAAATTCATATTATTATGCTTAGACCTAAATAATCTATGCAATAATCTGAATAATCATTTACTATTACTAAATATTGTAGATAGTAAGTATCTGTATTTAAAATGTTATTGAATGCATTTTGTAACATTTTTAATTTGTATTTTTAGAGAATTATGATTTTAATTTACAAACATCTTTGTTATTACATATACAGTGAACTGTCATACTATTATTTTATTTATTTTTAGATGTATTGAAATGATATTATAAATTATAATGTGATACCTAAAGCTAAGTTTAATAGTTTTTAACTAATACCTGTAATAGTTATGGTGATTAATAATTATAAATTTACATTTCGGAAATTGGATTGTATATTTTATTTTCTAACGTAGTAAAATATAGTTGGTGTATAATATCATAGCCATATGGTAGCAAATGAAATATATATTATGAAAGTATAAAACTTTATCATTTTTATATTCATCTTCAAACGCTTGAACAAATGATTATGATATTAATTTGTATATGCAAGTTCCTAAAGACTAAAGCTATATTTTATTATTTTTCTTTTTTTTTTTTTTAATATTAACTATTATAATATATATTTGATTAGTTATTATTAACATAACTGTAACATTTCTTTAATCCCAATGACCTAAAATCCCAAAGGTCATAATAATAATAATTATTATTAATTAATAATTAATTATAAACTTTAAATTCACCGCCAACATTTAGAACATATCCACAGTAAATTATACATAGCATGTATTGTTAATAATTTAAGTCATATATTATAGCTTGTTTTCGAAAATAATAAGAATTTCCTCGTAGTAGCGTTCATCTATACATTGAAGATGTACGCCAAACTTAATTTTTCAGTTTTCATTAGGAAACTTCTTGTTTGAAACTTTCAGTGTACATAAATTTAAAATGAATGCGTAACTTAAATACGAATGCAATCATAAGTAGGGCATACCATCTAGTTTGGTGTTTTTATAATTTATATTTTACAAGACCCGTTTTGTGTGCTGAGTAGATCGAGTCCGGCTTCTCCTTTTGTATGACTTCACAATAGATGTCCAAAATAAATTTTTCTCCAGCTCTTCACGAGTATTGTTTTTATTTTGTTCTTTTGATTAGCCAATATTGTTTTTGTACAACCATTAATATAGGAATAAGAAAAGAGTTCCCATGGGTATGCCAATCTTGGACACTATCATTAATTTCGCGAAATATCTGACAGTTTCTCAGCTGGCCCGGAAAATTAGTAGCGTATTGCAGGGGAACAAACTACGTTTTTAGAATCTCATTTTATTTCGCAGTGTAAAAGCTTCGTCGAGAAGGTAATCAGTTTGTTACTAGACTATCTGGGTGTTTTTATTTCATCTTTTTTTTATCATTATTAACGCCATATTTTCAAAGGAAGTAGTGCTCTCAGAACAAATTGCGCGGCAAAGCGTATATTAAATCTATCTCATACAAAGCATCTAGGCAATATAATTATACTTAAAAACTCTTGTCTTATCTGTTAATTAAAACGCATATTGTCGTCTTCAAACATTTCTAACGTAACCTTTGCGGTCTCAGAGTTTATGCAGTCTTTAAAACTATAAAGGAAGTGCAGAACTTTTAAAATATTTCGTGAATTATTAACTAGCATTACTGTATATCGTACTCGTATTATGTAGGCATAAGATAAAGTGCGTGAATCGTATATTTATTAATCATTATATTATATTTTTATTTCAAACAATGTATTGGTTATATTGTTATCAATATAAAAAATAAAAATATATTACACAATGTGTTTATAATATGAAAATATGATTTATTGCTTCTTGTTTATGGAAATAGAGTTTTTTACATAAGTAAAAATTATAATGCTTGGGTGGTCTGATTGTTGATACAAATAGTCAATGTTTATTGTAATATGTAATTTCTAAAAGTAGTTAAGTCTGTGGTCTTACATTTTGTTATGTAAATTTGACAATTCATTATTTAACGGTTAACAACTATTAATAATTACTAATTAGTATTTAGTATTAACAGTAATCAATAGAGTCACTAATATTTTAATAACTAATTTAAATGATTGGTTTACTTATAAACATTTTTCGGTATAAAATGCATGAACGTATTTTCAATATGGGTACTTACTATTTACATAATACTTTTTTGCGATAGGACGATACAAATATTCTTAATTTTATAATATTTTGTTTATGTTTGATTTGCCTAATTTCTATTATAATAATTATTAATTGCGAGATAAAAATTTAACGTTAACGTATCTAATAATAAATACATTTTTTAACAGGATACTTTCGAAGATTATATGATTAAATTAATTAATAAAAATTATATACATTGAAACTAATTTATTGAAAATTAAATTTATTGTATCTTAGAATAAATAATAATCAGTAATTATTTCAGTGAGTTAATAAATGAGCCAAATCTTTAAATTTAAGTGGAAGTTCAAGGAAATTTTGGAAAGACGTTTTTCCAGAAAAATTGCTAAACAATAATCATAATATAGAGTATTTATCTATACATACATATTATATATATGTATATATATAACTATATTATTAACTGTGACCAGAATCTGTAATTGTACAATATCAAGCATAATAACAGGAAGCATATTAATATATTCACAGTTACTAGTTCGCCGGGTTGATGTTGTCGTTGTTAAGGTCGTTGAGACTTGAGAACCTGCAGCTGCGAAATTATGGAATATCGAAGAAAAAGCAATTGAAATTTTCTCCTCGACTGCGCTCAAAGAGGATAAAATTACAATCACGGTTTCAAATTGCATTTTATCGATACCATATAATTTGTATGCGTATTATAGGACATAATATATAGATATATATGAATATCACGATATATATATTTACTCGCGAAACGGAACTTCCTGGAAGAAGTGCACTGCCTATATAAATTACATATATAGGTGCTTCACTGCTGCAGTTTGCGGAGGTTGCATTACCCGACAACGTTTCAGTTTCATGGACATTTTATGAAGCGATATGTACAACTTTATTGGTATCTAATCTTATCGGACTTATCAATATAACACTCCCGGGGACTTTTGAACATAATATCTCTCTACAGCATGTATTATAGTATCGTATTATTTTAAGCGTAATAAAGTAGAGTTTTCTCCACTGGGCAGTGGGCACGCTATTGCGATATAAATGCAAGCCTGTGTTGGGTATTTTATGACCGAAAAAAAAAAACAAAAAAAAACCACAAAACTTAATAATAAATGTATTATTTATATTGTATATAATATTATATACGCTAGCCACGCGTATAGTTGTATACTCAATATAACCAAATTTTCTCTCCCCTAAGTGGTACACACGATACGATATGTATACATATATAACTTGAAATTGCTCTTTGTCGGACGTTACATTATATCATTCTTTAAAAGCAACGTCGTTTATGTAAAACGAAACCGGCACTTTTGGTGTATTATGTATACGGCGCACATCTGTAGCGCAGTCACGTGCGACAAATATTACTCGGGCTGTTGTTTACAGCGGTGAGTATTATGTAGTATATATAGTATATACCTACATCTCACCAGCACTATACAATAATAACAATAAAGTATAAAAGTGGTTATAACAGAGATAACAGAATATAATATAGTTAGTCTGTGTACCTACCGTATGGAGTAAGTCGTCGTGTATAGTTGGTATACAAATCTGTGTGGGTTATATACCACACTATTAAATATATATACCTAGTTTTAATACATGCAATGATAATAATATTTTAACCGTGAGTGGTACGTAGTAATCACGAATACCGGAATACTAGAAGCATACTAGAAACATATTATCTCTAACGGTCATCACCGTCGTGGAGAAGTGCATTTTTTATTTTCGTTATACAAACCACTGCAGTGTATAGTTCAGTATCTACACTATTGTACAAATGCGTATAATTTGTACGGTTTATTATATTTTTGTATACTTACAATTTTTCAGTATACATACAGTGTAATATAGAATAAATAATATTCCGAAGCCACGACGATAGATACAAGTATATAACCCAATACACACGTTTGATTACAATCGGCAATCG
This sequence comes from Schizaphis graminum, assembly GCA_020882235.1. Lineage (NCBI taxonomy): Eukaryota > Metazoa > Arthropoda > Insecta > Hemiptera > Aphididae > Schizaphis > Schizaphis graminum. Next base: position 68,128,245 of record CM037032.1, read on the forward strand.
ACGTCGTGCATAACTCACTATTTTCTACTTATCGTATAGTAGCTGCAGATGATAATATTATGGTATTATTCCGACACACGAGACTAAAACTGCAGTTACAAGGTGTACCTGCATTTAAATTATTTTAATAATATATAATACTATGGTATATTATAAAACTTTAAATGTTGTTTCCAGTTCCCACGGTCATGTGTACAGAACTTATTTGGCTCACGAGCGATCACCGCTGCACATCAACCCCATTAAAGCCTTTACTCACCACCACCAATATTACTATGGTTCTCATAATATTATAACGTATATAATATATGGGGGACAAAGGTGTATATACGTTATAATAGCTTTTCGTGCAAGCGAACGTTTATATAATATAACTAACTAGGTATAGGTAACTATAATAATATATATATAGTATGATACTTTAGGGAGCCACTTGTTTGTCGTCGTCAGTTACTGAGGCACTAACTGTTGTTTACGGACGGTTTTTTCTTTCCCTATCGACTTTTACCGCAACGCGTCATTTAATCCGAGTTTATCCCAAGTAACTTTTTTTTCCATCAACGCCCCGTAAAGTGGTCTTTAGTAAACACGCAATCGTTGGAAATTTAAATAAATTATTTAAAATTATTTTCCTCGACGATTTATTTTAATAACACATACTCGTATTTTCTTCTGTTTTATATCCCTGCAAAAGCCGTTATTATAATTTACCTACTATTTTAACGTTAAATAAATATTTTGTAAACGTAAAAACTTTTATAGAAATAAAATATACATTAGATATTTAGGTACATATAAAGCTATAATCTAGACCAGTGGTTTTCAAACTGGGTGCCGCGGCACACTGGTGTGCCGCGAGTATCCACTAAGTGTGCCGCAGTTTTTCTATAAATTACCGATTGCATTGAATTGTGATATAAGAAAATGAGGGCATGTGTCAACTATTCGTCCAAGAATTAAAAATATTTGTCAGCCCATCAATCTAACATATTTTATTAAATTTATATATATTAATAATTAATTCAAAACAATTTTGTTCATATAAAAAAAAGGTCAGTGTGCCGTGAAAATTGTTTGAAGTGTACGGTGTGCCATGTATAATAAAAGTTTGAAAACCACTGATCTAGACGTTAAAAAAAGTTATGTATATCAGTTGGTATATTAATAAAAAGTTTATAGCTAATAGTTAGATTATTCACGGCATCTAGACTTCAGACTTTATATCCGTTTTTCTTATTACACTTACCAAGTTATTAAAATAAAAATAAATAAATTATAATAATAGTATAAAATAAGATAAAAGTTGAGAATGAAAATTTTTAAAGCTATTAAAACTAATAATTTTAGTATATCGTTTACCATTGTTTAAAACTACAATGTTATCAGTTTATAATGGTTTGTTTTTATTGAGCTATTATCCTCTTTTTATTTCAGTTATTAGTTATTCAGTTAATTATAATGTTATCATATAAATATGTTTTTAAATTTTAGTGCATCGACTTCACAATAGGAAAACAAATATTATTGTTTTTAACTATAACATTTCTGTATCGTTTTACCAAATGTATTAAACAATTAAAAAAGAAATATACAAAAAAGTGTACGAATTAGTAAAGTAATTTTACAGATTATGAACTATAGCTCATACAGTAGTTTTTGATAGGTTCCTGCCGACTGTCGTTATCCATTATTTCAACATGTCTTTATTATGTTGTAGGTACGTCATTGTTTGTTAGCGTTCGAAAGAGACACATCTCCATAAATACTATAATAATAATGATGATATATGTTTCAATGTTTGACAAAACAATTATAAAAATGGCAAAATGTACTATATAAAGTATACCATAAATATTTACTTTATAGTTTTTAATACTTCATTTCAATTTAAAAAATATAATATAGTGCACTGTTACATCAAATACATCAATTAATTTTTCAAACGTTCATCTTTTTATGTAGTTTAGATTTCTAAGTATCAATAATTTACCATTACTAATTTATAGTAAGTGCTTCAGTGTTGACCATATTATATATATTATAAATATTATCAGAATTTAAGTACTTATTAAAATAATGAACACCTAACGGATATGTTTTTATTTATTTTTTATAAGTGTATAAAATAATAACAGTAATGTTTTTCAAATTATTTTAATAGGTTCAATACTGTTATTTATTGACTTTTAGTTTATAGGCGTCAAGAACCTTCTCGAATTTTATTCGATGGCATAATTAAATATATTCAATAAGACTTATAAAAACGTAGCAAAAACTATAAAGTATAACATTTTGAAAGAAAATATATTAAATATCAAAATCCCGTATAGGAAATAATATTAAAAAAAAAAAATGTTAAAGAAAAAATTTATTTTATTTTAACCATTTAAGTTCTATGTTTGTTAGGTATTACCAATTATTAATTTATTTATTTATAATATCAACATAATACAACAATTAATATTTTTCCATTTAAAAATATCGATTACCTAACATTTTATAGTTTTAATATCATATAATGTTTTTTACGTTCATTTTTTCCAATTTACTTTAGTTAATGAAACTGTCTGGATTCTCAATTAGTTTATCATTAATATAATGTCAAAACCAAATGCTGCAAAGGCCAGAGAGGCATTTTATTTTAAAAGTAGTAAACTCAATTTAGTCGCTGAGTCTGCGGAGTAATTGTCTTTCTATAAAAACATGTAATGGATCACGTTTGGTTTACTTCACTTTATTGACATTAACTAACACTGAACGACTATATACAAGCTATATAATGATATATTATACTTACGTATTCAGGACTCCCGAATATATATTTGGCATAATGGCATGTGTTTAGATCATATCAACTTATCAATCAATAATAATTTTTTAATCGTAGCTTAAATCACGTGGCTAGTATTGTAAATAATAATTGTTTACATATCAGTTCTCAGTATATATTATTATTATTTTATCTCTCTTATATAGTTTATTACACACGTTTTATTAATTGATCATCACATGCGTAAACATTTCCAATAAAAACTATCAATTATTTTACTTGTATTTTTGCAACTTTTAGTAGTAATGAATATCATATTACGCGTCGTTTGTACTAAAGAAAACATTAAATAGTTCTATATTTTCGTATTTTATAAAATATTATAATATTAGGTATATTTACTATATTTACACGGGATAATTATTATTCGTTTAATGAAAATAATAATTGGATAACAATAAATTTTACTCCGATGGTACCCACCTATTGGCTACTATCTGTTATAAGTAGATTGCGCGGGTACTTATATAGACTATAGAGTAAATATTATATAGTACAATATACTCCAGTAAGTTATTATGGCCGAATCATTACGGCGTTGCGTATATGTATACAAATATAGAGTGACGTTTCACTCTGTCCTGCATATTATCCACGTATAAGCATTGTGTTTAAATAGGAAGTAATTTATACTTACGCGTTACCTCGGGCAATATTGAGTATACTATATATAAGTATAAAAATAAAAAATGCCTTCATATTTCAGACATGATTACATGAATGACAGCCTAGATACCTACTTAAACGTAAGATTTATTCATGGTTGAAGTTGAATGGTTATATTGTCACAATTTGAATTGTTTAAAAAAATAAAGATTCCTATATTATATGAATTAATATGATATACGCGCACGTAATATTACGATGCATTGAATTAGAGTCAAGTCAAAATTAACTGTTATTATTAAGTACTTGATTATTTATTATTGTTAATATACGATGCAATTATTATGCAAATAATAAAATATTTACATCAATTTTTTAAATAACTATTAATATTATAATAATTTAGTGGGAAATTGGATTATTTATTAATTATTAACTATTATATAATATGGAATACAAATCATGGAGACTATACTCGTACGTATAATTATTTTTATAGAACAGTATAATATACCTAATATATTAAATATATTGATTACTTGCTTTTTGTAATATTATTATAATATTTTAACGATTCATATATTATATGAATATATATAGATTTTAAAAAAGAAAAATAGGTATATTTTTATTGAAATATATGAGTTGTAAATATTTTATGAATATAAATTCTTGGACTAAAAAAAATCTATGCATTGCCTTTATATTTAGCGATGACAAACATTATTTTTTAAGGATAAAGTTTTTTTTATTCATTTTGTTCAGATTTTACTTAGGCTACAATTGTTTTTTTTTTTTAAATTTATTAAATTCTATTTTTATTTATGGCATCAGTAAATATAAAAAACAAAATTATTATTATTATTTTAATTATAATTAAAAATATATTTACTAATTTATAATTTTATCATAGATATACATGCTTTTGGGAGCACTTCGTTCTCTAGCTATTATTATTTACAACTTTATAAAGCAGTATACTTGCATTGGTTTTGTAATAGGTATACCATATTATTAATTGGTCAATAATATATTTAGTAAATATGTGAATTAATTACTCAACTATCAGTCATAATTATATGGTAAATACATATCTATTAACCGTTGACTAAAAGAGAAATTGAAATTATTATATTTGATATCATGCAAGTTGATTATTTTTAATTTTTAAATGCTTCTTAATATTAAAAAAAAATGTATATTGGCGTATTGCATTCGGATATTAATTATTTGTTATAATACTTTTAGTTTTACAGTTTTTACACTATATAATGCTGCCAAAACCTCAGTTATTAACTATAGTAATACTATTTATATTCATTATTAAAAAATCAGAAAATAACTTATTGTTTTTGAAATTTTGGCAAACATCTGCCTAACATTTCATGTAAAGTATATAATTTGTATAATGTTAACACATAATATGTAGAGTGATATTACAGTTTAATAGAAGGTAGTGTTAACAATGTACACTGATGACCACATAGTAAATTAAACTATTTAAGCAATAATTTACCATGTCGAAAACTATATCTATTCAGTCCATGAACCGTTATCACCATTTATTAATTATTGTTGTTATAACACAAGGTGTACGAAATAAATATTAATTTAATAAAGATAAGAAAAACTGAAAAATGATTATCCACATCAGTGGCGTGGCGAGGCAGTTTTTTTTGAGCCGCGGCTCCGTTGATTTTTGGGGGTGGTGGTACCGTGGTGGTACCGGTAGTGGAGATTTGTAAAATGTATTACTTTTTTGCTTCTAAATAATTATGAACTTGAGAATTGAGATACCAGCAAGTTTATTCATAATAATATAGAATAATAATACAGATAAAATTGTAATATTGGTAATAACTATCACGGTGTAATAAATACATTAAGCAATGGTCTATAAATATAACAAATCGTTATCGGCAGACGTAAATTCCCATTTCCCCGGAACGACTAGTATCCGCACTCCGCAGCCCGCACAGTTATTAGTTATTATTATAGTGTTATTAGTTCTTATTGCTGTAATAGTGCAATCATAGACTTGGATAGTGGTCAGTGGAATATTCATTTTTAAATTTATTTGCGTTTAACATTGTCAATTGTCATCATTTAAAAATGAATTCACTGTGTCCCAGTTGTAATAAAAAAAGGGATTCGATGAATAGCACCAACTGGACACGCCATAAAGAATCTTGTCAAAAAAAAAAGGCTGTAAAAAGAACTGTTTCTAGTATTTCTGACTATTTTAAACGTACACAATGTGAAGGAAAATTTCAAAAATTTAAACAATCACGTAAGTAGCTGTATGTCATATGATAACTATAGATGTTATTAAAACTTAATTTATGAGCGTTTTTTTCATTTTTTAATGCATCACATATTTACTGGTTATTTAAATTAATTATTTATGAATCACGATAATACATATTTTTATAGAAATTGTAATTAATGAAAGTAAACGAAATGAAGTAATTGCTGATTTGAACATACCTGGTACTAGTGGTACATCAGATAAACAGTGTATTTTACCAGCTGGTAAGTAACTATTAAAAAATAAAATACATTTAGGGTTTTAGAAAATAAGGTCATTTTTATTTTCTATATTTTAATGAAATGGGGACACAAATTCTATATGTAAATCATTAAAGCAGTGTTAATATTTTGATTTTGATTTTCTTTGGCATTCATTAAACTATTTGAATTTACTATTTTGTTAAACTACAATGATTGACAAAATTTAGTTAAATTTTATTGATATTAGATATTTAATGTAATAATAATTGAGTTAATTAATCTTCATTTAATAATTGTAATCTTTTAGTATTTTTTTATTTTTTAACTGCACTTAATTGCTTGTTATTTAAATTCATTATTCATGATCGTTCCTTATTTATAGAAATTGTGGTTAATGAGAGTAAACGAAATGAAGTAATTGCTGATTTGGACATACCTGGTACTAGTGGTACATCAGATAAACAGTGTATTTTACCAGCTGGTAAGTAACTATTAAAAAATAAAATACATTTAGAGTTTTAGAAAATAAGGTCAATTTTATTTTCTATATTTTAATGAAATGGGGACACAAATTCTATATGTAAATCATTAAAGCAGTGTTAATATTTTGATTTTGATTTTCTTTGGCATTCATTAAACTATTTGAATTTACTATTTTGTTAAACTACAATGATTGACAAAATTTAGTTAAATTGTATTGATATTAGATATTTAATGTAATAATAATTGAGTTAATTAATCTTCATTTAATAATTGTAATCTTTTAGTATTTTTTTATTTTTTAAACTGCACTTAATTGCTTGTTATTTAAATTCATTATTCATGATCGTTCCTTATTTATAGAAATTGTGGTTAATGAGAGTAAACGAAATGAAGTAATTGCTGATATGGACATACCTGGTACTAATGGTACTGGTACATCAGATGAACAATGTCTATTATTAGCTGGTGAGTAATCATGTTTTTCATTTAATTTTTAATTTGCATTTTCCCTAATTCATTATTTGTAATATTAACCTTGCCTAATATATTAGATAATACCTTTTTTATCCATTCATTTTCTTTCTAATGTTTAGAAAAGACATTAAGTCTAGAACAATTTCATAATGATCCTGCTATGATGAACTCAAACGTATCAAATGAACTTTTTGTTCATTATGCATCTCTAGAGCCATGTCAACCTTCCAAATCTCAATTAAGTGGTAGTAAATTTCCTACAAAACAGCAAGGTGATCGTTTAAGGTCATTTCATGAAAAATATTATTTCAAAGAAATTTCTCCTGGAAATTTTGTGAAACGTAATTGGCTATCATATTCTCCTACTACTGATCGCATATTTTGTATAGTTTGTAAATTGTTTGGACTACCAAATGGAAAACATGATCAATTTTCAAAACTTGGAACAAATGACTGGAGACATATTTCATTTAAAATCAAAGCACATGAATCTGCTCCAGAGCACTTACAGTCAGAAATACGTCGAGTTATGTTTACAAGTCAACTAAGGGTCGATGTGCAGCTATTATCTGCATCAAATTCGCAGATAGCGGAAAATAGAGAAATTGTTAAAATCATTTTTGAAGCTTTATTGTACCTAGCTCGACAAAATAATGCTTTTCGAGGTCATGATGAACATTGGAGTTCATCTAATCAAGGCAACTTTCTTGAACTAATTAAACTTTTAGGTAAATATAATCCTTTGCTCTCTGCTCATCTATCCAAAATTCAAAGTGCACAAAAAAACAGATTAACATTTTTATCAAATGTTAGTCAAAATAATATGTTAAACGTTATGGGTGAAATGGTACGAGAAGAGATTTTGAAGAAAGTTAAACAAGCTGGTGTATTTTCAATAATTATAGACACAACTACTGATGTCTCAAACTTAGAACAATTTTCATTAGTCCTACGTTTTATTAATGAAGAAGGTCAAACTGAAGAGAGGCTTATTGCTATGAAAGTAGCTCATGATTCCACAGGATTAGGAATGTTCAATGTTTTTAGTGATTTCTGTATTAAATATAATATCGATTGGGAAACAAATCTTTGTGCTCAATCTTATGATGGAGCTGCATCCATGCAGGGACAATATTCTGGTGTTCGATCTTATGTTCAAGAAAAAAATCCAAATGCTATATATGTTTGGTGTTTTGCTCACGTTTTAAATTTAGTTGTTGTCGATACTTGTGATAAATGTTTGAGTGTTAGAAATTTCTTTGGAGAAGTCCAAAGTTTGATCACATACATGAGAGCAAGAAAACGAACAGCCATATTCTTAGAGCAACAAACTAAATGCTATCCTTCGGAAAGACCATGTAGAATGAAGAACTTCTCTACCACTCGTTGGACTTCGCATGACCGTGCATTATCAGTAATAAGTAAAAAATACTTGGCCTTTCTAAAAACATTGGAAGAGTTAATTAACTCAACAGATAGAGAAACCTCTTCAACGGCATCAAATCTTTACAGAATAATGACTTCATTCAAGTTTATTTTGAATTTATTTTTATTAGAAAATATCTTTTCTCATACTACTCCATTATCGATTTATTTGCAATCTTCATCTATTGATTTCATCCAAGCAATCACTATGGTAGATGTTTGTGCTAAAAAGTTATCTGATTTAAGAAATCAACAGAGCTTTAACAATTTAATCTTAAAAACAAAATCATTCGTTAATGAAATTGGATTAGTTGAATGTGAGTTGCCAAGTATACGTAGCCGCCGTAGGAAACTGTTGGCTGGAGAAGTTGTTTCTGATGAAGTAATAACAAATCCTTATGACCAATTTAAAATTGAAGTTTATTATGTAATATTGGATCAAGTAAATACTTCTATTATAAGCAGATTTGAAGGTGCTCGAGATATATTGTCTAATTTGTCGTTATTAACTTTTGATAGATTAAAGGCAACTGGTGAGGGAACAGAAATTTCCGACGATCATTTTATTGCACTTAAGAATTGGATTCCTAGTCTAAATCTTGATGATTTAAAAATGGAATATTCTATATTTGCAAGAAGTTTTATTAAATTATATAATGGTATGAATTTATCTAATATTAAATCAAATAATGAATTAATTATTGAAAGTGAAAATGAAACTAACTCTGATTCTGATTCTTCAAATAAATTAGACAATGAAGAAGAAATTAATAAAAAACTGTCTGCAACAGAGATACTTAAAATTCTTTGTTCTTATAACTTAGTTGTGGCATTCCCAAATCTTTTTTTAGCATATAAATATTTATGCACTATTCCTACAACATCTGCTGCAAGTGAGAGATCGTTCTCAAAGGTAAAATTAATTAAAACTCGACTTAGATCCACTATGATGCAAAATAGACTTGAAAGTCTCATGTTATTATCGTGTGAAAAGGATATAGTTTTAAATCCAGAAGAAATTTTAAACAAATATGCTTTTACATCTTCATTGTTACAAAAAGAATTATTGTTTAAATAATAATATAACATAATACCATTGAGTATACACTATCTATACTCAATGATAATACTAATTTTTTTATCTGCATAATTTCTTGATATTATTTTATTTATTATTATTATTATCATATTATTATATTTTCAATCAGTTGTTATTTATGTATTATATGGAAAGTATACACACTTAAATGTTTTAAACTAATTACTAAGAGCTTATAATATACTTGTTTTTTTCTACACGTGAGGTATTAAAAAATTTTTTATTTAAATATTGTTATAAATTATATTTAATTGAAATATTTTATTTATTATTATTATGATTACTATAATATTAATATATTTTTAATTAGTTGTTATTTATGTATTGTGTGGAAAATAAACACACTTAAATGTTATAAACTAAGAGTTTATATATTTGTTTGTTTTTTTTTACATGTGAGATGTTAAAGATGTTTTTGTTTAAATATTGTTATACATTTTATTGAAGTAGAATATTTACTATTTTCTTTATGGTATAAATTATATTATACTGTATACCTAATTACTAATTTTAATAAATTTAGAATTGAATTGTTATTTGACTTATTACCAAAACGTCATGTCAACATTTAAAATTTGAAATTTCTAAATATTAGTTTTTATAAAGTATACTTACATTATTACAAATTTAGTTTAAAACAAAATTTTTATAAATTGTATTGCAGTACTTTTATTTTGTAGAAAAATGCAAATTTTTACGTAATAAAAATGTATTTTTTTTTAACATACTTGTATGTTTCATACATCACACATGGTAGTTGTTGCGAGCGAAGCGAGCAATTTTATTATACATCTTGTTGTGAATTGGTGGGTGGGTGGATAGATAAAATATATTTGGCTCCTATCATTAAAATTGCTCACCACGCCACTGATCCACATCATTAGGTATGAAAAAACGTCAGGTACCTATCTATGAACGATGCAACATAATGGATATTAACTACATACAAACATTATGCATAATAAATTAATAAAGTTAGCGTTGTTGTGTTTACCTATGTTTATAACTTTATAAGACATTAACTACACAATAATATTATAATTTATAACCTTTAATATATTTTTTTTATTTGTTTGTTTTTGTTAAGAAATATACATTTTCTTTTTTTATGTACAGTTTCTATATACCACGTGTTTACTAAATATTAATGCTATTTAACATTGTTAATAAAACCAACACACTATTGTTTACAGTGTTTCATACTGCACAATGCATGTGATGCGTTCGCGGTATTTTAAATATAATAGGTGTATTATAGGTATATATGGTTAAAACCACACGGTTACGTAATCATATTGTAGGGTGTATCAACTATGTAAAAGCGGGCTGAACAAACACGATTCTTGATGAGCTTTTGTGGAATATCGTTTTCCCACGCACGTCCACGTGTTTAAATCGTCGCAGCTCTCTGATCTGTATCCGTGAGAAACTTACGCTGTGCTATACACCGACGGGGCATCGAGTGTATTATAATATTTATAATATACAGGGTGAGTCGTTCAATCACTTTTGGATCACTGGATAGTTCAATCTATCATTCAGATTTTTCAAAACATTTATTAGATTTTTTTTAAATTTATATTTATAATAGATAACTAAAATATTAAAAAAAAAAAATTGGAATTTTTATCACTGATTTATTTGATTTTAAATTTATTTTTATGAAAAACAAAGATTACCTGTATTTTATTTCATTATCTGAAACTGAATATTTATACGAACGTTTCGATGTATATATAAACAAAGTTCTGTCGTCTATAACAAATACAAATACTGATAATTTAAAAATAGTATTTCTTAAAATCACAAAAATCGACCGAGAAAGATAATGTGGCAGGTTAGACGAATCATTCTGTACACTGTAATATATTGAGCGCTTGCACGAGTAGCATACCTATATAAATACATTATACATATATGTATATAAATAGGAAATGGGTAGGTAACATTGGACATAATACGTTGTAGGTCAGTACATTATAAAATGTATATTATATGATATAAGCTTATGTGTACGCGTGAACACGCATCGGAGGATGTGATAATAATTGTAGGTATTTCATATATTATCATGAACGTTTATATTATGACCGTCACCCCTAAAAGTTTTATACCAAATCATAACCATTGCCCGCGCTTATCGAATATTATTATTACACATATTTTGAATCACCGAACGTTGATAATATTTAATGGTCTGACGTAAATGTGCATTGTGCATACATCGCGTGACAATACCATTTGTAATGCGTCGTTGGACGTACGTCGCTTAAAAATAAATAATAATATGAATGTTATACAATATACATATTATTAAAATATTGCTGAAGTGTACAGTTCGATCGCGTAAACCCTCCACCCGCGGGTCTTGTGAGGTTAAAAAAAAATGCACACCGCAGCTGCGGGCTACGTTCGCAAACCCCTCGGGTAGGTTAGTCGGTAGCGACTGTCGCGCGAAGAAAAAAATTGGCCATGGAATAAAACCAAACGCGAAAATCTGGCGGTTTGCCAGCAGGATCTAATAACAATACTGCGGCTATTATAATATTATACTGTTAACTCTTTCTTTTTTTTCGTGCAGTTAGGATAAATGTGCGACGCGTCGCGAAGCGGTGTATATTCTACACTACACATAATATTATAACATCATATTATATAATACGTTTTGTGTATTTGGGTATATTTTTTCGTTATAGTTATTAATTTCATTTATAATTTATTCAAATTTAAAATGTATTATTATCTATTTATGCGATGTTTAGGTTTATTTAAATTAAATTAAATTAATTATTTTACTATCATGAATATAAGAATTTCATCGAAACAGTCTAGTTAATACGATTACCTAATTTATTTTATCTACGTCTAAATGAAAACATATTTGGATATTTATTTGTCTTACAAAAATAATAATAATAATATGTGTTTAGATAAAAGTAATTTAATTATATTAATTACTTTTACCTATTCTACTACAAAAGTTTTGATGATAAGAACAATTATTAGAACCAATAAAGAAGGTTATCGAAGAAATTATTAAAACCAGTCGGAATCTGAAATAATTTATTTGATATAAGTTGATTATAATCTTACAAAATATAAATCTTGGAGTTTTATTATAGATATAATAGATTTATTATTTCCATCATTAGTTTAACATTAAGGTAATAGGAATTACAAAAATAAGGAAAAATATACTGCAGATTAATTTTTCTACCTCAAGCCGTGCTATTACGCATGCACGTTAATAATCTATTTCAAGTCACGCACATAATATTATATACATAGTATATACCTATATAATATGTGCAGTGTTTATTAAAAGTCGGTTGAAATTGAAATAATATTTTCTCGAACTAGATCAATAATAATATCTCTTCAGAGTGTAGCGCATACTATGTATGTAATATAATAATTTAATATAAAAGTCTATATTAATAGGAACCGTATTCAATACATAGTATACAGTCGTGGCTGCAGATTACAATATTTTGTACTGGATACATATCCACACAACATGATATATCATCGTGACCTATATAACACGAGATAATATAATACATAATATGTCATATATATTTTATAGTGGTAAATCACCTATTACAGTAGTAGTCATATAACCTACATAACTACCGCAGGGTTGTGTATCGCCTTGTGGCCTGTGGGTGCATCAGCAATAGAATATAAACACGACTCGCACATTTAGCTGTAATAATATACGTCGACGTAATACCCCCATCGTAGTATTTGATCTGTTCCATAGTGGTAGACGGTAGTACACACGAGCGCGAATAAAAATATTATATACATAATAATCGTTAACTAGTCGTGACACAAGCGTGTGTACCGCGGTATAGTGTAATAATTGTAGGTGTATTTTTGTCAAATGACTTTCAACTCGGCCAGATTTTACGGAATGGGTTTTTTTTTTTCAAATATTGTTATCGTTTGGTATACCTATTCGTGGATTCATAAAAAAAACAATGAATAATATAATACAGTACAATGTAATATTAGTATTAAAACAGAGCGCAACATTGAACGCAACAAAATAACACAATCAGTATAATATTATAATATAATATTATTTTGTGTGTGTCAATCGCTGGTGCAGCTTGTCGCGGCGGAGAACGGCGTCGGTCGCCCACGCATCCGGCACTCGACTGTGTCAAACGGGGGGAGGGAGGTACACGTCACCTGGTCGCCGCCGTACCTGCAGAGTCGTGTGTACCCGTCCGTTGCGTTTGCTACGCGACCGGTCGCTTATTTATCGCGTCCGACCTGCCGCCGTGGAGGGGACGTGCGGCGGCATCGGCGGCGGCGGCGACGACGGCGGGACCGGGTTGTTCGTGCCGGCTGGTCTAGTTACCCGACCGGTGTCCTTCGTGCGCGCACGTACCCGTCCGGACATGTCGTGCTGGTGGTCGTTCGCCGATCGTCCGACGCCGTAGACCTTTTATGTTTTGCTGCCGATCGCAGATTTAATTAATAATTGCGAACGTCCCATCGAGTGCGGTACGATTATTGTGTCGTGTTTTTTTTTTTTAAATTTGTGTTTTGACCATTTAATTAATTATCGTTCGATATTGTTGTGGTCGACGGACGCACGACGGCGCTGAAAACGACACGGCAAACGTCCTGCGTGGACGTCCGCGACTCCTCTCCGGGTTGGATTCATTCGGTCATGGGTGTGTTAAAGTGGCGCGAGAGGCACGGCAGTCGGCACAGCCAGAGTTCGGATAACGTTAAAGGACTTCAGGTAAACAGTGTAATATTTTGTAGTAGTGTTATCTCGTATCCGTGTTTCATTAAGTCATAGAGATTACGTCTACCCGACAATAACAATAATAATTTATGATGTGGTCAAAAACCTACATTGTTGAGTACATGATGTGTAACACGTCCCTATACAATTCCAGTATAAACTTAGTGCTCACTGTACCGATTTTCCTACCAAAGTCGATCAAATTATACGTTTAGGTACATTATTAATATGCCAAGTCCTTTTGCAATCGTATGCGTGACGTATGATTTGGATGACCCTACATTCCGTCGCGCGATTTATCTTATTAAATGTAATTTGAGTGTCCTCAAACACTACGAGCAAGACGACAGAAGTTGAACCTACTTTCTTCAAAATAATATGACACTATTGATTAAAGACCTGTTTCGATAACTTCAACGTTTACAATAATATTGTTGTTATACATATATAAATAATTATCATTATTAGATTTTTCCAACGAAATCTGTTTTGAGTTTTGACATGACTTAAAATGTTTTTCGTGTAATCAATGTTTCCAATCAAAATCTGAATCAGCAGCAGCTGTAGTGGCAGACACATATAATAATAATAATAATAATAATATTAATAACACGTTATAATGTCACACCGTGACTTGCCTCACATTTTTCGTTTGTTGTCACACGGCATCGCACAACGTACACCGACAACATTCGTGACGAGTTTAATCAAACATTACTGTATAATAGTATAGATCTATAGTACCTACAGCATAGATATACACAGACTGTACTAATAACGGACAGGGAAACACATAAATTATATGTATAATATACCTACCTGCATGGCTGCATAGTATATGTATTTATTTATCAAACGCTCGACCTGGATTCGATGTCTGGTGAATAAACACAGTGTATTACTTGAATAATAATTTCGTATGCTCAAATCACGGTCCTTCAACCGATCGTCGCGGTTTAAAAGCGCGAGGTGTTGCAGAATATTGTGCGTTTTTTCTACTGCCATTCGGTTATATTTTAATATACCCGTTGCGGTATCCGGTATCGAGAGTGCACAAATACAATCGTATTGTTAAACATCGTATTGCGATCTATTCACATTAAGCGTTCGAATCAAAAACTTAAAACCATTAAGTATATTATAAATACTATACACATATAATATATACATATGCGTACTATGCGTACAAAATGATATTTCCTATCAACCCCTATTATGTATAAATATTGTATGCGTAGCTTTAGTGCAGTGGGGTAATGTGTATCCGGCCGACGTTTCCCAGCTGCGCTAGTGCGTGTGTTTCTCACGTTTCGATTCTCACCATTGTCGTATCTCGCACAGAAGCTGATGTTCGCTGTTATGGCAATACGATAGTGTCGGTGAGTAACCAGCGAACTAGAACGACAAACAACTCACTAGTCGCGGATACAAATGATCTAGTACAATAATATAAAATGTAAACATTATGTAGGTACACTGTACAATGTACAGGTATAATATACAACTGTATATGGTCGTATAGTCAGCATAGCGTGAACCGAGAAGAGAAACGATATATTTATAAAAAATAAAATAATAATGATAATAAAAAATTATCATTAGTATTGGGATTTCGGAGAAAGCCGATGGAGTGGCAAACTACTACTGTTGTAGCAGGGTATATCGTGGCGTGAAAGGTTCGTTTCGCGAACACGTATTGTGTATTGTCAGATTTCGCCAACCAAAAGCAACAAAATAAACATAATAAAATATAATAATAATATTTATGGTGCAACATGCAATATAATATTATTTAATATGGTAATACACCAGCAGTCTGCCGTAACTAGTAATCATAGTCCGTGGATCATCGAAAACACAAATATTTACAAAACTATTAATGCCCCTCCCCTCTGAAGTATACATTATACATATTTGCGCATGTCAAAGTATTCGATGCATGTCATCGGTGGATATATCGTATTGTAGAATTGTAGGGTTTCGTGCTTATTTAGTCCGGTCAAAAAAACAGACCAGTTGTTTGCACAGTAGGTTCGGGTTGAAATCCGACGCTCGTTTGTCGTTGTATGTGGTGGTGGAGAGGGTAGAAAGGTTTATTATACGTTATAGCTTTTCGGCACACGAGACTAACACCTGCTGTTTGTAGTAATAAAGTACCCAATTAAGCAAAATTCCATTATCGAGCGAAGAAAACTGTCTATTTAGACGGTCAACGTTTTACGGATGCAAATATCAAGTGTCATACTAATTATTTTCTTCACGACTTGACAGTTGACAGGAGAGTCTTGGCGCGCGTGGGTTATCAGGACATCCGAGACGATTGTACTTCAAATACATCCGGCCAAATGTCGTGAGTTGTATATGGGTATTATGGGTATAATACCTTCGGATACCTTTTTATAATACGACGTATATAATATAGTTGCCGTCAGCCGGCCATCGGATGTTTTTATAGGTTTCGAATATTTTAACAATATTTTGATTTTACATTTATAATAATGTGGAGAATTGTTAACTAAAAATATAAAAATGAACAATAGGAACAAATAGGAAATGTTGCCAGGTGCCAGGTGGTTTCTTTCGTCAAGCAATTCATGTTCTTAAATGGAAATTAGCTAGGTACCTATAGTTCGTGATTTGGGAGCTGCAAAAACTATTCGTTATGTTAAAAAATACATGCAACGTTAATCCTTCTTAATACGTCATGGGCAGTAACTGGATAAAAGGGAGGTACACAAGAAGAAGATTAAAATGAAATATCAGTTGTGTGCAGTGTGTGTGCAATAACTACTGATTCTCAAGGGATTAATATTCCTTTTGTAGAGTTATTTTTAACGTACAATTGAATTTTATGTTTTATACGGTAAGTTACTGGTATCCGAGAGATAAATTTAATCTTCCAAACAGCCGTTGTTGAAAGAGTTGTTCGTTTTATTAAACGTGTGCGTAAACCCCTACAGACATTACGGTATGTCACGTAAAATAAATATTATATTTTATTAATATTTACTATATATTTTGTTATTTTAATTCAAAATTATTGTATTTGTGGTGTGAAGACTGCAGATAACATGTTATCATGTAACTTTGCAAACTTCTATGATTTCTAGAACTTAGTATACCTATCATATACATTAATATAATACTATATAGTTATGTACTATACAGTCTTAGCATAAAATCACATTAGACTTAGGCACTATGTCTGAACTGTAATAACAACAATAGTGAAAATTTAATTTCCTGTTGCAACCGGAGCCATAGATATAATATTATATTATTCAATGTATGTTGCATATAATATACAATTATCTTTAATTATGCTTTTATCAATTTCCCGGTAGCCGTCGCTGAGTACCAAATACTAGCATAACATTATCTGTTTTCTATTGAACAGCAAAAGTCTATATTCAATAAATTATTATTATACCAACACTCAGAACATGTGTAATTGACTGATTGATAAAAAATATTTCGATTTTTTTTTAATTATTATTTACGATATAGGTATCTAATAATAATAACTAATTAAGGATTATATTGCAGCATTCATTCAGCGAATTAGAAAGTTTTAAAAACCACTGGAATTAAACACAAAACCAATCAAACATAATTATTATTAGGTTTTGTATTTTGTTCGGCGTTGTATGTTTAAAATAAAATAATACGTTATGATTACGGAAAATTCAATATTAAACATTCGAACTCTGTGGCAGTTCGCATTTATGTTGTTTTTAAATTTTATTGAATTATTGAACGTGTAGGTTTTAATAAAATAGTTGTATGCTGTGTTCTAAATAACACTAAGACTAAATACATAATCTCAATTCAATAATTATTACGATGTTGTATATATAAGAAATATGTTTGAGTCAATTTTGTACAGTATTTTTTTTAAAATTGTTTTAAACATGTATTTTAAACGGAAATATACCTTTATTATTTAAAATAAAAAGTATAGGTACAAATCTATTATAAATGGTGTTCCATAAGGCAGACAATCGGTAACAAATAAAAAGAAAACTTTTCTCATTATACCTCACCAAGTAATGCAGAATAAGAAATATATTTGGTGCAGTTGTAGCACGATAAGATTCTTACTTAGTTCTTTTTTCATATATTTCTTTTAGTGTTCAGATATAGGAACAATTTCGTTTATCCGAGTTTCATAAATCATACACACAACATACAATCCCCCAGCATCGCTTTCCATATGTCTTCTTATTAAAATCCTCCGTTCTCGCATCCACCCATCGCCTCTCCTTTAAATATTGTTTCTTTTACGGTGGCGTTTCTCGGTTTCCAACTGTGCAATTTATATTTACAACACTGTTTACCCCCCCCCCCCCCCCCCTTCCACTAACACCCAATGTTTTTCCAAAACCGGAAAAATATACTTATACTCATATTTATACGTGTGCAGTATAATATTATAATGTATGGGGTTTTCTTATTTTTCTGTGCGTTCTACGTACCTACTATAAAACTGTTACACAATCATTTAGCGGGCTAGTGTGCTCTTTTGGAACTGCAACAGCGTTATAAAAAAATATATATTGGCGAACTGTATATTATATATAAATATTATATTTTATTCAGAACGACGAATGCACCACTCTTTCTTTGGTGACGATTACGTGCCCATGAATAATTCAACGTCGTTATGATACGCGTTCATTTCTTCTTGTACCCCGTGCATCTGCAACATTGGGTTGACTACCTCTTCCCTTCCCTATATCTGTAGTCTTGTAAAGAATAGATATTTAAATTGCAAAAGACTAGTTTCGCGCTACATCGGTAAATGCACATCGCCCACAAGTCCGTTATGCGAGATCACTGTTGTTGTAAACCGGTATAAGGAGTAAGGAAGGATACACGATTTTCTATAATTATTAAAATATTGGTACGCCTAATATACTTACTTAGACATTTGTTGGTGGATATTTGGTAGAATAAATAAATTTCCTTTCACAAATGTTATATTATTGGCTATTGCGTATGAACACTGACTGTGATCTTGCAATTTATCGAAAAATATTTTTTTTAAAACACAAGCAACTAATTTTTATCTTAATTTCTTATAAATGGTGCAATATTTTTTTATTATTATTATTTAATAAATGAAACAACTTTGAAAAGATGTATCATTTGTATTGCATTGAGCAAGCAATATATTGATTGATTTTAAAATCCTATCTAACTCGATGCCATATGATATAGTATCATAGACGTATCATCGTAATAATTTTATACATCGACGTAATATACTGGCCACTGGTTAAAATAATAACACTATAAAAAAAAAAATAGATAGGTACTTAAGTTATAAATATAATGATGACTACATTTCAACGTCCACTAGATTGGTAAATTTAGTACATTAAATAATTTTTATTTTATTTAAGCTGTGGTAATAGTTTATAAATATCAATGTTAGGTATTGTATATTATGTAATATTTTATCTTTAGGTTTTTTGAAAAATTAATTATTTTTTAAAATATTATCATGATATGTTATTATAACCCGTTGGTAAACTTTTCTGTGCCCCGCCGCAATGATAATAATTGATTAGCGTCGGCTCGTGGCATCGTTGCACGAACAGGTAAACCGTATGCTATCGTAACAACAGTGAAAAAGCGATTTAGTATTTCTGATAAGGAAGAGCATATTTTTCAATCGTACCCAAATGTACATAAGCATCCGACAGTTTCCATCGCGGAAAAATAATATATCAGTTACGATAGATATTACACACGCGCTTTGCCCGTGACACGTGTACTTCGTTTGGGTAATATATGTTTTCCTACTCAACCTAGGAAAAAACATTCTATGGCCCTGTAATATGCGTAAAATGTCTGACCAAAATGCTACTCTTTACGTATAAATTGTATCATGGCAATATTTCACATTCACCCAAGTAACATAATATGGGAACTGCACTTACCACTTACTACCATTCATGTGTATCATGCAGGGTACGTGCAATATTTTCGAGTTGAAACAATTTTTTAAATGTATATATACGTCTATGGACTATTGTATAAGTATTTTTGTTTTTCATATGTTCATTAATCATTATAATAGTATATTATTTGTACATATATTAATATCGTTTAAATATGTCGAGGATTGGTATATTACGAGGTATGTTATAAATTAGATATATAAACAAGAAAGACAATTTAGAAGACACAATTTATTTGTATTAATTTTTTTGTTTTTATCATTTTATTCGTGTTCCCAATTAATATATATATATCTATATAAATATAAATAATTCAAAAATGTCACGTAGGTACACGCCCTCTCAAAATAATTATTTCTATTTAAATAAATGTACGTATATGTAGGAACCTATTTAATTGCTGTGATTAATAAAGTAAATAATGTTCATTTTTTGCAATATCTTTTGAGAAGTCTGTGTATATATCTATACTTAGATTATATAAAATCTTCGAGTTAAATTTTAATCAATTGTTAAATAATAAATATTCATAACGATGAAAAGATTTTTTAAATATTTAAATAACATTTTAGAATATAAAGCATTGTAGAAACATTTCATTTTAAATATGAATTACTGAAAAGGGGACAAAATAAAATGTATTCTTTTGGTGCACTTTAAAGTGAATAACGAATGGAAAATGCCAACAACTACATAACCATTAACTAGCTTACCTTTTTAGTTTTTTTTTATCTGACCAAGATACCTGAATTTCCTGTGTGGCACAGGAAATTGAGCTCACGGTCTAGTAACCAGGTAGGGGTCTGTTGTGTTTTAAAATATTATCTTTGTTCCCATAGTTCGTTTTTAAACTAACGTTTAAATTATAATATTACTGTAGGTATGCACTCTATTTGAACGTTAGATACAAATCAAATAGTTTCGTAGAGAATTTAAAGTTAACAACCTCATTGTTTGAAATTTTTAAAGCCTAATGTTAAAAAAATATGAAAAAAATCTTACTAAATTAATAAGTACTGAAGAAAAACAATTCATCTTGTAATAAACATAATAAAAAAAAACCACCAGAGATAAATTAGGGTATAATAATGAATAAAAAAAAATGTTAATTATCGTGAATTTCCATTTCAGTGCTTAATGGAAACTTCAAACAAGGACAGCGGGTGTTTGAGCATCATGTACATATAAGTATATTACTATATTATGTATACAATATAAATATATTGCATACAATCATTTGAAATGAGCAATGGTCAATTAGACTAGTATATATACTTTATACTAATCATTTGTTTTACAGTTAATTCAATTTTGAACATAATTAGATGGTTAATTTTAGGTTATAATAAAATATTATTATGTATACAACGCACGTTTCAAGGTTTTTTTTGTATTATTATTTTCGGTATCGGACATCTTATTATTGTAGTGTAACCGTCCTTCTATACATTTATAAAGTTATAAATTATAAATTATAATAAAACATTATTATATCAATACTATGAATATCATGCCGATGAACTCTAATAATGTAAAATATTATGATGTAATATGATTTAGTATTGTTACTATAGATATTTTTTTTGTGAACTATAAGTAATTATATCAATTGTTTTTAGTCTTAATTATAATAAAAATTGTTATAAATTTGTTTACAGACATCAAGAGATGAGCGGACGAGTAGTGTACCTACGCCGGAAGCAGCCGGAAATGGATCCCGTGAACTTTTAGAGGAGACATTGAAGGGTCCTAAACCATATCCTAACATCGTTTTACCGACCAGCGGTGGTTTCTGGATTGATGGTCAGGACCAAAACGAGTACGAGCCTGCCGCTAACACCGGTGGAGCTTGTACGTGGAATAATAAAATCGAAACCGATGACACAGCCAAAGCTTATCGCAGATACTACATGGGAAGGGTAAGTGTTCCCCTTATTAAATAGAGCGTACTTATTTAGTTTGTATGTGTAAACTATCATATTATTTTGTTATTATTTTTTTTTTCGTCAGGATAGCTCGTTTTTAGTTTTTTTTAATCTATATATTATAGTTATTATATTTACAAATAAAAGTAAAAATTAAAAACGTTATTAGAAAATGTATAAATATTATTAACGGGCCAATGCAGATTAAAGGTCTACGAGAGTAGCTTATCGTATTGCGAACATCAATTTTAGTATACATTTGTAGTTAAAAAATAATATTATGATTTTGTAAAAAAAACGCTTTCCGTGTATTATCGGCGATGCACCGAATAAATTACGACACGACCGCTGCGGGTAATCGATGTGCGTGGTGTGTATATATTTTATAATTTAGATTAATTATTATTAATAATTCATAATAATAACGTAATGGTAATAGTGGTACCTTCTGTCTAGTTCGATTTAGTTCAAGGTAATTGCCTTTTTTTTGCGCTTTTCGTATGCCCCAGACACAATTTATATTGTTATACGACCTCATAAATTTGAACGTGCGTTTTGCTAAAGACAGTGTCTCGTGTTTATGGTAAACCGTCGCGTATTTCCCGAGAATTTCATTTTTTTTTTAGTCTAAATTAATAAAAAACTGCACGCTAAGCATTCAATTTAATATATTTTTTTTTATCGAGGGTTGTACCAAAACGTATACGATATAATATAATATTTATGCCATGACATAGACAAGCAATCAATATAGACGTATAAAATTGATACAATTTTGTTTTTGCTAGCAATTAAATATAAATTTATGGTGACCAGACTTACTTTTTTTTGTAAAACAGTGCTCTTTTTTTGCCCTAGTATCCTTATAGTAGTATAAAGCGCATGAGATTGTACTGAATTTTTATAATTTGGTTATTTATTAATATTATAATATGACTCGATATACTGTGTATTAATTATTAATACAAGATAATATAATGTTGCTTCAATCATCATATAAATACACAATTAAGTAATAGGTAGCTGAGAATATTTCTAATAGCAAATAGCAGCTGTTAATAAATTTATATTATGTGGTAGTGTGGTTAATTCAATTTATTATTTAAGTTGTGCCGCGTTGTTTTTTATCAGTGATAGTTATTATGACATAGAATATAACAATTCATGAACTAACGGTGAATGTTGTTTTAAATTTTTGTATAATATTTTTAAATTATACAATTTAAAATGTAATTTAAGTTAAATACGTAGGTATGGGAAATATATAAATATATGTATGTGTTATATATTTTCTTATATTTTAAATGTGTTAAATTTCAAAGTATTTTTATCCTAAGGAAACATACCTAATAAGATGACGTAGAAATGAAATTATAATATTAATTAATGAGTTTTTATAGTTAATAATAGCGAAATAATAGAGTAATCAGATAAAAAAAACCAATTTATATAGATGGACACAAGTACACGACCTATGGGTAAAATGTGTAGAATAGTATTTACACATTGGCC
Organism: Schizaphis graminum; assembly: GCA_020882235.1. NCBI lineage: Eukaryota > Metazoa > Arthropoda > Insecta > Hemiptera > Aphididae > Schizaphis > Schizaphis graminum. The sequence continues at coordinate 68,151,841 of CM037032.1, forward strand.
AATTCCCTCAAGGGAAGAGTTTTTTATGATAGAGTAGCAAAGTTTTAAAATATATTTGTTTTTTGGATTTCTATATCTGGTCATCACATTATATAATAGACATTCATTGTCGTGCACACACGTAATAGTATACAAATACGGGATCCTTGACGTAACCCCCAGAGTCTATTACCGTGGTATAATTGCATTTCGCCATCGTAAAATATCGGACGCAGGAATGATTTACGAGCTCCCCCGCACCTCGCCGTTTCGGGTTAACTTTGCGGGCTCTAAAATTTGTTTTCAATCTAATGACGTGGTGTTTTACCTTTTACGTGACTGTGACTTATGTATACGCGCCCGCGCTATCCGAACTAATCGTTTTGCGGGATAATATTTATCTTTACAATTCACAGGTCGAAACTCTCGCGCGTACGAGTGAGTATATCACCTATTCACCAATAATATACAAGGTATACATACAGACCACCGAGGAAACGCTTTTAGTAGGCAATTATAACAATGCAGTGCTATACAATTATATGTATAGGATATATTATATTACCTATATTGTACACCCAAAGCGCAAATTATGATAATAATAATAATAATTATAGTGTATTATATAAATTATAATATATTTATAAATCGTATTGACGATAATAGTCCTCGTCGTCGTCACAGGTCGAACTCGTCCCGCACACGCTGAAGTTGATGACCTCACACCCGCGTGTGTATACCGCGATCGCGTTTTTGATAACTATTCACTGTGTTGCGCAAACTCGAACGAGAACGAACCCAATTTATAATTTAATTTTGTTCATTACCTACGGGAGTAACATGCGTGAGTTTGACGTTTAATTTTTACAAACAGAAATTAGTATTTTGTTTACGTCTTCGTTTGGAATCGTTGCGACCAGTGAAATCACGGTACAGTGTTTAAAAAGCGTATCGGGTAGTCTATGCTTGGCGGTAGGACGTGTGTAATAAAAAAAATATCTTATTTGTAAACATTTAGTAGGTACTGACTAATGTTTTTCTCTATGTTTATTCCGAAAAGTGCTATTATATTTGAAATCGAGTCTAATTTTAAATAACTTTTCCAAAAAAAAAAAATGTTTGTTTTTTTAAGACGCTCGAGCAAATATAATTGTTTTGTATATTATATGATATAACATGAAGTAGTCTGAACGGCACTTTAATTATGTACAGCATTATTATAATATGTCTTTAAAGACTATATTGATTTTCTATTATTTAGTGACGTACACAGCTTAAATATTAAACAATAATTATTGTTGCAGCTTAGAAAATGACAACAATCATATTATTATTATATCATAATTATATTGATATATGTAGGAAAAATGATTTGTTCAAGTGTATAATATTATATCCTTTGGTTAAACGGTTTTTGTCGGCTCTCGTAGGTCCGTGACCTCGGCATCACGTTCATCTAATTTCTATTTTATTTTCAAAATAAAAATAAAAAACAACCACTTCATATTTGAGACGCATTTTTATTGCCTGCCGGGGACCGTTTGAGTGTTAATTCGGTTTGTGTGGATGGTTTTAATGTTTGGTGAACACACTCCGATGAACATGCATATGTATATTATTCGTACAAACACACACACACACACACACACACACACACACACACACACACAGTTGTAATAATATATCATAACGCTCGTGTCGGGTCCACATTATGTATTAAACCTCGCTTCAAACGACCGCCGCGCGCACGCGAGTACATTATAATAATAATATTATATCTTATATCATAACATATTTTTTTCCATACCATAACGCACTTCTATTTCGACCTTCGGTGTAATTTTTTAATTCTAATATAGCACTGTAGAGAGGAGTAACTTGATGAGAGGTAACTTGAAGCTGCAATTATTATTTATCCATCCCACGTGGTTTTTGTTATTTGCCTCGTATATCGCGCTTAACGCTCGGCCAACGACAGTTTTGTAGTTGTTTTTTCCTTTTTGCAATAGTAGTTTTCGACACAGTTATATTCAAATATGATGTGTTTGTGCACTCTTTAATTTTATGTTATATTATTATGTCCAACCGGTCGTTTTAATATAATTAAAACCTCGACCGCCGCAAATACGCCTTATAATATTTCAACACCGATGGCCGACCGAATGCGTGCGTACCTACATGATATCTATTTTACGTTTTTTTTTTACTCTGCCCCGTCATCGTATGCGTCAACAACACAGGTCGTCAGACAGACAGAAGTCTGCAGAAACGTTTCTATTCCATTGCCGCCGCCCCGCGCGTTAATATACCCAGCGTAAGCTGTCACGTGAGACGTCGTAGCGAAACGAAACGATTATGTACAGCGCACACGGTTCGTAACTTAACATCGTTTAGAGAGTGATGTTTTACTACTACTAACACTACAACTACTAAATTCTGTTTTTATATCGCGTGCAATATGGAGAAGACTTGATTCTTTTTTCCATCTTGAATAATATGTTTTCGTTATCGGAGTTGTTGATCTCTTAGTATATATCAGATTATATAATATATATATAGTTTAGGTATATGTAGATAATACATTAGACGCCGTTTACGTTAAACAGAATATATAAATATATATACAAATGCATCATAATGGTATAATACGAACGCAATATTTGAAACACTCTTATACTTCGTATTACGTTCACTGTGATGACGACGACGCCTAAACTTGGCTATCGGAGTTTTTCTCGATTTTTTTAATAACCGCACATATATAATAAACCATCATTAAACGCGAATAGTAAGTTAAATGTTATACATATTTAATATATGTATACTTGTATTAAATGAAACGGAACACGACGTGTTGCCATAAAAAAAGTTTACGAATCCCTCATACATAATCACCATGTGTAAAATATTATTATAAAATTATAGTAATATTTACCCGATTATGTTTTCCTCTTATTATATACGACGTTGTTGAAATATTTTTACAAAATTATGGCTTCACATTTCATACATTATTACTTTACATACTTAATAGCATATACGCATTATAAACTCCGATTTCAGTATAATACATAGAACGTGTATTTCGTATTAGAATATTTTCGTAAACGACAAATTAAAGTCAAAAATTTTAAATAAAACGTATTGTTTTAGTTACATTTTTAGATACATTCTCCGAGTGCCTATAGAACTAGTTATTATTATTGTATATTCTTTGACGTAATATTTTAACATAAGTCCAGTACATTGTTTAAGCGTATTGTGTATTTATTATACCTATATTATGCCTATATAGTAAACTTTTGAACATTTATCGCATTCATCTTTAAATGCTGTAATCCCAAACAATAATTCTCGTTCTTTGTTGTGGTTTAACTGTGGTCATTCGTTAATGTCGTGTTTGCGTGCAAGCTTCCTCGAAAAACCAAAGTAAATAAACGTTGACAATAAGTTGAAATAAATTTAAAACGGCCAAGACCGATTTATTTTCATAGTGGCTTGTTGATTTTTTGTTAGATTATTTATTTTATTTATTTAACAACTGAATATAGTTTCCCGGCCACAATATAATAAAAATTTGAAATATAATCCTATAAATGGTAGCCATTTGGACGGTACACAATAATAATAATGGCATTAAATATTGTATACAGACCGACGTCGTTGTCTTAAAATAGACGATAAAAAATAATATAAGTCTATGGCTTCGCACAGTTTGGCGTCGGTCGATGGGGTTCGTATAATATAACAATAATATATAGGCAATACACGTTTTTGTTCACCGCAATCATTATTTATATATACTAGGTATAGTTTCTAGTGTTTCTACTCAATATAAGCTGGACGAGAACTCGTTACGAGTGTAAACTGACCAGCAGTGACCATTTCACCTGATAAATCGGTTGGTTTTTCATTGGTTTCTACTTTTCTAGTGAACGTTAACATAATATGCGGGCCTGGCGTTTTCGGTTGAGTGCGTGCCGTTTCCGGCCGGATAAGAGGGAGGAATGAGCAGCCAGCAGGTATTACGTACAAGGTGTAGGTACTGCAGGGCTTGCGCATACAAAGCGGGCAGGTGGTTTTAGTGTGCACCGGGTTTGGACGAGAAACATAGTTTACAAGAAAAACGTGCTCGGCGTATGCTATCGCCACAATGTACACAATAGTCGCTGAAGTATAATATGCGTATAGGAATAGGTTAAGATGCAGATATAGGGTGGTTAGAGTTGCTTATATACATTATATATACCTACATTGGTTCGGTTTTACGACAAACGTTTTTCGAACACACCAGCTGACGAAACGGTTTTTTTTTTCACAATTTTTCTTCAGTGTCCACCTGCAACATTAATAATATAAGTCTGGGAAGTCCACCTATAGGTTGGGCGGCCAGTTGCTATTGATATGTTTATGATGCGTTGAATAATATTAATACAGACAATATCGTCACCTGGGGTAAACAATGTAGTCTATACTCTAGTGTTGTAGGAGATACTACTGTACCATTGCACTAGGATAGATTATAGGATTAGGTTAGGTACACTTGTTAGCGATTCCTCTCGATTGCGTATACATTTAAAGCACGCATGCAAATATTCTCTCTAAAAAAAAAATACTATTTTATGTTAAGTTTGCTCGTCATGAGGGCACAGTATAAATATATTATTGATCGTTTAGTGTCTACGGTAGGTACATATTCAAATAAAAATTGTATTAACCATGACACACTAGATGACCCAGAAAAAAAGGTCTCCCTGTTAAAAAAAAAACCCGCTCCAAGTTCTCTGTTTGAACAACGACCTTTGTCGAATTGAAATTCTTTAACGACCTTTTATCTTTCAACGTTCGACCTTATTGTATTTGGATAAATAATAGGTATATAATCGTATTTGTAATTTGTATGTACCTATATATATATTTTTTTCTCTCTTTCTCTAGTTTTTTTTTAATTCGTTAAAAGCTCTATGTTATTATATAGGTAACAATGAATTTTAATTATGCACAAAGCTCATTTTCTAGACCTCATTAATGATTTATAAGTTTTATCATAAAATGTAATCTATTCTGTGGTTTGATTATCGTAAACAGACGTGTTAATTGTTGGGGTTGGAAAATAATAACGTGCAGCTATGATATATTGATTCATTAATATCATAATTCATAATATACTAAATCGTGCAGAGCGAGCTTACAATACGATGTACACGGGTTTCTCATTACATTTATCGGTAATTACTTTATTAATAATAAGGTTTATAATAATATTATATTCATAAATAAATATTAAAGACAAATAGACCAGTGATAAGCAAAATTGCAGAGATTTAAGATAATGTGACGGCCTAAACTCAATCTAAAGATTTAAAAAATTTAATAAATTTAAAAAATACAGCAGTTATCTCTTTTATTAAAATAACATGTATAGTAGCGTTTGTTATTACTTATTATTATACAAATAAAATTAGCATGTTTAAATTAGAAGATGCATTTGGATAGTTCTTAGCTTGATTCAATACAAGTTTTTCTTATGATTTTTTGATATTAATATATAATATTACATAATACAGGTGTCTAAAAATTTAAAAATATATATATAATTTAGTCAATTATACATATTTAAATGTTTACATATTTTAATCATTATTTATTTAAGTGTGCATATCAAATGTGGAGTAATTTATTACCTAATACCTACATTCAGTTAGATTCTTCTGTTGATATTATATTTAATAGGTATTATAGTTGATATATTTTTCGTTAAATAAATAACAATATTTAGTATTATTTTATAATTTAACCATTTGCAAGGCTTAAACCATAAATTAATTATATTTAATATATTTGTGACTTATATTGCAGTTTAATAATTTAAAGACCCAAGAAAATATTAACAATATTTAAAATGTGTATATCCAATTAAAATAAAAATACTCTCATCGCTTCGTTTAAAATCTAAAAGGTTTGAAAATATTTAATTCTTATACTATTTAATCATTAAAATAGCTGCACGTAACTCGAAATATAGACTTTTACTATGTTATTTTCTGAAAGTATACCTAGATACATTTCTAATGCTGAAAACTAACTATCTAACTATTCATTGTAGCTTTACATTTTATACCGTTAACAAGAGTCCTTCATTAGACGGTCGGTAAAATATGATATGCAATCATTTCTGACTTCGTTAGTTCGTAATTGATGATTGTTATCATTATATGAAACACATGGCGGCGGCGTTTCTTTTTTGTCCAGGGGACGTCATGTTATTGTTATTTGTATAATAATATACACTGCGTTTCCGTCATCGTGAACCGTTCGTAATTTCAATATTTTTATTTTCCTTTTTTTTCGGACGGAACCAACGGCGACTAATACTACAACTGATACCCGACGACTATACGCAACGTCACCGCGGGTATATTATGAACTTCCGAGTGTGGGACGACCTGCACTGTATTGTAGTATTTTAATATAACTACAGGTATACAACAGTCTGCCTGTATACATGCGCCTACACGTTTCCCTACAGTCGTGGTCGTTCCCGACACACGTCGTGATTTCTTTGTAAATACCTGTGTTAGTAGTAGTATTTATATGTGTATAAAATCCGTATGTCGGAGGTCTATGACCCTCCTATATATAATATATCAAAAAACGTATATTATAATATAATGCACTGCGCTATTTTGTTTAATCTATCTTTTAAACGATACGTTTTTGGATGGAAATTTACCCGCAGTCCTCGGCATATATACTTTTATTTACTGATTTTTGATGATGATATCTTGCGGGTCGCTCTGATACGACGCCATAGGTAAATGGTATATTATATACATATAGGTATAGCTAGGTATATACGCGGCACGTGACGCATGCACCTATGATCACTGATGTCTACTCACTACTGCTGAGAACTACAGTTGTCACGCGTCGGCGGCGTTCACGACTGCGGCGACGACGACGTAATAATGTAGTACCTCCTCCACAGACCATTATGATACCATTGTCTAAAGAAGACGCGAGCACCATATGGTTCGCTGGTTGTTTTATATAATCCATTGTTACCGAGCACCCCTACCTCACTCCCTCTCACCCCAAAACCATAAATGATTTCATGTGGCCGGTTATGCATGCGCTTTTACCTGATTGCGCACTGCGGGAGGCGTATACATGGGAAAACGGGCCCACGCCGGTTGCTGCCTATGTCGGTTAAGTCCCTGCAATGTATAATGTGTGTATAATATATAATGTGATATTATAATACACGATCAACACCATAATATTATGGTGTACACGCCCGACGTTTGTGGGGTGAACGGAGGGAAATAGCTGTTTAGTATGCAATCCTGCAGAGATGGCAGCCGTTTTCGGTGAGATTTAGCCGATATGTATGCACTATGCACATTGTCATTATTATAATAGTGATACATTGGTATCATGGTCAGATGTCGGTCTGTCCCTATAAGCACCGTCGTCTACCCATCGTCCTCGTCACATCGTGGTGCTGATCAAACCTCGGCATAAACGTTGTTTTACCTTCCGGATCAACCGTGATTATTATAATACTTTCATAAATACATAATAAATATCGAAACGTTAGCTTATTCAGATGGCGCGTTTGTGTATAAATTTGCTGCGGGGGTTGGAAAACCGCAGCGCATAATAATATAATATATTATGTTTTGTCGCAGAGTATATAATTATAGGACTCTTAACTCCATCGATATAATATTTATATTATATATTTATTCTATATTACTATATGATGTTTTACGCCATCGTTTTTTTTTTCAAAAGCCGTCAATGTTACTGTACGTTTTTTTCTCCCTTCGAGGATACACCCGGAGTACTGCAGTGCTTTATTGTTTTTCAATCCGTTTACCGAACAGAGTACTGCAGGCATCTGATGTAGTGTAAGGGGAATCGCGATGCCGTTGATATAATATATAGGTATCTATATTATGTAATATCGACGACCGACGAGAGTCGAGTTCTCAAAACAATGGACGTATTTTTTATACGGCAATGTCAAAGTCGTATTTTTTTTTCATTTATCTGTAGTAGTCCTAAACAAAAACTCCATGTACTTGAAAAAATAATATAGCTATATCGTAAACGTTATATTATGTTTATATTTTGTGCAATTGTACATAAACATTTCAATACTATACGGCGAGAAACCTGAAACAATGACACTAAATCTTACAACAATAATACCTTTACACGCGTACAGTATAATATATAGTGTGCTATACGTAGGATTTTCTAGATGATACAATATTGTTATAAAACGATGAATACCATATATAAAATAAAGAATTCATCCGAAACGCGCGTTTCTCGTTCGCCCACTCGACGATTTTGCTATCTCCGAAACGAAATATCGCGGCGCAACAGTGATTCCGACGTATTTCCCCCGCCTATACATAATGAACGACGACGAAGATGAGCGTATGATGTACGATATGATTGATCATCGTCATCATATTTAATGAAATCTCGCAGTGTAAAACTGTACATATGAATAAATGCATTTGGAATTCGGACAACTTTCTCGCACTGCAAATTCTTTTAATATTGTTGTTTGGACAATACACGATATTCAATTATTAATATATAATAATATATTAGTTCAAAGTACGCCAATTTCAATGTTTCGATTAATGAGAAAAAAATAATGTATTACGTATAATAACATGAAATTAACTTAAATATTTTTTTTAATAATATAACACGTGTAGGTTTAATAACAAATTTGGTTTTGTGAAGGCGCATTGTTGTAATAAAACCGTATAGAGCAGTATATTAATAATTGTACGGTCTTAGCCATAGGAGGCGTGTGATTTCTTTCCTACGCGTTTTTATTAATTATATCTGCATTGTATATAATTTTATATCTAGTTAACGCGTATACATCGAGTCTTATAAGTGTGTACTATATTTACGAAGTGCTGCAATTTATTACATTTGTTTTCTTTTTTTATTCACGCAGTTGCCTTTGATGTAACAAATATCTATATGTCGCGTCGAAGGTCGTTTATATACAATGATATGAGATTTAAAACAGAAATCGACGAACGTTTCTATATTTTATTTATTCATACACTATAAAAAATTACGAACTACAGTGAGTGCGAATACGATACGAACATCATCTATCGTTACCCATACTTGAAATCGTATACAATATAATATATAATATTATATGTATCTACGTGACCGCCGGGTCGTGACAAATCAGCCATTATTCAAAAAACGTTCCCGTAGCAATTAATATTGTAATTCGGATTGCTATATTTTGTTTTTGAGACGGTTTTTATGTACGCATAGTACCTATTTATATACCTATAAAAATTGTGCGCGCGCAGATGGGCTATTGTTCTTATATAGCTACCCATATCATAATAGATTCTCGCCAATCCGATTTAGCCTCTTCGGTAACTGTATGTCTGCAGATTTTTTATAAATTCCGACATGTACGCGTTTCGGGTCTAACTCGATTTTTCCCGCTTTTTGTATCGTCGGCGCACTGCATTTGACGACTGAAAGAAAAAATTATTTTTACGCGACGAATGCGTTTCGCTCCAGCGCCGAGGCAATCGTATCCACGGACTACGATGACAATAGTAATTTTATTACAACTTTTTTTCATTGATCAAAATACATCGAAAACTGTGACCATTTAGTAAACATTATTTATAACGTTTTTTTTTTTTTTAAGTGAATAATAATGCTCTGCGTTACTGTGGTAGGTACACTACTATTTTTACTTTGGACAAAAAATCGAGTCCCAATGCCTATTTTTCGCACATGGATATGAAAGTCTCCTTTTATCTTCGTATTTATTGGATTTAGTGATAATTTTATATATTTAATGGTTAAACGTTATTGTATTCGCGATACACACGAAGAATATTGTAAAATCGCCATAAAGTATAACCTTTTGTTAGGCTGGCATGTCTTACGTGTTAACGATCGATGAAAAGTATTATTATTAGGTACCTACCTACCTACCTATGATTAATTAAATATCACGCGTTGCAATAACAATAATAATATAAACGTACCTGTAGTACTATAATATTACCTATAACGCGTAGAAAAAATATACACCTACGATGGCGTGTGTGTACAATTTGTACGTTTTTTTCCCCGTCCATTCGAGTTCATTTCCGTGGCAACCCAATGCGTTTGTGGACATCACAATAATATTATACGAAACTATTATTATTACACACGTATGCGATGTACCTATGTATTATGTGTATTGCACTGTAACGTTATAATATGGTATTACACGTGTTGATGTGTATGCGTATGCGTGTGTACGCGGTTCGCACGACGTAAAAAAAAAAACCAAACATATATAATGATATTTTTTTTTTATGTAATAGTTGTACGTTTTTTCATTTCATTATTATTGTTATTATTATATTTTCATAATAGATGGTGCGTTGAATATTCACGTTTCAGTGACGTCACGTAGGTCCGTAGGTAGATACAAGTACTATACTATAGTAACCTATACTATATGTACGTGAATATACCGCCGCGATTCGGCCGTTTATCGTTGACCGACCGTGAAACAACGTCACAGCGCCGTGTCCATCGCAGACCACAGCACTACAGTTGTAGTATTCCTATAATAAACGTTTGTTCTTCCGTTTAAAAAACTCGACATCAGGAAAGCATCAATTAGACTCTATCGGTTCAACGATTCGGCTACTGCTCAACATACCAATAATCATTTGTAGGACGTTTTGTATTATTGCAATTTTGTACACATCTATATTGCTTGTAGTTGACTAGGTATAATATTTTATTCGATATCCACCGTGCATTATGTGTATTCTGTATGATACTATATATATATTATAATATATGCGTCACACCATACAGTTTCCACAAAATTCATTACGAGAATAAAACCAAAAAAATAAAATAACGATTACAATATAGTACACGGCATAATATATACTTATTGTATGCCGAGAAATAGATATACTTGCACACTGTAAGGAGGATATTGAAAAACACATTGAACCGTGATTTGGCAGCAACCGTTTGTTTTTATTTTAAACTCAAGCCATTTAACAGGTTAAAAGTTCTATCTCCAAACAGCGCAATAGTGGTCGCATATTCATGCATATATGTATAATACGGTTGTCCCCGGTCGTTATTTTTTCTTTCCTCTCTTGAATCTATTAAAGTAAAGTACCTTTCCGAGTTCAAACAATATATTATTATAAGCACGGCGGCGTGTTTCTAAAAGTAAATGAAAATTTCATCTAAATCATTATTTTTATTACCATAATAATAGTTGTATATAGTTGAAGTAGCGCTTTTACGAGACCGTTAATGACTAGGGTGGATTTCCGTGATTTTCGGTTGGCGCGAAATCGTTTTACAATTGGTATATAATATGGCATTGCCAACGGCAAAACGTACATAATACTCGTCGCATATAATAATAATAATAATATATTAATATAATATCCTCTAGTGTTTGCCTACACTCCTGAACATTGTTCTACCCTATACAGTCCCTCTGTCTCGATCGTTTTCAAAACATCACAAACAAAACTAAATTGTAAATTATTAGATTTTCGGACTTTAGTCGTTGTACCACGTACCTACCTTTGTTTTCATTTATCGTCGACAGGTACTCGCGTATATATAATTCTCGACGACTGTTTAATGGTTCTTTTAACGGCCGAATAACTGTATTCGCTGCAGATGTTGCGTTTATTATATTTGTGAGACTGTTTTGTTTTGAGTACACTTATACGCGCGCAGCGAGTCGTTATTATAAATATTGCAATCGGTTTTACACGTCATGTACCTATTCAGGCGCGAGAAAATTTGAATTGGTTTTTACTGTACACAGCTATTATGTAATGTCTACAACGTTCGAAATTGAAAAATTATTTTCAGAAACCCTAGACTCTAGAGCATTGTTTTTTTTTTGTATGCGTTTTATTGTTCTATTTTAAAGAAATAATTAAAGAATTTATATGGTTAAGTAATTTTTCCTTATACATTTACTTGGTCCTAAAAATATAAAGTACTTTAAAAAAACGTGCTTGATTTGATTAGTTCTATATGTAATATTGAAATAAGTAGCTATACTTTTTTTTCAAATGGATTTTAAAACGTTAATAGTAATTTTATATAATGTTCGTAGTTCGTAATGTACTGTACTACGTACTGATAATATATAATATCTTTTTATGTGTTTTATTTTTTTTATATATCAATTCGAGTTAACGTCATATCTGCATATTTTAATTTATCATGTTTATACTTTGTGTATAGGTACCTATAATGATACAATATACCATTAGCAATACAATCTTGTACATTTAAATTAGGTTAACCTTTCACAAAATATAATTAAGAAAATACCGGTGTGATGATTATATTTGCGGTGTATTTAAATTATTTTTTAGATTTCCCTTAGCACGAAATCCACTGGTTGTGCGATTAATATGTATTTGTATACGTGTGTATATATACACCCACACAAAAACACACACACACACACACACACACACTTATATATTAATATGTGTGTGTGTGTGTGTTAGTGTAGATTTATACAAATATTTCGAAATATCAAGTGTTAACAAATCATAATAATATGACTTAGTTACGTAGTGTGGTGCACGCTATAAATCATAATTATTTACATAAAATATAATAATATATATTTTTGTATTCAAAATAATACAACTTCCAACATAGGAAAATTAATTGGTGATTATTACCTTTTTTTATTGACATTAGCTACCTAGATAATTTAATAGAATTTGCAAATATTATCTGCTCCGTACAAATAAAATTATTACATTAATACATATTTTATGATTTGATTATATAGTTTTGTTTTTTACCTTGTATTATGCTGTTAAAAATTACCAACACAGTTTTAATTATTGAATAACACGTACAAAAAATTAAAACCGTTTAAATTTACAATTACATTTTATTATACATTATTATTGTTTTAGGTTTGGTTAATAACAAATTACTATTTCAAGCTACATTTAATCGCTTTTACAGCTATAAACTTATTTTTTATTTCGTGTGTACATTTCAATTGTAGGCATTTTCAATATTCGTCATCATTCAATAGTCAATATCGTAAAAATAATAAACTTTCTACAGTGTGTATTATATTTATTATATATTTTTCATTGTTACTTAGTGTCAAAACAAGATTTTTGCCAAAAAAATAACCGTGTATAGGTACATCATCAATTAATGCTGATGGACAAGCAAACACTTGGCGTTTTAGCCGTTCGTATACATAATTGTGTTTTTTTTTTAAATCGAACAATCCGGTACAAAAATCTCATAAAAGCAAAATCCGAGTGCAAAAAATATTACGAAAATATAACAGTTATTTTTATCTAACATTATTTTTTGTGTTAACCATCACATTATTACCGTACCGCATATTATATTATAACTTATATTATAATAAGTTACAATAATATTGTTCGTTCTTCGTATGTTGTTTATTATCGCAGTAAAATTCCGCGTTTAATAATATAATATTTTAAACACCGAAATAATTGTTCGTATTCGACAGAACTGAAATGATTGCAGTTTTTTTTTATGAACTTTTAACTCGATTTAACGGATAAGGCCCCGGAAAACGACCGTATCGCTATGGCTTCCAACGCTATTTGCTCAACGGAGAATTGTTGGCACAGTCCCTAAATACAATAATATATATATATATATTATATACCATCTATGAATCTTCAAGGGGGGGCTAGATGTTCTCCTCAATTTGGGTTTGTCTTGTTGGTGAATTATGTATACATTTTTACCTATCTAAAAAACGGTCGTCACGTGACTCATAATACACAACGTATATACTATAACCGGTTGTCTTTGCGTATTTGTGGCATATATATTTAAAGGTACCGATAAAGTCCACGGCCACAACGTGACGCTTCAAGGACAAAATTATACTTAATATACCTATAAACATCATAATATACAAATATACAATACTTTTATACATATGAACATAGTCGAGACAATATCGTTATTATGCAACGTATAAGTTTGCGAAATGTTCACAATATCGTGTGTCAACCATTGCTGCAGTCTCCATCGATTGGCCCAAGCGCAATTCCATTTAATTTGTTTTCTCTTTTTCTCTATTTCTCCCTCTTTCTTTTTTTATCTCACTCTACACATATAAAATATATACATATTTTCCTTTCTCTGAGATTCATTAGTTCACATTTTAATAGATAGCCATTTAATGAATATAAAATATTAATAGTTTAAGTTCGGGGTCTGTCCATCTTCTTGAATACAATTTATTACGAAAATCATACATAATAATTATAGTGCTATGATCCGGCCACGGTCATGGGTAAAATGTACGCGTATACATGACTCATCTATTATTGTCGTCTGTTTGGTTTCAGGAACACTTCAACTTTGTCGGAACGGACGATCAATTGGGTCCAGTGTTGCTGAGCGTGAAAACTGAAAGCATGGCTTCCCAAGAGCAAACGAGACTCTTGCTGCGGCTGCGGACTGGCACCACGCACGAACTGGTGCCTTCATCGTGCGCCACTTCAGCGCCCCACCACATGGCCAGGGTAAATACTAGTACTATAATATTACTATACTATATTACTATTATATTGCATTGCATTATACAAATATCGTTGGAGACAAAACAAATTCTATTTATTTCCGAGGTGGTCCAATATCTGCTGGAGCTATAGGAGGTATTACTGTATAATACGCACAAATGCGCGTGATTGTTTGCAGAAATAATATCTTCTCTCAGCCCGACCCGATAATAGTATAGAATCGTTATACTCATCGGTCATTAAATACAAGATGATAATAAGCAAAATACCATTTATCAAACAATATTTTAGTTATAATGATGGAAACGTGTTTTTTTTCAGTGTCTTAATGATATCATGCATAATATAATTATTCATTTTTTATACATTCTTTTTTTCATTTATAATTTCTGAAAAAATTCACCGAAGCGAAGGTTTAGAAATAATAAATTAATAAATGCCGTTACGTTATATTATTATACTCTTTTTTTTTTAATAAAATTTTGTTTTATACACGCGCGTAGATGACACACGTGTCAGTAACTCATTAAAAATACATCATTTGTGTAACTACATCACACTACACTTCATTTTATTTCTAGGTGAACTGTATTTTTAATATCATAATGTCATATGCAATTTATAAACAAAGAATTTATATTTTCATAGCATAATTCCATTTAGTAGTGTCCATACAGTTTATTTCGTATAAAACTTTTCGCCAAAATGAAATAGTTATGGGAAAATTGAATTTTCATGAAATGGTCAAGGTCTTTAAGGAACTTGATCCCCTCTTAAATTGTTTCAAAAGTTTCACTAGTTGTATTGTATAATGGGTCTTGAGTGAAAATTGAAGTATTTGTGGAGATGAAAAAGTTTTTATAATATTAACAAAATAAATAAAATCAATTGTACCAAGTAAAACTCATAATAGCAGTAAATGACAAATATTATGTCATGTAATTCATAATTTCAGATAGGTAGATAATATTTTCGCTGATTCATGCTACTTGTATCTAATGTTTTAATTAGTTGGTAAGTTACGTGTAAGTATAAAAATTCCAGTCGTTGATAATTTGTGCCCAAACTTGTCTTTTTTTAAATTTATTTGCGTCTCCAATTATCAATATAATTATTAATTAGCTTATAATACTATATAAAATATTTAAAAAGAATGTCAATGCATAATTGCTTAAATTTAACATACAGAATACCTTGTATTAATCATAATTTGTATTCTTTATTAGTTTATTACTATAATTTCATATAAAGCACGAAAAAAATTACCGTAATAATTATAAAAAAATATATTTGGTTAAATCCATGCCAGTTCTTTGTACTTAATACATATTAGTTACCTATATATACCTAATTAAGTTACTTATACTTAATTTAAAATTTAAGTTTTAAAGTATTTTTATAAACTATAAAACTTCAATAAAAATTATATCGATAAATAATTACCATGATTATAATTAAATTAAAAATTGTCTAAAAAAAGCGTTTGAATACATTTTTATTAACTATAAGACTAAAATATGATAAGAGAATATTACAATAAATAATAATATTTATAATTAAATTAATTGTCATAGAAATATAAGCTTTAAATACAGGTTGCAATCTAAAAGAAATAACTTAGAAACAATTTAATGATTTTTTTTCTCATAGATACTTCTTATAAATTTTATATTTCTTCAAACTATAATAGTATAATCTACGATTATTGGTTTTTGATACATAATTTTTGCCTATAACATTTATATTATATGCCAATTTATTAACGACTTTTTACATAGCCATATATACATAATGAATAATATTTTTTTCTGTTTAATGAAAAGTTAATTTGTTATTATATTAAAATAAACAAAATAAAATTTTTCTGAACCTAAATTTGGTGTTATATATTTATAAAACGGAGAATATTCATGGTGCAGTCATAATATACTCTTAAAGATTAATTGGGTTGTGATCGTTATGAATAAAAGCGTATGCATCTACTAAATAGAATCATTCTAGTCTATAGTCTCTATTTGCATGATTTTAAATTTTATAACCACGGCCGCAGTACGGTGCACTCGGTGCAGACGCATAATAAAAATAATAATAATAATAATAATAATAATAATAATAGTATAAACGAAAAGAAAAGCAATATTCTAGGATAGTTGGCGACCCGCCCGTGAATGGAAACACGATAAATATCATAATAAACATCATTGGATCTCTGCACTGGCCTGGATAAAAATAGTCCAGACTATATCTGTTGACGGCAGGACGGTTTTTAATAATAACAATAATGCGTATTCTCGCTCTAGTGTTTTTATTATTATTATTACTGAATTTCAGTACCACGTGATGCTGCAGTGCTCTCGCTGTTATAAGATATATACACACACACATATAATATATATATATATATATATATATTATATTGTTTTTCTGTGCCTTAAGTTTTTATCAGTGCAATAAACGATCATTATCACTAAATTAAATTTTGAGAGGCCGTTATAAAATTATTCATTGTGTTTAAAATTGCAGTATACCACTTAATATACATTTATCGATTCGTATAAACAATAATATAACAAAATAAATATAAATAATATAATGCAGTATATAAACTTAATGTTTATGTATATTAATTTATTATATTGTAGTTAATTATATTATTTTAAACACATAAGTTGTCAACTCTGCGTTTCTTCATATAATATAGTTTTAATTCAAAAATTAGTTTGAGCTACCGTATTCAAACGCCCGCTAAGGTCGTTTTCATACGCAAATCACAAAAACTATTACTCACTATCGTCTATCAATTATTTACGTTGTATAAATACCTTGTCGTAACCTTCGATATTCCGTACCATTACTTATTTTAAAATTAATAAATATTGTATTCTTCCAATTTTATTAAACCATTAAGGATGTAAATATTGTTTATTATTACATTAACATCTAAATATCAAAATTACAAATACATCTAACTTTTTTTATAGGCATTTAAAGTTCAAATATAAAAAATTGTTTGTTTTTTTTTAAATATGCTTAATACTTATTATATTAATTATTTTAATTACGATCTATATATTATTTATAAAGTGTAGGTAATTTATTAAAATAATGACTGTGAAATGTATTTTAATTTTTAACTATGATTTTTTTCCTATTAGTTGTTGAACGATCAGCTATCAGTTACCAATATGTCACCAGTTTTGAGTTGTAAAACGTCTCAACTAATTGCCGCCTATGACGAACACGTTCTTGTATCACACTTCAAATTTGGTGTATTATATCAAAAGTGCGGTCAAACTAGCGAGGAAGAATTATTTTCCAATCAACATACTTCGCCTGCGTTCGATCAGTTCCTGCAATTACTTGGCCAGCGGATACAACTGAAAGACCACAAAGGGTAAGCATACACGACTTCTTACTAATGACGTTGACACGATAATTAATAATAATGTATTTACTCTAAATTAAGATACCGAGGAGGCCTAGATACGCAGTTTGGTCAAACTGGCGATGAAGCCGTTTATCAAGTGTTCAAAGACAGAGAAATCATATTCCATGTATCTTCTTTGCTCCCGTACACCGATAACGATCCTCAACAATTACAAAGGAAAAGACATATCGGTAAGTGTATAAACACGCGTTAGGTTATAATAATACAGACGATTAGTGTTTACGTCATACACGTTCTTATCATACGTACAAATCTTATCAATGGATCCGTTGGATCCAAACAAACACTATTACAATGTAATAATATCGCTTAAAATTAATATTTTATACGTTGTTTAAGCAGAATTGTTTAATTCTTAAGGTTTGTGTGCACTAATGCACTGTGAATAGTTAGTTTAATGAAAAATCGCGTAAATTGAAAGTTTAAAATACAATTTTGTTCAAATTGTAGAAAAGTATATGCTTTTCATATAGTACGAAATATTTGTTTGGATCCAATTGGGACATTTGATAAGGATTTATAACATTTGTGACGTAACACTAATTGACCGTATTGTTAAAGATAATGATTTATGGTTACATATTATTTGTATATCGAATTATTAATTTTAAGTAAATGGTTTTTTTTCTCTAGGTAATGACATCGTGGCAATAGTTTTTCAAGAATCCAACACCCCGTTCACCCCAGACATGATAGCGTCACATTTCCTACACGCCTACATCGTCGTCCAAGTGATCGAGCCCAACACTCCCAACGTTAGGTATGTGGAATTTGAATACCTTACTAATTTAATTAGTATGGAAACTTTTTAATAACCGGTTATTATGACTTATTTTAATTATTAATGGTTACAGGTATAAGGTCAGTGTGACCGCCCGAGACGACGTGCCTTTCTTTGGACCGACGTTGCCCAACCCGGCCGTATTCAGACACGGTCCAGATTTTAAACAGTTCCTCCTCACCAAGCTTGTAAATGCAGAAAACGCCTGTTACAAAGCCCACAAATTCGCCAAGTTAGAGGTAAGAATTGCGATACGTAAATGCAGTGTGTTTCGGGTTATAATAATAATAATTTTTTTTTTTTACTTATATTTGTGTGGTGTTTGCAGTTGAGAACCAGAACGTCTTTGTTGCACTCGTTGTGCGAGGAGCTGAAAGACAAGACCAAAGATTTTCTGGGGCACAACGAAGGCGGTAGTGGCGGCACCAGTGCCGGGACGGGCGGAGCAAGTGGTGGCCTGGGCGGCGAACTGACCAAGTCGTCGGCGGCCTCGTCATCATCGTCGTCGTCGGAATGCGGCAACGGTACCATCTCAGGAGCAGGTAGCAGGTTCATAGACACGGTACGCAAAGCGCTCATAGCCCGAGTCAAGACGCAAACGTTGTCTAACGTCGAGGCGAACAACAACGTTTCGGGCGGCTTATCTAAGAAGACCAGCAGTTGTTCGGCAGACGGGTCCATACCGAGCGTGAGTTGAACCACACCTGTCCATTGTTATTATTATTTTCACGTGTATAATTATTATCACCGAGACATGTGGTGTGTGTTTTTTCTTCATATTTTTTATTTGTGTGTGCAGTTTGGCAGATCGTTGTCAAAGAGCAGCAAAAAGAGTTCGCCCTCATCACCTATATCCAGTCCAGACATCCATCCGGTGCATAGGACCTCCAGGTACGTCTACCATACAATACGTAATATAGTGCACCGTACGCGCAGATGTAATAATTGTCGTCGACGTGATCGTAATCTCTGTGATTTCTTGTGTTTTCGCAGTGGAGCTAGCCGCGTGGCCATGTCGGAAAGCGATTCTTCGTCGTTGAACAGCGTCGAACTCGACGGCCTGGGCATGGCAGGCGCCGTGGACAGCGATACCGGTTTAGAGAGTATGTCGTCGGCTGAGACGCCCAGCGGAAAGCCTTGTAGCATGTGCTGCTGTGACGCACCGAATAACGACTCCCGAGTGGAAAGTCTTCGGCAAGACGTAACCAGGTTAAAGTGCGACAAACTAGAGCTGTTAAGACAGAACGTGGTATGTCTCTTCTTTCCATGCGTATATCTGTGTCTTTGTACACATTTCACGTATTCGCTCATATTTTCATTGTTTACTTATTTTATTTTTATTATTTTCCAGAGTTGTCAACATGAGATAAAAAGGTTGCGAGAGAAAGAACTGATGCTTCAGTCGGAACTCACTTCCGCATCCAAAGAGATTCTTAGGTTGAGGGAACTGTTGAAAAACTACACCACCAACCCCAACTCTTCGACTGTTTGAATATAGGTAAACATCAATCATCGTGTTTGTCCTGTATTCGTAATTATATATATATATATGTAATAAGGGCATTCGATACCGTGATTTCCTATCTTTGTCTAACACACGCGCAACATAAGAATTCAGACTCGTTTTTTGTCCAACGTACCGATTGATACAATAAAGCGCTAAGAATTCTGAAAACAGATTTGAATTTGTCGTCAAGTCTACTTGAGAACGGCCTGTCCACATTTTTTAAATTAAAATATAACTTTTTAAACAATTGAGATATGACAATTATTTAATTACTCATTTGTAATATAATGATTTTAGGATTTTGGGAGGTAATATAAAATATGTGGACTGACCGTTCTCAAGTAGACTTGACGACAAATTCAAATCTGTTTTTAGAATTCTCATCGCTTTACTGTATCAATCGGTACGTTGGACAAAAAACACGTCTGAATTCGTATATTACGCATGTGTTAGATAAAGACAGGCAATTACGGTATCGAATGCCCTTAACACCAAACTAGATTGTTCAAAATGTCCGCAAACTTATCATTCTGTATCATATTTACATATTTTAAATATTTATTTATTTTAGCTGTAACTGTTCGTCGAAACAGTCTATAACAAATTAAAATTATCATTATTACTACAATACATTATTATACATAATAATAAGGTGCATTATTCACTCTAGCTGCCATTATCGTGACGTTTATTATTATTCGTTATGATAGTTGACGTTCTCAACAGGTCTACAATCTAGTTGGGTCTTATATGTATATGATAGGGAATTGGTGTAGCCTTTGATTTTCGTATGTTTGAATTATATTTTTCTAAACAATTGTGTGTTTACAGGATACCTATCTATTTTGCGACGAAGGAAAATAAAATCTTCATTAGTCGTTCACTCGCACCGTCGTGAAATCATTCAACGTCTGCGGCGAATATTTCTATTTTCTTCTGGGACAACCATCTATGGCCACTGGTGAATAACAATATTCCGTCTTACTGGATGGGAATAATATAGCATAACGCGATACCAAAGTATTATAATTATTTATATTATATAATTATTATTTTCAAAACGATTTGAATTTATCGTTATTATTAATCTATGTTGGATTGTATTTACCTACTAAAATTAGCGTTAATAATGTAAATCCATTATTATATTTATTTTTAATTGTGCTTTTAATCGTTAAGAGAAAACAATAATATTGTATAAAGCATATACCAAAGTATTAATAATTGACGTTTTAATAATATTATTCGACACTTAATTTCGTGTGACAACGTTAATTCATTAGTGTCAAAATAGCATCGTGTATGATGACGTAATCACACAATTTTATGTTAATTTATTTATTTAATTGGTTGATAATTTATTGACTGTAAAATTCATCCTATATGTCACGAAAATTGTAAATACAATTATTATTGCATAGTTTTAAATTTTAAGGGTTTTTTTTAAGTGTGTAGTAGTAAAAAAACTTAACAAAATATTACCATTTACATGTCGGTGCAAATAAATTTGAGCGCATATTATAATATATTATATTATATTATACTTTTATTTATTTCATTTTTATTTTTGAATCGTATAGAAATTACCACCGTAATAATACCTAACCAATGTATGAATTATACATTTTACTATTAATATTTATAATTTTTTTTTTTAAGTATTTTTTTTAATTATTCACTTGTTTGATATGTATATATCTATTTCTATGAAGTCAATGTCCTATGTATACTCATTATCTCATTATTTAAATAAAGCTGCATAAGTGCATGTATTTATATATAGTGGTAAGGAAGTAATATTATATCAATGATATAATACTTGTGTTTATTAAACTTTTTGTAAAGTCTATCGTGTTTTTGTCAAAAATTTATCGGGAAGAGGAAATATAAAAATAAAAAAGTTTAGTTAATATTATATTGTTGATTATAATAGACTATAATAGTATTATTATGGTTATTTTAACAGTATTAATTTATAGGTATAACGGTAGTCTAATTTAAAAAAATACGCACCTAACACTTTAATATTATAATACTCGTGTATACTTACATATTATATAATGTGATTTTGTTATACGCACAAATATTTGTTCTTCAAAAAAAAAAAAATAATAATTAAAAATTGGAAGAAATGTATGTCAATTTATATTATTATTTCTAATTGTATAATTTTTAAATGATTTATAAATACCTACCTAAAACTGTAAATGTTTATACAAATATTCATCAGTTCAAATAGGTATACACACTTAAACACAGAAAATCTGTGTCCGTTCTGTTTTAAAATCAGGCACACTAATCATATTTTTAATTTAGCCTATATATGACTATATGAGTGTATTATGTTTTGTTATTATTATTATTATTATTATTATTATTATGATTATTATTATTATTAATGCAATAAATGTTAATTTTTATGCAAGACTCAGTGATTTTATAGCGGATCCTAAAATTAATATATATATATATATATATATATATATTAGACTTTCTTTTGCATGCATATTACTTGATAATAAAACGATAATATAAAGAATATATTATCAAAACAATATTTTGTAAAAAATATAGATTTGTATTTTTATGCAATCAAGAAAAATGACTGCATTTATGTGGACATATCTACTTTCAAAATACTATAAGTGAGAGCGTTTACGATGTTGAGCAAACTAATAGATTTATGCATATAATATTATATTAATATGTAATAACTAGGGCTCGGTTTTTTCTGCAAATGCATATACTTTTACATTTGATATAGGTATAATAATTCTGATTAAATATCTTGACGTTTCGTAATACGTAGATTCTGCTGTTAAATTTTTTTTTTGTATATTTGCTCCACGATGCATAATAATTGCATATTTCTGGATAATTACATGAAATGTGTATACCTATTTAATAAATACTTAATAAATATTTTAAATTTTACTCAAAGTTTGATATACATGCCGACTTTGCCAATTGCCGACATTCCAGACAAAAAATATTCGACCGAATAAAACAAACTATTTCACTATATAGAGTAATATTAGTATATTTCTAATAACTAATAAATTATAATGATATGTTATTGTTTATTTTATAGATCGTCTAAAACGATGCATTTTCTACTTCAACGTTCCACCAACAAAATATTAAATAAAAACATTAAAAACCCTTGTATTTATACTATAAATAAGACTTGACTTAATAGGTGTTTTTAAAGTTTTTTAAAATGTCATACTTTAAAAACTCTTAAATATGTATTTATAAATTAATTTATACTTTAAACCGTTACTAAATATGAATTAAAAATATTCTACTTATTTTAAATAACCGTCTTTATGTTTTTAGTGAATTAATTAAAATTAAATCATTATCCTGAATCGTGTCCTGATGGAAACAAATGTTCTTTGCGGTGTTAATATATAAACAATTATTATAAATATAAATGTGTGATGCACATATTATAGGTTATCTACATTTATTAAAATGAGCGGTTATTATTTTTGATAATTAATATAATTTATAGTTTTTTAATTTATTTACTGAAAAGAGTTATTTTGTAATTATTTTTGTAAAAATGTTTTTTAAATAGGATCAAATAATAATAATATTATTAAAAAGTGTGTAAAAATACAGGTATTTGTAAAATCCAAAAAAGAATACAATAAGCACACAC
The DNA here is from genome assembly GCA_020882235.1 of Schizaphis graminum. Lineage (NCBI taxonomy): Eukaryota > Metazoa > Arthropoda > Insecta > Hemiptera > Aphididae > Schizaphis > Schizaphis graminum. Next base: position 68,175,847 of record CM037032.1, read on the forward strand.
TCATAATTAAAGAATAATAGGCACTTTTGATACAAATCATTAAATTACGAAATCCAAATATTTAATACCTAAAGCCACTAAAACAACTTTTTTGAAAAAATTCTGTGAAGAATTTGATTTTGAACTCCAAAACGTTACAAGCATCATCAGGTGTATTGCCGAAACAATTTACGTGCAAAAAAACACGAAATTTTGATATTTTTATTTATATGTTTTCGTTATTTTTCAAAGGACCGTCTGCCTACGTTTTTATATCAAAAAAATCCACTAAAAATCATTGTTTTGATAAAAACTCGAATGGGGGATTTCGGGGTGACGGATTTGTTTTTGGACTCTGAAACTATACACGAATTATCAGCAGTGTTGCCGAAACAGTTTACGTGCAAAAAACATGACATTTTCGATAAATTTATTATTTTATATATGTTTTCGTCAATTTTTGACAATTTCGCCGAAAAATCTAGTTTTACGTCTTTTTAAGTGGTTATTTCGTACGGGAAGCTTCTGAAACGATATATCGTTAAAAAGGGATCGTCGGCCTATGTTTTTATATCAAAAAAATCACGAAAATCCATATAATCAATACCTAAGTCCACTAAAAATAATTTTTTTGACAATGTTTTATAAATTAATTATCTTATTGAACCTTTAACATGAATATTTTTAAAAACCAATTTAAACCACTTTACTGAAAAATGAGCACAAATTCTTATATACATTATATTTGTATATTGATATTATGATATTTTTTTTGTAGACGTTATAATAGTTAACTATGCAGTGTTTGATTTAGAAAAAAATTAGAAGAGGGACTTAGTGGATGTTGGACGAACGAGCGTTCCCCCTCGTCACCTTCAGCCAGTAGCCACCCCTAATCCCCAAAAATCATTAAATTTATTATATAATAATATTTTAATATAAAGGAACACTTATTTATTTATTACACATCTTCCGATGACATTATATTTTAAATTACGATTTATAAAGATATATAACATGTTATTATAATAACTCATCAATACACCCATGTACAGGAATACAGTATTGTGTGACACAACACACAAACGTCGTCGATAAATGCTTTTATGGTATACAGCACAACCCGTTGGTTGAAGATATAAGTATGACGTAAAAGTTTAGCTACCGATAATGACAAAAATAATTTAAAATATATAATGCAATTTATTGAATAAAAAAAAACAGTATTGTACATCGACAAATGTGCTTCGAATCAAATGTAGATTATATATGTCTACATTGGTGGCCCGTCATTTAGTCCGGTATATAAAATCCGGCGACAATTTATTCGCGACATTTGATCCGGTTCAATAAGAACCTGTACCAAAAATATCCTGCTAAAAAACGTCCGGTAACAAAAAAATATAAAATATGAAATAAATATAATATAGAAATTATTTAGTTAATTAAAAACGTCATTATAAAAGTAATAATTATATAAAATACAAATGTTTATAAATTAAAATTATGAGCGATAGCCTTCAAATACGTATTGATATTTGTAGTATCATAGTATTTTAGAAAATTAATCTATTATAGTCCCTACATATATATAATCCACCTTATATAAAGATTACCTTATATTCGTATACAGAAAACGGTCAGAAAAACCACGAATTAACGAATCTAATCAGTTCTCAACGATTTATCCTATATAAGTAATTATTATGCCGGAGATAGCGATACATCCGTTTTTTCGATTTTAGTACATATGAACACCTAGCCATTTGCGAACGTGTATGAATAACGTTAACATTAAATAATGCCACTTACATTTATAAAAAGCCAAAAAGGCAAAAATATGCTTATAAATAAAGGTTTTTTATATAGTATTCATGATGTGTATGAAACAAAAGTAGTATGGCGTTGTACCGCGAGTATAAAAAGTTGTCATGTAAAAGCCGATGTCACACAACAACGAAAGATGAAACGGGTATGTACTTAAATATGTATACTATAAATTAATAGAAGTTAATTAATTATATAATTTTATAAAATAAAATATTAATTAATTATTTTGGTGTAGACTTAATTTAAAATTGTACATTCCACAAAAGCAATACAATTTTTTGTTTTTATTTGTTCCGTAGGATCAATCTTAAAAGAAACTGATCATTCACATGCTCCAAATTTAGCCAAAATTGAGGCCAAAGAACTGGTGAATATTATAAAGGATACTGCTATAACAGAAATAACTTCTACAAGAAATATCATTTCAAATGTGTTAGGCCAAACATCTATTCCGGTAATAGGACAATTACCAATCATAAAATCATTGTCAAGGACAATTCAACGGACTCGAGTAATAAAAGAAAATGCTCCAGTTAATCCAAGTAATACCAAAGACTTAATTATACCCGAAACATATAAATTAACTAACAAAAATGAAACATTTTTGGCATACGATAGTGGTAGTAGTGAAAGCAGAATTTTAATTTTTACTACTCGGTACAATTTAAATATGCTTCAAGAAACAGATGACTGGTTTGGTGACGGAACTTTTAAATCTGTTCCCTCTATATTTTCACAATTATATACTATCCATTGTTACACAGGTAGCTTAGTTATTCCATTAGTGTATGTATTAATGACTAGTCGTACAAAAGAAGCCTACGCTGAAGTTTTAAGACAATTGCTTATATTAAAACCAGATCTGAACCCAAAATCTATTAAAATAGATTTTGAGCAATCTTTTATTTCGGCGTTCAAACAGATTTTTCCTAATACACATATAAGTGGATGTTTATTTCGTTTTGGTCAGTGTGTATGGCGTAAAGTACAATCTACTGGGTTACAAAAGAAATATGCAGAAGACTCAACATTTGCTCTCCATGTTAAACAATTATGTGCTTTAGCATTTGTACCAGTCCTTGATGTAGTAGAATCTTTTAATGCTGTTCTAGAGTCCCAATATTTTATTGATAATGAACAACTATTTGAACCATTAGTAGATTACTTTGAGGAAACATGGATAGGTCGAACAGTTCGTAATAGAAGAAGAAACCCATTATTTCCAATAGAAATGTGGAACTGTTATGATAATGTAATTAATGACCAACCTCGTACAAACAATGCTGTTGAAGGTTGGCACCACGCTTTCAATGCATCTTTGGGATGTCATCATACAACTATATGGAAATTTATATCTTTTTTGAAGTAGGAACAGGGGCTCCAAGAAGCAAAATTAGAAAAACATTTTCTGGGTGAAAATAATCCTACAAATAAAAGAAAATATAAAAACATAGACCAATGTCTTAAAAATACAGTAGAAAACTATAAAACTACAAATATAAATATGTATTTGAAGGGTATTGCTCATAATTTTAATTTATAAACATTTGTATTCTATCTATATTATTACTTTTATTATGAAATTTGTAAAAATTATGAAAATGAAATAATAACAATTTTTTATATACCTACCTATTTTTATTTTATATTACAATAATAATGACGTTTTTGAAAACTTTGAAACTAAAATAACTAATTTTTATATATTTATATTCTATATTAATTTTATAATGACGTTTTTGAAAATTATAAAAATAAAATAATAACTAATTAAAAATTAACGATGAATTTATATTTTATATTTTTTTGTTACCGGAAATTTTTTAGCAGGATATTTTTGGTACAGGTCCTTTTTGAACCGGACCAAATGTGGCGGATCAATTGTCGGCGGATATAATTTACCGGACCAAATGACGTAGAACCGTCTACATTTAAGCAATAACAATAGAATAAATATCACATAGGTACATCGATCAGCGTCCGCGATCCTATGTGCGAAAATAAAAAGAACGAAAGAAAACGTCCAGAGGATTGTCGTCGGCGGTCGTATTCGTTACCGCAATTGCAACAGCTATATGAACGCAAACCGCGAAAAAATCGTATAAACGCACGGCTTTCAAAAACGCATACTATGCGAACACAAAAAGTGCTAGTTGGAAAAAACTCTTGAAAAGTCTTAAAATCCCGTGAAAAGTTTGTACTTAATAAATAATTGTTTAATATTTTAACTTTTAATTTTTTGTCCGAGAGAGGGGGGATTTTTCCGTCCGATGTGAGGGGGATGTACGGATTAGGTTCTAGATTCTTCTTTTCCTTTATATCATTCTTATTCCTTATCTAATTATTATTATTAATATTACTATTTTTATTATTACTATAAATAATTTATAACTTTTATTTAAATTGTGCGTTTATCGGAGATTGCACTATTGGGGTTTCTACGGTTTCTTGTTATCTGTCACAGAACACGATACCGGTCTTGTGTAATCGCTGATGAACTGGGTATAAAAGGCCCGGTGAAACGACCAGCATTGACATTCACTGTCGGTCCTCCGTCGTAGCAAGACCCACCCCGGGCAGACTTGCGTGATTAGGGAAGGCATCTGGTATCAATATTTTTTAATCTTTATTCTTTAACATATTATGATGCCTGCACATTACATTGCTTGTACTCGTATTATTAAATAATGATTTTATTCGTAATTTTTCAAGTATGTTTCCCAAACAGAACTTATATTCGTAAAAAACCCGTTTCCCTGTGTGTCGTCGTCTTTGTCGACATACGTAGAGCTACGGCAGATTATGTTCCGCAGAAATGACGATTCGCGCGTACGTCGGATCTAGTGAGCATATGGCACAATTCCAGTGACTCTTCAGAGTTCCGCGTTACGGGTGTATCGCTCTCGTTTGAGCTGTCCGTTTCGTGTGATCTGACAACGCGTGCGATTCGATTCTGATCCGATTATTCGGTGGCTGCGACGCCGTTGAATGACATACGAATCTGTTCGAAACATTGTACACATTACGAAAACGTTAAGTTTTTTTTAGTATTTGTAAAATTGTAACGTAGGTATACTAATTGTCTATTATACAAGATTTTTTTTGTATTACATTTATCCACGTTAAATTAGTTAGGTTTGTTATTTATAGGCTCCTAATTATGAATATTTTTTTTATTGATTTCCTATAAAAACTGAACAAATAACTCAACTGTAGCCAATCGCTGTTACAAAGTCAATTGTTTAATTTGTCAGAAAAACACCCATAGATTTGACATCTTCTTCTTTTATACATTATTATAATAAAAGTGAATAATAGTCACGTTCACAATATCTAGGATCGCAGCGGTCGCGTAGAAAAAAGTTCTAGGTGTGGTCGTCACAGCCTAACGATTGATTATATTAATTACCCATTATTATTAACCAATTTTTTTTTTGTTCATAGTCAATACAAATATTATGGCTATAGATTATAAGTTATAAGTATATTTTGCATCAGAAAAAATCGATGATTTACAAATTCATTACAGGAAATGTTGCGTTTCAAATAAATAGAAGAGGTATGCTAAAAAATAAATAAAAAAGAAGGCGGACTTTGTCCACCTACGTCCACCCCCAATTCAAGCACTGTAACTATGTATTAGGTAAGTTATATATTTTAATGCATGAAAACTAAAATATTATTTCAGTACAATATACTCATAGTTTTATTACTATGGTTTATTTATCTAAATATTTAAGCTAACTATTTAGCTGTTAAACGGCTATAATACTGCATCCGTCAGTCGTCATGCATTTGAATTAAATAGTTGGTTCATTTATATTGTAGTACATGGGCGGAAAGGCCTACCGGGAAACCGGGCATTTCCCTGTGGGCCCCCTTCGTATTTCGGTAATAGGTCCCTTTTTAGATTTTTTTTCATGTGGGGGTCCCTTTTTAAAATTCCCCGGTAGGCCAAAAATAGCCTATCCACCCATGTCGTAGTAGTTCAGTTTTTCAAAATGAATTTATAAAAAATAAAAACGTAATACATATATATTAATATATAAGTTTAGTACATAATATATTAATATATGACTTGACTAAAAAAAAAAATAATAATAATCATAGTAATAATTCTTGTGTAAACATAAATCGTTATACATCATCTAATTAGTTATAGATTTTAACAATATCAGTAAATATCAAATACCTAGCAATCGAGGTGATGACTTATGACAAATGACAAACTGACGTTATTGTTTGTACCTTAAATTCGTTGCGTATAAAAAACATATCCTATACATTTAATATCTTGTATATCTCTATTTAATCATTTTATTATTTGTTAATCTTTTGCCTTTGAACAGATGGGACAATTAAAATAGTCTTTTATACACAATAAACTTTTTTATAAATTTAAATTGAAAAATTAATTAGATTTTCGTTTTATAAGAATTTGATTAATCGACTAAGACCAGCGTCTACAATATAATAATAATTTCCATCAAAACAATGGTTTATTATCTGAGATTTTGAATAACTTAACCCTCTATCTGTTTTGGCTTCTTGCGCATAATAATAACTAAGTACGTAGGCTTAAAATAAATAAGACTATAAGACTAACTGGGCTTTATTATAAAGAAAGCAATATTTATAATAGTATACCTACGCAAACAAATTGTATGAATAGCTAATCACATTAAAACAAGTTAAATCAACAAAAAATAAACAAATTAAATTTAGATTTATCAAAAATTGCATGTCGTTCGTCAATTATTATGATGCGCCAAGTGATAGATCAGCGTATAGTGACTGGGATGATAAATTGCCATATATTTACAAATACCTTATTGTTTATACATATTTAATAATAATAATAAAATATATACTTTCAATATTTTATTTAATTATGTTTTAAGAGGATGCTACACCCGCATGTGTTGTTTCCATCTTACAAATATAAAACATCAAAAACTGTTTTGCGTGGGAAAGAATCGAGAAGGTTACAGTTATAACTAAGAAACGAAATTTTCACCACATAAAAAGGTGAACTTTGGCTGCGAAATATTGTTTTTAATTTTACTACAAAACAATTTTATTTAAGTTCAAAAATAATGGATTTTGAAACAATAAGAACTTTTTTCGTATAAGTGATATCAAAAAAATAAAAACGAAATTTCACACATAATTTTCTCAACTATATTGTATGTCATTTTAGAGTCTTAACTATCACTATAGTCTGAGTGGTTCTATCCTACGGAAAACTGTTTTTACTATGTTTTAAATTTGTTAGATGGAGACACTATAACGATTGTGTTGGTGTGGCGTCCTCTTAATAGTTTCATATAAATGTTGATTAAGAGGCCGCTACCGCCCTACCGGCTACACTGACATTTGTTTTCTTTGTCTATTTTTCAAATAATATAGGAACAAAGATATTCTGTATTTCCACGATTACGACTTTCCGATTTAGTTTAGGACAAAGACACGTATATAATATATATTTTATAAAGAAGAATATTTCCTATGCATTTGATAGATTTTTAATATTTACATTTTTTAAATATAAACATGTTTTGATTTAAAATAATTTTGATTATTTTTAACTTATTTCAAAAATAGACGCATATACAACATAAAACACATAGTTTTATTATGAATAGAATTACAGATATTTGGTTTACTACGGTTTAAAATATAATCGTTTTTATCACACACACCCAGTATTTAACACATCCGATAAGTTGGTTTTTCTATCCCATACAATAGTGCTTTTCTTTTGCAAAAACTCTTCATCGTGTTTCTTACTCTGCAAATATTTCACAAAAACAATAGAATATTATGTAAACATGTATATAACGTATTATAGTTTAAACCACAAATAAATTGAATACAAATTTGACTAAATACAGCAGTTGTGACACGATTTTATCTCCCGTATTCAGTAAAATAAATATTACTGCCAATCACAGGGAAAAAAATATATTTGTACCTACACAGGCAACATCGCGTATAATAACAATAATGCCATTGCAGCAATCACTAATCAGTGTATTTTCATACACTAAAACGTTAAAATTAATTATACATAACTTAATCAATAAAATTATGCCTGCAGTTATTAAATAGGTACATTTAATTAAAACCATTACGTTATAACGTAATACTGAAAATATTATTTACTGTACTTTACTTTATTTTAACATTATATTATAATGATTTAGAATTCAAAATTAGCTTTTAAACTTGATTATATAGAAATGTGAATAAAATTCATTTATTTCTGAATGAGTTGTCTCGCATATAATATATTATTTCCTGTACAAGTACAACTAAAAACTAAAAATCATTGTTAAATACCTAATTATAATAATTCATTAATACCTTTTTTTGTTGAATTAATTAAAATTATTTTTACTGTAGTGTAATTATTACTATTTTTTTTATAAATAATTTAAATAAGTTATTATTTTATCAATAACATTATACTCGATCAATTTAAAATCAACTGTTGTGCATGTTTTTTTTTTTTTGAACTGTAATAAATTCAAATACGTTATAATATTCTATTGTTTTTTTTTATTATAAATCAATTACACATTTTATTTTACTAAACGAAATTAACATTTATTAAAATTTAATAATAATTTATACAAAATTTTAAGAGCAAAACATATTATAAAAATAAAACTAAAAAAAATACTTAAATAATATTTTAATTATTACAAATTGTTAATATACTATTCTATAGGTATATAACAATATATCAATGTTTCCCTCAAATCATTAACACGTGTAAGATGAATGAGCTCAAGATATTTACGCCTAGGTTAGTAGGTTATAAATAATATAAAATCCAAATATGGTTTTCACAACAGTCAACGTATTAAAAATGAATTGTAAATAGGAACACTAACTTGATGTTTTTATTTTAAACTCCGGTTTCTACGTATAACGTATAATAATAGTATATAGTAAATATTATAACTAATAACTATCTACACAAAATTACGGATTATTTTTTTAAAATCAGGAAAATCTAACTGTATAAATATCACTAATTATTTAATCATACTTTACATGTACAGATACAAATTAAATAATATTCACCATTTTCTTTTATGAGCAACATGAAACAACTACACAAACATTTCAGTACATTGCGAACTCCACTCAAAATCATTTTTCGATGATAATAATTCATATTATATTATTATTATAAGGAATACTCTAAAATAAAATAATGTTAAGGTAATTTAAGTTCCATATAAACCCTACAATTCCTATAAATACCTTATGGCACATAAATGTATGTTTTTGAAATAGGTAAATCTTAATATATATTAAAATATTATTCAATATTAGGTATTGAATATTTAAATCAATATTATAGATAAGAATATAATTTTAGTAAAAATCAATATAAATGGTAATAACTTATAATAATAATTTATACTTTTATTATTTATAATTTATATTTATAAGTTTTCGATAATATGATAATCTAAATTTGTTGTATAAAATATATTTATATTTTTGAAATAAATTAATAAAATAATTCAATATTCAAACTGTAATTATTTATAAATTAGTTGTGATTTAACTATTTAAGAAATAAATTACTCGTAAAAACTAATAAGATACCCCAAGCTTCATTATACTCGTACCTATGTGTACCCATACAACTTGTCCTCAAATAAAACCTTGACGACTTAATATAGTATGTCAAATGCTAAATGTATATTATTATTTTACTGCCTATGTATAGTGAAAGGGAACAAATTGTTTTAAACCAATATCAGCCTTTTGATTATTATGGCATTTTATGTTATGGCTTTTGTGCATAAACAAAAATTTGATACAAGTATTATAAAATAAATATTATTTTATCGTAATATTAATATTAGTCACAATTAATCTGGTCTCCGGTCTTGTTAAAATGAAAATTTTGTGTAACTATAAGTTAGCTCTATTATGTAGTTCATTGAATGAATATAAACATACTATTTGATAGTTTACAACTACCTAATATAAGTTTTAAACTAAAGCCCAGTTATTCCTTCACTTGTACATAGTTATTCACTAATGGTATTTATTCTAATTAGTAAACTGTGGTAAATCATTATAAACTTAATAGTATAGACTTTGATTGAAAGTTGTTTTCTAAAAAAATATTTTCTCTAATTTAGTTACCAAAATATATCATTAGTAAAATCGTTATGTACCTCAGCTTCCAATTCACTATTAATTAAATTAGTAATTGATAGAAACTACGTGTTATGCTTAAACTGGCGTGATTGTTATTATTTAGCTTCAGTAGTAAACGTAACAATTATTAGTTAGGGTATATTATATATCGTACACAGAAACAGAGTGATTAGTTTAATAAAATTAGTTCGATTGTCATTCAAAGCTTGTATGTTATTGTTTTGTATGTTTTATAATTTTAAATCAACACTTCAGGAGAGAGAAATGTATTATTATTTGTTATTTTATTATTTGTGTATAAAGTATTTAAAATACTTAATACACATTATATATATAGTAATTAACAAATTATTGTTATTGCTTATTAATTATACACTATACAAGTAATAATATGAGTGGATACACTAAGAGCTTAACATAATACCTTTTATTATCAGTACACTATACACTGCTCATCTTAACATTTTATAATAACAGTACACTTAAAAATTAGTTGAGTATACATATTTATTCATTAAAATGTTCAAAAAAAAATATTCTGTTTTAGACTACAAATTACTACGTGTTATCGAATAAAAAATTAGTAAAACACCTAATGAAAAATAAAGAATAAAAGGTATTATGTAGATTTAATGGATTAAACATTTAAATGATGAAAAGTAACTTTATTTATTTCATATTTATTATTTTACATTTAAAAATGTTGTTCAATATTTTTTTTTTCATAAAATAAATCTATTGTACAAAGAGTAAATATATTTACTGTGTAAAGTTATTGTACAATTATAACTTATTAATAGAAGGTCATACAAAATGCTTATAAATGTTATTATTAAAAAAATATTCATCGTAAAAACTTGAAACACTCCACTATTATTTAAATTATATTAATATACTTAATTCAATGTTCCAAATAATTAAACTACTTTCTTCGAAATGTATAAGGATTTGAAATATTCTAATTTTTTTCAATAATATTAATTTTCATAACTTAGTACATAAGCTTTTAGAACAACCTAAAAATAAAAAAATACATGAATACTATTTTTTTTTTACATATAAATTACCCAAGATCAAATTATGTAAAATTTGATATTATTAGAGAGAAAATAACTAAATTAATTAAGTAATTAATAGCAGCTAGTAATATTATATATTCTATTTGGTTTAATAACAATTATTTCAACCTATTCTATATTAAAATAGTATGTTAAAATACTGTTGTACCTATAATCAGTAGCTCAAAACTGAACAATTACAAGTGTAAAAATTGATAAATTAATAACTTATAACTTTTTAAGTATGGGATAAATATTATAAATTTATAAGATATAAATATTATGTTACATTGAACGTTTTGTACTTTTCATTGTTATATGTACCTATATTGCCTATATGATATGCCATGTTACTATATCATTGTAAACATTATTTTAGATTGAAGCAAGGCAATGGACATCAAATTCATGTTATGTTTGAGAATACTTGTCTTAAAGATTTTCTCACCTCGTCGTAATATAATTTATTATTATTATTAGTTAATAGAGGAAGTGGAAAATTTCCGTATCGCTGGTTTGGCCTATATCGGCTGTATTTAAATTTGTATCCTAGGTCATATGTTTTTAGACTACTTAAAAGTTTAAAACAATTTGAACTTGAAACTAAAAACATTTACTATTTTTTTTTTGCCAATACTTCTATTTAAAAACTAATTGAATACTGAAAAAATATAATTTTGAAGGATTTTGCCATCTTAGAAATGTTGGTAATATAATGGATAACAAACCAACACTGTATTAGTTTTTGTAGAAAAAGGTATTTGAACAAAAAATAGAAAATAGAACAATAGAATAAAATATAAAATAGAATGTTATTTATCGAGACTTCTGCAAGACAGCATGACATTGTAATAAATAATTGTTAATTCATGTTCTAAAACAATTGTTTGGATAAAATGGATTTTGTCCAAAAATTATAATTTGTTACCAAGGAATAAATAACCAGAGTTGTCTCAAATCATTAAATGTGACGAACAAAACTCCATATTATTTTGTAAATAATAATAATATATATTATATTAAATATTTGGTAGAGTATATTAATATATTTAATGTTTGACGGTTGACATCTCGTGAAAAGCACACGGATTAATGTAATGGTAATAGTTGTATAAAAAGAAACAAAATTAAATGATGAAATAAACGAAAAAAAACAGAAAATTATTAAAAATTATTGAAACATATTTAAATCCAAATTCATTTCGTTAAAAATTAAAAAATCTTAAAAACTGAACTTGTTTAGTGATTTATATGGTAAAAATAAGGTAGGTATAACAATAATAGGTTTAATTTTATATAAATGTGTATGTTTAAAAGTTAATTGTTTTAAATAACATTTGTTACATAACTTCTGTTGTCCCAAATTATTTTTAATCTTTTTTTGTATCAACAACTTTATAAACATGAAGTTGGTGAAAACATAAATTAACTATACAAAATTAATTACTATATTGTTTAATAATAATATAATTTATAATTTTACCTTTAAATTATAACGTTATGATGGTTTTGATTAAAATAAACAGAAATCTGTTGAAAGTTAATGCAGTTATTTATTATAACATTACAAGATGATGTTTGATTACGAGTGACGACTGACGTTTTGCAGCTCTCTATAATGAGTACGAAGTGACAGTTGTATAACTTGTATTTATATGTATATTTCAAAAATACACCTTGAAATTAAGAATTAAGCACAATCATGAATCGCTAGAAATTAATTATAAAAATATTAACAATAATCAGAAATAAAACAGATATGAAAAATTCTGTATTACTAATTGTAGTATATTATTCCATATTCGTTATTAATTTAATCTGAAAATAAAAATATATTGACATATTTACTATGAATGTATGCTTAATGCTGTGACACTAATATATTATAGTTCATCTAGGATAATAATTGGAGAATCGAACTTAATAGATTTTTTTATGATTTCATAAGAATAAATATATTTCTATGATAAATTTAAAATTTAAATTACATTTCTAACCTAATAGTTTATAGTTTTTAAATTTTTACGAATAAAGTACCAATAATACACGATATCTAAAATAAAAGATTAAATATCAATGGTACAAATACGGTAATATTTAATTACATTATATATTATCTATTATTATATTTATTAAATGGTTGTTATGAAATTATCAGATTACAAAAACTTATTTAATTTACACAATAGAGGATATATAAATATACAACATAAACTGTTAAACTTCACAAATCACAACGAAGTATAACTGAATGCGAACTAAATGAGATTAAACTAAATTTTATTTTTCTAAAAACATAATAAACATTTTATTTTATACATGTACCATTACATGCGATGAAATCGAAATAAAAATGCTATTTTTAAAATTGTATTATAATCAGAGCCGTGTCAAGCTATTCAGCGCCCCGGGGGCAAAATTTTTTCGCGCCCCTTCCCTACAATTTAACTATTAATCGTTTCCTTATTATATAAATCTCCATATTATCAAATACCACGAAAACTAACTAAAATATAATATACAATATTTAATATATATTTTTAGTTTATTTTAACGCGTTTAAATAAAACGCGCACAACGTATAATAACTTATAACTAGGTAATAGGCAATACTAAATAACTGAGCACTGTGTACAGACGTCAGATAGTAAAGGTTAGAACAGACATATTATTGTTCAATGCTAATATAAAATATTAATAATTTTATAGTATATAAGTATATTATACTAATAAGTTATTAGTATAATATACTTATACTAATATATATATTATACTAATAAGTTATTAGTATAATATACTTATATAGGTAATTTTTTTAGGATATTTTTGGCCATTTTTATGGTCATTTTTTATTGTTTTTAAGTTCATCAACTTCCGAGCCCTACTAATAACGGTTATCTACTGTAGTAGATATGATAACTTTGATACTAATAATATCAATTTAATAATATTTAGCTATATAATCGGTAAATAATATCTAGATACGGAGAAATGGGTTTTTATTTATCACCGTCGCCGTTACCAAGCCAACCTATTTGTCACAAACAGTACCATATTATACATGATTCTAAAATAGACCTTAAAATACTAAAATATATATAATAATTAAATTATAACATATTTGGTTTCTCGAGGCCACATGTAGTATATTAAGCGCAAATAAAGGCGCCCCATTATTTTTACAAAACTACGGCGCCCGGGGGCAATTGCCCCCTTTGCCCCCCCCTTAACACGGCTCTGATTATAATGCTTTCATTACAACATAATTTTGCATTAGTCTACTTGTCTGAGGCACCTCTGGGCCTATTCTATTTTTTTTATATATATATACAATATACCGTATTAGTGGTGTATTAGAATTTATTAATTTGTATATGTATTTTGTATTAAGAGTTAATTGATCAATATTTATTTTAATTGCATTCATTTATGAGTGCTCTGTTCCTTTTGTTATTGTTTTATATTATACTCAAGTTAATTAATTATTCATACTTCTGTCAATGATCCTTTGCGAAAGATTATAGTCTTTGTTCCATTACAACATTATTTTATAGTTAATTAAATTTTTTCTCTTTTTAAAAGAACATGAGAGAGAACCCTTGTGAAGTACATTTTTTTTTTTAATACATTCAAAATAATTTATTTTTCATATTTTTGAACAAATGATTTATCATTAAATTCAAAGTTAACATATTATGCATTACAATAGCTTACTCCTCAATGACGATGTATACATGACACCTATTTTACCATGTAAATTGTATCTATTCTCCTGTTTTTGGTATATTATAAAAATAATTTTTCTAAATTTATATAAGTAAAATAAAATACAACATAATTTATTTTTATAAATGCTACAAGAATTAAATTGTTTCTCAATAATATTTCGCTATATTATTGTTGGTATAATGGTTTTAATTTGAAAGTTAATATTTTTTATTAAAACAAATTAATAAAATACAAATCAATATGAACAAATAATTAATTTATGAGTTATATTAAAAACAAAATTAATTATTATTTTTTGAAACTCAGGCATGATAAAATAAATTAAAGAACTTTAGCCTGCAGTGACTATATTATAATGGTAGTTAGAATTTTAATTATCATGTATAAACTAAAATTTGTGATGTTATATATTATATTATATTTATTATATTTCAATATCATTATATATTTATATTATATTTATTTAATTCAGCTATTTTTTTTCTCTAAAGTGCTACGATAAGAATATTTATTTTATTATAATATACTATGTAGTATATAATATACATAAAATATATTTATTTAAAAAATATTATTTTGAATAATCATTCTAATGAAATACTTAATGACGAGTTACACTTGACACTTATATTTTGATTACCTACAATTGCCCGTTATTTTCTCTCTAAAAATACACATTTGGTTTAGCTTTACGAAAATTTAAACTAATTTTGATTGTTTTTAGAATATTATTTATTTTATAACAAAACATTTTCATGAATCATTTCAATCATTATTAACTTTATTAAAATAATATTTTTTATGTCATAAATGTCTGATAGATGATTTAAAAAGATTGGATTTTCGGATTTATGTAAGTTTATGATAGCTAACAAAAACTTTAGCTGTAACTATTATTTATAATGATGTATTGTCAATTTTTACAACTTTTTTTATATTTAATATTGCATAAAATAAATAAAACTATTTTATAATGATTATATCTAAGTAACCGACAAGTATTAAATTCAGGTATTACTGAATTAGACGCATCAAAGCATAAGTTTTCAATATTTTAACTACTGTATTACAAAAAAAATTTCTAAACAATTAATTGATAATAATCTATTAATTAAAAGTATGTAAATTATCTTACATGGATTTTTATAAAATTATACATTTGTGAGAAAACTGAAAATAGGATTATTAAAATACTTAACATAATAATTTGTAGCTAGTTAAAACATTTCATATAATTCTGTGTCAATACTATATATTACACTATTAGTATAACCATAATACGTTTTTAGTCTATTTTATTTTTATGCTCTTTATGATTTAAATTTAGCTGGATTCATTGTATAATTATTTTAGCTTTTCTTTGGTCTTCCTTCAAATTATCTTTTTTCATCTGTTTTAAGTACACAGATTTTCTTCAAAATCATCCTTTCTAAAACGTTCGTTATTCAAATCAAGTAGTTTTGTGGTTTTTCAGGGTCCAAATGGTAAATGTGTTCCGGGTTAATTTATAACTTTATTAAAAACTGTCTTCATTCTCTTTGACATAAAATCTAACCTTTTCTTTCTATTTTTGAATCACCACACGAGAGCTCCATTACTTAATGTTTTTGCATTACTTCCTCTCATGCACCATTGTTTATACTGTTTATAAAATCAATAAATTAAATTATATAGGTAGTAGTTATACTAGGTGAAAACTGAATTTTCTCTCTAAAGATCTAAACGTAATCATGACTAACACACCCCCTAACAGTTCATCGATTTCCCGCCTAGGTAACAGTGACTTTCGCATACCTAACCTAATCTACAGACACCGCCTTCAAAGAAACTATTATTAACTCCTTTAATAAAAATTAATTTCATCACCACAACAATTTTTATGCTCACTTTACAAGTATAGACACAGGTAACGTTTTTACATTATCTGTACGAAATAGTTATTAAATACCTATGTTTATTGAACAATAATATTATTTTAAATGTTTTACTATACAAATTATGATGGGTAATGTGAAGGTGATCCCTTCAATTATGGTGTTGAAAAACGTCGCTCTGCCGCTTTGAACGATTAAAAGGTCGATATATATTAATTTCTGACCGACTTCATTTGATTGTATCCGATTTTTATCTATTTTCAAAAATATGTATGGTCATAATAAACATAATAATGTAACTGTAAAATCTTTATTTAAATTTTGTAACCTAGATACATGTTATTTAAAATATATACTACGGGATTTAACGAATATCACGTTTTGTGGCTTTGTATTGACGGTGTCAAATATAAACGAGAAAAAATAATTGACTTGGGACATTACATATAATAATTCACACTCACCAATGGGACGAATATTTTATCGGCCGTACCCAATTATATTAGGTACTAAAGATAATTTAGTACTTTCAGGTGATTCGCAGAAACTAAAATGTATTCAAAATTACATTTTCTCCAAATAATATATATTAAGACGAAATATGGTAATATGATACAATTGTGTGATTAATGCGGATATGGTTGGGCGAATAAATAACGACATTGGGGATATACTCGAGGTGAGTAACGAGTACATATGGAAACTATTTAAAAAAAAAAAAATGAAAATTATTCATCACCGATTATTTTGATTAATTATCCCACTATTTTTTTTTATTCTGAACATCACTATTAATAATTCACGAAGTTAAACGAGCAATTGCCAATTGTAGTTATACGATTGAATGGTTTAACAATTCTTTGAAATTCATTATATGTTGTCTCATACATTATTATTATTTCCAATTTAAACTGTAACAAATACCTTTGATTTATATTAGTTTTACTTCAATGTGAATTCAATTCAATGTTCGTAGAAAGGTACTTATTAAAATCGTTTTACTTCTACCGGAAACCATAAGCAATATTGGTTTATTGCTATAGGTACTACGCAATACTGCTTCCTCCTACATGAATTGCCAATTTTATTTACTATTCGAAACCAACTCTAAAACAAGGTATAGATTTTTCAATTTTAAATACTTAAATTGTGTGCAAGTTTTTATTTTTAAATCTGAATTATTTATAGAAAATGCCTTTATTTCTAGTATAAGTTTCAATAGTATGATTATAGTATGATTGCCGACTGCAGGTAATATAAAAGAAAAATATTTCTTTTGTACCTGCATTATTTCTATTTCTTTAAGTACTCCTTTGCAATTTTCCTATACGCACTTTCCTCAGTGTCATAACGACCATAACGAAACTAATGATAATAATCCATCATATTTAAATAAAGTATTTTGAATGTAACTCAATTGAGACCGCTTGTTGAAATATCTTCTGATATTTTAATAGCTGTTGGTATTATGGAATATTTCTTTGCGCTTTAAAAAATTGAAGATATTCCTTATACAAGTAGCTGATTTTCACCTCTGTGATATTGTATTAATTTTATAATTTAACATTTATAATGACTGTTATTTTTTTTTTATTATTATTTAGGTATTGACTGTTTGTTTGCAATAACAACAACTAATAAGTTGTATTGAATATTGTAAAAATACCAGTGTATTGAAACAATTATATTAATAAATATAAAAAAAAAAAAGTTGTATTGGTTAAATTATTTCTTATATGACAAATAATTATAAGAATAACATCATTTAGCATCAATGGAAAAATCAAAACATGTTATCTACAATTATTGATTTTTAAAAGATCGTTCAATAAAATAAAAGACTTTATGATAATATAATATATTTACACAACGTACCTAAATATAATATGCGTCGATAGTAGTTATATATTATGCGGAGTAAGATGCCACGATTGTATTCAATTTCAGAAAACGCGGATGGTGAATAACACTCATATAGTAATATATAATATAGTGTAATATATAAATATTATAAAGAGGTATATACTCGTATTGTGCATATATAGTAAAATTATATTAGATGTCAGTGAGATTTTTGCGGTTAGTCTTGTCAACAAAATGTTTGAAGAAACATCAAGTCACCATCAATAAAAATAAATGAAAATAAAATAGGGGAAAAAATTTACTTCTGTGGAAAAATTTTTATTTTACCCGACAAAAATAACCGGAATTATGGAAGAACGGTGGTGATCGACTATCGGACAAATGCCGATAGACAATAAAGTGCGTATGGCGTGAGCTGTAGCGATTTTCAATCGACCACCATGACAGTCCCTGCAGTAAATTGTTTTCGACATTCCGCGGGCAAGACTAAAAGCACACAATTTAATGTCACGCTTAAATACATATACGCTGCATGTTTGTCGACTAGTAGTGGTGTTAAGAGCTCCGAAATTCAGTAGATTCATTCCATTACACGCGTCTAACAAATTTCCTGGGTAAAATACTAAAATATATAATTAATGTTTTTTTCTCGAGTATAAAATATTATTAGGTAAATGCTTGTACAATTCATATTATATAGTGTACCACAGGTATATAACCGTATTATTATTATTATTGACAAATCTTATTCATATTATTGTTATTGTTATTATTATTATTATTATTATTCAAGTGTAGAGGATTTATAATTGATAGGTTTTTAATCGATTGGTATTATTATATAAAATATGATTTTTGGCATTACAGCGTTTAACGAACGATAAAATAAAGATTTTATATACTTTACCAGTTTTCGTAAGCCGTGGTTGTACTGTATATTGAATTAATATCGTTTATGCTTTTCGACAAAATCGGATTGTTGTCCGCAGTTACAGGAGCAACGGCATAAATCCGCTTCTTTTTCGATTTATATAATATATATATAATTTTTTCGTCAAGCGCCTAACACGATTACTGTCCGTTTCAGTGGATCTTACCGTTATAAGATATTCCACTCGATTTGACAAGACAAAAATATACTCTACAATTGGTGAAATGTACACTTGACATCGAAATTTTATTTCGTTCTGAATATAGTCTGTCAGTGACGCTAACAACAATCAATGCATTTATATATATGTTATAAGCATACTATTTAAAACATGATGGCTAAAATCACATAATACATCAATTGTAAAACTCCCAAGCAAAGAGAATCGCAACCAATGCTGTGAAAAATACTTTTCAAATAATAAAGTATATAAAATACCACTCAAATACTATTTATATTTAAAAATTTTGAATAATCTTAAAATACAAAAAAATGATTCTAAAATGATTCGTTTTTATCAAAAATCTGTCTATTGCATTTCAAAAACATCAATGACACTTATTGTATTCAAATTAAAAGAAGTAAAAAATAATTTTAATTATAAAATAAGATATAAATGCGGTTTATCATTGTTACATAACAATAGATATGTCATAACTCAATAATTTTAATAGGTAATAAACACGCAATACAATATAAAGTACGAACACGATAGTTAATAAGCCTCGCTACTTCGCTACTCATCGCAAATTAAGATATGAAAAAAAAACCTAAAAATGAAATAAAAAAATAAAAACGAATACTACTCAAAATAATATGTGGCTCATGATATCGTTTTGAGATACTCATATACGCAATGCAAATATATATCAGATTTATAAATGGAAAAGAAGTTAACCAAATTGTTATAATCTTTTTATAATATCAATATAGTCCATGAATAATAATTATCGTATAGTTCATAAAACGTCTTCGAAATGTTGTGTGACAAAAATGATGGGGTTTATTTTGGTTCTTATGCAATCTACACTATTTTTATTACATGACATCTGTAAGATTGTCTATACTCCGTGATACATAATCGTTATAATGTTGGTATCTAAAAAAGCAAAGTATTTAACACATAAATTTCAAATAGAATTAAATTTAAAATATATATAATAAATCAAAAATAATAATAATAATAATATAATAGTATTAGCAATTCAGGACCTAGTAAAAAGAAGTATTTCAAATACTCTCAAAATAAATAAAGTATTTAAAAAAATATTTGAAGACTCAAATACTTTTCAAGTTACAAAACTGGTGGCCACTCCATTTTTATAACTATTCTGCAAAAATTTTTAAGCGAGTCATTGTTTCCCAGGTTAGGTACTTAATATTTTGTTCGATTTAAAATACCTCTTTAGTGTAGTTGAGTTTCTCCCGTTTTCGACATAAAAAAAACATCATCTTGCATCCGAAAAAACTGAAACATTATATAAAAAAAAACGGACTTATGTGTTCTTATTTATCGGAGAGTTTATTATATTATATATATTTAAATTTTATAGGAGATATTTTATTTTTAACTGCGGCCACAATACACACGCACCAAAATAAATAAGCAGAGAAAAAAAATATTTTAGTTCGAAAATATTACATTATATATAAGCAACCCCAGTATAAATATCTGAAATATAATAAAGTGGCGATCATCCGATTGATTCGAAACGCTGCACGTCGAGCGCCATGACGAATAATACCTATATCGAGCAAATAAAGGCGCGTAGGTTTATAATATATGTTATACAAACAATAAATATATATATACCTACGTACACACACACACACACACACACACACACACACACACACACACACACACACACACACACACACACATATAATGATATATAACGTACCGCTACAGATATTCTGTTTGTGAAACCTCCGTCGAAGCCACCGTGGACACACCGCCGAGACACAAAATCAATTTTACTCGACAACCATACATACAAAACTCAGTCAGCGAGTTATTATAATATAGGTACGCAACGGAGTTTTAAATGAAGTGTTGTCTTTCTCGTCAGCTCAAAAGAGCATCCGCGTACCAAAACATTATTACGCGTAATATTTTAAACAATCCTTTGTCGTATAAATATGACTGTTATGAGCAAATAACATATAACTGTTGACAACAGTGTTGCTGGTATTAGTACTCGTATTATTATTAACTCTATATTATGTGTAAAACATATAATGTGTGTTCTGTAATGAATTTTTACGGTATTTATGAGTTACGAACATATAAAATATTAAAATTTGAAAATATCATAAGTCATAATTTAAATTTAAAGAACACAGACAATGCTCTTGCATTTAAGTTTGATTACAGATCAATTCGATATTGAATTGAACAACACAAAATCGGAACTCCTGAACACAAATCTGTCGTGTTGTATGTTTGGAAGACGGAAACATCACATGCGGATGTTGTGGAATCATACCAGAAATATTTCTCGAGCTGTATTCATATTGTACACTATACACTATACAGGTGCTTAGTATCGAGTATGGAGGGTTGTTCTCGTCACGTCGGTTCACTTTATATACGTCATTTGCAGTTCCCCGCTCGAGTGTTTGGTGAAATTAGAATAATAATGCTCGAATTTAATGAGCCGCTATTTCGGATTGAACACATTTCATCTCGTGCCATTGGCTGCATTTAAATGACTTAATGGGTTTTCATATTATCTTCAACCTGCATTTATTCTGTGCCACTGTTTTGCTGTTTATCGATTATTTTTTTATTATGATGCATCTTAAGTTTAAGAATCACGCGTACAGGTTGTGTTTTATATTATTAGCATACAAGTGACAAATTTAGTCATGTGTGATACATCAAATATTTGTTTTTTGACTGAAATAATACATATACATATATACTATATATTATATTGGCGTGACCACACGTGATGTGGCCGGTCATAGGAGAGATATCAAGAAATAAATGAAAAAATTAAGCACGGTACGGGATTTGAACCCGCGACTCGTAGTAATGAGCCACAGCGGTCTTATCAGCTTAAACCTCGATATCTCTTCTTATCTGGACCAGAGTGGCTGAGGAGAGGCGCGCAGGCGCTAGGGCCGTGTCATACTCCCCTCCAAGCCGTACACATACGGGCACCACCACCGATGGTTGGTGGGTACCCCGGTCGCCATCTGACCAGATGAAGAAATCATGAGATATCAAACTTAGAAGCGATGACGCACTTGATTAAATCAACAAGTGGTGGGGGTTTACTGTCCATGCCGGAAGCATTCCGGAACGCAGGATTACTGATAGTCTCCGTAGTCATTGTAATCGTTGGAGAGACATCGAGAAATTGAGTGAAAAAATTCCGCAAGGAACGGGATTTGAACCCGCGACCCACGAGACCAGAATGCCAGTCTCGTAACAATGAGCCACCGTGGTCTTATCAGTTTATACTCGATATTCTCCTATTTTGACCAGAGTGGCAGTGTGTACGTGTATACAGTCAGTGTGTACATGCGGGCACTACCGATAGTTGGTAACCTAACCTAACCTAACTTACTCTGAATTAGCTCTAATTTGAATACAATAAATATTGCATCTTTATTCTTCAAATACTTGTTGGATTTTATTAATCATATTTAGTATTTTTAAAAACAAATACTCGTTTTGATAATTTTTTTTTTAAATAATAAAACTATAAAAGTGATAATTTTTAATTTTTTATAATATCTCGTTAGAAATAAACCCTACTTAAAGTAGGTATTGATATTTATTTTCCAGTATTCTTTGTTATAGTTATATATTGGTTACTAAAAACTAAATATTTATTATATTTATATTTTATAAAATATGGTACTGGTAGATACGTAATTTACGTACTTGTTACTCGTTAGTAACTTCTTAAAATTACTTGTTATATCAATGTACCTATATTATTATTTGTGTTAATGATCTGACTTCACAAAAGTTAACCAAACACGAAACAACCATTGTAAAAGAAGAAAATACATTTTCAAATAAAATTCACATATCAATTTTAAAATCGAATCACTGTATTTTTAATTTGTTATAAACTTATAATCTGTTGAATAAAATGAAAATACTCAAATGACGCATTCACTTAGCTATAAAAGTATTGAATAAAGTATTAAAATTTGTATAAAATATAAACCATTACAGAAATAACTTAATTCACTGAAGTCAAAGAATACAAGTTTATCATAGACCCAAAGTTATGTATATTTACTATTATGATACAAACATCAAACTAGATATATTATTGTTAAATTTGTAGAAATAATCAATATTATAATATTCGAGGCTTTATTTAAATATGCATTCGAAATTTCATATTTTTATTCAATATTTTTACGTTTTTATAGGAAAAATAATAGTGAAGAACTTTGCCTGAACTGTTAATTTTGTGTTATGCATTTTTTATCAAATATTGATGATTTTGACGATTTTATAATTTGTACTTTAAACATTTTTAAAAATGAAGTTTTTATCATCAAAGTTTTATGCACTAAAACAGTACATTAAGTATATTGTACATTTGTAATATGAATAGGAACTATATTTTTTTATTATTTTAATTGTTTATTGCATTAAAATATTTATTTTAAACTAGTATTATCAAATGTAAAAATAAATTGATAAGGACCTGTTCCTCTGGCTCAAGTTTATCTATTTAGAATAAGCGGTAATATTTAAAATTTAAATTAATTATTAATAAAATGTGCAATTTTCTATTGTTACAATAAAGTTGTTATTATTATATTATAACTCCAAGAATTGCCATAAACGCACTTACCAAACGGTATTGACCAACAGGCAATGGAAAACTTGATACTATCGTTGATGGCATGTCACTGGTTTTCTATCATAATCAAATTCCATCGGCAAGGGCTTTGGTAAGGTAACCTAACCTATCAGTATTATGACTAGATTAAATAATATTATCGAATTCATAAGAATAGTTAGTATTAAATTTCTTGTTGTAGAAAAAACTAAGAACAGAACAAACTTAATAAGGGTCGTATCGTGGATAGCACATTATTGTGGAAAACATGTATAGAAAAATGAAAATAATATGACAGAATGTCCAATTAGTGTACTTATCAATGTATTTGTGGGATGCTTTCCAATACCTATATGAAACACCACTATAGCTGTCCGGTCATTTTTAACGAATGGCACTATTACAGTATTACGAAAATAATTTGTGGCTTAAATCAAATATTGTTTTGACAAAAATATCAAGTATTGATTAACATAAAATAAATTAGGTATATTTAAGTTAAATAATCTTTAAATATCGTTTCATATCAGTTATATTATGTACCCATGTTTCATATTTTTTATTCTGAATAAAATTAATATTGTAATATGTCATTAATACCAATTTAAATAAATATACATCGTTACTGAAATTTTTACAGATTTTAATCAAAATCTTTATTTATCGAAAGTTTTTTAAAATTATAGGACTTAAATTAATATAGGAACAATTTCGAAAAATTAACTTTGACGATAATCATTCTTTGTCATTTTGACACGACAAGTTGACGACTTAACTACTCCGTAGACGTTTATTAATCGTTCACACTGACTTGAGATTGAAGTTTCATATAATTAATCCATACATAGTTATACCACTCAATATTCTAGTTCTTTTTTCTTTTTCTTTTTTAATACCTATATAATAACTTACTGTGGAATTTAGGAAACGATTTAACGTTAAAAAATGAAAATATTTATTTAGAAAAATCTATCATAATCTGGGTATATTTTAATACTCACCCAACGGTCTGAAATCATAACTAAATATTATGTTATTAAAAAGGCACGATATTGAATAATTAAATCACCGGAGATAGATTGAAATTTATGAATTTTAAATATTATTCATAATAAATGTTTAATTCGTATTAACTATGGATTACAATCGTCGGTTAATCGTTGAGTTTTAATTTTTCTGGTCAACACTGTCCACAATATTAATATACACATAATTTATTGCACTTTTTCTTATGGTTTTTTAAAATGTTTATTTTAGTCTGAAAAACGGTTTAATAATAATTGTATGGTTTTCTTACATATTTATGTGATATTAAATGTTTGTATACGTATTACACTTTGGAGTGGGTCCCGCTACGGTCTTCTTTCACTGCAGGTATTCGGTTAAAACTGAAAGTGCGATGGCAAAAAGTTTTGAATGGAATTAACTTGTCGCCGCAGAAACGAGTTATTCCGATCAAGACACTGCTATACTATTATGGTCCCATATCCTTGTACACGCAGCCCGTTATACGAGTAAAATAGAAGTTGTAGTCGTCGTAATATATACACTGCAGCGAACATGCAGTAGTGAAAATAGTCGCGCTTATGTTATGTACTATACAGTATTGTCTGTAATATATACGAGTATAATATATTAAGGACGCTGGACTTATTCGATTTAAAACACCATGCCACACTATTAATTTGATAAAATTTAAAACTACTTAGCTCGAAACGTAGTAGTAACAATATATATATGGGTCAGTAGCCGCGGTCTAAACACTCGACATTAGGCTTGAGAACGGAGTATAGTATTATACCTTTTATATTACCTATATGTATTATATGTATGTGTGTGTAATACTACATCCGTCCCTGCGTGGTGAGCATAGAACGGCTATTACGCGATCCTTTCTAACGCCGGACATGACATTATCGCATTTTATACGAATACATTTGGCGCAATTGGAATATACACAACAACGAAATGTAACACTAATATTAATTGTTGCACAGCGGTTGTATTGTTATACAATATACATAATAATAATATGATAAAATTCAAGCTGTAGGAAATGTTTTCTATATTTGTTTATATAAATATGCATATAATTTGTGTCTATCGCTATTTTATTGTTGAATTGTAATAAAATGAGACGATTTTACCAAAAATAGACACATAAATGGTGTCTGTGCAGTAACGAAAAAAACATGAATCGTATGCCCAAATCATATTAAAGTTGGTTGCCATGAAATGTAGAGGCATCGTCATGTCTCATATCAAAATATTCTAATATGTTTATTGTGTGTGTGTGTGTCGTGTGTGTAATAATACATATATAATAATTGTGATACACAATACAATTTACCTTGATAAATGAACACAATTTTCTCACCACCAACGTTTCTGGAATAGTTTCGCTTGTACACTTTATATTTTGTTTTATCTTTCCACATCGGACGTCACATATATTTTCACATATTATTTTAGGTCAAAATTAGTAATTGATTCATGGAGAAAAATGTATCTTAAATTTATTACAGAACTTATATCGGGTAAACGATGGTGGTCATGAATACATATTTATAATAATTGATTCGTTTTAAGCTTTAGTGATTAAAAATATATTCACTTCAGTGACGAGCCAGAGGACCCAGAAATCTCTTTACAACATAGCAATGTAAATACAGCTCTTTTTTGACAAATTCAAATGTATTATCTACGATACACTGTGCAGTTGTGACATAATATTTTACTAAAAAAAAATATTTCTATACTTATATTGTTATTATAATCGTAATTGTATTATTTAAACTTGTATTTATATAATTATATATATATATATATATATATATATTATTTACTAATTAGAATATTAAAACAACGTTTAACTGATTTCGAATTAATTTAAATGTCACATTAGAAAAGTGGTGCGATGACGATCCAGATAATTCTGAGGAAGAATATTTTGATGTATTAAATTTAGTTGTAGATTTTAATGACAACCAGTTATATTCGACTGTAGATACTTTTGATTTGCCCTCTCAAAATCAACCAGAGAAAATAGCCATAAAAAATAAATAAAATAGATTTATAATATGACCAAGTACAATTATTTTAATCAATATTGCACTCATCATAATTTGAAAAAATAGATCAAAAATTAAAGCAAAATTAAAAACAAATAATTTAATATCAGCAGTATAATATTATAGATAATCATTTGTTTATTTTAATCTATAGTACAAATAACTAATTTGTAAAAGAACTTATCAATTATTTGATAATAGACTATAGAGTCAAATATAGTGAATTTATTTTTAATTTAATATTCTCATTTTAAAATTTTCTAAGTAAAATAATTCAAAACTATTAAATTAAACTAATATTATAGTTATTTTTTCAACTTACGTCATGTGTGATACATTTAACAAAAATAGATTTCCGAGTACAATTTTGAAGATTCAAAGTAAATATCTTTTTTTGTTAATATTTGACTTATTTTATTTCATAATTATATTTTTTTCTAAAGTCAAAGTTAGGATGTAAAAATTAATATGTGCAGAGTAGGGTTAAGATTTAAATACATGATTATAAAGTATATTGTATATATTTATTTATAATAGAAATAAATTTCGTGATTGGACACCCTTCTCCACTTCCGATGAAAATATTTTATTTATATGACTGATCCAATTTATTTTACTGTTGATATACTACATTAATACATTAGATTTACCCCATTTTATACGTATATTTATAATTTTACGTAACAATAATAGGTACTATGAGTCTCAGAAATGTTCAATTCGTATAGACTATGATAATATATTCTGAAAGGTTTATGTACATTTGGCTTTAAAAATTGAGTATTTTTGTATACAAGCTTAGATGAATTCAAATAATAAACTCAAGTCACTTCAAGTAATTTACAATCATTAGGCTGTTAGAGTTTCAGCCATTTCCTAAATATTCATTCGGTGACAAATTAGTGGGCTTTAAATACATTATTACAAAAAGAATATAAATTATTATTGTTTTGTGCGTTTTTCCATTTCAACAAATGTTTTTCTTTGTTCGGAAGAATGTTTATCGACACCCAATATTTACTATAAACATTATATTATAATGTGGTATAAAGTTTAACATGAATGACGATATTATAGAGTTTTGTTGTTTGTCGCCAAGACGTAAGTTCATTATTGTGTTATATAATATCCTATAAATATGAGCTACTTTTATAATAAAAAAAACCCGAATCACGTGGGTAATTGATAGGTACATACTACACGTACATTATATTATACCTACCGCATAATGGAAATTTGAAATACACGTAAACTATGAAATTATGTTAAACCAAAGGGTTTTCAAGACTACACGTGGTGCAGTTTTCCAAAAACACAGCTAAAAATAATAATATATAATTTCGTCTGTCTATAAATATATGGTTAACTGTAAATCTCGAGTAAAACACAAAGCGTTTATCGTAAATTAATTAATAATGTTGTATAATTGCGCAACGTATAATATATTGACTGTTTTTTATATGTCTTATACCAGTTATACCTTCTAAAGTACTACACAACACAAGGTAATTTTTTTAAAAGGTAAATAGTAAACATTAAAATAAATATTAATATTACAAGTAATATTTTTCCGCACAATTTGAACTCATTACAAAATGACTTCTGAATGAAAATTATATTTTTAAGTTTTATTATTTTTTTAGTATAGTGCGGTACATTTTTTTATTTTGTATCCTAAGTAAAATATTGTATTTGAATTTTGTTTTATAGATTATTTAATTCTTTAAAAATAATATTTCCAAAATCGTTAATTATTTTTGAGAATATGATTATTAATCAGTAATTAGTATAAAATAATTATCAAATATAATATCGTAATGTTTTATCATTATTTTATTTTTATGGTTTTTTTTAAATAATATAATACAATAATTTTGATAAATATTTTTTGGCACTAACGATGAGTTATTATCTAATGTAATTACATTATTTTATGATTATATTATATCAACTAAACGATTCATAATTTCATTTATAAATTTAATAAGCGTATTCATGGCATTTGTATAAGCTCTAAGGTTGGAGAACTTCTCGAAAAAATTTTGAAAATTGGTCTTATAGTGATAGGTATTATAGGTATATTGTCGGTATTTGAAAATTATATTTTTGACTGTAATAATTAACATATGTACAGCAAGTTTCCGTGTATGGCGAGAGTATTTCTTATTCAAAATCAGAAATTGATCATATAATTACGTCTTTTCTGGATATTATGATTGGTTAGGGCCACGGTTTGAGGTATTATTATTTTTATATTTATCGTAATATCGTCCTACAATAATACTGCAGTCGAAGCCGTCCTGTTGTTATTGAATATTCGTAGCGAGACTTTTGACGAAAAAAAAAATCGTTCTACACGCAACAATACTCACAATAAACAATCTTGACAGTTATTTTTGTCTATGTCTTTTAAATCGTGAATTGGACGTATATTACATTTCAGTGTGTTAAAATTACAAAACGTTCATATATATTATTTCCGATAAAAACTTATATTATAAAATAAATGTACAGCAAAAATAAAACGAGATCTGTGAAAATCGTTTTTACAGTTCATCGATGATAAATGACTCTTGGATTCCACGTGACAACACTTGTCTAGGACACATACCAACACATCTGTTACCATGCATTTAATATACATACTTGCAAAGCGTGAAATCGGTTTATGCGTTTTTGTAATTACATTTTCATTATACCTCATAAAATCATGTTTTTTAATTATTAAATTATTTTTTTCACTGCTATTCAACGAATAAGAAGTATAATTAATAATAATATGTATATTTAAATTTATCTATAACATTAAAACAGTTTTTCCCTCGCATTGGAATTATATGATTCTATTTTCTAATGTATAAATGAATATTAATAAATAGTTTTTTTTTTTTTTTGTTTTGTAAGTGCCTATTTAAAATATTATCGTTGAACGTGCTTATTTCTCATTATAGTGTATTTATTATCCATAATTTGTTAATGAAATTAATTCCAATTTTAAGTTGTGTATTGTAGGTATACTAATATCAAGACCGTATTTATTATCCGATCGAGTATTTTTTATTCTTCATTGAAATTTATAATTTAGTAATAAAATTCAGTGTTGTTAATAATATTCAACTTCTTTAGAAGTCCTAAATGTCTTAATTTCCTTAATCAGAGTTATAAGAAATTATGTTTATTTAGTATTATAATGGTAAAAGCGAAAATGTAATTAAATTTGCTGTATTAGTACTTACTTACTACCTATTAAGTATTATTAATTTTTTTTAAATTTAGATTATGGTTATTGTTATCTACGTATAAATTTAAAATAAGTTAAAATATAACTGAAAAATGCATAGGTAAGTCGCAGATAGTTCATTAATTATTATATTAATTACAATTTTTGAGCTTTTTACAATAATTTTTTTTGCTATGTATGTGTGTGTGTGTGTGTGTGTGTGCGCGCGCTTAATATATCATACACATATGAAATACGAGTACATATATCTTAAATCGACATCTATATAGGTAATAATATCTTACGATACGACGTTCAATTAACGATCCGATTTACTACCATAACCAAGTCCTACCATATCACGTCGTATAATAACGCGTCATATCTAAACAACACGGATATGAATTTTATATATATTATTTCGTGTAACCCGAGTTTCGAGGTCTCCTCGGAGCCATAATTTTCCGTGGAAAACGACAAAAATATCGCTTGGGTATATACTACGTATATAAAATATATTATAATATATTATACATGTATAAGGACTATATAATTCAACGATATATTTTTATTACGCGTATGATTATTATTATTTTATTCGGTTATTCTCCTTATTAATGCATAATTATATTATAATAATAATACATCTCGATCGTTTGGCCATTATAGTCGACCCACCGGTGTGTTCCGTCAAGACCACCGAAACGATAGTACTGCACCGTTCACAATTAGTATATATATATATATGATGATCATATATACATGTATACTCCACTATTTCCCGTAATATTCGCGTAGGCGTGGGTGGGCTGCGAGCGTATGTGTGTGTGTGTGTGTGTGTATGTGTGTGTTTTTTTTCCGTCCGATTTCCGTTTAGCTTTTTGCGCGGCCACGCGATGCCGAGAGGCGCTTGCGTCCCAGCGGGTCCCGCCCGCAGATAAATGAGCGGGATTCGGCCGCGGAGACGTCACAAAGTATTCGCGCCGCAAATCGCCGGTGGTACACGGGCACGGGCACAGCATCACCGTCGTCGACGTCGTCCTCGAGCCGCACGCTACGCAAGCACGCCGCACAGTCAGCCGGCACCCGATGAAAGCCGCAACGCTCCTGGCCGCCTTGGCCTGCCTACTCGAGGTAACCGTTTCGGACCGATTAATATTAGAATGATTTACCAAATTAAACACTATATTGAACGGACTTCGTGTTATATATATATATATATGAATACATATTAAGAATTTGTATGATGTATACTATGAAACTAATTATAACTGCTAATAGATAGATACAAAATCCAAAATAAATAATGATTGTTAATTAATCAAAATAAAGCGTCAATCCAAATATTAAATATAAAGTGTAGTGATGTCAATTCATGATCAATGTTAATGATTCACATTTTTTGATAATTATGTTTGAAAATTACAATTTAAATTCAAATCCGTATCATTGTTAAATACTTTTAAATTTACAAAAGACATATTTTATACCTACTAGATATCTATGTGTATATTTTTATTTTATTTTGTTAATCTTTAAGCAGAGTACGTACACGTATATATTATTATAAAGTATAACTATATCGTAACGGCATAACAAGATATAAATTAGTGTGTTAATGTAAAATTAAAAACACAATAGTTGATTAGTTGAATAATTTATCTCAAAATTAAACTATGATGAAAAAACAACAATAATATAAAAGCTGTAATCGGTAATGGCCCTATTCTATTTAAATATTTATGATAAAATTAAAATGTTTAAATAAATATTTTTAATAATTAAAAATCAAAATAATCAATAACTAGTTAATATTTCACTCGGTTCACTAAGTAGTATATATTAAATATGTATGTTTCTGAATTTAAAAAATAAATTTGAATTCAGATTTAAAGTATAGTGATGAATATATCATGGTTTTACAATAGTGTGATTTTGTAAAAAAAAAAAAATTGTACACGTCTGCCTTTTCATTTACATTTTTGGAACATTAAAAATCCTTAAATCTTCAACTTAACATCAGGATAGTTTCTGTAGCAAAATTGGTACTTTCATAACATAAAAAATCTATTTTTGTGTAAAAATTGAGAAAAACTAAAAAAAAATAAAACTATAAATGAGATTATATTAAAACAATTCGCATTTTCTAGGTATGATATTAGAACTTTTGGACTATTTATAAACATAAAAAATTGTTGACTTTTATTTTCTATACATTTTAATAAAAATGTTTTTATTATGTTAAACAGCTTGAAAATTTAATTCAAAATTCATCTTAAATTGTTATCATCATAAATATACAATCATTTCAACAGTTTAAAATTCAAATTTAAGTCATGAAATTCGTAAAAATGTGTTGTTAAAAATGCATACAATTTTTAATATTAATACTTAATACCCACCTACATGAATATATAGTACAAGATTTCTTATAAATTTTCTTAATAAAATTAAAAAAAAAAAATGTTAAACATTTATCGTTATAACATTAATTTTTATGTGCCTTTGAAATTAAAGGTTTTATGACATGGATATTCGAACGTATAAAATGATGTTTGAGCCGTTTGAGGACACAAACAATTTTTGTAATTTTTTTATTATTTAAAATATATTAGTCGCTTTGAATAATTAGTTTATATATGTTTATAAATTTTACTATTATTTAAATTATCATTTTGCTTAACATAGACATTTCAAAATACTCAGACTAATTAAAAGATATTTATACTTCATAGCTTTATAAGCATTTGAAGTGTTTGATTCTTTTTATTTATAAGTTTCAATAATAAATTGTATGCAAGGTTAAACATTTTTAAAATTGTATGCAGTGTTCATTATATATTTTATTTATAGTGCTTTAAAAAACATGGTCTTGATTTTTTTATAATTTTTTGAAATTTAAATGTTTATAAATTCAAGAAAATGTATATACAATATTATTATATACATATTATATCTATACACATTACACAATGCAATTCACAAAACATTTAATCAAAAACCTATACTTAATATGATATCATAATAATTAATAATATCAGGCACGTATAAAAAATAAAATTTCGGAGGGGGTTTACAAAAATATAGCAATACAAATTGTGCCGCCACATAATAAAACAATTTTTCCTCGTCACTGGAAATTATTTCGGGGGGTTGAACTCCAAAAATTCCCCTGTATACGTGCCTGAATAATATAATAATAAAACATAATAATGTATGTAATATTTTAAACAAAAATAAATCCAACGTAACATACTTATTATAGAAAACTAAATTAAATACTAATAGTACTTAATATAAATTAATTTTAATTTTTAAAATATCCTTAGAAATCAATAAAAATAACATAAAAACTGAGAAGAATTGTTTTTCGTATGCAATAAATTATCATTAAATCAAAATAATCTAACGAATTTGCTATGGATGTAATAAACAACATCAAGTGTTAAATACTATCTTAAGTTAATGTATTATCAAATTGTTTAATTAGAAGAATTAAATATTATTTAAATATATAAATATATAAATAAATATTAATATTTTATAAAAATTATAAAAATGTTATAGTATATATTATATTTTATTAAAAATTGTAAGCAAATTTATAAATAGACATATTAAATGTAAAAACATTAAAATAAAAGGGTAACTTCATATTTTATCATTTAATTTTCCGAAGCATTTAACTTTTCGAAAAAAAAATATATAAAAATATATTTTTATTTTATTTTATTAATCAATATTAAGCAATAATAATGTATGCTCGTAGTTTAATTCAGATAGAATAACAATTATACATAAATATAAATATTAAACTAATATGTAATTAAAAATTACACAACGTTTAACATATTGATTGATCAGGATTTTCATACATCTTACGATTGTGTTTAGATTTTCCAATCTTTAATGATTATTCCTTAACAATATTCATAATATTGTGTATTTAATGGTGAAACTAAAATAAGTTCGTATTCTTG
Source organism: Schizaphis graminum (assembly GCA_020882235.1). Classification (NCBI taxonomy): domain Eukaryota; kingdom Metazoa; phylum Arthropoda; class Insecta; order Hemiptera; family Aphididae; genus Schizaphis; species Schizaphis graminum. The sequence continues at coordinate 68,210,392 of CM037032.1, forward strand.
AAATATTATTAAAAAAAAAAAACTAAATGTATTTAAACTGTTATACTTGCATAAATTATCTAATAATTTATGGTTTTAAAAAAGGAAATAATTTATGATATTGTATTTTTATGCATCAAATTTTAAAATTAAGTAATTAATTAGAACTACATAATGCTAATAATAATTAATAAAAAATAAATAACTTTAAGTTGTAGAATAATGTACTGTAATTAAAATATTTTAAATTTGTTTTAAATGCTGAAAATTCTTTTTATAAACTGTTAATAGAAATTGATTAGCTTGCTTAAATACTTTCCGTTGTATTGTAGTTACGGTAAATAAAACATGCCTTTCGTGCAAACATTATCACAGTATCTACCAAGTTATTAACTTCTGTATAATAATATAATACATTTATTTCATAGTGCTCTAAGAAAAACTTTATCTAAAATTACTTTTAAAAAAATAACTTAAATAGGTACAAATATTTATTCACGTATTTCATTTGTAAGGGTTCTAGTTTAAATAGAATCTCGTGAAATAATTATATACAATAAAATATAGAATAATTTTAAAACCTACTTGATAGTTTTATTATCTGACGATTGAGAATGAAAAATATCTCTATAACTTAGTTGTTATAGACGCATTAGAACCGAATTGCACAAACAATCATTAACGATTTAATGAATCACTGGTAAGCTTATAGTCCCTTAAACATGATTTAATGGCCCATGGTTGGTCCATTAAATTTTAGTGAACCATTAAATTAATAAATTCTTTATACAACTCAGCATATTTTTGATAAGAAATATCTAAAATTAATCAGTAAACAGAAGAGAATTTCCGTGATATTTAAAGCACTTATGTTTATTTAACAATTTCTTTAATACTTTAACAGTTTATGTTTAGATATATACATAAATTGTTTCATTTAAGAAATAAAATGAAGCTTTCAATATCGTTCTTTTTAACTGAAAGATTCGAATTTTAATATTATCGGACATTTAAGCAGTACTTCATAATTGAATCTCATAACACCAGACTGTACTGATTAGTAATTTTTAGACATTTATTTAATTATACATGTTCTTAGTTTTAAAAAGGGGTTTAAGAATTTGAGTCTATATTTTATCATTTTACATTTGGATTGTAAAGGTATAAACAAATACGAGAAATAAAATTTAAAAATAATAAATACATCATATTATAAAGAAGCGCCGAGTTTATTTCCATATGAAATTACTTCACATAATATATTTTGTTATAGCATTTCGCAGTTCTTCCATATCATAAATCAAGTACAGGAAATACGTCTTTCGTGAAGGTATTTGATGTTTTTTTAACACATTAATTTATAGTAGTCATGAAAAGCAGTAAGTTTATAGTATAAAATTGTGTAACAACTTGTATAGGATATTTTCATTACGATATGGCGTGTATAACAACCATATAGGTACTCGTAGGCATAATAGTTGAACTACTAAAATCGTTCATTTTCAATTGAAATTTCCAATAACAGTGTTCAGTAATAAACACAAATCTGAATTAAATATAGTAGTATATATAATATATATATATATATATATATATTAGTTGTATTCGATAATCGATTGGAAAACCTAATATAAATCAAACGCGTGATATTAAATAAGAGTTCTTATCGTGCGTATCTACTACCTACTATAAAAACGGACTGTAGCCTCTGTTATAAGCTGTAGACCAGCCATATAATCGGTTATGTTTATTCGACCAGGAAAGAATAAATATTTAATACCAATCTTGAGGGTAAAAAAAAATAAATACACTTTAGGCTCCAATGTGTATACTTTAAAAATTAGATTTTCAAACGTATTTGACAATTTTAGATTTTCTATTTTACACTTACCAAGAATTCTTATCTTTGAAACTTTAAGAATATAATTTTATTATACTTCGCATTATTAATATAATATAAAAAGATTAAAAACATTGTTCCGATAGAAATCCAAAATAACATAATTTATAAATATAATTCGATGATAAGAAAAATATCGTGTCCCATATATTTTTATTTTTTTTTCCAATTCACTTAATAATTGATGTCTGCGCGTGTCAGTCGTCTCAGTTACTCATTTGCAGACGCCAAACCCTCGTCCTCAAATCTGTTCATCAAACTATTTCTTTCAAGATAAATAATTAGTTTTCTTTTCCAATTCATAATTTTACCAAAAATACTTTTATGTTATTTTTTAAACCTTAAAATATTCAATTATTTATTACTAGCTATAACCTATTGATAAATTTAAAGTTATTATTGTTATTATTATATATATATACATATATATATTTAAATTATCAAAATAAAAACAATATAATAGTATAATAGCTAAGAAAATAATATTTATTCATTTGATAAAATAACAATTAAAGTATATTATTTTAATATTGTATTAAAATCATAAAATTATAAATGGGGAAACAATATAATATAACTATATAACTACGATACATAAGTATATACTTAATATTATACCAACATATAGTACTAGATTTATTTTAATAGGAAATAATGTAGAATCTTATTTAAATCATATAATCTAAAAATTAATTTTTAAATTCAATTAAAAACCGCGTAATACTACCTATACCTACTCATATACAATTAAAAAAAAATCAAATGATTATAATTAAAGAAGAGTAGAAAGAGAGATTATAAAATGTTTTATGCATATATTTTAGTACAATTATAATTCATGGATTGTAAAATGTGGAATTAATTTTACTGTTTAAACCAAACATAACAAATTAATAATTACGTTTTTATTCTGGTTGATAAAATATACGCCTTTTTTAAATTTATTAGCTACATTTACATTACAAATACATATGAGTTCATAATATAAATATGTTTAATCTAATTATTATGCATATTATGCATGAATGCATTATAATATTGAAAAAAGAGTATTTTGATTATTTACTGTAATTGTCTTGAAAGATAAGTCCTTAAACAGTTCGAAAACAATTTATTACATTTTTTGACATTTTTATGTGACAATTCAATAATATTTAATACTTAAATTTATGGAAATAATTTACATGTTATATACTACGAATATCATATCGATTATGTAAAAATATTTATTGTGCAAATTAATATATATATATATATATATATATATATATATATATATATATATGTTAAGCTTTGTTAAAACAAGAAATGCCTGTCTCTTTAAAGTAATTGCATATTATTCCTATTTTAATAATAATTTAAACGTGTAGGTATATAAGACAATTTCACGTATTTTATAGAACCATGTAAGGAGCTTATATAATATATAATATATATACATATATATTATATATAGGGTGATTCTTTTATCATTTCAAAAGGTGTTGACTTTTTCAAATTTTTTTTTTTCATAATTTTTAATTTCATGATTTTCTAAAACTATATAACACTTTTATTTTATTTCACCCTTGTATTTAATAGTGAAATCTCTATCAACTTTTTTGATTTCCAAATGTCAATCTATATTTAAAATATCATAAAATAATAGGGCTATTTTTTTTATCCATTTTAACGTTAAAATTATTATTAATACAAATTTCATACAGTTTGAAAAAAACATGAAACAAAATATTTTGAAAAAAAAAAAATGAAAAAAGTCAATACTTGACAAAATAATAAGTGTTTAATGATAAAAGAATCACCCTGTATGTATATATATATATATATATGTACTATATATCACTCTCATTGTACCTACTTTATAATAATAAATCAGAAAATCTAAAAGCATTTTTAAAAAAGTCATTAATTAATTAAAAAAAAAAACCTCGACAGTAGATCCTATTGCGTATAAATGCTCTCCTATAGTAAGTTCTTGCTGTATAGGGCATTCAATTAGAGCAATATCTGTTCAAAAAAAATCAATTAAAAGGGCAATTACTTCATGTTGTAGGGGAACCGATTTAAATCGTGTCACTTTTATATACCACAGGCTGTAATCAATATATTTTTACAACCTTCCGTTTAATTTAGAATTTTGACGAAATATGCGCCAATTTTTAATTAAATATTTATTATATTACACAAACACATACATCATAATACGTTTATTTCATATCACATTATACAATTGTTTTGTATAAAATCTGTAGTACAAAAAATCTGAACGATTAATGTATTTAGTTGAAAAATCATGATACCTTTTAACTACGTACTCTTCAAGTACATTATACTGTGTACGCTGTACGGTATGCACCAGATAATTGATCGCCTAACTAAGAAATTATATGTTTGATATAAAAAACTTAACTATTATTTTATATTATACGAACAAAATTACTTAACTTTTTTTTTATTCATATTTTGTCTACTTATTCCTTTCTATGAAAATAATATAACTACATTTGAATATAATAAAAACAAATGTGACGTAATAATCGTACTAGACGTTACGTATGTAATATTTACATTGTTAATACAAATTGTTATACTTGGATTATAAAACTCCTAGTAAGAACTTTATCAAATACCATTTGTGTTCAATATCCATTCTACAGATGACAAATAGTATTTAATGAATCTTGTCTATATATGTTAGTGACATTTAAAAAATTATATATCTGCCACGATAATATATACATAACAAAAAAAGAACCATCATTGTAAAATCAATACACATTTCTCAACGCACTCAGAATCTAAAACTTTAAAAATATAAGAATATACGTGAAAAATATTCCCAAAGGATAGTGTTAGAATTTTTTTTTGAATATTCTTAAATTGAAAATCTACAATAAGTATACCCTTTGATGTGAAGGTTATTTAAAAGAGAATGTATGAATAGATCTAAGATTCGAAACTCAACGTCAGCAATTCCATTTGAAAGGAGAGCTAACCACCATATTTCGGCGAACAAAAATATGATAAACGAAAAATAAATACGTATCAGACGAATTCTAATATCTATACATAGTACATACGTATAGCATATTATATAAAATACAGAAAAAGTATACACTTTTTTAAATAATAAATTTATTGTTTCACACTGTCATTCAAAATATACGTAGACAATTCGTCTATGTCAATCAATTGAATTTCAATTTGTTCTAATTGGTGCGTTGTACCTGTATAATATTATTAAATGACATAAACGTTTATTACATTATATCATATTAAAATTATATTATTATTATTATTATTTTATTACAATATTCAACGGCAACACCAGAATTGCTATGTACCTATACTAATATTCAATGTCAAAGTCTAAACATATTTCGTAGGTTAAAAAATAGGCGTTATATATCTAAACAATTTACACTTAATCTTGAGTGTAATACCGTAGAATGTATGTAAAGACATACTTTAAGGTAACCACCAACCAAGGCCACGGATATCCCGATATTTTATGGTCAAAGAATGCAACCCCTACGTAATCATTTAAATGTTACAACGTTAAAGTGATGAAAAAAAATAAAAACCTACCCAAAACGTAATATTAGCCCAAACTTGACATGTGGGTTATATAGTTTTCGTGATAAATGGAACGTCTTCGGGAACACATAATACAAGTATAGAATTCGGCTGGGGCCCTTGAAAGAAAAAAAAACCAATTTCGTCTATCGTATAATATGTTGAGGTTATATGTTATGGCAGGTCTCGCATGCATTCCCGTTCAATTTCAGCAAGAGGAATTTAGATTCTCTAGCCAGAACCGGGCAGTTACCAGAGTACAAAAGGTCGCTAGCTTCATTGGCAAAGAGTGGACAATTACCTGAAAAATTGGTTCAGGAGAAACGGATGTTGGACGTGTTGGAGCAAGCAAGCGATGCAAACTCAAAGGCCATCCAAGAGCAAAGAAATCGAGTAGTAGAGGTACTGTGCAAAACAATTTTTTATTTTATTTTTCATAATATCAAACAATATGCGCGTCGACGATTTATCGTTAATCAAATAATATTGAAACTTATGAGTAGCGTTATTTATAACTCGTGTCAAACATAATATAGGTACCTAATGTTATTACTTGATAAAAAAAAAATCACCATTGCAATTTATTTATAGTAGCAATGTATCAAAACATATAATATAAATGTTATTCAATCATGCAGCATAACTGTATATAATATGATATGATGTTCAGACTTTTGACACCCAACAGTTTTATTTATATCGGAAATTTCACTTCCAATATTTTTAGGACACAGACAATCGACATATTGACTGTGGTGACTAGCGGTTAACGATTACGGTAGTTACAGTATATACCACAGTCACCATTACGAGTTTCCATAATAATTTAATAGTTTAATTATTTATTTAATTGTTTATTTAATAATTTAATATAATATATATTATTTTTTTTATTAATCGTTTATTATTCCGTTTTTTATTATAACTGTTATAAGTAGAGTACGGATTTTAAAGCAATAAAAAACTAAAAAAAGCACTAAAAAAAAAGCAATAAAGCTTTCTAAATCTTCCAAAAAAGCTTTAAAAAAAGCATTAAAAATAGGTTTTTTGAAAAAAAATTATCACAAAAAAAGTATAAAAATTATTTAAAAAAGAGGTATTATAATTAATTTATTTACAAGCCTGCTTCTCCGAGTTTTCCTTTTTCTACAATTATTAATCTGTAAACTAAATTTATTCTATTTAAGATAATTTATAAAAAATAAATTAAATAATAGTTATAAAATGATTTTTTTACCTATATCATCGGAGTTACATTGGACAATCAAAACTTTTTTCAAGTTTTCAAATAAAAATCTTCTAAAATGAAAAAAATGCCCAAAATGCCCATAAAAGCCCCAAAAAAAAATCCCAAAAAAGCATAATTATATAAAAAACGCGAAAAAAGCAAAATAAAATGTCGTGCATAGTAGTATAGTAGTATAAATCGAATTTGTAGCTGACATAGCTTCGTTTTAAAGCAATAGAAAAAAAGGCAAATGCCTTCAAAATCCGTACTCTAGTTATAAGTCTACTTTATCCAATCGCAATAGACTTTATAAATGCATGCATAAATTTATTTATTTTAATATATTTCAATATCTAATATATATCAATATATTACTCCTATATCTAATTTATCATTGCCATTTATTTTTGAATATTATTTTAAATGATTTATTTGTGTAATTTTATTTTTAAGGAAATCAAAAATTTGGCATTCAATGGATTAACAAAAAGACAAGCAGCTTCCGAGCCTGATTTCCGTGACGAATTTAAATCGGACTTGAGGAGCATATTAGACCAATTTTTGGAAAAGTTTGGAACGACATATGATCCAGAAAAGGTAGAGCTGTTTTTGACCAACATGGCTGACGAAGTGTTCGAAAATCATGGTGTAGTTTCATTAGACCATATCCGATTCTTGATCGAGACTGGTTACTTCCAACCAGAAATGCGCGAAGAAGATGATGTAAAACCAGCCGACGGAGATTCGTCGCCAGACGACTATATCGCCAAACGATTCATGGCTTCGCTAGCTCGGACTGATAATATGCCGTTTTGGTACAACAGCCCGAGGTACGTCGCCAAGCGGTACATTTCTTCATTGCTGAGACAAGGAAGATTGCCTTATGGATTCCAACCCACCACGGAGTCATCGACGAAAAAGCAAGACTGGACCTCACAAGATGGCCAAAAACCTAAGAGAAGTGACGCGACGTTTCAAAATAGCGAAGAGTTTATACCCGTGATGCAAGGTAGCAAAAGCTTGCAGAGTATTATCGACGACTTGACTCAAGAACCTATGCAAAAGAGATACTTGGGTGAGTACATACATATATTTATCAATAACATTATCGCGGTTAATAATGATAGTTTAGTAGTATTATGTGTTGCACATTTGTAAACGTAAATAAATGGTTTTAAACAAACGTGATCAGTACAGGGACGAACATAAAAGCATTGATAGCACAGTAATAATAAAAATCAAAATCGTGAGAATATTCATTATCCGTAGAATGAGTCGTGGAGAACGGAGAAAAAAAATTATAAACGATACTTACTGGGTTTTATTAATTTGACTATTCGCTTAACGGTTTAAATATTAAAAAAAAAACCCACATTTGTTTAATATCCGAAGTCGTATTATATTCGTCACTTGTTTGTACGCAATCCTCTTATTTTCGCGAACAAATGGAATTTAATAAAATACACGCATAAAAAAACCATGATCTACGAATATAAATGTGCGACATAATTGAATTTGTTTGATTTCCACTCTGTGTATACGCTTAGTCTATAAATTCTTATAACGATGAGAAAGCCTATTGCCCGTTGTATACATGTAAATTGTATTTACAGTCTTTCGAGTGTGTGAATGAATTGAACTCTGATAATGTTCGAGTGCTTGCTTACGTACGGAAAACGTTTGATTCCTGTCAAACATATTGGGTAACAAATTGTTATCAGTTTGTCTTAATAGTTACCTTACGGCATACGTAAACAAGTGCATGAAACTCTGTGCGTTAAGCAAGCAAAGAGTTACGGGTACGATCGCCGAAGAAATATACGGTAGATAATTAGTAAAATAACTGTTTAGCTATAAAATCAATTGATTATCAATATATAATGACAGTATTATAGGTTATCCGTCGGTTAGGTTAGTCGGTCATCATCAGAGTTCATCTCGTTTTATACATTTACGTTTTAAGTATTCGTAATTTGCATGCATGTTTTCGTGTCTGTGCGTTGTCTAAGTCTGTAATATAGATTAAATTATATATTATATCTTTTAATAGAATATTGTATATTAACATTGAGTACAAACCCCGGAAGTCAACATTTATAATCAATAGTATAACTCAGTATAAGTTTACGGTGGTTACGAATTAATATCCGCCTCTGTTACACCTATAATGTCGAAGAAAACTTTTATTACATTTGTAAGACTTACGTAATCACTAATCAGTGTAAATGTATTTCTATTTATTTATGCTATGTTATGCTTTCAACATATACTATGAGTAAAGTTTATAACATCTATACGTATAACTATATGACTCTTTGTATAAAGTAATTTCTTCAGCCCATTACACCATAATATATCACATTTATTATTTTTATGACCATTTGAAAGTCAGGTAAATACAACAGACATTATTTAACAGTCGTAAAAATAATTAACATGCAATTTAAAACTATTTGGGATTTAATTCACTAAAAATAATTATTTGTAATTTACAAAATATTAAAACTAAATATCTACTAATGTAAAACTACAGATGAATATTATGATTTTGTGACGGAGAAATTCAAACATACATAAAACATATATAAATTCATCCAATAAACAAAATAATTTTTATACTCTAAGCAGAGCGATATATGTATTGGTTTTATGATGATTTATATGATTTTTTTGTGTGTATATATTTACATATGATTGCTGTTTAAAATATTTAATCAATATATGGGTATGTCACAAAATTATAGAAAACGTATTTATTGAAACGATAGCGTATTATTATATAGTATTTAAATATTTATATATTATTGAATAACATCCTCATTAATTATAATTGAGTTACGACTGCATGATTCCATGTTAGTTTAAAGTATCGTATTATTTTTTAACTATTATTTGAATTATTTGTTTTAAAATAAATCATAAATTATTCTTTGTTTAGGTACTTATTACTTTATTTGAAACAAACTGTATAAGTGTAGTAAATAGTAATTTAATTTGGTTTACGATGCATAACTCTAATTTATCGTTTCTACCTGAAAACAAGTCAAATTCATATAAGATGATCGGAAAATATCGTTAACTCCATAAAAAATAAAAACCGTTAATAATTAGGAAAAATAGGTTTTTATAACTTTATGTCCCAATACGCATAAGATCAAGCACATAAGAGACCTTTTATAAAATACATAGTTTTCTTTGGTGTATAAATCATACATCGTACTTTATACGAACTTTATTTGGATATATTGTTCATAAATAATATATAATGCATATAAATCCCGAGATGACAAAATTGAATGTTATTGCGCGTAGGTATGTGTAATATATATATGTCATGGAATACTTTATTATATTAGACACGAATAATAAGAGACGAACGAAAATTGTTTTATAACAAAAGCATTTTTATTTTCGATTTTTCGCGAGACACAATGAAATCAAAAAAAAATCGTAAAACTCTCCGATAAAATGCAATAAAGTTACAAAGCTAAACATTAAACACGCCGTTGTTTTATTAGACGGGATTAATAACTTTGAAATCAGGTTGAGATTTGTCTGTTTCGCTCATTACGGAAATAATACTTATATTTTGTTATTTTTATCTCGACGTACCTAATTTTAGTTTTAAATTACAATTAGTGAATTATTGACAACGTGATGATTTATGCGACCAAAAAGGTGATAAATGACGAGCTAATTATTTCGAACATGTTGCATATTATGTTGAAGGCAAATAACGAAACAATTTGATTCAAGTTTTTGCGTTTATCATATTATATTACGATTTACGATAAATGTACTCTATAACATAATAACATTAAGTCTATATCCATTATACATTGAATAATATTATTGTGATTTTCTATGTAGTACATAATGATTAAGTGTTGTGTTTATTAGTTATTATTATTTATTTTTTTTTTTTGCAACAACCGTATACACGGTTAATGGTTATCGGAAAATTTATATTATGTAGTTTGGATTTTAATGTGATAATACCTATTACGATTTACGTGTATTGTAGTCTTTGTTTGTACCTATTTATACATAATATATACTATATGAGACTCTGTATTTTCCTCTTCTTAAACATCTACCTTTGTAAAACGTCTATTATAGTATCGTGTGTGTCGTAGAGTTTTGTTTTTTGTTGTGTCGTGTTTTCTCCATATTTACATATTATGCATTCTATGAGTAGTCGTATTTTTGAACTGCATAATATATCTAAATAATAATAATGATAATATTATATAATATTATCTATCATGATTTTATTTATTTACAAAACCACAACATTTAAAGTCAATCGTGTGCTTTTTTTTTCACTGTCGTGTGCGCCGACGACTGACTCTCTATGCCGTGCTCGTGCGTGTTGTGTGTGTGTGTGTGTGTGTGTGTGTGTGTGTGCGTGCAGGTGCGTTGTCACGCAGCGGTTGGATGCCCAGAGGATTTGCTTCGACGTCGTCCCGGTTACCGGCCTCGTATCACTCGTTCGGCAGCACCGGCCAGAGTGGCTACGGAAAGAGGCACTTGGCCGCGCTCGCCCGACTCGGCTGGCTGCCGTCTTTTAGAAACCCTCATTCGTTTTACATGCGCAACGGTAGAGGGTCGTCGTTCCAGTGCGACATAAACAAGAGGACATTGGTCGACGCCATCACCAACACCTCCGAGTAAGAGTTACGAATGTTTAAATTGTGTAAAACGGTAATGTTAACGCGTTTCGCACATGATGATGTGTGTTTATGTGTGTGTCTGTGTGTACCTACATATATAAATATATATGTATATATTCTGTTCAATAAATTGGGTCCTCTTTCTCTATAACTTGGACTTTTTGAATTCAAATTGAAATATTTTTGTTTGTGCGTCGCTTGTGTTGAAAATATCGAAATGTGTACCATGGAATTTCACGACACATATTTCCGTCGGCGTTTCTGTAGAGAAGCGATCTTTTACACCTTTACCCAATCCGAAATTGAATTCTAACAAACAGTAATTATAGGACTAACGTTCATTCGTATTATGCATCATTGATGTTAAGTTATTTCTACAAGGTGGATTTACATTTAAACACTTATTCACGAACGCCTAAAAGTGCAAAGCCTATCTGATATCCCATGGAATTTATTGGAATATTTTAATATAGTTCAAAGGCTACTTGCGAAAATGAATAAATTAAAAAAACGCTTTAAGAAAGTGGTGTTGAATTGAATGCAATCATTAAAAAATGTAATGTTTATTTACATATTATATTTCCTTCACACACTAATATTGCGGTTTACTGTCGAATCTCATGCATATCGAATCCTATCGTGGTATTATTATACTGTGCAGTGTGCCTAATACAATAAAATAAGTTTGCTTAAGAGGACGCCAAAACCAGGTGTGTTTTTTCTGTCTTCGTGCAACATGGAAAATATTTGTTCAGCAAAACCAATTTTATATGCTTAAATAAACACTATAGTGAAATTACCTATTATCAAACTTAAAGATAAGAAAATTATTCGTATTTTCCTATCGGTTTTTTACGGAATTTCAATTTTTAAGCGAATTATGAGTATGTAAAATATTAATATTTAAAAACGCTCATATTCACTTAAAAATTTAAGTATCGTAAAATAAACCATAAAAGAAAACAGATAATGTTCTTTCATTTAAGTTCTATAATAAGTCATTTCACTAGAATATTTAAGCTAAATACATAATTGGTTCTACTGGACGAAAATTTGCTATATTGTACGTTTATGAAATGAAGGAGTAATACTAATACACACGGGTAGCGTCCTCTAAGTATAATCTATTGTACTAAAATTGCATATACAGGGCGCCGTGTTACAAAAATGGTCAAAAAAATTCACATAAAATCCAACAATAATAATTGTTAGCTAATTATTAGCGTATTCTTTTATGTTAATACAATTTTTTTGGCTAAAACAAATAACATTGTAATAATTGAAGTTCTTTTAGTATCATTAAATCTAATATTAATAATCACATTAGGCATCAAATGACAATAGCCACAGCTCACCAAAAATAAAATTATTGTTTAATTAGATATTAATAGGTACGCATCATATTATATACTACTATAATTTCATCGTTTTGTGCAAAACTATAAATAAATTTTATTTTATTTATTATTTGTTATTTATACATTATTAACTTATTGGTTATTACAAATAAAAAGGATAGAAGTAAAATATTATTTTTTTTATCGTGCTTTAAATGTAAATTATTATTCTACAAATTAATAAATAAAAACCAAATTTCGAGATTATTTTTTAAATATTTATACAAAGACAATTAGTAGACATGAAATAATTAAATTTATTCCGACATACGATAAGCCATGTCTCTATATTATATTATCTCGTATAACTTATTTTCTTTGTCTTCAATTTTTCATAATTTAAACACTTGTAAAATGCAATATTATGAAACTAAATGTAATTTAATTTAAAGACATTCTTTTAAAGTATTACACAACTTAACGAAAAACCGGGTTTATAATATTATGTTAAATTCTAATTAATGTTTCTTTGAAGCTGCTGTTTTATAAAAAGTTTTACGTAAATATTAAAACTTTAGGAATTCCATTTCGACCAAAATTGATAATAATTTGGTTAGAATACAAACAACGTATTTATTAGTAACTAATTATGTATATATATGTGTAATGTGTATACTGTATATATATATTCTTTGTTGGTTTTAAATTGAAAATGGTTCATGTAAAAATATTAATATATTATAAAGAAATTATTAGGCTATATGTAGGTAAAAATAATATAAAATCATATCTTACCTTTACGTACAATATGTTATTCGATACGATTATAATCACGTGACAATAGAAAAAACCATTTGATAAAGATTTTAAACCACTAATAAAGTGTATTTCAGTGATTTTGTGGATTAAATATGATGATAGATTGATAGCTATGATTTATTATATAATAATATATATAATAATACTGTACGCCCGTCACGACACCTAATTTAGATGTTTTTACATAAACATGCTGACATTCACAATATTTTAAACGGAGACAGCCCACGTAAACTGTGGACTGACCCACGAGAAAGTTTTGATGGATCGATATGGCTTGGTCGTCCGAGATAATATATAGATGGATCATATTGTTCACATAGTCTCTATATAAGACCACGAGTTATAATATGCAGCCCTTAGGTTTTTTATCCCGGAATAATTTTTTTCTTTTGTCATAATTTAATAAACTAATACGCGTCGTTGTGTAATCCTTTTCGACGATCACGTAGAAAAATATTACAATACGTAGACTCAGTACATGTAATTCCTCGTACGTGAGGGCGTCTTTCGGTCGAGGAAATATAGGGTATTCTATCCGCAACGCTTCTTCTAAATATAAATATACCGTGATTAATATGTGAAGCTACATTAAATTATTTATTCTGTTCCGGTATGGCATTGTAATATAATAAGCTGTGTATGATGTAAACTTGTCAGTTCGATTCTAAAGTTCCCTTTTGTTATTTAGGACCCACGTATATTATTTGGAACACAAGCGATAAGAGCGAGATTAATAAGGCATGATGAACGTTTTTAGTTTTCGTGACTTATATTTTTTAAATTATTCATAAACAATATAGCAACGTTTACCTACTACCTATCACCGATATCGGTATTGAATGGACTATAGGTTATCTTATAGTTGTAATCCTTAGCTTATTGACAAGTTATTCAACACCGGGTACTCCTACGGATGCTTATTGAAAGGTCAGTGGATTGTCTCGAGATACTTAGCAAATTTGTTTCAAACCCCTATTCTTTCAGTCTTGATATTTTTATCTTTTGTTTATATACTGTTAATAATTACTGCCATAACGCCCGTAACCGACCAATGTATAGAGTGATGTGTATTGCCAATAAGTCATTACAAATTTCCATTGTTCTAATATTGTTATTTTGCGCACATATTATATTGTTTTATAATATTTTTTAATACATATAAGTTATCTATACTTTAAGCCATTGTCTACTCCGTAATAAATAAATATATATATATATTCAATATTGTGTATATATTGCCAAACATTGCAAATTATACTGACACTAGGTGCGTTTTATAATAACAGTCTGATAGTTAAACAAATATAATATAAAATACATAATCTATGATACTGGTAAAGAAAATAGCTCCAAGTTTCTAAGATAACATTTAAGCGTATTACATCGAAAACATTTCTACATAGCATAGTGCCATAGTCACTAACAAGCACGTTCAGAAATCAACAGTTCTGATTAATATAAATTATCTGCGATGGCTAACTGATAATATTATAATATATATTATTAAATATTTATTAATAAGATCCGATAGGTATCTGCTGTTCGCCCGCGAGACTGATGTGATTCGTTCAAATCCCCGTGGCCGTTGTTATGAACGCTTTTTTCGTTTTTTCCGGTCACGGTTCTAGATAAATAATTTAAAATAAATATACAAAAACCAAAATTTCTCGTTTATACTGCATAATATAATAATATAATTACGTTCCGAGCAAGGTGTTTGACCGTATAATATGCGTACGGTCGCCTCTAATACGCCCTGGACCCGAACCTAAGTAAAATCGGAGCACTAGCCTATCTGTTTTTGTTATTTAATCGTTTGCGTCGATATCGGTATTATACATGTCATACTACATTGCTATTATCGCGTCGACGCAATAATGACACGGACAATTCCGACGAAATTTAATAATATATTGCACACGGCGTAATACCCCGGGCCGGCCCGCGATCAAGCTCGTATATATTTCTCCATTCGCCCACATCCACCCTTCCCCCTCGACGACAGGACAAAAGATAATAATCATATAATTTACGGAAATGCTTTGCTGTGGATATTATGTAATAATAACAACCGAGCCGACAAGCCGTGATTGATGGCGTGGAAGAGAGGGATCCAGATCGAGACGAAAACCTAACGTTTTCTGGGAGTGGGCGAAAATTCTTCGCGGCTTAATGATAACAACGGCATTTGATATTATTTAATATTATGCGATATAGATAGTGACGAAAATAATGTACAGCAGTAGTACAATAGTAACAACGACAACAACAACAAAAACAACAACAATAATAATAACACCCGTGTTTGACCGAAGGAACGTCGTTTTTAGTGTTTTTACACATAACCAAAGTCGCACGTGATCGACTCGAGTGGATATTATTATACGCGTATTACGTTCTAGCGCTGAAATGTATACGTATATATATATATATATATATGTATAAAAATGACGGCTGGTGAAATGTTTTCGTCCAAATGGTGACTCTCGCGCGTTTATAACGAACACGCGTGCCCCCTACAGTCACGTTATGGCCGGCAAACCATATAACATATAGTGCGCGTTGTACGTCATATGGAACGTTTGGTTTTATTGTTGTTTTTGACTTTTTGAGGAATTTTTTTTTTCTCTCTACACTCCGACGTGACTGTAGTACATCATAATAATGTACGCGTGTACCTACGTGTCCTGTTGTTCGGCCCACGCGCGCCCGTCAAAAGATTTATATATAGTTTTTATCGTTTTTCTATAATATTTTTCTTTTCCGCCTGCGCAGAGCTCCGACAAAGTTCCGGACACCGAAACGTGTTAACGCGCAAATCAGCACCCTCGTGTAATACGCGCTTGCAGTAGGTGGTACAATAGTATTAATATTACTGCAGATACGGACTCGATCGAAAAATCGCGCACACGCATAAATCGCGTGACGCTTTCGTCGGTTTCAAGTTTTGATTACATTTTATGGTAACCGCATTCGCGTATTGGATGCCGCTGCAGCAGCTGCTGGCCCCGAGAATTATTGATATTTCCAACTTTTCATATCTATAATTGAATCTTTTCGACCACATCGTTTCGCGACTAAGCCAATTTGTTCGCGCCAAACAGCATATGCGTATTTTCGTGTGTATAGTAGGTGTTTTCGGTTTAGAGTCTGTTTGCGGAATAGTTGCGCACCTACGTAATTAATAATCTAAAAACAAACTTGTTAAGCAAACCTACTTTAAATATCATCAGACACTATAATGTGCTATATGTTGTGATAAATACGAACATTTAACGAAGTATACACCGTTGATGCGTTGGTGATGTATAATTTTTATCACGTGTGTGTTTGAATAAGATCAATATATTATATAGATTTAAATGTGAATTAAAATATATCTTTACGTTTGAATAGGATTTTATCCATTAGAAAACCCTCATTTTAAATTTCAAATTCTGGAATGTAATAGATACCAATCAAATCGTTCGTAATGTAAGTAATTTTACTAATAATTGTAAAAATAATTATATAGAGTTGATATATCAAGTCACGAAGGTATATCTAATACTATTTTGTAAATATATCAATACCAATCTACGTCATATATACCTCTCAAAATGATCTAACAATGCAGATAGCTTATTATGATTATCATATTAAAATTAATAATTATATATATATAAATTGGTTCGTTTTACGTCACAGGATTTGGACTGGTATAGGAAATGTTAGTTTTAAGCATAAAAGTTTTATTTTTACCAAGTTTTATCAATGATTTTGAATTATCGGTCAAGGATAATAATTGTATAGTAATACATACTATAACAATATATTCGGCATTCATATATGGTATTTACATCGGTAATTAAAAGCCCATTCGGCTCAAAAATAATATTTAAATAATTAAATATTTAATAATGATACAATGTTTTTTTTTACTAAACTATCGGGTTTCGATTAATTTACATATAACAACATCATCGAATTGCGTTATAAAGACCAGGGGTGACAGCGGCTCTGCTAGATATAGTCGGTAAGGTTCATTTCGAGGTTCCGTTTTTCCTCAATATCATAATATAATATTCAAAGTATATCACATATTATTATGTTATATAAATCAAAATGACCGCAGTATGGTAAAAATAATCTATAGCTATGTACACTTTTCAACGGACGAACATTATTCAGTGAATACCTACCTGTACAATAATATATATAAGCACATTGCGCACCCTAATAATTGGGGCTGCTTTTGAAAGTCTATTATAAAGGTCATTATTTTGGTACAATAATAGATTGTTTAATGGAAACTTTTTTATTTATTTTTTAATACTCTACTTCATCATTTTAAGTTTTTTTTCAACTTAAATCTAATAATCTAAATGATCAATTCGGTATATATTATATTATGGCTACATAATATTTACTTGTAGCTATATTATTATATTATATTACAATGGTTGCAATTGCCAATCGAAATAGAAAAAATCGAAATATTTAAGACGAAAATAAACAAAAAGCAGGTCAATCAGCGTCCCTTTGTGAAAAATGTATCGCAGGTATACAGAGATCGATTAGCGTCAGACTAAACAACAAATTTTACTTGATTAATTTTATAAATATTATCAACGCCTACGTATTTTTCTCGCCTACGCTGAATTAAGTGATTGTGCTACTTAATAGTTCATTGGTGTTCTAAAGTTATTATTGTTTATATTTGATTTATTATTTTTACAATATAAGAATCACATACAGTAATAATGTATATATTTTTTTTTATGAATGTAATACAAAAGAAAAACTAGAACCTGTATGAGTATTAATCATATCTTATGAAAAAATAACATACTATACGAAGAACTAAATTAAACTATTTAATTTTGACAGCTATTATTTTTCCTTGGATAAACTATTGATACCACTCAAACTCAGTTTCAGTCTAAGTACATTTGAAAATCACCCAATTTTTTTTTTTTTTGAACACACGTCCTATCTATAAAATATGTAGTTTTAGCAAAGAATTAAAACCAAAAAAAAATCTTTGTTGTAAACCCGATATACTTTTCGCTTTATTTTGAATTCAAAGTTATGGTTTATGGTTATTAACATCAATACGAATAAATTAAATGCAGATGGTGTCTTCAACAACGATTTGTTCTTGTCGTCACTCGTCAATACTTAACCTGTATATTAAGGAACTTTTACTATTATTTCCATTTTTTCACTCTTTTATCATTATAACTTTGCAGCAAAGTGTGATAAGTTCGAAATAATACTTGTCAGCCTGTTTGACAAGTGTGAACAGACTATCTCTTGTCAGTCTGAAAACACATAAAATTCTGTTAACAATAATTCGTAATCATCTTTTCAAACGTAGTTGAACTTATCTCATTTATTATTCTTGTTATGAGCTTATTTCTGGTAAGTATAAAAATAATTTGCTTCCTATTGAATATAACAAAACTGTATTTGTTTTTTTTTTACTACTCACATATTTTTATGACAAATAATTCTAATCTAATATTATCTAATAATCTAATATTGTTTTTTAATTTTTGACTACAATAAACAACAAAAATCAACGTGACTTAAATTTAAAAATCTGTTTAGTAGATACTATACAATTTATGTAAACAAAAAGTATAGAATTAATAATGGCTTAGTCTTATGTAAGAATATATTCTGTACCAACAGTTTCTGTTTATGTATTCTACAACATAATATATAACTTCAAGTTGTAAACTTGTACTTTATTACAACTTTTAAAGTACCTATATAGTAACTACGTTGCATAGGAATATGGCTAAGTACAATTTAGCATGTATGATATTATGCCGCATCAGAATTATTTATAACTTTGTGTGATTCAACGAATTGTATTGGCAATTAATTAACTTAAATCTAATCATTACTTCAAAATATTTTAATATTTAATTTATTAAAATATTTATTATAAATGTAGAATCCCTACGGGCTACAGTAAAACTTCATATATTAAATAATAATTTAAATGCCAATAAGGCCTACCGTTTATCAAAAGAACTGTTTTAATTTTTTTGTTTAGGTATCATGCATGATATAATTGATATATCTACAACACATTAGATAATAATCAACCATTTTCGTGAAAAAGAATTTTGTTGTGAACATTCTATACAAATTATTATTCAATAATAAACTCATAATTAAGATTGCTTAAATTAATATAACGTATAATCTATTTAAATATATCATTACAATCGACATTATCAATATTAGGTATTTATAATTTAATCTTTTATAATTTTCTATTACCAAAAACAAAAATATATAAAATTTATTTTAAAAATATTTTTATACCTATATATAAAATTTAAAAAAAAGAAATGTTATCTATGCAATGGTCATGTTTCTTATGTCCGAATATTATTTATTCTCTTAAAAGACAAAATAATATTATAATTATAATTTAAAACAAATGCAGAGTAACATTTATCACGATTGTAATAATTTACATAATGCATAATGTTATATACTAATTATTTAACATTTACCATTAAAAATTTTCACAGTTAAACGTTTCAATTTTTCAATTAAAAAATTGTTTTCGTTTATTGTGCATAGTAATAATATGTTTTTTTGGAATGTATTCAATTATGTTTAGTACCGCTGCACAGGTGCCTATGACGATAGATATTAGGCACTTAAGTTTATTTTGTTAAAATTATTCATCTCTAACAAAATAAAGTATAATATGTTCGTAATAGAAAGTATAAACCGTTTGTTGTGTAATTACTTCAACCCTCATTTATTTAAAAATTCTTTTGAATTTCTTCACAGAAATATGTAAAACATGCTGTCCTGGAAGGGTATTTTATTATCTTTCGCCGTTTAGTAAAAATAAAATAATGATAAAATTACGCAGGTATACTAGGTTTAGGAATTTATATAATAATTTATAATATTATACAATATGTTTACATTGTAGAAAAAAAATAAGACCGTATAAAAACTTTTTTCTTTGTACATACAGCAATATTCAAACGATTATGTATTATATATTTCAAAATACAGATTATTTATTAAGCTGATATTTATGAACACTTCTCAAGTATGGAAATATTATTTCGAAGAATCCTATTCTAATGGATAAAGTAAAAAATAAGATATTGTCGTTTACCTCGTTTAAGGCCTTAATAAATGAAAGCCTAGATACAAATGGAAGGATAGGGTGTGTTACGACGGCTGTTTTCCAGCAAAATTCTCATGCAATACGTCTCAAATAATGCATTTAACTTTTAAGTATTAAATTTAAATCCAGTTTTAAAAACAACTATATGTAGGTATTTACACGGTTGGTGGTTGTATAAAAATTAAATTATTCTATATGATATATTGCTTCATAAATATTTTTCTTGGATAATACACCTACAGGGTAATTCTTTTAGAATATGAAATTAAAAATGTATATTTTCATTCAAAAAATTAAAAACTTTTACCATTAAAACGATGAAAAATACTGAAAAATAAATTCTTAAAAAACTTTATTTTATTTTGACTGGAAATTATGTAAAAATAATATTTTCAAAAATGTCAATAGATTTTGAAATAATGAGTGTTGTTTGATTAAAGAATCACTAGTACATAATAAATATATATTTAATCTAATTTTAAATATGAACGTATAATACCACAATAAATTTAGACTAAGTTCAATTTACAAGTATTTATACAAAGTATTTTTATAACTATACGTGAAATTACATTGAATTTGATTTAGCATTCTTATTAGTTTTAAGTGTTATAGTCTTATTAGCTTTTAGCTTTTTATTTCTTTTGATTTATAATTTAAAAGCGTTCCTAGCATAGTAAATGAAGTATTTAATTAAACAACTTGTACCTATGAATACTTTTTTATGCATGTCCACAGGTTATAACTGTTTTAGGTATTTTACTACTGATATGCATAAAATAAAAAGATTTGATAATGTCAATTTATTATTTTAAACCATTGTATATTTATATGAACAAATAATTTTACAAGCTTCATATTTTTATTGTTAATAGATCGATACTTTTTTGTGGTAACCATCACAAAAACAATATTTTGGTGGTTTCGATATTGTACTCGTATTATACATTTATATTGATAATTATAGTTTTTTGTTTAAAACAACAACGTCACTATACATGTCATCGTCTTACAATTTACAAATATATATGTTTTATACTCTGTGCATAGAGCATAGATATTTAACCAACAATGAATTATCTTCAATACGTTTTATTATTATTATTATTATAACTTTAATACTTATATTATACTATAGGTATAGTAGGCACGTATTTAAGTTATTTTAAACTCATTTTTTTTTTCATTTTACTTATTTATTTTTTTTTTATTTTTTTTTAGAACGAGTTGATTGTACTATTGTACTATAATATATTATATACTTTTGGATTATTCAAACTCCAAACATTTTTATATATTTACTGGTTACAAATCCATTAATACAATATTATGATTTAGTATTAAATAGATAAATTGTAAAAACAAAAATGACTTTCGACATCATATTTATATAAAACGATTTAACAAGATAAACTAAAGTGTCCATTTGTTGGATCTGTTGAACATTTTTACATAATTATTACCTAATACACTACTACCCGTCTAACCATTTAACATTTTAACAATATGCCTAAAGTATAAACTTTTACACCAATGACTTCACCATATTGCCAATATTTCAACGACGCTTATGCATTATTTTTTTTATTTTTTTACAGCGGGAACGTCGAGAATACTGAGCGGTCGTTTGAAAAACTCGGGTGGGACCACCAGCAGTCGTCGGCAGCAACAGAGCAGGCGCAAACAGACGACGGGATAAAGAACAAGAGGTATCTGCTACTGCCGGCCGTGGACAACATTTTGTTGCGTAGGCAGTACCCTCATTTAGCGACAAATAAAATTTAATCTAATACTAAGTTACACGCTTCGCCGATATTAAACTAACGTAATGTTTTAACAATAATGCATAATAATATATTAATATAATATAATGTCATATTTACCTCGTTGTATCAAACATAATATTCACCATCCGTCCGGTACGACGGCTGCACACTGTTATAATTCACAATAAATTATCGTCACGATATAAGTATTATGAGTTTATGACGTGTGCACTGTCGGACTTACCGGACGGGTAAGTACAATAATCGACAAAACCTTTTTATTGAAATTTCTCAAATTATAAGACAATAACTATGTGTGTTTCTTAATAATTAAATTATCGTACGTAAAACATATATAATAATAATATTAAAAATAATAATATGTAATGTCTGTGTGTTGACATACTATTTAGCTTATGCCACGTTAAGAAAAAAAAAAGTATCAACATTTAAGAATAGGTACTAGAACATTACAATTCTCTATATGGCTATTATATTGTAGACGTTTATCCTCTATTATAATAAATATAATATAATAATAAAGTTATTTTAAGTGTAACATAGACGGAGTGTCTTAATTATTTATGTAAACCTATTTTATGCATCGTTCAGTTGTTTTTTATTTTGAATAGACACGGGGGGGGGATAATTTTGCCTATAACGATTAATTTCATTAATACAATTTACACAATACAGTTGACTGTCCAGAGTTCAGTGAGTTATGGGATATTTACATCAGAAGCGCATTTAAGAATTCACCTAAGAAAAGTGGTGAGGGCAAGTCGTAAGTGGCGTATTTAGGATTTTGTCAAGGGGAATAAGGGGATAAATACATTGGCAAACATATAATTTCCTCGACATGCGGAAGAGGGTACACTTATTATCACTGTTCCTCAAAAATGTTAAACATTTATATACTTTTTATCAATTATTACCTATACATAAATATATAAATCTGTATTCTTTTGTTTTGAAGATTTATTATTCATAGGTAATTAATTTTTTATAAAATGAAGGAGACCATGAGAATACAATATGTAGTACCTATTATTGATAAATATACAAATTTATATGTTGGACGAAAACAGTAAAAAATAGTGTACCTACCAGCCAGTGCTCCGAACTTAAAGGTCTCAGGACCTCATCAATGCAGCTACTAAAAAAGGGCCCTTTTTCTTTGGTACTTAGCCCGACGGGGCCAAGGCCCGGGAAAGGTACAGGCCGCTAGGCAGCTACCTATAAAAAAATAGTTTGCCTAGGTGGAAGTTCGGTACTGGCACTAGCGCAAATGTTCGACTATAATGAGTACCTACTACCTAGTGAATTATTATACTGGATTAAAAATAAACTATTATTGCAATAATAAATTAAAAAATAATTAATCACTTGTATTTTACCGTTTAAATTTGATTATTATTTGTATTTCATTTAATTATTGAAATTTATTGTTTAGAATACCTATTTATATATACATGCCTTCGTCCTGCAATATGTTTTGAAAATGCAACCAAACGCTTATTATTATAAAAGCATGATAATATAGCAATATATAGCCGGATCGTTATTGACAATAATGGCAGCATTTTACGATTTACGATACTAATGTTTTTCAATCCTATACGGCTATACGTATTTAGCAGTAAGTCGTGTATGGACTACGGCCATTACGGGCTGATATTTCCAAATTCTTAATATATCAATATTCAATATTATAATAAAGTATATAGCGTTTTCAAAAATGTTATTATATGTATTTCTATATGTATTTTTAATTCTTTAAAATAAGATCTAAAATATCTATATAATCTATTAATCTATAGTTATAATATTTATACTAATAATTATTTTTAACCCATTTTCGATATTAAATATTACTTAAATTTAATAACAGTGTAAAATTTTCAATTTAGAGACCGAGAATAACATTAACTAATGAAAACAATTTAAACTGATATTTTAAGGGTGTAAATAAAATTATGAGGAAAACTAAAGTAAAAAAAAGGAAAGACACCGTAACTAAACAGTAAACATAAAGGGAATTTATAGATATATTATAAAGAAACCTTAGAATAAATGCTATAACCCAGACCCGGTTTTAAGAAACAGTCGTAACCAAAATAATGTTTATAGGTTTCAGGTTTCGATTACAAATTGAAGAAATATACTGTAGAATTAGTTCAAGGTTTTGAATTGAATTTCTTTTATTTCATTTTCGTGTAATCACTGTAATCGATATTAATTTTATAGTTAAAGATAATTAGAAACTTGAAACATTCCGATGTTTTTTCAATTATCATTTTCTATAGTCAATAAAATATATTTAAATTAAATTTAAGCTACCAATAGGCTTTATAGGTATTTCTAGGTTTTTTAAGTGTCCGTAAACATGTTTAGACTTAATAAAAAAAACATTCAAATTGTATACAATATCCCACACAAGGGACGAAACTAGATAATATTATAGGGCATTTAAAAATATTAAAAATATAGACATTTTTTTTTTATTCTTATTATTATTTATTTTAAATTCAATTGTTGACAATATTAAATATTTAAAGAAACGATTTTCATTGTTTTGAATTAATTTCAAGATATTATTCGTAAACGCTTGAAATGTTTAAGTATATTAATATATTTATGCAAGTATATATTGACATTTTTATAATATTTAAATTAATGTTTTACCAGCTATCTATTATCTATACCATGAAGACGCGGACCTATTCATACATTCACACCGTTCTACGGTAAGTTTGCATTGGCTCAAAAATGAAAATATAAAATTTATAGGTAAGGTGCTTGCTAATATTTAACATAGTTAAATACTATAATAAATGCGACGTTTTAGAAAAAATTAATTTAACCCACTATATTAACAATTATTAGTTACAGTAAAATAAATTAGATGCAAGGACAATTATTATAGGTATACACCTTGATGTAGCCATGTAGGTATGATAAATAATAATCCTTGTATTATTGTAACCTAATCAGTGGCGTATTAACAACTTTGTTTTTTTTTTTTTTTTTTGGGGGGGGGGGGGGGGTGAAAAGTTTTTTACATTATACATCTATATATATGATATATGAATAGGTATAGTAAAATTATAAAATGAAATCAAGTTTTCTGTTCTTATTTTGCTAAATTACCAATCCCTGGTGGGTAAATACCTACACCACTGAACTTAATATACACTAATACACTGTGTTCAAGGATAATGGTAACACAAAATATTTCAAACCTTTGAAATTTTGTTTAGGTTTTTTTACTGCATTAAGGACTTGATCGTTAATATTACACTTATTTTTGAAAAAATTTCGGCATATGTACAAGAAAACCAATTTTTTAAACTGTGACCCCCATTTTTGAGTTTAAATTTTAAGCAACTTTGAAATCAACATTTTCCATCTTAAAAATTGGCTTACCAAGAGTGAGCTAAGTTTTTGATTTTTTCATATTATGTTGTATTTATTATATTTTTTAATTGTCTATCCACAATTCTACAATAATCCGTGTGATGTCGAATAGTACCTATAGAGCACATTTACATTATTTTCACCAAATTATTAACTCAAATGTCTAGAACGAAGGACAATTTTTGTATATAATCTAAACAAACATACATAAATTTGAACATAATTTCATCCTTTTATACATTTTTCTGAATTTCTGATTTATAATAATTCAATTATTACTATCAAAATATTTTAGATAGTTTAAAATTTCTTCCAAAAATATCTTTATTCTTATCAATTTTAATTGTAATTCTTGAATAGATGGGTTTAGATATTTATTTATAATTTCTAAATTTACACTTATGTACATATTTGCATGCATATTTTGACAATTTTTCCTCCTATAGGTAACTTCTCATCCCTAGTTATAAGTTATAAAATACAAACTAAGATAGACTATAATACGGGCTTTGGGAGGGGGCAATCGCACCCCTCGCCCCCTCAAATACGTGCCTGTACTACAATGCGTATAAATTATACAATCAGAATCAAGCCAAAAATAATTAAAACGTCAGATATTATTGTATTTATATATATATTTATTTTTCAACAATTTATACATGTAAATTAATAGGCAGTTATACATTTAATAAACATTGTATATAAATTCTTCGGCTTCGAAATAAAAGACCGAATTAAGACATTAAGTCGAATCATCGGATGACATATATGACATATCTAATATAGTATTATCAATAGAATAATTATTTAGGAAAATTGATTGTTACTTGTTAGTCATAGATGATAATTCTTAAGCCCATCATAATACTGCTATTTTTATTCGACGGATAAACCTGGTTGGGATTTTGGTCCAACACGGCAATTGAAGAGCGCTTACACACGAGTGATGAGTGTTTGCGAGTGTTTGCATGAACGTGCACACATCATGAATACACGATATTGATATTATTAATAAAAATGTATGTGCGTCTTATTAGGTATCACGTGATGATCGTTATACAATAACAATATACAACTTTATACAAAAAAACAATGACTAAAATAACATATTATATACATTAACAATATATCTATTTTACGAGCCACGATTTAGGTACATTAGGTATTATCATTGAGTATACTCATAATCGTGAATAGTGGTGATTAGCATGTGCAATGTACAATATACGGTTAATTATAAATAATAGTATTATCATACATATTTAGCTAAAAAATAGAAGTGCTAGAACCCTAATGGATAATAGACATCGGAAACAACGAGTCGAAAAATAAATTTAAAAAATGTACAAATAATTAAGAATGATTATGCACGCAGATCAATAAAGAGAACAAATTATTATTACACATTGTTTTATTTTTTAAAAACAATAATGAATAGATTTATTTTTACCAATTACCTATACCTACCTACTTTATAGTCGTTATGCGAATATCTACTGTTTATGCATGTAGGTATTCTATAAAATCAAATATTGTTTTATAATAATCATACATTGTAATATTATTATAATTGTATACCTACCTATTACATTATAATTTATTAGGTAATAGGTACTGATTTTGATTAAATAATCCTGCACACCGTCCGTTATGTGTGTTTTAGTTGTAGATACGCATTGCGCTATCTCAATTAGTTTGCAGAACAAACCATACAATTCAGAATAATATTATATAAAAATAACCTTTCACGTTCACGTATAGTAATAATCGATCATTTTTGTTATTAAACTAGACGTATAAATCGTAGGCCATGCCGCCATGGTTTTGTGTCACGACTTATACTCTGTAAGACTGTAATTAAAACATTACCACCCAGACAGAGCTATAAGCTATCATTAATTATGATAATTAATTACCTACGTAATTGTTGAAGTTTTAGCTCAAATAAAAAATGTATGGGTATAAACTAATTCTTTTAATGTAAACGACTCATTATTTCTAAAAATTGTAATGTTTTTATTCGATTGTTTAAAAATAATATTTTTTTAAAAACAAAATAATCACTATTGTTAAACTTTTTACTTTCTTAAATGACATAAGACGTTATTAATGTTATATTCCTACGCCGAATATTTTTCTAAGTATTTTATTTATAAAAAAATGTTGATGAGCTGAGTGGAGTGACCAGGATTGTCCCACAAATATTAGTCCATTAGTCCATTTATTTAAAATTTCAATACTTACAAGTAAAATTATTAATTAACTGCTTATGCTTTAAATTCAATTTTTATTCATCAAAAAAATTTGAAAAATATTCAGCTTCGCAATATGAAATTAAAAATGTATCTATGTGTTATCTAATCACACAGTCGTTTAAGTATTTATGACTACAGAAACGATAACGATTAAAAATAGAAAAAAATATAATTATTTTTTACTAGGTACTTATTACTTAATAGGTACCAGGTACCTATTTAAAAAATAATATTTTCAAAATCGTTAGTAGTTTTTTGAATAGTGATTGTCTCATGTTAAAAAATCACAACAAATGAAATGTATAATTATTATTAATAAAATATATTGGTCTATAGATTAGCAACACGCGTGAAACAATGAGATACAAGAAGTATATGTTTATTATCATTGTTACACAAATTTTGTTGTGATTTATTATAACCATTGGCAATCTGTGTTGGATTTGGTACAAATGTGTAAGATATCGGCTCCTTAAATTTAAATTTAAACTTAAAAGTATGACGTTCGGCAAACTTGTAAAAGTTAACGCTATATTACTCAGAAAGTCAGAAAACTAACTTAATCCAAGTTAAAAGAGAAAAAAATGTTGAATTTCAATGGATGAACATATTTGTGCAGAGATTATTTGAGAAAAATATATAAATGAATTTACATCACGGATAGTCAAGAAATCAATACCAATTATTACCGTTAGAACACTTGAAAATGACATTAATTTTTTTTTCATAAAATTACAAATATCTACATAGAATATTTAAAATAATACTTGTTTTTTTATACTCTGTTCAAATAATTATCTTAGTAAGACACTCGCAATATATATATAATAATATACAAATCAATTTAAATGTTTTGATGTCTTTGTACTTACAACATGGTCTTAACAATTATAGTTATGGTAATAATTATAACAAAACATATACAACATACATACAACTTAAATGTGCAATAATCAAACCAAATAATTTCAAACAACATTCATATTTCTTGTGTTATTAAATAAATTATTATACACCAATTATTCACCTAGTTTTGCCATCTCTAATTATTGTAAAGTGTATGAAATAATAATATATTATATTTTAATTAACATCATACTATATTCATTTTAAAATAAAAGCTTCTAAAAATAATTGTAATTTAAAAGTATTAATGACATTATTATACCATGCATAGAATGATACCTAACCAAAAGAAGTATAAAAATTTATTTATGAAATCTCAAAAATAATAAATATTAATATATTTGAAATTGAATTGTTAAAATATCTGAGAAATGTATAAATATTTTCATTAGTAAATTTAAAAAATTGCGATTTATTAAAAATTTAAAATAAGATCTCACACAATACTAACCCCAGTGTACTGTAATTTAACATTTATAACTCTGAATTAAGTATTAATTTTACTACACAAAATTGATTAAAAGTAAAATTCATATTTTTTAAATGTCTAATAATTTATTATTCATACAAATTCATTTTTATTTAAAAAAAATATAACACAATTAACACATTTTAATAATATGACAATAGGTAATTTAGTCATTAACATGAAACTATACTTTAGAGTTGGCATCACCATGAAATAAAATATAAAAAGATAAATAAAAGAACAGCATATTAATTGATAATAAATTATTTAATAATTCTAGAATTATATACTAGTGGGATATATCTTAACAATATAGTGAAAAAATATTAAAATTCAGTTAGCGTAACACATAGATGATATCTCATAAATATATAATAATTAAAATTAGAATATTCAACTCATTTTACTATTAAAATAAAATAACAAATTTAAAAAAAAATGAACTATAACACGCAATGCTTTTAATTTAATTTTAACATAGTTTATAATTAAATACAACCACTAGAGTGCCATAAAGGAATTAACCAACACAATTTGATTTCAATTAATAATAAATTACTTATACTTAATACATAATATAAGAATGGTAACTTTGTGGAAAACCAAGATAATAGTTACTGGTTGCCGAAAACACACATCCTTAAACAGTATTTAATTAGAGAACCCTCATCACTTGTCAGTCTACATGAAAATCTTTTATTTTTATATCTTGCACAATAGCTTCATCCCATGGTCCGTAAATGTTGTCTTTGAATGAATGCCATTTAACAAAATAGTATGGGCACATCAGATTAATGAATAAGACAGTGAGAATAAATAGTCCACTCATTAATGATGACACCCTTACACATAATACAAAGGTAACAGTTACAAATGACAATAAGATGGTAATGGAAGATTTGATCGGCGATAAAAGTATCGGTGATACAGCAAAACACTGTACTGCTATTGTGATAAACACAAACACGTGGAAAGCTGTTTGTAGTCTTGAGCACAAACAGATTGAACCGAATAAAGCAGCATTTAATGACAAGGATGTTGATACTATAACTGCAGAAACCCCATAGTCAAAAAATACAAGATGTACACACATCATTACCGTAGTTGTGGCATATATGGTGTCAGTGCTTATAGTTTCGGTCAATGTTTTCAACACAGGTGATAAAATATAACCAGATACCACAAATGCACACGCAGATTTCATCAACCATAATGGAATTGTTTTACAATTTTCATAAAGCAAGAGGTAAATGATAAAACTAAAACTTGTAGTAGAAATTAGCAATAATAGCGGAGAAATTAAATTACAATTCAGAGCATAAAAAGATAATGCAAAAATTACCACTATACATAATCTTTGAGTAATTAAACCAGCTCCAAGGATTGCTTCTAGAAGTGTAAGTTTTCTTACATGAAGGTTTTTTCTCAATTCTTCTAGGAAAGATTTATCGGTATAGTTATCTGGATAACCTTCATTGGAATAAAGGTTCTTTTTCCATGGTTTAAGCTTAAGGTGACCACGGGGGTGACCATTACAAATAGTTCCATTTTGATATTTTACTTTAGTTGAATATTGGGATGACTTGACAATGCCATTATCTAAAATAAAACAATTTTATCATTAATAAAAGTGAATTTTTTTTTTAACATTTATTTTATTTATACAATCTATACAATGTTTAGTATAATAAGCAAATAGATGGTTAGAAAAGAAATACAAAATTTAACAGAAGGACTTGAGTGGAGAAGCGGCCCATTGGCGAAACTCCGGCCAATAAATGAATGTTATTATAAATATCTGATTGAAAAGATATACAATAATACTACAATTTCAGAAAATTTCATGTATAGAGAATAACGTAACAATTATATGGTTTAATTTAAAATTAAATAAGAACTGTCTTTTAATTTATTTAAAAAAAAAAAACTAGTTTAACAAAATTATTTTCATATGCTCTAAAAAGGTTAAATTAGGTTAAGTGGACAAATGCTAAAAGTTAATAGTTTCAATTGATGATTTATATAATCACCTATGTTAACTTAGTAAATTGTACAACAATATTTATTTTATTTTCCATTCAATGTAAAATACCCACTTACATGTTATGACCCAAAATTTAAATCATTTATAGATAAAAATAAGCAAGTACATTATAGATTTTTTTATACACAAACAGCTGAATAGGCTTGTGAAAAGGCTAAATGGACTTTGCCCATGTGTAGTTTTAAACTAAAATGCAATTATTTGTATAATATTTACTATAATTTGTACAATTTAAAAAGATTGTAAAAAAACTCAATAGTGTTGGCAGAAATTTAGTACATATAAAATAATCTCCTGTATAGTATACATAAGGATAAGAATAATATAACATAAAATATAAAAATCATACATTGAATAGCATTTAACTGATTGAATTACTTAGGTATACCTAAAAAATTACATTAAACATTATCATAAAAACAATTTTATGGGTTTAAAATTCATAAATTATTTTAAAAACATAGAATTAAATATGCATTGTTATAGATATAGTTTCAATATTTTTGAATCATATAGACTATCATTTTTTTAATTATTCAATTAATAATATGATGTGTCTAATTTTGCTAATAAATTATAGAAATAAAATGAAAACACAAAAGTAAACATTGTAGTTGACACTATAATATTCCATAAAAAAATCAATAAAAAATCAAAATCAAATAAATAGTTTACCAAATAATAATTATTCATAATGTAGTATTAAGCAAATACTAAACATTAAGTAATGTTACTAAATAATATAATTTTTCAAATAAATTTTACCTATTTATTTATTTTGAGCTTATAAATAAATTTGTTTTCTTAATGAAAAACATACTCTTTATGATACTCATGGCTTTATAATTATAGCATGACATATCCGGGTAGTTTATAGACACAGTTTATAGGAAAACATACAGTTTGTAGAGAGAAAAAGAAAGCATTTCATCGCAATAATGAACTAATATAGCTGGTACATATTTTATCGCATTTTCTGCTTTATTTATGCATAAATCTACTTATTTTTCTATTTCTTTAAATTTTTAAACTTTATTTCTATGTTTAACTTAAATTTATCAATAATGCACTATCTACATAAAATTAAATACAATATGATAATTGATTGGTATCAAATGAAATATTTTAAGAAAACTGAAATATATTATTTATTAAATCTATCATTATCTGTGAGAACCTACCTAATAAAATATTACATTTCTAAAACTTATATTAACTACCTAATACAATAAATTATGTCAAAAATCAAAATAACACAGTGATAATATGCTGTTGTTGAGTGTTAGTATCATAAAAAAATCAAATGGATTGTACCATTATGCAATAGGTAAAAATTGAATAAATTAATAAAACATTACCTAAGCAAACCAAACAAAACACCAAAAGCACTGTGATCTAAAATTTAATAAATTATTTCAGTGATATAAATGCATAATAAAAAAAATATTATTTATTAAAATATTCCATCATATACCTAATAAGTAAAATATAAAATATAAATTATTATTATCACAATTTTTTACTTTTTCACTAAAGCTTTAATCTTCATTAGGTACTCCTATCATAATTTTCATTAATTCTTTAACTGACTGAAGTTTTAGTTTTTTTCTTCACTTTTCATACTATTATACAATGGTTTTGAACCCTGAAGATAAAGTTACATTTTATTCAAAATATTATTAATATCTATATAATTTTCTTTAAGATGTTTGAAGTTTTTTATTCTTAGTTTCTCGTTATTTTGGACTTATTCGCTCAATTGATATATGTGGCCACAGATGTATGTGATTATTTAACCTATTCTATAATACAGCTATTAAGAACTACTTGATTATGACTAAATCAATAATTTGTTATGAAAAAATGAATAAAAACAGGCAACTAATCTAAAGATAATTTTGTTCGTTGTACACGTTTGGGAAACAAATAAGCGGGTATGATGAAAAAATAAATTAAAATTGTAAGTTTCTGAAATATTTATAAATAGTTTTTTATATTAAATTTAATTCAGCAATTATATAGATAACAAACAAAATAAAATATGTAATGTATACCAAAATTTGCTCAGAATAAAGAATACTCATTAAATTATTTGATGAAATTAACAATGTTTTCAAAAATAAATAAATTATTTTACAGAACAATATCGATTATATAGATACAAAAAAATGAACATTTTTAAACAATTTTAGTTATTTGTGTAGGTACTACTTATTTCTTTATTTACATAGTAATTGCTTTAATTTTTTAGAAAAATGATTTTAACCACCTTTTTTTTTAAATTTTAGACCACTGTGCAGCGCATGGTGATGATGACGAACACGGAAAAGTGATTAGATTATAACGATTATAAACTAAAAGGTGTAGGTATAGTCGGAAAACTGTCTGCTATATAAAACTCTAGGGCTAGCCGGACTTAATGTTCGACACCCGTTCCACTTACTTTTGCCGGATGACAGGTACGTCGATTTGGTGACATCAGTCATACATGACATCAAGGGATGGCAGTTGAACAGAAACATGCGTGTCGCGATTCAACGGCCTCGACGACGTGAACGGCGGCGGTGGAACCGTCATCAACTGATAAATATGCCGACGGTAACACAAACCAAATACAAATGATCGCTTACCCAAAGACAAGTCAAACATATTATTTAATATTTTGTTTACCAGCGAAGCGCCGCACACGCCTCTGAAATCAAAAGATAATCGTTACTAATGATATGCATTGTACCTATTATCATAATATATTATTATTCATCATATTTTATCGTAGTTGTCGCCTGTGGTTTGACTGGTTTCGTCATTCGTTATGGTGTATAATAAAATAACATTTTTTACTATATTATTTTTATCATCGACGTTTGAAGGACTCCGCTGATAAGAAAGTGATAATGTCGACGACGACGATGCACTATGCACGCACAAAATATGGATCTTATAGCAGGAAAAATGTCACATTTTCCATGACGTCGTTATGTCGTTTATCAATTTCCACGATATTATAGTCCCAAGGTGGATCTATATATCCACAGTGGCGCAAATAGGGGGGCTATTAAATATATTATATTATTAAATTATATATATATAATAGTATAATATATGTATGTTATTCTTAATAAGTTATTTTTACCGGTTTTGGTAATTTTGGGGCTTGAGCCCTCCCTAAACATTTTTCCTATTTGCGCCACTGTATATCTACCTTGTATGGTCCACTGCATATAATAAAATATCTAAAATAATATGTTATTTTGCCTTTTCTATGTTAACTCTTTAATCACTTGTGGTTATTGTAAATAATTATTTTACAGATTGTACAATTTTCTAGTTTATAAATAAAAAAAATAAATAAATAATATTGATTATTGATGAAGACGATGAAGTATTGAACACGAATAATATTGAAGTATACGTAATATTAATATAATATAATAATTATAATATAAAGTACATTTTAATTCGTGGTATTGAAGACTGAGGTACCATATATTATATAATAATTTACTATTGTAGAATAATTTTTAATTTTTTAATTTTTTTTTGTATGGTAAATAATTACTGTAATATACGTCATAGCAAAAAATCTGATTTCATCTTGACTATATAATATATATGCACTATGCACTCCTTATTTGTATAGTCAAATTGCACATTCAATAGGCGCAACTAGGTCAATATTTTGGATGCTGTACAAATTGTAAAGAATTCCCAGACCCCACACACAACATTATATATTCATATTAAAAATAATTTTAAATATGTATATTTATGTACTATTCTTCGACATGTGCATAATGTGTAATGTGTAAAACACTATAACATAGCTTAAAAAAATAAAATCTTCACAACTGTTTTAACATAATTTTTCTGTCAAGTAATTTAAATTGTTGTTATGTCGTTTTTAGTCTTCAGGACAATGTGATTCGCTCTCTCGAGTCTCGATTACTTAAATCTACAATAACGCCATTATTATAATTTATAATTATTTTTATTCAGTTAAGCACTTTTAAAATCGGGTTGATTCAAACTAGAAATAAACTACATCAGTGGCGTACACACGGGGGGGGGTTGTTCAGGGGTTAAAGTGGGAAACAATTCCAAAGGGGACTAATGTCTCCATATAGTTTTAAGCGTTCCATATATAATTTTATGTATAATGTCTAATATATAAAATCCTAATTTGTTAAAGGGGACGCTTTTTAACCGCTGTCATAGGTAAGGGGACTGAGTCCTCCTGCGTCCCCCCTCACTTTAACCCCTGGGGTTGTTCAACCCCCCCTTAACTTTTTAAATATACAAATACCTATACGAAAATGGTTGAAATTGTAAATAATTTATTTTCGTAACATATTTATAGAAAAATAAAAATCAAAGATAACCGTTACTGCCGAAATTATAATTAGAATAACCCAAGAATATTATTCCACTAAGTATAAATACGATTTTATATTATTTTCTTGAAATTGTGTTTATGATTATTGATTACATAGGTCATAGACAGATTACGGGATTAAACGGTTTAACAATGTTGTCGGTGTACCGTGATACACATTTAACTCCTGAAGAGGTCATCGATGAGTTGACAAAAAGACCAAGAAAACTAGATCTTGTACTGTAAAAATTAAATAATGGTTTGATAAATATATATGTGTGTGTAATTTTTTATATAAACCTCCCTATTGAAAATATCTGTATACGCCACTGCTAGATCATAATCAATTTATTTTTCAATACATATATTTTTTTTAATACTTTATGTAGATACCTACTTCAACACATCTACTATAACTTATTATATTATTGTAATACTATTTATTTTAAAATATGGGTAGTAGGTAATATCTATTGGTAATAACATAAACAATAAAATATTTGGTTTTTATAAAAATACCATAAGAATTTATTAACAACTAAATTTAACAATTTACTTGTGTTAAAACGAATTATAATAAGCAGGAAACCATATAACGCGTCTGAATTCATAATATACTATCCTGCATCCTGCTCAGGGCCTGATTACATGGGCGTTCTCACGGGGGGGGGGATATGGGGGATAGATCCCCCCCAAGGATCTTTGTTTTCCTACATTTTAGTAATACACGTTTTTTCTACTTTTGATATTATATACTATTAAATTCAAGTAAATTTTCAGAACCCCCCCCATAGAAAAATCCTGAGAACGCCCCTGCCTGATTAACCAATAGGCTGAGTAGACTACAGCCTAGGGCGCCAATCGTCCAATGTTAAATTGGGGGCACCACAAAATAATTTTTTAATTATACTAGGGCGCCAAATGAACCCTAGCCTACTGGCAACCAACTGCTTAATCAGGTCCTGATCCTGCTAATTGCTATAGATAAAGAAAAATAGTGTTAACCTGAGGTCTGTGTTCAAAATATTCCATCATTCATCAATATATATTATATAATATAATAATATTATTATGATTATTGAACACATATTTTACACATCATATATAGCTGTGTACAAAATTTTTTCGCGTGGATTATTATGCCCCTGCAGTTTATTTCAAAATAGCTCAATCTTTGACTTCCTTTAAAAGGGCATAAATCAATCAAAAATGTTTTTTAATTAATTTTCTCACAATTACAAAATTCATAAAACAATAGTCAATATGTATGAGTAAAAATATAATTTGTTGAAATGTATTGCTAATTAATAGGTATGAATTTAATTTACGTAATATTCTATTATATATATTTTTCTAATCTTTAATAAAAAGGATATACAAACACAAACTCCTAAATACGTAAGCTTAACTGTAAAAATGTCTAAATTGATTTTTGTTTTTAATAAGGTTTTATAGTTTAAAAAACTATACCTAAATTAAGAGTAAAGACTAAAAAACCAAAAAAAGAACAACAAATCTGCTACGCACGCCAATGCTGTTCTATTGTTCTATACAACATTAAATATACTAAAAATTATTTTATATTATTTTTTAGCTAGGTACATAATAAGCAGGTTCCACTAATCACCTGTGCAACCTGTTCTAATTACGTCATGGCGTCATACCAATAATGCCACATATATTATAGGTACCCTATAATATAAGCGTTCCAGTTTTAAAAAGGTTCATAATTGGCATTGATTTATTGAATTGTATTCCTTATAAAAATATTTATAAAATAATATACTCGAAATTATTACCACTCCTAGAGATAAACAATAAACTGTAAACATGTATATATCTATACCTACTACTACACTAGGTACTTAATATTTCAAGATCTCCTATAAATGAAATCCTTTTTTTGATATTTTTTAATTGTTATTATTTATTGTATATAGGTAGAGTATAAAAGAGCTAACTATATGTATAAGTATTAATAATACTATAGAGTAGGTATAGGGTAGAGATAAGGGTCAGTTTGCGGCTCACGAACCATGCGTTAATCCTCGTCATTGTCAGATGTGGTTTGCGTCTTATTTATAAAATTAAAATTTACATATTATATTATTATTATGAATTTAAATATTTACATTTATGAAAAATTATCAAATTATATAAAATGTATCTATTAATATTTTGGCTCTTGGTATTATTTTCTTTATACAATAAGTTGCCCATAAACCTATTCATGTTGACCACCCCTCGTATAGAATACATAAAATACTCGTAAATTCCTTGACAATAATTATTTGCTATAAGTTGTTATTGTATACATGCTTACTATTTTTATTTTAAATCATAATAAGTTTAAAAAAATTAATATACTATATCAGTAAATCGTATAGGTACTTTTGTCTTTTTGTCACGAAAATGGCGGATTATATTGGATATTATAGACATTATAGTAATAAATTATTATACATTTCTAAACAATCAAATATACCATACACCAACTACCTAATACACCGCTGCTTGAAATATTTACTGCAGTTTTTTTTCTGTTGTATACACGGGTTATCTTGGTGTTATTAATCAATGACTTAACAAAACAATAAACGAAAATAATAGTAGAATATACGTAAATCGACATTGAAGTTTTTAAATTGTTTTTAAGATTTAATTTCATTGTATTTAATATACAAATACAAGTACAACAAGTGTATACAAACGTGTATTTCCAAACGGAGGAGTAAAATAGTCATTCGTTAATTTTCGAACGGCGAACTGCGCCTTAAAAAGAACGTAATCCGATGGAAAACTATCGCGAAAAACATGGTTACAATAGACGGTACTCACACCATACACTAAAATGAAAATTGTAGAAACCGTATTACAAAAATACACCGCCCGAACATATACTTGAATATAATAATAATCAATAATTATTATTATTATTATATTCAAGTATACCTGTATTTTTATAGATAACTTAATTTAATCAATTAACTGAATTAACTATACAAATCAAATCTATTTGACTAAAATAAGTTGTACTACAGGTTCACAATGACACAATCTCACAGCTATATTGTAAAAAAAAAAAAAATAGAACTTAATTTACTACCTATATTTTATTGTGAATATAATCTTTAAGTGGGAGTTTCACAATCGTTAGAAAAATTGTTCTTTTACCTATCCAACAAATAAAAAAGTTGTTATATCTAATATAATATTATATCAAAATGACAATACTTTATTGTGTGAACATTTAGCGCTTTATAGTATCATATATATTTATATACCATTAACTTTTAACACGAATACACGATTATAATAACTAATTATCCCTTCTTTAAAATCGTTCAAGTATGTCGGTAATCTGTGTATAGGTATTAACCATTAGGTAGTTACTCAAGTTACTGTATTCATAGATAAGTATAAATCCTATATTTACTATCAATGGACTATGACTACTACTATATAGCTCTCACAAGTTCTCCATACCCACCAGAGAATAGAATAATATGGCTAGGTATATGAATTTTATAGCTATTGTCTGTTGGCTGTTATATAAATTTCTATTTATCGGTGTAACAGATAATGGACCGTTTAAGGAGGGAGAGACAAAATGTTTGAAGTCTAAGATTAATATTTTTTGAATTACAAAAAAATAACTTAAGTTATGGAAAATCATTAATTGTTGTTAATATATGTTAAATATAATTTATCAATGCGCTAAAATGCGAAATCATAATAATTGAAAAATACGAAAATCGTGTGTTAAGGTCATTGACTACTGAGTTAAATTACGAATAACACGATATTATATTATTACCTATATTATATATTTGTATTTCGCATCAAGATCAACTGCTCAAGCTCAAGTAAAGCTTAATACCACAACTGATGTTATACGTGGTAAATAATGCTAAATAATATCAGAATCAGATACTAGATATCACGGACCGGTTATCAGTAATCATTTCACCCGCCACCCAACCGACATCTGTTTTGCACGTCGTCGGAGTGACAATAATCATAATAGCAAATATTAAAATCCAAACAATTTCAGCATTCAATATACATTAAATATTAATAATATAAATATATCGCAAAAAAAATAACAATAATATTTACCAATTGTTAACACAATAAAGTCTAACTAATAATAATATACATAGTTCATTTTATAGTTTATGATTATAATAATAGCTTGACACTTGATGGATGACAAATTAAAAAAATAAAAATGTAAATGATAATAATTTATATTAATGTATTGATATAAATGTATATTATATTAATATAATGATATATAGTCGGCCGTCGTCGTTCCTTCTGTCACACCGTCCCCCCCGCGCCATTTGTTAACGTACGGTAACGAAAACCAATTTTATTCGCGAAACTTTCGATTACTAACAATGTTCGTTATATCATTATGTACCCGTCGGACACGTCCAAGTATAGACGTCAAATGTTGATCCGAATAAATGTGTTCCTGGCATTGGTAATAGGCAGTGGCCTGCTTTCGTTGGGTAAGTCATCATCATAGTCTGTGATTCATATTATGCATCTGTTTCGAATTTTCCTATGTCCATAATGACAATGGTTTCGTAAAATATTTTATTGCTGTCGTTAATTATTGTATTACCGTTATGAGAAAAAAACAGGCCCAAATACTTTCGATGAGAGCAAACCATCGTTTTAAAGTGAAAATTACCATTTTTTATTTTCAATATAATTGCCTGCTTCTAATTATTTATACTACCTAGGTATATCTTTGTTATTATTTTATTTTAGACTTGTTGGCTGTTTAGGTACATTGGTGATACGTTTCTTGTTAATAACCTGATAAATTAATTTTATTATTAAACATTAAAATACACAAATCTATAGAAAAAAAAGCAAGTCTTGGATAAAGTTAATATTGTATTATGAGTATAATACTATAATGTAAAGATTATCAAAAAAAAGTTTGATTCTTATTTGTTTATTTTGATACATTAGTTGACCTTTAAATCAGAATTTTAAAAAATGTTGCAACAAAATATTCTTTTTCATACTGAATATTTGTTAGCATCTTTAGATATTAGGTATTACAGTTTTATGAAAATAAAATCTAAACATATAATTGAAACATTTGAATGCAAACTGTACGTACCTATTATAAACTGTTATTTATATTTTGACTACCTATTACTTCAGGAATTATCTATTGCCTTGTATCAAATAATGGTACTCCTAAACAAGAACTTCAATCATCAAACAATAAAGAGTTTCAGCTCTTTGGATCTGCTGAATCCGAACACAATATAAATCTTATTAATAAGTTGAAAAAGGATCTGGCTATTGCAAATGAGAAAATAGAACAACTTGAAAACAAGATGCAAGGATTTGATGAACGTATTAGAAAGCCTTATCCCAATGTCAAATATTTAAACTATCGTTCAAAAAAGCGTATTTTGGTAAGTTAACAAAAATTTACCCTCATCCAAATTCATAAATACAATTTTAAAATTAAGATGCTATATTTGATCTCTTTCTCGTACAGCTGTATGCTCTTATTTTACAAATAAAAAATCATAAATACTTATGTCATAATGTTCTTTAGCTAATTTGTTATTTTAATATAATCATTAACATACGTATAATGAGCCTATTGATGAGGTTCTAAAAAAATTGCTTTATTATGAAGAAGGTTAGTCTTAAAAATTATAAGTACCTAATCAGAACTATAAAATACTTATTATTATGATTTGTAAAGCAGTTAACCAACCTTAAAATTGTATTTACTATGTATTATATATTTTTCATTTTAAATAATATTATATTATAATTTTTTAGGTCACTGGTGGTGCTGGTTTTGTTGGATCTCATTTGGTCGATAAATTGATGAAAGCTGGTCATGACATTACTGTCGTAGATAATTTTTTCACTGGTGTTAAAGCAAATGTTGAACAGTGGATTGGGCATGCTAACTTTGAGTTAATTCATCAAGATATAGTCAATCCTCTCTTTGTTGAAGTAGATGAGATTTATCATTTAGCTTCACCTGCATCACCTCCACATTACATGTTCAACCCAGTAAAAACAATTAAGACTAACACGATAGGAACAATTAATATGTTAGGTTTGTAAAAAAAAAATTATAATATAACAGAATTTATAGTAAAATATTAAATAAATTTTTTATA
The DNA here is from genome assembly GCA_020882235.1 of Schizaphis graminum. NCBI lineage: Eukaryota > Metazoa > Arthropoda > Insecta > Hemiptera > Aphididae > Schizaphis > Schizaphis graminum. The sequence goes on from CM037032.1 coordinate 68,252,465, forward strand.
ATATACACATATTAAAATTTAAAAATAGTAAATGCAATATAATTATAAACTTTTCCATTATCTTTTATAAGTAATTAAAAATAATTTAATTTTATAAATGTTATAATCTCTGTTTTATAAACATAATATAACATTTTTGTTCAGCTGTTACAATTTTGTCTTGTTGGCTTAAATATAATAACAAATTAATATATTATCAAATTTAAACTTAAGAACATTATCTGTGTTCTCGGTTTACTTATTTTAATTTTAAAACTATAAGTTATGATATTTTTAAATTTTATATTTTACATGTTGGTGTCTTATTCAGAAAATAAAATACTGTAAAAAAAAAAAACAATGAGGTAGGTAACACATAATTGTATTACCTCTAAATTTTATGATAGACTAATTCATTTTAATATTAAAGACAACAACATAAATTTGGAATCACTGAACTCAAATTTACTAAGGTGTTTGTTTGATGGAGATGGCACATGCAGGTTGATATCTTCTAAAGATTAAACAATATTAAATATATTATATACAATATAATATTTGACATATTAATTGTTATTAAATAATTAAATATTTTTTCTCAAATGGTTCCAACTTCACTGCTACTTTTAACTGTAGTACAATTACAAAATTATTTTTAAGAATACTGTTTCTCCTAAAACAAAACATTTTAAGTAAATACATATTTAAGACATCAAATCTGTATATGAGGTAGTTTATTTGTAGTTTTTCTATACATTTTTGTGGCTTTTTTATATATTATAATAGTCAATAATCTACAATAGTGTTGTTTTATTTGAAAATAAATGTATGAATTATAATAATCTGTAAAAGAACACATTAGAAAATTATATAGTTCTGAATTATTATATTAAGTACAATTGTATTTTAGGATTAGCGAAGCGAGTCGGTGCGAAAGTCTTGATTGCTAGCACTTCTGAAGTTTATGGTGATCCTGAAGTACATCCTCAGCCAGAAACTTATTGGGGACATGTCAATCCAATTGGTATATATTCAATAATATATAATTATTTTTATGTTACTAGAGCTAGATTGGATGGATGAGTTACCGAGTAAAACTCGAAGGGCCGGTTATGAATATTTTTTTTCCAATCCATGAATGTTATGATTGTAACTTGATGTGATAGCATATTTATTTGATTAAATCTTATTACAAATTGTATTTGATATATTTCAGTATTCTGAAAAATATAGCCCAAATCCTAGAATATTAAATGCATATTTTTTTATTTTATGTAGTTTTTCTAACAATTGTGTTTATTTTAAGTTGATACTTTAAAAATATTAAGCTCATAAATCTTTATTAGTTTTTGGATTAATTAATATTTTTAAACATTGTATTTAATGCATCAAGTTCTAAGATTAAGTTTAACTTTATGTTATTTATTATTTAAAATTTTCATCCAACAACTAAAATTATTATATGATTTAGGTCCACGGGCTTGTTATGATGAAGGTAAAAGAGTTTCAGAAACATTGAGTTATGCATATGCAAAACATGAAAAAGTATCTGTACGTGTCGCCAGGATATTTAATACCCATGGACCTCGAATGCATATGAATGACGGACGAGTAGTTTCCAACTTTATATTACAAGCTCTTCGAAATGAGCCGATTACTGTAAGAAATACCATATTATCAAATGTTTTAACTAATAGTATATTATTTTTTCAATTTTTTATATTTTTTTTTGTAGGTGTATGGTAGAGGTAATCAAACACGTTCATTTCAATATGTATCTGATCTAGTAAACGGGTTAATTGCCTTAATGGATTCCAATTATACCCAGCCAGTCAATCTTGGAAACCCAACTGAACATACTATTAACGGTAAGTTTTATTATAGATTCAATACCATTGTAAAATTTAAAAATGTTTAGCAAATAAGTATAGAATGAATACAATTTTATAATAGCTTATTTTATTAAATGTTAAACAATATTTTAATATAGTCATCAATTAAATTTTCATAATTAATCTTACAGTGCATACTATCATTTTTGAATAATAACCATTTTATTAACATGACCCAAAAAAAATAATAACCAATATTATTTATTAGAAGTCATATAAGTTATATGGCCTACTAAAATGTAGATATTTTTAATTTCTGTAAGATAAAAGTAAGTATAATATTAAGATAAAAACATAAATAATATATACAGTGAAAAATCTTTACAACAAAAACTAGATATAACGTGAATATTACATAATAATGGTTGGATTGCTTTATAACCCATTAGTCAATTTATTCTCTATAATGTAAAGTCACTCTCAATAACTAAACAATATTTTATGTTTTTATAACACAATTTACGTGTTATCGTATTATAAATTATAAAAGTAATCGGCAAAAATGTCGAAATTTCCAAGAACGACTACATTCTTTCATTATCTACTTTTAATATCGTAATAATACCATTATTATTGATATCGAATATATTCATTTTATTATCGGTGTAATATATAACAAAAATTTTGTAAAGGCTATGGTATATCATTGTAAAACACATGAATAAATAACAACCATAGTTAAATGTAACTTAAAAACAAAGTTTTTTTTATAGTCCAATTTACCAGTTAATTTTTGATAATTAATAATTTATTATTTATACATTACAGAATTTGCTGTAATAATTAAAGGACTGGTTGGTGGAAAAAGTAAAGTAATTACAACACCTGCTGTAGAAGATGACCCACAAAGAAGAAAACCAGATATTACAAGAGCAATGACTTACCTAAATTGGAAACCTAAGGTATTTTTTTATGATTTTGTAGTTTGTCCTAAATCGTATTTAGAAATAAAGTGAATTATATGATGCTTTAACTTTCATATTGATCTTAATGTATATAATTATTCATTAATATTATTTTATACAATATAAACATAAACTAAAAAATTTATCTGTTTTAAAACTAATTATATACCTTTTTTAAACTTTTTCTTTTTGGCCTTTAAAATGCTAGACTGAAGTCTTAACTGTTCCGGTGAACTTATTATTATCCTATTAATCCAACTACAAGTTTGGAGAGATTATTTAAAATAGTGATTAAACAATTTTATTTAATATAATATTATAAATTTTATTCCTGGTTTTAATAAACATTTTTAAATTTACATTAATAAAATAATATAAATGTATATGCTTTTACATACAAAAGTAAATAATATTTACATGTACTCATACATTACATGTATTTACATGTATGTGCAGTGTGGCATGTGCACTTGTAAATCTGGATTTTATAATAGTAAAGTGATCATACAATTTTTAAACTATGAGATTTACATCAATAATCAATTTCTAATGAGCATGCTTTATCTATTATAGTATATATTTTAATATTTTGATCCGATTATAGCCATTAATTATTTTGAAAACAGTAATTTTATTCACTATAATTAATATAATGTTTGTATTTTACAGGTGGGCTTAAAAGAAGGTTTAAAAATGACAATTGATTATTTTAAACAAGAAATAAAGAAATCACAAAAAAATGTTTGATATACAATATTTAAATATTATATTATATTACTTATGAGTTATTCATTTTTATTTCAATTGGTGTGAATAATGAAGTTTTTATATGTTTTATATAATTAATTTATTTTAAATTTGTTAATAATTGAATTTCAACTGATTCTATGAAAATTTAGCATACATACTATGTAAATGTGACGATTGTTTTTTATTTATATTTATATTTATTAGTATTTTTTGTAAACTTCTGTGATCTCTATAACATTTTGTCTTATTGTGTTATGTAGTTATTTTCCTTTCGTTGCGTTTGTTAATTAAATCTGTTGAGAAAAATTAATATATATTTTTTTTAATTAAATAATTATTAATTGTTTGTCAGCAAATTACCTATATTAAATCATATAAACTTTAGTTTTCTATAAACTATGTGCAATAATTGATTATAAATACTTGTTGATTTGTAGTACCACAATGGCACAAGTAACATAATGAGATCATTATTAATTTTAAATGTTTGATTTGAAGTTCTTATAAATTCAATTTGATTAAATGAAAAAATACTTAGCATTATATGTAAAATATTTATAATAAATATAAAAAAAAACTGTTTCTGGCTATACATTTTGATAAAATATTACATGATTGACAATAACTTAATGTTTTATTATATTAATTTTCTTTTATTAGTAAGATTCTTTAAATTTAAATTTATAGTTTTAATTGAGTAATTTATTGACATTCTTGTAAACAGTTAAACTGTTTTAATAAATAAATTATAGGAAAGTTTTCACATGGATAATTTTAATTTCCAGTTTTAAAAAGTTCTGTAAAAGAATCTTATATTTTATTTTTTAAAGCAGTTTATTATTTTCATTTTATTTTTTTGCTGGTTAGTGAAATATTTGTCAAAGATTTCAACACATTAATAAAATTTTCTTTTAATGCATATACAGATGAATGTCTAGCTTCCCATCTTGTATTACACACTTTTTTCAAAACTTTTTTTTATATTTGATTTGCTATATCATTACCAAATGCTAATGATGCCCATCTAGGTGCACTTTGGCTGAAAAACAAATATATATTTTGGACTATATTGAAAAATGTAGACATTTTTAATGAACTTTTGGCAACATCAGCAATTATTAGATTTAAGTTATGTGTTGCAACAGAACATAATATATACTTTATTCATAGACACCCTTTATTATCTATAATAGTTTCTAATTTTCTATGTAATAATTTCAAGTATTTTCAATTATCGAGGGCCCCTTTGGGGCCCTCTAAATTCTCTACTGGGAGTGCAATGCACCCCCGGTAGTTGCGGCACTGAGAATAATAGACAAGCACATACATGACATCAAAACTCGAGACAATATATTATATTACTATCCTGCAAATTATTTATTTTAAAATTATTAAAATGGTGATCTTCCATAATGTAATTGATGAAAAATTATTTGTATTCAATTATTATTATTCTATGATTCAATGATAGTTCTGTCTTTCTCTACTTGTTATTTAGTAATGTCCATATCTCTTATTTGAAGTTATGTATTTATATAGGGGCCCATAATTTTCCAGATAAGTAATGACACACACGTTAGAAATCCATAAGTAAATTTAACAGAAAAATGAAGGAACAGAAAATAAAATTATAAAACTTGTAAGGAACTAACTACAATAGTCGAGGACGTAACTGAGGAACCTAAATAATAATTTGTTATTACTCGTAGTACCTACACACTTTGTTAAAACTTCATCATCTATGATTTATAATTTACTGTGCATACAAAATTTTCCACTTTATAAACTAAATGCTTTCTTTTTAGTTTAGTCTGTACAAAAATTTTCTTCGCAGACATTATTATTATGAATTTAAAGTTTGAACCCCAAGGTATTTCTACCAATCGAACATTTGTTTTTTAAAATTTCATATTTTGAATGAAATACAAAGATAGTTTTTTTATTATATTCCAAACTAAATAAAGAAATATTGTTAGGCATGATTCTTCAATGATTAAAATCTGCTTAAAATAAAACAATGTGTACAAATAAATGGGTAGAAAAAAATATATAATGAAAACCAAGAGCCAGCAACAAAGAGAATAGAAATCATCGCATACACCAATTATTAGCAAAATAATATACTACTATTGTATCTTTTAATAATAAAACGGTCTTATCATTTATTTTAATATTTTGTTATAGCACTCATAGCCTTAAGTTCAACGGTTGACTTTAGTTCTTGTAAGTTGAACTAGTTGAAAGGTTCTCAAATCGTACACTAATGAACTAAATAGTAAAATAAATACTAATACAATATTTTGCCAAAACGACTAACGAGAATAAAATATTAAGTTCATAACCTCAAATAATAAGTATAACCTGTAGCGCTCGTGAGTAACAATTTGTTGAACTAAATCAACCGAACAATAATTGATAAGGACTAGTCGTCGGACCTTATCATCACGCAAGACCGTAGAGTAAACAATTATTATATCATCATGATAGTGTAATGAGTGATGTTACAGGACGCGAAGGACGTGATGTTTGCTTACGCACCTGTTATATAAAATATACGACTGACGTCTAACAATAATTATCAGCATTCGCAGTACAGAAACTCATCGCGACAGATCGAGTCCGTCAGTCGACGACAGACCGGCCGCGCGAGCGATTCACTCGGACGTTACGTCATCACCCATTCGCGGACACCGCCGACCTGCAAGAGACCGACATGGCCACCAGACTGGCGATAGTGACGGGCGGCAACAAGGGCATCGGGTACGCCATCGTCAAGGCCCTGTGCGGGCTGTTCGACGGCGACGTTTACCTGACGGCCCGCGACGTGGCCCGGGGCGAAGCGGCGGTCGGGCGACTGAACGAGCTGGGCCTCAAGCCCAAGTTCCACCAGCTGGACGTGACCGACCCCGGTAGCGTGGCCGCGTTCGCCGCGTTCGTGGCCGACAACTACGCGGGCATCGACGTGCTGGTCAACAACGCGGCGATCGCCTTCAAGGCGGACGCCACCGAACCGTTCGGCTTGCAGGCCGAGGAAACGATACGCGTCAACTACTTCGCGCTGCGGTCCGTGTGCGACGCGCTGTTCCCGCTGCTGGCGCCGGGCGCGCGCGTGGTCAACCTGTCCAGTTCCGCCGGCCGCCTGTCGCTGATCCCCGGCGACGAGCACAGGCGGGAGCTGTCGTCGCCGCTGTTGACCGTCGACCAGCTGGACGCGCTGATGCGCCAGTTCGTGGACAGGGCCAAGGCCGGCGACCACGCGCAGGCCGGATGGCCGTCGTCCGCGTACAGCGTGTCCAAGGTGGGCGTCAGCGCGCTGACGTTCATACAGCAGAGGGCGTTCGACGCGGACGCCAGGGCGGACATCGTTGTCAACAGCGTCCATCCCGGATACGTGGACACGGACATGACCAGCCACAAGGGGCCGCTGACCATTGAACAGGGCGCCGAAGCTCCGGTGTACCTGTCTCTGTTGCCGGCGGGCGAACGAAACGTCAAGGGCTGCTACGTGTGGAACGACAAGACCGTCAAGGACTGGTGTACGTGTTAAGACGCGTTCGTTGCGGCGCCGGTGCTACTCGCCGTGCGCATTTCGATATTCGCCGATCGGTTTTTCAAAATAAAAAGTACCTACTTTATTTTACTTTCCGCGCTCACTATTCACACACACACACACATTCTGTATACATATTACTACTTATATTATTCGATTTAGTACTGCTCAAACTGCGTTATACTTTTGTATGCTGTTGTTTGTTCTCACAATATAATATTTTTTTTAAATCGCAATCACCGTGCATTTACTTCTTACAAAACACCCGTTGACGAAACTTTAAAAATGTAATATGTTTGGTTGCTCATGTCTCCCGAAAACTGATTTATTGAAAATGTTTTAACGACTTATAATAGGTACAATAACAACTAAAGCTGATGTTGTAAGGAGTTGCCCGTGACATATAGTTTCCTTCCTTAAATTGTTCGCTGCTAAATTGTTAACTGCACATATTTTTAAGATAAGCGATATTTTATTGATTGTATTACCTATTTATGTAAAATTAAAAAGTCAATTTATTTTTCTGTTACAATCACTACCTAATACCTATGCATTGTATTGTTGAACACGTGCAACTATTTCGTTTTTCTCCCATAAACTTTGGTTTTAGACAACGTAGATTATACATTTATACTTGATATTTAATACGAATTGTATTAAATCGGCCTGCACCGTCTTAGTTGCGGCCCTACAAACTTTTGTCTAATTAATGTTTACTTATTTATTTGATTCAATTTTTATGTCTGTTTGGACTGAAGATCTTAAACCTTTTGACTTTGACCCTGTTCAAAATAGGTACATCAAAACCTGAGTTTCCATCGTTATTGTACCTTGAAATTACCATGTTTTGTGAAAACTTGAAAATTGCTGAACTGATTTATATCAAAGTTTACATGGATTTTACTTGGTACTAACTACTAGATGAGTGTTTATAGCTTCGTTTCTTAATCTGTGTAGATTTCTACAGGGGTTTTGGTACTCTGTCACTCAAGAATTTCGTTTCGGCTGATGAAAATCTCATATTTTTTTGTTTATATATTGAGTTTTGATTGGTTATACAGGTATAAAAAATAAAAGAAACTATTATGACGTAATCTATCTATACAAAAATTAAAAATTAATTTATATGATTGTAGCTTATATATAATAATGTATACACAAACACAACGAATATACTGCACCGGTTTTAACGAAAATTTTAGAGAACAGTTTGGACCCCATTCGAAGATATATACGAAATGCTATGTACAATCTACAGGCGGTGGTACTCTCCCGATTTTTAAAAATAGTAAACTCTCCCGATGGTAAACTCCCGGCTTAATATTATGTTTACCTGAAGTAAATGTGTAAACTCTCTCAGGTCAAAATTATGTTTACCTGAAGTTAATGTGTAAACTCTCCCGGGTCAACTTTATAGTTACCTGTAGGAAGTATGTGAGCTCTCCCGAGTTGTTTTGGTCGTATCCCATTTCGCCGCATAAAATTATTTTTAAAACATGGTTATGAATTTGTGATTTGAAAAGTGATAAATAGACACACAGAAATATTTATCGTTTGAAACGATCTTAGTGCTATACTATCTCAATTCTGAAGTTAACGTTTGATTAATCCCCAATAATTATATAAATAAAATAGAATGAATAGTGTCGTCGCAGCCATAACTGCAAAGTTAACAACAGTCAGTGTCGTATGATTATTACCAGTAGGTATTTGCGCATTTATAGTTCACAATTTTTAAATAATAATTTCGAATATTGAATATATTTCTACACAGCGAAAGGGGGAATGCTTTATTTTCAATAACTATTATTTTAGAATTGATAAAAAAATAAAAAATAAAAAATATTGGAAGTGTATTGAAAACTGTGGAGCTCGTGTAATAATTTCAGATGAATTCACTGTACATTCCGATAAGTTTTGTAATCATAACCATAGCCTTCGTTCAGTTAAAATTGAAGAAAAACGTTTAAAGGCGAAATTTCGTTTGAGAGCAAAAGAAAACCCTCTTAAACCAATTCCGAAGGTAATTATAAAAAGAATTTACAACAAATATGTTAAACTGGAACAAAGAATTTGTAGTCTTAAGGAAAGAGTGACGAGCGATCCTCTGCAGATGAAATGGATTAATTATTTGGACAATATTAGTTATTTAATTAAACATAACGAATAATTTTATATAATATATAATAACTATATTACTATAACTAGTTTAAAAAAACTTTTTTTTATATTATTTTAAATGATTACTTTTATTATGAAAATATTGATTTTTTTATTTATGACTATATAAGATACCTAATTATTACCATTTTTACATTAATAGGTTAGGTTACATAACAAATCGATACTTTTTATAAAAATAATTCTTTTAAAATTGCTTCTTATCTACTATGGCGTTACATCAACAAAACCGTAACAAAATAATGATGCATCTATATTCTTTCTCCATGTATGTGTAGCCGTGTAGGTATTAGCCATCAGGTTTAATCAAATAAAAATATTATTATTAGGACATTACCAAAGTGGCATTAGGCAATTAAAAAAAAAAATATTATGAAAATAAAAAAGGTGATGGTAATAGGGCAAGTAGGTTACCAATCTGATAAACAGTAAGATATGTTAAATTTGGATTCAATGAAAAAATATTACATAATAGTGTACCTATACGAAAAATGATTTTGCAGAACGAAGACGATCAGATCAGCCTATATTATTAAATATATTTATATACCTATGTTATGGTATATTTGATAAATTCATATTCCTATTTGGTATATTAATTTATTTTACTACTAGTTAGTAAATAGTAATACGGTAATTTGAATTATATTATTACCTAATTATGTTAATAGTACCTATATATTATATAATTGATAATTGATAATATGTATATTAGTGTTATTGACAAAACAATACCTACTTACTGTATAAGATAGGTAGAATGGTAAGAATAAGTTTTAATGGTATAAACAGGACAAACAGGTAATGGTTTAAAATAAATTTAAATATTTTGAAAATTTCATTGTGTATTGTAAATAAAATATAATAATTAATAGGTAATATGCGTAAGTCTCAAGTCATCAATCCACATGGTGCACGTCGATATATTATGTTTGAATTTCAAATAAAATACTATAAAATCGTTATTCTTGGTTTCAATTTTTTAGGTTTCAGCAAGAATTACGTATGAGAAATATTGTATTCAATTGTCAAGCCTTAGCTATAAAAATTAAACATACAATTTTTTAAGTTGTTAATATTTTAAAAAATTTCAAATACTTAAAAAAAAAAATGGTGATTAAATATTTTTAAATTAATGCTATACTAGAATAACTTGAGTTAAATTTTCAAACTTTTTCAACGGGTTTAAAAATGTTTACCAATATTTAAAAAAAATTATAACAACCGCATTTAACATATTATTTATTAGTAATTACCATGAATACGTATATTAATCACTCATTTACAAGTCGATTAATTTTATCCATAGTTTAAAACAGTTAAGTTACAGAAAAATTAAATGTAAAAAAAGAGTTACAGCGTATAAAGAGGGAGGGTAACTGCCCGCTTTAATTTCCCTTTAAAATGACCCTGAAGGGTTCATAAATAAACATAAGATTGAAGAATTAATAAGGGCCATATAAAATGATAGAATAAATTGTCTGTACCTATCTTAAAAATATTAAAAAGAAAGTTCCGAAAAAATTAATAACCGTTATAAAACGAGTGTTCACCTAACATGTAAGCTTGTATTGAATTACAAACATTTAATTTGATTTAATTTTAATATATATAGTTAAAAACGAAACTAATTTTACATTGAAATTTACTATTTTATGTTGGTTCCAATTATTTTTTATTTTATTATTTCTCTTATTATATGTAAATATGTCATTACTCATTTATAAATAATTTTAAGTTTAAAATTGTAATGTAGAAGTAGGTTAATAATTTCACAATGAAATTATACGTTTTGCCCGTCTCATATATAGGTAACTAAACTATATTTTTTTTATAAATACATTTTTCGAATTTAAAATTCAAAAATCATTCTAATAAGTATATACCGATGAGTACGACGTATACCTTTGCACAAGAATACGGAGGAATATTTTCCGATCAAAGTATATATCAACCTGTACTTATAAGTATAGGTATACAGGCTAGCGCGATGAGTCCGCTTTGCTGGAAACGCAGCAGCATTGGTGTCTATATATACATAGTGTGCCGCGCGTCCGTATTTGGATATATTTTTCATCTTTTCCTCGTGCTCAAGCCCAAGGGTCACTTATCACGACGGCGGTCAGGGACCGGGCGGGGGGTCGCGAAGAAGACGCGGAGGACGTGAACGACAAGAAGAAGGTCGAAAAGCCGGCGGAAAGGGGACGGAGAATGCGATGACGAAGGAGAGGTGATGGCGCGCGGCAAGGGCCGAGGACGCGTTTTCCGCAACCCGCAGCGGCGGCGGTCTGCCTTTCCGGCGGCCGCTTTCCGAAATGACGCGGCTCCTCCCCGTCGCTCGGATCGGACACGCCCCGCGCGCCGAAGTCACGCACGGAAATCCCTTTGCACCCCGCGCGATGTGCATCGGCCGCGTCGAGTCGTGGTCCGCTACACCGCGCGGCGTACACATTTTACAACCGTATAGCGTATATGCGTTCGCTCTCTATCCCCGCTAACACATTGCTATAATGCCCACTATTTGATACCGGCTTTCTCGATTGTTTACATCGTCGCGCCACCTCCGCCGCCGACGTCTGCACTGCGGATGACGCGCCGAACAAAAGCAGGTAAGCGCATAATCAAAACGTTAAACCAACACTATATATATATATATATATATATATATACAATATACTTACCCATAATACGGCCATACGGGTATGTATTGTATATTATGTAAAATGTGTATACAGGTACACGTACAATCACATTCGTGTGTGCCAGCGTGGGCGTGTGTGTGTGTGTATGAGTGTGTCGGTGTGCTACGGGTGGAGGAATATGGAAAATAACGTGATGCGTATAGGTATAGGTACGATATGCGACAATTCATAGATATGCGGAATTATAGGATGACATTTTACCTGCCCGCGTATATATGTTATAATAATATGATGTATTGTATATTCATATGAAACGCCCGAATGATTGACGGGAGACGCGAAAATGCGTATAGTATATAACTGCTTTCATCACGTATTAAATTATACTCGTGTATATTATATACCCGTTCTATATCGATTGTACATAATGATAATAGTCTCGGGTAATGTTCTTGTGTGCGTTTTATATGACACTTATGTGTGGGTATTATGAGAAATCGAGAAATCATTTCTCTGCAATCACTAGCCAATTTTTATTGTTAAATCTCTAGTGGCTGGGCTACTCAATGCTACTATAATAGTAGGGTAAATTTTTTGAAAGTGAAAATCTAGCGAGCCAGAGAACATAGAAAGCAAAGGCTGACATCGAATTGAGTCCCAAATATTGAATTGAGTCCCACAAATACTTTTGGGTTATCGGAGTTGAGTCCGACCAATATTGTTATAGGCTGTTCGAGTTGAGTCCCTATCAGCCTATTATTGATATTATATATTGATTGCTTATATTGTTTTTAATAATAATAATAATAATGCTAAAAATTAAATAGTGGCTGGTAAAAAATTAAATGATACAGATTTTAAAAAGTCAAATCTTCAAATTTGCATGTTTATATATTTGTTTAGCTGCTCTTATAAAAATTTTCTTTTTCTAATGTTTCTTTACATAGTCTTTTTGCTTTGCTTCTTAATTTTATGTATGTATCAGATTGTATTCCCAGAAGTGTCCTCAATAATAATAATAATATTTGGATGTCCCGAACGTAAAAAAGCATTTAATTTTGAGTGAATTTTAATGTGTAGGTAGTTATTACATTTATCTATACGGACTCAATTCAAAAATATTAAGATAATGAGCTGGACTCAATTCAAACAAATAAAAGTAGCATGGATTCAATTCAATATCACCGGAAAGCAAAAACAAAAAAAAAGATCAATACAATTTACAATGAAATTTATAGTTTGATGCTAGATAAGAATTCATATCTAAGTTTTACGATTATAATAAAGATTTATAAATACAAAATAACCAAGGGAATAGTAGGTTGGTCTCACCTATTTGAGACTTATCGAGAGAGGGGGGGGGGGGGGGTCTAAAAATCATAGGTAAGAACCGGGGAGATTAAAATAATATAATATATTTTTCTACGTCCTATTATATTACATTGATTAATATTTGAAAATGTTTTGATTAAAGGTTCTTTTTGATATTGTAAATAACTAGAATGAAATATAAATAATATTTAATAATAATAACATATTTATATACTTCTATACATATTAAGCTGTATCTTAGTAGTTAGTTATTGACGATTGTGGAAGGAAGAAGTGTGCTGTTTGAATGTTTATAAGTAGATTTATTTCAAATTAATTATTTAAATAATAACATATCAAATTAATCTATACCTACAATAAGTTATTAATAAGTTATCTTAGTGTTTGTTTATAGATATAAAATATAATTTTACTATCATAATGATTAATTCATTTAAATTAAAATACCTATATTTATTATTTACTACATAATATGTTATAATTTAAAATTAAATGTATATATTTTGTATATTTTACATAGATAGTATGTAAATATAGTAAAACTATACTAGGTATTCTAATCAATAATTATATGATTTATGGTTTTAAAAAACAATTATAATATAGTTTTTTAACGTTGTATTAAATTAAGCCATTAAGCGCATACTACACACTAACTTATATTGGTATTTGTTAAAAATGATTAACCATGACACCTGTAACTAAAATGTGAAAAATATTTGGTCAAATGTTTCTAGGAACACAGACTGAATAAATAAGCAATCAGTAAATAGTAATCCAAAATCATAATATAAATGTACAAAACTACAAATCAATAACGATGTGTAAAATGTAAATAGTTACCAATTATATTATCATTGATAAAAGTTTAAATTTACTTTATTTACTTGTACCTATAACATAAAAAATTCATAGTTATAAGTTACCGTTTGAAAATTTAAATACTTAATATAATAATGTATATTTCTAAATTACACTGAATGGCTAATATTAGAATATAAATATTAGGTGTGCTACAGAGCTTGCGCTAAAGAAATATTAGAGCTGCACACTCTGTGTTTTTCAGAAGTGAAAAAAATTGATGCTCGCTTCGCTCGCGTATAATACATAATACATACTATAATATAATATCATAAATTCATAAATATTAAATATTGTCAGTTTAAAGTTTAAATAACAAATTCCTTTAATTATATTTTGATTAACAGCAATTAATATTAATCTAATTTTTAAATGTTTTTCTTTTTTATGACAACCAATTCATCGATAACAATATTTTCTAATTGGAGATGGTTATTTCAACCATCACACATCACCATCAACAATCACAATATTTGGTGGCATAACGCAATGGTCATGATCACGGTTTATCTAATAGACCGTAGTAGATTTAATCTCTTGATATTCATAGATTAATTATCAACATTTCAATCATAATTTCTAATTAATTTGAAAAACAAAATAATGTCAAATGATATCTATGTTATAAGCTCATAGACATATAGAATTAATTATTAAAAATTCAAAACATATTATTTTTTATGAACTGCACAACATTTAAATAAGAACTACACATTTTAATTTAGAACTGCACATTTTATGCACAACTGCACATTAGCGCAAGCTCTGGTGTGCTACTAATAATTGTATTATCATTTAAACAAAATTATTTAGTTTTTATCGTATATACCTATTTATGCAACATCTAATAAATATGTAATACTTATAAAACGTATACTACAACTTTTATAATCTCAATACGTCACTAATATAGTACCTAATATATTTATTTATTTTTAAATGCAGATCAAATTAGCATAGTTTATATAATATGTAGTATATATATATAATAGGCATACAGCAAGGGTAGCCAACACTAATATGTTCGCGAATCTCGTGGATAAATGATAATGATACCAAGAGCCAACTTGTTTATAAATACATTTTAATAATTTTATATAAATTGATACGTTTTTATAAATGTATAAAATTAGCAAAAATTTAAATTCATAATAATAATAAATAAACTTTGATTTAATAAACAAAATGCGAGCTGCAAGTCAGACACCCCCGACGTATAGTATTTTTGGAAATTTATCAGCATTTCTATAGTATTTATTTATTATTATTAATCACAGCATATGAACAATTGGATGTATATGGTAAATGCCAAATGGTAATAATGCTATTGAAAAAGAAAATATATGGAATATCACCTATATACGTAGTTATACCATTAGATATTAATAGATATATTTTAATATTCATTTATAAACATTTAGTACCTACTGGAAAGTGGTAAGAATTTGAAATTATGAGATGTAAAGTTTACCAAGAACACTATAATATAAGAACTAATAAGTAATAAATAATGAATAATGATACATAGTTAATATTCAATATTCAGACGGTTGAACTAAAAATAAAATGTAAAAGTCTGACAATATTGTCACTATAATAATAAAATACATTTGATTCCTTACATTTAGATGTTGTGTATTTTATTATTATTGGGTATTTTATACTTTATACAATGGGAACAAAAATTATATTGAGTGCAACAAATTTTCAAAATTTTTATTTGCAAACTTTTTGAAGACTTAATAAATGTCAATCATCATCTGAGGGGTAACTCATCTATATGCCCTATAGGCTAGTGCAGAATTAATAAAGTCACATATGTGTGCGCAAAGGGTAAACGTCTGTATTAAAGGATTACATAGGGAGACCGCACGTGCTTCATATATGCACGTGTGTTCAAACGTAGTTGAATATATTTTCTATTACAATGACGATGATCATCAGTATAATAAAATATTTTATCATTATTGTCAGCTTGAATCAAAAGTATTACATACAAATACTAAACTATGATACACCAAAATATGCAACAAAGCGCAATTGGGATTTCCGATTTTATATATCATTTTTACTTAATTTATGTATTACAATATTAAAAAATTAAAAGCTATCTCTATAGTATATATTATTTAAGATTTTTAAAATAAAATATACATATCCGGCTAATAATCAATTTAATTTATGGATAGACACTACTGTATTATTCATCAGTCATCACTCATCATATTAATTTTAAATAAAAATAATGTTACGTATAAATAAAAATATATATAATATAGTTTGATGTATATGTTTCAAATATTGTAATCTACTTGTTCATTAGTAATTAGTAATCAACAATTATCAAATATGCGCGATAGTTAAAAGTATAAAAATTATTTGTCTATAAAGATAAAAAAACATTAGGATGATAAATATTTTTTTTCATTAAATATGTTTTACTGTTTTAGTAATGAATTTGATCTTAAAATATAAAAAATAATAGTTTTGTTTAATAATTTAAATTTGAATGTATTAAAGTGAATTTATAGTTTAGGTAAAAGAAGTTAAATCACGAGAAATAAATGATATATATGTATATTTTTTTGTTAATGCTAGTCTATTATTATTTTTATTTTACAGCATTAACAGTAAAGTTAATATATTACTAGAAAGTAATCATTATGCATGAACATTTTTTAATAACTAAAATTACATTTTTGAACGAATATTATTTATTCATTTATGTACAGTTAAATATAATTCAAGTGGCTACATTTACTTAGCTTTACTAAGATGTGGTAAATTCATATAAACTGTAAGAAATTCTATTATTTTTGTTGTATATTTATATGTTTCATATTATGTGTTGTACATTTTTCAAAGGAATCGAGATGAAGACAGCTTTAGGCGTAGTCAAATTGAAAATGGAACCAATTTATGGAGACGACCCGTCAGAACCGGCGGCAGTGTCCACCGTATGTGCTAAATGTGAGTGCACAATTGCAGATAGGTATATTATGCGTGTATCCGGTCGATCTTATCACGAACGGTGTCTTAAGTGCACGACATGTGCGTTGAAGCTAGATCGGTCGTGTTTTGTGTGGAACGCAAAACTATATTGCCGTCAGGATTATGACAAGTGAGTAGAACACAAAAAAACATATACATCTATTATCTAGGTAATTTATAACGTCTCGTGTACTTACTTTTTTTTTAAAAAAAAATCCGAAAATCGGTTTTCTGAATAGTATTTTAATTGATAAATAATAATTTTTAAAAACCACAATACAAAATTAAACTTCTTAAAGAAACAACTATATGAAACTACTTTACTATATGAATTTGAAAAATGCAAAGACACGTCTTTAAACATAATTAGGATTTATAATAAAAAATATAATAATTTAGAAATAAAAACATATAATAATAATATTTCTGAAATCAAAGCAGTCTTGATGACGTAATAAAATAGAACTTCTTAGCGCTCATAATACAATTTATTATGGTTGATTTATTTCGCAAATCTGCTGTACATACTATATAGATAATTTTTAATTATGTGTAATTAACTAAAACGGGTTTATCAAACACCTAAATAAAACAAGTAGCGGTACATCACTATTTTGATAAAATAAATATATTGTTTATTTCATGTTCATGTTTATTTTTTTTATTTCTTATAATGTTTATCTCTTATTCTGTTTAATTAATTAAACTGAAAGCACAATTTATTTATTTACCTATAGGCAGCAGAAAATATTGTCGAACTAAAAAAAAAAATTAACTAAAGAATTATTTTCTAAATTTATTTTCATATACTAAGTTTAAAAAACTTAATATCAAACAGCATCAAAAAGCGAATTCAAAAATATCAGTTTTACTACTATTTAGGCACCTACTTATTAATATATAAATCTAAATAATTATATTTAAAATTTAAAAATGCGATAAAACCTTACAATCGTATTTAGAGATTAGAGTGGTTATTTACATATTTAATACAAAGTTCAACTGAGAGATACTAAACCTAATCATCTAAATCAGGCGTGTCCAACCCGCGGCCCGTGGAAGTATTCCAACCGGCCCGAGATTATTTTATAAAAATTAGAAATTTGTATAGGACAATTTATACCTAGGTGTAAAAAAAATAAAAATTATTATTTATAAAGAACTTTATTTTAATATTCTAAAAAATATCTTACAAATTTAATTTTAATATAAAAAATTTATTAGATTTTAAATATAATATTTAAAGAAATATATTAGTGTGAAATTTGGGCTTATTTTTCTTTACGGCCCGCAGTATAAATATAAATTTCGAATGTGGCCCACAAGTTGAAAAAGGCTGGGCACGCCTGATCTAAATACTGAGCAGTACCGAAAACTTGCTGCATACAAGGTAAAAAGTCCGTTCCAAAGCATATAGTTGTTCATTCACGATCCATCTGTATCTGGTTTACTAATGTTTTATCACTTTTATCATAATTAAGATGATGATAAAAATAATATTTATAATTATATTATGCTCATTGTGCTCTGCGCGCCCGATCGTAGGGCAAACATTTGTGACAGTTTGATGCAAATCAATGTACGACCCATGGATTTAATTCAGCCCCGCACAGCGTGCGTACTGTCGCCAAAGGATTATGAACAAAACCCTTCTCTACAACCACTGTGCAACAACTGCATTTTTCCCGAATTTTTGTTTCATTCTATTATTTTTTTCATGCTACAATTAATACGTATGTATAAGTATATATTATTTACGTTTTAATAAAAATTCTCTTTTGTCATACCCGGCACGATGCACACTCATATATGACTATATACAACGTATCCGACTCGATCATAATATGTATATATATGTTACCGTGAATGTCCGCAATTGGTGAGTGCTGACAATCACCGAATGAATGTCGACATACACCTACTAAATTGGTGAATGTTGAAAAATTAAAATAATATAGACATGTTGTACTAGTGGATGGTGACATTTACATTAGGATTTTGGTCAATGTTGACATACACAACACGGTTTTGATTAATGTTGACATAGGTTACGTATTCACACATAATATTATAGCATTATAGTAGGTACTATAGAGTATAGATAATAATATATAAAATAGAAATGATATATTGATATGTTTAGTTATAAATATTAACAATTACTTTTAATGATTACGATTATTATTATTGAACAATATTATACCTGTATTATTAATTTAAATTATGATTATTTTGCCATACAAAAATTATTATTTTAAAACAACGGCGAAAATTGTTCTATTTATTGCAACATGTCAAACTGTCATGACATTTTGAACTGCATAAAATGCCAACATTTCTACAACCACACTTTTTTTTGGTGCACTTTGTTTTGCAATTAAATCTTGTATAGGTAGGTAGATACTAGAATTTTAGTTAAGATTAGATTAAATAATATCGGCATTAACAACATTCACCAATATCGTTGTATAAATGTCGACATTCGCTAGTAAATGTTAGTAAATGTTTACAAACAGTACAAATTTAATCAATATGCCAAAATTCGCCAATGACTTTGGTGTATGACAACATTAACCGGTGACTATCAGCACTCACCAATTGCGGACATTCGCAGTAACATATATATTATACAACGTAAATAATAATATCCACGACTTCCCATAACATTCTGGTTTGTCAAGTTTAAAATACAAAAAATACTAAAAATCTAGGAGGGAAATATAATATATTTATTATTATCAAAACCCTGATACCCCTCCCCTCCCACGGTTAAAATATATACCTTTATCTGTCAAAAAATCGTCAGTGGGCAAGTGCCCCCCTTGCCCCCACAATTACGCTACTGGTTGACGCAATCGATATCGTATGTTTAATAAGATTGCCAAAAAGTGCTGGGTTTATGCTACTGGTTCCTATTTTTTATAGACTCAATGAAGTTAGGTAGCAAAAATCAATTTATTATTACGATCATAATTATTTTTATATATAAGTCTATGAAGATGTTTACTATTAAAACTGTTTTTCGTTGTCGTTACTCATTTGGCATGTATTGTATAATAAGTAAGTGTTTAGTATCATTTAAAAAAACAATGTAAATGATTTAGTGGATTAAAAAATATGGACTCATTCCACTCTTTGAGACTGTTGAGTTATATTGTAGCTTGTTCAATATATAAAAAAAAAAACAATGATAAAAGTTTAAAAACTATGATTTAAGGTGGGCCATAGAGACACTAAATGGTGGATAAAAAAGTAGAGTACATAAGTAGTTTATTGGAAGTTTATTGTATATCAATTACTATAATATTATAGTAGGTATATAGTATAGGTATACCTATTACTTGTGTTCTATACCTATATGTATCTAATACCTTACCTAAATATTTAATTATAATACTGTAATTAGTGTAATTTTTATTGTACAGCTATAATAATATAGTAGGTATTATATTCAATATTTTACAACTTTAAAAGTATATTTTAATCTTCTTTGATAAAAAGTCATTTTTTTATATTTTTGTCTATTATTCATTATATTATAGTAAAAACAAAATATATGTTCTAGCAAAAATTACATCTACACAACGTATACTACAGTACTGTAGCCAGGATTTTTTTCGTGGGAGGGGGGGGCTTAATTTTTTGATGGCCAATTATTATGACAACAAATTAAGTTTGCATTGTATTTCTAAAAATACAATTTTATTCATATAATTATTCATTATACATATTATCTAATCAAGATCAAGTAAATGTGATAAGAGTAGTGTTGCTTTATTACCACAAACGGTAATTAAATTATTGTCGTCTGACATTTTTGGGGGGGGGGCTTGAGCTCGGAAGCCCCCCTGGTTACGAAACTGGTATAATATATATATATTATTATAGTAGTGTATCAATAAATATAGTGGTTTACATTGTTTAAAATAAGTAGGTACTTTAATATCTTAATTGTTACTTGTACGCTTTTAAACTTTGTAAAAATAAAGATATATCTATGTAAGTATCTATTCATACCTATAATTTTATGAAAAATTTTTTTTTTTCATAAAATACTAAATAATAAAATTTCACAAAAGAAAAGTTTAAAGCTATAACAAGCGCAATTAAAAAGTATACCACCCAGGCCTTCCTGCTGTCAATCTCTTCTCGCTAAATTATATCACATCATGGTACATCTCAAACTTTTCATTACACAAAGATGTAAAAATTGTTAAAGTTTATACCACAGCTAAAAACTACTAAAAAAAATTCCAAATCAATCAATCTCTCACAATTCACTATAGTATCTAACTTAGCCCATAAATTCGTCCCAATTTTAATTCTCCATGTGGACTAAAAATAAACTGGTGTCGAGATCTCTTGAATCCCGAACTGTATCAACTAAATTGAATTCCTATCTCTACTCATCCTTCCAGAAGTCAGAGGGTTTTCATACTGGTGAATCCATCTCACGTATATTTCACGTTATTTTTTGTTGTTGTCTTAGTTCAGATACAAAATTTACTTTATTGTTGTATAAATATAATAATATTACCGATTGTATTCATACTTTAGTTTAAATAATAATAATAATTTAAAAAAATAAAAAAATAAATATTATGCAAGACGTTTCGTCTACATAATTTATTTTGTAATAATATGGAGGATGGTGCTCGTAAAATAATCCAGGTTATATATATATGGGAGAAAAAATATGCGAATGAAAAAAGTGGAGTGATCCAACCCGCCGTGTCTACCGCTTCGATAACAAAGCTCACGGTCATCATCCGCTGCAGTAAGAATATTACATAAAAAATAAAATCGAAATCGGTGGCGATAGAGGGGTCTGGGGTGGTAACTCGACATGCATGTATAGCCACGATTGCTTGCACTGAACCACCCGGCTATAATACGCATAATATTATCAGGCAATTATTATATTACCAAATCGATTTCGTGACGGAATATGTTATGAATGTGTATAATTATATTTAACACGCGTATTATAAAAAAGAAACGGGATCCAACAGCAACGGTTCCTCCCGGTTGCAATATTATTATTATACAGAGCGATTCACCAAGCATGCTTATTGCCTTTTAATTAAAATAATGCAGTTATTCAAAATCTGATTTTTAGAATTTTTAAATATACTCTAGTACATATTTGAAAATTATTGAGATTTTTTGTACTAATTTAAAAGTATACGTATTTAGAGACGCAAAATCCTGCTTTTAAAACGAGAAACTTCCCCCTTTTCTACAGCAAAATATTTTGCAGATATATATGTTTTCTAAAAATGTAGAAGTATTTAATTAAAATTCAAATGAGTAGATTCTGAATTACTTAACTTTATTAACGTTATGTACTTATGTAGACATGTAGTTATAGGATAATAGATCTATGATTTTGGGTTTGGGTTTGTAAGATATTATAATGGGGGCCATAGTAAGTTGAAAATGTTTTTAATTAATATTAATTTATCAACGTTTATAATTTTTAAAAATAGTTTAGTTTAGTTTAGTTTAAATATGGACCTACTCGTGTAATAAACAATATAGTTGTCTAGATCTGATATTTTTCGAAAGACTATTATCCTTAATATAAACCTTATATTAAGTGAAAAACTTCTTGTTTTTTGAATTGAGTACATTAAATTTAAAATAAAAAAATTATCCACTAACAACAATTTACAATAAAAAAGAAGAGTTCTTGTTTGGAAATCAGAAGCTTGTAACGTCAGAGGATACAATAAGTTAGTTAGGTACAAAATGTTTCCAAATTTTGAAAATATAGTCTGAAGTAAATTTAAAAATTTCTCGGAAATGATAATTCGAGTATAATTCACATGGTATTAACTGGAAAAATGGGGGTGAGTATTGGTGAATCACTCGGTATAATATTAAACGTATATAAACCATAAAACGACGACAACAACGCGTCACCGCGACGCGTGCGGTGGTTTATACGTATATTATGTGCGATTGATTCGCACGCGCGACGACGGACCCGAAATCGCGCACGTACACGCCGCCGGTGTAAGGGCGTTAGGTCGGGACGTTTATGGCTAGCGCGTGGCGTCGGCGTCGGCTTCCGGGTGGGCCTCGTGGCGCTACTAATGCCTCATCGCCATCGTCGCCACCGCCGTCCCCGTTGGCGTTTATTGAATTTACGGCCGCGGTGACTTCATTTACGTCGTCGTCGTCGTCGTCGTCACAACTACGCCACCGCAGACGACGGGGTGACGATGTGTATTAATTACATTATACGGTTTTATAAACGTATGTATAAAATAGCTCAGCGCGCAGTCACAAAACTATAATCTATACGTATACATCTGCACCTCCTCGCACACCCCAATCCGCCGCCCCCCGATAATAGACCGGCACGCCTGCGGATTTGGACGGAAGCAGTCGACAATAATACCACGCGACGTATTGTAATATATTAAAGTCTATTAGCCGTCTGCAGGGCCGTGGCACAAGAACGATTTTTTCCAAAAATTAATTCATGTAAATTCTCCAAGTATAAAATGTATAGTTAAATAAGTATTATATCTGTTTTATGTTTAACGAAAACATAACATTTAAAAAAACCACATACTCAAGGAAGTCGCGCCGATGAGTTTTTAGTACGAAAATTTTTTTAGCGTTATTTAATGTTAATTCAAAAATTGAAATCCAAAACAACCTAAATATTAAAGGCAATACCTACTTCTCTTACAAATAAAATTAAACTATTTAAAGTGATCAAAATCTTACTGAAGCCTTAAAATTCTCAAAACTTTTCTTAATTATTGAAAAAAACAAATAAAAAATGTATGCAAAACTAGTTTTCTATTCATATAAAATTTATTTTCTTATTTTTTTGTAATTTTATAATAATAATAAAAATAATAATTGTAACATTTTCTATACATAACATAATTTTCAAAATAGTTTCTTTTTTTTAGCTATTTATAGATGTATGTAATTATGTATTATTTTTAATTTTCAATTATTACTTATTTATTAATATTTTCTCTTTTGCTCATCTTACGTAAAAAAAAATTTTTAATTAATATTTTATCCTTAAAAACATCATAAATATTGTATAGGTACTTAAAATTTATAAATAACCAACATCGTGTAATATATCAATCGTGGCCAATAACCAATAAAATTTAAAAACAATAAGTATATTATTATAATATTTAAATATAAATCATACAATGAATGCAATGTTTTCAGAAAAATTAATTCAGCTTATCACGTATATTATTTATAAGTTATAGCAAAATGAATTAGGTACTATAACAGGAATATAAATAAATTATAAAGTAAACGTATTAATATAGGCGACTAACTGCCGCGGCCGGTCTGCCCGTTTTTTCTCAAAATCGTTTTTCGTATGCAACAATTTATCGTTGAATTCAAATTTAACACATACATTATTGACTATAGTGTCCTCCTCAATGACGTGAACCACTGGACACACACTACTGTACAGCAGACCGATTATTTATTTTCCCCCTTTTTTTATTTTAAATTACTGAAACAAGAAATGTATTGGTTTTACAATTATGTGTTGTATTTTTAGTTAGTTTCATTTGTTTGGGAATCAGCCAAGCACTCGAACATTTAACTGTATTCAAACAGTAATCTAAATTCCTCCACAAAATTACTAAAGCACCGTTCTATGTTTCAAATCATACACTCCATGTATCCACAAAGACCTCTTTGCAGAGCTCTGTGCTATTAGTTCAAAATGTCATCAAAATCTACCATCTAGATTCTAGACCCATTCTTATTTGTACAACCACTATATAATCCTCTTACTCTTATTACTGGAAATTGTTTGCTGTACTATTCTAGCTGATACTGCAGATGAACGTTAAAACGAAATAATGCCGTTATCTACTCGTCCTAATTAAATGAATCAAACTAAGCAGTGGCGTAATAATAAAATTTGGGCCCCCCCGCAAAAATAAAAATGGGCCTCTAAAATATTGTTTTATAGGTAGGTTATAATATAAGGTATATTAGTTTAAAAATATTAATCTGATACAGGTAAATTACTTATTTTAATTACAATTTTGTTATGATTTGATAAAAAATAAAAATATTTATTTAATATTACATTATTACACAATTATTACTTAATGTCTAAACTCTTAATAACTACATTTTACAAAATTATTTTATTTAAATTTCTGTGATCTTCTAGCATTTTTTTCAGCAAATTTGTCAACTAACATGTTTATATCTAAACTGCGAATTTTCTCGTTTTCAATACTCAATACACTTAAATCTGATAAACGTTGTTGTGCCATAGTACTTCTTAAATAACTCTTAATTAGTTTTAATTTAGAGAACGAACGTTCTGCTGTAGCTGATGTTACTGGTATAGTAAGAAATAATTTTAAAACGATGGCTACTTCCGGAACACTTGGTAACATGCAATTATTTTGAACAATCAATAATTCAGCTAATTCTTTGACGCTAGAAACTTCTTTTATATTTTTTAATAGCACCCTTCTGAATGAAAGTAATTGCTGTACAAATGATAAAGACAAATCATTTGAATACTGTTCTACTAAAATTTTAGCAAAATGGGTCAGTTCTGTATCTGAATATAATACTAAATTTTTGGGAAAAATAAATTTAAACTTATTCACAATATTATTCATACCCATAAAACGTCTACGGAGTTGTGAAATTATAATGTCTATATTCGTGTAAAATACATTGATTTTGAAATTATTTTCGGGATCAGTTAATCGTTGGTCAGCACAAAGTTCGTCAAAAAATTTTTTTGTTTGTCTATTCCTTTTTTTTGAAAACGATGTATTTATGCCCCATTTTTCTGCAATCGTGATTGCTTCAGATTTTATTTCATCAAACTGATTTCTCAAATTTTCTAAGTTAGATAATGAATTACTAAGTAGTTCACTCGCTTTTTCGATATCTATATTTATGTTTTGTAAACATTTTGAAACAATATCAATTATGTTTAATATTTTATTCTGTATTATAACGTTTAGAATAAATTCGAAAGTTTCCATGTACTTTTTCAATACATTTGCTTCATTACGTTCATCTTTTGATTTGCTCGTAAGTATTATACGGCTTAACGCTTTCATGATATCTGTATATTGAAAATAAACAGCAAATAATGCGTCATGCCGAGAAGACCATCTAGTTGGACAAAGCCGTTTTAATGTAGGAATTTTTTCTAGTTTGCTACTATTACTTCTATTATTATGACTCGATAATGAATTTACATTTAAAAGAAGATCCCACCTTTTTATACTTGAACTAAAAAATGTATAAAGTTGTTGTATATTATCAAAAAATATCTGAACCGGTTGAACACAAACTGCATCTTTAAGTACTAAATTTAAATTGTGGGCGGCACAATGAACATAAACAGCATTCGGTTCTCTTTCACAAATTCGTTTTTGCAAGCCATTGTATAAGCCACTCATTACGCTTGCTCCGTCATATCCTTGACCTCTACATTTATTAATTTGTATGTTGTTTACTTCAAAAGACTTCATTATTGCATCTTCTATTCCTTTAGCACTCTGGTCTGTTATGTTAGTGAATCCCATAAAACTCTCGTTTATGTTCAAACTACAAGGAATACCATTTGAATCCAATTCCTCTGTCACATAACGAATAACTATGCTTAGTTGATCCTGCTTAGTAATATCTTGTGTGGTATCGCAAATCATCGAAAAGAAAGGACATTTAAATATTTCCAAAATTATATGATTTTTTACTGAAGACGATAATAACCCTATAAGTTCGTTTTGGATTTTGGGACTTAAATATTTGATTTTTAAACCGTTATTTTTATCAATTAGTTTTGATAAAATTGGATCATATCTACTTAAAAGTTCCACAATTGATAAATAATTACCGTTATTAGTTTCTCCAATAACTTCCCGATGACCTCGAAAAGAAATATTAGACGATGATAATGTAAATATTATATCAATAAGTCTTTTAAGTACTTGTTTCCAAAAATTAACACTTTCTTTAAAATCATTATTCAACAACAAGTTTATATTTTTATTTTGCTTCCATTGACTATATATAGCACACGCATGCATATAATTGTACGATATTTCATGATCTTTAATTTTTTTTGAAAGTCCCTGCCAATCACAAATTCCATCTTTCCAATTATTATTAATATTTTGGTCTGAAAAAAGCCAACATGGTTCACAATATGCCCTATTTAATTTCATGGAGTAGCATAACCAAGTTCTTGGGAGGTTTTTAAAATTATTATCAATAAAATAATAAGAAGTAGAAAAGCAGCGCCCTTTGATATCACGAGAAAATGGGCCTTTGGGTTTACAAGAACCAAATTTTAAAATATTTATTTTTAATTCATTAGAAATATTATTTATAAAATGTCCACGATCCGTGGGATAAGGGTGACTCAAATTTGAGTCTTTGATGCTTGATCAACATTCATACTATTCATTTCATCATTTTGAACCTTTAAATTAAAAATATATGATTAAGTATACTTAATTTTAAAAATTGTTTAATATTTTTTAATAATTTACGTACAGGTTTTTTTGATTTTGTACATCAATGATAGTTGAAGATATTGAATTAGGTATATTATTTTCAATTTGCTCAACAGTAACTGTTTGAATATTACTAATCGTACATTCGGGAATATCTACTAATAATGGATCCTAGTATTACAAGGTCAAGAAAAAAATATTAATTTAAAATATTTTAGGTTTTAGTGTTACAAACATAAACATACTGTTATATTATTATGTTTTATTTTATAAGTAATATAACAATACATAGTTTTTAGTTTTTACTATTTATTATATACGTATTATAAACATTGTATTTGTTTAATAACAATTATGGGATAAAAAAGCATTTTAATTATTATTGTTTACCTGTTCTTCCTGTTTTTGAAACATAGATGTAATTTTTGGAAGTTTTGAAATTTTTTTATTTTTTTCTTCTTTTAATTTCCTTTTTTGAGAACCAGATAAAACTTTATTTCTATTCATATTGTTAATATACTCGTAAAATATAATGTATAAAAACAATTTAAAGTATATATTTTTCGAATTGAGTAATTTGTAAAATAGGTATTTAAATATATAATACACAAAATGTATAATCAATGGTAAAAATATATGAAAAACAATCTATTCACAATACACGTCGCGTAACTGTCACATACTCACATTAGTCACATTACAATATAACTTTGTAGACTGGAAACATAAAATAAAACTCTTATCGTTAATATTGTTATTACTTATAATGTAGGTATTTCCACACGATAAGATATTATTACTAAACATTTATTATAAGATTACGAACAGATTTCGTTTAATATAGTATTATAAACATAGATTAACTCTAATTAATTTAAAAATTTATTCAATTTATTTATTTTTTTTAAATTTATTATTATTATTAAAGTTACTTAAACAGAAAGGCCCCAAATTACCATGGGCCCCCCCGCAACGCGGGGTCTGCGGGCCCTCAGTTACGCCACTGAAACTAAGTGGATACCTACTTAATAATAAAGTTTCGTCAATAGACGACTTTTTGAATTAGGCTAATAATTCAGCTTTCATGTATAATGTATAAATATATATTTTAGTAATCACTATACTAAGGTAATAATTAACGTTGTTTTAAACAAAATTCTAATTTTTGTCTAATTAAATTCTGTCAGCATAAAAGTTTAAAACTATGAGGAAATTTAATAATTCTATAAACTACAACAGCGTAGTATACTATATTAAACATTTTTATTTTTTTAAACAATTTTTAGTTATTATAACACGAAAAATTCGTTGTCATTGATATATTATGTAATTTTTTTATTGTCCAGCTATAGTTGCAGTGAGTTTTTACATTTATTTTAATAGAAAAACTATTTAAATAAAGTTAAAATATGGATGCAAAGTTAATATTAATATTTACTATTCATGTGATTTCTAAAATATTTGTAAAATTTTTAAATTTTACTTTTTAATAAATATTAAATATATTTAGGCAAGAAGTAGTACTCAAAAGTTGTAAGTAAATTTTAAAGTTAAGGATTACTAACATAATTTACGTGTGTTTCATAGCCGTTTATATTATAATTTATAAGTCAATAATAAATGTTAACAATTATAACTTAATAATATTTTATAATATATATATATATATAGTTTTTTTAAAATAATAATTACTATTTACCATAACGTCCGTAACAATAATTTAGCATCTATAAGTTATAATAGATTTTTAATTAGAAATAGATTAAAGATATTTACCAAATCACATTTTTAAATAAAAAAAAAAAAATTAGATTAAGTATGTATTTATTTGAATTTTAGTGCTAATCACTCACTAACACCCCTAGGTCTATCCTTATTCTATTTCCTTATTATCTATCACAATAGTTAATTATTACACAATTTATTATTTATGCTTATAAAAATCTTATATAACTATTAAAACAATCATTAAAATATATCATTAATAATCTTAATAATTTACTTAAATTTATGAAAAACTTAAATTATACCATTACACATACAGTGTAACTCTGGAATTCAGAGACATAAAAATAAATTATTGCATTTTCAACGAAAACATCATCGCTCTTGAATGTCTATCCCCAAGTGTCATGAAATATGAGTAAAAAGTTTTACATGTTTGTTCAATTCGTTTGCTCATTTTGGTAATGTTCCAAACGTTTCCATAGGTTGTCATGATACATTATGTCATTAAATTGATGGTGTTTATATTTCCAGTCATTAATCATATTTTGAATATACTCTAAAGTATGTCTATACAGGTACATACTTCAAAGTTCAAATGTAACTTTTATAGAAAATATAATAACTGAAGTATATTAAAATAAAATTAGAATTAAAATTTTTTTTAATATTATTCTTTCGGTAAATTAATTTATGATAAAAATGTATTGAGAAATAAGATAGATAGACTAGTTGTATACTTGTATGCATGTACTTTAAATAATAATTTATGATATTATATATGCTAATTATGAATTAGCTAATTCACTGATTACCAAGAGAATAGAAATGGACCTTATTATGCACAAATCTTTGTTTTTTATAAAATTAGTTAATTTTATATCTTTCAATACAAAACTGTAAAAATATTTTTATAATAAATATTATGATTAGGTTAGTATAATTCTCTTACTCTTATTACTGAAAATTGTTTGCTGTACTATTTTAGCGGATACTGATGAATTTTAAAAAGAAATAATGCTGTTATCTACTAATTAAATGAATCAAACTAACTACTTAATCATAAAGTTTTATTAATTGACGATTTTTGAATTAGACAAGCAATTTAACTTTCACGTATAAATATATATATTATATATGTATAATCAGACCCGGATTGGGCCGCCGAGTTACCGAGCAAAACTCGATGGGCCGGTGAAAATGTGAAATGTTTGGGCCAATATTCACTTTTCAATACTCGATAATGCGGCTTATTAATATACATTTTTGCATTAAAAAAAAACTCAATTTGAAATTAGAGGTCTAGATTATTCAATCAAAGAAACGTTTACAGCAAAACGAAGAAAAAATAAAACAAACACTATAAATTCTGACGGTCTTTAAGAACATGAATTTAACAAACCATTAGATTCATTAAAAATTCAAGTTTTTATGTTATTTATAAATACTAAGTATAGTTTAAGAAACAGATTTGAAAAATGTAAATATCTTTATTTATGTATGTCTTACTAAGATCCAAATAATTTTTCTAATATTAATTACTTGCATGAATTAATTGAAAAAAGTAATTGTTTTGTATTTAAATTACAAAAAATTGACAAAAAATTGACAAAAAATTGACAATAACTTTTCATATAATGAATTTATGGTAGATATGAAGGATTTTTCACAAAAATGGGATAGTATTAAAACTTTGGCAAATTATGAAATAAAAGAGTTTTCCCAAGAAGATGAATTGGAAAATATAGAACAACAACACGAAGAAAATTATAAACAAAAAAAAAGGACTTTAAGTGTAAAACTACTTGTAAAAATTGTATTGTATGCTGTTTTGATGTTTTAAGGCAATACAATTTGCACACATCTGCATATAAAAATGTATTCCTTGCATACACATATATTACATTGTCTTGTTCTCAAGTAAATTGCGAGAGAACATTTTCAAAGTTGAAATATATTTTAAATCGATTACGAAATTGTCCATCTCAAGAAAATTTAGAATCAATTATTTTAATGTCTATAGAAAAAGATATTTTGAATAATGTAAGTAACACTTCCATATTAATGGACATAATTTGCCAAAAAAGCAATACAATGAAAAATATGTTGTCATTATAAAAATAAGTAATGTGAAATACAATAAAAAAATTGATTTAATCCTTATACTGATTAGTATTTTTTATGTAATATGTACCTGTTCAAATAACTAACACATTTTAAAACAATAATTGTCATTAAAATTGCCACATTTAGCAGTAATTTATAATTTAAAATATAAGCCTAGAATGATAAAAAAGGGATAGACCACCCTCCCAAAACCCCCTAGCTACGCCTATGATTTAAATACAATTTTATAGTTTTATAAAGGGGTGGTTGAGAGCCGCTTTATTTGTTTTCCTCGGGCCGGTTTTTCTTGCCAATCCGGCCCTGTGTATAATGTATATATTAGTAATCTCCATAGTAAGGTAATAATTAAGTAAAATTAGTTAACTATATGTATTTTTAATTCAAAATTGTAAAAGTCTTTTTACAGTAAATATATTATAGTATCAATTCTAATTATCTACTGGAATTATTATTGAATGAGTGGTTCCTGATTTTACTAACTTACATAGGTTGAGAGGAGTAATAATTAAAAAACTATTAAAATTTATTATGAGTTGCATTCATTTTAGTAATTTGCATTGATTATTGAAGATAAATTCAATAGGATATTATTTATTTTAAATACAAAACTTTTCCATTTTAGGCGACTGATTTTCTCGTATGAAATTCCATAGTTTAATTTTTTGTCTTTTTCTAATATATACCCGTTATGAATTATGTATTATTATTAAACCTATTTAAAATTATTATTTCAACGCAGAAAATAATATTTTCTATTTCAAAGTATATACAAAGCTCGATGTTAGGAAACTATATGGTTAACAGATCAATGGGTCGAATATTTAGGTCCCTAACCACTCGCCTTGTTTGTCTGTCGTCTCGTTAACGTCAATCCAAAAACGATCAATTACGCAATTACACGGTGTAATTTCATGAATTGCGTTTCGATGACGTAGCACTACCATAATATATAATATATATATATATATATACACACCTACGTGCAGTGTCCGCGAACGCCCCCGTCCACCCTCCTTGCGGGAAACACGTGTTTTTTCAATCCCTATAAATAGTAAGGGAGCGATAAAAATGTATATATAAATATATGAATGGATTCCCGCAATCGAAGTCACGTTCTCCTCCCCCTCTATATAGTCACAATACATTCGGCTACCGCAGAACTCATTGTTTTTCGTTTTTTTTTTTATTTTACTATCGAAACGATATATGCGGAGGGGAAACAAAGTAAGGAAAAAATGTATATACAACTACACACACACACACATACACGGTGGTGATATATATATTTTATGCTAATAAACGGCTGACAGGGAATGGCTAGCGAGGCATTTATAATCATTGAATTGCCATTAGAGGAAGACAGAGAGGTACAGTAGCGCGCGTAATACGTATAGAACCGTTCGCGGAGGGTATATGTGCGCGCATAAATAATATACTGTATTGAGATTCGTATGAATTTCACCCCTTTTTGACGTAACGCGAATTAATAAATACGACCTTTCGACGTCTAGGGTGCTGTATGAATTTCATTAATCGCGTTTACATATATTTGCCACTGTTTGTACTATAATATTATGTAGGAATCTACACCGTGTAGGTATATGATATATTTTATCAGTAGCAAATATTGTTTAATGCGTGTGTTTTTTTTAATTAGTTTTACACAGAAACCGGAAATGTTCAGTATAAAATATATACTATAGGTATAAATAAATAATAATATTAACAATTATCAATATTCAATGTATATATATATATTATATATAGAATGTATCATATAACATTTGAGGTTAAAAATGGTTTATTTATTTAAAAATGATATTTTATTTACTGTTCGTTTAATGTCTTTTTATTAATTGAATTACATTAATTGTAATTTTTTTAATTGAAAAAATAATTATTGTTGCCTTTTAGTTTGGTTAACTAATAAATAAAAAATGTATAGGTATATTGTATATTATATATAATATATAATTTTTTTTTCTTCATATAATTGTAGTTCGTTATATGCTATACAAAATAGTAAATACACATATACACTTTATACTTTCATAGATTATGAATTTTTCATTAAATCAGTAAGTATTATTTAAGGATAAATTCAAGTATTTCCTGTTTAAAGCTAAATTTGTAAAATATAATATTAAAAAATAATTAGAACATCAATAGCTATCATAGCAGTAGCTAGTTGTATCTAACAATAATTATTATATAATAAATTAATATACGTATTAAATAGCAAATAAATATATACATGTTAAATATATTTTAAATAATAAAATTTGCTCCACAAATTGTATTGTTTATATTTATATTAGGTATCTGTTATATAAAATATCGAATAAAAAAGATTCTAGATTTAGAGGTAAAATAAAATGTAACAATTTAGCTCCCTTAAAATAAGAATGAAATCTTGGAAATGTATTTATAGGTCACGATTTAAATAAATACAGCAGTTCACGTTAGTTATAAATTCAAAAGTTCTTATACTTAGTTCGCTTTTAATTTTGTTTTTGGAAACTGTGCGGGAAGTTTGGTTAGATGACAATATTTATCATATACATTTACTTAATTAAATTTTAAAAGCCTTCAATATAAATTTAAATATCAAATTAGGTACTATTTTTCTTGTAGTCCCGAATAGTAGTAATACAATAATTTAATAATTTTAAAATTTTTATTAAAATAGATAGGTATTTTTAAATCGGTAGTATTACAAATTATTGAATATAATTTTTTTTTTTAATTATACTTATGCTTAGTAATTATTACAAAAAATATAATCTAAATATTTTAAATAATCGAGTTTAAATGTTTACTTATATTATATCAATTCGTTACATCATTAATATAATTTATATAATATTTATGATATATTACACACACACACACACACACATATTTATTTATATAACATATCTGTGCACGTGTGTGTATATGTGTGGGGGAGGGGGAGTTTAACCTAACTGTCAATATAAAAAAAAACATGCTGCATTGATAGTTTTTCTTTTTTTCTCTTTTATTGGCGGGCGCAGTTTGTGGCTAAAAGTTTTCGGTCTCTTTTCTTTACGGTCTTAAAAGGGAGGAGCCGTTTGTTTCGGTGATAAAATCATAAAGAAAAAAATAGAAAAATAACACACATACACACACATATAAGTTTGAGTGTGTAAATAAATCGTTTTTATTTTATTCTTGAATTTTGCGGTAACACGTGCGCGCATACGTCTTACGTCACCGAAAAAAAAGTAGGGGGTGAGCAGGTGCAGATATTAGACGGTCACAGCGATTTGTGCCCTTAGATCGGAGGGGAAAAAAAGAGGGGTGACAGTATAGAACTTGTTTGTAACATATTGTCCTTCTCTCTCCACGGGTCGCCCCCACCGTTACCGTAACAACCGTGAAAACGTCACGTCGTATAAATATAATGCAAGTGTCGTCGGGCGGATGAAGGGAGAAAGATCCGCGATGATGCGATGTATAAAAACAATATGTTGCACCAACTATACTTTTGACTGCTTTTTGGGACCCCTTCTACCAAAATATATATATATATATACCTCTATTAGGCGGTTTGTTTTTATAGCTCTACAGCCCCGCGAGTTTTGTGTTTGCGCATGCACGTATATAGGTACATATTTGTATTTATATGTATTATGTTTATGTATACTTGGTATATGTTTGTAGCTTTCTATAAAGCCTACCAAACGGCATAGCATTTATGTACATACACACGTGTAGTACACACGCTTCTGTGTGTTTATATATATATACGCGGTATGTATAAAGATACATATTATTATTATAAAACTTAGGCAACCTGAGGTTAAACAAATAGAAAATTCGTGTGCAGTAAAGTAAAATAGTTGAGAAAATGAAATTTCCTTATATATTTGCAAATACTGGAAAATATATATTGCCATTTTGTATATTGTAAATGAAATATTGAAAAAATTCTTATCAGACGTATCGTCGATACATCTATAAGATAAATCGTATTATTAAAACGTTAGATAAATACAAAAATTAGATCTTATCAATTTAATTTAATTCTCAAACCGTACTTTTCAATCTTTTCATTTTTAAATATAGTAAATTCTCATTACAATAAATACCAATGCAACGAAAAATCCCGTTATACGAAAGTCATAGAAGTCCCCTGTCGAAAAGCAGGGCTTATAAAGAGCTTATTCGAATTTTTGTTGCAAAGAAATTTCTGTTATTACTCCATAACTAAACTCTGTTAAAATTTCACAAATGAAAAAAATTAAATCTACTATATAAAAATTATTTTGGAATAGAAAGAATAACAGTGCATTTTTTTAGATAAAAAATGTGTTAAGTTCGACTTAATTTGATTCCAATAAATCAAATTCATGTCTATGTATAAATATGACTCATATAGTCATATGAGTTATTTTGCAATGCTCGATTTGTTTACTTATATTAATTATATTATCAAAATATACCTAAACAAATATTTCAATATTTATAATATGTTGATAATTTTGTATTTTGAAATTGTGTGTGATTTCAGATATTTTATGTATATTTTTACAATTTTTTATTTAGGAACAAATTTAGATGATCAGTAGGTGGATACGTGGAGTTGTTTTTTTATAAAGGTTGAAATTTCTATGCATTTTGCATTGTTTTCCAAAGCTTACTATGCGATGCTCATATCATCAAACATTTTTTTATGTACTTTTCAATGAGATAAAAAATTTATTTTACATTTTTTTTAGTTGTCCGTTCATTTTTTAAAAATTTTTTAGGGTATTTAGAGTTTTTGGAAACATAATACGAATTTGAAATTTTATTTTTAGATTTTTACTCACCAATATGATTTTCATATAAATATAACAAATTATAAAATAGGTACTCATCGTAATTCATATTTGAATTAAACACTAAAAATTGGATAATTTTTATTTAAAATGTCAAAACCTAGATAACGAGTCTAATAAATGATGTCTACAATAATACTAACGATGTTTATTTAGAACCATCAGATGAGATTTAGCTTTCTGTATAACTTTTTTCTTAAATTTATAACAATAGGTTTACTACTATACTACTTATTTAAAAAAACAAAAATACACTTATACTCGTAATGTATTTTTTTTAATAAATTTAAAATATTTTTAAAATGTATTTTTAGAATTTTTTATGGCATTAAAATCTCAGCCCTACTTATTAGTTATTACTATTATTACTTATAAGTTACAACTATCTACCTAATAATTAATACTATGTATATGATATATTGTGTTTAGTATACCGAATTTTCACTAAAAGTTTCAGTTTTCATTAAACCCTGTCAGTATTCAATAAAGTTATGGTTAATATAACACTTCCTGCAATATTAATCAATTTTAAGGAAAATTGTGACAGTTTTTTTATTGTTTATTGCACACAAATACAGTTTATATAGGTATTTATTCGTACGTAATCAATTAACAAACCTATATATTAATAAGGTTTTTAGTATTTATTTAGTATTAATTATTAATAAGGTTCAGGTTAAATGTTTAAAAAATTGGTATGATTAAGTTATTTTCAATTAGATGACTCAAAAAATTCAAATTGTCTTTCAAAACACTATAGATTATGAAAATGTTTAAAATATTAGCATACAATTCAATTTATATGTTATGTTGTGCATACGATAACAAAATATAAAAAACTACCGCTCCCAATCTTCATCCATATCCCCATATCCGGCATCCCATATCATAACTTATTCTGCGCGCTATACGTCAATATTTAGTGTTACGCATCGAACTGATACCAAGAAGCAATCTAAAGTATAAAAGAAAAATGATAAAATAAAAAATAATCAACTATTTTATTTCAAGTATGTTTGCTCAGATATACGCAATAATATACTTTGTTTGAGAGGACTAAAGAATCCGTTTGTTTGTTTTCTTGAACGCGAAATATAAAATTAAATAAAACATATAATCATTGTGGACTTCATAAAATCAAATATTTTTAAATATTATTAAAAATAATTGTATTTGTAACTTTATAGGCTTAAAGAATTTCTAAAACTTAATGATATAATGATGTGTTCATTTTTTAATTATAATGAAACAAATCAAACAAAAATATATTTTTAAAATGATAGTTACAACTATGAGATATCAAAGTTCTAAAATAATCTATATCGTACGTCCTCCTTAAAAAGTATTAAAAAATGAGCTTTCTACAGTACCATATGTGTGTACATGGCCGATAAACATAAATTATATGGTACATTTATTGCAGAGTAATTTTTAAGCGAGTTTCTCTATAGTTACCTATAATCTAAGAATAAATTGGACAAATAAAACAACCCAGCATTCACAGACGTAACCAAAACTGCTCAATAGTCAGTCCTCGACAAAAAATTAAATAATAATTCTTATTACTTAGTAGTTTTTATTACAATTAAATGCAAATTAAATTTATTTTATTTTTGCTTTAGATGTGTATACCGTAGTTGTGGCAGTTGTGGTGATCATATCGCTGCTGGTGAATTGGTAATGCGAGCAGGCGAGTGCGTTTTCCATGAACAGTGTTTTGTGTGCGTAGTATGCGGTATACGTCTATGCACTGGTGATCAGTATGTAATAAAGCACTCTCAGCTATTTTGTCGTCCAGATTATGAGAAAGAAGTGAACATGATGAGAGATGAAATCAACCGAAACACTGGTTTGTACTTTTTTTTATATATATAATTATTAAGAAAGACATTATAGCCGAATAATTTAAAATTCAAAATTTTAATTATATTATAATCATTCATAATCTATTCACAAATATTTTTTAGCATAGTACCAATCAAAATTAAGTTCCAAAGATTAAAAAAACTTAATCTTGATTTACATAATTTTAAATTTATTATTTTCAAATAAAAGAAAAGCGGGTAAGTGAGTATCGCTCTGCTGTACATTAGGGGGTGGGATGGACCTCGGACTAGGGAAGGTTAAATTTGAATGCAATGATAGGTATCATTGTATACGAAAAACGATTCTGAACGGAGATGATTTGTCTGTCTAGGATATATTATACTTAAATATTGTCATACATTCTACTTTGAAACTAATTCAAACATTTAAGTAAAAGTTTCAAGATCTTACGTTTAGTAATTTTTTAAAAATAACAAAAATCGAAAATTATTTATTAGTAAAACGTAATTTTACACGTGTATTTTTAATTTCAAATTAAAATTAAAACTTTAAACACTCGTAAAATTTTTTAAATTGAACAATCCTCAAACTTTTTTATAATTATTCTAAGCTTAACTTATGGACAGCATAGTATTAAATTTTCAATTCTTAGCTTTTGATAGAAAAATATTTATAAATTTTTAACTACCAAATAGTGAAAAATATTCATGATTTTGACGAATTTTTGTCAATATTTGAACTTAAATGCTAATAAAAAAAAATTGTGCCTATGTATTTTTATAATTTTTGAATGAGAGTTAGAACAAGTTATGTAGACCCTTCAATTAAATTTTCAAGTAATTTGTCCCAGCTAATTTTTTTTTATCAACATTTATAAAAAAAAAATTAAAAAAAATTGAAAATTTCAATTGTCTATAAATAGCTCAAAAAAAGTCAAAATGTTTTGAAAATAAATTCACGTAAAGAAAATGGCAATCTAAATAACTGGTAAAATTTTCAAGTATTTACGACTTATACTGTTTGAATAACAACAAATATCAAAAATCCTTTGAGGCTAAACCGTTATTTAACGCAGCATTGTAAAAATTTAAATTTCAAACACTCATAAAAATTTTTTGTCTGAATCCGGTTGAGTTTTTTTTACAGATAATTGAAGAAAAATGTATGGAGAACCTTGTATCAAATTTTCAAAACTTAGTTATAAAAGAAAAAAATTTTACGAATTTTCAACCACAAAATTACTTGCCAATTTTCGCAATTTTGACATATTTCGTATAAATTCGAACTTTAAGCACTTATAAAAAAAAATTGTGACTAACGATTTCGGATTTTTTTTTATCACTTTAAGAACAACTTATAAGAAATCTTGTATTAAATTTTCAAGATTTTCTGGCCGGCCAAAAAATTTTTATCGTTATTTTAAAAAAAAATACTAAAAAAAATTAAAAATTTCAATTGTCTATAAATAGCACAAAAAAAGTCTGAATTCTTTCAAAATTTAACTGTGTATGGAGAACGCTAATATAAACATTTGGTGAAAATTTCAAGTATTTACATCTATTAGTTTTGGAGTTATAGCAAAATAAAAAATTCGATTTTGTCGAAAACTGATTTTGCGTAAAAAATCCCGTTTTTTCCCTCATTTTTTTAGGGTTTTTCCCGACTCATTTAAAAAATATTGAAAATTTTTAACTTTTGACCCCCCAAAGTACCAACTAGATTCGATTTCCTTTTCAAAGAGGGGCTGAAGTCCAAAATCGAAGCATTTTTACTGCTCCAAATGTTGTCGTCAGACACAAAACTAAAAAAATAAAAAAAAAAAAAAACACACATCATTGTAAAATCAATACATTCTTCACTCCGTTCAGAATCTAAAATAATTTTTATAGTAAAAATGTAAAATAGATAAAATATACTAATTAATAGTCTAATATTACATTTTATATGGTATAATATGATTTATTATCTGTTCATAATTTTTTTTAATTACATTTCTGAAATGTATTTATAGTGTCATCGATAGATTATTTTTCCATGAAAAAATTCACTTGTTTATTTTCTTTTACCCTTTTAACATTTTAGTATTCTCTGCAGAATACATTGTAAATATTATTTACCTAATAGAAATAAAAAATAAATACATATTTTTACAGATATTTATCAAATATGATTACAGGTGAATGGAGTTATAACCACGATGGTCGCCGTGGACCTAAGCGCCCCAGAACGATTCTAACTACCCAACAACGGCGTGCGTTTAAAGCATCATTTGAACTAAGCCCAAAACCGTGTCGAAAAGTTAGAGAAGGGCTAGCGCATGATACAGGTTTAAGCGTTCGTATTGTCCAGGTTTGTCTTAATGTGTTTTAACAATTTTACGTTGAATATTGAAAATAATATATTGGAATAGTGATATCTAGGGAACGAATTTAAATATTCTTAAAAGCACTAAAAATGTCAAAAAATACAAAATAGAAGTTACATTTTTAATTTATTGATGTATGAAATTAACTTTGTGCTTAGCAAGCAATGTTTTCAGAAAATTCAATTTGTATTCAAATTCGTTCTCAAGCGATGTCTATACCTATAATACTTTCGTATATTTTCTCACTCGATTGCTACTATTAATCATGTGAAAATGTGATTGTGTATTTGATTGTTTATTATGTCTAGTATTCCTGTGAGCCGCTATATTCTGGATCAGAAAGCTATTCTTAATTTTATTTTATAAAAAATTTTATACATAGCATGTTGTTATTTCATATTTGTAATGTACACTTTATTCGCATATTAGATTCTGAACGGAGTGATGAATGTATTGATTTTACAATGATGTGTGTTTTTTTTTTTTTTTTTTTTTTTTTTTTTTGTGTCTGTCGACAACATTTGGGGCAGTAAAAATGCTTCGATTTTCAACTTCAGCCCCTCTTTGAAAAGGAAATCGGATCTAGTTGGTACTTTGGGGGGTCAAAAGTTAAAATTTTTCAATATTTTTTACATGAGTCGGGAAAAACCTTAAAAAAATGACGGAAAAAACGGGATTTTTTACGCACAACCAGTTTACGACCAAATCGAATTTTATATTTTGCTGTAACTCAAAAACTAATCGATGTAAATACTTGAAATATTCACCAAATGTTTATATTAGCGTTCTCCATACACAGTTAAATTTTCAAAGAATTTTGACTTTTTTTGAACTATTTATAGACAATTGAAATTTTTAATTTTTTTTAGTATTTTTTTTTAAAATAACGATAAAAATTTTTTGGCCGGCCAGAAAATCTTGAAAATTTAATACAAGGTTTCTTATAAGTTGTTCTTAAAGTTATAAAAAAAAATCCGAAATCGTTAGTCACAATTTTTTTTTATAAGTGCTTAAAGTTCGAATTTATACGAAATATGTCAAAATTGCGAAAATTGGCAAGTAATTTTGTGGTTGAAAAATCGTAAAATTTTTTTCTTTTATAACTAAGTTTTGAAAATTTGATTCAAGGTTCTCCATACATTTTTCTTCAATTATCTGTAAAAAAAACTCAACCGGATTCAGACAAAAAATTTTTATGAGTGTTTGAAATTTAAATTTTTACAATACCGCGTTAAATAACGGTTTAGCCTCAAACGATTTTTGATATTTGTTGTTATTCAAACAGTATAAGTCATAAATACTTGAAAATTTTACCAGTTATTTAGATTGCCATTTTCTTTACGTGATTTAATTTTCAAAACATTTTGACTTTTTTTGAGCTATTTATAGACAATTGAAATTTTCAATTTTTTTAAATTTTTTTTTTATAAATGTTGATAAAAAAAAATTAGCTGGGACAAATTACTTGAAAATTTAATTGAAGGGTCCACATAACTTGTTCTAACTCTCATTCAAAAATTATAAAAATACATAGGCACAATTTTTTTTTATTAGCATTTGAAGTTCAAATATTGACAAAAATTCGTCAAAATCATGAATATTTTTCACTATTTGGTAGTTAAAAATTTATAAATATTTTTCTATCAAAAGCTAAGAATTGAAAATTTAATACTATGCTGTCCATAAGTTAAGCTTAGAATAATTATAAAAAAGTTTGAGGATTGTTCAATTTAAAAAATTTTACGAGTGTTTAAAGTTTTAATTTTAATTTGAAATTAAAAATACACGTGTAAAATAACTTTTTACTAATAAATAATTTTCGATTTTTGTTATTTTTAAAAAATTACTAAACGTAAGATCTTGAAACTTTTACTTAAATGTTTGAATTAGTTTCGAAGTAGAATATATTACAATATTTAAGTATTATATATCCTAGACTGACAAATCATCTCCGTTCAGAATCGTTTTTCGTATACAATGATACCTATCATTGCATTCAAATTTAACCTTCCCTAGTCCAAGGTCCATCCCACCCCCTAATGTACAGCAGAGCGATACTCACTTACCCGCTTTTTTTTCAAATATTTTGGATATTTTTGAGCTTTTTGTAGACTTTTGTATAATGTATACTTCTTTACCTAATACCTGTTCTTTTTATTTCAATTCATGAACTTCAAAATGTACATAATACGATTCAGTGTAACAATACTTATAAATTGATCTAAAAATGACTAAAAATATCACATAATTTTTTTTTTATAAATGTTTACTGTATAAACCTTGACTTCCTTAGATATTTAAAAGGAAAATAATGATTTTTACTCAATCGATATCGATTTATTCTTTTTTGTTATTCAAAAACTATTAAATGTAGAAAATATTAGTGACTCGAAATATTTCGCCATTACGTATATTATAATTTTATAAACACATACCTAATGTTATTATTTATATTTACATAATTCTACACGGTAGTCAGAACTTAACATAACTTAAACTCGGCACTGAATGCAATACAGTTTAACATACCAGATTAAAAACATATAATAATAATCAAATACCATTAGAAATACATACTGATCCATTCATAATATTTGTTCAAAATCGTTTCTTATGAAATTTTTTGACATTAAATTCAAATATTGAACACATACATTGC
This sequence comes from Schizaphis graminum, assembly GCA_020882235.1. Lineage (NCBI taxonomy): Eukaryota > Metazoa > Arthropoda > Insecta > Hemiptera > Aphididae > Schizaphis > Schizaphis graminum. The sequence continues at coordinate 68,295,600 of CM037032.1, forward strand.
AGTACTCAAGACGAAGTATGTACACTTGAAATCTACTATACAGCGGAGTAATATTGTTTTATCTGTTTTAAATAAATACTGATAAAATCATACTTTATAAAAAGTATTATTTAGTGTTTTTTTTTATGGTTTAAGATTTGAACATAGTAATAGATAATTTGTATATTATTAATATTATTTGATAAAAAAACTTTTCAATTAAAATATAAGTTTTAAATATATTCATAGAACAGACGTTCAAAACTAATGTTGCATTCTAATTTTGGAATACTCGACAATTATTCATACACACGTAAATTATTAGTTTAAGTATAGGTGGAATGTTCAGTAGTTGTTAGTAAGTCGATTTGTATATTTTTGTTATTTTGCATTATTGCACTGTTCGTATTCCGTTCGTCGTTAGTTGTGTTGAAATATAAATACCTATCTTAGTTTATATTGATGATATAAGTAAAATGACTACCAAATTCAGAATTCTACAAAAAAAAAAACACTGATTTTTTATATTATACACATGATAAAAAGTAAAATTCAAGATTAATGCATGTGTAATAATACACTATCATTTTTTATCCAAGAAATTTCTCATATTAAGTTTTGAGAGCAAAATATCCAATATCCATGGAGAAAATATTTATTTAAATCTATAATAGTTTATCAAATAGATGTTATAATAGGTTTTAAAATAATTATATAAACCCTATAAGTATTGTTTTTTACTTTTACAATTCATTTAAAATTAATTTATCATTCTATTACCTATTAATTAGGATAAAGCTATTTATCAACTAATTTTAGAGGTACCTAAATAAGTATATTATCTATTATAGAAAAATAAATTGTGTTTCATCACGAGTCAAGGCAACAGGCAACTAAACTGATTTAGTTTAGTTTTGAATATTTTAACGTATTAAAAAATCATTTATATATATTTTAGGTTTGGTTTCAAAACCAAAGAGCAAAAATGAAAAAGATTCAAAAAAAAGCAAAACTTAATAGCAACAGTTTAGTTGCCTCGTCCAATAATAATAATGGAAATAATAATTGTAGTGGTGCTGAAAGTGGTAATTCGTGTAGTTCGAGTGGACTTCTACAATCAACTATAAAAGACGAACAATACAGTAAGTATCATAATATTATATTATTTATATACGGAAGTATAATGTTTTATTTATTTGTATACAATATACATATACCTATATCTAGAATTCTAGGCTATCTATAAATTGTAATAAGGTGATACTATATTAAACATCAATCCTAGGATCAAAATACCAATTAAGCCTGAAGCGTATACCTGCAGAATATATAATAAAACATGATGTGATGTGTGTCTTATTAGTTTTTTCTAACACTTAAAATTTTAAGTTTTACAAAATCTCCCAAACCGAAATTCTATATATGTATGTGGAATTCAGTGCAAATGTTATGCCACCACTACCGTGAACTATAAGACAAGGGTCGTACGCGTTACCAAGGAAACCAAGACGCTCCACCCTCTGTCGATTTTCAGGCTAAAGAAACCTCCTACCCCAATCTCGTATTTATTTTTGGGTATCTATATTTATTAATTTTCTTCATTTACTAACATACCTCCAAAAAATATACCAAACTTTATTTTTCCAAGTAGCTTACCATATGTATATATTATATATGATAAATTTTCCCAAAAATCAAATAATTGAAAGTAATTATCAGTTCTTTAAATATAGCATATAATATGTATTATAGTATATACATCAATATCGATTAAAAGTAAATAATAAATGTGACATTTTATTCATAATAAGGCTTAATTACTTAAATAATTTTAAAATGCTGTTAAACTATAAATTGAATTTAAATACATTTATACAGACGATAATTGTTTATGTAACGTCATAAAGTTTTAATAAAACCATGAATATGAAATTCCTACACGAGTATAGAAATTAGTTACCTACATCAGTTCTTACATAGTTACATAATACTCGTATATTGCACAATAAATTTCTCTTATGTGGTTTTTATATAGGTATTTAAAATGATAAAACGTACGTCAATAATAGATTATTATTAATTGTAATACAATATTTATGAATTTCGATTTACCCGTCTATATAATCTAAATGCATTTAATAGGGTAAATAAATGATCACAGTTCTAAAAGTATCTTATATAGTTATATGGAACAATCCAAATAAAATATATTTTTTTTCTAATAATTTTATTACTATAGCTCAAATTAACTTTTTTCAGTGTTTTACATATATATTAATATTGATTTTATTTAGGTAAAGGTATAAGGTAACACCGAGCGTACACCTAAATAAGCACATAAAACAAACACATTTTAACCACGCCGACCGAGGAGCAAATTAATTAATATTTCATTATGTTTCATTCATTCTTCGTCATCACGATAGCCACATGCCAATGCACTGGTCATAATAATGTATATTATATATTATTCATCCTATACCCCTTCTTGCTATAGCTTTTGACCTACGCCCCACCGTGAAATATAGGTTAACCGAAAATCTGTTACAATAAGCTGACCTGACCTACCTCCTACTGCAGAATGTTTAAACCACAGAATAACACTGTGCTCGTTTACCTCGTCGGTTATTCGAATGCTTGCAAATGAAAAACTGCTTACAAATAGGTAATGTTGTGCCAACCATGACGACTGGAATCTCACCACCGCCAACATTTCTTAACCTTAATAGATTTTTACAATTATATTAAGCACTTCAATCAGTTTGTACAGAATATGTATAAAATCAAATGATTACTAATCATGTATAGACACGTCGTAAAATTCCATAATTTTTTTTATATTTATCGTATAAAAGCACCTATAATAAATTGTTTTCATTTTTAGTAATTTATTACTATTTTGTCGATGAATAAAATAACCGTTTGTGGATCTTTAAAAATATATAATGATTTAATTGCACAGCGTGAATAATAATATTTTGCCGTGTTCTTCTTATTGTTATATTCTAAATTATTATTCCTCTTATTTCAATTTTACAAAATTATCCGTACTATAATAATTTTATAATTTAAAACTATACTAAATTTCACTGTTGATACTTTTAAAAGACAAGCACACTTTTTTTTTTATAAAATAATTGTTTAGGTTCTGATGGTTGTGAAGATGGTGTATCCGGAAGGTTCGAAACGACTCAACAACAAGAATCCCTAAGACAACCTCAGCAACAAATTCATGAGCCTTTTCATATACGACACCAATCTCCTGCAGTTGTAAAACAAGATTCTATGCCATCGTTTTTACAACAACAGCCTTTTGGTATATTTGGTCAAGGTAAGTTATACTCATTTTGTGATTTATGATATTGACAAATGTATTTTAAAATTAATTTGTGTTAAACATATTTTGAATGTTGACTGAATTAAATAAACTTAACATATCTGATATAGGTATTTATTGATATTTAAGATCTTATTAATAACAAACTACTAGTTACATTTTACCTATACTTACAAATTATTTACAAACCTAAGTCCTAACTTTACAAATTTAAGTGTAATTAGCTATATTTTTAAGAAAGTACATAATATACATATTGTACCACATAGTGCACTAAGTACTTACTTTCGTTCTACATATATTCATTTGAAAATATTAAATAAAATTGTTAATAATTATAATAACTAATAATTTATGAGTCACGCGAGTTTTCAGATTTTAAAAAATTTCATTTTTAATTTGAGACTTATAATAAACAATATAAAAACAAATAATATATTATATACCTATTGATATAGGTACATATATAAATATGTGTCCTATACTTATTTATAACTAAATTAATTAATATAAATAAATGGTATACTCTTCGACGAAAGTCATATCGACAATTCGGTTACGGTGGTATATATTCATCCCCTGGTGCAATACAACGATGATACACATATAGTATATATATATATATATATATACTGACTGAATTTTCTCTTCTGCTCTTTTGGTTGCAAATATAAAAGCCAAGACCTAGAAAGCATTTAGCTAAAGGGGAGTACGCGTATAGAGTAAAGGGGGAAAAAAAGAGAAAAGAAAAAGGAAAAAGGGGAAAAAAAGGAAGAAACGACTTTCCCCCTGAAGATTCTCCTCTCCCCAGCACTGGCGTCTTAAAGCTCCCGCGTTATTTGTAATGGTTCCCATACAAAACCCTTAACCCCACCACCACACTTCCCTCTATAATGCCCGTCCTGGTCTGAAGAATTTAATATTAAACCCGCGCCCGCTGTGATCGAAGGCTATATACGAACAGGGGGGATAATCCCTCGTCCCCGCGCCGCTGGTTTTATAGCTGTCAAAGGGATTTGTAGAGGGGGAAACGTAGCCTGTGGTGGTAGACGAGGGGTGGTAGGGACCAATAAAGACGCGGGTGGGTGACACGCGTACACTCCCCGTCGCCACCACACCCTCTCTAGACGTCGTTGCCTCCGATCATTTTGCCAAGAGAAGAAAATAATAAACGTGCGTATTAACGCCCGCGGGGACTTCCTGCGGTGTGACCTCCACACACACACAACACATCGTTTCCCCGTTTTGGGCGCGCACGCCAATGACGAGTTCTAGCTTATACAAATATAGACGTAACGACGACGCTTATTTTCTTTTTAGTTTTATTTTCCTTGGTTGCAGGCCAGTGGCAAAGAATACGCGTTTCCACATATTTTCTACTAAACTGTTATTGCATTTCAACTATATATATTGGTATGCATTACACGATTTATGCTTCTAAATGGTTCATATAATAATTGATCTTTTTTGAACATTTTCAATAATAATTAAAATATTTTATAATGTGATATTTACATAGAAGGTCATGTATGAATTTTAAATAAATAAATAATTTCTACACAAATTTTGTAAAAATATTTTTTTTACTATTTTTCTTACAAACTTCTAAAGCATTTCATATAATTTTTATAAACAAAAAAAAATCATGCCATTTAGGCCTCGAACTTAAGTGTTAAGTAGTGAAATGGATATTATAGAGTTATTATACGATATCATATTGCCTTTAATCCACTCCAGAGTTATACTCCAAAAAGAGACAAATATCCAATATCTAATAACTACATCTTCTCAAGGAAAAGCTTGTTGACCGTGCATGTATCGTATATTCTTATATCTTTTATATATTAAACTAGTTTAACTACTACTAAAACCTCTTGAATAAATAATTAAAACTAAAATAAATGTTTGAATTACTTTATTTAAAATAATTCAAATGTATAGGTCAAAGTGTAAATTGGCTCAGTAATAATATGCATCCCAGCCTATATTATTGTACTCGCCCCGTTACGTTTATATTATCTATCTATACTTAGATGAAATTAATATTGAAGAAAAAAATTAAATCATTATATTTTTTGTAGTACTACCTATAGATACCAATTTTTTTTTGCAAAACTACATAAAAATATTTTTGTATTTGGGAAATAATAAATTATGTACCATCCTAAAATAACTTTTCATTAACTTCTTGATATTTGAGATAACCGGTCGAATTTCATAGGTTGTTTGAAATAAAATACATTTGTTACCTAGCATATTGTATTGCTGTATTTGATCCTTTTGTGCTTTACTTTTAAATAATATTATTGAGTGCCGATCTAATTTCATTTTATACATTTTCAAAGAATTGTCATTTGTAATTCATTTTGTATACCTACACACTTTCAGAAATAAATTATATAGCTATTAAATTTATCAGTTTTAAATAGCTTATAGTACATTTTTTTAGCACTTCAAATGTTTACACTACATAATATTGTCATTATCGTGTACTTGTAAAAATAAAATGTTATTTAATTTTTCTAAAACTATTAATCAATAACAATTTTTTTTTTGTAGATAAAAATAAATAAAATTTAAGTACTATAATAATTATTTAAATAAAACAAGAATTAAATAATTTGTCAATCTAATAAAAATAGACGGACATATTTTTTCAATATTTCCAGTGTTTATTATTTATAAGATGAACCGAAAAATATTTATTATCAATTATATTTTGCAATAACTACTAAATATTTTGTACACTATCTATCAATTTTTTTTTTTTGAACAGTTAGCAACTATTTTACTTAATTATTTTATTTGAATAGATTGCATAATGTTTTTTTAGTTTTATTCATTAATGTTTATACTCCTGGCTAATTCTCCATCCGTCTGACACTACTATATATCTATTGTAGGTTAACTTAAATGAAAATAATGAACCATACTTGACGAGTTAATTAACTTGCCTATAGTCTTATAATTTTAGATACTTCAGTATGTACCTATGTTATTATATATTACACTTTATAAAATGTTTTTTAGACTTGAACAACCGCCAGGAACCAAATTACTTAACGCCAGATATTATGATTCCTAAACATATTTATGGTGGTTTCGTATCGCAGGAGACTGTTATCCGTTGTGGCTCAAATCCAATCGATCGGTTGTACTCAATGCAAGCGTCATATTTTTGTAATAATATATCTGATGACGCAAGTTCATTACAATTAGACGAACACCAATAATAAATGATTTATATTATATTACCTATTATTATTATTATTATTATTATTATTTTTGTTATTATTTTGTTTATCACAATTGTTTTGTATTTATTTTGAATGTGCTTAAGTACTAAATTGATTTGTAATCGCGTTAATTTGGCATAATTATATATTGTTGTTTAATAGATTTGATAAAAAAAAAACAATTATTGAAACATCGAAACAATGCTGATTTTACTATTCATCTTATTATAAATCAATTTTACTTTCGATTTATTAATTTTTAATGATTATCATTTATTGTTATATATTTAGGTTTAACCACTGCAAGTATATGGATTATATGTAGTTCCGTTCCATATAATATTATATTCTATTAATATATATTATTTTATATATTATCACATATTATGTCACTTATATAATATGAATATACTGCAGCACGTAGAAGTCAAAGTCTAAAACATTATATGTGGAATGTGTAACCACCGAATTTGTGTTATTCAACCCTTCAGGACAATGACAATCTAGACGTATAAATATAAAAAGCGATAAAAGGATGAACATAAAAACAAAATTAAATCTTTACGTCTGGCTTTTGTTCTACTATAGTAATACTATATGTGATTACGTACGATTGTGCAGTACAGTAGAAAGTGGACGTAAAAAATAATATAAAATAGTAATCCAGCCGATGATTTTTGACGACGATCGTATACGAAAATGGAAATCAACGGCTTACTATGGAGTTTTCAATGGGAGGGGATTCTTTAATTAATAACCTATACATGATACATCTAAATGAATTTTTTTTGGGGGGGGGGACTAAATACACGAATAGTGGGACTTTAGCGGTTTGATTATTGTTATTATATAGCTTATAATCATAGACTCAGATATATATCATAGGTAAGTATATCGTAAAAATAAAAGTGTGTGTTTTAATAACTGTACTATATTTAGAGGGTAGTATTTTATATCTTATAGTCTGTGCTGTGAATAGAGTCGACTAGTCGAGGTACGTTCTTCCTAGTTCCTGTAGCGTCAGACAGTCACAGCTTAAACGCCGATCATGCCCCGGACCCACGTTGACGCCAGACGCTTTGGAGCTGGAGGAAATCGTATTGATACGGTTTGAAGCTTTTATAAATGCTGATGACCAAATATACACACGAGTTTAGCGATATTTGATTCGTACGTGCTCTGTATACAATTACGACTAAAAGCACATGACATATAATATAGCAGGTGGGTCGATTAAAAAAAATTACAATTGGCGGTGGGGAAAACAACCCCCAATCGTCCTCCCCTCGATATAGCGCGCCACTGATAGATATTATGAGTTATAAGTTATAGACTTGTTAAATATTTTTTGTCGCCGCGTACGTGCCGACTATCCGGAATCTGGGCTAATCGGTGACAGCGCCACGCCGAGTCTCGAAAATACTGGTGTCCCGTATGTACATATATTATACTCGTGTAATGATCATCCGGTAGGGGGAGGGTGGAAAAGATGAAAAAAACAAAACAAAATTCGTATTCGTATTCACGATTCGCGTCGTACACGACTACGCGTATAATATTATAACTGCAGTCGGAAAACAGGTGCGCGCCCCACAGCGGACGGTCGCGTAGAGACGCATCGCCCGCCGGTTGCAGGTGGTGGCGTTCCCCCGCGATACGCGCACACGGACGGACAACGCGCACCGCCGACGTCGCATCGGCAGAGCGTATTTTACAGTCGTCCTCGCGCAACGGTCATTGTTTTTTTCGGGCCCCGAACGGCCGGGCGGCATAATCGCATTACACACCAATAGCAGCTGCCCGCGCAGGACGCGACAAAAGATAATGCGTTATTATTATTGTTCTATATGATATTGTACACGTCGAGTGGGATGAGCTGCATATTATACTGCGTGCACGGATGTCACGCAGATTTTCGTAGCGACAAAAACCGTGACGTCGTCGTCATCGCCCGAAACAACGTTTTATGCGCGATCGGAATAAATAATACGAAAAAATCAACCCTTGTTGTGACACCGGCAGCATGATATTTTAATGCGAAGTGGCTAATAATAATAATAATAATAATGGGTACGATCGGCCGACAAACAGCGAACAAATCGACGAATTTAATAAATTTAAGTAAATTATTATATATACTTACACTCAAGCGTGCAGGTTATCTCATCGCGTGTTTAATTGATCCGATAAAAGTTTGATTACAGACACACTATACAATTAGTATACTATAATACAGTGCCGTACCCAGGATTTGTTTTCGGGGTGGACATTCATACTTAACTTTATACGAAAATAGAAAATAATTGAAAAACATATATATACACTATACACATACTATTTAAAATAAAAGATTTCGGGGTGGGCTTAAGCCCAAAAGCCCCTCCCTGGATACGGCACTGCTATAATATATTTAATAATATAAGTTATAACATACAAAACTTGATTCACGAGTTTTTTTTTTTAATTTTTAACGGGAAGGATATTAAACGCACTACCAACCTGTGATTTTATATCACATTTATTTTGGAATCAATCATCAACACTGCCTAGTCTTTGGGTTTTATTATTCAATAGTTTTGTCGTTTTGATGTACGTGAATAATATCAATGTTAATATACCTACTTATATTGCAATTAACATATAATTTCAAACAATAAGAGTGTTATATTATCTTATTTGTATGCATTATGCATATAGATGTATAGGTTTATTTAATGCATTTGTGCATTGAAGCCCTATATACTCTATAGCAGGGATGGCGAACCTATGTCACGCGTGTCACGGAGTGACACGCGCGCATTATTTCAGTGACACCCCAATTTAAAATATAATTCTTAATTTTTACTTCACTTTCCAAAAAAATTATTGATAATTTTAAACTATTTTTAACTTATTATTGGAATGTTTCGTAAGATATTGTAATATTGTACAAATTTCTCATTAAAAATTTTTTTTGTAATTAAAAAAAATATGTGTTTGTATTAATATGTAATAGTAAATTAATGCTGTAAAGATATATTAATATGTACATGTAACTTTATAAATAGTAAATAGTAAATGCTGTAAAGTTATATTAATATTGAATAGTACCTAAACAGAAAATGCTGTAAAGTTTAAATATTTTATACACCTAACAACAAATAAAATCATGTTTATATGTTTAATTAATTATTTTTTAAGCAAAAAAAAAGGTCTGCAAAGATTCTGACACGCGAGGCAAATAAAATCAAACCAAACATTTTGATTTGACACGCAGTTATCAAAAGGTTCGCCATCCCTGCTCTATAGACTACAAGATCAGCACCTCATTCTCTATACGTTATTCATCTAAAGATCCCAGACTATACATGAATTGTACTATTGTAGTACAGCTATGAGATAGGCATTCCACGGATGTGGGTTGAATATCCGCTCAAGATTTCAGATTTTCATTATTCGATGAATTGAATATATACCGACGAGACAAATAGCCGATGGCACAAATCAGGGTATAATATTATTGTTGTCACGCAACTGTTGATTTCCAAATAAATCGCGCATAGTCAATAATATATACGATAAACGTTTTGCCCGCGGCGCGCAATATAAATCCCGTAAACGGTGAGAACATTTTCGCCAACTGCATTTAACGCGCCCAAATACCGGGTGCGGGGCGATACGCGACGGTGCGGTGGGTCGTCGGCCAAAGGTCCGCGGGTAGTAATAACATAATGGACCGCGCGGCGTATTATCGTTTTCGGGAGAAATATAAACACGGGCCGGGCTAATTTCACCGGGTTTTTGTTTACGGGTGCAAATAACGTCCATTGTGCCGGGCACAGTAATAATAATAATACGACTACGACGACGACGACGACGACGATGAGGACGACCGGGTCGCACAATCGGGTGGGCACAATATTGTATTAAGCGCCGCCGCGGGGATGGGATGGTGTGTCGCGGCGGTGTCCACGTGCAACAAAAGATTACAAAACGTCGGGGCACGTGTGTACCGGCGTAGGGGGTATATTATATAATACGATGGACTCTGTGTGTGTGTGTGTGTATACATGTTATACGTCACCGGTGTTTGTACAAGCCGCGAAAAACAGCGTCAGTGATGGCGATTTTCAATTCACACGGACTCGCACATCGAAAGTATTACACAGGCTTGCAGGGTATACGGTCGCGTGTACCTACGCATAATATATACCTATGTATAGGTCTGTGTGTGAGTGTGTGTATACCTATATATATATATATATATATGTATATACCATATATCTGCAGTAGTGTGCGCGTGTAATAATAACGATGTATACAAAATATAATATTGTTCACGGTGGCCGTTTGCGGAGGGTTTTCGGCGTGATCTATATTATAATACGGTGAGGGGTAACGGAAGTTTGACCAGAATTTTATACGGAATCGCAAAATAAGTCATTAAAAGTTAAAACAGATTTCGGTTCACCGTAAAATCAAGCTTAATATATAGGAATTGAAGCCTGCCGATAACTGTATAGTTTAAAATAATATAGTCACACACAATAATATACATCATGCGGCTGTATGGACGCACATTATATTTTAGAACGCGGTAAGTACGTAAAGATTATTATTGATTTTTTCAACGATGTGTTTAAAAACTAAAATTGCCAATGTTATTTTCTTATGGTTTATTTACCTATGCGATGTCGTATTTATCGTTTCTCTAGGGAAGAGGGGGTTGTGTAATTATAAAGAATAATATTATATAAGTTCCATTTTAAAATACTGAAAAATAAATTATTGATTTCCGTGATTAGAAAAATACAATTGATCCTTTATACAACGATTGCACCCAAATAAAATCTAATGTAAGAACATAGATTGAAAAATTTAGTGTTGAAAATAAAAGATTTTGGAACTTATGATTTTTATATTCGATGTAGGTACATCACAATTTCTAATTTTAAAAAAGGTACTTGTGCGTTATCACGACTCCTTTGATTTCGAACGCATTTTATTTTACGCAACATATTTTTAATACGTTTATAATAATACAAAACTACCCAAAGTTAAAAGTCAATATATTTATTGTTAATATAATAATATTAATAATATGTCAAATATAATAAAATAAAATATGTGATAGTATAATATACGTATGTCAAATTTATACGTCAAAAATTAAGAGTAAAATTTATAAAATAAATAAAATGAAATAAAATTTAGTAAAAATTTAAAAATCGATTTGTGGTGGCCATTGTTTTGCAATACTGTTAAGTAAAACGTTGAACTTGTATTCATTATGATTAGTATTTCTCCACATGAATTCCGCCAAGTAGGTTTCTAAATGGTGTCTCGCTGTGCCTCTATGACGTTTGTTTCTCCATTTCGCCGATCCCCAAAGTCTTTCTATTCCTTGTGTGTGAGCATGTGTACTTGGATAAACAAAATTATAAGAATGATTCACTGTGAAATGCTGATAACCAATATCAAATCTTATATCTATAACATGATAAAAAATGTTTAAAAAAAACTTTTAATTAATAATCAATACTAAAATAATTTTGTCATATTTCAATTCGAGAAAATATCAACGAATGTCTATACTAAATTCATTAAATAATTCATTATTTTTTTAATCTTGTATATTATCAATATTAGTAGGGTAATCTATTCGGTAGAATATATTATTTGTGTACACTATGTAAACATGCATTAAACGTTATTTCGTAATATTACACTGTATATTAATACACCATTATTAGTATATACATTACATCTTACATACTATTGAAATGTATAATATACAATCTATTAATATATATATTCTATTTACCTTATAGACGATACATGACCAAGTTCACCAGCGTAGTTTGAAATCAGTTTTAGATTTTAATCGAAAATTCAATAACCCGTTTGAATATTAAACAAATATTGCGAGAAAAAAAGTTTTTCTTCGATGAAATATGTGTTTGTAGAAATCCTGATGCAAATTAAATAGCATAAATCAACATTTATAATTACTGCAACTATATAGTATTTACAATTGTATGGGTCAGTGCAGCTAGATATATAGGAAAGCTGGTCTTTTGTTTGTGCAAAAAATGAACGAACATTTTGTGTTGGCGTTTTTATCTCTTTAGATTTTTTTCACCCAAATGACAATATCCAAATTAAACCGATATGTTTTAATCTGAAGTCACCCGTTGACACCATTTTTTTTTATTACTAAACCTTAATCCGCATGTTAGTTTTTTTTTTTATTACAATCTACTTTATACAGAATATAATATATATATAATATATACATATATATATATATATATTTGGTCACCTACAAAGCTTTGTTTGATGTTTAATTAAATTTTTTTTAGCCTTTATACAAAAAATTAAATATTTCGTCATAGTGTATAAAATCAGTTAGAATTACATAGAAAAAATGACCTATATTGATTAAAAGATCAAAAGAGCGAGCATAAAAGAGAAATTTATAAGTCTCACCATAGTTAAGCAGATTAAACATCTATCCTCTATGTACCCTATATATTACAAATATTTAATTATTTTTTAAATACATACGATTAATTTATCCACAACAGTTTAATATAATATTCAAAGCAAAATAAGTATAGTAAAGACGTATAGTTTATTAAAAATTATCAATGTTATTCATTAAAAAATAATTTTATACCAACAGTATGTAAAGACGTGTTTACCTAAAATTTAAAGGTAATATAAAATATAACAATTGATATTAAGATGTCTAATATTATCTATGAAATTTTTAAATGACTTTTCTTTTACCATCATAATGAAACTTTTAAAAATCTTAGTAAATTCTAGTTTAGAAAATCTAAATTTATTTTAAATTAATCTTTTACTAAATAATTGAAATTACCTATAGTTCTACAGGTTTTTATAATTTAGCACATTCTTTTCTTAAGCCATAATCTAAAGCTTTTTGAAAAATAAAATGATTGAAAATCATTTTAAACAGAAATTGAATTTTAGAAAAAAAAATATTCATTTTGTAGTACTTATTCTTTGTCTTTATAATAAATTCCAAAAACTGATATGCTTACTTGGGTATAATTTATACAATAATGTATTTTATTCTAAAGCATACATTTAAGTCCATTTAGAGCTCTTAAATATTTTTCTTATTATAAAAATGTATAATAAATTTATTTTAAAATATAAAATAATATTTTATTTTTAATTTCTTTCTATAATAATATAATAACATTAATAAGTACCATTACATATTACAGTCAAGTTGCGATAACTCGAAGTTGAAAGGAGATAAAAATTCGCTTAAATATATCCAACTCGAATTTATATATTAATTTATATTTCTAGGGGGATAAAAAAAATTCGAGTTGTAAAGTTTTTCGAGTTATCGTGACTCGACTATATTACATATAATATAATATGGTTAGGATCGCAACAATAATATTGTTTTTAATAAAAAATATAAATAAATAAACACCTACATAATTTATTGTTTTTTAAATAAATATATTTGTTATTATCCTGCTTATTGAACATTCTTTTATTAACAATATATGTCATATTACATCGTTTGTCGTTTTACTCATCTTTCCAGATATTTGTGTGCTTATGGTAATTGATAATGAACAAAAAGCCTGTTCCTTTGCATGTACACCAAGAACAAGTATAAAAACAAGTTGTCACTCATATGTAAGTTTCTTAAAAATGATATGTACTCGATAAAAAAAATGAATTCTATTTAAGAATTAGTAATGTTTAAAAGATAAGATAATAAAAAGATAAGATTTGTCACCCTTAAAATGTTGTTGCACTAGGTCCGAGCCTATTAGAATCTGTATCTAAATATGTCTTTGGATATGTTATACAACGAATCAACACTTTTAGAAATCTATAGTTTAAATTATAAACTTTATAATTGTAAATATATATATGATTTATTCAATTTAAGGTTCGTTTTCAATAACCAGCGAAAACGATGGGTAAAAATTATTGGCAGTATACAGCATAATTGATAAAAAAAAATCAGTGAAATCAAAATACGCCTCCTTCAGCTATTATATTTCATACTGCAGATTTGATAGTTAAATAATAACTTGAAAGTCAACTATTTATTTTTAACGTATTGCTCTCATTATTAATTTAACAACTAACACATTTCGATTTAAAAAGCAACATCTGCAATCTCTTAACTGTCCTTCTATTTTATTATATTTTGAAAACGCCATTTAATGGTTCAATATTCAATAATAGGGTCAAATAAAAAGGAATTCTTAACTCGAAAAGAAAAACAGACAACAAATTCCCAGCTTATCTAAATACACCAGACTACCAGACGTTCGCGATAAACTATTCACTGCTAATTCAACTTACTATTGTGTTACAAATTATTTGTCTCGTTAATGTAACTTATTGTATAGCCATACGTTCCATTTAGTGCATTGAGTATTGGTCAAGAGATATCAAATTTCCAAATAATAGAACAGGTATTCATACTGCAGGTCATTTGGTGTACCTATTTCTATATAGGACTAAGAGAGAAGAACAAAAAAATAAAAATAAACGATTACCTATAAAGTATAAAGGAAAGCTAAATTACCTTTGGAAATTCGACTGGCTTCCGAATCACAGTGGTCGTAAAATGTCCATCATGAATGTAGGGGCAGGGGCTAGTAAGACAAGTCGACAACTGCTACAGAAATGATAATAATAATAATAAAACAATTTTATTACTAGACGACCATTTAAATAGGATACTACACTACTTCAGATGTTTAATATAATATAAAATATACTTATTACTTATACACTATATAACATATATATATTTAACTATGACAAATTTTATTAAACAGGCGATAATGATTTGTAGGAAAATGTTTGAAAAACCTAAACAATATTTCAAGTTGATTTTTAAAAAAAGGAATTTTATAAAATAAAATAAAATGTTGTTTTATATTTTAATTCAAATTTTTATTTTTATCAAAATAAATAGTATTTATTAATGCGCAGCATAAATTAAAAAGAAAATTTAAAGAAAATTCAATATGTAATAATATACTTATTTCGGCAGTGGTACCTATACACATAATATTTAAACCAATGAAACTTTCAATTGTCAATAAAGTAATATTACTTTCTAAATTTCAAAAAGTTATATAAAATGTATATAGTTTAAATAAGTTAACGGCTTAAGGTAGGCCTTACATGTAAAATAAATTAAACATAATAAATTATTTTGAGTTCATTATCCATATTAATACTGGATTTAAAAAAAAAACCAAATTTATATATTAGAAACAAGGGTTGATACTTAATAATGGTATCAAAATAAATATAAATATTTCCTCTTGAATTTAGTTTCCTCTTAAATTACCTTAATGTATAAAAGACGATCAGAATAATATTATGTATAATATTCGCGGGATTTTATGGTGAATAATAATTAACTAAGCTATATATAAGCTAACGTATACGCACCCCATGCCAATTAAAATTTTAAGTGCATCAAAAGTAGTGAAATTCTTGTTCAAATTTCGATCAAATACAGAGTTATTCTTGCTCCTCAGATTCTTCGTAAAGTAAATTTTACCAGATTCAAAATAACAGCCGTTGCACAGTCGTATAATATGGCTTGAAGTACCATCTTCTGGTTCTGTGCATGCGGCGCGCAGCGGGAAAAAAGTTTAAACAGTAGATTACATGTATTTTGAACGTTTTTACGTGCTCTCCCTTCTCACGTGGTTTTTATATTCTTTTTATTTTGTTTGTATTTGAATTTGAGTGTATACTCGGAAAACTCCACGGGTGGTTGACAACAAATCCGAAAATAATAAGCCACTTTTGCGGTTGTTGTCTGCCTTACTTATTATTGCAGCTTTTGAATAGTTGTAAAAATCAATTTTAAACATTTTTTATCGACAAAATATAAAAAATAAATAAAATATACCCAGTATACATACTGTATAAAATTTTGTATTTAATGTTATAACTTATAACTAATATAAAAGAATGTAATTTTAGTGTCATTCAGTAATTCAGTTATTTATTGAATGTAATATTATATTATTTTATACTACATTTTATTTTTACCATACTAAGTACATAAATATTATAATATGCAGACATGCAGTAACTGCATTTTTATTAAATATTAATATAGGTAGAAAATGTAGATAACCTCTAAATATATAATTAGATAATAATTTATAAATCTATCAATACATTAGAAAAATAACTCTGACTTCTGAGTATGTATTGGTTAGAACTTAGAACCAACACATTTGATGCCATACGAATTTTATATCATGTTCGGTTTATGATTTTCTGTTTACGTCATGTTGTTTGAGGTTGATTTCAGAGATCAAGAAAAATTTTATATGTAAATATAAGTTCATCATATTATTATGTTTGAAGACATTTTATAATTGGAAATGTTTACAGTCTTACAGAATATATTACAATTATTATAACGAATCTCTTGTATTGATATATTTCTTTGTTCTAAGTTTTTCTAAGAAAATATTTCATTTAAAAAAAAAATGTTGGTATTATTCATAGTCATAATAATATGAAATGCGGTATTATTCGTTTGAATATATACAGCCATTCAATAAAATCGGATGCCCAACAGCGAATCGGTTTTCAAGTGTGCTCGTCACCCTTCTAAATGAGCCGTATGACAGTTATGAGCCCTGAGCACCCTAGAATTCGCAATTCAAATTTTTTTTGTATCCATGAAAGCGGTATAATATTTACTGTTAGAAAGTAATTGGTCATTCAACAGCCACTTGTGCGTATGGCTGTTTAGTGTTTATTGTACGTCCTCACAAACAATACATAGCATTTATTATAATATATAATGTATAGGTACACCGGATATACAATATACGTAATAAATAATAATATGTGTATGTAAATATTACTGACTACACAGTTTAAACTATAGACAATATTATTTATTGTTTATATATCAGTTTTAATGAAAACGATTTAAATGTTTTAAGTTTTTATACATAAATTAAACTTATAATTTTTTTGTTGACTTGAATAATAGTTATTATATAATGTGTTCTAAGGGCCCAAGACCACGGTATTATATGGTAATTGCTAAGTATGTTGTATTGTTTTAATATAATATTAATGCTTATATAAACATATTAGACTTTTTAAGTATTTTATTCTATATATAGGTACAGTTATACAATAGTGTATTGATGAGTTTTACCATTTTAAGGAGTGTTTATTTATATTTATTTAAATTAATTATTTTTTTCTTACTTATCAGTACTTAAATTGTCTTATAAGATCTGAGACGCAATTTCACACACAGTTAATATTCGTAAATGATTCCTTAAGTAATACCTATTATTCAATAATATTTATATTTAACAAATAATTTACATTTTAATAAATCAGTCTATATACCTAGTCCGTAATATTTTTATTGAACATAGAAACTACTAAAAACTATTTAAAATAATATGATATTTAATTTAATGTTAACAACTTTTAAGTATTAGATAATGTTGTAATACTAAGTATTTTCATACAAATAATTCGAGGGAATGGTACACTAATTGGGTTGCACCGGTAGTAGGTATACCGTACGGTGATATCAGTAATTTTATTTTTGTTTTTTAGTTACTAGCCAAAAATATATGTTTATCTGAAATGTTATTATATTTTTTGTTATTAACATTTAAATCGTTTAATGGAAGGGCTTTATTTATAAATTTTTGGTTAGGAAGAGATCGTACAGCTTATTATTTATTTTGAATTTACATGTAAAATACTTTGGCCCTGTCTAAACTAAAACATAATCCACTAATTTTTAGAAACTAAATTAAATTAACAATCCTACTTAAATCATGTGAACATAGAGAGAAATAAGACTTATAGTTTATGTCACATATTTTTTTTGAACAAAGTAAGTTTTGATTTACTGGTGCCGAAAAATATTAATGGAAATCAGTTTTAACAGCACAGGAAATAATGACGAAAATAGAGTTGGCGGTCGTGTCAAAAGCCAAACGGCGTATTTACAAAACAACGCGACATGTCAATAGCCTCGACGACAGTGTTATTGCTCGGAGGGTCAGAGATACTATCTCTCCGGGGGATTACATGTCATCAAATCTAGCCATATAGAGGATTCAACAGTACACGCACCTTTATTCGACAATTTTCACTTAAATATATATAAATGTCTGTTATATATAGTATTTTTTTTAAAATATATACTCCCCTAATATATTTTAAACAATAGTTAAAAATAATCTGTAAGTTGTAACACATGAACCGAAATTTCATTATTGAATAGGTAGAAAAATTATTTTAATTAATGAATAATTAATATCACATCTTATTATCAATTATCAATACATCATTAAGTCGTTATTTATAACCGTACATGAACACGAATTATGAATACAAAAAATTGAAGGTTTAAGCTAATAAAGATAATTATTTGGAAATATTTTTATTATAAATATGAAACTTTCATTAAATAAATATTAAATATAAAATAAATATGATAGCAAAATATCAAGTTAGTTTAACAATAATATTTTCATAGATGCATGGTTAATAATATTATCACGGAATAGTTAATAATTAATAATTATTCTGTGATATTATAAAGTGATATAATTACTTATATATAACCTATATAGTATATTAATATATATATATTATACCTATATTAATAACCTATACACGTGTATTACCATGCATCATTTTTATTATTTTATAAAAAATACAATTCCATGGTGAATTAAAAAAATTATATTATTTTTTTTATTTTTATTATTTTAAAATGTAAATGAAGTACACATACATTTAAAATATTTAAAATATATGATAAAAATCAATAGTACCAAGATACATTATATATTGTCTATTAAAATATTTATTTAACGTCTAGTTGAAAATATAAAATAACAAAGACTTACTTAATTTACTCAGTGAATGATATAAATATACAACATAATATGCTGTTAATATTCATTAAATTCTCGGTAAAAATATCCTGGTCAAAATATCCCTACACCAAAATATCTCACGTAAAAATAACTTTTACTATAAAAGTAGCAATTAGAAGTAATAATCGAACTTTATCTAAAGTGAATGTGTGATTTTCGTTATTTTAATAATGGTACAGTGTGTCATTTTATATGATTGCCTAGCTAAAACGCGTGTCGTAAGCAAGCTAACGTCTTAAATTAAATTATTCAATCAACACTTTTTATAACAGATAATAGATTAATATTTAATATATAATTTAACATTACAGTATTATTTTATTGTTTTTTTTAAATATTTTTAATTCATTTTTATATTCTATAAATGTTAATAATATTTTATTGTATTAATATAATAATTGATATGCAACTTTTATAAAAAGTTTAAAATTTGAATTAATATTTACACGGGATATTTTGCCATGAAATATTTTTGTGGGGATATTATTTTTTTGTGATATTTTCTTGGATATATTTTGACGTGTCACCGAAAAAAATATAAAAATAATAATAATTTATTTAACTGAACTTGATTTAAACGAGACCAATAAAAATAACATATTTTTTTAAATATATTTCAAATTGTTGATATATTTTATTGAATTTAATTAAATAACCCTCAGAAGTCAGAATAATAACTCATTATTTACTGTTAATTTTTATTCATTATTTTTGTATTCAAAATGTACATAGTTTGAAGCTTCTGCACCATTACAATATTAGGTATAGTTGATTAATTATATACATTATGTTATATTTAATTAAATTGCTTAACTTTTTAAAACGTTTTAGCTTGAGAAGTTTGTGTTCTTTTCATTTTATTTTTTAAAAATATTTTCAAGTAATTCAAGTAAAGTTATCCAAGTGACTTCTGAAAATCTTTCGGTAATGAACTTAATAATAATTAATTTATTGGTTTTTAAAATAAAAATTAACTTTAGTCTCTACTGACTCTACTTTCCACTACAGTTTATATTAGGGGTGGCCACTAACCTTAACTTTGAGAGCCACAAATTTATAAAGTTGATTCGAGGTGAGCCACATTGTAAATGTTTATTAAATGGAGATACATTTTTTATTTTAAATCAAATGAAGGAACATTTATTTACATTTAATTTTAGTCTAAGTTTGGTTCAAGAGCCGCATGCGGCTCGCGAGCCTCGTTGTGGCCACCCTTGGTTTATATTATAATAATCGATACTCTTTGGAAAAAAAATTATGCCGTAATTTATTGTATGTGTAAATATACTGACCAGCTGTATAATAATATTAAACAATGTATGTTAGATAACCGTTGTTTTGGAAATTTAGAGTAAATATTATTTATTAGGCTAGAAAAATAAGATTAGGTATTTTACAACAGTCATAAATCTAACTCTGAGTCGTCAATACGAGTGTAGTTCATTAATTAATTTGTATTTATTCATTTATTTGGCATTAAACGGGTTATTACATATTATAAAAATAATATTATAAAATATATACAAGAGTTTAATTGTAAGTTGCGAATTCAAAAATTACAATATAACTTAAATGAGTATACGTTTCGAAAGTTGAACATTTCAAATTCCAGGTTATTAATGGTTTGTAGAACACTGTTTCAGATTATTAAGACAAGTTATTACGGAGTTTAAAATATAAAGAAAGATAAACGAATTAAAAATCAGGACAGTTAATGATACCAGTTAAAAGCTTATAATATAAGAACATTGACTAGACGTCTTTGACGCTATTCCAACGTCTCAAAATTTAGAATAGATAGCAGTAGTTCATATAAAGAGTGAGTTCACTGGAACTAAAGCATTTAAGTGAGAGGAAACTTAGATATTTTTATTTAACATTTTTCAATTTAGATATATTATTGTTTGATTGATAAGAAGATCATAAAATTGATATTCACAAATTTAAATTGATTTTAAAGTATATTTTCGGAAAAATCTGTATTAGTTTAACTTTGATAAAACTTAATAATTGATATAATCTATTTATAAATGTATAATTGTAAATATAACTGTTAAATTTTAATTTAGTATCAAATAATTTATCAAAATCTCCAATCGGACTCATACAATTAAATCATTTTTACTATCTAATAAAAATATTGAAAAGCATTTTACCATGAATATACTTGTGATATAGGCAACAGATCGTTTCCGCTCAAATCATTTTTCGTGTACAATGATATATCATTTTATTAAAATTTCATACATTCATCATAATGACTAACTCGGCACCTGATATACAGCAGAATAGTACCCACTTTCCACCTTTTTTTCGGTAGGGTCGTAGGGAAATCATTCAAATAAATGTGTTCATTAATTCAACAATAGATACATTAAATGTGTAGGGTAGTTGTAGGTGCTGCAAGTTTTAGTAGAAATATATCTTTACATAATTAATAATTAAGAAAAAATTGTTTTTGTACAGTAAAGACAATTATTTAACTCACATGCAGTCAGAGATATATTAGAGGGATATATTATATATATATATATATATAGAGGTATATTTTTATAAAAAATTTTGAAAAATTAAATTAATTTTTAAATACTACAGAAAATGCTAATACCTATTTCTATTATAGTTACAAAATATTTAAGGATATATATTCTAAAATATTGAAAAGTGTAATAAGTTTAAGTCGAAATTCCTATGTTGATCTTTATCTAAAATTTAGATTATTTTGAGGGATAATAAAAAGCTACATTTTTGGTCTATAGGCATTGAATTCAGACATATTATAATTTATAATAAATAGTACATACTAGAAACTTGAAATCAAAGTAAATATAAATCTTATACAACTGCTTACTGGAAAACTGTTTAAAATTTTTTGATTTCTAATTTCCATGTAGAAATATATAGGTACGTATTGATTTTATATAATGGTTACTTGACGCTAGTTTTATACATATAATTAATTATTACTGATGTAGACTGCAATGTGATATTATGTTAGAACTCTTATGACTCTGCGCGTGAATATCACATTTGATTTATCGGAATTGCATACCATTTCAATAATAATCTGTTCGAATTACGATGGCCATCAATGTATCCGTGAGCTTTATAATGCATTATTTCATAAATATTCACGTAGGTATCACAAGGTTATATTTATATTTTATTTTGTGCAGACTTAAAATTAAACTTGACATATTCAATGTATATTGTCATTTTGTATTGATATTGGTTAAAGTATATACTGACATTCCTAATTCGATATGGACACATGACGTGGGAAGCGAAGGTTATTTACGTTGCGACCGGGAAAAACTAATCAAAATCTTTAATATTCTCGTGTTTTTCGATAAAACAATATGTCAATATCGCGCGTATATATGATAGTTCAAACATTATGTAAGATGACGTACGTGGACTGTGTGCGTCACTGGTGTTTTAGAGCCGCAGCGGCGGCGGAAAGGAAACCGGACGTTTTATTTTTTAAATTTTATTCGACGTGCATAATATAGTCACACGGAGCCATAATAACAGTATCATATTGTACTATACGGATCGTCCGCTGCACATCATCAGGTAGGTATCTGTATCGTCATACGCTATAAAATAATATCCTTTGCGAACCGTTTATTCGAGCGGCGGCGGCGCGTGCCTCATCCCTCTCGCCACACACTCGGTCACACCGCCGAATGACCGGAGTAAATCGTTTTCGAGCGTATCCCACACACGCGCACCGCCGCGCACACGGCACACACGGCTGGTAAACATTTTCCGGCCAACTAAACCGTCGTATTATTGTCAAACGTCAGTCGCGTGCCGCGGCTTATCTACCGGTGCCCGGGCGACCGGTCCGACACGTGCGCGGGGGCCGCGTCAATTTGCAGCCCGGCCCGGACCGCCCGCGGACGAAACCGTTTTCATCGTCGTCGTTGCTGTGTGTGCACACACTTCGGTGGCGCGACGACAACGATATAATACTGTTATACGTTATTATTATTGTTATACAGTTACACGGTTATACCTACTGTAGCGAATTTAATAATTATAGCGCGTCTTCCACGGCGGAAAAATTCCAAAAATATGAACCGATGACAATACGACATATACCTATACTATATATACGAAATAAGAGACCCGGACGTGTAGAACGTGCAGACGCCGACGAGACGAACACGAACGAAAATGATTTCACGCACCTAATATTTTGTATTATTAAATCAAAATCTTTCGATTTAAAAAATGAACTGCGCCATACTTGGATGTGGCGAAATTCCTAGGATTTCGTTCCATTATTATACTGCGTGTAGATGATTAACTTTAAAAGGGGGCGGGGAATAAAAACGCAACGAAAATCCCTCCCTATGTTTCAACAGAAGACAGGATGTGACCAACGTTTATAATACGTTATTATGTTAGATGTTTTGATATGTATATCAATATATGTTATGTATATACTATATTTAAAATGTTTTGATGAATACGAAATAACGATAAAAAGAATACTAAAATCAACGTTTACCACAACAAAATCAATATAATTGATTAGTGAGATGATCGACGGATTAATATAATTAATGACTAAAGTATCTATTTTAACATTTAAAATAAACTAACGTTATCTACGTAATATAAAAATGTAAAAAAATGTTATATTATTGTTCTATTTTTTAAACCTAATTATTGTTACAAGTCTGTATTACATTGTTAAAAAAAGAGCATAGGTATATTTATTATTATCTGATAAAAAAGAAAGAGGATATAAATTAAATTAATATTTATTTGATTTTATTACCCATGTTCAAAAAATAAAACTTTATCGGAAGTATACTAAAATGTAAATAATGTCATCTTATTGGGGTGTTAATATGTATAGTACTAGCTGTATACAATGAATGTTTTCTAAATGGCATAAGGACCATGTAAACGAACGCCTGGGACGTCATATAGGTGAGACGCGTGTCATACACGTGACAAAAAACTGGGCCCCAATAGATTTAGAAATTGATATAGCCTAATATCCGGTGATACAAAGGGAGATAATAATATGTCGCGTACCATATCATGTACATGATTTGAATTTGATCAATAGCGTGCGTATATGTTTTATTATTATACATAATATTATATTGATATAATATGTGAATATCACACAGTGATATAAAAAAAAAAAAATAGTTACTTTTTAATTTTAATATTACTACACAATTATGAAAGTCGATGGAAATATAATATGATAGACGAAATAAATCTATTACATTTTTATGTATAAATTAGAAATGTAAATTACTCATTTTTAGATTTTGCGCGGAGTGATAACGTATAAATGTATAATCAATACAATGATTGCAATGATGTATTTTTTTTACACATGAATTATAGTAGAAAAATGCTTTGATTTTCAACTTCAATATCTTTTCAGGCAGAAAAGTAATATGGTTGGCACTTTTGAAGGTTAAAATAAGAAATGCTCAATAATATTTAAAATAATGAGAAAAAAAACTGAAATTTTTAAGAAAAACTAGTTTTGGACAAAATAATAAAATCGTTATTCAACGCATGATACCCTGCAATTTCTAATCACGTCAAAATTTAAACTTCAGACATTCATATAAATATAATATATTATAGAATTACCTATGTGGGTATGTGTACCTTTTTTTTAAATCTACTAATAACAGTAATAACAACTTATTAGAAATTTTGTAGTAAATTTCAAATCAAAGACATAAGAATTAAATATTTAAGAAATTTTTAAATATTAAAAATTAAGCAAATGCTCACGATTTGGCGAATTTTGTCAAAATTCTTACTTTAAATAGCATAGTATACCTACTTATGAAAACTATAATACGAATTTCCGATAATTTAAAATTATTACATGAATACCTTATGAGCGAACTCGTTCTATACATTATCAATACTTTTCAAAACTAAGCAAAACAACATTAATCGATATAAAAACTAAAAAACATTGAAAATTTAAAGTATCTAA
Organism: Schizaphis graminum; assembly: GCA_020882235.1. NCBI lineage: Eukaryota > Metazoa > Arthropoda > Insecta > Hemiptera > Aphididae > Schizaphis > Schizaphis graminum. The sequence goes on from CM037032.1 coordinate 68,321,103, forward strand.
ATTCTAAGGTTATATTTTTTTGATATTTAAATATAAAATCAATTTTTTAAAAACTAGTAAAAATTCCCGTTTATTTTTAATTTGTTTTTCCTGTAATTGTTATGAAAAATATTAAACATTTTCAATTTTGATCTTTCAAAAGTACCTACTAGATTTAATGATCCATGATATAAATTACAAAATATTTTAATTTTTTTGATTATTTTACATTTTTTGTCCATAAAATATCAATAGGGGTTAGGGATAGGATTTTATTGGTAATCAACTATTTGGATAATCATAATTCGGAAAAACGGTTCAGAATAATTATTTTTAATGCGGTAATTTATTTATTTTTACTTTTATTAAATTAATCTTATAAATATGAAATGTGTATACTACGATTACTGGTATTTTTCCAAAATCAAAATGAATATAATGTATTATACTCTGTTGTTAAAAACTAATTCGTTACACAATATATTTGTCTATGTTTAAAATTTTAAATACTAAATACATTTTATAGAGTATAGACCCTATGCCTATTGAAGAATTTCGAAATTTATGATTTTATTACATATTTTTTAAAACAAAATAATAATAATATGTAACTTAATAAAATATTTTATTTATCAATCAAATATAACGCCTTTGGACGAATTTATTGGTATATTGTATGAAACTCTACATAACGATCGCAGTCACGAATATAATATTATAGTCGACAGCAGAGATTCCTTTTTAAATGTAATTTTTATTTTTTTCACGTATTATATAAAATCCAAAAAACGTTGTATTTGTTTAAAAGCACGACTCAATATTAAAAAATTCTGCAATGACGCGAAAACGGCAAAACTAAATGTACATAAAAAAATATATATACCTTTTTATATTATTAAATATATACATATATATATATATATAAAACTCGATGTTTATAGATGTTGAGGGGAAGTGAATGCATGCGTTGAAGCGTTTTTAATAAAGTGTAGCTCGTTGTACAAAGGCACGTGTATATAGACAACGAACCTTTGTAATTGTCATTCGGCTTCGAACCCGAGATGGATAAGTGGCGGAATGGAGCACAGGGCGGGTTACATGCAGAAGGGGGCGTATAGTATATTATATACTATATATATATATAATATACTTGTAATATAATATATATAAACTACATATTTGATATGTGTATTGTTTATAACACTCAGTTAAGCTCCATTAGGTTTTCACTCCTCATTCGGTATTTGTGTAATATAATATTAATATAAACATCAACCAATAGCAATAGGTTTCTGTATTATATTGCATTAACCATGATTATTATATAATTATGTACCCACCTATTAAATGTTTATTTACTAATTTAATTTGTATCTCTTATGGGTATTAATAATTTCTTATTGGTATATATACCAATATACCTATATATATTCAATAGTTAATATCCGCCAAACATTATCCTGCGCAGGGTTTTGATTCAGCAGTGGCTGATGAACAATGATATTTAAACATGAAAATCGCATCGCACAAACACCAGATTCTTTCAAAGTACAGCTCCGAGCTAATCTCAATAATACGTCAGCGCAGCTGTATACTTATGTATATTGTTTTATACAGTAATGTAAATAATATTATTATAGATATTTATAAATATTAGCTACTGAAAAATTAATTTTATTGCATTTAAAAGGTTTTTATGGGTACCCGTGAGAATGTGAGACCCGTGAAAATAATGCAGAAACTAGATTTTTTCAGCTTATATTTTTGATATTAATTATAGATTACACACAAAAAAAACGGCTATGATAATAATAAATAATTACATATTAAGTATTTCTTAAATATGTGCATGTGAACACTATACTTGGTTGCTATAGTGGTTACTTAAATGTATACCAGTCGTTAACTAAACACTTGATTTTTAAATTAATCACCTATACTTTCATGTATGGAATTATAGGTATACTAAATATACGAACATTGAGGCCGTAATTTTATTTGTAATTGGGTGTACCTAATCTACAATAACAAATTTTTATAATATGCAATTTAAATTGATTTTTTAAGAGTATTATTTTATGATTCACTATAATAAATACATATTTTTTATTTATTATTATTTCCTGAAAAACTTAAAAGAATCAAAACCTTTGGAATTCATACAAATTTATGTTAAATTGTTCTGAATACATTCCGAATTCGATATTATTTCAAAAATGTTAACTACAGTTTAAATTGTTATTCGATTCAATGAACATATTAATATATTATTATTGGTTTAAAAGCTCATATTATACACTGATGTATCGTTAAACAATCCAAGGATGTATCATGTATAAAAACCTATACTCTGACGGGCTTTTCATATTATGCAATCGGAAAGCATAAGCACACCACCACCGCCGTCTATTTGCATTCATGTCAAGAATTTCATCCCCCATTACGTTGCCGTTTCACGGATGGTTATACAAAAGCGCAAGGGAAACGGCGAGTGTGAGTGAGAGAGTGTCGGTGAAGGCGATGAGGGGGACTTATTGTAGGAATGGGGTGGTCGAGAAAGAGAGTGGAGACGGAGAGAAACAAAGATAGACTGAGAGGCGACATCCGCGGAGTGCTTTGCTAGCGCGGATGGATAAGGGACGAACGTTGGGTACAAAAATTCCACGGCGTGACTAACAGCTCGGAAACAGCTGTCTACCCTTCCTCTTGGATTTTTGGCAACCCCTGACAATATTAGATACAGCTCGTTTTGCTCGTGACGGATGACCCTCAACATTCCTGACCGACTGGAATTCACTAGTGTCGCCCACTTGCTCCATCTCGGTCCACGAACTTTTTTTTTCTTCCCCTCCTCACGCAAACTGTATACTCTGTAAATTCGATATGCTTGGTTTTTCACAAAATATACTGACACACTAGAAAACATAAATCCATGTACAAATAACCGAGCTAAAGTTATCCTGATAAATTGTCTGATAAAAAAAAAATCCAAGAAATGAGTATGATATAAGTTATAACTTTTAACTAATATAACTTACAAATTATAAGTATATTATATCTAAATATCTGCTGTACATTTCAAATGTATAATCAATTTTAATTTTATTTCTTAATGTATATAAAGAGCGGTTTTTCTAAACGATATCTGCTCATATGTATACAATACATAATACAATATACCTATAACCGATAAAATAATATTTTGACTCTTTAAAATAGTATGCGTAATGTATTTTGAAAAAAATCTGACAATATAAATCTTTGTTTGATTGATTTAAAAATTCATGCATGGAAGTATTAAACTTTGTTAAGATATTTAAATTCATTCTTCTACTTATAGAATTTGAATATTGTTATTTATTATAGGTAGTTGATAATTTATTGAAAGTTAATAATTAATATTAGTAGGCACAATAAATACATATTGTTATAAGTATAAATTAGGTATAACTACAAAATTAATTATTAGTGCCATTATCGAGCTGAAAATAATCTTATCTAACATGATAATCAATTTCATATAACAAGTTGTTTGCCTACTATTTTTATTCTTTTTTTATTTTATTTAAACAATATCTGTGATATTTGTCATGTAAATTAATTTTCTAATTTCTTATTATAGTTACAGAAAATATATTATCTTATAGACATCTGATCTTACATTTTGAATGAATATTTAGGTTTATAAATTTTTATCATTATTATTATTAATTAACCATCAAACTATTAATAGTTCGAATAATTATTTAATAATTTAAATAACTAATTATAATTTCCGAGTAAGGTACCTCAAATTTTTTTAACATTTTTATTTATATTATAAGTATGTTGGAAAAAACATGTATCAATTAAACTCTTTCCTTTATTTTTCTCTACTTATTTTTAAAAAAGAGCAATACAACTTTGTAGTGCTTCTATATTTATTAGACAAAAACAATATCTAGTCAATATTCTAATGACTAAATACGCAATTTGTATTGTTAAAAAAATAAACAGTATTTTCAATAAATTATAATATATATGTATATTACATTACATTAAACAGTTTAAAAAATAATAATTTAAAAGATATTAGATGATTACATAAATATTAAAGAATTAACAGTGAAAAAATAGCAAATTATAAATGTACTAAACAAATACATTCTTCGTTGTCGTTTTCATAAAATTGGCAGAATAACTCCAGATAGTTTTCTAAAAATAAACATAAATAATTTATTATTCAAAATAATATAATAAGTTATAATATATGTTAAATCAATAATAAATTAATAAATATAGTTTTCAATATAATAATCATAATAAAGAAAAACGAATGTGTAGCAAAAAGTTAGAAAAAATAAATTATATACAATTTATAATATTATAATTAAGAAATACTATCATCATTGTCTACACGATTGTAATAATGAATAATGATCTACCATAATACGGTGATAAATATTTTATAATTATTATAAATAAGGGTTTATAGCATTTAGGATAAGATTTACATAATTAAATATATATTTAAAATAATATTAAAATTAAAATTATTTTATAATTATTTCAAAGTTGTATACTCACAAAATTGGTAGAAAATGTATTCATCGACGAAGTAAAGTGATGTACGGATTGTAAGAAAGTGGGTAAGTGTAGTGGTAAGATGGATAAGTGTACAGCGGTGCGTAGGTATGAATAGGGTAGGTGTAAATTGCTTGAGAAGAAACAACAGCGACCAAAGCCAAAGCGGCAACAACCAATAACTATTAAAACGATTTTTAATTAACAATAATTCATAGAATGCAGAGTAGATTTTTTTTTATGAACATTACATTGTTTTAATTTTATTGTTACAAAAATAAAATTTTCTACTGAACAAATTTTACAGCTAAAAATTATGTTATTCCCATTATTATTATTATACAGTTCTTACTTAGAAAAAATTGTAATACGTTTAAATTTAATTTATAAATATTAAGTGTTTGAGTATAACATTTGTTTCTCAAAAGCTAATTGTACAATACCACAATGAACTAATTGAATTATAGTAGATATGAAACGCAATTTAAAAACTCAATACATATATTTTTAGATTATAATATATTAAATTGATGAATGTTAAAAAAAAAAATCATTTTTATCCTATATAATTAATAAACTTAAATTAATTTATAAGTAGGCCTATACTGACAATATTATTATTTATTATTCCTATGCAATATTGCACTATTTTATATATTTTTTTATAAAAAAAAAAAAGAACAACTCACCAATAACTTGTACATGATGATGTTTGGATGGGAATTGAGGTGACTCAACTATAGTGAAAAACTCGATATGTATCAATGTAATAGCTGTAGATCACTGATGTCGTGTTTAAAGATCTTAATAGTATTTATACTAATTCATTCGGTATTCAAACATCTGTAAGATATCCCACTTTTGTGTATTTTATACAATTTTATAATAATATATAAGTAAATAATATGTAATAAATAATAATTGTTTATATTGTATTTTTGTTGTTTAAATTTATAAAACAAACCGGTTTGGCTAACCAAAAATCGTGTTTTGGATGAATCAAACAATAAAAAGTGATGATATTGGAAAAAAACCGGAATAGTTATTTGTAAAATATACCTATAAGTGTATTATTTCTAACATGACATTATATATTTTGAGATAATAAATTGAAAGGTCATAAACACGTTAGTGGTCTATTAGATCTGTTGTGAAAAATAATAAACCCTTGACATTTAAAATTTGTAAAATGTCAAGATTATTAATATTATATCTATACATTTTTAAATATATTCAGTTAATATTAGGCATATAAGATTATAATGTATAGATCAAACAATGTAGTCAGCTATACAGTCTACATGACTATCATAAATATTTTATAAAAAAATTTGTCTAAAATTAGTGTACTTAGTAGTTAATAAAATGATTCGTTTTTGTTTCAGCCTAATATTACATTGGTATTTAATTGGTTACCAATTACATTATTGAATCAAAAAAATATGATCGATACTCATTACAGGTCCAATAAATAACGCAAAAATCAATAGCGATTCATAATTTCAAAAAAAAAATTGCAAAATATACAATTTTAGTTTTTTTATAATTTTTAATACTTAGTGCAAATCTAATAACAGACACTATATTCGTTGATATTGTTTGTACAATTTTACATTTTTATTTTTTGTATGAATTTAACTTAATTATTTATTAAACTAAAAAAGAAATTAAAACTCGTATACAATTAAGTTATTTTAACATAAAATATAATAAATTGTGAAATAATATTGACCTAATAAATTTATCAGTAAACTTACTAGAATATTATCAATATTATTTAGGTACTTTTAAATATTATAAGGCTAATTATATTATAAATATATCCAACATATTTATTATTTAAACGTTTGCTTTAGAAAATATATCACACGTTTATATATAATTGTTATAACTATATATTATATAATACAGCTATTATTATATTAGTTTAAATGTGGTTAAAATTAATTTGCTAATAATAGCAGTTCATGGTGGATATTTTGAACAATTTTGAATTTATTATAAAATAATACATACATTCTCAATAGGCATAATGCGTTCGTTGTTGGATGTATATTGTATACACTATATACTATCTGTCACAAAATATGAAAATAACCATAAAATTAAATAATTTTCTCTCATTGCATTAATTAAAAAAGCGGGTAAGTGGGTATCGCTCTGCTGTATATTAGGGGGTGGGGTGGACCTCAGACTATGGTAGGTTAAATTTGAATGCAATGATAGGTATCATTGTATACGAAAAACGATTCTGAACGAAGATGATTTGTCAGTTTATATTATATTTAAATATTGTCATTTATTCTATTTTGAAACAAATAGTATAGTTTTTATATGTTACTATAGTTACTTTATAGTATCTGTTTATTAATAAAAAAAGTATTTGGCCAACATTCGCATTATGAGCATATGAAATTTAATTTAAATTTTGACATATTTCGTATAAATTCGAACTTTAAGCACTTATAAAAAAAAATTGTGACTAACGATTTTGGATTTTTTTTTATCACTTTAAGAAAAACTCATAAGAAACCTTTTATAAAATTTTCAAGATTTTCTGGCCACCCAAAAATTTTTTATCGGCATTTGAAGAAAAAAAACTTAGAAAAGTCGAAAATTTCAATTGTCTATAAGTAGCTTAAAAATGGTCAAAATATTTTGAAAATTTAACTGTAAAGAGATAACCATAATATAAACATTTTGTGAAAATTTCAAGTATTTACAATGATTGGTTTTTGAGTTACAGCAAAATCAAAAAATCGATTTTGTCGAAAAGTGGTTTTTCGTAAAATTGCCGTTTTTCTGTCATTTTTTTTTTGTTTTTCTCGATTTTTTTGAAAACTATTTGAAAATTTTAATTTTGACCCCCCCCCCCCCCCAAAGTACCAACTAGATTCAATTTCCTATTCAAAGAGGGGCTGAAGTTAAAAATCGGAGCATTATTACTGCTCCAAATGTTGTCGTCAGACACAAAAAAAAAAAAACACACATCATTGTAAAAGCAATACATTCATCACTTCGTTCAGAATCTAAAATATCACAGATTTTAAAATAGTTTTTTTTCCAAATCATCATTAAGTAACTTAATATAATTAATATTTTCAACATAAAAAAAAAATTATTTTTACTTTTTTTTTTTAATTTTATTAAAAAGGTAGTATCTATTATTTAGTCGTATATTATATATCACAAAAAATATATACGCTAAAATATTCCCATTAAATAATAAATTCTAAATTGACCTACCAACTGAGTTGTACGCTTATTATAACATTTAATAGGTATAAACCTATACGAACTATTATTTTATTATATACCAGCTAAATATATAAAATAGTACCTTAGGTAGGTATACTCATATAAAATGCAATTTCAAAATATAATCTCCTTTCTATCTATTACACAGTATTGCGTAAACATTTCCCTGTTCCATCATTAGATGATTGCCTTAGAAAATGTTATAATGATATTTTCCTTACACAGTATACACTCTACAGTCTACACATATAATATATTATTATTTATTAAGTATTTATATACATTTTATTAAGCATTAACACACATTTCGTAACGAACACAGTCATATTATACAATTTCTAATAATTATAATTGTATTTTCTTCTTTTAACATTTAAATAAATATTATAGATACTGGATAGGTATATTATTATAGTAGGATTGTATATTTATAAAAAAACGTTTAAGTTTACTGTAAATATCAAATATAATAGCTTAACACATAACTTGAATTAGGTACAAGTGAATTCAGTTTTAAACTTTTATCTTGTAATTTAAATGAATCTTTATTTCAGAATTTTTTTTTTATAAACACTCCCTGCTCCCAGATTTTTGTTGTGTACGAGCCTTAATAAGTAACCTATAGTATAGTATAGGTACTACTAATATATTGTTTAAATATGGCTACCAACATCCTATACGGCTCAAGAGCTCATTCATATATGATTAAAAATATACTTATATTGCTTTATCGCATATTAGATTTTTACATTTTATTCGTGACCAATATTTTATAACAAAAAAATAAAAATAAAACACATTTTAAAGAAATAATGGAGACATGAAATGTTATTTTAACAATAAATTTTCAAGTTTTCCTGTGTTGATAAAAAATCAATAGACAAAAAAACCTAACAAAAGAATATGACAGTATCTACACTTTCGTCATCCCTTTCTATGTTAACGTCAGTCTCATAGAGCTAATCAATCAATAGGAATTAATTGTGCACAGATTGAAATCGAGAAAGTTTGATTTAGGAATAACATAAACTTAATTTGATCGTATACAGTTATACTTAATAAAAACATACGTCATTGTCAACGCTTTAACTATTTTTGTAAAATGATTACACATTTCTTTCATATTTACATATTACATAACAAAATAGTGTACTTTGGATGAAATAGGTTTTCCAAAACTAGCCTATGCCAAGGTCAGCAGCTATACGATATGACTTACGAGTTTCGCGTGACCAATATTGATGTAATGATGTAGATACCCCGTAGCTTAGTAAGTAGTAATACCTAATACCTATACTAAATACAGGAATATCCGAATAGTCTATACCAGCGTTTCCCAATCTCAAGATAAATTTTGCCAGATGTATGTGATTATTGAGAAAATTATTTTATATTATACTTAAATTATTTATATTATCTTATTATGATATATAATCATTTGTAGAGTAACAAATCACTACTATTATAAATAGTATAATATACGTAATGCATATTAAACCTATAAAACTATTTATATTATATACGTACTATATTAATGAGATGGTAATATATTATTTCATTTACTAAATTGATTGAATTTTTCAGTAAATTTAAGGAAATCTTATTAAATCTTAGGATGGAGCAATGTGTTGCACGCATTTTTCTTCTGTCGCGTTTACCAGTGTTGCCTCTACGACTCTACCCTACCTCTACTCTTTAAAACGTAACTTATTGTACTGTCCCTAAAGCAATCTGTGTTTAGGTGTACGTGAGTGTAAGTATAGTATATGTTTCTGTTTGTATATAAGGAACAACAGTAATTTTTCTTCTGGATTTTTCACTTACATACAGAATCAGTCTGGTTTGCCCTCTTTCTACTAAGTCGTTGCGTGATTAATGATACAATTTAATTAAAACTACCCCAAGACACTATACCTTGAAAAATTATCGAAGAAACGACATACTAAAAATGCAATAACAACAAATAAAAAAATAAAAAAATGTCAGTTTCTTGTTGAAGGAGAAAATAATTTTGTCAATAAAACATATTATGTTACTAGTGCAAACTACACACAGTATACATACACCTATAAACATATTATTATTTATATACCTATTATATATATATATATAATATATATACACTATTACATATGACACGTGGGGAGGGGGGGAGGTTACCATCTGAACAAAATCTACTAAATAAATTTTGATGTGATACAGATACAATAATACAATAATTATTAATAATAATGTATACGAGTTACATACCTGCATCTACTATATTCTAGTATCTACCGTACTACCGTGTAAATACATAATAGATATACGTAATAGTAAATAAGTATAGAAGTTTATTTTCTAAATCAAAATTAATTAACTATAACCTATATTTAAGTAGGTATAAAATCAACCAAATGTTATACAGAATACAGATCATTAAAATGTTAACAGTTATTTTATTAAAAAAAATAATCAATATATTTAATTAAATAAACTTATATGAATAATTACCCTAACTCCCAACTATTTTATTTTCGATTAACTAATTTTCATATTTTATCAAAATTATTTTATTTCATAACATGTAGGGTAGTTTTGTATTTATAGTCTAATACCAACATATTATAATAAATAATATAAAAATATAATCATTATCTAATATCTATAAATAGGTATGTTGGCTTTTTCATAACAGTTGTTGGTACCTAATATAAAAATAAATATTATTTAACTTCAATGGCATTTTAGAGTGTTTACAGTCTAGTGTTTACACTCATAAAGAAAATAATAGATACTTTTAAATGATTTTTGGATACTCGGACCTAAAGAAAATTTAACTCTAATCAATTTTTATTACACTACTTATCAACAACGTTGAGATCAAAAATTCCTACTCAAAACAACTACCAAAAACTGGGATTTAGTCAGTACCTAATTATAACGAAATGTCTATAAATAGGCAATTAGTATGTACAATATACAATGTACAAGTACTTTTATTATTAATATTTAATAGACAACACGGCATATTATTAAGCATAATATACAAACGATTTGATCATAGAAGCTATAGCCTATAATGATGAAACGTGACAATGACACGGTGTAGTAATATACCGCGCGAAATAAATTATCATAACAAGTTGCAACATATTTAGACTTATTTACAAAAAATGGTGAGTAAGCAGGTTTTCGGAAGGTTAGAACGGATATAATAAATTTATATTCAATGACAAATCATTGTACACAAAAAATGATTCTGATCATTTTAATTTTTTTGGTTTCAATATAAACTAGGTACTAATGAGGCATTTTTTTTATTCAATTTTAAACTTTAACTATACAAATTGCACATTATATTCATTTTTAACTAAAAAATGCTTGCAAATTTTTGTAATTTTTTCAAAATTCTTATAAAATATATTGAACTTATTTATTTTAAATATAATTTTTATAATACTATAAGGACAATTAATGTAGAATCTCGTATTAAATTTCCAAGCTTATTTGAGGAGAAATAGCTATTGATTGCAATGTTAATGCAAAAGCTCATAAACTAATTGTTTAATTGAATTAATTATTCAATTTTCAGTAGAATTTTTTTTTTTATATATACATAGAAGAAGAAAAACTTTTAAAGAACCTTGAATTAAATTTTCAAAAATGTGTTATGAATTTCTATTTTCTAACTACAAAATAATTTGAAAATGTTCAAGATTTTATGAATTAATAAATTAACAACTTACAAAAAACCTTGTATTCAATTTCCAAGAATTTTTACATTCTTACACAGCAAATAATAATATTTTTCTACATAAAAATAAAAAACTAAAAAGATGGAAAATTTTAAACGTCAATAAATAGCTAAAAAAGTATAAATATTTTTAAAATGATTTTATTTATAGAAAACAATCATATAAAGATTTAGTGAAAATTTCAAGTAACCTTAGTCATTTGCTTTGGAGTTAACCAAAAAACAAAATTGACATTGTCAAAAACTTTATTTTTGAAAAAATTCTCGATTTTCCTTATTTTGTTTTTTTTGTTTTTTCAGGTAATTTTGAAATTTACTGAGAATTTCCTACTTCTAAAATTCAAACAAGATCCAATATACTATACGCGAGAGTGGTAAACTGAGTCCCAAATAATTGGGTGAATATTAGTGCTAGGTAAATTGAGTCCGGAAAACTTTAACGTGCTAGGAAAACTGAGTCCCGATAGTAATAATATTTTTCGAAAGAATAATTTATAAATAACGAAAATATACATAACCGATTTACTTACTTAAATAAATTCAAAATTCAAATATATATATATATATATAAATACGTAGCAAAGAGAAAAATAATTAAAAATGAAAAAAATAGCAATAGAAAACAATTTTTTTGAGACAAGAAATGTTGAAATATGAAAATAAAAATATTTTAAGATTTGAATTTTATTCGTTAAGAATATCTGAATATATCAAATAAATTTTTACCATGTATATAAATAACAATAAATAGTAATAAAAAAAAATTGACTTGAATTTGTATATTATATAAAATAAAAAATAATAATAAATAATATATAATATCATATATTTAATTAGTTATGAATGTTATGATTTTTATGTACAACGTGAATTATATTAGACATTAAAAACAAAAAAAGCATATTTTTAACCACGCTAGTTATGTTAACATAATAGATAGTACCAAGCCTGTAAAAGTGAGAAGGAAAATGTGCTGTTTTGGAAACTTAACCTATTATAACCTGCAAGGACTCAGTTTACCACGAAATCGGTATTTCGGACTCAATTTACCTAGCCCCACTACAAAATCAATGTTGAAAATCGAAGTATTTGTTAGTGTATAAACAGTTTATTAAATAAACTATGCATACAAAATAAACACACAACCATCATTATAAAATCATTAGATTTATTGCTCCACTCAGAATTTAAAATATTTTCTATATGATCTCCATAACATTTAATTAAATTGTGACTAATAAGTTTTTAATTCAGATAGGCATAACGTATATGTTAAAATTAAAAACGTTGTAAAACTTCTTAGTTTCTAGTTACGTTAAAAATGTATACTCTAAATTTACTTAATACTTAGAAAATATTAAAATGAATTTTTTTTTATTTATATAAAAAATGTAATTAAAATGTTTACCGGTTTTTCTAAATGTAGTGAACTGTTTACTAAAAAATATAAGTATAAATCTATTTAATATAATTATTACGATTCCCCTTTGAATTGTATAAAAATATTAATATTGTTTGTAAAATACACATTGTTATATTATATCATGGTGATGTCAGGCTTATTTTGCGACGACTAGCTGCTTTAATTTTAAATCGTTATTTTCTGAAACTGAACACTTGAATGAGTATTGTAAATAAATAATTAGGTACCTGTTTCCATATTAATTTTAAATAAATTATTATATAATAATAACTAATAAATGATACTATATTTTAATTGAAGCCTAACTTCTTACCTAAAATTATTACTCAATAACCTCATTAAATTTATTATTTAAGCACCCTACACAAATAAACATTTTTATTATATCATATAGTTACACCATTTACATTGGTAATATTATTGTCTTATATTGGCGTAGTGAATGCATTGTTAAATTACTCAATATTTACTGAAATTATTCTTCAAGTTTATATGAGTATATTTATTAAAATTAAAATGTATTGTTTAAATTTGTTTTAAATAAATATATTTTTTAGTAGGTATTTGGTAATAGGTACTTAAAAAGATGTCAAACAAGAAATTATGCTTGTTTATTTATGCCTGTGTTTTGTACAATCTTAAAGTAAGTAATCGTTATGTTCTTATTATAATGTTTAATCAGCCATACTACCATAAAAGTATATTTTTTACAGTATTTTATAGTTCTTGCCCGTTTCAAGTGACATAGTCTTAATTTATTTATAGTAACTATTTATCAATTGTACAGTATAAATTCTTAATGCATAACAATAATGTCGCATTTATAATAAAAATACCTACAAATTGTAATCTAAATTCTAATCTAACGTTTGATATAAAAGAAGACAATGTCGGACAAACTAACCGTATATTACACGTCCGTTCCAAGTGTGTAGCCTTGGAGGAAAATAACATAATGTATAGCTTGGACGGTGTACCTACTCATTTCTATTTTATCCCCATCGAATATCGTGCACGATGCGTCAATGCAACTGCAGCTGCTGGAAGCCTGGAAAATATTTTGGACGACCCTGATGCACAATTCATAATATTCACGAACAGTGAACACTGATCGTGATTCGAGTCGTAGCTTGTTTACGATAATATTATTGTCGAATTACATAAGCTGTGATCGCTAGTTAATGTGAACCTCATAATTGTCAACACAGTTGCATGGCTACTAAACTGTTAGTGTTATTAGTCTGTGAACACGAACGTAAATTTACCAAGTTTCTCGCTGTCGATCTTTTATATTAACAAAATTTCAATTGCGTGGACGTTCCATCGACGAGTTTGTCCGAACGAAATACAATCATGTTTTCGAAAATCATGTCACATATCAATAGTAAAGGCATCCCGTTGACACCAATGTCGAAGAAAACGATGCCCAGCCTGTACAAAACTACTGTTACTTTGAAAACATGGTAATGTATTTTATCCGAGTATCGATACAGTCATAATTCATAACAACAAAGAAGTAGAAGTTAATATTTGTTGTTGTCTATGTAACACAATCACATAAAACGCGTACTATAAAACGATAACAATTAAAATTTATTTACGCAATTATACAATCTACATAGTACCTACCTAAATATTATATTTTTATATATTATTTGAAATCAGAATGTGCCTTATACTATCGTAATGGTTGTTTGAACAATACCTATATTGTTTTAAGTTAATTCTGTAACTAATGTACTACCAATTTCCATATTGGCTAAACCAATAGGTAACTGCAGTAATTTTATTATTTAACTTGGTGTAAGATAAGTTCTCAACCAACATCACACACGATGATTTCATAATTATGTTTATATTTTTGTTACTAATCGGCTGTTTGTATTTTCAACCTTATAATACTTAGAATGAGTAGTATGAGAAGTTCTAGATATACCATGAGATTTTTTAAATATTTTTTTGAACAGATAATATATGTTTTTGAAATTTAAAAAAACCATAAGATAGATTAATTAAAACATAAAAAAAGAAAGCAATTTTGAATTGAACTTCTCAAATTTATTTTAATTTAAATTATATGCTATTACAATTCACGAGGACTGAGAAATTGAGAACTTTTGGAAGTTCAAAATACGTATGTTTTTTTTTTCTTAAGGTAGTGATCCGTATATTATATTATATAACAGCCGCTTGATCAGCACTCAGCACATCACAATAAACATAAATACATGATATTGTTTGTTGGATCACTACCTTAAGTTCCACAAATTATTTGTTCCAAAGCCAATTTGTTCAAATATTTGTTTCATAGCAATATTCTGTGGATGCTCATTTGTTTCAAAGAATATTATTTGTTCCAATGACCAATTTTTCCATTATCAAGTTTACAGTGATGCCTTGCTAGCGGCACTCGTCGCTACACTCCTCGGCGCCGTCGCTACGCTCCGCAAATCGAAAATATCCCTCGGGCCTCGACTTGCTATGCACTGCCACCTCAAGTAGAAAATATCCTCCAATTATTACTTGTTCCAAAAAATATTTCTTCCAATAGACATTTTTTCCAAAAAGTTTAGAACAAATGTTGTTTTGGAACAAAAGTCCATTGGAACAAATATTTTGTGTAACTATAGAAATTGTCCCATACGATCGAGAACAGCAGCTGTTTAATGTCTACAGTGTTTATACTTGATCTATATTGAGTACTGACTATACTCAGAGTAACTACAGTGGTGGTATCACCCTGTTATCGAAAACAAGTTTTCCTATCGTAACTCCAAAGTGCAATCCGTTTACAAATACCAATATAATCTAACGAAAACAATAATATTTGTTACGGAGTATATAATTTTATTAAAAAAAAAATAATAATAACCATTTATTACAATTTATAATCAAACATCATACAATTTCTATAGTTTATTTACCTCCTAAAGCGAAGCTTGTGTGGAGGTAGAGAGTTATTTTTGGTGAATTTTAATTTTTAATATTTTACTGATAATTAATATTATTTATTTAAATATATACTAAGAAAATATAAAATAATAAGAATAGAAAAAAAGGAATATGAGAACAGCATTATTGAAATTTGAATACATATAGAACATATTATATTCTATAAACTATGTGTTCATATATTTATTGATTATACTATACATAAAATAATATATTATATAAAGTTTACAAGTATTTTAAAATTCACATAATAATGGTTGACTTATATATCTATTTATATTAATTTTAGTATTAGTTCTTAAGTATCTTTTACATTTAAGTTTAAAGAGTTGAATATTTTTAATAATTAAAAAATGTAATTAGTTAATTTTTTATAATTATTATTTATTATTATTATCCAATAATCCGGCAACACGATTTTATAATATTGTGGGGCTATCCATGATATTTTACATAAAACATTATGTAAATGTCTATTGTTAGAATTGGGTTTAATCAACTGAAAAAAGGCAATTATTGTAAACATTTTTTTCAAGTTTTAAGAAATTTTACAATAAAATGAATTATTTATATTTGAACCGAATACAATATGTTTATTGAAATTTGTTTAACTACCAAAAACCTACATATGAATAATTAATAAATAATAAATAGTTTTGGGTTGACTGAAAGTTCAATGTATTAAATGATTTGATACAATTATACTTATACATTTATAATATTAAAATGTACCTAGCTTGAAAGTAGTTATTCTTCAATTAACACTAAAAAACTTAATAAATGTATATTGTTAAATTATTAGCATTCTCGTATAGAAAATATATACAATTTCACAAAATAAACGTCAAATTAACCCTTTTCAAAAATATTTTAGATTTCTAGCAATAAAAATTAATAAGCGATATCCTCTAGAGTCTACTGTTATGCCGTGAGCTTTTTTGAAGTGTGCCGCGAAAAATCTATTAATAGTTTTATTAGTATGTATTTATATATATATATATAATATAGGTATACACATATTATATGGATTGGAGAGCCGCGAAAATGTTGTAGGAGATGTGTGCCACATGGTTAAAAAGGTTGAAAATTATTGGTGTAGACTGACATATATTTTTTTTTTATTTTATCTATAAAATATATTGTAATATATTATATCTAAATTTTTTTCTCGGGTAGATCGAATAAATTGACTATTCAAATGGTATTAAAAAGGACAGTATATACTATACATCCATCCCAACGCATCGGCAAGGAACACTATATGTTATATGGTCTGATCGATAAATGTGAATTCGGGATATTTATTGAGGGTCATTCAATGATATGAAAACGAATTTTAATATACAAAATACTGATTTATTAGAAATATATTTATTATTTATATATTCAAATATAGTATAAATATATTTTGTTCTAAATAATTATCACTGTCAATTACACGCACTTATAATATACATTTATAAATTATTTTTATAAAGTGCGTATGTAAAAGGTGTGGACTGTAATTAAAATTAAAACTATTTAAACCAATTAATCTTTAATTATACTATATATTTAAAATTGGTGTATATAGGGGGGTAAGGGGTTCACCCCCCTGATATGTATGGTTGATACGAGCATTGATTTAGATTGTATGATTAATTGGAAATTAAGAATGGAAACCTCCCCTAAAATTGATTTCTATATACGCCATTGATATTTAATGAATGATACACGGCAAATACGATGCGCCACGACAATCATATTATTATACAAGAATGCGTATAGAATATAGATACAAGATACCTATAATCTATGCAACACTATAGAGTATAGGTAGGATAAGAAAAAAAAACCAAGACATATTATTATCTATTCTATAGTCCCATTTCACACTCTCTAATATCGAAACGATGAAAAATACGTAATATTATATATATACTACACACGACTGCAGTTTGTAATATGTATTATAATTCAATTTGTAATTAGGCGTGTCACAGACTCTAACAAGGAATGGTCATATAAACTCGTAAGCCATAATATATCTAAAGCATATAAAAATAAGCGTGATTATTATTTGTAGTTAATATTATAATAATAAACCTTGTGTAATATATACTACACAACTAAAATAAATTACGTACCAAACGCTAAAATAATTAATATTTATTATAGAATATAGGCTAAATACCATGTTTTTAAATGTTGATCGTCTATTTTATATAAAAGTAATAGTTTTAAAATTAAAATTGTATCAATAAAATAAAATTAAAATCAATATATAGATGTAAATGGTAAATTGCCAATTTGTAAATATAATTATCGATAATTTTTGTCGATTATAATACTAACATTCTGCACATTAAATAAAATGTTTAAAGCTTATAAATTTACTAATTTATTATTATTATTACTTTTTTATTTTAGGGGTCTGTCTGGATTGTCTTTTGGTGTAACAGGTTTTGTACTACTATGTTATGTAACAGAATGGCGCACTGTGCTACAGTATTTTCCGTACTATAATGGCAAATATAGACAATTGGAAATTGAAGATAACTTGAAGAAAATCAATGAGGTCGAGCTTACATTAGAACGTAAAGTAAATTCTTCAAGAAATTTCGAGCATGAGAGAGAATTAAAAATCGATGCTGATAAAGAAGAATAATTCTTTAAATTGTAAAATCACACAATATTGTGGAAAATTAAAATAAGTAGTTGTATAATATTATGTGGATGAACTATGTAACTTAATGTTTTTCCATAAATAATATTTAAATTTTTTTGTTATTCAATAAAAAATTGCATACATGATAACTATGTTGCTATTTTTTTTTATTTAAGCATTTCTATTAATAATACAATTTTATTCATATTTACATAATATTTTATTATTCAAATATAATTTTAAGAACACTCATAAATAATTTTATATTTTGTAATTAAAAATAAAATAAATAGGTGTTTTATTAACTTATCTGCCATGGACATAATTCTATACTTGAAATATATAATTCCAAATACCAATATCACTTCCTTATAATTTTTACATATAATATATAATCATTTATTTGAAATCCTGTAGATTCGCCGACTATACAAATTGGATATTTAAAAACCACGTAAGTAGCTCTGCTGTAAGTATAATAAATTTGTATACAAATTGAAATACCTATGTTTAATTTCTCATGGAGTTTGCCATAGGATGTATTAAATTTGAATTTAATGATAAATTATTATTCCATACGAAAAATTATTCTGCAAGCGAGACAGTGGTGTCATAGAATATTTTGTTATTTTTTTGTTCTATATTTGTAATATAGTCAATACAGAACTAATTTTTGGCAAACATTACATCGCATATATTATATAATTTTAATACACTATACATCATTCATAATATGGCAGTTTACCAATTGCGTTCTAAACATTTTACAATACCTATAAGTAAAATATATTAGTTATTTATAATAATTATTTTATAATGAATGAAAACACTAAAAGTTAATAAATTGTAATTGTAACTTAACCTATCTAACAACCTATCACATGTGTGATAAAAATATACTGGTATTATTATAAATGATGTTTATGACCTTAAAAACACTAAAAAATGCATGCAAATATGCATAATAAATATCAAAATATGCCCTGAAAAAAAATTAAAAATGTCTTTTTAAAATTAGTTTACTATTAATTCAAAATGTATTCTTAATTAATTTACAACTATTTTAATAATTTTAAACTTAAATACAAATTTAATATATACAAACATGAGATTTTTGGAATTAAAAGTATAGGTACTTAAACACTTGTTTTTACTCAAATAAATTTGTGTAGTCGAGCAGTATTGGAACATCTAACTTTTGGCATTTTTTGTGAAAATAAAACGCATATACTAAAATAATTTAATAACACTGGCTGTGGCATACAGCACACCATACACTAAACTAAAGATTTTATAATGTAAGTCATTATGTCCTATAGGCATCACCACACTATTGCGATCATCATTCGTAAACATGATTATATTGATTAATAAACGTAGAGTTATAGAAAAGATAAATAAGTAATTAAGGGGATTGGAAGCGTTGATTTTCTGTCTTTGTCTTACACACGTGGAATATAGGAAAAATAGCTATACGCGCCTGAAAAAAATTAAGGTACTTCTAGTTGTTCGATTTAAAATATGTGAAGATGATTGAATTGGTATACAAGTTTACTTTGCATCGGTCGAAGCACTTTTTCGATTGTTTTATTGTTTAAAATAAATATTTTGATGAGAATAAATATTTTAAATTTAATACATTTGTCAATTTTTATTATTAAATAAATATTGAATACATTAAAAATATACTTCGACCGATGCAAAGTAAACTTGTGTACCAATTCAATCTTCTTTACATATTTTAAATCGAACAACTAGAAGTACCTTAATTTTTGTCAGGCGCGTATAGCTATTTTTCCTATATTCCACGTGTGTAAGACAAAGACAGAAAATCAACGCTTCCAATTCCCTTAAGATAAGTTAATAATATGAACTACACGTTTTTCTTGTTGACGTTAGTTGTGACACCAACAGGCAACAATGCCTATACAATATACCTATGGGCTTATATTATATTTAAGTTATTTTTTTGGCGACATATGCATTTATTTACAATTTTTTTCAGAACATGCATTTATTCATAAAAATTCCTAAATAATATTTAAAATAAAATTAAATGTTTCTGATTCTATGTCATACAAAACGAATTTCTTACTGAGTTTGCAATGTGAACAACTAAGAGAAAAAATATGCAAAAATCATAAACATCCTTAATTTATAATAATAATTAAATATTAACAATATGATATAATAAATGCAATATTCTTTTACCTAGTAGGTATTACTATAATAGCAATATAAGAATATATACCTATTATAAAATATGCTTAGAGTAATATTGATTGTCAGACATGTCTTCGCTCAAAATCGTTTTTCATATACAATAATGATATCATTGAATTCAAATTTAACACATCCATTACAGTGACTAAGTCAGACCTATCAATGAGGTACACTCGGGGAAGTACTCTACACCTATACTGTACAACAGAGCAGTTATCCACTTTCCCTTTTTTATTTATTTAATGCAAAGGATGGTGTCGTATTTCAGATATCAGACAATTCGAGTGTCGCCAGGTAACCTACTACAAAAGTTTAAGATAATTATTTTTTTTACTTTTTCAAAATGAAATATCTAAAACCCGTTATTTCTTTTATTTATACCTATATTAATTGTTCATTCATAGATATAATAAATTAGATAATCGATTATATAGGTATAACAAACAATAAATGTACCAAGCCTCAATATTTATTTCAAATATTTTTAATAAGCTATTATTATATTCAAAGATATTTAGGTACATATTTTCTATTAGATTAATTACTTTAAATTTTAAAAATGTTTTTTTTTAAGAAATCTATAATAACTGGTGCAGTTAAGTATATATTATTATATGTTATATGAATGAATATACTGTGTAAATAGAAAATCATAGTTTCTCAACAGTTACAACTCACAATATCTTGGTTACTTGCCTTCTAATAGCACTTCATATCTTTTTTTAGTTTTTTTTCATATACACTATAGCTGTTTAAATATGTTAAATTTAACTCTAAGAACGCAATAACCCGCTTTTTTATTCGTGGTTATGATGTGCAGAGAATCGTGAACTGCGTGCATATAATATTGTATTATTTTTATAAACCTCTTATACATATTTAAGTACATATATACAATACACTGAACACATATTATTATATTATACATACTTTGTATAGGTAAATATATAGTTGGAAGGTATCATACTTTTATATATTACATTTTATATTATATAATACATAGTCGGGACACAATGAAAAATTATCTTTAATAAAGAATAATATACTGATGCTGTGGAGACACGCTGTACCTATATATAGTCGAGTGAATATCTGCGAGATACATATTATAGCCATATATCTATAAAGTATTATATATAATATCATCCAAAACCTTATTCCTATTTTCTATGTATTTACATTTACAATAAATATTATTATATTATAGTTTGATATGTATACATATTACATACAAACATAAAACGAGCGTATATGCACACATATATACCTAAACGTACAATGAGTTTATGATATATCTTTAACAGGAGACACAAAACTATGGCCTATGGATAAGTTTTTATTGGATTATTATTAAGTGTAGTGAAGAATTCTAAAATATTTTTAGTATTCGAATTATAATATCTTATTTTTTATCGAGGTTTTTTTTTCTAACGTATAGCACAATGTAGACATGTACCTATTATATACATAATACAATGATTCTTCTAGCTTTAATATTAAACACAGCAACTACAATAAAAATAGAAACAGTGGCATATTTAGAAATTTGCCATGGGGAGGGTCCAAAAAATTTTCATAGTACAGATCCGTAAGGGGCTTTGCCTCCCACATCCCACATTTACTCTTTATTAAATAAATTTACCATATTTTTATATAGAAATTCATTTTATTACAATAAATTAACATTCATCCATTTTGATGTTAATTATTTAATTTTAATAATACATAAAATAACATTTATATTACAAAATTCAATGTTCTAGGACTTAATGCCATTTCATTGATTATTGACTGTAAGTGTTATGATGAGCATCTTAAAATGTAAAAACGAATTACAATTTTTAAATGCTTTTAAATTATGACGATGATTATCTTACAACGACAAGATATCAAGGTATCTCTACAAATTCGACAATTGCATTATTGCAAGTTGATAAATAAATCCTACTCCGCATACAATAACACCCGGCCTATAGGCCACAGCTGCAGTCAAATACTAATTTTATATTTGTTATTACAATTTTTTGTATTACTTTTTTTTATAACATCTATTAGAAATCACATAATAGTATAGTAGTTGTAGTCACATTTGAGACTTAAAAAAACAATCTCTGAGAGGTTAAAATCACCTTTACGTATAGAGGGCGATTTTTAATAAAATATTATTTTATACTATTGCAGAGCTTGCACTAATGTGCAGTTGTGTATAAAATGTGCAGTTCATAAAAAATAATATGTTTTTAATTTTTAATAATTAATTCTATATGTCTATGAGCTTACCTATAACATAATAGATATCATTTGACATTATTTTGTTTTTTAAATTAATTAGAAATTTTGATTGAAACATTATAGGTATTGATAATTTATCTATGAATATCAAGAAAAAATATACAAATAAATTTACTCTTGTCCATAATTGGCATAACTAAAGTTATAATTAACATTTTAATAATTTGAACACTTATTCAATAAACAACGGCGTATCACGCATTAATGACCAATACAGATTACTATAATATGACTATAGTAGATATACGTGTTAAACGTAGGTATAGGTTAGGTTATGTTAACTAAAAACTAATATTTAATTCTTTTTTTTTAAGTTTTGAAAGAGTGGCTAATTTTATAAAAAGAACTTTCAAAAAAAGCACTGCACCTATAATATGCACATTATGCAGCAAGCTATTAAATTATATATTCCTATATATATATAGTAATTAAAATGTTGACGCAAACAAACTTCTATATATATATTGTAATAATAATATTTATAAATCTATACTATAAAACTTAAAACTAAAATCTGTAAACGTGTTTATAAACGTTTTGGCCCATATGTTAGTAGTTAGGACTGTTCAGAGACCCCCCATCTATATATAACATGAAAACATATACTTCATACATAACAATATATAAATAGTGTATATTATATATTATGGATAAACCGTGATAATGATATACATTTATTATACACTACTTGACATTTCTCGTGTGTAGTCGTACGACATATCTACGTTACATCGGCTTACATGGATATTATAATTTTATTATATACAATAGACATTTTTACGTGTTGATGTACCTTTACTATTACAGCTGTAGCCCGCGTATAATATGCTTAACACAAACCAAGTATACCGCGGTACGCTCAATAATATACGCGCGGCGCGTAAACAAATCGAAAATATATCGCCGCGTGTATACAATCGTCATACCGCCGCGCGTCGTCGTCGGTCAATATAGGTATAGGTGTAAATGTGTAATAGGTACCTATATAGCCACATACCTATAGCCGCAGTGGCGTAGCCAGGATTTTTTTTAGGGGGGGTTTTTTTTTTAGTAATAAAATAAAATAAATCTACAACCGTATTGAAATAATAAAATAATTGAATGATAATGATTATTATCACCAGTACAGTCGATAACGTGAATACAGCATAACAGAATACATTTCACCACGAATAAATGATTGTATTTTTATATTTTTGATAAAAATACGGCCGAAGGGGGGGGGGGGGTTCAACCCCCCAAACCCCCCCTGGCTACGCCACTGCCTATAGGCTATAACGCGCGACAAACGGATACGATTATAACGTCCGACAAACCACGCCAGTGGCGCAACTTGATAATAATAAGGGGCCTATGTGAAAATTTCCAGACTGGGGCCCTTACTAGCTGAATAATAAAAATGAAAAACAGCTATACCTTATTGTATAACTTTTAAAAATATTATTTTCTCACATGTCATATAGTATTATAACTAATTAATATAATTAATTTGTATTAGTTAATTTTTTTTTTATACCTATAAAATCAAACATAAATATTCACTCTTCTTGTTTTTACGGCGCAGCAAAATTACTAATAATTTTGTTTGTATCCAATTCATTATTATTAGATACCTATAGTAATAGGTACTAAAACTCTATAGATAGGTAGATAGTTTTTTGTCTTATTACCGTCATTTGTCAAACACATATAAGTAATATTGTCACGAGTCATGACTTACACACTATAAACAGTACACACACCAACATAATTATATGTATAATAATAAAAGAAGTTTCAAATTTTCAATTATAGTGTATACTCTAACTCTATATACTCGCATTTCGCACCTATACTGTATTACGATACATCACTTAACTGCTTTCTCACATAGATATACTCGTAATTTGAATTATTCTCTAATTCAAAAGAGAAAGACATACCTAATTATTTGTTATATAGTAAAACAAATATTATAATATGTGTAAATTACAGATTATATATATAGGTAGTTAAGAAATATCGTACATGAGTTTTTTTAATCTAGAGGCCCCTCAAAACCGGGGGCCCCTGCAGTGAATTGCACACCCAACACTCCCGATAATTGCGCCACTGACCACGGCACACCGCTGCGCAATGTTATATCACTTATTTAATCAAGCGGGGCGAACGTATTACAATAATATATGACGTGCGGCGGCCTATATATATTATTATAATATTATTATCATGACGTCTGCATGTGCAGCGCCGCGGGGTGGTCGGGCGGCGACACGTATTCAGTGGCGGTACGTATATACTACGCGTGTACACACGTAATATTATAATATCACATGCGTTGTATCAGCCGCGACTTTGCGCGACTCAAACGTCGATAAAACGGGTGGCCGCGGCGGGCGAGTGGCGACATCGACGACGGCGGCGTTTCCGCGTGTACCTCGTCTATATCATATATATGTGTGTGTGTGTGTGTGTGTCCCCGTCCGAGAGACGCGACGACACCACCGCCGCCGCGGGAAATCAAAACGGCGTCGGCTCGGTGCTGCGCGCGGGCGGCGGGTTTCGGTCTTCGCGCGGCGGCGGGGTGGAGGGAAGGGCGAGTAGTACAGCGCCCCCTCCCATTGGCCGGCCGGCCGATCGACGCGTCGTCCCGGGCGCCAACGGACGCGTCCGGTGGGCGTGCCGGTGCTCGGGGCGCTAACGCCATCGACGCCGCCGCCGTTGCCGTCCCACGCGACTCGTGCAGTCGTGGTGTTGTAGCGGTGCAGCGACGGCCTCTAGACACACGCGGTGGTGACGATTGACGACCACACCGTAGTAATATATTATTATAGTTCTGTGCAATAATAACAATTATTATTATTATCGTCGTCGTCGTTTCGCGTACACTGCAACATATTCGTCCGCATAATACGCGCAGATCGCGATATAATAATATTAGGTGCAGTGCATTAACGCTGTCGACGACGTACCGCCGCCAAATACGTTCAATCTTGTAAAAATACACCACACTGCACCGGCTGTACGTTTCGTCCGCGGCTCAAACCCGGCCCGGTCAAATGATGCTGGACATACTGCACCGGCACGTCGTCAGGGACATGGACGGATTTCCCAGAATCTCCAACTGTGAGTATATTTTGATATATTATTATACTATGTTATTATCACCATGCGCGCACGTCACCGTTTATCGATATATAACGATAATATTGACGTTAGTATAATATCATATTTTATAATAACATACACATTACGAGACGTATGTGCGATCGTGTGTGTATACATCAGTATATGCGTTGGCATACAGTGGACGGGACCGGACAATTATTATGGCTAATTACAACCGCACCTTTGTACGTTACAAACGAGCGGGTATGGCCTTTGAAGCCGTGAAACTGGAGCGGACGTCATCTTTTTGCAGGAGTCGCGCGCGGGTTTCTTCCCGGTCGAAATCGTTCAATTACTTATTGTTATTCCTTTGGTCATGCCAAGTTTTGATATATTGTGTACCCGCTATTATATAAATATTAGCAAAAAGTGTAAATGAGAGTGCACCCGTGTGTACACAACGAACCTGCAGCAGTTTAAATCATAAATAATTATATAGCCTAGCTATACTTTGCATGTATAGGTGTATACGTTCAATTCGAGTGATTGTAACCGGTGTGTAGGTAGGTGTGATTTCATTGTTTTTGTGAGTCAAAGATAGCACATTTTACCTCTTAAAAATTATCTCTACCTACATATAATATATTATTATATAGTATATTACACGCATTGACGCATTACAAGCATCACAAAAGCGATACAATTTTTTGTCTGACTGTAACGCATATCGTATGCAGCGTATTAACCCCGTCTTGGACACACGCCTATAACATAATTATATATATATAGTCTTCTATACGAAACGGATTATTTCTAAATTTTATCTATATAGTTTTAATATTGAAAACTATTTACAAAACTTCATTTGTAGAAGTATTTTAAAGTATATCCAAAGTTATTTTTTCCATTTATTGTTATTTTAAAATAAATATACCCGAAAGAAAGTTCTTCCGCTTGGAAACACTGTTTATTCTCCTCTCTAAACATTCAATAATGCGTACCCAATAAATTTTAATTCATAGGCGTAATTAGGGGGTGACTTGGGTGATGGGCTTCAGACCCCCTTCTAGAATTTTTAGGTAAATGTATATGTGCTTATAAACATATTATTAACATTATTTTTGCCTACAATATAAAAAATATACAATTATTGTTTCATATAAACGAATAATCATTCAAGTCAGTTGTAAACATCAATTGAAAGTACAAACAATATAAATTATTAAAGTAATTAAAAAAAAATTGCTATAAAACATTTTTAG
The DNA here is from genome assembly GCA_020882235.1 of Schizaphis graminum. Taxonomy (NCBI): domain Eukaryota; kingdom Metazoa; phylum Arthropoda; class Insecta; order Hemiptera; family Aphididae; genus Schizaphis; species Schizaphis graminum. The sequence continues at coordinate 68,348,525 of CM037032.1, forward strand.
AAATCTAGCTCCTCCTATAACTTAAAAGACTAGTTATGTCTATGAATTTGATCTAATATTAACATTAAATAAGCTGTAGCAAGAATAATGTAATACGTAGTTTTTCTATAATGCATGATACAAGATAGAGATAAACGTCATACAGGGTAGCGTCTGCTTAACATTAATTTCACTAAAAGCTTCTTTAATTAGTGTTTATTTTTTATACTATTTTATTTCTTCATTGAAGACGATTACGCCCTTAAAGCAGACAGTACAGATAACAAAATAACAATGTAGTTCAGGTTTTAATAGATGGCGAACAAAATATTAACGGGATTTTTGAAAAATAATATAAATGTTTGTTATTCTCGTCGTTTTTGCTTTTTACACTATAACAATATAAGCAAACCTTGACACGCGCGACTGCGCGGGACATTCTGTTTCCTAGAATTGGTGTGATATAGACTGATTATTTGGTAGGTATTTCTCGTTCGTATCCGCCCTATTATTAGATATTTATAAAATTAGTTGTCTACAAACAATAATATAAAAATAAACATTTACGAAAACGATCAACAAAATATTTTTACAGTTACATAACTGCTACAATAATATTAAATATTTACAGAATAATATATATATTTTTTAGTACGGGTGTCGGTTAATAAATAAAAAAAATATTAAATTGTATATAATATATTTTTCTTATGGGTAAATATAGGAAACGCAATCTCACCAGCCAATATCAAGGAACAATTATAACTATTATAACCAATAGTCCTTTATAACTAATAGATTGGGGATGGGGGGATTGACACATTCACGCACCCACAATTGATGCCAGTACCTATAACCACTGATATAAAATATATACTTTTGTTTCCGGTGTAACCTCATCTATACGTGTATTGTGTATGCCTACGTGTACCTACTAACAATATTCAACAAAAACAATTAAACCTCTATATATATATTGAAACCTAAAATGTTTACAGTACTGTACCGTTGTGTGAAATATGCCCTAAACTAGCTGAACTCAGTAAGTACCTATGTACCTAAATCCAATCACTATTGTAATACGACTTATTAAAAAAAAATATATAGCTATAGGTGTATTATCAAGTAGCAGTATAGTAGTATATATAATATCCGGTCAAACATACCTATGCTTCATGAATTATACCGGGAAATCGGCGATATAGTTATTACCATAGACTTATTATAAGTCTATGGTTATAACTTACCAGGGCCCGTTTCTCATGGAGGCATTTCGTACGTGCGTTTTTCGGTTTACATTGCTAAAGTTCATAGGTATATAGTTTCATTCGCACCGTACCGACGAGAAAAAGCGGCGTACAGACGAAATCCATTTCGGTCCAACGTGTACTTATGAACTTGAATAACGTAAACCAAATCGCGATGTAGGTATTCGAATTTACTGCATTACAGTATACATAATTCTTTGTTATTGGTTATATTATTTATAATTATGCAGGCGAAATAACAATTATAATATTTTTAACATTAAATGCGATATGTTTTTGAGCTGGAAACAATATTTTTTTTTAACCGAATTTTTCTGACTATTACAGTATATTTGCAATAGCAACCATACATTGAAAAATTAATAGATGTTTTCATATATTAGTATTTTGTTGACCGATTTTGCGTTACGCGATAAACAATGTTTATATTTTTATAATTCATTTTGGGTTATATTTGATACATTAGAACAACGATTACCATCAAAAGCATTATGATTCAATATTTTTCTGTGTTGCGAAAAAAACATCAAATATTTTATATATATATGGGTATCTAATAATAGCTTTAGGTGTATAATAATACAATTATTATGAGAGTGAATTGAACTATTGAGACTTGAGAGTCTTACCGCCAAATTGTATTGTGTAATCAATAACGTTTATAGATTACAAATTCTGGGATATTTGGGAATTATAAACTATTTACAACTAATTGTTACATTTCTGAAGCGCCGCTTCATTAGATTCATGAAGTTTCTCGGACCGTTAAAATTCAAATTAAATATTTAATCGAGGAAAGTAAAGAAAAATCTATTAAGATATAAAATGAATTTGCTAACGCGTTGAACCACACTATCAATGCCCGTTAACGATAACGATCAAGTTCACATAAAGTACATAACGATGAATGTTTTTTTTTCCTAACTTTTATATTGTAAACACAAATAAATTATTTTTTCTTATAATCTCCAGTGTGCATTATGCTTTAGTATTATCATTTTTACATTCAGAATACAATCTATTTTCTCTATTTTATAGACTATCCTACTATCTAATTTAAAAGTAATAATATTTTTCTGAGCCTCTTTTAGGATATATTTTTAATTTTTATAATGTAACTTGCTTCATGTTATACATTAGTAAGACGGAAATAATTGCAAATACTCATACTTGGGTTCGACGTTTTCACTAAGTTATCTGTATGTGAATTTGTGTAACAAATTCTATCATAATTTAAATTGAGCGTAATGAGAGAACTATATAATAATTAATAACTAATGAGTCTACAATACACCAACAACTACCTATATAATATGTTGTAGATACTTCAAATATTATGTAATCAAACGCGTAGTAACAATAATTTTTAATTATCAGTGTTTCTCTCACAATCGTTTAGATTTTAGAAAATGATAATTAATTAAAATATCGTGTATATATATATATATTTCGTATATATATATATTTTTTTATATATATTTATAGGGCTACATATAGTACACATTATAATATGTGATTTAATCCATGTATGCAAACATTAAGCTTTATATATATGTGCAACAAGTACTTAGGTGCTTTACTAATACTCAAATACCGTGTATAGACGTATGATAATATGGCTATGTATAAAACAAAAGGATCAACCGAGTGTTTTAGTCCCTGCAGGGTACGGAAATTATACAATACAAACATATGGGTTCATTACGTATACAATACATCGTGTTTATGGCGCAATTTGAATAACTTAATATATAATTAATTTCATATTTAGTTCATACAATTTTAACATTATTCTGAATTCTGATTCTATAAACATGTATAGATTTGTATTTGTTGCAGCTATTTTAATGTGCAACAAACTATATTAAGTAACGTATTATCATCGCATTTATTATGAAATATTTATATCAATTATATTATCAATGATAATATTCCATGTTAAGTCTATATCGATTTGTTTTTTATTTATATTAAGGAATCTATCAAGTTGCTTTGTAATAAGCTTATGATAATATGAGGTTAGTGAGAATAAGGTTTGTTTGGTTCTCCTGAAGCGAGAATATGCGCCCACTGATGACATTCCTACAAAAACTTATATTGGCTGTACCTATTGTCAATACAAAAAAACGTATGTATCGCGTATTCACGTAGCACATATGGAAGAATTACTTATATTTCGTTAAGTTTTAAACTTTATTTTAATAAGTGGCATGGCCAAACAACACTATAATAAATTTTATAAATGCCTTCGCGAACATAATAATCCTCTCATCTTGAACCTCTTCACTATCACTTCCAGAAACCCCTCTGGGAATGGCCTACGGATTTTCTTAATTAAACTAACGTAATATCATATTATACATATTATACTGATTTACTATGTGTTATTAATTATTATTATTTACTCTTTTTTTCTCTTTTTTCTTTTTATAAAATAAAATAATGACGCTTGAGTGATATCACCATTATCACCCACGCCCCGTTATGATATATATTAAAGTTATACTGTATACCATAGTTCTTATTGTATTGTATCAATGCAAGTGCAGATTGTTGATTTATCAAAAATTAACTATTTAACTTCTAATTTATAATATTTATGATCTGTAAATTATTAGTAAGCTATTAATTATTAGATACATAATATTATACATTATATTATATTAGTGATTAAATGTACCTATTGTATGTTATTGGGTTTTGTAACACATATTTTTTTATGTAGCGATCGTTAAAACAATTTTTAATAATGTAATGAAATTTAATTATTTAAAAACCATATTTTTCTTGAATAGTAAATATAAAATCTAATTCTTCTATATTCTGAGTGGAGCAAAGAAAGTATTAATCTTAAAATGTGTCTTATACTCTTATTGTTCTCTTGGAGTACTAATAATGCTTTAAACTCAAATTTCTATATTTATTCTGCTAACAAAATCAATATAATTATTAAAAATATAAAAAGTCAATAATATAAAATTCCCTCTATTGGGTATTCTTAATCATTGGAAAAAATAAAAAAATAAAAACGAAAATTTTTATGTAAAATAACTTATTTGCGGGAATTTGAAACTTTACCGTATATTATTATACGCAATTGCGCAATCTTTATTTATTTTAAGTTTATTTTAAATGTTTACGGTATTAGCTAGAAAGATGTTATTACATTTTGAGTTTTATAAGTTGGTATAATGTAGTATAAACTATAAATATATATTATTATAATAATTAAATACTAATTAATAATATAATAAATGCAATATTTTGTAAAAAATTATAATCAACCTACCTTAATACCAATACTTACTAAATTTCGATAAGCACAAACCCAAAGTTCCTCATAAATTGCCAATACTAGAATCGAATAAAAATGTTGAGCGGATATCTACAATATTTTTATATCAGAGTTTGAAATTGAAGTTCTGAAAACATTCGTCGAAATTTATTGTGAAATTTTTTAAATTATTATTATAGTTAAAAATTCATAACATTTTTAGTATTCATATCTGAGGTTTGATAATGTTATTCAAGGGTCTTAAAAGTTTTGTATATAATAGTTATAAAAAAAAGTTTAGCCTAATTTCACAAATATTTTTATGAGTGTTGGAAACTTTAATTTTGACGAGATTGAATATTATTCTCAATATACGTCAGTTATATTGTATCTATATTAAAATATTATACATGAATGAGATATTTACTATCTTCATTGAGAAAATAAAATACAAATTCTAACTAAAACTGGTGTTCAATGACCACAAACTAATTGAGCAATTAAGTACCTGTACCTATATTTATACTCTTATACTCGTATATTATGTTTTATAACCGGAAACGGCAGAAACTTATAAAATACCTAATAATAAATTGCCTAAATACGATTGCAGTATCTTTACGTAAACGAAAAAGTGTTATAAAAATAAAACATATCGGTAAATAAGGGTCTGATAAAATATGTCTAGCTAACAGGTACATACAAAACTATAAATCATAAATATTTATGCATTCATACTTTTTCTCGATTTTATTTTTATAGCTAGGTACATAGTATAATAATAATAATATATTATGTTATATCGACAATCCATTTGAGTACCTATGTAGTATATAAACTAGTAAACTGGGGGAAGAGGTTTTAATAACATAATATATATAATCATATAAAAGTATTACACGAGGCTTTAAGTGAAAAAAAATAATATTGGAGGGGGATGTGATCTATATATAGTTTTGACAGTTATATATTTATATTACACATATACATAGTTTTGTTTATACACATTATTTAATATATATAAAAATAACTCAGAAAATATTGTAACGATTAGTTCACCTGGTATCAGCTAACATTGATTTAGGATTTTTAACATAATAAGGCTGCCTAGGCCCTAGGTGATAAAAAATCCAAAATACTACTATAATCTGTAATCTGCACCAAATTTCCCATTTTCAAAAATTGTTATTCTGTTAGATTTTAATGTTCCAACTTCTAAGTACTTACTACAATGCATCTTAAGGATTTAATTGATTTCAAAATTAGGAATACCACCTCTCCTTGCACCTTGCACTTCTCAATCACAAACTTTAGTTTGACCTAGTAAGTAGAAAAAATCATTGTACTATATGTTTGATTGTTCGGCTCCAACGGAAATTTTATTAATATTATTTTAATATTATAAATTATTATATAATTTTTTAAATGTCGTTTTGATTAATAATTAAAAGCCTATACTGTTAGATCATTTTTTTTTAATTTGGTTAATAATAATTTATAATTTTAATGGTTTATAAATATTGAAAATCACCAAGATTATAAAATTATGACTATAATAGTGTATTTGTAGAATGTTTATTACATATATTTTTCACGTTTCGTGCATCAACACGTAATAGTTATCTAAGAATAAGTTGTATAACTTCTCTAAATATCCCTTTTGACGTGTTTATTGTTCACTCAAATTATTTTATACCGTATTAAATACTTGCCCGTTACGCAGCTGGGCACGTTTGCCCATTAATATACCTCTATATTATATTTTATATTTCACCCGGTTACGTATCCAAGAATTGATTATTTATCTGGCAGTACAATAGTGTTTGATTCTTCGATATCTGGTCTTCAAAAATTAATGTATTATTAATTGTTTTAGGTATTTTATATTATTTAATCATCCTAATGGAGATTTAAAAATTCATTGGATGTATAAAAAAAAATCATTTCTGAAATAAAATATGGAAGAGGTACCTACTCGCTAAAAAGACATCACATTAAAACATAACGATCAATGACCAAGCAAATGTGGTAAAAGCTTTGTGTGGCCTTTTTAACTTTTCTTCTATCGTTTTCCATCTATATATCGGTAACTTCGACCACCCTGCGTATAGTACTTACTTAAGAGTACAGTTTGATTGTATGCCATATACAGCATAATAATGCTCGTAATGTATATATTATATTAATTGAAATGCCTAAAACGTTAAAAAGCCGGTACGTCTACTTAACGTTATGTCACATCAGTTTTCGGGAGTTTTGACCCCCCCCCCTCGTGATCCCTATACTTGTACAGTATCGCTATCGGTACGTAATACAATGAATTTTTTATTATCATGATACGTTTTACGTTCCCAATTCCGGTCTTAAGCGTGTGGTACACAGAAAAATTCGCAAATAAATCAATAATTGAGTGGTATTTATTATTTGTTGTTGCCAGCAGACGGCGACTGTGGCGACGGCCCGGCGAGTTGCGAGGGCTGCGGTTCGAAGATCGTGGACAGGTTCCTGATGCGTGTGGGTACGAGCAGCTGGCACGAGCATTGCGTCACGTGTACCGCGTGCGGCGTCCCACTGGCCAAGTCGTGCTACTACCGGCACAATGGATTGTACTGCAAAAACGATTATGACAGGTAACTCGGAACTATACTACTACTATCGGTCGTCATGACTTTATAAATGCACTACTCGTAGTATTATGCAACACATATATAGTATAATACATCGTCTGCAGCGACGTCACACTGCATGTCGGTATATATACTATATAGTACCTATATTTAGTAATTTAATATATGATTTGTTTCTGTATACTGTAAATATAATATAATATACACACACACCCATTATATTATTGAATAGTACACTAGTATGACCCACAACGTAAAGATCCCGATTTGCAGTAATGCACACACAGTAACTACATGTCCACACCAGCGTGTAGGTATAACGATACGACTTAGCTCTTTGTACGACACGATCGACGATTCGGTACTTACCTCTTTCCGTGAGACTCCTTCGGTCCACGCCGAACAAATATACCAAACTAGCTGTGCAAATTTACGTTCAGCAGTGGGCCAATCGTGGTGTTTGTTAGCTCTAAGATGAAAGTCGATTGGGACCGAATACCAATACTAACTGTTTTTATAAAGACTTTGTGGTGAGTACGCGAGTAACGTATCTTATGTTTATTTCAGACTATTTGGCGTCAAATGCGGTCGGTGTGGTGAGCCTTTGGGAGCCAGAGAGTTGGTAATGCGCGCCGGGCCCAGTCACGTCTATCACGTGGGATGTTTTGCGTGCGTGGCTTGCATGCAACCGCTACAAAAAGGTCAGCAGTACGTGGTCAAAGCTGGCGGCGGGCAACTGTTCTGCCGCACAGACTTCGAAAAAGAAATATTTCTCATGCAACAGACCGTTGGAAGTCCACAACCAGGTACCTATAATAATACAAATATATATCTAACTATCGGCAGTACTATTTTTATTTTTAGACATAACTAAATTTAGCTTAGTTTCGGCCTGTTTGTCTTCGATATACATAGGTATACGGTATGTATACCCCTGCGCGTACTATTATTACCATATTATAGTCTTATATTATACTATTTATACTTGACTTCTGATACAAAACTTTCTGTCTAGACTATAAGTGACTTTACTAGATAATAGATACTATATTTGAATATTTCAATAAAAAAACTCATTGACGGGAACAAACACTGTAAGAAAATATGCAATTTATTATTTATTACCTACATGATGTATGAGTTATTAGAATAATATAGTATTTTGGTTATTTATATATATATATATATATATGTTATTGTGGGTGTATAGTCGTAGACTATAATAGTATATCTCGATGATGCAAAACTTTGCTCTTGTATGGTCTCAAATTGTTAAATTATACAACTGTATGATTTCGCTGTAATGTCGCACCTTAGAACTATTCATTAGGAATCGTTGGTTGATAAATTTTTCCAATATAAAGTTATACACACTAAATTTCTATCGGTCAGTTTTAACAATGCCGAGAGTTGTATTTTTATTTTTAAGTTGATTTAAGAAAATTAAAAATGTATCTAAATGTAGTACAAAAGTTCCTCGTGATAAAAATGTAATAACGATTTGTGAGCTGATTTTGTGGGTATATTTTTTGGGTAGATAAGATTGCAGCTAACAATTTTGTGTTTTTTATATTTGGTTGTGACATAATATAGTTGTGTGAGGAGGAATGGTTGATATAAATAAATTGATTTATTCCGACATTTATCACACTAATTTATATATGTGCCATTTACCACAGTCATCAGTCACAACTGCGTATTACCTTCAATTATATGTTTATATGAAATATTACATTTTTTCGTTGTTTTTGTTTAGATGACAGTTTAACTTTGGACGAGAATTGTAGGCCTCGAGACGGCCGTCGTGGTCCGAAAAGACCCAGAACCATATTAACTTCTGTACAACGACGGCAGTTCAAAGCTTCATTTGAAGTCAGTCCAAAACCTTGTAGAAAAGTAAGTTCGTGTTCTTATAATAAACGACATTCATATTATGTGTATGTACGCAGTTGGGTACAGTATTAAAACGATTAAAGACACATATAACAATAACATATTGTATTAAATGTGCACGCTCCATAAGTTATTAGTTAGTCATAATAACCCTTATTTTGTATTTTTTAAATTATATTATAGGGTAATGATGGGAACAGCCTTAAGCTCAGACGTCGTTTAAATCCAACGGGCTTTATATATTTTTGTCATCACGTTTACTTTATTGTGCTTAACACTGCAACTTTGATATTATGTTTTATACGTAATTTATAATCTGCAGGTACGAGAAGCGCTGGCTAAAGACACGGGTTTAAGTGTGCGAGTCGTGCAAGTATGGTTTCAAAATCAGAGAGCCAAAATGAAAAAAATCCAAAGAAAGAGTAAACAGGACGATAAAAATACCAACAATAATAACGCGAACAATACGGACAAAAATGAAACTGAACACGCTACAAATACCACGTCTAGCGTGTGTTCTGGAGGTAATAAAAGTCATATAATATTGTATAGTTGTTTAAAATAATATTATACATAGATATTTAATCATATTTTAATCAATTATTGACATGATTAAAAACTAATATGATTTTTTGGTATGACATTATACACACATACCTAATATAATATTACTATTACAGTATAATACATATAGTATATACCTTATATAAATCGTAAACTATGACTTATGTAAAAAAAGAATTTGATAGCCTTTTACTTACGACATACCTACTAGTATGTACTACAACTTAAAAGTAGGAATTTTCTTAGATATATTTTAAATAGCCAAATAGGTGTTCATTACGATGCCCATCATAGTAAACTGACGATTATTATATGATGCAAGCTTATTATTGCTTACTCATTGCACATTTTCATTTAATTTACACCCCATATCATATCATCTTCAAGTACCTTTTAAACATTGCACTGCAGTAGGTTTCATTGTATCGTTCATTTTTTTTTTTTAGTGCTATCCGCGATCAGTGATAAATTAATTGATCATGTATAGTTGTTAAACATCTGCGTGATGTTTAAGAATTGTACGTAGTAATTTTAGGAAATAAATTTAAGTAAATATGTATAGTATAATACAATATTTGATAATTCTGAATTTCTGAATGTCATAAAATGTTAATACGTTATATTTATCTCATTAACCATCAACAGTGCAATCTGCTGCAGGTATCAATATCACAACTATAGTGTACAGCCCTATAGGTATATTTTAGATGCAATTATAAAATAAGACACTGTAACGTATAATGCGTATTATAGGTTAGATAGGTACCTACTAAATCACATACCTATTATGGTAAACCGTAAACAAATGCATTGTTAGGTAAAGTCAAGTGTAAACGTGCGTCTGTTTTTGTCTGTAGATCATTACTTGAGCTTGAGTACGCTGAGCATGCACGACAGCAGCGACTCGAACTATCAGAACAGCCAGCCGCTGAACCCCAACATACCGTACTCGCCCGAAGGTAAATAACATTCGCGTGATAATAATTATAACGTCGAGAACCGCCGCGTTTATTCGTGAAAGGCTATTGTATTCTGCATAGGAAATTAAACTGCAACCGCGGAGCAACTGATTACAAAACGTATCAAACGCGTATTGCGCGTGGATATCCGGAATGTGTATATATTTTATATCGTTCAGCGTACAATTAATATATTATGAGATCGTGTTTTAATCGTACGCTGCAGCTGCTGCACAACCAAATTTTCCGCAAATTGTTATGATTTTCCGAAAGGCTCGCCCGTCACACTTGTCTGCGCACTCGCATTACAATCCCCCCCTCATGACCCTCCCCTAAATCAACCCGATCGCGGGTCTTATTTTATAACACTCGATGTCTTCTACGCGTCTATACGGCACACAGCGATATTAAAATATTTGTCGGTTGCCACAGGTACGTACACCGGCGAACACTCTGTGGACAGTTTCTGCAGTTCGGACGTGTCCCTGGACGGCAGCACCACGGCGGCGGACGAGATCGGCTCCGACACCATGTCACTAGACCTGTCCGTCCACCACGGCACCCTCAGCCAAAACGTACACCACCCGAATCACCATCACCACCACCACCATCACCATCACGTGGGCGGTGCCGCGTCCGTGGTGCCGGGCCAGCAGATCAACCCGATCGACAAACTGTATCTGATGCAAAACTCGTACTTCAACAGCAGCGACCATTAAACAGTATATTATTTCAATAATTGTATATCGTACACGCCCACACTCGTATAGCGCGCGATTATTATTATTATTATTGTATCATATGGTTATATCGTCCGTCGTAAATATACAGGTGGTTACCGTGTCGTCGGAAATTGGTTGGACTTGATCATCGATGGGTTAGGGTCGTGTCTTCGTCTCACTGTCCGATATTAATATTACATATTATTATTTATTTATTTATTTATATATATATATTTACCTCACTTCATCATCAGCATAGTTTAATCTCTTCACATTCACACGCTGCCCGTTTAATAATATTCTTGCAAAACGTATGCAATGTTTACCGTATTCTGTCTGTACCATCATATTATATGTACACTGCACTGCTGCAGCGGGGTGTAACAGAAATGCATTTTGTCAGTTCTCTTCCTATTGCGCCTCGTGGCTCGTGTACGATGTCGTCATTCACCGTGCATACTGCATATTATTATTAACGTCGTATTGCCAAAGTCAAACATGTAATATACCAATGTACGTTATTAACTCGATCGATTATTGTACCGTTTTTTTTATCGTATATATTATATCATTTTATAGTCCATTACTAAAGACTTGTATGTAATACGCGATTTTGAAAGAGCCCTCTATACCAAAGTTTACTGTCTCCGAGTGGTTATTTGCTTAGGTCTAAGAAATTATTAGTGTGTTGTAACTTCTGTATAATATGATTATTATTGAATATACATATATATATGTACGTGTGTATATATACTGTCGTACTGTTTTATTGATGTTAATTGTATTTTATCGCGCATTATTTAATTTGAAATCTAGACGAATACGTCTTAATACATAGTAATGTAGTTTCACTGTAGTAAAAACTATGAAAATTTACTTAAATTAATATATTTATGTTAGGTATACAGACCTATTACCTATATAGTATATACTAATATACTTTATATTATATTATATATGTATAAATAGGTACACACACAAGCTATATAGTATATATACTAATAAATAACGATGTGGTATTTATTATGGTTATAATGAATAATGTCCATTTGAAATTATTGTCAACTCATTTTATGTTTACTTATATTTATACGTATATAATTTTGTAAACTTATTTAGTGCACTTATAAATCCACAAGTCAGACAAACGTTTAGCTTCCTAGTTATTTTATATGTGAAAATACAGTGTAAACGATTAATGAAATCGTAAATAAAAAAAATGCTACTCAGAATATAATACTATGTAATATATATTGTTATTGTTTGTGCTATTAATTAAAATATTAAAAGATATCAGTGAGTTTTGACGGGAAATTTAATCAAGTGAAATATGCCAATTATAATATACAAATTTGTTAAACTTTCAGGCCTAAACAACAAAGATCAAAATAGACAGTAAAGACGAGTTCTATAATATACTCTTGCGAATTTCTAGATTTTATATTGTGAGGATATTATGAAATATTGAAAAATTGCAGACGGCTTGTAGAAATGTAGAACATTGAGAACAATAATCAAACAATACTTGCATAGTTTTTGACAATTTTTTTCAATTTTTTCATTGCTCTAATGCTCTGAGAGTAAAATACATTACTATAATAATATAATATCAATCTATCATAAAATAAACTTTGTATAATACAGCCAATACAGGTTAATAGATTGTCATGCTTTTTGTTCTCTGATTAGGTTGGGCCACACGAAAGTAATTAAGGGCGAGACTGTTTTCGACCAAAAACGTACCCTACCCTTTTCGGCCGATTCACTTTTCGACCAAATTTTAAAAAGACCGATTCCCTTTTCAGCCAAAACAAAAATTATAAACATAATAATACTTATATATAATTTTTGTAAAATTATAGCAATTATATAATTATACTATTTTGAAAATGATTAAAAATATAAGTTGCCTAAAATTATTTAAAATATAAGCATATCTATGTATTGACATTATTTTTATGTTAATATGTTACAATACGTATAATATTATATAAAAACATAAAATAATATTGCCATTATTTTATAGCAATTGTACACCTATTAAATTTTTTTCAAATAATTAATGAAAAATATTGAAATATTAAATATTTTGATTTTAATCATTTTCGATATGTATAACATAAAAACGTAATACATTTAACTTTTTTGTATCGTGTAATTTTCAAAATTACCTATTTTATATTACTATTATACTTAATTATTATTGACAAAAATTGTATATTATTATTTTATGGTTTTATATTATAATATTATACATATTGTAACATATTAATATAATATAAATTAATGTTAATACATAGATATGCTTATATATTTTAAATAATTTTCTATATTTTATTTTACAACATTTTAGGCAACTTATATTTTTAATCATTTTCAAAATTATATAATTATATAATTGCTATAATTTTTGTTTTGGCCGAAAGTGGAATCGGTCTTTTTTAAATTTGGTTGAAAAGTGAATTGGCCGAAAAGGGAAGGGTACGTTTTTGGTCGAAAACGGCCATGCCCGTAATTAATGCGTTCGTTACAACGGACGTATCTACTTTTTAAAGCGGGCACACGAACATCGATACCTAACCGTTAAAAATTCGTTATCATTGAGTTTTGTAGGTTTGGTAGAAAAGAAATATAAGAAGTTACTACTACCACGTGGTTTTCTTATACATATAGAACCAGTTTTTTTCTTTGGTTCTTTGACACATATTAATATATGAAACAAAAACGGAATATTAAGTTTATCCAATAAATCATGAACGATCATAATGCGAAGAAGTTGTACAAAAAACTGCGAGAAGATCCGGCAAAATTGTTTAACTACCTACTTGAAGGCGCATATCAGTTAGATCATTTGATGAACTTTAATTGAACACCAATAATGATATTAAAATGCCGCTATGTTTTCATACAGCCATATGGTCCGTAAATGTGTGATAAACTGATAAATAAGGATGAGAAGTTATAGGAGGTAAAATTAGCAATAAATACACACAAAAAAACTAAAATATGCATACAAATATTGTTTTATATTATTATACTATTAAATAACTATTATTTTTACTTAACAATTATTAATATTTATTAAATTATTTTACAACTAAAAAAATAATTACATCATCTATGTAAATAAATACTAAATTTGTTGCATTGAACATTTGAATATTTTCATAAAAAAATGACGATCGTCCGAATGAATATTATTATAACTGGAAAAATTTCTATAAATCAAAATATATTTTTATTTTTCTAAATATTGTGGGACTAATATTTAATCATTATTATTTTTTCATACCTCCAAATTATATACGGTACATTGTTTCATAGTACCTAACAATCAATAATATTTGAAACTACATGTTTTGTGATCAGTTCAATTATTGTTCTGTCGGGTAAATTGTATTTGTATTAAAATTAAAAATAAACATAAATTTACTAAAAATGCATTTATATGCACAAAAAATCATTAATGTGCTATTCTCGAAAAAAATACAAAAATATGCAAAAAAGTTTGTTCAAAGTAAAAATTTACAAATAAAACAAATTTTTAACTCACCTACTTAGCTATAATAAATAGAATACATGGAAAAAAATATGCAATTTCATCCCTATAGGGATCACTAGGATATTTTGATGACTTCGAGGTAAGTAGGTAATTTTGTAGTAAAAGTATCTCTTATAAAGACTAATATTCTAGTATTTTATTTTGAAGTCAATCTATATTATTAAAAAGATTCACAGTCAATATTATATGCTGTCACATTAAAAAAATTTTCAATATTTTTATTATATTATAATACTTTTAAAAAATATTATAAGACACGTGTACAGGTGGTTGTCCGGATAAAAAAGTACGCCCATGTGACCACGTGGCTGACGTTCACATTTGAAACAACACGTCAATTAATATAATTTGGACGCTGATATCGAACGTCCGGTTAAGTCTTAACCGTTAAGAGGACGTTATACACGCATATTGTGTTATCATATTGTATTACTAACTTAGGTATATCATAGCAAATTTGTGATCATCAGAACCATTTTATGTTGTTTGTTAGCTTTGATATTGGAGTTCATTTACACATAATCAAACTTAAAGGTAAGAATATTATCTAGGGCAGGCATGTCAAACTCAAAGTATCAGATGGGCCAAATATATTGAAAAGTTTACTATTTGGGCCGCACATAAAAATTTAGCGAATTTTTAGCTATTAAATTTTCAGAGGAATACACGTAACAAAATTTCACACGGTGTTTATCGAACGACTAACACGCGTGTCGCAAACTGACGATATAAATTATTAATCTTTATTCTATAATCTATAAAGATATAAATATATATAAAACCATCAATAATCCTTATTCGATTATGGTTTATCAGAAGATAAGACAGTATAATAATGTAGGTATACCAAATAAACCACTCTCTAAGAATCTAAAATAGTCGTTACACGACATTAATTTTTTTTTTTTGTCCATTAATATTGGTAGCCGCGGGCCACAAAAAAATGAGCCACGGGCCGCATGCGGCCCGCGGGCCGCGTGTTTGACATGCCTGATCTAGGGCATCACGTAGGTTTTTATTTATATTCTTATTTTAAAATGAATGATGAGCGTTTTAAAGTTTTAATATTTTATATACCTAGCTTTAAATGAAAACATAGATAAAAGCCTATGGAAGTACGGAATAGCCTAGATAATACCTACCTACCTTTTAAGTTTGATAATAGGTAAATTGACTCCAATATTAAAGCTAACGACATAAGATGAGTTCTGTTAAACGCAAATTTGCTGTGATGTAGGTACTTACGTTAGCAAGACGAGGACAACACATGCGGATATGACGTCCTCTAAACGCGCATTTTAATCGTGTGCCCGTTCCCGTAACCCATAATGTACTACGACACATGTGGCGCTTTGTAATAGATATGACGCGTATCGATGTAATTTGTACAATGGTGTGGCACTGTGGCCACAGCCTTTAAGTTTGAGTAAACAGGCTACATAGTATACAGCATAGTATGTACAGATAAACTTCCGTAAACGCACGGCCTCTATATAGAATGTAGATCTTTAGTCCCGTCAAGACGTGGTATGGTAAAAATTAAACATAATACAGTCATGTAATTAGCGAGCACTCTAAATGACGATCAAAATATAAATATTTTTTGTACGGGTTTTCCCAATTATTTAGAAAAATACACCATAAAGACATATCCTAGATAGAAAAATATCACATTATTTATGTAATCAACTTGATCTTATCGAACTTGTACAACACGATAAATACGGCGGGTCTATGAATTTTATCGTCAATGCATGTACTCGTATAATTATCAATAGAAAGCGTTTCTAAGTGCATAGTTTCGGTGATGTCTAAACGATAATATCTAACTTTAGAGGAAAAAATTGAGGTGTTAGATTTTATAAAAGTTTAAAAATTCAAAATAAGTTACCCGAACTCGAAGTAGTAAATACTTAAGTTTTTACGTAATTTTCGATATGTTAATTTGATTTAGTTACTTATTCTGTACAGCGAAATACCTTCACGTTGTCTTAACGGATTGTTATCTGTTTTTTTTTTTAGAGGATTTGTGTACCGAATACTGGCTTGCAGTGACTATTAAACGTCAGTATAGGTACCTATACTCAAAGTGAATAAGTATGCACCAAATCTAGTTAATGAGCCATGCACAAATGAAATTGACTGGTAATCCATATAGGAAACCACATTCGAAACGTAATGATTATTGAAGTTGAAGTTAAAGTTAGGTTAGTAATGTTAGTATAGGTTATTATTCAAATTTTAAAATATAGGTAAAAATAAATAAAAAAATATATTATTTTATGTATATTAATATTTTTCATTAATTAATTAATGTCTGGCAATAACAATTATTGTTATATGCTTACTCAGGTAAAAAAAGCCAATACAAATTATATTTATAATAGTGAAAATTGGTTGTATTTAATTTAATCGTAAACGAAACAACATTTTTTTAAATTGATGATACACTTAGTTATTGGTACACCAGCAGTGGTCGAATTATCGATTCCACATTCGTTTGTGTCTCGTTGGATTTTGAAAAGACCACTGTCACCCCAATCTGTGTTCCATGAGTTAACCATAAGCCAATATGGCACTCCGAATCTTCACCCCACTCAATCAATTTTACAGCATGTCCTCCTAAGTATGAAGCATTTTCCGATCGAATGTAAACTCCTATAAAAATTTTAATAAATTATTTTAATAAGTTTAAAAATCATAATAAATTATTTAAACAATAACTTATTTAAATGTATAAAAGTTCACTACAGCTATAATCTGAGGTTGCCGGATTTGTAACTAGGGAAATCGTCATAAACATCAAAAGAAGCTTTAATGGGACCATAAGCTAAAACGTCCTTTTGGATACTGTCGTATGTGAGGTAATACGAGTCTCTTGCTGTAATCATAATTGTATTGGTAAAAATCGCATTATAATAATATATGTATATTGAATAATATTAAAATATTCATGTATAATATATTATAAAGAAACCATACTGTATCTGTGATCGCTATCAAAATCAAGTAACTGATCCCCGTAACATATTCTTGTGCATCTGTGATTTCCTTCCCTCGGTTTACCAGCGCAATTATTGTTTTCAAACTCGTCGTAGGGGTAAGAAGGGACTCTATATGGTTCACAACCCTAAAAATACACAAAATAATAATAAACCCTATACAATATACATAATGGGTACGTGTATTTAAACACTTTTCTATTAATAATTATCTCCTACCTCTCCTGATTTATAATCTCCCCCAGTAACCAAACCGTGTTCCTCAAAACGTTCCCAAGCTTTAATTGGGTTACCTCCGTTGCATCCAAAACCATATTTATGACAACAGAAAGTTAATTCTTTTGCGGATAATCTCCATTTGTAGCTACACACAAACGATCAGCAAATGCTGAATTTGTTGCTACTGCCTATCAAAGAAATAATAATAAAATTAATATTTTAGTTTTTTCACTAGCTAACTTATAATATATTTGATGTGATATATATATATTTATATATACTACAGGCATACCCAACACGATCCGCAATTTCCTTGATCTCTGATTGCTCCAATCGTTTTACAATTTTTCCATTTTTTCCTCGCATCGAATTTCTTTGGGATTCTGCCAAACAATTAGTTATCGTAGGCGTTGTCTTCTGATTTATACATGTTGTAGTTAACTTTGTTTTTTCGGTGCATTTGGATCGAAGTTGACACCGGCCTAATGTATGTATAGGTAAATAAAAAGTCAATATAAAATATTAATAGGTACCTATTATAGTTTTATTTTATATTTGTATACAAATTGAATTATTATTTTAATAATAATTTTAATTTTAATTATACAAGCATATAACAGTCAATAAAGGCTAACATAACGATTCTTACTATATGACGTCAATACATATAGATAAAATAAAATAAAATATTCTTATATATTATAACCTAATAATAAATCAGGCCGACTGTCAACAATCTATCTTCGTTAAAAATCTTTTTTGTATGTGCAATAATTATCATTGAATTTCAATTAAAATACATCGACTACATGATAAATTTATTTATTATTATCATTAGTTTCAATTTTTTTTAATATTATTTATCAGTTTATTTGACACATTACAATTGTCATTGCCTTCTCAATAACGAACTACCTACACTGAAAATCTATTACAAAGCAAAACATCTTCCTCAGTTTTTTTATACTTGAAATTATTATTGTAAATTGACATTAAATTTGTATGGTTTGATTGGATTTATGTATTATTAGTATAATAATGTGCTAAACTTTTTAAATTTTAGCGCATTAGATGTAAAAGAGAAATTGTTTAGGTATGATGTCTTAACTTATTTATATATATATTTGTATCTATCAATTTTCAAACCTTTCTATCTCTATTTAATATTCCATGGATTAAAAATAAAAATAGAGATTAATTTTATTTTATACTGTAATGTTATTAAAATAAAATATCGTATAGACTTTTATCACCATTTCATCATCACTGCAGGTGAGTAGGTACTTATTTTCATAGTAAAATTTTTTTATCGTCAATTTGTATTTTTACTTTTTGACTATTATAATATTATGTATTATACCTACCTCGCTACGACGCTATTGTATAATAATAATTTGTACTGAATATTGAAATTTCTCGTACCTATAGACGTATAGTCTAATCGTAAATATAATAATATACCTACTAATATTATAATATGGTGTATAAGTGTTCAATATATTAGTGAGTATATTTGAAATTTTAAAATTTAAATATTAATTAAAACGACACTTATAATAAATATTGTCATATGCAATCAAAATAGCTGCCTATTGTACAACCTGTTGACATTTTAATAATCTGGTATTTAACATAGTTGTTCACCCTCTCCTTCACAATTTATTCAATTTAACTTAACCTTATGATGGAGTATCCTGCATTTTGAATTTATCTTTATTTACATCCTTCTTTATTTAATGTTTCTATTAAACATTTCTAAAGGCTATTATTTTTAATATAGGATGAGGTACGTACCTATATATAAATATTATAACTCCAAAACTATTCGAATTTACAACAAAAGTTTCAAAAAAAAAGAAAGAAGTTTGAATCACCACAGAACACTCCTTAAGTATATTACAAACAATTTCATAAATTTGAAAATAAATTATAATCTAGACTTCTAATGTATTTAAAAATTTCAAAAATAAGAATTGGGCGAATTATTTGTATAAAATATAATATGTTGTACATGCAACTTACCTTCCATGTTGTTGCTTTTTCATTGATTTTGTTTATCTTCTTCCAAAAAGTAAGCTTGTTCTGTCATATAGACACTGAACAAAATCACAGACAATATAATGAATACCCTAGTCATTATTGAATACTTTTTTGCTTAAATGTATTTAAAATGTATGTAAAAACAAAATGAATTACAACATCCACAGTTGCAGTTTGCTGATGCAACTATGTAATGAGATTAATTTCTCAAATAGGTATCTACCGCATTTATACTATTATACACATATCTCGGGATACTCGAATGAAATACTTCATAATTTCATATTTTATCAGTAAGTTTTTCTTATAAGAATCTCTCAAATATTTTCAAGTGTTTTAAATATAAATAAAAACTAATGTTTTTTTTTTTAAATAACTGGTTTTTTACGCTTATACATTTATCAGGCTTCTGCAAAGTTTTTTTAGGTACCTATAATCTAAAAAAGACATTGTCCAGTAAATACTTTCATAAATAAGTATTTTATGATCTGAAATTAAATTCCGTTGTGTAGGTTGAAAAAATCAATTATATTTAAAAGTACTCAAGAGTCAAGAATAATGTTTTTGAATTATGAATAACAAATAACTAACATAGTTAGATATTCATAGTTATAAAATATGTAATTTTGGCCAAGTTTAAACTTGAAATAGATATTATTATTAAATATTTCAGTATGAACTACTATTATGAGGAACATTGTGTAAGATTTGTTAAGACCTAAGCCCTAAGGTATATAAAAATTCAAGATCCGAACCCCTGGACTCTCCCCCTAGTTACGGCTTTGAATATACCTATACCTATTGGCTATAATATAAGTTTCGTTGTCACTGCAATGCCTATGAAATTATTTTTATTTCAATATTCTACTATATTTTGAACCCAGATCGGCGGGTTGTCGAAATTCAACAACCGTCAATTGTCCGTCATATAAATCTTTTTCTATGTCAGCGTCGGATCGACGTTCTGAAAACTGTGGATATGTACGAAACACAACCTATCGTGTATGTGAAGTTTTGAAATTCAAAACTCATCTTATTAAAAACATAGGTTTATTATATTTTTAATACATACCTACTCATAATTTTTACATGACGTAAATTAATTTTACGATATTATTTTGTAATTTAATAAATCAAATAAAAATAAATTCAATTTTTTAATAAAAACATTTTGTTTGTGATGATTATTATTACATTTTGAATATTAACATTAGCCAATTTAATCTATTTTAGCAAAAATGTATAAGATGCGTATACTCATAACAATATAATACATAACTTTACCATCGTCATACACGATACACCATACACTATAATATCTTCGACAATAATTTGATATTGTTGACTTGTTGTATATTTTCGTATTAATTTCTATGATTTTATGAGTGGTATATGATAAACTTTATACTTTTCAGTAGACATACAAAATTATTAATTGTGATGAGATCGGTCGAACTTTTTGGTTCGATTAAAACTATCTCGTAGACAGACAGTACGCCTGGGTTTCGGCTTCAGACATTGAAATATCGAACATTCAGATGAAACCTTTGCGAGTGGACCAACGTGAGACATATAGTTCATTAATTTATTTAATTAATATTTCGTTACAACTTTAAAATATTTATTAAGTACGACTGTGGTGTACGTTAGAACGTTTAGAATAACAATGTTGACATATTGATCAGAGATGATATTTAAACAACGTATAACGATTAAATCATTTCCATTACGATAACATGTTGATTATTTTTATTTTTAGAATATACCTACCATTTAAATTTAAATGAAAAAAAAACTGTCTAAAGGAGTTTAAGCGGTTAGATATTCTATAACGTAAATATATAATATCAAAATCACTTTGGGTAATTTATTTTGAAATACAAAAATTATTAAAAAATTTGATAATTGTATCTACCTATATTTAAGTATAAAGGGCTGTATAGGATGTAGGCGAAATAATTTAAAAGAACTAAGATGGCAATTAACAGACTGAAAAACTTGAAGGCACCTGCGGGACTGACGGGATACCAGCCAAATTTCTGATATATGCATCCACAGAGATAAGACAAGGAGATATTATGTTATATCTATTATAAAAATGATAAAGAATAAGACATATTGAAACATAAACCTTTAAGCATATGGAATAAATATAAGAGTAAATATTACTACAATTGTAGAAGAGTACATATTTTACAAATTACAGCATTATAGTAGTATGGTTCAATTCCTATAACAGAAGTATAAATATAATAATATGATCTATAATATATTTTTTTTTTTCATTACTATTCAGTCAAGCACAAGTGCCATAATTTTTACTACATTTCATTACAATGAAAAGGTAGAATATTTTATTTTGATGGACCAAACAATATATTGCTGATATGAGACTAATCACCCTAATTTTACTTCTACTAACACAGCTAAAATCAAATAAAAATTGATGCTTTGATTTTGTTACTCAATTAGTTCTTTTAATGAATTAGTCATATGTTGATGTCTGGAAGTTTGTCTACCATCCCCAAAAAATATGGGCCAAGGCTCCTTCCTAAAAACTCCATCACCATACCATTGATTTTCAACACGGAAAATAAATGTTTTGCAAATGAATTTTAAAAAAAAAATTACATAATTATTTTTATATTACTTCTTAAACAATAGTTATTAGTTTCCTTATTTGTAATTAAATGTAAAATATATTAGCGAGTGACTGTTGCTTCTTTACGTGCAGCATCTTGTAACAACTGTGTATCAACTTCATCTGCTGGTAATTGTACATAGCGAACTACTGAACCTCTGATGAAACAGTTCCTTACAGAAGCCTAAAAAATTAACAGTATGAGTTTTATTTCATATTTAAGTAAAATGAATTATTACCATATGTGGGTATTTTTCAGGATCAGTTACACTAATGTCAACGAGTTTGATATTCAGATATTGATCCACAGAATGTAACGTTCCACATATACTAGAAAATAAAATTAGTCAGAACCAGATTAAGAACCAAAGCTACCTTAGAGAAATATATACATATGATACTCCTTATTAATAAGGGGCTATTAAAACAATATTATGTATTTAATTATTTCAATTCATACTATACAAATATGTAAAAGATGCAGAAAAATTTTGCCCAGACCATTGGCATGACAAGTATATTTTAAAATTTAAGCAAAGTATTAATTAAACAATGACCCATTCCTTGCTTGCTATAACTTATTATATAATTTAAAACTGTATGTAAATTTAATTTTTTTGTTATAGGACATATTAACAATTTAATATAGGAAAAAATTCCAAAAAATACTATGATAATTAATTATATTATATTCATCTGTATAAATTTTAATTTTTTTAATTTAAGATAAATTTCTAGGGCTTAGTAATTGAATAAGAAAATTGTTTTTCAATATGCCACTGGCTTTGACGTTAAAATAGGTGAATAGGCTCATCACTTACCTCAGATCATTTTTTAATTCAACGACAACATCCTTCCCAACAAGTGATTTAAAAAATGAGTAGAACAACTGTGAAAAAAAAAACAAACATTTAATATTGATCTAATAAGATTTATTTATATACTTTATAGGTACAAGTGTTATACATGTAAGGGCCTTAAAACAATCAATAAATACAATTATACTATAATATTGCATGTAAACTATGAAAAAATGAAGGAATAGGCATTTAACATTAAAAAACTTTAACGGTTGAGGTCATAGGTACTATGTGTTTTTACTACTTTATATATTTTCGACATTATTTGTTCTTATTTTGTGAGATCGTTGCATCCCTACTACGTTTTCTATGTACCGGTCATGATAAAATACATGTATTTTTTTATGGTACCGGTCACATTTAAGCGCACGTAGTTCATCTGGTAAAAACACATAATACGACTTGAGTGACCGTCTCATTAGTGTATTTAAAATAATATAATAAAAATGACATTTTTCGGATCCACAAGACTTTATCAATAGAATAACTATTTTCACGGTCTACATTAAGCGAGTAAATCACATACCATATTTAAAACGAGGTCTAATGACTAATAACGTGAATCCACTAACAACAGTAAACACTAAACACCGCACAATATATAGATAATACAGGACTAGAGTAGTTGACGGTTGTAGATATATGGATTATGGTATACAGATAACGAAAAATGACTACAGACAGACAGTAAGTTATATATACAGTAAAGTTTGTTCAACGCACGGAATATAGGTGAAAGGTGATAATATAAAATATTGAAAGGTGCTGAAAGAAACTGCCTAAAAAAGCACTGATACTAAAAACTACACTAGCGCTGATTAATATTGTCTGTACTACACAATCGATACCACTGAATTATCGACAGTACACAATCGATTATTGTTATTACTATTATTTTACTTACGACCTACCTATTATTAGTTATTAAATATTAGTTATTCTGGTTATTCATATTAGTTATTACAATATTACCCAATGTCCTAATAACTAATAAGTAATGGTTAATTGGTTAACATAGTAATATAGAACATAAATCCTTATTTTCACGTTCAAAACTGAAATAAATATTGAATTATAATATAATTAAATAAGTAGATAAGTACCTACCTATTTAAATATATTTTTATGCAACTTCAACAAATATATTAGAATATTAGATATAGAAATAGGTATCTACAATTAAAAGTAATATAATACAAAGTTACAAATAATTTAGGTACCTATCTACATTTTGACTTATACCTATTAAAACCATTATTTATAATTACAAATATTTTAATATTTATGAACATTTGAAATTAGAATTAAAACTATTAAAACTATATAAATCTTTTGTTTCTTAGTTATTCGTGAGTTTGAACAATAAAATGTTTGATGATAATTCTAAAATAGATATCTACATACTAAATAATTTTCATTTATTTTTTTACTTGAGTTAAATACTAGATAGTAGATATAATTCGAATTGTCTATTAATAGCGTTGGTAGTTAATAGATTCATCTATTATAAGTAAAATAATTAACATTTTTTTTCGTTAATTGCAAAAAATCATTCAAGTTACCTATCCAAAACCCCATAATGTCATAATATATCTTCATATAAAGTGCACCAACAGAATGATAATGATTAAGTAATTAAAATTTTGGTATAAATGAATAACGTCTTTAAAATTTTTTTATGGTTATTGCATGACGAATATGACAGATAGATAGATAGTAAGTATACCACCGATAAAGTTACATAGCGTTAGTAATAATAACAATCCTGTTGTCGATACTTTTAAGTCATTGTCATATTCATATTTGATAAGGCTAAATTTACAGATTTTAAGTTTAATTTTTTTTTATTTACAATTCGTGAATAGCAGAATTGAGAATAATTATGGATACTGTGATCCTAAATGAGAACCAAAATATTATGTTTCCTCGGGCACACTATACATTCAACGCCATCTACGAATAAATAACAATAATAATTCTATTAATTTCGATGCGTTATTAGAATAACAAGTACAAAGTATAACTTGTTAACATTGAATACTTAATTTTCACGTAGAAACATGTAAACAGTTAAATATATTGTATAGGCCATGTAAGGTCTGTATCAATAATTTTTACACAATTTACTTTTCTATAACTCGTATATTCTATATTGTATTATTATTACTACAAGATAGCGCTCTAGATTTTACGGATTGGGCGGAGTAGAAAGAAGGAAAGAAACATTTCACCTCCCCACCGCCACCTGGCAATCGTTAGTAACGATTGGTTACGATATTCGATTATATTATCTATGCACAGACCAGCAAGCTTTATATTATGTTAGATCATATACATACACACACACACACATAATATGTATATACTGTACTATATATATTTATTTATATCATTTATTATTATGATTATGTACTGTGGTGATTGGTCAACTATGTGCGTCATTAAAAAATAAACACAATATTATTATTTTATTATTATCGCGAATAAATGTTGTTGTTTTTTTTTTTTTTTAAATGTTTTACGTTTATTATTACTGAACGAGTAGAGTAGCATCGACTCGGACTTATCACCGCGGACCGTGGAGTATTAGACCATTTAGACCATCAGATATCATAATATTATTATTATTGTAAATTGTAATTATATTGCGTTCATTCGGCCGAAAATTAAAAAGTCGTACGGTCGTCATCATGATAATAATATTATCTCAACTATTATTACAGAAGATCGAAGAATGAGCCACCTACCTGTAGTCTGTGTAGTGCCAGTTACGTGATCGCGATTATTTGCATAATAATATGTAGGTAATTTTTATTATCACATACACTGTTCGTTGATAGTTGATACGTGTCCGGGGCGATATTTATAATATTTTATTGTTTCCTCGTAGCCCGACGATTTATTGAAGTACGAAAATTCCAACATCGCCTCAAACGTACGATTTCATTCTCATGTACCTGTCATTTTAATTAAAACCTGAGTGGTATACCATACCAACTCACTAATCGTAACAGGTGAGTAATTTTTGGTGCGAATTATTATAACTATGTTTAATAATTTTTATATATCTATTATATTATATTTACTTATGATATGCATGATTGATCCTAACTTAATTAGATTACTCATCTCTTTTCAAAGTCGAGAACGAATTGAATACCTAACAATATGGAGAACAGTAACAAGAGACCGTTAGAAGATGGATGTCATTATTTGCAAACAGAAACAAAGAAACCTAAAGCGTCTCAGGTCACTTCAGCTACATCTCATTCTAAATCCTCTAAGGAAATTATTGGTTTTCAAGATTTATCCGATGATGTTATCATGTATTTATTTAAATATCTATCACATGATAATCTTGCTAAAATGGCACTGTAAGAGTAAAAACTTTAAACATAACTTCCAATTACTTAAATTAATTTGGTTCTTTGTTTATAGAATATGTCCTAACTTGTTAAGAATTAGCCATGATTGGACTCTATGGAAGAAACCAAGATTTGAAAAGTTTGAAAAATCTATGGAAGACATATACTTGAGCTACCTAAAAGAAGATACTAATGAATTGTTTATATCGTGTAATGATGTTCCAAGTCCAGATTATTCAGTTTCTCACAAATTTTTAATACAGTTAGAAACAAAATGCCCAGAATTGCAACATTTAACATTAACAAATCAAGTATTTGATGCTGGTGAAGTAAGTCTTTATTTAGCTTATATTTTAATTGACTAATACTACTTATAAGTATATTTTGTGTTTTTGTGTGTAGATAAGTGTAAAGATTTTACATCGAAAATTAAAAACACTGACAATTGATAATACAACTATTGAAAACATTCCAGACAGCTCTTCATATTTATGTGGTATAAACAATGCTTGTCCAGATTTAGAGGTAAATTTATATAATTTTCATATACTAAATACATTCCAATATAAGAGACTTTTAAATAATTGTTTGTACTTATATAGAGAATTATAATGACAAACAATGATTGGTTTTTACCAAATTGTTTATATGCATTAGCCAAGCTAGAACGTTTACACTACTTAAGTCTCGCTGGTTGCAAACAGTTTAAGGACTGTATTCCATATGCAAGTATTACTGCCATAACTGGATTCAAATCTTTACAGGTTAGTAATGAATGATTTTAGTTTTAACTTGAGTTCTATAGTGTAATCCTTAATGCACTATGCAAGGATGTAACTAAGAGGGATCAAAAAGTATTTGTTAATTTATCTGGGATCAAATGATGCTGTTGTCTTTCTTAATTTTTATTCAAGTAAAAAAAATATATTTCATATCATATAATTTTTAGCAAATGTATACATTAATACGGAGCCAATTAGCCTGGGCCATAGCCCAGTTGGCCCAGGCCATAGTTCTGCCTATGTGTATTACTTATTAATTTATAGGATAAGAGTTTATAAAATACATTTAATATGAAATAATATATCTATAATATAACAAGTAGAAAGCTAAAGGGTATTAGTGTATTGTACACTGTATACTTTATACTGTAAAACAAATGTATACATAACTTTACCAGTTAATTAATTTACTATAAAATATTTTTTACCTATTGATTTATTTTAATTTTTAGACACTTGATTTGCGTTTTACTCCAGTAAGTGATCATGAACTTGTATGTTTTCAAAGATTAACAACTTTGAAAAATGTTCTTTTGGAAAGTCCTTCCTATATGAATCATGAAAGAGATGCTACAATTACTGATTTGGGTTTGGCAGGATTCTGTACTGCTACCTTTGAATTCCATTATCCATACATACAAATTTTGATTGATAGACGTGGTGGAGTGAACTTGAGAAGAGTTCATGAAAGGTAACTTAAATCAATAATACATTATAATACAAATATTTGAATATAAAAGCTCTTTTATATTTTTATTTCTAGTCAAAATATTTCTATATCTTATTTTTTACTTTAATTTCTATTTATTATATAAATCAAACTAAAAATTTAAAACATGTATATTGTCAAAGATTCATGATTTCGGTATTTTTAAGCTAAAGCTTTCAAAATTATTTATAACAACTAACAAGTTTCAAAAATATTTTGTTTTAATTATTAAATAATTGTTGTATTATACTGTTACAAACAATTTATAATGTTAGTGATTTCACATTAAAAAAATGTTTTTATTAGGCCATATTACATTGTAATAGTAAGTAATTAAATTAAATATATTTAATGTATCTATTGGATTCAAATTAACTTGAAATACATTCTTTAGTTTACATTTTTACAATTAAATTCAATAGTTTATAATAATAAAATATTATATTCAATAAGTTACTGTTGAATGTTGATAACAAAAAGTTTATTTTATACCTTTTTTTTTTTTAAAGGAATGGCAATGTTGATAGATGTAGTATTGAAACTTTATATGTACGCAATTATCCAAAAGTAACTGACGCATTTTTGAAAACTGCCGTTAGAACCTGTCCATACCTGAAATCTTTAGATATAACTGGCTCATGTTGTACTGCAGAGGAGATTGAATATTATAAAGCAAACAGACCTAGTACAAAGGTCATATGCTAAAAAGACTGAGAAATAATAAATATGTTGACATATAGGGTAATATATTGTTATGTGATGAGGTAAGCTGAAAAGGGAAGTCAGACATGTTGAATTCTTATATATTTTGTGTTATATAAAACTCTTATAATTAATTATACAGTATGTTAATATTAATAAACCAGTTAAATTAATTTGCGATAGTAAATAATTTA
This sequence comes from Schizaphis graminum, assembly GCA_020882235.1. Taxonomy (NCBI): domain Eukaryota; kingdom Metazoa; phylum Arthropoda; class Insecta; order Hemiptera; family Aphididae; genus Schizaphis; species Schizaphis graminum. Next base: position 68,377,887 of record CM037032.1, read on the forward strand.
TTATTTCTATCTGTCATCTTATTCCTTACAACTCACAAAAAAAGTTTAAACTTAAATCTAAGTTAAAATCTAGAGGTACGTATCTTAATGTCTAAAAAATATTATAGAACACTTCAAAGTAATTTTTATTCTTTAAGATATACTCGATGTATTTATAAATTAATCTATTTGTATTTTAGTATAATATGGTTGGTTGGTAACTTTGCATAAATATTATATGGTTATTTATTATTCTATATTTAACTATAAATATTTAAATTTTATAATGCACTAAATATCTTAATTTAGTTACAGCAAAAAAAAAAAAAAAAAATGAATTTTAATATTTAAATTATAATTATAACATTAATTATATTATATTTACAAATTGTACATAATATATTGTTATAAAAATAAGAAAACAGATGAGATGATACTTTTTAAAAAAAATCTAGCTATTTGTACCGTATTTAGTTTAGTTTAAATTTAAATAAGTGCTTTTTGTGGGTACAAATTTACTCGGTCAAAGACTTCTAATGTTATAATGAGACATTTATATCTGTATATAATAAAAAATTTCTATCACTCAATTGTATTATGTATGGTTTGATATTTATATAATATTACCTATATATTGTGAAACAATATTTGAATATTAGTTATATTATAATTTTCATATGATATTAACATTTTTATATACCAAACAAATTTGGAACAGTCAATATTCTACTTTGTGTCTAAAGACATTAATCATTTACAATAATTTTGATTTGGTACCTTATTCTCTTTTCAATAAGATGAGGAAAATTAGTTTCTTTTATTTTAAATAAAACCTATTTAATATTCATGTATATTGAATATTTTTATTTTTATTTATGTTTTCTTAACATTTTTAATATTTTTAATATTTATAATTCATTGGTTAATTAATATTAATATAATATAGTTGTATATGAATATAAACATAAGTTGGAGCAAACTTGATATTCTTTGTGTGTCAATAGATATTTAATAGATTATTGAAAAAGATAATAATTATCATACATTTTGTATAATATATTTATCTATTTATCATAATCAAACATCCTTAATTTTTATATAGTGTACCTAACCTATTCCTTTTAAGTTATAAATAATAAAATTTTTATATAACACAAAATTCTTATTATGTATGTACAATATAAATTTAGTGTTTTACAATTCATGATTAATATCGTTGAATATAAATATAACATATTCCTATTTTGTAATTTATTCAATACTCCTATTATGTCTTCTTATGTGTTTTTTTTTTAAATAATACTACTAAATTTGTTAATTGTATACAAGTTTAAATTTGTTATATTCACATAATTTTAATAGTATTAACAACATTAATGTTATAAATTAGAATAATTTAAGTTCAGATGATAGAGGCGAATGATTAGTCCTCACAGAAATTATTTATTATTTAAAACCTGTTAAAATTAATTTATAAATGTGATTAAAGCACCTAATATCTACAATTATTGAAAAAATAATGAAAATAACAGTTTATTTAAATATAAATATAATTATTTTGTTAATGTATTATTTTCTTATGTATTTATAATGTTTATGTTCTAAACTTAACATAACATTGCAAGTATATAATATTATTATTTAAATTATATAGCACATACTAATATAGTATGTTTTGAAAAGTTTTTGTAATATATATTAGCAACATGAAATATCAAGTTAAATAAAGGTTTAAACGTTTAAAAAATACTGTATAAGTAAACAGATTTTTAAAATAATTGTTCATTTGTATGTATGAATATTAGCTACGTATAGAAATTTTAGACTCTAATTTGAAACTATTTAAATTAGTTTTGTTTGCTTTCTTTAAGATTGCATTAAATTGTTTATGCATTGTAATTTCAAAATTAAATTGAAGGTTTTTTGAAAATGAATGTATTACTGTTTTATTAACCTTTTATCCTTGATATAAAAATATTGTCAGCTATAATGTCTTATGTCAATAGAACATTTAGACAATATAATATAAAAGTATATTCAAATAAATTTTCAAGAGTTTGTATCATTGATATTTGAATCAAAATTTATTTCTGTATTGTTTTATATTGTGTTTTATCAGACCAACTTATTTTTGAATTGTGATTGCAGTGAGTCTGATAGGAATTGATTTTATAATGATCAATTGTGTCTATTTTTATGCAAAACTTAGGCAAAATGCATAACATCCTGGCTCAAGTATTTTAAATGTATAAAAAAGGTGACCTTCGAATGATTTTTTTATAATTTTGTGGACATAAATTCATGTCAAAATGCCATAAATGTGATATGCTACTGATAAAGATTGTTATAGGTATTAGGTATGATATATTATATACAGACGCATAATTTAAAAATAAATGTTACTGGGATAATGACAATATATTATATTAAATTAATAAAAAATACTGAAAAATATTTTATAATCATTTTTTTTTCTTTTTAAAATAAGTTTATGTACCTATTATAAATTATAATAAATACATTATGGTTATTATTGTTGAATTGTTGAGTGACTCAGAAAATAATGTTCTTGAATCTTGATTGATTATGACGATTATGTATTTTGTATAATATTGTATATGATATTTAGAATATAATATGTCTATATAGGTACTATATTGTACCTATTTAAAGTTGTTTTGCGTAATCCAAAGTGTTGAGTAGCTGTTACCTATAAGAACAACATTATAATTTCAAGATAAATATTTTAATTTTTAAACAAAAAGTTTGGTTACTCGAATCTCAAATAATAATTATAGGTATGTATTGATAGTATCATAATAAGCATTGGTAATTTGAATTATTTCAGATGTACCTAAGTATAACTATATGAGGTTCTGTACGATGTGATGGAGGTGTTGTGGTTTAAATATTTAATTATATCTACTTACAGATACATGGCTGTTATTTAATATAAATTTTTTTTATCTAATATAAATTTATTAGGTAGATATATATTGTTGAATTGTTATTGGTCTAGTGTATAAATCTGAGGTAGACACAATCAGGCACTGAGGCACATAACAGGGGAGTTGACGTTGTAGTTCACCTCCCCCCATCAGAAATAATTTCGAGTAACAAGGAAATTTTTTTTATTGTGTTGCGGTACAATTCGTATTGCTATATTTTGTAAACTCTCCCCCCCGATTTTTTTTATACGTGTCTGATGGACACAATTTATTATTGGTATTTTTTAAAAAAATTACTGTGCTACATTTTCGAAATACATAGTATAAAAAGTAAACAATTTCGAAATACAGTACACACTATGCTTACATCAGTATAAAGTATAATATTCCCAAAAATCCGCATTTTTGGAATTTATTATTTAACGTTGACTTATTATAGTAGTTGAGTTAAATATAATTATTATTAGCCATGTGCCCATGTACCTACATTAGCATCGTTCTATACGTGCAATTAAAATTAACTATTCCTTTTATAAACATATTGTTGCAGTGGCGGATTTAAGGGGGGCCCAAAGAGCCTCGGCCCCCCTATTGGCATAAATTAAATACACATATTTGTATGTATTTGTTAATTATTATTATTGAAAAATTTAAGATTTGCGTTTCGGACTATGGGCCCCCCAAAATTAAATCCTTGATCCGCCACTGGAAATGTGTATAGTACCTATTATAATTGTCTTAAGAGGACGACACACCGCCTACATAATATGTTGTCTCCCTCTTACACATGTACGACATAGCCAAAACGCGTTTACGCGAGTAGAACTCGTTTAATTTTGGTTCTAGAGTAAATATACCTATTATAAAATTAAATGATAACAATATTTTGGAGGGCAGGATGCTAAGTTTTTTCCACTATTTCTAATATAACGTTCATTATAATCGTTTAGAATTAGAGAAAATTTCAAAATTTTTAAATAACCTTTAACTTTTCAAAATTTAAATTTTTTAAAAAAACTCAGCGTCTTGCTCTCCGAAATATTTTCATATTTTAATTTTGTTATAGGTATATTTTAGTATTACTTTAGAGTTTAGAATCAAAATCAAGTGAGTTATACTCAGACTGCGTAAACGCGTTTGAGTGTTTGACTATGTCGTACGTTATACGTGTGTTGTAAGACGGAGACAACATATGCAGGTGCGACGACGCCGACGTCCTCTTAATACTATAGAGATCCAAAACATTTTTACAAAAAATTGTATTCTCCAATAAAAATTATGTTCTTACTCTCCAGTCAATTTTTTTATGATTGCGGATAATATAATTGTTTTTGATTAGTATTAGCAGTCTTTAAATAACTCTATCTTTGTAATTTGTGTTTCTATTAAATATATTTTGTTAACCATTATTATAGGTATAGATGTTACAACTTATTAGCACTCAGATGAAACCTAATTTATAATTTAGGACTAACCGTTTGTATGACTGTATATATTAATGTGCAGGGTGATTCACCAAGCGTTTGAATACATTCATCATGAAATGAAAAACAGGTCCAAGCATGCTTGGTAAATCATCCATGTGTATATAATTTTCACAAATCGTTCTTGGTGATCATCTCAACACTATACTTTATTTGTTTGGTAAAAAAAATTTTATTTCATTATAATTGAATAAGTTACCTACTTTATTTAGATATCACAACTCACAAGGAATAAGTACCATTAGTACCAGCTAGGTAATGTATCAGTAAATCGCGGTTAGAGAATTTCTTAACTTTTATAACAGGTAAGTCAGTGGCATAACTGCTAGGGAGGTGCAAAAATGTCTTTGCACCCCTTGTTTTTTATACCTAACAATTATTATTTAAGTGAAATACTATCAATTGGTAAACTATCAACAGTTTTAGCACCCGCGCGTTTTAGAGTTCTAGTTACTTTATGGCCCGTTTTACAATAGTGGTTTAATCGTTTAAACTCCGATTAAAGTTTAAACCTTGGCCAAATCTAAAAGACCGTATTACAATAGATTAAACTGAGTTTAAAACACCATCGAATTCGGCGAGTTAACCTTGGTTCAGGATCGACCTGCGATTTTACTGGTTGTAAATTAATGTTGATGAAAACGAACGGTGGTGTTATAACTGTTATTATAGTTGTTTATTTTCATTTTGTGTTTAAAAATTGAATAAAGTATATTTGAAAAACCGTTCTTTTTTTGATTTTTTGAGTTTTAAATAGGTATCTAGTTTATAATTATAACTTATAAATATGGAAACTTGTGTCGGTAATAAATCTTAGTTAGGTAAGTACTTATGTGGCTATATATTAGAACGTATTTTGTTATTTCGATACAATTTTTGGACACCGCTGTATGTTAATGCTCTAATAGGTACTATGACCATTGTATTATACTATTATATATTAAACAATGTTTAATTTATGTTAAACAATAAATGGGTACTACGGGTATGTAATCTAGGGGTGATTATAAACTCTGCAAGATGCCTAATTATTATTATTATAAAAATTATACCTTTTTTTTAAATTTATAATATATTATAGGTATTAATTTTATAATGTCTAATTTTCTTTTCTGCTGGAGTTTACACTAAAAAAAGATACTTGTGGCGGAATTTTACATGCGCTTATCATACAGGTAGGTAGGTATCATATACTACAAGTGTTAATTATTTGTTGAGATTAGATATAAATGATATAATATGTGTACAGGCCCTGATTTAGTGAAATAGGGGCCCTGTGCACCATAAACTTAGGGGGCCTTTTTTAACAAAAATGTAAAAAATAATAATAGGTACATATTTAACAATAAAAAGTTCAATTCATTTATTTAATTATAATAGACATTTTTTTCTTGTTTTTTTTTTTGCAAATTCGGCAATTATGTCTTCAAATGCTAACTGTTTAGTAACATCATGGTTGATTGCCAGTAATGATAAAGAGTCCAGTTTTTCTTGTGTTAAAGTAGAGCGCATTCGATTTTTTATACGTTTGAGTACAGAGAATGAACGTTCACTACTACAATTCGTGCACGGCATTGATAAATATATTTGTCTATATTTTATTATATTATATTTTATATGCCTATTTTATTATGATGTTGCAAATGTTTACTAGTTTTTGGTAAGTGGTTTTTATTATTTATAAACATTATTACCATTGATAATATCATTGAGTATTATTATTAGTATTATCACTGACCGATAACTCATCGACTGATATAACTATCGATTGCTCATTAGTGATTAGTGTAAACCGTATGAAAACTACGCATTCTGCGGCCTCCTTAAATAGGTTATAGTTACTACTTACTAAATCTTATTAAAAATATCTTTTATTTATGGTAGCAAAGTATAGAATAGGAAGGCCGAAGGGGCCCTTCAAATTTGGGGGCCCTGTGCTAGTGCACCGCTTGCACATGCGTAAATCAGGGCCTGTATGTGTACCTATAGAAATGAGCAAGAACTTAAATATTAATAATATTGTATGCAGTTTTTAATTAATATATATACATATTTTATATATACAACCGGCATAGTCTAAGATTGGTACCGACATTAGCAAATCAGATAAACGGGAGCGAAAGTGACATTTTAATGGTTTGGGGGAGGGGAAGGGGGAAATGACGATTCGGTTGAAAGACCATAAATGTCTCAAAATTATCTCTCCTTAGTTCCCCAAGTCATACGAAAATGTATATTTATATCTTTGAACGTCGTTCTTAGTGTGGATAATGATCCGCGTTAACTGTTATTTTTGAATTTCTAATAAATTTCTCAATGTACCTAGTTATTCACGAGTACGTTTATTATATATAAAATAATTTCGGTTGGAAGAGTGATATTATTACCAACAGACGATATTATTAACTTTAAACTATTGCACATAAATTACATTTAGATAATTAAAAGTAAATAAAAATATTCTACGAAAAAATAGTAAAATCATAATTTAATTAGTTCGAAAACTATTTGTTTAATTTTACTAAGGTTTTCCACTTAAAATAACGATTTAATAAACTCTTGTATTAAAAATATTTCCACACATAATGCAATATTTATACACGATTATACGATTACATTACACTAACACGAGTAGGTATCTAAGTTCTTAATTTACAATAACTACTATTTTGGTTATATATATATAATATATATTGGACACTAAATAAAGGGATGACTATATTTTATTATATTATTCTTACTTAATATAATCGATACAGTTGCAGTGAAAATGTAACGTAGGTATATGTCAATAATTGAAAATTTTCTTTGGTACTTTTGTCTTTTAACAATAAATAATTTTAAGTGAAGTGTTCAATATTTACTGAAACAAAAAATTATCGATTAAGATCAAATGTGAAAGTTTTATAAATAATATTTATAATTAATTGATTAAAATGTAATGATGCTTAAAACAATACACATCGTGGTATTATTAAACGTTAGAACTATAGTTAGAAAGTAAAAAGAGCTAGGCTTATAATTTTTGAAATATAAAAATAGCTTTAAAAAAAGACATTCTTTGAACTTAGATTAATTATATATAAATGCATTGATTAATTTATTTTGAACGAAGAACCTTAAAGAGTTAAAGGTTAACATTTTTTTAGTTACATAAGTTTAAAATAATTATCAATAATTGATTTAAAAACGATGGTTTTTTAATTAATTAATTTTTTTTATAATTTATATCATCTAGCTTTTAAGTCTGGAGAGATTATGAAATTTATGTTAAATGTTGAATTGTTTTTATTATGACATGTTTTTTTAAGTAGTTTTAATAATAATTTATAATTTATAAATAATTATTATTATATAATAGTTCTATTTCTATGTTTATAGTTACTTTTCTTCTAGAATTAGAAGTACCTACTGCAGTTTCACGAACCATGACTTTTAATTATATTATATATAGACTTATTAGTTTATTTATTATTTCTGAATTTTCAACTGATTTTGTGTATTGTAATTGGTTTTAAATATTTTCTCATTAGATTCTTTCGAAAAGCGTGAACTAGTGAATATTTAATTTTCAATTTTCATATTTTGAAATTTTTCCCAATTTAGTTTATAGTTATAATGGGAGACAAAACTTGAGATTTTATTAAAATGTTCAAATTACTTAGGTATACTTAAAAATATTACATTTTACAAATATTGATTTACACTAATATTAGAATTATTATAATAATAATAATTTTATTATAACAATATGATAGTTTACAAAACTTGTTAAAACTTGAAATATAATATATACATAATGAAACTTTCATACAACGAACTTCCATTTTATGAAATTTTCCGTTTAAGAGGAAGTTATACCCGCATGTGTTGTCTCTGTCTTACTAATGTAGATCATAGCAAATTTTCGTTCAGCAGAACAAATGTTGTGATGTTATTAATTATTATAGCTTTAATATTAGAATAAATTTACCTATTATCAATTTTAAAGATAAGAATAATATTTAGAAAATGTCATACCTATGCTTTTATTGATATTATCATATTTTTAAAGTGAGTTATAGCTATGTAAAATATTACAACATTAAAATATTCATAATTCACTTTAAAATGATAATATCAATAAAAGTATGAAATTTTCTAGATAATATTTTTATCTTTAAATTTGATAATAGTTAAATTTACTCTAACATTAAAGCTTACATCACAAAATGTGTTCTGCTGAACACAAATTTGCTATGAATTATGATCTACATAAATAAGACATATAGACAACACATGCGGGTATAACGTCCTTTTAACGAAATATTTTTAAGAATTATGACTTTCATTGTTAAAGAATACGCAGTTCTATTAAATAAATACCTCTATATTATGATTTTTTTTATTGCTTATTCGACTTCGTTATAAGGAAGTTTCACTGTAGTATATGTATGCATGAGCAGTGTAAGCACAATAAAATTATAGACTGATATTTTTGGGAGTGCACAAAAAGTGAAGTACCTACCTATTCGCAGATAATTAGGAATATAATAGGTGTACCTATTTTTTCAATGTAAGTACCAACATTATATAAAATACATGCAAAATATTTTAATCGATGATAATATTTATTCTAAAATAATAGTCAAATTTTATTAGAAAAATATTTTTGGTTTTTTTTGATGGGGAATGGAAAATTTCTTTCACCCCTCCCCAACTATAGTTGCGTCAATATATGTAGTTATCATACAGTTTTTATGGTTTATACAGTAAATCAATTTCTATTAATAAAATTAAAATTAATAGTAATGGTAATAATATGAGCACTGTAGCGAGGCGAGTATTCGCACACGAGCTATTTCTACAGTATCCTGTTGTAGCAGTTTGCTTTTTTGATTCTTTACAAACAAACTCTAATGCTACACAGAAATTTTACTTTTTACACGTATTTTTATGTAAACGCAAAGTAAACTTTAATACGATGCCATAATATTATTATCTATATACCTAGTATATAATATGTACGTGTACCTACGTGGCTACGTGTCTATTGTAAGTAATTTTCTTTATACACAAAATCCGGACAAAAAGTGATGAGGACTTGTTGTCGTCATGCGAATATTATTATAATATATACATCACAGTGTATTGTATTGAGAGGCAACGGCACATTACATAAATACAAAAAAAATAATAATCATTCGTTTAATGTGTATATAATATAATAACAATACTCTCCCTTTCTAACTTAGACAGACTTATACAAATCGGTATTATCACTATGATTTTCGTTAGCATGATTCGGGAGAATTCGAAGGCAAAGAGGAAATGGAGTAATAACAACGTATGAAATCAATGTGTTGTTTATTCGCACAAACAATAATAAGAATAATGAAAAAAAAAAAAACAACAACAATATATAGTTTGCCACGGACATATAATCCTATTAAATGTAATATACGTATAGATAATACGTCATGGTAGGTGGTTTTGCGAGTCATCTGTGTATGGATTTATGCGTCGATTTCGTTAAAATCAATTCGTGAACGTAGTGCAGTCGCTCGGGACTCCACAGGCATCTTGTATAATTTTGTATCTGTACCTAATGTCAATGTGTAATATGTACTAAAAAGTCACAAAGAAAATAATTTGTAAACTCGACGGGCAAACGGATACAAACTTGATCATGTTAAATACTTATTATTTAATTGTATGTGTAAATACGTTGGCAAAACTATATTCTCTTTAGATATAACTACTAGGTAACCTTTTTTTGTGATTTAAGTCTTAAAAGGACGTTACACCTACATGCGTATTGTCTACATCTTAAAAATGTAAAACATAGCTGTTTTGTATGGAGTGATGGTTAAGACTATATATTCAATATATTTGAGAATATATTATTTGTGAAATATCGTTTTTTTTTTGTTTTTGATATCACAAAAGTTCTTATTGGTTCAAAATCCATTATTTTTGTGTTTTTCAAACCTGAATAACTTTTTTTGTAGTTCCGATATTGAAAAAAATTAAAACAATATTTCACAGCTAAGTTATCCTTTTTAAGTTTTAAAAATTTCATTACTTATAGTTATGACTGTGAGTTGTGACCTTCTTGGATCTCAACCACACAAAACAATTTTTGCTAGGTTTTACATTTGTAAAACAGAGACCACACATGCGGGTGTAGTGTTCTCTTTATAAGGTATACTGAATTTGAAAGTGTTACTGTTTTGTTTTAGATTTTGTGTAGAATGATGATATGTTTAATAATAATTTATATGTTGAAATTATATACTTGAAAAATATCTTCACATTCTAATTTTTTATTATATTTTAATTATCGAATTTAATATTGAAATGTGTAAATTGTTACAATTTTTTTTTATCATGTTGATTCTAATATATTAATCAATTAAAAATATCTATTTAAAATACAATGTTCAAATTGTATTGAATTTATTTAAAAAAATAAAATATATTTTTAATTATAATTATTTATTTAATGATTAAAATATATGTTTGTAAGAATTACTTTTATTATGCCCTAATTTAATTTGCAAAAGGTTCAAAAAATTGAGCTTAAACTTAAAGAATAAAATTATATCAAAGTATAAATTAACGAATACGAATACCTACGAATAATAAACACTGTCAACTGTTTAAAAATAATCAATTTTATAATAATTACAAAACTAATGATTAAAAAAAAAAAAATTGTAAATATATATGCAAAAATAATGAATATTACAACTTGAAAATTAGGCACTTGTATAATTGTACTATTCATATACTCACCAACAATTAAAATTACATAATTTTAGTACTCCTGGCCTTTCATGCAATAATTCATCTCTATAGTTGGCCAATAACATATATGGATATGAAATGCCTATTGTTGGATGTTCTGGCGTTCGTTATTAATACAGGTGGACGTATGTTTAATTATCGTGTTTACTGTTTACGCAAGACATTAGGTACTTACCTAGGCAATAAGTAGTATGCTTAAAATAATCAGACTATATAGAATTGCAACAAAATTATACACCTTCGTCATTTTTCGGGCACGTAAACTATAAATGTGCATAATATAATCGGTCGTTACTAATATACTCAACAATTATTATAATGCGTACTTATTCATTATTATTGTATTATTTAATTTAGTTTATTTTGTGTGTAATTATTTTTACGAGGTTAATATACCAACTACTGAACTTTTTTAATAAGCAGAGATATATATACTACAAAACTCGACTGTAGAATATGAAATTCATCGTTCAAAACTGGCAAAATCACTTAACTCATAACTGAATAATATTTTTGGATTATAATATCTTTCTTTAATATAATTATTATGGACGCCATTGTAAATAATTCTAATAGATATGTTTGATTTGAACTAACGATAAATTATTGCATAATATGAAAAACAATATTCTGAGCGAAGACCACGTGTCATTCTCTGTATATCTTTAAGGATATATTTTATAATCGTATTAGTTTTATTAATCGTGATTTAATTTTCTATTATTTACAATATGATATGTTGCCGATAACATTGCCAAAAATCAAAATGTCGTAAAGTTATATGTGTATACTGTATAGTGTATACTGTATACTACTTAAAATATGGAAATAACGCATGTATCTGTATAAAATGACGAGAGTACGTTTATAGTATAAATAATTTTAAATTAATCTATATTAAACTTTTTTTTGTGCATAGAAAATAATAATTTAGTTATCAAAACAGATTATTTTATTCATTAAGATTTAATATATTAAAAAGTTGGGAAGTGGATAATTACTTAGATTTTATTCTCAATTCAAAAATGTATTATAATCTTACTCGTTGTTTACACCAAATAAATATGTTATTATTAAATTATAATAAAAAATACGTAGATATTTACTTATAAAATATTACTTTAGTGTTCATATTTTATTGTTTAAACTGAAAAAAAGTACTAAAATTGTTTATAAGTATTTGTAACAATATGTGAGATTTTTGATATGGTTCGTTGATTATTTCAAAAAAATATTTGTAAGAACGTTGTGATTAATTAAAATAATTATCAGAAGAAACTGAATTGTAATCGTTATAGCAGAAACCAATCGTAATAAATCGTTAAAATTATATTGATTTTATATACATGTTTTTTTTTTATCAGAATAAAGTTTATATAAAAGAAACAAATTATTCATAATTTATTATGATTTGTAACTCTAGGGAAATCCATGCACTTGCCATGGCTGAAAAACGAAAATGATTTTTTTAGTAGAAAATCAATGTTACGCTGACATTTTGTGGTAGGTAATGTTTGGTTGCAATCACTTTCAAATTGATTAATATTCTAATAACAAATGATAATAACAACTATAGTAGGTATTTATTTACTCGAAATCACAGAACAAGGTTCAAAACGCACTGACCTACTTGTTTCTATATTTACGACTAAAAAGAAAATTTTGAACATGGGTGACAGAATTGCGGTTTCTAGATAGTTTTATTTGCAGAGAAAATTATCAAAAAAAAGAAAAAAAGAAATGTTCGTTAATGAGGCGGAAGAAAGAAAAAATATTTTAATTCTACAGGGAAGAAAAATATTTTTTCAGCGGCTATTTAAAATTTGTTCTCATATGTGGTAGCTATTAGCTATATTATTATTATAATCGAGTTTAATTTCAAATTTAAACAAGAAGACAATGAATAGGTGCATTATAAATTATAATATAATTAAATTAGTCATACTATACCAACTTTCTGGGAAACTTTTTTGATAGTATATAAATATATATATTTATATTTAAAAATATTGCAGGATGTAGAAAAACAATTCGAAATAAACGACGGGTATGCATGAATAATTCATAAATGTTGTTATAGTTAATTTTCAGAATTATAGTAATACATTTAACATTACACAGGACAATTCTTTATAACTTTTAACTAAGATACAGCTGAAAAAGTAAACATTTAGTTAATTTTTAAAGTTCTTTTGTAAATATTAAGTTAAACAGTTAAGTAAATAAAAGCATCTATTAAATATTTAATTGATAAAAATAAAATACCCATATTGGTACAATTTAAATTATTTATTATAAGCGCCTATTGGGTAACTAAATGAAAAATATTCGTTACGATACATTTGCGGATTTTCGGAAATTCGAAGAATTAAAATAAAAATAATATAAATTATATAAAATTATAAAAGAAAAGAGTTTTTAACAGTGTTCTCATGGTATTCTTATACATTCAAAATGTCAATTAATAATTTTATTTCACTGTATAAAACGCGTACTTCAGTTGTCTGTTTTTAGATTTTTCAAAAATATTAAATTAAATTTGTTCTTATACGTTACGTGTGTTTTGCTCTAAGTTTAAATGAACGTATCTGTTGGTATTGCAAACATTCTTAGATGTTGATATTTTATTATTGATATCGTTCGATGTCGATTTATAGAGTTGTTTTGTAGATATACAGTGATAATGAACATACATCGATACATATTATATTGATACGATCGTGTATCTGCGTTATATCAAGATACGTTAGACCGTGAGAGACTGCACTGTTATAAAAGTCGTGTGAAAAATGAAAATAAATTTGGGCCATCCAAACGAAGACAATTATTATTCTCGAGGACAAGTGGAGAAACTCAGAAATGGGTGTAAATCTCATTGTACTGACTACTGATAACTTGAACACATTTGTTTTCGACTGAGGATGACTCGGATACCGACAATCATCAACATATTATGATAATAATCATCGTGAGATAAAAAAAAAAAAGGGAAAACGTTCAACATCTATATTATGTGTATTATATATGTACGCTTCTTGCTTCTACGGTGCACTCATAATCATTATTGTATAGTCGGCTTTCATGATACCAATTTAAAAGTTTATCGCGTTTTATATTGGGCATGGCCATGCATTTATATATACCTACCGCAGATACCTATGAGTGGTCCAATTAAGATTTTTATGCAAACGCGTTTCCTGAAAGGCGAACTGACGTTGTTGTATTATATTCTATGGGTTCTGATGAATTATAGTCTCTAGAGTGATGGTAGTTGAAAGGATATAGAATTGTATACCTACATTGCGATGGATTATTAACTGCGATGAACTACGATGCAACTACACTAGTGATAATAATCGATTACCGTTTGTTACATACTTACCTAGGTAATGTATTAATATTTCACGTTACATTTTACTGAAATTGTAGATTGTTATCTTAATGTATGTGTACCGTGTACTTACATCAAAATGAACTATCATCGGCATATCAGAATATCGTAAACAGTTTTCAAAAATGAACAAGTAACGAGAGATAAAAGAAACAAAATATGTAATATCGTGTTTTAATATAACTTTTATTTGTATATATAATATATATTTATTGTTGTAGTTGTGTTTTCACGTGATAGATTGCTGTAACAGATAAAAAATTAACTGTTAAAGTATTGAGACGCTTAGCGTATTGTGTGTAACTTTTTTTTTTTATACAAGTATGGAATTTTTGTTTTTAATAAAACAATAACACACCGTCCAGGTAAACTTGAAAAAATGATAAATATATTAAAAATATATTTTGAAAGAATTTATTTAAATGTTGAAAATTATTTTATTTAACTTGACATTGCATCATTGCAGCAGAGTGACGATTGATCCGTGACCTGCACGACCAGCTGTCTGCTAACTATATATAAAAACGCTACTGCATCCTGTTTAATATTTTGAGCGGAACTATTTGATTTTGATTTTACAATGATGTATATTTTTATATTTTGAATACACGATAAGTAGTTGAATAATGCTTCAATTTTGAAGGTTGTTTTAAATAATGAATTGGATTTAGTTTGTACTTATTAGTGAGGTCAACATTTTCGATATATTTTAAAATAACCAGGAAACGGAGGAATTTTTATTCGAATTCAGTTTCCGACAAAGTTGATTTTTTTTTTGTGTGATTTAAAAAAGAACGGTACTCTAAATTTTCACCAATTGTTCATTTTAAATAAAGAAAAAAAAATAATCATTTATTCACTTTATAAAAATGTTTGAAAATTTAGTATAAGATATCACTTAATTTGTGCTTTCATGTAAAAATATTTAGACATCATTTTTTTTATAGTCATTTCAAGTTAAAATTTTGACTAAATTCTTGGTTAGGTATCATGATAATTTTAAAATTATTTTATAGTTGAAAATATATAAAAAGTGCAATTTTTATAGTTAAGACGTACAAATATAATTTTAAGTTTCTCATAAGTATTTCATACTGAAATCTAAAAATCTAAAAACTAAATAAGCATACTTTTTTTATAGTTATTTTAAGTTCAAATTTGATTTAAACTATGAATAACGATATGTTCATTATTTTATTATTTATATAGTTAAAAAGCTGCATTATTCATGGATATATTAAACTTTTACTCTTATTATTATATTTTATCCAATCAATGATAATTTATAATGCAATGTTTTAGGAAAAAATGATTTCAACCTATTGTATAACTATAATAGTAAAATAAATTATTCTACTTAACAACAATATAAAAAAAAAAAAAAAAAATCATAACATGTGGCATGCCACTCAGAATCATTTTTCGTAGAAATTTAATACATTACGCATTATAGTGATCCACTCGAAACCTACAAAAACAGTAAGGCGGTTCCTACTTGCTGACTCTTTATCATTTAAAATTGTAACTGTCCAAAGAATTAGATTTGTCTTTTAGATTAAAATCGATCACATTTAATGTTATTATATCTCATTAAAACTGCGATCGTGAATGTATAATATGAAGTACATTCATACTCAACAATACCCATTACCCAATAATATAATAACGATTATTTTAACGGTAACCTACAGACATCACTTGTACCTACCTCTAGATTTCGATGACGGGTACATAATAATGTTATAATTGACAAGCATTTAACTGCGTTTAATATGCACAAATGACGAGGCGCCAATGATTTTTTTTTGTGCATATCATTATTATCTTCAACCACACCGTTATATAAAATGCTATATATACATACGCGCGTGGCCGTCTGTCTGTGTATTATAATACACACGCGCGATAATAACGCGGTAATTGACACGTGCGAAATATGTATAGGTACCTAAATCTGAATATATATATACACATATATACATAATAATAATAATATAATAACAACACAGTGCCTACGACTTTCGCCATCCATCAAGTTTTTTTGTTTTGATTTTTTTTTTTTTTATCTTTTTGTTCGATGTTACACACCGCATACATTATTCTAATTATTATCATTATTGAAAATAAAATAAGAAATAAGAAAAACATTAGTAAAAAAAGAATCACTCTCTCTTTCTAATTGTAGGACGTAATGATCAAGTTAGCGCGACCACGAGGCGGCGTTGGTGGCTCGTTCGTAGAGAAACGGTTGTCGACGAAAAAAAGGGTTATCGAATCGATCATCAACTGTACAACACCACAACGCTCTATACGAATCAGAGAAATTGTTGTTTTTATTTTATTATCGTCATTGTTGTTGTTCGTCGTCAAAGTGCACAAAGGGCTCCTGCCGCCGTTTATATATATATATATGTGTGTTCCCCATTACTTATTGTCATCATAATTGGATGATTTCTATATTATTGTCGTTTTGTTAGCGTATATCATTATTATTATTATATTATGAATTATGATTGTTGTTATTATTATTATTATTATATTATCCCGCACATGTTTCAGTGTTGTTAGATTATTCTACTTGTATAGACGTATTACAGCTATATATTTTTTTTGTTTTCATACACCTGCTCGAAATGTATTAATATTTTCGTCTACTTATATATAAATACACGTGACGACCTGCTTACACCTTATTTTTAATTTAATATTAAACTTGGATCAATATTCCGCGGATGTTGAGTATTATCTGTATCCGTTGATCCATTTATTGTACGACAATTCAATTTTATTTGCTTGAAAAAAATGTTATTTTTTTAGTGTCAAATGCTTACAGTACTACGTCACAAACAATTGTAGAAAAAATACGTCTAGGATTGATTAGCTCTATTTTTATTTGGGTAATTATTGTATAAGTATCAATAATGAGTTTTACAATTTTACTTTAAAATAAATAATTAAAAAATGATATTCCAAGTGTACTTATTTATAGTAAATAAGTTCCTCATTAATTACCAACATTCTTAAAAAAAAAAAAGTACTTATTGATATCAAACAACTTTTAAATTTAAAATTTTTGCATACTTTTTAGTTATAAGTTATTTCTTCCTTACCCAAAATTGAAAATAGTGGAGGGGGGAATTGATTATTGGTTTTAAATGTAATATCACTGCCTACAGTGGAAATGGAAACAAAATAAAATAAATTTATTAACGTACTCACAATTTTTTTTAAATTCTTATAATTAATTTATTATTTTGTATATATACTTAAGTAATTTATATAACTATATGATTTATTAATTTAATTAACTCGTAAGTCATATTGGTATTTTTATCTGATTTTATATTGGTTTTCGACAATAAAGTGACTATGTAATTTCTTGATTGTTCAAAGACAATGTATTCGTATAGAACTAAAAGAAATCAATGTTTTTTTCTAAAATCGAAAATAAAAGACTATGGTGAAAATCGATTAATCATGCATTTTATAATGTTGCCGTTATTAAAAACGAGAGTGTACCTATTAGTTATTTGTAATAGTGGACTGGAGAGTCCGTTGAGTTTAACAGATAATAGTGCCGTGAAAAATAGCCGTCTATATTAGATTTCAAACAACTATAACGGTATTGATATACAATTATAATTAAGTGGTTGTGTATGCTTATCATTCATAAGTTTTCATAAAAGAAAATATATCTGTTAAAAATAATTTGTATTGTAACCGGCATATATATTGTATATAAACTTTATGAAAATAATGTCTTGCCAGGTTTTTATTATAAATACATAATGTACATTATCATAATTATACGTAGATATCAATATGAATAAAGTAGTTTATAACTAAAAAAATAAATAATAACACAAAATTCGAGATTTGATACATTTTGATGTTTGTCATAAATGTTATAAATTATAATCCTTTCAGACGTTATTAAGTCATTGTCACCACTTAAATTATAAGTTTTCCGTGACATTTTACTAAAATGTCACGTTCTGATTATTATAAGACGTGTACAACTCTACAACCGCAGATAATAATTATGCACGGATAATTTTGTTGAGTGAAATATTCACATTCCTTGGTTTGTTTATTTTTTAGCGCTCAAATGAAATACACTGTAATTGAGCAACGCAGTTTCACTATGTCTACAGGTGAAATAATAATAAAAGTTTTTCACAAAAATAATCATATAGTAAAAGTTTTTTTAAGTTTGAATGAATCATAAGTAATAAAGAATGAAATCAAGATAAAACCATATCATTATATAACTATGTTTCATTAAATTAAAACCATTCATTATTAAGCATTTAAGTTTTTCACTACGTCAATCTTTTATTTCATCAATGCTCTACGGTTACAATACATTTATTTAATTCATGTGAACTGTACATGATGTATTGTAAATTATCAATGAAATATTATTTAGGTGGGTATGTGTATAAACTTTAAGTAAAAAAATAAAAATGTTCGTAATCAAATTAATTGTTATATTAATTCTTTTGATGGTGTCGCAATAATTAAGTTTGAATATATAATGATATAATATAATGTATAAGTTTAATATACATTAAAATTTTCAATGGAATTTTGAATTAGAAAACGTTATTTTTACATTTGAAGGAATAATAATATAAAATTAAAATATACCATTAAAAAAAATGTATAAAAATGCATATTTTTTTAATTACTCATACGAGTATCTGTAGAATATATTCTATTTATAGCTTGAGCTTATGAATGTATTATTCTTATATGATTTTATTGCCTTATTTATGCATATCTATTTTTATCAAAATAAATAACTGTTTAAATGTTTTATTACAATTTATTGTGAAAGCAATCAGTAAATATTCTTACCAAATTAAATATTAGAAAGAATAAGTTACGTAACATATTATTTTCGTTATAATCAATGTAACATATTAAGTATAAAGTAATAAAGTAGTTTTTGTTGTTTTAGATACTTTATATCAAATGGAAAATTAAACAATCGATTAGAAACTTCTTTTGATACATTGTAATCATATCTTATCTTTGATAATTACAATATTGATAGAAATACTTTTTATATTGTTACTATACTTATTATTGTAGTCACAAGTCGTAGTGAATAATTATTGACACGAAATTGTTTGGACATTATCAAAATGTCAATCCAATTCCGTTGAAAACGTGTTCATATCATAATAGTGTAATCTAACGAACGTTAATATTTTATTTTAATTAGGACTAGGATTTTGTATTAAAAAAAAACCAAATAAGCATTTATTAAATTTAATTCTAAAATAAACAAATTTAAATTAAATATTAAAAAAAGGAATTTACAACCATATTATATTTGACCAAGTTACTTTCGTTAAAACTCATCCTATTGGGTGTTTATTAGTTTCTGATTATAATAATATAGTTGAAATATAATAATATACATAGAAATAGAACTATATTAAATTTTCATGAAAATTATGTAAAAATTAAGAAAAAAAGAACCAAACAGGGAAAAAAGCAAAATAAAGTTTACTTCATTGAAATCAAAACGATTCAAAATGTTTTTATGTATAAGAATTATTATCTTTCTATCATACACTTTCACTAAAAGAAGCATTTGTGACAAGATCCGAATCCTAATTATAATATACGAGTATACGACTCGTTAAAATGAGAAAAAACAATACAATATAATATATTATATATTATGACATATTAATATAGTAATACCTACATACATATCAAATATATACAATCATACATAATATTATAATTATAATAATACATAAATATATCATAAGTGTAACATGCATAATATCAATAATATCATGCTATGGAATGGGTAATAGTACCTATTTAAATGTAGAAACTCGAGAGTAAAGAAAATGTTGGTATTAAAAATTGCAAATTTATCCTGTTAATTGATTTTAAAGAAATTACGAATGGTTAAAATACTGAAATAATTAAGATGCGTTTTTTCTGCAGCTTCTAGACCAATGGTACCTGTTACTCGACCAGTTTACAAAATTGTTGTGACCTGCGTCAATCTTAAATTTATTATACAACTTGGAAAGTGAAAAAGTAAAATAAAATGTATATATTTGTGATTCTATTTTAATTATAATAAGCAATGTGATTTCAAAGAAACAAAGAAGTTTCGTCCATTTACGTCAAAATAATATAAAACCAAATAACAAATAAATAAATAAATTGTACAATAATAATGTTGTTCTCATATTATTAGGTATAATAATAAATTTCACGATTTGTATAGATTGTTTGTAAAATTGTACACATTTTTCTTAAATTCATTAATAATGTAATTATGTTAATTTATATATTTAATGAGAAAATGTATATTGACAACGAGAAGTTTTCAAAATTAATACTTGGTCCTTTCTATAATTTTATTGGACAATATTGATCCTTTGGTCTAGGCGCAACTATTAGCCTGGACGTGGTTAGTGTTTTTACCCAGAATGCCAGCATCTCTAATGTCCCACTGTCCGCTGTGTTAGAAAAATCATAGACGCCGATCATGTCCCATGACACTTACCCACAAATATTAATGATTTTAAACTATCCATGCAAAGTCTACAAAATACAAATATTATAAACCTACACAAAATGCAATAATGATGAAAGATAAAATCTATTATATTAGCATTAATCACATTTGGACGGATACAAACATTCTATAATACGTGCAAATTAAACGCGGAACTTTACGTTACCACAATGTCCGAACTATTTACAGCTTAGTAATTATGAAATCAAACAGTTTTATTAAAAAAAAATATCGCTTTGCTGTGTCTATAAAGTGGTTGTCGAGTGTATACCTCGTCATTGAGCAGGTTATTTTAATGGACGTTTTCAATTTTATTAATTTAATAATAATGGTAAATCATTGCACTTGAAAAACAATTCTGAGAGGATATAAATAATGTTAGTATTTGTTAATATTAAATGTTAGGTGTGTATAGTATATATATTTTTATAGTAGATTTAAATTAATATTTTTGTTGAACTAATCTGGTTAATATAGTAAGTATTTATTTTTCTATTAGTAATATGGTATTTTACCAAAAACAAATTACATATTTTGTGTAATAATTATAATAATATTACTATATATACCTATAGCTGTTATTAAGTTAAAAGTCAACAACAACGTACCGAGAAATGATGAAATAGGTTGAGGTATTAATATTGCTTAAAATGAGTTTGAATATTTTGAAAATGTCATTGTTTTAAGTAAATAATAATGAAGATGAATATTATTCGAATTATAATAAATAAATTAAAATCATAATTTTCTGTTTAAATTTTGAAATGTGTAAACAAAAGTTTACATATTACGTGGTTTTTAAATTTTTAAGCCACTGTAGGAAACCTTATTTAGAACCATGTTTTAAAGACACGATAATTTTTTCCTTAAACAAAATATATTAAATCATACGTAAATTTATAAAAATTAAAAGCGATAACATTTAATGTCTATGAAAGAGAATGGATAGATACAAACAATTTTGAATATTATAATAATATAAATAATAATAAACATTTTTTAATTTAAATATTTGGTAAGTCTCTACAGTTATTTATTGTTGAATTAAGTATTGAAAAATCTGAGACTTGAGGTGGATGCTTTAATTTAGCTGATGGGCAATCGGACACTACGGCGAGTTTATCTCTAAATTGGCTTATTATGTATATATATTTTTAGGTTTTTGGTGTTAAAAATAATGCTATTAATTAATTCGGAACAAAAATAAGTTTGTCCGCACATTAACTATACTTACAGAATACACGATGGTGTATTATTATATACAATCAAACATTTATCTTCAAGATTCTCTGAAATTTAATATTATTTTAAAGATTCTTATTGCTGTAAAATGTAAAATGAGTAAGAGCGTCTTATGCATGCAATATAATTTATTAATTACATTACAATTTATAAGAACTTTAATTTTTGCTCGTAACTTTTTTCCGTAATAGTTTTTAATGTAAACAATTAGAATTTATGTATCTTACAACTGACACGAGTTTGTCACAATGACATCTTCTATATTAAGTACTAACTTATGGTATTATTGACATTCATACTATAGACAGTTAAAATTAAAAAAACGAAGTATTTAATTTTTAAATCTTATGTTTTTTAAATGCCAAATTTAGTATTACCAGACCAAGGTTTTTTTTTGTAATTTAGCCAAATTAGACAATATTATTTTTTTTTTGAATAATTTACAAGTATTTCTTAAATGTATTTATATTTATTAAACCAATTTAACGGTCCTTAACTAAAAAAAAAAAAAAACGTTTGCTGTGATCACACACACATCAGCTATATACGTTGAAAATAAGACGTATCTACTTCCTATGTGATTAGAAAATCAAATCATAGCATTTGTATATACAGATATAAATAATATATGTAGTTAGATAATTCATAACTTTCAATGGTAAAAATGACGTTTAAAAATATGCACTTTCATCGTTTAAAGTCCGTGTTGATATCGTGTAGATATACGTACATAATTATAATGTTAGACGTATAATACGTATTACATTATAATGTGATAAATTAAAAAGTGCATTCAGAATGTTTAAATTCCTAGAAGAGAACCTATAAATCCACATGTATTGGGCTGTTATTACTATTACTGTTATTATTGTTCTGATTTGTATATGATTATTTACTAGGTATCTACCTACAATAATAATGATCGTTATTATTATTACTTACCTCTGAGCACCTGAGTGCCGGACAACCGGTCCGTTATTTTGTTATAGCCTTGTTTATAATAAATGATAGGTGGTGATATCGTAGGAGATATTATAATATTATATTATGAGAACATGATGCGATGCGCCTAAATTTCTAAATACGTTACGATAGTAACACGCGACCGGCGAAATCTGACAGAATCACGCACACAGACTAACTCTCCCGCGTATTTAGAAGATTAGGTAATATAATAATATATAATATATAATATAATAATAACATGTACCATAAAATAAGCGGGTGAATAAAAAAAACTTTGAATAGTGAGTTTTATAATAGATTTTAAATACCTACCTATTAAATGTAACTAACTTTTCAACATTTTTTTCATTCAACCCTAATTCGTATTATCTAATTTTACATTAATGATATTATTATGAATTATAATATATGTTAAGAATAAGTTATAATCCTAATAAGAGTATACACGATGGACGGTTTTGATACTTTTTGTCGATTAGTGGACATAAATGCTCGTGGCAAAAACCACAAAAACCACAAATACTTATGCGTGTATACTTGCATCAATTATTTGTGTATACGACTAGTTGTATCTCAGAATGAATCACATATCATATAATTTCCTCCAGTTAAAATCCTAAAAAATTAATTATGTAGTTTATAAAAATTATATTTTTTTGTATCACTTTTGAGATAATACAATTTTGTAGTCTTTTTTTAATAGCATAAATTATTTTTATGGTTATTAGACCTACATTATCAAACTTTCCCTCCTCACTTGAAAAATTGAAGAGTTCGAATAAAATATTGCAAAGGAATGAGCATAGTTCTTTTTTAGAAAGGGAAAACGGAGTACTTACAACTCCCATTTTTGAAATCAACACTTTCATACATAATGTATGCTTTTTATGGTTAATTAGTTCTCATTTTATATTTAATCATTAACATATGTGCTACAGTACCTACATAATACATGTATCATTAAATACATGGTTGAATCGATATTGGTTTATAGATTTTATAGATGCGAACAAAATTGTTTATTTTCAATGAGATATGGTGTATAATTCATGGTCTTAAGACTAAATGAAAAATAAGGGTTTCAGTATATCCAGTTTTTTCATTGAACTTGCGCCCCCGAATTTCGAATGCCATTGACTCACTAATATAGTTATTCGTTTCGGCACTCAGGGTTCTTCTAACGATCATGAATTTCATTCCGATTATACAAGTGACTATAACTAAAAGACTATTGACTGTTCAGTGTTCCCATAACTCGAGAATGGTTTCAATAGACATTTAACGGAATGTTTTGCTCTATCGATTTATCAATTACGGAAATACTCAAATACGTGCACAAAGCACTAAAAAATCGCAGTAGTCAAATAATTAATAAGATAAGACACGAAGTATCAAAAATCAAGAATAATGAATCTTAATACTCAATTGATTTGGGCGCAGATATTTTTGCGATAAAATAAACAATATTTTCAACCTACCTTTAACAATATGCTATATTATATAAAAAAATGTTCATATATATTATTGATATACATTCGTTCGACTGTCGCAATCAATGTGTAAACACCTATCTACAGTAAATGTTCAGACGATAATCATGTTTTTACTTTTTACATGGGATTAGTTTAATGTAATCACTAAAACGTCTTCGAACGCAATAATAATAATATAGTTATTACACTGCGGTGCCGGTAAATTTTATCGGGACGCGATTCGTCGACTGCATCAGCGGGAAATGCGCCGCGCTGCACATGCACGGTGGGTCGCGTCTGCCGAAAAGCTGTAAGACTAACCGCGAGAAGCGGGGGGGGGGGGGAAATAAAATATGCGTCAAAACCCGGTGATGATGGGGCACGGTTCGGGGGAAAAAAAGTGCGAGTGTCTACATACGCGGAAGACAGATCACGACGGGACGCGTAGGGCGACGAGTGTAAAAAATGATGCGGTCGCGACAATGCACAATATAATATTATGGTTATGTATTGTAAAGACGTCGTGCGGAGACTGTAGAAAGCGGCCCGGCCGGAGACCGCCGCCGCGACAGAGACGGAAAGTTAGAAAAAGAGAGAGAGAGAGAGAGAGCGTATACACACACACACACAAACAATCGTCATCATCGCCGCACAAATGATCCAAACGAGTGAAAACTGTCAAAAGAAGAAAATCGGTTTTTGCATTTAAAAAAATAAATGATAATAGTAATAACGACACGAACGGTCGCGTGTGCGTGCGTGTGTGTTTGTGTGTGTGTCGGTCTACGAGCGGAGAGAACGCGAGCCGAAATAAACAACGGAAGAAAGAGAAAAAATCCTGAGAGGTGGCTCCGGGAAACTTTCCTGCGGTTCTGGTCCGATGGCCCTCTCAGCGGCGATCGCCGAGGGGTGGGGCGCACGGTCCGCCCGGTGGTTTTCCACCGCCGGCGGCCGAGGGGGCCCGCCGTCACCGGTAGGCGCCGCCCTGGCGGTTCTCTCCCGCGAGTCGCGATCCCGACGCCCGTTCAGTGACTAATAAAACCTCGGACGTGCGTTATTAAACGGCTACTAACCGATCCGCCGCCGTGGCGCTACGCCGACAAATAATATACACAAACAAACGCACACACACGCAGTCAAAACGTGCGTGTGCCGACTCCGCAAGTCTCGTTTTATGTAAGTGCATGATATAATAATAAAACATAAATTATCGTCTGATCGTGTGGTCCGCACCGGTGTCATTGCAAGTCATCTCACCGCCGGGGCCCGACGTGCCGAAACGGATTTCCGTCGCTTCCGGTCCCATCGATTCGACTGTAGCCGTTCTTGTTCCCGACTACTGCCGCCATCGTCGCCCGCCACTGCCGAAAAGGTAAACACGCACTCGCATTATAAAAAATAACATCGATCGTCCGCGGTGACTTTATTTTATCATTTTTTTTTTTTTTACCGAGTTTGATCTTTACCCCGATAAGTATCTACGTGGGATTGCCTGGCAAATGTCCGTGCTTAATGCGATCACACTCGACCGTCCCGGGACTTTCGCACCTCGTAACACGTTTTTCCATAAATAGTAAAATAGCCGGACAAATAACATAATTACTTACTTGTTATATTTTTTCGAAAAGACGTAAACTCAGAACATTTTACTTACAAAACGTTAAGTACATATAATTTATAAGTCGACGTATCTGAGTTACTCAGACTGTGTTCTGTCTTTGATAACAAATAGTAAGTAATATATATATATATATAAGTAGGTACAACGCATTTGTATTAGCGTATAAACCTTTTATGGCAATGATTACTACATTGTTTAGTTAAAGTTTTCAAAAATTTGTATTAAGCATTAGGATTGTAAAAATATGAACCTTTCAAGTTGGTATGAACAATACGTATTTAACTTGGATTCAGAAAATTAAAATATATTCATTAAGCTGAGATATTGAATCTAACAATAATTTTCAAATATTATATCTACAGTAAAAATAAACTTATTATTTTTTTTATAATTTATGAAATGTCAATATAAATAGTCTACCTTCTATTAGACTCATGTTGTAAAGAATTTAAAATACATACTTATAATACAATGAATATCAATTTTTTAAGATCACCAACTATATATCAATATGTATCTATATGTAATTAAACAATTAGAGAATTTCTAATAAATTATTATGAAGTTCAAGTTCATTGGCGAATGCCGTTAACAAGGTAAATTCTTTCGTTACGCATTGTTTTAGTTATGCAATTAGCTTGTGATATTTTTTCAATGAGTTTTTATTATTAAATTAAAAAACAATGATCAACAGTTTTTATGAGTTAAAAAAAATTGTGTAATTAAAAAAATGAAATAAAATTATAATTTAATTATTTGTTTATCCACTTATCATGGGTTCTTAGGATGACAAAAGGAAAGTTAAATATAACGTAGTTTTTAAATATAAATAATTAACTAATGTACCTACATATGCAATATGCATGTATAATTCATTGTGTTACATTTTATACGTACTGTTGGATATTTGAATACCTGTAGACTATTAGATAAACATTAAACAGTTTGAATAGGATTTTTGTTTGTATAATAAAATGACCGTAAACTTCTTGTAGGGTAGAACATTCATTTGTGAAATCCTAAAGCCTATTGTCATGAAGATTCTCTGTAGATACGTGACAGTAAACACTCACGTTTGATTTTCTACTGTATTGTCTGTTGTTAAATCTACTATCGGAAATGTATGTGCACAAAACAAATTAAATCAAATATAAAAACGAATCCCTCTAATTGGCGTAACCTGGAAATTTCCAGAGTCAACGAGATCGAGAATTCTTTTTCTTTTTTTTTCGCTGGGAATAAATATGTTACAGTTACAGAAATAGAAAGTACTTTCACCGTTTCCGCGCTTCAATAACTGCGTGAACCCACCAACGAATTTTCATTGCACTGTATCCTTTCTCGAGCCATCCGAATGCTGTCTCGCACAGTGACACGTGGGTAGCGAACAGTATCGGAGTGTTTACAAGCAGTACATTTTCATATTCTATATAGTTGACATCTAAACTCATAAATAAAGTTAAAAATACAAACAACAATTTTTATTTTTTCTTAATCTTAATGACCTCACAATAGTGCATTACAAAATCGTACATAAATCATACAATCGTGGACGGACAAAAAGGTAATAAATAAGAAGTATGAATGAGATTTTGCAATATCATTATAAACAGATCATTATAAAATAAAACGGATTTATGAAAGTGAAATAGTTAAAAAGTAATTTAGTGATAACTAGTCATTAGCATAGTAATTGTGAATGATGAGATGGAAAGTAGAAATGTTTTTTTTACATATACCTACTAGTAAGTTATTAATAGGTACACTTAAAATATTTTGACGGCTATTATTCGACAAAAACAAACTTACTTTCAATAATTATAATATAATTTTTATTTCAACAAAATAATTTGGGCATATTTAATTTTTAATGCATTTATTTATTTTTTCAGAACATAGCAAAAGGATTGGTTTCAAAGAATGTCAACAATCTTTTATCATATACCGTTGTGATAAAAAAATGTTTACAATGTTCATCTGGATTGTTGCTGTATTGCCGGTGATCTTAGTGTCGGCCAATACAGAATCACGGTCCTATAACTCGGCGCCAAACACACAAACTAATTATATAATCACATCAAAGCCATTCACTGTTAGAGATGATGCGAACGCGGGGACAATAAAATGGAGGCGAGACACAATAACCGGAGCTTCGCTTATTGGAGCAACAGATCCGGCTAAAATGAAATATTCAATTGAATGTACGGATAACAATGAGTGTGCGGGGATTGAATTGGGAGGCTCCGATGCCACATTCAAGCCGTACACCCAGGACGAGTTAAACCGAATACTTAAACGTTACGGTGAAGCAGACAGCGATTCTGAATCGTCCGATAAAATATTATCATACGACGATAGTGGCAATCAAGATAAATCCAAGGCATCGTGGAATTTAGTAGATCCACAACAGAGCCCAAAAAATCCATACGACGATCGACGTGGTTGGGTCACATTGGAACCAATGGCTTGGTCGTCGTCGCACATACAGAAATGGGAACCAAACAACCGCCCAACGTGGCCACCTCCACCCCAAGACCACACACAAGCCAGCTATTCTCCGTGGGCCAGTAACAGACCTATACAACGACCAAGCAATAATTATCATCAGTCACAACATCAGCAATCTGAATGGACCACTGAGCGCCCTTGGATTCGACCTACTTACGATTATTCGTCCAAGCCGTCACAGGTGTCTAACTATCAAAAACCATCGGCACCACATAACTCACAGAGCTTTTATGGATGGAACAACGCAGAGCAAGATATAATTACGGACGGTAAACCTGGACAATTCCCCGCTGACGCTTACCACAAACCATGGAATGGCGACTATGGACAGGCATCTTATGGTGGTCCGAGGCCCACAGAAGCCGAAGGAGATGGACAATGGGTGCTTTTATCCAGCACTAAAGGTTATTCGATCCCGCATCGACCTAACAGGAGCCTGCAAGGAAGGTCGGTATCTATTGACGCAGTCAACAGACCGATTGAAACCGTAAGTAGATCAGATGAAGTGACCGGTCGATCAGCAGATACGGTAAGTCGACCGGTATCGTCCAAGAGGACTGTACGATTAATGGTGCTGCCACCGGATAAAGATTCGCAAAACGTGACTACATCACACAACGGCATGATCGAGGTGGACGTTTCACGGAAATCGGTGGATCAAGAGCAAAGGGAGTTCGCAGCTAGAGCACTTAAAGAAAACGAAAATAACTTGCAAGTGTTTTCCGACAGGTCAGCAAAGTCTAATGACGAGCGAAGAGCTATGTTGGCCGCAGTAGGCTCTGGGATGCTACCAGCTGCTACCATGGCAATGTTCCTACCGATGATGGTGGACAGAAAGCGCAGGGATCTTACGACCAGACCAGAAGTTGTATTTCATCATCACGTATATCCTAGATAATTCTTGACATTAAATGCCCTGTAATTTCTTTTCTTCAATTGTCACCTTTTTGCGTTCCGCTCAATGTTTATTTGATGTCGTTGCCAATACCTTTAATACCTTTTGAGCACTGTTATGTAACTACACGATAACTAATTATTTATTTATTTAATGTAATAGTTTTAATCCAGTTGTACCTATTTAATTTATTTATTTAAGTGCTTGTATATTATAATTTGATACGCAGTATGACATTTTATTTTGATGTTAAGTATATATTTTGGGTAAAAGTAAAATAAAAATAAACACTTATTGTATTTATTCGATAAATAAAACACTGTATATTGTTACGTATAAAAAAATATAAAATTTAAATTAATATTTACATAGACAGGTACATATTATGTGCTATACAATAGTAGCAATGTACCGATCACTTAAGCTTACAATATGTCAATATGTATTTTAAATATTTAATAAATACAAATCCATATTATTAGTTTTTCTCTCAAAAACATATTATAAATCAATTTGATTTACAATATGTTTGTAGATCCCAAAACTTGAGCCTAAAATATCCATAAAACACTATATGGAAATATTTTAGTTGAAGTTTTTGGTCTTGAAAATATTATAAGAGAAATTCCCCAGTTCATTGTACATTCCCATCATATCACCAAACTTATTTTAATTCCACTTAAAAATAACTAATTTGAATAAATCCTATGTCTAATTGATCTTCGTTGTCGTTTCTCATCGGATACATTTGAATCTGCTTTGTCATTTTGTTCCTGTTTGTTCTCTGGCTGTTGTCTATCGTTGGACTTTTGTAGATTCCTAACCATGTGCGTCATTTTTCTCTGGATAGCATTTACATATTGTGTAAAACTAGCAGCTGTGTTTTTTAGGATTTCAATTCCCATTTTCAATTTGACTTCAGCTACTCTTCTTAAAATGTCCATTAATGAGAATTGGTTGTTATTCACAGTAGGAGACTCAGACGATTCAGGTATTTTGGTGGAGACAGTTGATGTTGATGTAGTTGTAGAAGATGAAATATCACCGACTGTTTGATTTTCAGTACTCTTATCAACAGGTTTTTCCGTAGGCTTTACTGTGGTTTCATCTGGTAATTGTGCATCAATTTCATTATGTTCGTCCACTTGACGCCTTATTCTTAAATTCCGAGGTCCGTGTTCCATCTTCATAGTTTGGTGCACGTTTACAGATATTTGTTCTGGATTTCCACTTTGTTCATAAAATTTTGGAATACCCTGTAGTGCAGAAAACGTAGGATCTGATGATGACGTGGTAGAACTATCTTTTTCGTCTGTTCGGTGATTATCAAAATTATAATTTACAGCTACAGCTTCTTCTTTAGGTACATCTTGAACATAGCCTGGATATTTTGGTGCTTCAAAAGAAGATTGATCTTCCTTGTACACTCCTTTCACCTGCGATGTACTTTGATATTTAGGTTGTTCATAAGCGTTAGATGAATCAAATTTGAGTTCATCATAATGGTGATTTTGGTAAGTTTCATCTTGGCTGTCTTGTGTTTGTTCAAATGCTGGTCCTTCAGATGCATCTAAAGTAGTATACGGGGCTTTATCTTGAGTAGCACTTACGTCAATTGTTGAATATTTTGATGTATCTGGAGCTGAATATTTGCTAGTTTCTGGGCCTGAGTATTTAGTACTTTCAACAACCGCGTATTTGGTTCCGTCATGTGTAGAGTATTTAGTTGTATCGGCTGCTGTAGCATATTTTGTTACATCGTGAGAAGAATATTTATTAGGGTCGTGTGGATTATATTTTGGTACATCATGAACAGCTGGGTATTCAGATGGTTGATAAGATGACTTGTATTTAGGAACTGCGTCAGGACGTTCTCTACCATATGGATTATGACCATAAGACATTCCAGAAAGCACTTGACCGAACACTTGTTCTTCTGGTTGAGAGTTATCAGTTTCAGGAGGAACATAACTAGGATTATGTCCATGACTATGACCATGTGCGTGAGAGTCAGTACGTCTTAATGGTACCAAAGGTATAGCAGCTCCTCCTAGTGGTGAATATAACAACAACCCTGCTAAACCAGCAGTTAACATCAAACCAACTAAACCCACTCCAACATTGGGCATAACTTCACGAGCTAAATAGTTATAAATTCGAGTTGATAATGGTCGTCCTGGAGTAATTTTAGTATTCTGTTCATCAATTTTACTTTGAGCGTCATCATTTGAAATTTTAACTGGTTTACGCTTATTCTTGTTCTTTTTCTTTTTTTTCTTTTTTAACGAAGTACTTTGTGTAGTAGAATTATTCGATTCTGTGACATTTTCTGCGATTCCAGTTACATTTGTATTTGAAACTGCTGTGGTAGAAGATGATGACGTAGTATTAGTAACCGAAGGCATAGTAGTAGAGTATACTGACATTGTGTTATTTATAGGCTTAGAAATAACGACAGCAGTAGAGGTTATTTTTGTTGTTAACGGTTTTTCTGTTTTTTTAGTATTATTTGCAGAAGGTCTTTGTCTCGGTGGTACATGAGGAAACGTGACAACAGGAGTTCCAAATCTCGTATTATTGTCCAATGGGGGTAGTTCGGAAAGAGGAGTGGTTGCTTCTTCAACTTTTTCTTTTATTGTTGTCGTAGTAGGTATTTTTCCAACAATAACTGGCGTCTTATTTTTAAATTTGGAATCTTGTAGCTTGATCGGAGATTCTGTGACTGGTAAATTAGTGGTAGTCATTTTTTCAGTTGTAGGTTTTCTTTTTCTAGTAGTACTTGTTTCATACGACTGTAAAAGTGAAGATGTAGTTGTATCAACTGGTTTAGGTACTTTCTTAATTGTTGCCATATTTAATGGCGCTGGTGAAGATTCACCACCCAATAGAATCCAAGTAGACAAATCTCCTGTTGGTCTTGTCGATCCATCCGATGATATTTTGTAGCTGTATGGTCCTACAGCGTGTACATCTTCATCGTTTAGCACAGGAACAGCTTCTCCTTTTAAAGGTGATTCATTTTTTTGAACTGTTCTAACTTCTGAAGATACAACTATACTGCTAGATGTGGATGTTTGAAGAAGTTGATCGCTAACTGACTTCATTGAATCATCCATCGGTGGGGACTTAGTAGTATGGGCACGGGCATCCCCTGCTTCGACAGCTGTGGTTGCAAACACAACAATTGGTGTTGCCACACCATCTTTCCTATAAAAATAAATAAATCTATTTAGTTTATAATTAAATACATTATGATGGTAAATTATTTTGGAATATAATGAAAAAAAGACAGATTACAATATTATGATTATATTTTAATATTTTATTGATTTAGTTATACCGTATAACAATATATTATACGCATAAATTATTATAAATTATCCTAAAACGTATAATTTTATTTTATTTATTTGTACAAAAATATCTTAATAACGATGTCACAGCCTGAAAATTAAAACTAACTATTAATAATAATTAAAAATAATCTTATTTATAAAAGCAATGTAAATACAGTTAATTAAGACATACACCCGTAATCGCCGAACACACGAACGAGGAAAAGGAAATAAATGTAATGAAGAATATTACAGTTATTTAAAAGGATCTAAAAAATTAAATATTTAGATATTTTACAATGACAAAAATATTAGTAGTAATATGGCT
This sequence comes from Schizaphis graminum, assembly GCA_020882235.1. Taxonomy (NCBI): domain Eukaryota; kingdom Metazoa; phylum Arthropoda; class Insecta; order Hemiptera; family Aphididae; genus Schizaphis; species Schizaphis graminum. The sequence goes on from CM037032.1 coordinate 68,411,401, forward strand.
GATGGTAGTTATTTTTATTATCAAAACGTTCTTCAAATTGATTAATACTAAATGTATGCATTAGCTGACGACCAAACCATATTCTTGGCAATAACCAAGGGAACAAAAATGATATTACACCTAGACCACTGGTCAAAATAATAGACATAGGTGGAAAAATAATCGACCAAAAAGTTATCATCAACGGTCCGAAAAAATTAAAAGCAGTGAATAAATATATTAAGTCGTCTAACATTTGTATAAAACTAGAACTACTTGTAGTTGAAGACGATGAAGTTGTTATTAACTCAGAACACACTTTTGAAGCACTGCCACCCGCCCGGCATTGTGCTACATCTGCTGGTGTAAGTGTTCCCCCACCGCCCCCTCCACCACCATTTCCCGCAGTTGCCCCAGCCACTGCTGCTCCTCCAGCTATGGCTCCTCCAGCAATCCCGGCAATCCCAGCTCCTGCGCCTACTGCACCTATGATTCCAGCCGCACCACCGATTGCTGCTGCAGTAGCTGCACCAGAACCCCCTGCACCCGCTGGATCTTGTTCTACAATCGGATCACTTAACGGAGGTTCTACTGCCGTATCTATATCTTCCAAAATAACTATTGTTGGTGGAGGGTTCCCATCAGTTAATGGTGCTTGAGTGACGGATATTGGCGTAACGAAAGTTGGTCCTTGATATTCTATTGGCGTTATGAATGTGGGAGCTTGTAGTTCAATAGGGGTTATAAATGTTGGTGATTGATTATTAACAGTAACTGGGGTATTGTAATTGGGTTGATAATAGTTGGATGAGATAAAGGGTGGGTGAGAAACTGGTGGTTTTTTATTGCTATCGGGAAAAATCAACGGTGTTTCTTGCCAATTTTTATACGGATCTTGGGTAGAAGTTTGATAAATAGATCCAGATATAGAGTCAGGCGAAAATAAATCATATTTTAAAGGTTTTGGTTTTGGTACTCTTGAATAAATTGGTACAGGCAAATATTGAGTTTCGGGTTCATATTTATATGACGAGTGTTCCCTAACATTATGCATGAGAATAATTGAATCTAATGAATCAGCACGGACCGGATCTCGAAGATTATTAATAGAGTAATTAATAAAATTTTCTACTAGACGACTATCTGACGATTTGGTTAAATTTCGTTTTTTTCGTTTAGTTGAATTTAAAAGGAATTGGAAAAAAGGTCTTAATGATGGATCGGGTTCAGCGTAACGGGTGTCTTCTTTTTTGTTTATGACATTCGATGCATATTGATTTTTAGACGTGCTCAAGTAGCTTTCCACAAATTCCAAAGATCTCGGAGTGGCCGTAGTAAAAGCTGTATACCTGTTAACAAGATCATCTGTAACAAATAAAAATAAAATAGTATTAAAAAATGTAATTAATGTTTGATTGTGTATAATATGGAACAAAATGTTAGCAAAGTATAATATGAATAAATAAAAATTAATTGTTTAAAATTTTAAAATTATATTGATTTAATCATATTAAATATAATAAAAGTTTTAGTACAACGATTGTATTCAACTTGAAATTAAAAATGTATAAATATAGTCTTATATTAATTTATCAAGTATGACGGCGTAATGGTTAGGCAAAAGTAACGACATGTATGTGTGCTTCACTATTATATTTCCAGGCACTAAGACTGAATTTTAAGTTTTATCATAATAATAATTTCAATTAATTAATTTTGGTTAATTTTTAATGATAATAAAACTAAAAATTAATTATTATTATAAACTACTTATTGGTTTGTGTTAAGAAATTTAAAATGTTTAAAAATTATATACGACCAATGGAAATGTATTCATAGCTAGTGTATGCTTTTTATATATAACGTTTAAACACCGCTTTAATATATTGCGTTGATAAACATATTCATAAAATAATAATTTTATTTTAATAAATTTTAATTTGATTTTTGTCGCTCATAATGATATTAAACTCCACACACATTTTTGTCCATATTGAATATAATATAATATATATATTGTATGTCACCTTTTAATGTGCTGCTAGCTGAGCTCTGCTCTTGAGGTCTCCCGAATACGCTAACTACGTCACACACGAGTACGATCGATAACAAAACCAACCGACGGTTGATTCTTCTCATTGTAATACCACCGATCTGAAAAAAAAATAATGTTAGTGAATTGTTGACATAAACGTATTTTACTAGATTCTATTCTTCTATTGTATGTACAAACTCATAAAAACACATACATTGTACTATGTATGGTATTTTAATTTAAGTTGTAATAATATTATTAGTATTGTTTTCAGTAGACAATTATTCCTATTATAATTCTTATCGTAAATACATTGCCAGTTCCAATAATTTTATTTTATACCATTCTTTAATTCTAAAAATTAAAACGTATAATACAAATTTAGTGAAAATTATATTTAAAAAAAACTTTATATTTATAGATATAAATCTAATTTATAATAATATAAAAAAATATGAACGTGTCAAGACTATTATATACTAATATTAAAAATGTAATTGTATATTATAATTATATTATATCCAAATTACGCATTTTATTGTGAATTTAGGGTAAAGTAAACTATAATATTAGTGAATAAAATAGCTTTCAAAGTTACTAATTAACTTTAATTATTTAAATAAATAAATAAATATAATATATATATTAGATATTAATTACAATTGTAATAGACAAATACATAAAAATCACACCCACAAGTTGGTGTCCAACAATAATATGAAATGAAAAAATACAATTAGACATAACTTAATCACACGAGATAAATTAATAACAAGGATTGCGTGTTTGGAATGATAAATTTTAGAGGTGAGAGAAATAAAAATATCCAAATTAGCAACAGATGAAATAAAAAAAAGATCATTATTGTTACACTTAGAAATATAGAATGGTGAATTCAACAGATCATTGTATACGACGATAGGAGTTATTTTTAGTAATTATAACTCATATTATAAAAGTTGTAATTTTTTTTACTATATTAAGTTTCATATGATTAAAATATTGAAGTTAATAATGGTAATATTGGTAATTCAAGTATCTATTTTATAATTTTTAATATAATTTATATACTAAATTACAGCATCTTATAGTATAAATAATATAAAATCAATTTGAAAAAGTAGTTTTCATTTAAAATAAAATAAATATAGGATGATCACGTTCGTTGTTAATAAATATAACATCACAATTTATTATTTAATCATAACATATAGATAGTAGGTACTTTAATTCTATTTTACTCGATTTACTCGATTTATTGTTAATGTGTTTACCGTAAAATTGGGTTTTTAGGACAGATAAAATAATTTTAAATTACTATTTTTTCATGGACATTTCTATTTACTAACATACGTTATCTGATAATTTTTTTTTTTTTTTTAGTTTGAATTGTGTTTTGATTGGTTTTATGGTGTACTTATTCATATATGAAATTTAACCTAAAAAAATAATTATATTGTTTAAAAATGTTTCACATTTATTTATAAATTAGTATAATTGGTTTTTTGTTTTATTGATTTGTATGTATCGTTATTAAATCAATATATTATGCAAAGAGTCAATAGTTTATTTTGGTAATGTAGTAGTAGGTATTGATTTTTAATTTTTAATTTTTAGTATTCATGTAATTAAAGTCAACTTAATAAGCTGCCATAAATACAATGGCTTTAAAAAATTATTACATTGAAACTAATATTAATTATAATTATAATATTTAAAAATAATATAATAGTTTTATGAATAAATCTTCATACTTAAAAATTTTCAAAACAAACAAAATAATTTAAGACATTGGTTTATACAATATCTACTTAATATCGACAGTACTGTACATTTTACTGTTTTTAGTTTTTAAATATTTATCTGCATACTAATATTAATAAAAAAATATCTATGCAAATAAAAATAAGATTTAAAAACATCGCTATAGATTTATAATTTTCATAATTTATCAAGTGAAGTATAGATACAAATAATTTTTTAGGTGAATTGTGAAATTAAGTATTACATTAGTTTTTAGCAATACTAAGTTTATAATTTTCCATAAAAATAAATTTAAAATTAAACTTTTATATACCTGCGTAAAAAATATATATATAATTTCACTTGAAAACAGTGTTATATATTGTTAGTGTACTACATAAAATCTAAAGTAAATAATTTAACAATATAGCCAGTTATATTACAGTGATTATATAATTAAATTAATTTGAGAAATTAACCAGGTACTACGACGTTATACCCCTATATATTAAATGTTAAATATATTAAAACAAAAACATAATAATAACATAATTTTTCGTACTATAGACATTTTAACACTAGGCGTGTGAATGGTGAATGCTACTATGTAGCAAAAACCCGTTATTCGCTTTTTAATAGGTAATAAAAGCGGTTTTAAATTTTTTATTTTAACTTTTTGTAATTTATGCTATAATATTTCAAAACAATTTCCGCGTTAATTGCATAATTCTGTTTTATACGATATACGCATTACGCCTATTTGTATTTACTAACGAAAATATAAAAAGCTCATATCATATTATAACGACTTGTAATAATAATATTATTATATTTATTATTCTTATTATATATATCTACCTAAATTTCATGCTAATTACTTTATAACTTTATAAGACCGTTTAGGTTATTTATTTTTATTTTTGTATGTTCTAACCTACCAGAAACTATAATATTAATTTATGTGGCTATACCCATGCAAATTACATTATCATTTCGTTCCAATCGCTTGACGATAGCTAAGTGTGATTTATTCGTTTAAACAAAATGATTGGCGTGCCATGCGTATTAGGTATTTAGAGACGTTATGTTTAAAATAACGTTTTACAGCAGCATATAATAATACAAGATCACTTGCATAGAGAATATTGACAAATTGATCAATTTTTTTACCATCACATAACCGCTATAAGTACCTATATTGTATCGCGTGATTGTATGTGTACATTTTAAAGGTAATGTTCTGACCATCTAATGTGTCAGTAATAACATATAACCATGACTGAATACCAAACCTATTACTGTATAATGAACGAGTGATTTTTGTTTTTTTAGAAGGGGGAGGGGCAGATGGGTGGTGTACTGGTGAGGTAGAGCGTTTCAAAGGCATATTCCAACAACATGACCGCACGTCAATGTGACGTTTTCACGTGGTTTGCCGCCTAAAGAAATTAACAGTTACAACAGAGAGCTACCGTTCACTCGATGATGATCATAATAATAATCATAATAATAATAATAATGCCTATCTATATTGTTTTGTTATTGTCGTTGTCACGCGGTCATGACAAAAAATAAGAAGGTCCGTTATACACTATATTATAACTGCAACGTTACATTATGTGTGCACATTATACGGTTGACTCCCCGGGGTAGGTGGTTCAAGCTTCAAACGATAAGTTGATATGATGAATATTGTAAACGACTGTGCTATTTCAAAGTTTTTCTATGAATTTGAATGTGACGACGACATTTTGGAAGCCGTACTCACATGCTGAATATTCAAATCCGTAATTTATTTCAAAAAACCAAACAGTGAAGAATAAATTATATCCACACGACTGCTTGGTACTTTATTATAATGAATTTATAGGTATATACTATATAGTAGTTAAACAATCATACGTCGGATTAAACGGGTGATTAAACAAACTATAGTAGATAATAATATCTAAGAATATATACTATATATAGACGTATAACGCGTAACAAAAATAGTTGTCCTGCATTTTATAATTTAATAGGAGCTTAAAAAAATGCGTGAATCGTCGGTTTCAAAATTTTAAACTAACAATTTAACCGCTTTTTTGAACAATAGTGAATCGGAAATTTTTACCTATCCACTAAACTAGCATATTTTCTAAATTTATCTATCTCGATTTTTTGATCATCGGTCGATAATCATTTATCTCTTATTGCTTTTTTATCGGTTCATTTGGAATTTATTTATTCTAAATTTCTGAGGAAAAAAGTGTTTTATTCGCATATAATTAGATAATTTTGAACTGTTTTTTTAGGACTTGTAACCCTATCGTGTGAGTGATCTGATTTTGTAATGCAATTAGGATTTTTTCATTCAATTATTTTGAAACGAGGTACATACCATTATTAATTTTATTATTATTATCATTATAACTTATCCAGGACAGGTGTGTCTGATTTATGATTTTCATTATAGCATATATTTTTGGATTAGTTTAAATAAAAAGGTTTATTTGTCAGAATATTACACCGATTTCTTCGTTTTACGCCTTAACAACTTGTTATACGGTCGATAGAACTATGGAAGACACCTTTATTGAATCGTTACAAGGTTAAGCTTGGGGTAGGGCATAGCAATAATATTACTATATATTTATTTGATTGGAATGCATTTTATTGTTACTGGGTTGTTTTTATGTTGGTATGTGTAAGCTAATACGATGCAGTGGGTAATAAAAATATATTACTATTCACGTGTGGATATGTTTACGAAAGGTTTGGTTAATATTTTAAGTATTTACGAAGTAAAATTTATTCTTATATATATATAATATTCGGCCAGAAAGAATAATATTCTTGCAAAGTTGAAAGTTGCTATATGTGCTCCTAATTCGATTTGTCTATAACAGTAAATTTAATGTGTGTGTAATGAAATAATATCAGATCAATAACATCTATCCAAAAAATACATAATACATAAATTTTATAGCTCGTAAATGGCTTAGGTTAAATCTTAAGTTGTAAACATTGACGATTTGGGCTGAACACTAAACAGTGTATAAAATAAGATAGTAATATTATTTAAATTAATTAAGTTATAAAATTGTGTAACTGTGTCAAGCATATTATAATAGTATATTATAGTATAATAGTATAATAGTACACTAGTATTATGTGGTTCTGTAATATACATAAAACATTTTAAACTCCAGTTATTACGTCGTTTCTAAAAAGTATTATTTCTTTTAACTTAGTTTATAATTTTATTTAAAAAAATATTAATAATAATGCGAGCCGGCTGAATACTTTGTTCTTAATTGTATGAGATATTTTGTATTTTAAATCCGTATGACTGTATATACGTATATTTAAAAGAACTGTTAGGAATTTTAAGCTTTTTGTTATTATAGAGTTATGAATGATAAACCAATTATTTATCATTTTTCAGCGTTATTCTTAAAACGTAAAACCCACGTGATTGTTGATTTATTCACTACCGAATTTTAAGCGTTTAGTTTATTATAGTTGCGTTATGTACTCATATTCCATCATAGGTACCTATGTATTAAATTATGTTTTTTATAAACTACGTGTAACTATTTAATACATTTTTAGTTTGTACACATATAAAATGTAATACAAAAATCGTTTAATATCGAATAACGTTTTAAATAATGATGATTCGCTAAAGTTAATTTACAAAATATCTATATTATACCTACACGATAAATATATATAATATTTTGTAGGTAGCAATCATTGCGCTTCAAATGTTGTTACGTGTACTTCCTGGGTATTTTGAAAAATTAGTAGGTATTATGATAAAGTTTAGCTACGACCTATAGATTTACACGTAAACGCATATATAATTAGTTTCGATAAGATCTTTGAAAATATCCCAAGTCACGCGTTTGCTATTTTTTCGTTATAAAATTTTTTCGGTTAATATTTATACGAGTGGAGAAAGCTGAAATAAACCTAACCTGACATATACCTAATATGTAACGTTTATTTAAATACAGAGTATTTTATAGTTATTTAGTACAACTACATAAAATTTGTGAATATTATATAATTACTTACATATTATTTTATATTGTTACACATGTAATGTTTTTTTTAATCAAAAAATAAAAACGAAAATTTTTTCTCACTATCCTCAAAAAAATAAATATGATTTCATCATAATATTAGATAAATAATATATACGAAGGTGGCATTTGTTTAATAATAGCCATTCATCAGTTTTTTAAATACAGTAGGTACGAAGAAATATAATTCAAGTTCACTTTATTTAGGTGTAGGTATGGGACCGTTAAAAATATATTATATATATATTATAAGATTATTGGATAGGTATTACCTATATATTATTATACATACTACTGCTATTATATATATATACTGCTGCAACAGCATATTGTATAGATATACTAATCATTATATCAATCGACTGCAGTATATTGGCTTGTATACCCCATGATGCGACTATTAGTACGTATATACACAAAAGTCGGATTCAATTGTGGTTATATAACGGACATTATATTTTACTAACTGCACATAGCTACATCCACTCACACCCACACACACAGACACATACAAACATGATATTGATATAATGACACAACGATCTACGATATTATATTATATTATCCATGTGTGAAACGTCATACACGTAATATAATACTTATATTTTGGCCGTTGTGTCGTGATAGTTGTGTTACGACTTTACGAGTATATATAGTATTACGAAAAATGTGTACAGTTATTTTTCGTGCGTGAGCGTGGCCCGTCTGACATCACGTTCTATTGCAGTGTTGACCAATTAAAACGCAAATCTAAGTAAAACATAGCCTATACTAATTGTTAATAATAAATGTAAATCGTATATAACTGAATACAGCTATCTAACAAACGTAATTCCGTTGATCTGGCCAAGAGTAATTTTTCAGAAGTTCGTTGTATATGAGATCAGTTTCCCGCATTTATTCAAAACTTCTAAAAATACTTGTAAGACTATAGCAGGTCTGACCATTTCCAAAGTGTATAGACGCGTAAACGGATCGATGAATATTATAATATAATTCCGTTGATATGATAATATCTATAATGTATTTAAGTGTGTACCTATATATATTAATGAACGTAACGCGTCTCAAACCAGACTATTTGTACACGCGCGTTCAAGTCTCCGGTCGAGAAAAAATAATAATAAATAAAATATAGGTAAATAATAAAAAAAAAAAAAACACTGACCACATAAACGAGCGTGTAATAACATGATATTTGCACCCACCGACTGTCACAATGTATAAAAACACGCACACCCAGAAATTAATAAGAAATAGATAAACAGTCAAATTGTGTGTGTGTTGTCTTACGCGCTCACGCTCGCCGGTAATATAGGAATGCGTTTACCGTTATAACGTGTTCGGTGAGCTAAGCCCGAGGAGAGCGCGCGCGTGTGTGTATGCGTGTGCGTCTGTGTGTGTGTGTGTGTGTGTGTGTGTCTGCATGCGTCTGCGTACATAATATTATACACGTATATTACGATGGTATAGCACTCTTTCTGTATAATGTATATATACATATACGGTGTACCTATAAGACCTAAGTTATACATCAACGTCACACACCCGTTCGGATAGAGCGACGGCCGGGAGGGTGCGTTCACGCGTTAATTCGTTTGTAAAATATATTATTATAGTTTCATATTATATACGTTGTATTACACTACAGCATGGCTAATACCCATAATGTACAACACATTATAATACTTATATTTTATATAATCGCTTATTAAATTATGTCCGTCATCGGAAGGTGATTGGGTTACAGCCCCGGAAGGATCACGCGAACTTGCGTATAAAAATGGATGAGTTATAATCAATTATTAACAATATTAAAGTGCAATACGATTATCGAATATATCGATGATACATCGTATCATTACGACGGTACCTATTTTATAACGGATGCGTATGTATACTAAACCGTAAGATATAGGTAATATCAATGTTATTGTAAATACTATTAAGTATAATAATAATATGTAATATAAAATTTAATGTGGTAGCCAGTCAGTGGTCGTGCGGGTCATTGTTGACAATCACGAATAGCGGAAAGGAGATATATATATATATATATATATAATATCGAACGGCTCGCGGCATATTATTTTATTACTACTTATATAGGCGGGTCGACGGTCTACTGTTTTCGTTGATTCGCGTCATCATGATTTATTCGTGCTTAGCCGCGCCCAACGTAAATAATAATAGTTAAGCCCTTCGATTGGCACAGGTTTTATGTTGGCTGTATACCCATATTTTTTTTAACAAAGTGTAGAAGTATACTTTATAGTAATCATTAAACGGGAATGTTTATTCGGTCAGTTCTTAGTATTTTTTCAATCGCTATTTGACAGCTAAAAGGTACGTTTTTCGTATTGTTTTCAGCTAATAACTTAATAACTGTAAAACTGTACTTTCTGTAGATATACAATAGCAGTTATCTTATATCATATTTTACACGCGTAAATTATGATAGATGTTAGAACGTCACAACTCTATAAAAATTTACGACGTTCGTTATTTTTATATTGTATCTAGGTTATAGTTATTAATGTAATCAAATATAAAACGTATTAATTATTTATGTATTTATATATACCTAACCCTTATATACAATTTATATAATATATATAAATTTAGCGGCAATAAACAGTTGAGGTATTATTACCATTACTTATTAAATTATCGTTATAGATCTATAGATATATGAAAATAAGCACCAGATAAATGATAACAAATACATCTAGTAATATATAATTAAGAAGGTAATCCTATAATTCAATATCAATGAAACTGGATAATATATACATACTTATTATAGGCATGATAAAATAAAAGTTATTTTCTCCGCACATTAAGTATTCTTCGTATGCTAAATTAGTTTTTTGATTAACATGTATATGTACCTATATGTATTCAACTATCACTATATATTTAAAAAATAATACTTACTATCTACATAAATAATATTAGTTGATCGATTTTTTTTTATATAAGTATTTCGTAGTTTTTGCTTAAATAATTAACCAGCTATATCTATTTTCAATTTAGTTGAATTTTTTTTTAATTTATTGAATAATTATCTGTTAAAGCCTAATTTAAATAACATAACAATTTTAAGAACAAATTATTTAAATTACTCCCAACAAATATATAAATAAATTATGTTTGAGTTAGTTAAATTCCATATTATATTTCGTTAGATTTGTCAAACTTTAATATATAAAAATAAAATAAATCTATAGTTGTTGTCATAAAACTGGTCTTATAGATTTTTCGTAGGACAAATTCATTAAAGCAGAGCTACTTAATTATATGTTTAAATAATAATTAATAGTTAATTATTAAAAGAATAATACAATAATGATCTAAAATATTCTTAGAGACTTCATATAATTTCTTTCCATCAGAAGATTTTTTTTTATTACGGAAGTAAATAATCACTAATGATAACAACAGTTTTTCACATCCATAAGCTGCAGTTATAGGTATAAGCAATAGTTATAAATATTTATTATATGTAATATCTATTTAGTGAATAAATTATCTTTTGTCAATTACGTCCAACGCATTTCTGTTTAAAAAAAAATCTACACCTTACGGAATCTAAAATTATGTATACAATTGTATGTATTACTGATTATTAAAGCTAGTAATTTAAGTATCGTTAAACTATTTATCCAATTGTTTAGACCATTATTTGCGTACGTTTATTGGCTAAGCAATTTGCGATCAGATAATTTGGCCCATCAATAACGAGACGTCAGCTAGATAAAAAAAAAAAAATGCTTTAGATTATGGTCAAATTGAGAAAGTGAACCTAGATACCATTTATACTGCCAATCAATTAATTGAAATGAATATAACCTGTTGAATTAACATGGACTTGATATACAACTATAGTAAATGTGCATCCTTACACCATGAGTAATCTGTAATGAGTAGTCCAAAACGAAAACGGGGCCAGCCAATGAGTAGAACGAGTTTAAAAAAAAACCACTGTTGTTTTTTTAACCATAATATATCGTACGTGTTAAAAAAATCATACAAGCATATTTTCCACGTCAAATATAGGATAAACACGGACGTCCGTTTTTCGTGTAGAATTATAATAAGTAACTCTGTCACGTTTCATTGATTGGACACGAAGCAAAAATCAAAATGTGAAGAAAAAATGTATTTATTTTATATCCTAGCTACATGATATGGACTTCTACCTCGATAAAATTATGATAGGAAAAAAAAATTAATAAGTTGTCCACGCGTGTGTTTCCCGTCATGATAATAAGTATGTTCACGCATTTTTTCGTGGAATATATCATATTTCATGAGATATTTTCATACTCGCGCATAATGGCCCATTGGATATTAAGATATTGATCGACGATATTAACCATTATTGTTTGTTTACCATGCCTCGTCGTGTTAGTCGCTGTACCTAACAATCATAATATTATGTTTCATCGCAGACGATTTTACAATACAATATAATATATAGATTTATTATAACATTTTTATTATTGTGATACATTCGAGTTCTGCAGCCATCTTAATTGGATCCTATTGTTTTGGTTATTAGACTTATTTTTTTTATCTGTTAATTTTATTTATAGGGTATTCTATGAAAAAGACGCGTTCGCGGGAACCAATCTGATTCGGAAACGCGGTCAGTTTACAGGAAGACCATTGCCAAGTCACGGTTTGACGATTTTGTCAATATTCATTGGATTTAATATAAACAATGATTTTTTACGTACAAATAACGGACATTCGTATACACTATGCATTACTATACCTAATACGTACAATGCTTTAGATTAATCGAGCGATGTAAATATAAAACGACTGTTTTGCTCACATACACGTCACACTACTTGTAAACACATATATATGCACACACCGTGTATCTGTACTGAGTGTACTGTACACCGGAACGGCCGATTTTACGTATGTGAAAATACTAAATAGACGTGTGATGTGTTAAGAACAGTTATTATTATACCATTGCGGTGTGTCAGTTTTGTCGGACATAAGATCACACAATTCACACATACGTAACGTGTATATGATGAGCAAGTGAGGTCGTAAACCCACACGTCAATGTACTCGACGAGTTTATCAAAAACAACAATTATAATATTATTATATTACGAGTAATAAAAACAATATATAATGTGATGATTATTTAGATACACCAGGAAGTCCGCCAAATCTTAAACTATACTCGTAATTTGTATCATGTGAGAAATAAGTTATTATAAAATGTATTATAGAATCAGTGATTACGCGGATCTTCGTGTAGGTGTTAAAATATATCGTGTACTATATTTACCACAACGATGGGGTGACACACGTTACGTACAATGCACATTTACCTAATATTATTGTATTCCGTTATATATTTTGTTTTTGCAGAGAAATATCGTTTAAAACATTAAGTTACGTATTATGTTTAATACATTATATAGTATAATAATTGAAAGTTGTTCACGCGTATAAAATAAATATATTAAATTATATTATTATATTTTTAGCGTAGGTTGTATAGCAATGGCAGCATGTACATGTGCAACATAATCGAAAATAATATATTTATAATATTATCTAATATTATCGTTCAATATTTACAGTATTGGCGTGGCTCGTGATCGGACCTCTGGCGCAATAGTTTCAACGAACAAACTCTTATAAAAGAATACATATATTTTTTTTTAAGTCTTACTCTGCAATACCGATACTAATAGAAAAATGTCCTGTTTATTCACGATCGATCGCCAGAGTGGTCCAGACCATAGTTAATATAACTTAAATTTATATATAAGATATAATATACAAATATGTATAATACATTTAAGTACTCACTTAATATCCTTGTGGTTGCGAACGTCCTAAGAGAAGAACACCGTACACGCGATGCGATACAGTTGACCGAGGGTAAACGGAACGAAAAACGACTATACTATATTACGATGATAGTGTGAAATACGCGAGACGGACGATGGGCAAGCGAGTGTGTGGCGGGCGCGAAGACGGATGGACGGAACTGTGAAAACTGACCTGCAAACGCGAAGACTGCGACGGGTATAATAACAATATTATATGGTTGGCAGTCGGCAGCGACGGCGGCGGCGGCGGCTGCTGAGATCGCGGCGGCCGGTGCATCGAACTCTCCTCCTCACCGTCGCCGACCACTACCGCGGTCGCGGTCGCCGCCGGTTACACGTACGTATAGGTGACTTCTTCCATTTCCATTTTCGAACGCCGAAAGGGTGACCTCCATAATGGGTTATTGTGTTTGTCGTAAACACACATACACACGTATATATATATGTAAGTACAACGCACGAATTATTCATTTATACCCGAGTATATGTATGTATATATGTACGGTCAGTCGATTTTCGCGTACACGAGACGAAGAGAGAAGATTGCAATCGAGGTGCATCCGTGCGCGAGCAAACGAGTGGAAAAAAAATGAGGCAACGACGCACGACGACGACAACAACAACAACGATGTTAATATAGAAGCTTGCGATGACATTTATTCGCGAACGGTCGCGTGGGACGCCATCGGTTTGACCGAATTGTTTCTTCGTATAGTATATCGACATCGTTATTATGTATATCAGTGTACACAAGTGTCCGTCGTAGTAAAATGACACGTTTTGTATTACATGTGGAATAATACGCGTATATAATATCGTAATGAGGGCCTAGCGACTTTCGATCGCCCCGATTCTCTACATTTTTTTTCTCTACAATTTACGTAGAGTTTAAATATACTTAGGTCGTAATATGTATATTATAATATATCTATGTTTATACGCGCGTGCGCGAAAGCGCCATGACCATACTAACGCCGATATCATAAATAACGTTAAAGTGTGTTCCTTTAATATATAATATATAGAGTAACCGGAAGAACACATACCGCGCATTCCCGCGCTTTTAAACCTAATGATCAGTGGCTATAAATATTAGTATATTTAGTATGCTTATACTGCAACGCATATTAAAATACGCCTGCAGCGGTGCAGCCAGCAGGTTGCATTTTGTATACGAATGAGTCGAGTTCGTGCGAAACACTTTCGAATTCTGGAAAAAATTCTGATTCAACTCTACGACTTATAGTTTTCCGAACATAACTTTATATACGAGTAAAAACAAATTTTACGATGACATCGTCATCGCAATAAATACGCAGTGTTCGTACATAATAATGTATTATTATTTTTCGTGGCGAAATCGGTCAAGTTTTAATTAAAACACAAATTAATATGTCTTTATTTTCATTATCATAATATATGCTTTGAAAAACCGTATTGTTTCTGTATAGATTGATTTCATTGAGTGATGTTTTTGTACACAATGTATATACGGACACGGTACATAACATAATATTATATTATGTATACAATTTTATATATATTATACGTATATATACGTGTTGGTCTATAGATACTACAATACGAGATGTGTGCCTATTTTTATTTGTGTACGTCCTATTATTCTATATATACAATACAATATATTTATAGGTATAAAAAAATCCAGATTTCTTATTAACATACAAAATAATATATTACACGGTGCATCAGCTATATCAATTGAGTTTGTATTTATATTTTATTTGTGTGTGTTTTTCATTTAGTTTTAATGTAGAACTATTGGACTGTATTTTATGTTTTTATTCTATTTAATTTTACTACGAATTCCGTTATACGAACAACATATTATATATTTTATCACTGTATAATACGATTAATACGTTCGGGATTCAGGTTTTTGTAACTTAATCACTATATGGAAACTATAATGTAAATAATAAGTTATATGTTTAAGTTATATAGTGCTATTTTAATAATATTTGTTTTTTACGTTTCGTTTATTTTATTTAATACAGTTTTATTGGCTATACCCTATATTATGCTAGTTACTATTAGTACACATTATAATATAATATTGTATTAT
Source organism: Schizaphis graminum (assembly GCA_020882235.1). Lineage (NCBI taxonomy): Eukaryota > Metazoa > Arthropoda > Insecta > Hemiptera > Aphididae > Schizaphis > Schizaphis graminum. Next base: position 68,427,184 of record CM037032.1, read on the forward strand.
TGTGCATATTCCTTGGTGACTTTAACGCTAGAAGCGTCAAATGAAATAATAATATATAAATACATCCGAAAAATATAACTACCTATAGTTTAAATTTAGACACTATGTTGTTGTTACTGTAACGTTATATTCTATATGCATAATATTTTAATAAAACAATTTAATTTTTTTTTATAATTTTATTGATTTTTATTGCTTGAGAAAAAACAATAGATTTATTATTTAACGAAAGTATGACTTTTTTAAAAAAAATTTATCTTTTTATTGATATGTATACTGACCTATACATTATATTAGTACTCGGTAGGTATTTGATTTATGCTTAAAAAATATATATTTTCATAAATGTGTGATTATAAACCATTGCATCATATATTTATACACTTTTTATTTTTACTTCACTTAATTCAATATTAATTACCGTTATAATTATACCTTGACAATTTCACAAGTTAATTTAAATGTATTTAATAATCTAAATAGTTGAAATATCATAGATTACAGATTTTTTTATGATTTTTTTTAATTATTCTAAAATATTGAAGGTGTGAAACGTAATGAATGATAGTAGACATTCATATTTATTATGTACATAAATATAACATTTACCTAAGTGTAGTTATATTATTTACTAACAAAAGTATCATAAGACATTGATATAATATAATACGGAATGTGACGTTATATACTATTATATGTATAATTAGTTGGTTATAGATATTGACTTCAACCATCAATAATAACGTTATTCTTTTTCGCATCAATAATTTTAACGTGATCATCCATGAAAAATAAATTTTTGTTCAATAGAATTCAATGAATATATAGGTAACGTAAAATGTATACATTGTACTTAATACATTTTAGATTTCCATCTATTTAGTGATGTTTTAATATTGTGTAAAGTAATAACAAAATATGATTCATGATATAGGCTGACATAAATGATTCGATGATTGTCTCTTAACGATTTTAAGAAAAACGTATTACGCACATTAGTTTAATGTTTTCCAAGACCTATTTTATAGAAGTGTAGTTATATATTTAAGCACGTATTATATTGATAGGTATATCAAATTAGTGTATTTTGGATGTGAATAATATTTATTGTCCATTGATATTATGATAATAACAACTAATTCCAAGAACAAAATATAATATACCCACTGTGCAATTTAGGTTTTTAAACATACTTAAAATGTTAATTTTAAGTCACAATAATAACATAATTGTACAACGTTTATTTTATATAATATATTTGTTAAAAAAAAACATCAATATTTATTACACGAAATAAACATTCAATGAATGTATGTATTTCCAAATATAAATACATCAAATAAATATAGCAATAGAACGTTGTAAGAATATTTGATAATAATAAAAACGCCACCTATTTTATAACATAATATATTATATCAATTTTATGTTCTTTTGATGTTGATAGGAATCCAAAAATATATTAAATTATTATGTACTCCGCCATAGGTATGGGTTTTATTTTTAATTTATAAATAACGGCTGAAAATAGTTTTATTATTATAAATTATTAACAATACCCAGAAACACCTCCGATAACCGTCGTCACTCGAGACTCGTCAGTCGTCCGTTTATTTAGTTTATTATTATTTTACTGCAGCAGATATAACAGTAATTTTATTGTGGTTTGTGATTGTGGACTAATATTCGCATTTCTCGTGACTCTTGTTTTCTACTTGCAATAGTACTACAATACAGCAGTAGATACAATATGATACATGCATCACGTATCCAACTGGCTAGTATCCTGTCATCGTTTTAAGACTTAAAGTTTATCGTGGCAACTATAAAGGTAAGATTCATTACTGTATACAATACCTACTTAGTATTATATTATAACTATTATTGAAGCAAAATGTGCATTTTCGGGCCATGCTCTTGTAGCACTGTCATCCGATATTTCTACCTCCATAATATGTATCTACATGGCTACATATCGATACTCGATATGTGGCAACATACATGTGCATTAACCTTTGATTATGTTTTAAGTTTTTATTTGGAACAATCAACAAACATGTAATATGAGTTCATGAATAACCACGATAATAGTGATTATTTACTTATGATTTTCCCCCTATTTGTCTTAATAATTAATATATTATGTTCAAACTTCAAAGTTCCCTTCCAAAAACATTCCATTAAAAAAATTCTTTCTGTCGTACCTATAATTTATTTTTATATATTATATTTAATTGCCAAGTAGCTTAATTTATTTATTCATTATTAAATTTAAATTTCTCATTAATTGTATTGCTTATTTTAGTTATAAATAATACATTTTTTTAGCAGAAAATATGTGTAATAGTTTCTATCTGGTTCCTCTTCCATAACTTATAGCTATCTATATTATTTCAGTAAATCAAAAAAACTAAAGTAACAATCATCCATCTAAACTCTAAATATTAAAATATTAAAAATACACATTACAATATAGGTACATTTTATATTTTTGCCTATGACAGTAGATATTACCTAATAGGTGCCTTTAATTTTTTATCAAGTTTAGTCATTAGGTATTACTACTATATTTCAGATTTCTAGTACATAATAACTATGGTAGTCGATACTCAACTAAAAAATAAATGTAGTATGTTTTTCCATTTTAGATTAAAGTTAGTTGGGTTATTGTGGTATTTGTGGATTCGAAGGATTACAGTGTAGTACCAACAAAGTGGCTAGTTCAAAATGACACAAATAATCTAGAAAATAGTAATGAAAGGTTATGTAAATGGCCACTTGGTCGAGTAACCAGTATTGACATTCATGACACCCTAGATCCAGAACCAACTTGGATTGAGTATGGTATTAAAATAGTTGGTGGCAATAAAACATATGGTATGTAAAATAAAATCAATTTAATAGTTTACAAAGTTTATATTTATTATTATTTTAAGTATGTAGTATGGTTATTGGTTATGGTACCATACATATTCATAATAAATAACCTGTATGTTATATTTTAAAAAATGTAAACACTTATTTTAAAAATTAAATTTATTTAATAATTAGGTATTTTATTTTGTTGTAATTTTTACTAATCTAAAATTTACCAACATTTTAGATAATTTAAAAAAAGCTTGGCATGTAAGAGTTGAAAAGGAATCGGAAAATGAAGAGGTTCATTTGATGACCAAACGTAAACGTGCATCAACGATATTTGCAGCAGTGATGAAGCTAATTAATAACCTCAACCTATCCTAATTATTACAGTAAGGTACCTAAAGGCTTAGTAAACTATGGGTTGTAATACGTATAACACTAAACATGTTTGAAATTATTGTCTACAGATCATTCTGGGTACAGTATAATACCTGCATCTACTTCTGCATTTAAGTTACCCAATAATGAAGAGCCTGTACACTATACAGAACTACAACCAGTGAATAGTCTACCCTTACTGAAACAGTGCACAATGCAACCAAATGAAACATTCCCATCATTATTATCAGATCAAATGAGTAAGCAATCATCTTCAGTGGATCAACTACCATACGTTCAATCAAGTTCAGTTTACCAACCACCTCAAGATGAACAAGTAATTTTAATTTTTTATAATTTAAGAGTATACACCCTTAACTTAATACATTAAAGTTTAATATTTATAATTAATTTTACACATTTCATACTAATAGTCTATTAAACAATTAAAACATTTTGCTTTTATTTAAATATCTATATATTATACTTAAATTTATACAGTATACAAGTGCACAGAATACACAGCAATTATATACTAGTCCAAACACCAATACTTACGGTAACATGATTAAACTTAAAATAAAATATTATGTAAAAAAGAATAATTTTAATATTTCTGTTTGTGCCTATTATTATTATCGGATCAGGGTTTTATTAAGATAAATTAGATACATTAAACAATAATATCTTACAAGGTCAAACTGCTACAAATTTGATGTTGAATCGTATATTTGCCAAAATTGAAGTAATAGAAGCCAATTTAAAAAATACTTCTCAAAGCATTGTTTCAACTGTGTACATTGATCCAATAACTTAAAGACTTAGAACTGCAAACATCAGATTTAAAAGTACTCAAAATAGAACTCTTAATAAATAAGTTTTATTAATTGTTCAGTACATATTTTCAAAAATAAAATAAAGATTTTTTCATTTAAATTTTAATTGGGACAGTAAATTTTCTTCTATTAGTTTTTATTTAAACAAAAGTAATTTGATGATGGTATAGTGAACACTTGTATACATATAATTTTAAATGTAATTCAATATTTAAATTTTTTTATAAAAATTAAATTTAATGTATTTTTATGACTTGCAGTTTTTGTTAAAGCTAATTTTAAATTTATAGAAATACCAACAATATATTATATTATGTGTTTATTAAATAAAAAAACCCTTTAAAATGTGTATATATTTATATTTCCTTTATCTATTTTTATGGGGTTTCAGACCAAATGCCAGAAATTAGGATCAATATCTTCTAGACATTTCAGAAGAATTGTAAAGTCGGCAAAGGAAAAATGTATTGCGTCCAAAACACCATTACTGCGGACCAGTTTAATACCATCCATAGTAAATATAAATTTCATTGATACAACTGAAGCAGTATTGCCATCTATAAATGCTGCAGTTCCTAATTGTGATTATAAACTTTATCAAAAATGTATTTTCAAATCTACTAAGACCACCCTAGATGTTGCAAAAGAAAAATACTATTATTTTTTGTGCCAAGATGATTCATTAATTACTATACGGTATATTATAAATCCTAAGGACAAACCAATAAAATTAATGGTAAAAAAATTTCTAAATGTTTCAGAATTCTGTAATAAACCTTTCTCATCATTTGTAGTTGGAATATTTGTGGTTAATACCAATGATTTACCTATGTAATTTGTATTCAATTTGTGAGAATGATTTAAAATTTAAATGTTTTTTAATTAAATTATGAAATAGTACGGCAATTGCATGTCATGAAATATTGTAAGCCCAGTGGAACTTCAACTACTTACTCTATGTTATACCAAAAAATGTTTAGTCCATAATTATCTATATTTTACTGTATATATGTATTGATTTAATATCATAATAAATGCTTAGTTGAAGTCTAATTTGTTTTCTGTTTTTTGTTAATCTGCATTATAAGTACCTATCTATTTTATTTAATAAGACTTACGAATAACATTAGTAGGTACCTAAGAAATCAAGAGTCGAGACACATCAAAGGTATATTTTAAAAATGATATCATACTGAAGAATTTAATTAATGTTCACAGATATAATAAAGATAATTAATTAGTGTGATTTATTATCTATATCTGTTATGACTATTATAGCCATTTATAAATGCATGGTATGTATAATATGAGATACATCCGATATATCTTATTGATGTTAAATAATCATATAATATTTATGTTATATTTAAGTATTTAAAAACTTTCTTAGAACATAAATAAGAAGTTTTATTATAATGTTTTTTGTCTGTTTCGATAAAACATATATTTTATGTTTAATAAAACATAGTTTTAACATAAATTTGATGTTAGGTGAAACAGAATTTTAACATAATTTTAACATAAAATTGACGTTTACTATTTTGTTATATTTATGTAAATATTACATAATTACCAAGTAAATTTTCGCGGACATTTGCAGTTCGTATAATGTTAAATTTACGTAATTTTTACAATAATTTTTAACGTTTTAAGTAAACTTAAAACATTTATATAACATAAATATTACAAATTTTTGCACAGTGGGTATGTATATATATATACATAATACATATACATACATACATACAGGATAAATTATCAAACACACTCTCTCCATTTTTTTCTCAATAATTAATTTATTCAAATTCTGATTTTCAGAATTTTTTAAGTAAAATAAATTAGACATCATATTTTTTAATATTTAAATGTAGGTAATGTAGGTGATAGCAACTTTTTTTTCAAATAAGAACAACTTTTTTTCTTGTAAATTATTAATCGGGTTACTTTTTAATAACTATATAGTTAAAATGATATGTACGTTTGATGAGAATTTGAGAATTTTAATAATATATAATCAGTATAACCCTGCAAGTATAATAAATACTGAATCTAATAATTTATCTATTCGGTGTTTTTTAGCTAATTTTACTCATTTTTTCTCATTTTACAAAGATTTTTATCCTTTATAAGTAATTTTAATAAAGATCTTACTTGTTAGTTGTTATTAAACTATTTTGATTTAGATAGGTACTTATACATAAAAATTTAAAAAATAAAAACAATTTCTTAACAATATACAATAAAAAAGGTTGGTTTCATTTGAAAAAATAAGTTTGTGTTTCCACAGGTTAGGTAGCCTTATTAAATAGTATATACAATTTAAAGTTGAACAACTAAATACATATGGTGATTATAAGTTTATTTAAATATTGTAAAAATCAGTATTTGAATGGATTGATAATATTAAAGTAAAAAAATAGGGCGAACATGCTTGTGATGTATTACCTCCACTAAATATTTTATGATATCTTTTCGAGTATGTAAATAATATTGTAAACATAATAATATAGGTAAGTAGTCCTATTTACTTATATTTATATAATATATATAACTATATAAGTACTGATGGACGTTATAGTAATTGTATTATAGTCGATAGGACTTTAATGATGTATCAAATAATTTAAGATATGATTAATTTAAATTTGGTTTTAAAATTTTAAAAATGAATAATAAAATGAACATTAAATCGTGAAATTCTCAATAATTAATGTATATAGCAATTTTCAGGAAAATTTAACGTTGATCATAAATAAATTACCTTATTTGAATTATCATATTTGCTCAAACTTTCAAGTTGATTTCTTTTCTGAACTTGTCGGTATTACATAATATATTCGGCTGTTTGTACTCAAAATTCACGGACGTTCAAGCGGTTCATTTGGAAATAGATTCTCATAAAATATCAAATACTTGGTAAGTATTCAAATGCTATTGAATCTCGGCTCTGGAAAAAAAAATTATTTATTTTAGATTTATAGTCAAATCAATCAATCAAACCATCAGGGGAAAATATATACGCGTCATTCCAACGCTATGACGAACGACGTATATGACTATATATTATAATTATCGTAATTGATTACTTATTGTAAGTGATTTGAATTCTCTGAATATATTTGATGTTTTATCGTTTTGTGAGTATAATAACAATAATAGTCTATACTATATACTTATGTATATAAGTATAGTTATAACCTAATTAAAATTACTATTGTTAATTATTATTTATCTAGGTAAAATTGTTGACGGGAAAATCGTAGTCGTGTCCTAGATTATGGGAAGACATTGTTTCTGCGAGCATATATACAGCAAGGGGAGTTTGAACGTAATTGTTTGTTCTCGTTATAACAAAAACGACAATAAAAGCCCCACGCTCGATCTTCATTCGTTATAATTATTACAGGAGTAAGGACGTACACGGAATAACGCGACACAAGCGATGGATTATTTTATTTTATTTTTAGCCTATGGTGCCTATAAACCATACAATAATATATGAAATTACATTGTGATCGGAGTGTTTGGCATAGACGTATATACCTATTTTCACCGTAGACGGTATGTCAACTGTCGTAATAAAACACGGAATATTGCTCAAAACGATAACCATATGTAGCTGGTAATACAACCTCCGACGATTTATATTATCTAACGCATACAGACTTCCTATAAGGAATGATTATCTAGTTTACAGTGATTTTGACATCGTCACATAATATTTAAGATATATATAAGCGCGGGATGGGTATAATATACTCACAAGACCACGGTCACATTATACTCGATATCGACTTTCTATTTAAACGTATATATACGAGAATTTGTACAGGTAGGTATATTAAAATATATTATATAAAAACCGATTCTACTGTATAGAGATAATTATTATTTCGTACATTTGCATAACCGTGTCGTCTTCCGAACGCAGTGACCAGTGGCGGTAATCCCGTAGGTAAAGCGTGTACTTATCTACCGTATTATACTTGTATATATAGATAGAACGGCAAATTGTTTTATCGGAAGAATAATTTTTCAGTTCACAGAATACAAACACGCGCGTATACATTATATTATACAGTAATATATAAATATATAGGTACCTACAAGCGAATTAGATTTAGATTATAATATTTAACAGTCATTGCCATCGCATCATCGCAAATTCAGGCTTATTGTTATAGCTATATATTTATGTGTATATAAAAGATTTCGTGTTTTCCGCAGACCTACGCCGGCCGATCGTAATTAATAATGTATACAGTAACAATCGATTTCGTTGTTCGTAGAAAATATTTATCGACAGTAATTATTGTGATCAGTCACGCGTACAGATGAGCCGAGTCACTATCTGGTCATAATAATATATACCTAATAATACTATTATATATATATATATATATATATATATATATATATATATATATATATGTGTGTGTGTGTGTGTGTGTGTGTGCACGGTGTATTTTATACTATGCATACATTGGAATATTATAGCGTTCGCGCTGTGGCCACCGCTCGACGAAGACACGCCATCGGTGCATATAATATATAATATTATAATATTATACATACATAATAATAATGAATAATCACTGTAAACGCGCGACGGCAAAACTGTTTGCCGTGGACTGAAAACTAATTTCGTCTTACGCCGCACGAAAAATGTAGTCCGACGATGAATAATTATCAAATAATTTCCACGGCGGTTCTGCGAAATTAAGTTTAATTAACTGTTTAATAGCGGTTTACATACTGCTGTTTAGACAATACGTAGGCACCGCAGTCGTCTTCGCCTATTCGGTCAGTCTGCACATTTGCGAAATATCATTTCTCTCAATTCTCATCAAGATAAGACTATATAGATACGATTACGTTCCGTCGTACGACATTCTGGTGCTACTTTCGAAAACAAACAACTTGTTGACAATTATTCAAGATCAACATCTTCCCACTGTGTTTGTAGGTTATGGACGTAGGCATAACAAATAGTGAATCTTCCTAAACTTCTTTTGTATGATATATATATGCACGTATAGGTACGCTGTTATAGATATTTGTTTTGACATTGCGTGCTGATGACAATATTATGTCTTCTGTACCAGCAGCCCATCTTCCTGCAGATTTCGATACGTAATTCACGAATACTAAGTCTTATATAACGAATATAATTAATTTGGTATTAGCTTAATATACAATTCATCAATTTATCTAAATTGATTATGCGTTACTAAAACACGATCGAACGACTCGTGATGAATATATAATATATTGAATACTAAATAAAATTGTTTAAAACAATGACAGACACATAGTACATAGATACCATATATTTTTTGCGATATATCTCTTTATAATTTGAGTATACACTCAGCGGTTAAATTCACAAAATAAAAGGAAAATGCTTAGCAGTAAAAGAAAAATAGCGTTCTTGCAAAAATTATGCCCAATTTAATAACCCACGCATGTATATGTTTATAGCTATTTGATAACGTTATTATTTTTACTCGTATTAAAAAACTAGATTTCAATTTTTTTATTATACCTTTAATAGTTATAGTATTGAAATAAATTACATGATTCTTCATAAGAATTAATCTCGATTATTTTCATTCAAATTAGTACACTCCATCTGCTGATATTTTTCTTTTACATTTCCGTAAAAATAACTAATATAACATAAAATGGAGATACTGGTAACCGATTTTTCGATTACGTACACGGTTAGAAATCGCATTATTGACAGCTAATAATCATCGACCTCAATGCGATAGCGTAAAGATAGCTTTTTTATATTATAATTATTATAATATAATTTACAGGTTTTAAGATTTAACGGAGTTGATACAACAATTGCTAATATGACATAACAATATAATGTAATGCTATATGAACGATAAACTTATTTTTCAAAAAATACATACAATCCCCACCTCCTCCATTTTAATATTAATGAGTAAGGGTAAAGGGTGCAGCGTACTAAAATAAAGATAAAATTTGAAAAGTTTTACAAAATTCTTGTAGTGATATAATCGCAATAAGTACGAAAAAATCTAACCCAAAGTGTATTTTATAGAAATACAATATTGCATGTATAATATATATTATAACTTTATAAAAGTATATTTATTTTCGTGACTATATAATTAGGAATGCCTGCTATTAGTTATTACGACAATTACCCCGGGTTAACATCGCGTATTATATAATAAAAAAATTATTTTATAATTCAAAACATTTTGTTTTAAAAAAATTTAAATTTGTATTCGATTTTAATTCTTAATATATGAATATGATTTACTACCATCTACGTAAAAAAATTATATGACCTTTCATCCAATAGTCAAATACTTAAGAGAAGAGCTGACGAGTACCTAATAAAAATCTGAAATACCTATATTTATGAAACTTAGTTACATTTAATAAATGTAATATAAAATCTTAAATTCTCAAAAATAAATATTCTGTTTGTTGGGAATGTGCGATTTTAGCAGCCATGAATCGATTTTTATTAATTGTACGTTTTTTTGGGCAATGGAAATTGGAAATACTAATTTAAATTATTTTGTTTACATTTTAAATTATTGGTGAATAGTATAACGTCATGTGTGTTAACCTGTGATAATAATGACTGCATATTCTTAGTCAATCACGATAACCAATATTTAAGATGAATGAATTCAATACTTAGTTAATGTATTATAATATACACAAACATGTTCAGTGGGCCCATTATCTTTTTGAAGAATAAAAAAATAAAAAAATGTATACATAGTATTTATATATAGCATAAAAACATTCAAACTGTAACTTATAATTTGAGAGTAATTTAGGGCAATAATTATTATAGCCTATAGGTAAAACGATTTTCATTTAGAGTTTCAGTTGTATTTCTGCACTTTTAAGAATAATGCGGATGGTTTCCCTATACTAGCACTACAGCTAAGTGACACGCAATCGTCGAAACATAAATAATAATGTAGAATATATGTATATATTCACATGTTCCGCCGGTTGTATTCTTGTGAATTATTCCTTCTAAAACACTTTCCGCAGAGTAAAATACTCATTTTTGTATGTGCATTTTATAGACCATAATATATGTGCATTGTAAACATGTGAACGAAATTTAATGACAATTTCACAGAGAATTGAACAATACACAATTATTTGTTCGCGTCCTACTACGCGACTACTATGGTATGTATAGTGTAGTTATTATTGGTGATACATAAACTAATAACGCCCAATTTCGTTTCGATAGCGCGTGAATTCAAAACAAACGGTTTTTCTCACAATATAATAATATCTATCGTGTCCGACAGTCGTTAACTGAGCTCCCACATGCAGTAATATAATATAGGTATAACGATGACACATGCACACACACGCACACACACACACACACCACACACACACACACACACACACACACACACACACACACACACACACACACACACACACACACACACACACACACACACACTTATACTCACTAAAATAAATTACCTTTTATTATATTTGTGATTTTTAAACGGTTGTAGTGCCATTCATTCTACGATATGATAATGGACCAAAAATCGTAATTTTTGAGTCGAGAGGTGCACATAAACGGCGCAACCCATTTGCGCCCCAAATCATAGCCCACATGCGCCCGATTCAGATTAGGTGAAAATCGTGTAACGTTGCCATTTATTGAGTATTTTGGCTTAATTGTGTAACTATAAAATCTAAAATAATATTTGATCGTTTCCCAAGCTAATCGAAACCAATATTAATTATTATTTAAATAATATTATTTTAATATTATTGTAATTTAATTATTTTTTGCATTATTAACATTCTTATTATTGACTAATATATATTATTAATTTTAATAAATTATTTTTGACGTAGGATTTTATATTTTTAAACAATCTTAAACAACAACTGCAGACAACTAATATGAATTATTTATTTTGGTTCTATATACATTTATTTTATGCATTTTTAATAATATTTAAAATTTAGATATATATATATATATATGTATATTATTGTAATTGTATTTATTAATTATTTTGATTTTACGTAAAAAATTTTCTATTTGAAATTTATAATTTAATGCAATATAAATAATATTTATATAGGTTATAAACCTATTACCTTATTTACCTATACATATAACATGCATACTGTGTAGTATTTAACATTATTTTTAAAATTATTACTTTTTATTAATTTTGATTTTACGTAGGATTTTTAAATTTTAAAAAAACAACGGCAACGTTGTATGCAAAATGGGTGCATTTGGGCTATAAATCGGGGTATTAGTTTTTTATTTTGGGTGCAAATGTCCATAACCATCGGGGCGCAAACGGGCTGCTCTTGGGCGCAAATGGGCTACAGCCCATATAAAATACATATAAATGTAATATATTATCAAATATACAATGTGCATCATGCACCCGACAGAGATTTTATCAAATAGTCGGTAAAATACGTGAATTTTATCATAATTATTATCGTTATCATTAATCACCGGCATCGTTATCCGAAATAAATTATAGTAAAAAAAACTTCTCTTATGCCGAATATATATTATAGCCAAAGAGAAATCATGTTTAAGGGATAATTAGTTCATTAAAATACGTTTAATGATCGTGTACCTACATATGCAAGACCGCATATTGTATAACTCGTCAAAAAAATTAAACCAAACAAATATGTATATTTTACGCGTGCAGGGGTTTCGTACATACCTACATAATATAGGCTGTATTATATTGTGTGCATGCGTCATGTTATATATTTATATATGGTAGGAGGTAGCTATATATATATTACGTATATGTATATGCAAACAAGTAAAATCATCTGAGCACGGCGCCGATCGCATACAGTGCGTAACCCGGAAATTTTTTTTGAGGTCAAAGTGGTATTCATTATGTATCGGGTGTTCCCGACTTGACTGTGACCTCGAAATAACTCCTGCTCGCTACTATTACATTCTTCGCTTTTATAAATACTCGATCCCTCTGGTGTGAATGTTTCAAATATTTACATTGGAATTTGCGAACTCAAAATGTGATTGAACACATCGTTGTAATAACAATACTAACACGAGATAAAATCGTATATACTCGGCGCGTATACCAACACATCTACTGTATAGTATAAATATAAATGCACGAGGCTACATCAGAGCTATAGTGTATAGTATCCATCGCCAAAAAATAACATTTTATCGGCACTGTACCTATACATATTATAATATGTGTGCAAACTGCTAACAATGTTCATTAGGTGCAGTGAATGATCATCTGCAATTACCACAAGACAAGTAAGGTAACGCGTTTTCGACGATATCTTATGCTTTTTGGTAATTAATTTATTCAAATGACGTACGTAGTTTTGAATTGATACCGCTATATATCGTTGGATACTTTAATTAGTATTAAACTTATATTTTTGATAATGATTGGCGATTAGTCATTAAACATAGACCATAGTTAGAAGAAAAAGGTTTTCGGACGATTCGTTAGGAAATTCCTGAAATCAATTTCACCGTCGTTTAAATTTCAATAAATATATTTTTATTTTCTCTTATAGAATTATATTCAAAATATGATAGTCAGTATTACACATTCCATTTTTAAGTATTAAAGTATCAAATTTTTAATAGTAAAATTCAATATAATACATTACACTTTCAATCTGTACCTACTTGCTTAATACTTCTTGTATGCCCTACGTTTAAAATTTAAAATTAACATTAGTTTCTAGGAAAAAACACTCGTATATAACGAATAAATAAAGTGTAATATTACGGTCGCGTTACATAAAAGTCGTTATTACTTTTTTTTTTTTTAAACTAAATATAAATCATAAAACTATTATTTCAATAAATATTACCGTGTAACGAAATTTATCAAGATTTACGTATCTATGTAGGTAGGTATAATAAAAATAAACAAAATGCGTTTTTCGTCTAATGTGTCCTACATAAACATAACATTATATTATGTTATAAAATAAAAGAAAACGCCTATACACGCGCAGAAAAATATATATGCTGTCACAGTGAAATTCTATATATATTTTGTATAATTGTATATACACGCGTATACGCGTCGTGTATATTATTATATCTATGCACTACAACCATATATATAACATATAATATATGTTGGTTTATATATATATATACATATACATGCATGATATGTACAGTTAAATACAGTTGGGGTCACGTTTACACTCACACACCTATATATATACACACATGATGAAAACATTATGCTTCGGTAGATCAGTGAACAGCGCGTATCCTTTCGGTGCGGTATAAATTCTATATAATATGTACATATTATAATTATAATATGACGCTCGCGATGCAGTTCTTAAATTACGGTACACGATCGCTAATGGATGATACCCTATTATTAGCCGATATAGATATATGACGGGTGCGGATAGTAGGTACCTATAGGTCGTCAGCTGGAAAAACAAAAATCAAAATAATACAACTTTACTCTCTACAGCGCAAGTATTATGTACGCTGAACAATTTGACGATGACGTGTGTTAAACGTTAACACGAATCGAAGTGTAGAACGCGCTATCGATGTATTATAATAATATACGAAACCCGATATCGTCGTATACGATTGTTTTGACCGAACCAGCATATTTTTCGTCAATCGTATTGCCCCGCACAATTTGTATTTTATATTTTGTACCAGATGCGGTTTTCAGAAGTTTGTATCACATTACACATTTAAAATGTATAAGTTTAGGTACACGCTTATATATATATTATATATATAGGTACATAACGCCCGCACGAATTATAACGGCTTATTACTTAAGTATAATATTATTTACGCGCCGATTCGGAAAACGAGATGATATTTATTAATACACGCACCGACGAACTAACAACACAAACTTGTTAAGAGAAACCATTTTTTTTTTATGTGTAAATTTATGTGATCAGTTTCAATTTTAATCGCAACGATGAAGGGGACATGTGTTCAGTTTTATACTTGATTTTCCTGTTGTAAACTTTTTTTTAAATTACATCACAACTGACAACTATGAACTACCTGGCTTGGTCATCAAAATTAATTATACAATTGAAATTAAGAACTATATACAATAACTATTGGTAAACATAAACTTATTCAATAAAATCTGAAAGAAAATAAAAGTCGTACAATTATTAATAAAATTAACATACCTACTTAAAAACATATTTCGTAGACATGACATATTGTTTTATATAGTGCTATTTTCTGTAAGTTCATTTATATGTATTACTTTCATGAGCGAGCATCTTATTCTGAGCAAATAGCTTTGAGAAAACAAATAATATTTTATTTGGAAAAAAACAGTTTTAAAATAATAAAACATATAATAAAGTAATATTGTGACTGCTAGTAAATTAATAAAAAATAACACATTTTATAGTACATTTAGTAAATACATCGAAATATATTTTTTTAAATATTCGAGAATTGATTAACTATTTCAAAAATATACTTGACTTTAATTTTATGTTTTTTTGAACATAAAAATCCGCATACAATTACCTATGTTAATATATTGAAAGAATTTTTTCAGTCACGATGTTAATGAACTTTATACATAATTTAAAAAAAATAAAATTGACCTTACAACGCACTGCATAGTGCATACAAAACAAATTAATAAAAACACGCAGTCGATATTATACAGAGTGATTCACTATCATAATTTAAAAACATGCTCATTACTTCCTTTTTCTTCAAAAATATAGTCATTAGAAATAAATTTATTACATTTTTTAAATATAGTTAAAAAACATATTTTAAAATTCTTGAGATGTCTTGTGTTACTTAAGTATATATTGTGAAGATACAAACTTCTATTTTTAAAACAAATATCAAAATATCTACTAAATAATTTACAGTAAAAAAGGAGAGGTTATCATTTGAAAAACCAGAAATTTGTATTGTCAAAGGACACTATTTAATTTGTACACATAATCTCAATAATTTAAAAATATGATGTATTATAAGTATATTTAAAAATTTCTAAAATCAGAATCTAAATCAATTTCTTATTAAATGAAAATTTGAGGTAAACATGCTTGGTGAATCATCCCGTATATTTTTATGTATTATGTATTTAAAAAACTACTTATGACTCATACGTTTACACGTATTGTATTTGACATTCGATTTATCGATTAAAAAATATTTGAGAACGAGATTAAAATGGATAAAATCAATTTTTATTATCCAATAGTAAGTACCTAATGTTCAAGGTGAAAAGGCAATTTGGTAAACAATAGAATTAATTTTAAATGTTAAACGCATTGTAAAAGACTGATAAAAAATTGAATAGAGTGCCAAAATGTTTAACTCGATATAAAATAAATCAAAACATTATTTTTTTTCAGCAATAACCATTATATTATTATTTATTTAAGAATTCAAAACGAACAATTAATTAAACTTTTATTCTATTATAATAAATTTTAATCTTAACTCTAAAGTAATAATTTTAAATTAGTGTATGATGTTCTTAAATAAAATATTTTGGTATAGTGTGTATGGGTATGATAGATGGGTACTGGGTAGGTAGTATTGGGAAAAAGCGTCACTATTAAAAATAGGAAATTCCATCTTAGGATAGAAAGAAATACACGACTCTTTAAACCTCGTTTCATAAATCCTGTTAAATTACAATAATTGGCTAATTGATACGATTGGTACATACGGCGGTTATACATAACTTAGATTCAGTAAAAATATCAGCAAATTATTTGCTAAAATAAGCAATTTCAGATAAATAAAAGAGGTAGGTATAATAATTTAGTGTAACTATTTATAATCTAATTAAACTAACTGCATTTTTATATAATATATATTCTACAAGTTGATCATTTTTCGATAAATAATGATTTTTAAATAAATGTTAAATTATAACTTATAAATAAATTTACAAATTTATTTAGGTAGATAATGACTCATTAGTAATGACTAATGAGTAATGACATAAGACATATTTCTAACATCCAAATGTAACGGTAATGTAACATAACTAATTAATATTGTTAAGGTGTATATAATTAAATCACTTTGAGAATATTAATAAAATAGTACTATGAACTACAGTTATAATTAATTTTTTCCTACTGTATAATATATAACTTGTTCTTTTTGGTATGATATTATATTATGTTATTGTTCGTTGATTTACGTAATTTTATACTTTTAACAGGAGTTAAAATTTGTAATTACATTACATTACATGTATTATTAAATAATTTTGATAAAAATATCTATATTTATAAAGTTTATTTTTGATAAAAGTATTAATTATAAATACACTATTGGCACTTTCGTTTCAAGTTTATATTGGGTAAATCATTTATAAATTTGAGTTATTCCTTATCAAATAATATATAGGTACTAAAATGAATAATTGTTTTACTATGGATAATATTTTATCATTTCAATTATTTCATCAATATTAATTTTACATTTTTATATATACAATATATATATATTTTTAAACACTTCTAAAAATAAATTAACCTAAAACATGCAAAAATAATAAATACCATATTTGTTCAACGATGAACATTTTTTTTTAATTACACGCAATTTCTAACAGGTTATTGACATATGGACACCATTTCTACAGTTGATAATCATAATTATATCCCAGGACCACGTAAGTTGATTGATAGTCGTCAAACCAGCTTTATATATTTAATAAAGAGGAAACATTTTATAAGATATATCGTTTTATTATAAGGTCTATAAATTTAGTGATAGTGATTTTTAAGCATAGACTTGATTGTAAAATATGTCACTGTAGCTATATAGCGGCAACTAGTCGATATTATTACCTGAAAAAATAGTCTAATCATTTGAAGATGAATAATAATTAACAAGACATCTATTATAATCTGTTCGTAAAAACAATTAGTTAAAATATTTATAGTTAAATTTTTGAATTTCACTAAAATGTAGTTTATATAATTAACACACAAATA
This sequence comes from Schizaphis graminum, assembly GCA_020882235.1. Lineage (NCBI taxonomy): Eukaryota > Metazoa > Arthropoda > Insecta > Hemiptera > Aphididae > Schizaphis > Schizaphis graminum. The sequence goes on from CM037032.1 coordinate 68,445,291, forward strand.
TTATAGGTACAATGCAAATACTGTAATACCGTACACGCACATTAATACATTATACATTTAAATGTTTTACTACAATCTACAATACCATAATAATTTCCATAATAAATATAATAATTTAATTATATAATTTTAAAAAATTGAATTTTTTTATAATATTTTATCATAGATATTTATATTGTATTATATATACTACACAGGTACACTATAACTATGTTAATTGTCATGTTATTATTTAAATATAGTTAAAAAACATATTTTAAAATTCTTGAAATGATTTTATTAAAAATTAGTCATGTCTAAATATTTTTAAAAATACTCAGTATTTTTACTTTTGACCCTCGAAATTACCAACTCTAGATCCAATTTACAACTTACCAGAGACCATTCATAAAGTTGATGATTGAAACCAATTTTTCGGCTATGGAGAGCTTCTGACAAAAAAACAAAATACACAAACACATACATCCTTATAGAACTAATACAATATTACAATTTGAATCATAACTTATAACAAAAACAAATAGTATACTTTTATAAGTACTACGTATAGTTATAAAAGTATACTATTTGTTTTTGTTATAAGAAAAAGTGGTTTCAATCGTCAACTTTATGAATGGTCTCTGGTAAGTTGTAAATTGGATCTAGAGTTGGTAATTTCGAGGGTCAAAAGTAAAAATATTTAGACATAACTAATTTTTAATAAAATTAATTTACTATTATTTATTTATTTTAAAATTTTGAAACTTAATATATTTATCAAATATTTATAGATATTAAAATATTTTTGGCATGATGGTATTTTAAAAATATGTAGTTTTTTTCACATATTTTATATGTTCTACTTTATTTTATTTTAGATTCTGAACGGAGTGATGAATGTATTGATTTTACAATGATGTGTGTTTTTTTTTTTTTTTTTTTTTTTTTTTTTTTTTTTGTTTTTTTTTTTTTGTGTCTGTCGACAACATTTGGGGCAGTAAAAATGCTTCGATTTTTGACTTCAGCCCCTCTTTGAAAAGGAAATCGGATCTAGTTGGTACTTTGGGGGGTCAAAAGTTAAAAATTTTCAATATTTTTTAAGTGAGTCGGGAAAAACCTTAAAAAAATGACGGAAAAACGGGAATTTTTACGCAAAACCAGTTTTCGCCCAAATCGAATTTTTTATTTTGCTATAACTCAAAAACTAATATATGTAAATACTTGAAATTTTCACCAAATGTTTATATTAGAGTTCTCCATACACAGTTAAATTTTCAAAGAATTTTGATTTTTTTTGAGTTATTTATAGACAATTGAAATTTTTAATTTTTTTTAGTATTTTTTTTTAAAATAACGATAAAAATTTTTTGGCCGGCCAGAAAATCTTGAAAATTTAATACAAGGTTTCTCATAAGTTGTTCTTAAAGTGATAAAAAAAAATCCGAAATCGTTAGTCACAATTTTTTTTTATAAGTGCTTAAAGTTCGAATTTTTACGAAATATGTCAAAATTGCGAAAATTTGCAAGTAATTTTGTGGTTGAAAAATCGTAAAATTTTTTTCTTTTATAACTAAGTTTTGAAAATTTAATACAAGGTTCTCCATACATTTTACTTCAATTATCTGTAAAAAAAACTCTACCGGACTAAGACAAAAAAATTTTATGAGTGATTGAAATTTAAATTTTTACAAAACCGCGTTAAATAACGGTTTAGCCTCAAACGATTTTTGATATTTGTAGTTATTCAAACAGTATAAGTCGTAAATACTTGAAAATTTTACCAGTTATTTAGACTGCCATTTTCTTTACGTGATTTGATTTTCAAAATATTTTGACTTTTTTTGAGCTATTTATAGACAATTGAAATTTTCATTTTGTTTTTATTTTTTTTTTATAAATGTTGATAAAAAAAAATTAGCTGGGACAAATTACTTGAAAATTTAATTGAAGGGTCCACATAACTTGTTCTAACTCTCATTCAAAAATTATAAAAATACATAGGCACAATTTTTTTTTATTAGCATTTGAAGTTCAAATATTGACAAAAATTCGTCAAAATCATGAATATTTTCACTATTTGGTAATTAAAAATTTATAAATATTTTTCTATCAAAAGCTAAGAATTGAAAATTTAATACTAAGCTGTCCATAAGTTAAGCTTAGAATAATTATAAAAAAGTTTGAGGATTATTCAATTTAAAAAATTTTACGAGTGTTTAAAGTTTTAATTTTAATTTGAAATCAAAAATACACGTGTAAAATAACGTTTTACTAATAAATAATTTTCGATTTTTGTTATTTTTAAAAAATTACTAAACGTAAGATCTTGAAACTTTTACTTAAATGTTTGAATTTGTTTCAAAATAGAATATATGACAATATTTTAATATAATATATTAACATATCTTAGACTGATAAATCATCTCCGTTCAGAATCGTTTTTCGTATACAATGATACCTATCATTGCATTCAAATTTAACCTTCCCTAGTCCGAGGTCCATCACACCCCCAATGTACAGCAGAGCGATACTCACTTACCCGCTTTTTTATCATAAATGTTGATAAAACATGTTATGCTCGGTCAAAAAGCTCGAAAAAAAAATCGTTTTTAATTTTGTGAAAATAAGAAAAATTTACTATTTATTTTTCGGTTAAAATTAAAATTAATTTAATTCTGAATTCTGATAGAATAATATTTCTAATTTAGATAAAAATTCAAAATTGAATAATTAATTGCCGTAAAATAGTAAAATGTTGGAACTTAATGTTCTTAAAGCGCCTGATGGACCTCCAGTAACATATACAATCGAGTAATATGAATTGCCTATACAGTGCCTGTGAGAATCTAATAATTCGAAAATTTAAAATACAGAACAATATTCAAACAAAATATTAGTATTGTTCTATGAATAAGATATATTTTCGGGCGGATAAGATAGGCAATATTAGATGCATTAAATAATATTTTGTGCTGAGCCGCCTTTTCTACTAAGCAAATAAATTCACACCTACTTTACAATTTGTAATTTGCACATATTTTAAAACATATTTATAGTCATTATGTTTTAAATGTGTTTTATTATTTAAAATATTCTTTAATGGCTTAAAATTGTGTACATTTGAACATATGTAAAAAAAAAATTCAAAAAATATTAAAAACATATTATATTATAGAATACTTATTACTTATATACTAAATAAATACGTTTTGATTTATAGTTCGGTCGTTTCCTCCAGCGTCTACACACGTACGTAATGAGTTTCGCTCCGTTATCGCAAATGTTATCGCAACGCTTACGGTCTTAATAATTAAGTATTTCGTCTGAAATACACATATTTACACGTTGGTCGAAGTTCACGTCTAATGTCACGCTTTGCCAAATATGCCGTCCAAACGTAATTTATCCGATTCGTCAATTTCACCCAACGCCTACGACAACAAGTCAAAAAAACAATTTTTTGTTTCACCAAATCGGTTCTCCGTTCTCGCTACGGATGATTCCACTGATAGTGCACTCGAAATGCCCGTTTCAAACAGCTCAAACAATCCAGAAAAACCAACTATCATCGAACATGTTGTGGAGCCGGAGCCTCCCCCACTGTATATTAAAAATATTAACAATTTCTCAGCATTTATAAAAGAACTAGCAAGGATTACCAATCCAAACGCCTTTACGTGTAAGTCAACTTCTCATTATCTGATCGTTCGTCCTAGTGATCGTATCAGTTATAATACAATCATTGAGCACTTAATGGATACTAACGCCAGTTTCCACACTTTCTTACCTCGTCAACTTCGTACATATAGAATCGTGATCAAAAACCTTCACCACACTACTCTGTGCACTGATATTTCCGCCGCCTTGTTAGACAAAGGACATTCCGCGAAATACGTAATGAATATTAAAAATAAAAACAAGTGCACCCTCCCAATGTTTTTTGTCGATTTATTTTCCCGAAATAACAACAAAGATGTCCTAAATATTACGTCTTTACTCAACACCATTGTCGTCATCGAGAAACCTCATAAAACCCGTCGTGGTCCTCCACAATGTCATTAATGTCAAATCTACTGACACACAAGAAATCAATGTTACCATACTCCTAGGTGCGTCAAATGCAGCGAAGATCATTTTTCCGAGGATTGCACAAAAGACCAAAACAGCCCAGCTAAATGCGCCCTCTGTGCCGGTGATCATACGGCCAACTACAAAGGCTGCCCAGTTTTCAATTCACTTTCAAAGCGTCTTAAAAACCATCAGAACAAAAAACGAACGCAGACTCTCAAAATAAATAAACCAGTCGAATTATCTCTTCCAAACACTTCTACTACCTCTCAGTCCAAACCGTCTTATGCATCTGTTGTTTCCAAGCCTAATGATATCAATGCTACTATAAATAACAATAGGTTGGATTCATTTAATGACCTTTCCACATTATCTAATTTTCTGTCCGAGCTATCCTCACTAATTAACCCCCTCCTCTCTCTGCTTACAGCTGTTCTACACAAACTTAATACACCATAAATATTATTGTATTCAATGTTATATGCTATATCCCATTGTGCTAACATGCAATCTTGTTATATTTTATTCTACCTCTTATAACCTTTATATTTATATTATTATGTAATCTTGTCTGATGTATTATATATTAATTGTTGAGCTATAATGGTTTATACCGAAAGCTAATAAAAAAAAAAAAAAATACGTTTGAATAAATAAGTAAGTACCAATATAGAATTTACAATAATAAATATATAGTTTTTTTTTTCATAGAATGATTTATTTTTTATTTATTAATATTCATTCTATAGTATGAATAACGATTCTATTTTCATTTAGTGATAAATGACAATATATACAGTGGCATATTTAGGGTAAGGACACACATGGAAGCAATAATTCTCTTATATACCAAATTCTGAGTCCCATAATGGGCATTGTTATGGTTCAAAGTAGAATCCTAATACTAATAAATATGTTGAGTGAATCATTACACAATTTTAATATGTAACGTTAACAAAACGTTCGTGAAAATAAAATAAAATATATATAATAAGAGTGTCAAAAGCAACATTTTGGTTACATACTTATTGCGCCTCAAAGATACTATGAAATAAGGTTTAATCTCCATTGTGGATTAAGTTTTTGTTAAATCCAATTGGCGACTCAAGTTTTATGCAGTTTTTTGATTTGTGCATCAATTAATATTTGACATTCTAAGATGTTTCTATATATTCATTTCATACGTATAATAATATAGTTACCTTTAAATAATAATTAGTAAATTAGTAATTACTATCGTCGATAATCATAATACATAGATTAGTACAATTCTATTGTTCATTATTCATTATTTTAAGAAATACCTAACATATTATATTATGTTTAATAATGATATTTACAAAAATTCGAATTTAAAAAAAATATATTTATCATAATAATATATTATAGTATTATATTTTAATTTTAAATATTATGACAAAAATTAAAAATAAAACTGCACTGTAATTATTTTTAATATATTTATAATAATAGTGCTACAGACAGTCTGTGATGTAAAATTAGGAAGGAAAATGAAGTTTTATAATATTTAATATTTATTTTAAAATTTTCCACAAAATAATTATATTGGACTACAATTTGTATAGGTATATGAGATAGAAAAATCTAGACTGTTATGTTAGTAGGTATATGTGGTAGGTATTATATTATATGTATTTTAAAAATACTGTGGCCACAATTTGGAACAAGTTTTTATTTTGGAACTCGACGAGTTATTCAAAATATTTAAAGGCTTGAGTTTTATAGACACATTTATGAAAAGGCTCGTTTTGGGATATTAAGATTCAACCAATTAGCTGATAAGGGGGACTATTTATAATATTGTGGGAGACTAATTCACCCTTATAATTATTATGCCTAACGTCTATGTCGTTACTTTAATGGTGCTATTTCATTGTGTACCTGGGACGATAAATTTTGAAATATGGCGACTAGTGATTTAAACTTTATGGTAAAAACATACATAGATATTTAAATCGTGTCGTGCGTTCAGTGTTGCATATAACCGTGTACAGTTGTGTAGATGTCGTGTTTGTGCTTATTTTATTGTCTACGAGTTTCATATTTGTTTATTATTTTTCGAAAACTAGTAGACAATAATGAAATACTTTATGGATGAGTAACAATGACATTCATATTTTGGTCACTAAATTCTTTATAAGAATATTAAAATAAAATACTAACAGTTTTACTTACCAATAGCAGCTCTCATAATAAAACTGAAGTACTATACGCATTATTCATTGCCTAATGTCCTAATGTAATAATAAACAACACCCCTTAGATCACAGTAGGTACTATACAATTTAAAAGTAACGGTATTATATTCTATTAAAATAATCTAATTTTAATGTCGGCTATTTTCTTTGGGACGTTAAAGTACGACTTCACTATTTATCTGACGAGGGGCGTTTGACGCGTTGACGTGTAATCACGTTTTGCGTTTAACAATATAGTACGATCAAGTTTAATAACGGTCCTAGTTTTCATAAATACAGAGTGATATTTTTTAATGTATCTGATCAACTGTAGATTATTATCGAAGCAAAAAATGTAATGGTTATATGATGATGTTTTTTTTCACTCTAATTTTCATTATTGAGAGTGAATTTTGGTAAAAAATTTGATTAAATTGATACTTATTAGAGGATTAATACCCCTCGTTATTAACTTTATAGTTTATAGATTGTACAGCATTGTACATCGGTATACTTTAGAATTAACTTAAAATTTAATGTAAATACCGTATTACTTTAATAGAAAAAAAATTGTTAATAAAATTATATATTATTTGATATCCTTAGAATTAAAGACTGATTCTAAATAAATAAGTATATATATAATATATGCCATGCTTTATCAGTAAATTAAAATTTAACATATATTATCTATGGCATTTATTTGCATGTATTTACTATATACTATTCATTGATGAATTACAATCGAAATCTAAAATACAGCAGTGCTAATTCCTACTTCCTTGTTTTATACATAAGTTGTACGCTTTGATCTTCGAAATATTTGTTAGAATACGTATATCTTAAAGTTCATATTTTTATTTACTCATGTAATTTATAGCTATTTCTAAAATATATAATTAACGTTATATTGGGAATAATGAAAAAAATTCATCGTCTTATACTCAGAAATTTAATCTTTTAATAGGTATATTTACTCTAGAACTATTGAGTGAGTGCTACTCTGCGTAAATGCGTTTTTGTCTATGCTGCGCATGGACTAGAGAGAGAAAACAAACAGTGGGCTGACATCCTCTTAATATTTTTACAATAAACAAACGGAAATATTTCTAATTAAAATAATACATTTTATCGGAAAACATTAATTTTATGTTTTATTGTAAATTATAATAAACCAACTCATATAAAATTGAATTTTGGAGTAATTTCGAGATGTATATTATATGATAAGAAGTTTTAGAAAGTACCCATATAATATATATATTGTACTTAATATGTATTTTATAGTAAAGTTTATAGGTACAATAGAAATAAAATATGTTTACTTTTAAAATTTTTTAGAAATTTTAATTTTGGGAAAAAATTCATGGAATATAAATAAATACATAAAGAAAACTAACTAAACTTACTTAAAAATTATTTTAAATTTCGATTTTAATATAACAAAATAAATGTAAGAATATTCTTTACAATTTCCAAAATCATCTGCTTATTTAATTCGCAAATAATTGTGTAATTGAATTAAATTAATAATTTTTTTTTTAATGTGGTATAAACATAAATATGTATCTAATTAAAAATCACTCTATATATAAAATTATTTTATATTTTGTATTTATGTATTATATTATAACAATTAAAATAAATGGATTAATTTAGTTATAGTTTTAGTAATATTTAGTTATACTTTAGTAGTTGGGGCTAAAGCATATATTACGAGTGCGTATGTTTGTTTGAGAAGAATCGAAACATTCGAAACTAAACGCTCGACGCGGATAATGGAACGGTCTACTGTTAACGCCACCAAATATCGTAGGTGAAACAAGATAGCAAATTGTCATCATGTGTGATGATTTCATTTTGATTACTTATAAAGTTACAACGCAGCGGCATGGGTCGGGGGCAACGGTACCGTGTCCACGTTACGACAATTATAGGCATACCTACCTACATACGGCAACAACGTCGCCAACAAGTCGGCCGTTTCGGATCTAATTACAGACATCGATCGAGTTAATGAACACTGTCTCTATCATCATCAGCATCATCATCATTATCATCATCGTCATCGTACACCTCCTCTATACAGCCTGCCGCGGGGTTTGTCCACTCGACGATATATATATAACGATATTAATAATTGAATACCGTCCTATCAGTCGTGGTCGGTTCGTATACCATTAAATTCGCACGGACATCGTTTTTAGCGTACCTAACACACTCACACACATTTACAGAAATAATAATAATACCTATAATGTTTAATACACTTTAATAGTTAGTAATTATACTGAAGCGGTTTCTTGAAAAAATTATATTGTTTCTTTTACAATGCCTGAACGTTTCAAAAACCGCGGTGGTGTTGACGTGTAGTAGGTAGGTATATTATCGTCGGTTTTTTTTTTTATAGGAAGTCAGGCGTTGTTAGTTTAGCGTTGTTAACCATCTAAAAGACTTGATTACAGCAAATGGAGATCTCTGCATTCAAAATATTGAATAAAAATAATGTAATTTGATAACAAAAGTTTAACAATTCCAAACCTATATAACCCAAAAGTTCAGTTCTTTTCAAAAATGTATACCAAACGGCGATAGATACCACGGAATATTGATGGTATAATGACTAACCGACTAGACTTAACGCCTAAGTTTCCGACCACCAGATGTTATAAAATATATTATTAACGCGTACCTATGTAAATTTGACAAATTTTCACTGAAATCAAAGATTAAAACACAATATTAAGCAATAATTGCACAAAAATCAAAGAATTATGATATAGAAACGACTAATGATTTAAATTGCATACAGCATATTCGTCGTATAAAATATTGGTAATCATCAAATATCAATCAGTTTGCCCTTACAATACAAATACCAATTTGCCGCTTGGTAGCGTACAATTAGCTCGACAAGCTCTACTTGAAATTTAATACTAAAATATATAAAGCAATTTTTTGCTAGTACTTAAACGTTATATGATTTATTATTCGTTTACATACCTTTCAATATTGTACAATAACCACCTATTATATTATAGTATTTTGTAAACATCTTAATTTATTGCTAACAATTTATTTTAAAATTAACAAGAATATGAATAATGTTTATTTAAAAAATCTAAATGGTATAATAAATAAAATACAAATATTTCATAAAAACAATTGAAATATCATAACAATATTACCGTTAATTTGAAAACAAATGGAACTTTGAATTATTTAATGAATATTACATACTATTTAATATTATTATATTTATTTATATATATTATATAATTTTTTATTTGTCTTTAATTATAGTTAATGATTATTTTTAATAGCTAATATATGTGTATAACTTAATTATAATACATTAAATACAATCATATTTTATGGTTATAAATATAATCTCTATCATCATAATTTTATAGTCTTATTAACTAGTTTTATTCTCATAAATTATTCTTGTTATTTAAAGTGAATATACTTAGTATGTATAATAATATATTGAGTATTCGGATAGGTAAGGTTTGAAGAAACGTAACAGTAAATTAAAATAACCAGTTTTAAAAATTAGCAAACCTAATCGTTTTTAAACTGTATACTATTTATTAATTATTAAAATAATTATGATGAATTCAAAATTTTAGATTTTATACGATTGTTAACATAATGAATTATAATGAATTGTATTATTTTTTTAATAGTTTGTAATTAAAACACTAAATTTCCCATTTTTTAAACATTTAATGTTCCTACTATACGTGGCTGTACACAAATTAAGTACCTACTATTAAGTGTATACTATTTATGGACATTTTAATTAAATAATAGATGTAATCACCGTACGATCGACGGGGGGTTTCTGCGAATCGTGGACTCCACTTAGAGACAAGTCCGGTGATTTCGGGAGACGAGAATTTTTATTAGACAATGTTTTACTGGTGAGCGTGAAGTTGGTGTCATAATTATTCAAGGTTGATGGAGTGGCAATAGACTTCTTTTCTGCGTGCCTGTATGGTGCTTTTATTATGAACCAAAATATCATAATTTATTTAATCATAAAATATAAACTACTAATTTATAGTAATATACATAGTATTGTAATTATGTTGTTTTAGTTATTATAGCAACGATAAATTTGATTGTATCAGTTGGTTTTTAGTTATTTATTAAATGTTTTTTTGTTTTATAACTTTTGTTATGTTTTTACATTATTTTATTTATGTATATATTACATAATATATTTTTAATATATTATTTATTTATTATTTATTTAAATCTATGGTGTATTGGCACTATATAATATCAAAATAAATTAATTGACAAAATCTATATGAACATTTTTTTTCAATTCATAATAATATAATATATCTCCTTGAACATTATTATAAAGCATATATTAATTATAGTCATTTTTGGGAAAAACGAATAAATCATTTATCAATAAGGTCTTTTGTAAGTCAATTGTCAACGAGATACACACCATCCAGTCTAACTCTGTTCTATTAGGTACCAAACATAATATTTGCAAATCTTATTTTTAAGATGTTCAAAAATAAAATAAATCGGTCATATCAATTGTGTAGGGGTCAACTTCACGCACGTGTCTTATTTTAATACATTATATGTAATTGTATTAGGTACATTGGATTCGTTGAAATCAAAAAAAAAAAAAAATACTACATAGTAATACAACATTATATTCGATTTGGAATTCGCTTTCGACTGCCTAATAATTATGCGTAATCTAATAGGCGTAGATATATGTTAAACAAAAATACTGGAATGCGTATGCGTATATATTAAATTCGAAATTTTATACCGATCGGTTACTGTCGGCCAAAAATCGATTTATTTAATTCGGAAACGTAAAGATTTGCGAGACACCCGTTCGACAGAACGCGCGTAAACGAGGACCTGTGCGGTGCGTCGCAACATCATCCGAACTGCACGAAAACTCCGAAGATCTGTATAGATTGTTGTGATGATATTATTTATTTTCATTAATACTTTAATTGCAGTGGTTATAAGGATACACGACTAGACGTGTCGCTTTCGACCACAACGATAACGATGATACACTAATTATTATATGATATATATTTGATATATGTATTTTAATGAGCTGCTGCAAATATCTATATGATATCTACACGTAATTTGCGTGCGTCTTGGCCGAATCAGGCTGCGTGATGGCGACGAATGTCACTCGAGGATGTGCGCCCGACTACATGTCGTTGCGGCGGCGGCGACGTCGGACTAATTAATACAGCTCCGCACAAGTAGTTCATCGCAGGAATAACAGCAATATATATATGTATAACATATATAATTCGTCCAACCCAAATCGTACCGGAACCGTATAGAAAAACGAAATGCGTAAAAAACCACTGGCAATTAAAAGAAATAAAAAACAAAAAAAAAATAGAAATAAAACAGAAACAAATACATAGGTAAGATATACCTACACTCCGCGTTTGCGGTGATTGCGTGCATAATCAACGCGCATGAGATCTTATAATGCCTATAGTTTTCCCTCGCTTTTCCGGCGCATCTTTATCGTGACGTCTGAGAGCCGCGAGCTGTGCATAAAATAAAACGCGATTTATACATGCACACTGCCAGTGATAAACCATAACAATATAATATAACTTAAGTATGCGGATGTCTAGTTATAACTTCAGAAGCGTTTTCTATTTTTCTGCTTTTTGCTTTTATCGTGGGATATTTTTGGATTTTAGATTTTTTCTACAAAACACTACGTTCTATACGCGTCTACATCACATATGTGTTGCTAATAATTAACAGAGAATATTTGAAAACAAACGATATAAATCACACGAACTGTGAATTAATAAATTACAGGTCCTGAATCCTGATTTACACCCTCACAGCTTATATACAATTTCTTATACATCGCCGCACTAGATTTATCGCGTTGACAATATTTTTTTCGAGCTGACAGGTTAGGTTAGGGGGTTAGAGGCCGCAGATATATAAATATATAATAATACGTATTATGATATACACAGTTCTATAACATATAAAACTATGTCGGATAATAAATAGGGTGTTTGTAGAAACTATAAAATAAAGATGTATATGTTTTGACATAAAACACTTTAAAAACTATAAGACACTCTGTATCGCGATTTACTGTTCAAACATTTTTTTATTTTTTCCGACAAAAATAAATATTTAAACAGGTCTATATCCTATGAGGCGACGTATAGCAAACTTAAAATTTCTCAAGAATCAATGAAAATTACATTATGCCTAAAAATATCTACCATATATTTTCCAATTATTTTAACGAATACTACGGATCTTTTAGTTTTGACCCCTGTCCCTCCTATTAAAAAAATAGCAACTAAATGCAATTTTTTTTAAAAAACCACCCTTTATATTGAATAAATGTATGCATTTTCAACTTTTCAATAAAATATATAAATTATATTCAATAGATTTAATTTTAGAATTATTTTAAATATATTATTATTTGTTCTCCACTAAACATTCACAATAGTACATGTATTAAATTGCAATCAGTTAATAATTATAAGAGACAGGAGTGCAATGTCAATTTCTTGTGGAGGAGGAGGCGAGGCGCCGATAAAAATATGTTGCCCCGAGGCATATATAATGCTTAAATGTGCCACTGGTTATAACTAATAATAAGTAAATTCGTTACGGCGAGTAATATGAAGTCTAAGCATTCGGAGACACTTCGGACACGAGTACCAATGATTTCCCGCCGGTGGCATCAAATTTCATCGAATGTAGATCAGCACGATCGTAATTCATATACTGAAACACAATATTATATTGTTTTATAATATTAATTGTCGAATGTAACCCTCACGCCTACTGGTCACCACACATCCATCAGATTAACGACCAATACATTGTTATAATATAGTCCAGTACAGCTATAGTACATAGGCATAATTATACTTTGAATGAAAAATATGCACACTGACCCATTGCCCTCGGTCCGTCCGGTCTGCCCATGCTATACCTAATATCATTATATATACAAATAAAATATACGTGTATACGATTGAACGCGAAACTCGTTGTTTCGATAATTAATTCACTTCACACCATGATTGTTTTCTTATATTGATATCGCTTTTCCAGTAACGAATTAAACAAAATTATACCCGGTCAATGCCGTTGGAAAGTGTTACTCTCATTAACGACGACTTAACAAAAACCATGCTTTCAGATATACATGTGCAAAATTGTTTTCAGTTACACGTGTGTATGTATATATATATATATATATACGTATATGCATGATACATATGTGTGTATATTAAACGCGAGTAGATCGAATTACTTTTTGAATATCTGTTCAACTTTCCCACGGCTCTGATTTTGTGAAACATTATTTTCGAAAAAAAATTATCCCATTAATATAAACGTGTGCACTTCTTCGGCGGTTTTATTATTATGTTGAAATTGAGTTTTGTCCGAAGTGACCAACGAAATTACAAAATATTCTTCAAATAATGTTCAAAGTAGCCGCATACAACTATATATTAATTATAGAGAAATCATTTCTTTAGAATACACCCAAGTAACAAATACATTTTTTTTTATAATACACATATGATCAGTAAACACTACTTTATACTTTTGATATTATTTATTTATCTATTTGACGATAAGTTTCTATTAAAAAAAATCTTGGTAGGTAGATAATATAAGATACCTATACTAAATAGGTATATTTTTTTAAATGCTTCATTAATAGGTACATTAATAAACTACTACTTAACTATGCAATTAGTTGTCTTCGAAACTGTGTTAGATAATAGCTGGTAATTATGATGATATAATCAATAATTTTATTATGAGTTTAATAAAAAAAGAAAAGAATTTTTGCAGTCAGTTACAATTCAATTTTTAATTTAAAAAAATGTATTACCTAGAAGGTAAATAAATTATTTATATTTATACTAATGGATTATAAGTATTATCTTGATAAAAATTAGAAACATTATACTTTAATGTGAAAGTATTATTTAACTAAAATATTATTTTGAAATCTATAATACATGTGTTTTCTTTCTCATAAAACGAATACAATTAAAACATAATTCCCTATATATTTATATAAAAACATAATAGTTAAATACAGTTTATTGACACTTCCCACATAACAATTTGAACACATCAATTTGTGTACAATTATTAATTTGATAAGCTACGATATTTGCCAATGAAGCCCGTGTCTACAGTATATATTATACGCGCTTCAATGAACACATTAATAATTATTCAAACAATTATTTAGAGAAAAAAATCACAAACACTGAGGAATATATTAACTACATTTTACGTTACAATTTTATTATTTCTTTTATTAAATGTAAAATTGGCGTATAGATCAATTCTAAATGTTTGAGTGTAGACATGTAGTACCTAATTACTTAAATTACTATAAGGACGATTAGAAAAACGTAGTTTTCTATATAAATGCGTATTTACGTTTTTGTCGCCTGTCGGTTCGATCATAATTATTTCTAACAACTAACTTTGGCCGTCTTTTTTTTCAATCGAATATTTTAATTATTGGTGTCACATGACCACGCGAAAATATTACAGTAAAAATGTCCATAATAATATCTCAGCTCATTAAGGCCGTGCATCATAATTATTTCGTTCTATTTGTTGGAAGTCACTGATTAGAGGTTATACGTATATACAAGTATAACACTGTTGTTGGTTTGAGTTTACCTTATTATTAAATTAAATAATTTATCTATGGAAGTTGTGGTTGACCTAATACACAAATGATTTTTGTATGAGCAATATTAAAAGCCTGTACCGAAAACTATCAACATATTCCTATATTCTTTATTTTAAATTTAAATAAAAATATTTTTATCATAATATATTTACATTTTAATAGTTTTTTAGTTTTTAAAAGATTTATAATTTGTAGGTTAACAAAAATGTATTTACGTGTTACTATACTACATTCTGTGATTTTTGATAAGGAGACATTAACAACAAACGCAATGCAAAAAAAAAAAAAAATTAAATCAGACTATACCTAATTAATATTCAGTAAATATTATAAAAATGTCTATGATTATTTCCTGAATTGGTGATTTACAGTAGGAAATTTTTACTTTCATTAATTTTCAATTGGTTATTTAAGAAGTATATGTTTAATATAGATATATCGGGAAATATCATTAATTTATCCACATGACTTGTGAACATTTAACCTAATAATCATCCCAGAAACGTATAAGTGTTCGAAATTGTACTAAGATAGTCCTAACAATATGATTATAAAAAGTAAAAATTATATAATTTTTCTAGAAAGAACTTCGAAAATAGGAAGTTCAATTCAAATTATTATTGTAGGTAGTGCTATAGTTAAATATACCCGATAACTACATAAATGTAATCAACAAATAAATAAAATTATCCATTCATACGGTAGTGATTTACTATACATATATAAAATAAAAATATATATTCTTATTATTCTATTTAAAATTGCTCACACAATATATTTCATATACATTATAATAAATTGTATATTATACAAATGTGTATTTTACATGAACACATCATGAGTACAAATTACATTTTTTTTATCAATTACTAAGGTAATATATTATGAAATAATGGTATTATATAATTATATTATATTCATAATTTAATGTAAATTGTTTAAAAAAAATAATACTTATAAATTTTATACTTGAAAATTTTCAAGCAATGTTAACCTAACTATATAATTTATAATTTTACTTCACTCATTCCAATATAATCAGAAAAATAATTATTCACATAATGTTTATAAAATAAATTGTATTTAACAACATAACGCATGGAAAAAAATACGTAAAGTAATAAGTACATAATATAAAAATTATAAACAATATATATATTATATTATAATATTATATAATATAGCTAGTACTTCCAGTATTTATAAAAGTTTTAATTACCTAACGTACTTTTTATAATAAAATAACATGATTTAAAACAATTAAATTTTGTTTCTTGATACTTATTGGAGAATATTTTATTATAAACTAAACCAAATTTTTAATGTATATATTCCTAAAAATCAAAATATATTACGTAAATTTGCAGAAAATAAAGCCTAAATAATTTTAAACGATTAACATGCATATTTTTTCTCTTATAAATATGTAGGTTTCAAATTATTAAAATCACAAATCAAACAATAATAATAACAAGTTAATAGCAAAACAAATATTTAGAAAGCATATAATTATTAAACTTGTATAGTAAAACATGTAGTTTAAGCAAAATAAAAATGTTTAAATTGTTTAATTCTAACTTGTAGAGGCTGGTGACATATATATAATTATTATTACACTAGGCCTGGTGGCTTGGTATATCCATATGTATAATCAACTATAAATGTGATTTTTGAATATATATATATATATATTATTATGTTATTATTGTCACACTTAAAAAAAATTGTATTAGCTGGTGATTAAATGAAAAAGTGTAATAAATGGATTTTATTATATTATTCTATAGATAATAGGAATAGAAATGACCCTATTATTATTGTTAATAGACCAAGTCTTTAGTTAAAAATGATTAAAATTGTTTTTTTTTTCATAAAAAACAAATGATTTATTATTATTTGTATAATAACAATACCGGTAAGCTATAACGGATAACACATAAAGATCAGAAAAAAGGAGGCTATACAGTATATTACTTTTTCCAACAGTTATATATTCTTACGAGAATAAAAAACAAACAAAACCAACGGCAAACTCTTCACCGCCAATAATAACGAAAACGTTTATATTTTTCTAATATTGTACCGACTGTGCATCTATACAGTGTTGTGGGTAAATTTATTGCATATTTATATTATAATATATCATACATATTACACACATTACACACATTACATACACGTCATGATGTACACGGGCATATTATAATATAATAATATACGTGTAACAAGTGCTGTCGATGTGTGTCTGTATCGAAATCACATTTCCCCGTCCATAATATATATATTGTAATATTTTGTATAATATATGGTAATAATTTTCGTGTTTCCACACGCAGACATGACAAGTATCATTTGTGTGCCGCGTTCTAACTCCGTTTGATTTATTATAAATCCGCGGCGAACCGTGCAACTCGAGCGCATCTATTGTCACGATCCGTACCGCATATATACGTCTGTTGTGTTGAACAACATAATGAGTGAAAATACGGCGGAAAAAAAGTGAGCAATAGCAGTAAATAAATAATAAAAAATAAAAATAAAATTTATATCGAAAGAAAATAATATCTTATGGTTTTTATACATATAATATATATTGTAGGTTGGTACATATATTATTATAAAATATAAAATATTCGAAGATGGGACAACATTTTTTTTACACTTCCTGTTGGGTCCGCCACTCGTCACACAAAACCGAATTTGAGTCGTATAAGATTAAATCGCCTCACATTCACTCAGTCGTTTAGCCGACGCGTCCGGTCGTTAAAGTCTTCTCGGCGCGGAAAACTGCGCCTCTGTCGACAAACATATTATAATATAATATATAATGGGTAGTCGTATATTCTTATTATTATTATTCCATATTATTTTCGCATGCACATTATATACTTTAGTCAACTTTTACGTTTCTCTAACATCATTACATATATAAAAAAAAAACTAACGTCATAAATGTTAATGGAATAACACTTATAGATTTAAATAATTTTGAAGTTAAATCACCACTTTTTTGGTCTTATATTTACTTATTATAGTAAAAGTTAAAATAACTTGATTATTAATTTGCATATTTTACTATTTGTTTATATTATTTAAATTGATGCTTGGTGTTGTTAAATTAAAGACATCTTGGTAATGAAATCTACAAATTAAAGTAGTTATTATAATGAAATTATTATTATTTTATAGATTGACTAATTATAACAATTTTATACCAACATTCGAGAGTTTCAAAATAAAATTTTATTGTTTCTTAATTTACGTTTAATTATAGTTACGACGATTCATAACATTTGACAAGCGATATTCACGATGTCTCTCAAATAAATGTTATCAAGAGTAGAACCAACTATTAACTTGACATTTTACTTTTAACTCCTATGTTTTTGTAAATTTAACTCCAACATTTCTATGTGCGTAGATCTAAATAATATATACAGAGTGATTTTTTTATCAAACAACACTCATTATTTCAAAAAGTAATTATGTTTTTGAAAATATTTTTTTACATAGTTTCAAATTGTTAAAAAAACGTCGTTTTTATTAAAAAAATTATATTTTTAAATATTTTTTATCCTTATAATTTTTTAAGTTTTTTATTTTTTTGAATGACAACATAGAGTTTTAATTTTATATTCCGCAGCAAAATAATTGTCTGAGTATTTTGATACATAAAAATCAAATTTAGTACGAGTAGTTTATGAGTTTTACTTATTTAAAGGTTAGACAAGCGGAGTAGTGGACAAACATTTTGCGGGGTAACCCCGTACCACTCCACTCCGCTTTTCTAAACTTTAAATACGTATAACTCATAAACTACTCATCCTAAATTTGATTTTTATGTATCAAAATACTCAGACAATTATTTTGCTTCGGAATATGCAATTAAAACTCTATGTTGTCGTTCAAAAAAATAAAAAACTTAAAAAATTATAAGGATATAAAATATTTAAAAATATAATTTTTTAATAAAAACGTCGTTTTTTTAACAATTTGAAACTATGTAAAAAAATATTTTCAAAAACATGATTACTTTTTGAAATAATGAGTGTTGTTTGATAAAAAAAATCACCCTGTATAAGACTATATCATCCCAGGCAGTATCCAAAAAATATTTTCTATAGCATTAAAGGATTTTGAAGGATTTTTGAAGGATTTTGATTTTGAACTTAAACATTTAAGATAGTAAATTTAAATAAAGTTAAGTTATGGTTTAACTAATTAAAAATGAAGTACCTATTAATTTCCATCAATGTGGTGTATATAATAGTTAATTATAAATCCTTATACTGGTACATTTTAAACGATTCGTTGGTAGTAAAATTTTAATAGATTTATTGTATATAAGTCGTCATTTTAAAATTATATATATGATATAATTCTATTACGATTTCAAATAGATCATGATAATAATACTTCATTTTTTCAACAACCAATATATTTAACTATTTCTATTGTAATAATTACTGTATTTAACATTATACCTACTAAAATTCTCACTAATTATTTTAAATTTTTAAATGTTAAGATAACTATTATTCTAAATTATAAGTTTTTGTTTTTTCGTTTAAAAATATATGTTTTAATATCTTAAATTGAGATGAATTCAAGTATATTTTAATTTAAATAATTTCAAAGAACAGTGCTTGACAATAAAAAAAAACTTGAAAAATAACGTATCTTCTTTATACAGAAATAATAAAATGTACAGTTAAACCTTCCATAACGGACACCTCCATATAGGTAACGTTTATTTTTTTAGAAAAAAACTAAAATCTTAACCTTCTTCTGTGAACAACATTTTTGGAACCGAAAAATTCTAGTAAAAAATATACAAATACATAGGTACTTTAATTAAAACACTTAGGTATATTAGGTACATAGAATACTTTAATATAATATATTATATACTATTTAGAGATTTAAACAACAATTATTATATGTCTACCATTGTAATATAATACGGTTTATATATGTATATATTATGTATCGAAAGTTTTATTTATCTATGAAAATTTTTCTATTCTTAAATGCATTTTCACTAATACAGAACACTTAATTGTTGTTTCAGTTGTGAGATTTCAAAAAGTTGATTAACTCTCTCTGGGAATGAAAAATCATACTATATATTTAACGCTTTTACCCTTCTAAAAAATACAAATTTCTATAACGCACAATCATAATATCAACATATTATTATATGTGTATAAGCAAGATAACAAACGAAAAATCGCTTTAATGTATATATACTTACTCGTGATACGAGTGATCTCATCATAGAATCCGTCGTTAGACATAATAATATTATGTAGATGCTGTATGAATTAATATTATATATATTTATTATTTTATTAATAATAATTCATACTCGTTTGGTTTTTTAAACTTTGAAACTACTGAACCTATTATTTAGCATCAAAATGTTGCTCACATATTCGGATATTCCATAAGACTCAAGGAATATTTTATAGTTTCGTTTGTTCAAATCATTTATAGATTGTTTTAATGTGGCTCGTACAGGAATTTCATTTTGGCCCACGAAAATCGAATATTTTGTTGTTTGTTTATACTATAGGATAGTAGCTAATGGTTATAAAATAAAAGACAATTTCATATATAATCTGTATACTTATATTTAAGTGAATATGTGTTTTTAGCTTGTATTTACTCATTAACTGCAGGACCGATTTTTACGAAAGTTTCAGAGATTGTTTTTAGATTTCAGCAAAGGTTAGAGAGCAATTCAAATCAAGTTTAAAAATATATTAAATAGGTATTGCATCCAATTCGCCACTAGTGAATGCATATATCTTGGTCAGATTAGTTCATTTAACGAGGTATATGTCGACGCCTATTTGCCTGTGAATTGAACTAACATTGAATTTACATTAAAATAACAGACAGTAAAACACTGTATCTAAGTTTACATCTAGCACTGTCGTATTTTATATTTGTTCATTTCTTCCCGAACGAAGTCAAATAATATAACTATAGTATTTATACAATTCAAAATACATGGATATATTATAATAATATATTAATATACGTATATACACGAATAATTAATACTATATACTTTGATATTACCAAATTAGTTTACTAGGTTAGAAATTTGGGTTAGGTTTATAGCAGGTAATGGATTAGCGGATAATATATGCACATTAAAAGATATTTTTAGTTGCAAACTTACAACCCTTTGAAAACGTTAAATTGAAATCAAACCGTTTTCTCCGTATAACAATTATTGAACAATAGTAAACCGATTCTATTTGTAGCGTAGTAGTATAAGTTTAAGAAATCACGTCTAATGTGGACTGGACACTAGAGTAGTTATGCAGCTAAATTATAACTATATAGTACCTATAATACACTTGTATATATCTATACATAATATAAATTTGGCTCCAAGCGTATCCGAGTCCGCCGACGCGATCTTCGTTTTCGACACGATCAAATATTAATGGAACCGTCCTGCACGAGACAAGGACATGATGTATAATGTGTTTGTATATTATACCGGTAACGAAACGGTCACGAACGCTAAAAATCGACAAATAATAGTAAATTCGCGTTAGAAATTGCAGGACACAATAGACAGCGGCGTCGGCCAAGAATAAGACTGTAAGAATTTGTTTTCGGTTATAGGTATACGTTTAATAATAATAATAATAATTTACTCGAGGAGTTCATAATAAAAGTATACGTGTTCCGCTTAATAGAAATCTTCCCGGAGAGTGAACAGGCGTGTTTGTTATAGAATTAGGTACCTGGGTACCCTATACACAGACACGTGTGCTTGAATGTTATATTATTATATTCACACACGTACAGATTAACGTTGCGAATTCGCGGTTGCGGTGTGTATGCCGTATATACCTATTATCATACAGTTGCGAATACTATTTTAATATAATATATGGTCTTGAGTATAGGTAGGTACATAATGCGTATATGTAATATGAACTTCCAAATCGCGAATTAGCGCGAAAATTTCGCACTGCATATTCCGTGTATATAATATCTTATTGTATTAGCCACATGCGAAATATTATTATATTCACCCATCTGCTCTACATATCCTAAGCGTATAACATTATTTTAGCTATATTATATAGCTTCTGCAGGTACTCGGGATTTCCAAGGTGGTCATTACTTTTCTCCGCGTATTGTTCTCGGTCATATCCGACATCCGTTTCCGGTCAAACGAGCTTATCTGTACGCAAAATCTACGATAATTTATACATGTATATTTTATTTGCGCGAATCCGCGATATTCGCAGCTAACCGTTCTTTCTGTTCTTTATGTGTTCTATTTTACATTCTGCATGCGCAAAATTACATATTATTTAATCAGCTATATATGAGTCCATTACACCCCATTGCTTGATCTTACGAAATTTTTCTACTCCTCCTCTTCTATTATACAAGATTGTATTTTCAAATGTCGTACCTATAACCATTTTATAGATAACAATAAATTTTAATCAAATCCGTGCATTTGGAACAACTTTTCTACAATTAAATATTATAGTGATTAATTAAACGATGTACTTATGAATTTAATATTAATATATTTATCTTTACAAGATAGTAAAAATGTCTCTGATAGCACTATTTTTAAAAATATCACTGTTTGAGACAAATCAGAAACTAATTAATACCTAATCTAAGTCGATTTATTTCTATAGTCTTGCCTTTTACTGTGTATAAAAGTTAAAAAACTAAAGTAATTATTTATTTTATACCATTTAGTATTGCATTTAAATTTTAAAAATGATTACATTATTTGGGTTATGTGCCTATAGATATGAGTATAAAATTAATTTGTTTGTACTTATATTTTAATAATAATACTAATAGTATACTAATTCTAAATACGATATTATAATAGCTTGTCAAAAAATAATTAAAAACTGCAACACTTGATTACTATATTTCACCAATATGGTACTCAAAGGCCCAAAAACAATATTGATGTATTTTTGACATAAAAATATGTTTTATAAAAAATAAACGAGCTTTAGAGTTTTTTAAATTTTTAGATGTATCAATTATTTATTTTTATTTTGAAGACATGTGAATACCTATAGAGCCCCTCTGAGAACACTCGTGTGGCGACTCAGGTTTTCTAAATCAAACTATATAAAAAAACACTTCTATTTAGTAGGTACGTGATTAGAATTAAATTAAATTATATTGATTACAAATTAATACATACGTATTTTAACTATAATGTTATTATTTCTCCAGGAGAATCTAATAACTATAGCGAAATACTTGTTTTGAACAGATTAATTGGGAGGATCTATAGGTTTAAATAATAATATTATATAAATGTATACATTATAATTTATAATATATATTTTGAGTAATTGTAGTATTTAAATAGGAAGTCTGTGTGTCATTGTTTAAACCGTTTTTATTTTAAATCAACATTACAAACATATAATGCGTGATATTTGTTTTTAAAAACACTTTATAGGTATAATGCATAAAAACTATTCAAAAATAATATACAAGTGGATTTTACAAGACGAAATTAAGAATACGATGATTCAAAATTAATTATTATTTCGTCTTCGAGATGTGAGGGTATAATACGCACTGCGAATCATTAAAAACTAAAAAAATAATAATATATTAGAAGTGAAAAACAAAAATAACATACCTGGTGACGTAGAAAGCAGTTTTGATTCACACTATTCGCAGTGTCGAGAGTTTCGAGCAGTAAAAACAATTTTATAAGCCCGTCCTGCGCAAAGTATCCAAATTATTATATATTTTACAATAATTAACAGAATGCATCAATCGTATGTCCAAACACAATGATATTTGTCGATTGCTGCTCGGCGCCGGTGAGTTCTAACAGATGCGCCGAACTATATATATACTCGTGACACTTGTCGTCACTGATCGGTAAAACACACACACGCAGAACTTTGAAAAGCACAAGAGTCGTTCGTTCGGTCTGTTATGAATATTAATATATATATTTATAATATATTATGGCCACACGGCACTCAACCACGCGGCTCAAACCGACGTCTTAACACCGACGGTATTATTATGATGTTGTCGAAACGAATCGATCGAACAGAGATGTGGTCGCGTCGATTGACGGGCGCAACAGCGGCGGTGGCGGTGATATGCGCGTACGTATATTACACGCGCATAAGACGAGGAGAAAATGCGCCTCGAAACGATAGAATAAATATATAATAGCAATAATGATAAAAGACAGAATGCAACAGAATTAAAAAAAAACCAACACGAGTCGTGTTTGCGATGTGTTAAGTCGAATAATAATGGAACGCGACGATCGACACATCGGACACGATTCCGACAACAGTGCATGCGCCGCGCGCCACCACCACGAGAATGGGTACCACCGCCGCCGTCGCAGCCGCCCGTACACACAGAGACCCCTCTCACCAAGATAACGCGCCGTAACACTGTGCATCGACACCACAAAGATTCTTTTTTTTCTTCTCTTTTAATTCGAACCGAAGACGTCTATTAAAATATCGAACATTGCACGACGATAAGGTATTATACATCTATTTTCAATATGTATGTATATATATTATACAAAGGTATAATACAATAATATAGTCATCGACGCACTCCTATTCACCGACCACGAAATTCGATGATAAATAAATACGATATCATATGCAAACGTATTACTAGTGTTATGGACACGCACGGTGACGAAAGATAACATTATTTTATACGCGGAAGATGCGAAAATTAAAATCTCTCCTCGTCTTCTTATTATAATATATTATTATTATTATTATTATTATTATAATATACATAAATACGGCGATTATCCGGCGCCCAACAATCATGTTCTATATAATAACTTGCAAACCCGCGGACCAGGTACGTTGCGAGTCATGTGCAACTGAGTCAAACGAGCTTAATTAAAAATATCCAATGAAAATAACGTTCATATAATATATTAAGATAATTGTGTGACAAACTGTGATGGTGTTTCTAGAGACTATAATTTTGTCAAGTTTGCGAGACGGAAAGAGAACATAAATTTAAAAAAAAACATTATTCATAATATTTTTACTAAACGTAATAGTAATTAATTATTAGGTAAACACTTATTTTTTTTTAATTATTGTCATTGTCATCGTTTCAACTTACAGCAATCAACCTTATCATATTCATCAATTTACATAATTATTTTTATATATTTATAAGATAGATGATCCTAATAATATCTTTTGACATTTTGAAAACTCTCGATTACATTTAAAATTTAAATCAACTGCTACTATCATACTATCAGATTCTTGTGTAATATATGTTAAACAATAACTATATTTTCGCTTGGTTAGGTATTACTAACTAATATTAATAATATAACGACGTCGATTAAAACTTAAAACTGTATAGTTTAGTAATCCACCATTACGCAAAAATAAAATATGTGTTTGCACGTGTTTGACTTAAACTTGCGTTTTAGTCGTATTACAAACGCGAAACGGCCGGTATGCAAATGACCGATGATCGACAGTAATCGCAATCTACATTCCTTCAATAATCGGCCATTTTACGTGCCGAATGTTTTCGATGGCTGTAGGCAATACACAACTTTTTATTTTGCTCGCAAGCAGAACTATTGCACTGCGGCAATAACCAGCCGCCATCTAAACAGCAAGTTACTATACCTTTGCCTCGAGTCTTATTGAACAGTGTTTTTGAGTCGTGTGTACAGAGATTGTTGATATATATCATACACATCGATGCTATATGTATCGCGTGCACGATAACGACGACATGCAGCGGCGCAGCATAACACGAACGTTTAAGAGAATATTATATTATGTGCGCACTTCGCTCGCGGATATAATAATATAATATGCGCGTACGTATTATCGGGGGGGGGGGGGGGAAGCGCTGAAAACCGTCGGGGTAAAAACGAAACGCGTGATGCACCCGTGATAAAGCTGCATTTCCCAGTGCCAGAGTTCTGCACAGCCACGTCCACGCTCTGCATTATTTAAATAATCCTATTTTCCAGAGGCATACGCGATGACTGCAGCGCCGCAGGGATTTTCATATGTAGGTAAATAAAAGTCAATATAGTGTGAGTGTGTGTGTGTGTGTATAGTGCTATTCTTTGCAGAGTTCCGGACGTACGCCGATGCTGTACCTATTATTATTTATTGCGTGCCATATGAGTATACACTATACACGTATGTTATTATATATACCTATACATACGAGTAAATATTATATACCGAAGCAGTATAAAGATTTACGATACGGTACGATAATAATAATAATAATAATAAGCGTGCGTTTAGAGAAAACGTTGGTATTCGATTAAAATCGCATCGAGAAAAAATAAAAATCAATATAAATTCATATATATTATATGTATACAAACCAATATAATATGTGTTTATAATATGGTTCATATAGCATATGTATCATTGTAACGTAAAATTGAATCTGAGTTGATAAATATTATTATACACACATATATGTATAGGTACGTATAACGTATAATACGTATGTATATAAGTACACATTATATTTCACTATTTCAGACTACAGTGACTTATATGATCTGTATATATGTCTACACCAATGTACACAATAATAGAAAATAGACATCAGCATACCGATATTGGTTGGTAGGTACATTAGTTTTTTAAATTTAAAATCGACGAATGATTATGATTTGAAAAGTAATAATAAAATAAAATTAAAAGACACAATATATTATAAGAAACATAACTAATTATTATAAAGAATATTCAGTTACGTTATACTATATAATACTATATAAGTTTATATATTAGTTAGCAAAGTCGAAGAAAATCTGAAAATGTAGGTATAATTATACAATACTATAGCTGCATGTATTTCTAATCGAAAAATTATGTATTTTTACTCAATTCTATATACTTCTAAGTAGATAAGTGTATATTGTATAATTATTATGTTTGTATGTTGTATCCATTTCACGAAGTATAACCGAGTCCAGCAACTGTTTTTGATCCATAAACATCTTATAAGTAAAATTCAACTAACACTAAATAAATTATTAAATAATTCACTATATTATAGATTCTTCTTAAATTTACAGCGAATATTGACGGTAGATTATTAATAATAATAATAATAATATAATAATTTATTATATTGGGATATTAATATTATGAGAGAGTATTATAATATAAGTATGAAAATATTAATGACATGCTATAGGTACCATGAATACATTTAATATTAATTATAAGTTTATAACAATATAAAAGAAAAACAATTATATTATAAAGGTAAAAATTTCATGTTATGTAAATAAATATTGATATTATCTTTTTCACAAAAAAATGCCAACGGCACGTAGTGTTCCCAAGCGGTCACCCATCCAAGTACTAACTACGCCCGACGTTGCTTAACTTCAGTGATCGGACGAGAACTGGTGTATTCAACGTGGTATGGTCGTTGGCGGAGAGCTAGATGGATTTTTTAATAATTAAACAGTTTTTTTTTTCAATTATATGTATGAATTGGTAAAGTTAGAGCTAAAAATTGCTATCATCAGAACTAAATTCTACTGAATCGATAATTAGATTATATTCACTTCCATTGTTACATTTTTATCAAAAGAATATTGACTTGGAAAGTTAAAATTATAATCCTAGACAAAAGGTGGCAAATTAATTGAACACAACACGTGCCAAAAATTGGCATTTTTGTTGATCGTACAATGAAAAAATTAAATATATTTATAATTTATGTTATACTAAACTACTAAAATGTTAACTTTTTTTGTTTTTTAAAACAATTCTTAAATTAGTAGTCACTTTTTAGTTCGATTTTGATTTAACACGTTATTATATTGAGTACTTGAGGTAATAGTTAAGTACGTACAGCTGTACTTTATTATACTTAAGTATAACAAATAATAACACAAAACTGTCACTTTTAAAAAATATAGTAATAACAGTAGTGATATTATAATAATAAAAAATAATATAGGTACCTACTTAATTTTATATAGTATCTACTTATTGCACTATTGCAGTATCTACATGTTATAGTTAGTCAGTAACATTAAAATGTTCAATAAAATAATATAATTTAAAAGTTAAACTTTAAACAGATATAGATAATAAATCTATATACATTAAATTATGTAAAACAATTACAAAAATTAAATTAAATTAATTTTTATTTTTTAATTTAACAACTGAATTAATTAAAATGTATTAGATCTTTGTTTAATATTTTATAAATTCATACAAACGATTTGAATGATTCTATAATATTTAATAGCTTTAACATAAAATTGTTTATGTTTTCCTTCTTTTCTTTCTGTTCTCTGTTCCATTTAAAAGTACCAATAGCTTTTTCATATCAAAAATTACTATATATTTATAAAATATACTAATATTGGTATATATAATATACACCAAATATATATTGGTATCTAGTGTATATTTTTTTATTTATTTATATATTTAAATACTCAAAAATGTCTTAAAACGTAAATGATTATGTTACATCATACTACTTTCACAAAATTATATACGAGTAGGTAGTAGGTATTACAATTTTCTTTTTCTTTTTATAGTTTATTTTATAACGTCGTAGTATTTTTCACTACAAAAAGTACATCAAATTAGTAATGACTACCAATGTGTTTATTTAGTTTTTGGCCACAAGTCTACCTGGAACTAAGTTCCACCAATAATACATCATTTGGAGGCCGCAAAAATATTATTACATTTTCAAAAATGGAGGTATTTGAAGAAAAAATAAAGCAGTACTTTAACAAACCATTATTTAATGTTAACAACAAAACTCTACATGACAATATACAAGTTAATATTATTTATACATAAAAAAAAAACAATACTCTCTATATTTCAGATATATAGTTGTACTTGGATATAGGTCAAATGATGAATTTAATTAATGAAAATCGTATAGATACAATAGTTGATATACATTAATCGTTATGGTCTACAATAGAAATTAACGTGCATCGATATAATAATAGCATTTTTATTTTGAATGAGGTCATTGTTCATCAAATAGCATAAGTAATAAGTACGATTATTATAAGTACATTGAATAAAATTGAAATATTGTTGAAAAAAAAAATTGCTATTATATAAAATATAATTATTTACTACTATTGTTGTACGTGCGTTATTGCGTAAATAAAATATTCAACAATCCAATTTCCTATACAATGACTGCGCACAGTGTTTGCGTTGATCAGACTTAAAATTCAGCAAAATATATCTTAAACAAAAAAAAACCATAGTATACCTACGACTATATAAAATCTCAATATGTTTACACTTTAAATCAGGTTAAAGTTTTCCTCGTTGCTGGTCGACTCGGAGCATCTGTACTTGGCCTGACAATCTCCGTCCGCCCGGCCGTCTTCAATGGCTTCTTGCAATTTGATCAACATTCGCTCATATTTCGCGTCTACTGGCACCACACTAAAATCAATACCATACTTTTAATAAAAATATGCAATATTTTAAATATAATATTCGCACAAGTTTCATACACGTCGGAACGTTATATCACTCTCGATCGAACTGTCACAGACTCACAGCAGACAGTAATTATTGTATAGATGTATAGCCAATATTTTTTAAGATTTATTTGAATATTTTGTTTTGTATTTTATAGCAAGGGTCTCCAAACTTTTTTATTCAAGGGCCACAAAAATATCAAATGCTCTTAGCGGGCCAAATGTTTATTAACACACATAACCTTTTAAATTACACATACCTTTAGATATCTATATTTTATTTACCGTCCTATATAGGTGTTACGGGCCGGTTAAAACTTGCTCGCGGGCCGTAGTTTGTGGACCCCTGTTTTATAGTATAACTAATATTTAATTGCCATTATATTAATCTACAATTACACATGTATATAATA
This sequence comes from Schizaphis graminum, assembly GCA_020882235.1. Lineage (NCBI taxonomy): Eukaryota > Metazoa > Arthropoda > Insecta > Hemiptera > Aphididae > Schizaphis > Schizaphis graminum. The sequence goes on from CM037032.1 coordinate 68,475,219, forward strand.
CACACCATAAGGGTTATAAGAGAATAACTTTTATTTATTATATTTATAGACAATACAAGAAATTTACAATATTTTAGTCAGCTGAATAAATAACATCAAGACAGATGAAATAAAGAGTGAGTTATATATTAACTTTTAACCATCGATTAATTATGGATGTGATAGAACATTATTTCTATACATTAATTTGATAATTGCTAGATACCTATACTAAACCTAAAAATATAACTCTATTATATTTTCATAAATATGTACGGCCCTAACATTGGTGTTAACTAGGCTATAGGATTTTTATTCAATATAATAAAGTAAAATATTACTATAAATATTATAAATATTTTTATAATTTAATCCTTGTTAGTTGTTAAAATGAAGTAATCACTAACTTATAAATATATTATAAATTATAATGAATTAATAAAACAATAATAGTAAGGAGATGATATAGTCGCTCTAAAATAGTCACTATATTTTAGGATATCCATTTTTATCTTTACTATTTTTGATCATATATATAATTTTTCGTTAATAATTGATATTTCTAAGGATTTGAGGAGTGTAAAAATTCTTGTCACTATTTGATTACAATATTTAAGACAAGTAATATTTTTGTTTGTTTTTAAATATAAATGTATTTTTACGATAATAATTACTAATTAAATTCGTGAGTCATTAGAGTAAATTTACTTATTATCAAATTTAAAGGTAAGAAAATTGTCTAGAAAATGACATACCTATGCTTTTATTGATATTATAATTTTAAAGTGAGTTATGGACACAATTATAATATTTTACATAGCTACAACATAATTCAAAATAATAATATCAATAAAAGCATATGCCATTTTCTTAATAATATTCTTAGCTTTAAATTTGATAAAAGGCAAATTTACTCTAATATTAAAGCTAACATCACGAAATGTGTTCTGCTGAACGCAAATTTGCTCTGATGTATGTTAGTAAGACAAAGACAACATGTATATGCGGGTATAATGTTCTCTTAATTAAAATAACATTAAGTATACAGAACCATGTATTAAATTCATATTTACATTATTTGTAATGTAAACCATTGACGAAGATTTGGCGGGTATTTATGATAACATAAAGGTGCGTCCCCACTGGCGTGCGGCTAGGCCGCGCGGCTTTTGTAGCCGATCGGCTGAAGCCGCGGGTTCCCGATGGTTGTCGGTAAACATCAAAGAAAGCCGATGCAGTGGAGACGCACCTTAAAGTCTTAACTCATAATTATTATAAAATATTTAGACAGCGGAAATTTATCATCTCCATCACCCACCAAAAAAAAAACTGCTTGAGCCCATATGACTTGACTGATAATTAATTATAATAATTGCATCTCGCATATAAATATATAATATTCAATATCCATTTATAAATTTATAATTGAAGTCTTACGCGTCCAGTAACTTAGCCGTTTTCAAGAGCATTTCGGCGCTCTTTAGGTAGCTCTCCGCTTTAGCCGGTTGTTCACACGCCACGCGGTTCAAACAGTCATAGTGACCAGACTCATCAGCCACCAAATATCCAAGAAACAACAGCAAGTCCGTCTCGGAGACCATGTCCTGTAAAAATCCTCTCTCGGCCAAGCCTGCCGCATCTGGTCCATCCTTCCGGCCTTTACCACCGTGTCCCTGCATGTACGACGCTCCCCAGATCAGTCCCTTGAGAACCAGCATAAGTACCACGTTCGACATGTTTAAGCTGAGCATCTAGACAAACAGATGACGACGGACACTGTATAATAATCGATGGTCGTTCGCATACCGTCGAGTAAGGCAGTGCAGTCGTCGAGGGGGGTAATGGACGAAGGAATATAGGATGATTTACCAAACATGCTTCTGATAACTATTTTACCCTTTGCATTTATTCAAATTTTTGTGTTTTAAGTATAAATAATAAATAGGTACATAAATAAGACCATATTTTTAAATTACTTTCGTAATTTAAGGAATAATGTGTAGTAATACAATTGAGATTTTTTCAATTTTAACTATTTTTAACCACCCTGACTGTAAATTATTAAACTATGATTTTTTTTATTTTAAATCATTATGTAGCCATCAAAATCATAATTTAAAAGAATAGGTTCCGAGTAATTATGGACATTAATCATTTGAAAAAAAAAAGTTTTTATTGCCATTATTACTCACTCCTTATATAGCATAAGGAATCTTATAGTAATTAAAATATGGTCATTATTATATAAATATATTATATATACATACTTAAATTTCCAAAAATATCAAAATTTAAATAAAAGATAAATAAGGAGTAAGCATGCTTGGTGAATCACTTTGTGTGCATAATAATATACACAGAAATAAATAGGAATATAAGACGAAAAAGCGATATCAATTATTTAATATACATAGCCATATAAGTGTTAGCGTATAATATTTATAAAAATAGCCAATAGGTATACAGTATTAAAAATACCATCATAGTGTAAAGATCGAGTCAAGTGAGTACTGTTGTTAAAGTTATCGTTAATTACGTCATAAACGATGTCTTAGATGTATTCGTGGAGAACCAGTAACGAAAAATTTCAGATGGCGTGGTTGTGAGAGTCTTGAAAACAAAAATTTTTAATAAATTTATCAGTATAGAACAGATAGGTATATCAATATAAGATATTTTAATAAGAATTGAAAGTATTTTTTTCGTCAGATTAACATAATTTTACTTATCTGTATAGACATATTATAACGTATTTAAATTATATTATATTATGTTTTGAATAATTTAGAGCAATAATGATGATAGTGTACAATGTTTTGCATTAATTACTGATTTCTAATTAAAATTAAATAAACATGAATTTGTACGTCTGTATGTCGTTATCATACAAATTGATTCCAATATGTTTTTACGTTTTTTCTTCAAATAATTACAAAATATGTTGATTTTTAGATTTGTATTAGTGTATTTTGCTTTATTTAAATACCGAAATATATCACGGTGTACTACAATTTTAATTTGGCTCAACGTTCCATGACCGTCCAAAATTGTAAGGTAAGGTCGTAGGGAATGAGAAATTATACGCCCCATCTTAACTGGTCAACACGATTTTCATTTTTCATAGACTAAAGTAATTTTCAGAGTGGAAACATTGTGAAATAGTTAACAATAAAAAAAAAAACTATTGAATTGGATGAAAAACATTTTATGGTTACTTAAATTGTTATTTAATATAGTTTTCGATTGAAAAGATATAACTATTTAGTATTTAATGGTCAAACGAGAATTACAGATTCGGATCGTTTAGACTTCAGAAAATGCACGATTAAAATTAAATTAAATTATAACTATATGATATGGTCACCGCAGTAGGTATCTATTAATTTTCAATTCAGAGTTTACAGACGTATTATATGGGCAATAAAATTAAATGCATATGACGAATAAAAATATAAAATATAATGGTTTATTAATAATATAAGTGAGTATAACTACTACAGATAGCTATAATAATAATGCATAACACAGTTGTGTATTTTACTGGATTTTATTGTGCACTTGTTTAATTGTTTAATTCAAATTTTCTAAATGAAAGTTCAAGAGGTGTGTGACCGTTTTTAATATAATACGTATATGTTATATCTTATATACGGTTATATAAATTGGACAAACATATTTTATAAAGGCCAAGTGTGTATATACAAGCAAAAATAATATAGCTGTTCGTGTATATTAGTGTAAATTTAAAAAAGAGCATTTCCTAGAAAATATCATAACAGTTTCGTCAGTATCTCAAGCTGCAGAAGGAAAGAGTTTAATATGTACTTATTAACTTGTATAGTATTAAGGTGGTTAGCCGGTATAGCGGTATAAATAATACTTCGTGTCTTCGTGTAAACTTCGCGTTTGTACTGTGTATAATATATTATAATGTTTTTAATATCATAATTTTTTTTGTAATAAAGTGTAAACTACGAGTTCGAAATACGTGTTATACGAGTTGACAATAAACAAAATACGTCGTCCGATACAATATGGATTTCTATTATCATATTATGTTCACGGCGTGTATAGAAATAAATAATAATATAATCGTATGTTCACCGTGTACAAAATAATATGTATAATTCATATTATGTAAACATCGTGTCATTGTGACGAATTCGGTGTATATCATCTCTCGAGTCAAATATTATAATAATATGTATAAATGTATATTTGTATTATGTTTATATGTGTGTGTGTGTGTGTGTGTGTGTGTGCTGAAAACGATCGCAGTGGTTGATAATATTATAATATATAACATTATGTTATGTGGAAGAGTCAAGAGCAATATTATAAAAATATATACTGTTATTAAATTGATTGAAGACTGAAGTATAAAAAGTAGACCCGAAATGCGATTTTAGCCATAGAAATAAGATTCTCGAAAAGACTTAGGGCGGGGGAGGGGGTGTTAAAGTTTTGTTTTATACATAAATGAAATACTAGCCAAAATGTCGGGTAGATCGCATAATCCAAGGGCCATCTTGAAAAACTGACAGGGACTGGACAAGGTGGTCAGGGAAGACATTTTGCAGAAACCCTGGCCGGTGGACCTCTTTTTTACACCCGGATTTATACAGTGCTGGTTCTAAATATACAATATAATAATACGTTGCACACGCGTTATTACCAATAGTGACAAATTAAAAAGCCATTTAAATAAAAAAAAAAAAAATTGTTCTCAAATCCTTCTACGAGAAAACAATAAAACCTATATAATGTATGTATTGTGTTGTTTTATACTTGACTGCTGGTAGCTCCAGTCCGGCCGATCATCGACTTGGCGAAACCCGCAAATATCGACTCCATGTCCAAAACCCTCGGCTGGTGCGAGGCGTCTCTCTTGCGGTCTACGTCGATTTCGGACGAGTCTTCGTAGTCCGCGCCGCGGTTTTCGCCGATCGCGTGTCCCGCCGCGCGACTCGCCAGCAGCAGTAGGCACACGGACGCGATTCCCGTCGTCTGCATGTTTTTCCTTTTGAAAACAAAAAAATGTTTACAATAAATATATAATTATCCAATACACAATACATAGTAATATAATGACGATTTGTCGGCTAACACGCGACGGATGACGCGGTCCGGTCGACACTCACCCGTACAGGAACGGTCGCACTTGCAGTTATACTGTAATATTATATTATTATATCGACGAGCGCGCAGACGACGGTAAGTCGACGATGTCGATTTATAATGTCGCGACGTCGTGTTGAGGGATCGTCTTCGGCGCTGTGAGTGACGGGTCCAGACGATCGAACGTCCGATTTTGTTATATGCGTCTCTCCGGCCGGGAAAGTAAAAGTGTCGCGTATATTGTTCTTGCTTCGACAGCATATCGTTGCAATTAAAGTTTCACTGGAACACATGTAACGATCAGGCAAATGGAACCGTTTGTTTTCGTCTTTTGTGTGTGTGTGTGTGTGTGTGTGTGTGTGTGTGTGTGTGTGTGTGTGTGTGTGTGTGTGTGTTAGGCGGAAATGAAAAACTTGCGACCAGAATATGCAGCAACACTGCTGCCGCCACAATGGGATATCCGTCAGAAATCGTGACTATACAAACGATTTTGTTTGTTCGTGTTTACCACTGTGTGTTAAGTGGTGATTACTATATTGTTATTGTTTTAGTTCCTATATATTATATATTATATTCCTTATATTCCTCCATACGCGCTTTTGCCGTACGACTTATGTACTGCGTAGACTTAGAAGTACTCGTATTTTTATTATACATGCAGCATCTACACTTTCTACGATTTCTTTAAATTATCGTAGCTGAAAATTGAAATGATTTTAGACGTTTCATAATATCATATAATATCTTAAAGTATTTTCGAATTGCGTCATCAAAAACCCTAACTGATTATAAAGTCAATAAGACTAAAAAATAATATGTTCATGCGCATAATGTTTTTATTTTATTTTTAGAATCAGTTTGCGTTGACCAAAATAAACTTGAATAATAATAATCATAAATAATAAATTAAGCTATAATATAGTATATAGCATATTCTTTACTTACAAATAAATAACTGTGTAATAGTTAATAGTTCAATTGTTCAATATGATTTTGAAAAAATAAAAGTGGTTGAATTAATAGACAACTAGTTTAACTGTTGTGTAAATAAAATGCCTATTTTAAATTTTATAGGCGGAATAATAAGAAATATCAACAGCAGTCTGGACGTCCTAACATAATATTTTATTGGAAAACGTATATATTTTATTATAAATGCTTCTCGTCTTTTTTTTTAAACAGTTTTATATTTTATTGATTAGAAATTTTGATTCCTATTGAAAAATTATATTTTTCAATAGGTCTAAAAATTAAAATGCTTGTAATTTTTTTCAGAACACCTCTTGCAATGCGTTAGAAACATTATAGTCTATAGCAGTAGTTTTCAACCTTTTTAACCATACGGCACACTTAATATCCTACAAAATTTTCGCGGCACACCAATCCATATAATATGTTAAGCATATTTTATATATATACCTATATATACATATAAATATATATAAATACATACTAATAAAACTATTAACAGATTTTTCACGGCACACCAGTGTGCCGGGGCACACCGGTTGAAAACCACTGGTCTATAGGTACGCTATTTTCAGTATATGAATTATAAATCCATATATTAAATTGAAAAACATAAGTGAATTTTAAAATAAAGTTACATTTTACATTAATATTAATTTTTAATCATATTTTCAAGGAATTAATTTGAAAATTGAAAGAAAAAATTATATTTGGAATACAAAATTTAAATTCGATTGAGTAATTTTGTATATTAATGTGAGTTTGATTTTTATTCTTCTAGAATTCACAATTTAAATTTAACAAAATTCAAACATGTCCAGCATTAAGGGTAGACACAGAGCAAAGCGATTATTGATCAATATGACTAATATATATATATTATAATGTTCGAGTAATTTAATAATTATGATTTATGGCATATCCAACATTTTAATATATATTTTTAAAATAGTTTATTGCATTGTTTTCATTAATTACAATACTTTATGCTTAGTTTTCGCTCTCCAAGTCTGGAGAAATGTTTTCAGTTTAGAATAGAAATAGATTTTTGAATACGTTAGCTGTATCGGGCTTTCTCTTTAACCATATAAGAATTATATGGAGTTTTAAAATATTTAAATTAATATACAAAAAATGTGGGAAAATGGTTTTAAAGTTAAATTAATGACGAACTCAAATCTGTTTTCATAAATCCTATTCCATAAGTATATTAGTATGTATTAGTATTAATTATATTAAAAAGTATGGTTGGGAAAATCACGTACTTTTAGAGTTTTAGTCAAAAATAAAATTGTGATATAGTGCGATTAGAACATGTGAATGGGCTTGCACAAGTTAGGTACCTACATGTATTATATTGTCTGCACCCGAATTGCGTGCAAAAAATTACCTATAAGTACTATAAAATATAAAAATATAAAAATATAAAAAACATATAACGTAACATATAACGTAACATATACGTATTATAATTTTTTACATTATAAAATGTAATTATCATGTATAGAAAATGATAAAATAAACATTTGATAAAAAAAATATTTTACCTATACAAAAATAGGTACCTATAAATCATTTTAATTTGAACAAAATAATCTATTTATTTATTTGTTTATAATATGTGTTTTGTGTAACAAAGTAATATTTTTACTAAATTCATACTACATTTTCAATTTTTTGAAATCTGACAGCACTAACTTGTCAATCGACTAATCCCGCACACAACTAGGCTCAGTTATGAAAAAAAAACTAGCTATGCACCCAAATCGACCTCGATAATGATTTTCGCACGCAATTTGGAAACACCGGTTATGTATTATATTGTATTAATATTAAAATTTTATTACATTTAGGCACTACATTTATTATAATAGTGTTTTATTAAAATGGTAATCTAATACTTATGATATACGATATACTGAGTAAGTTACTTAGTTACATAATTATTTATTACTATTTACTAATGAGCATTGAGTTTGATTGATCTACCTATACTGTTGGCTGTTGTTACACTTCAACATTTGAAAGCATAAAATCAATGGCCAATGCTATGTTACCAACATATCCATTGACTATAATATTAATAGTTAATACTAATAATAGTATAGTACCTATATTGTATTGATCAACGACAATAATAGAAATATAATAATATACTATTATGTATTTTGAAATTATCGAATACGCCGATAAAAGATAAAACAGTATCTCTCAGATCTCAGTTCTATATAGCATGTACGATAATATTGGTTGCTGATGGAAATTAAATTGAAGTGTATTTATTTTGCTATTTACTATTTAGTATAATAATATGTATATTATTATAATAATATAATAATCGACGGCTAATAAGTAATAACTCATAACATGTAGTAAACCAAATTCACTCACACGGCCGTGATCGTCTAGTGGTTAGGACCTTGCGTTGTGGCCGCAATAACCCAGGTTCGAATCCTGGTCACGGCACATAGTTTTTTGCATTTGGATTGAATACAAATCACATTTAGTACATAACAAATTATATATATAATAAGTATATTTAAATATAAAAAAACAAATAACAATATATTTTTTTTCAATTGAACATAATTTATAGTATAATAGTCAGCTAAATCATAATTCCTCATATAATAATAATAATAATAATAATAATAATATAACTTTGTTTTTGTCAGATACTCTTACAATATAAAAATTATGTTTGTATCACAAAATATTTGAAACAATGTTGATTGGTGATTACAAATTTACCAACTATGTAAAATAACCTAAAAGATTGCGCTCATCGGTATGTTCATCATTATTCATTGTCGATCAGACTTAATTCCATAAATAATTATATTTAAATGCTTTATGAGAAAATATGACTTTGTAATTAAATTTCATTCAACTAAAATTTAAAGGTATCAGCATTAGGGTGTCCGAAGCATTTATATTTCGACTCACAATCTCCATCCGCCATTCCGTTCTCGATGGCTTCTTGCAACCTGGTCAACGTTTTCTCGTACTTCGAGTCCAACGGTATCACACTGAAAATGTTAATATTTATGTAGTTTAAATATTATTTATTATACAGGTGTGTGGGTGTGTAGAGGGGGAGCGAGAAGAGTAGTCAAAAGAATACTGGAGTACGATAATATTATTTTAAATGTTGATGTTACACTTTACACTACACACTTTAAGAAATCATTAATTCGAAGGTTATATTATTATGTATATTGTATATGTACTAAACTGTTATTATACTTTTTGTATATTTGCATATATTGGCAAGATTACCAACCCCCTCCTCCATATATTCCTACAAATAATGTTCTGTTTATAATTTTAACCTTAGCACGATGAGTGCATCTTACTCGTCAAACATTTTAGCGGTTTTCCAGACCATTTCGGCGGTCCTGAAATAACTCTCCGCCCGCTCCGGTTGCTCGCACGCCACGCGGTTCAGACATTCGTATCGGCCTGACTCGTCGGCCACCAGATATCCGAGAAACAACATCACGTCAGTTTCGGTTACCATGTCCTGGAACGGTCCGCCGACCGCGGTCGAGTCCTCGTTTCGTGCTTCTTTGACGTCACCTCTGTTTTGCATGTACGACACGCCCCATATCAGACCCCTGAGCACCAACATCAGTACTAAGTTTGACATGTTCAAGCTCAGCGACTATAAACAGAACGATAATGTATGATGACTATACTGTGATTATTATATTACTATTATAATGTGTTGACGTGTAATAGTTATGCTGTGCATGATAGGTATATTATCAAGTAGGTATGTAATATAAATTGCCAGTATACATGTATTTAATATAGTATTATTAAAAATATTGATGAAATAGTGTGATCGTTACAAGGTATAGAGCAGATGACATTTTCTATAAAAGTTGTTTTTTTGATTAGGTTATTCTAATCCAAAACTGAGTGTTGCTTATGTTTAATAATTTATTAGATTCTTTAATATTATGTCAAGGCATATTTGTTTTTGTGGGGCTGACTATTTTTCATGTATTTTATCAATTGAAACTTTTGAAGGACAAAAATATTGCACTAAAATGGTTATTGAATTTAATAATTTTTAAGTCTTTAACTAAAATAGGTACCTACTTTATATTCGTTTTGTATAATTGTATATTAACGGAAAAACTATTTTATCTTTTAAAATGTTATAAGTTTAATTTATTCAAATTAAATATAAAAATTAATTAATTTATTGTATTAAATTTATATTCATAAAAAAAAAAGAAACAAAATAAAATATATTTTATGTTTAACTTAGTGCTTACTTCTTATTTTTTAAGAGTTATATATATATATTATACATAACTTATAATATTTTTTTATATTTACTGCTTAGTGATTTTATAGAGTAAAAATAAGTCTTCTGCCCCATTAGTCAATAAATTTATATAGAACAGAATATAATAGCCACATGCATAGCTGATACAGTAAGAGTAAATAAAACGTAATTTGAAGTATGGTTATGATTTGTCGTGGCGTTAATTTGTTTAATCTATTAAAAGTGGAAGTAAATATAGTAATAAATGCATATTATAAGCAGTAAACCCAGATACAATTTTAGAAATAAGATTCCCGGAAAGTTTTCTGACAGGGTATTATATTATTATTATTTTTGTTTTAAAAATACTAGCCAAGATGTCGGGAAGATCGCAAAATCCATTGGCCATCTTGAAAAATTTACAGGGACTGGACAAAGTGGTCAGAGAGGACAATTTGCAGAAACCCCGGGCTGATCTCTGGTATACATCACGATCTATACAGTAGTGATTCTAAATGTATAATAATAATACGTTTGACACGTGTCAATAAATTGTTCACAACGAAAAAATATATTAATCCTATTTTTGATTTATGTACGATAATATATGTATTGTATATAGGTATATGCCTGCGAAAAATCAAATAAAACGTTATTGTTCAATATGTACTTGACCACTGGCCGCTCCAGTTTTGCCACCGATTAACGTCTTGGCGAGGCCCATTAACACCGACTCCGGTTTTATATCCCGCAATTTTCCCTCTTTCTGGTCAGCACCATCTTCACCGTAGACTTCCGCACGATGTTCGCCGACCACATGTCCCGAAACGGATCGAGTCACCAACAGCAGTAAACATACGAGCACAGACATCGATGTCTGCATAGCCTATACAAAATATAAAATAATATACAAAAATATATGGCATTACGATATAGTCGGACGGTACTTACTAATAAAATAAAATAATATCGTCGTATCCGTAGTCTTGAAGTAGAACTTGTAAGTACGTATTTGGTACAATGGCCAAACAGAGTACAAGCAACAAGTGGTCTGAAATCGTCGCGATCGTCTTCGGTACGCGAATGACAAGCGTTGTTGGGCGGAGGGCTGGTTTTGAGACGTCGCCGATCGACAAAGTAAAAGCGTCACATATTGTTTGTGTTTGCATAGCATATCGCAATCAACACATCAAACTCTCGAAATCGTTCATTCTCGTGTACAGTAATGTTTCGATCGTTATACATGAGTACCAAACAGATATCTTTGTAAACTCACGAGCTGAAACGGAATAGTTTTGTTTTTGTCATAAATTTAAGATGTATTTAATAAACGCTTTCACGATACAAATTCTCTGGAACAATACGTTTGACTATTGTTTTCCGAAAAAAAAAAATTTAATTACACTATTCCAATCGTCCGTTTTGTTAAATTTTAAATCATGAGTTACCACGAATCATTATTGATAACATACGAATACCTATTGTAAATTGACTTATTATCTGTAATATGTAATTATTATCACTAATATATTTTTTTTCAAATTTCTTGGAGCTTTATTATTTAAACGATTCAAAATTCTTTATAAATATGTTTAACAAATTATATATATTTTACATACTAGATCCTAAATTAAATACATTTTTACACGTTGATGAAGTCACTCCCAATGTGGTGGCTCTTACGTTAATCTAAATCGTATGGTTTTAGACGCCTGATGTCTATAACGATGTCATATAATATGCCTATGTCTAACTCCTTAAAATCGTTATCATTCCAATTTGTTCTATTAATTATTATTTATTAACCAACAAAAAATGTACTATATTATTATCTATAAATATTCACACAACTAAAATAAAATAACAAAAAAAATAATACATGTTTTATTATTATTATTATTATTATTTTATTTATAAATATGCATTCACAGCCAGCCAGCCAGGTAATTTGCGTTTTTTTAAATTTAAGGTATTACAATTTAAGTTCATAGATTAATATAAGTAAAATATAGCTATATTAAATGAGTGTTATTAGGGTTGTAAATTTGAAATATTTCACTTGAAATATTTCAAAATTGAAAATTTCACTCTTCTTGAAATATTTCAATGAAATTATGAAAAATATTTTTTTTTCTTTTAAACGTGTTTAGACGATTAGAAATAATATATTGATAAATCAAAGAAAATATTGATTATGAATAACTTATCAGTTTGGTATCATTTATCAACCAAGGTTAGAAATGTAAAACAATTAACTAGATAGCGGATTTGCATATTCCCATAGGAACATTGAAGTATAGTGGCCATTTGTCAACAGGGAAATGTTTAAAAAATAACTCAATAGATAAGATTATAATAATTAATAATATAAGATACCTATACATATTTATATAATTATATGACATAATAATATAATATATATTACAAATATATACAATATAAATATTTGATATTATCAATCATGTAATTTTTCCCTGTTGGCATATGGCTGAGTTTAATATTGTCTTATAGTCGGTTATCTAGTTTTTTTATATGTCTATGGTATGTAACTATGTAAACTATGTTACATATTTTCTTTATTTCATACAATAAACCAACTTTTAAAAATTTTCACTTGGAAATAAAAAAAAATATTTTTCATGGAAATGAAATATTTCATGAATTTTTCATGAAATATTTCATGAAATATTTCAAGAAAATAAATTTCATGAAATTTTACAAAATAATGATAGATAATTTTATGATTTCGATAGATGTAAATATTTTTTGAGCAACGTGATGATTTTTGGATTAAGTATAAGAAATTCACATAGATCGTATGGGTTGTTGAGCTCATCTTGGAATCTTTTATATGTTTTATATTATGCTCAAGTTTGAATAATATTGTAAATATTTTTTTAACCAATCTTACTTATTTGTTTTTACATATTTGTTAAAATATCTAGGGTATATAAGTTGTCGATTTAATTGAGAGCTTCTATTAATGGTGTATATCTATTGAAATACCTACTTCAACTTACAAAAAAAAGTTTTTTTTTTAAAATACATATGTGATATGAAATATCTGGAATATTGTATTTAAATTACATAATATATTAGTTATTATTACTAAATGTATATTATAGGTACATTTATTTAAATGTTTTCAAATTGCCTATCTTACAATTTGTAGGCGAATAATAATACATACATTTTAGCAAAATAATTTTTTTATGAATGAGTTTTTCGTAACCAAATAATATTAAGTCATCAATGGTAATATACAATAGCCAATTAATAGTTATATATTATTTATTATTGTGTGCTAACTGCTAAGTGTAGGATCTGAAGTTTAAACATTGGTAGGCTTTTAATCATATAAGGCCACAGTCGTCACATCATATTGTTATGTATTATATATTACATATATATACATTTTTTTCTATGTATGTATAAATATTATTAGATATCATAACTATCACTTAAATGTATTGTAAAAAAAAATTATTAATAATTCTTGTGATTTTTGGTATTTAAATTTACTGTTTTATATAGAATAGCATGTAAGTTACCATCTCTAACAGCTAGTATTTGATATGTTAGATAAGTCATATCGATAAGTTAATGCATATTCATATTTTTGGACAACTACATAACGGAGGGTTTTCACTTTTTTGCTTGTTGAATAGTAAACATATTTTACTTTCCGATAATTTAAAAAGGTCATGTCCTTACTCCTTACGCTTCAACCGGCGTTCGAAAAACAAATTTCTATTGCAGGCGCGAAGAAAAATATATTTTTACCAAAAAAATATGTATACATACATTACTGCAGTTGTACAAGATACATTAAATTTTAAAATTAGAGTTTGTGGATATAAATATTTATTTTAAGGTTTTATAATTATTTATAAATTATAAATAAAATAGAATACACTAATATAAAAATTTTAAAAAATCATGAAATTATATTTTACTGTTTACAAATTATATGTTTTTAATACAATGTTAAAATTATATTTGCAGAAACTAGCAGAAATTATTCCTGATTGGCTTATTAAATACGAGAAAATGTGTAGGACATTTTTAGAACGGAATGGCACATTGGTAACAAATTAATAAATAATAAAACAAGTGATCATTTTTTTTTGCTCATCAATATAAATTATAAATATAACTTAGAAAACCTCACAAAGTCATAATAAATTACATTTTTGAATAGATTAATTATGAATTGAGTTTTATTTACAAATCAACAATATATTTTACTATTTAGATACATGTGCATCGGGTTTTTTTAAAAATCTTTAAATATGCAATTTTTACATTTTATTTAATTTAATGTAATATATTACACAAATAGATTACAAATTAATTATAGATATATTTTTTAATTATTTAAATGTTTATTTAATTGTATTTAATATCATTGAGTAAAAACATGTAACGTTAATGTTATATTGTTTCAAGAATCAAAATTCCTGTATAGCCTTTTTCCTAAAAAAAAATCATTTTTGTCGATTTAAATTATTTTTAATTATTTAATACACAAACCTAGTTCAAAAAAAATATATATATATAAGACAGTGTTATGAACTATATAAGAATAATAGACTATGTCATGCGTAGATTTCCAGTTTTTAAAAGCACGATAGTCAGGAGGTGTATAGAACCTGAATAATAGAAAAAAACTTACGACGTTGACTGAGATACCCCTTGGATAGTCCAAGTATTACTGTACTTAATATCCGATAAAATTATGGCTACTCTGGTTGGTTACAGCCTTTCGTTTCAAAGAATATATGTATATTTTAATAATTTTTATCATTCTTCCCGAAGGTTCTCGTACGATATACATAAAAAAATAATATTTAACATCGTGATAGTTTTTGCTTGATATAGGTTCGAATACATTATAGCGGTAACAGTAAAATTCTATTGCCCTGAGTGGTGTAATCGCATGCGACGTAGGAATAAATTGTATCCGATTAGGTAAGTACCACTTTGGCAATATTGTCGCGCTGTGTGTGAAGACTTTTAACGTATATAATTACTATAAATAAGGACAAATTTACCACGCATTTATATATTGATACTACCGCAATATACTTATCTGTAGGTAATTAGACACGAAATTTAGTACTCATCATAAAAAAATTTCATAATTCTCATTAAATTATAAATAAATTATTTGTACCTAAAATATACTATTATATTTTAATACTTAAAAAAAATGTCATTTATGGTAAGTAATTATTAAAAAATTATACATTTTAAACCGCTCATTCAGATTTTATATTATACTATTATGTTTGATGGATTTTTAATATTGTTTTAATTTATAGGTTTTTTAATAATATCTATAAATTATATACATAAATATTACATACAATCTACAAATGTTTAATTTAGGTATTTACATTTTCTAATTTCCATCAACGAATCGTATTTAGATATATTAAATACTTCGTAAACATAATTTTTCATTTCATTGATATTTTAATGCAATTAAGGAAAAGTGAAAGTAAAAAGTAAATTTATGTTTTTTCTACAGAAACTAATGAAATTTAACATTAAAAAAATATTATTATTGGTCATGTAGCAATAAAAAACACGAAATTATTTAAACTTAGGAATAATTAATTACCTATAACATGTTCTTAAATCTACCAGACAGCGGACACCCTTTAAATACAACTAGTTTTAACGTGTGATTTCTATACTGTTAAATAATTTCAGGTTTTATTTGGTAATGAATAATGATATACATAAAAATATAAAATTTTTATTTACACGAAAAAAACCTAAATAAATAAAACCACTGAACACAATAAATACATATATTTAAATTATGTTTACTTACGTGGTAAACAATGTGCGTCTTTCTTCCTTGAATAGGACAATAATAACAGAATGTATATGTGTACAATTAGTGTATAAAGTGTTTTAAAATAATTACTATACAACAGTACTGTGATACTATTAGTGATAAAGTTACATCATGTATACTTACATATTCTGTACCACTGCAGAGACAATACAAATGATTATATACAATTAAAGGAAAGTGAATAATGTCCCATTAAGATGTAACTCCGTTGTTATTGAAATATACTATAACATTTGCCTAATTTATACACTCTTCCGTGTCTTGAATATGAACAATATGCATGGTCTTCTTGAAATAATATAAAATTCTGTCGTTTATCCCATTCGAATGCGATGAGCGACAGCGTAAAGGAGTAATAAGCGCCCAAATACTGAAATATAGGTAATATTATGTTATTATTATTTGGGAACATGGAAAAGGTAAGTATAATGTTGTAAAACTACATTATATTAATCAATTGAAAGCAATGTCGGTAATTTGTAATAGGAACCTTTATAATGATGTGTGTTTATAGGTTATACTTTCGCTGTTGATATTCGTCTGTCATTCCCATCAGATGCCACAGCTCGACGTAGACGTATTTACTACAACAGAGACGACCGATACTACCACTGAAAATATCAAGAGCTTGGAAAAAATTCCACGAGTTACCGAAGAGACCAAAAGTTTGGACAAAATTTCACTAGTTACCGAAGAGACCAAAAGTTTGGACAAAATTTCACTAGTTACCGAAAATACTGCGGTTTCGGTTCAAACTACTGTTAACTTTTCGTCGTATAGTCCTAGTGTGGTTTTTGAAGACTTCAAGCCCAGCAATTATTACAGGCCCGACGGTAATCCTATATTCGAAAAGCCTAGTCTACAAGTTACTAACGAAGTTTTCCACAAACCTGAATATTTTGCAAGACCCAATAAACAAACACATCAATTGCCACCGAAACCGAATGACAGCAATGTAGTTTTTCCCCAAGCGACCCAAGAACATTACTATCAATATTCACATCATGACAATCGATCTAACGGGCCGGAATCTAGGGGCCCGTATAAGTTTACCGAAGTCTTACCTCAGCCGCAGTCCAAGCCGATGAAACACGATTACGGCGGGACGCAGCACACTAGTGCTTACGACTACAACTCCTACGAAAGGCATTTCGGCAAATATCACGGGAACGAGATGTCACAATATTCAGACATAATACACGAACCACCAAAAATTCATCACAGCGTCACGACACATAAAAAAGACCCCTGGAGGAGCATGCTCAAGGTATTGGCCACTATTCTGCCTGTTGGTCTGTTGCTTGCTTCCTTTCCGCCGACCGTCATCAAAGTGGATTCCAAACAATACCCCTACCAGTGAGTAAATATTATATTAAATTTCGTTAGAAGAAAGCAATTTGATTGTAAAAATACAAATGGTGTATATACACTTGTAATTATGTATAACTGTATAAGGCAAATGTCTATGTTATTATACTTATTAGTGCAAATTATAATCTAACGATTTTATATCTATGCGTTTCGCCGATAATTGAAAAAAAGGAAAATATAGACATATAGTTCCTTCTCGGAAACGCTATTTTTCTAAATTATTTCTATGTAAATTTATCAATACTTATCATTATTTAGACAAATTCTTCAACATTCTGGCAGTGACTAAATGTCATTATAAGATTCTTAAATTTAGTTATTATTAATTTCAGAGTTAAGCAATTTATTCTAAAATAAATATGTAATGTACATACTTTTTTA
Organism: Schizaphis graminum; assembly: GCA_020882235.1. Taxonomy (NCBI): domain Eukaryota; kingdom Metazoa; phylum Arthropoda; class Insecta; order Hemiptera; family Aphididae; genus Schizaphis; species Schizaphis graminum. Next base: position 68,493,185 of record CM037032.1, read on the forward strand.
TACATTTTTCCAATGCATATTGTGCAAATTAATGTACATTTTATACTATTGAATATCACAATAATATTTTATGTAGGTATCTGTACTTTGACCAGTAAAAATAAAATATTACATAATTAATTAAAACGTTTCAAATATTGCTAAGAAATAAAATAACTAACTATTTGTCTAGTGACTTGTACAGTTGTATCTATAGTATATGAATAAAATAATAATATAGTCCAATTATTTGATCTTATATCCGTATAAATTACTAAGAGTCATCGAGTTATAAAATTTCATTATCTTTCCCAGCCAAAGCCCGGATTAGGGATAGTCCAGGGTGAGCATGGCTCTCTGGCCACAGGACTTGAGATTTTTAGGGGCCTTCAATTTGGCAACATATATTTATAATATTATAATATTTATTTATTTAATATTAATTGTGTTATGTAAAATAAAATAGCTTATACGATTACCTTTAATCCTCAGAAAAAATAAAAATATTTATTAAAAAAAATAATTTTGAAAATAAAGCATTTGATCCTAGAATCTTTTGTGGGATTTAATATTGTTATCAGTCTAAGTTAAGAGATTTATATGATACTACAATTTCGATTATTTTTAAATTATGAGAAACGTATAAAAGTTATATACCTATTTATGTTTTATGAAAATAAAATTACGATATTATAGGAAATTTTTTATTGTTATAGGTACACCGAAGAAGGGGGGGCTCAAAAATCTTAATCTGGACTTGTTAATTCTGCGCCCTGTCAAGTAATACGGTATGGCGATAATGCATATAGTACGCCTCCACACAAAGCCACGCCTTCTGTTCTAACATTTCCTGCGCGTTGCGAGTTCTGCCACTACCAGCATAGTTATAATATTTCGTATAGGTATACCGTTCTCTCATGTAAAGCTGTCCTCATAACTTAAATGACCTAACCTAACTTAACCACATCGTGACCCGGTGTCGGCTCCATTTTTGGTTGCTCTTATTCTATGTCTTTCTACTTTGCCATCATTGATATATTATGTATACAATATTGAATATACATCGTTGTAGCAACCAACCCAATGTTCTTATATATGTATACAATATACATGCGGCTGATTCCGATATAGGAAACGGGGAGCGGAAAGGGGAAATCTACGCAGCGGTCATAATCGCGAATAACTGCACCCGGTGAAAAGTGCGGCCTTATACGGTAGATCGCACAGGCCGACGACGACGACCAAGTAAACCGTTCTCTCTAATCTAATAGAGACTCCGCGCCACGGTGACGTTTCGTGCGGGTGAAAGCGTCTCGGCTTTAGGTATATATTTATATTATATACACAGTACACACACACACACGACGAACTGACGACGATAGCACAACCCACCGCAGCACCAATAATACATATGCATATATAGCTTCTCCTTTCGTATGGGTGATGGGCTTATACTACGTTAGTGTGTGTGTGTGTGTGTATGCGTGTGGTTTTTGCGATTACGCTGTTATAAATACGTATGCGATTTGAAAAAAAGCATAAAATAAAATAAAATAATACTTGTCAGTCGATCGTAGTATCGAGTATAATAATAATATATCGAGTCAACCGCACACATATATTTTTTTGTAGTTACATAATACATAGTATAATCATACAATAATAATTACTGTCTCCCAATATCCTTAAACAGCGAGATGCACTAAGCAACTCATCGCTCATTCACCCCATTCCCATTTATTCCTGTAATAGTAAATTTATTCAAATTCTGATCCATGAAATTAAATTTTATTATTTTTATACTGCTCAAGAAGTATTCTATAGCTAGATAAACATTTGTTTTTCAAACAAAAATCCCTTTTATTTGCTGAAAATTATTTAATGGATAATTTTTCTGAAAATATTTTTGTACCTAATTCAAAGTTTAAACAAATATAATTTTTCAGTTATTAAAATATATATATTAATGATATTAGGTCCTTAAAAATGGTTTTACAAAAATATAAAATAGATTTAATAATATATAATGGATCTATAGTAGTATTATAGTATTTATTAATTTATTATACTATTGGACCATTTTCAAAAAAAAATTTCCGCTAAATAATTTATATTAGATAGTATAGGTCTTATTTAAAAAAGTCTAGAGTTTATATATCTACAGAACACTCCATAAGTAGTACAGAAAATCTTAAAAATTTAAAAAAATTGTCGAATGTATTTAAAAATTCCAAAAATGAGTACATTATTAAAGAAAAAAGGGGGCGAGCATGCATGGTAAATCATTCTGTATATACACGCATGAAAATTGATGCAGGTCTTGTTGATTATAGCCGACCGCCGCACCCTATAGAGAAATCTTTGACTGCAAAAAGGTCATAGCTACGACTTACATGCAGACACTAAGTGTGTTTGTGTCTACTTACTCACGTTTAACTTGCGAGTTTACTATTATTATTATTATTAATTAATATTATTTTTATCTCGTTAGTACTTGTTGTATATGCGATATTCCCGCGTAGATGCATTCTACCGAGGAATCATGTTTGACGGTCGACGATCTCTGTTATATTAAACATCCATAATTCGACTATTCGAATTACGTTCTCATGGCGCGCGAGTGCACATGTCCATAGATTATTATCGAATCCCATGGCCTAAAAAGTGAAAACAACTAATTAGACATGTTTTTTTTTTGGAAATATTTCTAAAATTGGACGATCACCGACGTTTGCATTCACTGCAACCGCATTATTATATATACTTCATTGTGTATTATTTGACTTCATTACAGAATCCTTCTGTTACGTTATTAGAGCGCATAGATATATTATGGCAGATACGATTAATTTCTTCGCTCTAACGTATTAAAGTTTGAACGCAACTAATCACCTTTGTCTAGACAATCGCGCGCGTTCAGTAGGTAAAATTATGGCGTGTTTCCTGTTTAAAATTTTTAAATGTTTAAAATAATTTATTTGGAATACATTTAATAGTACACTTATTATATTATAGTATATGCCTATTGCCTATACGTATTAATATATTCTTTTTAAATAAAATAAAGTTTATATTATATTATTATTATATGCTAGAAAAGTATAATAATAAATCGGAAAGGATTGAGTCGAACGCGTTATTACTATGTTTTATACATCACACATAAATATTGTTTATGGTCAAATGTTCCAATTAAGAAAAGTTCATAGTTGTTATTTGTTTACGTCTACGTGGTATATCATTGCCTAAATTTGAAATAGTAATATTATATATTATGTTTGCTTTTGGTATAGGTTCCAAAAAAATTCGTCGACATTCAGCCCAAACATTATTACAGGGAAGAACTCGTATAAGGCATTGAGAAAGACGAGCACGGGATTGAAAACTGACGGAGAAGACAAATCACCCGGATATTTAGACGATTGTTTAAAAAAGAAAATATGCGAAACTCTAAAGAGTAACTATTCGCGTATTGAATTGGAAACTCTACAGCAAAACTATCAGTTAAAGTAAGATTAATTAAATTGTTTAGTCACCAATTGACTTCGAAATAAATAATATTTATAACGTGAATTTCAAAAATGTGTGAAATGTCTATAGGTACATCATTAGTCTACTAACCTATATATGTTACCAAATTAACAGAAACATATATAATATTAATAATACATACTACTTACAAATTACGAGTAATAATAACTAATACGGCTATATAAATAAAATGAATAATTATTTCTTAAAAATGGCAAAAATGTATATTGACCTGCAGTAGGACGTACCTAATACGAAATAATAATTAAAATAATCCTGTTCAAGTGATGCTTGCATTAACCTACTGTAATAATAAGTTAGTAGGCGCCTACTTAGAACAAGCATAATTTAATAACGTATTATTGCCAATGGCCCACACGTTTGAATTAAAACAAAAATATTATAAGATTTGAATAATAGCTTTACCGTGGCGGGCCACCATGTTTTCCCGATTATTCATTACATTACTTTATATATACAAAGTTTCAAAAGTTATCATTGGAATACGAGAAAACACTGTGGCCATTATGACTGTAGTTTTGACATTAAAATAAAAAATGACAAAACGACTTAGGAGCACAACATACCACGCCAGCATAATATTATGTTTTTTCTATTTCACACACGTATACAATACAACAAATCTGTGATCAGCGGAACCAATTTCGTATTGTTAGCTATATGATACGTATTAGAGTAAATCTATTACTTATTAGAGAAACCTATTATCAAACTTAAAGTTAAGAATACTATCTGTATTTTTATGTGTGTTTTTTTACGATATTTTAATTGTCTAGCGAACAAACCGTTTTGTACTGTAGTCTGTAATAGTATACAGTAATATACCTAGATACTATAATAGTAATATTGTAATCCTGTAGTTTACAGGCTCGTCTAACTCTCTTAAAAATCTAAACATCATAAAAAACCGACGCACAAGCACAGACAATGTTATTCTTACCCACCGAACTTTCTTACCTTTAAGTCTGATAGTCGATCAATTCACTTCAACGATAAAGCTAACAACACAAAATTGGTTCGACCAAATAGTTTGATATGTTGTACGTTTGTAAGATGAAGAGGACATATTATGCTGGTGTGGCATCTTCGAAATAAAGGTATACACATCATTAGCCGCAGTATAAAGTTATGGTCACATATTATTATCGTCTTATTATTTTCAGCTGGACCGCGGACAATAGCCCAACGATGGTGGAAATCGCAAAAGCAGCCGTGTCCGCAGAGCCGGAATCGTGTCAAGTATTCGTTTGCAGTGATTGAACAAGCTGGACGTCGCTGTTGTGTTGTATATTATACATAGTATATACATGTATTATTATATATAGGTACTGTCTGCAATAATAATAATAATAATAATAATAATAATATAATATACCTGGTAGCATGTATATGTATAGGTACATTTTTATGATATCAACACGGTAACCACAATTTTTATGTATACCGTTCGGACCGCGAGAATTCCATTAATGCACGGAATGCAGACACGTTTTAATGGCTGGTTATCGGAAGTTGACTTGGCCCTGGGCGAACTTTCGTTCCACGATAACCATAAATAAATAATAATAAAAAATTAAATCTGCTGGATGAATTTCGTCTAAGAATGTGGTTGATGACACATTCTTATACATAACGGATTACGGATATCGCTTTCTTTTGTGGCTTTTGACGCGATCCTCAATCGTACAGACGAACAGGCATTATAATTATAGGCACACTTTTAAGTTTTAATGCAATTAATATTAAACTTATATGCACAAATCAAGTATATAATATGTAGTATAGTTATACGTATTCTAATAAACGGTAGATATATATACGTACAATATTTTCTATTACAATACTTAAATCGGATGGAAATTCGAAAATCGTAGATTTCTACACTGTATATTATGTTTATATTATGTCATTTGGCCCAAATCGATATATTATTTGCATTGTCGGGATTTTATTATGTTATTATACGTCATTATATCTTATAACTATAGGCGTAGAATATTGTGTGTTTACATTATTGTGCACTTTTTTTTTTTTGCTTCAAACAGTTCAAAGCATTAAATATTAAATCACACCTGTTCCTGATAGTAAAATCTCGCGAAACGTATTCATCGATAAAAAAATCATCAAACTGTCATAAAGTTTCATATTTTTTGGTCAACTCAAAATCGTCCATGGTTACAATTTTTTTTTTTTTAATATCTTTAGTCTTCATTTAGTGTACACTAATTGTATAATCGAAATATTGCTTGTTACGCTGCTATATATTATTAAAATTATCATGACACGACGTAAATTCCAAAATCCCAAACAAATAATATATTTTACTTAACACAAATATTTGAATTTATTACCAAACGAGTACTACAACTCACGTCTACACGTCATACAATGCAATGCGGTTATATATATTTTCATATGCGCATAAATTCGATTTCGTCTGCCGATCGTTTCGATAAAACATTTAACGGAGCCTAGCGTACCTATTTAATGTAAGTAGCACGAAAAAGTAAAACCGAAGAGCTACACGCGCAGACACGCTTAACTGAGAAATTAAATAACTCTCCAGCGATTATAAGTACATTCCTCTCTCTTCAGACATTGTAGATTTTACGTTATGATTTAATATCTTTTCATGTGTACTATGCAAGTGCATATTAAGGTCGACGTTAAATCTTTTAGAAGGTTTTTAATAAAATGGTCAATACCTATTCACCAAATTGTACACGGCCGTCTCATCATCCTATTATTGTTTACTAAAAAATATAGTTTTTAGTAACGCATCTTTAATCAGGCATTTTAATTTATAAAATACATTTCGAAAGTTTTAAAATGTTACGTAGTATTAGGTATACGTAAATCGTACTATTCATAGTAATGGCTAATATAACGAGTAGGTAATATATTTTTTACACAAATTAAACATAAACTATCGATGCAATAGGATATTTATTTTATAATAAATTCTATTATATATTTATATTTTTAGCAAAATAAAGCATAATATTATACATAATAGTTAAAACTTATATTGGTTTGGAAAACATTTTTTTAATAAACTCAGAAAAGTATCCAGTTCAAAAAATTTCATACGTGTATCTACGGATTCAAAATTGGATAAATATAGGTACTTAATTTCACTTTACAGAAAGTCAATTTCCTGCACCTTAATTATAAGGAATTTTAAAAAAAAAAAGAAGCTAAAATCTACTGGAAAATAAGAAAAAGTTAAACAGGATGTACAGATAGTAGCACTCGTCTCGCATCAATCATCTCGGTGAAAAACAATGTTTTGATATTATTTTTAATATTTAAAAATAATAAACAATCATTATATTAAAAAAAAAATCATCTTTTCAAATCTAAAAAAACCTCACATCATGATCCTTAAATATTTTTTAATAATTAATGATTAAGTTTAAATTTAAAAAGAGATTAAAAAACACATCATTATTATATCAACTAATACATTTCTAATTATTTTACTTATTTTTTTACTTATTTGAATGATAGTAACCCGTCTTTTAAAAAACTTTGGATTATAATCTCACCCCGCTTCAAATTGTTTCTCAAGTTTAAAAACAATTGATGTAATAATCATTGCCTGAGTCATCGAGCGATAAATATTTTACCTATGTAATAATTGACAGACAGATTTTATATGTTTAGATCTTGGTAGGTAATGGGTATTTTATGATAAATTATGCACTCGAACATTTCGGAGAAGAGAGACAGCGATTAGAGTGGTCACTGAAGTAAATACTAAATTCTGAAACTCGGTCCCAAAATAAATACTAAATAATAAATATTATGAACTCTAATGGATCACAGTTTTATTTATTACCTACCGATATGTTTTCGGTGTAATGCATTTTAAATATAATCTTGAAATTATGTTTATTTCTTTGTCAATATTCCTTTTAGTTAGGTCATCGGAAACGATCTTAACCAAATAACATATAGGTACATAGAAAAAGCATATGTTCATAAATGCATTCGTTAAGACTTAAGATGTTTTGTAATCGAAACTATATTGATATTCAATACGTCATTAATAGTTTTGTATAATATTCTTCGAAATTTAGTCATTTGATTTTACACTTACATATACTATTGTTTTATGTATGGTTATATATACTATTAAAGCAAGGCTGTGATGTATTCTCTAAACAACTTTCTGATTATAATTATTATAAATACCTACTTTATTATTCTTAATTATTTTTTAAAGACATTCCTACTATGTTATGCATAAAATGATAATTTTTCTCGCTTTTTCGTGTAAAATAAATAAAAAGTATATTAATTATTAAAGGACAAAGGTCAACTGCTTTTTAAGTTTATTTATGTGAAAAAATATAATGAACACATAAACAATCAAAAAGCATATGATTTTTATTTTTTAACTAAATTATCTGATTCATAATAATTATTTTAATCATAGGTACCTACCAACAATAAATTATGAATTATCTTCTAGTCGTGATTATTAAATATATTAATATATTATATAATATGTCTAACACGACTTAATTTAATTTATTGTTTTAATATTTTAGATATGGTTAATATTGTACGTGTCTAAATTAAAAGTCAATTTCATCAATCTATATCGGTAAAAGACATATCATTTTTGTTTGTAAAATAACAATTGAAAAATAACTATTACAATTATTGATTACTTACATAGTCATAAGTAACGCATATTTTAAGTGAAGGTTTTTATTAAATGAATACACATAGTTATCAATGGTTAAGAATTTCTATAGGATGTCTGTACATTATTTGTTTTCTCACTCTGTCCCTCGCGAAACTTAATAAAATATTGTGACTATTGTGAGTTAAATATATTATATTACACATAATATTGAAATATAAACACTAATTGATAAATGATAATAATTTTAAAAGTAATACTATTTACGTGATGCACTTATCGTCACTAATAGTAGGTATAAAAGAGTAGGTATAAAAAATCACTTTTGTAGTAGATACAAAACCATGAAAACATAAAACTAATTTTAAAATTTTAATTTTGGTTAAATTATGTTTATTTCATATAAGATAACTTGTAATAGTTTGTATAAATATAAATGATCACAATAAAAATTAAATTAAATTAGCAAAAATGTCAATTTAAATACATTTTTTAAGTTATAATTTAAAATGATGTGGTTAAATTTTGTGTTGTGCACAAATGCAACTCACCAAGTTCTTTAATATTACAATTAAATTTAAATTGAATAATTCGAGGAATTCCAAAATTGTTTGGCTACTTGCTGTCTTGGAATTTTACTGGAGGTGATACAAACAACTTTCTACAAGTTACAAAATAATTGAGAATAAAATGATTCAACTTAGTGTAGATATGCGCATGACTACTTGATTCGTGTTTTTATTTTCTGAAGTATAAAATATAGTTTAACAGAATTTGTTTTAAATACTTTAAGAAAAACTAAAAATACGTTTAGAAAATTGTTTTTATTTTAGTCCGATAAATAATTATGTGAATATTTTCTTACATTCACGGCATTCATTTTTTTTCAGCAATTTGTTTTCGAATGTTTTTATTAATATTTTAAGTTCTGTGATCGAAATTAGATTTAAATCATTTGATGATAATAAACGAGTATACAAAAATTTGTCGATTTTTTAAATTTACATTTGAATCAATTCAATTAACTAATAAGCCATACTCTTTATTATAGGTAATACATCTTTTATACAACCATCTCAAACAAATAAAAAGTCGATCTTTATTCAATTTTCTTAAAAAATAGTATAAAATAAAAAATATATATGTTTATGTTACTATTATTTTGTAAGTTTTCGTTTTCTACATAATAGTTAAGTATATTACCTATATACATTATACAGTTATGTTTAATTTACGATGATATTTCAGCATTTATTAAAAACGAGTTAAGAACTAAATTTATCCTAATTTGTATTTGTACTTTATCCTATGTACTCTACAAAATACTTAATAGAATCATAATAATCCAAAATGATAATAATAATAATAATAATAAATATACAATTAATATTATAAATACTTATTGTATCTATACATAGTATGAATGGTATTCATAACTCATTAGTCTATAAAATATAAATCAACAAAACTTTGTTCACATATAACGCGACCTGCTAGTATTTTTAGTTTTTAAGTAGATAAATTTCGTTTAAACCTTGATTATTTCTAAATTTCCTTTTCTTCAATCTCTAAGTGATACAAGGTAAGCTAAATAGATGTATTCATGCACTTACATATACATAAAATGTATAATATTTGCATGACTATAATATTATGATGTTATAAAAATAAAATATACATCTAATAATTACTAATAATATTTAAACTTTCAACAATAAGTACCAAGGTACTTATAAGTTATAGATATCTGTTGCTATCTAAGAATTCCAAACACCCGAAACAATATATTATACATAACATAATACATATTACAACTACAATAAACATTATATATTACTATATTAGTATAAAATTCATTTGTCAAACGAAGAAGTGAAAAGTCATAAAACTATTATCCCAATAAACTTTTGCCTTATTTGGTCATACGAAGTAATAGTATAGGAAAATTTGTGATAACAATATGAGTATATAACCTAAGCTCTCACAAATATAGACATTGATTGACTGACTTTCCAATTAAATAATACCTATCTATTTATTCGAGCTTGAAATATTAATTTAAGATTCATTATTTATTTATCTAATATTAAATTTGATGTAACCTTATGTAACAGAATGATATTCTTTCAAATTTATTGTGCTTATTTTTTGTTTGTAATTAAATTAAGTACACCTTTGGACTTAATTTGTATTTTTAAATCTTCTATATTTTAATGTTTATGGTAATTAGTAATAATAAATAATGGTTATTATATTATTATTAAATTACTATAGGAATTAAAAAATAACAAACAAATGATTATATCAGATAATCATATTTTGAGTTGTATGTTTTTAGGTACCTATTTTATTATTTATAAACTTATAAATATCTATACTTGTATTACATTTTAAAAACTTTATTGCCCGTGATGAAATTCCATACGGAATTAAGAACAATCTTTTTTAATTAAATGAGTTCTCAATGTTCTCATAGGGAATCTTATTTTTTAGAATTTCCAATGTTTAATTTAATTATGCAGTGTGTCCACTGCACGTCTGTTTTGATAGCACATCAAAAATATACTTTTTGAAAGATTAATGGTATTTTCAAATAAATGAATATTTTCTATACAAATATTATACATCAAATAATTATTTACAATTATTTAAATATTGTTATACGACACAAATAATTATTTTATTAATTTTAATATTGTTATGAACATTTTTTTTTTTACCTTGTTAGTTAATGTTGATAATATAAGTCATACGATTCATTAAAATACTCTTAAAATTATTGATACTATTTTTAAATTGTATAGTTCCACGGTTATATGTATTATTTATAAATGTATAAATTATGGTTACATTTGAAATAAAGAATATTTTTAAGATTTCATGTTATAAATCTCTATTTGAGGGATCTCATATTTTAAAAATCCAAAACCTAATAAAATATCTACTTTTAAGTTCTAATATTATTTATGTAAAGTTTTTAAGCCAAAGAACAAAAAAAGTACTCCCTCATTTTATGAAAGTATTTTTTATAAACTGGTGGCAGGGACTAAAAATTCTATAAAACCACAATACTAGCACATTATTCTTTATGCAGATCTGTAATAATAATTGCTCGGAAAAGGTAAACTGAGTCCCATATAATTGAGTCAATATCGGAGTTATGGGTACATTAGTTCAAAAAACTCTAACGTATAGGTAAATTAAGTCCTGAGTAATAAAATAATTTAATTAAAAAAATAATAATTTATAAATAATGAAGATGTACATACAAAGGAAAAGTCCCTACATTCAATATGTACTGTGTAGCCACTAATCAGTGATTATCAATTACCGATTTGTCAATTTACCGGCAGTGTTTAAAAAAAACCTTATGACCACTAAAACATCGTACTATATTATCCGTTTATCAATTATCAAAAAAACTTATCGTCAAATATGAATGATAACCATGACGACTGGTCACCAGTAGTCCGAGTGTTTAGCTTTAAAATTACAGTTCTTAAAATTCTTTGTTATAATAATAGTTTTGCGGTCGCACAATGGATGCAATGACTAGTGAACGAAACAAGACAATTTTTATAATAAATGGACATAAATCCAATTTCTTGAGATACTTAAAAACTATATTTTTATAGAGGTAATTAAAATAAAAAAAATAATAATATACAAATATTGTTGAGACAAAAATGGTGAAATATGAAAATAAAGATATTTCACGAATTTATTTTGTTAAAAACATTTAACATATCAAATAAGAAGACTTAGTTTTACCTTAAACCTTTTAAAACAGGGACTCAGTTTACCAAAAAAAAAGGTGTTTTGGGCTCAATTTTTCTAGCCCCATAATTGCCAACATATTATTATTATTATTTATAACAGATAATTTAATTTAATTATAAATTTAAAAAATAGTATAATAATTTAATTGTTTATTATATTACATTATTAATATGGTGATTGTTTAAAATGTGTAAATCATTCACATATCTACTTAGTATATAATATATTATATATAGTTTCTTAAAACTTCTTCAAAAATGTACATTTTGATATTACCCTATAGATAGGTAGCTGTTTGTATTACATTGAAAATTTAGCTTTCACATGTTTACAAATGATTCAACTGAAGTGTGAATGTCACTATATGTAGGCCTTACAAGTTTACATGCTATAAACAATTATATACCGGCACATAATATAGTCACACACATTCACTCAACTGTGCGTACTTTGTAAGTAGTTTTAAGTGGAAATCGACAAATGCAAAAAGATGCATTATTGAAAAGTGGGAATCGTCCAAATCACAAAAACGTATTTTCTTTACCGTGAAAACAAGATGATAAATATGTTTTTGAAGAATATTCTTCGATTCTTTTTTATGTCTTTCTTACAATTACTGTCGGGTGTCTACAGAATTTCAAATTGTAAAACTATTACAATAACACTATCAATAAAAACGCAATGACTTTGCTGTATTGATCATTATGTTAGAAACTTAGAAACATGTATATTTGTAGACAACTACAATCATCGGAAATTCGGAAATCATTTTAAATGACAGTGATATGATATTCTAAAATGTTCAATAAATTGATAATATGATATTAAACCACAAAGCCTATAACCAAGGTTCGAATTTTATATAGCATTTACTTATAGGATACAAATAAGAATAACAGAGTCGGCTATACATTAATTTCATGCACCAAAGAATCCAAATATGAAATTTTATTTTGCTATTTTTTTTTTTTTTGCATATTTGAAGTATTTTAGATTTGTATTGCCATTTTTGGAGTTTTAGTGATATTTTTTTGCTAATGATAATAAATTTAATAAAATGCTAATTAATATATATTTTTTTTTTTTTTTGCTGTTTTTGATGTTTTTAGAGCATGTTATAAACTTATAACGCATATTTTAAAGTTTTTTTTTATCATATTATTATAGTGCATTTTTCAATATTTTTCAATGCTATAAAAAGCGGGTAAGTGGGTATCGCTCTGCTATATATTAGGGGGTGGGGTGGACCTCAGACTATGGTAGGATAAATTTGAATGCAATGATAGGTATCATTGTATACGAAAAACGATTCTGAACGAAGATGATTTGTCAGTTTAGGATATATTATATTTAAATATTGTCATATATTCTATTTTGAAACAAATAGTATAGTTTTTATATGTTACTATAGTACTTTATAGTATTTGTTTATTAATAAAAAAAGTATTAAGCAACATACGCATAATGAGAATATGAAATTTAATTTAAATTTTGAAATAATTCGTATAAATTTGAACTTTAAGCACTTATAAAAAAAAATTGTGACTATACGATTTCGAATTTTTTTTTATCACTTTAAGAAAAACTTATAAGAAACCTTCTTTTAAATTTTCAAGAATTTCTGGCCACCCAAAAAAATTTTATCGGCATTTGAAGAAAAAAAACTTAGAAAAGTCGAAAATTTCAATTGTCTATAAGTAGCTTAAAAATGGTAAAAATTTTTTGAAAATTTAACTGTAAAGAGATAATCATAATATAAACATTTGGTGAAAATTTCAAGTATTTACAATAATTCGTTTTTGAGTTACAGCAAAATCAAAAAATCGATTTTGTCGAAAAGTGGTTTTTCGTAAAATTGCCATTTTTCTGTCATTTTTTTTTTGTTTTTCTCAATTTTTTTGAAAACTATTTGGAAATTTTACTTTTGACCTCCCCAAAGTACCAACTAGATGAATTTTCCTATTCAAAGAGGGGCTGAAGTCAAAAATCGGAGCATTATTACTGCTCCAAATGTTGTCGTCAGACACAAAAAAAAAAAAAAAAAAACACATCATAGTAAAATCAATACATTCATCACTTCGTTCAGAATCTAAAATCCAAACCCTGCTAATAACAAAAAATCCTAAACTTAGTAGTTATTACATTCCTGATAATAAAAAATGTTTGTAACTTATTTAATATATAACAGTTTATTTTATAAAAAAAGTTGTTGAAACACATTACGTATTAATATTATTACCAAACCCAAATTTATTTTCAAAATTAAAATATTGATCATTAAGTAAGCAGGTTAGGTTAGTTTAGGTAATAATAATATAATTTATTGCTTGAATAAATTAGATTTTAATTTTCTAAAGTAAAAAGGTCCATTCATGATAAATAACTTTAAGTACCTATCTAAACTATGCTGCAAAATATACAATGTGATAATGATGATTTAAAATAACTTTATAAATAAAATGGAATAGAGCATTTAAATTTGATATTACATCGCACATTATATTAAAAATTACATGTATACCTATTATATTATGTAATATACATGTATCACTAAAAATAAAATAAATGCAATAACTTTTATTATTGTTAAAAAATAAAATCATGACTTGATCAAATACGAAACAGCTAGTCGTATCTTAACCATTTGCAATACAGTAAAGAATCTAGGTACATATTATATAAAAATATTAAACGTATTTTTTTTTTGTTAAATGGTTAAAAAAATGTTATATAGTGATAATTTTATTTATAATTCCTTGGAACATGAAAATAAATATTTTAAATCTTAGTAGATACAAAAATATTGTTTAACTGCTATGTAAATTATTACAACAATTTAAGGAAATTATATTATACCTACAGCTTTAAGCTTATTATTTATGTTACTAATTAGTTGTTAGTGATTACTATGCTCGAGTTTTACAAAATATTTTAAACATTTAATATCTTGCACTGTCGTACGAATATAAACATACAATTTATAAATTTAAATTTTTAATTTAATTTAACTTTTACTTTCATTTTGAACACTTTATCAAATTATTGTTAATTTTATTTAATTATGATAAATTTAATTGTTTATGCAACTAGGAAGAATAAATATTCCCAAAAAATTTTAAAGTATATGTATTTATTTTTATGGTGTCAATAAAAATATATATTTATATTGCATATAGTCAAGTTACGATATACGTAGGTACGTTATCCAATACAAATAATACTTTTCCTACCTATGCATAATAAATAATACATTTCATTCATATCGTATTGGTTTGCCATAAGTTACTTATAAATGGGTGTACCCATGCGCATATAGTATTATATAGCATATATATATATATATATATATAGGTATTCAAGCAACTGCGCCACGTGAGAGCAGGGGAAATTAGTTAATGAGTGAAAGAAAGCATCGGTGCGTACCGACTAGAGTACTACAACGTTGGGTTAGTCTTGTGTAGCTTGTTGTAAGTACGGTACGGCCGCTTGTAGAAAGTGAAATGTGAATATTTTTACTTTTTAAAACCAAACTAAAATTCCAATAAGACTGAACCAGTGTACACTTAACGTTGTAGGATAGAGTTTGCTTACTAAATACAGTGTCTTGTGCGTTTAAAGGATAATAAAAACGAATTGAAAAAAGGTAAGTTCAGTTTTTGATTTATTTATTTATATAATGTTTTTTTTTTTTAATGATCATATTGCCTACTAAATAATTTACTATAGTGAGAGTCGTAGATATTTATAAGACAATTGTATTAAAAAATCGTATTGGTGCTCTTGAAAAAATAGTCAAATTTAATTAATCATTGTTAGAAATATTTATTCAACAACATAATAAATTCCATTTCTTCTTAATACGTATACAATATATTAAGCGTTACAATGAATTCGTATTTATTATTTTGACTCGTATAATATAATAAGTATCTATATGGTGATTAAAATTTATAGTTATGATGCATGCACTTTGTGATTTTTACAATGGGACACTGCACATGTTGGTGTAACAAAACTGACTTTTATATTATAATAGACTTATATTTATATATTATTGCCATATACCATACCTATTATGCAAGCAGAAAATTGTAAGACATAATCTTTATTAGCAACAACAAAAATGTAAAAATGTTCGAAAAACTGCTATTCATGCATGCTTATATTCAGATAAAATAATATATTATATACCTACATAAAAAAAATGCAATATTATATTATATAGTATAATCGTACTATTATAAAAGTAAACACATAAACATAGATGGTGTGTATATATATATAATATTATTATTGTTATGGTTTAAAAATTAAGCGATGTAACAATAGACAATCATTTAAATGTCTTACAATACCGGTTTAGACGCCCTAAAAAAATACGATTAATATAGAAACCATAGGGTGTAAACGATCGAAACAAAAACCTGTTTAAACATTTGTTGTTTAGAATGGAAAATCATATGGATACCTATTATAATATTGGAAAAATATACACATTTTAATAAAAGGATGAAAAAAATCATCTTGTAAATATAGATTCTCGTAGGTATATGGTATATACTATGTATAAACTATACGTCATGTATAACGTTACGACGACCGTTATTACTAGTATCAACTATCGTGTTCTCATATTAACTCATGTCTTAAGATGTTTTTAGAATAAATTTCCGTTCAAGATGAATTATTTAAATAATAACCATGTTATAATATTATCATAATTCGTTTCTTGGTATTATTTTACATAATATAGTTATTACAAACAAATAAATAAAAGTGAAACATCAATAATCGTTCAAGACATTCACATTATATTAAGATTAACGTTAATTTTAACTATATAATACGTAAATACGTTACATCTAAAGACAATACATTAAATTATATTATATCAACTTTTTGATATGTACTTCTCGCACTTTCATAATTTATCTACGTTAGTTATATCATACTAACTGCATTAAGTATATAATACAATTATTTGAAAAGATAAATTATTAGTATTACACTTAAAATCATTAATCAAATTACATCTTAACCAATGATTTATCAAATTAATTCTTTTTGATAAAAATTTAAAAATTGAAATAGTTTTAAATTGTTTATAATCATAGGAAAAAAATAATATAATAATTTAATAAATTTTTCTCATATGTATTTTTCTTTTGGTATTTAATAATTAAAGTTTTGTAAATAAATAATACATTTAAATAATTAAAATGTTCTTTTTTATTACTATTATTACACTGCCACTCGACCCTATATTATTATATATTTTATATTTTCACAGTTGTAGATTTTTTATTTTAATATATTTATTTTGTACAGGTTATTATTAATTCATTATATGGCTAATTACTTTTACAAATACCTGTAATTAAATAATTTTTTTTTTAATTATTTCAATAATTTATAATTTAAAAAAATTGTTCACAAAAAATTTTAAAACATAGTTTTGTGTTTTTTAATTGATAAAATATAATGGGTACGATATCGTGATTATAACGACAGTTTGGTGGATTAGTATGTATGTTTTCACGCTGTATATACATTATTATTAATTTCAATTACCACAAACGTTCGTGACATTGGCGGAAGCATCCGGTAAACTAAGTGAAAGTGTGAGAAACTCATGATTATCACTAATATTTACAATGTCATTAGGCTTAAACATTGAACTGAAAAGCCCAATGTCCTAATGAAAATGTTTCTACCCTACAGTTATTTTTCATTTTATCTGCTCTTCAATAATATAGATTCTCCTTCCTATTATTTCCATTATTAATTTTGCTATACTATTCCGGAACATACATATATTTAATCAGATAGAAGACGAAACAGTGCGTTTCACCATAGGGACCTGTCTAGAATAAGTGTTGCAGAAGGGAAAGTAAACTTCGATTCTAAGGTCAATGGCACTCGGAACGTTTATATGTAATGAAATAATCATATAGAGTTTTATTTCTTTTCGACTCTAGTTCGTCATATAAAATTATATATATGTGAATTGAGCATTAAAAAAAAATTATGATTCATGTTTCCAATAAACAAGTAATATGTAATATGATGCATCGCTTTATTGGCTATGTGAGTGAGTTTATATTGGCTGAATGTTAATGAGGAAACTTTAGAATATTATTACTGTTTGTTTAAACAATTATTTTGTTCAGTAGGATTGCAACAAAAATGAGGACAAACATATTAAATATAATTTTCTAAATAAATTAATATTAATTAATATTTTTCATAGTTAAATTCTAGACAATGAATTTAGTATAGGTAAATCTAAAATATTAATTATAGAACTGAACATATGCCACAAACTTTTATGGTGTTGTGACTTGTGAATATTATGCATGTATAATATTCAATATATTTAAATGTTTGACCTGCTTTTTTAAATGCATATTATGTTATATAGGTATACTTAAATATAATTTGAAATTTTTTTTAAATATTTTATAAAACGCATAATTTTTTAGTACATTTTAATATATTTATATAATATAATTTTAGACTAATGATACTTTTTTTTCTTGCAGATGTGGAAAATATCATTCTTGTTTATTATATTACCTCTTATTGTTAACGGTGCTTCCGATAACAATAATGTTCAAATGACAAGAACATCTATAAAAGTAGCCAGAAATCTAGATCCCGATGCCATGGAAACGTTGGAAGTAAAAACTCGAACGGGAGACATTGCCACTATAGTTGTAAAGAAACGTGATGGTAGACAACAATTTACAGAACCAACACCCAAACCAGACTTACAGTTGGTATCAATAAGTAATGGAAACACGCCTAAAGTACCAGATCCTGTCGTCATACGATCGGACTCGGTCTATGTTAAAAACCAAAAAGACGAGGAAAAAAAATCTAGAAGTCTTTTCCATGTGGATTCTGACGGTATACCTGTCATTACGGGAGTTAGAGAACCTGATGATGAAAATGACACACAGGTTTGGAGAAACGCAAGAGTTATCAACGGTATTTTAGTGCCAAATACAAATAAAACTAACCAACACGTGGTAAAAGAAGAATATAAAACAGTTGCTCCAATGTTCAATGGTGTTTGGCAGGTATACAAAAAAAAACCTGAGCCAGAAAAGACCCAGCCTATTATCACCAACGAACAGCAACATTTTACGGCACAGCGAGATACATATGACGAAAAATATATGACAGATAAGATTCTAGGGTACATAAAGAATATAAATGGAAACATTTTAGGAAATGACCGTACATCCAGGATGTTAGAACCAAAAATGGAAGCTCGCGTGTTGCATGCGCCAAGTATAAGTGTTTTCCCAAATTCTGCCGCCTATTCACCAAAAACAGTGTCAAGGTTGTCATTTGAAGAGAGTGCAAGGACCCCCGTACTACAGTATGCTCACCCAGAGTTGGGTGTTCAAGCGGCAAAATATGAACCACCTGTTCCTGTTCCTGTTGCTGCTGTAGAGGAAACTCAAAGAGACGGTAGAAGACAACAAGCACTTTCATATTTTGGTCATGATATTCATGCAGATAGGAGTCCTTACGCATTCGAACCTGGTTTAGAAAAAGAATCAAGAGTAAAAGTTCCTAAGAAATACACCCCACATTATAGTCTACCCGAAAAACAGGGAAAATATGGCCCTAGTTATTATATTAACGATGAAGCATCATTTTGGACCTTAATGAAAAACAAAATGAAAACTAGTTTCGATAAGATGTCCGATTTGACGAGACCTGTGGTCGATCCATTGGTGGAAGCTACACACAAGATTACAGGAAATTTAGGTTTCGGAAACGGAAACCGTGAACTTACAAATGTGGTCAAAGAAAAACTTGGTATGGTAGCCACGCCATCGATCTTATTGCCTGCACTAGGTTTGGTAGCCGGAGGAGCAGCTTTAGGGCTAGGCGCAGTAGCAGTGGGAAGGTTAGTTGATATAATATTTTTTGGATTAAAAATAAAATATACCGTAAATGGCATAAATAAAATTCGACAATAAACTATTTCGAAATTGTATTCATATTATTGTACATATTATAATACAACAAACACAAACGAATTAACTAATGTTTTAAATCGTATTCAAATTAAAACTTATTAATTAAATTAAGAATGAAATGTGTATGCATATTAGCATATTATTGTTATAGGTTGTTCTAAAAATATTTAGTTTGCATTAAAGTCTGTTTCATGTCCTAAAAATTCTATAACAACGTTTTATTTTGCATATTTTGGAGTTTTTACATTTTTGGCGTATATTTTTTATGTTTTTGTGCATTTTTAGAGTATGTTTGGATTTCGTAAATTTTTAAGACATTTTTAACTCAATGAATTGAGAATTTTCACAAAATAATAACATTTTTAAGGTTTTTTAATATCAGAATAAAGTAAGGGGGCTGATAATATACGCCCTTTTTTTTTTACCAATAATTTAAACCATTTGCAGTGTAAATATAAAATATAAGTAATCATTTAATTGAAAATAAAATTTAGAATTTGTTATAGTTTTTTTTAGAGCATTTTTCAAGGGCATATTTTGATAACAGTTAGAACATAACTGTTTACATACCTATTTAATAGATTTTTAGGGCATATAATTGTCAGCCCTATATATAATAATATTCCCGTTAATTAAATTGTATATGCCATATTTATTAAATATGTTCATATAAACATGATGAAAATATGAATCGAATAAAATTTGTGGTGTGTAAAACCGTAATTCGTGTTTATAAAAATATTGAATAAGACTAAATAACACATAATAATGCACCAACAACACAATAGCAGCTCAACAGTTCATTGTAATCCGAAAAATTACGACACCTTTATTTACATTTTACAAGCACACATAATATTATATAGTATATACCATTCATAAATCGCATGTAATATGAACAATAACGCATGGTTGATTGTATATGTGTATCTATTGTTTAATTTTGCATTTCCCCGAATAAAATAGTAAAACACGTGGAATAATTTAATATTTTGACGAGATGACGGAAAAATATAAAAAGAAAAGGTAGATACAAAACATAAATATATCAGGGTTTCACTTTTTCCGGATAATCAATTGAATAAATATTTAAGTGTACGATATAATATCGACTCCCTCTAAACTGGACAATCACAGAGAAATTGTTAAAATATGTCCATAGCACCAATGACAGATAGCATGACTGAACATTTTAGTTAAATAAAGTATTGAATAACACATAGAGCATGACATTGAAATTGAAATGAAAACGTAGTTGACGGTTAAACAACACAGGACACGTTTCACTTTCCATCCGTTAGAATAAGGACCATCGTTGAATTCATGTATTGATACACTAATAAGTAACCGTTACATCTTACTATTTATATTGCTTTCTATAAGTTATAACTCCTAGTTTAAGTAAATTATTGAGAGAGCACTGTGTATAAATATAGTCTTGAGAAAAATATCAGCTAACTGATCTTTATAACTGTTTAAACATGTTTAGTGTTTCCTTCGGAATAATTTGCATTTTTTTTCTTTTAACTATCCGCCTCCATCAATTTTCTATTTTCAATCAAACTAAATATTATGCAGTTATCAGTGATGGTTTAGTTCTATATAATAATTCTAATTGAAATCAGTTATTATGGCTTTCATAGAATAGAAACTATTATTCGACATTACTGCGGTACAAATAGAATATAATTGATATAATATTGTGTATGCTATTCCATTATTTATAAATAAGTTACTAATATAGACATACAAAAATTATAATACATGGAATAACATTATTTATTAAATGTCCATCATAAAAAAAAAAAAATCTAACAATTTTAAAAATTTAAGTAAATTGTATAAAAATCATTATATTTCATCATATTTGAATTGAAGTAAAATATATTAATGACATATTATAAATGTATTAAGAGTATTTATGATATTGTTTTAATAATAGTTAATTAAAAAAATAATAAAACAAGGTAATTTAAATGTTAAAGTTTTAATTATAGTTTTAAAACAAATTAATATCAAGATTATTAATATTAAATTAATAAATGTCCATCGTCATTTAACTTTTAATATAGTAAATCAAAAAAATAATATTAAAATCGTATTATATTTAATCAATACCTAATAATTATTAATACTTAATTTCATATATTGCAGGTACCTCGATTATGACGTGGTAAAAATGAGAAATAATGATGATATAATAGAATTCCAACGGTCATTAAATAGATCATATCAACCAATTTTAATACAGCCTGCAGAAGAAATAGAAAACAAAGACACGAAAACTGAAAAAGAAGCTAAACCTCTAAATAGAAAAAGAAGGTCGTTATATTATAAAAATGGAAGACCATACACAAGTCGTAAAATAAGAAAAGTTAAATTAACTTTAAAAACAGTATAGTTTTCTCGTAATTATAGCAAATAAGTAATTAATTAAATATTTATAAGTTTAATATATGTATATTATTATATTTAAATATAAGTATATAACTGTACCTAAGTAATATTAAACTTAAATAGTGGTCATAATAAGTATTTAAGACACATATTATGTTACATTATTTGAAATATGTAATAACTTACTTATTTATATCTGCAAAAATGTCTATCCTATAAATTAATATTATTTAATATTTTACTCGTTGTTATATTGTGTATGTATTACCATATACTAAATAAATTATTATATATTGGTAAAATTAGGTTTACGTTTTATATTTCAACCACCACAAATAAACTTTTAAGTAAAAAAGCCAAATTTAATCGTAAGTACTTAAGTACCTATATATAAGTCCTAGATACACAAAATAATTTAAATTTTTAAGTAACTTATTATAATAAGTTATTACTGATTTTATTTATATTTAATTAAAACACATGTTTTGTTCAATGTTTTATTTTTATTTTTTACCTATATTTACAAATTACAATTTTTTGTAATTCGAACGTTAAAATTAATAAAAGGAGATAGGTATATGAAAATCGTTCAGCCTTTAATATAAGTAAATTATAATATATAATAATACAATAATATAATAAAACAGTTCACAATATTAGTTCACATAATAATTCTTTTTCTTTTTTAGTTTATTGTACATTGTGTGCATAAAAAACAATAGAACATGGCTGCAGAGTTTATAAGGATAGCTCAAGTTCATTTTAAACTTTAAAAAATTTACAATTTATTCATTTTTAAGTTTAATAAATTACATTTATAGATATCTAATAACTATTTTTAATGAAAATTAGTTACAGTAGAATCCTGCTAATCCGGACTAGATGGGATCGGACTCTCTCCGGATTATCGAAAATCCGAAATGACGTTTGTTTTTTAACTTACTATAATTAATAAACACTATAAATAATAACACAATATATATACTGTCAAAAAACACCTCATGTATTTACATGAATTAAAAATTTATTGATTTACAATTTTATATTAGGTTATGTAATATGTAATCTAAAGTTTAGATTCTAAACGATAATATCTTAGTTATGAGTATTCCTGAATATATATATTATACAATATACATGAGTAATGAGTATATACTAAATACGAAACATAAATTTGTCCGGATTAGCGATGACCGAATTAGCGGGATTCTACTGTATTTCTGACATATTATTAGGTACTGCAGAAATGTTTTAGTAACAATATTATAATATAAAAACCAAACAATCGATTGATTACAAATAATAATTAAAAAATAAATACATTTAAACTTTGTTAAATTAAAAAATAAAAAAATTTATTCTACATGCCGCACCTATTCAGTATTAATAAAAATATATTGATACCTAATAATAAATAATGATCATTATTGACATCATTTATCATCAATTGATGAAAATGATTACTGATTTTATTGTACCATTGGTACCTGCGCTGCTATAATAAGAAATAATAATAACATAAAACTCATAAGTCAAGAGTAGTATATTTTATTTTATTCAATATATCTATTAGACATTAGTTATTAGTAATATGTAAATACATATTATTTTTACTGTGACTTGATGAATTAAGTTAGGTAAGTGATAAATTCGTTTCAAGCGATTTCCAATGAAATGAACTATATTTTATTTTACATGTTTTTACATATTCTCAATAATTTCATTTTTTTTTTCCTACATATTACAGTATATTGAATAAAAATCCTAGTTTAAACTGCCTAAAATAAATTAGAGATAAACTTTGCGGAATGAATGGGGTAATATTACAGGCTGAGCTCACTTTTTTAGTCTTTAGACATATCGAACACATGAAATTTGCACCCATTACCTCATCTGTTGAAGTCAAGCGCTCCTTTAATCGGTACAAATCTGTGTCGTATACGACCAAACTGTAGATCATTTAATTTTGACAATTTGAGCATGTATATGGTATCTCATTACTATCAAGATCTTGATGAATAATGTTTAATTTCATAAATAATTTCAATTCAAGTGTCTAAATTTTTTTGTTTTCATTTTTTGTCATTTATAAAGAATTTTTTAATTTCATTTTCGTTATGTTTTTTATAATTTTTTTATATTCCGTATTTTAATTTTATTCTCATATACAGTGGCGTATTTACGGGAGGAGGGGGGGGGGTTCCCGGGTTCAAACCCTCCCTAGAACAAAAATAAACATGGATTTATATTGTCCACAATCCACAAAAACCATAATAGTAGAGCGTTCGTCGGTGACCGATGTCGACACTTAGTAGACCAGGCAGAAATTCGTTGCGGCAATACAGTATAACGGCATGACAACATTTTTTCAGTAATAAATTAATATTGTTTGTATTCATTTAAATTTCTTTATTCCTAATTTTAAATTTAAAGTAAGATGAAACAAATAAGCTTTATCGTAATATGATTTTTAAAATCCCCCCCCAAGAAATTATTGAAAATACGCCACTGCTCATATACCTATAAAACGATTTGTTATTAGTTATTACATATACATTTACATATTTTGGTTTTTTAATTCATATAAATACGAGTCCTAGTTATTACATACATATGCATAATATAATAATATACTTAATTTATACTTTTGTTTCATAAAACAACTAGGTTAACTCGATCACTTAACTGGAACAAATAGGTTATAGGTAAACGTAAATTGTATGCAATTAAAATATTAACAATTTTCAATGAACTCCTCTCAAAATTTTAGTCTTTTGGGTACCTATATTAAAAAAGCTACCAAAAAGCTATAAGTATTACTGACTTGTGTAAGTTATAGACATTGATTACTATCACAAAAATTGAAATCGAGCTCATTAAAGTTCTATATGTTCTACATCTACGATCTATCCAAAATTTTAACACATGCTGTTTTACTCTTTTTTCCTGTTATTGGCAGTTAACACATTTGAACTAGTTAAATTTAAAATGCAAATGTGCCACAAGTCATCATAACTGATCCATATTTACAAAAAAAGTATTTTGGTATTCAGTAAGTTTTAATTATTTTGATGGGTATCATGTTATATATTATGTATTTATGTTTAAATATACTATTATGTTAAAGTTTATCAATACTTATATTGTGTAACTTTTAACATTCTCACATAATTTTAATACTATACTATAATAGTATAGCTAATAGCTATACTTACTGAATAGTATGTATTATAGTCAGCATAATGTTGAATCAAAATTAAAATTGAATAAATCATCAACATAATTATACTATAGAAAATTTTTGTCATAATATTATATTGTTTTGTGATATCTACGAAATAGAAATTATTATTATTCATATTTTCGTCATTATTTATTTAGTAATTTAATATAATAATTAATAAACAGTTTCATTTGTAGCATTCAAGCGAAAGTTTAAAACCATATTATAAAATGCTAATTGATTATATAGGTAGGGGATAATATATTACATAACATCCTATACTAACCCGATTTATAATGACAAATGTAAAATATTCCTTTCTTAACTTGCTCATCGAGTTCTAGTGAAATTTCTAGACATCATAAAAATTTAATTAAATAAGTACAAGTATCCATCAGAAGAACAATTATAAAAACTTTTAATAATTAATAATCTTAACCAAATAGATATTTATTATTTAAACATATATTACATGAAATTATATTTAAATATTTATTTTTTCTAACATACGCGTATGAGTATAGTGTACCTACTTTATAATATTCAACTATTTTACTATTTATTTTATAATCAATGATATCACCTATATAATTGAATTATTTTTATTTTGAGTTATTGTTATCAAGTGGCAATAAAATAACTTATAAATATTTTAAGTAATATAATAATATAATTAGCATATATACAGTAACCTATAATAAAAAATATTATAGAATTTATAAAATAATACCTTAAAAAATGTATAGACATTTTAGTTGGTTAATAAAAAAAACATTTTCTAAAATATGTTATAAAAGGTAAAAATATAAATTTTGAAGTACCTATTATTAATTAATTAATTTAATTGATTAAATTTAAATTAGGTACCTTCTACCTACCGAATTAGTGTATGAAATTGTAATTCATTTAAATATTTTAAACCAAATTTAAGTAGGTATTAGATTTTCAGTAAACTATAGTTAAACGATTTAGTTTAACTGTATAAAACATAGGTATAAAATAAGTTCTAAAGATAAAATAATATTATGTACCATCCACGGGCATCCACTATATATCATTATCTTGTCTTTTAAATACGAATATACTATGTCACTACTATAGATACTTGCCTAATGCCTATACTATTTATGTATATTTTAATAATAGGTAATTGTACTTTTTTCAAGACTAAAATTAAGAAAAGCTGACATTTTATTGTAATATTAAGTGTCTTATTATTAAAAATAAAAATATACAAATTATATAATATAATACATATAATGTAATTAAAGAGTGATCAAAAATGTCTTATTGTCTTTAAAAATATCCTTAATATATCATAAATACAACTATTTTAATAAGGTTATTAAATTAGTACCTATTAGATTATGCTAAATTTAAATGGTTATAGTATTTTTTTTATTTTAATTTTATAAAATTTCAAAACCTACAGAAGCGAGTATACCAAAAATATATTATTCACGTATTCAGTTCATAATTTAACTTCTATATTTTGAGTCATGGACACAATATATGTGGTGACACAAATATACAATAATAACAAAACTGTGACTAACGGAATGATATCGATTTAACAATGATCTAGGAGTGAAAGGATATTGCTTATTATATTATTACCGTATTTAAAATTGATAAAATATATCGGCAAATGAAGTCATAACAACAATATTGAATCTGATTGAACGAATTTCTCATCACTGTTACAGAAAATACTAAAAAATATTTTCTATATTCTACACCTACACTTTATCATTGAATTTTTTTTTTTGGTATTGTATGAAGTCTTGACAAATGAATAATAACTATTGTTTTATTTTCAAAAATATGGTTAACAGCAGGGGTCATTTTGGAAAGAAGCAAAAGCTCCCGGAGAGCTCGGTTATTGATTTTTTTGTCTTTGTATATACATTATGTGTTTGCGATAAATTATTGTGAATAATTGAATATGAATAATTATAAAGTATCAAAAGTAAGTATTTTTTGAATCTCAACGTTGAACTGACAAGTACTTAACTTAGCTGTACACACAGATGATAGATACATATATAGGTACATTGATGGGTCAAAGATTTTCAAAGCTAAACGTTAAGAATTATGTGTCAACAAAATAAGTATTTATTATATTACATAATTTTTATTAAGTGTTTGATTGTCAAATATGTAATTAACACTACTTAAATACTTAAAAATGTGTATAATGTATAGATATATAGAGTAATTCGCTAAACATGCTAATCCTAATTTTATTCTTTAACGACCAATTTATTCAAATTCTTTAAATTTTTTGTATAACTTATGGGGTAGGTATCCTATAGGGATTAGGGATACAAACTTTTGTTTTTCACTCAAGAACCTCCCTTCGTTTTTGCTGTAAATTATTTAGTGAAGAATGTTCTTTTAAAATGTCGATGTACCTAATTAAAAATTTGATTGAGTACAGTTTTTTAGTAATACTAAGCATAATAAAATAAAAGTAATACTCGTCACTCGATATAATATTTATTATACCTACTTGGACCATTTTTATTACGAATTATAAATGTTAATACTATTAATAGATTAATATCTAACATTTTCATGGGTCCTTAGTGTACAAAGTTAACCAACTCAAATACTATACTAACTTGTTTGGATTTTGATTTTGATACGTTAATATTTTCATAAAAATAATCAACTAAATAATTTACAGTAGAAAATAAAAAAATTTTGAGAATGTTTTTCATTTTAAATGTAAAACTGTATAATTATGTCCACATAGGTAACAACAAGAAATACAAAACAATAACCTCAATTGTGTTTGAAAATATAATCGTTATATAAATATATAGTACACATTTAAAAATTCCAAAAATTAGATTTCGAATAATTCGTTGTTGAAAAAAGGGGGGCAAGCATCATGCTTGTTGAATCATTCTATGGCTACATATCGTATTATACATTTTTATTTTTTACGTTATTCCACGCAGACGTTCCGTCGAATAAAAACCATCGAATTCGCATTAATGTTTAATGATTAAACTAATAATATAATAATTATCATTAATAATAAAATAAATTATCTTTATTTCTATAACGATTTTCGCTTATAAACGAAATTACGTAAATCATAGTTTTATCGCTCTCGCTTTGACATTATATAATATTTATATACGCGCATCACATACCTATAAAGTCACACATAATGTAAGTACATCGTACCTACACAAAATGAAATGATTTCTTTATATTGTTATTATATGAATTATGAATGCAATAATAGTACCTACTAATGCTCAGTAATAATATCATTATATTTGTTAGAATATATTACAATATCATACATTCACGAGAGCATCTACTCAAAACGGAACTATTTGTAATATTATATCGTATTGCGACTTTGTGAGTGTTAATACGTAGGTATATAATACAATAATAATTCACCGGTTACAATATCCGGTCAGATGTAATCGGAATCGAAGAGAAAGTCAATTTTTGTTTATTTATGTAAGTCATTCATGTTGGGCGTGTGTACGTCATACAAGATGAACAAACGCTTGTCATTCATAAAAACTTTACATATTATTATAATTTACGAGATTAATGGGTTGTTTAGAGTGTTTCAAAGCGTTATATTCATTGATATTTGATGCGACAACGAGGATCTTCGAGCGAGAAAGTGTGCAGGGGCCGACGGGCAATCATACCTTGTGGTTATTTACATTTTTCTTTTTTTTAACAATTGTTGTTTATAAATACCTATGTCAATATTGATAAATTTGTTCATGAATGATTAATGTATAATATATATTATATATATATTAATTAAGTACCTATCTACTAATAGTATGAATTAAATCACTTACCCAAATAGTTACTTTTTAATACATCTGTATTAGATAGATTTTGTTGTTGTTGAAGCATATGTGATTGAAAATTAAAATCATCTATCCAATGATATCTGAAAAAATTAAAACATTTCAGCATAATTATTTCAAATATTTTTTAGAGTAAAAGTGTTTCCTTTCTATCAATGAGGTTGTTATTATAAAAATATGAAAACGTATAACTTAAACTCCTTCTCCACAAATATGTTATTCTATACGTAATACGTACCTGTCGTCCTCACATGGTCGCGTGTATTGTCTGAGTCTAAATGCCTAATATATAAGAATAGTAAGTTTTAAGTTCAAAATAATCCAATTTACACTGTCTTTTAATATACCTATTAGGCATTAGCCTAATTCTACCTGTTCTCAAATTTAACTATAATACATAAATTGGTTAGGAACTCAATTAGACATATTTTTATTTCATCTTTTAAACAAAGCTTATTTTTAAGACAAAATTGAATGCAAGTCTGATGCAGGACAGGTGCTTAATTAATTATACAGATTTGAAATAATACACAAATGTCACACCAATTTTCTATTGTCAATACTTTTTCCTCCATGAATTGGTATAAGAATGATATAATATGACGACCCTGGTTATCCACCTTGGTGATATCATTCCGTTATCAAATAAAAATGAAATATATTACTATTATTATTCATTATAAATCATAGTCTTTCATCAATTCGAAATTATTAAATCATTCCAAACTAACAAATTCGAAAAATAATTACTTGTAATCGGTCGATTTATCAAAGTTTAAAAAGGAAAAAATTCAGAAGCAGGAGACCGTGAATAAGACATTTTCTCAGGTAAGAATAATAACCATCCTCAAAAATATTTCATTATTAATTTGGCATTCATTTCATTGTTATCGAATTCCACAAAGATGACGAATAATAATTTTTTTATTGTTTATCCAGTATAACTTTGGTCTCAGAAATATGTATAAGAAACCGTCTAGTCCATTATATGCCAATGTTTCTGGAGTAAAGTATAAGAGTGAAGAGTTAACTGCCCAGAATGAACCCACTTACTACAATACAGTGTCTACTAAAATGCCACAACCTTCCCAGGGCATTTATAGCAATGTGAACTACCATGCAAAAGGCAACAACATATATTCTAACATTGCTGAAACAGGCAAACCGACTTATAAAAATACTCAATATCCATTATATGATAATTTAAAACCATTAGGTTTGTTATTACTTATTTTCACTTATTTTTAATTTAGTTTTGATTATTCATCATATTAATTTAAATTAGGTAAAGATAACATACACTGTCCTCCATCTCCAGTAAGTTCTAGTTACTCTGAACTTCAAAAAGCAGTTAGTTATGAAGATGATGCAAAAGATTTTGATAATTCTTCTTCACAAGTAAGTAGACAATAAGATAGAAAAAAATCATTGCATTTATTTTTTATTGTCATTTCTATTAGGCATCAAAAATGTATGAATCAATCTATGAGCCTATTAATGCTGTTCGTCCACCTAGTGAGTTATCATCTACATATTCAATGAGCAGTCTTTCACAGTCCATTACTACTCGTGAACATGAAACCGAAGTTGATTCTTTAACTGATCTCCTTGTAAATTCAATGTCAGTCAATGATGGGAAAAAAAGTTTAGACAGTAATGCAAGTTCTTTAGACTGTAAGTTATCTTTTATAATATATAATATTATTACTTATATTTAAAAGTTAATTGTATCAATTATTATTATATATGTATATATATATTTAGGGAATTGTACTAAATGCAATGAAAAAGTAATGGAAGAAGGGCTTGGATGCACAGCGATGGGTAATATTTATCATATAAAATGTTTTACTTGTACCCATTGTGGAGATCAATTGGAAGGAAAACCATTTTACCACATTGATAACAAACCATACTGTGAAGAGGGTTATTTGGTAACATATTTTATTTATTATGACACAATTAACATTATTATTAAATTGTTTAATATCACCTGTCTATAACTTATGATATTATTTTATATTAATTTAACATTGAGATATACAGCACTACTGCATCAGTAAAAAGATACTTCTAAGTAAATTATACTTATGAATAATAAAATTTCATTCTCTGTCTCCTAGTATAAATTAGAAATAAATACTTGAATATAACTAAATTATGGTAAATATTTTTTTATTAAAAATTCTGTTAAATAATAATTTCAGACTATTTCAGCTATTTTATACTCAGCGTTTACAATATTTTTAGTGTTATAATAACAACTAGTTTTTACACAAGGCACACCTATGCTTATATAGATTACCTAAAATTACAGTTAATTATCATCAAAATTATATATTAAAAACAAATTAATATTATTTGTAAAGTAATTATCAATATTTATTTTTATTTATTTTCCCTGTTTCAAATTTATCATTCATTAGTTTCATAAAAAATAATTTTTTTTTATCAACTGGTATTATTATCTCTATATAGATAGTAGAATGTGTGTGTACTTTTAAAATATTATAATTGTTTTTGATAACAAATTAAAACATATATTTTCACATTTACTTTATGTTATACTCAGGATACACTGGAAAAATGTTCTGTTTGTCAAATACCAATTTTGGATAGAATTCTGAGAGCCACGGGACGCCCATACCACCCACACTGTTTCCGATGTATTGTATGCTCTACATTATTAGATGGTATACCCTTCACTATCGATGCAGCCAATCAAATTTATTGTATTGATGACTTTCACAAGTAAGACATCTTGTATACTCAGTAAACATAAATAATAAATAATCAAAACTTTAAAAATAACTATATATTTATTAAGTAGATAGGTGGATTAAACATGAAAATATTAATATAGTTTTCTATTAGTATTATCTAGATTAAAAAACTGCTTGTATAAACTAGTTACATAAAATCCAATTAATTTATGTTGATTACAAAATTGTACTACCCAATTCAAACATTTGATATTATGAATATTTTTCTTATTGTCATCTATTTATGTAATAAAATAAAATAGTTTTAAAAAAATGTGAAAGTATTTTAAAAATTTATTGCTATTACTTTGCATGCATACAAATATTGAACAACATTTAATGTTACTATGGTACAATTTTTATTCATAGGAAATTTGCTCCAAAATGCAGTGTATGCCAATTTCCTATTATGCCAGAAGTTGGTCAAGACGAAACTGTGAGATTTGTAGCATTGGATCGAAGCTTCCATGTGCAATGTTACAGATGTGAAGTTAGTATAAAAAATATATCTTATATCATCTTTAATTTCATTTACCATTAATTTGTCAACTTAATTTTCCAGGATTGTGATACTTTATTAGGATCAGAAGCTGAAGGTAGAGGATGTTATCCATTAGATGACCATGTGTTGTGCAAAAGTTGTAATGCTAAAAGAGTTCAAGCTTTAACATCAACTATGATTACTGAGCTTTAAGTAATATTATATCAGAGCTTCACAAAATGTTAGTGTTTTTTTTTAAATATAAAACACTAACCAATAATTATTACATAACATATTGGTTACTGATAATATAATAAATAAATTTTAAATGTTTATAATGAAACAATATTATTTGTTAATTGTATTTTTTTTTTTACAGATTCCTAATTTGGACTCGGCATTCAAATGTATGAAATTGACTACCAAAATTAGTTGTTGAGCCCTATTTGCAAGTCAAATTATAGCTATTTAAACATCAAAACCATCTTATTTATCAATTATATTTAATTATACTCTATTTGGAATGAGATTGTACCTCGGCAGCCAGCTTGTGTGCATAGGCGTAGCTTTACTACACAGCAGGCCTGCAGATAGTTGACTCGGTAGGGTAAACAAATAGGTGTTGTCTGACTGCCGCTTGATGAAAACTAGTTGCCGCCGAGGTACGATCTCATTCCAAATAGAGTATATATTAGTATAATCATGTTTTAATGATGTAATTTATGAGTATATATAGAAGCTTCTGAAAAATTATTGATAAATTAGTTGTTAGTATTTACACTTGCAGTTAGCAAGTTAGTATTATTGTAATATTTTCGTACATTTACTATTGCAATTATCATATTATTCCTTTTTCTAGCTTTTCTATTTTTTTTTTATTATTATTATTTTTTTTACTCTTTATATTATTTATATTAGCCATTATATATTGTAATTGTCGTTAATCATAGTTTAATAATTCTCATTCCATACTGTTGTTACAGTAATACTTTTATATTATAAGTATGTTCCAATTGTTGACCACATTCTTTGCTAGTCTATTACTGATAGTAATTTTGTAATACAATTTTTAAATTATTATATACTCATTACTCATATTTATATTAATTTTAGAACAAAAACTTTTTTGTTGCAGTCATATCAACAAAATATATTTTAAATTGGTATATAACAAAATTGTATTTCACATATTTGCAAAGACATATTTAGGGTGGCAGAAGGGTTTGGGCCCCAGGTGGTAAATTTTTAATTTTGGGGAGTATGTTGATATAATACGGTACCTAGGTTTTTCTTACCAGGAGCGCAAAATTCCTAAATACGTCTCTGCATATTTGTTAATTTAGTCAACTTTATAATTCTTAATACATTATTTATTCATATTAGATTATTTACTAATGTGTAATCTATCTAACTGCTATTATTGATAATATTATTCTTACAATCTCACATTATACCTTATTATTTATAATATATATTATGTACTAATGTATACTAAAATATATTATGTAGCTAAAAAAGTGATATAATAACTATTTAAAATAAATATTATTAACCTACAAATCATTGTGTATTTTATATTTGTCTTAAGTTTGGGCATTTGTTAAATTTGTTACATACAGATCTTCCATTTATCATTAATAATTGGGTTTCCAATCATAAGTAACATTGGTTAGGGTTGTGACGTTGTATCATGGCTTACTTTATATGTTTAAACCAAGGCCGTAACCAGAGGGGTTTAGGTTTCAGACCCTGATTTCTTAAAATAAGTTTGAATAAAATAATATTTTTATAATTTCATTATTACCTATACTTTATATATACTATGACCACCCCCCCTCCAACTAAGAAAAAAATCCAATATTATTCTCCTGTTTGGTATTAATATGATACTATATTACACCATATCATAGAAATACAACATTTATAGTTATTTCCATGCATAGACCTTATACTATAAGGTCTATGCTTCCATGTAATAAGTATTAACTGTATTATGAAAATGTATGATTGCGTACTCATACAAAGGCGTATTTAGGGGGGAGGGTGATATGGTGTTAAAACACCCCTTCCCCACGGCCATATTTTATTATATTTGACCAAATTTCAAACTTACAGTGAATACACGAGTGTAAGAAATAATCATTCATAGTGAATTGTAGTTCCATTATTTTTCCTATACGTTTCACAGGCTTTAGCGGTTATATCGGCAACGATCCTTGTCACTACATATATGAGTGTAGGTACGCTCCTTTTCAACACTCCGTAGACTTAAAAGTTATTAAAGAAATACCGTTGGAGAAAAGAAACAGGCTGAATAGCTAAGCATATATCTAGGACAGAGGTTATTGATGAACTAGCCCCCCCCACCTACCATAAGTCTATTAAATTTTAACACAACCCCATAAAATAAATTCTGGATACGCCACTGCGCTCATAGTTTTTACTTTTTAGATGGAAATAAAAGAAATAATCCAAACAACAGATTATACAGTAAAAAAATGTTTTCATATAATTTAAGGTGAGCAAGTCAATGAAAATAATGAATTAAACTAGTGAAGTTAAGGGGAATGTTAAACTTACACTATAAATTAATAAATAATAATATACTAGGTAACAATATATTATACTTAATTGTAAAATCTTTAAGTGAATTGAGATAATATTAATACTCAACTTGGTTAAAAATAAGTCCATTCATTTTTTTAAATAACCATCATATTTACACATATGTATAATGTATTGTGAATGTCTGAATGTGTAACTTTTTTTGGTTACAACTAAATATTTTGTTAAAAACTGATCCTTTATTATTTCTTTTTATTACACACTAGCAAGTGTAGTGGTCTAAGTGATTATTGATTTAACTTATTTATGTTGACTTTAGGATTAGTAGTACCTACCCAACTAGATATATTAACTATAGGTAGTAACTAATATGAACAATTTTAAGAATTTGAAAATAACGTCTTAAATTTTAAGTATAGGTACCTATTTAAAAATTACAAATATTAGATTTTGAATACCTAACTACATTGTAGAAATAAAAAAGTGAAGAGCATACGTTAATCTCTGAATATTATATCTAATATAGGTAACTAACTCTACTGGGTACTGGGCGAAAATTAAATTATTTATGGTTGTATTTTATACAGTCATAGTTTTAAACTGGTATCTACTATATACAAAATATATACAGAGTTTACAGTGCAGTCAGTGTCAGTGGTGGGCGGTGGCATTGATTTTATATAAACATACAATCAAACAGTGTACCTATTACTTATACTGCGGATTATGAAATAAATAATTTTAATACGAGTAGTACGACGGTGTACACAGGGGCGTCATTTCAGGTTTTTTTTCGGGTGTGCGAGGTATCAAGCAGGCCATTTTGAAATTTCACCAGGCCATATAAAATAGATATATTACATAAATATGTACATTATCCTGTTTCCAATTGTTTTTATACATCATGGATCGAATCAATGCATCAACATAAGTAGTAAAAATCAATTTAAAAACTAAAATACAATATACAAATGTATAGCACAATATTCGTTTAAAACCAATGTATGTAATTTAAATGATAAATAATAAACGTGCGTTATTTCATCAGGGTGCAGGCCAATTG
Organism: Schizaphis graminum; assembly: GCA_020882235.1. Taxonomy (NCBI): domain Eukaryota; kingdom Metazoa; phylum Arthropoda; class Insecta; order Hemiptera; family Aphididae; genus Schizaphis; species Schizaphis graminum. The sequence goes on from CM037032.1 coordinate 68,529,495, forward strand.
AAACTATTTTAAAAGTAAGGAGTGCAACCGCACACCCTGATCCCCCCAAATGACGCCCCTGGGTGTACATCGTCAATTGTAGCTGTGTTATGATAACGGACCATAATACCACATTATATTGCATGGGCCAACGTCGCTGCCGTTGACCTCACCACTCACTAGCCGTTTCACGAAAATCCGAACTACCTTTAGGCTATAATGGGGCATTGCGACGAGAATGACCACATGAAGAAATTTGTCCAGTTTTTCAAGTTCCCGAGTCACTCTGCAGACACGAATAATTATTATTCCCATTTCTCTGTACATCTGCGGGGGCCGGGGACCTTATTGTTATTGACCTTTGCAGAGTTTAAATGAAAATATGGTAAATGACAACACGTCCATGAACGGTTTCACGTTGGAAAAAATTATACAAACACGACAATGGAAAAATAAGAAAATCAGTCAATTTTTTATTCATTGGTACACATATTTTTAGATATATATATATATATATATATATATAATACATAATACATATTATACTTACAAAACTATATGGCACAAATATTATGTACAATCGCGAAACACATATCTTTGCAGTATATACATATGTCTACACGACTATAATATAATATGTATAATATATTTATTTATAATAGGCATCTTATACTTATGAAATTTGTACAAATCGTTAAAATTATATTTTATACACAGCGCGATTATATAATACTGTTTCATATTATCATAGTAGTATATATAGTAATAATAATAAAAATAATTTGGCATTTACACGCGGTAAAATGATTGAAAAAGAGTATAAAAATATTTTTTAAAAAAAGTGATTCGAAAGAGACAGAAATTAAAATACATAAAAATAATAATAATTAATAATAATATATAATGGTGATTGCTCGGGGACGGGGACGGATAATGATTTATAATATTATATTGGACTAGCACCGTTTGCGTCGGCCGGGCCGCGACATAATTTCATTTATTTATTTATCGATCGGGTCGCGGCGGTCGTCGTTGTCGTCGTCGATATTTTGCCGTCAGACGTACTCTTCCGGAGACTTAGGAGACTGTCGCGACGACGACGTACCGTCGCCCGTTCTCGTGGACACAGAGTCGGCGGCCGATTGACCGCCACCGCCGCCGACACCACCTCCGCCGACGTGGTGGAGGTGATGGTGCAGCCGGTGATCGTGGTCGGCGTACGGCGACGACGGCGACGGCGGCTGCATGATCGGCCTCATGCCGTTGTTGGACGGGGCCCAGTTGAGCAGGTAATCCCAGCCCAGGCCCACCGGTATGCTGGACGACTCGGACGGGTTGTTGTTGGGCGTCCGGACGTTCCGGTACATGGGGCCGTCGTCGTCGGACGCCACCAGCGTGCTCAGCGACCCCCTGAACGACGAGTCGAACGTGTCGTAACCCGCGGCCGCCTGCATTTGGTCCTGTTGCTGCTGGTGCTGTTGCTGTTGCTGGTGTTGGGCCGCCATGACCGCGGCGTCCGACGACGACGAAGACGAGGGCGGCAGCTGTGACGGGAGCGGCAACCGTCGGCGGCGCTGCGAGTCCCTGTCCGACGACCCGGACGCGCTCTTGCCGCCGGTGCTGCCGATCTTGTTGAATATCACGTCGCTGAGCTTCTCGCCCGACACGCTGTTGTTGTCGTATTCGATTTCCGAACACGTGAACGAGTCGTTGCCGCTCTCGTCCGACGACGTCGACGTGCCCGTGTCGTCATCGTCGTCGTCGTCGTCATTCGGCCGGTGGTGCTGCTGCTGCTGCTGTTGCTGGTGCCGGCGGAGGTGCGCGTGGTCGTCCACCATTATGTTCGACGACCGTCCGCCACTGCCGTTCGTCCCGCCGGAAACCACGTCCACCGTGCTCCCCATGCTTGACGGCCGGCCGTGCGGTTGCTGTTGCGACTGCGACCGACCGCCACTGCCCACGCCGCTGCCGCCTCCGACACCGCCGCCACTGTTGCTCCCGACCACGACACCGCCGCCGCCGCCGCCGCCGGACATACCACTGCCCGACAGGCTGTGACCGCTCATCACCGGGCTGTTCAGACTCCGTTCGCTGTTGCTGTGCATCGGACAGTCTTTGCTCACCACGCCCGACGATGAGGTGGCCAACAGCGCCGTTTGAAGTGGTTTACCGCTTATGTCCTGCAAACAAAATCAATTGGTCGAGTTAATATCTTATTGTTAGCAGAGGTTCACATCATAATAACAGCAGGGGCGCCGTTTCAGTTTTAAAATAGAGGGCAGTAAAATTTTTGAGTAGGCCAAATTTATCCACTACCAGACCACAGTAATAAAAGTGTAAATGTATTATTTGCAAAAGTCTTACAAAACCCTACACTCATAAAAAAAACGTAAAACAAGTTTTTTTCAAAAAAACCACCAATAGATTAAGGTTGCCCTACAAGAAAAGAAAAGTTCCTTTTTTTACGTTTGAGGCATCACGCCTAATAATGCATGTGAAGTTTCGAAATTCAAAACTCACATTATTACAAACTTTTATAACATTTTAGCTGTACCAGCGAAGTATATATAATTGAGACAGGCCAATATGATACAAGAAAAAGTAGGGCCACCAATGTTTATTGCGATGCCTCAAAAGATGCCCCGGCATAAGGCATAACAGTGCAACATACACTTTAATGTCAGTATACATAATATTATAATATACGTGTGAATGTGTGATAAAATAGTTTTTGTGTAATAAATAATATGTACATTGTACACGTACGTATTATAGGTATAAATGTATAATACAAACAGAATTTAAATTCTTTCTATGAAATATCCTTCTATGAGTATAGTACCCAAGAGTGATGTTTTTCTACTATTAAAATTATTATATTTATTAAAAATTATATATATTTATTTTAATGAAATATTAATATATATTTATTATAAATTAGAAGAAAATACGATATTGGTGATATTACTATAATTAATTTACGAACATTTCGAAAATTATAACTATGAATTATTGTATATTTGTATGTATTATGACATGTAAGTACGTATTTATAAAATGTCGGATCTGATGACGATGGTGAGCCTGTATATTATTAAATATGTAAGACCAAAAAATAAAAATGACGAAAACATATAACTACTTCAAGTAAAGACACAGTACGAAAATATAAGTGTAACTTTGAAGAAGTGTTCCGTGATATTGACATATACTGATAAACTCGTTAAAATATATTTATATAGAGACTATATTTGATATTTTATTTTTAAATGAATAAAAGAATCCGATATTACAAGTATTAGTTATAACTCCATTTTCAAAACGAATATGTGGATGGTGAATTTTTAGCAACGTTTGGCTGTTTATAAAAATGTATTTTAAGTTAAATACTGTATCGTGTAAACTATAAAGTATGAGTGATAAATAGGTGTATTATTAAATATTTAAATTTAATGATAAGTAGAGGGATATTATACCTCTCGGTAAATATTTTCTGCTGATATTATAATTTACCTTCGATAATTAATATTTTCTAGTGAATTTTTAGTTTCTAAAATTTAATAGGAGCACATATTATACACAAAGAAAATTGTACCAGGGGTAACTAATATTATTACACCAAAAAAATATATGAAATAATAATGAAATAATGATACACCTGGGTACATTTTACTCAACTTCAGGACTCATTAAATTTATATATCAATGATTGCTTTCAATATTTTAATGCTGTGCGTAAAAATATCGTATTTACGTCATTGCTTACTACAGCAACTACACAGAGAATATTCAATATTGGTTTAGTTGGTTAGTTGTTTATTATTTTTATTTTTCGCTGATTTTTAATGTTCAAGTCCATTAGTAAAATAATGACTTGACTATATATTTCCCCGGACGTATTATTATAAGTGCAGTCTGTGCGTATAAATATACATAATATGTATGCATTTACGCGGGCTAAAAAACACCACGCTGCCGCAACGGATTCCAATTAATTATCTCACCACTCACTTCGTTTCACATTCAACTATAATATGATAATGAGTGCAGCCAAACGCGTAATACTGGCGTGTAACGCGATTCCCGAGCATTATAGTTATTTTATTACACTTTTGTTATTGGAATAAATTATAAATTATAATATTAAGTATACGTTTAATATAAATATATATATAATATATGTATTACTATATTACTGTTAAACGATGTTTTTTACGTGTATATTACCTTTTAAGTATAATATAGGTATAATATATATAATTAGTTGTTGTACATCTTTGGTCGATTTTAATAGAAATAATTGTATATGCAATAATAAAACCCATTTTATCCCAATATATAGACATTATCTAATATTATCCAAATAAAAAATAATTATTAGACCACGTTTCTAAGAGTAAAACAAATAATGACATGTCTTATTTGGTTTTTACTTGTTATCATTGTTTATTTTATTTAGTATACATTCAAAGTCCTGTTACCTAGATCATAATCTTACATTCTCATGACTCCATTATACTATATGTTTATACTATATATTTTATAAAAATACACATTACACACGCATGAACATAATATAGGTACAAGTATAATAAGTAGGTAACAAAACAAAACCTGCAGTTTAACAATAAAGGTATATAAGGTATTATTAGGTATAGAATAAAGTCTAGAATGGTCCAAAGTCAATAAAATAGAATAAATTTTAATTTGTAACAATATAGTCGTTAAATGTCTGTATAACCGGTTTGCTGAATAAAAATCTATTGTACTTATGACTTTTATTATTTTTTTGAAACTATAATAATTTAAATAACAAATGGTCACTTCGAATAGTTTTTATACGTATTATGTATATATTGAAACGATATATTGTGATTTATACTGAAAATTTATAGACTATAATTGATACAATTTCTATTTTAAGATCGCCATATAATTCAAATAAAAAATAAAATATTTAAATAGTTATATCTGCATCAATATTCACTGGTTAACAAAAAATCTAAATCAAACCAAAAATCTACAAATAATATAATAGCATAGTATAAACCAATATAAGAACTATACATTTGATCAAGCGTCACCTTCTGCAGGTTTTCATAAGGAACTTTTAATAACTTTCCAAGCTTTCCACGATCCAAAACACTTTTGATACCATTTTCAACCATCAAATTAAATTTATTTTTTATTCATCTTTAGATTAATTGAAAAATTAACAACAATTATTTTGTAACAAGTACATAAAGAAATATACTCAATTATACAATCGAATCAACAGTAGGTACACATAGATCGTTTTTTATATATTTTAGTTCGATTGCGAAAAAAGACCCAGTATTAATCTAATATAGCATTAGAAAAATGTTTGTTCTGAGGATCATACGAACATTACGAACATTAAACCAAACGTATCTCATAAATTAAGCGGCTTCCGCTGAATTATAAGATTATTAATTCAATAATGAATATATTACGTAAACTGGCATAGCACGTCTGGATAAATTAGAATAAAATAATCATGTTGAAAAACTGCAATTTGTTTATACTAGTTATTTTTACCGGAAAAACATGGTTCTTATAACATGTTAAATTCATAATATTTAGATGTTTTTTTCTATATATAGTTATAGTTACCTGATACTAGTGATACTTATTGTTAAATGGTGTTTTTACTATACAATAAATAGGAAAACACAATTGTTAAATTATTTTATTATGATTGATAAAAAAAACGCATATCTTGGTACTTCTTTATCAAAAAATATTTAATTAGATATAATTTATACATGCCTACTGTTATCAAATGACTAAAATATTAACACATATAAAATTAATTTTACTATAAAAATTTCACTTACGTTCTGAACACACTCCTACCAATATTATAGTTACCGTTTACATTATGTTTGTGTGTGTGATCTATATACCTATTTTTTATTATTATTTTAGAATCGCGCGTCTGTTTGTGTAGGTAGTGCTGAGCTGTGCCTATAGATATTAATATAGGTCTATAGCTATACCGTGAAAATCTGACTACAAATCACAACCGATAACTAACCGTTTTCGAGTAATCATTTCAGAGTGCTTATTAGTTATTATATAGTGCAGTAGCGAAACGAATCTTGATCACCTCATCCAGCCGGACAACACGTGCCGTCCGTTTATCGAGGATTACGCGCCGGTGGCGCGTCAAGGTAAGATGCACAAAGTCAATTTTATTATTCACGGAATAGACAGCTTCGTACATATTTACAGTAAATAATTTACTACGACTATTAAGTAGATTTTGAAAATCCTGGGAAAAACTTAGTTAAATAACCGCGCAGGTAACTTTTGTATAAAATAGAAAATAAAATAATATATATATAATATCAATATGTATAGAAAATATTATTATTTATCATAGGTTTATTTCTGTGGGTTCAATTGTAAACCGATGATGTAGACACTAGACACATACACATCTATATAATATCTAAGTGTCCGATGTTACTGTTGCACTTGGCTTACAGCGCAGTAGATTCGAATATTATATATGCCGGTGCCTATATTGTAATAAATACCAAAAAATGTTTGGAAATTGGACAATAATAATATAATACAATTATTTAATCAACTTTCAATACACAGTGACAGTATCAATAATAAAAAAAAGTTATACATATGTTTGAAATGTATATTATTAAGATACCTGATCCCGACCACCTATATATTTAATATGTTAATAATTATTGTTTTAATATGATAAGAAAATAAGAAAAATAGATTCATAATTCATAATATCAAAATAGAATAATGAACGCCCAACGCTCAAGCAATAGGATATTATCTTGTAATAGATGAGTGATGATTGATAGTTCGAATGTTCGAAATATTAAAATTATTATGCTCACGAATACTATTAATTATAATTAACCTAGGTAACTAAGGAAAATTTGACGTAACATTATTTTATTTATTTTTAATTAACTATATTAATTAATTTTATTAAGTGATATTACCTAACAAGTATTATCATTAAAAAATCGTACACACGAGTATAACATGCTACTATTTTAATTAAGTTAAATTAATTGTTCAAATATATTGCCGGCAGTAAATTTGAAACATACTAAGAATGCTGACCCATCAACTACGGTGGCCTCTATAAACTATAATGTCTTAATTTCTCCATTAGCCATAGAAAGACTTGTTCTGATTTAAAAACTAGTAATTATCAGTAGTTGTCAGAAGAACGTTAATGTTTTTATAATTTAAAATAAAAATGTAATTATAATTCCATACCGATCGGAAACCATTTAAAAATTTGTTCTAAACTTTTTGTTCAATAATTTGTTATTTACATTTATATAAATATAAAATAAGCACATTTATCTCCAATTTCCGAATAATATACTTCTAAATACATTTAGTAAACATTTTTATTTACAATCAAAAAATCTAAATAAATTGTTATTTAAAACAATAATTTATATTTTATAAAATAATCTTTTTATTTTTGTTGTATAAAATGTATCATTTGAATAGATTTTTTTTTAAAAAACATAAAACGTTAATAAATGTATAGTTTATTTGTTAAAAAAATTCTCAACATAAGAACATAATATTTTTTCTTTAGCATTGTTGTAATAAAAAAAATTAAACGAAAAAGAATGAGTTAAACGCACATATGACAACTATTATAATTAATTAATCTATGCAATTTCATGGTACCTAAGTGCCAAATTATTATTTAATATTTATTATATATTTTATAGTTACACTATACAATTTAAAATTAAATTAATCGAATGATGTTGTGCAATATTAATGCCATGATATATTTTGTACTAAGGAAATGGCAATATATGTGCAAATCATATTGCTATTGGTCATTGGCAGTATTTTATAAAATCGTTTATACCATACGTTAGTAAAAATAATAACCTATTTCCTACATTTGAATTAAATATTTATATATATTGACACGCTCTATTAGTCGTTTAATAATTTTAAACTATATGTGATGGTATAAAGTTTTATTCTTAAAGCATTCATCTCCAAATTTGTTCTATAAGCATATTTTAATAGTGAACAATATAAATATTAATTTTTTAAGCATAGGTTCACTTCAAATAATTTTTTTTCTAACAAACTGCTTTGTTTAAACCTCAAATAAAAATAAAAGGTTACTTACTCTCAATGTGAGTATTCTGGGTAACTGTTGACTAAGTTCGCTGCTAGGACTAAGCCTAGCGAGTGGTGTGCTTTGGTGTTGCATGTGATTGGTAGAATCCAACGGAGGAGGTGGTGGTGGTGCTGCTGACCGACTATCTCTGGAATGTGGTGATTGAAAGCCTGTCGCGTGTCGCATTTGTTTATGATACATGTTAGACGGCATCCCGGGACTAAGATGGGACTTCATCTTCCGTAAATTGTTTCCATCTCGATAACCTAAACGATAATCAAAAGTACATTTTTTACAATAAACGTATCACTAAAAAAAAAAAAAAATTTTCAGTAATAAACATGAAACTATGAAAGTTATCATTATTATTTTTCAAGGAAATTCATTATTCAGAATCAAAAAATAACGGCATTCGTTAAAATAAATGCATTATAATTATTAGCATATGTCTAAAGATAAAAATAAAAACTAACGTTCAAATAAATAACGCATTTTAATTGCATTATATAGTTAATGCAAAACACTTAACGAATGAGTAATGGCCAATATTTTAATGAAATACTCTAAGAGCATACTATTTAATAGTATTCAAATCGATTATTGAATTAAATCTGCATAGATAAAAGCAAAATTCACATATCATGTTTGAGTTAAATTTCAATAGGTATAATATTATATTAATATATTATAATTGTAATGAAAATCTCATACTCATTTCAATGTTTAAATAAATTATACTTTCATAGAGTTTAAATGGTTTAAATTATGGAATAATATAAGTTGTGTATTAATGTATAACAATTTTAAACACATACTTTTATAATGATAAACAATATCTATATCCGACGGTGCTATGGAGCTTGCATTTTCTAGGTCATAGTGTTCTGGCATATCATGATCTCCGGTCACACTATCGTGTTGATGCATATTTTTCATGTGCTGATTAAGTTCGTCTCTTTGTGGTGGCGGAGATTTTCCCACGACCTCCCTTTCAATTATGTCCGGTCTATGTGGCCTGTGTGTATCATTCATGCCCATGTCTTGGTCTTTGTAGCGCTTAGATAATATTTCTGGTGGCACCATATGATGTCGTATCACATCTCCAGTTTCGGACATGAACGATGACACTGGTATTGTGTTTAAAGCTGGAGATTCAGAATGGAGACCATTTTGGAAATGATCTTTACCACTATCGGAATCTTTATCTCCTTTAGTTTGTCTCCGTATTTTAAACACGACAAAACTTATTGTTATCGCCATCAATAATATAACGAAAAACACAATAACCAACGTTATCCCTAGGCTAAGCGGATCAGTAACAGCCACACCAACTGATGCTAAACCGGAGAGATCACAATCGAATGAAATATTTCCAGTATGAAAAACTTCTGGAAATATACTCCCAGTACCATTAAACGGTTGAAGTTCTTTATTAATTGTTAAATTAGCTAAGCAGCCTGAAAAACCTAGACAAATAATAATAAAACAAATTAAATATATACCTATAGCATTAATATTAAACCTTATACAAGTATATTCCAACCGATAAACATCAACGATTTAATAATTTGATATAAATTAATTACGTTGACTCCTAAAACCGCACACTTTTGAAAAAAAAAATAAAGGAGAAAACTTCACACTTATTATTTTTACCACATAAATAAAAAATGAAAATAATATAATAATAATAATCTAAATTAAAAAAATGTACAGGTAGTACCTATTCAAATTTAAAAAAAATTTAAAGTTTGATTGGCTAAAATCGTACTTAATAATGTGTAAAAATGTTAATTAATGTAAAAAAAAAATAAGCGGGTAAGTGAGTATCGCTCTGCTGTACATTAGGGGGTGGGGTGGACCTCGGACTAGGGTAGGTTAAATTTGAATGCAAGGATAGGTATCATTGTATACGAAAAACGATTCTGAACGGAGATGATTTTTCAGTCTAGAATATATTATATTTAAATATTGTCATATATTCTATTTTGAAACAAATTCAAACATTTAAGTAAAAGTCTCAAGATCCTATGTTTGGTAATTTTTTAAAAATAACAAAAATCGAAAATTATTTAGTAGTAAAACGTTATTTTACACGTGTATTTTTGATTTCAAATTAAAATTAAAACTTTAAACACTCGTAAAATTTTTTAAATGGAATAATCCTCAAACTTTTTTATAATTATTCTAAGCTTAACTTATGAACAGCATAGTATTACATTTTCAATTTTTAGCTTTTGATAGTAAAATATTTATAATTTTTTAACTACCAAATAGTGAAAAATATTCATGATTTTGACGAATTTTTGTCAATATTCGAACTTCAAATGCTAATAAAAAAAAAATTGTGCCTATTTATTTTTATAATTTTTGAATGAGAGTTAAAACAAGTTGTGTGAACCCTTCAATTAAATTTTAAAGAATTTGTCCCAACTAAATTTTTTTTATCAACATTTATTTTAAAAAAATTGATTATTTCAAATGCCTATAAATAGCTCAAAAAAAGTCAAAATATTTTGAAAATCAAATCACGTAAAGAAAATGGCAATCTAAATAACTGGTAAAATTTTCAAGTATTTACGACTTATACTATTTGAATAACAACAAATATCAAAAATCGTATGAGACTAAACCGTTATTTAACGCGGTTTTGTAAAAATTTAAATTTCAAACACTCATAAAAACTTTTTGTCTAAATCCGGTAGAGTTTTTTTTTACAGATATTTGAAGAAAAATGTATGGAGAAACTTGTACCAAATTTTCGAAACTTAGTTATAAAAGAAAAAATTTTTACGATTTTCAACCACAAAATTACTTGCCAATTTTCGCAATTTTGACATATTTCGTATAAATTCGAACTTTAAGCAATTATAAAAAAGAATTGTGACTAACGATTTTGGATTTTTTTTATCACTTTAAGACCGGCTTATAAGAAACCTTGTATTAAATTTTTAAGATTTTCTGGCTGACCAAAAAATTTTTATCGTTATTTTAAAAAAAATTTCAATTGTCTATAAATAGCTCAAAAAAAATCAAAATACTTTGAAAATTTAACAGTGTATAGAGAACACTAACATGAAAATTTGGTGAAAATTTCAAGTATTTACAGTGATCAGTTTTTGAATTACAACCAAATAAAAAAATCGATTTGGTCGAAAACTGGTATTGCGTAAAAAATCCCGTTTTATACTGTCACTTTTTTTTTTGTTTTTCTCAATTTTTTTGAAAACTGTTGGAAAATGTTTATTTTTCACCTCTATAATGCACCAAGGATATCCACTTTTCCATCGAAACTACCCCCAAAGTTTAAAATTGAAGCATTATTTCGACTAGTTATGCTGTACACAGACACAAAAAAACAAAAACACACATCATTGTAAAATCAATACATTCATCACTCCGTTCAGAATCTAAAATGTAAAATTGGAAAGTATAACATTTTTAAGTTTGATTGGCTGAAATCTATTAGTTAATACCGACATTTTTTAAAAACTTAATACGATCTCCGTCTATTCACAATTCTTTACAACATTTAAACAAGTGCTCCAAAAAATCTTATATTATCCGCTATTTAGCAATAAAAATAGTGTACGGTTTTAACCACTATTAGTTTGCGATATTTTGTTTTATACAATGACCATTAAAGTGTGCGGTTTTCGAATGCAACCGTTAATTAATGAGTTTTTATATTTTTATTTTATAAATTTAACATAGGTAAAAACTTAAATTTTTTCTTTTAATTAACTATGAAATACTAGTAAAGTTTCTAAATCATTTAGAAGTCCTATTAAAATACCATTTCAAAAATATAAAAGATATTTTTTTATATCTTTTAAATATACATTTACCTATACAACTACACTATTACTGAGATCAAGTGGATGAAGTATATACATATTGCATTTATACATTTACATTTGTTTCACTAATTTTTATAATACCCCACACAAACGTGTCTACCAAATTACAAGTTATTATCGTCAAACAAATATTTAAAAACTAAATTCAGGGTAAATCAATTTATGTTTCAGCGTAACCAAGTTATTTTAAATACATAACTATTTTTATACATTTTAATTTAGATGAATTGGATTTTTTTTTAATTAATTAAAAAAAAACTCACTAGAAATATCGATTTTTCCAGAGAAATATTCACGATCGACACCACCCAGGTACATTTTAGTTAGATATGGATCCAAAAAATCGTGTACGCTAACCGAATCCAATTCTTCTCCAACCTTTTGGCCATTCAAAAATAATTTCAAGCTTTTAGCACCGATTACCATAGTTAAATTATGCCAGTTGCCGTCGTCTACATTTTTTTCTACCGACATATTCACAGTAGACGTCGAAGAACTTAAAAACGATGAATAAAGTAGTTTACCATTTAAAAGCTGAAAAAAAAATAAACATAAATATTTAGATTAATATTTTTTAAATATAATATTTACTTTAACTAGCGTAAAATCTGAATTTGAAGCTGCAAGAAGTATAGTAGCATTTGATTTCATTGTTCTAAACATCAGACTAAGTTCTTTAACTGGGGTTACAACAAGTGAACTTCTCTTAATTCGAGACTCTTGTCGCCATACTGTTGTTCCATTATATATAGATTCCAATAAATGCATTCGCCTGTGCTTTTCTGTGATCTTGTACTCAAGGTACGACCCTTCGCCTAATGATACTGGTTTGAATGCTTGAAAACAATTTGGTGATAGTACATCGTTATCTTCACATTTACACATAACTCCATTCCATCGATCTAAACAAGAAGATCCTTCACCACATAATGTCAACGATTGTGCACAAAGGCCTTGACGATTACAGAATGGATCGACAGCTTTTGAAGATATTGGGTTACTGAGATTCATACTATAACCATTGATTGTAACACTATGTACGCAACCAACAAAATCGTCAGATCTTAATTGTCCAGGTCTTTCTAATAAGGGATCAGCTGAAGTAACTCCACCAATCAACAAATTATTTCCATTAAAATTTAAAGTCCTAAAACAAATTTAAAACTTATTTTAATACAAACAACACAAATATTGTGTATTTATTATTGAATTAATACATACCCTACGGTTCCTGTGTTATCACTATAACATGACTTATCCGATGGTCTGCATTCTTGACAATTGTCTCCATTATCAATACATGACGCGACACTCAATGACAGAACTTTACCATTCCTCACAGCAGTTATCTTATACCACTGACTGTCAGCCAATGAAGATCCGTCACTTTTTCCAACACTTATCGCAGTTATAGAACTTCTAGCTCCACCATATGAAAATACGCATTTTCCTTCGATCAATTCAATTGCTATAAAATCTGATCTTCCTCCAACCTGGGTACCATAATTGTATAAGAGTAAAGAGTCCGGTTTAGATGTAGAAAAAACAATTGTAATATCGTTGGTTATACTGTCCAATGAAGGGAATGACATATATGAATACTCGTTGAACCCAAATGATGACTTATCACAATGTCTTCCGTGCAAGCCGTTTGGACAATTACACTTATAACCCGGTTTCAAAGAAACACAAGAGCCTCCATTTAAGCATGGATTAGGTCGACACGAATCAGCTGATAACTCACATATATTTCCTCGATATCCTGGTCTACACAAACAAAAGTATCCAATGTTGTCTTGAGTTTGCTTACAGCTACCGCCATTCATACAAGGATTGTTGTCACATTTATCGTAACGTTCTTTCTCACATTCTAGACCTTCTCTATTTGAAGGACAGAAACATTGATAACCAATGCCTTGCCTTTTACAAGTACCTCCATACTGACAAGGATTTGGTGCACACGGATCTTGACGTTTATCACATTTCTTCCCTGCATATCCTTCAGCACAGGTACAAACAAATTCTTGTAATATGGTAGGCGAAGTAAAAATAAAATCTTGAGAATTTGTTACGTGTGGTTCTTTTGATATAATTAGAGAAGTAGAACAATTTCCATAATTTTCACATGTATTCTTTTGACATGGTGAATAATCGAAGAAAATTGGTAGTCTTGTTGATTGTGCAATGCTATTTGACTTACTCCTTAATGCATCATTTACATGCTCTTTAGTCAAACCTCTAGCAGCTATTGCTACTTCAATACCACCATCTACTTCGTTAATACTGTACAATAACGGGTCCTTATCTTCAAATGTAGAATTTAATATATTCATAAATTTCGTATAATGGTTTTCAATAAAATCCGAAGAAGTGATATTGTCAATTCTTGTAAATACTGTATTTTCTATTATATTCTTATCAATTGTTTGGTATTCTACTTTAACAATATTAGTGACAGAATCATGTTTACCATCATTGCCAGATACACGAAGTACAGTAACTGGTTTAGATATGCTATTAATATGTAAATCACAGGATTCGGGAATCAAAAAATCGTTGCTTGTTTTTTCGAGATAACATTTATAATCTCCCGTTGTATCAGGATCAATAGGTCTCACATCTGCAACTTTTCCTACAGGATATTCATTTTTTATTGAATAAACGAGAACATACACCGATCTCGGACTAGATGGACAGTCATTCTGATCTAAAATTACGACGTTCAACAGATTTTCAGTTGTAATTTGAGGAGAACCATTATCCGTAATCGAAATCTAAAAAATAAAATAATACAACAAATTATAGAAATTATAAAAATCATGTTTTACACATTTTTTAGGTCAAATGATGTAAATAATGTTTATATTATCGTGATGATGATTATACTCAACAAAAATTTTATTTTATTTTTCAAATTATTTTTTATTAATGTATTAAATAATTTTTTTATTTAACAATGGAGAAATAATGATTAAATAATAATTATTTTTGAAAATCTGTTAATATGCGATTAAAAAACCTAACCATATATATTAAAAAAAATTAATTATTTTAATGTTACTGGTATAGTGGTGAAGCTATATAAAAATATATATACACCAGTAAATATTTTATGCAATTAACATTAAATTACCTACATAATATTTACGTGACTATACTTTTATTTCTGTAAACACAATTTTTTACCATTCCCATACAATTAATCAGCATTTTATTTTTATTAAAAAATAAAATATGACAATGGAAAAAATATTATTAAATGTATAAACCACAAGTCAAACATGTTATACACAAATAAGTTAAAAATTATAAAGTATATTAGTACATACGAGTATAGTATATACTAAAGTAATAAATAAACGAGAGACCGATTATGACCTAAAAGAAAAAAATGCATTTATATGCAAAATTAAGTTACACAACTAGCTTTATCCTTTATATTACAATATAAATATAATGTTTCTGTTCTGTTATTTACTCGGCTATTTTTTTGGTTATATAAAACAAGTATGTAAATATTGTAAGAAAATGCTATAAGTCCTCACCCTAATAATTATAAATGTGTTATTTTATTTCCTATTGAGGCTAATATAAATCGTATAAATTTAAATGTATTAAACAATTATTTTAATACTAACTAACTTATTATTTCTGATACATACCACAATACTAAGGTTTGGTGTCTGTTCACGATCAATTGATCTAGCAGTTCTAAGAAGACCAGTCGATTCGTCCAACGTTACAAATTCTCGATGAGGTCCACCAACGATTCTATACGTAAACGGAGCGCCATTTGGTGGTTGATCAGCATCAGTTGCTGTTAATACCATGATACTAGTATTAATTGGTTCATTTTCAGACACATATCCCACACTGTTGTCAGGGGCTAATACTGGGCCGTTATCATTGACGTCAGTAATCATGACTTTAACTGTTGCACTTCCAGTCTGAGGTGGGGATCCTGTATCTACAGCAGCAACTATAATTTCATAGTAGTTGATAGTTTCCCTATCAAAGTGGCCAACAGTTTCAATAGTTCCATTTTGCGGATCAATGCGAAATAATTTTGTCATATTGTAAAGTATAGAATAAGAGAATTGATTATTCTGCGGCCAAGCGTCTTTGTCGACGGCGTGGACAGTTAATATTTTTGCTCCAGGTCTAGTACCTTCAGAAACCAAGCACTCATAATACTCTTGATCAAATTCTGGAGGGTCGTTTCCGTCTTGGATTGATATTATTACTTGCGCTTCATCAGTGTCATTTCCTCTAATGCTACCGTCATTTTTCGCCAGAACAGTAAGTATAATTCGATTTTGTGTTTCTCTATCTAGATGTCTAGAAACTCTTAACAATCCGGTATTATGGTCAATTGTAAATCCTTTATCATTACTAGATCCAACTAAAAAGTAATAAACTTTACCATCACTTCCAGAATCTAAATCTGTTGCTTTTACTGCCCCAACGTTAACACCAATTTCCGCAGATTCGGGTACATCATAATAGAAAACCGATTGACTAAATGTCGGATAATATTCGTTAACACCTTCTATGTGTACGATAACTTTTGTAGATCCAGATAGTGTTGAGTTCGGATTAATAGCTAGGATTTCCAAACTGTAAGATTTTTCTTTTTCGTAGTCAAATATTTGTTTTGAGTAAATAGCACCAGATGTACTATTGAAATAAAATAAATTTTCTCCAGTACCACCAATTATAGAATAATTTATTATTGCATTTTTAGGAGAGTCTAAATCTTTGGCTACCATTTGTGAAACAAAGGTTCCCACTGGTGAGTTTTCAAGAACAAATACATTAAATAGAGTCTGATTGAAAGTTGGTGGATTATCATTAATATCAGTAAGCATAATAGATAATATAGCTTTAGACTTTTTTGGTTCAAATCCTGTGTCCATTGCAATGATATTGAGTTTATATTCTTTTATACGTTCAAAATCCAAAATTTGAGAAATAGTTATAGCACCAGTATCTGAATTTATTTTAAATTTATCAGATAGATTTTCAAACAAGTATCTAACTAAGCCATTTGGCCCTTCATCTTGATCTGTTGCTTTAACTGTTAGAATTGTTGACCCAATCGGTTCATTTTCTGGTACAAATACTTGGTAACTTAATGATGAGAATTCTGGGTTAAAATTATTTTCACTAGTTATTGTAAAGGTGACATCAGTTATATCTTGTTTTGGTGGCACTCCGTGGTCTGTTGCTCTAATAACTAAATCATAATTTTTACTTAAATCTGTATTAGTCAATTTTTTCTTTAATGACACTAAACCAGAAAATTTGTCAACTTGAACCAAATCTGTTGCATTTCCTCCATATATGAAATATTCAATTTCGGCATTCACGCCTGAATCGTGATCAGTAGCTACAACTGTAATTAAAGGTGACCATATATCTAAATTTATTGGAATTGGTGAGAAATATTTTTTCTTTTCAAACTGTGGTGCATTATTGTTCGAATCAATAACGTTAATTATAATGGAGCATTCAGATGATAAAGGAGGTTTACCATTATCAGTAGCTAAAACTGTTAAAGTGTATTCATTTTCTGGAGATATATCTTTTGTCGAATGCTTGTATTTTAATGCACGTTTAGTAAATATATCACCATATATTGGATCAATAAAAAATACATCAGAAGGTTGTTTCAAATTAAAAGAAACAACTGAGTTAGAACCTTGTTTATCTCTATCTGTAGCAATTACACGACCGACAGTTGCTCCAATTTTGTTTGTTTCGGGAAAATTAAACTTGTAATTCGATTTTTCAAATTCGGGTGCGTTATCATTAACATCTTGAATTGTAATAGTTAAAGGAGTTTCAGCTTGCCATGAACCATCCGCTGCAACAACGTTAAGCAAATATTCATCTTGAACCTCGCGATCTATAGGAGATGCTATATAAACTTTTCCTGTGTCTGAATCAATTTTAAACATATTTCCTGGATTTTCAGTAAATCTGTAAGTGGCTTTAGCATTAATACCTATGTCTAAATCTGAACTTGTAATACCGATAACAAATGAACCAACTTCTGTATTTTCAGTTACATTTACACTGAATAAACGAGTAAATCGTGGTGGATTATCATTGATATCTAGAACAGTTATATGTACCATTGCAGTTCCAGTAAGTGGTGGAAAACCTTGGTCAATGGCTTCAACCACTAACGTGTAATGATCATCAGTTTCTCTATCTAATTTTGTGTTTGTTACTATTTCTCCAGAAATTTCGTCAATGCTGAAAATACCGTTTATATCGTCAACTAATCTATAAGTGATGATACTATTTTTTCCTGTGTCTTTATCAATCGCTATAACAGTAATAACTGGAGTTGGAGGAAACATTTCTTCTTGAATTGAAACGGTATAAAACGGATATTCAAAAACAGGTGGATTATCGTTTACATCAGTAACATTGACGGTTAATAACACAGCGCTTCTAAGTTTTGGTTCATCTGAATCTGAAGCTTCAATCCAAATTTTATACTGACTAGATTTTTCATGATCAATTCCATTTTTACCAATTATTACTTCTCCACTTACTGAATCTACTTCAAATGTATTGTCAAAATCGCCTCCTGCTATAGAAAACCGTAATATACCTTTTTTTGATCCACTCTTTGGAGTAGTTGCTAAGATTCGTGATACGCTACTTCCAGGACTAGAATTTTCAACAATCGATATCTCTTTTGTTCCTAAATGTCGTACTACAGGAAAATCTTTATCTGGCCAAAGGATTACAGTCAGCTCAAATTCTGCATTTTTAGGTACTTGTCCTTTATCACTAGCTTCGATTTTTATTTTGTACTCCATTTGTCTATTTAGTTTTTGAATTGATTCTATAACACCAGTATTTTCATCTATGCGAAACACGTCAATATCCCCTGATATTAAATGGTAAACAATTTTTCCATTGTCTCCAGAGTCTAAATCTGTAGCAGTTACTCCGAAAATAAATTGCCCTGGTTGAGTTTTATCTGATACATAAATAATACTTTGTGAAGTTGAAAATATTGGAAAATTATCATTTACATCTTTTGCAAACACCGTTAAGTTAGCTACTGATGCCTTTGGTTCTGTTAAACTTGAATCTTGAGCTACTACCGTTAAATAGTAAACTTCATTTTCTTCCCTGTCCAAGTTGGATGATGTTCTTAGTATTCCAGTATCTTCGTCCATTGTAAATTTATCTTGCTTATTTCCTAGTAGGCTGTACCTAAAAAAAATAATTGAGAATTTTTAAAAATAATTAAAATATTTTAATAACTTAACAAAAAAAATCATACTTTATTTTGGCGTTCAACCCGATATCAGAATCTGTTGCTGTCAATTGAGTAACTGAATATCCAATCGGACTATTTTCGTCAATATATACTACGTAATTTTGTTGCTGAAACTGTGGACTATGATCATTAACATCCTGAACAATTACATGGATAAATCCAGTACCACTTAATGATGGCATACCTGTAAAATCAGTCAAATTAAAATTATTCACTACGAAATTATTATATATTAAAAATGTATTATATTTTTGAATTTATTATATTTACCAGAATCCATAGCTACTACAGTAATCAAATGTTCAGATTGAACTTCTCTATCTAAGCTTCTCACGAGATATATTTTTCCATTAACACTATCTACAGTAAAATATTCAGTGTCCTTTAAGTAATATCTCACTCTACCATTATATCCAGAATCGGCATCTGTTGCTTTCACTACAGCAACTGGGAATTCTTTAGATTCAGGGATGTATTCTTCAAGAACATTTATAGTGTAAGGGGAGTCTGGAAAAACTGGATAATTATCGTTTATGTCCAAAACAGTTATTATAACTGTGACTTCATCAGAATTAACACGGTTATCAATACCGACAGGACTATCTTCAGCTTTAATAGTTAACACATAACGAGATTTACGTTCATAGTTGAGATATTTTGCAACTCGTATTAAACCAGTGTCATCAGCAATACTGAAATCCAAATTTTCATCTCCGTTTGTGATCGTATATCTTATACCAGCATTAGGACCAACGTCTTTGTCAGTGGCAAATAATTGGATAACTGTGTATCCAATGGTTACATTTTCTGGCACAGATGAAGTATATTGTCTTGGATCAAAAATCGGACTGTTATCATTTTCATCCAAAATATTTACTGTTAATTTCATTATTGAATTTAGAGAAGGATCACCGCGGTCTTTAGCACCTATTTCTAATTTATAAGAAGATTTTGTTTCTCGATCTAAAGAACTCGCTACACGTAGAACTCCATCGATGGATCCAATTGTAAATGTTTTTTCATCGCCAGAATTTATCCAGTATTCGACAAATCCATTTTTCTCTTCATCATCGTCTATAGCTTTAAGAACTGTAACTATAGTACCAATTTCTACATTTTCCATAACTGCAGTCACGTTTGGTGTAATCCATTGAGGCGAACAATCGTTAACGTCCTTAATTGTAATTGTCATCTATACGAAGGAAACTCATTAATAATTATTTAATACAATGAAATTATATTTCATGTATATAAATTGTTGCAGTGTATGTTACCTGTACAGTAGTTGAGAGTTCGGAAGCCGCCGGGCGTCCCCCGTCCTTGGCTACTACCACGAGATTATATGAAGCTACGGTCTCACGGTCCAAATTGCGATGTGGCCAAATAGTGCCATTGTCTGGATCAATAGTAAAATCATTATCTTCTTGGTCTATAGATTGAATTGAATATTTGATTCGTCCGTTGATTCCTAAAAAATGCAGCATGCATTAACTTATTATTTATCAAAACATGTATCACTTAAATACATTTTGTTAAATAAAATAAAAAATTCAAGAACAAATGAGTTCATTGAGAGGTTTTAGACTTATAGTTAATAAATAAAATATTAAGAATAAATAAGTACCTAACTTATCGAGAAAAATAATGCATATAAATAATAATTTATATCATACAAAATTAAACACGCAATCGATAATAATTTACATATAATTATTTTTATACCTGAACTTATGTATAAAACTAGAGATTGGTTAGTATAATTTTAATAATAGCGCTTATTATATTTAATATATATATATATTTACTATTGTTGGGTATGTATAATATATACTTAGAGAAAATAAGTTTTTACGAAGTCAAAACTCAACAAATCGAATTCATTATCGGGTGCATGCCGGCAAAGATTGTTAGAAAAAATATGTTTACTAATAAATTATAAAACACGTGTTTCCGCAAAACACTTAGTTATGTATATATATATTTATATTATATATACATACACAAATACACGTGCACGCACGCACGCAATATTATGCATCGAAGTAAACGTCGACGGTTGGTTAAATGTTTACCTGAATCACGATCTGTTGCCATCACCGTCGCTACGATTGTGTTGACAGTAGCGTTTTCGTAAACATCCACATTGTAACTATTTGTCTCAAACACGGGTGCGTTGTCATTTTCGTCGATAACGTTTATATACACTGTGACGGTCGAGGACAACATTGGCTTTCCCGAGTCCTGGGCTTGGACAGTCATGATGTAGTGCTGCACCTGAACAACGAAAACACGCCACATCGTTATTATTACAATATACAATTTTATAATATATCGCACAAGTTTATAATAATGTGAAAGCGGTAGCAGTTTGATAAGGTGGGCTTAGTGAACAAAAGCCATAACCACTCCCTTCAAATATTTGATTTAGCCCACCCGATTAGGTTAAACGGTTTATCAGTTTTTTTTTTTAGTTTTTAGTTTACTATATATCAATAAACTTTCAGTCTTGTTAGCGGATCAATTTTCTCCAAAAGTGAAATGACGGTGTAATTCATTAGTTGGTTAAAAATTAAAATTGACTTAAATACTCACTTCCTCGTGATCCAGTTTTCCAGTTAGAGTAAAAGCTCCTGTGTGCGGATCGATGTTAAAGACGTCGTTAGCCCAGTCACTGATCACTGAATACGTAACCACGCCATTGACGCCTTCGTCCTCGTCCACGGCCGTGATGTCGCCGATTTTTGTGCCCCTAGACCGGGACTCGCTCACATCTAGCGAATACACGCTCTTGGTAAACGACGGCGCGTTATCATTGGTGTCTAGAACCTGCAAATGGGGAAAATATTTTAAATTCTCAACATAATATCAAGAATATCAAGAATAATTTGATTCGATGACATCTCGGTTATGTTTTATTTATCATAGGTATATGATAATATTATATTATATTTATGTTGTTATACGAAGCATCAATCTGACTAGTACAAAACGACTATAACTTATACTATGATGTACCTGTTTTTTTCTGTTGTGTACAAGACTTGCTAAATTTGTTTCGCAATAATGTTTTATTTTTAATTTTATTCCTATAATAAGAACTTTGACACCGCAGCACGGATGGTCTATGATAAACGTACAAGGTATATTTTAATACATAATACCAAGTTAAAATATTATAATAATAAACAGAGTCGATAAATATTATTTACGACATGGAAGGCAGTATAACGCCACTACTATAGCTCGAACGATTTAAATAAATATATTATAATTTACAAATCTAAAATTAAAAAATATTACATGTCTATTATATAGAATATAGCTAATGAAATACAAGCGAATAGCCGGAGATCGCGTGATGTTTTCGTATGATTGTATTAGATATAGACGGTAAAGTAAATATAGTAAATGTATGGCACGTGCTGAAACGTCTGCAGTGTTGCGTTGTTGCCGAAGGGAAGAACGTGTTTGGTTAAGAGCTGCAAAAATGTTAAACGTGGCGAGAAAAATCGACTTGACCATTTGGCATTGATATGTTTTAAGTGCTTATATCGAGTATAATAATTATAATACTATATTATTTTTAATTCAACTTGAAGTGGAAAAAAATTATCGATATAATTGTTAAGGTATTCTAATTAACTGAAACTTGTAAAATAAAATATGTGGTACAATTAAATTATTCGTGATGTTTACCTAATATATTAATACAAGAATATAAATAGATTTATTTATATTATACAAATATATATAAAGTAAATAACATCGTGACTTCGAAACATGAATTTAAATACCATACAGTTAAATATATTATATTGTTTCCGACTAGGGCGAGGCATTTGACTAACGTGTACACTGTACACTGTACCTGCACTTTATATTTCCATAAATATACACATAAAATTATTTTGTTTAATCAGATTATGTTTGACAATATTTTACAACAATTTCATTGTACTTACGACGAACACTACGGTCGTGTCGCTGTGGTGTACCCCGTCGGATACCCGTACCGGTAGCACGTGTCTGGGGCTAGTCTCTCTATCTATGGGCTTGCGCACACGGACGTTACCCGTGTATGCGTCCAGCAGCAACGGTGAGCTACTGCTGTCGTTTTCGCCGATCACCGTATACGTGAGAGTCGAATCCAAGTCGGGGTCGGTGGCTTTGAGCGTGGCAACCAACGAACCGATCGGTATCTCTTCGGAGATCTTGTACTCGATCGGAGCGCTCGGCCACATCGGGCGGTTGTCGTTTCTGTCCAAAATTTTCACTTTTACCTGTGTGAATAACACAAAAAAAAATCAAAACAATTATAACACACATGAGAGATGAAGATAATACATTAATACGCATATATTATAGATATTGATAAATTGTATAATAATATGCATTAAACATTGTACGTATACCTATATAAAACATAACAAATAACACATAAATCATTGGTACACGTTCGCGAATCCACTCATGCGTAGTTGTCCGTACGGGAGCCGAAAATTTAAAAAAAAAAAAACGCTAATTGGCTCCATGCTATACGTTTTTGTTCCCATAATCTCGCCCAGGTACGTAGATAGTAGATACTCGTATACGTATATACGTACCATTACATATATTCAAATCGATGTTATCTTATTAAAATAACTTAACGCATTCCGGATCATGTTCTCAAACACCGTATATTTTCATTCAATGGTGTTACTTTTTTTAATGACCCAAGCAATTGCGCCAGAGCATGACGACCAGAAAAACTATCCACTGTTCAACCGTTTAGGCACCGCCACCACGGCGACCGTGGATAGACGTACATCCTTATGTAAGTATGTATATATAATATACATTATACATAATGCCATATAATTTAAGAAAGAAATATGTTTATATAAATTCCAACTAATCGAAATTATGGAATTTTGTTTTATATGTGTAAATGTATTTTTATCCCCAAACATAATTTTAAAATAAATATGTAAATGAACCACAGTCGAATACTAAAAATATTTCTGAATCCAAGTAGCCATTGGTATTTCATAGTACACGGTATCAGCTATTCAAATATTATCCCAGACCCCGGTAAAACGAATTTTCTTTGTGTTAAATAATGATGTGTAACGAATATTTAAAGTCATTAAAAATTAGTGTTTGTAATGTTTGTATAATTAACAGTAATTATTTAATTTACTTATTATGGAAATTATGAAATTAAAAGGATTAAGGGGATTTTTATACAATAACAATTTTGGTTTATAACATTCCTAAAAAAAATATAGCTGTATATCTACGGTCTGTTAAGATTTTATTTTTTTTACAATATTTAGTTACGTTGTAGTAAAAATTTGTAAATGTATATAAATACTATTATTTTATACATTTATTATTAATTATTATTGCTTGGCTAAGGATTTCAGATTTGCATATTTAATTTTAAGAAAAATCTATCCATACTATCCATACATAATATTATACTATGTATCCATAGTATGAGTTCATTAAAGACGATCTGTGTAAATAATCAACACAATTATTATTTCATTGGATTACTTAATATTTGTTTTTTTCTGGTTCAGTATAAAGAATAATCTAAAAGATAAAGTATTTTTTCACCCTAAAAACTAAATTTATTATTTATCATAAATTTATTTTGTTTAAATTACCTACATTTTTTATTGTGACCATAACGAATATGTGAGATCTATAATTTTGGACTTCACCTAAGCAAAATTGTATTATGATTACCTACTATATATAACATATATAAATGTACCTGTATAAATATATATATAATATATACCTGTATAAATATATATTTATATATATTACAATAATTTGAGGGCTTGACAGTTTCAAGGTAAGACAGCGTTTTTTATTGTACAAATTGTTGTTAAAACCTGTTTTCCCAAATAAATCCCACAGTAAGTCAAGTTTTATATTAACAAAGGAACAAAATAATATAATGTTTTAAAATACTTATATACCACATGATCTTTAACAAATTTATAATTCTAAAATCATTATTAAGAAATAATGTTCATTTATTCATAAATAATTATTTTATATAGGTAATCGTTATAATAATATTTTTATTTCCGATAAAACCTAATGAAAGCATAAAAATGTATCAGTTATATTTCACAACTGAAATACGTTATCATAAAAATAAGATTTTGAAATAAGATGAGATATTACGTGTAAAAATAATTAATTTTAAAAATAAATACAAGCAATATTACATTTACATATTTTTGGAATAGAATTTATCATTATTTTTATTATTATTATTTATAAATCAATAAATGGTTTTATTTTTTATTCGGGCGTTTTTTTTTTTTTTACTGAACTGTAAAAGTGTATTGTACCAGTATTATGAAATAAAGGTACCTAAATATATTATATATAGAAATAGAATTTGAGAAAAAGTAACGTACAGGCATTTTTTGAACGAGTAAAAAAATACATTCTTACTGAACCGGTACATTGTTATTTGGTATTTTTAAACGAGTCTTTCCGCAGGCATCAAAAAAGAGGTACAATTGATGTTAATTAGTTTACTATACCGAAATGGATATACATTTTTTTTCTATGGGAATTGTTTTTTTTATTTTTTTTTATGATATAGGGGTAACATGTTTATCGGCGGCGGTTAGTTAAAACAAAAAAATATATGCCTTCCCGTAGTTGTACACGCTTTGTAGTCTGTAGACACGATTAATTGTAGCTATTTATATAGGTATCGTGTATAGAATAACGACCCAACACAGGAGATTGGTTGTAAAATTAAATAATATAATACAAAACTATTTATTTTGAATTTATTAAGGTTTTTAAACATTTTTAAAAATACTTAAATAATCGTCGTATTGATAAAGAATTGAGTAGCTCCAATTCAAAACCATAACCATATTTTAACGGCATAAGTAATAAGTTCAATAATTTATAATATACATCAAAGTACTTGATTGCAGATATATTAATTCTGCTAAGACGCGAACGATCGTTTTATTTATTTATAACAAAATGCATGCTCTCAATAGAGTAGTCTCGAACTATTAAAAAACAATCAAGAAATCAAATGATATAGTTGATAGGGCTATTAAATTTTAATGGTTATTTCACTGTTGTGTAAAGGTGCTCCTGGAATTAATGAAAAATATACGTGCTTGTACAAAAACAAATTATACAGCCCAATGGCCGGACGAAGTACTTTAGCTATATTATATAGGTAGGCTGATATATCTATACCGACCAAGAATCAAATACATCGTATTCAACCGTGAATAGAGAAGGAAAAAAATAAATTTTTTGACACGTCATATAATCTTCTAATCCAAACGCCAAAATCGTTATTAATTTAATATATTATGTACACTGTACAGTGTGATCAATAACATGTTATATCCGATTTAATCTGGATACAATTTTCGTGAATATGATCTCGTATCTCGATAGTTCATTCATTACATTATAATATGTATACCTACACTTAATAAAGTGTATCAATATTTAATAAAATATTGATATAAATGATAGATCTGTACACGTATATCACGAATAAATCGACAACCAACCTACAAATTCATACTAAAAACAAATAACATAAACAATAAACACGTGATCAAAATCGAAATCAATATAATATATTTATATACATATTATAGATATATATTATATACATTATACACCTATATACGTGCAATTAATATTTTTCGAATTTTGATTACATTAAATTTATTTCCTGGTGATGGTCACTCAATATTCGGTACTCGTGAGTGTCGATATCCAGTGGCGTGTTTAGGGGGTGGGCCTGGTAGGCAAGTGCCCACCCACATTTTTATAAAAGTACTAGACTAGTATAAGTTCGATGCTCAATGGTTAGTTAGAAAAAAAATTGGTTTTGATTAGATTAGGTATTTCAATAAATATGAAAGATTTAAATATTTAAATAAGAGTTTATGTATTAATAAAAGGTAAGCTACCATTTATTATAAAAATATTAAAATTAGTCATTTAGAATAAAAATACTAAAACTTAAATAGATCAAATTATAATATGAGGAGGGAGTAAAACCATTCTGAACTTAACTTTTGTGGCCCATCCACAAAAAAAGTTCTGGACACGCCACTGTCGATATCTGATACAATGTTAAACAGATTCTAAACTTATTAATACCTAATTGAGTAATTATTATTCTGCTATTACTATTGTCTTTATATAATTATTAATAATATTAAATAAATGTGTAAAATTTAATTAGAAATGCATAAATTATTTATCACGCGATGTTTTTATTATTCACAACCAATATATTTTATTTCAATTTATAGTAAACAAATTTGAAAATCAAATCCAATGATCACTTACAGTGATCAACCATAACGAGTCGACTATAATATATTTCATAAAACTATAGCAGCTTTAAAATATAATTCGTAATTACAAAAAAAATATATACCTAATTAAATGGGATTTTATTAAGTTATAAAAAATCTGTAATATCTTCATTAGTTCTATAAGAAATAAAAATACGTACCTACATAAAAATTGAATTTATAAGTATCATTTACAGGGAACTTCATACTTTATAATTTATGTCAGGACTATCCCAAATTTGTGTCATTTAATGTAGTCATACAATTATTGTATAAAATCTAATAATTCTTCATTGTTAAGGCTTATATTTTACATAGGTACCTACCTATTATGTGACAAAAATTAAGGTTTTGTAAATAATTAATAATAATTATATTACAAGCATAAAACGTAAACATTTTAAATGAATAAGTACTTCTAGATTTCTTACAAGTAACTACTTTTATTTTTTAACAATCTTTTGACAAAAATATTTAAATGTAAATTATAATTTATAAAGAAAAAATTGGATAATTCGCAATCAAGGAATAAAGAATAAAATCTGTTTTTGTTTTATAACTACTAATTTGATAGTTATTGGTGTATTCTATAATTCTATATAATCATACTATTCATACTTATAATTAAATACTATATTTTAAACTTAAAAACAATAATTATATATATTTCAAATCACTCTAGTATAAAACTCTATTGATGCGTATTTGGACATACTGCATCTAACTACGAGGGATGAAACCAAAAAATCAAATACAAATAAAATTTAAAGATTCCAATCTATAACTCTTCGTATTAATTGTATATTATACCATACCCTTCATAAAAATCTAAAAATAAATAAAAAAACAAGTAACTGCCAAAATCCAATATTAATGATTCCGCATTTAATTGACAATAATCACTCATATTCACTAATATTTGCTCTTGGTTCTAACATTATTCTTGATGATCCTCCTCGCAACCTAAAGTAAGTATAATATGGATACTTAAATCTTAATTAATTAGATTTTAAATAAAATATATTCAAATTTCAAATCATTACAAAAAGTGTCGCCATCATTGAATATCTGTGAATCATTGAATTCCATATCTGTCCATTTCATAAAGAATACCATCCGCATACAATGTACATACGTATGTTTATTGCAATTTGTAATACTTAATTATATATAATAGATCATTTGTTTTATTTATAAAATTTAAAAATTTATAATATGAAAATAAAATTTAAAGCGATATATTATATTATACGAGTGGAATTAGTATATTATTATTTATTGTACTGTAGTAGATTTAATTGTATTTAATTTACTAGCAACTAATAATTCAAAGTTTTTTAATTATTAAGAGAAAATTTCTAAAATTTAAAAATGTTACTTAAACACATTTACATATTTTATGTTCTTTTATTGTATCTCATATAGTTTTCTTGACATTGACATCTAAGCTTTGTTTTTAAGGTATACATTTTTTTGACATTATATAACAATAGATATTAATGCATTTTTGATGTAAAACTTAAAAAAATTTCACATTTTTGAAAATATATCTTATAGAATAGCATATTATACTTTATGATCTGTATAAATATTAAAATCTATTAGGTATTATATATATTTTTAATATTTTGGAAAAATTTTTTGGGAAATTTCTTTTTGAAAGCATATACTAACAATAATTAATTAACATCACTACTAATTGCAACCAATTGAATTCATATAAAAGTGTCGTAAATTAATAAAAACAATTAATAACAACAATAAGAAGGACGTACGACAACTACTACAATATAATTAATAATAATTATTGCTTTCGTTCGAATATAAAAATCAAAACAAAATAATAACATGTGTCGGAACAAATTAGAACGGCGTCTTATTTCAAGTCTTAACCTTATAAAACTATATCGTTTATATTAGCCCGACACTCATGTAATAATATTGTGTTATGTGAGCAATAGTCATTATTGTAACCTATAGGTAACCTACCTACACCCGGTCATAGGTATATATACTAAAAACTAAACATTGTATACGTTCACCGTTTGCGGAGGAACCCACGCAATTTACTATTAGTAGCTGATAGGTTAGTACTTAATACCTACAACTGCCAATACGTATAAGTATACGAGTGTACGACTATACGTATATATTATGCACTATTTCTATATAGTTATATTATGTACTACTACTATAATGTATTAACTAATACACTATAATACATTTGTACTATAGTCTATAATATTATTGTTATAAAATAAATGTGTAACAACATTAAGATATCGTCAAATATTACGCGCGGTTTACTATGCTGACCCCCGCACACGGTTCGAATATATATATATGTATTATAATATTATGCACCAATATACAATATTATATCGTTTATATTGTTATTAGAGTATTGTATATAATCCGCAGTGACAGTGGTCTTTTATATATATTTATATATATATTCCAGGTTTTTCTTCCTGCCGTGGACAATGAGAGTAACCTACACACACACACTCGCGCACTTATACACATATTATAATATTATATATGCCGCACTGTTGCGGCGTATTGTGGGTACCTCTATAGTCTATATACTGCGAGTTTATATGAAATATTCATCATTGTAGCAGGAACCCATTATCCAATCGGCAAAATACCTCCAACGGGATTCTGCCGTTCATATACATATTATACGAGTTACACATATAGCGGTCAGTGTTTTTGTATGCCAATTATTGTCACTTGATTTAATTTCAATAACCAATATAATATATTATTATAATGCACGCGCGCGCGTGTGTGCGTGCGAGTGCACGTGTGTGTGTGTGTGTGTAAACTATAATGTATACACGTACGTACGTGCGTGTGCATATTATGATGCGTATATGAGATGGTATGTGTACAAAATAAAAACCACAATAAATGCGAAAACTGCATGCCGCCGGTATTATAATATTTAATAGCCAACCGATACGAACCCATACAATTATTGCACTATTAATTATGATGATTAACCACAGTTTTTTTTTTTTTTGACGATACCCGTATAATACGAAAAATAAAATAAAAATATATATTATATGCACATTCAGCGAGTATATGTGCCGTATAGTGGTCCTGTTTCTTATAAGTTTGAAATCAGTACCTTTAGGCGTATTTGCGGTTTGTAGCGTGCCGTGTTCGCCAATGGGGAGCAAGAAAAGGGAAATATTATTCAGACGCTATCGTGAGAATGTGGGCGTGTCCTAAATGTTGAATCTATTCAACTCCTTGTGATTAAAATCAACGTCTAGCCCCGTTTTTTCAATGTTATCATATAAGTCGTTAAAATGAAAAACGGAATAATTGTGTCGTTCTGCAAAAGACTCGCGGAAGTGGTAGATTCTTACTATTTACTGTGTAGGAAGGTACGCGCGTCGATTTAATAAAAAAAACAACATATTTTTGAATTATTTTTCTCAGCCTCTGCACGTATACGAATATATATGTTATTTGGTTTTTGAACTTCAAGAGTGTTCCGAGCGAGTTACTTTTATTTAGTTATATTCTTATAATATGTCTTAAATATTTTCTCAGTTGACTTTTATAACATACGCGACTATAATAAAAACACAACAAAATCTTCAACTGTCAGTTTAATTTATCATTGTATAAGTGTTTCTATGTACCGATACTATCTCTTAACTATACGCTAAGAAGAAACCAAATATGCTAAACCCTAAAATATATGTCCAGCTATTGCACAACTACTAAATGACCGAAAGCCGTGCAATCTTTTTTAGTGGTAATTTTTTCTAATTAACTCCGCGGTTTGTCAATAAACATATTTTACATTTATTGTTGCACTAATCCAATACAAATGGTTAAAAACGATTTTTATTAGACAATCCGATTACGATAACTCCAAAGCACTCTCAAGCACATTAGCATACTGATATCTTTATATGCATTATTGTACGCGGTTATAGAAAGACGATATTATAAATTCACTTTTTTTTTTATACAACACTATAATAATACTAACAACATCGGATACGCTTTTAAATTATACATTTCAAAAGCAAAGATTTATTTTATAAAAAAAAAACACGATATTGTGTTTTATATATTTTATAGTTAGTACCTACCTATATGGCTATATATGGGTATATTATATATTTATATACCTATATATTATATTAAATATTAAAAATAATAGTAACATAAAAATTATAAAGAATTATTCAAATTTTATGGACATGCAACCATTTTAACCGTTTTGTTGTTACCAATAACATAATACTAAATATAATATAATAAATTCAATGAACGATACAAACATTTTTAGTTTTAATATTATATTATATCCGTACGCATATTATACCAGACACACATCATCAAATAGTTACATTTATCTAAATGATGTAATATATATTATATACATATTATATATATTTAATTAAAACAATTAAGATAAATTATATACCTATAAAAATATATACAATAAACGTGTGATTCTTAAAAGTGAATTGAACACAATATTATTTTATTATATACACAGCCGTATACAGAAAATATCATGTTGAGTAGTATTATAAAATATAAAAATAATAAAATATTTTTTAATTCGATCTAATACACTATTGTATAAATACAAGCATTCGATTTCTAATGGTTA
The DNA here is from genome assembly GCA_020882235.1 of Schizaphis graminum. Lineage (NCBI taxonomy): Eukaryota > Metazoa > Arthropoda > Insecta > Hemiptera > Aphididae > Schizaphis > Schizaphis graminum. Next base: position 68,561,824 of record CM037032.1, read on the forward strand.
AAAAGAAAAAAAAAATCAAGGTGTTTTAACTCCTTAAAGGATAGTCATTTACTTTCGGAATTGCGTATAATAATAGTTGAATCCATAAGAGGATACTGTACTGTTCATTGTTCACCTTCGTAAGAAAAGTTTTTTTCTGTACAGATGTTGAGTATACTTTAACCATATCTATCTGACAAGTTATATAGGTACGCATTCCAATATGGCAGTTTATGCAATTGACAGACAACTCCAATATGGTCGTATATTGAAGGAGGGGCTTGGGGGGTTAACAAATAATCCCCCCTAAGTTAAAAATATCCCTACATTTTGATCAAAATTTTTATTATTTGACAATTTACAAAAAAAAATCGTATTTACGCGCGAGCCAAATTTTTCAATTGAACATCTGCTACTGTTGGAATTGTGTTTTAAACTCTTTGTGTGTAGGTATTTTTATAGTCCGCCGCGTACTCATACAGCTGGTAGAATAATACTGCTATTGAATAGGGGATTTATTCCCTCAGTCGCCTCGACATTTTCAAAGGCCGGATATCATATATCAAATAAACAATTGGGCTTACAATAACTTTTTACACCTGTGATAAAATACAATTTTAAAATCATATATGTTAAGAATATATTTTGGGATTAGAAATCGATTTTTTTGTATTCTATAATGTAGTATGAGGCTTACATTATACATAACTATAAAATATTATAAAGGTATTTTGGTAGAAATTTAATACTTTATTGTACGTTAATCGCTTTTGATCAAAACTTTAATTTATACACATTATAGGAAATATATTAAAATTTAAAATTAATAAACAACTATAGCACAACCGGGTATAAGGATTAAAGAATTGGTTTTTAACTGTAACAAAATTATTGTGTATACAACTTCTTATATCATATCAAAGAATAAATTAATTCGTTGTTGCAGATAATCAAATATACAATTATTGCAAATAATAAAAATTATATATTTTTAAAAAACAGTAAAATCATATCTTTCCAAAATGTCTTTACTAGATATGTAATATTCATACAATATATACGTAATATACGTATTATAGTACATTATAAACTAGAAATTTAATATTCCGTAAATTTGTCTAATTTGTAAGTCAATTAATAAGCCAGTTTTTCTATACGATTTATTTGCAGATGAAAATTAGTTGTAAATTTAAATAGTATGTTCCGGGGATCTGATCGTGTTAAAGTCAGAAAGATAAACGATGCTATTAAATTTTACGATTAATTAAGGTAAGGAAATGCCGGTGACTATCCGAACATAAAAATAGTTTTAAAATATTAACAAACGTTAACAATTATTCTTCAAAAGTAAACTTAATTTCCGATGGTTTTGAAATTATATAGTTTATTAGCTAGTAACATAAAAAAACCATAAAATCATAAATTCTTGTACACCGTGCCAAAATAATATTAGTCTTTAAAAGATATGTTTCATGATTTTTATAGACGTCATGTAAACGTCCCACACTCACACACATAGACTGTCAGTTCGAACCTTGACATTTTAAAGTTACACGGATTTACACGGACAAAATGGAACAGTTATCCAAAGGATTAGCCGACGATAGTTAGCTATGCATATTCAAAGTTATTTTACACGTCTGCTTCTCTAGCATGACGGTACTACTCCGTCCGTAGGCCGGTTTTAAAAATATTTGTGAATATTATAATATATTATAATGGTACTAACGTCAGTTCGCTAAATATATATATATATATATATCTGATATATATCGTCGGCTGAGCTGTCCGCTTTGTATTTAATCATCCAATGGGTTTGCGTCGGGTTAGGACAACTGACGAAGTGGCTGAACCACAAGATTGGGAGTTTTATTCATTCACCGTATCTCGCGCTATACAAAAGACACATTAATTCCTCGACACCGTAGTACAAATAGGGTAAGAAACTAAGAAATAAACAGAAAAAAATGTATTTTTTTTTCGAACATAAAGAACGTGTTCAACATGTTTATAAAATAATACTTTAAAAGGGTTGCGATTCTCAAAACTCCGGCAGCACAATATCATAAATTGTCAAGTAAATGTTTCGTTGTTTGTTTAAAGGTAACCAATAAATGTGATAATGACATTGATATTTATGACATGTATTTGTCGGCCCAGTAAAACCGTATTACCTGTTCCGTTCCGTACAATGTAAATAAAACGGATTTCGGAGGAAAGGTAAACGTACTATTTTTTTAAATAAGAAACTGAAAGTATAATAATAGGTACTCAAATATTAAACAAATAGAAATATATACATGAATACACGATATCCTCCTATCCTCCTACATACGTGAAAAGATAATTTTACTATAACAAAAATGCATCGATGTAATATTATTTGTATAAAATAACACACTGTTACGAGTAATAATCGACTTATATGTTCTTAATAAATATTTATTTTTTACATCCAAATTTTCGCAAATGTTTATATAACTATTAGCTAATATTATTATATTATATTTATTTATTTTTTGAAATTTAAACACGTATTATAATTGATTTATAGAACACAACTTAAAAAACGAAAAAAAAAATAAAACCCTTGGATTAAAACGTTCTTAAAATAATAATAATAATTTAAAATATTTAATTAAGTATGGTTAATCGTATAAAAGAAAGAAATTTCTAAATACGATGCACTCATTGGCGATATTATATACAACAAAACTCGCGTAATGAAAAATGACATAAAAACAATTATGTCCCACTCGACTCTCCCTCTCCGTCGAGCATACAATACTTTCTTGCACAGTAGATCAGGTTCGCGTGTTACGTACATTCCATTGTTCAAACCAAATTTCAAGACTTTAGCAGCGGACCCCCTGTGCCCGTCCCCTACACACACCACGGGAATAGGTAACTCGTCAACTACTACTGATCCACTTTGAACTCACCGCGGTCTACCAAAATCCGGAATGCCTAGCTAATTGCAGCCTAGCGAATCGAATAAATCATATAGTAAGCGAACAATAATAACAATAATGATAAAGTTTCGGACGCCGAGACGCGGAGTAGAAGAGCAACAGAAAAGAGGAGAAGGAGAAGTTGTAGAATAAAAAAAAAAATACCTGAATGTGACCGGTTTTCGGTGTCTGCGATCCAACGTTAGTAGCATAAACGTGCACAACGTACTGGTCGGCGCCACCCTCCCTGTCCAGCATCGCGGCCGTGTAAAGCACGCCCAGTTTAACGTCTACGGAAAACATCCGATCCGCCTGCCGCCCGTTGAACCCGGTCACGTTCACCACGTAGTATTCAATTTGCCCGGGCAACGGGTCCATCCTCAGCACGCTCGTGCCCACCGGTTCGTTTTCGTACACGGACCCTTCGTAGTCCCTCAGGTCAGCCAGCTTATCGACGCCATCAGTGTCCGTTAATAAAGTGATGTAGGCGTCGGTCGACTTTCGTTCGGACTGCACCGCCTCGTCTGTGGCGCGCACCGTCAGCTTGTATGACCTTTCAGGCCGGGTCAACTCGCGGCGCAAACTGATCGCTCCCGATGTCCGGTGTATGGAAAATAGTTCCGAATCACCACCCACCATTTCGTAGGTGACTAGGCCGTTTGTACTGGTGTCAATGTCCCTAGCCAGTGCATGCATGATAAGCGCACCGGCGTGCTTGGCTCGTATGAGCCCGGTATCCACAGAAACAAACACGGGAGCGTTGTCATTTTCGTCGTCCACTATAATGGTCACGGTTTTTTCAGCCGACAACCGAGTTTCCACTGGCATGGCTTGGTCAATTGCTGTGACGGTCAGTCTATACGTATCCACGTATTCCCTGTCGATGGGCAACACGGTGCTGATCACACCCGTCTTTTCGTTTATTTTAAAACTTCGTCTATCGTTATCCGGCTGTTGTTGTGTAATAGAGTAGTGTACTAGACCATTTAAATCTGAGTCTGGATCGTCGGCGACTACATGCACGATGGACGTGCCGGGTTCGAGATTTTCAATAATTTGTCGTACTATGGCCGTACTCGGGAACTGAGGCGGATTGTCGTTACAGTCCAAAACAGTCACGTGGAAAGCTAGTGCGGATGACAGCCTCGGGTTGCCATTATCGTAAGCCGAAATGTTTAATACGTATGCGCTAATATCTTCGTAATCAAGACGTTTGTGCAAATACAATACTCCGGTAATAGTGTCGATATGAAATGTATCTCGTCGATTACCAGATACTATAGAATACCGAACTTCACTGTTAACCCCCAAATCTGGATCCGTAGCACGGAATCGAACTAACTCCGTGTTAACCGTAGCGTTCTCAAAAATTGACACGCCCGACGGAGGAGATTCGAATTTTGGTGGGTTGTCATTATCGTCCAATACTTCCACGGTGACTGTTGCTGAAGCGTTAAGTTGCACTGTCGTACCGTTATCGTGTGCAGTAACTCGCAACATATACAATGCGCGCGACTCCCTGTCCAAAAGCGCGTTGATTGTGATCATACCAGTTCCATTATCAATTCTAAACTTGTCATCATCTCCATCCTCCATAGTGTAATGCACAGCACCATTTTGTCCGTCGTCTTCGTCAGTTGTGTATACCCGCAACACGTGTGTACCGACTGGTGACCCTTCTGACACTTGTACTCGATAGGGTTGTCGGAAAAATCGTGGCCGATTGTCGTTAACGTCGTTAACGTAGACGTTTACCTTGGTTTTATCATAAAGTGGAGGTTTTCCGTTGTCTGAAACTGTAGCTTCTAATGTAATAACATTTTGGCCTGTAGCCCGGATCAACTGTTCCCTGTCAAATTCTCGCTGTGTTCTGATGAACCCGTTTTTCGGGTCGATTAAAAAGTCCGTTTTACAATTTATCAGAGAGTATGTCAATTCAGCGTTTCGACCCGTGTCCCGATCAGATGCCGATAATTTGCCCACAAATGTACCGGCAGGTTCATTTTCGTTAATGCGAAAATCGAACGTGACATTGGCAAATTCCGGTTTATTGTCATTCTCATCGGTGACGTGCACGATGGCCATGACAGATGAACTACGAGCTGGTGTGCCCGCGTCTCGGACTACCACAGAAAGTGCGTAATAATCTCTACTTTCCCTGTCTAGACGATGTTTAATGTACAACATTCCGTCCGGAAAAATTCCAAAATTTCCTTCCGCGTTTCCTTCTTCAATCGCGTATGATAGTCTAGCATTGGAACCATAATCTCCGTCCGTAGCTCTTAAACCGAAAAATCTACTATTAACGGCGGTAGCTTCAGAAAGTGACGATTCGTATGAAGTTTGATCGAATACAGGAGTGTGGTCATTTACGTCTTGAATAGTGAATAGAACTACATGTTTGGCACTAAGTGGGGGATTACCGGAGTCAGTGGCCATAATTTCGGCGGCCAGTACAGTGCCTGGGGCTGTATATACCGGCTTATGTAGATACACGATTCCGGACGATTCGGTGATACGAAACAGGCTGTCAGGTTTGGATACCAATCGGTAAGTTACCCGGCCATTCAACCCGACATCCTTGTCCTTAGCCCTTGCTACACACAATTCTTGACCAACGGCAGTATTTTCATAAAGGTCCACTTCATCGATTACAGTTACAAATGTAGGTTCATTGTCATTTACATCCAAAATAGTTACATTAACCAAAGTAGTACCAAACTTCAGGCCGGCCCGAGCTCCTATGCGTATACTGTAAAATGATTGACTTTCCCGATCGATTTTTTTCCATGTCGTTAAAACTCCGTTTCGATCTACTCGAAAATTTCCATTATCACCGTTCAGTATAAAATAAGCCACATCGGCCTTAGTTTCTTTAACACGAACCCGACCCACTTGTCGATTTGAAATCGGGTCCTCTTGGCCACTGTGATCTTCGTAAATTTGAAACGAATATCCTTCACTCGTATCAAATTTGAGTGTTTCATCAGCATTTTTTATTATTTCTACAGATGCATCTTCAGCAGCTCGCCGACCATCTCTATCTACAGCTGTTACGTTCAGACGATATAAGGATTTCGTTAGGTCCCCACTGCTTTTCAAATATATTGAACCGTCACGTGCGTCTATGTAAAAAAGACCGGAGTCGCCACCATTAGCTAATCGATATTCAACGATTGCATTTTCTCCTTCATCGATATCATATGCCGACACCGTAAGAAGACTAGTGCCGGTCGAATGATTGTCGCCAACAAATGCTACATATTGTTGTGGGTAGAATACTGGATCGTTGTCGTTAACGTCCAGCACATCAAGTATTACGGTAGCTGTGGATGATTTAGGCGGAGATCCTTGGTCTTTTGCTAATACTTTGATTTTATATTCTAGTACTTTTTCTCTGTCAAGTTGTGTTTTAACAGTTAATTGACCCGTCAACGAATCGAGTGCGAATGCACCCTTATACTTATACTGGACTTCGGGATGTAAGCTGTATGACACGCTACCATTAGTACCTTGATCGTGATCTGAAGCCGTCAACATGGCTACTAACGTATTTTCCGGTACATTTTCCAACATTTTAACAACAATTAAATCCTGTGTAAACTCTGGACGTTCGTCATTTTCGTCTAACACTATAACTTTTAATTGCGTGTACGCCCACTTGGGATTAGGACCACCGTCTCGAGCTGAAATCTTTAACTCTGCGGCACCCATTTGTTCGCGGTCAAGTCGCCCTTTGAGCGTTACTAGCCCGGTATCCGGATCGATGTCAAACCATCCGAAAGCGTTACCCGACACAATTGAATAGTAAATCTGCGCGTTTATACCGGTATCTTCGTCAGTGGCCGTAATGCTTGCCACGTACGTGCCCACCGGCGACAGTTCGCTTAGCGTCGACGAGTATTCACTCTTTTCAAATACCGGTTCATGGTCGTTGATGTCATTGACATATATCAACAGATATGCCATGGTGATCCTGGCGGGGGTCCCTTTGTCACTGGCCAACACGGTCAAATTGTATTTGTTGATCTGTTCTCTGTCCAAAACCCCGTGAACGCGAACAATGTAGAAGCTCTGTGACGATTCCAATCGAAAATGATTCATCTCGTTGCCAGATATGATTTCTACGGTCGTTTCGCCATTGAGCCCCTCGTCGGGATCCATGACAGACACGGCGGCGACCACCGAACCATTAATCGCATTTTCATCTACCGTTGCGTACGCCGCATTCGATGGGAAGTACCGGAATCTTATGACCGGATCATGATCGTTGGCGTCGATCAAGCTAATAGTGACGTACGCCCGGCCGTCTTGTCTAGGTGATCCGTGGTCTCTAGCGTGGACGGTGAACACACAACTCTTCGGACACGACGCTCTCGGCTGTTGGGTGTGCGGACAGTTCTGTTGTGGACAGTCTGGGACCTCCGTCGTGTATATAGCACCTGTTTCTGGGTCAACGCGGAAACGGGTGTCCGAAGTTTCTGGCAAATAGTATACGATCCGACCATTTTCGCCCAAATCAGCGTCAGTGGCCATCACCTGTAACGCGAACGTACCCGGTGGCGCGCTCTCGTTCAACCACGCACTATAATCCGTATGCGCAAATACTGGCGGATTATCGTTGACGTCCAATATGGTAACGTTAACCGTCTGATAACCGTATCTGGTGGGTACACCACCATCGCGGACGGATATGTTGAGTTGATAGAATGACACGGTCTCCCGATCCAGTTTGCCGGTGGTCTGCAGGTACAAATACGCAAGATCGCCGCTAGGGTTGGATGTGACTTCCAACCGGAACTTGTCATCCACGTTTCCGGCAACAATCCGGTAATCGGACGAAACGCCGTTGACGCCCGCATCCTTGTCCGTGGCCGTGTCCAAGAGCACCTTGTTGTCTGGCGCCGCACTTTCCGGAAACGAGACAGATATGACGGGCTCCGGGAATTCGGGTGCGTTATCGTTAACGTCGGCCACCACTATACGCACCTCGATTGGATAGGTAGGCTGGCTGGACAGCACGATCAGATCGTACCGATCATTGGGCAGCGATTCTCTGTCTAGTATCTGCGCTGTGGTTATTTCGCCGGTGGTGGCGTTCAGCACGAATTCGTCGGACGGCTCGTTGAACCTGTACACGAACCCCGGCCTGACCGGTATCCGCCCGACAGCAGTGCCTCTCGGCTGGCCCTCCAACACTTCCAGCTGCACCCGAGCGTTGTTGTCCACGTCGCCGTTGACGCATGCCACCGACGACGGTCCTACCATCAACGCCAATACCGCGCATATCGCGACGCGCCATGACATTGTGCGAGGGATGACCCCTTTCACAACGTATCACCCGGTCATCACACTCACGCGCGCGCGCCCTTAAGTACGAACGCTCTCACTTAGATACCACATACTTATTAACAACTACACTCACTGCACTACCGTAATCCATGTGCGGCGGCGACGGTGACGATCGATCACTGCGGTTCGGAAACTATGCGACGAAAGAGTGTACTATGTACGATTATTAATATGAATAAAACGTAGGTGCGAACCTATAAATGCGAACGTATAAACGTGCGAACACGCGAAAAAAAATACGCACACACAAACACTAGCGAACGGTTAAAAACGACAGAGAAATTATATAAAAATTTAAAAATCTAAAAATCGCGACTCGTCGGATCGTTGCGAAGATCATTCGTAAAAATCGCACCCCTGAACTGAACGTGAGGGGTTGAAGAAATACTACGGCGGATCGACGATTACACGCACGCGGTATAACAACACTACTACTACACCACGCACGTATCGCTAAACGGAACGGACGAGAGTGTGCGCGTATACTGAAGACTGGTTTGGTTCGGTGGTTCGGTCGTCGGATCAGCGGCGGCGGCGGCGGCGGCGGCCGGCTCAGTCGGATCCGAAGTGGAAACATTCTTTCGGTCGGCCCCCTTCTGCGCGCGTTCCACACTAACCCCGCCGGCCACACGGCCATACTCATCGCCGCCCGCCCGCCCGTGTCAGAACCGTGTGTCCTCCGACCCCCGTCGACCCGGCTTCGCGTTCACGCGGCGGCGGAGAGCCCGTTTTTACCTGTCAAGATTACCCGCCGCCGGCCCTATGCCTGCGTGTGCGTGTGTGTGTGTATGTGTGCGTGCGAGTATGTGCGCGCGTACCGTAGTTGTACACGGGTGTTTGAGCGCGTGAGTGTCCATGTGTGTGTGCGTGTATGCGAGTGTGAGCGAGTGCGCGCCGGTCGGTCGGGCCGGTCGTCGTCGTCATCGGCGGCGGTGGTGCTTGAGTATTTTACTGCCGTTCGGATATACACGGCCCGGGTTCTAGTTGAAGGTATTCAAGATGGCTGCACCCCGTTCGCCACTCGCCCACCACCGGATCGCTCATATTATGTGTGCTGTGTATGTATTTGTGTATGTGTGTGTGTGTGTGTGTGTGTGTGTGTGTGATGATGATGACGGGGGGAATCGCCGTGCCCGCGCCCGCGCTTGTTTCGTTCGTTTGCCCGCGCGCTCGCGCCCATTCATGCGAGTGCGTCCGCGCTTTGTGTCCGGTCATCTTGCACTATTTATTATTATTATTATTATTATTTTTATTATCTTTTTAAAAACGGCAGTGGCATCTGAATTAAAATAATATTCGTATTACTGCAGATATAACCGAATAATAATAATGTTTCGCGCATCATTTGTTCCATTTCAGCGCGTGTGTGCTGTATGCGTTAGCGTTACAGTCGTCAATCATCGTATACGTAATATTATTATCATAATATACCTCTCGCACGTATACTAATAATATTAATAAAAAATAATAACATTATAACATTATACGCGTCATAGCTGTATTATCCATAATATTATTACCATATTATATTATTATTATGCCGAGCGTATATACATCCCATCGGCGACGACGACGACGACGACGACGATTCGTCACGCTTAATACGGAGAACACGTCATTTTTATAAGCGAAATCGGATGTGCATAATGTGCCTTTTTTTGTAAGGCGTCCGAGTGTGTACCGTACGCCCGCACGCTACAACGACCACGGCTAGAATACCGAAAAACGTGTAGATGATGGTAATCGTAAACAATCAGAAAAATCAACGACCATAATCCAAATACAAACAATAATAATAATTGCTGAATTCGATCGAAAAGATATACACACCTGTCTTTCGCCTGTGGTCCACTACAGCAGTCAGCTCCCTCCTCCCCCCGAAGCCACCACCACCACCACAGCCGTTTCCGCCGCCCAATAAACGTTTATGGGTGCCGACCAAACCGTCAATTATCGACGTTTTGTTTTTAATTTTTTTGTGTTTTGTTACGAAATACGCGTGTGCGCGTTAAATATTAAATATTTTTTTTTGTTATACATAAGTATCGAGTTATTATATATCAATATAATATTATAATACCTATCGACGATATTTTCGTGTATAATTCTGTTTTTGAAAAAAAAAATCGTAAAATACATCGGCGAGCACCGTTCGTAATAACTTCGACGACGATTTTTGATTTTTTTTTCCACGGTATGCACGCGACGTTCATGTACATAGAAAAAAAAGAAGAAAAATAATAAAGTAAAATAATAAATACACGGCAACAATGTCGTCCACGCAGCAGACAGATGGTGCCTATTCAATATTTTGTGTCCCATCTCTCTTAAGTATACGTATATTTTCTGTGTAGAAGAAAAAAACACGTTGTTTGTCTATCAGGTAGCAGCAGCAGCAGAACGCGGTTCTCGAGTACGAATCCGTGAAGAAACGTGTGGCCGCTTACACGCCGGGGGTTACGGACTCTCGTAACGAGCGTTGGAAAAATTCAACATCCAACGATTTGTACCCGTTTGCTCATTTGTCCGTCTGGCATTTAGTACATGCCGGGCCTGTTGAAGAATCAGCTACGAGTATAAATATTGTTTATATATCCCGTTTAATATGACGTCAAAATGTAATGTTCGATGTTTTTAGCTAGCATCTGGATGGTATTTTATTATTTGTAAATACTAAATAATATATTTTTATACTTGATTACCCGTTGATTTAATAACATTTCGGTAGATAAATAGGTGAATGTAGTATCCTATACAATACGTTGTCAGTTGGACGACGGTCGAGTATTAATGTTCACTCGAATAATTTTAATGTGAAAAAGTGGACTATATTTATTGAAAACTGATTAAGTACACAAAATAAATATATTTTTTAATTTTTTAATTATCTATATAATAATAATATTGTTACAGATAAATATCTTTGTTAAATTGTATTTATCAATCACGACATCAGGCGTGTTCGATCAGGTTTATTTATTACACACTTTCAGTGGTAATAATTTTAAATTAATTAACAATTTATTAATCACATTTTTTGCTTTCTAATAAATAAGTCGTAAATATATTATATATTTATTTAGATGCCTATAATAATAAGTTCAATAATAATATATTATATCTAGTAATTTGATAGTAGTATAGTACTAAATTAATTATTATCTAATTATTAATAATTCAATTTCAGTGCTTCAATCGGTTTTGTGCGGTAACTCAAAATAAAATATAACAAAATATTAAACTTCAAAAACTGATAACATTTATAATATACTTCAATATACGTAAAATATTTTATGTACGTTAAATATTTCTTTATTATTAAACTACACACACACATATTATACGATGAGTACATATATAAATCAATATTCAATATATGGACACACTTCAAAAGGCTCTCAACAAAACTTAAAATATTATCAATCGTAATAATATACATACATGATGTTTCTTAAACCTATTATGTATATAAACTAACCAAATATCACGTCCCCGAATTCAAAAGATTTTGATTGAAATACAATTTTTTTCACGTTTCATCGTGAATGAATTGTAAACATTATTTTATGATCAGCATGGAACCCCCAAATATGTCAATTGCATGATGTCCATCGTTCGATATAGGTACGCATATTATAGATGTGTATACATAAAATATAAGAATAACAAGCATATATAGGTATTAGGTACTACTCGATGCCATAGTAATAGGAAAATTTGTACTCGTATATCCACGTAGGCATATATAAAAGTATATATATATAATATGTGCAGCAATCGTAGGCCGTAACGAGTGTTTGGAAATTCAACATCTAACCTTTTGTACGACACTCGTTTTGTTCATTTGTTCGTCCGGTATTTGGTATCCACACGTGACCGGTTAAGTACCATCATACAAACATTTTAGAGTTAATCGGTTCGATTATTTATTAGTTTCTCATTTTTATGCGCAGTCTAAATTTACCTTGCATTCTAACAAGTGTAAAAAAAATTTAACTTGCCATTTTTTGGTTGATTAATCGTAATCGATTTAGATTTTTTATATTTTATTTTTAATGCAAAAATAAATATACATATTATATTTAAGCGTATTCAAGTATAAAAGCGTAGTTTCGTTGCGGATGGGACAGTGCCAATACAAAAGACATACACATATTTAAATAAAATAAAAAATGTAGGTAGGTATAACTGCACATACATATAAATATATAATACATAATAACTTACAGGTACAGGTTTCATCCGAATACTGTGCCCCTTATTTACACGAGTTTCAAAAGACTGCTATTATTGTAGGTGGTTCTTTTATTCTTCGGTGTGAGTTGAATGAAGATGTCATTTCAGCGTGTCTACTGATTGACATGCGTGATATTGTCACTGTATTCCCAAAAATACATGGTTTTGTGTGTATATAGTTAAGATAAAACACTATTGGACATTTGTTACAAAACATAAAACACGTTTAACACTATCTAAATGTCTACACGGTTGATTAAATAAATACGGGTACACCTATACGATATATAATATTGATTTCACTTAAACAGACAAGACAATTGATAAAGAAACTATAGCATATTGTCTTAGACTAAATTTCAAACTTTTAATATTTCATATTCGTGATATTATACTGGTATAAGCATAGAATTATACTTGAATTCGTTGTTTCATATTTTTTTACAAAATTACAAAAATTAATTTGTAATTGTATAATTCCATTTAATCATTGAAAACAAATAGTTATGCAGTTTTAATAAGGGTAAATATATTACTTATAAATTTTAAGTCCAACATGATATTCATTATTATAAAGTAGCTAAATGACACTATTTTTAAAAATTAATTGTTATCAATTGAAACTCAAATTATAATATCCTGCAATATGCCAATATCTATACGTTTTAATACTAACCTAGTATTTATAATCAATAGTTTTATTAAGTAGTTATTTTTAATTAAAATTAAAATTAATTGTTAACTATTGTAGGTTCGTATGGTGTTGTTACAGTAAAACGGATTATAGACGAATTTATTTATCAATAAATCTTATCAATCTTAAACAACTTAAACTGAAAAACATTATCTGTGCTTGTACGTTAGTTTAGAGCATATCTTTCAACAATATATTAAAAACATTTTTAAACTCAAAACTTAAATGAAAATTGAGACATTGTAAAAAACCAACGGATAAAAATATAGATAGTGGTTAACACTTTAAATTTAATAATTGTTCAGTCCGCTGTAATATTAAAGCTAACATTATAACAGTATTAACAACACAAGATTGGTTATAATATACTAAACGCAAATTTGTTGTGAGTTTTCAAAGAGTAAAAACTGCAAATATTCCACTAGCATCATTAATATTGTTGTATTTTACAAATTTCAGTCGTTAATATTTTTAAACGATCAAACTGTAAATCTTATAGAAAACTAATCCAAGTATCATCAAGACCTGTTAATATTTACAGCTATGAGTCACATTCGTATAGAACTCTATATTATAATTGAAACAAAGAGCTTATCTTAACTTTTTTATTATAATATATATATATGGCCACTGGCCAGTGATTGATTGAGTATTTTTAAATAAATGCTATTTTGCAGTTTTGCTATATATTATAATATATATATATATATATATATAAGGATATACACGAAACATGGACTGGCTCTATGTCGGAACATACTAGTTATATGGGTAGGTATAGGTAGGTTCTTTTATTTTTGACAGAACAACAGAAATGCATAATAATACGTGGGCGTTATCATTGGAAAGATATTACGAAAAACACAGCCAAATGGTCTCTGAATGCTTGAAGCATTAAAAAAAACCGTTAATATATTATATTCCACCGAATGCCCGGCACTGTTATCAAACCTTATCTTTATAAATCTTTTCTTTATAGGCCATTGTATTTTTAATACCATCTGTAATTTTTATTGATCTTTTTATACTAGCTATTAGATAATATTAATACCATACATGGTTTTGGTGAAATATTTATGTTTTACTAATTATTATCGTACTTATATAATATATATGATTATAATAATAAATTAACATTAGATATAATTTAGAGCTCCGGGGAAACTAAATAATGTATTTTACTAAGTATTCAAATATGACAAACGATTGATACGTTTCAGTGAATCAGTGACATATTTATCTTACAATGAAACGATGTGAAAAAATGTAAACAAATAACTAATAAATGATCACCATGGTTATAGGTAGGTACTTTGGAATTAATTATACTTACCAGTATATAAAAAAATAACAAGGGAGATAAAACCACATAATCCCCTGTTTAATATGAGCTACGTTATACGGTAGTGTGATGTGTACATATAATAATAGGTAAATTATACATTTTGTTATTAGTTATTAATTTATTACTTTTTACATTATATTATTATAGTATTATACCCAACGTAGGTACACAAAATATATTGTAATTTATACATTATAACATTTTAACGTTTATTTAAAGATAAATGTACTTATTACTTTCGTTGTTTTTAAACTAATGTTAAACATCAAATTTGATTTTGTTTTATATGTTTAATTATATAATTTATTGTACACATACAACTAAAAAATAATATTTTAAATAAGTTAAACCTTAAACTATTAACATAGAACCTATAATTCTTCAAATAAGTACAATATTCAATAGTGAACCTTTTTTTTATTTACAATTTACTGTCAGTAAGAATATAATAATTCAAATAAAAATTAACAAACCTTATATTATTATTACATTATGATAATATTACACAATGCATAACATCGCAATAAACTATGATATCATGAAAGTACCTAAATAATTATTGTAAAATATACCTACCATAAAATTAAAAATTGAAACAACAAAAATGATTTATTGCTAAATAATTTATTAGTAAAATAAATATTTATAAAAACACAATTAGTATAAAATGTATAAGTTAGTAAAAGCAAAATATAACAATGAATATTCAATATCCTTGTTACTAATGAAATCATCGAAAAAATTATATTTATTACGTATAAAAAAAAGTTGATTAAATCTTTAAAAATTAATTTTTCCATATTAATATTTCGATATCGCTAATATCTCCCTAAAAACTTTTAGATCATGTCTCCACAAGACTACGCAAGTTTTTTAAAAACACGTTTTAGAAACACATCAAATAAAAAATAATCATATCCAATAAAAACACTTATGATGGTCTTAGTCATAGGCCATAGCCCATAGCTATTGTTTAACATCATAGAAATTCCTGAATATTTAATTTCTAAAACTAAAATTAAATGTGTAATGGAAATATGTTTGTTTTCATACTGAAACTTACTAACTTAGTCAGATATTTTACAATTATTATTATCGAAATTGTAGAAACATAATATCCAAATTATTCATCTATATGAACACCTACGTATTCTTTGTTGGATTTATTAAATCTATAAATTAAAATATTATTATAGCTATCTAATAATCTGATCATATTTCAAACATTATAGTTATAACATTTAATATTAACAACTACTATTATTAAAAACTATTGATAAGGAGTGTAAAAAAAATTGTAAAAATTTAACATTAATAAAGAACCCCTGTCAAACCGAACATAATGGCCACGTGAAATAAGCTATAGACTTACATTAATTTCATATAGAAGAAGCCCTTTTTTATATAATAATACTTACATTATAAGCGGTAAAGAATTGTTAAAATACAATATAATCTATTACTAAAAAACGATATATTATGTAAAACAAAAAAATCAGATGTAGGAAATTCGCTATCACTAACTCACTTCCAAATAATAAAAAAAAGTACGGTAATAAAATTATAGATTTTTATCATTAAATTATAAAATGTATTAAAAAATAGTAACAAATAATCATTTATAAAAAATTAATTATAGCTTATTGAAGTTTATTTTTTGAAAACAAAATTTCAAATCTTTAAATATTGAGGTTTTGTGAAAAAATGGGCTCTACCGATTAAGAAGATACAAATGGGTCTCATCTTAGAGCGCGGAGTATACAGTGGCGTATCGGGCATAATGTATAGTGCATATATCCGGTACGCATGCCTATGAGACATAACAATGTAAATATACAATATACATATTACACGTACCTATACGAACTAGGGAAGTCATTTTACTGTATAATTTTAGATTTTGAATGTACCTCGTTATTGAGAAAATCACTATTACATCCATTATGAATGTATTAAATTTTAATAACAGACCTTACGTTTAAGTATTCTATAACTATTAATTTAACAATGTACATAGTTTTATACTATAATATGATTTATATGTTATTGTTATAATTTATTTCAAAAATATATATTGCGTACACACAATCATAATTTACTGTATGTCTGTATAGGTATAGGTATATGCGTGTATATGAAAATAAAGTTAAATTCTAACTATTGTATAAGAAATATCGGTTTTATACATTTTAGTCGAAGTACATATGTGATTTTATCTTATTGTACCTACTGCAGTTTTTTGATTAATCAGTACCTAAATATTAGAGATGGAGAATTTACGTAAAAAAAAATATCGGTAAATTTACCCAAAATGTGGTAAAAATGGTAAAATAGCAATATCTTACAGTCATTATTATTTTTTACTATTAGACATTAGTAAATACGATTTGTATTAGGTACTTATGCTGTGTACTTACTTGTTAAATCTAGTTTATTCTTATAATAGCAATAAATAATAATTAACAAAACAATTGAAGAATTTATCTAAAATATCTACTGTTCTGTATAGACGTTAGTAATTTGTACATTTTATGAAATATGAATATTAAATTATTTATATTACAATAAATAAATAATTTAAATTAAGTTAAAGTATCAAAATTCGCATAACCTTTATTTTTTTTTAAGTCAAAATATTTATTAAAATGTGTTAAAACATTTTTTTTTTGGTAAAAAATAATTTACCGGTAAAAAAAAAATTGGTAAAATTTACGGTAAATTTTTTTACCGGTAAAAATTTACCTGGTAAATTTACAGTACTCACATCTCTACAGTAAATATTATAGGTATAAATGTATAATACCATAATTCATAATATCATACGTCTTATAAAAAATTAATATAATATTAATACCATAAAATCACTGATAATCTTTATTAATTAATATTAGATTAAAATACACACAAAAAGTTATAAATGCAGTTAATATTTATGTGTTATATACAGTGGTGTATTGCTAAAAATATTCGTGGGTATACGCCTTCTAGATCTTAGGTGTCAAAGATTGAAAGATATACCTATAACATTGAATAAAAAAAAAATTTTTTCTCGCTTCGCTCGAATTCACTAACAACATTTATTCTAATTATCAGTATTGACCAGAGAAAAACTTTAAACAATTAGTACAGTCTAAGAAATTAGAATGGTTACTATTTTAATTTTACTAACTGCTAATAACTTAGTGATTAGTGCACTAAATACTAATCATGATTGCTAGGGTCCGGAACTTGATGCATTTGCATCTTTTTTTCTAATGATTACATTTGAGGCTCGTTTTTATAGAAATTTAATTCATGAAATATAGAATTTTATGGTACAGCAGTTATTATTTTGAATTTTTAGGGAATTTTATTCATTAAGGTCATTTTTGTAGTATTTTTAGTGCATTTATTCATTTTTGAAAATTCTTAACAGGTATACGGAGCTATACGGTCGTATACCCGCGTATCGTCGTTTATTTAGAGAGTATACGCTAAAAAAAAAACTAGAGGAGTAAGTATACGCCGTATACCCCCGTATACCCCACAATACACCACTGGTTATATAACTAATAACTACTAAAAATATATTTCCTTTTCTATACATCAATATACGAGCAATGTACTTATATAATATGTGTAATGTGTATTGTATTTTGTATTTCTGAGTACGCCATTATATACAATATTCTTGAAGGATAATTTTAAAAGAACTATTCATTGTGTATATCTATATTTATATAGATTAAAATTTTTAAATAAATAAAGTTCAAAAACTTAAACTTGTTTATGTTTAGAATATATTCAAATTAAAATCAAAATGAGATAAAAGAGTTAGATATAGATCACTATTGACTACCCAATGTCGAATGATTTTATATTAAATTATTACTAAATTATTGCTTTCAAAAATGGTTCAGAGTAGAGTTTGATTTACTTAAAAACTTTAATTGATATATATATATATATAATATAAATGTGTATATATATATACTAATTTATTTACATTGACATAAAGTAAGTAGTACCTACTAGGTACATAGGAGATAGGAATACTTCGGACTTTCATAATTTAATTTTTATTTTTTAAACTAATATTATAACAATTAAATATAGTAATAATATCATCATCATACAGTTAGTAGTATAAATAATATAATATTGTTAATTTTTCATATGAATATAAGTACTTATTAGAACATCTTTATTTAAATCGAACTAATACATTAAACGAATCGCATTTTTACGTCGAAGGATAAAATAAAATTATTCATGATTAACATCAAAAGGAAAACTATGAGATTAACAGATTTTCATAAGTCAACAAGTCATTTGTTAACTTTTAATAAATTAATTTAAATAATTGTCTTCAAAATTAATATTTATATATTATATTATAATATATTAACATAAATGTATATTATATTATTTTGATTTTTACGAAAGAAAATAATATCGTGTTCGAATATGCGCATCTTATAGTTTAGAAGTTATCATATGGGTACATAACAATAGCTACATATTATTTTTGAATTTAAATTTTAAATTCGAAACCAATAGGTTCGTTCGTCTCGATAAATGGGATAAAAATTCATTCTCTTACAATATTCCGTGACAAAAAAAAAAAAAAAACATAAGTCTTGAAAATCCGAATTCGTCACAGACACGAACCTTTCGGTATGGGTCAGACACGATCCCCTCTGCTGCGCATATTCTACCCTAACATTCTCAAGAACTAAACTCAAGGTGGTCAGAATGTCTATTGATGCGTGTGGGGAATATTTTTACAGCAGCAGTGCTGTATGTATATCCTATTATACAGTGTAAATTACTTCGATCGTAAGATATGCTGTACGTATATAGTGTATCCGAGATTATTCCTCTGAGCATTCCCCGAGCTATCATACATAATATGTAAAAAAATAAATCGTGCGCAACACGATACACATATTATGTAGGTATATATAAAAAAAAATTTATCTAAAATTAACAAAATTTTCCGCATGGAGATTGCTCCTAATTATCGAATCGCCCGGAGCGCTTTGTGTGGAAAAGAGCCGGTAATTAGCGTGACACGACCGGTCGGCTTATAGAGCAACAATATAAAAAAAAAAAAAAACAAAAACAACAAAAATAGTAGACAGAAATAAATTGTTTAAACAAAATACCAATTGTCGAGTGTATTTGAACACCGGTGAATAACGATAAGATATTACTTATATTAACAATATTATCATTGATTGATAGTTCACCGTGAATCGTGATGCAAACAACAATACGCTATAACCGACATACACGTATGGGTATATACTCTCTCAGTCTCTCATATTATATACGTCGGTCGTGGTTAACGATAAACATGATCAGTTTTGGTGTGTACTTTTTCCCGTGATTTTTACTGCATTATAATATATTTTTATACTCATAACGATAACATACTTATAACGTTTTATATTTGACAACAACAATCGTTATTTTACGTTGTTTCGGGTGCACCACTATGCCAATGGACCTGCACACGGCGTGTACACTGAATCACCCAAAGGTGATTGACATGCTGACGCTAAGGTAATGATTATATTCAATTATGTTAAGAGACTTTTATGTACTTACCTACTACTTGCCAAGGATTAGCGTATGTGTGTTTGTATTCAAAATTCCAGCGGATAATTCTCTACATTTAAAAATATTTATCTCCGTTGCGATCTGTGGTCGCCATCATAAAAATATGTAGGTATCTCTTATATACACACGAATGTATAAGCAGGCCGCAGGTAGGTGGTACACGGGCTTCGATCAGTTATGATACCGTGTGTACGATATACATAATATTATTATGATGTAACATACTCGAACATACAATTTAAACATAAACGTACAAATCTCGGTATTAAACGTCTGAAACTACCATTGACCGTTTATTTGATTATACCCTCTAGAATAATTTAATACATGCAGGTATACGAGAAAAAAAAAAAAGCACCGCATCATGTTTTACTTACGGACGACATAGTAACAGTAACAATAATAACAGTAATAAGCGTGTGTTTTGGAGCTAACGTCCAATGATACGTGTATCAGCACGATGACAATCGCTATTTACCTCGCTGACCGCGGCTATGTAATACGCATCTACCAATAATGTATAATCTCGATTTAAATTAATTAAAGCGTTTCAGATAAATGTGATAATATTTTCGTAATAATAGATTGATTAATTATTATTTATAATACAAAATCCGTTAAATTAAACATGCAATATAATACGAATGTGACCATTTGAAATTGTATGTTATACCAAGGTAACAAAAGTACCTACACCTTCATTCTATACCATATCCGCGGCTTATTATCGTTATTGAAACGAGCCGAATTCAAATAGAAATTTAACATTATGTAATTAATAATCTGTACTCTAACTAACTTTATTAGGTAATATCATACTTATTATCTATACAAAATAAAGTCATATCACTCAATCGCTGATATTGGTAGGTAATAGATATCTATATATTGTATTAATATTTTATACAAGTACATGTTACACGTTTCGTTCTAAAAATAAAATAATAATTTTACTAATTCGACAAATTATTTACTAACTATGTAAATCGAACCACTAAACAATAATTAAACACGATAAAATTAATCAACATTGTGTGTTAATCAAGTAATAATTTTGAACAGTTTGAAGTTTGAATATTTGTATTTAATACATTTAAATTTAAAATTAACTCCACTACAAAATACAAATAATAAAATGTATTGAAAATTTTATAAAATTCAAGATGAATTTCCTATTGAAGAACTTACCTACTGCTATTTGAATTTATTAAATAAGTCAATTAACAAAAATTATTTTAAAAAATTCGCTTTGTCAATTTAATTTTCTAAATTATTAATTTAATCATTTTTTAAAATTAAAAAAAAATTAACTTTTATCTTAAATTCTGTTTAAGTATTAAAAGTTCCAAAAGTGTTATTTTAAAATCACAATTAAATTTTTTCACGTTTTCAAAACGCCTGATTAATATTTTAATTGTATTTTAGTCAGCACTTAAACATAATATTCGTAATCAACTAAACAGTAGGTAACTAAATACAAAATTTCTATATTTATAAAAAATATTATTTATTTTAATAATTATAGGTACCTATAATAGGTACTACTTATTAGCTATTTCATTGTTTTCTTAAGTACAATTTAAAACGTTTTCCAAGTGCGAGAATACAATGTTAAAACTTTAAATTGAATATAAGAATTCGGTATAAAAAAATAACCTTTAATACAAATATGTTACTTTCATATTTTGTATTCGTTTTATAGGTACAAATCTAATAAATTAATCTCAATATTAGTTTTTCAAGAAAGCAATAAATTGAGTTTATTATTTTGGTTAGATTTTCAAATGATTGCATTTTTTTTTGATATTCAATGATTAAACATTTTAAAATTATATAATTTTTTTTATTGGATAATAAAATACTTTTTGATTACAATATAAAGAATAACTTACATACACATATCAAATATGGGAATAATAGAAACAATGAAATGCATTATTCTAATTAAGTGCTTATGAATTACGTTATGTATGAAATACATCTCATACTTCATAGTTAATACCATTATAGGTAATTGTTTAAAATTATTATTACCAATGTTATCTACCATAGAGGTATTTATATACTTTTATTGTTAACAATATATTATGTCATTGATCCGTCATACCATTTATGGAAGTTAAGAACCTTCAACGATCAGTTAGTAGTTAACATATTTTTATTTTAATCGTGAAATCTGTGATATTATTTTTTAATTTGACAAACATTTCACAATTGTAGCATAGTCGGTATACAAAATAATATGAAATCATACTATACTTAGAAAGTCAATAGTTATAAATTAATATCAGTGAGCTTGTTGGAATAAATTGCCAAACGATGTATAGAGAAGGAATCTCAAATCAATTTAAAATCCGTTACGCGTTTTTGTGATTTATTAATCAATGCATCAATATCCTCGGAATAAAACAACCTAGGTATTAAATACAATACCAACTTTTATTTTGAATGTTATATAATTTTTAGCTTATGACCCTATAGTACAAATTTGTCTACCCAATTAGAGATACGCGTTTGAAATTATACAGGTACCTACACTAAAAATTAAAACTATTATTATACCTACTACAGTTCTATGTTTCACTGAAATATTATTAAAAGCAGGTTCAAGATATTTCTTTATAAAATAATTTTTGAATAACCACTATTTGATTATAATAAAAATTAAAAACAAATTATTAAGTTTAGTTTATACAATATATAGGTATTTATATTTTATAAAATGATAAGAATTAATTAAGTACAAATAGATTTTTGAGATTTTAATAAATTTAACAATCTTAGTAACCGGACTAAAACGCTGATTTAAAACCAAAGACGTATAACATATTATCAGGGTTCCAATAATAAATAACTTATAAGATTGTGCTTACTTGCATGTCTTAATATATTATATTATATTATTAACTATTAATTATTCCTGATCTAAATATCTAACACGAATCTTTAAAGTTAATTTTTCTTTAATTTTGCATTAAACCATTTTGCACAGTTGGGGTCTGCGTTCCGATTAATCTCCCACTGCATTCCAACGTCCAAGGGCAGTCGTCTAAAACAGGGAGAAGGCAAGTAGAGAGTACAATCATGCCCCCTGGCTTTTAGTGGTAAATTTTATTTTATACATTTTTTTACTCGCTTGTTCCGCCTGTGGGTTGATGCAGTTTACAATTTTACACACATACAATATAGTTATTTATAACACGAACATGTATCGGTTTTTTGATACTGATTTTTATTTTTATTTTTATTATTATTATTATTATTATTTTTTTTTTTGACAATAAAACCAATTACATGAATACCAGTATGAACAGTGTAGGCGTAATTATCATAATTTAATAATGTTTATAACGTCATAACGATTAGTGGTGTAGAGATCAGATCTTGCAACAAAACTATATATAATAATGTGTTCACATTAAACGCATACTTTAGAAATCTTCGGATTCTAGTCATAATATGTATTATGTATATTATATTTTCGATTTAAATAATTCAACTAGGTATAAAAGTTAAAGAGATTCGTATTCAGTGTAGATATTAATATAAGCATAAAAATTAATAGATTCATCAAAATCATAATTTTAAGTATATCAGTAATATTATTAAAATTAATTATTAGGTATATCAAAGTGTTGCTTTGAATAATGAATAATGATTATAAAATACACCAAACGTTCACTAAAATGTTCAAAATGTCATCACCAATAATAATAATAATCCATACTGAGTAGTGAGTACCTCCTATAGCTAGATAATGCATTATATTATCAGCGATTTATTTATAATCAGTGATATCATATAACATTACACGTGTAACTTACTGTGTAAGTAAAGAAAATAGAACGATATCCCTAATATTAAGATTAGAGGTAATGCTATATTTCTACCCATATTAAATTGAGTTCCTCTGCTCAGAATTGTTCTCTCAAGATCCTTGTATAACTAGTTGTCATTGCATTCAAATTTATATTGGTAGGGCACACATCATGCATTATCCGTCATTAAAATTAGTAAACCAAGATTAATGCCCTTAACACCTTGAGTCTACATTCTGCCTTGTATTTTTGCTTTACCTGTAACTAAAATATAAAAGAAATTCCAAAAATCCTCCTTTTAAAAATAATAAACTGTATTAGATATTGTCGCTAGAAGGCATTGCCAAACATTACCAGTGACTACTGATTATGATTTACCGATTTTTACATTTTTTTCTTTGGAGCCTCGAGGTATTATAACTATGGTCATTAGGTATACCTCCATTTCAACTTATCAAAATTGGATAATTTATCTTAAACCTATACTCTTATTTTTCAATTATAGATTCAAACTATTCCTCATTGAATATTAATTCTAGCAAAAATTATCTTTAAATATCGAGAATTTTATTATATTTCTTGATAATTACATTTTCGTCCCGTTCCTGTATCAACCTTAAAATATTAAAATATTTCGTGTATATTTGATTAGAAAGTTTAAAAATAAATAATAATATATCTATATATATATTAATATACATTGTACCTAATTATAATTTACTATATAAATTAAATGTATTACAAATTAAGCGTACACATTTTAAATTATACACAGCTACACTCAAAAAATAGATAATAAATTTGAAGAAATAGCTATGATAATATTATATTATAAATTATAATATATCTTTTGAATTTTATTCGCTGTCATTAAAATACAATCATTTTTACTCAGTGTTCTTTTCAATATAATATGTATTAAACACGTGGGTAGACTATGTAAAAAATATAATTATAGTTTATTGAGTTTTTCTGTAGCACTTTTTTCACGAATGACAACATAATTGTTACAGTTAATTCAAATAATAGTAATTTAATACATGTTACTTGTATACGATCGGTATTCGAAAAAATGTTATGACAACAAATTATATACTACCACCAAGCCTTAAGCCATCCCTTCTTCTTAGACATAACACTCCCAATACTCCCATAACGTTTACAACTAGTCACTAGAGATGTACATTTCTAATATGCAGGCTACAGCAGTTAGAACTAATTATAAATTATCTTGTTAAATATTATGCCTGTATTAAAAAATCAAACATGTTTTTTGCCAAATATTATATTACAAAATCTAAAATAGTACACATTATATTTTATTACAAAGTAATATTTTAATTTTTAATTTGTATAATTTAATGTCGAGTTGCATGAAAAATTAATTAATTTATAGTTTAATAAAATTTAATGCTTCAATCATGGACCACTAAATCATTAACTATAACCATTGATTTATTGAATGTTTAGTGATTGTTCATAAGGGAGTTTACCAATTGCGCTTAAAATTACCTTTTCATATACCAATTGCGCTCGAAACATTTTAGGGTCGATATATCAATTGCGCTCTAAAAATGTTAGGGTCGATAGACCAATTGCGCTCAATACATTTTATATTACCTAAGGAAAACTTAATAAACGATTTTTTTGCGAGTTAAAAGTAAAAGTCTTCCAAGTCGGTGAAACGTATAGGCTTTATACAGTTTAGTTAATGAAAATTAAAATAAGATAATATTAATAATAATAAGAGAATAGGTGGTTAAATCATAAAGATATAATAATAATAATACGATTTTTGGGTTTAAGGTAATCATAATGTTTGTATTTTGCATGTTTTAAGAAGAATAATAATTTTTTAAATAATAATTTGAGCATGACATTACAATTTATAATAATATAATTTGGTTAGTTTACAGCAGTGATGCCCAACATTTTTTGTTCGGCGTGCCACTTTGGTTAATAATCATCTTCGAACGGGCCACTAAATATAAAAGAACGAATAATTTCAATCTTAATCTAATAATAATGTTTTATTTAATAATTTGTGGCGGGCCACATAGAATACCTTCGCGGGCCACATGTGGCCCGCGGGCCGCGGGTTGGGCACCACTGGTTTACAGCATACTTCTGTGATCGAAATATGTGCGTAATAATAATAACGTTTCATAAAATTCCCTATGTTAATATATATATAATATATATAATACACTGTTATAAAATATATTAAAACATAAGACATAAGTCATAAAGTAATAAGATTTTGAGTTTATGCCGTTTATGGTAATCATAATATTTGTATTTTGCATGTTTTAACAATAATAATAATTTTTTAAATAATAATTTGAGCATGGCAATTAGAATAATATAATTTGAATACAAGCGCAATTGGTTTATTGACCGTAAAATAAAAAGAGCGCAATTGGTACACTAACCAAAAAATATAAGAGGCGCAATTGGTATATTGACCCTAGTATACTAATTTTGTTTTAGACGCAATTGGTCCATGCCCGTTCATAAAACATAGCATTATAGGTACGCATTAATATAAAAATATATTTATACTTATTCAATATTACCATTTTGGGTAGGTACAATGTATAATTTCAAAGAAGAGACAAACAATAAAAAATTAGATCCCAATATAAAAGAAATTCAAATTTAATTGGCTCCCATCAAAATTTCTTTTTAAATTAGCTTCCAAACTCATAAAATAATATCATTTAACAATCGGTTTTCAAAAATATACTGAGCAAAGTAAAATTGTCAAAATGTTGGTATTGAACAGAGTATTTAATACTGATATAGTGATGTACTAATATACTCATAAATAGTGTTTAGGTGAATACTATAATAATATAATAACTTGTATCAGTTATATCATGTAATTACATAAAAGACTAGCACGGACAAAAGTTTGAGACAAAATAAATTTGGTAGTAAATCAAACTAAAACGTATGACTATAGTATTATATAATTTTCATGATTTAAATATTTAAAAATAAATATATAGGTAATCTACATTAATTAATTTATCTTTATATAATAATTATATATGCTTAACTAAAAATTCATAATTGATAAAGAAATAAGCATAACTACATTTTTCATCAAAGTAATGTTTAGGAAATATACTAAATTTAAATTTATTTCCTAGCAACAATTTAAATATTTCCAATAAAAAAGGATGGACTTGCCTGATGTATGCTTGCTATTATGGAAACAAAAACCTTGTTGATCGCATAGTAGATCTAGATCCAAAAACATTATTCGCGACCAACAATGATAAACAAACGCCTTTAATGATTGCCACGATGTCCGGTAACGTATCAATAGTGAAGAAAACATTTCATGTAAGTAAAAATATTTTAAAATTTATTTTTAGTTATAATTACCTATCTATATAATTAAATTATCTACAATAAGGATTATAGACTCCAAATATTAAAATAATGTTAGCAATATTAAAAAATAAACAAAAAAAAATTGTAATACAAATATTTTTGCTCTTAAGTCATAAGCAATAACTAAATAGTATATAAATTAAAAGTATGAAAATATATGAGTAGGTAATTAGAATATTTTAATATATAATTTTTAGATCTCAAATAAATGGCATATGATATTAAATAAATATGCATTTAATATTTTATTATAACAAATACAGCTAGCACTAATTTTCGTATCGATAAATTTAATATATCAAATAAAACTGTATCGTGATATAAACTCAAATATTCAAAATAGCTAATAAATTTTATAAACTATGATTATTATATGAAAAACTAACAATTATTTTAAAATTTAACCGTTGTTCAATATACTTTATTCATATTTTAAATAACACAATTGTATTATAACATGTATAAGGATATTATTAAGTTTAAACACTTAAGTGTTGTGCACTGCAGTATACTTATAATATATTGACTTATTGACGGTTACAACCTTTAGTTTACCCACCAGAGTTTGAAGACAATTTCTTCGCTACATTATAAGAACAATGTCGAATGTATAATATAATATATTATATTTAATTATAGTTCACATATACAAACGTATGTAATGGAGTGTTTAACCAACGTCATATTTCTTTAAAATAGCCGACTATATTACTATAAGGACGTGACCACGTGAATAAATTAAAATAATTTTATTTGTTCCACCAACGACGGAGCCGCCGTCGTTGCTCGCTCATTCATGCAACAGACATCTAGTTTTGTTGTATTTTATTCGCGTAATTTGCATGGTAGTATTTAAAGTGACATTTGATCCGGAAAAAACTCAGCTATCAAGATATTTCATTCGGACACTATAATTATATTTAGCACATTTGTGGGTATAGAAAAAATCAACTCGTATTTAGTCAGTATCTGAGTGGGAAGGTTAGTTGACGGGATAAAAAAAACACGTAAAAAGCATTACATATTTTTGTGTTGGAAAAAATAAAATATAATATGTGATCACTTATTGAGTCCACGATTATGGTATTTATGAATATATATTTAATGCGTTTAAAGATACCGGAAAGATAGTTATTATTAGGATAAACTGTTAATAGTTTTTAAAGAAATCGATTAATGGTTTCGTATAATATTTAAATGTATTAAGATTATTAGATATATGTCTTACAACAACAAGCAGTCATTTGATGATAATATTCATCTGAAAGTACACCGATTTATAAGTTTTCTTTAGATTCAATTCAGTAATTCTCACTAAATAATCTGAAAACTATATTTTTATTAAATATATAAATATAATTTAAATTATTTATTATCAAATTTAATTCAAATTCGAATGACAACCCATTGACAATCAAATGGCTCAGTATTTAGAGAAAAGTTCCATAAAAAATGTATTAAATAAGATACTTGATAAATATTCTTTGATAATGATTATATTAAATATAATAATATATTACATTACATAAACACAATATAAGAAATTGTGCTTATAAATGTATACCTATAATACGTGTATATTATTATATACTTAACCTATATACTGTGTAGATATATTCATACACGAGATAACTGACAACTCTATACATACCTACCTAATGGCAATTATTTATTAAAAATATTAATGGCGAACCCAAGTTACCTATAGGTTAGATATTGTTGTATTAATATAAAATATTACTCAACTAAATATTAAGTACTTATATAGGGTATGGTAAATATTTATTATTTTATGTTCTGCTATTAAAAACACGTATATATATATTATATAGGTATATATAGGCGTATTTAAATACAATTCATAATTATTTCATGATTACTCACTTAATTTAACCAATACAATCTTTTCTCAAAATATTTTATTATGCCATCTGTGATAAGTCTGAGCTCTAAGCTTAATTAATAAAATAATAAATAAAAAACAACAAGAAAATAATATAGGTCTTTAAATAGGGTAAATAGGTCTTTCAGTGGAAGTATAATCGTTGTGAAATAGATTTAAACTTGAAAGTTAAAACTAGACTTCTTACTCTTTTTATAGGTATTTTAATTATTATAAATTTATAAATTTGTATACATATTAACGGATAATATCATAGGCGGATATTTGGTCATATCCGTGGGGGGGCTTAACATTTTTACCATATCCATTAGCGTCAACACATTATTAGACACTTCAAAGATACTAGAACCTTCCGAGGGGGCTTGACTACGTTCTGGGGGGGCTTAAGCCCCCCAAGTCCCCCCCAATATCCGCCTATGGATAATATACATATAGGGCATATATTGGGCGCAGTTTAAAAAAATTACCAGAAAATTGTTAACACGTTTGGGTGCATTTATGAAAACACTTTTGGGAACAATATTGAATATTGTAACTATTAATCGAAAGTCTTGTATAATCTAATCTGAAAAAACAAAAGTTTGTTAAACAATATTGGGTAACTTTTATGAAATTGAAAAAAAAAATTAAATTACATAATACAATTTAGGACTACGTTTTGTGACAAAAAAAATAATTTATAGAAAAAATCATAATATACAATAATACTAATAATAAATAATAAACTAGTAATATATTAAATTCAATTAGGACATTTAAAAAATTTTTTTTAATGTTTTTGGAAGACTATACATATTTTAAACCAACCTCCTTACGGTTTTTTCTGAGTTATAAGCTAATAGGCTCAGATTTAGTATAATATACTAATATATATGAAACAAATATATGTGCATAAACGTGCTATTACGAAGTGAAATATTACGCCCAAACGTTATATGGATTTACGCCCTAAAGTGTTCTGTTTTGGGTAAATGCACCCAAACGTATTTTCCCCAAATACATATAGGTAATAATATGTGGTAGGTACATTTATCTGTACTATAACTAATTTAATAAGTATAAAATTGTAACTACGCAAAATGAGTACCTACCATTTAAACAATGACAATATTACTTATTGTAATTAGCTCTTTAAGTTTTTAATTTTCTAAAAACTGCTTTAGTCCTTTTTTAAAGCTAAATAATAATATTATTAAAATACATTAATCATGATATTATTTGTTATGCCGGCACAGTGGTATTACTCAAACACAAAATACTTTATTCAAATATAAGTTTATTTCTTTCTTTTTTTTAATGATCTTTTGCTTTAACTTCTGTGACCATTAACGTTTTTATACGAATATGCGATATCATAAAATAAATAAAATAATATTTTGAAAACTCGTATAAATAAATATTAGTCATCATATTATAATTTCTCCACTAATACAATATATATAGTTATAAAAAACTATAAAATATGAAAAAACAATATTAACAAAAATTGTTGAAATGCTTTTTATAAATTATAAATACATAATACTTACTTAATAATTAAATACAAATACTTTTTATTCAATAAGTCTTAAAAATATTCTAAGTGTTCCTCAGAATCTGATGCTTAAGTCTAGGTGATGTAAAAGTGTTTACATAAACTATAAATTTACGTTTGAAATGGTTCCCGTTTTAGACACTATTTATGTGGTCCAGCGAAGGAAATAAATGACGTGTTATGAGTATATAAAATATTAATACTTAAAAATGCTTATAAATCACTTAGAAATTTAAGTATGATAAAAAAAACCGACGAGAGAATACAGAAAATGTTCTTACTTTTAAGTTTGATAATAAATCATTTCACTATAATAATATTTAAATTAAACACACAAAATTTGAACTCTGAACATTTTAGTATGGTATATGTTACTAAAACGAAGACGGAAGCAATAAATGTGGGTACGACAACATCCTCTAAAAAAGATTGTTAGAGAAGTACTGACTTAAGAATGTTAGAAAAACTAGGATGAATCCTGTAAATCATAATTATAATCGATCTTGGTATATATAATTTTATTTATTATCTACTTAATCATTACAAATAATGAAACAAATTATTTTAAATATACTTTAATGTACAATATGAACTCAAAAATCTCAATAAAATAAAGTCTGTTAAATATATTTAAAGTTTATGTAGTTTAATTAATGAAACATAAAACATACACTATCATGTCTTTTTAGTGTCAAGTTTATAATAGTTATACCCTACTCATAAAAATATAAAATAAAATTGCTTAAAATATTATAATATTTCAGTAAAATTATCAATGAACTTAAAATTATTGTCTCTTTTCATCTATTACTATCGGAATTTCTCCTAATAATCATAAATGTAGGCAACCAAAAATACTAATACTCTTAATACTTAATAATAAGAAATAATATGATAATTTGTATCGTGGGTCTTGACTACAAGTCATATTTATTAGTGACCCCCCGGGGTCCAATGACGTTTTGTTGTGTTGATTCAAGGTAGCTTAAAAAAATATGTACGTTGTTTATTTAGTTATCTCTTGATCGATTGATTAAAATTGCATTTAAAAAATTCTTAATGCATTTTTTTATATAATAAGAATTACATGAAAGTATAATATTAGAATAAATAATTTAAGAAAAACTATTTTCAAGAACCATCAATTAAACGTTGTATTTTTAGTGAATATTATAAGGTTAATTTAAATTTTATTATAAACAGATAAGTAGTTTTAGTGTTGTACAAATATTTTGGTCCAACAATGATTTATAGACACCTTTAATCGCTCATATAGATTATAATATTATACATACCATGTATACGAATCATTTATAAAAGTACACAGGTATTCATATATGTTTTTTATTTTGGTTACAATATCAAAATTATTTTTTTAATGATGAAAAATTAATCATAATTACCAACAATAATATGTAATACTTAATAATAATATTTATAATATTTTAACAATTGCGTAAATAATTATTGAGCTACTAATCAAATTAAATAGATCATAATATCGTTTTAATGAAATAAGATGAAATAATTAATTATATTATGTATATAATTTATTCGTTTAATCGTTTAATAAGTAAAATACATATTATGTAATATGTATAGAGTGCGTATGTTATATTATGTATATTAATGAATGTTGAAAATTCTAACGACGATAAACTAACAGTTTATGGGAAATGTACGTGTAAACGTCTTGTTTTGTACATTTTGTAACTGATGTGTGAAATTAATCTTTGTATACTCGTATGATTTACACGTATATCTGTGTTCAACACTGTTGGATGAATACAGCATTATACTTTCAAAAAACTAAACATATTACACAGTGAATAGACAAAAGACAACTGAAATGTTAGGAAGTCAGTAAATATGTATGTAGTCGTATAAATTCGAGAACAAACTTTTAGTAACCGTCTACGGTTTTAAAAAAACAATTAGGTAGATGGGTAATATATTTAAGACAACATTTAAATGCAATGGGTATACCGATTTTTTTTTTTTTATCAAGTTTTCAATTGAATTTAAAAATATTTAATTAGATATAGTTTCATCAGTAAAGTTATGTATTTGTATAGTACTGTTTTTTTTTAATAGTTCAAGTTTTTAAATGTTTAACATTTAAGAAATTATCTTTTAGATTGGTTTAATAACAAATTAAATCTAATTGGTAGATAGGGGGGGGAGGGTTTATAAAGAGTAAAAGAATCCTAGTAGTTTTAAAAAATAACCAGAAAAATAAAAACACGATTATGGAAAAAATGATATTTTTTACACAAAATCAGTTTTTGTTAAAAATTTATTTTGGATTTTTTGTTTTAACTCAAAAATAAATAACTTTAGAGAGTCCTAGTTCTGTGGTAAATTTATATAGTCTCAAAAGTTAATATTAAATATATATGACATAAGTGTATACTGATATAATAATAATTACAAATATTAGAATGCGATGTTTTTGTCAAAAATTGTTTCAATCTTTACTAAATTAGGTACTACTATAAGTAGTAAGTACCTTCTAAAATGAAAAATCCAATACCAACATCAATATAACATAATAAAATACACTTAGTAGATTGCTTAGGCTAGCAGACCGTCTCTGTTCAACAAAATCGGTTTTTGTGCGCAATGATGATTGTTATTATTGAATTCAATTGAACACGTAGATTAGAGTGACACATTCAACGAAAATTGAAAAAATATTACACTCGATATTTATTATACCTATAGCACACCAAGTTCCAAATTTTATTCATAAATATATTTACAAATGATATGACGATTTCGGTTATAGACAATATTTAGTTTAATAATTTTTTTTTTTTTTAATTAATTGTTAATTTACAAAATAATACTTATTTTACCATAGATACTTTTTATGATATGAAGATTTCTAGTTATATTATACATATGGTTCTGTTTTAAAATGGTTGATTTTACATACCGATTATTATTTTACTTGTATGGTAATTTTTAAGATTAATACGGAAATAAGAGGTGTGTTCAATGTATATAGATAGATATTCCAGTCTCTTATAATAATAGCATAATATTAAAATTTATAGCTAAATCAATGATTATATTTCTTTTTTATTATATTCTATTGATATTATAACGTTTTATGTAAACTATTTCATAAGTATATATATAAAATGAAAAATGCATTCAAATTGTGATCACCGATCGCTTTCACATTTAACACTATACACATCGTCTATTGCGTTCTGTCGGGTTTACCTTCATTAATCTCTAACCTCTATAGACCCATTATACTATTATAAACCATATAAATCTTATTCGTATCAATCTTTCGCGAATATTTACTATATTTATATCGATTTTTTAGTGAAACCCTCGTATATAATATTAAGGTAACTAGTCTTAAAAAACTATTTTTTCACTCAACATAGATTTCCTATCTACTTACACCTACTCTCGCGATATTCTTCCTTCGTGACAAACATCTATATATTCGTTAGATGATCCAACAAGCCACCGCCGCCGTCTATAATGGTCATCTCCAGGAACCAGTAGTGCATGCATTGATTTCATACATTTTTTTAAGATATGGAGTGGGGATTAACAGGTTATAACTTCTAATGATTCAACAATTGAGTTGATTTTTTTCCCATCGGCATGTATAGTATTTGAGGTGAACAGTATACAAGTGCTGGTACCGAAAGACAAATTTACCCACAGTCACATTTTTGCCATCGATAATTGAACAGACGCTGCAAACTGGTGTAATTGCATCGTTAAGTATTGCCTTGCATTCTAAAGACTCCAAACTAATGAGTGTACCATCGATAGTGTGGCATGTTATCTTTGTATAGCCACTGTAAATATGCCATTAAACGCCGACTATTTCGATTGAACAAATGGACATGATCAAAATATTCTTAGAATTAAAATGGCATATCATACGAATATTAATTATACGTATTTTTTAGGTTGACATTTTGGAGATGCCAGATAAACTAGGCAGATCAGCAATGTTTTATGCGGTATTATACAATCAAGAAGAAATATTGGAGTATTTTATTGAAAAACAAGCCAATTGTAATATAATGTTAGTAGATTTTTTTAATAATGAATAGAAAATGTACTGCATATATATATATTATATATATATATACGTTATATCTACGAAATTATATATACACTCTAATTCATTTTATAGTTAGAAGATTGTATGAATTTATTTTTATATATTTTGATGATGCTGAATTTACAATATTAAAACATATGTGTAATAGCTTAAACACTAAAACGTTTACTTGACTACACGACATATGTCAAGTATCTATCTCAAATTAACTTCATAATCATATTAACATAACAATAAAAAAAATAAACCAGCGAATAAATTTGATTAAGTTAAAATGAAAGTAAAATTTAAATTTAAAGATTACTTAGGTATTAATATTTTTGATACATTTTCAAAAAACAAAAATATTTACAATAAATCGAATTTAAAATATTTTAATTCTTAAAACATATTTTAGGTTGGTCCAAAATATTGATGTGATGCATTATTTATTTATAAATAGTCAATGAAATAATATAAAACAATTCATAATATTATACATAAACAATGTTTTAATCTTTTATATATTTTATAAATATAGCCTACAAGTAGTTAGATACAATGAATGTATAATTAATGTTTAAAACCTTTACCTACTGACTAATATATATGCATCATCATATAAACTATAACGTCTATAACTTTAAAAAGCACATAACCGAGTAAACGACGTATAAAAAATACTCATTACCACGATAAAACTGATAGGAATTAAGAGGACACTACCATTAAAACATTAACTATACCAACATTTGAAAATACATTTACATTCTATACTTGTTTTTATAGAGATAACTTCGGTAAGACTATGACCATGACAGCTATTTCTAAAGGATTTCAGAGAGTAATGAAATTGTTGTACGAATATGAGAATAGACACGAAAAAAACGTGTTGAATACTACGTGGTCAGAAAAATTAGAAATGACCAGAAACAATCATCAAAACGACGATCATTTAGGTATGTTTAATTTCGCTTAATGTAGGTATTTATTTATATAAACACACTACAGTGTAAAAGGTATTTAATATTTAAATATTCTGGGATCATTTTTGAATGTATATTATTAATTATTATAGAGTATCACATGGAAAAACTACTAAGACAATTGTCGTTAGAAAAATATTGGCCAGTGTTCGACAAACGAAACATCCGGTATAATGATTTCTTGAAGTTATCTGAACAAGACTTAAAAGATATCGGTATAAAGTGAGTATACAACACACAATTGTCAGCACTAAATTAAAGAACAATCAACATATCCATAACTAATTATACTTACTATTATTTAGTACCTATTTTAGTAGAATAGGTATACGTAATAGCAGGGGCGTATACATGGGGGATTCAATCCCCCGAAAAATTTTTTTATATATGTGCCTGCGTAATAGGTTCTACTGAGACTCAGTAACTCAGTACTAGTATTTCTTATAGGTATAAATGTATAATTTCAATTTCGAGTTATTGTTATGTCTAATAATTAATAAATACTCATTAATCATTATCTAGTTTATGCTTGGCGATAATATATTTTGAGCGATAATTGCACTTAATTATATTAAAATAGAACTCACCCTGCAATTCCAAACAAGGCTACCGGAATAATATTTCAGATAAAATACCTATAACAAATTAATTCACAAACAGAAAACAAAAGAAAGTAATACATTTAAATTATAAGCTATTCTAACACGTTTTTGTGCACTAAAACTTGTTTATTGATCCAAAACATAAATTATTTAATTATTTACATTTATATTAAAATAATAATTTACCTAAGATAATCTTATTTAATCAAATTTGAAATTAATCTAACATTCACGTAGACGACTTAATATTTTAATATAGGTACCTACATATTTAACACAGATGCTTATACAAATTAAATATAATTTTTTTAGTTTATTTGGTCCAAGGAGAAAATTAATAATGACTATTGACAAATTAAATGAATTAAGGACATCACAAGAACACTCGAGGAGTTGAAAATTGTAAATTATTATACTTTTTTTAATTTAATTTTAACTTTTATTGAATTGATGTACCTTTATATTTTTTACCTATATATATTAATGATTTTTATTTTTATTTTTTATTTTTTATTAATGAACATAACTACCATATTATTTATACTTACTACATTATTTTTAAATATTTTAACTTTATAATGTATTTCTACATACTATCACTTTTGAAATTTCAAGATATGTGAGAAATAAATTAATTTTATACAGTAATATTTTTATGGTTTATTTTTTTTATGTCTTCAATTGAGAAGATATCAGCCACGTTTATTTGCGTACTATAATAAATTATGTATTTATTATTTGTAAGCATCATCGATGCTTTAAATTCCAATTTTTAAGCTAAAATTTCGTATTAAAATAATATAAGGCGATTTAGTCACGTATTTTAAGACGGTCAGAAAAGTTCCGTAAACGAACTGCAATTTCTACGCTTCTAGGTTATTTACTATATGATTTCTGATTATGTTATGATTATATGAGTTTCCACTTATCTCACGACAAAAGGAGACGACTTGAAGTCGACCCTCTACATGGTGTACATTTCTCGTATATTGTGATATAAGTAAAGGATAACCGATTACAGCTATCCACATCCGATCGAAGATAATCTCAAAGCGATGAATGCTTATTGCTTAGATTATACCCATAACGACATGGCTAGGTATAGTAGGTATCAGGTAGGTATGTCATGTCACTGGTGTGCAAAATAATCTTCCCAATCTTCTAGTCATAATACGTAACAATTATGAGGTAGTTAGTTAATACCTTCTGTCCTTCTCTCGCTTAAAGAGTTGACAGGTTGAAGGAAAAACGACAGAAGTTTGAAACTAACACCCGCCGCATCGTCTCATAGACAATATGTAACCCCAAGGACTGAGAAAACTAAACGCAGAGGCTGTGAAGGGACCTAGGCACTCGTAAATTCGTAATTACTTTCCAACCTACTATGGGACGGTGAATCATGTAACCATGCTAAAATAATAAAATAAACGTTTTAACTGGCTATTTGGTTTACAAGTATATTTCATATACAACAGCGCTATCTAGTAACAAAAATCATCGACTCCGAGTAAGGTTCTTTGAGCGTACGTCAAAATTACAATGGTTCCCGGTCGGCGGGCTTCCATGAACAGTTATTTTATGAATTATGAACTTGCATAATATAAGTAATTACCATATTTTATTAATCTTAACTCATTTTTTCAAGTCATTGACAAACTGTTGTTACTATGCAGCCACGGGCCCATGGGGTTTCAGAGTTGTAGTCCTTCTCCTGTTCATACTTCATTGAATTTCAACTAAAAATGTAATAAAAATATTTTTAAACTTTAAAGAGTTAAAGGTTATAATCGATTTAAACTAATTTGATTTGAAGTTTAGTTTTTGAGACTTCAAAAAATAATAAATAAATAAAATTAGATTTTGAAATTATTCAATTTATTCATCAATTCATTGAAGGCAACATGCGACTCTATGTAAGATGAATCAAAAAACTAATATCAAAGTAGTTAGTATTATTTAATCATATTTTTATAGTACACAGGGGAGGCTAATGAACCATCTGAATTCACATTATCTACATAGGCTTTCATAATTTTTATGAACATCAATGTCAAACACTTATAAAGTTATAAATTATAATTTTATAATAACATTTTAATGTTATTAATACCTATAATTGTATGTGTTTCTAAAGCAACGTGTAAATCACAGAATAGCCGGTACTGACTAGTATGCATTTTCTCATTTCCATTATGATACATTATTTCATCTTGTATTTATTTTTAATAGATATACTCAGTGGCAGTGCTTAAATTGGGGGTGGACGTGGGGGGACGGAGTCCGCCTTCTTTTTTTATAGCATATCCCTTCTATTTATTTGAAACGCAACACTGGAAACGCAACATTTGCTGTAGTGAATTTGTAAATCATCAGTTTTTTCTGATGCAATATATACCTATAACCTATAGCCTATATAGCCATAATATTTGTATATTTGTATTGACTATAAAAAAAAAATTGGTTAATAATTTTATAGGATTTTTATAGGAAATCTAAAAAAAAAAAAAAATATTCATAACTAGGTGTTTATAAATAATAAACTTAACTAAATAAACGTGGATACATGTATTAATAAAAAAGATTTTGTATAATAGACAATTATTATACGTTACAATTATACTACCAAAAAAAAAAAATTTACGTTTTCGTAATGTGTGCAATGTTTCGAACAGATCGTATGTCATTCAACGACATCACAGCCACCGAATAATCGGATCAGAATCAAATCGCACGCGTTGTCAGATCATTATAGCGGCACACGAGACGGGCAGCTCAAACGAGAGCGATACACCCGTAACGCAGAACTCTGAAGAGTCACTGGAACTGTGCCATCTGCCCACTAGATCCGGCGTACGTGCGACTCGTCATTTCTGCAGAACGTACCCCGCCGTAGCTCTGCGTAAGTCGACAAATACGACGACGTACAGGGAAACGGGGTTTTACGAATATACGTTCTGTTTGGAGAACATACTTGAACACTTACGAATAAAGAATTATTCATAAGAATGACTGTTTGTAATATTTTAAAGATCAAAAAATATAGATATTCAGATGACTTTCCTAATCGCGCAAGTCTGCTCGGGGTGGGTCTTGCTACGACGCAGGACAGACAGTGAATGTGAATGCTGGTCGTTTCGCTTTCCTTTTATACCCGGTGTTCTGTAACAGATAACAAGAAACCGTAGAAACCTCAATAGTGCAATTGCCGATAAACGCACAATTTAAATAAAAGTTATTATTATAATAATAAAAATAGTGCCTAATATTAATAATAATAATAAGATTAGGAATAAGAATAATAAAAATGATGATAATAAAAAGGAAGAGAAGAATCTAGAACCTTGTCCGTGCATCCCCTCCCCCACGCCGAACAGAAAAATCCCCCCTCGACAAAAAATTAAAAGTTAAAACATTAAACAATTATTTATTATATTATACAAACTTTTCACGGGATTTTAAGACTTTTCCAGAGTTTTTTCCAACCCGTTCTTTTCGTATTCGCGTAGTTTGATTTTTGCGTCTTTTGAAAGCCGTGCGGCGTGCGTATATACGATTTTTTCGCCGTTTGCGTTTATAACGGTTGCGATCGCAGTAACGAGTACGACCGCAGACGACAGTGCCCCGGACGTTTTTCTTCGTTCTTTTTATTTTCGCGGACGCCGATCGATGTACCACGTACGTGATATTCATTCTATTGTTATTGCTTAAATGTACACGTATATAATATACGTTTGATTCGAAACCATTTTTTGATGTACAATACTGTTTTTTTTTTTATTCCATAAATTGCATTCTATATTTATATTATTTTTGTTGTTCTCGGTAGCTAAACTTTTGCGTCATACTTATATCTTCAACCACGGGTTGTGCTGTATATCTTAAAAGTGTTTCTCGACATTTGTGTCGCACAATACTGTATTTATATGGACATGGGTGTATAATAATTGGTGTATAATATATGTAATAATACATGATAAGTTTTTTGTAGGTTTATTAATGACATGTTATATATATATAATATATTTATAAATGGTAATTTAAATTATAATGTCATTGGATGATGTGTAATAAATAAATAAGTGTTTCTTTATTTTAAAATATTTTTATATAATAAATTTAATGATTTTTGGGGATTATGGGTGACTGGAGGAGATGTGGGGGCTTTGCTTCGCAGTCCGCACAGCAATGTGATATTGAATTGTGTGGAAAGCTCGTTCATCCAACATCCACTGAGTCCCCCTTCTAGTTTTCTTCCAAATCAAACATTGCTCAGTGGCCAGTGCACATAAACATAATACATAATTCAAATTCTTTATAGGACCTGGACATGCTCCAAACTTTAAATCTGCACACGCCTATGACTGTATATTAAAGACTTCTTTCAGTGTTCACCACTCAAATGTTTGAGTTTGAATAATGTGTACTTGCAAGGGCGGAATGGGGCAACATTTCGGCCCGGTAAATCAATATTTGACCGGCCCTTGCAATTTCTCGTCATCACAAAATATAAAAATTCAAATATACCAACGTTTTATTTAATGAGAAATGCATCACATTTTCAATTTTCTCAAAAAACAACTTAAAATTCTCAATATTTTTAGTACATTATATATATTATTATTATTATCTGAAGACCTAAATAGTATAGGCTAAAAAGTATAATATATTACTTATTTATAATTACCTATATTACTAAATTAGTATTAACATTAGGTATAATAACACATATTGTAATACTAATGTGAAAGATATTTCAATAATTAAATATTCTTTACTTTTTTACATCTATATTTCAACATTTAATTAAACATTTTAATAGGTTAGATAAAAAAGTTTTTTTTGTATATTACCTAGTGCATATTTTGACTTCAGAGAATATTTCAGAATATTTTAGTTTATGGTACATAATACATATTATAGAATATTTTAGCATATTTCCGTTATATTTGATATATTGGATTATATTAAAGGATATTCAGCATATATTAGACAATAATCACGGACCGCCGTACTAACTTTACTCCAGAAAATTTGGAAAAATATATTATTGTACATTCCTTTAAAAACATTGTATAATATATTTTTTTTTTATGTTAATATATTGCATAATGTAACATAAGATATAATTATATAAATTTTAATAAATTATAAATTCATAATCATAATTTATAATCAATAATCATATTGGATTTTTTTTTTTTTTACACATTTCTTATTAGTTGGTATTATCAATATTTTCAGAATATTTCAAATATTTTTGGGAATATTTCATCAATTTTAGCAGCATATAAACATCATATTTCAAACGTTTTAACAGAAAATAAATCTGGACTCTACTAATAACTAATAATTATATAATAATAACAAATTATTTTTGAGCAGCGGCCCACCGGGAAACTTCCTGGTATCCCGCCGGCCCAGTCCGCCCCTGAGTACTTGACACAATACTATTTATTAATTATAAGTGATAATTAATAATATGTAAGACATAATAACACATATTTATTTATAAATAAAATTTATTGCATATTGGAATTGGATATCTTTATTTAATATGATCTTTACAGATTTTAAAAATGACACTTATTCAACTAATGAATACAATTTTTATGTAATAAATATAGTTGTGACAATAGTTGGATAAAATAAATATATTTTAAAGAAAAATATTAAGTAAGGAATGAAAATTAATTAGAAAAATTTAATTTAAGTTACAGGACTGGAAAAAATTGTGTACTTTACTATTATCTTATCTCGTAGTATAAAGGAACAAAATTCAACATAATGAAAATTATAGTCAAGTTTATTTTTTAGTTGGTTTTTGTTTCTTTTTTTGTCCGTTTTCAACTGGTACACCTTTTGATATAGATAGTTTAGATTTCAATTGTAACAGTAAATCAATTTCAGGTTGTAATTCACTTTTTTCAACTTTAGCTTCCTTTAGTTTACGTACCTTGTCGCCCTGTCAACAAATTATTTTAATTTAGTACATATAATAATAAAAAAGATTATTTATTTAGTATTTACCAATTGTGTGCTAATCAATTTTTTAGTTTATCAACTGTTTTAAATTTTAATTAATACAGTTTAATAACAAATTAAGTTTTACTAATTTAATCTTATATTAACAGATAGAATTTATCATATTATTTCAAAAATTGTTTGTTTGGTTGTTGTCACTACCAAATTAATGAAAATTAAAAATACAAGGAAAAAACCATTAAGTTAAATTTTTCAGTTAACCATTCAAAGTATAACTAACTGAGTTTGGTCAAATTATTCAATGAGTGATTGTACGCATTGTAAAAAATAGATGTATCATTAATACAATTAGATAGAATTACTCTTTGGACTGAGATACAGTTGTGCTAAGACACAGCTTGAACTCAAACATAAAAAGAGAAATTACTATGTTTCAACCAAAGAAAATATATCTCAAAAACAAGTTTAGTTGTATAATGTATACTAGTGATAGCAATAAAACAATGTACCTGCCATTACTTTGAATTTAAATGATAATAATATTGGATTATATTCTAAACATTGACTATAAATTATAAAGATATTAAAATTACTATATTTAATATTTTTTGTATATAATATAATATATACTATATTTAACACTAGATAAGAAATTATAAATATCTTGTAATAATTTGACAAAGTGAAAACTAACATGCATGATTACTTTTTCGAATTATTAGCATCAACAATTAATCTGTAATTAAAATAATTAATGGGTATTATAGTTAAAGTACACTATACTGATTAGTTTTGTATTTAGGTGGGTTTGATAGTATAACACATATTTATAAACAACCCCAAATATCTATGCAATATTGCAATTACTTGTTTGGAAATTTCTTCTTCTAAGTCATCAATAGATATTGGATTGGAAGCTAATTTCATTTGTTCTAAGCTTTTCTTCATCTCCAATAATGTTTTGACATATGGTTCCCACTCACTTTTTTGAGCTCCGCTCTGCTTTAATTGTCGCACTGTATCTCCCTAACATCAAATTAATATACAATAAATTATAAAATATTCCTTTTTTTTTAAAAAAAAAAAGTTTAAAAGCAAGCTCAGTACATATATATTCTTAACTTAATGGCACACATTGTGTAATTACAAGGTACTGCTAAGTAATACTGTAGTTGTTTTCAATAAAACAAAATGAAAAACCGCGGAAAACAAAAACCAACTGCAACCAGTGGCGCAACCAAGGGGGGTGTTTTGGGTGTCTGGACACCCCCCTTAAACCGTGTAATAGGAAATTTATATTTAATTATATTCAATAAATATTCAATAACCATTGAAAAAAAATGTTCAATCCTTTTTTTATATTTATAATGTTAACTGCCGTCATAATTTATTTTTAAGTATCATTAGAAAGTATTGTTTAAAATATTATTAAAACAGAATGCAAATGTGTTATCTAATCTAGTGTTATAATTTATAACTTATAAATGTTACTATGTCTTTCGTCCATAGTTTATCGACAAATTCGGAAAATAATCATAAGATGTTGACACGACTACGGCGGTAGGTAGGTATTCGCTGAGTCCGCGGTGAGCCGGTCAGTATAAAAGAACAACACGAATTTCACTATTTGTACGGTGTATTTTTATTGATGATAAACAACGGTACATAATAGCTATTTGTCGAATGTCATACTATGTCAGGTGTTGACGACATAAAAAAGAATACACATTTTTGTCGTGTCGTCGTAGCCCGTGGTGGCGGTTGATAAGGCATAGACCGGTCGCTACGGTGCCTGTACTTTGTTATATGTATAATAATTATTAATTTTGTAAACTTCTTGACAATTGCTAAAATTATATGTAACTTTTATCTAAACATACGTGATATAAATTGTTCATTTAATAAAACGTTGGACATCAGTAGTGCATTCAGAAATAATTATGGTGGTAGTTTGATTCAAATCATTTGAATAAAACAATATAATAGGTAATTATTAAATAGTAGTCGTCTGAAATTTTCTACTCATTAATTTTACAAAAAATAATTAGGGGAAACTGTATACGCTACTGGCGGACACCTCCCTTGAAAAAATCCTAGTTGCGCCACTGACTGCAACAAATTGTTTATTAATATGTACTGAATGGCCATAAAAAGTATTAAATTAGTATATCTATGAATGATTTATTCATAAAATTATCTAAATATATGTACCAGTGAAAATCACAGATTGGCGGCAGTCTTACTAACAATGTCAACCTGTGATCAGCGGTGGCGGTAAACTTTTTAAAAACAATTTGAAACATAGAAAACTTTAACATTTATTAAAATAGGTTTATTTACTTGTTTAAAAATAGCTTCTTCCATTTGTTCTACAGTTGTAATTTGTTTAAGGTCCAAACCAGCAGCCATCGTTAATTCTTTTTCCTGTGATTTCTGTTTACCAGCAAAGCGACTTTTTA
The DNA here is from genome assembly GCA_020882235.1 of Schizaphis graminum. NCBI lineage: Eukaryota > Metazoa > Arthropoda > Insecta > Hemiptera > Aphididae > Schizaphis > Schizaphis graminum. The sequence goes on from CM037032.1 coordinate 68,606,752, forward strand.
ATTGATTGACGACTGATGGATCAATTTTTTCAAATAATGGAGCTGGCTATGATTTAAATAAAAATAAATAAGTATTCATTGTTAATAAGCATAAAACTGTTGAATAATACTTTTCCAATTTTATGTCCAGATGGCAAGAAAACTGATACGAAATTGTTTAATAAAAATGTAGAGATATCAATGTTCAACTGTTTTCCAATTATATCAACAGTTTGTGGCATATAAGGTTGTAACATGACAGCTAGTAAACACACTAAATTACAACTTAGTCCAATGACTGTACCTGCTCTGATTCTACAATATTATACAATAAGATTAGTAAAATAAAATAAATACTACTTCCATTTTCAATTATATTATTACTTTTCTTCATTTGATCCTTTTATTAACACCCAGGGTTTTTGGAATTGCATGTATTGGTTACCATGGCGAGATATTGAAAGTATAAGTCGTAAGCCATCTCTAAGTTTCGCTTTATCCAACATATTTATGTATTCTTTGAGGTCACGCGTTACTAATGCTAATAAAGTGAGTTCGTCATTTTCTAATTGAATTTCAGGAATAACACAATCAAAAAACTTTTCTAAGAACGATAATGCTCTGAAATATTTTTGTTTTTTTTACTAATTAGTATTTTAAAGTATTTATAATAAGACTATATATATCATTTTTCTAAACAATACAATACATAAGCATAAATAGTATAAATGTACAATTAAATTACCTGTTACAAAAGTTTCCTAAATTGTTCAACAACTCAGAATTATTTTTAGTAGCTAGATCAGCCCAGCTAAATGAACTATCTTGAGATTCAGGACGGACAAACAATAAGTAAAATCTAAAAACATCAGCAGGTAACCCTGTATCTTGAGCATCATTTCCAAATACTCCAATACCACGGGACTTAGAAAATTTACCATCTTCATAGTTTAAATATTCTAAAAGAATAATAAATATACATAAATACTGATTAAGCTCGACATTTTTACAATCACAAACCTGTTGCCATTATATGATTGACCATTGTATAGTTTCGTTCAGTAGAAAAAAGGCATACTGGAAACATGACGGAATGAAAAGGCACATTATCTTTTGCCATGAATTGGTAGTATGTTATTTTAGTATCATCTTCTGGTTGCCACCATTTACGCCATTCTGGGGTATACACAGCACTCATGCTCATGTAGCCAATTGGTGCATCAAACCAAACATAAAACACCTATAAAATTAGTTATTAGAGACATTTTGCGAATAATTTAAAAATAAAAATCATTAAATAATGAAATTAACTGCATACTTTTGACTTGAAGTCTTCAAGTGGAACAGGAATTCCCCATTTCAAATCTCTAGTAATACATCTCTCCTTTAAACCATCTTTCAACCAAGCCTTAGTTATCACTTTAGCATTATAAGACCAATCATCACCAGATTTATCTACCCAATCATTAAGTTTAGCTTCAACTTTGGGTAAATTCAAAAAGAGTTGCTGAGAACTACGTACAACTGGTGTGTTTTGACAAACCTTGCATCTAGGTTTTATAAGTTCAGTAGCATTTATTAAATGTCCACAACCATCACATTGATCACCTCTAGCATCCTCATATTTACACAGGGGACATGTTCCTTCAACAAATCGATCAGCTAAAAATCTGAAACAAAATAATTAATTTCAAAATAATAATATTAGAAATAAGAAATTGTCTGCATAATATGTGATTTAAGAAATGTATTTTGATAAATTACATACCTATCACAATTTTCACATAAAAGTTGTTCCATAGATGCAGTAGTAGTATAACCATTATTGTGTACTTCCTTAAATATTTCTTGTACAATTCTAAATTAAATACAAACCAATTTTTTTTAAAAAACTAATTTAACTTAAATATATTACATTCAAATTTAAAACTATATAGATATAATTTTTACTCGGTTTGTTTCGGTGATGTAGTTCTACCAAAATGATCAAAACTAATATTGAACCACTTATATATTTCACTATGAATTTTGAAATACTTGTCACAGATTTCTTGCGGTGTTAATTTTTCTTCTAATGCTTTTGTTTCAGTTGCAGTACCATATTCGTCAGTACCACTAATGTACAATGTATTCCAACCACGTAATCTACAATATCTATTAAATACAATTTTAAAAAAACCATAATTAATTTGATTTAATGAAAAATTACAAAATAAGAATATGTTATCATATTTAGATTACTGAAAAAAATATTCATTGTACTTAATTTATTTAATAGTATAGTATACAATGTATTTATATATAATAATCAATTACCTATGTTTAGACAGATTATATTATTTAAAAAAATTTACCTTGCAAAAACATCGGCAGATAAAACACAACCAATTATATTACCAAGATGTGGAACATTGTTGACATATGGTAATGCTGAAGTAACAAGAACATTTTTTTCATCTTTAACAGGTAATCTATATTAAAAATATAAAAACATACAAATAAATTATAAAATGCACATTGGTGCCTATAACATTAAAATATGAAATGATTCTAAAAAAACTTAACAAACATTGACAAGTTACAGTACGACAAATAATGAATAATTTGTATAATAGGTACTCTAGAAATATAATATATATTGGGTCGAGAGAATTTTTTTTCTACTTTTAACAAATTTTAACATATTTTCGTTACATAAATTAGGTACATATTTAATCAAATAGGTAGATGCACAAGAACAGTGGCGCAACTAAGGGGGGTGTTTTGGGTGTCTGGACACCCCCCTTGAACCGTGTAATAGGAAATTTATATTTAATTATATTCAATAACCATTGAAAAAAAAAATGTTCAATCTTTTTTTATATTTATAATGTACTGGCGGACACCTCCCTTGAAAAAATCCTAGTTGCGCCACTGCACAAGAAGCAAAATTTATTTTTACAGAGAATAATTAAATACTAAATAGTTTGACAAATTTAATTTTTAGTTATTACTAATAGGTATTATTAATTTGAAAATGATAGGTATTTATTATTTTTTGTATTTCAAATTGTTTAATACTACCTATAAGTAGTATAGTGTATAGAATCAGTCGGCGAATTGTTTTCAAATACCGTGTAATAACATGGCTTAAAGTTTTTTAAATATTCTAACCGTTAGAAAATTTAAGTGTAAAACAATTAATGTCGATTAAACTTACACTGGTTGGCATTCAACTTTATTGATATCTTTTAGACAGGACTTGGATATCCACGAATTCTTCGAGTTCAACAACTCGAATTCGCCTACTTCAACGGCCGCTATGGACATTTTTGCAACTTTCGAAACTTTAAGTAGACCTAAATAATCAATCGACCACTCTCGTGTCTCGTCTCTCGCTAACAGGACAGCAAACTCGTTTGATGCTTTTCAACTTTGCAGTTTGCTCTACTTTGCAGACCGCAGTTTTAAAGAATTATAGGTTATCACTTATCAGCACACGTAAACACTATAGATAATAATACCATTGATTATAGAATAGTCTATTCTATAATCAATGATAATACTATATTGCTCTGTGATAATAATCATAATAATACGATAGCATATAATTATATCTATATACGTGGCCGATGGGTATCATATTTATCATTTACCATCGCTATTCGCCGCCAAATCTGAAATCACAGATGAATCAAATGAACCAATGGATTCGAACATTTTGGGCCAAATTATAGGCCATAGCCCATAGGCTGTTGTGTCCTGTAAACTTGACAATGACGAACGACAGACGACAGTAGAATTTCCGTAAAATTGTATTATACATATTATTGCACTTATAACTCAGGATTTTATCACTTACAATCGGAAACTACCGACAATTTTATAAATTCTGATATTTAAAAGATAAATATATAATATTCATTAAGTTATTTAAGCTTGCACAAGTAGCCATGCCTTTGCCAATTAACTCATCAACTTGCGAACATAATTTCTCGTAGTCCATGGCCACGTACAGTTAGACGTGTGCTACAATGCTACAAAACAGCATTAAATATTTGTAATTTTTTTTCTTTAGTGAACCCATTAAATTAGAACAAAGCGAAATCTAAATTAAAATTATGCACGTTCTTTCACTTTTAAAAAACTGTGAGAATTAGGTATTTACTCTTAAGAATACCAAATAAGTATAACACGAACAATGTTTATTGATTTATTTGTTATAAAGATCTAGAGAATAAGGTTTCTAAAAACATCGAACAACATTAAACACAATTTCTGTTGTCTCTATTTATTTTATAAATGTCATAAATTTCATACTTCGTACAAAAAGTCGAAGGTTAGGTTTTAGTTTAATAAATAACAATCATTGGTAAAAGAAACTGACTCTTTTAAAATGTATAGGTACCTAGTACCTACGAAGCTACGTGACTACCTACGTCATTTTTTTATTTTTGGAATAATCTACTTTATATAATAACCCCAAGTTGAACAAATTTTAAAACACTAAAAAAAACCACTATACTCTTCAAGACATTAGACAATACTGAATAATATTATGTAGTCATGTGGCCGTGTGGGTATCTATGTTCAATGTGTACATTTTACTTCTACGCAAATACGACCACACAATTGAAGATATAATTATTGTTCCAGAATAACGACTGGTATCTTAACAGTTATAAGTGTTATAACCACGACAATATTAATTAGCTCATCTGCAGCTCATCGAATTGCTGCTAATTAAAATATTATATTTCAAATGTTTCGTATGGTTCACCGGTTCATGATGTTCTAGATAGGTAGGTACCTAATTGGTGGGAGGATGGCGAGACGTGGAGCGCGTACACGCCCACAACTACGAGAAAATAAATTGTAGTAGAAACTAGGCCTAGGCCTATTTAAACATTTTAAATAGGCATTAGAAATTATTGTACGTTCGTACTCGGTATTAATATTATTATAGGGCACGCAAACGTCAGTATTCAGCAGCAGAAGTTTTTTTATTGTCATGAATTCGTGATTATTATTTACATTTTTCGTCCTCGATATCATCATTCATCATGATCTAGTCGTCGCTAGACATTTTACATTTAAAATAGAGTGTAGACTAGCTTTCGAATCACACTTGTATGATCCACAGCCATAGTCTACAACTAGCTACTGTGACTGACAAATTACAAATTATACATGTTTATAATACAAATAATAAAGATAGCGTTAAATAAGTACTTACACTAAAGTTTGTAAATAGGAAAGAAATAAAAACAATTAATTTTATTGGGTTTTAATTTTATTATGGCTTTTGTACAAAAATTAAAATAACATTACAACAATAGTAGTTACCATAAAAATAAAATAATAAAATCACAAAAAATTATAATGGAAGTATAATGCATTTATTCTACAAACTCACAAGTAGAAACTAAAAGTTTTTTTGTAAAAAAATCTATTATAAATTTATGACATTTTTTTAAATAATTCATCAGTATATATTTTTACACAATAAATTAGCGTGCCACTAACACAATTAATAAATTTTGACATTCATAACATTTTGTTTATAATTTACTTAAACTACAAACCGTAAAAAACGAAATAACATTTATTTCTTGACTAACTCTTAAAGTCTTAATTTAATAATAAAACAATATACACAGTTTTGGGAAAAAATATTATTTTGAAGAAAACTATCGACAAAATATCTCCAAACATAATGATAATGTAGTTACTCATTTTTTTTTTTTATTTATCATAAGTTCACATGAATTGTTTTATTGTATCATTCTGTAAATTATTTTTCATAGAATAAACGGAAATATAAAATAGTTGAACTAATATATTACAATTATCACAATATTTTTAACAAAATCACTGAAAAAAATAGTGGCACAATATATTTAAACAAGACATGTATGCATTTTAAAGGTATAATAATATACTTTAAATTATTTATGTGACTAAATAAATAATTTAAGCCACATATTACAAAGGATAAAATATAATTAAATAAAAAAATTTAACTAATGCAATAATACTTGTTGATAGTCTGACATTAACAGAAACACACTATATATGACAACAAAAAAGTTTAAACTTAAAGAAGTATTATAAACAAAACAGATTAATAGAAATGAATTAATAGAAATCAGTACTTTAGTTATTTAAAAATAGATTTTCAAGAACTATACTAAAAAAAAAAGTTTAAAATAGTATCTTAACAAGTCAATAGTAATAATACAACCGATAGTAATATATTAAAAACTAACTCGTACACAGTTACAAAATATTATTTTACAACTGGATAAAAATAATTATATATTTTTGGTTAATAGACAATTCCTTAATTTATTATTAGGAGATGTGATGGTTTGACAAAAGATTAAAATTGTAATTTAGATACAATAATTAACTTTACACTAGTTAGTGATTAAAAATTATCAAATATTAAAATGTAAAACGTTGTTATGTGGTTGAGTTTGAAAAGGCAATAGTTAATAATGACTAAAGTACTAATATTTTGTTGAGCATCCCAATGTTAGGTAAAAGAAGCAACTTGAATATCACATACAAGTTTCTAAAACTTCTAATGGAATACCTTTATAGGACTCTTATTATTTTGTTCGTTAATAAATATTATTAATAGTTAGTTTATGAAGTGGTTTTGGGCGATGTGGGAGAAGACTGTTGAGCACGTTCAATATATAAGTTTAATAGCTTGAGCTTGGCGCCATTTAAACTTGATATATGAGGTGCAAATTCCTGTTCACCAAATACTTTATGTAATGAAACCATACAAAAGACTGCTGATTTTCGAACCGCACTATCAGGGTTATCATAGCCTTGAAGTAAACCAGGCATTATCTCCTTCATTTGAACAGCTACAGGAGGGCTGCCATACATATCAACCAGTTTAGTCATCATCTTGATTGCCATCAAATTAACAGGAAATTCTTTTGCCGATATCAATGGGGTAATTACTCTAACAACTGTTTCTGGTTGTAAAGAGATACTTAAGGCAAATGAACATTCTTCAGCAACTTTTACAACAGGTTTACAGGGATCACAACACATATTTAGTACTTTTAATATAATCAATTCAGTGAAATTGTAAAAACAAGTAACCATTTCTGGCTTTTGAACAAGATATGTAATTAAAATAATAGCTTGTTCTCGTACAATTGGTTCATTGTCCATCAATAATTTCAGAACAACTTTAATAATTTTTTTGAAATTTTTTATAAGAAGATCAGAAGGACCATCTCTAATCAATTCTTTTAAACGGTTTAAATTTGATTGTTTATAATCCAGTTGAAGGGAATCTTTATCTAAATCATCTAATATTTTTATAATTCCATCTGTTGTTGCAGTATGGCCATTTTTGTAACCATTTAAGTTATGATTGTCAGTTTCAGTACGAACTGACATTTGACTTATTCCAGAGTCATAAGAAGCAGCATCTCTTTCTCCTGTATAATGGCATTCTAAACTATACTTTTGTATTTCAGCAGTGGTTTGTTTTAATGACTTGTAAATTTCTTCTGAATTGAAAGCATCAGTGTTGTCTTGTTGTAAAGGTGGTGAAGCAAGACTCGTTGGGGACTGTCGGTTATGATATTTTGGAGACATTAATTGATCAACACTACTTCTCCTGACTCTGTTTTTAATGAGTCCAGAAACTGCTTCTTGATACTCTTCTGGTAACTGGGATAATCTTAATGTGATTTGAGATGCATTTAAACTGTATAACGCAAGAATAGATTCTTGTGCAGCACGTCTTAACTCAGGTCCTTGCTTTATATTATTACCCATAGTCCATCCAATCATTTTTGTTAATGCTAGAGTAGCATAATCTTTTTTTCCATCTGCCGCAGACGGAAACGCTGATCCTGGATCTGTTGTAACAGCTAATTTTGATATATAACTCATAGCAAATATTTTCATTTTAGCATTAGGAGTTTGTGTAGGATCTGTGAGAAATTTAAATACGGCAGTTAGCTGAGAATCACAAGGAAAAGATAATCTTACAATTTCCATTGTTTTTAATATTTTTGAATGCACAGAACCAAGTATATCAGAACCTCCCTTATTGAATAACTTGGCTAAAAGTATATATAACCAATGCTCTAAATATTGACTATGTGTAACAATTAATTCATTTAAAGCATCCAGAAACAGACTTATAACTTTTGTTTGAGAATCCATAAACATTTTAGTAAATATATCTGTTAGCCTCCTTAATAATATTTCACTTAAAATATTTCCTTGTTGCAAATATCTTTGTAAGCTTACTAAGCCTTCCTTGCGATTATTCCAGTTGGAACTTTCACAGTTTAATATTATATCATCTATATCTAAGCTAGAACTCTCCCAAATCTCTTTATGCAAGCGATGTTGTGATCCATTCCAATAATATGAATCGGAAGGCCGTCGATGAGAATCAATTGAGCGTTCAGAACAAATGCTAGATGTCTCACTCTCATCACTATGATCATCTAATGATCTTCCTAATATTTTTCTTGGCGATTTATGACCAGTAGTACTTCCCAGAGCATCAGCCAGGGCAGATTCTGCTTCTCGACTCTGCATTAATATTTTTTGTGCCATTATTGGTCTAGAAGTAGGCAAAATAGGTGGCCGTCTACTACTTGTGTGTGATCCAAGGGAACTATATCTATTAGGACTAGCTTCTCTACTAGTATCTTGAGATCTGGGTATACCAGAACTGCCTCTTCGCGATTTTGGTTGGCCAAAAGTAAATCTTGAAGATGGTGATCCTGAACGACTAGTTGGTTGAGATATTGATACTCTTCCTCTTGATCTCCCAATTCTTTCTGATTGATGCATATCTTCACTAGGTTTTTTAGTAACAGATTGAGGGGACACCATGGGGTTAACTTTTTGTCTAGCAAGTGCTGCATATTGAGCACGAGCTTTTGCTCTTTGCGCAGCTTGTAAATCTATGGCACTGCTTGATCTCATTGAAATGTTGCTTTGTGGAGTAACTGGACGACGAGAAGGTAATCTTGTACTTTCAGCCATTACAGATTTTGGTAAACATGAATTAGATCCAGTATTTGTTAATAATACTTTACGATATGCTGGTTCTAGTTTATTTAATAATATTTCTCCTTGTTCTGGAAAATGTTCACAAAATCCCCAATAAGATTTTCGTGATAACACTCGAGCATCTGAGTCTGCATCTGCTATACCTTTTTTAATGGAATCCTGAAGTATTGTGATGTGTCTTTCTAATGCTTGAGTTGGCCACGTACGTAAAATTTGATCAAAGAATTCACAACATGCACGACGAATATCTTTTGACTTAGATCCTAGGCTATTTGCAAGAATAGGTATAATACGAGGAGCATGAGTATGTTCTAATATAAATCTTATAGCAATTAATCCAGACGAAGCGGTTACTTTTGCTGAATTTGGTATAAGATCAATTAAATTGCTAAAAATTGATTCAGCAAAGTGATTGAATTTATTACCCAAACGTTGAGATAAAAATGCTATAGTAATACATGTTTCTCTAACAACTTGAGATCTCAAGTCCTTGACAGACGTTTGAAAGGAATGTTCTAAATATCTCAAATTATTGAAAAACTCTTCATATTTTGTTGAACCAGTTAATACAAGTGATCTAATTTTTTTCAACGATTCAACTCGTTTATTCCACTGTTCATTACCATCTTGAATAGACTCGTGTAATTTTTTCATAGTATCATCTAAATCTCGTACACTAAAAATCTGTATTGTAGGAACATCTTCAAAAGATCGAATAAAAGTATCTTCATCAACAGCACCAGCATGAGAAGAGGTAGAAGACGCTGAATTTGGTTTTCTTACAGAACCAGTTCGTTGTAAAGGTGTTGCAGAATTTGGAGGAAAAAATGAACCAGGTCTTTTAACACTACCAGGAATGCGTCTAGGTGCTGACATACAAGCACGATCAGTCTCATCATCATCAGCTAAGCTAAGTCCAACAAAAGCAGTTGGCAATAAATCTCCAGCTGCTTTGGCATCATCAAATTTATTCATCAAGTCAGTCATTTTACCTTGAGGAATTGTATATTTTTTTTGTATATCTACACGTAATTTTTCTCCAACATGTTTATATAAATCAACAAGTGTTTCGAATGCTTTATGCCTCACTTGAACATTAGGATCACTTAAAAGTTTTACAATCATAGGTACAATTTTTGATATAGTGATACAATTGGCACCAAATTCTTCAACAGTTGATAATAATAACTTCATTGCTCCTTCTTTAACATTACTATTTTTGTGATAGAATGCATTAGCTGATATTTTATCGAATAATGCCTGAGGGCTAATTGTATCACATTCCATTAATTTCATAATAAGAAAAAGTGCTTTGACTTTAATTGAATCCTTACTATCACCAAGACGGTCGACAGCTAAAGGTAGTACAGTAGAAATATATGGTCTAAAATCCGTTCTCATTCTAGTTATTAACTGTGTTATTATTTCAATCCCATATTGAGTAACTTTGGGATTGCTGTTTGATAACCATTGAACAACCCCATCAATAAACATTCCAATATCAGAACATTCAACTGAATTACTAGGTTCTTCTAAATAAGTAAATAATTTACCACCAACAGTTACTTTCATCCTTATATCAGAAGTTGATAACAGAGGTAAAAAACCATCTAAATCATGGGGTGACCCGGCAGCCATTTTTTTAGATGGTGAATTTATCTGAGGCTGTATAGTAAATTGTTGTTAAGTGCTATACTTCTTTGTTATCCAATTCATCTATATGATTAATGTCCTGTAACAAAATAATACATCACTTATTATTAAAGCGCAGATTTAATTACATTTTGTTCTAGAACATAAATGCTAAGCAGGAAAATTTGTTTTAAATATCAAAGAATTTAAATATGAAACTTTTATTTTACATTTTTGATATATTTTATAAGAGTGGATAAACTTTATAAAGATTAGTTTAAATTAACTAGTTAAAAAAAAAAATGTATAATATTTTTAGATATATCAGTACCACACAAAAGCAAAAAGGCCACACAAGAGTCTGACAAATAAAAATGTTATCATATGTGAGCAGATAAATTGTTAAGTTTATAGTGTTTTTACTATTTTTTATCTCATATTTAAAATCAAAATATTTTATGCGTGAGCAGAGTAGAGTGTAAATATGGGTACTCAAAAAAATTTTAGTCTATTATTCTCATCTAAACTTTAAATACGGTAACACATAAGTTAGTTAATACTAATTAAAAATCCAATTGTTCAAAATTCATTGAAAGATTACAAAAAACTTAAATACCTAATAATAGTTTTTGTAATTATGAGTGACTTTGTTACAAAAACCATCTTGTATTATAATTGTGCCTATACATGAAAAAAGAGTTTTATTTATAACTTGTTTTAACCATAATAACATCAGATTATTTTTTTAATAAAATAATATTACTATAAGCTATTTTACTAATTTTCAGAATATTTAAATCCGCAGGTCATTTACTTACTATTTTATAACATTCATTAAAAAAACATAGATAACAGTTTAATAAGTAGGTAATTAATAATTATTTTAAATAAGTTTAATAAATATACAAGTATTTTTACCAATTTAATTTTTAAACGTTTTGAGGTATAGCTTATACCATTTTAATGACCAATATTAACTTAACAATCATACTAATTAGATATATCACTGCTTAGTTAATGATTACCATTGTGATTATGACGTATTACAATAGTTGAAATTAGAATAAATACCTACAATTTTATGCAATGTTAATTTTGAAAATAAACTTATTTCATAACAATACTTATATACAATTTAACGTTAACCTTACAGTTAAATACTTACTTCTAGATAATAAGTATGGAATTTAAAATCATTAGGTATTAAATAATTATTGTGTTTACTAAAGGTATTTCGAGGGGTATTTACTTCATCAATTTTAGTTTAAATAAATATTAAAAAACATAAATTAATACTTTTTTTTAATACATTTTGATATAAAAATAATATAAACTGTAAGTAGGTATAAGTAAAAAAATTGAAAATTATTGAATTCAGGAACGAACAGTGTCTAAAAACGTTGTACTTTAGTTAGACACACGTTGGAATATTGTTCAATTATTTAGAACTAATCACAAGTCGGATTGATGGAATCACTTAAGCATGTACAAAGAAGATTTTTACGCTTAATTGTATATAAGAGATGTATGCATTCCAATAATCACCCATCCCGAGTTAATATCCCTTAATTCTATACAGGCTTCCCTTGACTTAGATTCTCTTGTTAATAGATGAAAATATACAGACATCTGTTTTCTATCTAAATTAGTAAATGGTGTTTTATCTTGTCCAGAACTACTACAGTTTATAAACTTCCATGTTCCTAAATTTAATTCACGTTCTTGTCCCACATAGGTTAGGTTAGGTTAGGTAACCTTTCCATCCAACATCTTATGGCATTAATAACCCTATTGATTGAATAGCTAGAGAATGCAATAAATTAAAACTTGATTTGTTTATTATGAACAATTTGTATTCTATAAAACACTGTTTTTGCAGCATTAATGCACATCACTAAAATTATCACTTTATATTTTGTAAATTAAATTTAATATTATGTACTTAATTTATACTACTATAATACTTGTATCTCTATTCTAACAATGTTTTTTTTTTTTTTTTATTATTTTAGAACCATCAGCATAAACTACTTCTAACAATGTTATTAGTATATATTTTATTGTCGCTGTACTTAAGCCCACCAAGGCATTTACACCAAATAAATAAATAAGCACAATCAATTCAATTGTTGTTGATTTTTGAGAACAATATATCAACATAATAACAATTTTTTTATGTAAGTAATGATAATTATCAATTCAATATGCTTATGTTAAAGCTTATGCCTATAATGAAATTATTGAATTAGCAGAATAAGTCACAAAAGTTAATTATTTATATTTATTTATATAAGTAATATAAAAATTATTAACACATAGGTAGGTATTATACAAATTATAAAATAAGACCAATTTTTATATAATTTTTTTATGATTTATCCTTTATATTTATTAAGATAAATTAAAAGGTATTGATATATTATACATATAAAAAATGATTTAATATTTTTAAATTGAGAAGTATTAAATTATATTTATTCAGAGGTATTGGAAATAGAGATTTCATATCAGATTATGATATCAATAACCTACCAATAGAGTAATGTACTCTTAGATATCTAAGTCAAACATTTATTGACAATTAAAAGTAATAAAAATGTATAGATATAAAAGAATTTATAAAATTGTTAATAAGATAAAATAAACACACCATAATGTGGGATTAAAATTCAGATATATGAGAAGAAATGGACAAAATAAACATTAGGAAATAAAGACAGGAATATTCTAATTGGGTGATTTAATAATGTATTAGATACATATACAGAGCATTTATATAATTGTAAAGAATATTTAGAGAAGAATTAAAAAAGGAAATCTTATTATTAAGATATTAGTCTAAAGTTTTGGGACAAAAAAAAAAGTGCTTTAATAATGTTTTTCAGAATGGTGGGGTTTAAATCAAATCTTTGAAGTAGATAGTGTTATTAAACATCTCAATCAACCTGCCTTGCCAATGTATCTTTGTATACATATTATATTCCATACAGTGAGAGAACATCCCATTACCCAATGACAATCAGTTTTTCTGTGCATCTCCACTTAAAACCCTGTGACTGGTTTGATTATGGCAGAATAGTGCATGGAAATTCACGGAATTGAGTATTGACACAATATCTCGCTGGATAGAAGATAGTAAGTACCGAGAAGTACTTATTTTATTATAAAAGGTATAAATTGTAAATATTTTTTGATATTTAGTAATTAAGTAGGAACCTAGATACCCTGATAAAATAAAAATATATAAAATTTAAAACAAAGACTCTATAAACTAGTACTTATAAGTACTTTAGGTACTTTTAATGATAATAGATAGATTTTATGGTCATACAACAAATTACTAATGTCACTAATAAAGTGATTGTTATAGGCTTTAAAATTATTTTGGCCTTGCAAATAAACTAGACAACTCCCCTTATTAAGTATTCTCATATTGATAGTTTCATACCTTAAACTTCAGTACCTACCTAGTAAATAAGAATCTTTAAAAAAAAGTCAAATTAATTAATATGTAGTGTACCTACCTAATGATAATTTATAATTTTGTAAGCTACTAATTATTATTAAATGGTGAGCTATTTATTATTTATTTTTTGATATTTAAATATAAAGATAGGTGAATTGGTAAACAAATAAATAAAAAATGTTTTAACAATAAATAGCTCAAATATTTAAAAATAATATTGTTGATTTATTTTAAATGTATTAACTACTTGGTAGTTAAATCAACAACAATTATAGATAAAATTATGGCATTCCTGTTGCATACTCACTACTCATAAAATATTAAGTAGGTGCTCTAATATTATAAAATCTATTTTTTTAAGTGTACCGTATAAATATAAATTTAAATTAATTGTTAAATATATTTGTGTACAGTATAATCTATGCTGAATATCTTATATATAATTATATATAGGTATTCTGTATATATATAATTAGTATCTAATCTATATTAGAAACAAGAATATCAAATAATGATCTCATTTTAAAAATGTAAACAAATACACGTAAATACATGAATAGAATAAAATAATTATGATTTATTTATTATGTCATATTAAGGATTGTGATTGTTTTAAAATATCTACAACTTGTAATTTTATAAGTTAATTTATACTTTATTTCCATTAACAATCAAATGAAAATAGGTAATTGGTTAGTTGTGAAAACATTAGACAAAGTTCATAAATTATGTAAACTAATGAATAATTATAATCTTTTAATCTTTTATTTTATCTTTTCTTAACTTAGTTTTTAAAATTACATTGAAATCACATAAGCCCCCGCATAAAATTTTACTGGATAAATATACTAGGTATTTCACAATATATGTTTGTTTTTTATTGAAATTTTAACATAAATTAACAGTATTTAAATAGATACTTAGAAATATTCTGCAAATATATTCTATAGGCTTAGAGTAGACTAGGTGCCATCAGCTGGTTTATCTATATTCTATAGCAAATTTGAATTATTTACCTGGTCCACCAAAATATTCTATTCGGCTATAGAAGATCAACCGAAAAAATAATTTAGTGCCATAATACGAATTTGACGAGTAAGAAGTTAAATTTAAATAGGAATAGGTACAATTAAAAAGACACATAAAAACAATAAGTGGCAAAGGACTTACCGACCACTTGGGCTCGTCGTAAAATGATAACAGGTTTATCGTCGTGCACATTTGTTCGTGGATACGATTCAACTATATCGTCAAGTAAATATTCCAAACACTGGCAGTGTAATCTTCTTGAATTATTCGGAAATCGCACAACACCAATGAACTTTCGAGCGAAAAAAAATTATCGGTTGAGAAAACAATCATTAAATCATCGCGCCGAATACCGAACTGAAAACTGAAAAGAAGGCAGTAGAACAACAACAGATATTTTTTTTTTCGTCAAGGACAAAATAATGGATGTAGGGTGCGCGTTCAGCTGCAACTGCACAAACTACGAAACGGAAACTTATACATCGAAAACGTACGTTATAAACTACATAACCTCAAATGTCAGCGGATGTCTAATAACAGCAACAACACTTTATTACTTTGTGTCTTTATTTTAATTCTCTAATAGGCAATAGCACTATTAATTAGAGTAATTATACTATTATACAGCAGTAGCAAGTAGCAACTCTAACACCTTTATATAAAAGCAAGAAGCAATTAGCCCAATCCCAATACTAAAAATTGTCGTGTTAAGTGTTATTTTTTTTACTAATTAGTCATCACTCATCACAGAAACTAACTGATCAGTTACTAATTATCATAATATTAGTAATTTTATTTCTATTTTTAGGCTTTTTACATTTTTATGCCATTTAACATCCTAAAAAGTATACTTTAGAATTTAATACGTATTTTTTTTTATAGATAACTACGCATATTGATGATAACTGATCACGATTAATGAAAAAATGTTGTTTTTTAATTAATTGAATTATTTTTATATATATATTTATATATTATGTATTAAAATGGTACTTACCAATTTTCTTAATACCTCAATCGTAAAATAACTTAAATATCTACATGGCATTCGACATAATACTCGTAACAAATTAAATTTATAAAAATATCAAATAAATTGGATGCAATTTCGTGTTAAATATTGTATAAGACTTAGAATCATTCCTTAAATATACGTTATCTTAGTACAAAAAATATACACCGATCAAATACAATGTATTATGGAGTAGTGAAGGTATAAATAATGATCTACCATTTATGTTATATTTTTTCCGAAATGGTTATACAGTACAAATAATTTGAATGCAATTTATAAAAGTAATACATTTTTACCTACTTAATGTTAATACTTTAAATTATAAACTTATAACTAATAGTTATTAACTTCTCAAACCCATAATAGCATGTTAACACTTATATGTTATATCTCAAAATATTACGTAGACTAAAAACAGGATTTGGGATTTCATAATTTATTACCACCTACCTAATTATAACATCATGGATCCCGCAAAACGCGTGTAATGTGTAGGTATACACATCGACCCTGAAACTTGACGAGCCATATATTATCATAATATCATAATAAATTAATTTTTAATAGAATAATGATTCAATAATGACAAAAAGAATAATTTTCGTCCGGATGTTGTCAATAATAATAAGCATTATTTTGGTTAGCTGCGCGAAGGAATGTACATCATTAAACCGGCAAATAAGTAACAAAGGCGTGAAGAATTTACTACAATGTCTACAATATGATAATACGAGCTAAATATTATAAAATTGGTAACTTGACTTATAAATTTATAATACTGGTTTGAACTTTGGAAAACAAAATTAAAAAATTAAATTCCGTCCTGATACCAGTACCTACTCAAATAAAAATTATTTAACTAATTCTCACAAAATACATTTTAGTATTAACTTGGACAAGGACAACGTGCGACGATAGACAAATTTAATTTAGCCAATCTTATAAAACTAAAAATAAAAGTAGGACAAATTAGGTATTCAATACTCAACTTGAGACTGTATTAACTCGAACAATTTTTAAAATCAAACAACTCACCCCTTAGTCCTTACTAAACTTATCTTAAAACTGCAATGATATAATTCGTCCAATAATTATTTATAGCAACCAACATTTTTAATGTACACAAATTCTCCAGTCTTTCAAGTTTCAATCCTAAGTACGGACAATGTATTTAATTGCTATGGAGCTTTTTTTTCTGGGGCATTTATTCCCGTGGCTTTCTTTTCCTAGATTCCTGTAAATCCTCATCACCGCTTAAAGCAAAAATGGTCAACAAAAATCAACTCAGCGACTAATTTTCAATTAGTAAATATATATAAATTACATATACATAAACCCATTGGTCATCACGCATAACATCCCAATTTTGAAATAATAATGTCACTGAAATGTGACTCCCGCCTTAATTAAAATGCCAGAATTCAGTCTTGTAAATTTAAACGTTTAAATAGATTAAAAATAATATATTTTATTAATAAAATAAAAGATAACTAGACCATTAAATGCTATGATACATTTTAATGAAATCAAACATAGTAGGGAGTGTACAACACGCAGTGTGTGAAACAAATTTTTGAATTTTATATGTGCTTTGATACAAAAATAAAATAAAAATAAAAATAATAAATAAGTATAGGTGATAAGTAAAATATGGTATACGGAAAAAAACCAAAATGAAAATGTTATAATCAACACTTGAATGAGTAGCTTTAATTTTGATCTTAGCAGTAACTTAGGTCACTTCTACTTGCCATAGCTCAGCTATATGCTTATGAGGCATTGTAAGTTGTAAGTGTTGTAACCAAAGGTTTAGTTTTAAAAAAAGCGGGTAAGTGAGTATCGCTCTGTTGTACATTAGGGGGTGGGGTGGACCTCGGACTATGGTAGGTTAAATTTGAATGCAATGATAGGTATCATTGTATACGAAAAACGATTCTGAACGGAGATGATTTGTCAGTCTAGGATATATTCTATTTAAATATTGTCATATTATATTCTACTTTGAAAAAAATTCACAAATTCAAACACTTAAGTAAAAGCTTCAAGATCTAACGTTTGATAATTTTTTAAAAATAACGAAAATCGAAAATTATTTATTAGTAAAACGTAATTTTACACGCGTATTTTTGATTTCAAATTAAAATTAAAACTTTAAACACTCGTAAAATTTTTTTAATTGAATAATCCTCAAACATTTTTATAATTATTCTAAGCTTAACTTATGGACAGCATAGCATTAAATTTTCAATTCTTAGCTTTTGATAGTAAAATATTTATAAATTTTTAACTACCAAATAGTGAAAAATATTCATGAATTTGACGAATTTTTGTCAATATTTGAACTTCAAATGCTTATAAAAAAAAATTGTGCCTATGTATTTTTATAATTTTTGAATGAGAGTTAGAACAAGTTATGTAGACCCTTCAATTAAATTTTCAAGTGATTTGTCCCAGCTTAATTTTTTTTATCAACATTTATAAAAAAAAAATAAAAAAAAATTGAAAATTTCAATTGTCTATAAATAGCTCAAAAAAAGTCAAAATATTTTGAAAATCAAATCACGTAAAGAAAATGCCAATCTAAATAACTGGTAAAATTTTCAAGTATTTACGACCTATACTGTTTGAATAACAACAAATATCAAAAATCGTTTGAGGCTAAACCGTTATTTAACGCGGTTTTGTAAAAATTTAAATTTCAAACACTCATAAAAAATTTTTGTTTGAATCCGGTAGAGTTTTTTTTACAGATAATTGAAGAAAAATGAATGAAGAACCTTGTACCAAATTTTCAAATCTTAGTTATAAAAGAAAAAATTTTTACGATTTTTTAACCACAAAATTACTTGCCAATTTTCGCAATTTTGACATATTTCGTATAAATTCGAACTTTAAGCACTTATAAAAAAAAATTGTGACTAACGATTTCGGATTTTTTTTTATCACTTTAAGAACAACTTATAAGAAACCTTGTATTAAATTTTCAAGATTTTCTGGCCGGCCAAAAAAATTTTATCGTTATTTTAAAAAAAAATACTAAAAAAAATTAAAAATTTCAATTGTCTATAAATAGCTCAAAAAAAGTCTAAATTCTTTGAAAATTTAACTGTATATAGATAACACTAATATAAACATTTGGTGAAAATTTCAAGTGTTTACATCGATTAGTTTTTGAGTTATAGCAAAATAAAAAATTCGAATTAGTCGAAAAATGGTTTTGCGTAAAAATTCCCGTTTTTCTGTCATTTTTTTTTTGTTTTCCTCGATTTTTTTGAAAACTGTTGGAAAATGTTTACTTTTCACCTCTATAATGCACCAAGGATATCCACTTTTCCATCGGAAACCACCCCCATAGTTTGAAATTGAAGCATTATTTCGACAAGTTATGCTGTACACAGAAACAAAAACAAAAAAAAAAAAAAACACACATCATTGTAAAATCAATACATTCATCACTCCGTTCAGAATCTAAAATGAAGTTTCAGACTAGCATTTTATATAGTAATACAAATATAATATTTGATTATATTATATGTATTTATTACAGTGATTATATAATTTGTATACATTTTTTTTGTCAATTTTTAATCACCAAAATAAAACTAAAATATTGGACAAATGTCTTAATGCCGCTGGCCGCTGCTGCATAATAATTATTAAATAAAAACCGGGCAAGTGCGAGTTGGACTCGCGCACCGAGGGTTCCGTACAAACCTGTAGGTATATAAGTAAAAGTTTTTTTTATTTTTATTGCAAAATGACGGACGGACGATATGCGGCTTAAATTGTTATTATTTCTTTCGATTTCGTTGACATAAAAGTTTGATTTTGTTACAGTTTAAAGGTATTATAGACTTAAGTATTTAATATGAATTTTAATTTAATACCTCAACGCGTTCATGAGATAAGGAGTAGTAACTTTGAAATTTTCAAAATTGTCAAAAATATTTTTCAAAAATATTTTTTTTTTATATGATGAAACTAAAAATTTACGGTTTTCGTAATTTTTCCTATATCTGTACTATATGACGTGACTTCGTACGAAATTTCAAGATTCTAAGTTCACGGGAAGTACCCTGTAGGTTTTGATTCCCGTGCGAGTTTCGAAAATTTGCGGAAATTTGCGGCCTAAATGGCTGTATCTTTTGATTGCGTTGGCTTAGAAGGTTGATTTTTCTACAGCTTCCAGGGACAGTAGACCTGAGTATCATATACAAATTTCAGTTTGATACCTCCACGCGTTCCTGAGAAAAACGCTCTTGACAGACGGACGGACGGACGGACGGACGGACGGACGGACAACAATATTTTTCAAAAATATTTTTTTTTTATATGATGAAACTAAAAATTTACGGTTTTCGTAATTTTTCCTATATCTGTACTATATGACGTGACTTCGTACGAAATTTCAAGATTCTAAGTTCACGGGAAGTACCCTGTAGGTTTTGATTCCCGTGCGAGTTTCGAAAATTTGCGGCCTAAATGGCTGTATCTTTTGATTGCGTTGGCTTAGAAGGTTGATTTTTCTACAGCTTCCAGGGACAGTAGACCTGAGTATCATATACAAATTTCAGTTTGATACCTCCACGCGTTCCTGAGAAAAACGCTCTTGACAGACGGACGGACGGACGGACAACAAAGTGATGTTATAAGGGTTCCGTTTTTTTCTTTTGAAGTACGGAACCCTAAAAACCATTTTGTAATAAGTTTTCTACAATTAATAATTTTTGAATCAAATAACTAAATAATAAAAATTGGTTGAGGATAAATCGTTATTATACCAACGGCTGAATATCCATCACATAAACTTATGAGGAAACTTAAGACTTTTTGAGATTTTTGTGAATTTCATAAAATTATATTGCGATTATCCATGCATTTTCAATATTTTGTGGTGTACACAATTGTATCATACTTAAACTAAAAATTTCAAACATCTACATAGGACATAGCATAAAGAGCGATGATAATTTCAAATTATTACATATCTAATAAATGCTTATTTATTTTGGAATAATATATTAATATATTAGTTTTCAAATTGCATTTTATGGTATCTCTAAGAACTTCTTTCATACAAATTGTTTTTTTTTAAATTTAGCAGAATGTTATTTTATAGTAGTACTTTTAAAAATCACACACATTTTCTCATTTTAAATTATAAATGTTATAAAAATGTCAGTTTTAACATTCAAATTGATGATTAAAAAATAATAGTACAAATAACAATAATTAACCCAAATACATAAGACTAATATTATTTATATTGTAAGCAGCTTTAACATAAAACGATTATGTAAAAGTCTAATACAATTTGAATAATAAAATATGAGAAATATTAATATTCTTGTAGATAACACACTAAACTCCCAAAGGTGCAGTAGGTAGATAATATAATATGGTAAGAGTATCAAATATTAACATATCCTTATACTTTATGAACTATTCAAATTATAGTAAAGTAATAATATGATTAAAATAAGACAACATAAAAATATGACGATAGAAAAAGTATAAGTAATGTAACAGTTACTAAATATTTGGCTGTACATTTAATGCTATATTTTAATTCGGGTTCATGGAAATTAGTGATTGCATTATTGAGACTTTACTTAACATCACTGGTTGTGGTATTTAGTGATATACATAATATACTTGTTTATATATTTATAACTAATTGTTAAATTTTATGTACTAAATACTTCAAAAAAATATTCTGCCTCGAAATATGACATTTATGATGTATAATTTCCATTTCACTTAAATTAGTACATATTACAATACACAATATATGTAATATATTATACTGAATTATAGTAATATAAAATCTTGTAGAGAATTTAGTATTATTTTTGTTTCTTCGACAATTAATTATAACAAAATTAATCTGATTTAAAAATTATTACTTTTTTTTTTGAAAAAATACTACAGTAAAAGACTGATTCTTAAATATGAAATAATATAGAATAATATTTTATGTCTTGATACAACTTTTTGAATAATTAACCCCTTAATTATAGTAACATAATATACTAATAATAAAATTAAGGAAATCTTTAGGAATTAAGTAATTATAAAGAAAAAATAAGTCTTTGTATAAAGAGACATCCAATTTAATATTTGTGATATACACAACATATAATACAAATGTAAATTGGTAAATTACAAACGTCTACCTCTGCGACCACCCTTCCTACGTGTAGAATCTGAGGGAATTGGTGTTACATCTTCAATTCTGCCGATTTTCATACTTGAACGAGCTAGAGCACGTAATGCAGATTGTGCTCCTGGACCAGGTGTTTTTGTCTTGTTTCCACCAGTAGCCCTCAATTTAATATGCAAAGCTGTGATTCCCAATAATTTGCATTTTTCCGCAACATCCTAAAATTAAAATAAATAATTAATTTGTGACATGAAGAAAATCCCATAATATTAAGCTATTAAAAAATGATGTTTTTAGTAGTAGGGACCTTGAACATTACAAATTCCAATTCAATACTACAAACTTGTTCTAGAATATTTAGATATTGATAATCAATGTATACATTTATTTTTTATAAGTTAAATCTCACATAATTAAAAATATGAAGTGATAAAAGAAACATTTTACATCTGATTATAGATTCTAGAAATCAGCAAATTTTATTAAAAACACATATCAAAAATATAATATTGCTAAAATTGAAGTTATGATACTTATATGAATATAAAAGATCTTTTATATTTTTAAGATTAACACCACAGAGCTCAAAAATAATAATAAATAGACTGGATATAAATCCTTACAAACTTTAATATCTTATATGCATAAATATTATAATTATAAATTAATTTCATAAAAATTAAACCTAATCTTTAAAAACTTATTCAAATAATCATATATTTAATCTATGAGTATACTATGATTATATACTGGTGGTGTATATGGTTTAGTTATATTTTACAGGTGCTGTTGTAGCATATAGTTAGTTGCATACCTAAAATTCAGATTTATGAATTCAAAAAACAATAATAATAATGTTTAACCCATTTTAGACAAGGGTAGAAATCGACTGAGGTTAAAAATATTCAATTTAAGCCCCAATAAGACAATATACTCCCAAAATACACAATAAAAATATTCTTTAACCCTTTATATACTTTTTTATGTCCTAAAAATATTTGCAATCAGTTCATAGAAAAATAAATAGTCGAGAAAGCTTATCAATTTGGTAAGCTCTCAGTAAAAATATAAAAATCCAAGCTCTATTCATTAGTCATTACAATGCAACTAATAATACTAAATTTGAGAAGTTCTAAGAATAGTTTGAAAACCACTATTTAAGAAGGTTAGTGTTAAATTAAAAATAAAAGGTAGTTTGTAATTATTAAAAATATAAAGAATTAATATTTTATTAATTAGTAGTATTGAATCTAGGACATCTTTCTACTAGAAAATGTATAAACATTGCATTTAAATCACTGAAATTTCAATATGAAAACAAATTTAAAATGTTTCGTAGAATTTATATTAGTTTGAAATGGAATTTTGAATTTTATGAGTATTCAGTCAAATTTCTTATTAGTTATTATATTTTATTGACAACATTTGATGTTATGTAATTTAAATTATTAATGTCCATCATCCACAAGAAATTATG
Source organism: Schizaphis graminum (assembly GCA_020882235.1). Taxonomy (NCBI): domain Eukaryota; kingdom Metazoa; phylum Arthropoda; class Insecta; order Hemiptera; family Aphididae; genus Schizaphis; species Schizaphis graminum. The sequence continues at coordinate 68,630,561 of CM037032.1, forward strand.
GAAGTTTAATTATTTAGCATTAATAAAATGGACACTGAACATTTAAGATACCAATAGCATTTAATTGAATTTACATCCATTTTAACTGTATAAAATTATAAATATGCAATATATATTTATGGAAAGAAAATGTATAATGATTATACAGTATACAAAGTTTTATATAATAAATTATACTTTGACTACTATTAAAATAACCAAATTTGTGACAAAACTTATCCAACAACCACTTAAATTAATTTATATTTTTATTTAATCATTAATAAAAATAATTAAGTATAAACAAAATAGATCTTAAATAAAAGAAACTAGAGTTGAAAATTTAACTTAAGATTTTAGCAGATTTATTGTTTTTTTATTTTTCTTTTTACCACACATCTTTTTTAAGAGGGGGCAACTTATTAAAAACTTTAAATTAGATTAATATCTACACTTAAGTGGTAGCTTTTTTAGAAAAATTTTAATTATGTGCAAGTTATGAGAGTAAAATCATAGAAAATTAAAAATATTGTAACAAAGCTAACACGAACAGATAATGTTCTCAATCCTTTTGATAACGAGAATAATTTAATTAAATATTTTAGGTAACGTTATACATAACACAAAATCGGTACCTATCACTAAACATAAATCTGCTGTTATGCTTCAAACAGAATAAGAAAATATAAAAATAATTTGATTAAATTGTCTTAGTACAATTCTTATTTAAGTTTTGAAGAAGTGACAAGTATAATTTATTTAAAAAATAGTTATTTTTGTCAGTCGATAATTATTAATAACAATTAAAACATACTTGGGCAGCCAACATAGCAGCATAAGGAGAAGCTTCATCTCTGTCAGCTTTTACTTTCATTCCACCAGTAACTCTAGCAATTGTTTCTCTGAAAAAAAATATAATTACTTAATTTAAGTAAATTAAATATGAATATTTAAGTCTAGTCTTAACATTAATAGAGAAGAAATGCACCTTAAAAATGGGTTTAAATAATTTAGACAAAGAAAAATTTTAAATCTCTAAGAAAAAAACAGCTATATACCTACAATCAAGACGCAATAACTTGAAGTTGAAGGGAGTTTAAAATTCACTGAGATATCAAGTACAAATTTATATTATTAGGGGAATAAAAGAATTTGAGTTATTGCGACTCGACTGTACTTGTATACTATCTCGAAATACTTAATCAGATAACTAATTTAATAATAGTTTAAATAATGTAGAAAATATTTTTTCTAAAACATAGTGAAAAACTAGAAATAATTATATAAATATAATACAGATGTCATAACAATATACATAAAACTATCTAGTTAATTTTACTACAAGGCTCTTGCAATATTTTATATTTTGACAATCATGGTTGCTTTGAAATTTATTGGGCACCTATGTGGTTATAAATCAAGTTCTATGAATTTAACAATTTTACCATCAAACAATATTTACCTTCCAGATAAATCTGTTACATGTACAAATGTATCATTGAAGCTAGCAAAAATGTGAGCAACACCGTAAACCAATTCTCCTTCTTGAATTTGTGGTCCCAGTTGGATTACTGGCTCTTCTTTTTGTACTTTTCCTTTCCTTGGAGCCATTTTTTACTAAATCAACAAATAATAAGTATTTTTAAAAGAAGTATTAATTAATTGAAGAATAACAATGCCACATGGCCAATGTATAACTACATTAAAAAATCATAATATCCAAATTAAAATACCGAATAACAACAAATCTAACATAAAATTAACAAAATGGACTTAGGGTTTACTAGAATTTACTTACGTTCAATAAATATCCAAAGTTTTAACGTAAAATTAAAAGCTATCTAGTCAAGAACTAGAGAAAAGAAACTTACACCATACGAAATCAAATTCCGAAAAGTAAAAGAGTATATAAGATTTTCAAATTTGAGGTTATGTTGATTGTCACACCAAATCGATAGTAGTGTTACCAATAACTCCCATAAAAATTGACAGCAAAATAATGTACAAATATAAACAAGTATTTAAAAGTTAAAAAATTCATTTAAAAATTTTAATAAACGATTAATAATAAATTTTAATCTCAAGTTTAAAGGTATCATTATTGGTTTTATATTTTATTCTATTTATTCTTAAATCATATTTGTATATGATCTAAGTATTTACTAATTATATTTCATTTTTAATATAACGATAGTAAGTGTTGATTCAGTAGTTGGTTGCATTGTAGATTATCTGAGGTTTTTACCACGATCACGATTAAAGATAATTTACCTTGTTATCCAAATTATCTTGTATCATTATCTATGTATAAATGTGATAAAAAAATAAAAAACAATAAAAAACAATAAAAATTATATTCATAAAAATAAAATACAAATTATTTATTATATTTTGTCATTTTAGATTATTTATTAGCTGTTTAATAATTTACTGTTTAGTCTATACTGACTATTAACTCAAAATAAAGGTAAGATGATCAATTAATTGTAAAAAAGTATACCTTGATTAAACTTTTTATTTAAATTATTATACTTATATCAGTCACCTATATCATGAAATTATTTAAATAACTAATAATTTAAAAAGGTTTATTTGCAAATTCTAACTATACAAGTAGTCTAATAATTCAAAAACCATAAATTAATATAATATTATATTTATACATTTATACTTAAAATTCAAAGAGTAATTATTTATTACCTGTTGTTTCAACATGTCCTGCTATTGTGAAATCAGTGTCAATAGCCAGGCATGCAGAATTAATATATTTTCTTTCTGGGCACTTGTATACAGAGTATAAATCATATAAGTGTAAGTTAAAATTACACATTACATTTATCATCAATAAATATAAAATTAATGATAGAAATCGCTCAAGCTCTGAATACCACCTATCTACAAATGCTGGGGATATGTGGATACTCCCAATCTAATATAACATTTAAATTATGTAAATAAATGTCATACTTAAGTATTTTTAACTTTTTTGTGTTTTTTAATAAAAAAATATTTTTATAAATGATAATTACGTTAAATTATTTTTGTTTAATTTCTACCTAGATATGGCTAAATGGCAGTTAGAGGTTTTACGGATGGGTATTTATATGGCATTTCCTGTTATCTTATTCCATTACTTTAACTTACCAGAAAATTATGAAGATAAAGTAATAAAATTCAAGAGAGAGATGTTTCCACCGGAAAGACCAGAACCTCAACAAAAAATTGCTGAACTAAAAAGAATTTTCCAAGAACGAAAAGAAGCAGAATTAAAAAGGGTTTTTGAAGAATAAATGAGATAATCATTGCATATGTTGTTATTAATTATAACTTTTTGTATATATTGTTTTAAGGTATAGTTCTGTTAAAAAAATTATAATTAGACAATCTTGTATTAATATAAAAATAAAACTAATAATTGCTTATTTACATATATAAATTTAAAAAATCTTAACTCAGACACTTCAATTTTTGCACATATTGATCAAGTTGAAAACGCTCACAATGTTCGATAATTGATTGTAGATCAATACTATCTATGACTGGACAACTGAACGCCAATTTAACACAATGTATAACTTCATAAGAATCTTTAGCTAAAGAAAAAAAAATTACAACATATAAAAATATGAGTTTATTTTTTTGATTAGTGATGTTACAACTTTACAAGTACAATTTATTTTTAGATATATTGAATTTACAATTTTTAATTTGAAATTAAATGCTAAACCAGTGTTTCTCAACCGGTGTTCCGCTGCACATAAGTGTATAGTATTATAAGGTGTTAAAAATAGAAATTTCTATTAAAATTGTTATTACTTTGTTATTATAGTGTTTCGTCAAAACATATGGTTATAAGAGATGTGCTGTGAACATAGAAAGGTTGAGAATCACTGTGCTAAACTTTTCAATTTTTTTAAATAACTAACCACAAATTAAAATGTTTAAATTAATTTAAAAGTAAATTTATTACTTTATTAATATTCATAAAAAAAAAAACTTTTATTTTACTATCAGTTTGTAACATCACTATTACTATTTAATTGAGAAAATGAATGTATTAATACCATTGTTGAATGATGACTTGAGAAAAATATTCCAGGCTTTTTCTACAATGTCAAATGTCAATTTATGCCATTTATCCATCAAATGAATTAGTACTTTTTCCAATTCATTAATCATTGTAAAATTAATTAATCTAGTAAGTAATAAATCCCATATACTGGGATTCATGGCATCTGAATATAAGACACATAAATGTGAAGCTAATTTAGTCGAACTCAACGATCTTCTTGCCATCAACGATTGGACTAGTTTGGATTTATCACATCCACGATATCTTGCTGGGGAAAAATTGATTCCAAGAGTTTCCAGTTCAGTAATAATTGATAATTCAACCAAATTATTTCTGACATTAAAATAAGTAAAGTAAATTGGTTATTAAACTACAATGTATAGTAAATATTATGAATATTATTCTTACTTCATCATCTCTTTTGAACGACAAGTAATTTCTTCAATATTTTCTGTTGTCACTAAACACAGACATTGCAATGCTCTTAATCGCACACTTGTCGGACACATAGAATCACTGTCATCTTCATTATAAGCTTGGCATATAAGGAAATTATGCAAATTGTACGCTGGTGTATCATTTTCTAATAGATAACATGCTCTAAACACAATAATTTAATTAATAGTTTAACACTAATCAGTTTTAAGCTGTATTTAACTAGGGTCAAATAATAATTATCACCTTAATACACCTTCACTGATTGTTAAATTTTCTTGAGCTACACAAAATGAATTAGTTGTAGACATTAAACTTTTATCAGGAGATCCCATTGATCCCAATGAAGAGGGTTGTAACCACTCTTTTAGAAGGTCTACTTTAAGCGCCAAGTCTCCTTTACCATGAACTTCAACGATTGCATCTACCGCACCATTGATGTCTAAAAAGTATAATATAATAATAATTTATAAATTAATACCAAAACTTTAGTATGACATTAAAACTTACCTGGGAACAACTTTATTTCGCCTGTATGTCTTTTAAGTATTATTGGATCATTGTATAATTCTCTGATTAATTCATTAGGTTGCAATGCTAATTGTAAATAATTTGGTTTGCCAAACCCATACATGTGTAATATATGTTTAGTAGTAATTAATACATATTTTGTAACAACCTTGACAAAAAAAAAAAAAAAAAACACTTTAATTATTAAATTTAATTCAAATATGTAAATATATTAATACAAAGACCTACTTTTGTAATACCAGACTTGGCATTTTCTGAATTTTCTAATTTAACCCATTCTTGAGCTTGTGAATGACTAATTTTTGCTGCTGCCAACTGATCAGCACCTAAACAAAAAAATCAAATAAATAATATTTATATAACAGAATAATTCAACAAAAGCTATTATTTAATGAAATTTAAAAATATAAATAATACCTAAAGGTAAACTATTGACAACAAAATAAAGGGAGGCAGCAACTATTTCTAAATTCTTTACATTGCTCAATACTTCTTGAATATCTTTAAGCAATGATTCCAAGCGCATATGTAAGTACCATTCAACATTCTTATCCTTGGTAGCTACTTCATTAACCTAAAATATTAATCACTTAGTCAGTTTGTGAATCACTGTACATTCAACAATTCTTACCATATTCTTTACAGTTAAAATACATAATGTGTCCTTATCCATTTCAATTGCTTCAATTATTGAAAACCATTTATTATATGTGAAAAATGTCAATTCTGGTTTTATGATTTTCCAAACATGAATTTCACGATGTCCAAATTTTTTTTTTTTTTTATTTGCAAGTGGAACATAGGGTAAACGATATTTAGAAATAGGAGGTAATGATTGTGATTCCTGGAACATGGCAAACCATATTTCTTGCTCATGTTCTTCAGGTAAACTTACTCGTTTGTATTGCATTAAAAATAATAAAATTTCTTTTTGAACATGAAATTTTAAAATTGCATTTACATCATATTTTTCAATTAAACCCATTATTACTAAAAATACTTCATAATAATAAATATTCACCTAGAAAACAAATATTAATTTAAAATATTTAGTTTTCAAACTAAAAGTAAGTGCAATGTATTGTTGCCTTACTTGTTCCCAAACATGATTCCAAAGAAAATCTAAAATATCAGTTTTGTCTGTAATAACACAGAAAATGTCTTCACATTTTTTTAATAGGGCATCTTTGTCTTCAATTATTTTAGCTATCCAATCTAAAATTTATGTAAAATAATAATTATTTTATTTTACTGATTGACTATTTTAAAATTTGATTAATTATTCACCAAATGTCTTCTCTTCATTTTCTCTAGGTGTATAAGGTTCCCACTGAATTAAGCAACTTTCTAAAAATAATTTGGCTGTTTGTTGTAAATCAAAATGTGTATCATTACAATAATCTACTAATACATTTAATGTAATAATTGGAGATCTTATCATTTTCTGTAATAAATGTCGTTGATCTAATTCTGAATTATAAAATGCATCTAAAATTATAAAATATATAAATAGCAATACACATAATATATTCATTTTTTAACTCAATATAATTTATTAATTTATTAATAATAAATTAATACCTTTAAATGCAAATCCATACTTCATCAATTTTTTACCCCAAATACATTTGTTTTTTGTTGATTTAAGTGTTTCATACAAATCACCAGCAGTATCAATATTTAATCGTAAGTAAACTAATCCCAAATCTGTAATATTTGTTAATTTTTGATAGTTCATTCCCACACTATAGATTAAACAATAAACATAATTAAAAATATATATAACCATTAAAATTGCATAACCTTATAGTTGTATTTTATACTTATTTAAAGCATCTTCGAGCCAATTGAAAGCATCATGTGGTCTAAGAGTATTTAAAAGACCTAAACCTAGGTCCATATCCAAATTTCGAGAATAAGTAACACTTTTTAATATTTGCCTGACATTACTTTTTATTAAATTATTTCCTTTTTTAGTTAACTCGGATTCCTGAAATATTAAAATACACATTTATTTAATAAATAACTATCTATTATAGAAAAAATTGTTTTTTTTTTTTTTATAATAAAATTAGAACTAACCAATGTTTGTTGATTTTGAAGAATAGCACGATATAAACACATTATTTGTGTTACAGTTATGTGAAGACCAATAAGATTCTGACCTTGGAAATATTCTAACGAAGACATTATTATATCTGGTGTTGGCTAAAATATTTTAATTAAATATTAAATATTTTTAAAAACATAATATTATTACTACTTACAATGGTATCATATGAATCTTTAACATCTATTTTCTTGTAACAATATAATGAAGATTTAGGATTATAAAAATCTAGAAAAAAAATTATTATAATTATTTGTGGTTTTGGTATTAAATAACTAACTAAATATTACTTAAAAATGAACTATAAAGTTTAAATTGTTCAAAAAATTCTATATGTATAGAGTTTTTGTCAATAATCCCATTTCTCCAAGAATATGCTAAACCAAGTTCTATATTATCACTATTCACTACATCTCCACATGTTAAATAAAATGGTTCAACCCACTGACTCAATTCAACAGCTCTAGTTAACAAACCTAAAATAGAAAAATGAAATTTTTAATTTAACTAGTACATAAATAAAAAAACAAACAATATTACTTGATTCACTGTTAACAGTAACTAATTGTGTAATTCTTCGAATCAATGTCCAAAGAGGTATTTTAAATGCAGCTTGAGACACTGGATCATAAGTAGACACTAAAAGTTCTCCTAGTTCTAATAATTTGGTTGCAAGCTGAGGGCTAACATCTCCAAAAGAGTTTATAAATTGACCAAATATACATATATTTTCATTATTCATTTGTAAAGCAGATTCTTTAACAAACTGAACCACAACATCTTCAAAAGACTGGAATAATAAATTTGATAATCTTGATAATTTTGCTTGTATAATTGAAGTCTTCATATTATTGAAACATTCATCTGATAAATTAATTGAAAAATAGAAAAATATTAAAATTTAATTAATGCACAAAATGTGTTGATTGAAATGTTTAAATTACCTTTTAGGATTGAATTAACACATTTTTTTATAAGCTTTTCTTCATCAGAGTATTCTGATAAATCACATTCAATTTTAAACTCATTCTATAATAAAAACCAAAATAAAACATCAATTATAAATTCTTATATTTTCAACAGTTAAACAGACAAACCTTTAAACAATAAATGTTAATTAAGCCATTAACACTATGTTGACACTCTTGACGAATATCTATACATTGACTTTTAGCCAAAAATTTTAGTACAATAAAATATTTAGATGCTTCTTCAACAAAGATTGAATGTTTTCTCAAACTGTTATATGTAATCCAAATTGTTATACATATTCTTTGTACCATTGAACTAGGAATTATCTGAGGGTTTGTTAATGATTCTATTGCTTTATCGGTAAGACTATATGAATAAAAATTAAATTTTATAATGGTTTTAAAAGTAATAATATTAATAATAAAAATAATTTCCACATCTATCATAGAGTAGAAAAAAATCAGAACCATGCCAAACCATTCACTGTAAAACATTTTTACAAAATTGTCGAGATTCTACAACATATCAAAGCTAAAAATAATATTAAAATTCCCTATATTCGACTATTATAGCTCTGGGCACGTTAGAGGTAAACTATTTTACTATATTTAAAATCAATTAAATGTATAATTAAATTCATAGGTACAACTAGATGGTGGCTTGAGGGAACTTGATAATAAATCACAAAAATGTTATTTTCAATGAAATATACCAGCGGTTCCCTAATTATTTTTTTGTTCTGTCTTTTATGTTATTCACAGCAGGGCACCGTGGAAAAATTGGGTCCAAAAAAGGCACCGTGGGAAAAAAAAAGCTTGGGTACCGCTGAGATATACAATTAACTAAGAGGCAAGAATGAGTTTACTGCAAGACTGTTTATTAATGTTGGCAAATGCTTATATATTTTGTTGTACCATTAAAGGAGTTTACTATGGCAATAACAAACTGTTTTAACAAATAAGAATCAACCTATATATTTTTAAACTGATTTTATACTTATCAACCTAAATAATTGAAAATATGAACCTTAAGTATATTCAATAATTCCAATAGTCAAAATTTAGATAATATTATAATGAAAATATAAATAGAGGTGGGCATGTCTGGTAAATTATAAAGAATATTATAGATGTAAATTTACATTAATTGCAAGACATTTGTGAGTACACCAATTTAGTAAAAAGAAGTAAGAGATATGTATCCATATAGATTAATAAGAAGAAATTATATTGACTAATTTGATGCTAATTTTACCTATAATTAAATTTAAATATGTAAACTATGATTTTTTATTTGTGCTTTTAGAAAATAACCTAAATTGCTAATAGTGTAATAATAAATTAAAAATTATAATAATACATTTACATACCCAGATTCAATCAAATACTGTATATAAATTTCATATGCTTCTCGTTGAACTGTGATAGATTGCGTACTAACCAATTTAACTATGTCTTCTAGTACAGTTGAGCGATTTTGGGAACAAATATTTTGAACCGCAATAATTATCTAACATTAGCAAAGAGTTATAATCAAATTTTGAACAAAAATTATCAGATGTTTAAATACTTACTATACTTGGAGTAATATTTGTGAATGAAAGATTATAACTCTTTAATATCAATTTACTGGTAAGTAAGCTTTTTACTTCTACTATATCTTTAATAGTCGCTGTATTCAAATCAGTATGAAGTGTTTCATCACAAAGTTTTACCATAAGTTCGGACCAAGGTATACTAGCAGCTTTTAAAATGCTCAAGGCTGAATCAGATTTGGTCTGTAAAAATAATTGTAAATAATATATACTTTATACTTTTCTTAATGAATATTACCTCTTTGTTAGAAATAAAATTAAGTATCATAGTGGCCTTTTCTTCCCATGACCACCAACAATCAACTTGACTAACAATATTCTGTAATATAAATTAAAAATTAATATAGTTTAATAAGTTTGAATTAAATATTAATTATTTAAAAAATTTATTTATTTTTACTTTAATATAAGCAGCTAATATTTCATCAGAATTTAAGAATCGCTGTAGTGTAAATGTTGACCAAAATGTTGTAATAAAATCAGAGAATGTATTCATTTGTATTTGATCCAAAATTAAAAATGATAATTCTGAATAATTTTGGTCTTCATGCGATAATTCATAATCATCTAAAGTAATCTTAACACCAAAATTATCATTTAACTCCTTTAATTCGGTTAAGTATTTTATCAATAATATTAATTTCATTTGAGGTTCGGTTGGTCGTGAAATACTTAAACACAAAGGAGATGAAACAATTTGATTGATGATATTTAAAAAATAGCGACAAATTTCTAAACTAGGATTGATCCAATCCAAATGTAAGTATAATTCATTCCATCTGAAAAAAATGTAAAAATAATTAAATTCAAAATTTAAATACAATTAGGTAGTTATAAGTAATTTATACATACCTAACTTTACTTTCTATGTAAGAAACCATGGAAGCTACTGTTTCATCATAGTACACGAAAAGAGTTGTAGAAGCAAAACTCTTGACCCATAATTTTAAATCATAAATATCTACAGAAAACGGTGTACTTGAAAAATATTCATTAATAAATTCATCATTAATGCAACTTTTAATTTCTGCAATATGACGACTCCAAACTGTTAATGCATCACTTAACTGATTCTAAAAAAAACAAAAACAAATAAACTAATTAAATTTATAATTTTAGTTTTAGATTCCAAACAAAATAAGAACTATCACTCTAAAAGTCTAAAGTTATTTAAAATACAAAAGTTAATTATTATTATTTACATACAATTTAATATATTTTTTAATTTAAAAATATTAATTTTACATATTATAAGTTTTACTAACATAAACTAAATTTACTTAATTAGATATACATTATTATAATAAATAATGTATAAATATTTACTTTTTGTATAAGGTCCAAACAAATGTCGTTCACATTTTGTTTACAAAAAGAAAGCCATAATTCTGTATTTTCAATAGACCAGTCCGATACATCGTGTAAAAGACAAAAAGTATCCAGTTTGTGAAGTGTACTTTGTAATTGATCGAGTAAAAATGTTAACTTATTTTCTAATCCTTGTGATGAGGACTTAACTCTTAATAATGCATACCTTAAAAGTTTTCTACATAGCGTAAAACTAGGTACAATTATATTTAGAGCACAATTACCAACAAATGTATCATCCTAAAAAAAAATAATTATCATTGAATTAATAATGAAATTATTTTGAAAAGGTATAATTCAATCATTTACTTTAATTTTATTTAAATAATCCATCATTTCATCAAATGTTTCTTGGATGCCTTTGTTTCCAGGTTGCCATACATCTAATTTTCCCATAAGTCCTTTAACTTGTTCTTTATATACTGTTTCTGGATCAAGATTAAAAGCAGCTGCAAAATTCCGAGCTTCATCATATTTACCTCGCCTTAACATTCGTGCCAATCGTAAGTCAGGTTGACCTTCAGATATAAGTTTTACATGTAATGTGTTAATATCTTCGTCTCCATGTGCTTCCAAATACAATAAACCATCAGATGTGCTTGGATAATCAATAAGATATGTTAATGATGATGTTGGAAGCTTGAATATTACACTAAAATCTGTTTTAGACAAACACATATTTTAGTGTTAAACCAATATTTATAGGTTTTAAATTAAAACTTTCAATGGATTAATTTCTCTTAAAATTACCAGTTTTGCTTTTTAAAAATACATATTTCATTCTATTTGTACCTGTGGTTTTATATTTTAAAATAGGAAAACAGCTCAGGGTATCTAAGTTTATTCTATTAAATTTGTAGTAATTATTTACACTTTTTGCATTTCATATTTTTGTTTGTTTTTAAATTCAACTAGATACAAAATTGCAATCAACATAATGTATTTAGATAAATTATTATAAAATTAAAAAGTAATAATTTTAGGTAATATTATGGAAATTTTAATCATGAATTTTATTTTTTGATCGTGGCGAAAACGTTTGACATCATAAACAGTTATAATAGGCATAAAATAATTGTATGTTTTTATGGTCATATCTACCTAACTATAGATATTAATTTATTAATTTACACGAAAATTTGTTATTAACAATGACATGAACCTATTTTGAAATAAAAATATTACTTTTAAGATTTTAAAACAATTGCACTCGTTATCTTGTTAACAAAACAAAACCACTAGTATTTTAAACTTCAATTTTGTTTAACTTAAAAAGATGTTTTAAAGTTAAATAAAAATATACTAAAATCATATTATAAACTACGTTACAATTTTTTTACAAACAATTATTATATTAATGAAATTCTAACAATTATTTAGTAATATTTTTTCTATTAGCGACATTCAAACAAGATTATTTTTATCAATATTATTTTTTTAAATTTGTTAAATCATAAAATCTTTTCAATATTTTTGTCAGATATCAGATATTTGTACAATATTAATGTTAACTTATTTTATTGTCTCTATACATTGAAACTGTTAATAAACATATATATATATGTACATGTTAGATCAATACTTATATTACTTCAACATCCAAATAATATTAATATTAAGGATCATTTAAACATGGATACATTAATAAAAGATGTATATGATGTATTAACTAACAAAACTGAAAATGAATTACCTTCACAAGATAAACTCGTTAAATATCAGAATACATACAGATTAGAATCAAAAAATCCATTCAATGAAAACAAAGCTTTAACCGTGATAAAAAATGAAACAATAAAACATTTGAATAATGAAACTAGATATAATCCAGATGACGCAACAAGAATCGCTGCAAATATGTCTCTTAGTATAAGAGATGGTATTTATGACTTAGATTTTGAAAGGTAAAATAATTTAATCAAAAAAATATAAACATATTTAAGTATTATGGATATAATAATAATGGCATCACCAATGACTTTAATTAATTTTAGGAATTAGATTAGATAATGTAAAGATTTAACTAAATATATTTTACGCAAATACATATTTTATCAAGTTAATTTCAGTAATTATTACTTATTTGGGCTTGTAAAATTGTACGATCAATTTTTCTATTGTTTACATAGATCTTCATAATTATTTTAAATAAGTACCTATGAACTTGAATTCAAATATTTGTTTCAATAAAAATGTGTTCAAAACATTTTTATATTACATAATCTATACTACATTGACTAACTTTGATTGAAATGATTGAATCCTCCTAACTTGCCTAATTATTTAAAAAAAAAATCTTTATTAACCTAATATAACCAATAAGAACTATTAAATGATTTTTCAAGCTCAGATTGTGAAAATGTATATAAGTATAATAAATACTTAACTAGACATTTATTGATTATAAAATAATGATTTCTTTATGACATTTTCCTTTTGATATGAGTGTAACAATAATTTTTCAAGAAAGGAGATATATTATTGTTACTATGGTACCTAATTACAAATTATTTATTCAATAACACTAGTCGATTTATTGATTGAATAAACTATACATACAGTAGATTATATAGATGTTATTACCATAATTTCTAACAACTATAATTAAAATTATATTATAATAATTTATCTTTCAATCCTTACTCACTTCGCACAAATGTGTGGCTTTATAAAGTTATTTTATGCCAACCAAATATATTCTAGATATGTGGTGTATATGTTACTGTGAATGTTTGCAATTGGTGAGTGCTGACAATCACCTAGTGAATGTCAACATACACCTACTAAATTGGTGAATGTTAAAAAATTAAAATAATATAGACATGTACTAGTGGATGTTGACATTTACATTAGAATTTTGGTCAATGTTGATATACACAACACGGTTTTGGTTAATGTTGACATAGGTTATGTATTCGCACATAATATTATAATATAGCACTATAAATATAGACAATAATATAAAATAGAAATGATATATTTAGTTATAAATATTAACAATTACTTTTATTAATTAAGATTATTATTATTGAACAATATTATACCTGTATTATTAATTTAAATTATGATTATTTTGCCATACAAAAATTATTATTTTAAAACAACGGTGAAAATTGTCCTACTTATTGCAACATGACAAACTGTCATGACATTTTAAACTGCATAAAATGCCAAAATTTCTGCAACCATACTTTTTTGTAGTGCAATTTGTTTTGCAATTACACCATGTATAGGTAGGTACTAGAATTTTAGATAATAATATCAGCATTACCAACATTCACCAACATCGTTATATAAATGTCAACATTCGCTAGTAAATGTTTACAAACAGTACAAATCTAATCAATATGTCAACATTCACCAATGACTTTGGTGTATGACAACATTAAGCGGTGACTTTCAGCACTCACCAATTGCAGACATTCAGAGTAACATATATAAAACATAACAGTTATATAAATAAACTTATTACTAAAAAAAGATCTAGGTATTAAGTTTAATAATTTTTTAAAATACAGCAAAAAAAAAAAAAAAAAGAATTAAAATCAAAGTAAGTTAAATATCAGAACTACCTATATATTTTAGTTCTTGTTTCAGGTACAAAATTGTCTGCATAGTTGAAATTGGAGAAAAAAAAGATCAAGGAATAATGTCTATCGCTAGATTGCTACGAGACTTCAATAAAGATAAATATGTTTATAGCAATTTTGAAAATCATCATTTGTTTGCAACTATTATGGTAGGGGCATTTTATTATGAATAAATTCAGTAAAATTTTACTATTCTTAAAAACTTAATAAGTAATAATCTAAATCCAAAATTGTTCATATTTTCAAAATCTTTTAAGAAAAAAAAAATATTTAATCCAAAAACTTTTTGAAAAATACTTATTTATTAAAAATTATTAATTAATATTTAATTACCTGGCATTGAAACTAGCATCAATGAAGGCTGTATTTCATCAGTTAATAAAAGAACACTTGTAATACCCATTTCTTCTATCACAGTAAAATCACTAATTGGCACCTTATTCCATTCTTTAACTGGTAAAAATGAAAATGCACATACCAATAACATGGTTTTTGAATCAGTAAGACAAATTATGAAACTGTAATGATATAATTTAATTGTAAGCACAATGATATTATAATTTTAAAATTGTTGAATTAATTTATATATAAACCATACTTATACTTGTATATAATTATGATGTCAATGGAGATAAGAAAAGAAATAGTAAATTGTAAGAGAACTAAAATTAATAAATTACCTTTTATCTTGAGTGAAAACCAGTTTTTTAATTTTACAGTTGTCTGGAAATAAAAATTCCTTAGATCTCATGTTTTCTCCCTCATACAAACAAATGCTGTCGCCGGCAATTAAAATATTATCATACATCCCACACACCGTTTTTACCTATTAATAGTTTAAAAAAAAAAAATAATTAAATGCTTATACAATATTTAGTACTTCAACTTACATTTTCATGGATATCAAATGTTTTCAAAGTTATAAGATTTTCTATGTTTTTAAGATCATTATCAAGAACAGATTTCTCCATTAATTCCATAACATTGGCACAAATAAATCTTAAAATAATTAAAATGTATAATTTATTTAATACGGCAATGAAAAAAATGTAAAAACTTAAAATAATTATTACTTATTAATAAATCCAGATGATGTAATAACTGTGATATAGAAATGATTTTCTTTATGAGAAAAGAACAGACCTACGGGTGATTCCATTTCTGAGGGCAAACAACGAGGATTTTTTGATACTCTCCTAGAATTAAAATTACATATTAAAATACCTATATTAATATTATTAATCAAAATTTTAAGTGATTATTAATTGTATATGTATATATATATATTTTTTGTAGATGTAAAAAAGGCTTTATGCGTTTTTAAAAACAAAATAAAGAATTTAGCTGCATAATTTTAAGTATATTTTAAATGCATATTTCGATAATTTTAAGTACAAATCCTGAATCCTACTAATAAACTTACGACTAAATTGTAGACATGAATAATTTATCATAATTATAATATCTATTCTTCTCAATTATTGTGAAGCTATAATTATTTTTTAGTAGATGATACATGGATATTGAATATTGTAAAGATATTATGGTAATCGAGATAATAGCCACATATATAACAAGAAAGTACCTAAATTTGAGTAAAACTTATGTTTAAATTGAGTTTAAATAGGTTGAGAAAAAAAGTTTAGTGTGTGAAAATTCAAGTTTGCTCATTAGTGAATATTATAATAATATATTATTCGAGGTTTTTTTTAATTGTTTTTATATTGAGCAATCAACTTTTAATTTAATTATCATAAGTAAATAATTTAAATAATAAAAGAAAATATATTATTTTTAAAATTAATTTGTTTATGTAAATTTTTTAGTTTATTTATTATTAATTTTTAATTTATATACTTCAATAGAAGTATTTATATATACTTGATAAATAAAATCCTTGGATTTGTAAATGAACAACAGTATATAGTCCAATCATATAGTAACACAATTAAGTAACGTCCATCATCTGATATTTTAGCATCCACTATTTCATTAGGAAATCCAAATGTCTGATTGATTTCTGTAACACTGGTATTAAATGAGGTGAAAGATCGACCTCCTGAAATATACATTAAATCGTGTGTACACATAGCACTGATTTTTAGGTCTTCTTTGGACACACATTTTTCATCACATGTTCTTTTTATTGTGGCCAAAGTGGTTGTTTCAAATATTCTGCTGTCACCAATAGCTACAGCACGAGTACCAAAATTTATAGTCTCATCAGCTGAACTATAACCAATTGTTATACCGTTCCACATTATGAAATCTTATGATTTAAATAGATCTAATAAAATGTAAACAATTTTTAATTTTAAAATAAATACATATTTAAAACAAATAAATGAAGTACTTACGAGTAATACAAAAATTAATTTGTTTTCTGAATTAGTTTATCAACATGCCTTATATTTTAATCCGTATTGTGTTTTCAATATTGTGAGTTATTTGTAGTTTGTACCTTAAGTATCCTAAGGCTACCCTTTAATATTTTTGTAATTTATGTATTATTAATTATTATAGAATTTAGTGCCACCGTTGAGCCGTGTGAAAACTGGAAAGTGTAGATAAACAATAAGCATGATATAATATACCTATATAGTTGCAGTAAATTAATATTTAAATTCAATAACAATCCTCTACATTTTTTATCTCTGAAGAATAGAATTTTGGCGCTAAAATTTATCATTAAATCAACAAAGAATTTCATGAAAGAAAATGTATTTTTTTAATGCTATCAACATAGATAATATATATTATCTATGGCTATCAATCTCATATGGCGGCAATTGTTAAACATTGATAAATGATTAATGATATCAAAAGTACGAAATTTAAATTTAATAAAATCGGACTAAGTCAGAAGTTTGTTACGAATGTTTTATATTTTTAATTTTTATGCAATTCTGTAAGTACTTGAGGTCGATTAAATTTGGATTAATCTAGATAGTTTTTGAAAGATGAAATGATACAATATATATCTACAGTTTTATGAAATATGTAAAATTTTAATAAGTATTTAAAATCAATATTTCTTGTATATTTTAAATATTTTAAGCTAATTCATTGTGTAATTTTATTTGTAGCTCATATTAGATTTTCAAAAGCATGTCTCGAAATCAAATAACTATACATCCAGTTGATGGACATCAAGAAAAAGGAGCAAAGAACATTTTGGCTCACTTACCGCATTATTATTTGCCAGGCTTAAATACATATTTACTGAGTAATATTAAAAACAGCAATGAAGCTATTCAGTATTATTCTGCGCCTAATCGTTTCAATTTACCAATACCATGTATTACATTTACAGATATTGAGCCAAGTAATATTAATTTGATTTGATTATAAATTCAACTATTTGTTGGAGTTAAATTAAAAATAATTTTTTTTCTTTTTACATAATTACAGAAATTAATGCAGTTTTAGATATGATTAATTTAAAAATACAATGGAAACATGAAAATGAAAAATTACTAGGATTATGCCAAAAAAAAATGTATTACATATCAATTTTTAACAAGTTATTGCAATTAATAATTTTTTATTTTATTTTTCAGTAAGTTTTGATACTTTACAAACCATAAAAACAATTTTAAATTCAAAAAATTCAACTGTGTATTCAAAAATTCCATATGTTTTAACTCGTTTTACATCAAATTTGATGAAAAATCCAGATCAATATTTTGATTCTGTAAGTATAAGTATACTTTATTTTAACTTTTAACATCAAAAATTATCATAATACCAAAATAATTTTAATATTTGTTGGTATTGTTATTTTATATTCATTTCATTTTAGGAATATAATTGGTATTTTGGTAATACTATTGAAAAATTTCAAATTGATGGAAAATGGGTATTAGCTTGTGCCAGAGGAGTAAACCTTGATATTTTAGGTAACTATATGTGTGTGTGTAACTCTAACCCATAAAAATATGGGTAAGAACTAAGAATAATATTATGTTTTATTTAATTTACAGATATTAATTTTCCTATGTTGCAAACCGTGCAATTTTACTTAGATTTGTTAATTTTTTATGTATTCTGTTTTATGAATATTAAGTTGCATGATGTTAAACTTTTATAATTTTATCTTAACGCAATAATTTTACTGTTTTAGATATTATATCAACTAGTAACAATAAATTTGAATTAATTCAAAGTAAAAAAGACAAACATTTTAGAGATCCAATTTTTGATATAAAATCTTCAATTTCAAATGGTAATATTATAAAGCTTATACAATTATAATAAGTTTAAATTATCATTTATATCAATTATTTTATACTTAAAAGTATTTAAAGAAAAACCATTATCTACAAATATCTGTGTAATTAATTTTGCTTTTTTAGATTTAATGATTCGACAAAAAGCCAAATTATTTATATTTTGGAATAATTCTGATTCAGAATCTATATTAAATAATAATTCAGTTTATGATAACTGTGATATACCGTTTGCTGATGCTGATATGATACCTAATAATTTTTGTTCTGCCGATGTGAAACATTTTATTAAATTATGGAAAGACGGGTAAATATATTTCAATAATATTTCCTATTGAAGTAAATCATAAAATAAATAATAAGGAATATAAAAATGTTTTAATTATTTTTTTAAAGAAATTGTATTCAAAACAAATATTTTGACGTGTTGTATGATCAACCTGATTCTTTTATACATTTAAGTTATTTACAAAATGATTCTAATTTAATTGGCGTTATCAATAGACAACAATTCTACTTAATAGATACTCGGGTATGTATAATTTATAACTCTAAATTTAGTGGTCTAGAATAAAGTACAAATCCTATAACACTTAAAACACCAGGGCTGAAAACTTGTTTTTTGAAAATTGCTTTAAACCCTGGTTTTATCATTTTTTTCAACATTGTGAGCGTAACCAAAACCAAAATCCTTCCAAAAATAGGTTAAAAACTTAAACATTTAAAAATAACTGTTTACAAAGATGAACTGGTATATATTAATATTAATTTTACAATTAAATTACAATATTCACAATTCTAGTTAAAACAAGATTTTTCATACAAAAAAATATTATGTTTAAGTTCATTAATAATAATTCTAATGATATCAAAATAAATAGTTTAAAAAACCAAAACTAGAAAATTAAAAAAATTAAAATTTGAAATACTTTTGAGCTTTGCAAAATATATTATATACTTGTTAATACTTTTTACTTTTTAGGTTGATATATCTAAACCTTGTTCTATTTATGATCCAACTACTTTTATTGAACCATGCGAAGAATTAACAACATTAAAAAGTAGTCATTTAAATAGTCATAGTATTTATGTAACTTCCAACCATTCGGTTTTAACATTTGATAATAGAATGGGATTCGTGAGTAAATCATATCACATGCTTTCAAATCCTCCATCTCTAATTAATATACATCGTTATGAAAACAAGTGAGTGTAAATGCTTACATGTATGTAATATAAATAAATTATATTAACTATTAAAATGTAAATACATATTTTAGCTTTGATTCATGTGAAATGTTATTTTTGGGAAACCAAACGGATGAAAGCCTTATTTCTTTACCGTACACTTCATATCCAGATAACTTTTTATTGTGTCAAAGTATTGCATCATCAATTCCAAATCCATTACAATCTTTACGCAATGTTCAACTTCAAGGGCATTGCTTAAATCCAATATTATTTGATCGATTTTCACGGTGTTTAACTGGTACTACTGTTATTGGTGAACATATTAAAGATTTAAAATTATACAGTATTAATTCTGCTGGAGATTTATTTGTTCAAAAAATAAATGATAGTTCACCAATAGATGTGACTGAATTTAATAGAAATGTTACAATAAAACCTCAAACGGTTCCAAAGCTAAACTATTCATGTATATTTGATATGAGTAATCTTTGGCAATTAAAATCATCAGATATACAGGAAGATATTAATATTAAAAAGAATAATTTTTGGAATATGTCAAAAGAAAAAATGTTATCGTATGTAGATCATCTAGCTCCAATAATATTATCCCCCTGGGATATAGATGACTTATCTGAATGGGAAAATGAAGATGAGAATGCTGATGTTAATGATGATTCTGATTGTGACTATACGACTAAAGTGAACTTTTGGTTCAATAAAAATGATACATTGTTGGGGTCAGCAGAAACTTCAGAGGCAATTAATGATAATCCATCAATTAATATTTTATCTCAAGCTTCTACTTCAAAAACTGCTCCTTCATCAGAAAATGATGATGATTCCAGTTCAGGTTAATTATTTATTAATAAAATGTTTAATCTTTTGATGATTAACATTGTTTTTATTTTTGTTACAGGTTTTACAGTTTCATTAAAATCTGAAGACAGTTAGTTAATAATCATCTTAAGTACACTATTATGTACTCGTATTTAATTCTAATTAGTGATGTAACATTTTAATTATATATTTGTACATTAAAAAGAATAGTTAATTTAATTTATTTAATGTAAATTTTTATCAATTGTATATTATAATTAGAAACTAAAAATATTCTAAAATAAAGTTTGAAAAATATTTTGACATTTATTATGACATGTTAATTTTAAATATTTTTATACAGACTTAATAAATTATACTTATATTTTATTAATTGATTTAAAATATTGAATTTTTGTATTAATTATGTTATAAAATTAATAATCAGAACTGTTGTACCAATATATTATTACTCGTTTATAGTTTTTTTACCTAAATATCTAATCTGGAATGTTTATTTGATTTTAAAAATCAGCATTTCAATTGTAATATAGAATAAAAATATGGAATAACTAGCAAGTTAAGAATGAGCACTATTGAGCTACTTTATAAGTTGGTAATTTATGCATGTGTGTGTTTTTATCTGAATTACATACTTAATACA
The DNA here is from genome assembly GCA_020882235.1 of Schizaphis graminum. Classification (NCBI taxonomy): domain Eukaryota; kingdom Metazoa; phylum Arthropoda; class Insecta; order Hemiptera; family Aphididae; genus Schizaphis; species Schizaphis graminum. Next base: position 68,652,112 of record CM037032.1, read on the forward strand.
AATTATGTAAAATAAGTACAGTGTGTCAGTGTTGTAAAGAATACTTTTATTCCAAGTACCTATTTAATAATACTGTTCAAATACTTAATAGTTAATGAAGGTTGTGAGCCTTAGAACCTAGAGGTAGAGTTAGTTTTAAATTTGATTACAACAGTGGAATTGAGATCTGTGCTATATTTTATTTATACAAATATAATACTTATTAATTATATTATTAAACATGTATGAACATTAGACGTAGGTATGTCTCAAATAACTTTTAGTCTAATAATTAATTATTATATGTACTATAGTTTGGAAGTTTGGCGCCCATAGGTGCAAATTGGAGGGGGGGTTTAGCCCCCCCCACAAAAAAAACTTCCAAATTTTAAATGCTATAATATTATAAATGTGTACAGTTTTAGATTCAGAATGGAGTGATGAATATATTGATTAATGATGTGTGTTTTTTTTTTAATTTTTAATTTTTTTTTTGTGTCTGTCATCACGTTTTGGAGTAGTAATAATGCTTCAATTTTTGACTTCAGCCCCTCTTTAAAAAGGAAAATTTATAGAGTTGTTACTTTGAGAGGTAAAAAGTAAAAAATTTCCAGTAGTTTTCACAAGCATCGGGAAAAACCCTGAAAAATTAACGATAAAACGGGAATTTTTACGCATAACCATTTTTCGACAAAATCGATTTTTTGATTTTGCTGTAACTCAAAAACGAATCATTGTAAATACTTGACATTTTCACCAAATGTTTATATTAGCGTTATCTATTGATGATTAAATTTTCAAAATATTAGAATTTTTTTAAGGTACTTGTAGACAATTGAAATTTTTGATTTTTAAAGTTTTTTTTCTTAAAATGCTGATTAAAAAAATTTGGCTATCCAAAAAATCTTTAAAATTTAATACAAGGTTTATTATAAGTTGACCTTATCATAGTAAAAAAAAAATCAAAAATTGTTAGTTACAATTTTTGTTTATAAGCATTAAAGTTCAAATATTTACGAAATATATCAAAATCGCGAAAATTTGCAAGGAATTTTAAAGTTGAAAATTCATAAAATTGTTGTGATTTATACTTAAGGTTCGAAAATCTAATACAAGGTTATCCATAAGTTTAAGAAAAAAATGTAATTATATCATGAAGTAATATTTTAAGGTAAGGTAATATGAATGGTGACTAATGGGGGGTGTGGGGGGTAAAGGCCCCCACGAATCTGCTTGCCCTTAACATATTCAGCCCCCCCCCAAGTCAAAAGTTGAAATTGCGCCTAATATGTAATGGCGCCTTGACGGTAGGTAGGTACCTATATCGTAAATTGAATAATATACAATATGGTACGAAACTTAAAATCTCATAAAAGTCTAAACTCATCTATACATACCTACTTAACCTACTTCATGGGTAAAATACTTTAAAAGTATTCAGAATTAATACAAACCAAAATAAGACTACTAGAAACAAGACTGTACTAAAAGTATTCAGAAATAGTGAAGAGTATACTTTAAAAAATCTTGCACGATTCCGTACATTTTACTTTTTTGAGAACACGATTCTATACGATTTTGATCAAACAATAGATTGTTAAAAAGACCCCAAAAACAACACGATTACGTATGGTTGTCTGTGCAATGTTGTCATTTAATATTTATTGTCAATTCCTTTAATTTTCTTAAATAATAATATTAGGTATAAACAAATTGTAAAAATGTAAAAATAAAATAAAGTAATAATAAAGTATAAAAATTAAAAATAATTATAATTTTATACCTTGGTATTTGTTACAAATACTTCAAATACTTAAGAAATATTTTATTATATTTTTATGGATCAAATATTTGTTATATTCGTTGATTGTGTGATCTAAACGTTGTTTGTCAGCTAAGGTCATTTTATTGTAACACCCTTTAGATGCTGATCTTATTTTTGTGCAGGTATCTTCATGTGTTTCCTTCAAAACTGATATAACTAAATGAATAAAATTGTGTGGACTATGAAACTGGGCATTATATAAGACACTTAACAGACAACCGGATTTACAGTCCGATTTTTTATGTTTAGAGTTAGATTGTGGTAAATCGACAGTGCCGTTTTTCGCCGGAATCGTTAAGTTCATCCAGTACGCCGGGCACCGGCTCCGACATACTGCACTTGGAGGAACATGGTGACCGGCCGGCAAAATCTGATCGTCTATTGACTGTTTGGTACGCGAAACGTACGTAAAACGCTATAACTAAGTCAAATACCTACGGAACCTTATGGAAATCTGGCATCATTGCACTAAGTTCTTGAGTACAAAACGGACGGTATGGTGGTGTGACTTAAAATGTGCACGATTCCGTACGCTGATAAGGACCGTACGGAATCGCGGTGTTCCACAGTTGATTGTGTTGTCGGTACTCAATATAGCTTTGTGAAGTTCTTGCATTATTTCGCGTTAAAGGGTACGGAGACGGCATTTACTTATTATGTGGGAAATTGATTGAGAGGAGTGGCCGTAGTCACAATCAAGACGTTATCTTATTTTCCATTTATGTATAATACCTAGGTATCTCTCTAGAGCGACCATATCCTATGCGTAGTTAGTTTAGTGTTACACTAAGGTCGCCAACTCACAGCCGAGATTTGGAAACCGGAGCATGCAGGATTTTATAATATTTTGTAAATAAAAAAAATAAAAACAAACAGGAAAGAATAATTAACGCATTGTTTTAGGGATTGTTATTTTTGTAATATTTATATTAATAAGTGAAAAAAGAATAATATTTAAGTTGTATCCAAGAAAAGCGATACATCATAAAAACTTCGTCCCAAGTAAAGGTCACGCCTAAAATAATAATAAATAATATCACAAATGAGTAATATGACATAATAATAATATTACGGCACGGCTCCTATCATCGGTTACCGGCACGTATACCAATAATAATAAATATATTTTTATAAAAATAATACTGTTAAACGCAACATTTACATTACCTAATAATAAATTGTGCACAATACATAGTGCCATCGAGCACAATAATAAATATATATATATATATATATAACACAATACCTATTGCCGTTGAGCACGACAATAATAAATAACTTGTGTATAAACTTAGTGCCGTTGAGCACCACCTGATCATATGTATAATAATATGAAATACAATATTTAAGGCCGTTAGGCCGTTGGACACACCAATAATAAACAATGTTTATTATAATTTAATAATTAATACCGGCCAAGGTATTTGTTTCGTCACGTATATAATATATACAAAATATTACCAAGTTTTTTTAGTGTCCTGAACGTTGTCCCCGAGATGCCCTCGGTGATGGATTTTCTATCTACTCCAACATGTTGTCCGGTGAAGAGGAAAAACAAAAGTGAAAAGAAAAGGCCGTTAACGGGCGTATCATACACCGGACAAAGTACGTCGAATACATTACATAATGGTTAAATAATATTACTTGGCCGGTATATTTTAAACTGAATATTTTAATTAGTAGCTAATTAATACATTGATGGCCGGTTACACGAACCACGGGTACTGGGCAATGGTGATAGTGTGTGTGCACCGAGTGCACGTATTTAAGTAGATCGGTGTAGTCTTCGGACGGTGGCAGAGGGGTCCGCGGGACGGAGAGCGCCATCGCATCATATTATATAATATTATGTTAATACAAGAAATTGAATTTTGTCAATTACAAGGTTTTCTAGATTTAGGTCTAAGATTCTGGTTTGGCGTGTCTTGGTGAAATAGAAGGGACGTGTTTGATAAATATGTCGCTAATATGTCGGTATTGGTTTATATTATTTTATTGAAATATATTACACATTTATGTAGCTTAAATTTGAGATTTATTTTATTTTGTCCCCCTCGGCCCCTCCATTAAAATGCTACCTATGGGAATCTATAAATAGCTTCCTCGTGAGAAATCTTGTATTCAATTTGTGAAATATTTTTATATCAGAAAATAAGTAGTTTCACATGTTTCTGAATTAGATGAGCAAATGAACAATAAACACTTTACTTTTTTGGTAAACTATATTTATATATTTTATTGTTTTACATTTTTTTGTTACCTAGCGTTTATTCTATATTTTTGATTTTTTTTTTTACATATTTCAATAAAAATAAGTATATATTTTGATTTTTTAATTCATTATAATAGGTCCTCTAATACCTAATAATATATTAATATATATATATACAAATCGGAAGGGCTGTCATAGATGTATGCGGTTTATCGGCAAACTCGTTCTACTGCGGTTCACTTTAGAATGCGGTCTACCTGTGACCGGCCGATTTTTATATAGTCCTACAAGGGCATTATTTATGGGGGGGGGTTAAGGGGGCATTTGCCCCTCATCATTTGTATTTTTTTTTATAATACATTAATTAATAATTTATTAAAAAAATATTCCGTTTGATAAAGCTCGTAAATCGCAATGACTTAACAATTTAACATAATAAGAATTTTATATCTATTTAGGTAATCAACTGTAAATTATTTTTAGCTTGTATAGAAGGAAAATTAATTTCACCACTCCCCCCCCTGGTTTCAACTCAAATACGCACTTGCAGGCCTAAGTAGTTACCTAAGTTTATCTTTAATACATACTATTTAATCTTGAAAAATGTACATAAATGTAGTTATATTATTCATTTGTAGGACAGATAATTTATTTTTTTGTTCCTGATATTTCTGAGGGGGTTAAAACACCCAAAGCCCCCCTGCGTTCGCGCTTGCCCGTAGCCCATATTATGGCTATTTTTCAAAATTGTCTAAAATTAAATTTTTACTACGATAACCATATAACCATTTTCGCGAACGGCACAAAATATTAAATGTAATTCGTAAATAACCTACAGTTATGTCTGTGTAACTGATGCATATGATATAGAAAAACCAGACCCTGCATTACACATTTAATTTTAAAACTATTTAGGTACGTAATAATATTTAAAAATTAATTTAAATTTATGTGTTGAATCAAGATATCAAGGCGGGCTGGACCTTGAATTGGATTTTAAATTTTTTAGGTTAAACATTTTAATAAATAGGTAATTTGAACCCAGGGTCGGCCTGGGTACCCGAGGGCCCGGGCGAATGTAAGTTCCTACACGAGAGTAGCAGGTAAAAAAAATACACACGTTAGTTCCTACACGGCGGAAAAAGGTACGTATGTAAGTTCCTACACGGTAAAGACCAGGTACGTATGTTAGTTCCTACACTGTGGAAAAAATGTGTGAATATGTATATACGATGTATATAAGAATAAATACATATATGATGATTATACAATATAATACAAATTGCATAATGCATTTTAATTTTTCATAATTGAATATAATATAATATACCTAAAGAGTAAAAAATCAAAAAAAAAAAATCGCATAACGCATCCTCACAAATAAATATAATATGATGAGTAAAAAATATAATAAAAATCGTATTTTAATTTTTCATAATTGAATATAATATATTATAAAGAGTAAAAAATAAAAATAAAATGAAAACTTATATATTTGTATTATATTATATATAATCATCATATATTTATTCGTATATACATATTTACACATATATACACATATAGGTACACTTACATATGTGCCTTTTTCCGCTGTGTAGGAACTAACATAGGTACCTGGTTTTTACTGTATAGGAACTTACTACGTACCTTTTTACGCCGTGTAGGAACTAACATAGGTACCTGGTTTTTACCCTGTAGGAACTTACATATGTAATTGTTTACCTGCTACTCTCGTGTAGGAACTTACTATTCCCCGAGGGCCCAGGCAGAAATTATTTTCTGGGGTCCAATAATTGTATAGTGTATTTTTGGGTAACATAGTACAAGGGCCCAGAAACTAAAATACGGCAAGGGCCCAGGCAGGAATCCCGGTCCTCCGGCCCTGGCCAGACCGACCCTGTTTGAACCATACAATTTGAAAATGTTAAATATCTAAAATAGAATAGATTACAATGTCTAAATAGTAAATAGTTTAAAAATTGTAATGAACACTTTTAAAGGATTATAATTTGATCATTCATTTTTATTACTTTTTTGTTATTTGAGGTCAATATACATATTACATATTGTACAATTACCAGTTACCACTCTTTAAGTTAATATCGTTTTAAAATATGTACCAATAGTAATGCTCTTAAAACATACATGTGACAGGATGAATGATGATATACATAATAACATTAATAACAATAATAACTATCTATAGTAATTCTATTTATAAATGATGCAGGAGATGCAGCAATGCAGGTTAAAGGTCAAACTCGAAAATATGAGTTACGATAAATTATCATAAAATTGTTTAGAATGTTTAGATATATCTATGTACTTGTTATACTTGTTAACATTGAACAACCGTGAATACAAAAAGTAAACATAAAATTGAAAATATTAATAGAGTTTCTATATTTTATGAATTGAAATATTAATACTATATTTATCATTGCGTGTGTGTGTTTTTTTTTTACATTTGATAGTATTTGAGCAATACTAAATTAAATTTTTGAGACTATATAGTGCAATAAAAAGAATAATATAAGCCTATTGGCTATTAGACGTTTAACGATAATGGGCTAATGGACAATGAGTAATCCTCTATAGATCTTTTATTATACCATACAACATAATATGTATACTCATATATTCACTAATTTGTTAATGTTTATCTAAATCTATCATATTAATCATAATTACTAAAATGTTTCATTTGATTTACTAATCTCATACGAGTGTTACTGTAGTCATCGGATTTATGTATATTTATTTGTAAAATGTTCAAAAAGGTTTCAAACCCGTTTATCATAGTAAAATAAAATAATGAAATATCTTTCAATAGTATTCAACACAAAGACGTGTGGTAGTTATCTGCTGAACGCACAGCTTAGTTTCTTTGTCACCGAAGACTGAAAGAATATCCCGACTTTGCTGGCAACGGCGACGTTTGGTCTCCCGCCGACTGTAGGTTAATATATATATATGTATAATATTTCATACGACGGTATCCAACCCCTAACGCCGTCGCGAGGATCAATGCACCGAATTCCCAAAGCGTGAGTCATCGCGGCGCGTTGTCGTATTACATAGCAGTTCGGCAGTAGCGTCGGCGTCGCGCGTCGGCGCATCGATTGGCGAGACGCGCGCGCCTGCCGCTCCGGCGCGACCTTCTTCCCACGTTCCAGGCGCGCGGGTGGGTGTGTGGGTGTGCGAAAACACGCGCGCGCGTCTGTGCAGTAACTACCCCGCAGAGCGCCGCAACCGTCGTCGCCCGGCCGCCTGCAGGTGTTGTGTACCAGCACGCGTGTTTGTACACATAAAACATATTATAAAAGTATATACCGTCCGCGCGCTGCAAATATTTTAGTCAAAAGGCACGGCGTGTATGTGTCGCAGTACGCGGCCCCGGACCTTTGCAGTTAACTACATGCCATCGTCACTGCTACCGCCGTTTTTCGGCGCGAATTCGAGAAACGAGATATCGTACCCCTCTCGGCACCGAGCCGTCTTACAGCTACTCGTGATGACACGGCTATGAACAATGTCTAAGAAATTCCGACGATTCTACGAGACCGCGTTCGATTCGAAAATCAGCAAGTCGGACGAAGACCTGCTGTCGGCCGAAAAACAGGACTCGGCCATCGCTCACCGGCTGTCCAACCAGTTGCAGTTGTCGGCCAGCGCGAATTCTATCCGGCAATACGACGACGAGGACGATGATGACGCTACTACCGCCGCCACCGCAAATGTCGTTCGCGCCTCGACGTCCTGCAGAATGCAATGCAAGAACCGGTTGTTGAGGTTCCTGTTGCGGAAGAGACGCAGTGGCAGCGGCCGCAGTGGAGGTGGCGGCGGCGGCAGTGGCGGTGGCGGCAGTCGACAGTTTAACAATGTTTACAAGTACCGAAGCTCGGACAGCGTGGTGACCAGCAGCAGTCTAAGTCTGGAGTCGATCACTAGCGATTCGTTGAGCTCGCACAGTTCCGAGTCACCGTGTTATAAGCGATTTCCGGCACCACACGTCTTGTCGCCGATCTCGGACAAGTCGTCGCAGGATACTGGCGCAGAGTTTTTAGAATATGAACGCAGGAGGTCATCCACGGCTAGCTCCGCGACCCCCATTGTCGTCGCGGGTTCCAATGTCCTTGAAAGTGCCACCGCGATGGCCACGCCAGTCAAGACCAAACCACCGCAATCCTTAGGTCTGATCAAGCTCAACAGCGACCATATGCAGCATCACGGTTCCGATAGTGGCATATCCGTAGGATCGAAACCAGGTGACAGCTATCAGGAGCTGTTGGATGTGCCGTTTGATATGCCAAAGCTCAGGCGCAGACAGAGATCCGAAGAGGGCTCGACTACGGTGTCGTCGTCGGATTGCACAAGGCATTCAGTATTAGCACCACCACAACTGCAAGGACTTCCGTTCGACATGCCGAAATTGAGGAGGAGACAGACGAATACTGAATGCGGTCCCGGTGGTGCCGTGTTACCATTCGACATACCGAAGCTCAGAAAGAGACAGATGGACAGCTGTGCGAGAGTTATATCGTTAGACTTTGAGATTGGCAGTGACGAGTACACTTACAGTGCTCATTCCGGTGTCAGTCATGCGGCTGACAGGTCTAAAAGCGAACAGCTTGAAGAGCTTCCGTTTGACATACCGAAATTAAAAAAGATTAATTTACACAATGAGAACGAAAAAAAACCAGATAGGAGTACCTTGTTCCTCAATGTAATACCTAACAATAGTGCTGCTGTCAACGAAAACAATAAGCTACTGTCGAAAACCTTCCAAAACAAAAGTAAGTGTGCCCACGGGTTTATTGTAATATCATCGTGAATTGTGATTAATTACTTTACTTAATTTTGGACGTATTATAATTTATGTTATTCTTTATTATTATTTTATAAGGGTAACTATTATTATTAGTTAATATATATATATATAAACTTTTATTTATACAGGTGGTAGTTGTTTTGTACTATATAGGTTAGGTACCTAAAGTACAATTATGTTTTTTGCTCAATATTGACACTCATCATGACATCATGCGATAGTTTTTGTAAGCATAATAATATAAATATAATCATTTTTTGATTAAACAAATAATATATAATTTATTTAATAAATGCATTTGACCCCTTTAAATAAATACAAATCTAATGTAAATAAACATTATAAAATAATATATTTATATAAATTTATAACAATTATATTTTTTGATTTGCCTACATTATTTTTATAATTATTATTATGTTTATACAGTAATTTATTGATATATAACATTATTTAAATAAATATCAAAAAAGTCTATTTTCAACGTAATGATAATATTTAAAATAATGAAAAAATAGTTCTTTTATATACCTTCTTGTTTTAATAACGATTGTAAATTATAAATTTTTTTTTTTATTAGTATAATTTACGATTCACAGACCTCACTGGCTACTTTTACAGTAATAAACATAATATATATCAACTATCTAATATGTTAAAAAATAGTTTAAATAGTCGTTTGAAATATAAATTGTCTAAAACAGTAAAACCGAACATTTATGAACAGTTTTATGAAAATTACTTGGACACCCTACTATCGTTCTGTTTCACCCTTGTGTTAGATAACCCCTCACTGAAAAAGTAGGGATCAAAATACTCATGGATGTATGATATGAGGGGAATGATTTTATGACCATGGCTATAAGCCATTATTCCAAGTATATACAGAATGATTCAAAATCCAAATACTAAGTATAATTCTTTACATTATTATATAAAACACTCATGAAACATAATAAAATAAAGTTTATTTTCTAGATTAATCATCAAGTTGTATTCATTTAAGTGCTTTAGATTTTAAAAAGTAATTAATACATCAAAATCTATTTACTTAATATAAAAAAATAATAATGATAAAAACTAAAGACTTATATATAATATAGTACCTATATTATTTTTACATATTATTATTAGGTAATCGTATATATGTATTTACATTATTTAAAATAAGATACACCACTTGAAGTGCAAATTAATACAGTTGGATTAAAAAATAAATAGTCTAAATATGATTACGAAAGCCGCAATGTAAACTTTATATTAATGTTTGGTTTTAATTTATGTATAAAATATAAATCATAAATTGCCATCTCAAAATGTTTATACGGTATAAAATCCAACATATCTACAGAGTATTTAAATAGGTCATTAGACTCATTGGGATGGATAAATATTAATATGATATAATTTATGAGGCTATTAATTATTTTACATCATATAAATGAGTAACAATATTGTCTGTTATTGTTCTTTGTAGTTATCATAATATATACACAACAATATAAAAGTGTTTCCAAACTTTTTAAACACATGGTATAAATATAGGAAATATATAAGTGTTATTTAGTGAATTACTAAATATCTTGGTAGACACTTCAACAATACAATAGTTAATACTTATAGTAGGAATTACGCGTGTAATCCTTTTTAATAGTGTAAATATACTATAATAATAATTTGGTACTTTAAGTGAATCAAGTTAAATTACTTTAATTGTAAGGAGATGGGGAGGAGCTTAGTGAAATTTCAGGATCAATTAAAATTAAAACGTGTGCCCTAATGTATATTGTATGTGTCATAATTATACCCCCTCCCCGGCTCATTTAAAATAACTCCTATACACACCATTGCTAAATAAATCTGCTGATAAACAAAAAATGGCCAAATGAAAATGTTTAACTATTTAAATTACAATTTATAAATAATTGAAGTATGATATACACATAAAAGGTATACTACAGTTTTACTCATATCAATTATAATTTATAATATATATTGTGTTGAATTCTATTAAATTAAAAGTAATACATATTAATATTATGCGACTGCTAAATGAAAGATTAATGAAAAAATCTTAATAATACTCAAATAATTAAAATTTATCTAAAATTAAAATTTATAAAATAAATAATTGCAAAATTTTTTAATAAGTTATTACAAATATTAACTACGAATAGGACAAAGTAAATAGAAAATTTTAGATAAAAATGGTTAAAAATTTGTTTTAATGTTTATAACTTTAAATCATAATAGCTAATAACTAATAAGTATTAGTATTGCATTCAACATAATGTTATGTTAGAAGTATAAATTATCTTTAAGAAGTTTATAACATAATCACATGTAAGATTCGTGAAAAATATTTTCGATGTTTTTTTCATAGATTTTCTCTTGACGAGTTAGTTATGATAAATTGTGAATCAATTTGAACATTGTTAGTCTATGGTTCTAGAGTATTGATATATGAAGTATAAATTAATTATATTTTTTTTTTAGATCAACCAAACCGTCCAACATTAAGTTTATCCAGTATAAAGCCTTTAAATTATGTAGAAGACATTGACGTTTCTTTACCTTTAGATCAGCAATGGTGAGTATTAAAATTATATTTAAATTATGCTTTATAAGTTATAGAGATTGTACAAAATGTAAATATTATCTCGTATGTATCATTATTTTATTATGAGGAAAAATAAAAAGTCATAGGAGAACAAATCATCAAATTATACTTAAATATTATATCGACTGCTGCAGTTGAGCAACTAGCCAAAAACTATTGTAAAAAAATATTTCATACCAACCTAAAGTATAGGTAGGTACCACTCAAATCCTCTTGTTTCTCTTGAACTAATATATTATAATATTATCCTCATTCACACTTCTCGGCATACTCCCCACGTTATTTCAAAAAGCTTTGGTATTAATATTTCTAAGATTGTATAGTTAAAATTAATTAAATAACTATTTGAAATTGCAATACATTATTTTCATAATTCATCATATTTTTAATTAAATTGTATTACAAATTGTTAGTTTTCTTTATTGTTATTTTTATTGATTTATTATTAAATAAATGAAATATGAAATAAATAATAAAATGACGTACTTTATTTTAATTTATTTAATTAATACAATTATTAAATAATATAAAATATTTTTAATGTTATAATATATTTTTGGAAAATTACGTTTTTACGGACAATTTATTTTAAAACTAACTTTATCGCAGCAATACAATAGCTATCAGATTTAAATATAATTAAAAATAATCCAATTATCGAAATAATTTAACAAGGTTTTGCATATCGATAGGGTGAATATATTAATTGTTTTTGGTGGTATAAGTAGCGAACATAATGGTATTATGTGCTCTGCATGGTGTAAAATGTTCTTGACTAAAGTGGAATGAAGCATTGAAATATGATGACTTAATAATTACATTAATTTGTTGATATAATCATTTGATATTTAATCTTTTCTTTAAATGTAAATGTTTTTCGTAACAGCCTTTTTTTAATTAACAATAAAAAATATTAATCGATACTTTAAATTTTTAATAAATTTATATGGCATAGATTTTATGTTTGGTTTAAAAATTACAGATTTGTAATAAGTAATATAAAATAAGTAGTAATTTATATGCATTAAACCATTGATTATAATAGGTAGCTATTATAATAATTAGTTAATAGGTACCATCCTTCTAATGGCTAATATAGATTAATGTTACTAATAAGTAACAACTATGTAAAATTATAGGTATTCGTTTTACTTTTATTTTATGATAGTATAATTAAGTTATTACTTACTGTTACTAATACACAATACACTAGTATAGAGGTGGCAAATTTAATATACTTGTGATGGACCTCTGGGTTCTGAGTTTTCCCAGATTGTTGCGGTCGAAAAGAAAAAGGTTGTCAATAAACAAAAATATATTTTATATACATGCGTGTTATAACAGTTATAACTTATAAGTATTGTTTAATTTCATAGTTTTACACAACATGTATTTTAATAATACGTATAAAATATGCTACTCGATATCAGTATACATTGTGTATAATCTCATTTTTCATAGTTATTTATTACTTTATTCTAAATCCACTTTTTATAATCATGGATTAAAAGCGGATACACAAATTTACAAAAATAAAAAATAATTATTTTATTAATTTTCTGAAAATTCAAAATATTCAAAAATTTCAAAAAAATGCGAAATGGAGTCGCGATATATCTGTTGGCCACCTTTGCACTAGTACCTACATTAAGAATGAAAGAATATATTCTAAATAATCTAAATTAATATATTAATATAATTTAATAAAAGTGATTTCCTGTTTGTACTTATTATTTTTTTCTTTGTCTTATAAGTGTGTAACACAACAAATTTATGTTCAGCAGACCACATTTAATTTCGTTAGTTTTAATATTATATATTAATATTTAATAGAGTAAATTTGACTGTTACGATTATGATAAACTTAAGCAGTCAAGCATAATAATATAAATTGATAACATTGCCTGTATTTATTATTTTGTCGGAGGTATTTTTTCGAAATTTGAATTTTGAAACGAGTTATAAGCTTTTTTGAATTATAATATTTTATACACCAATAACTCGCTGTAGAATTAAAATATTGAAAAAATACCTATAACAAAAAACAAACAAAATTTACGAAACTTAACTTGAATATTATTCAACGTTATGTTCACGCGTGTGGCGTGTAAGACGGAAAAACAAAACATGCGGGTGTGGCATTCTCTTAAAACATTGTTATGCTTTTAACTTTTTAAGTAATAAGGTTATTTATAGATTATTTTAAAACACCATATCTCTATTAGCCATATTATATATTACAGCTAAGTGTATTATTTTTTTGAATTCCGTAATGACTCATGGACAATGATGACCTTTTATGACGTTTATAGTGTTTAAAATATAATTTAATCATGTTAATGCATTTTTATTAAGATAAAAAAATGTAGAAGATATTTTATTATTATCATCAATAGACAATATCAAAATACCTAATAAAATGTTAAACCAAAAATACGTTTTTATCTGTAAATAAATGTGCATAAATAGTTATTTTATTTAAAGAAATACAATTTAAATTTTATCATAGGAAAATATACTAAATAAATTAAAAATCATATTAATGGATCTGTAATATAAAGATATAATTCTGTATAATTGGTGTACTTCAATTAATTTAAATATATCATTGAATAAGTTACTCAATCAAAACATTCTTATAACTTATACCTAACATCAATATAAAAAATAACTTTAAACCTATTCATACAATTTAAGGGGATTGGAAGTGATGATTTTCTTTCTTTGTCTAACACACACGCAACATAGGATTATAGACATGTTCTATTTCCAACGTACCAATTGATATAATGAAGCGATAAGAATTCTGAATACAGATTTGAATTCGTCATAAAGTCTACTTGAGATCGACTTTCCCATATTTTTGATTTTTTGATTTTTACCACTCCAAAAATTGAAATATGTCAATTTTTTAATTACTCTTTTTTAATATAACGTTTTTCGGATTTTGGGAGGATAAAATCAAAAATAAGGGAAAGTCGATCTCAAGTAGACTTTATGACGAATTCAAATCTGTATTCAGAATTCTTATCGCTCCTTTATATCAATCGGTACGTTGGAAATAGAACACGTCTATAATCCTATGTTGCGTGGGTGTTATAGATTAAGACAGGAAATCATCGCTTCCAATCCCCTGAAGCTTCAATTAAAAATTCCAAACGCCCATATAAACCTTTAAGTTGTAAAAAAATTTATAACTGTTCTTATGTAGGTACAATGTATGAACAATTAAGGATTTTAAACAATGATTTATAGGTATACATTATTTTAATAATATAAATAATAAGTAATTTTTAAGGAATAAATATCGTGTTGTGTTCAATTAATTTAGATAAAATTTAACTCGGAATACGTTTGTTCACAAAAATTATAATGCTAAGGATTTTAATGTTCATCCCAAAAACAATGAATAAAAAATACCAGTCAAATAACCGTTGTGAAACTGTTACCTATAAATTAAAACTTATAATTGTGACAAAAATAAATATAATTAATTAATTAATAATGATAAATATTAAACACCATTGTTGTAATACATATTTGCACTATTACCTATACCCAAAGGAGTACTAAAAAAACAACTGTTTGTTAATAAAATATAAGTACCAGTACAATAAACTTTACATTTTAAAGTTTAAACAAAGGATTACCCCTATGTTAATACCTGCAATAAATGTGAACAAATATAAGCAAATAAAACAACATCATAAATAATCTAGTTTTGACAATAAATTACAGCACTTACAATTGAGGTGAAATAAAAATACTTCACATATTTTAAATAGTATCTTTCTATCATCCATTTTAATAGTTTATAAATTTATCCATTACATAATTAATATTTTATAGCTGTATTGATGAATTTCTTTTTTTAATAAATATCCTAAATTTTAGATTTTGAGTAGAGTGTTGAATAATATATTGATTTTACAATCAATATATGTGTTAAACAAATATTAAGGCAAAACAGAAAATGTACACAAAATGTATATTATAGGTACTCAATGACATTTAGTACACTTGGCATCTATACACAGCAGATCCAGTTCTCCTGTTTTTTCAATAATTTATTATGTTTGTGAGTCACTTTAAATTCTCCAAATAACTTTATTATAAATACATTAGTAAGCCAACGCCCAACATTATCTTCTAAAAGCAGTAAAACATATTAATTTATCTTCTGTTTAATGTTCATATTATCTATACCTACAGTATACATGACAATTAAAAACATTTTTACCAATAATGTGTAGTTATTTATTTTGTCAACTTTCAGCTGAACTATGTATAATATAATATGTAGTATTGTAGTATGTACCATTAGATCTATTGTCTATAAATTACAGACTATGGATGTTCTTAATTGCAGTATCGTTAGTTATTAATGATAAATTGTTCAACGTCGTGTTTAATTCGTATTTTTCTGCATTCCGATAACTTGTAAAAATATATTTTAATAACATGTCGGAACTAATATCTATATTCAATATTAGTATATATTACAGATATAGAATACATTTTTAAATTTATTGTTACAAGGGAAGGGGGCGTAACAGAAGCAAATAGCATATTAATATATTATATCAGCTCAATCAAATCCCAAATTTCGACTTTTTCGAGTATTAACAGTCACACATATATCATACAAATATATCACACATAGCCCCATTAGTTCTTTAAAAAATATATTTTAACTAATTTATTAATCAATCCATCAATTAATGTGTAGAGTTTAAATATTAAAAAAAAAATCTAAAACATGAATACATAATATGATCAAGTATGTCTAATATTACACCTACATATTATATTATATAAATTCAACCGATAACAAGAAACCTTATTATCCAGTTGTAAGAATATTTGTGCGTGTCTTACATAACTTTATCGAGCTAGCTTCTATAATACCTTTAACTTTAATTTTCATCCAATGATTGTCTATTTTTTTTTATCATACTAACAACCGTAAGTCCGTAAAGCTATTCCTATTGTATCAAACAAGAATAAAATATATAGGGACATAGGGTGCGTATACGTATGTACGTGATAGTGAACAAAACGTCATACTATTTTCGATAATACGAGAATTTTATTTTTAAGACAGATTTTGACGTGTATTTTTTATTTTCAAATAAAAGATCAATCATAATAATAGTCATGACAGCTTTACAGTTTATGATATGATTGTGACAAATTAGTTTTCAGAGTATAAGTACAAACTATGAACAACGATAATAATAACGAGATGGTTCAACAACGGATATTTTATTTTATAAACAATTAAAAATTTTTATGATATCAATTTTTTATAAAACCTTAAATTTGAAGTTATAATCTTGACAAAATTGATATTTAGATAAATTAAACATAAAAATTGGTGCCGCTCTGCTGTACAATTAGAATTGAGTGGGATACTATGATGGTCTTATGAGTTATGGATATGTTAAATTTTAATTTAATGAAATATCGTTGTATACGAAATACGGTTCTGAATGGAAATGGTCTTACAATATATTTCATTGTATTTTTTTTGGATACATAAATAGCTATTAGTCATAATATATTACTTTTAATATTTTGATAGGTTGTTAAAATTTTTTCTGAAAAATATATTGTATTTATTATATTATTAGTTTTTAATTATTGCAATAATATTTTTTTTACTATATTTTATTAATTTATATAACTTAAAATGTAATAACATATTTTTGTAAATATCAAAAAACAGTAAAAATAGATAATATTTAAAAATAAATAGAAAATTTCATTGTGTATAGTAAAATTAATAATAATAATATAATGTACGTATATATAAGTTTAAATTCTTACGAATTAAGTTTTAATTACCTAAAACAAAATAATTATCACCGTTATTAATTATCGTTCAAATAAGTATTTTCGTCCAAATAAGGTATTTGCAGAAATTAAGAACTTTACTTTTCATAGTATATAATTTTGTATACTAAAATGAATCACAAATGTTAAATGATTACTTTTTACGACTTAAAAAAAAAAAACCTAAGAAGAAATTTTTTTTACAACTTAACAATGAACATCATATTAGAATTATTACTAATAATTTTGATAACTACTTTTTATTTGTATTGTAATTTGTAATTATTGATTTGGCAGTTATAATATATCATGAAATTGTTTCATTTAATCATTATTATATGTCATTTATAATAGTCACTGGTATTTTAAAAATATAATTTTGAATAATTATTTTAGTATTATACAGATGGGTTAATAATTATTTTAGTTCATAATGAGTAATTTAAATTTTAAAAAAAAGTAGTAATAATATTTGTTTATTTTATAATTAAAAAAAAGGAGGAATTATTTATAGCGCTAATTTATGTAAATATTTTAAAAATTGAATAACTAATTCCATTAATAATTTAAATATGAGGCAGAACCCGGCAAGCAATATTGAAATATGAATATCGGTGTTTTGGTATTCATTTTAATACATAAAAAAGTACACTGTTATTTCAGTATTTACAATTATTATTCAATACCTAGTTTATTATTTTTTATAGTGTGTTGTCGTTTTCAGTTTCAATTATTCGATATTTTCAAATAATGTAACCTCTTAGTTATAAACTTAAAAACAATAATTACCTCTTTTAACATGCTCTGTTTTAGTAAATTTTCTAAAGTCTTTGAACTTTGAAGTAACTTAAATAAATACAGAACGTGGACACGATGAGTAATAAATATTAGTTATTATAATAAAAAAAAGCACAATTAAAATGGTATAATAAATTTAAATATTAATTTCTTTAAATTAAAAATTTATAAATTTTTATTATTATCTTGGTTTCTATAATTCTATGTTATTTTGGTTATTCGATACTTCGGTAGGTATCCAGTATTTTGATTAATTGATGTATCAATGAATTTGGTAGCATAGTATATACTATAATACGCTTTAAATATTAATGTATCTAAAATTGGTATTATACTTAGGTGGTAATAATAATTAATAATTATATACATTTTTCAGTTGGTATCATGGACCTATGAACAGACTTGAAGCTGAAAAAGCTTTGCATGGTCAAGAGGAAGGAACCTATTTAGTAAGAGGGAACAAGGGATCATATGCGTTATCAATTAAGTATGTAAATTTTATAGAAAGAATATGGTTCACAAATACTTGTGACTAAAATAATTATATCATTTTAAATTGCTTACATATATATGTTTCTAAAATGAAGTTATGTTAATTATGTGAAATGTTTTTCTTTCTTTTGTGATGTAAAATTATTTAATATCCCTTCAATATAAATATTGATTAACATGAAAATAATGCAAAATATTATAAAATGGTTACAGAAATCTACTTAAGGCACATTTATATGTTTAATAGATATTAAGAATTATTTACAATATTATTCATAATATTAAATAAGTAACTGTATTAAAAATAAAATTAAAATTAATAAATAAAATCGCATAGCCCCAGGTACTCTTCTCGATATAGCCGATATAGGTATTCTAAATAATATACCACATTCATGTATTACTGCAAATTAATATTTTCATATTTGATTATTAATTTCTATTAAAATGTAGCAGCATATAAACAGCTAAGAAAATTTCTAAAAGTGCAAGCGCAGGAATTATAGATGTATCCGTATAGATGATAGATATATAATATGTCGTATGATTAAGGAAAGCACAATTAGTTAAGATTAGGACAGTGGTGTCCACGTTTGTGTCAAAAAATGTTTATTAGTTTTGAGTGCAGCCTATCTGTGACAAAGTAAAAAAGGTGTGTTTTTCCGACTGTTCATTTTTACGCCAATATTTTTGAAATTTAAGTATTACCACTAATAACTGTGTATCTTTTTACGTTCACTTCAATAAATAATTTTATAAATTGCATGCTAAATATTTTTAAATTTATAGAAATTTTAAACAAATATATTTAAACAGATGTTTATATTAGATATTATAAGTCAATTGTTCGCGCGACAATATTAATGCTCACACTGTCTAATGTTCGCGAGAAAACTGTTTGAATACGAAAATTGTTCGTGCATACATTGTTCGCATAGTCAATATATTGTTAATTCAAAATAGGTTCACATAACATTAATATTTATTATTATTATTTTTTTTTTATAATTATTCTTAACAATACATAACAAAAATTAAATATAATATATTTTCCATATTTGTAGATGTCAATATAAATTATAAAGGAACATAGTTTTTATATTTGCAATTGAAAATTGTATCCAACACCACGAAAATAATCAATTGTTGTACGGTTAATATAATCTGCACATATATTTTTTTAAATGTTCACTTTTATTTTGATTACATTTTTATTTATTATTTTGATGGTGGTTCTTGCAGACCCACAATATATTGCTGACTTTTTAAAGTATTAATACTTTTGGAGTGCATGTGTAATTCTCCAAATTGATGGATGTTTGAATGAATTAAGTGTAGATGAAAAACAATTGTGCCATCCTTCAACTGAATTTGTTCGTGGAAGGCATCCCGCTTCTAAATGATAACCATAGGCGTGCGGACGGGGTATGCAGGGTATGCACTTGCATACCCTGCGACAGGCGCTTGGGGCACATGAACGTCATGAACAATGTCTCAGTTCATAATTTAAACGGGATTTTTATAAAATGGTAATGCGATATCGATATGGAATAAGGACTTGTTATTAAATTAATTTAGGACGGTTCTCAATAATTTAAGGAAATATTGATTTTATTTTTAGTGTAGGTATTTACTATTTATATATCCCAAGAAATGACAGCGATTACATCTATTCTTTAATTTGACGATATCTAAATACTGATAATAATTAATATAATAATATAGTAGTTAAAGTATACCAGGGAAGAGAAGGCTTGAATTATAACAATTATATTGTATAATGTACATTTTCATTTAAATAAACATGTTTGTATAAAAAAAAAAAATAATAATCAAAAACGATGAAAAATCTATTTTTTCTTATGTAAAGTAGTAACCTATAATATAATGTCATGCACATTTATTTTAGGGGTATTTATATATATGGGGGGGGCACATTTTATCAGCTGCATGCCTGCATACCCTGCGAACAAAGTCTGCGCACGCCTATGATGATAACATACACTAATGGGGATGATCAGATTTCTTCTTTGACTTCTACGATTACCTAACTATACCTAACTATACTATTCTATCTAATGAAGTATGTTATTTATTAACTGCCGCATGGATTACAAAATATATAATATAATCAAGTCTAATTATTTTTTTTTTTTTTTACTAACAATTTATGCGTCTTATTCGAATAATTTTCCTGTGAATAACTGTCGCACGAACTATTTTCGACGAACGCTTGACGTGATACCGATTTAACACTGTTAGCAGTGACTGTAATTCTAACTCCCACTTCTAACAATAGATTATCCTCAATAACCCAAGTTTCTACTTACTACAGTTAGTACAATTAATAATATAACATTTAAATTATTTAGCAATACTAAATATATCGTAATAATACAAATACAGTAATATTAGGTTATAAAAAAAATTGATTAACTTAATTGTTCATTAAAATTTAATGGACAAATTAGGGGCCAGTTAATCATATTTAAGAGGACATTTAATTTAGTGATTGTTCATGAGTTTGGAATTTAAATTATAAATAATACCTGATAAGCATAACATAAAAGATAAAAATAATGTTAATAAAAACTTATAAAAATCATAAAATATGCCATTCACACATCACACATTTGTATGTATACATTATTTTTTTTATCTTTTATAAATTCATTGATTATGGTTTTAACGTAGGTATACTACTTTAAAAAGTTTAAAATTGTCGTATTAACTCAACAAATTAAGCAATTTATAACAATTATTATTTGTTCTTTTTCAGGAGTGCTAAAGGTTTTATTCACATGAGGATAACTCAATCTGGAGAAAGAAATTATTTGGGCCAATCGGATAGACCTTTT
The DNA here is from genome assembly GCA_020882235.1 of Schizaphis graminum. NCBI lineage: Eukaryota > Metazoa > Arthropoda > Insecta > Hemiptera > Aphididae > Schizaphis > Schizaphis graminum. Next base: position 68,673,565 of record CM037032.1, read on the forward strand.
GTAACTATACCTGATCTCATTAAACATTATACACTGAACAAGCTTCCAGCCAAAGGAGCCGAGCATGTAGGTCTAATTAGACCTTTAGCCCATCAAATCCAAATGTTGTAATCATCTGACCATTTAATTAAAAATGGTATTTTCCTTCCATTTTAAAGTATAAATTAAAACTGTGATAGAAAATAAGAACATATTATACGCCATTTTTATTATTGTAACTTTTATTGTTTATGTTTTTAAATAATACCATATCGAAATTAAGTGCAATATAGAGTTTAGTAATGTATTACCTTTATAAGTGTTTGTGTTCGTATTATAATAAAATAAAGTAATTTTATGCAATTCAAATGTAATATACGTACTTGGACGTAATTTAATTTTGTATACCTATAATATTAATATACTTACTTCAAATTAATAATTAGAATATTTTACACTGATGTAGTATAGAAATATATTTTTGAAAAACAAACTAACATTTTTGGTTTTTATTTAATTAGAACTATAAGTCTTATAACTTTACTAACTCTGCTGAACAGTGTACACCTGTACCTACCCAGCTTTATTCATATTAAAAATAAATTTTAGTAAATAACTATGAGGTCTATGACATCAAATTAATTTTGAATACAATTCAAAATTATTATAGCTCATTAATAATAGAATGTTTATACTGTGAATAATCGATTAATTTAACATCATCAATATTTTCTAATGATATAGTTTTAATCTTATTTACATTATTAACATTATTAAATAAATAGTTTAAACTTTTGTTATTCACAGAATTAATTTTAAAATATTTATCTTATAGCAATTAAAATATAATATTAAATAAATATCATCAAATAAATATAATAAAAAAGTTAAATTTTTCTCTATTTCTAAACCCACAAACAATCAGCCTTTCTATTTAATATAATTTAATATCAATAATATTCAGTTGAGAAAATGTATACTTACACAAAAACTAATACGTACACCAACGACCTACAAATTGTTTTTAAAAACACCATTAATATTAGTCTATATGTATTTGAAATAATGAAATTGCAATTAGGCGCAAGTTATTTTGACATTCATAATATTTTTTTATTTTCACCTGTTAATAATTTTTCATCATTCAAATAAATCTGTTTTTATCTTCAAATTCAACAAATTCTATCATCCTTCCTTGTTTTAACATTGTATATTTTATATCAACTAATTTTAAATCAATATTTATTAATAATACCTAATGATTCATTAGTTGTTATAGTATTATAATTGGATCTCATAAAGTAAATTCCAGCATTTTTATGGCTTTATTTTCAACCTCTTGTATCTTTTTGGTGTAATCATTGACAATATTGACATTATATTGATTTATCTGTCTGATTTTATACAAAATTAATCAATTTTGTTACAAAAAAAGCCGTTGTTCTTACATTTCATTAAAAGATAAAACTAACTCATCTAATTGTTTTATCTTATTTAGAATTAGTTAAAAGATAATTATTGAATGCTTTTTAAATCCGAAATAATTTATCAATCACAGTATTCAAAGAACTCATGATTTTGTTATCTTTAGACTTTAATATCAGTTTTCTTACGTAAAGAAGTATTATACGATAGTAGGCACTTATCACTCCATCATAAAGACGTTTTCATTACCTAATTTATTATAATTAGAAATAGTACACAGTGAATCGCACTGAAGATGAAAATTTAATTTATATCTAATGTACGAAATAATCTTCGACGGCCGTACAATTTTATTGCTGAATGCACGACATTATGATTACAACTGTTCAGTACGAATTATAGATTAGAACTGAAAAACGTAATATCAACTTATTAGCTTTTTGAATTGAAAGTGAAGTTCTAAATAAACTGTAAAATTTAAAACTGTGATATAAATAGGTTCTAGAGATTTTGGAAGTATTTGTAAAAGATTAATCCAAAATGATTGATCATTAAATAATTAAATCTGTTGATTATATTATATTATACATAGGACACAGTATTTCATTACGTGGTAGTGAACAATGTATTCGATTAACTCCAATCTTTGTACATCGAATTCGAATGTAGTGAGTGGGATTGAATGATATAGAAGAAAGCAGATGTTGACAAAAAATTACTATAATGCGACTATCTGCAATCATAATACTTTGTTTAAATGTACATTTGTATAAGAATAAAAAAAAATTAATTTTATGAACCATAATTTTTGAGTATTTAAAATACCTGTGTTTTTAATAATTATTAACTTTCATGAAATTCACTCGACGTCATGTTATATGTACTTAATAAACTGTGAGTTGTGACACTGATGGACTATATGCTATATAACTTTACTTTAGAAAATGAAATATCAAAACATACATAAATCGTGGGTCAAATATCACATTTTGAAATTTCTCTCTCAAAACTACTTCAATATTGTTCATGTATGTTTTCGTAACTTTCAAACTCATACCCAAGGGAAAAGGTTCCCAGTTTGGGATTGAAATATTATCTATATAGATGAAAGCACCACATCCCCTTCAGTTTGTCTGTCTATAAAAATTACTATCAAGTACAACTTTAAATTAATTTATACTAGCCATTTGCTTGTTAGCATTCCCAAAAATAATTTAGTTATTGTGATGTGTAGCGTATCGTATACTACCTATATTGTGTCGTCTATATATTATTACTTAACTTAAATTGACTCAGTATACAGTACGATTAAATTCAGTAATTATTAATAATGCTTATATATAATATGATTTATGAAATATTTTTATACAACAACTTTTTCAATGTCAGTCCACTTAGTCCACCATAATATGTTTATTAGAAAATAAATGTTTCACATTGTTCGGCTTAAATTAACATAGAAAATTATACCAATTTATGAATATGTATAAACATTAAATCTTTAAAATTAAAATTATACAAACATTTGATTTCTGAATAAGATTAAAACAAAATTTAAAATATAAATACGGCTAAAGAATGATTATATGAGCTCTGAGTAATTAATGTATTTATTTATTTTTATGGAGTAATATTTTATATTTTTATTCTAATAACTGGTTTTAACAATTTTTTATAGGTAATATTGGTTTTACAATGACATGTATGTGTTATTATTATTATTATTTCTTTTTGTGTCTGTCATCACTCATCGCCTTTAAAAGCAATAAAAATGATTCCAACTTTAAAGGTGGTTTATTGTCTTATTGAAAATAAAACAAATATAGTTGAACATTGAGAAGGGTAAATAGTAAAAAATTGAAAGAACTTTGCATAATGTTAATTAAATATATAAATATTTCGTATTATAAAAATTTGATGGTTAATACTTTAGTCATGGTAATTATTGTACTTAAATAAAATAATTGTTAAACTAAAACCAGAAACTACGTTTTTAACCAGTTTTCGAGAAAATCGCTTTTATTTTTATGGTATAAACCATAAATGAATAACCGTAAAGATTTGAAATTATCATTAAAAATGTATATTAGAATTTCCTTGATATGATTATTATAATATAGGTAGTATTGAAAATATTTTAGTTTTTTAAGTTATTAATATAAATATGACATTTTTGAGTAAAGAGTTTAAAAATAAATACAAAATGCTAAATTTCCTAGTAAATTTCACTTAAAGCAATTAAAAAAATATATCAAAAATATATAGCCATAATTTTTTTCATAAGTTTTTTTGTTCATGTTTTAACAAAATTTATCAAAATTACGAAATTTTATAGTTAAAAATCCATTCAATTTTCAAATAAATAGTTAAGCGTTAAGCATTAACATATTATTAGGCTCCTTTTGAGTTGATTTTATAGTATTTTTCAAGTATTAAAGATACATGGGGACAATTATTTTTTTTATTAACATTTGAAGTACTAAATTTTACAAGATTGGATATTTAATAATATACTATTTTTGCTTTAGCGATTTTAGTTATTGTATTGTAACTCAGAAATTTGAACTAGTTTTAACCTATTTATACCAAAATATATTTAAATTATTCTAAAACACGTGGTATTGACTTTTAAGTTAATAACAATATAATTTATGATATTATATTATAATAATTAATAACAGTATAAAATAAAAATAAATTACTATTTGTTCATCTTCATGATCATCATCTTCCTTATGATTGAAAAATTTGTCAATTTAGAGTTAACTTAAAATATGTAAAATATTAGTTATGTAATTATTATATTAAGTACTGTAAACTTAATTTATTTAATTATAATCATAATTATTTAGTGAAGTTTAGTAAAGATTTTATGAACCACTACTTAATTATTTTATACGAGAGACAACTAATATGAAAATTCTTGGGAAGAAGCTCGTATATAATTTTGAATTACCTGGTCATTGGAGATAACTATAGTATGCACTGTAAATGATATGCGTATCTTCTAATTGATTCTAGGTCCACTTTGTACATTGTACGGTCGAGCATCAAAAGTGCGAAACGCGGACACTTTGTACGGTAGGGTAATAAAGTACATTGCAGAATGCGGACACTTTGTACTATTATATACAATATACATATGTACATAATATTATATACAATTTTATCAAAATTGTTATTAAGTTTAAATATTATTTGGTAAATTTAAGTATCTTATACATTCTCCGAGTTTTTGGACAGTTTTGCGGGTAATATAATTGGACGAATGTGGCAATAGGCTACATAAGTAACAAAAATATAATTCTGGTGAAAATAATAAGATATTAACTTTATATACATAATAGTACAAAGTATCCGCGTAATGCAGTTTAAACAATGGACTGTACAAAGTGACAGTTATATCCTTCTAATTATATAAATGTGAAATGAAAATCTTTGTACGGGGTATAAACTCTAGAACTATAATTATCAGATCTTTTTGATTATTTTTTTAACGAAAATCACGGAGAAGGTTTCTATTGCAATAGAATCTGTCTAAGTTAAAAAAAACCTTTGAGTTATCTACTAATTAAAATAAACGTGTAAATTGTATAAATTGTGTAACAATATACAATATGTTCTCGATGCTTTCCGAAACTACTCAGCCGATTTTGATGAAATTATGATCAATGTGTGTTATTTTATCTCCGTCAAATAAAATAGGATAATTTTTAACCCGATTAATGACCTCAATATATTACCTCTTTATTATGTTTAAGGCTGATAGATTATTTTTAACGAATGATACATAATCGGTTAATTGATTGAAATAATGTAACTCTAGGCGGGACAGTCATGTCAGAGATATCATCTATATACACAATACACCAAATGAGAAAATCAAAAATAGTTTTTATCCTTACGCTAAATGTTAGCATTGTTACAATTATAGGCAATCAAACTTATCAAACTTAACACAGGTACATTTTATACTGGCGACGAAGTGCACGGTAAAGCACGGACAGCTAATATATAATATAAAAAAAGCGGGTAAGCGAGTATCGCTCTGCTGTACATTAGGGGGTGGGGTGGACCTCAGACAAGGTTAGGTTAAATTTGAATGCAATGATAGGTATCATGAAAAACTATTCTGAACGGAGATGATTTGTCAGTCTAGGATATATTATATTTAAAATTTAAATATTTTCATATATTCTATTTTGAAATAAATTCAAACATTTAAGTAAAAGTTTCAAGATCTTACGTCAAGTAATTTTTTAAAAATAACAAAAATCGAAAATTATTTTTTAGTAAAACAATATTTTACACGTGTATTTTTGATTTCAAATTAAAATTAAAACTTTTAACACTCGTAAAATTTTTTAAATTGAATAATCATCAAACTTTTTTATAATTATTCTAAGCTTAACTTATGGGCAGCATAGTATTAAATTTTCAATTCTTAGCTTTTGATAGTAAAATATTTATAAATTTTTTATTACCAAATAGTAAAAAATATTTATGATTTTGACGAATTTTTGTCAATATTTGAACAAATGCTAATAAAAAAAAATTGTGCCTATGTATTCTTATAATTTTTTATCACCATAAGAATGACTTATGAGGAACTTTTTATTAATTTTACAAATATTTTGACTCCACAAAAAAATTTTATCGACGCTTCAAAAAAAAATTCTTAGGAAAATTGAAAATGTCAGTTGTCTATAAATAGCTCAAAAAAAGTCAAAATATTTTGAAAATAAAATCACGTAAAGAAAATTGCAATCTAAATAACTGGTAAAATTTTCAATTATTTACGACTTATACTATTTGAATAACAACAAATATCAAAAATCGTTTGATGCTAAACCGTTATTTAATGCAGTTTTGTAAAAATTTAAATTTCAAATACTGCAAAAAATTTTTTGTCTAAATCTGGTAGAGTTTTTTTTACAAATATTTGAAGAAAAATTTATGGAGAACCTAAATGTACCAAATTTTCAAAACTTAGTTATAAAAGAAAAAATTTTTACGATTTTTCAACCACAAAATTACTTGCCAATTTTCGTAATTTTGACATATTTCGTATAAATTCGAATTTTAAGCACTTATAAAAAAAAATTGTGACTAACGATTTCGGATTTTTTTTATCACTTTAAGACCAACTTATAAGAAACCTTGTATTAAATTTTTAAGATTTTCTGGCCGTCCAAAAATTTTTTATCATTATTTTTTAAAAAAAATTAAAAATTTCAATTGTCTATAAATATAGCTCAAAAAAAGTTAAAATACTTTGAAAATTGAATAGTGTGTAGAAAACACTAACATAAACATTTGGTCAAAATTTCAAGTATTTACAGTGATCAGTTTTTGAATTATAACTAAAGACCGGATTTCCGTGCAATTGCATCTTTTTATCGCATGTTCTTAATTCTATATAAACAAGCTACAAATCCAAATCAAGAGATGTAGATTAATTTAAAGAAAGATTTATGTTGCACAAAATTGCACGTTTTGGGGTTTTTGCACACAATTGCACGTTTTGGTTTTTTTTTATAAAAATGTACTTTTATACAAATATTTTTTATATTATTTGTGATATGAAGAATTGGACTTTTATAATAAAATAATTATATACATATATATATATATCGATATTCGATATAATACGATGTAATTAAGATAATAACTACTACGGTAGTTATTAGATTATCGATTACATACACACATACAGTACTATAGTTTATCCGCAGCAGCCGTAGTCTACTCATATTTTATACTTTTATAGTTGATACTTATTAATTGAAATTATTTAATTTAAAATGCCAAAAATTGGTAGTAGTCATTGTTCTAAAATAAAGTGTTGGATCGAAAAATATCCAGAATTAAATTAATTTTTTTTTTTAATTTTATATTTTAATATGATAGTTAATGCCAATACTAATAAATAATAATATAATAAAAAAAAAGTGAAAAATAAAATTTGAAGTACCTATAGTAAAATTTTGTTTTTGCACAATTTTGCACATTTCAACATTTTAATTGCACGTTTTTTAGTTGTTAGCTGCACAAAAATCCGGTCTTTAATTATAACCATATAAAAAAATCGATTTGGTCGAAAAAACAGTGTTTTGCATAAAAATTCCCGTTTTTCTGTCATTTTTTTTTGTTTTTCTCAATTTTTTTGAAAACTGTTGAAAAATGTTTACTTTTCACCTCTATAATGCACCAAGGATATCCACTTTGCCATCGGAAACCACTCCCAAAGTTTGAAATTGAAACATTATTTCGACTAGGTATGCTGTATTACACAGACACAAAAACAAAAAAAAAAACAAAAAAACACACATCATTGTAAAATCAATACATTCATCACTCCGTTCAGAATCTAATATAGTTGTAACTTTTTCACGGTGAAACACAATTGTGCCCGCACTACCTTTCACATGTGAAAAACACAATAAAATGATTAAGCTCTTTAGCTCTAGTAATTAACTACCTAATTGAATCCATTTTACCTTTTTACCTGCAAAAAGAACACTATAATTGGGCTCAAGCCTTTAATATAGGAAAAATTGCCCTTCTAACAACATGTACATTATTTAAAAATACAATTGGATTTGATTAACTCGAAGTTGAAGTTACAAGTTTGAGTACTTAAGTTCAATTATATATTTTATTAATAGGTAGGTATATTGCATTATAAACATTTTTCATATTTTTTTTTTCATAAAAGTATTTTTCAATATATATAAAATATGATAAATGTTGATAAATATTTATAATGTCAATAAGAGTAGTATCTATAATTATAGGCTCAAGCCTAATAAGGGCGCAATTGTGATACACACTTTTTTCCCTTATTATTTACTGGAATATGTATAATTCTACGTCGCAGTATCTTTATTGTATAAGACATTAGAGCATGTAGAATTTCCCCACGAAAAAAAGTTTATATCCTCGAGATAGACATTTTTCAAACTGTATAGTATAAATTTGGTTGAGTTATAATTCAGTAAAAATATAAGTTACTTTAACTCGTTTACAATATATTTTTATTTTAAATAAAATATATTTTTCGAATCATTCATAACTTTTCACATTTTATCGCCATATAATAATTTTCAATTTAACATCAAGTATATATGTGTATTGTCTTATACATATTTGACAATAATTTTTGCATTGATTATATCATTTAATCTAACGGTTAATAATTAATTTTAATGAATCATTGTATATTACATCATTATATCATTAAATAGGTACTGTGTAATTGTTATTATAATTAATAAGTCAACACCGAACATGACGTGCCATATAAAATGTTGAAAAATGTAGATTTGTGGTACAATTGTATAGTATTGTACAATAGCTTAAAATTTATATTTATATTATGAAAATTATATGATGCATAGAAAATAATAAAATAAGTATTAGCAAAAAATTTCAAGTCTCTATGATTAATGGTTTTTTTTTTTATTATGTTAACAAAATAAATAAACTGTATGAGGCTGAGAACAAATCGTTATTTTTCGTTTAAATATTCAATAATATCAAAATTTGATTTTCAAGGGCTTAAATAAAATTGTAGATTATTGTTTTTAATTTCAATTACGTATATAAGTAACTGTCAAAGTACTTTTACTGAAAGGTTTCTTTAATCTGTGTTTCACTCAAGCCATTATTCTTTCATCACTTTTACTTATTTTTCTATTCTATAACAGATTGTAAATTATATAAATAAAAATAAAAAAAATAAATAAATAATTCAATAAGAAAACTCATGAAGAAACCGGTGATTTATGTACGATAACTCATATTTAAATTAAATATATTTATTAAATATATTATATTAAAATATTTAAAATTCTAATTTTATTCTATAGGGCTATAAAAGTAGATCAATATGATGCATATCGATTGGAATTTGTTTAAGGAAATACAAATTAATTTTTTAATTTATTATGTATTAATAGTTCAATAAACATATAAAAATCGCTATATTCAACAATTATTATCTGACCATTCATTACTATAAGCTGTAGACACTCAGTCAAGTGTCATGGCAACATGTATTTTGTTTTTAATTAATATTAATATATTATTTTACGTTTTATTATATTATATTTGCTGATTTATAATAATTCATAATGTTTTACTTTATAATAGAAATAATTGGATTAATAGCGTTACAATTAGCTGCTTTGTTCCGGCTATTAAGAGGACGCCATACCCACATGTGTTGTCTCTGTCTTACTAACGTAGGTACATCATAACAAATTTTCGTTTAGTAGAATACATTTTGTGACGTTAGCTTTAATATTAGAGTAAATTTACCTATTATCAAATTTAAAGGTAAGAATATTATCTAGACAATGACATATGCTTTTAATGATATTATTATTTTAAAGTGAGTTACAGCTATGTAAAATATAACAACTTTAAAATGTTTGTTAGCGCGCGTTTCAATTCACACTCGAATCGATTATTCGCGCTATGTTTAAATAAATGGACTGTATTATATTATTAAATGTTTTTGTATAATTGTGTTAACATATGTGTGTCCCTCGCGACACACAAACATAAGAGATCGCACATGTAAAAAAAACAAAATATAAAAAATAAATATGATATAAATGATATAATAATGCTAGCGAGCGCATGCTTCTCGCACGATGCATGACACTGCAAAATACAATATAAAATATTTTACAACTAACAACTAGGTTAGAAACTTAGAAAATAATATATAATACAGTAGAACTTCCATATAGCGGTCACTGAAGGGACTGTAAATAATGACCGCTATTTAGAGGTGCCCGTCCTACAGAGGTGACCGTTAACAGAAGTTCAAGACCTTCTAGGTGACCGCTATATAGAGGTCATATAAATTTTAAAAATAAAACACCAATATTAAAATAACGCATATGAATATGGGTATTAAAAATTGTATTTATGATTTACGAAATAAAGTAGGTAGGTAGGTACAGTTTAAAATTTAAAAAAATCTCATAAGCTTTTATAAATAGGTAATTAAAATTAAAAAAATTGAGTTATATTAGTTTGTTTTAAATTCATTTGATTATTTGAACATTTTTTTTCAAAATAAATTTCTGCGGTTTTTAACATGTCATAACCATCTACGTCGCCTTTTTGAAGAGTGAAAGCTGATAATTGTTGTATTTGAGTTAAAACCTCAGAATAGTTTGATACAGTGTATTCGGGTTCTTCAGTTTTTTCAGTTTCTTCAGTTTCTTCATGTGTTTCCTCTTCGTCATTATCTGTTATTATGAATGACTTGATATCAGTACTATCTTCTTCAGTTCTTAGATTTTTGTCGACCAAAAAAAAATCTTCACCTTGCATATGAGTTGGCAGCATATTAATTAATTGTTCACCAACAATTATTTCGTTTTCAAGATCTGTGTTATCTAAATCTACAGGCAAATTTTCCAAAATAAAACCTGATTTTTTAAAACATTTAGTAACACAACTACTAGTTATTTGCTTTACAGACTGTTTAATCCACATCAAAGCGTCTAATACAGTAATGTTTTTTGCAAGTTCATCAGCATCTTTTACTACGTCTATCTGTGATAATATTCGCCTAAGTATCATTTGTCGGTAAATAACTTTAAAATTTTGGATTATACCTTGATCTAAAGGCTGACAGTGTGACGTCGTATTTGGTGGTAAAAATACTAAGTTTATATTTTGTAGTTTTAAATCAGGATGTGATGTTGCATTATCTAAAAACAAAATAATTTTACGCTTTTGTTTTTTCATTTTTTCATCAAACCACATTAACCACTCAGTCATTATACATCGTGTCATCCATGCTTTTTTATTTGCCTCCCAGTGTAGGTCTAAGCGTTTTATGTCCACATTCTTAAAGCAACGAGGTTTCTTAGATTTACCTATGATTAGTGGCTTTTCAAATTCACCTATTAAATTAACGCATAACATGACCGTCAATCTTTCTTTAGACTTTTTCCCAGAAGTACAAATTTCATTTTTAAAACTTAACGTTTTATTAGGAAGAATTTTATAAAATAATCCTGTTTCATCAGCATTGTAAATATTTCGTGGCTCATAAGAAGAAATTAATTGTTTGACTTTTATACGCCATTCGTCCACTGTTTCCGTATCAACCGATTTACTCTCGCCGCAAACCACTTTAAAAGAAATATTGTAGCGTGATTTAAATTTATCAAGCCAACCATTTGACGCTTTAAAATTTTCACATTCAAATTCTTTACTTACTTCTAAAGCCTTTTCTTTAAGTATTGGTCCACTGATTGGAATATTTTTAGCACGGGCTGCACAAAACCATTCGTATACAACTTCGTTGATATTGCCTGATTCGGTTTTACGACGTTTTGTAGTTTTCATTTGATCATTACCGTGGGATTTCCATAATTTTAAAATCGTTTCTCTGTTTTTTATTAAGTTGGTGGCTTGAGTTCTTCCTATTCCAAATTTATCTGCAAGAGTACGAGCACTCACATTTTCTTTTTGGTAAAAATCTAACAATTTGATTTTTTCTGTTAAAGTTAGATGTTTTCGTTTGGACGCCATTGAAATTATAGGTACGTACTTCGAAACGTTTTAAACATACACTGAACACAAATGACAAAATACACAGTCACAGACAATTGTTATCGCCTTATCGACATTATAAATTAAGCTCGTTAAGATAAACTGTCAAAAATAATTTCAAAATAATAATTTTCCATTTGATATATGTATGTGTACTTTTAAATGTTGACCGTTAATTAGAGTGCCCGCTATTTAGAAGTATTAATGTATTTTTCCCATAACACTCGACGGGACCAAACAAATTGACCGTTACATAGAGGTGACCGTCCTATAGAGGTGACCGTTAACGGAAGTTTCACTGTAATTGACAAATAAAAATTTAATGTATTAAATAATAATAATAATGTAATAACAAAATATCAGTACATCGGTGGGTGATAATATGGTCCGACGTCTGAAGACCAGCAGTGTGACCAACGCATTATAATGATACATCCCGGCCACCTTGAAGCTGTGGCTTCAAATTGAGGCTGGTAAAGGACAGATCTTCACAACTGGTCTGGTTATTTCAGTGCCGCTTGGTGTCCGTAAGGTGACAACCCTGACTACTCCGTCTTGTCCTGGGTGTGTTGCTATGACTCTGACAAGTCGCCAAGAGAGTGGAGGAGAATTGTCTTCCTTCAGCACAGCTAGAGTACCAATTTCGATCTGGGAGGGTGATTGTATCCACCTACTTTTACCTTGTAGTGAAGACAAGTATTCTTCTTTCCAGCGTTTCCAGAACAGTTGGAACGCTTTCTGTACTAATTTCCACCGTTTTAATCGATTTGAGGGAATCTCTGTGACATCATTGTCTGGTAGTGCTAGTAATGGAGCCCCTACTAAGAAGTGACCAGGTGTGAGGGGTTGATGATCTCCAGGGTCCGAAGATAAGGCAGTTAAGGGCCTTGAGTTGAGGCATGCTTCCACTTGTGTCAACAGGGTGGTAAGTTCTTCGAAGTTGAAGTGAGAAGAGTTCATAGCACGGTATAAGTGATGTTTGCAGGACTTCACTGCTGACTCCCAAAGCCCGCCAAAATGCGGGGCATTGGGTGGAATGAATACCCATTGGATGCCGTCGTCCACTAGTATTTCAGCTACTGATTTAGTGTTGTGTGTGCTTGCTAAGTAACACTTAAGCTCCTTGCGAGCACCAACAAAATTAGTACCGTTGTCAGACCAAATTTGGCTGGGTAGACCACGCCTAGAAGTGAACCGGCGTAGGGCAGCTAGAAACGCTTCACTGGTTAGACTGCTTACGAGCTCGAGATGAACAGCCTTTGTTGCCATGCATACAAATACTGCTATGTATGCTTTTACTAGTACAATTTTCCTCACACCTGTTTTGACTTGGATAGGTCCTGCAAAGTCCACTCCGGTGATAGAAAACGGTTTGCTTGGCGTGACCCTTTGCTTTGGGAGTTGACCCATTGGCTGTTGTAGTGGAGTTGGCCGGGCTCTGAAACATTTCTGACATAAGTGAACAATCCTTCGGGCGTTGTCTCTACCACGGAGAGGCCAAAATTCACTTCTTATGTTTGCTAGGAGTCCTTGAGGGCCTATGTGTAAGAGTCGTAAGTGAAGTGCTTGAAATATCATATTTGTGATATTGTTGTTGGCTGGTAGTACTGCAGGATGTTTGCGTCCAAACGGTTCATCTGAATGCTGCAGTCGACCACCTACATGTATGACACCATCCTTCATAAATGGAGATAAACATTTTAATGGGCCTTTGGTTATCAGACCACCACTAGATAGAATTTTGATCTCGGCAGCAAATTCCTGGTTCTGCACAAACTGTATCCAGCGCCACTTCACTATTTGCAGTTCAGCTACTTTAATTGGCCCTAGAGTTGGTTTCACATTTTGACTATTTTGTCGCCACCGGAGCCATGAAATAAATCTTAACCATATAGCAGATATGCGCAATAGTTTATTCCAATTAGAAATGAGATTAGACAGACTAAATTGGTTTATTGTAGTAGTAAGAGTGAATTTTAGTGGTCTTCTTTCTAGTGTGCTGGCATCTGGTGGCTGAAATTCTGCTTTACATATATTATTGATTAAGCGTTTTTGCAAGAACTCTGGTCCTGACCACCACAAGCTTAAGTTCAATAACTCAGCGGCTGATACACCACGAGATAGAGGGTCAGCTGGGTTGAGGCTGGTACTTACATGAGACCAGTTTTGTTGCTTGACAGCTTCATTGATCTGCGTGACTCGGTTAGCTACATACGTTTTCCATTGTGAAGACTCTCCCTGAATCCAAGTTAGAGCAACTGTGGAGTCGGTCCAACAATATGTATTATGTAGTGACAATCCCATTGATTTTGCTACCCTTGATATTAGCTCAGCCAGCAGATGGGCGCCGCATAGTTCCAATCGGGGTATTGTTTGTGTTTTTGTGGGTGCCACTCGTGACTTGGCACATATCAATTGTACATGCCACAACTCATCACTAACCTGCTGACGCAAATACACACATCCACCGTACGCTATCTGTGATGCATCGCAAAATCCGTGCAATTGGATTTCACCATGCGGGTTATACTTTACTGATCGCGGAATGAATAGTTGGTCCAGATTTTCCAAATCCTTGGTGAAGGTCTCCCAACGTTTTTTTACAGACAGAGGTAGCTGATCATCCCAATTGACCTTGATTTGCCATAGCTCTTGTAGAAACACCTTGCCACGTATCAGAACTGGACCTAAAAAACCAAGTGGGTCAAATATACTGTTTAACGATGAGAGTAAACTACGCTTAGTCCTGGTATCAACTTGTTCCCTCTGAGATATGCTGTACGTCAATTGATCCTTTTCTGGACACCAGACTAACCCTAATGATCTGATTGTGTTCTGATTCCCTAGATCCAATGAGAAATGTGGTTCGTCAGATACTTCTGATATGTACTGTCTTACAGCTGCACTATTTGAACACCATTTCCGTAGCATCATACCGCCAGTATTTAGTGCTTGGGATACATCACGGAATAGTGTGAGTGCTTCTTCGATTGAATCTGACCCACTGATGTAGTCATCCATATAAAAGTCGCTTTTAATTGATTGAGCAGCTGTTGAACTTTTAGAGGCTACAGTTGATGCTATTTCTTGTAATACACGGGTGGAGAGAAATGAGGCAGATGCTGTGCCATAGGTAACTGTGTTTAATTGGTAGTGCTGTAATTCATGTTCTGGAGAGGCTCTCCACACGATTCTTTGGTAGTTACGGTCTTGTGGTTGCACCCAGACTTGCCGAAACATTTTTGCCACATCTGCTGTGATAACGACTATATGGCTTCGAAAGCGTAGCAAAATGTCAAACAATTCTGGTTGAGTGGTTGGGCCTGGAGCTAAAATGTCATTAAGTGATTTTCCTGTGGTTGACTTGGCAGAACCGTCAAATACTACCCGCACCTTAGTAGTTGTACTTGATTCTTTAACCACAGCATGGTGTGGCAAGTAGTAGTACCCTTCAGTATGAGTACCTGGGTTATCAACCTTAGACATATGACCTAGAAGATGGTATTCACTCATAAAGTCTACATAGTTAGAACGCAGTATTGGGTCTTTCATGAGTCGCTTCTCCACACTAAGGAAGCGTTGAACTGCCATGTTGTGAGAGTCTCCTAATACTACTGGGTCTTGAGTGAATGGTAAATGCACAATAAACTTGCCATCTACTCCACGCTTATGCGTATCCTTGAACATTTTTTCACATGCTTCATTTTCATTAGCTCTGGTAGGCGATTGATGCGGTGACATCCATCCTGTAACACTAAGTAAACATGAGATATGAAGTTTAGGTTTTTTATTAACTTTTAATGGTTGGCCCTTTGTCCTTCCGGCTACAATCCAGCCTAGCAATGTTTTGCATAACCATGGTGAGCCTCCTTGTAATGCAATCTTTTCACTTAACAAAACTTCAAAAAATATTTCATTCCCAAGTAGTAGATCAATATTGGACGTTGAATGAAATAGCGGATCAGCTAGTGACTGCTGAACTGATGGTGGTATAGACCAGGAGGATGTATCTAAGTTGAGTGCTGGTAATGGCATTGTAACGACTGGCAAAACCTGACAGTTTATAACAGATGAGAATTGTGAATAACGAGACTTAATTAATACTTGACAGCATTTGGAAGGTTTAGTCGAAACACCATTTACACCACTAATTTGGAGTGTACTACGTTGGCTAGGCAACTCTAACAACGTTGCTATTTTTTGTGATAGGATGTTAATGTGAGATCCACAATCTAAAACTGCTCTACATTGGTGCAGGTTACCTTTATTATCTTGTAAGTAGACAATTGCAGTAGACAGTAATACTTGAGATGTTTCAGAGTATTCGTGGAGTGTAGTTGTGGCCATTTGAAGTGCTACTGTTGACTGTATTTCATTGTCACCTGGTGATGGTATGTTGTTATCAGTAGAGGCTGTTGGCTTGGAAGGTTGACTTATATCCGAGACTGACTTTTTTTGGTATGGTAATCCATGTAGCATTGAATTATGTTTGCGATGACAGTGTCGACATAAGGAAGCTTTGCATTCATAAATTGTGTGTTCAGCTGAAAAACAATTAAAGCATAATTTGTGTTTTTTTATTATGTCATACCTGTCTTGAATCGACATTGTTTTAAACCGTTCACATCGGTAGACCTTGTGTGGTTCTGCACAGGCTGGGCACTTTTCTTGACTGGCTTGAGTGGCTAAAAGAGATGTGGAATTATAGCCTTTTTTTTGTTTGAGTAGTTTGGTACCTGTGTGGCTTGATGTTTGGTTTTCGAACGATTCCAGCGACCCCGCTCTACTCTCTAGAAATTCTGTCAAATGTTTAATGCTGACTTCAGTGTTTACTGTAATTGACAGTTCCCATTGTTCTAGTGTTTTAGTATCTAGTTTTGCTCTTACAATACCTACCAATAGATCGTCCCAGTACTTTACAGGGCGTGATAGAGCACGTAGTGCTTCTAAGTGTGTTGAGAACTTAAGTAGAAAGCTACGCAGGTCACATGCTGTTGAATTGGCAAGCTTTGGCAGTTCTAATAATGATCGTATATGTGATTCTGTAATTAATCTTTTTCTGTCATACCTCTGCTTTAAAACACTCATGGCATTATCATAACATAATTCATTTACCTCTAATGAATTTATCAAATCAAGTGGTGGTCCTGACAGACATGATCGTAGAAAATGAAACTTGTCTATGTGTGTTAACGATGGTTCGTTATGTATTCGAGATTTAAAGCAGTTGAAAAATCGTTGCCACTTATTATAATCACCGTCGAACTGTTCCAATGGTAGTCGTGGTAAATGTGAACGAATCGACATTGTACCACTCGATCCTTGACTAAGAGGTGTTTGTTCTCTGTAAGTTGCGTTTGTGTCGCAAGCATCACTAATTTCTGGTCGAATTGTTGATTTTATTAATCTAGTGAGTCTACCTGCGGTGCTGTGATATTTTGTTTCAAAATCGTCACGGTCTAATGAGTGTTGCTCGTCATTTTCGATATCAATTTCTTCAATTTTAGTTTGTACGATTTCAAATTGTTGAAGTAGGGGAGGTAATGCCGATAACCTGGAGGCTGCTTCGCTTACTGCATCTGGAGAGTGTGTAAATCGATCGATGAAGCTGGTGACTCTGGTAAGCGCGGCTTTTAACTGGCCGCGTCGCCGTTTCAACGTTGCGATGGTTTGAAGGGGATCTTGATGATATGAGTGATCTAGATTATCTTGCTCGTTATTGACTGACATTGTTTCGTGGTATTATCCGGCGTCGATGGACCAAATGTTAGCGCGCGTTTCAATTCACACTCGAATCGATTATTCGCGCTATGTTTAAATAAATGGACTGTATTATATTATTAAATGTTTTTGTATAATTGTGTTAACATATGTGTGTCCCTCGCGACACACAAACATAAGAGATCGCACATGTAAAAAAAAACAAAATATAAAAAATAAATATGATATAAATGATATAATAATGCTAGCGAGCGCATGCTTCTCGCACGATGCATGACACTGCAAAATACAATATAAAATATTTTACAACTAACAACTAGGTTAGAAACTTAGAAAATAATATATAATAATTGACAAATAAAAATTTAATGTATTAAATAATAATAATAATGTAATAACAAAATATCAGTACATCGGTGGGTGATAATATGGTCCGACGTCTGAAGACCAGCAGTGTGACCAACGCATTATAATGATACAATGTTCATAACTCATTTTAAAATGATAATATCAATAAAAGCATATTATGTCATTGTCAAGATAATATTCTTACCTTTAAATTTGATAATAGGTAAATTTACTCTAATATTAAAGCTAACGTCACAAAATGTATTTTACTAAACGAAAATTTGTAATGATGTACGTTAGTAAGACAGAGACAACACATGCGGGTATGGCGTCCTCTTAATATAAGTAAAAATATTTCATAGTTTATACTTCGTATTCTTATGCTAGGAAAAAATTCTGAAGTACTTATACGGTTGTTGATAAAGGACATACTCAATGTACCCATAAATTATATATGAGTATAATAATATAATTATAAAACAATGTTGTAGCTTTTCCCTTATTCTGTACTAAAATGTATTATGTACTGAGGTGCTCATACGGGTGTAACGTGATAGCAACCACCCCGCCTTACCCATGTATGCGAAAATCCCGGCTGTAGTCAATTTGCACCAAAATTGACCCAAAATATATACAACATGTGTAATTTGCACCTTTTTTTTAAATGCGTTTGTAATTTGCACTAAGTTAAAGATATATAATTAGCACCATCCTCAGGTAGTAAGAAATAGGATTATAGGAATTGTAATTTGCACCAAAATTAAAATCGATTATTTTTCGATAGTATCTCGATAGTACCAACTTAAAAGTTTCTATATTCTAATTTAGCTTAGTTTAATATACACATATTGTTGTAAGTTTATATAAAATCGTATAATTATGAATATAAAAAAAAGTTAGCCAATTAAAAAAATTATAAGTAAAATTAATAAAAAACAAATGTATACAATATAGATTTCGATAAAGATGTCTATAATCCTGATATAACTTATTTAGCTTAGTTTTTATTTATAAAATAGTTGAGCTTATACACGTATTGTAAGTTTATATAAAATTGTATAATTAAAATATAAAAAAGTCATTCATGTCTATCTAGTTTTAACGTCAACGAGGATATCCAGGAATATCAAGAAAAATATTTCAAAATCGAATATTCCATAATCGAACAAATTTTGGTGCAAATTATAAATTCTATTTTCGATTACCTGAGGTTGTTCAAATTACAAACTTCGAAAATCCCAATTCGATTGCGTTCTAGTAATTAGCTCAATTGAGCCCGTTTTACCTGTAAAAAACAGACCACAATAATTGGGCTTAAGCCTATAATATAGATTATAGGTCAATAGTCAATACCTTTTTGCTCTTATTGACATTATAAACATTTGTCATTTTTTTATATGAATAAAATAAATACTAAAATTACTAAAATTGTATAGTATTTTATTTTTACATATTAAGAAAATACGTATATGAAAAAAAACATGACAAATGTTTATAATGCAATGTATTATTAAGTAATCAATTGAGCTTAACTTAATTTCAACTTCGAGTTAACCAAGTCTGATTGTATTTGTAAATAATGTATTGGAAAATTGTTAGAAGGGACTACATTATAGGCTTGAGCACAATCGTACTAATATTACTAGATTGCAATCGTGTTTTACGGGAGTCGGAAAAAAAGTCCGGGAAAAAAAAGTACACGGAAGAAAAGTCCGATTTTATTTTTTTCGGAAAAAAAGTCCGACCAGAAAATAATTATACGGAAAAAAAGTCCGGTAAAAGAAGGGATTCCAGCACCAAAAGAACGTAAGTTTATAGGAACACCGGCGAACGTTTAAAAAACTTATGTTCTAGAGTGGCCATTAATGAAATATTGGTAGAATTTTTAATTAATATTGGCTATTGTATCCGAAAACGAAATAAATATTAGTTTTAGTTTTTTTTTTATTATTATTGACTAATTATTTATATTTTAATGTTTTAAATTATATAAATATTAAATTATTATTACATCAAACAAATCATAATAATTATATGAACAATAAATCAAACCGGACTATTTTTCCGTATAATTATTTTCTGGTCGGACTTTTTTTTCCGGGGATTCGTGTTTTACAGACTCATACAGTTCAGAACCTCACAATTAATAATAAAATCAAGTTATTAAAATATTAAATAATTCGAAATAACAAAAAATATTAATTTTTAATAACCCTATAGTATAATATAGTATGTTAAATTATGGACATAATATTTTATATTTACGAGTATGTTAATGCTTGTATAGATCTATATAGGAAATTTATAATAAATTCAATAATGAGTTTCCGTAACGTAACATCTTCTCTGATTGACATACTTGATATTAATCGATAAGCATAAACGGATAGACACAATTTGTCAGCCTGGGAAATTTATTTAAACCGGCCTTCTATATTATAATAGGTATCTAATATTGGACATAAAAACAAGTATTACTAGTATTCTTTAACTGCTATAAGTGGTTCAAATCCCTCCCCCACACCCATACACAATTTTAAAAATTACAATTTTGTTTATTGACTTTTAAATTTATTAAAATAAAATTCGCACATACATAATATACAGCAAAACAATTTAATATGAGAGTCCTTTATTAAGTAATGCACTTTTTTTTTTTAACTCAAAAGAGCTATCCAAAACAAGGGGATCAAGTTTTCTAAACATTAATAAATCCAATTCTTTTTCAATTATTTTTTTCCTATAATTTTAACATAAATATTTATATAATTATATTTCAATAAATAAAATACATATTGAGATAAACATACACAAGTAATTTTAATATACAATGCGTTAATGTATTAATGGCAGTTTACCAATTGCGCCTAAAATTACTTTTTTTATATACCATTCGTGTTCTAAACATTTTACTATACCTAAGGAAAATGTATTAGTTAGGTATAATTATTTTATCATAAATGAAAACACTAACCGATTTTTTGTGAGTATTATTAATATTTAATACATAATATAATATAAATAAATTTTTTTTTTCGCATTTTATAAGTTATTTTTTGATCTTCGATTATTCAAAATTAAATACCAGTTACATTATATTATAATTCGTTTTATTAAAGATTCCCGATACTGTTATAAAATACCCATTCACTTTAATCAGTAATCAATTAATCAATAAATTAGTTTTAATTTGCAATCATTGTAGTACATAGATATGTTAAATAAGCGCGATTGGTATACTTAATACTTATCCTTAAGTATAAGGCGCGCAATTGGTTCATTCCTGCATTAACATGATAAAAAAATATTAATGTTTTTATCTATGTCATTAATTATTATTATTATTATTATTATTTGTTAATTTGTTATTTCTATTTAAAATATGGTTAACTTATAGTAAAGAGGATTGAGGGCAAAATCCATGAACCAATCATTGCGTTTCAAAATCAGTTGTTTTTTATCGTAACGCTGTATACTTTGCTTTCCTACGTTTTCATTAGTCACGGACTAAGATATAATAGACTGGCATCAAGTGCAATATCTGTGAGCCGAAAATGTTACGCGAGCAAAGAGTGTGGGGGTTACAAAAACCGAATTATTTTAGCGCCCTCTATATAATTTATACACTTTTATATACTAAAATAAAAAATGTAGATGGCCTTAGAATCATTGGGTTTTTATTTACCATAACATTTGATGCTCGGTCCCTCTTACTCTCCCAACCTTTCGATATTCTGTGATTATATCTTAGTTTATTGCTCATGGCAATTTATGTAGGGTGACCAGACGTCCCGTTTAAAACGGGATTGTCCCTTTTTTGATCATCGTGTCCCGTTGTCCCGACAAACTTCGAACGGGACGCTTTTTGTCCCGTTTTTAGAAGATGGTCCCATTTTAATCCCGTTTTTTTACAAATTATTACATTATATTTTTAAAATAAATCGATCTATGAAACAAATCTAAAATAGTTTTATAACCAAATTTATAAATAACAGATAATAGTTTTCGTAAAACAAGAATCTAATAAGTAATTAAATTAGCGGTAGTGTTTAATAATAAAAAGTAAATTTTTCTATCTAATTATTTAAAAAAATTGTATTCGTTTTTAAATGCAACATTATTGTGTTGATTAATGATAATAAAAAAAAAAAAGAAAGCGGACTCCATCCCCTCACGTCCACCCACAATTCAAACACTGCTATGGTCACACAACAAGAGTACTATGAAGGTGTTTTTCTCGAAACTAAACATCAATGAAACTAAAAAGTATCAGAAGTAAATACTACTCGTATAATGTTTTATTAAAGTTAATATTTAAAAATATTTGATTTTGAAAATTCCTTTATTTAGGTAAAATTTTACTATACTATTTTAAAGCCATTATTTTAAAACTAAAAGGTTAATAATATATTTAAGTACTTTAAAATCAATTTTTTTGAGTAAATTAATAATTATTTTATTTTATCACAGCAATGAAATAATATATTTAATATTTATATATTATATTGTTATTTAAATTATAATTTATATTAAGTGTTTAAGTTATGTAATACCATATTTTAACACCTACTAATTACTATACAGATTGTTTATAATATAATATAAATATACCTGAATAAATGGTGGCACAGATTCGCTATGTGTCTTATCTACTATATAAAAATACAAGCTGGAAACGTCCAAATACAAACATTATAGTTATTATACGCGTCAGTCATAACCCCTTTTTATTATATAATAATAAACTACTAGTTAAACATTTCATAGCCAAAACACATTATAATATCCAAATAAATCGGTTTCTTTAATTAAATTTGTCGGTTAATTAAAAAAAAATAAACAAAAAATAAATAAATAATGATTTTTTTATTTCTATTTTTTCAACAGCATTTTTATACAATAAAACAAAACACATAACACATTATTTAAATATTTGAAATATATAAGAATGATAATTTGAAGGTAAGTATATACAATTTTAACAGAATGGGATTTAATTTCGGCACGTGGGTGAGATGTAGAAAATAGGAAAAAGATAATAAGTTGGGAAAGAGAAATATGACGTGTGGCTCGCGCAGAGGATCATTTCAGTCTTGGGTGACTGAAATGGCTCACTTCCGCGCTCGCCACACAGTACACATACTTTACAAGTACGAAGGTGACGACGGGAATCGGTTGCAATGGACACTGCCTGTGTGGGGTGACCCCCTAGAAAATAATCCTAGTTACGCCACTGATAAGGGAGCCAAAAGGGGTGGTCAACTCCAGGACGTAAGTTATAGGGATGGACATAATAATGGGAAATGTGGGGAGGAGGGGCACTGGGGGTCGTGTAAATCATAGGTATGGGGAAAGGGTGGTGAGAGGTAGAATAATTATAATATGCACTATTGTCTCCGGTCTCCGGTTCTGACCATTCCCTTAATTGTACGGTGGGGAGAGGTTGGTGAGGCATAGCATTGTGATATTCATTATTGTCTCCGGTCTCCGGTTCTGAACTTTCTCTAGCTTTTTCTTGTGTCTTCCTCGCCTTTATCTTCTCCTTCAGCTTCTTCAAATTCCTTCGGGTCCGAGCTTTCTGAGCCTCCGTCTTAACCTTCACCGCTGGTGTGTGTGGTCCGGATATATTTACCGGCGACTCTCCAGCCGAAACGCTGGAAGTCGTCGCCGGTTTTTCCACCTCCACACAAACCAACGGTTCTGGTTCAGTCGGAGGCGCAGCGTCTTCTGCCGGCTCTGCGATCTTTTTGTCTGCAAAGGACAGTTAGTATAATGCAATTTTATTTATTAAAATAAAATGCTGTGACGGAAAAAATATAATAGCTGCCGTTCGTTGTGTTAAACTACCAAAATACGCGCGCGCGTTCATTGCGTAATTTTTTCCTTGTGTACTATCAATCGACACCCGTTCATATAGGTAGGTACAGTTAAAAGTTTATAAAAATTATTATAAATAAGGTACTTACGTTTTAGCAGACGTTTAAGTCGGTCCAGACAGTTTACCACGTAAGGTTTTAAGAAGTTCATTAACCTCGACATTAACGTAATAAGCATATTTTAATTATGTTCAAAAATATAATAATAATATATTTGAATATTTCACAAATGCGAAATGAAATGCACTGAACTGTATTTAAATGTTTTATGGTAATTAATAATATTTTATCACATTATTATGATTTATGTTACCATGGAATGTCAAAGTATATATTACTAGAATAATATTATGGCCAATATGGGTTAATTTCTTGGGTGAAAAATAGATTATAAATATATTAAAATAAAAATCAAATATGTCCGGAAACATAATCTAAATACTACTTTCGAACAACTACATACTATATCAATAATATAAAATGTATTTTAATTTTTAGTACCTATTTTATTGATAATTAGAGCGCGGATTTCTATGCAATTGCATATTTTTTCCTTTTAATATTTTTGGATTTTTGTCAGTGATCTCCACGAATCATCATAATTTGAAGCTAATGGTGACATTTTTTTTTTTGCATATTTCTGCATATTTAAAGATTATTGCATATTTTTGCATATTTTGGCAAAATTAAAAATTAATTGCATATTGAAGCGAAAATTTAAAAAAATATATAAAAAATATTTTGTGTCAAGTAGAAAAATTAAAACTAAATTTCGAGAACATTCAGCTTGAAGATCTTTATCAATACCCGGCAATACTAAGTTGCTTCAAATATGCTCCAATAACTTTAGTTCACGTCAAACGTTCGTTCTCAGTCTTTAAAAATATGTTAACCGATAAATGACACAGCTTCACAGAAGAAAAACTTGAAATGCATATGATTATTCATTTTAATAATAAATACAATTTTAAAAATAAATTAAGTTCAGAAAATTCCCTAAATTTTTTTTTTTATAAAGTATTTAAGTAATTAATTATTATAAATTATATTGTAAATTTTCTTGCATATATTTTACATATTTCATAATTTTGACTGCATATTTTTTGCATATTTTCATGATTTTTACTGCATATTATATGACATATTTCGATACTTTTAAGTGCATAAAAATCCGCGCTCTATTGATAATATTTCAATAAATTAAAATGAAAAGATTTTATTTCAAAAATCATTTTAGTTATTGCATAAAATGATGCATATAATTTGAGGCAATATAATTATGTGTTTATATAAGATAGGTACCTAATCATTTAAAATGAATGTTTTAATAATTTTTATTCACTTTTATTTATGTAAATACTTGGTATAACCATGAAGTAATACAGAGATTATATTATAAATCGACTCTCCGCGAAAACGACCACAGAAAAACCCAGAAATTGAACGGATAAAAATCCTGAAAAATAAATATACCCCGTAAAAAAACTAAAAATATTTCAATAGGTAAATTGGATTTTTATTACCCAACTATTGGTGACAATTTTGATATTTTCATTTGTTGAGCAAAATACATTATATCTTATTTATGTATATTGTTGGGTACTTACATGGCCGTATTCAGTGGGGGGGTCAGGGTTCAACCCCCCCCCCCGAAATGTCATCAAAAATATTTTTATTGACTTTCCTCGTTAATCCTAAACATCGCGTAAATTAAAAAAAGCGGGTAAGTGAGTATCGCTCTGCTGTACATTAGGGGGTGGGGTAGACCTGGGACTAGGGTAGGTTAAATTTGAATGCAATGATAGGTATCATTGTATACGAAAAACGATTCTGAACGGAGGTGATTTGTCAGTCTAGGATATATTATATAAAAATCGAAAATTATTTATTAGTAAAACGTAATTTTACACGCGTATTTTTGATTTCAAATTAAAATTAAAACTTTAAACACTCGTAAAATTTTTTAAATTGAATAATCATCAAAATTTTTTATAATTATTCTAAGCTTAACTTATGGACAGCATAGTATTAAATTTTTAATTCTTAGCTTCTGATAGTAAAATATTTATAAATTTTTAACTACCAAATAGTGAAAAATATTCATGATTTTGACAAATTTTTGTCAATATTTGAACTTCAAATGCTAATAAAAAAAAATTGTGCCTATGTATTTTTATAATTTTTGAATGAGAGTTAGAACAAGTTATGTGGACCCTTCAATTAAATTTTCAAGTAATTTGTCCCAGCTAAATTTTTTTTATCAACATTTATAAAAAGAAAATAAAAAAAAATTGATTATTTCAAATGCCTATAAATAGCTCAAAAAAAGTCAAAATATTTTGAAAATCAAATCACATAAAGAAAATGGCAATATAAATAACTGGTAAAATTTTTAAGTATTTACGACTTATACTATTTGAATAACAACAAATATAAAAAATCGTTTGAGGCTAAACCGTTATTTAACGCGGTTTTGTAAAAATTTAAATTTCAAACACTCATAAAAAATTTTTGTCTGAATCCGGTCGAGTTATTTTTACAGATAATTGAAGAAAAATTTATGGAGAACCTTGTACCAAATTTTCAAAACTTAGTTATAAAAGAAAAAAATTTTACGATTTTTCAACCACAAAATTACTCGCAAATTTTCGCAATTTTGACATATTTCGTATAAATTCGAACTTTAAGCATAGGTATATATAGGTATAATTTATTATTTATAGATGTATTATAATAAACTTTGGTTTAGAAATAGCATATATTTAAACAAAATATGTTTAATCTCTAAGTGCATACAATTATTATATTGATATGTTTAGTGGAAAAATCTGGAATGGTCAAAAGAACTGTTATGATCAAAAGAAATACACAATAAAATTGAAAGAATAAAATAAAATCTTGTGGAAGACGATAACTCTAAATAATGTCATTCGTTTTTAAAACTATAGTAAGCTACTAAGCTCCATCATAAAGTATTTATTTTCATTTTTCTTCTCGTGAAAGACGTTTCTAATTTCAAGTATGTCAATTTGATGAAATGGTATATCTGTAAATCATATAAGCATATTATAGGCAATAGGCATCACTTATTATAGCGGCCAAACCTGTGTTTTTATTGTTGTGTACCTACTTGAATATTAATGTTTTTATTTATTTAATATTTAGATAAATGATTATATTTTATTATAATAATAATAAAAAAATAATATTATGAATCAAATGATTCAAATTCTACAAACGACACTCTCCCTGGGTGGTTTTAGGTGTTTATAATACTTCTTGTTTCTGAAGGCCAGTAGTCACATGGGTAATAAATAATAAGAAGTACATATTTTCATATGTAATTAACTCATTATCGACTATCGACGTAGTGATGAACTTTGTACCTGTAGTTACTACGTCAAACCAGTAATAAATAATAAATGTCTAATTTAGTTAATAATCAGTTATACAACTTTCTTGTATTGATGACATTTCATTTTTTCATAATAAATACATGTTTAAATACTTAATATAATTTTCAAAGTATTTATACACATTAAGATATTCACACTTCACAGATAATAGATTAAATAAAATATTATGTAGTATTGTTAATGCATAAATATTTTCACGTCTTACAATTAATTGTTTGCATTAAAACAGGGCCCTAGTCACAAATCAATTCCTACTTAATTTTATTTATATTATTAATGGCCACTATAAAATGTTAATATCATAGTCCAGGATTATGAAAAATCTATTCTAAATTTGATGAACAATGTAACGGATAAAATTCAATTTATTTTATTAATATATAATATGATGCGATAGCGCTTTCCGTCCCGTGGACCCCTCTACCGCCGCCCGAAGACGACACCCGATAGCAACCTAAAGCAAGCCCGGATTAAGGGGGGACAAGGGGAGCACGGTCCCGGGCCCATTGATTTTGAGAGCCCATCTTTATTTGTAAAATATATGTTTTTAATACATTTAAAATAGTTATAAAGAATTTTCATACATTTTTTTTTCTTAATTTTATATCACGAAAAATTACTAAATGATAATAAATATTAAAATGATATTCTAATAATTGATAACGTATGTATGGTAATAATATCTTTGATATTAGGTATTCTTGATCTATTCGCATGAGGTATCCATATACCTAATTTATATATTGATTGATTGTTTAATAAATTAATACATAACATTATTTTTTGTTTTGTACAAGAATAAACAATAATACGAGTATACAGTCTTTAAAATGTAGTGTTAAAATTTTTTGAAGGTAAAGTTGAAAGGGGGCCCACTAAGTGTATGGGGTCCTGGGGCCCAATCCAACCTTTATCCGGGCTTGACCTAAACACGACGTGACAGATATCTGTTACGACATGGCCTTATCGGCCGGTGCGGTAATACTAATTGCGGTATTACATTATTATTAAAACACTTCCTATGTTCTAAATATGCGCAGTGGTGTCAAGTCTTCAAAATTGGTCCAAACGGAAAAAGAATAGAGAATACAAAATATAGAGACGAGTTATGTTATAAATAAACAATATTGATTTCAATTGCATTTCTAATTTAAAAGCTTTTGCACTATCAAAATGGTTATACATGAATGGTAATTATTTAATGAAATCAATATCTGATGACGAAAGAGTGGTGACACGATTTGCGGATTATTTGGTAGATGTATGATGTATTAATGTATTATGTACTCGTATATAATATATATAGGTGAAGAAGCTCAGTATCCACCTGAAATATGTACTCAAGCATTAACAAAGCCAACTTTAACCACGAATTCATACGAATCATTTCATTCTAGCTTTTATACAACTTATCCAAATATTTTCATGTTCATAGAAAAATTAAAAGAAATTCAAATAAAAATATGTATCAAACTAATAACTATAAACGAACACTTTAAAAACTAAAATTCTAAAACAACAAAAAAATACGAAAAGTTACAAAATTTAATTAATAAATAAAATAATGGTCAAACTCCAATCTATGAATATGTATCAACAATATTATATTATTATGTGCTTATTTGTAATATTTGTAATTAAATTAGGTACTTTTTAAAATAATATATTTTTTTAAATTTTTGATTTTATTCTAATTTGAATTATTCATATTCATATTCCATACTAAGACTGTAACAAATTAAGTATAAATTAAAGATAATTTTGCAAAAATATAGATATTCGTTTTTAAAATTTTCCTGGGCACAGGTTACATGTATAATTTTGCGTTTACTTATATTTTGAGCATAATTTACAATCGCTGCATATTTTATTATATTATTTATAATATTTACTTATATTTTTATTTTCCTAATTGATAACTAGTTATTTGTAAATTAGTAATATTGGTAATACTTTAAAATCTTTATAGTTTTGATTCGTTTAACTTTTCAACCTTTTTATACCTTTTTGCTCAAACAAATATTCTAACAATTGTATTTTATTGTAGTTGTAATGGATTTAAAAAATATTTGAATAATTCTTTCCATACTAATCATTCATATTGAAAAACTGCTAATACAAGGATATAAATATAATACATTTTGTATTTTAAACAAGATATTTTTAAGTTAGTAAAATGTCGAAATTGAACGTAGCCGCATTACTATACATTGTACAAGTATAATGTTTATAAATTATAAACAATAAATATTATATTATTATAAATATTATAATTAATATTAAACCTTCTTAGCCCAAACAAACGCGCGGTGTTACATAGTTGGATTTCGGTTTGGCAAATCATTAATTTTTAAATAGAGTTTAATAGTCATAATAAACTGGTTTTTGCTTGTTTTTATTATTTGCTACATTTATAATTATGTTATATTGTCCAATTTTTCTATTACTATTTACTATACTATATATTGTAATTATATTGTGTGATAATGAATCACTATTCACTATTAATTGTATAGTTCTTTTGAGCTCCTAGCCTGTAAATAAATAAATAAATAATTTAAAAATTAACTAAAAAAAAATTTAAGTTGATATAATGTTGACAATTTATTCTTCTAAATGTGGTAAGCTCAACTTCGCCATGGAAACACTTACTATTTTTTGTATTAAATTTAAATTTTATTTTCCTGGACAGATGACGCCACAGACATCATCATATTTTATCGCTCAATATTCTGTGTATGTAGGAGTCGGGTGTTTGGGTTCATACAATTATGCTAAAAACCTACTCTGTTGATAGTGTACTCTTTCATTAAAAATAACCGCATAACGATCGAATGTGTAATGCCAAATTATTCTTTCATGCATTTTTCGAGGTAGATCCAGTGGTTTTAGCCCAAAACAAGTGGAGTGATGCCTAACAATTCAGATTTCTCCATTTCATCATAAAATTCTTCACACTTTATTGTTTAATACTTTTTTTTATATATATTTAGTAATTGATATGACATTTTAATTACCTACAAGATATAAAAAAATCAATAAAAATATTTGGTAAATATTAATTCAAGCTACCGTATCAGTATATCATAAATAAATAAAATATATATATAATAAATAATTATCAGAAATAAATATTAATTTTTTAAAAACAATTTCCATCGTTAGGTAGGTACAATTATTTATCATTGAATTCAAACACATTAATTTCGGGCAACTCACTAGTGCGTCCCAAAATGTCCCTTATGTTCCAAATGCATCTGGAGTAAGGTCTCGCCCGAGTGCGTATCAAGAGAAAAAGTTCATTACTTTGACGTAGCCCAAGTTCATTAAGCGTTACCCAGAGTGCATTAGGAGGAGGTGAACAAGCTTACACCCCGAAAATATAAATATATCTAAATAAATAATTCATTTCTAGAGATTTATTTTGTTCAGTTTTGTATTTTCGTATATTTTCTTCAATGAATTTAATATTTTTTTCATTGACTGATCTAATTTCTTTAGATATAGTTTTTTTTATAAAAGTTTGTATCAAAATTATTGTGTCTATTTGAATTTTTGTTAATATTTCTAAAAAGAAATATATATATACTTCCGGATGAGGTGTGTAAAAACATTAATTCAATTTTGAATGGAAGCTCTACACATCACTATTCACTACACATACTGCACAAAGACTATAGTTACGAATAGTATGTTTCTACGTATAGACTATAGTGTAAATTTAACCTAACACAGTGTATTATTAGTTATCCTTATCAATTCATTTTATCCATAAAGATAAATATTGTTAGCAATAATATCGCGGACGCACATAGGATATACTAAAATTTTTAGCAATATTATCGCAGACGCAGTTGGGATATTAAAAAGGTACGATATGATTAACGGGACGCACTCGGGCGACGCCCTTAATTTCAGTAACCAACTCAATGATACATCAATAAATTGGATATTCACTGCAGTAATAGGTGAGTACTACTATAGTATTTTTATATTATTATTATTATTATTATTATTATTATGTACATTTATATATAAACATAAATTTGATGTACCTACGACGGGTATGTCCACGGTGCACTCCCAAACTTTTAATGAAATATGATCAATGTGTGTCATTTGATTTCCATCATAAGATAGGATGGTTTTTATCCCGATTAATGACTTCAATATTACCTCTTTATTATGTTTAGGGCTGTGCTATTATTTTTATTAATCAATTATTCGAATAACCGATTATTTTTAACAAATGATCGAATCATCGGTTAATCGATTGAAAAAATACAACGTTGGGTGTTGATAAGACAATATATATAAAGTTGATATGTCGGAAATATCATCTAAGTATACACCGAATCAGAAAACCAAAAATAGTATTTATCCTCACACTAAACGTTAGCATTAGGCAACCCTGACACATTTAACAAGGATACATTTTGTACGAGCAACAATAAAATGCACGGAGTTTATCTAGGTATTATTATATACATCCCTTAGAACTAGGACCTATGGGCCTATGGTATAGACGATCCCATCCATTCTATTTATCACAGAATCATAACTATTTTCGATTAGTTCACAAAATATATTACGACAATTCTTCGGCTTGCTGCATACGCTTGTGCCGAATCAGTCTCATTTCATCGCTTGCTCACTGTATCTATATGCTACTAGGTTATCAATTAAGTAAAATATATCATATTAACATTTTATTTTAATTAACATTCAATTGTACTCGGTATAACTAAGTGTCTTGTCTAATCAATTAAAATCAAACTTTTCAACTTTTCTTATATTCCCATTATTTTTGGTATTTATTTGTCACAGTGTCATTGATGTTCCATATCAGAAATTGATGTGTTAATGTGTTATAATGACCTATTAATCATCAGCAGAGTAAGTTCCCGATTAGTCTTTGAGCACTATAACATTTTTAAATAGCCGTATTATAAAAACTAAAAAACATTAGTAAGCCAACGCCCATCATAATCTTCTAAAAGCACAATCATTTGGTATCTCGTATTATAAATAGTAATTAAAAATTAAACACTGCAGGGACTTGAAATTATTACCAAATTTTTATTAGCATTTACTTGATATGATATAATGTTAGACTTAGACACATTTTGTGAATTTTTATAGTATTTAAAGATATTTCAAATGTTCTACTTATTTTAATTTTATTACGGTTTATGAATGAAAAAATGTATATTCTATAACATTTGTAAATTTAATACAAAGTTATTTTTTTAATTGTTCACATCATAAATACAAGATTTTACCGCTATTCATACTTTTAACATAACATATTATTTAATTTAAAAATAATAACTAACAAATTTATTATAATAAATATGATCAAAATATCAATAGAATTGAAATATAATGTATTTACCTATATAAAAAAACGGATATAATAAAATTAAAATAAAATTAAAAGTTTTAAAGACGAAAAATATTACTACTGTATGTCTATGGACTATGACCTATATAATATAAGCGTCGACTTTATCATGTCGTAATAGACATGTTAAATAGGTACTCGGAAAAAAAAACCCGGAAAAAAATCCCCAAAGTTTGCTTTGTTGAGTTTGCAGTTTACTTATATAATATAATTGTACATCCTAAACGGAGGCAACAAATGTCGGTGCAGCGTCCTCTCAATATAGTGACCAATTAGTTGGAGTCCAGAACGCATAATAGCCGTTAATCGCATTATCAACAGATAAAAACGTTATCTACGTATCGAAATATACATGATTATTTTTAATTTTTGCATAATCTAGCTGTGTGATCAAGATAATATTACAATAGTTATCATTCAAATTTTATATTTTTTTTAAATTATTTTATATTATTATTTATTATTATTTTAGAACAGTTAAGTATATCTTTAGGGATTTTTTTTCCTAGATTCGTTAAATATGTGTTTTATGATTAATTAATATTCATTATACATAATAAAAAACAATTGTGTAGAGTGAATATGATCTATACTAGCCATTATTTCTCAGGATAATTTATTATATATATTATATATATATTGCTATTAATAATTTAATTTTTATAAGTAATACAGTATGTTGACCTAATTTTTGATAACAAAAAAATCAAATATAAAATATAATTTAACTATTATTTTATGACTTCAAAAAATAATACTATATATTATAAGTCAATACAGATGTATCTATTATTCATATTAAAACGAATAAGTGCGTCGTCGTATAAGCAATTTTAAAAAAATCAAAATATTTTTTTAAATCTCATTGTATATTTTAGATAATAATATTATATTTCGTTTAATAAGACCTATGCGAAAAATCTGTATTCAATTTTAAAGTTAACAAACAAAAATTATATCATACATAATTTTCGATTGAAAAATGCAATTTAAAAAAATAAGAAAGCCGGTAACTGAGTATCGCTCTGCTGTACATTAGGGGGTGGGGTGGACCTCGGACTATGGTAGGTTAAATTTGAATGCAATGATAGGTATCATTGTATACGAAAAACGATTCTGAACGGAGATGATTTGTCAGTCCAGGATATATTATATTTAAATATTATCATATATTCTATTTTGAAACTAATTCAAACATTTAAGTAAAAGTTTCAAGATCTTACGTTTAGTAATTTTTTAAAAATAACAAAAATCGAAAATTATTTATTAGTAAAACGTGATTTTACACGTCGTGTATTTTTGATTTCAAACTAAAATTAAAACTTTAAACACTCGTAAATTTTTTTAAATTGAACAATCCTCAAACTTTTTTATAATTATTCTAAGCTTAACTTATGGACAGCATAGTATTAAATTTTCAATTCTTAGCTTTTGATAGAAAAATATTTATAAATTTTTAACTACCAAATAGTGAAAAATATTCATGATTTTGACGAATTTTTGTCAATATTTGAACTTCAAATGCTAATAAAAAAAAATTGTGCCTATGTATTTTTATAATTTTTGAATCAGAGTTAGAACAAGTTATGTAGACCCTTCAATTAAATTTTCAAGTAATTTGTCCCAGCTTAATTTTTTTTATCAACATTTATAAAAAAAAAATAAAAAAAAATTGAAAATTTCAATTGTCTATAAATAGCTCAAAAAAAGTCAAAATGTTTTGAAAATCAAATCACGTAAAGAAAATGGCAATCTAAATAACTGGTAAAATTTTCAATTTTTTACGATTATACTGTTTGAATTACAACAAATATCAAAAATCGTTTGAGGCTAAACCGTTATTTAACGCGGTTTTGTAAAAATTTAAATTTCAATCACTCATAAAAATTTTTTGTTTTAGTCCGGTAGAGTTTTTTTTGCAGATAGTTGAAGAAAATTTTATGGAGAACCTTGTACCAAATTTTCAAATCTTAGTTATAAAAGAAAAAATTTTTCTTTTAAACCACAAAATTACTTGCCAATTTTCGCAATTTTGACATATTTCGTATAAATTCGAACTTTAAGCACTTATAAAAAAAAATTGTGACTAACGATTTCGGATTTTTTTTTATAACTTTAAGAAAAACTTATAAGAAACCTTGTATTAAATTTTCAAGATTTTCTGGCCGGCCAAAAAATTTTTATCGTTATTTTAAAAAAAAATACTTAAAAAAATTGAAAATTTTAACTGTCTATAAATAGCTCAAAAATGTCAAAATTCTTTGAAAATTTAACTGTGTATGGAGAACGCTAATATAAACATTTGGTTAAAATTTCAAGTGTTTACATCGATTAGTTTTTGAGTTATAGCAAAATAAATAATTCGATTTTGTCGAAAACTGGTTTTGCGTAAAAATTCCCGTTTTTCTGTCATTTTTTTTTTGTTTTTCTCGATTTTTTTGAAAACTGTTGGAAAATGTTTACTTTTCACCTCTATAATGCACCAAGGATATCCACTTTGCCATCGGAAACCACCCCCAAAGTTTGAAGTTGAAGCATTATTTCGACTAGTTATGCTGTACACAGACACAAAAAAAAAAAAAAAAAAACACACATCATTGTAAAATCAATACATTCATCACTCCGTTCAGAATCTAAAAATCAAGTCTCTACTATTATTACATTTTTTAATTACAACAAAAAATAAAAAGCTTTTTTGTAAAAACATGTTTTACATAAAAAAAAATGTTTTATTCTGAGCTGAAATATGTGACTATGACGTGTGTATTTTTACTGATGGTCATCACTCATCACTCATCGCCTTTCACTTTTCAGAATAATAAAACCAAAAAAATCTAAAAAATTAACAATCAAATCTTTTCTATATACATTTGAAGTTCAAATTTAGACAATATTACATATTTAAACGACGAATAACAATAATACTAATTCATAGGCGCAATTTCAGCTTTTGACTTAGGGGGGGGGCTATTCATATATATAAATCAAATAGACCCGCGGGGGGCTCCACCCCTCACACCCCCTGCAACATTACCTATAAAATATACAACACGAATTTTTTTATCCTGCGCATGGCTGAAAATGACCTCTCACACGATGCTGAACTTATTGGAATTGTACAAGTTTAAATAAATTTGGATAAACGACATGATTTACAACTTGTTTAAGACCAATCCATCAATATTGATTTAATTTTCCTCATTTAATCTTAATAAACAGTTTTTTGCTACCTTCATTTCACATTTTATAGCATCAACATTAATGTTCAATAACTCCTAGAAATTATTATATAATAGTTTTAAAATATTTAATTTAATATAATATGAAAATACATTTTAATTTTTATAGATTTTTTTACTTACTTTATAATGTTCAATAAAACATGTGCTGTCATTAAAATTAAGTTTAAGGAACTTGTTTACTTCAATTGCTATATTAAGGCTTTCTAATGAAAATCTTTTTTCTAAATTGGTAACTAAACTGTCAATTATTTGAAAGTAAATTGTTCTCCAGTGATCTTCTATGCCATTTTCTGTTTGTCCAGTTTGTATATCTTCAGCACTAGTGGTAGTTGACAAATAAAAATCATTAAAATAACCGGGTTCTTTTATAATAATTATAATTCTTTTATATATTATTTTGGGGGCTTAGCCCCCCCCTAGCCCCCCTATTTTCGCCTATGTACTAATTATTAATTATTATGTTATATTTCAAAAATATTCGTGAGAACGTAGACTTTTATGTATATTAGAAATCCCATAAATATATTGTTACTATATATGCTGATATTGCTTTACTGTCCAATTAATAATATTGCAGACTGAACTTTTGCAGAAGAACTTATATTCGTTTTTGCGTGGTGTAAAACTAATTATTTATCTCTTAATATTATTAAATGTAAAGTTATTTTCTTAACTCGCTCCAAAAACTCAATTATTTTTAAATATAAAATCAAAAATAATGAATTTAGATTGTATGTTATGAAAGAATTGGGTATTAGAGTATCATTTTAAACATGATTATCATTTAAAACTAAAATTAATAATAAACTAATACAATAAATTGTAAAATCTTAGTAATTCGACAGATATTAGACCAGAGTACTGCCGAGATTTACTAATTTGTTATTGTTTATTTAAAAGTTAAAGACTACTCAAAGTAGTTTAGTAGTATGTTTTCGTTTTCTTTGTTTTGACATTTTAATTTAATACGTAATACACTAATACAACACAATACCTAAACACAATAAACACGCATAACACATCAACGTTAACTGAATAAAAATAAAATATCTAATAGCTAGATTTATTCGGATT
This sequence comes from Schizaphis graminum, assembly GCA_020882235.1. Taxonomy (NCBI): domain Eukaryota; kingdom Metazoa; phylum Arthropoda; class Insecta; order Hemiptera; family Aphididae; genus Schizaphis; species Schizaphis graminum. The sequence continues at coordinate 68,710,634 of CM037032.1, forward strand.
TAATCAGTTAGTACTTGATTTTATTATTAACGATAATAATTTTATGGCTATTTTAAATAAAAAATAAAATATAACTGGATTACTGGACATACCATATCAAACGGAATACCGAAGTTCTACTGTATTAAGAGGACGTCATACCCACATGTGTTGTCTCTGTCTTACTAACGTACATCATAACAAATTTTCGTTCAGCAGAACACATTTTGTGACGTTAGCTTTAATATTAGAGTAAATTTACCTATTATCAAATTTAAAGGTAAGAATATTATCTAGGGCATCTCATAGGCATTTATTCATATCTTAATTTTTAAGTGAGTTATGGTTAGGTTAAAATATTCAAACTTTAAAATGCTCGTAACTCGCTTAAAAATTAAAATACCAATAAAATCCTATGTGATACCCTAGATAACGTTATTACCTTTAAGTTTGATAATAAGTAAATTTACTCTGATATTAAAGCTAACATCACAAAATGTGTTTTGCTGAACGAAAATTTTTATATGATGTACATTAGTAAGACAGAGACAACACATGTGGGTATGACGTCCTCTTAATAGATTTAATATACTATAACAGCTGTTATGTATTGTTACATACAAATAAAAGAAAACGGAGGAAATTTGAAGTTTTACTGTAATACATTTGTGACAATAATAACTTAGGTTCATTTTTTGAATATCTATTTAGAAATATTATACTTATACTAATACTATTATATTATATTATACTCGAATCATTTTTAGCAGTACTTTCCTGAAAATATGGTATAAACATTATAAACAAATTAATAGATGATCGAGTAGCTAATAGCCATACATAATGGCCTACCAGAAATAATTTTCGCCCGCTATCGCTTCCCTTACCCCCTCCCAATAAAAAATATCTGGTGTCACCACTGATTATGCCACAAGTTGTGCCGCACAACATTTATTTAAGTTGTTCAATACAATTTACTAAAGAAAGTAGCATTTATCATTAATATTTCTATATTTTGAGAAGATATTATGATATTGTTCAGTGTTCAATTAGTCTAAAATCTTTAGCACAATTGGCAGATGTAATATATTTGTGTATAATGTATTAAATGATTTAAAATGGAAATATTGCTTGTCTTTATTTATTGGTACAATTATGTATTTTCTTCCTTCATATTTTTCTAGAACTACACAATTTTTTACTATCCTATATTTTTTGAAAAAATCTGTGGCTGATTCATTTTTCGTTTGTGCTTTAAACAGCCAATAAAATGTGATACTGGTTTGGTTTTTTTTTTATCCAACCGTGATAGTTTTGAATTTAGTATTTACTTTACTATTTTGTTAATTTTGAGAAATATTGATGTATAATTCAAGTATTATATATTTTTTGTATATTGTGTATTAAAATTGAATTAGTATCTGTAACTATTTATTTGAATTTTCGCATTTAATTATATTATAAAAGACCTATGTTGGTTAAACTGTTAATGAAACAATTAAGAAATAAATTATAAATTTTAGTATACTGCACTGCTATGACTTAAATAATTTTTTAAATATTATCAATTTATAATTTATAGTATGAGCCTAATACACTGTTTTACGATAAGGTTATACTGAGTACTAACTCAAAAATTATTAACAATATTATAACATTTTATAAATATATATTATTTTAATAATTAAACTAATCATATGATGGTTTGTGATGCAATATTTTCGACAAAAATTAATTAACTCATAGTAATACCAATAGTAAAATTAATTACTTTAATATAGGATATAGGAATTTACATTTTGAAGTAATACTTTTATAATTTTTATTTAATTATTCAGTCGCGTAAAGAATGCTTAGAATAATAGATATTTATGAGCTAAAATTAAAAAAGATTTTAGAATCAATTAAAGTAATAAGTGATTGGAATTTTATAGTGAGGTTGCGGAGAAATGTAAATTTACTAATTTCAGAATAAAATCGATTTTATTTTACTTAAGTATATTATAGGTATTTATTCTTATATTCTATGCGTTATTATGTTGTTTTTGATACACATATTCTATCACGGGATTGATACTCTTATTCAAATAATACATTGTACTTTGAACGAATAAATACACAGATAACATTTTATCTAGATAAAACAGATTCCACCACATAACAATACTATATTATTATTAATTGTCCTTTGCAAGTGGTCGAAAGCCTTTGGTCGAAGCCCAACAACAATCGTTCGCTCGGTTTGCTACGAACACACTAATACAGTAAATATATTGTATATTATACTTTGTGTTGACACTGATTTTCTGATGATATTATCATTTTGGTTTTTTTTTCTTATACAGTTATACCATTTGCCACTAATGTGTTATGCGTCATGCCAAATAAGGCAACTTCCTCATTGTGTATTGACGCCGTGGCAACCCAAATCGCGTAACAACGGCAACATCGATTCTAGCGTTCTGAATAACCTTTGTATCATGGTCGCCGGTAGTTACGATTCCCTAAGGCTAGGTTACTACAGCAGTGTTTCTCAACCTTTTTGATAGGACAATTAACAATATGCTAAATTCTTTTACCAAATTCACACACAAAAAAAATTCTAGTTGTATTATTATACTGTGATAGGTACTGATATATTATGTATATAATATAATTTAATTATATAATGTGATGTAGATGCTGTGCCCAACCTTTAACAGATAATTTTAATTAAGTGGTCGGTTATTTTTTATTGGTTTACTTTTTACGTATTTCCTCGATAGGTCTAATACTATAAATTCTACAATATATTTCTTTCAATAAATACTAGGTACTGGTGATGATGATTAACATTCACTGTTATAAAATATTTATGAATATCGGTGAATTTATTTCTACTTTAGTAATGATTATCAAAAATTTTTGTATTCTATGTCAAGATTTTAAACTGAAAAAAATTTTAAATAGCATAGACATAAATTAAAATCAACCATCATAATTAAACATTTCACAAATTACAGTACAGCGAAAATAAAAATACTTTTAATATTATGCAATAAATGAACTCTTCATTTATGTGATTGATCTCATAGTTTTCTAGCTTATAGTTTGTTTTCAACATGGCGTTTTGATAATCTTATAGCTTTAATAATATGACCACGAATTTTATCAACTATGCTACTAAGATGTACAAAGGAGAAAATTCTAATGTATCTAAGGTCCGGATAACGTGGATAGAAGATATGATAATCATCTAAAAACTATAATCACTAGAAAATAACATGCTGAATCCTCACAATATTTAGTCTTAAAATGATCAATCTTTGAAAATGTTTGGGATGTCATAAAACACGATTAGGGGTCTATTGGCAGAAAAGCTATAGACTTTAGAACAGGAAGAATCAATACTCAATAAATAAAAGATCTATTGTAGAATTTTGAATCGTAATCCGTGTTGCATATTTGCGTTGTCCAGTATAAAAGTGTAAACGATGTCATATAAAAGTCTGATAAGCAATAGTAAAATAAAATATTCTCATGCGATTCCTATAAATACAATCTTTATCATAATAAATAATTAATTTTTTATTGTTTAATGCGATGAAAAAACGAAAACTCCAGAGGGTAGGCCATTTCTGGAGAAACCAAAACAAATTAATAAAAGCATAAATGTAACAAAATCCGTGTGGGAAAAGATCACTTGGAAAACCTAATTCAAGACGGGATTAAATAAAAAAGGATGTGGAATTACCAGATAGAGGCATGAATTGGAAAAAAGAGGAATGGATAAGGAAGGATGAAGGATTGAGTATAAAATGGGATGGTCCAGAAAGGCCTTTTAACCATATATATATATATATATATATATTATAAAAGGTTTTGCCAAAATAAGTTCAATTATATGAGATGTCTCATAAAAACTCGGGATACCAAGTACCAGAGATTAAGGTTACTGGTTATTATTGTTTTTAAATAATTTTACAACCAGTAAAATCGAATACTGTACGATATTAAAACTATAGAAAATAGAAATTGTAGATCATAAAATAAATACGAGTAGTTAAAAGTTTATTATTTAAATAAAGAATATTCTCTAACTTAAAATTCAGAAAATTATGAAATATTTTATTAATTAATTATACTTCGACAAAGGATTAGATATTTTACTGTAAAATGACTAAAATTACTGATAAAGATAATGTGTTAAATGTTAGTACTAAGTACTAGTAATAGTATTAAGTCATCAGTAATAATTAATTTTTTCAGAACAATACAAAAATATGTTGGCTAACCTGATATAATTATCTATATAAGAAGTTATATTCAACTTAAAACCGTTAGTCGACTATCTGCCGTCGACGCGACTGGAACTATAACTATAATTTAAAATTAACGTTTTATTAATATTTTAGTCTAGTTCGGTTGTTACTTGTTATAGATAAATAATGGAAATTAGAACTGTTCCACCAATTAAGATTGTAATAATCAATGACTACTTTGCAATGATAAAGCGTACAGATGACAATAATGAAGTAACTTCAACAACTGCCCATATGCCAAGTAAGTGACTATTTGTTATTGCATATTTATTTTATTCAATATAAAACATAAAAAAATGAATCTACTAATAATTATAATGATCAAATATGGTATACGTACTAAGAAATATTAGAAAAATATTTCATGACATAAAATAAAATACTTTTTAAAGAATAAAGACAAAATACAGAGACCAAAAAGTAATTTCGATCGGTATTCAGTAACAATGAACAAGCCAATTCGACATTTTACTATACGACACATATTGGATAATAGCATGAAGGCATTATGACATGTATACTGCGGTACCTATATAGTATATACTATACATAAACTGCAACACAAATTTTTGTGGAAGATCACCACCCAGTAATAATGGCTATTGTATATTATATTCTCTCAACGGTCTTTCCATTTTTGTGTAAAAAAAGGTCAGATTTCGATCAGACAACCTGCAGACAATCATAAAGACTGGCTTGAATCCTAAAACGTAAATCATTCAGGGACGGACACCCGTGTTCATCCTATTCACCTGTTCACCCATCAAGTAATAGATTTCAGTGATTTCACCGAAATTCAATGTATAGATTTTATATATTCGAATACTTTGCCGATAAACGATTTCTTGGTATGGATTATTGTTAAAAACGTGGGCGTACATGATCATTGTTAAAATCTGAAGAATTCCATCTGCTTTATGGTATTTGATCAATTGAAATCCGAAGAATAAAGCATTTGCCACTCGGTGGTAGACCATTTTAAAACATCACGTAGTGGATTAGCGGTTCCCTAAGTGTATCCCGCAGTGTCTTTTACAAGGACACTGTGGCGTCGATGTTATCTAGTTTAAAAATCACGTATTTACAATAAACGACTGTCTGTGTCGAGTTAAATTTATAAAACATTTGTAAAAACCTTAGTTCCAAGTAAAATAAAGCGAAAAAGTTTAGGAACCACTTTCTTAACATAAATATATATTAATATCTTTATAATAAACAGCCAATATTAAAATCATATTCATGTGAAATAAAAGAATTAATTATTAATAAATACTTTTGTATTAAATAGTTAATGTTTTTTGAAAAACAACATAATTTATGACTATGCGTCATATTATTAACATTAACAATATGTAAATAAATTACAGAACCATTTAATCCAAATTCCAAGATAGCAGCAGAACGTATTTCATAAAGGAAAAACAAGATTAAAAACATATTATACTATCATATCAACACATTTTAATATATTTTTTTAGGATTATGATTGTGTTCAATTTTTAAATCTTATTTTTCCTTAATTTAACATTAAACACGTTCTGCTACTACCTTGCTTGGATTAAGTTTATAATCGTGTTCTGTAAATATACATTTTTGAATTGCTGGCTGATTTGTTAGTGTTAAATCCATGTTCCTTAGGTTCTTGGCACTTATTACTTTTGCATTTACAAATTCGTGTTTTGCCATTTTTTACTATGGTTTTTAAATACATAAATATATCTTTAAAATACAATGTTCTTCCTTTTTTAATACTTATAAATTCTCTTATAACTCATTTATTGTTACTTAAAAAAAATACAAGTTACATGAAACACGTAGATCATCGATAAAGTTTACATACAAAACAATTTAAAAATATTAAATTAATAATATACAATAATGAACCATTTTTCAAATTAATTAATAATAAACTGTTTTTTTTTTTGTGTTTAAATTTCAGTATATTATATATTGTTATATTATTCTTACATAATATACATACGTTTATATACTGTATTATAATATGCTCGTCATAATAATATATTATTGGTGTCAATACTCAATTGTCCGCTATACCACTATATTCGTTAACCACTATTGGGTAGAAATTAGTCTAGATTTTTGCTAGTATCTGTATAATATAAGATGGCAGAATCTTTATATTCAGAATGCATACATTTTTTATGGTTGGATAAAAATACTGATTAAAAGCCAGGTGGGATTATATAGTTTTACTACCAATTAAATATCGTCATATCGATTAAAGCTTAAGAGGATGTCAGCGTAGTATTTGTTATCTCACTCTAACCCACGCACAACATAGACAATTTCACGTTCTCAATAATTACTATAGTCTATAATCAAGGCCGTAACTGGAGGTGGTGAATATAGTTTATATTGACTATACATTTTCAGTATTTTTTTTTAAATAAAAATACTGGACCCCGAAATTTTTTTTCAGTTACAGCCTTGGCTATAATCAAATTAATTTCTCAAATTAGAGTGAAATGATCTCTTATAAAATTAAAAGTTAAGAATATTATCTAGGGCATCTCGTAAGCGTTTTATTATATTATAATTTTGAAGTGAGTAATGAGTTTCTTAAAATGTACCTATAAATAATTTACAATTTTAAAATACTCATGACTCGCTTTAAAATAAAAATATAATAAAACGCTTATGATATGCCCTAAATAATGTTCTTACCATCAAATTTCATAATATGTCGATTCACTTTAATCTTTAAACTAACGTAGCTAAACGTGATCTGCTGCAGAGGGTAAATTTTCTATGTACGTAGTTGTAAGAGTGTAAGACGGTGACAACACTGCGGGTGTGACGCCCTCTTAAATTGAGTATTATTTTCCAAGTACATGAAGTACAGCATTTTTTAAAAACGTTTGTTATCATCTGTTTAATTTTGAACAATTATTAATGTCGATCAAACTATCGAATTGTTTATGCGTCGCCGTTTATGGTTCAAATGTTAACTGGGGTCGTGTCCGTCTTGTGATCACTTTTTTGTTGTTGTAAGCTCAATCTGTAAATAGCAGCTAATGAAAATGATGATTATAAACTCAACTTAAATTTTTTTTCCAATTCTTACTATGCACAACTGTCAACTACACATTGCACACTATTCAGTATTAACCTCGACAATCAACATCCAAATGTCACGAAAACATATTCTGTCATATATAAATTACAAAAATTACAAATGAAAACCAACAAAATCTATAAATGGATTCTAATAAAACAGTCTCAGGTGTAATATAAAAAATAGATACCAGAAAAAAAGAATTAATAAAAATCACGTTTCATGTGTTTAAAAATAACGAAATATATCAATAGATAATTTATTCTTCATAATTATAATGAATAGATGGACGCAGTCACATGAGTATTTTAAAATAAATTAATATATCATTCAATTTAACGTTGAATACACATTACATTTTATATTGTATAGATTAGTATTTTTTTTGTACGATAAATACTTATTTATAGATTTATTTAAATAATTAAATAAAATGAAAAAATATATATATATTTTAGTGAATTATGAGAATTGCCACCTATTTCCTATAGGTACGTAAAAAGTCAAAATAATGTATTAATACTAAATAATTTTCAAACGTAAAAATAGTAAATAGCGAGTTTCGAAATTTAGGGCCCAGCTCACATAACAAATGTACATTGCCTGAAAAATCCTGGTCGAGTTTACGTATACAATTTAAACTAACTAAAAATCAGAGCGGTTTTTACAATTATTGACATTTTTATTATATTCTATATAACATTCTGGAGAAATTAGTCACGCCGTATACGGCGTACCAATCGTTTTTCTATAGCTTCCGATCTTTATTGAAACACGTCGTTCAGTTTTTGACAAGCCCACACGACACTCTTATTCACACTCACACACGACACACAATAATATTATATTCACAGGGTACTTCGTATAAATACGTCATACGATTCTAATGATTCTATATCTCTATAGGAACATATTGTATACTTATATAGTTATATCTATACATAATAATGACATATTCTATATAATATAGATTTTAAGGGGTCCGTCCAGAAACAGGAAAATGCCATTAATGTATCTTTATATAAAATCAATTTAATCGGTCTGTTGTACATCAGTACATGTATACTAATATTGTAGTTTTCAAGTTTACTTTGTCATTGAGTATGTTATATTGTCAAGGATGAGTTGAATTTGATTCAACTATAATACATTATTAGGTATCTATGACTGTTTATTATAAATTATAATTTATATGACAAAAACGACTGAGCGAAGACAATTAATTGGTCAGCTTATATTTTATTATAGATATTACTTATATTTATTTTTTTATTATATAGTAACATATTATTTTTAGATTTGAAATAAGGCAATAAGTTGAACTAATTTTTGAGAAAATAATCATTTTTATGTTATATAATATATATTATAATATGATTATATGAATTACAATAGTGTACCTATAGAAAATAATAATTTAATTAATAGATTACTGATTTACCGAAAATAGAATAACAAAAATTGAGGAGAAATTATTAATTAACGTGTGAATATTAGATTTTAAATTTTTCAAATTGAAAATTTTAATTTTAATAACTCATAAAAATAATGATGGCCTTATGCTAAAATGTTTTTATAAATTCCATGTTAACACTCATAATCGTGAGTTTTTTTTATGAACGATTGTATTTCAAACGTTACTGACATCGGATATTCACTCATAAAGTATCGAATTATCCTCAGATATATTTTGTTATTTGGTTGTAAAAAAAATATAATCTTAAAAACTTGAAAAGTTCTAATCAATATTTTTCTATACAAAATTAAAATTTCAAAAAGATCAATTTTAAGATATTTGTATGGTTTTTATTTTATAATATAAAATTTTCCAAAAAGTTCAAATTTTTATAAGTAATCTTTAAAACACGATCAATTTAAAACTATTTTGAAGTGAAAATGTATAAAATAATCGATTTTAATAGCTAAAACTTGAACTTCACAATTCAATTCAAATTACATTATATACCTCAATAGTTCTTACAAAAAAAAATATCGTAAATATACTTAATCAAAATTTATCACAATATAATGCATCAAAAGTATATTGTACTATTTATACTCGTATTATTAGTATGTGGGTATTGTATATATTTCGTGGAAGCAATGCGAATTGCGAAAGCATATCCCGCGGCGTCGTCGGTTATAACGGAAAAAAAAGGTATTGTAAATAATATGTATCACAATATTCAGATTCAATCTTCAAGGTTATTATACCTAATTATTTTAATTTTTTAACAATTTAAATGTAAACCATAAGTTTTTAAACAACAAGTACCTAATTGGTATATTTAGATATCATATCTTATATCTCTATATACATCATATAAACGATAAAACATGATTCATGAAATCAATAGTCATAACTATTCTAGTTAGGTATGAAAACAGGATAATATTACAAAAATATTATTTTTAAATTTTATTTTTCCACTTGTTGAGATTTTCGAATCAACTTTCAAAAAATCCAACTAAAAATTATAAAATATTCATTAGTTAAAAATTGCACCATTAAATACGTAAATAATTGTTCATAATCACCTTAAATTTTAATTTTAACTATATAATATACATTATACATATATATTATTTAATATGTATAACAATAAAGTTAAATATTCATTAAAAAAAAATATATATATAGGTATATGTATCGGTAATTTTAACTTTTTAGTGTTAATATAGTTAACTAATCTTCTTCTAATGTGTATACAATTGTTTTTATATTAATTAGATAAATACCTAATACCTATCAATTTTTAATCATTTGTCCACAGAAAAATAAATAATATATTTTAACCAAAATACGTATCACACAATCTTCATTATTTTAGATAGTCAATTTTATAATTTTAATTCAATTATGTTTTTTTTATCTGTGTACCTTCACGTTTAATAGTTATAAAAATACTTTAATCTTCAACTTCGGGTATGGTTTTAGATATAAAATTTAACATAGGTAGTTATTACTTTTAAGAGTTTAAGAAAAAAAATTCCAATATTTTTCAAAATAATTCAAAAAGAACGAAGAACGGGAGTACTTACGCAAAACTTTATTTTAATTTAATAATAGTATAGTAATTCAAAAATAAACAAGTGTAGAGTTAGAGACTTGAACTACCTAAATTTCGAAATATTTTTTGCTATTTATAGATAGGTACTTGAAATTGTTTAATTTAGTAGTCAACTATTATTAATATTTTACTTACGTGTAAGTAATACGTGTAAGCAATATAATACTTTGAAGTTAATTTTACTCCATAAAACAAATGTATACAAATTTAATTTTAAAAAAAAATTTTGTGAATTGTACATACATTGTATTATATAATAAGTTATAAGCTTTTTATTTTAGATGTCATTATTGCGACATTACTAAAGCATTTTTCAAAATAGATAACTTATAAATAGATTTTTAATTCTTTTTTTTTATTTATTATCTAATAAATAATTTATTTCAACATAGACCAAAAATCCTAAAAAAACGAAACAAATATAAGTATTGTAATAGCTATTGGCAAGAACACAACAATACATTAAATAAATAAAATATTCTAAGCAGAGACATAATATTTTATTATATATACGAGTATAATAGGAACTTATTTTTCTTTAAGTATAAATATGATAGGTTTAGATTCAATTTATTTGTAACGAAAAACAAATCACGTGTATTATATTGTAATTATACTGATAAAGTGATAACTCATTTATAATAGATTTGAAGCAAAATAAGTAATAAAAAAAATAAAAGTAATCATTATTACGGATACGTGTAAAATATAAAAATCTGTTGATTTTCAAAATTACATAATAAATTAATAAATAAATAATTATATTTATAATTATAATATATAGGTAAAATAAATTATGTTCAAATAAATCAAGAAATACTTTAAATATTCAAAACAGATATAAGGTTACCTATAAACTATTATTATCTTTTGGTTTTATTATAGTTGTTTTTTACTGAAAAACCACACTAGAAAGAGTAGATAATCGTAATTTTACATACGAGTATACCTATATATTGCTATATGTTTTATGATTTTTAAGTCATATTTTTAGTTTATTTAGCCCCACTTCTCAATATAACCGCTAATCGCAATGTTGATGCAAATAGTAACATCATAACCTTGAAAAAGTTGACATCCCGTAGAGTAATCTATTATCTATATTTTAAATTATTTTATTAAGTAACTAGCTGTATAGCTCGACTTTGTCCTCAAGAAAATAAAACATAAAATACGACATTTTATCGGTATATCTTGGTTTTAGTCAAAATACTTAAGTTCTCTGGCAAATCGGAATCGGTGTACCTCTCTCTAAGAACAAAATTCAATCAAAATATAAAATCTGACTGTGGCGTATTAGATGTTGGTAAACTATTAAACTTAGTTTAAACTACTTTCTAGACTTTCCTGATATCTCTAAAAACAATCTGAAACTTTCGTCTAGATTAGTCAATCGTAGCTATCTAAAGTTAGAAACAATACAAACATTAGGAAATTTCCTTTTGTTGTACATTTTGTACACGTCGATAATTCCAGATAATTGTACTCGTTTTACAATTGCTTATGTAAATGATAATATTTTAATTTATTGACAATAATTAAGTATTCAGTGACTAGCTTATTACGTCGTTTTTATAGCAGTATCATTATTGGCTTTATGTTTGCAATTTGCCGATCTATTATTATATTACTATTCCATCGACATATTTAGACATATTATAAACAATATTAGTGCTTGACTTGGGGTGGGACGCAGAGAGACGGAGTACCTCAATTAATTTTTCAAAAATTATTATTACTACTGTTATTTTTAAGGGGAACGCTCGGAACGCTTCATCATTTTGCTTTTTTATCAAAATGCACGAAATACTGCCATAATTTGTCATGTGGATTATTTCAAAAACACGTATCTATGTATATATAAATACTAAATAGTTTAAAATCGATGTTTTTATTTATTTACTTTTATTGTTATTTTGAGTTAGTTATTATTTCTTAGTATAATATATATAACAAGTATTTTTTTTTTCTTAATGATTACCTACTTACAAATATTTTTTATGATTTAAAGAGGGGTATTAGGGGGTATGGGGCATAGCCGCCATGACTCAATAAGTTTAAATAAGTAATGGGGACGCTCTTTTATTAAAAGTAAACAGAGTCCCCCTACTTTAATTTTTCCCAGTCGAGCACTGTATAGACTTGTTAAATTTTTGACAGATAACTAATTCAAACTATTTTATTTTCTGTAACCAATAGGTACTCAATAGGGACCATTACAAAAAAATATTTGATTTTCGTTTATCAAAACAAAAACATTATGTAAACGGCGTGAATCCATCTTTTGAATAATTTTATTAACTATATATTGTAATATTAAAGTAAAATACAAACGTTTCACCTTTACGTACATTATTATTATCTATATAAGTACACAATAATTTTTTTAATATTTAGACTAATTTTAAGCTATTAATTACGTATTAAGTTATTTAGCTATACTATGCTATTTACATTTTAATATACATTACATATCTATTGGCAGTTTCATACCGTTCTATAGTGCATGTTATCAACTTATAAATATAATATTTATTATGATAAAATAATACCAATAATTTACGGTAATATTAAACATCCGATATTTTTTTGCAAAAATTAGTTCAACTAACAGTATTTAACCATTGTTTTTTTACATGTTCTTATATTTTTGAAAATATTGAAAAAGCCAAGAGTATAATAAAAACATGGCTTATTTATTTATACTATAATCAATCGATTAAAGATAAAATTAATTATAACTTATAAATAATATAGACATAATGATTTATAAGTTATTCAATATACTATAATATACTTAGTTAAAATTGGAGAGGCTGTTGTGTTGTACACTTGTTTTTTGTGATTATTAACAAAGTATAAAATATAAATTAGTTAATTATTAATTTATATTACACATATAAATGACCTCTATTAGACTTTGAAACCGATTTCAATATATCTAAATAAGTAAAAAATAAAATGTAGTCGCTATGAATCAATGATTACTAGAATAATCATTAATCAGTAAAAACTAAAAAGTGGGTAAGTGAGTATCGCTCTGCTGTACATTAGGGGGTGGGGTGGACCTCGGACTAGGGTATCATTGTATGCGAAAAACGATTCTGAACGGAGATGATTTGTCAGTCTAGGATATATTATATTTAAATATTATCATATATTCTATTTTGAAACAAATTCAAACATTTAAGTATAAAAGTTTCAAGATCTTACGTTTGATAATTTTTTAAAAATAACAAAAATTATTTAGTAGTATAACGTTATTTTACACGTGTATTTTTGATTTCAAATTAAAATTAAAACTTTAAACACTCGTAAAACTTTTTAAATTGAATACTTATCAAACTTTTTTATAATTATTCTAAGCTTAACTTATGGACAGCATAGTATTAAATTTTCAATTCTTAGCTATTGATAGTAAAATATTTATAAATTTTTTACTACCAAATAGTGAAAAATATTCATGATTTTGACGAATTTGTGTCAATATTTGAACTTCAAATGCTAATAAAAAAAAAATTGTGCCTATGTATTTTTATAATTTTTGAATGAGAGTTAGAACAAGTTATGTGGACCCTTCAATTAAATTTTCAAGTAATTTGTCCCAGCTTAATTTTTTTTATCAACATTTATAAATAAAAAATTAAAAAAAAATTGATTATTTCAAATGTCTATAAATAGCTCAAAAAAAGTCAAAATATTTTGAAAATCAAATCACGTAAAGAAAATGGCAATATAAATAACTGGTAAAATTTTCAAGCATTTACGACTTATACAGTTTGAATTACAACAAATATCAAAAATCGTTTGAGGCTTAACCGTTATTTAACGCGGTTTTGTAAAAATTTAAACTTCAAACACTCATAAAAAATTTTTGTCTGAATCCGGTAGAGTTTTTTTACAGATAATTGAAGAAAAATGTATGGAGAATCTTGTACCAAATTTTCAAAACTTAGTTATAAAAGAAAAAACTTTTACGATTTTTCAACCACAAAATTACTTGCAAATTTTCGCAGTTTTGACATATTTCGTATAAATTCGAACTTTAAGCACTTATAAAAAAAAATTGTGACTAACGATTTCGGATTTTTTTTTTATCACTTTAAGAACAACTTATGAGAAACCTTGCATTAAATTTTCATGATTTTTTGGCTGGCCAAAAATTTTTAACCGTTATTTAAAAAAAAAATACTAAAAAAAATTAAAAATTTCAATTGTCTATAAATAGCTCAAAAAAAGTCTAAATTCTTTGAAAATTTAACTGTGTATGGAGAACGCTAATATTATAAACATTTGGTGAAAATTTCAAATATTTACATATATTAGTTTTTGAGTTATAGCAAAATAAAAAATTCGATTTGGTCGAAAACTGGTTTTGCGTAAAAATTCCCGTTTTTCTGTCATTTTTTTTTTGTTTTCCTCGATTTTTTTGAAAACTGTTGGAAAATGTTTACTTTTCACCTCTATAATGCACCAAAGATATCCACTTTGCCATCAGAAACCGCCCCCAAAGTCAAATTGAAGCATTATTTCGACTAAATATGCTGTACACAGACACAAAAACAAAAAAAAAAACAAAAAAAATAAACACACATCATTGTAAAACCAATACTCCGTTCAGAATCTAAGATGGCGATAATAACATTAGCAAATAAATACAATAAAGAAGAAAAAAAATAATTTATAAAAAAAAGGTACTCACTATCGCTCTACTATACATATAATAAGGAGTCAAGTAAATTACTATTATAGAGGTGTGTTAAATTTGAATTCCATGATATACATAATTGTGTACAATAAACGATTCTTAGTAGAGACGGTCAGTCAGCCTATATTAAAAAGTAAGCAAATATCTATGTATTAGATTATTTAGATTCTGAACGGAGTGATGAATGTATTGATTTTACAATGATTATGTATATGTTTTATTATTTATTTTTGTGTCTGTCATCAAGTTTTGGAGTAGAAATAAATAACAATGCTTTGATTTTTTACTTCAGCCCCTCTTTGAAAAGAAAAATTTATCTAGTTGGTACTTTGGGGGGTCAAAAGTAAAAAATTTCCAGTAGTTTTCAAAAGCGTTAGGAAAAACCCTAAAAAAGTGATGGAAAAACAGAAATTTTTCGCATAATCATTTTTTGATAAAATCGTTTTTTTATATTGCTATAAGTAACTCAAAAACGAATCATGTTAAATACTTCATATTTTTACCAAATGTTTATATTAGCGTTATCTATTTACGATTAAATTTTCAAAATATTTTGAATTTTTTAGGCTATTTATAAACAATTAAAATTTTCTAAAAATATTTTTTTAAATGCCTATAAAAAAAATTTGGCTCTCCAAAAAATCTTTAAAATGTAATACAAGCTTACCTAGGTTTTTTATTATAAGTAATACTTATCGTAGTAAAAAAAAATCAAAAATTATTAGTCACAATTTTTGTTTTTAAACATTTAAAGTTCAAATATTTACGAAATATAACAAAATCGCAAAAATTTGCAAGGAATTTTTAAGTTGAAAATTCGTAAAATAGTTGCGATTTATACTTAAGGTTAAAAAATCTAATACAAGATTATCCATAAATTTTCCTTCAAGAAACTGTAAAAAAAAATAGTAAAGTCAATATAGAAACAATTTTATAAGCGTATGAAATTTAATTTTTTACGAAATCGAGTAAAACAACGATATATTACAATTTAAATATAGGTAATAATATAATATATCCTATTAATTATCCTAGACTGACAAATCATCTCCGTTCAGATTCGTTTTTCGTATACAATGATACCTGTTATTGCATTCAAATTTAACACATCCATTATAGTTACCTTCTCTCCATCTCTACTATATACAGTAGAGCGATACCCACTTGCACGCCTTTTTAAATCTTTAGTATAAAACCAAAATTTTTATAAATTTCTAACCACGAAATAATTTGTAGATTTTTGAGATCTTAACAAATTGTATCAAAATATTAACTTTAAACGTGTTTAATAAAAATATTGGGACTATAAATTTTCGATATTTTTAAATTGGGAAATTAACAAATTATACAAAGAGCTTTGTATTAAATTTACCAGCATTTCTACTCAGCAAATAATGTTTAATCGACAATGTTTTCAAAAAGAAAATATTTAGAAAACTGAAAATTTCTCATGCCTAAATATAAGTAGCTCAAAAGTAATCATAATATTTTGAAAATGTTGTCGTAAATATAAAATTATAATATTGAAATTTGGTTAAATTCGTTTTCGAGTTAACAAAAAAAAAAAACAAAATCGATATTGTTAAAAATTGAAATTGTGTATAAATTTCCTTTTTACCTAATTATTTTAGTTTTTCCCATTTATAAAATTTACCACCACAATAATCATATAGATCTACTTTGCTATCAAAAACCATTTTTTTTTTTTTGAAAATTGAAACATTTCTATTGCCCCTAAATATGATTGCAAAAAATAAATTGAAAATACTTCATTGTAAAATCAATAGGTTCATTGCTCCGCTCAGAATCTAAAATATTAAAAGAAGGGTGCCATTTGGCGGGCTGTCAGGCTGTATAGTTTAGCATCTCTATTTTGTGCGTTTTATTATTTTGTCAAATAATTCACAGATTTATTTATGGCCATCGCATATAATGTGTACATATTATACATTATAAAAACCATAAATGCGTACAATATAATATAATTATAAAGGTGTACTTAGTTGGGCCAGCGTAACTATAGAAGTATGAATAGTATGATCACCGCACGATTAGCGAACATTTCTTTTCAGGGTTGCTCAGATTACTTTCGAATAAAATAATAACCATTATTCATAAATTCGTGATAAACAATAAAATAATGGTTGTATCACTTGTATCACATTTCTGTCTTCATATTCAACAAAACATATTAGAGTACCTAAAATTGTTTATAAAACAGTAAATAGGAAAATATTTCTTCATATTTTCTTCAAAACATGTCGCTATACAAATTTTCATTTCAATTTTAATTTGAAACCTTTGAACCCTTAATCTTGATAAAAACAGCCGCAGAGCGCGCAACGGGACGATACCCGTTTGCGTACATTTAACCTTTTTTGCGACTCTTTTGCGTACAAATATACAACTCGATTGCGCACACAAATTTTTAATACCTGTGATAAATGATCCAAAACATAGTACTCGTTTGCGTACATAAACTAGCAAAAGTCTACTAAAACCCTTAACAAAAATAATGTTTAAGATCACCTGATTTTAAAACACGAAACTCACTATACTTATAGTTTTCAATAATAAAACAACGTTTTCCTCTGCGCGTTTCAAAAACATTTGATATTTGAATGTCCATGGTAGGTACTACACGAAATAAAATGACTCGTGTATCTCGATAGCATCACACGTTCAACTAAATAATAAGCATATAGTAACATACAGCAGTTGTCAATAACGCACCCATTTATCTAAAATCACATTATCGTTTAGAACCGCACACTAGTTAATCAATTACGTGTATCTTATCGAAATTTGCTCTACAAGTAACAATATAAGTCTAATTTAATAGCTGTACGCAAACGAGTCGTCATTTTTCAGGTCAAAATTAGTATTAACCGAGTTTTCACGTTTTTTGATGTACGCAAACGAGTTGTCAGTATATAGGTAAAAAATTGTGTACTGTGCGCAAACGAGTATCAACTGCGCGACGGTCGCCTTTCTAATAAATGGGCTGGCTCGACTTTGGCAATGTATCTATGGATTATGAGTATGAGCGCTGTTCATAAAAAAAATAATAAAAAAAATAAGAATAAATTTTAATTTAAAAATCATATTTATATTTAACAAAATTAATTATTCATTATTCGATACTGCATTATATTCACATTAAATGATACAATTACTAAAAAAATAAAAATTATTATTATTAATATTATTACTATATCATATTTTTTTTGATAAAGTAATCTACTTGACAAACGTTAAATTTATGAGTAATCATAAAAAAAGGTTAGGAAACACTGGACTATAGAATTTGTATTTATTATTTATAGATAATATTGGTAGGTATGCCGTAATGCCGTATGAATAACAAAAGTTTGATGTTTTCATTTTTTTTAATTCATTCAAATATTAAGTAGGTATGCGTATTATCATTAAATCTCATATATATGTCTTAAACAGGGCTAAGATTTATATGCAACAGCATGTGTTTTTTATAACTTCTGATTATTGATTTTGTCAGTAATGTCCACGAATCACCTCATAAATGGTGATGTTTTTATTTTGCATGCTTTTGCATATTTTGGATAAAATGAATATGATTGCATACCTATTTCGATTATATTATTATAATAATGCGAATAATGCATGTTTTATAATATATTTATTATTTTTAATTAATATTTATAATTTAATATTAATACCTATTTATTATTTAATTCTAGCCCTGCTGATTAAACTAATAAAGTATAAAACTTGGTTTTTTTGTCAAACATAAATTTTCCAATTTTTCAAACATAAAATTCAAAATATTTCACTATTGAATGTGAATTATAAATTTTATTTCTTAATTATTTTATTTTATTTTATTTCTCAATCACTGATGTATTTCAAAAAATAAATATTTTTTTTGTAACTGTATTTTTGTGATTATCTTATAAAAATTTAAATGCATATTTTGGTAAATAAAATGTGTATTTTACAATTTTGTTTTACATACAAATCCTAGCCCTGGTCGCATAAACATATAAAATATATCATAATATACATACTTACTATAGTAAAAAACAAGTACCTAGTCTGAAAATAAAAAAATGGCTTGTCTGTTAAAAAACTCAATGACACCCATTGTAAAAAAGATATAACTCGTACATATTTTGATATTTTTAGGTTGCTGTAAGAACAATTTATAAAAAGTCTTATATTGTTCAATTTTCAAACATTTTTCACTAGTTTTATCTTACATTAATCGAAAAAAAAATTTAATTTTAAATATTCATAAATAGTACACGAAATTATTTTTATTGAAGTTTAATGAGAATTCGCAGAACAATAATTGTCCGCGAAATCGTGTTATTTTGTATGGGAACTGAGTGAGTAAATAAAATATTTTTAAAAACATAAATATGTAGTTATAATTCCCTGTACATACTTTTTAGTTTTGTACTTATAACTACTTTGTACTTAACTTTATTATTATGGCCAACGTTTATACATACATATTATACGATGTTTAACGTTTATGTGTATTAGGTATAATTTTAATTTAAAATAATGCAAATTTCTATTTTAATTTACAAAATTAAAATATAAACATAATTCTAATTATTAATAAATAGTAATTATTGTTTAAATTGTAATAACTATTTAGAACATTTTAGAATAATGTTACATAATTTATAAAATATAATATTACAAATAGTCAAATCAACAAATTTTAATGATTAATTCAGAAACCTTGTTGGTTCTACATATTAACAAGGTTATTGTCAATTCAACATACATCAACATTATCAATATGATTTTATGGTTTTAACATATGCTTATACCTATATATTATATACCAGATGAAAATGTATAATAATGAAATTAGAAGTTTAATTTATTTATTTTTAATGTTTCTATTTCTTATTCGTTGTGTCTGCAGTTGTGGGACAAATTATTTTATAGACTATAGTTTATGTCTATATGTATTCACGTAATTTGTTAAATTACCACGTGATATACAGTATATTCAGTATAGAACTAAAGACCAGTAAATGACTCCTTTGATAATGGAATATTAATTGTTGTTGTTTTTTAAATTTCATTAAATTTAGATCGTTGTCCGTCAATTTTTTTAGAATCTAGGATGTATAATAAATGTGTGATTTTGCCGATTTTTGAAAAAGTTAAAAAATTTAAGATGTGTTTTTGTCAGTGAAACACGATTGCATATGGTTTTTATCGATGTATGTAACAGTGAACATTCGATGTTCACGATTGCGTACGATTTTTATCTGTAACTTTGAAGCACTAATGTCATTTGATTTGAACTAATAGAACGTATACAATTTAAAATTAATCCGAAAGTTTTTATCGAACTTATAACGCTCAATTTCATAGCTCCCATACTTCTGGAAATATGTTTGAAAATACAATTAGTATTTAAAGATTGGATTAAAAAAAATGAAAAATGCTGATTTAATTGGTATAAAAGAAACCATGAAATAATATAATTATTAATACAAAATTCAAAATTCAAAAAATATTATAACATTTGTTAAAAATTAGGTATTTAAGTGGTATCTCGGTATACGATTTTAAATTGAATACATTTTTACAAATTATTATTTTAACCTATTATTGTTTTTAAATATTTTTACTTGAGTCATTTTTTAAAAATTTAGTTTTTACTGACAAATTAAAACTTAAATGTGGCAACGTTGTACAGCAAATCATACACAATCGTATTCACAAAAAGGTGCATCGTACACTATATCGTGTGATACCCGTTTTTATACATTAATTTGTGTTTTCAGTGTTCTATGACATATCGCATAATATGGTTGTATTGGTGCATTGGTTATACATATTTTAATAATTATAATTATATTAGAATATTAAAATATTTTAAATGTTTTAAATACAATAATTTTAATATTATTAAATATTAATTGTATAATTAAGTAATTTGTCTGATTCATTATCCTTCCTCAAATTCTTAAATCGTTCCTTTCTTTGTCTTATTTGCTCGAGTAATAATATGAATAAAAAGCTTATTAGTCGATTAATGTTGATAGTCAACGAGGATCTTTCTCCTTGTCATTGCAGAATACAATAATTGTACCATATTAATATTAATTTAATTGTAATAAATTTGTTAATATGTTAATTAATCACTCCCTAAAATAATGTAATATGTTCGTTATTTATTATAATATATATACATATAGCATATAGTTTTTACTTTTAATTTAGTTTAATATTCCAATAATGAATAATTGCATTATTGTAATAATTATGTAATTTGTAAATATTTCCAAAAAGGTTTAAAATCAGTTTAAAATTTAGTTATACAATTAAATTCAAATATGTTTCATTTACTCGTGTATTACAATAATTACACTATTATATTTATGATTAGAATTATTTGTAAACGCTCAAAGCGAAAATAATTCTAAACGTAGGCATTGTATGTAATTTAAAATGGCAGTCTATAATAGTTAATAGATTATAATATATATAATTATTTGATGTAAAATTTAGAAAGCCGTTAATATCATAAAATATTATATTGATTTCAAAAATCGGAATATCATAAGTACCTTAGTGCTATCACTTATTCATTTATACATAATTAAATAATTTACATATTAAGTACCTACATACTTATATTCCAATTGCATAAAAGTGTAATAAATCAAATGTCTGTTTAATATTACCATTGATTATAAATAGTATTAGTATTAGTATTAATACAGTACTGTATTTATAGATTAGTAATGTTTTCTTACCATGCAAATAAATAAAATCAATATTTTATAACAGTAAAATAGTTTATTTTAAAACACGACAAATATATAATAATTTTAAGTATATTTAACATATTATATGTGAATTTAAATTAACAGATTATATACATTTTTGGGCAGGTGACAATTTTTGTAAACATACAATATTTGTATTTAATTAAGTAAATAACTGAATAAAAATTAAATGAATCGACATGTATTCAAATTTGTATTAACAATATTGTAGTGAATCACCGACCAGTTTTTATGTGACCTCTATTATAATTTATAAGTTATAACTAGAGCGCGGATTTCTATGCAATTGCATATTTTTTCCTTTTAATATTTTTGGATTTTTGTCAGTGATCTCCACGAATCATCATAATTTGAAGCTAATGGTGACATTTTTTTTTTGCATATTTCTGCATATTTAAAGATTATTGCATATTTTTGCATATTTTGGCAAAATTAAAAATTAATTGCATATTGAAGCGAAAATTTAAAAAAATATATAAAAAATATTTTGTGTCAAGTAGAAAAATTAAAACTAAATTTCGAGAACATTCAGCTTGAAGATCTTTATCAATACCCGGCAATACTAAGTTGCTTCAAATATGCTCCAATAACTTTAGTTCACGTCAAACGTTCGTTCTCAGTCTTTAAAAATATGTTAACCGATAAATGACACAGCTTCACAGAAGAAAAACTTGAAATGCATATGATTATTCATTTTAATAATAAATACAATTTTAAAAATAAATTAAGTTCAGAAAATTCCCTAAATTTTTTTTTTTATAAAGTATTTAAGTAATTAATTATTATAAATTATATTGTAAATTTTCTTGCATATATTTTACATATTTCATAATTTTGACTGCATATTTTTTGCATATTTTCATGATTTTTACTGCATATTATATGACATATTTCGATACTTTTAAGTGCATAAAAATCCGCGCTCTAGTTATAACATAAACAATTAATGTAGAATAGGTAAACGACAGCAGATAAATGTAAAAACTACATGTCTATATAGACCGATAATATTGTGTCTTCCACTCAGGGGCGTATTTTAGGGGGGAGGGCGAAGGGATCGATCGCCCCCCCCCCTGAATCCGTATTTAAGAAATATATTATATTATTTGAGATACAGTAGGATACGCACTTCAATTTTTTATAATGTAGATCATTTTATAACGAATAAACGAAATCAAATTAATTAACAATTTTGATTTTCTACAAAAATGATGGTTATAAAATTCAAGTTCTCTCAGGGGCGGATCTATGGGGGGGGCGACGTGGCGATCGCCCCCCCCTTGGGCTTTTTTTTTATTAGATTTATTTAATATTTTTGATATATAGATTTACACATTACACAATAAATTTTTATAAATTAATAATTATTAATTATTATTATCTTTGTCTAGCATGTTTTATGATAATTTAGCGTTAGTGATGTGGAGTCTGTAGGCGATCTAAGGGAATATTCCCCTACAAAACTTCACAATACGAACGGCTAATAAACACTTCCCAACAATTAAATCCTTGCTTTCTATAATTGCTAGTTTGCCAATTAGTACTGCTTCCACTGAACGCAGCTTTTCCACTTTGCGCAGGTCAGATAACTAATGATAAAAATAAAAATTTTGCTTTTTAATTTAAGATGAAAATATCTGCATCTAAATTTCAAAATGCTTTGTATTTTTGCTTATTTCTTATTATTTTTAATTTGTAGATTAAAAACATGGTTGAGATCGCGAATGGGCGAACATAGGCTGACTGGCTTGGCTTTATTGCAAAAATATATACTGATAATTTTATAGTATACGGATTATAAAATTTGATCAGGATTGATATACGGATTTCTGGGGGTGGGGACCCCCTCCACCCACCAGATTTGACCATGCTCAGTGTACTTGTATATTAGTCATGGATATTCCTATTCGGAATTCGCCCCCCCTTTAACCAAGCTTCAGATCCGCCCCTGAGTTCTCTTCACTGGAGATTAGTTATATTTTCAGCATCGAGGCACTAGCGATCCTGAAAGCCATAGAACTAACTGAACAAAATTGGAAAAATACAAAGTCCTTCTTAATAGCCAGCGATTCCCTTAGTTCTATCCTAGCTATACAAAACCAAGGGACATCAAATGAAATAATAAAAAAACATACAAGAAAGAGCCTCTTCCCTTGCTCCCCGTTCGGTTACCTTTATGTGGATTCCTGCTCACAAAAACATACCAGGAAATGAAAAAGCTGATGTAGCAGCTAAAGAAGCCGCCACCCAACATCAATATCCCCAAAATAGATCTTTCGTCTTTCAAGGACACTGCCCGAAACGCCTTAAAAAGTAGAAAAAGATTCACCAACGACTTTGGGACCAGGAAATGAACAACAAGTTATACCAAATAAAACCTTTTCTGTCACCTAACCCGAATCCCCCCTCAAGCACGAGAAGACAACAAGTGATATGGACACGGATGAAAACTGGACACACAAACATCACACACGTTCACTTAATGAGAAGAGAGCCGAGACTTAACTCCGATTTCCACAACACACCTACTCCTAGAATGTCCTAATCTAACCGAACAAAGAAAAATTTTCCACACCTAACATTAAGAGATATTTTAAGTATAAACAATTTTAACTATTTAATAAGTAATAAAATTCCTTAAAATAACCAATCTATATAATAGAATCTAATAGTTATATATTATTGTTACCTATATTATTATCACCATATACTTGTACTATACTGTATTTCCTTTATTTAAATATTAAGATGATTGTAAATAACTTGTAAACATGTTTGGTTCCCGGCTAATGACTTTAATGTTGAAGCCGTATCAATAAAAAAAAAAAAAAATACGAATGAGTGATAAGAAAGATTAGGTACAGAAAAACATATTAAAATAATAATTGAAGGCAAACAACGAACGGACGCGTATGATTATATTATTATTATTTATTATGTTTTATCAGTTAAAAATTTTAAAAAATGTATATAAAAATAGAAATATAAGAATACTTAGATACAGTATCACATAATACGTGTATTATAAACATAAGTTTATGTCCTATTATCCATATTCCATAATATTCTACATCTAGTCAATATGAATTTTTGTTTTATACTATTACATCTTACACCTATTCATAATTTTTATTAATTAATACTTAAATTTTATTGTTTTTCAAAATAGGTTTAAACTTGGAATTACTGTTAACTAAATGTTAATTAAACATAATTATTATAAACTTTTTTATTATTTAATAAATTTCAGTAGTCGAGATAACACATGTGATCATAATAGGTAGTCTTGGAAATATTTTGGTAATCGAGAAAACACTGTTGTAGTGTTGTGCACCCAAAGTAGTCGAAATAATACGGAAGTACCCATATAACTGTATATTATATCCATTTCACGGTGACGCATCACGCATGTCGTAATTCAAAAATAAAATACTACATTCGTGTGCGTGTTTTTTAATTAAATCGTTCAATTTTATACTGTCAAACTATCACAGCGAGGGTGCGTGATATTGTGATAACTTCAAGCATTTGGTATACGATACGCGTGGCTATGAATTGGGATTTTTGTTGAGTCCATATTTAGTGAAAAATTAAATAATACACAAGTGTAACTTTCAAAACACAGACAGGTGTTAAAAAAAAACTACACCAAATATTAAGGATTCACCTGATTTAAATGTAACCAAAAATGTTGAGCCTGAATTAAAGAAAAAAATCGAGTCGCCCCCCCCCCCCCCATAGAAGTAAGTTTAAATACGCCCCTGCTTGCACTTTCACGTGTGTATACTGTAACTGTATAATATTATTCAAAAATAATAATTTATAGTTAGTAATTAACTTCCATAATAACTTTTCATTAAATCAATATCTCGTCTACGCGTTATATTATAATAATTATTTTGAATATAATTTGGTACCTATCGTACTTATATCGCCGTTTAATTTTAAATATAATATAGGTATATTATTATACTTAATTTATAACTAGAAATAGCCAAATAGTTTGATGACCTAAAAAGTTCAAAATCGAAAAAAATTGTTTTAATTCCATAAAAAATATAAAAATGATCTAAAAAATGTTCGTAAACGAAATTTAGTAAACATTTAGATTTTAAGTTTAATTTACAGTAAAAAAAATTAGAAAGTAGAATAAAAAAAAATCAGTTTTCATTGTTTGTTTGAATGTAAATTGCTGAAAATCAATGAAATAATTATTTAAATAATTTCATTTGGATAAAAACACTTTCTTTAAAATCAAAAATTCGAAAAATTGACCGCATTATTTTACAAAAGCTACTAAAATTTACCTATAATATAAAAAAATAACGTGAAAAATTAAAAAAAAAATCATTTATAGGTAGTTAAAATTTCTAAAAATGCAAAATATTGCAAAATAAAATTAGTATATTCTGAATCGAAGGAACAGGGAACATGAATTAATGTCTTAGCTAAGTTAATTCGATGGTGTAATAATAATATGGTTGTTGATCAGAAATTCCATATAGCTGCAATTGAATTCTAATTTTACTGCAGTAAAACATGTTTTCTTATGGAAATATTTTAACTAATACATTTTCTTTTTAATATTGAGTTTTTATTATGAATTACATTAATATTGTATTTTTTAAAGCTATAATATTAACTCTCTCGCCAACCAGTGGCGGCCTGGCCAGGTCGGCGAGTCGGCGATCGCTGACTACGCCCTCGGATAAATGGGCCCTTACAGTCATTACCCGATTCAATCGGGCCGATTGATCTACTAAAATAGTAAAATATATTATTTTAAATGTGCATAAACAATTTAGTTTGTAGATATTATCTTAAATAGTGGTAGATAGTCGTATTGCGTTATTTTAAAAATAATAAATACTATGTGATTAAATACTACCTATATAATATTATAATAATCAACGGATAAACCACAATAAGATAAACAGAAAATTGAAACACAATAGGACCTCGAGATTAGATAAGGAACTTTAGTGGTTAAAAAACACGTTTTAGTTATATTTTTGAATTATTTTATATAGTGCTGACTGCTCGATGCTCGACACTGTCGTCTATTTGTCTGTCAGTCATTGATTAGCATGTCAACGTCAACTTGATCAAGAACTATCTTTTATTTTATAAATTACACATCACAAACTATAAAGGTAAGATATTTACATATAATATTGAATATAATCAGATAATCTACAGAGTTGTAGCTCGAGAGTAAATCTCAGCTTAAAAACCCACACGATCGCGATTTATTTAATGCAATTACATAATCACAATAACAAAATTTATTATCTCATAATCGGAAACTGTAATCCGCGGGTAAATTGTTCAGATTTATTACCTAGTTAATTATATTAAATAAATTGCTTTATTTAGTTTGGAAAAAAATTATCAATGATATTAATATGTTTGGACGACGCGTTGTATCGTGCATACGCTTGCGGGATATCGTAATTATCATTATCTGTAATTCCATCCAAAGAAATGAATAGTAACTATGATGATGGCAGTATAGATATTACACAAGAACATATTAATGAAATCCCAGATAGTTTGAAAAATGATTTTGATTTTAATATTAATACAACTCAGGCCCGTAGCCAGACCGAATTTTCAGGAGGGGCAAAGCAAATTTTTTTTTGGGGGGGGGGGGCATTGTATATAAATGCAATTTTTAATTTATTTACATTGATACATTGACATCTCATTAAATTAACACAACTATTTTAAACTTATTTTAAAGTAACAACACGAATAATACTAAATAATAAAGATAAAACTTATATTAAAGTTTTCATAGATAATTATAATATTCTGAATATTCATCATATTCACTGATGTTACGTGTTTAAATTTTGATACATACCTATCTAAAAGTCTTTCTACGGGCCTGATACAACTGCTAATATAGAAAATGTAGATGGAAATGACAAAATTAGTAATACTGGATATTTTATTCCACCAATAAATATGCCAACTAATGTAAAAGTATCTTTTGTCAACAGTCATCCAATACAGCCTACTGATCCTGAAATATGTTTTGATGTTTAAAATATATATTATAGACAGGGCTTGAAACCGATTACCGGTTTTTACCGAAAACCGGTAATTTCCCGAAATTTTAGGAACCTAAATTCGATTACCGTTATCTTAAACTCATTTTTATTCCCGGTTATTGGTTACCGGTTACCGTGACGATTTTCCAGCTATAACATAAAACGTTATTAACATAATATGTTTTAACCGGTTAAGAACCGATTACCGATATTTATGACCTTTTTACTTATTAGTTAGTACAGACTATATTTACCCATGAATAGTATGAAGTATAAAATGTATAATTTATTTTAGCTTCTTAAATAATGATAAGTTTGTAGCTACTATGCTACTATAAATTACAATAGTCTAATATTAATATTACATAATTATGTATTGGTATTATCATAGTATTACTATCTTCGTTGTTTTAATGTTTTTCTCCTATATAGTCTAAATTCGTGTTATAATAATTCAAATAATTGGTATTCTATCTACCCATAACATAAATAATTATCAATGTAATATAGTTGGTGATAGCCCCGGTTATCCTCATTGTATATTGTACTGGGAAAACTAAAAAAGTTGTCTCAATTATGGAGGTATGCCAATCACCACTCGCCAGAAATATTCAGTACTCATTAAGCTACACTATCTTGAACTTTGATTATGATAAAATGTTTTGTATTTTAATTTTTTTATGTTTATCAATTTGTTATCATTTATTTTATATTTTTAAGTTCTTACTTTTTTATGTATCTTAAAGAAAAAAGATATAAATTAAAATGTATAAGTATAGCCATACAGGTACTACTATGTAATCATGTAGTATTTTCTTTTTTTTTTTATACTTTTTTCTTTTATGCCTCTTCTTACCCCTACTGTCAAACCACAACAACATGCATAAATGGTTTCAAAGGTGGTTTGTTATGTTTAAAGAAAATCAACTATTAAAAAAAAAAAAAAAAAAAAAAAATGAAAAGCCGGTTTCAAAGTGGTAACCGGTAATTTTGATGATTTAAAACCGCTTCTAAACAGATAACCGGTAACCTAATTTATAGAAGTTATTTTGGTAACCTGGAATCGATTACCGCTAATTCTAAAAATCCCGAAAACCGGTAACCGGTACCGAAAAATTTTCCGGGTCCTACCGGACCCGGTAACCCAAATTATCGGGAGCGGTTTCAAGCCCTGATTATAGACATCTAAAAAATAAATATAACAAAAAAGTTATTCAACGTATAAGTGGTTAAGTTACAATGTTATTAATAAAGACCGGATTCCCGTGCAATTGCATCTTTTTATCGCGTGTTCTTAATTCTATAGAAACAAGCTACAAATCCAAATCAAGATATGTAGATTAATTTAAAGAAAGATTTATGTTGCACAAAATTGCACGTTTTGGGGTTTTTGCACACAATTGCACGTTTTGGTTTTTTTTTATTAAAATGTACTTTTATACAAATATGTTTTGTATTATTTGTGATATGAAGTATTGGACTTTTATATATTATGTAATTAAGATAATAACTACTACGGTAGTCAATAGATTATCGATTACATACACACATACTATACAGCAGTGTTTCTCAACCTTTTTACTGTGGCGACCCCTTTTTTAAATTTAAATTTTTTAGCGACCCCTACATATACACATATTTTTACATACTCGCTTAGATTATCATTATAAATAATCTAGACTTTAGATTATTTATAATTTTTTATCTTAATCTACCTAAGTGTTCTTCTATGATAATACACATTTCATTTATTTCATTTTTTGTTAATATATTTTCCTGAGTCATGTTAAAAAAATATGAAAAAAATATTTGAGTTTTGATTATTAGAAGTCGATGTATTGTGCGGTTGTTTGAAAAAGTTCGTCATTTGCGACTGTTTACTCATATTAGAAATATTTTATAATAATACATAAAGTCAAATAAAGATAAAGTGTACAAAAATGTGAAAAACAATATAAAAATGCAACTTATTAACCTATATTTTACAACGGCGCACGGCACGGCGATGTTAACGATGAACTGTGACATAAATATATAATATATAATATGTGCAGTGTGCACTGCGGCCCATAGAGTAATATTACTCTATGCTGCGGCCGCGGCGGTGTCCTTATCTTAGGTTGATACTTGATAATCTATATTCGACGTTTATTATAGATTCTTTAATAGAAGTCATAGAGTAATATCGCTTTAAAAATGATAATAGTGTGTTTTCCATTTTAATATAAATAATCTATACTCGTAATAGGTATGTAATATAATAATATTTTATTGATTTTATTTTTTTATTATTTGAGCTTTTAATTTTCGTATTGATTTAAATCATTCGATTGCGACCCTAAATAATAAGTTGGCGACCCCCAAAGGGGTCGCGACCCCCAGGTTGAGAAACACTGCTATACAGTACTATATAGTCTATCCACAGCAGCCGTAGTCAACTCATATTTTATACTTTCATAGTTGATACTTATTACTTGAAATTATTTAATTTAAAATTCCAAAAATTGGTAGTAGTCATTGTTCTAAAATAAAGTGTTGGATCGAAAAATATCCAGGAATAAATTAATTTTTTTTTTTAATTTTATAAATTTTATGATAGTTAATGCCAACACTAATAAATAATAATATAATAAAAAAAGAATGAAAAATAAAATTTGAAGTACCTATAGTAAAATTTTGTTTTTGCACGATTTTGCACATTTTAACATTTTAATTGCACGTTTTTTAGATGTTAGCTGCACAAAAATCCGGTCTTTAGTTATTAATAATAAAATGTACTGTTCAATATGTATGGCTTTTTCTACCAACCGTTCATTAAACTGAATCACTGGAATATTAGTTAATGTAAAACATATCTATAAAAGTGTCGAAATACATGAAATAAGCAATAGTCACAAATTAGCAGTTAATGCATTTTTCTATTGTATTAGTTCTTGCAAAGTATTAAATAAATAAATATAGTAAGTACTAAGTACTAATTACTAAGTATATACTATAGATACAACAATATAGACTTAATACTTATAGATTTACTAAATTATAAACATTGACTTATTTCACTAAACAAAACATCAAGAATATATCTAGAATTTTTATCCAGGATTAATTATTGCCTACAGTCTACACGACCAAAAGATTTTGCAATAATGATATTTAGTAAATATTATTTACATGTTCAAAGATCCTAATAATGTTAATGTGCACAACATAATAATATTGTCTTTCTATCAATGCACAACAAAACTATGACACGTGTGTCGTGACCTACCTTTACGATGTATACGTCGACATTAGTCATGTTGACAAAATATTTCGAAAAATTAAAACTGATATTTTAATGTAGGAACGGTATAAAACTTGAATAAAGATGGTTGGTAGCAATATAATCACAAACAAGAGCATATTAACATATAAATATGGTATCGGTATGATTGTGCAATATTTTATTTGTATTATTATAATAGCATTGTATATTAGAAATAGCCTATTCTACAAGATTCAATATTCATATCACAATAACTGAATAACATGAAAAAATAATAACGATGCGCCTATGAGGCTATGAATATACCATACCAAAAATATACAATATACTCCTGTGAATAAGTGCATTTGATAATATTGTACTGTACATATAGTATTTTTTTATCAAATTCGTAGGAAAGCTATCGCTTACTGTGCTTCCGCAAGACTAGAAAATTGTATGCGAAGAAGCAAAATATAATTTCAAGTTAGCGTTGTTAAATTATACTCTAAGTCGATGGCTAAAATACGTACCTATTTTGTATTATAACGTTTCATCGATACCGAACGCACCTCACAAGTAATGAAAATTACAATAAAAATGAAAACTATAATATCATTGTATTTTTTATTGTCAATAAGTGTCAACTGTCAAGTTTTCATAATTCTCCATGGATGAGTATGTTGTATATGAGCACTTTGAGGCTTCCTTCGCAGGTGATTGTAAACTCCACCGAGTTATCTTCAGTACTACCTACCTGAAGGGTATACATGTAAACTGTCCTCAGTTCGTTTGTACATTATAATTATTATATCATAAATATATATATTTAAAAAAAAACTTAAAATATTTATTTCTGTATTGATTTTACAATGATGTGTGTTTTTTTTTTTTGTATTTTTGTTTTTGTGTCTGTGTACAGCATAACTAGTCGAAATAATGCTTCAATTTTAAACTTTGGGGGCGGTTTCTGATGGCAAAGTGGATATCTTTGGTGCATTATAGAGGTGAAAAGTAAACATTTTCCAACAGTTTTCAAAAAAATCGAGGAAAACAAAAAAAAATGACAGAAAAACGGGAATTTTTACGCAAAACCAGTTTTCGACCAAATCGAATTTTTTATTTTGCTATAACTCAAAAACTAATAGATGTAAATACTTGAAATTTTCACCAAATGTTTATAATATTAGCGTTCTCCATACACAGTTAAATTTTCAAAGAATTTAGACTTTTTTTGAGCTATTTATAGACAATTGAAATTTTTAATTTTTTTTAGTATTTTTTTTTTAAATAACGGTTAAAAATTTTTGGCCAGCCAAAAAATCATGAAAATTTAATGCAAGGTTTCTCATAAGTTGTTCTTAAAGTGATAAAAAAAAAATCCGAAATCGTTAGTCACAATTTTTTTTTATAAGTGCTTAAAGTTCGAATTTATACGAAATATGTCAAAACTGCGAAAATTTGCAAGTAATTTTGTGGTTGAAAAATCGTAAAAGTTTTTTCTTTTATAACTAAGTTTTGAAAATTTGGTACAAGATTCTCCATACATTTTTCTTCAATTATCTGTAAAAAAACTCTACCGGATTCAGACAAAAATTTTTTATGAGTGTTTGAAGTTTAAATTTTTACAAAACCACGTTAAATAACGGTTTAGCCTCAAACGATTTTTGATATTTGTTGTAATTCAAACTGTATAAGTCGTAAATGCTTGAAAATTTTACCAGTTATTTATATTGCCATTTTCTTTACGTGATTTGATTTTCAAAATATTTTGACTTTTTTTGAGCTATTTATAGACATTTGAAATAATCAATTTTTTTTTAATTTTTTATTTATAAATGTTGATAAAAAAAATTAAGCTGGGACAAATTACTTGAAAATTTAATTGAAGGGTCCACATAACTTGTTCTAACTCTCATTCAAAAATTATAAAAATACATAGGCACAATTTTTTTTTTATTAGCATTTGAAGTTCAAATATTGACACAAATTCGTCAAAATCATGAATATTTTTCACTATTTGGTAGTAAAAAATTTATAAATATTTTACTATCAATAGCTAAGAATTGAAAATTTAATACTATGCTGTCCATAAGTTAAGCTTAGAATAATTATAAAAAAGTTTGATAAGTATTCAATTTAAAAAGTTTTACGAGTGTTTAAAGTTTTAATTTTAATTTGAAATCAAAAATACACGTGTAAAATAACGTTTTACTACTAAATAATTTTTGTTATTTTTAAAAAATTATCAAACGTAAGATCTTGAAACTTTTATACTTAAATGTTTGAATTTGTAAATTTTTTTCAAAATAGAATATATGACAATATTTAAATATAATATATCCCAGACTGACAAATCATCTCCGTTCAGAATCGTTTTTCGTATACAATGATACCTATCATTGCATTCAAATTTAACTGACCCTAGTCCGAGTTCCACCCCACGTCCCCACCCCTAATGTGCAGCAGAGCGATACTCACTTACCCGCTTTTTTAGATTCTGAACGGAGTGATGAATGTATTGATTTTACAATGATGTGTGTTTTTTTTTTTATTTTTTTTTTTTTTTTTTTTTTTTTTTTATTTTTGTGTCTGACGACAACATTTGGAGCAGTAAAAATGCTTCGATTTTGGACTTCAGCCCCTCTTTGAAAAGGAAATCGAATCTAGTTGGTACTTTGGGGGGTCAAAAGTCAAAATTTTTCAATATTTTTTAAATGAGTCGGGAAAAACATAAAAAAAATGACGGAAAAACGGGATTTTTTACGCAAAACCAGTTTTCGACAAAATCGAATTTTTTATTTTGCTATAACTCAAAAACTAATAGATGAAAATACTTGAAACTTTCACCAAATGTTTATATTAGCGTTCTCCATACACAGTTAAATTTTCAAAGAATTTTGACTTTTTTTGAGCTATTTATAGACAATTGAAATTTTTAATTTTTTTTAGTATTTTTTTTTTAAATAACGATAAAAATTTTTTGGCCGGCCAGAAAATCTTGAAAATTTAATACAAGGTTTCTTATAAGTTGTTCTTAAAGTGATAAAAAAAAATCCGAAATCGTTAGTCACAATTTTTTTTTATAAGTGCTTAAAGTTCGAATTTATACGAAATATGTCAAAATTGCGAAAATTGGCAAGTAATTTTGTGGTTGAAAATTCGTAAAATTTTTTACTTTTATAACTAAGTTTTGAAAATTTGATACAAGGTTCTCCATACATTTTTCTTCAATTATCTGTAAAAAAAACTCTACTGGATTCAGACAAAAAATTTTTATGAGTGTTTGAAATTTAAATTTTTACAAAACCGCGTTAAATAACGGTTTAGCCTCAAACGATTTTTGATATTTGTTGTTATTCAAACAGTATAAGTCGTAAATACTTGAAAATTTTACCAGTTATTTAGATTGCCATTTTCTTTACGTGATTTGATTTTCAAAACATTTTGACTTTTTTTGAGCTATTTATAGACAATTGAAATTTTCAAATTTTTTTTATTTTTTTTTTATAAATGTTGATAAAAAAAATTTAGGTGGGACAAATTACTTGAAAATTTAATTGAAGGGTCCACATAACTTGTTCTAACTCTCATTCAAAAATTATAAAAATACATAGGCACAATTTTTTTTTATTAGCATTTGAAGTTCAAATATTGACAAAAATTCGTCAAAATCATGAATATTTTTCACTATTTGGTAGTTAAAAATTTATAAATATTTTTCTATCAAAAGCTAAGAATTGAAAATTTAATACTATGCTGTCCATAAGTTAAGCTTAGAATAATTATAAAAAAGTTTGAGGATTGTTCAATTTAAAAAATTTTACGTGTGTTTAAAGTTTTAATTTTAATTTGAAATCAAAAATACACGTGTAAAATAACTTTTAACTAATAAATAATTTTCGATTTTTGTTATTTTTAAAAAATTACTTGACTACTTCCTTTTACTTTATCTTGAAAAATTTTTACTTAAATGTTTGAATTTGTTTCAAAATAGAATATATGATATAATTTAAATAGAATATATCCTAGACTGACAAATCATCTCCGTTCAGAATCGTTTTTCGTATACAATGATACCTATCATTGCATTCAAATTTAACCTTCCCTAGTCTGAGGTCCATCCCACCCCCTAATGTACAGCAGAGCGATACTCACTTACCCGCTTTTTTTTTTCTTAATTTTTGGTATGAGAGTTTTTACTTAAGTACTTTATTTTATTTATCGTTATTTAATATTTTTATATATACCTCGATTTGAAAATCCTTAAAGGCACTAATTAATATTTAATAAATGGAGATTGAAGTTCACATTATTGGAAGATTTGATGCATCTTAACTCTTAATATATATTTAACTGAACTAAGTGTCAAGTACGAAGCAAAAGTTTCCAATTTTTTATTTTGTGGAAGGATTATTATAGCTAATATGATTTATGAATAAATAAATGTGAAACATTTGAAAGAATATAAAAAATTTTCAATTTAATTTGGATTTACACGAAAACTAATCCAAAAATATAAGTATATAACACAGTAAATTCCAACTTCGCTATAGTGTCATCTCTATACATTTAAAATAACTCTGAGAGTTTACATATTTCCTTCAGGTAAACAAAATCAAAATGTTGACCCAGGAAAGTTTACTAGTTTTAAAAATCGGGAGAGTTTATTGTATTATTTATTTATTTATTTTATTATCATTGTATCAAATTACTTTATTTTGAATTTAGGTATAAAAATGTTTATTTTTCTATATTATTTATAAACTAGATAAAAGTAATATATTTAAATATCTTTTAAATGTTTTATCTATCTATTTAAATAAAATAGTTGTCTAAGATAAATTATCTAGATTTTAGATAATTTTTTGTGACAAGATTTTTAATTTCCATTTTAATAAAAATATTATTTTTGTGGGGAAGGTGTTAATTTTACTAAGTTATTGTCTATAGCTTATTTATTCGATTTTATTTTCATATTCTTTTATGTTTATTTATTAGGTACGTATAATTAGTTTATTGTTTATTACCTGCAAACATCAAACATCGGTGGATAATCGTATTTAAAGTACACGTATTTAACAAAGTAAAAACTTAAATTTAGGTAAGACCTTTCACAAATGTAAATTTTAAATTATCAGTTTTGTATTTCGATAAAACAGATAAAATTGGATATCTTTTATGTATAATCTAGTCATCTAGACATACATCTTAAGTGTTATTTATTAATTACTATCTTCTCTATGATACCTATAAATATATAATATTAAATCTATAATTATAAAATAATATATAAATACATAATTTGTTAGTTACCTTTCTACAACACTGACATTATTACTATTTACTACCATATATATTATATATACGCATATACCTATTAATAATCATGTGCAAATATACATTTCATTTGTATTTTAATTTTAATTATAGTTACAAATTTATACATCAACTTAAAAAGTGTTTAAAGTGTATTTAAAATAATTTTGCCATTAAGTATTTATGAATAAATAAAAAAAATACTTAGCACATATCTAAATAGTAATACTTTTCAAATTTAAATTTTTTTATACTTAATTATACATATTATTTTTTCTTCGATACTTAAAAGTTAAAATCGACCGTTGAAAGTAGTGATTCGTTTTAGTTCTACTCTATGTATTATAATAATATGTATAATTATATTGTATACCTACCGGCTACCAGATAGGTACTAAATAACAAATTGTATAATATATGTTCGGAAAAAACTATAAAATGTACCAGCTGTTGTGTAGAAATATAGAATACTATAATGCCATGTGTCCGTGTACATATTATATTTCATTGATTTATTTGTATACTTACATCTTAGAATATTTTCCTTTGTGCACAATATATACAATATACATAATATGTTCCGTCATATTATACACAAATGTAAAAACTTGTATGCTATCGCCCATATAATAACAATATTTAATAGTTTCCTATTCAAGTAACAATATAATATAGGCTTTATAAATAGTCAACAATAATGTTTGAAAACTATTTTAGGAGGCTATATCAAGTACAAAATAACAAGATTTCAATGAGTTTATTTCTGAGTAGATAAATAATAATAACCCAAACAAAAACGATAAGTTATTTGAATTTAAAATACAAATACGTATGTCGTATGAAGCAATGTTTCAAATAGGTACTTGATAGTTTATAAAATTGCAAAAAATTGTACCTATTATTCACTAGATAATAAAGTTTTGAAGTAACATAAATTGTAAAATGCGTACTTGATACTTCCATTATAATTCGATTTATCTATAGCCCTATAGGATAAATGATATTATTATATATTGTATTATGCAATATACTGTTTACCCACTTGAGGATTGGGATTTCCAGATTTATTTTAAAATTTAAATGTACATAAAAAAAATATCAACGTTTTATTCTTGTGGCCTTGTACTCTTGTACAATATTATATAATATATTATGTATAAAACATAAACGTGTTCGGATATCGATTTATGTCGTTTGTGAAACATAATAACAATATAATATTTAGTAATTTAATTCCCACTTTGGTGGGTGGAAGAATCCGACATAAGGGTGTAAATTGTTTGTACCAGAGGTTCCTAAAATCTCTATGGTCGTACAACCTATTTTTGAAAATGTTTAATCTTATAACCTTTTTTTCGTATAATATGATTTTTTTAAACAATAAAATGTCCTTACAAAATATGTAAACCGTGATCGAAATCTCGAATGTCATTACTATATTATTTATTGTATAGATTTATTCAATTATCAATGTAAATACATTAAAAAGTAGTGTTTTCAAATAATTTCGAAAAATGTAAATTATAGAATTATTACTATTATTTGTATAAATATCAATCAATTTGTTGACGGTTAAATCAGACTACAAAATCTGATTTCATAATCATTTCAACCTACACAAATATAAAACTAGTAACTACCCTATCATTATGCAGTTTAAAGTTTTAAAATGTCTACTATTTTATACATGATTCTTAGCTTGGTGAAATATTTTATTAAAAATAAAATATATTATTACACTTGAAACGGCATAAATTGCTTAAAACGTTATAAAAAAAACGTTTTAAACGAATAAAACGTTTGTTTTGTATTATATTATTTTGTTTTATATAAATTATTAACAAGTTATTTTCCAAACAGTTTACAGAGTAATTTAATGTCAATAAGTTTAATTATACATTTAAGCTGCGAACAGACTATTGAGACAACTGGTGGGAAATCGATAGTGCTCTGCTAAAATCAATACGCCCGATCAAAATAATATGTCGTCCTGCTGCCTTTCTGTACTGTAACTGGAAAACAACTCGTATTGCATATTATTTCAAAAGGTGTCGTACGATATCGACAGGACACGTATATCATATTCTCATCTATGTTTATCCGTGTAATCCGCAAGTCATGCCTGTGAGAAAGGCCGTGACTGGGTTTAGTCGGTATAGTTACTCGAAACAAAACCATTTACTATAGTTGTAACATATTATTTTCAATGTCACATACGATGTTAAAAGTTACTATAAGTACTGGTCGATATTTTATCGAATATCAAACTATCATATCCGGTCATCTACTTCAACTCTTATCTACATTTTGTACCAACAAACCGCACCCATTATTAGTTAATGGTGATGGTGTTATCGGTGTAATTATAAATTATAATGTTAGTTGGTTCAAATGTTGGAACATTGACGAATTATGACTCACCCATCACCCGATAATTTGTTTTTGATAATAATATTATTAACAAGCGATAACTACTATTGTACATTTTGTAGATAATATTATATTTAACGATTAAATGTGTGTATTTAAACATGAAATGTAAACAAAATGATTACAACGATTATATATATAACTCATAAGACGCATATCGTGTATAATGATTAAACTATGCAAACTGATGAAATCCCAAAACGTAATTGAAAACGATTTAAATCGCATTGAAAACCTTCGTATTTGAAATGTACGTTAACGATATAGCAGAGACGAACAAGATAAATTAAATTATTTCGTTGGCATTTCTTTAGGAAATATTTTGTCGTTACAGTTTTTATTTAAAAATAACACGGCACACATTTGTTGGGCTTAACCGTGTGGATAAAAAAAAATGTATTACAATACAACAGGTAGGTTCTAAAAATAAACATCTGCCGTTTATGTCGCGCAAAATGTCTGGTACCATTGTTATACATTTGGAATTTATTGACGTTACCATGGAAACGATGAGTGTACATTTAATTATATACATCAATTGTATGCGCGCACAATCCGGCAACACGGTAATTATTAATGTTTATCATATTATATTATGCAGTTGTATAATGATTAATGGTATTCGTTCACCAATCTACAATAATTCAGCATATTTGTATACGTCTTGTATGTTGTAATTGTACGCTATTAGTCATATGATTACCATACATTATGCAGTAGTAACGATATATGTACATGTTTTAAAATAATTTTCCGTCGCGTGGTCGACGGAAAAAAGTAATTAAACAAAACCATACAATATGAAACAAGTCAACAACAAAAAAGGGAAAGGTTATGTGACAGTCGAGCGCGAGTTACGAATTATTACATTAAACGGTAAACCGGATAACTATCCAATTAAAAATCGAGTGCGCCCGCCCGTCATGAGGTTTGGATAATATTAATTGGGCCGGACCGCGCACAGCCCGGGACAAGGCGACGGCCGTAACGGATGTAATGAATAATAACGCAATTTTGTCGGTTAATGTGGGTGTGCGCGAAGCGACCGTCCGATGTGGGTGGTCCGTGTCGGTCGGTAGCGGTGGTGCAGTGTGTGTGTGTGATACGATATATCACATATATATATATATATATATAAATATATATAATGCATATTATAGTACACCGTCACGAAATTTAATAATTTTCCACACCGGTTCGGACCAGGGAATTTCACGACTCGAAACGTCGCGCGTAGCCTCTCGCAGTTCCGTCGCATAGTTAACGAACAATGGAACAACGCCGTTTAGTCATTGAGCAGATGAAATAATATCGTTATACTATTAATAATATATTGTCGGTTCGCGGCGGCGGCGGCGGTGGTGGGAAGCCGCGAGCTAACGCCGAGCAGCGCTAGTGTAGCGCTCGTGATGGCCGGGAATCGACGGGTGGGGCGGGCGGGCGGGTGTCGGTCGGTCGTACGGTCGTATTCAAAGAAATAATAAATTATTATCGTTCCCGTGTCGGTGTACACCATCTGTAAAAACCTTGAACTATGCGAGCTCGGCGCGCCGGCAGCCTCTAACCGGGGTACTAGTCGGCGGGGTCGCCGCTTAATGGGTTTTACGCGCAAACGGACGGCGGGCCGGCGCCATCGGACCCCGCCGCTCCGCCGGCGCGCGAACGACGGCCGGGTACGGGTCGCGGGCCGCGGGGTTTACGGTCTCGGCGCGTACCTCGCTTAGAGGCTACGCCAGCCGCCGACTGGTTCCCGTCTTTGTCCGGACGATTTCACTTCGCTCACGCACGCGCGCATCGTTCGCACCGTACGCCCCGCACACGCGCGCACACAAACTCGCTGTTTCGCTCGTAAACTCGTGCGCGGACGCGCCAACACGGACGCAAACTCACGCACACACGGGCCCGTCCGCGTCGCCGCGCGGGTGCGCCTCCCGCCGCCCCGCGCTTCGCCCCGCCGTTGCCCAAGAGCCGGTCGGACACCGTTCGAGTTCATTCGCGATTCGTCCGCCGGCACTGCTCGTCTCGTGTGTGTCCTCCCGACACGCGTTCCACGGTTCCCGTTGTTCCCGGCCCGGCCCCTCCGCCGATAGCGCCGCGCGCACCTTACGCGCCAAATAAATTCTATCGACACGCATATAATTCATGTTTTAACAGTCGAAGTTTTTTTTTTTTGTTTTTTTTTTTTTTTTCTCTCGCGTATTTTCAATCAAATGCAACTGCCGCGGCATTTTCTTGCTTTTGTCGAACAGTAACCGCACATTACGTACCCCGCCACACTCCTATCGCCGCCACTTCCACCGTTTGTCGTCAAGCCGCCGGTGACACGGACTCTTAGCAAGATGGCTTCTGTTATCAGCGTTCCCGCAAACGAAGGTAAATGATTAAATAAACCATTTCAAACGTCTAACGATCATAACGTGTAATGCAATGTGTGTTTTCACTGGTGTACGACGACACACACACACACACACACATCGGATCGAGTGGAAGTTTCGCCCGATTCGGTTTACATAAATCGTTGTGTGTTTCGTGTAACGATAATATTTATTAATATTACCTATTGTCGTTTTTATCATGGTCATTATTGTTAGTGCTTTATCGATACGTGTTGGGACGTGCGCATGTAAATAATATGTTTACAATATTATCGAAATACTACCAGAATGTCGGTAGTACCGCAGTAGTATTTTGATTGTTTTTTTAGTTAAGCGGTCAATCGTGCCTCACTTTTGACGACATGAAAATATTAACGATTATCCATATCGGTTGCAAACTGTACCAATAGTTTTTATTTTAAGTGTATATAGTACCTTGCATTTTGGTCCAGGGGCATCATTTGGGGGGATCGGGGAGTGCGGTTGCACCCCTTACTTATAAAAAAAAATTTAATCGGCCTGCACCCTGATGAAATAATGCACAATTATTATTTATCATTTAAATTACATTGGTTTTAAACAAATATTGTGCTATACATTTGTATATTGTATTTTAGTTTTTAAATTGATTTTTACTACTTATGTTGATGCATTTATTCGGTCCATGATGTATAAAAACAATTGGAAACAGGATAATGTACATATATATATAGTATATCTATTTTTATATGGCCTGGTGAAATTTCAAAATGGCCTGCTTGATACCTCGCACACCCGAAAAAAAACCTGAAATGACGCCCCTGTTTTGGTCACATGCATATCATAGTATATGCGAGAAGGGGTGATTAGTAATTTCTTCTAGGAAATACTGCGCTTTTTTTTAGTGGATTTTTGACGATTTAGATTTAACTGTAACAATAATTGTAATCAATTGTGTATATGAATCATTTATATATAATATGTAATTTTATAGATACCTACGATTTATTAAATTTTAAAAACGTCGGAAATAAGCACGCGAATTTATGCCTTCGTAATTTATTACGTTTCTTTAGTGTAGCGTTTTCTCCTCTTTCTCTTTTTATGTTGTACACGATTATTGCCAAGACCATGAATAGTCGGATGTTTCATGTGTTGTTAATTGTTGTGCTTTTCTAACGTTTAGAAGTTCGATTTAAACTTAAAAATTTATAATATTTTCTGGTTAAAATTATTACTGCAATGATGATGGTCTATAACAAAACTGTTGCTCAGTGAACCTAGTATCGCTCCGAGATTTCCCGACATTGTCAACACGTGTTTCGGTTTATCCACATGTTCGTTGACCACATTTATACGCGTGTTTTAAGGCTTTTGTTATCGCGTTTCGTCCGACACCTTTGATGTTGTGGTCAGCGAAATGATAGATAGGTGAGGAAGGAGGTGCGCGGTCGTGTGTTCCTGCGCGCGCTTTTGTGTGTATGTGTGCGTGTGTAAGTGTAATCGTGTCAGTCGACGATGT
Source organism: Schizaphis graminum (assembly GCA_020882235.1). Lineage (NCBI taxonomy): Eukaryota > Metazoa > Arthropoda > Insecta > Hemiptera > Aphididae > Schizaphis > Schizaphis graminum. The sequence continues at coordinate 68,753,497 of CM037032.1, forward strand.
ATTGAATCGTACGGACAAAGATGTAATTCAGAGAACCGACAAAATGGCTACATAATATAGTTAAATTTTCAGGTAGCCGGTAAGCTATAATGTAAAGTGACTTCTAAACACCTTCCCTATTGCCCGCCTATGGCTATAGACCTGTAGTTAAGATTTTAAATGCTGGACATTCCTATCGAACGAATCGCATTCTGAATTTTTATCGGACGTTGTGGTAGTTTGACATTCATATTATTTAGAACAAATTTTATTATTATGACGATTTTCTAAAGTGTTTTGAATATGGTTCAATTTGTTTTATAAACGGAAACACGTGCAATACTGTGTATTCTTTTCGGGCATTTCGAATAAACATGGTTATTTTGACTTTTGTGCTCCATCGGTTATTTATTATGCCCATTTCAATGCATTGTTCATTGTGCAAGTAAAGGGTGTACTGTTGGTACCCTGATTTTTACAATTTATATTGGCCTTCTACTTTGTTAACTTACCCTAATCTGAATAAATGTATACTATGTGTGTATAAAATAAAGAAAAAAGTATTCTATCACGAGGTCAATTCGAAACAATTTTGTTATTGTTATATCGAGCTAGTTTTAAATTCACATTCTAGAATAGACGTTAATTCTTCAAAACATTTGGTTATTTTTATTGTCCGTCTCTCGAAAAAAAATCGTTTAAATGTGACGTTACCTCCCACTCCTTCAAATACACGTGTGCCTTGTGTGTAACCATGAACCAAGATACAATAATATCATTAACACGTTCCGAAAAACGGAAGATCGTTTTCGCGCCAAATTTACCCGAAGGATCGAGTCGTCCGTCAGCAGTTTTGACGAATGCGGTTTATTTTTCTTTTAGTACAAGTGATTTGAATCCTTGGGTAGTACTCCGTTATAATAACTCTGAAATTACTCGTTCAGATTTTGTTTAGGATACATATAACAACATTCTAAAAAGAATCTGTTCATGTTTTTTAAAGATATTTTGTTATATTTATATTGTAATACGGGAAGGTTGAACTTGGTTTTACCAAAAACAAATCATATCTTATAATTATTATATTATTATACTAATTATCTATATTTATAACAATTGATACATTTTATGAGGCTTAGAGACGGATCCAGGGAGGAAGCTTGGGACCCAGCCCCCCGGACATATTATTTCTCTCTCCCCCCATTAATATCTAAACTTCTTGTTTCATATTGTCGCTTTATATTATATTAAAAATAATCAAACATTTATTTATTACATTGATTACCTACAGTGGCGCAACCAAGGGGGGTGTTTTGGGTGTCTGGACACCCCCCTTGAACCGTGTAATAGGAAATTTATATTTAATTATATTCAATAAATATTCAATAACCATTGAAAAAAAAATGTTCAATCTTTTTTTATATTTATAATGTACTGGCGGACACCTCCCTTGAAAAAATCCTAGTTGCGCCACTGATTACCTATACCCATAGGCGCAACTAGAGCTTTTATTTTGGGGGGGCTAAAAATACCAATACCACACAGAACCGTAAATCACAAAATCCTTAGATTATTCATCAGAGGGGGCTATGGGAAAATTTAGGGGGGCTAAGCCCCCCCCCTAATTGCGCCTATGCCTATACCTATTATTATGACAAAATGTTTAAATTATGAATAAAGTACTTATATTATATTATAATTGTATTTGCATTGTAAAAAATTGTTTTAATAATAATATTTAATTTATCGAGTGCTATTTTTAATTCGTTACAGACGGTTGAATAGTTCTCAAAGTGATCTTCATCTGTACTTCCGTATAATAGTGCCCTATTTAATTTTTGTAAATTTATTCTCCAAAGAAGTATGGTTGTATGAGGTTATACGAATAATATAAAGTAATTTTAATTTTTTAGTTATTAAAATTAATAGAATGGTAAATAATATTTTTCTATACCTGTTTCATCTTAACTATTTGCATCTATATCATATATCATGTTTATTTTAACTTAAATCAATTAACACTTATCGTATAATGGTTTGAATAAGTTCGTCGTGTAAATAAACAAAATAGCTTAGAATTAGTATAAATATTTTGAAAATATCATTGTGTTATAAAATATAAACAACATACGTAAACATTTTAATCACAACAGAATAACCAAAATCTTGATTATATATTTAAATAATAATAATTTAAAAAAAAACTTATAACAATATAAAAATGCCAATAATAGTTAATAGCTCCTTAAAACTATACTTACTGTCTTCGTTGTTTGTTCTTAAATAATAATTGGTATTCTATAATATAAAAGCAATGTAATTTAATACTGTCCCACTAATCGAAAATTGTATTGGGCAATAATTAATTTGTTAATTTAAAAATATTCGGTAGAAGTACAGGAATATTTTTGTAATCATAAAGATATAATTAAAATAATAAATTTATTTATAAATTTGTAAATAACCCTTACATTATAAGATTAAAAGATAATAATATTTTATTTTCATTAATTATACACCTTTTATTGGTTTTACTAGATTTTGATATTATTTTTACCTGAATATGCCGTCTTAACATAGCATTTTCTATTTTAAACTTGTTGTCTAGTTAAAATCTTTAGCTATAGTAATTAAAAACCTATGTGTTATAATTATCTATGATTAACCGTAGTGATAATTTGTATCTAAATCCTATATTTATCTTTACAATTAGTTAATTTTAATTTTGTATTGTAATAATAATAATTGTATACCTACATAATATTATTATATTAGTTATTGCATTATGTGTATACATATTAATATTGTTAAATTAGTTTTTCATTATAAAGTTTTTTATTATTTTTTTTTCATTTAGTTAGCTACATATAATTATATTATGATTTTTTTTTTTCTAATACTTAGAAAGAGTTTTAAAACAGTAATGGAGACCTAAGTAGGCATATATTTTAAATTTTATTTACCTACTTGGTTTTTAAAAAGTGACTTTAGCGCCTCATCTTATTTTTACTAAATTATATCTAATATAATAATAGAACTTATGATAGGTATAACGTAAGTTTTAGTATTATTTTTTTATTACTTTTTTGTGTCATTTTTCAATTGTATTATGACTTACGAGTAACTAAAAATATAAAACAATACTTTTGTATTTGACTTGTTTAGTTGAAGACAACACGCAACCAAGTAGATTAATCCAATATTAATTGTTTTCTTTTTTTAATCAGCTTTTTTAATCTAATTAATTCTTAATCTTATGATTTTTAACAACCCTTCCTTTTTCTTCTACTTCCTTCTGACTCTTCCCGAGTGTCTTAAATTTCAGGTAGTTATGATTTGTGATAATCTATTTTATTATCCTATTTTTTAATATCTATATTAAAAGTGATTGGTGTTCTATTTAGATTTTATAATTTATCATAATATTGAAAATATTTCAAATACTAAAATTATTAGTAACGAGTTTTTACTACTATTGTTATCTACACCAATAGTTAATGTGATTACGAGATTTATTATAATTTATGTACAATTACTAAGATCACTATTTTTTTTTTTTTTTATATATCATTTCTAAAGTATAATATTTAGACATAATATTACTAATTGATTTTTGATGGCAATAGATTTCAGCAAAAGTATTTAAAAATAAATACAAGAAATATATTCTTTTAAATTATTCCATATTTTTATATTGCTAAACATTTTTTTTTTAAAGATTTATTTTATTATTAATATTATATTTATCCATAATTTAATTTAATTACAGGTATAAGTGTTAAAAATGAACGCGATGATCCTGAAATTAATGCTATGGCTCTTAAAATGAAAGAGAATTTTCAAAAAAGTGCTTCAGCTGCAGCAAAACAGTTGAATTCTCCAGCCAATGTTTATATAAACAGAGCTGGTAGGGCAGTTGCTTTGGCTATTGCACCAATTACACAAAAGAACAACCAAGACAAATTACCTAAAGACAGTGAAGATATAAATAGTATTAAAGGTAAGCAATTGGGAAATACAAGTTTTGAAATTTCTTATAAAGATAAACCTAATGAATGTTATTTTGTGCGATATAGGTAAATTTTCCTGGAAATCAATTGCAGGATTCTATGTACCATACATTATTCGTGTAATAAATGGTGAAGAATTGAAGTTTGTATCTGTACGGATGGCTGAAACTCAGCTGCTCAGCAAATATTTACATTATTTACATGCTGATATTTATACATGTACATCAGTAAGAAGTCATTTTATCACTGATTCTGAAGCAAAAGTATTAAATGATATCAACATAAAACATTGTGATGCTGTGTATGGAAAAGATATGTTTTATTCGAACAAAGATTATATTGTCCGTTTAGAAGATGTCCACGAGTTTTATACATTCATAGAAGTATGTTATAAAAAATTACTGTGCAATATTACTCCTGGCCGCAAAGAAAAATGTGGTTTTATTCGCATCAACTCTGAATCTGTTGTGCCATACTGTATTAAAGATGGCCAAAAGTATGTTCCGCTATTCTATTTTGAAGGTGAAACAGAAAACCTAAGGCATCGTGCTGTGAAACTTGAAAATTGGAATTTGGCCTATCTCAAGTTCTGTTGTAAAGTTCAGGGTATCAGAAATGAATTGTTTGCTAGTGACTCATGCACGGTGACTAGTCTCGATGATATCAAGAATTATTTCCCACCAGAAACAAATTTTGAAGAGTATTGGCCAGCTAAGGTAGTTGATACACAACTTCTAACAAATCAGAAATCTCCCCATGTTAATCCACCCGGTGCTTGGATCAGAGCCCCCCCTGAAGTACCTGCTCCTGAAAATACTATTTCGAACTCTTTGACAGCACCAGCACCAGTGATGCAACATAATATGCCAGTAATGGTGAACACCTATCAAAACGGATGGCCACCAAATCAAATGGTATGTATTAACTTTATACTGGGTTTATTAAATTGCTTTTTTATTTTTGGTTCTTAAAAAAAAAATTGTTGCTTGTGTTTTTCACAACTTATTCAAATGTATCAATGATTTTTTATGCTTAACATTTTCTTTAGTACTAACTTTTATAAATAAATAGGTTTATTAATTATACATTTTGTAAGTAAAAAGTAATACAATAATATAATAAACGGAAAAAATTATTTAAAGGCTTTAATTTTTTCTTGTAATTTTGTTTTTAATTGTTACTTTTAATATACTTTTCTTATACTATAAGCAGTGGTGGTGTCGAGCATGTATTTCATATAAACCGATTTTTCTACAATATTGTGTCTCCTAGATTTTCAATAAATAAATAATGTTTTTGTAGGTTAATTCATATAGCACTCCGGCTCAGCCCTTGCAAACAACACGTGGCTATGCTATTGCGTCCAGAAATCAAAATATAGCTGCTCAATGCTATAATGCGGTACTTATTTTTAAAGTTTCTATTCTTTTTCTCCTTACTCATCTCTTGTATAGCAATACTCGACTAATTCTCTGTAGTTCAAGCTCACACTGAAAATTTTTATATTTTTTAATTAATACAAAAAAATTTTTAAATGTAATTATCATTATTCTTTGGTTGGTAATTTCAATAATTTATCACTGGTTTTTAATTATATTAAACATTTTACATGTTTTGTAGACTTAAAGTAATATGCTGATGTATTAATGAATAATAATTATAAAATAAAATGTACCTATAGCTTTTATTTGTTTTGAATTTATTTTAAAACTAACTTTTGACCAGCTGTTAATATTTTGAGTCATATAATTTAATATTATTTGATGCTTCATTTAAAAGTTAATTTAAAATAATAAAAAAAATATATTGAATACAAGTTTTGCTTTATGTGTGATAGTAATTTAAAAAATATGGATTCAATGGTGGGTTTTATTTTTAAAACTATTAATATTATAATATTGTGGGCTTTGTAGTGTGATCACAATTTAAGCTACCACTAAATATCTCAGTTGGATGACCTTTTATTTTAGAGGGCCTAGGGAGTACTTAAAAACACATGTATTTATGAATTTCAAATTTCTTACACTTGGTATGTGTATGCGTAATACAACTAACATTTTTTTTAAATGGAAAGACTTTTTTTTTAAAAAAACGTTTTTTGTGTATAAAGTTTCTTTCTATTTATATAACTGACTAAGTTAGAGAAATCAACCCCTAGGCCAGGGTTATCTGGCTTTCAGACTAAGAATAAATAAAATATATTACGACAACATTATATGTGTTATTATAATATGTATTTAGAATTTTTATGGCCCGCAAAAAATGTTTAAACTCTTAATGTTGCCCTTAAAATATATTAATTGGTGACCCCCCTGCCCTAGACCCTTTAAATATTCACTTTAATACAAGGTCATCCAACTGAAATATTTAGTGGTACCTTAAATCATGATCACATCTGTATATTATATATATATTTTTTTAGTTAATCAATAGTTTTTGATGTGATTTTATTGGATTTGTAGGGTCCAACAATGTCTCAAGGCAATAATTCCATGAATGGTGTGAGTCATGTTATACCACCACCACCTCTAGTGCGTGCAAATAATTCAGCACCAGTAATTGGGTAAGTATTAATAATTAAATTTGTAAAGATCTTAAAATAAAAAAAAATATATTTTTGCTTATAGTAATGCTGTGTCGTATTCCAATGTTGCGCCTATTAGCCAATGTATGACAACCATGTACAGTAGTAATGCGATGTCGCACTCAAATCAAATGCGACAATTCTATAATCAACGTTCTAGTAATAACAGTCAAGCTCAACAGCAACAACAGATGCAACAACAACAAATACAACAGCACCACCAGCAGCAGCAGCAGCAACAACAACAACATCAACAGCCACAAATGATTGCTACTCCTCAAACTCAGCAGTCATATAATGGTCAATCTGTGCATGGTCGTTTAACCAATACTCAACAGCGCAATGCCTTAAGAAATATTTCACCAGTCGTAATAACTCCAGCTACTGAAATCATTGACTTATCGTCTCCACCATCTAGCCCTATCCCTCAAAATGTACAAGACACTTCTCTTCGCTCTAATTCTGGATGGGAATTAACAAAAATACCTGAACGAATGTGGGCTCATGATTCATCAAATAATGCTGCATACAAGGTTAATAATATTTAATATATTTTAATATTCTTAGATTGATTGAAGTTGTGGTGGGACCTAGTCACCTAAAATAAAATAATAATATTTTCCAACATTTATGAAGTATACATTTTTGATTCATTATGTTTTTTTTTACATTGGATCATTTAATGACTGTTTTTATAGGTATTTAAAAAAAGTAGGCAAGTGTGTACTATTCTCCTATATATTGTTAGGTGCCATAAAATATAAACAAGAATTAATTTGCTATTTTAAATCATCCTTAAAGATGAAAATCAAAATATTTTTTCAACTTATCTTATACAGTAAGTACATATGTACAGAAATTTGATAATGTAAATTAATAAACATGAAATAGTAATATGGTTTGAACTCAATAATAATTATATTAAATTTTATTTACTACGTTTTACATATTTTTAATGTAACATTGAGTATAAACTTTATATAGTTTTTCTGAAAATTAAATGTGTGCATCGTATTTATACTTTGTAATAAAGTTATTCATTAAATTCAATATTTGTAAAATATTTTTAAAATTCTTACAATTGTTGTTTTAATATTTGTTATTTGATCAATTGTAATAAATAACAGACCTGTAAGTTTTTAAATTTAAAACGGAGCAGTATTAATAAAAAACTAAAATACTAAATTATTATTTATTATTTTAATGTTTAATTTGTACTTTTTAACACAGATCCAAAAGGCAACACTACATGGAAGAATGATCCACTGCATAAACGCTAAACCTTACATATATTCAGATTTGATGGTAACCTTGGACGACCTAGTCCAAATGATGTTGCCTTCGTGCACTGTCGCTAGATGCGCGCACGTTTTGCACAAATACTTAAAAACGACTCTATTCAGTGGAAATTCGTAAGTATCTCCGATGAATCCTTTTCCTTTTAATCATCTTTATACTTCTTATCTAATAATGACCGAAATAAGTAGACGTAATTTATTAACTGTCCATCGTTTGTTTCACAGTGAACAGTTGAACGTGTTGCGAGAGAACGGACGCCTCAGGTCGATGTACGCGGAAGACACACCAATGGCCATGCTTCAAGATATCACGCACGTGTTGCCCCAGTTAAAAACACTGGTGGCCAAGCAAGACGAACAAATCCAGCAATATCAATCTGCAGGTGGTCCGTCTAAGAGACAGCGCATCAGCTAGGAATGGGCCGGGCACGGCGGAAGCCGACCCGACTGGCCTAAGCCGGCAGCGGGTAGTAGCAGCAGCAGTAGTAGTGGTGTAGGTGGTGGTGCTGGTGGTGCGATTTCTGTCCCCGCAGCCACAACTGGTTGGTACTCGCCTACCGCAACCGACAGCAACGATTGGCTTAACGCCGGCGCCGGACCGTCGCAATCGCCGCACCCGCATCACCCACCACCGCACCCGTTGATGCAAAATACTTATCAGAGCCGAAGCAACTGGCCTCCGCCCCCACCCTACATGTAAGAACTACTACCGCAACTAAGCAGCATAGGTAATATGTGTGTTATTGAAATGTTCTCGGATCGTCGTTCTCCAACACCTTTTTAACGTTTTTTGCTCTCGTTGTTCACGTTTTCGTTATTATTATTTGTAATAAATTATTATTAATTGTATTCCTGTCCAATTGAGATTATGTTTTGACTCGATCGACGACGAGATTCTAATTCTGAATATCATTATGTTATTATTATGCTTGGGTGTTTTGTTCCTATAAATAGTATGTGTACAAATATGTACAAACGAAAATTATATTTATGAACACGATTCTCTGTCGTGTATAATTTACTATTACAATATTATATATTTAAATGTTACGATCATTTTGGATCTTCATCATTTTTCATCATTTCTTTGCATTTATTCGAAGTATTAATTTGAATATTAGTTTTAAATATATTGAACATTGTAAAATAGTTAATTGATTATGTTTTGTTTATTTTTAACTTTTGTATTGACCAATAAAAGAAATTGGAACTTATTTAATTATAATAATATAATGTTGTTTAAATTTTTTGGTACAAAAAGTTGAATTCTCCTTATGTTCCTATTATTACATATGATGTACTTATTTATAATGAGTTACAACTATTAGTTATTAGTAAGTTTATATTATTCCGAGTACGGCCCTGGCAGAGCGTATCATACTTTTTGCTTATTATAGCAAACATTTGCGGCTATCCTATAGTTAAAGGTCTTTCTCAAGTAATACCTTCAAAGGAAGGGTGGGTATTCGTGTCCTCTTCATGTCTTCTACTTGAAAGTAATTAATAAAAACAAGGATTATTTTTGTATTCATATAACACATTAGTTATTAATTTTTAATTAGTACCTACTCTTGGGCAGTGGCGTATCCAGAACTTTATTTAGGGGGCACACACTGTCTAAAATTTTACAAGACATATTGTAGTATGCGTTCATATATATAAATAAATATAAATCTTTTATAAAAAAAAAAAATAGTAAATACGGCGGACGATGGGGAATATAATAGCCCTGTGACTTCCTGGATACGCCACCTACTATTGGGCATTAGATACTTAATACGATATTGTTAGATGCAGACACACAAAAATACCTATACATAATATTAATATTGTACAGCGTTAACCATGTAAGTGTGTTGTACCCTCATTAAAGAGAAGGGATTGGTTACTTTTGTTTCACTATAAACTCGATAGCCGTCACTGATGTTGATGTAGTGATATCGAATACTAGCTGGTACTCATATATGGTTTATTCGCGAGTCCCAATGCAGTCCTATAAAGTAATTTTATCAATTTAAATACCGACAATATTGCAAAAATAATTCACTATGGAATATGTCCAATAATATATATTATACGAATATAGGTATGAAAATTGCAATTGCCTCATTGTAACTACATATTAACAATTCGGAAATAAATAATATACAGTAGAGTCCGCTAATCCGGACTAGATGGGACCGGACTCTCCGGATTAAACGAAATGATGTTTTTTTTTAACTTGTACTAATTAACACTAAATTACTGTCAAAAAACACCTCGTGTATTTATACGAATTCAAAATGTATTGATATACGATTTTACATTAGGTACACATTATTATTTTTATTCCCGAATATATATATTATACATGAGTACATACTACCTACTAAATACGAAACATAAATTTTCCGGATTTACGGAACTGTATACTATAAAAGGAAAATAGGGATTTTACGCAGAACCAGTATTCAATAAAATCTAAAAAAATTAGTGTAACAAAAACAAAATAGCTTGGATAGGTATACTTGAAATTTTCATTAAATATTCATTAGCATTTTCAATACGAAATACAATTTTTATTATTTTTAAACTATTAATAACAATTTGAAGTTTTAATTTGTTATTATAAATTTCAATAAAATATATTGAAATTTTAACACAAAATGCCTCATAAATTGTTTATTTAATGATTAAATAATGTAGACAGGTGGATACCGCTCTGCAGTACATTAGGTGTTAAGTGAGTCACTGTTAAATTTAAATTCAATGATTAAATGGTATAATATCATTGTATATACCTACGAAAACGGTTGTATTATAGTTTATGATACCTACATTTTTTGTGTGTAGTTTTTAAAGTAATTTATTTTACTTTCAATCATACTACAGGTTGTTTGCAATAATAATTGCTTATTTAATATATATATTTTTTTAGATTTTATGGTTTTAGATGTTTTAGTTCTTACTGTTCTTAGTATGAACTACTTATAGATAATTTTAGGAACCACTAAAATTATAAATGTAGCCAATGTAGGTAGGTATATGAATGCAATTAGGATGTCAGGGATACAAATATTCATGCAGTTAGCGTAGGCGGTAGGCGTAAGACCTTTTTTTGGAACGTTATCCAAGGGATAAAAAATAAGTTGGGGAAAAGCCTAGCAAGTATAACCTACAAGAATACAAGATTAAAATATTTGTGTAAGTGCCAAACGTTGGTTAGATTGCACTGGTGGCTGGTGCTCTGCCATAACAACACGGAAATTCAGTGATATACATATTATAGTGGTATCATCAGAGAATGATTTTCTCACAGCCAAATTATGCTAATTATGGTGATGTCGACGAGGAGTAGGTATTAAAATTTAAAACCATAGCTTAGATTTGATCAGAATTTTCTAACACAGATATAGTCAGTTTATTAATGTGAAATAAAAAAATTCATTATCGATTTAAGTTTAATTGGTTTTTATAAAGATTTAGTGTTGGATCTCGCCGATCTCGGCTACACATATTATTTGCCGTGTAATTCAGCTTCTAAAAAAAGGGCCATTACCGGCAATACCCCGAATTAAATACGGTATATTATACGAATTTAAATTCCAAAATTATTCAGTGTTATATATTTTATACTTTATTTTGTACAATAAAAAATTGTTATTTAGTTGTTCAATTAAACCTTAAACATAATATGCACGGTGAAGGGCGAAGGCTATAGGTACGTAGAATATCGCGTACTTATATGTTTTGTCGTGTATCAAGTATCAACCAAGTTCAAGAAAATGACGCTGAAGAATATTTGAAAAATATTAGAAAAACTAAGAAAAAATATTTACTAGGTCACACAATTGGTAGGTATATTTCAGAATCTATTCTAAGGATTTTTGTCAATAATGCATTAAATCTCTACTCGCTCTATCACGGGGGTCGTATAGAGTAACCCGGGGTATAATGGCGCACCTAACATTTAACAGCTTTTATGTGGTAGCATACACATTTTAGAAATATTGTTATTTTGTTTTCTTATCATAGATATCTATATAACTTCTATAAATGTAAAAATATTTATTAGATAATATAGTTATTTTCTATTAATTTTATTCCCAATAGCTTTTTTTTTTTGATAATATGAAAATAAATAAATTTTTATGTTATTAATTAGTTTATTAAATATATGGACTGATTTTGTAGGAAGGTAGTCAATTCAGATTTTAAAATTTTTCTTTTATAGGTAAATTTGTTTTATTCGAAACTCCTTAATTTCGTGTTATTTTGATTACCAAAAATAGTCAAGTCAAATTGTATTTAGGTACCTATATATGTTTTATGGGAACAATAATTTATTATTATTGCAGTTTTGAGCTTACTATGAAATATAGAAAATATAAAAGTCAAATTTATGAACTACAATTGTATAGGAAGATAGAAAATTGAATCAATACATTTTCTAGGTTTTTCAAATACAAACTAATATTATATACTTCAAATATGAATACAATATTCCAGTACAATAAGTAGAAAGTCCACGATTTGTAAAATAATTATTGGTGGAATTGAATCGAAAGAAACTAAGGCCCGCATAATCTATTATAATATTAAATTTATAACACGTCATATAAATAGTGTATTATACTATGATCTATACCAGTCATTCTCAAAGTGGGCGATAGCGCCCCCTAGTGGGCGTTGGTGGCTTTCAGGGGGGCAGTAGGATGCCCAAAGGAATTTTGGGGGCGTTGAGTTGGGTTTAGGGGGCGATACAATAAAATATATATTATATAAATATTATATTATATTAAAAAAGTCTCATTTATATATTTATACATATATTAATATAATAATATAGTAAATCTATATTTATTAAAGCAAAATACCACACATTCACTGATTGCGGATTAACTAATAATATAGCTAATAATATACCACCAACACGTAATGTAAATTGGGGGGGGGGGGCGCTAGAAAATTTTTGATTCTCAAAGTGGGCGGTGAATGAAATAAGTTTGAGAACCTATGATCTATACTCTATGCTACACATAATAGGTACATAATACTGAATCGTACAGGTACATGCGGGAACTATCAACTATGTAACTATGTATGTATATGAATATGTTCGGTGTAAGCAAGTATAGGTAATCGACTTCCGAAAAATAATCAAAATAATACATATTATAATAATGGAATATGAAATATTCAAAATTTGAAAATCACTACATTAACATACGCATCATAATCACCACAAAATTATGGAATAGGTAGTTTTTGAAAAATATTATTTTCGAACCACTTCACTAACCCCTTCATCCCATAATAATTAATATTATTATAACAATATCAACAACAATACAACATTGTCAACATTAAAATGTACTTCCAACAGCGCAAAAATTTTCTCAATATCGCAAACAACGCTCAACAGGCAACAGTGCCTTACATTATACCCTGGTATATTTAACCAGGAATCATACATTTTATATAGCTTGTGAAATTATGCTTTCATACGCATACGTATGTATATAGGCACTTGATAAACATTTTATTATTGTTGTGACTTATGTTTGTGTAAGTAATTAACTAAACAATCTGACACCACTGTATTATAGTATTACAATGTTTTGGGGTAGGTAACAAAAGTTGGGTAAATGTGTTTTAAAATTTAAAAAAGTTGAATTAAATATAAAAATGACTTATTGTAGTTAAAACGAAAAAATGTTCAATAGACAGTCTATTTAATCTCCTCCCTCCCCGAAATGTTTAGGGAGAATTAATTTCTTATGTGATGTAATTTTTTAATGTTATGTACAATATGATAACATTTTCAAAATGTTTTAATGCTTTTCGAGACTTTTAGACACTTTTTATTAATTTTTACTTGAAAAATATCTTGAAAATTGAATAGAAGATTCGTTATAAGCTTTCATAAGCCAATTAAAACATATTGAAAGTACTTAAAGTACTTTGTTACATGATTTTTTTTTAAGTTATAATGTTTACAAAATTTGTCAATAATTGCCAACATTTGCTAGGTGTTTTATAGTTGACAATTTCTAAAAATGTTTAACACTTATATAGAAGACATGCAAAGGTTTTTCACAACTTATTGTTATTGGATTAAAAAATGTTGAGCGTAGTTCTATTAATATTTATTTATGAGTATGAAAATTTATCTTCCCTAAACTTCTTTATCCAATACAACCTTTCAACTAAAAAAAAAAAAAAAATGGTCCAGAGATCTTTTTACTTAATTATTCATACTCAAATTTATATATAAGTATTAATTATAATCAGTGGCGCATTTAGGGGAGGGCGAAAGGGGCGAATGCCCCCAGCGGCAAAATTTTAACAGTTTTAGGGGTATACTGTTATTATTAGGTACCTATATATTATATATATATATTTATAATAATATCAATGTATATTTTCTCCACTACTGACTCGTGTCTTTCTCGTGTTATTTTTTTTCTTTTGATCAAATTTATTTATTGTATTATTTAATATAGGTTGTAAATTTATAATTAAAAAAGGTGGGCAAATGGGCATCGCTCTGCTGTGTAGTAGAGATGGAGAATATAGGTCACTATAATGGATGTGTTAAATTTGAATGCAATGACAGGTATCATTGTATACAAAAAACAATTCTGAAGGAGATGATTTGTCAGTCTAGGATAATTAGTAAGATATATTATATTATTATTACTTTTATTTTAATTGTAATACAATAGAGCAGGGGTCTCCAAACTTTTTTATTCAAGGGCCACAAAAAATATCAAATGCTCTTAGCGGGCCAAAATTTTATTAACACATATAACTTTTTAAATTACACATAAGTACCTTTAGATATCTATATTTTATTTACCATTCTATTGGTGCTACGGGCCAGTTAAAACTTGTTAGCGGGCCGTAGTTTGGGGACCCCTGCAATAGAGCCTCGATAGTCCGGACGAATTCAGACCGAGCATCGTCCGGATTATCGATTTTACTGGATTACCGGAGGTTTTTAAAAATTACCTATTCAAATTACTAAGATTTTATTTTTAATTTCACCATCTTTATATTTATAGCATTTTAAATTACAAGAATAATAATTAAATTAAATTAAAACTAAACTAATGAATTACAAAAAAAAAAATGTTTATATGTAATAATATTTGACGATAACGACGATAACAATATCTTAATTTAATTAATTGGGTAGCGGGAATTCTTGTAAAATCTATTTATCTATTTGCGAAAAAATGGAATTTTGCCGTCCGGATTACCGCGTTCGCCGGATTATCGGGGGTCCGGACTATCGAGACTCTACTGTACAATGTACATAGTTATTTTACTCGATTTCGTAAAAAATAATTTTCATCGTTCATTAAAATTTTTCTATATTGACGCTGGAATTTTTCTTTACAATTACTTGAAAGAAAACTCATGGATAACCTTGTATTGGATTAATACCTTAGGTATAAATTACAACAATTTTATGAATTTTCAACTTCAAAATTCCTTGAAAATGTTCTCGATTTTGACATATCTCGTAAACATTTGAACTGTAAATGCTTATAAACAAAATTTGTGACTAACAATTTTTGATTTTTTTTTGTTTTTACTACGATATAAGTACCTACAACTTAATAAACCTTGAATTAAATTTAAATTTTAAAGATTTTTTGAACAGCCAATTTTTTTTTAGTCATTTCAAAAAAAAAAAAACTTAGAAAAATCGAAAATTTCAATTGTCTAATAAATCTATTCAATTTTCTACCTAACCTCACTTCGTTCAGAATCTAAAATAAAAATAAATGTCTGAAGTTTAAATTTTGATGAAATAATATGTATATATATATATTATATAATTATTTCTCATTAAACGATATGAAATATATTTTTATTCTGTTTCAATTCAATATATTTAAGTGTATATAGTATATTGAAAAACAAACAATACAGTAATATAATTAAATTTATTAAGTCAAAATAGTGAGCATTTTCATAACAACGCATTAGTACAATATAATGAACATTACTGATCTACGATGACAGCGATGGACAGAAAACTTGAAAACATTACATTCTATAATATGGTAATATCCATTGAATTATTCCAAAACTCGTAGTTAACTACGATAGGTAGATACATTAAACAGACCAAACAGTGCAAATACAGTCAAAATGCATACCACACTCGTTGTCGCGATTTCAAAAAGATTTTCGATTTAGTTCCATTCGAACGAGTTAACGCATAGGTACAACTGTCGCTGAGCCGCATCATATTATACACGATTTTTAAACAACATTTGTCATTTTCTACGCGAATAGATGCGAAACGCTCCATAAAAAAAGACGTAAGAGACTTATTTATAAGTAGGACTTCAAATCATTATTTGTTGACTATCGACCATTTGGGTCAATATCAGTTGGCGTCCGCATCGACGTCATCCGTTTTCTGACTGTTTTTTGTTGCCGTGTCGACGGGGGGATAGTAGTTTGTGTGAATTTCGCCTTCATTGTCAAACAGTATCATCGGGTATTCTTCAAATTTCGAAGGACGAGAGTCGGAAAAACCCATAGCATTCGGCAATGTCGTGGGATCCCTCAATTTATTGTTGGACGCCCGTGACGAAAACCGTAAATAGTTATCTGACGATCGAGAAGTGATTATGTGTTTATCGATCAGTGATGGTTGGGACGAGTGTAAGCACTTACCTTTGTTGTCGAATGACGGATACAGTTGCTGTTCGAGTAGCGGGACCACAGTTTGGTCGTCGGACGGCGACATTCTGTTTCTGTCATTGTCGTTATCGGAAGACGACAAACTCCACAGACTTCCAGATGAAGCTGATGGTTGCTCCGTGAACCACACGGCGCCGTCCAGGTTGGGCGACACTGAAAATAACAAACAATGCCACCTTATTTTAAATCATAATATTTATCATGATTTCACGACATCGGTATTTAAAGTTTAAAGGAACTTAATAAAGATTTCAGTACAATATATTTAATGTTTTCTCTCTGTCAAATTTTGGTTCAGACAAAGTTAGTTCAGTTAAAATTTAAGCTATAAGTTTGATATGACCATCAATTCAATCTAATCCTGAAGCTTTCAACTCAAAGTTTATTCTGCACTTATGCTAAACACAAATTTGCCATGTTGCGAGTTGGTCAAAGAGATAAAACAAATAATGCACTGATATCCTATTAAGAGGGCGTCACACCCGCATGTGTTATCTCTGTCTTACAAGTACGTAACATAGCAAATTTACGCTCAGCAGATCTCGTTTAGCTCCGTCAGTTTAAAAATTAGAGTGAATCGACCTATTATGAAACTTGAATCTTGATGGTAAGATAATTATCTGTGTTTGTAATGTTTGTATGTTGGTTTTTTACGATAGTTCAATTTTTTAGTAAGTTATGCGTATATAACATAGCGTAAATTAAAAATGCTCATAACTCACTTAAAAATGTAATAATCATAAAAAACCAACATACAAACACAGATAATTATCTTACCATCAAGTTTCATAATAGGTCGATTCACTCTAATTTTTAAACTGACGGAGCTAAACGAGATCTGCTGAGCGTAAATTTGCCATGTTACGTATTTGTAAGACAGAGACAACACATGTGGGTGTGACGTCCTCTTAACATCAATGTAATAGGTCATATTATAATATAAATATGTATATACGTCTTGATATGATGGGAAAACCAGTCGATCGTTCTTGTAACGCACATAAACAAATATAAACAAGAATATATTTCGTGTTCAACATTTTTATAATATGCTCTTGAGCTGGAAATTCAATTAATTGCCGTTCAGTAACACAAAATAATTCCAAATAAGTGTTGCAAAGATTATAATATTATACTTGTACATAATAATATATAAACAAATAAATTGGTTTCTCCGGTAACTCAAAAATTAAATTACTTATACGTAAGTCAAAAATTTATATTTATATGCTATTATACTAATAATTAAAAGTTTCATCACTGAATGGATTCTTTCTTCAGGACTTTATAGTCATTAGTCATTACAAATCACCTTGTATAGTTATATGGCTGTGTAGTTTATAATGTTCGAACTTATACCTGCGTGCAAGTTAAAATAAAAGCAGATGCTTAATATTATATATTATTACTTATTAGTATGTCTATGAAAATAGTATTGTTTTCACAAATGAATGTTTTTGTTATATTATTCAATTGGTTTTTATATTTTATTTGACGTACCTACTTATTATATTATTAAATAAGGCCGACACGCAGATACTTTACAGATAGTATACAGACACTTTTGGTTTTTTTGTAAGTTGTGTAAGACCTCGCGAGATTAGGTTTGGTGTTGAATATTTTCAAGATTTTAACAATTAGTTACCTTCTATTCCAGTATGCCTTTACACATAAATTTACTGCACACATAGTGAAGTGTATCCGAGTGTGAGTCACATAAATATTTAGTAATTCTACAAATATTTTATTTTACTTGTCTATTTATAATGTAGGCGTTGATATTTATTTTGGTATAAAATATAGTATAAGAATCCTATTGCTTTATTATCTTTAGCAAATAAATTAATGTAATACCTATATAGGTATTTTTCAGTTATTAATAATAATAAATAAATATTCATTTTTATTAATTACTTATTATAAGTTTTTAATCTTTTTAGTAGTATATTTTAAATTAATCTATTATATAACAAGCAAATTTAATTGTTCTTAAAAGACAACCAATACTTATAATTTAATGGTATGAGAAAAAATATTCTCTTTTAAAATGTTGAATTTGTATAAAACATTAGTTAGATACCTATTCTTAGAAATGTGGTATTAATTGTGATTTAAATTTTTCATGAGATAAATTACAAATTTGAACATCATTCAAGGATAATAGTGGGATGATTATGTTACACAATCATTGTTTATAGTATAAACTTTATACATTAACTACACTTCATATTATACTATATGTATTAGACATAGTACATATTATAAATATACAATTATATGGAGACATATTTTTTCCACTTTAAGCCATGTATAAGAATAAATATACAAAACTTTCATATTATAAAATGTATTTTTATTATTATAATTATTAATTATTAATTTACAACACTTATTGCAATAAAAAAAAAGCGGGTAAGTGAGTATCGCTCTGCTGTATATTAGGGGGTGGGGTGGGGTGGACCTCAGACTATGGTAAGTTAAATTTGAATGCAATGATAGGTATCATTGTATACGAAAAACGATTCTGAACGAAGATGATTTGTCAGTTTAGGATATATTATATTTAAATATTGTCAAATATTCTATTTTGAAACAAATAGTATAGTTTTTATATGTTACTATGGTTACTATGGCCAACATTCGCATTATGAGCGTATGAAATTTAATTTAAATTTTGACATATTTCGTATAAATTCGAACTTTAAACACTTATAAAAAAAAATTGTGACTAACGATTTCGGATTTTTTTTTATCACTTTAAGAACAACTTATAAGAAACCTTGTATTAAATTTTCAAGATTTTCTGGCCACCCAAAAAATTTTTATCGGCATTTGAAGAAAAAAAAACTTAGAAAAGTCGAAAATTTCAATTGTCTATTAGTAGCTTAAAAATGGTCAAAATATTTTGAAAATTTAACTGTAAGGAGATAACCATAATATAAACATTTGGTGAAAATTTCAAGTATTTACAATAATTCGTTTTTGAGTTACAGCAAAATCAAAAAATCGATTTTGTCGAAAAGTGGTTTTTCCGTAAAATTTCCATTTTTCTGTCATTTTTTTTTGTTTTTCTCGATTTTTTTGAAAACTATTTGAAAATTTTAATTTTGACCCCCCCAAAGTACCAACTAGATTCAATTTCCTATTCCATATTTCCATAAGATCAGAAGAATTCAGAAGTTTAATTGAAATAATTCAAACAGGGCATCAAAGGAGTTCACGCCATAACGTCGGAGACAATAACAATTTAAATGGATAAAAGAATTATAGGACGTGCATCTGTGAACTAACTCCACTTATGCCCTAAGCAGGGGTTAAAGTGAGGGGGGACGCAGGAGGACTCAGTCCCCTTACCTCTGACAGCGGTTAAAAAGCGTCCCCTTTAACAAATTAGGATTTTATATATTAGACATTATACATAAAATTATATATGGAACGCTTAAAATTATATGGAGACATAAGTCCCCTCTGGAATTGTTTCCCAATTTAACCCCTGGCCCTAAGTGGGTTGTGCAATAATCAAATACTAATATACCTAGTCATTTTAGAATTTCAGATACCTTACATTTTCCGTGATATTGTTCTATTGTCTTATTTAAATCCATTTATTATACATCTTTTTATCTGTAATGTCGATTTGCTGTTAAGCCATACAAATAAATAAAAAAAGAAATTATTTAACATTTTTAGGTTATTTTTTAAATTTTTTACAACTTTATATACTTATGATGGTATATTCAAATTAGACTAATAAGGTTGCTGTAGCTTGGTTAGTGATTGAAGATGTACAACTGCCCCTGCACTGCATTTTCCGCATTCTACTTGATTCAATCCTGACCAACATTTGGATTGGATTATTTCACAAGGAAAAAAATATATCATAACTTAATAATAATGTATATTTTATATATCCTATTTTCTGATAATATAATATTTTACTCTTTAGTTGTTTTAGTTAATGTTATTTTCAGTTATAAAATTATGAAAAACAAGTTAAATTTAGATATACTTGTATAATCTTAAAAATTTTAAGTGGGAATTAATTTATAGTTTTAAAACTATAAAGTTTTATAGTAACTTACAAAAAACAGTCACTTGTTTCAAATATTTTTTATTAGTAATTCACTGTGTTTTAGATAACTGGAACTGGCAAGTGTTGAATGTGCACTCAAAAATAAAAATATGTTTGAAATTGTCAACTAATAAATGGTAAAATAAATTATTTTATTGACTATTAGGTCCACATTACTAAAATTTGTTTTGACCACATGCACTAAAAATTTTTAATATAAAAAAAAAATTATCATTGGAATATAGTTTTAAGTGTTATAACTTATAAGAGAGGACTATGTGTAGGGAAAAATAAAATAAAAACCACAATTGTAAAAAAACTCAAGTTATTTAATATTATTACTCATTTACTAGTATAACATTTGTCAATTGACAAATAAATGATAATAATAGGAAAAAAATATCGAGAACAGACCAGTTAATCGTGTACCTAGCAGGAACATAGTTCTGATTGACATTGTTCCGCTCATTTACATTAAAGCTTAAGTCTAATGGAACGAATATTGTAGAAAAAAAATTAAATTATAATAATATAGTAAAAAAAAATATTAAATACCACTTGGTTCTTAAGATACAAATTAAAAAAAAATATATATATATAAATATATATTATTGTTTGTTGTTTTATCTGTTCACTGTAGTTTAAGCAACAACAGGTTTATATTCCGGCATAGAAGCAATAATATCTTTATCGTCCTCTGACAGATCTCGAGCAAGTAAAAATGTGTGTGCAGATCCACAAGTCACCTGTTCTATATATAATCCATCAAGTTTCTTCATTTCACATGGTTTAGCACTGGATTTTTTTAATTCTCCAAGACCCTGAATGGTTAAAATATGTTAAAACTTGTAATTTATAAGCAATTCTTTAAAAAAGTGTATTACCAATTCGCCAGAGCTAGTTCCAGAACCCCAAACAATGCAAGAGTCATCAGCTGCTGCAACTAACCCAATAGAGCATGTACCAATACTGCGTAAATTCCAACCATGAAGATCTTGTACCGGTTTGGGATACATATTAGCTTCTCCCCGACTACTCATTTGTCCAAATAAATAAACAGCGCCTGTTTTTAATAACAAACATTAACTATTAGCAAATAAATATGAAGCAAAATATTCATTATAATTAAGTGTTTGTGAAAAATATCATCATCATTATTATTAGTAATGTAATATATCTAAGATTTTTAGTCCTACCAAATTCATTAATTGCAATACTGAATGCAGGTCCACAGGCAACATGTTTCACACCACTCCTTTGAACATCAAAGTATTTGATAAGTCTCGGTTGTAACTCATCTTTTGGTTCAGAATGTCCAAGCCGTCCATAGCCTCCAAATCCCCAAGAATATGCTTTTTTATGGTCATCAATAGCTACCTAAAAACAACCAATTAAAATTATGAAAAATAAACATGGCATTTGTATTGTTTATCTTACTGTATGATTTGTACCACATGCAAAATCTCTGATTTCAGGTTTAGGCAAAATTTCTACTTTATTCTTTGTTTTCTCAACAAAAGTCATTATAGGCTTGGGTAGTTTGACTGTAGCAAAGTTAATAGCACCAGCTCTCTCAATATACTCTCCATTAGTGTTATGTCCCAATTGACCATACTCAGGCAAACCAAATGAATATAAAGTACCTTTACAGTCAAGTAAAATGCTGAACTCAGCACCACAACCAACTTTTACAATTGGTGGTCCATTATATTTAACCTATAAAATTGATACATTTTTTTATTTAAATATTTTATTATTTTAAACATTATTAAGATTCAAAAAACTTATCTTAACACATTATCGGATATTACTGCCACATTACGTTGCTTTAAATATTGGGGCACTGACATATATCAAGGGAAATTATACTAATTAATAATACATGTTTTATTTTAGTAATAAGATGTGCATTAGTATAGATGGTTTTGGAGATTTAAAAAAACTGTAAGTGTTCATCAATGTGTTATGAGTATTTCATTTTCGAATGTGTTGTCTCTGTTTTACAAATGTTCAACATACCAAATTTGTGTTCAGCAGTTTCACTTTTGAATGGTAATATTTAATTAATAGAATGAATTGACCTATTATCAAATTTAGTAATAATATTATCAATTCTTTTAACGATGTTTTAACTTTTAAGCAAATTATGAACATAAAAAATATTAGAGGCAAAACTTTTTTTATAACTCAATTAAGAAGTATAATATTGTAAAAAAATATGTGAAAACACTGATAATATTCTGAACTTTAATTTTATAATAGGTCAATTAACTCGAATAATAATAATTACTACATACAATTGGAACTGCTGAACATAAATTTGCCACACTGTATGTAAAATGGAGACAACATATGAAGGTGTGGTTAATCCTCTTAGTATGCAGTTATTAATACAGAATGCACATTCAAATTAATTATAATATATTTTACAATCAATTCAATAAACATTCATACTTTATCTTAGCATTTTTCATTGATCAAAAAACTACCTGTTGCTATTATATTAATAAGTTATTTTTATATAGTGGGTATTACATATATTAAACTAAGCTAAAAAATAATAAATGATTTATATTGTATTCAACTATTAGATAGGTAACATTAATAATAAATATTTTTTAGCAGTTTTTAATTTTATCATATATTCCAGGAGCGGCCAAATGGTCGATTGCAAACAATTTCAAAGTCGATCATGTTACAATTTATTTTTAGGCTACGCACACGAAAATTAACCATGGTGGTTAGGTTTTTTATGGAAGTCGATCCTCAAAGGTAAAGTATATTTTTAGTAGATCGCAGACAAAAGATTTTTTTTTCTTTTTAGTAATTTAAAAAATATATAGTAACAGGCAGAATTTACAGAATGATGGGTTATAAATTGTATTTTTTATCTTAACCAATTTAAGCGAAAATTGTTAACATTGTATCAAAATGAAAATATTTAAATTATCATTTATAAACATGACATAGCTATAATATAATATATTACTGACCCTCATTGCTGTTGTAACAAAGGGGTCTTTGCTCTTCACGCCACACTGACTATTCTTATTATCACCGCAACTGTATACTGCACCACGATCTTAAACATATAATTAAATCTTCAAATACAATAAAATGTCTAGAGAACAAATTAATAAAATAAGAAATTTTTTTTTGGGTAAAAAATAAACTAGCATATTTTAGATTCTGAACGGAGTGAAGAATGTATTGCTTTTCCAATGATGTGTGTTTTTTTTTTTGAGTCTGACGACAACATTTGGAGCAGTAATAATGCTCCGATTTTTGACTTCAGCCCCTCTTTGAATAGGAAAATTCATCTAGTTGGTACTTTGGGGGGTCAAAAGTAAACATTTTCAAATAGTTTTCAAAAAAATCAAGAAAAACAAAAAAAAAAAAAAATGACAGAAAAATGGCAATTTTACGAAAAACCACTTTTCGACAAAATCGATTTTTTGATTTTGCTGTAACTCAAATACGAATTATTGAAAATACTTGAAATTGTCACCAAATGTTTATATTATGGTTATCTCTTGACAGTTAAATTTTCAAAATATTTTGACCATTTTTAAGCTACTTATAGACAATTGAAATTTTCGACTTTTCTAAGTTTTTTTTCTTCAAATGCCGATAAAAATTTTTTGGGTGGCCAGAAAATCTTGAAAATTTTTTACAAGGTTTCTTATAAATTGTTCATAAAGTGATAAAAAAAAATCCGAAATCGTTAGTCACAATTTTTTTTTATAAGTGCTTAAAGTTCGAATTTATACGAAATATGTCAAAATTTAAATTAAATTTCATACTCTCATTATGCGTATGTTGCCAAATACTTTTTTTTATTAATAAACAGATACTATAAAGTAACTATAGTAACATAATATAGTAACTATACTATTTGTTTCAAAATAGAATATATGACAATATTTAAATATAATATATCCTAAACTGACAAATCATCTTCGTTCAGAATCGTTTTTCGTATACAATGATACCTATCATTGCATTCAAATTTAACCTACCATAGTCTGAGGTCCACCCCACCCCCTAATATACAGCAGAGCGATACCCACTTACCCGCTTTTTTAATATTGCATTTATGTACAATAAATAGTACTTTTACATAAGTGCATAGTTTAAAGTAAGTAGGGCCTCCACACGAGTTTTCTCAGTGAGGCCCAGTAATCTTTTTGATTTCAAATAAAAATAAAAAAAAAATAAAAAAAAAGTATGATCATATTTATAAACAAACCAGTGAGAAGTAATGTATGTCCACGGCCAGTAGCAGCATTAACAATAGCATGATCAGGCAAACCTTCAATTGGAGTTGGAATGTCACGCCTGAGTAAATCTTTGACTCCCAGTTGACCCTTTTCATTTCGTCCTTTAGGTGTAAATTTAAAATTTAAATAATGAGTTATAATTGAATAAAAATTGACTACAAACCTAAAGACAAAGCTTTGCCTTCTTCTGTTATGAAGATAGTGTGTGAAGAATTGCAGCTACTCACTACCAAACGAATACGGTTATCTTTTAGTGGTCCAAATAAGTGTGGTTCATATAAGTTTCGACCAACAGACTTGCATCCTTTTGGCATAGACTTGCGACCATTTAAATCCCAATTAGTTCCGCCAGTTAAAAGCACAACACCAATGTGATCCGGACCTTGTACTCTCTATAACACATAATTTCAACACAATTTTAAAAATAACATTTTAATTAATTAGTTTTTAATATAAGCTTAGTTTGTCTTCTCATATATAAACAGTTTTTATTAACTCCTTAAGGAGTTATATTTTTAAATATCTATTGATATACTTAATATAAGCAACATTATTACTCTTATTGAGGATAAATAAACCATATTTTGGTAAGCTTTTTAATTAAATTTGATTAGTTAACCAATTTTAAGAACTTAAACCTGACATAGATATTAACTAACAAATATTTAGTCTTAAGATACATTATAATAGAAAATGTTCTATTTCACATAGGTATTAATGTAGGTATCTAATACAAAACCGTAGTTTGCTGATAGTAGTGTACTGACGGTGAATGTGTAACAAGCGATTAAATGCTTTACACTGTAAGTTGTACTCGAGGTTGTACTTGATGAAAATCAATTTTTAAACGTACAATCAATACCTTGCATACGCTGCAACGCGGGTGTAACAGAGAAAAGGTGGTTAGAGCAGCACTTCAGACGGTGGAGCTGCACAGCTGCGGAAAACGCATATTACAGCAGCTACCACGATGGCGGTATGCATAAGCGCATGACCACTTGACGACTTACCAGGGATGCGTTGTCTTCGGCCAGCTCGTCAACGTCGTCGTCATCGGACCTCCGGTCGTCATCGTCGTCTTCTTCACTCAACACGGGCGGGTCGTCTTCGACGATCTTGGACTTTTTGCGTGACACGCCGTTCGCTTTGCCTTTGGACTGCCGTTTGGCGGACATGACGCCGACACGTATGGCAAAACAACGTCGTCTGCGCGTGGGTATGTAGAGCGCGTAAGCGGGTGGCTGGTGGTCACGTCGTACGGGGCTCTTTCCGCAGCAGCGGTGGTCGTCGAGAACGATGATAAATCGAGGTCGAACGAAAAGTGCGGCGGTGGCGCGAAAACTCGGGTGGCGTGCACAAAACACTGTAAACACAACGCAACGGGGGAGAAGATCGGGTCAAACGGCGGCGGCGGCGGCAGCGATGATAGTAACGGCAGACGCCATTAAAAGTAGAAAAAAAAAAAAAAAAAAAGAAAGAAAGAATAAATCTCGAGAGCGAGAGAGACGGACAACGTCACGACGGCGCGAGAGTAGACGAGAGAGAGTGAGCGAGAGAACGGCGGACCGTTCCGCCAACGGTCGCCCGTCGGCGGCGAGAGGGAGAAGGGGAGCGAGTGAGACGGAACGGGACGCGCCACGCGTGCGCGCGCGACGCCAATAGGACTGAAAGAGAGAAAACGAGAATCGGACTCGGGAGCGAGCGAGACGGCCGTCGGTCCGAGAGAAACGAAAAAAATAATAAAGAAAGAAAAGAGAGCGGCGATTGTTTGTTGTGTGTGCGCGGTGTGTGCGTGTGCGTGTGTAAAAATCGGGGACCGTGTCGGCGGCGGTCGGGTGGTGCGGCTGCAGCTGCTGCCGCGGCGGCATTAACACCCCTCTTCCCCCTTCCAAATGTAAATCCGACCCGCCAACCGTCACGACCGTACACAACACTGTTGTTGTCGGTGTGCCGCCGTTCGCCGTGCCGTTTTCCGGCGCGTCGTCTTCATACTCATCAACTCTCACTCTATCGCTCTCTCGCACACCCTCCTCTGTCACTGTCGCTCACTCTTTCTCTCTCCTTCACGGGACTCGGGTACCGGGGCAATCGGGCTTCTGCGAGTCTGCGACACGGAAAATTCGCGCGACCCGGCCGTCGTTTGCTCTCGTCGGCTCTTCGGGAGGGTGGGGGATGACCGTACCGCTACTCACAAGACGTCTCTGAAAGGTGTATTTTGTTGTTATTGTTGTTCGCTTGCAAAAAAAAAAAAGCCGGTGACGCGGAATTTAGTTTTCTCCTGCGAACTGCCGCAGTGGCGTACGCAGGATTTTTTTAGGGGGGGGGGGGGGTGTCATAAATCATGATTATGTGTACGAATTGACCATTTTTTTTATTTTAGTCATGGTTTCATAATTTGAACAGATATTTATATTTATGGGGAGGGGTGTCATATCTCCCGGACAACCCCCCTCCCCCTGCGTAACCATTGAACTGCCGTAATTTTCGATATTCATCGTGCCAAAATATCGTTCTGATATCGTTGTGTTATCCGCTGCAAGGTTAGAGTGCAAGTGTGCAACCTATATAGTATATATTATAGTGTGCACGGGGATGCATGCGCTTGCACATACCGCGGGCTAGGAGCGGGCATTTTTTTTTTTTTGATAAGCCGCGCCAGGCAACAGCATTGCCATCACAACGCAGGTTTGTTATCTCTCCGTCATCCGTATAATAATATATAAATAGGAAAAAAGTCCAAAATAATTATTTTTATATATTAATAATCTATAATATTCTTTATTATTTAGTTTTGATTACCACATAAATTTCGCCATAAACTCTAATACCTTTCTGACTTTCTTCGTTGACATTGCTACCCCGACCTTTTCAAAAACATTTTACTGGTCCCCTCAACTCCCCCCCTCTTGCTGAAAATTGGAATATCTTGAATATGTGCTTGCTATAAACACATTGGTTCAGAGAAAAAAAAGATCACGAATGATTTTGATGAAATAATCTGTCAATTATTAATGACACTTATATTTAGGAACTTTTTTATTATTATTTAATTAGTCATGTAACAGATCCCGACACCACTTACATTTCAAGCGTCTTAGAGGATTACCTGCAGATATTTAAATTGATAAATAAACTGAATACGTAATATTTTCTAATAAAAAGTAGTAGGTAATAACAATAATGGTAATTTTAAATATTTTTAAGGCAATGTTATGAGCACTTATTTTTGAAGAGTACATTTTATCAGCTCTATATTGTGCAACCAGTTTCAACACGTCTATTCTGTACTTGTAAAAATGTATTGTATAGTCATTCATAGCCATATAGTTGTGAAAAGTGAACGTTCTATAATACTCATAGTTTATTGTTTATTTGGATGTTACGCTTACTAGGTAGGTAAAATATAAGAATTTAGTGACTTAACTAACTAAAACAAAGGGATTTTAAAAAAAAAACATGTCTAAAACGACTAAAACAATTCGTCACATTATAACACAAAATACTTATATTTTAATACAGTATAGTACATCAAATTTTTCGAAAATTAAAGGTTATTTCAATATTATATTTAATCATCATTCATCACATAAATAGGATTTACATTGTTAGACATTCCCGGTTCACCCGTACGCACGCGGTTGTAATGATTTAGAACTTGATTTTTTTGTAAAGAGTAAAAAAAAGTAAGACTTTCACAAAACTCATAACTATTTTGAAATAATGACATGTATAATAGTAGTTCAATGATAAAAACATTAACGTCGTTAACAGGGCCGTAGCTACGTGGAGGGTTTAGGGGGTTCAAACTCCAATAAATACCCTTTAACAAAGTAGAAAATGTAAAAATGTCTAGTATGTTTTAAAATTTAAAAATTTTCAAACCATTTTTTTTAACTGAATAAATACTTAGTACTTACTATAATATAGTACATTTATAGTATAGTATTCAAGGTGTATATTGATGGTAATATCACTGAAGTTTGTATTTACAGATGTCAGATCCACGATAAATACTTTTTAGCTAATGTTTTATAAAATATTTAGCATGTGTAATTATAATGCATTCAAATACAAATTACTAGTTATTTTTCTGTAGTCGACACTACTGTTAATGATAATAATAGTTAAATTTTTTCTTGATCATCTGAATTAGCACCGATTGTTATTGACCAAAATCAAGTAAATATTTTTTATAAATTGGTTAAAATAATTTAATATTATACAGTATAATTATTCATTATTATTCATTTAACAGTATTTTTAAATGAAAAGTTGATATGCATTTGCCAATAAATCAGTGACAGTTCAAAATTTAAATGGAAAAAACCTCTTTATTTTATTTATCAATTGTTTTTGGGCATAGCGCATACATATTACGTATTTTTGTCTAGTGACTGATATTAGGAAAAAAAGTCTACCGTTGCATATATAAAAATATGTAAATTATAAAATTATAATAAATTTATTAAAAATAAAAATAAATATACCTTCTATAAAAATATAGGTAACAATGTATTTATTCAGTTAAAAGATAAAAGATCTCTTATTTTTATATTTTAATTTATTTGTTTTAAAAAATTAGGAATATCTGCAGATTTACCTTTGTTTCATTTTATTTATACTGTAACTGGAGACTTCCGTTTACTCTATTGATTATTCAGTTTACTATCTATCTAAACCCGAATTTTTTATTGCATTTATATTTTTTAAATAATACCTAATAGGTAGCTTATTAGTTTACTTTCTTAGCTTTCCAATGCATTTTGCATAACATCTAAGCTTTTTTTAAAGGTTATTGATCCTCAAAATAATGATGTTGGTTTGTTTATTAATGCTAATGGCGGTAGGTAGTTACTAGTTTGACTGATGACTGATGAGCAAAAGCACTTAGTAACAGTGGCGTATATAGGAATTATTTTCACTATGGGCCAATTTACCCACACCATAGCTATAACTAGAAATTTTTAAGGGAACGGGTGATTTTAATTATGGCATAAATGATACAAATATAGGAATTTAAGTTTATTAACATATAATTATTATTAAATAAGATACTTAAAATTTTTGTCTTAATATTATACAAAATTCATTTTTCTTTTTTTTCACTATGGGCCCGGGCCTAGGGGGCCCCTCCCCTATATACGCCACTGCCTAGTAAGTTATAATTTATAACTTATAAAATTCCTACCTATAGAATTGGACCCTAACCTTAGAAAATTCCTAGCTACCGCCCTGGTCGTTAACATAAAAATAGAACAACGTTATAAAGTGACATATTGTAATTTAATTTATTAATAATTATGAAGAAAATATTAAAACTATTTAATTATAATTAAAAAATATTTTTTTAGTTGTTAATATTTTGGAGATATAGATATTACCAGTTATCACGGTGTATTAAACTTTAGAGTACCGAGTACTTTTTGTAAGCTGGACCACTTAGATTTATTGTGCAAGTGTAATAAATTATTTATAATATTTTATTGTATTGATAATAATTATGATATTTAAATACAGTTATTTTCTATAAGATTGACGCCAACGACCATACCACGTTGAATACACCAGTTCTCGTCCGATCACTGAAGTTAAGCAACGTCGGGCGTAGTTAGTACTTGGATGGGTGACCGCTTGGGAACACTACGTGCCGTTGGCTTTTTTTTATGTACATTATTATAATATACATAATATATAATATATACATTATTATAATTAAAGGAGCTGGATTTTTTATCATAAATGAAAAAAAATTATTTATTTATTTATATGTAATGTGTATTTTAAACGAGTTTAATTAGTAATTATTATTGTAAAAATATATTTATATTTAAAAACAAACAAAACTACGAGTATTACATAAATCTTTGATCAAGTACTTAATGTCAAGAATTTTTACACTTCCCAAATACATAGAAATGTTAATCATTAACAACAAAATGTCAAAATAGTATATTTATTCAAAAATAGTAAAAATAAAAATAGATATCATATAATAGTGGCGCCTAGAGATCCTAAATCCTGACTTCCTTTATAGGTAATACTATATTATATTGGTTATTATTTTTTTTTTTTATAGAATAAACATACTTTTATAGTTTTATGGTTAAATTATGCATTCATTTAAGTTTTTTTCAATTATCAAATAGACTAGTGATCATTTAAACATTTTATTTATACGATTTTTATAAATCTTAAATTATATACTATTAAGTTTTGACTTAGATAATTGATATTATATAATAATATTGATATCTGTTACATAAATTATAAATTATCAATAACCACATAAATATTTAAAATAAATATAAATAGCAATATAATAAAAATAAAGAGAATTTAGAAAAGTACAGCGGCGTCATTTTAGTTTAAAAATAGGGCTGCAAAGTTTTGGGCAAGCCAAATTTTTCCGGCACCAGAGCACAGTAAAAACACTAAAAATATTGAAATGTTAACTGTTATAAAAGCAAGGGCGACGTTCCTTTATATATTCTAGCGTATTTGTAGAACTGTAAAGTATCTCAATCTCAAACACCCTATACTCTTAAAAATATGTAAAATTAGTTTTAAAAGCTGGGTTGTCGTGGCCAATAAATATAAAAAAAAAGTTTCAATTTTTTACATTTTTATATTATTATATTGTTTCGGCAACACATTTAGTTGTGTATGTGAAATGTTGAAAGTCAATACTAATTTCTTCATCTAGATAATACATAGAATATATTTTTTTCAAAAAAACAGTTTTTGATGTTTTTCCTAGTAAACTCTTAGATTATCGAAACTATTATTGTTTTAAAATAATAAAAGATTAAGCTTTAAACAGTGATCTTTTAATCATTATTCTACACTATTTGTAAAACTATTAAATCTAAAAATCTCTTTACACTGTTAAAAATACGTAAATTTAGTTTTTTTTTTAAAAACCTAAAAAACTGTCAACAGGTGGCCGTAGATCAAAATAATATAAAATTTCTAAAATATTCTTTAATAATTATTATTAAAATATATTAATTACCTACATTTTAGCTTTATCGGAGCAGTATAAAATTGAGGCAGCTAATATGGTACAGTTAAAAATAGGGCTACTAATGTATATCCTGCGATACTCCAAATGTCGCCACTGGAAGAGTATAATAAAGTTTTTTTTTTTAACATTTGATTTTTATCTGCACCTTAACGTCCTTAAGTCTTAACGGTTGAGGCTTAACCTATAATCATAAATATATACATTACTGATCTAATCTAAATCATTTTTTTCAAATTTTTGTACATTTTTTAACTGTTTTTCCCAATTATTTTGAAAGGTGTACTATAATTTTTTAATTAACCCCCCCCCAAAATTTTTTTTTTGTTACAAAATAAATACAATATTACATTTTCTATTAGAAATCTTACTGGAAGTTGAAGATGCATTTCTATTATTTTGTATAAAAATTTTAGTGTTAAGTTAAACAAATCAAATACAAGTAAAATTTATTAAATAATAAAGTTTATTTTGTTTCTTAATCTTAAAATTAATGATGTAAATGAAACGAGTGTCCAAAATGTAAGAGAAATCCCTGCTAAAAGAATCCCTATCGAATCAAATCGACGTCCTTGGATCAATATAGCTTGAACTGCTCGAATCGGCAAAGATAATGGTAATATAACTGAAATAGGCAATAGAGCTAATTCTGTATTCTTTAATGGCCAAAAAAGACCTGAAATAATTTGAAAATATTATTAAATGAACAGTATTTATACATAATTATCAAACATTTACCACTCAACATTATATTTACAAAGCACACCAATAGTGTTACATAAAATGATTTGATTGAACTGTTGGCGAATGAACCAATGAATAAACCTGTGTTATAAAATAAAAATGTAGGATTTACAAATTATTAACGATAATATTATAATTACCAATGCTCATTCCACAGGTACCGATAGCAATATTTAACTGGATAATTAGTAACAAGGAACTTTCCCAGCTAATGTATAGTAGAAAATCCGCCAGAAAAAATAAAAAAAATGCTTGAACTATTGAAAATATTACTTGAATAGTAAGAAAACTCAACAAAATTTCGAAAATTGTGACTCCTGTAATAAAACATTTTTAAAGTTTAAAATTTAAAATTGATTCTATATAGTCATATAGATAGTAACTATTCCAATTAAATAATGTCTGAGAAAAAAATCAGAAGAAAATATATCAAAGAAAAACCAATGTTATCTCTTGGTAATAATTAGGGAATGGATTTGAATGAAAATTTAATTTTTTTCTTTTTAATCTTTCAAGAACAGTGTTCATTTCATACATCAAAGAATTGAAGAATATGTAACTCTTATTTAATATTTTTCTGTATTTTTATGACTTTTTAGAGCATTTAAGTCCGTTCCCTATAGTAATAATTTATTATATAAGTCTGGAAAAATGTCTAGTTGTTTCACTAAACTCATTTGGAAGTGCATACAAATTATATTGATTGAAAAAATTATTCAAAATATGCTTATAAGAGGTCATTGTGTATAAAAAAAATAAAATTATTTATTCTAAATAATAAAAATTTAACTACTTGGATTAATGTTGTGACAAATAAACTAAAATAATTAGAAAAAAAATTTCTTTTTTATTTGAATATCTAATTTTGTTAAACATTTACAAAATACTTTTGGTTTTGTATTTTCGATATTTTTCAATTGTTAAAGGAACAACTTATATGAAATTTTGTATTAAATTTTCAAGTCTTATATAAGCGTTATGATTTAAAATTAAATACAATTGTATACAACTAATACACACATAGTACACAGACCTTTAGAATTTACGTGTGGAACTGCACCTTTACATGTTATTATACTATTTACTCTTGAGTTTTGAGCTCTTTTAGTTTATTTCGCTTTTTTTCATAAGTATTAAAGACGAGTTATTATATTAGAGTAATATTTTAAATTTATAAAAATATGGAACTATTAAATCTAGACCTATTTTTAACACAATATACTTGTAATGTTGTAATACATCTCAAACCTCAGTATAATCTCATAAAGTTGTATTGGTAAAAAGTAATTACTAATTAAGTTGGGTATTTCAATATGATGGTACTTTATTTGTAAATTGTTTATAAAGTCAAATTGTTTACTTCATATATAAGTTATATATATTAGCTTTCAGTGCTTTGATACTATATTGTCTATATTATATTTGCTAAATCTTTGATTTTAATGTATTATTATAATATAATGTTAAAAATCATGAGTTATTTTTATATTGAGTGTTTTCATATTATTTATTATAACTTATAATGAACTATTTTAATCATTTTCTGTATTCAACTCTTTAAAAAGAGCTAAAATAGTTAAAACTAGGTATATAATTTATAGAAAATGCTAATTTAAATATTTGGTTATAATTTAAAGTTTTTACGGTTATTTCTTTTTGATTACATGTTCAGCAGAAACACAAAATCAATCGTATTCAAAAACTGGCATTGCTAAAATATTTCCATTTTTCGATACCTATTTTTATTTTTTGGGTTGTTTATAAAATAATTTGGATTTTTTTTAGTATTTTTTTAAACTCAAAAACGTGATTGATGACAGTTAAAAAAGTTTATTATTTTAAATAAATATATTCATTGAGAATTTAGAATCTAACTCATAAATTTAATTATAATTTTATGGCTTGAATAGTTGAGTATACAATACACACAGCAATAGAAAAAGTAAGTATTTTCTCAGAGGAATTGTTAACACAGTTCATATCTTTTATAGAAAAATGATTAGTATGTTTACCTAAATTTTAATTTTCATTTAAAATTAAATGTTTGCTTCAATGATTATAATTTATTAATAAATGTTTTGTAAAGTTGTTTATTTATTTTGTATCGTTAATTGTTATAGTATAATAATAAATTATAAAAAAATGAGCACAAACTATTCTTGAAGCTACCTCAGAACAATCAGAAATAATTCAGAGACTTAAAATGTGAATATGTGATTACTAATTTTTAATTTTACTGTCTTATTGATATCTATTTAAGCATATAAATTTAAATAATAAATTTATAGTATTTAAGTATATTTAATCTATGTTATTATTTATTTGATGTATTTTTTTTGGATGTTATTTAAATTAATATTTTTTCTTCGGGTATTATTTAACCTATAGATTAAATCTGAGTATACAAATAGGTAATAATACATTTTAATTTTAAATATACCTGCAATCATATTTCTCATCAAGTATCCATTTTGAATTTCACTTTGCAACAACAACGCAAAATAGAACATTGCTGATGAAAATGTAGCGCTAAATTAATAAAAACTAAAAAGTTATAATGATAAAATAAAATACTCGTGTATAAAAAAAAATAAATACCATTATAAATAGTATCGATCATGGCCCAAACTAAGGGGAGGGTCCAGGGGTCCGGACCCCCTCCTCCGAAATTATTAAAAGTAGAAATATTTTACTGATGAATATAGTTTATTGACTATACAGTTTCAATATCTATACTTGAAAAAAATGTTGGGCCCCGATTTTTTTTCAGTTACGGCCTTGGTATCGATGTATTTTAAATCTGTTGATGCTCAACAATAATAATGGATACCGTTACTTGTTATATAAGCAGTTATATATTGGAGTAATATTTTCTGTGGGATAGAAATAATAGCTTTTTATTAAATCATTACATTTTAGTTTTCATTTCAACAGCTAATATGCCAATAATTTTAAATACATCATATTATTATAATTCAATACTATAGATATTTACGTGCTAAACAATAGTATATTAAAAAAGTAGTTAGGACTTTGGTATATTTACCATCCCACTTAAATAATCCTGTTGGTTGTAACCAGAGCTGTGCCGTTAAGATTCGGCGTTCAGGGCAAAATTAAAAATATTCGCCCCCCCCCCTATATTATTTATCATTATGTATTTTATTCCTATTTAATTTAATTTTTTTTTTTAAAACGTATTTTGAACATTGATTTGACAAAAAACTAAAGCTGATTGCATTAGTAATTATTAAATAAAATAGTTAGGTATACAATAATTAAAAATTAATATATAATATCATAAATTATATAATATTATACATATTATATTTACAAACGTATTATAAGAGTGTATCACTGGTGTAACCAGGATTTTTTTTCAGAGGGGGCTGATCAATTTTTGTAAAATACAATCTAACAGATTTTTGTTGCGAATTGTATAGATCATTAAAAATTAAAATAATTTTTAAATTTTCTTAATATTTCAGGGGGCTACGCCACTGAAGTGTATCATATAGGTACTTAGTTTAAAACTTAATTTTCCTGGACTTTTTTGAAGCAAAATCCTTAATGATGTCTTCAAAATCGATGTTAACACGATAATTTATTATAAAGCCAAATAATACAAGAATAAAACGTTGTGGTTGACTAATTTTTATAACTCGACCATAGTCGGAATTTTGTCAGAAAAAATTTGTTATGATCTAATATAATTGTAAAACAATAATCTTTTTCATATATTTTATTTATGTATAGTTTAAAGTACCTATTATAAAAAAAAATTTTGGCGCTCCTTTAAACTATGCACCCGGAACGAATGCCCCCTAGTCCTACAGTACAACTCTGATTGTAACTTTACTATTCTTAGCTTTTCATATAATACACTACTGATTTATAATATAAGATTATTGATAATTTTAAGTTTCTAAAATTATTGTAATATTAATTGTATAATCATAAATTACCATGATATTATTTTGGATGCTGTATTTTCGGCGAGATTTAAATTTTTATATTCGTGTATCTGAAAATTGATAAATATATTACACGATATGAAATATATTTTAATTTATTTATCAAATAACCTTAAATGGGATATCAGCGTATTTTTTTGACAGATTGTACTGACTATAAATGTCAATCAAATGTTGTTTATGAGCTTTTAATATATTTTGTTTGAGATATTTCCCAAATTCGAAGTCTATGAACACCAGGCATATTTGGATTTGATTATATATAATTTTATCGTAGTGACAATGATATTTATGTATAGGTTACTTGACATGTCTATTTCAAAATTTATATTAGATTTTAACAGTTCTTCACGTTCCTTTGTCGAGTTTTGTGTTATACTATTAACTATTGCTACTGTGTAATTTTTAGAAACTTTCATAAATCCTAGTGTTGATGCTTTTGTTATGGAATTTTTAGCCAAAAATTCAGAATCAAAATAATTCTGTTATAACAAATGATTTTAAATAAATAGGTTTTAATGTTACATTCATTTTTTTTTACTCACTACTGTAACACCGTTTTGGTTCAAAATATTCAAGAAATGACATGAGTAATAAGAACAATTTTCAATATGTTTACATGGGTCATTACCGCAATCAGTTTCTTGGTTATAA
The DNA here is from genome assembly GCA_020882235.1 of Schizaphis graminum. Classification (NCBI taxonomy): domain Eukaryota; kingdom Metazoa; phylum Arthropoda; class Insecta; order Hemiptera; family Aphididae; genus Schizaphis; species Schizaphis graminum. The sequence goes on from CM037032.1 coordinate 68,790,819, forward strand.
ACTGCAATAGGTATGGATTTAGGATATGTTCCATAATAGATGCAATGCAAGTATACTTGAAGTATCGGGATCACGCATAATAACACAAACATCCTAAAATTAAAATGATTGTATTTTTATAACATTGCGATTGGTTATTTATTATAGTAATTAATAATTAGTGACAAAACAAGAAAATATTTTCACGATTAGAAAAAATCGTATAATGTAAAATAAACCTCGTAATTATTACAAAAATATTTAATATAGTTGCTGCGGGTCATGTTTTAAATGAAATATATTCACCCTTTTTTCTCTTTACTCTCTTCGGTGTAGTATAATGATGTGTTATTATAATAACTATAATAATCGGTAATTATAAAATATCCTGTAAACGATTTAAAAATAAATTTTGGGTTTTTGCACATTAATTTGATACGATTAAATGAAACCACAGTCAGAATTAATAATAAATTACACATAAAGTAAAAACATAAAATTGTGCACTTGAATTAAACAGTAATGTAGATTAGTATAGATCAGAGGTCACAAGGTGAAATATTGAAGTTTAAAAAAGGACAGAAGAACGTTTTTTGGCATATTTATATAGACCATTTAGGGAGGTTGAATTGAGAAGTAGGTTAAATTAATAGTGGAAAGGGGGCTTAGTAAATTGAGTCCCAGGAAAAAACAGGTAGTAGGTAAGTTGAGTCCCGGGGAAAAACGAATTATATGCATTTTAAATTTAAAAATATGCTTGCAAACATGCACTAACGTCAGAATATGCAAAAATATGCACTACAATTTTTATTTGTGATTTCTGGACATTTATTGACTGCATGTATAAGATTTTGAAATAATTATTATTAATTATATAAATATTTTTTTTCCCCAACGATAAAATAACGATACACTCATAGCAATTAATTTGTAAATAAATGGAGTTTATAATAATATAATGTAATGTGTAACAATAATGACATTTATTTTTTACTTTTTTTATTCATTTATAAGTATTTGTAATATTTTTAATCAATATCAATGAAGTTTTTACTGGGTGCATAATATATATATAATAATAATGATAAATTTTAATGATAACATTTTTTTAAATTAATTTGTTAATAAATTGAGTGTAAATTATTATGACTATTGTTTTATTAACACTATTATTATATTTTTTAAACAATTTTTATTTTATGTGTTAATATATTGCAAAACTAATATTTTTTTACAGCAATATGGGCGGTATCAATTTTTTGTAGGAGTTAACACTATCTTTTGAAGGAGATTACACTACAATTTAGGAGCTTACAAATAAATATAGCTTAACATAAGTCAAAATATTTACTTACTACCAATTTTTTCCCGGGACTCAACTTACCTACTACCTGTTTTTTCTCGGGACTCAATTTACCGTTTTCAAAATGTACCTAACTTATCTCGGACTTAATTTAACTAGCCCCGTGGAAAGTAAACAGCAGGGCAAGATACAAATGACTAGATAAGTGTTGGCTACACGTAATTTTGTCAATCATCTTATTGTTATGTTAACTTCACGGTTAGATAGTGGCATTAGCTTATTATGAATATATTTGAAAATAAAAATATTTAAATAAATTAAAATTGTTAATTTATGGAAACAATACATCAATATAATTTCTTCTCCTAAAAATGCATTATTTTAGGTTTGTAAAATGATTGTCTAATATATTTGTTCTTGGTTATGTAAAAAAAAAAAAAGTACTGGATGAATAACAAAAGACCATTGGTAAAATCCAGTTAATGTAAAATGTCTTTTAAATATAGAGTTGCTCTCCGTCTCATACAATAATAATAAAATAAAAAACCATATAATATAGTTTCTTGTTTTGTTAGCTGATAGCCTAAATTTAATTACGAAATACTAAGTGCTATATCTACTGATTGTTAATTAATTATTACATAAGACGACCGTGTGAAAAATATATTTCTAGAGGCATATATCTTTCTAATTCTTACAATTACGTACCAAAAATTTTTAGTTAAAAATTTAATATTTTGAATAATAACGGTTTTGAACTTCCAAATACTTGATCTTGGATATAATTGCTTATAAATGCTTAACTGAAAAAAATGAAATAGGTATTAAACAATGTTATAAGTTATAAGATAATGTATTTCAGAGTAGAGTATAATGAATGAATAGTAAAAAAGATACAAAATTGATGATATATATATATAAAAAAAAAACATTTATTCATTTAGTCAAGGTACCTACGTAGTCGAGAAAAAAACTGATAAATTAGTATTAATAATTAATTCTTGTTATTTAAAATGTAGTGTACTTTATGTAATAATTATTAAACTACATATTTTGAAATATTAGATTATATATTTAATTATTTAAGTAATGCAAATAAAGACAATATGGTTAAAATATATTTTAAAAACATTATTTTGAATCAATTGTACGAGTATAAATGTACGTGTTATTTTTAAATTATTAAAACAGTTAAAAATGTTGATAGTTTCAGAAATTATTAACAATAACTTAAAATAATAAGTTATTTTTATCATTGATTTATTATTATATATTATCATTCAGATCTGGAGACAGGGGCGTCATTTGGGGGGGATCAGGGTGTGTGATTGCACCCCTTACTTTTAAAATAGTTTCAATTGGCCTGCACCCTGATGAAATAATGCATGATTATTTTTTATCATTTAAATTACATTGGTTTGAAACAAATATTGTGCTATACATTTGTATATTGTATTTTAGTTTTTAAATTGATTTTTACTACTTATGTCGATGCATTGATTCGGTCCATGATGTATAAAAACAATTGGAAACAGGATAATGTACATTTATAATATATATACATATTATATACATATTATGTAGTATATCTATTTTTATATGGCCTGGTGAAATTTCAAAATGACCTGCTTGATACCTCGCACACCCAAAAAAAAACCTAAAATGACGCCCCTGTCTTGGGACTAGAATTCATGTTAAAGTATGATAAAACTATAAACATTTATGGAAGTATTTAATGAGATAATTATATATTATATATACATAATAATATGTTATGTCAGTCTAGTGCGTTATTTTGTATGATTAAAGAAAATAGGGTAACATTTTAGAACATGTAGTTCTTTTGAAATATTGAATGATACATTATTGTTAAAAATATTTTCATATCTAATTTAAAGGAGGTAAGTTTAAATTGATAATTTTTAAACATATACAATTTGAAAAATTCTAATATTAAATTAACAAGTAACCAAATTTTTATTATTTTAAATTAAATTAATATTAATTATTGTTATGGAAATAATCCTTCAGATTCCAGGTGGTTATAAAATATTATCAAAGTAGTATTTTTGTAACTAAAGGTATAAGCACACATTAAGTTATCTGTAATTGTCATTCAGTAATTGTTACACTAAACAATCTTTGTACAACTGTTTTTTCATATCAGTTGTAAATAAGTCTGTTAATATTTGTATAAGTATATGACGTAATCGTTATAAAAAGTTTGGTTGATAATGTGGTTGAAATGTTCCTAATTTAAACAATTCTTAACTTCATCACATATTTCTTAGTTAAAAGGAAAAAAATAAAAAATAAATAAATAATTGAAATGCTGCTGGCTTTACATATATTGTATGCTAGTGCGAGTAGTATGCTTAGTAAAATCACCAAGGCTATAGTAACAATGTTAGGTATTCATTTTTGTGTAAATAATAGCATTACCTTTTTATTATGTGGTGTCTCAGATTGAATTGAATTTATCCAAGAGTTTTTCTAAACTTAAATTAAACAATTAATATTGTAATTTACTATATTTTAAAGCACATAATATATATTTTATATATTATTTAATAATTTGTATAATATAGTATATTATGCACTATTAAAATAGCATTATCATTAGTGTCCAAAATTCGTGCGAGGAACATATTAATGTCCTTTAAAATGAAAATATATGCAAAATATTTTTTTAAAGCTTATAGTTATTGTTATTTATTTTATGCAGTTTTAGTTTATATTTATGTGTAGGAAAACTTTTGAGAACATGATAAAATGTTGAATCAGTATAGATGGTATAAAGGTCAGATAAAAATAATGTCACTATCAACAAAAAAAACGGTATATTTTTACTTAGAATCTATATTAATTGTAAAAATATACATAATTTATAAACTCGTCAAGGTCCAATAAGGCATATTTCCTTTTTTTAATAAAAAATAAAAAAAATATTGATTTAACTATTCATTTTTAAAAATTCATTATATTTAGGCAATTAGTAGTTATACATATATGAAATTTAAAATTTCGAAATAGATTTATATTTTGTACTAAAAATTGGAAATATATCTTCGATTTTAGTTTTTAATTAAGTCTATAGTTGAAATGTATTAGTCACTTTTGGAGCATTTAATAAAAACATGCAAATACTAAATGCATAAATTTCTGGACTCTAATGATAATACTCAATGTAGAAACCATTGTATGTATAAGTAGGTATAAAAAAAATATAAAATAATATATACCTACATCATCATTAATAGATGTTAAACTGATGTAAAGGTCTTCTATGATTGCATCTATAGACTTATTTGGGTTTGCTTGATGTAATTCCTTTACTTCTCTTTCAAATATGATTTTTCTATTTTTTAAATATGCTATCTAAAATAAATAAAACAATATTTAATTTTAATCGTCTATTAAATGTTATTAATTATAATTAAAACCTTAGTTGCTGAAAATGCTTCTTCAATATTATTGGTGGCTACAACTACTGTTGGTTTCCATGTACTAATCATATGATGCAAGTATTTCCAAATTCTACAGAGAGAACAAATCATTATGTTAAGTAAAAATTTAAAAAAAATTTAAATATACTGATTTTTTTTAAATATATCAAGTCCTATAGTAGGCTCGTCTAATACCACTAATCGAGGTCTATGGAACACGGCTATCAAAAACGATATCATTCGTTTTTCACTGAAACTAAATATTTTGAAATATAGCAAAATCGTATTATCATATAAAATAAACTATTAACAAAATTAATTTAATATAAGTAGAGCTACACACCTTAATTTTTTAATAGTAGAATTAATTGGTGGTAGGGTAAAAATGTGTTTGTAATAACTGATTCTCCACAGAATAAATTTGTGATTAATATTATACAAATTTCCAAAGTATGCAAACAGTTCTAGAACTGTCATGGTCTTATACAAACAAAATTCCTAAAAAAAAAAAAATCATAATTAACTTGTAAATTTATGAATGAAATTTATTATTTGACATAGGTATATCCATAATTATTCCATATATTATATTTCGTATATTATATTATAGTAATTATCTTATTGCTGCAGTAAAGTATAATAAATTTAGTACTTGAGGCATATAGCCGGTGTATTTAGTTAAAGTTTTACTGCTTTTTGTTCTTGGTTGACCGCCGAGAACCCATATATGACCTTTGTCCACTTTATCCCCACCAACTAAACAAGATAGTAGCATAGATTTACCGCTGTTAATTTCACCAAGTATAGCACATCTTTAAAAAACAGTTAATAAAAAATTGTTATCAATAAAATACAATATTAACTGTCGATTCGGGCATTTAAATAGTAAAAAATACAATTGAGTTATTAAAATTTCAAATACAACACGTGAGAAATATCAAAAAGTGCAATTACATTTTACCACTATGAGCAATTAAATTCACTCCATTGAAAATATTTTGATTATTATGTGTTTTAAATACATTATTTAGTACTATAGAACATTTCGAAGGACTTTGAGATAAATATATTCCTGGTTTGAAACGACTTTCATGTACCATTGTATTGTATCAGCTGAAATAAAAAATTGTACACTTCATATTGTTACCATAATAGATTATCACAAACATTTTTTGTCCAAGCTCTACATGCAAATAGTTGATGTGTAAAATTTAACAAAACGAAACAGTGGTATACAGAAATTTAATATTTTGACATAGATTAATTAAACAATTAAATCAGAATTAAACTTTATACTTAATACGTTTTTTTAGATTATCGCTGATAATTTAATATATATATATATTGTATTATAAAGAGTTTATTAAAATATTTTAATTTTAATATAAAATTGTCATATTACCATGATACACCATGTATATATTTATAAACGCACGAACTCAGAGTACCATAAACATGAAACAGTATACGTCATCAATATTTAATAGGTATATTATAGAGTATTTTACAGGTGCGTACATAGAAAATAAATGTGTGAGAAGCGAGATTATAAGACATAACCAATTTATCAACCATTATTAATTACAAATTATAATATACACAGTATGTACTTAAGTAAAAATGTGTTTGTAAAATATTTCAGTAGGAAGCAGTTTGAACCTCTTATTGTAATATTTATAATTTTATAGATTGTGAATGATAAATTATAACTGACTAAATGGTTAAAAAAATATATTTATATCAATATTTAAACTAAAAATTGTAGAAAATTTTAATAAAATAATTTTATGCATGTTATTATAAGAGATATCTATTTAATGTATTTTAAAAATTAAGTCATAACATACATATGTCATGTATGTTATGACTTATTACGTTATATTCAGTCCAGTGTGTAACTAATGGCACTATATAGAAATAATTTAAATTTTTGAATAAAATAAATAATTATTCACTTATTCATTTATCATTAAAAAAAAATAAAAAAATTTAAATACTTGAAATTATTTTTTAAAAGTCTTATCATATCTTATATCTTGCTATGTCATCACTCATCATGTATGACTAAGCGAGATAAATAATAATGGAGTCTAATATTAATTACCGATTTTATATAAATCTTAAAATTGTGGTTATTTTAGAGGTCATTACTAGTGGCTTATTAGCAAAATAATATTGAATCTACCATGATTATGACTGAATTCAACGAGTTCCGAGTTACCATTAAGTTACAAACCATAAATATCTTCTTACCTATACTTTTCTTTGATATTTATGTATACAGATATTGCAGGTGCTTACTATTAATATTCTATGCAAGCTGTGTTTAAGCCGTGATTATTTATTATTATTATTATTATTGCTATTATTTACTTTAACTATTGATAAATCCATAAGATCTACACATATAGTTGGTTTTCTAGATGTTTTTTTTGCACATAAATAAATAAAATAAATTTAAAAATAATTAAAATAATATACGTAAAAGGTTTGATTTTAATGATAGTTTGAAATGTATTAACCAACTGGTCTTTAAGAAACAATAGTAAACATGAGTCTAATCATTTTTGTATCAATATTAAAAAAAAATATACATATATATAGATTTTAGTGTTTGAGGTGTAGAGGTTATAATTATTTTATAGAAATTGTATTAATATATTCCAGTCTCTAGGCCCTAGAATTCAGGCAAAGTAAAAGATTAACTAATTGTTTATTTAAAAATTATTTTTTTTAAATTTATTTTTTATTTAACTTAACTTTAATTTTTTAAAAAAATATTTTTATTTTTCATATAGGCTATCTGTTACATGCCAGTGATGTAAAAATCCGAGTATTTTTATTAATTCAAAATTTAAAAGTCGAATAATTTAAATTTTTACATATCTATCATGATTATAAAGGAATAAGGTTTTAAAAATATGTAAAATGCATAATTTAAAGACTTACTGACTTAAATAAAACACAGTCTAAAACCTATAAATTACCTAAATAACAAATATTTAAATTTTAAATAATTAAGAAATAACTTTAAAATATTCGGATTATTCCGATAACTCGGATTTTATCCATCATATAATTCTGATTGGATATATATATATTAGTGACATCACTATTGTCTATTACATTCATTGAACAAATAAACATAATTTATATAATAAGATAATTAGATTTAATGAAAGTAATAATAATATATTATTTTGAAGAGACCTCCCAGTAGATGTGTGCTTCATCATACATTTGTGATAACTTGATAGAAAAAAAAAAACTATACTTAGTACTCAAAAAGCTTAATTATTTTGACTAGAAATTGAATTTATTATTTTGAGAATTTAATTTTCGATTATAATTATCACTTTCGAGTTTGGGGTTTTACTAGAGTTAAGGTGACACCAGAAAATCAATATTCTGTATATTTTTGGTTGTATTAAATGACTTGTACGTATGTGATATAGGTAATTTTCTTTGTTTTTTATTGACGTTTTATAGATGAAAGTTTGTTCAAAATTTTACATTTCCGTAAAAGCTTTCTATTTCATTGTTATTAACCTTAGAATCTTAAAACAAAATACGTTGGAAATAAACATTTTTAGTTTATATTTGTACTTAATTACGAATTTTTGAATATGCTATTACACAAAAGGTGCCTACTTAACGTTTCATACGAATGATTTTGAAATTAATAAGCTATTGCAGATATACAAAACATTTAATGAAATGATTATTTGCTGTTAACACATTAAGTGCATATTATATTATTATACATGTTTGCATTGTCTGCGCATAAGTTGTACGTAAATATGTTTGTGTATGATTAAGTAGCGATATAATAATTTTAATACTAGTGGTGAATAAATAATAAATATTAAACATATACCCACTAGTAACTAAAGATATTAATATGAAGCATCGTTTACTTATACGAGTTTTACGTATACATTGAGTTGATAGGTATATGTAATATGTTTTTTTTATAAGAATCTTGATAAGAAACATGGTGCATCAAGAACTTAGAGTATAATTTATTAAAATTAGTTATTCTAATCGTAAAATTTTTAATACAAAATGATACTGGAAATATGATTTATAATAAAAATGAAAACTATTCAATTACTATTATGGAATAATTTATATAATACTTTTAAGAGAAAGAAGAATTAAATAATATTAACAATTATGTTAAATCTGTGAGTATTGAATTATTACGGTACTACCTATAACGAATAAATAAATAATAATTATAGGTTGAATTAAATACGTAAATAATATTAATAATATTATAATTTATAGTAATAAACATTAATTAGAAATTACTTATGCTGACTCTAATTAACTCTCAAAATTCAAATGTTGTTGTTAGAATTATGTATTAAATTTATTGAAGGATAAAATAATAAGGAAATGCAATAATCTAACATAATAATATTATAATTGTATACATTTATTGATGTAGAAATGTTCAAGTTTTTATAACTTAAATACTATATAGACTATATACACTGGCAATCATTAGGTATAAGGAAACTACTTTTCTACTATTTTAAATGTAAATAATTGTAAAGGCTGTTTTAACTAATAAAGTACATACTTATGTCTGGCTTCAACAATTTTGAAATATGCTAAATTACCAGCCGACAGTTATGATTTCCTTATCATTTCAAATTGGTAAAAGTTAATACACTTGCAAAGTAGTCTAATATTTGAATAATCAAAATGTTTTGTTTAGATATAAATTTTCTGAATCAAAATTGTTTGTGTTACCCATCAATTAATTTAATAAGCCAATAGAAAATAGAAATAACTGTTTTTAGCATATTTTAGTACCAAAGATCTTATATAAATACATCAATATTTTATAAATTAAATACAAAAGTATCTATCTAAAAAAAAATGAAATACATTTTTGTATAGTAATATAAGATTGTATTTTGATATTATATATTGATAAAAAGTTATAAAATGTGATCCATTGAAATTTCTATAATCAATACTTAGAAGTATTAAATTGTTTGAAAATACATTTTACAATTTGTTATTGTTATTATTTTCTAAATTGTTAACTTAATTTGAATGCCATGTATTTTTTATTTCATGTTTCAAAAAATATCATTTTGATACATAAACATGGAATTTTAAACGAGAAATTAATTTAGTTATACTATAAGTATTTTAGTTCTTAAAGAGCGGAGTAGAGTAACATTTTAAGATAGGTTACTCGCAAAATGATGGTCTACTACTCCACGTATTTAAACTTTAAATATTCATAACTTATTAACTACTCAATTAAAATTCAATTTTGAAACGTATCGAAGTATTTCAAAAAATATTCTTTTTCAAAATATGGACAATTGAAAATATATGTTTTCATTTAAAAAGTAAAATTTTAAAAATAGTGATAATGAACAATTATTTTATAGTAGACACAAATCATTTTAAAATTGTTTTGAATAAATGATTAATAGATAATTAAGTAGATTACCAATACCATATTGTATAAACTATATAGTGAACTTCAATTTAATATTAACTGCACACCATTTAAATTTTTTTTTAAGATATATGAACAATTTATAGATGCATAAAATTAATTAAACTAAAATGCATCAACAATTATTTTGTGTTATAAAATATTTTATGATAATCAATTTTTAAATGCGCCTCACTTTAAAATATTGTATATGATAATATTTGTTTGTTTAAAAATAAATACAGAACTTTAAAATTCGACGAATTTCGTTTAATCATATTGCAACATTATTTAATCTGTGCAATTTGTATTCCTTTATGTCGTAATAAATCAAAGCTACTCAATTAAAAAACCCTCCTACCAAGTTTGGTCAATTTGTATAACCGGACATGTACAAACAGAATGACAGTTAAATAAACAGGACAAGTGTGACAATTGTTCAGTTGTGCAAAATAAAATGTATCGTTGACCCAATGTTGTTTTGAAAAATATTTTAACTTCAAATAAGTTCTAAGAACGGGTAAGTAGTATTATGTAGTTGTCCAGAAATATTTCTTAGGTATAAACAATAATAATATTATGTTCATATTAGAATAATTTAATAGATACCTATTCTCTTAAAAACAAATATTGTATATATACAATATACATTATACATAATAATAGAAACATCTTGTTTCAATCAAGTATTAAAATTGTATAAAACATTGTATTGTATATTATATATAAAGGTTCATACAATAAATATTTTGTTATTTTAAATTTATAATAATTCAAATAATTAAGACCAACTTTACCACAGCAAATACCGTCACGGTTAATTTAACTGTACTACCTGCTGTAATATACATTCTTTGTTTCCTTATTTATTTCACAATCAAGGTGTTAGGAGAATTTTATAATTAATAAATATTTTGAGATTCGTTATGTGATGTTCATTGTGTCTTAAGTCATCATGACCGTTGTTACAGCCATCTAATGATTTGGACGTCTGCGTTGTGGTTTATGTTTGCTGTTTTGGCGTCTTCAAAATCTGTCAGTGGTTAGTATCTGATTGCAATCATTAAAATGTTTATATTAAATACTTAACGTTTAGAATATTAGATGATTTACAGTTGCATTATTGATATTTTAAAACAAATATAATTTATGAACAATAACATTAATGTAAACTTGTGTTTAAATATATTAATATGAATCAAAACTCAAAAGTTTTCTTTGAATCTACATGCGTGGTTAAGTAGGTGGGTAAGTCATGTATTTATATTAATTTAATAAAATATTGATAACTTTAAGTCTAAGGAGGAACAAATAATTTTTGTCATGATGATGATATATTTTATTAAAACATTTAAAACCTATATAGTTTTCATATAAATTAACCATTATTTGTTTTTACTTTTTATTATCGACTGTTCTTTTTAAATTTAACTCTAGGTTTATTGTAACTACTATTATTCATTGTATGCTAATTATATCTGTAGTAGATATAAAACCTTAATTTTTAAAAGGCGCACTTAAAAATATAGCTTACATAAATTTTGATTGTTTTACACAATTTATTATTTTAAATGAATATATTATTATTATATACACACTGTTATTATTTAAAAAAAATTAATAATATAAAAAATTCATAAGTTTTTACAATTTTTTGAGCACCTTCAAATGCGTTTCCGGCGTCCCTTTTTTGGAGGCACTCCGAGCAACCACCCGGTTTACCCATGTCTTGGGCCGCTATTGGGTATATATATACATATAGATAAATGAAAGTATATAGATTATAGGTATAATATGTTTTTTAACAATATAAATTTGATTATACCCTGAACATTTTTTTGTCAGAGCACAACATAATTATACCTTTTTATTTCTATGTATAGATAATATGTAATATTTATAATAGTGAAATAATTTTAATACGAAAGTTTTTTATTTAAAAATATCTAAAATGATAAGTAATTTTTATATTATTTTACTATATTTTAGCGAGGTATTAGAGGTCAACATAAGAAATTTAATTAGATACCTATACTTTTTTTTAATCATAATGTAAAAATCCAAATTCTGACGAGTAGTTTATTTTCCAATATGTATAAAAATAATCTATACAAAATTTTAACATAATTGGATAACTTTAATCGGTGTCCAAAACCCTCAAAAGTGATGTAACATTGCTAATATTTTTGTACGATTGAGTAATTCATAAATATAACAAATAAATTATATTATAAATATATTATTATATATCAGTTCTTTCATACATAGCAATATATTTTTTAAATACATACGACTATACTTAGTCAGTCATCATATTATAAAGTATATTTAGGTGCTTGAGGTAATTTTAAATAAAAATTCTCAAATATTTTATTTTAAATTAATATAATTTTTCAGGATCATATTAATTTTAAGTCAGTAAAATGTTTTTATGTAGGGTAGAAGATAAATATAATTTAAAAGAATATTGTATTATATTATGCCTTATATATATATTATACTTATTCGTAATTACTAATTTATAATGGGTATTGGGTAATGTTTATGTAATGTAGCAGTGATCTTTCTAATTTACATTTAAGTAATAAAACAAATAATATGCTTTAAAAAAAAACGATTACAAAACTCTTAAAACGTTCCTACTTCCTAGTTTATTTATATTAGGTATATCTAAATTATTTATAACATGGTGAACATATTAATAATTGCGCCTAATCAAATGATTAGTATTATATTATTATATTGATATAAGGTATCTAAAGCTACGGCTTCCATGCAGCGTCTATCGTCTTCTGTGATTTGGGCATAATTCCGCGTTTAGATGCGGAGTGATGGAACCGTGCTGTTTCGTCGTTTGAAGCTATTTGGAAACCATACCTTAAATTAGTTATTTGACTAATAGCAATATTATTCTAATTTAATTTAGCAAATTTCGTGTAATTTGCTTTGTTCTTGGTATTTTTTTTTTAACCAATTTGTATATTTTTTTATAGTAATTTTAGACGGTCCTGTAAACTGAGAGTTACCTATCGCTTAAATATTACCGGATTCACTATAAAGTATTGTATCATTTGTGCAGAAAGCAATGTCGGCACTTAGTGAATACGGATTATTAGATAGTTTGTATATAAAAGACCTTTGTGATATTCTTTGTCAAATACCAAAGAAATGTTAATAAAACTACACCAGTGACAATGTTTTTAAAATAAAATGCAAATATGCTCTATTTTATTCTTAGATTATATAATAAAAATAATTAATTATTATTAAAATATATTTTGTATAATATATAGTATGGTGTCGATAAAAATTCTTAACTAGTATATAGTGATGTAGTCCTAAAAAATGTTATGGGTACACGTACACGCCTGAATCATTGTAAAAAAAAACGATATTTAAAAAAAACTATATTGTATATTATATTCACTATTACTTAACGTTACCTAATATATTGTTTTAATAATATTGAACTATAATATTTTATTTTAGAATTTGATTCAGATGACTGGCCATATGTTATTAAAGATCATGTGGGTATTCAGCTTCAGTCACCAGTGGATATAAATACAACATACGCAACCAGGCGATATTTGCCATTTTTACGTTATTTTGGTTATTGGGCATTTAACAGGGCAACAGTAGAGATTTCTAATACTGGACATACAGGTATGAGAAATTATATACTATAATAACACTTATATTAATATTTGACACTAATATTTAATTTAATAGTTAATGTTAAACTTGCCAATAATTCTTATGAGGTGCCATTCATCACCGGGGGCCCACTATTTGATAGTAGGTATGAATTCTCACAGATGCATTTTCATTGGGGTAAAAATGATATGGGAAGTGAACACAAAGTCAATGGGTACAAGTAAGTAATAATTTTAATGTTTGAGAATTGTAAAAATCGAAAATATTTAAAAAAAAGTTCTTTTATAATTTTATATTTTAAAAGGTTAAATATCTATGACGATTACGACATAATATAGAACTTTAATTTATTATATGGTGTCCTATAATAAATATAATTATTGTTTAAACTTTAAAGAATATCCAATACATTTTAAAATAAAAATAAGTATTAAAACTGATATACAAGAATTTAGAACATAATACATAATTATTTGTGTGTATGGCAATACATTATTAGAAGTTGTTAATAACTCATACTTGTTTGTTAGTTTGATATACTCGTATAATAACGTGATCCATCATTTAAGTGATGTACACTCTCATTATTTCAAAAAATATTAACGTTAGTTACATTTAAAGTATTGTTGAGTGGAGTAGTGGACAAACATTTTGTTGGGTGCCCTTGTGACATCCTATTACGCTCATCTAAACTTAGTGCATAAATATATTGTTTAGCTATTAACCAATTCGAAATTTTATTTGTATACCTATATTAAAATACTGCTGAAAATATTCTGCTTTGGATACAAAATTAAACAAACTTAAAAATAATAACGATAAAAAATGCTGTTTCGATAATGTAAAAAAATATTTTAAAAAAAGTTAAAAGTTAACGAAATAATAAGTGATGAGTGATGACATTTAATAGATCACTTCGTATTGTATTATATAGTTTTATAAATTTGAGTATTGATTTTTCAAGTATATTATGATGATAATTTCACAAAATTGAAATATTACCAACTTGGGAATACGAGGGTCATCCAGAAAATAAAGGCCGTGTATGACGAAGGAAATTTTGTTTTTCAAAGTTATCACCACGGGTATGTAGAGGATCTTTTAACGATAAAAAAAAATTATCAAACGTCTCAATTTGTTGAGAAGTGTTGTCACAGTAGCCAAACGCGTCAAACAGTTCACCCTCCGATCGCTCCACCTATTGCAGGTGTGAGATACGTTTTGTTATTCGGTTCTAAGAAACCTAGTAAGCTACACATAATATTCAATGTTTTTTTAATGTTATAAATTATGATGTATCAAAATAATCACAAAAGAAAATTACTTCCAAATATTCCTCAACTAATTACGTAAGAAAAATATTTAAAATTAGATGTTTTTAAGGTTTCTTAAAACCCAAATTATTTTCTTAATATGGACATTCAATAAAATTTATTATAAATTACATTAATAATAATATTTATTATTATTAATTATATTTAATATAAATTGTAATTTCCGTGCGTGAATATACAAAAAAAAAACAAATTTTTGTTTGAAAAATGTATAATCATATCTAATAATATGATTTTTTCCATTAAAATTTTAGATTTAAATAAATTGAATTAACTATGCGTCAATGTAAAATTTAATGTTAATGCTTTGTTTGATTTTTACGTTAGATATGCTATGGAAGTTCATATTGTACATTATAAAAAAGAGTACGGAAGTTTTGAAAACGCTCTAAGTTACAGTGATGGCGTTTGTGTCGTCGGATTTTTCGGAGAGGTAATTAATTTGATATAAATATTTTATTTGTGCACTTAAATAAATATGTGAAAACATTGTATCCTGTATCTATGTATGTATTGATGTTTATGTATATTTATCCGATTTGAACAGTAACTTTGTTACTATCCAATTTTCTTTGAGTATAAAAAGTATTTACTCTCCGCTGGGATTTCTTTTATAGATATCATCAAAAGACAATCAAGATATGGCTAATTTTATTGCAGATTTAAAATATATAATCCAACCAAAATCGTCGATAATTAGAAGTTTTAAAGAAGAGTTTTCTTGGATAAAGAAAACAGCTTTAAAACAACATTATTACACTTATCATGGATCTCTAACAACTGAACCGTACACAGAATGTGTAATCTGGATAATTTTTACCAAACCCATTAAAATATCTAGGAGACAGGTAATATTAATATATATCATATTTTTTACTAAATCAATATTAATTTTTTTTTTGAATATTCATTCGATTTCAATAGTTAATGGAATTCAGAGAGTTACATTCAATTCATCACGGAGTATTAATAAATGAAAACGACAGAGATCTTCAACCATTTAATAATAGAACAATCCTTTATGTACATTAAACTTAAAAAATGTTATTAAATTAACATCATCATTATTATTTCTATTGATTACTTTGTATTATTAATTATATTTTTATCAAAGTTATTCAAGTCCGAATTAAAATATTTAAAGATCCGGGGGCTAAAGTTTTTAAAAGACCTTAAAAATTTTATTTTATTATTATATATTATATAGTTAAACTAATAAATTATGATTTTAATAAAAAAACAAATTCATTAAAAATTGTTCCTATATTTTTATTTTATTTAACTATTAACTATATCAATTTTAATAGAAATTATAATATAATATAACAATATTCTTTTAATATTTCTTTTAATATTATGGATATAGTTTACGTAGTTAACTATAAAAATATACTGTGGTAACTACTGAGGTTCTGATAGTCTTGTGGCTATTGAACATTTTACTCCTTAATCCTGGCTTGAAGTAATTGTTAAAGTGCATTATTAGAGTTTTGACTTTTGGTTATGAATTATGAGACATTATCAAAAGTGAAATTATAATAATTCATAATATTATAAATTTCTTAGTGTACTATAACTCGTAAGATATATTTTATTAAAAAGACATCTTTTGCGTATGGCGCATGTATAATTTCCGTCTTCCAAACGTATTACATAGAAAATGTGCGTTCAGCAGAAATAGTTTTATGTTGAAAGCTTTTATTAAAGCAAATATGTAAAGTATGAAAATTATCTGATTTTGTATGTTTAACTGGTAATTTAATTTTTAAAATAAAACAAAATAATGGCTTAAAGTAATATAATTTAAAAATACTAATCTAACCTAATATTACCGGAGAAAATAATAACTGATGATCACCAAAACGATTTCTTAATATGTGATGAGACAAGCAGCAGCAGCAGCAGCAGGGACACTCATTTGTCGAAATCCTTTGCATTCTTCGTGAATGCAATGACTCGCCGATCAACGCTCATGTGTTCTCGAAATTTCAAGCGTTCATCGAAGATATGACACAGGTTACTGCGATAACCCGACTCCAACGAGTCCAACGGCAGGACAACAGTGATCCCGACGATGTCCTTAGGAATCAGCGGACAGAAATGAACCAGATGCCAATGAGACCGTAGCCATTGCCGAGCAATTCAAAAAAGCTTTATTACGAACATAATCTGAAAATACCCGTCACCAACCTAATACTCTGGCTCACTACTCGGGTGTGCTATCTATAGAGAATGCCACTTATTTGCGGAAGAAATTTTATGTGGTTGAGTTTATTTTGAGCATATTTTGTTGATATTTATTTTTTAGACTTTTACTAGTTCCTGTAGCCTTGTAGTATAATAGTACAAAGCACTGCTGGAGAAATTTTTTAAATACTTTTATCCTTATTTGTATCAATTTTAATTCTTTATGGACCAAGTAAATTATAAATAATACTACATTTTCATCATGTTTGATAGATATTCAATAATATTTTATTAAAAAAATCAGGTATGGAAGTATCTGGCGATGATCCTAATAAATGGCCATACGTCGAGCAAACATTTGTAGCTGGTTAAGTTCAATCACCAATTAATATATATATTATCGAATTATTCTTATAACGCCAGTTTATCAAGTTTTTTATACTATCAATATTGGCGCAAAGCGAACGTTAAAATTAAAATAGGAAACAATGGACGTGCACGTAAATCAGTTTCATTTCTTTTTACGAAAGTTGTATGTAAAAATAAATTTAAAACTAATAAAATTATTGCTTATTTTTTTCAGTTCATGTTCATAGTGTACGTGATGAAACGAGTAGTATTACAGCGCACATTACTGGTGGACCATTATTTGAGAAAAAATATACATTTTCTCACATTCATGTATATTGGGGTCCCGAAAATGAAGTAGGAAGTAAACACCAAATCGATTCTCAGGGGTAAATTGTATTTGATAGTCATTTTATAGTATACTTAATTTGTTCGATGTGAGTTAACGTTATATTTTATTTAATGTTAATTTCGATACATCTAATTATATACATGATGAGATATATGGTAATGAACCAAATTCAGTTAATTAATAGCACGTAGACTGTAAAGTAAGTATACTTTAAGCTTGTCAAATATGTTCAATATTTATCTTTATTAGAACATTTTACATACAAACGCATATTGTTAATTATATTTGGATAATATATTTAATAAATGTGCATATTATTATTTTTTATAAGTAAGTTAAAATTTATTGATATTATAATAATATAGTATTTATATCAAGTTAGGTACATAAAAAGTTGATTAATTTATTGGTACACTGAAGTTGAATTAACCAATCTCACATTTGGTTAAATAATTAATGTTTAAGGAACAATTAGTTCAATATTGATTTTCTAAATGTTAATTGATAACTAATAAGCGTATGTGACCTGACATACATTATTAGTATCTAAATCTGCCTACAAATAATTATAGTATTCATTATTTTATTCAATTTTAATTTTAGTAAAAATAACCACTATATTGTTCATTTTTAATTATCCAATAGAAGTTCAAATGATACATTATAAAAATGAATATGGTCGTTACAGAAACGCTATTACTTTTACTGATGGTATTTGCATTATTTCATATTTTGGAAAAGTATGTAAAAAAATTGGAGAAAGTAGGTACTACTGTACTAGGTAAGAATACGGAGGTTTTGGCGTTGGGCCTGTTTGGCGTTAGCCGTTTTATCGTAACCTGAAGTTGTTTTGGCACCATCGCCGTTCACTAGATTTACACGTTTATTAAATAAATAGTTTTTTTGTAATATCATAGTATTTTTTAAATTTTATTTGAAAATAAATATTATTGGAATATGATCTAAGAAGATAAAATATAAAAAATATAAAATAAAAGTAAATCGTGCGGTTAACCTATTATTTTAATATTATTAATATTTATTATATACAATTTACAAAAAATGTGTGCTACTTATATACAAATAATAAAAACAATAGAATAATGAATAAGTGCCTTAATATTTTAAATGTACCTACTTATCATAATTTTTTTTTTTTCAAATTAACTGTAATATTGTATAATATGTTACTAGAAAAATATTATGATATTACATAAAAATAAATTATTTATTGTAAAAATGTATAGGTAAATTAGATGGACAGTTACACCACCAATACGTCTTAAATGATAAGAATAATTTTTGAGTGAAGATATAAGTAAATATACGATATAAGTTTCTTATAAAATATGCATGTGATCATAGTTATATAGTAAAGAAAATTAGTAACAAGACGGCTAGTATTTGATTGAAAAGTTTGGATATTTGCGGAACCCGTACAGCCATAAATCCATAATGGATTAAAAATAAGTTTAGAAATATTGAATATAATCATATTATTTTGAGTTTTGATTTATACAATAGATTGTGATGTAGGTAAAAGCGTTTTTTATTGTTAAGCAAAAATATTTTTTTCACGTAAATATAAAGTTCAAGTGTGCCATTTGTGAAAAGCAATGGCTAAATATTTGGTATTGAAGTAAAACATTGTATTTATATTTCATCAAAAGTTATATTTAAGTAGAATATTTGTCTTAAGGAAAAGGTTATGTGTAATTATTTATTCTCATTAACTTTTAAGCGCCATTTAAAATAATAAACGGTTTGTTCGTTAAGATGTTTAGAAGGTTGGTGAGGTTTTTGGCAGCAATAATTAGATCGTCGTGGTAGGCCAACGTTGCCTTGTCATCTACATAATCTGCGACGAGGGTATTATTAAGAGTTTGAAATAGATGATATGAAGAAGAAAAGTAATTGAGATATATATTGGAAACAGAGATGAAATAGTTTGTTCAATTAATTGGCCTTCTTCGGGGTCATAATAAAGGCGTGAGACTTATTAATTTGTATCGATTGTTCTTTGCATAAGACTAATGGTTCAAATTTCGTTCTTGGTCTTTTGAAGGGTAGGAAGGTGATTTGTAGTTTAAGTATTTGTAAGTTGTTTTACAGGGCGAGCCATCATTTATTGTTAGTGAGACTATTTTAAATTTAGCAAGTACCCATTTTTATTTTTTTTTAATTGTCGGTTGCGTACTATAATGATTGATAATTATTTATAAATAGCAGAATTTATAGTAAACAATGGTATTGTGTATAGAGATTAGAGAGTATGAAAATAATTTTGTGTGAGGTGCGATAAGTTATACTGTAATTTACTTGTTAGCAGTTACAAGTCTACAAGTAGAATGAGTATCAAAATATTTAAGTGTAAATAAATAAGTGACGTGCGATAATGAGAATAGACTTCTCAGACCAATCTATATATACAACTTAAGTTTATAAAAATATAATAAGACATTTTTTATGAATCATACAGTCTTATTCTAATCTAAATATATTTATTATTGTACAAAATATTAATTCGATCCATATAGAACAATTAAACATTCTTTTATGTTGTAATATATCTCACAATTTCTTTTTAAGTAAAATAATTCGTTTTTATAGCGACGTTTGAATTATAATGGTTTAGTTACGATCTTATGAGAGGAAATAGGATCACCTCTAACTTGGTTTTTGTTGTTGTTTGACATTGTAAATTAATGATGGAGAGATTTGAGAAGTCCTCATATTTTAAATTTAAACAACCAGGATCCCCTAGGCCAAATTATAAATACTATTATATTGTTTTGAATTAGACTCTTTTATTTGAGAATGTAGTATAATTAAAAATTCTTACGTTTATCGTCGTATTTAATATTTATAGATATCAGATCAAGACAATCCAAAAATGAGTAATTTTCTGACAGCTGTGCAATCCGTTTAAAATCCCGGATATAATTTTATTTCAACATTTGATGTTCACTTTAATTGGTTGATAGACGTAACTCAAAACTATTGCTACTATGCGTACCCGGGATCAATAACTTTGTATCCATTTACTCAATGTGTCACGTGGATTGATTATGAGAATACATTTGATATTAGCCAAGAACAAGTAAGTTAATTATTTAAATTCTATACAGATTTTTTAGTAAATATATTGTACCTATAATATAGTTAGCATAATTATTTTTACTTAATATTTATATAGTTGGCAGTTTTTCGAACATTAATTGGAACCGATGGAAATTATTTAACAAGTATAAGCCATAGAATTATGCAACCATTTAATAATCGACCACTTTGTTATGTTTAATTAAAATTTATTAATATGTACCTTTGCAAAAGTATATTATGATCGAGATAAGATGATTAAAGAAATTCAATAAATATTATAACATGTTAGTTTATTTACCTGTATGGTATATTGGAATTTATGTATGCATATTGTATATTTATAATTATTATATAAAAATACTTGTATATGAGAAATTGATATGTAATATTAATTATTATACCATATTAAATTTAAATTTATGATATATCATATTATTAATCAAAACAATTATTTTTGTACTTTTTAGATTCTGAACGAACCTATAATAACCCAATATGGCTTATACTAGTTACCAAATATGTGTTTTTTTTAAATAATCTTTTCTGTAAACTTTTTTTTAAAGTAAATTACTCTTAAAAAAAGTTTTATGTGCCATATTAAAAGATTTAAATTGAAGTCCAAATATATGGTTTTGAAGATATTATTTTTTGATTTTCTAGGCAGTTCCTCTCTGTTTGTCCCCTATAAGAAAAAAATAAAAACTATAAATAGTTATTATTAAAGATTCTATGTCTAGGAATGTATGTATTAATATGTATTATGACAAAGTCCTATTATTATATTATAATGAAAATAGATATTGATCATTGTTCATTAGTCATTATTATTCAATATAATTTCGCATCTCAAACGAACATGATAATTTGTTACGGAAATTATCTTACTAAAAATTTACATTCAATGGTATTATCAAAATATTATGCATGGACATAAGAGTAAAATAAAATTAGAGCAATGAGTAGATTTATAAACAACACAAATACAATACGTACCTATAATACTCTATTGTTAATACTTAATAGTAGTACTTATGCGTTATGCCGGTTGTGCTACACTTATATCATTGTAATTACTATCTTTTAAATACATATCTAGAGTTAGGTTAGGCTATTATATACATACATATAGTAAGTGAATTGCACCTAATTATTGTATTTACTATTTTCGACTATGGGCTAGTCGCTAGTATAGATATCAAAGTGTATTACCACCCGATACAACAACAATAAAAGGTACCTATTCTAACGCGTTTTTAATTGTAATAAATGATAATCAACAGACTATTAATTAATATTAAGTAAACAACACTGCAATAGTCTATAAGCTAAAAGCGTAGGTGTATCTTTTACAGGCGTTTAAATCGAACAAACGTTTTTGTAAATTGTCATTATAGTTCGCAAATTACGAATTTACACAGTTGTGGCACCTCACAAGTAAAACAATAAATGAAAATATCTAACTAAGTACTAACTATATCTAATCGAATTTTTTTTTATTACCCACGGATTATAGATGTAATACTACATTTTATTATACAGCCAGAGCCCAAAGTCAATCAGCTGATGTTGTGGTCTGTAAAACTAGGAGATACATGTATCTAATAATGCATTATTCAAATTATATAGGTAGTATAGCATCTTTTTTATTGTTTTCTTATTAATCTCTTAAAACTTAAAAGATATTCTCAAAATGTAACAAATTTTGTTCAAATTGTATTTTAAATGAGTGAGTGTAAGATAATATGTCACGCCGCCACGGGATAATTAAGTAAAAAACAAATATAGGTATGTACTACCTACATATCAAGTATAGTGTTTTATCCTACAACCTGCAGTAGCAATAGTAGCATAGTGCCAGACATATCCAGGGAGCCTACTCTACTCAATAATTATACTTGTAGATTCTGTGATTTTTGAGTGATGACCATTAACCGTATTGACTGTATTGGTTTTACAATGATATGTGTTAATTTTAATTTGTTTTTCTTTTATATATCTAAAGACACTTTTTATAGAAGGAATAATCTTTTATTTCCTATTGCAAATTTCAATATATTTTCTGGTAATAAAGTGGATCTAGTAGGTACTTTAGCGGGTAAAAAATTAAAAATGCACAATATTTTTCTTAAAAACGAGAATTTTTAAGTAAAAAAGTTTTTATCAAAATCAATTTTATTATAAGTAATTAAAAAATAAATAACAAATGATATTTCATTTTAAGTGTCGATTAAAGGATTTATGATAAATTATGTCAAAAATATTTAAAATGTATTACTTACAAGGATTCGTATAAGTATTACTAAAAATATTTTTAAAAAAATTTTCATTATTTTAAACAACGGTTTTTTAGGTATAGTTTATATGTTGACGAAATTGGATACTAAAAAGATCTATGATTTTTAGTTATTCAAAAATACTGTTTGCAGGAAGACTTAAGACATTTATCCTGTATTATTATACTTATAGTGACATTTTTAAAATATTCAGATATATTTTAAGTAAATATAAATATAAATTAGGTACTATAGAAATTATTATTAATTAATAATATAATAAATCCCATTTTTTCGGTAAAGTTACTTCAATTTAGGTAATTATCGTATTACTAATAGTAAAATAAACTATGATAATATATTAATATCAATATAAATTATATATAATACAATTTACTTAATAAATAGTAATATTTAAATACTAATATAATATGGATGACGGATGTCGGATTGCTCGGAATTGTTTTTCGTGTGTAATGATTTACCATTGAATTAAAATTGAACACTCCATACCACCATTATACATTTATACTAATCAGTGACCTAGTCAATGACAAGGTGAATTCAAAATCCTGGTTATCTATTAATAGTTAATTGAACTCCAAAACCTATTATACGGTAAATCGATTTTTCCCGAGTATTTTATACTCATTTAAAAACAATTATATAATTACATTTTTGGAGGATAATGAGGATCGTTTCATCTGAAGTTGAATATAATATGAATTTTAGCTCGACCCCATGGGTCATGATGCAGCATGAAGAGTTCTTAAATGATCCTCGAAAACAAAAATATTTACACAATTTAAAAAAAAAAAATTACATTTTAGTATATTTAACTATCATTGGCTTGTTATTACTTATCCACTTGCAATAAAGAAAATATTGCACCATAATGTATTATTATGTGCATACGTCATGCTCGTGTAATGCGGAAATATATTCGTTTTGGGGTACGGAGAAAACATTAAATAATATTAGACGATTGAAGCTATAGCCGGACGTGCCGTGTGCAGACTGCAGGGACGCGGGGGCAAGTTCAAAGTTGTACACCGCGCAATCTCTAATCTCAGACGGTTTGACCACCAATCCGCAGACCGTGGACCGTGATAAGGTGATGTCCTCGGTAGTCGGTGGGTCGGTGCAATCAAAACCAGCTGTAGGCACGGTAAAACATATTATTTATTATTTTCAGCGTATGTGTCAGCGTGCCACATAACCGATCGACCAATGCCGTCTCGCGAATCGCGATATTGCTTTACGTAACGCCATAATAATCATAATAATTATTTTGTGCACTAATCGCACTCTGTAACTACAGTCGGCGGCGGTCAAACTTGCCGCCGAAGGGCATACACGATAAATCATTAATGACACATAAATGCATGTTATTATCATTCAGCTGTTGCCACACCGCACGTATGGTACGGTATCAACTACTATCAACCCAATTATTCGAATTGTGGGCATATCGATTTTTTTTTTTTTTTTTTGACGATCGAGACCGGCACAGGCGCACTGCTGCTCGTCGGACTGACAAGTGGCAAGACTTTCACATTTTTAACTAGTACCGACTTATGGTCGAAAACCAATATAATATACGATCAGTTCAGTCCTCGTCGTGATCTACTTTTCTAGTTTTGTTGATTTACCGGCTACCTATCGTAAACGTTCGATAGTGTTTTGCGAAATATACTTATGGTATGCGATAGTTCAGACTATCGATATTTCTCGGTTAATCGGCTAACACGGCCACCGCCACCATCATCAAAATATCAATGTATCACAAATTCTTAAAATCTTAATACGTTAACACTATTCAGTCGCCACTCGCCCGTCATTGTCGGGTTATAGGTGTACACAATACACATTATTATATCGTAAACTGTCTATTTGTTTTCTTAACTTTTTTTTAGTCTCATCCGTGTCCGTCGTGTTATTTGCTTGTGTTTTTATTTTTTTTTTAATTTACACTATTTAATTTTAATCCTGTAACAGTTTCACGGCTGATTAAATATAATATTGTACCTAATAAAAATGTTATTTACGTTCAACGGAATCTCTATCGATCATATTATTATTACGAAGACGTACGGTTATGTACACAATACATGCTACGACTTTCTGGCCATTTCTGCATTGCACAGTTATTGAACTCGAAGGTAGAACAACTAAAACACTATAAACTACGATAATCATAATTTAATTGACAAGAAAGTGTTGGTCGGGGAGGGGGATCTGAGGATATCAATAATAAATAATAACGCCATATGCTCGCACCTAAAACCGGTGAGCATCGCACGTGTACCTACAATCTAGTATCTACATTCTAGTCACTTGTAATTCTTTGATCGTGATTATATTGTTTTAACCGCCAACCATGTTATTATAATAAAAGATAACAAGTGCTTAAAATTTCTTTTTTTTAAGTCTTAGACATGACGTTCTATAGCAATACTCGAGTGATAACAGGCCTTTGGCCTATCTATGATAAGTAATATTGTTAACTTTTAATAATTTTTTCAACACCCTCGGATTTTGGGTTTTAGCGCTAATATGTAATGTCATTTCAGCGATTCCAGTATCGTGCTATATGATTCAGTAACGGGTAAAATAACTCACAATTCATAGCACAATTTAATACAATCATTATTGGTATTTATATATAAGGTATACTACTATACTAGTATTCATCATCGATACGATTTCTCAATAATTACTCAAATGATATACATAATTAAATACTTTTCATCTCCACTTAAAAAATTATTGTTTAATCGTTAGCCAAGTAAATTATTACGTCACGTATGATTAAAAATTTTTAAGTAATCCTTTTATTAATTATTTAAATTAATAAACAAAATAAGGTTCACCTATAATTAATTTTGTTTACAAATTTTTAAATATTGATAAAATGTATTCGTTTTATTATTTACGTTATTTTATTAGCACTATATTATACACGATCGTAATTTAAAATTGTATTTTAAAGGTGCGCCTTGACATTATTTTGTGTAGACTTCACAACTTTCGTTCTGAAAGGTGATACCACATTTTGGGAACCCGTTATAATCAATCGCCGCAACTGCATTACTAACTTCAAGTTCATGGCACATAACACCATCCTCGGGGCAAAAATATTCGAGCGACTTCACTTTCACTAAACCAAGTCTTACAAGCAGTTCGGCAGTTCGCCTATTCAGAAATAAATATAATTATTTATTAGTTCATAATTAATTAATTTATTATGAGTTTTGATGAATATGAGACCATACCATCATCTAATGTGACTGATCACATGATGGCTGGTGCCATTGCAGGAATTATGGAACATTGTGTAATGTATCCTTTGGATTCTGTAAAGGTGAGTGTATGTTAGTCATGTGTATATTAATATATTTTAGAAAGTATGGAATTTTATAGAATAAAATAAAATATATTAATATAATTTATATAAATGTGTACTGTGTGTCTATCGATAATCGCATTATCTCAAGATATGTTAAGAAATTAATACGTAAAGCCTAGTAATTAGGGTACTTCTTAAAAAAAATTTTAATTTATAAAACCTTACCATGTAAAAAATACACATGGTTGGTCCATTAGCTCTAGTCTTAGTTGAGATTGAATATTCTTGCTTAGACTTAATCTTTTATATACCTAGATTTATTTTTGTTCGATAAATCTTGATTACTTTTATTATATTTTTATAATTTTTATTTTTGTTAATATATGGTACACCTAGTATATTTTAATTTTCATTAAAATTTGAAATTAATGTAGGTGATGATGTAAAGTTTCATTATACTTATTATAATTATTAGTTAGGTTGGTTATAAAATTAGTTTAAAATACTCGCATTAGTTTTAATTTTCAGATTTTCTTCATTAAAATTTGAATATAAATCAACCTCAAGCTTAATCTGTAACTCGAGTTTAATTTATCTTTTGTACCATTAGGTAGGTAGGTAGATATTGAACTTTAAAGTCTGTTTAGGTAATATAATATGTTAATGAAATATAATTCTAATACCAACTGACCAATTAATCTTTCTTTTTTAATGTAGTGATAATGAATGTACAAAATGTTTAATTGACTGATTTTACCTACAAAGATTATTATTCCTATTTATTGAACTTAAATTAATTTTTATCTTTTTTTTTAGACTCGGTTGCAGGCATTCATGCCATCTGGAAACGTAGGGAATCGAGGAATTGGAACTGTTCTTTTTAATATGATAAAGCATGAAGGGTATTTAAGACCAATGCGTGGGATGGGAACAGTAATTATAGGTGCTGGTCCTGCCCATGCTCTCTATTTTGCATCTTATGAACATTTGAAGCAAAAAATTTCCCATCAAACACCTCTGAATATGACAGTTTCCTCAGGTGTAGCTGGATGTGTTTCAACTATTATACATGATGCAATTATGACTCCAACAGATGGTAAAAATAGCATTGCATTTTTGTTTAATTATATTTTAAAACATTTGTTTTCTTTTATAGTTGTTAAACAACGTTTGCAAATGTCAAACTCACCATACAATGGTATTTTAAATTGTGTAAGTTCTATTTGGCGAACTGAAGGATTAGGTGCATTTTATCGCTCGTATATGGTACAATTGTTCATGAATGCACCATTTCAAGTTGTTCATTTCATGACATATGAGTATTGTCAAAATTTTTTGAATCCAGATAGGATATATAATCCTTTATATCATATGATATCAGGCGGTGTTGCTGGTGGGCTTGCAGCTGCTATAACAACACCATTAGATGTATGCAAGACTTTGTTAAATACTCAAACCACAAATGTAAGTAAAAAATTAAATTTTTTAGAATAATTTTTATAGTCCTTTATACTAATAATTATTATATCAGCTAATGTGTTATGTTACTAGGTCAGTAATAATACAGAATTTAACCTATGTTAATATATGTCATCAATCGTTATATTACAATATCCATTAGTAATTTTATTCTAATATAAATCTAATAAAGCTAACATTTAGAAAGTAAATCATG
This sequence comes from Schizaphis graminum, assembly GCA_020882235.1. NCBI lineage: Eukaryota > Metazoa > Arthropoda > Insecta > Hemiptera > Aphididae > Schizaphis > Schizaphis graminum. The sequence continues at coordinate 68,819,291 of CM037032.1, forward strand.
ATTTTATATTTTTATTATGAATATTGAAACATGTACAATCAGTATATAAACTATAGATTTGATCTAATTATGAAAAGCTAGATTTTTGACGAATAGTATCTAAAAAATTTTAATGGAATAAATTAATTTTATTCTTATACATTCTAATTGAATACAATATAATATGTCAAGTATTGAACTATTTAATGTTGTCATGTCTACAAGGTTAGATTTCTATTGTTGATAGTAAATATTTTGTTATTGATTTATTTAGACCAAATTGCTATAGTTAAATTTATATGATTGTGGTTATACAAGTGATATTATAAACTAATTTAATATATTATAGATGAAAATAATTTGATAAATACAATAATATTTATTTTAAAAGTAAAAAATAGGTAAATACAATTTTTTTATCAGATTTAATTAAATTATTTTAACTTAATGTTTATTTACATATTATTTCAAAATAACATTCATAAATAATGCTTTGAAATATAAGTTGTATTAAAAAAAAAGTTAGTATATTTTTAATTTTGTACATAAGTAATATGGAACTTTAATATTTTAAAAATTCAATTTAGAATATTTATGATGACATAAATCATAGAAATTAATTTTAAATGAGTTATTTTTGAAGTATGATTTTTAATAAATTTGAACAATTTTATATTAAACTCATAAAAATATACTAAATAAGATTAAAAAAAAAATAATTATTATTATTATAATAAATTATTGTATCTAGTTCATTGTTTTTAATTATACAATTTTTAAATGTAAATAACAGATATTCAGCTTGAAACTAAAATTGAAATGTTGGGAAATTAAATAGTAATTTGTAATATTTTCTTACATTAGTTGATAATACTTTATTTTGAACATAAAATCTGTCTTATTGGTCAAAAATGCATTTTTTATACTATTTTATTCTCTAACAGTCTAACTAAAATAAGGGCAGTAAAAAATTTACACTTGTATATTTTTATTACTGATGTACATATTTAGGTATTAGATTATATTTAAAAAGTTGTATGTAAAGTTTTTGAGCATTTTTTTAGAAGGTTGTAAAAAGCTGTAAAACAACTGTGAAGAAATGTTGTTTATAATTTTGTTATAAAATAATGAATAATTTTGGATAAACTAATGGCAGCAATGTTTTTAAAATTCAATTATTTATTAATTGCTTTCATATTCTATTAAACAATTAGTTTTCAGCTCGGTTCTCAGTAACTAATCAGTATTTTTTAATTTATTTTTATCTTTTTTTTTGGTTTAGATGTATGAATTATTTAAAAAACTAAACTTTAATGTTAAATTAATTTTTTTGTTGTTAATTTAATTCTAAATATTTTATTTGTTTGAAAAAACGAAAGACATACATACTGCTTCTTGTTATTGTGTTGGAATCATTATTTCATGAAATTAGATCATGGCCAGATTTAACACCTGTTACATTAGATACATTGTACTTAGTAGGGAATAGTTTTGAAATTGTTATCTATAAATTATTTAAATTATTTTCCTGTTTCCATTAGTCAAGTTATAATTCTGAAGTGTAGGCATATGTTTAGTAAGTTTTATTACTTAGGTAAAAACATTGTAGCTAAAATTAATTAAAATTGGAAATAAGATTTGAATTTTGAATTATTGTATTTGAAACTCTATACTTGCATACTTTTATTTTAATGTTTATATGACAAATTATTTTGATTGCATAAAACATTTTTTTTTTTTTTTTTAAAGAATACTAAAAAATATGTTTAAAACAATGATTGTTCTGGAATATATTTTAAAGCTTACGTCAATATCTAATATTGTATGTATATTTAACAATAATAAAATTATAGGAATAAAAGTTTAATTTTTATTTTTATTGAAGTATAAATAAATAACATGAAGCATGTTATTGTATCCATAATAGATAAATACATTTTTAAACAAAAGTATTCTATGATATTTACTCTTAAACTTATCATGTAATAAATAACTAAGTATGAAGATTCAATGGTTTCAATGGCAGATGGCCAATTTAAATGGTAAATTTGACCATTATAAATGTTCTATATAATAGTGTATCTATATATGATGTACTATTTTTAAAGTACTATTTTATAATTTACAATTTTTATGAAAGTAATTTAATCATCATACTTTAATGAAAGGATCTTATTTCATAGGTAACTAGATAGACATTCTGTTTTTATAATACTTATTTGTTAATAATTAGGTTTTATACAAATCATATAATAACCTATTTTCTGATTGGATTTTATTTCATGGATAACTTTGATAACTAATAAACCAGTATTTTTGAAAATACATATCTGAATTTAAAAATAGCTGAAAAAGTTAATTTTTATTCTTGGTTTTCCATTTATAATTTTTAATTAAGTAATAACAAAATTTTAGTCATGTACTGGCATTACAGGATTCAATTTTAAAATTAAAATAAACAACTTTATTGTAAATCTTGCTTAAGAGCAACACTCGCATATGTTGTCTCTGTCTTACAAATGTAAATCATAAACTATTTTGCGCAGGAAATTATTGAGAAGGCTTTAGTAATATGTTATTACTAATAACTAAGAAACAAAATTTTCTCCACATAAATAGGAGAACTTTGGCTGTGAATATTGTTTTTAACTTTTTAGATATCGTTCTAATAAAAAAGTTATTCAAGTTCAAAAACAGTAGATTTTAAAAAAATAAAAATATTTTTTTGTATAAGTGATATTTAAAAAAAAAATAAAAATGATATTTTACAGATAATATTCTTAACTGTATTATATATCAATTTGGTGTCTTAACTATCATTATAGTCTGAGTGGTTCTATCCTATGCAAAATAGCTTTTGCTATGTTTTACATGTGTAAGACGAAAACAACACATGCGGCTGTAGTGTCCTCTTAATGTTAAAATACTAAAAGCTATCTAAGTCAAGTAAAATAATGTATATTTTTCAGTTTTTTAATTAATAGAAATATATTTTGTCTATAATTTTATATGTAAAATTGATATTACAAATTATGACATTATTATTTCCAATTTTTTTAATAATCAGAATTAATAATAAATATGATATGATTTTGATTGACAACAGATTTTAAATTAATTAATTTTCTAATTTGATTAAAATATTATATTTATGTTTCAGTTATCAATTTTTAAAATTTAATTCGCTTGTATCTAATTGTATTTATTTAAAAAGTAAAAAATTGTATTTAAATTTCTTTTGAATCACTAAATATATAATCAAAAACTATTTCCTCAGCACACATTTTCCTATTTATTATTTCAATATTTTTATGATTATGGCGTATGTGACTAAGTTCAGCTACACCATTCAAAATATATCATGAGTATCCACTTGAATTTATGAATGATATAATACTTTTTTTTAGTTATTATAAGTGTAAAAGTATTACAATATTTGGTTGTTGAAACACTTGTTGTTTTTGTATGCCTTTTATTGAATGTGTTTCTTTATGATTTATTTTTAAGTCCATTTTGTTGAAGTATTAATATTTACTTATTGACTATTAGAATGTTAGTGCGGTTAGGTATGTTGGTAACTGAGTTAAAAAGTCACTTATATAATAATCATAACAAATGGTAGATAATCTCATATTAAAGTTACACAATACTTAAATTATAAAATATAAAAAACTTTTTTTATAGCTATATTAACCTTATTATTTTAATCCAAATTATATTTTAAAATTGAAAATATCATGAATAATGATGTTGAAAATATAAATTGTTTTTATTCAAAGTAGTTATGAAAGAATTACACTATTCAAAGAAGAATTACAAGTTCATAGGTTATTTCATTATTTTTTTTAGTATATTCACGAATATTAATTATTTACTATTATAAATGTGGACTATATAATTTTACAAAGAAATATGCTACTAGAAAAATTAATTATCCACTTCATGGGTGTCTAATTTTATTGTACTAATTAGTTGCTAATTAGTTCATTATATCTGACTATTATAATTATTGCGATTATATGTTATACATTATTTAATTATTGTTTTATTCTATTTTGTCTTTATTACTAGTTTATACTATATTATTTTCATTCACAATTTTTTATTTTATTATGAATTAGACATTAGTTTATTGTAACGGTTTATATATCTAGTGGATAGCATTATTATGATTTAAATGTAAAATTTTCATAAATCATTACAAGTTAAGTCTTAAAATTTAATAGCCATATCATATTTAAAATAATCTTTTAAATGTAAAACGACATTTAAAATGTAAATATTTAAATTAATAATGTAAAAATTATTTTATATTTTCTAGGTGAGAGTTGAAGGTTTATTCCGTGCAGTCACAACTGTATATACCTTAGGTGGCCCTGGAGGATTTTTTAGAGGTATGGTTGCTCGTGTCTTGTACCAAATGCCGTCAACAGCTATATCCTGGACTACTTATGAATTTTTCAAATTTGTACTAATGAAGAAATCAAACATTTCTGATGATCGACCACCTCCCCCCCCTCCACCAATAAATTCATCATTGATTAATGAAAAAATTACAAAAACAACTAGTGTTCGATGTGATTTGCCTGTAGCCTCAAGATCACGTATATATAGTCATTATACAGTTAGAGATGATGGGTCTAAAGGTCAGCAATTTTAGGTTAGTATTGAGTTACCTGGTCTAAACTAGTATATTTTGGGCAGACATTAGTTTATGTATACAAATTGTTTTTAAATTAGGCTTGTTATTAATTGCATAGTGTTGCGTATCCAAGTTAAAATTTTAGATTCAGGTGTTCAGTATTAAATTATATAATATTTAAAAAAAATATATATATATATAGAAATTATAAAAGCACAAAGCAGTTAATAATAATCATGTTTTTAAAAACTATGCGGGTTTATGGCAAATTTAACATTTAAGAAACATTTATATTATAACTACAGATATTATATTTCTTAAAATTTAAAATGATAACTATATTCTTACTCACTTTATATTTTAAATATTGATGACTTGATTAGTGAGCAAAATTATATTATTATTGTTATTTGTATACCTTTAAATTTTTTTTCTGTCCCAAACTCAATTCCTATAATTAATTTAAAAATAACTATATATATATATATATATTCTATATATATATATGTATATATATATAATATATATATATATATATATATATTCTCTTATAAAATAATAACCAAATAGATATATTGTATATAGTTATGTTATTTTATTAGTGTATAATATGTAACATGTATAAATGTATATAATAATGTCCATGTACAATATATTTATTTGGTTTAAATGTAAAAATAAGTAACTATTGACCCTTATTTTCTAATTCTTATAACACTGTCAAAATAGTTAAAATAGTGTTTCTGTAGAATAGATATATACCTAGTAACTTATTTGTATAAACATCTTATATTTTGGGCAATTGGACAAAAAAAACAAGCATAAAAGTTGTCAGCAGAGACATTTTATAAATTTTGATAGATACAATAAATTATTTGAAACAATATTTCCGTCTAGATAATTTAGTCATGAATATTTTCAAGTTATAAAATATTAAAATGTATATAATTTACACAAAAATTATGATCTTTTTTTAGTTAAGAATTTAAGGAAGTTATTTCAATTACAAGTTGTGCATTTTGCTGTTTTGATTTTAATGTATTAGTAAGAAGTGTTTCTATTCAAATGATCACTACTAACTACTTGTAATTGTGGTTTTGATAGTCCCAAATCCTAAGACGATTTTTGTGTAGTCTTCTATTATGTTAATTTAGTTGAATGTAATACTAACTAATTTTTAAGGTATGATTTAAATAGTTATTAGTTGTTTTACAGTGTTTATAACAATATTATAGGATCTTGTGTTTTACTATCCAAGAATATGAGTTATTACTGATTAAAATACTTCACTTTACAATACAAGACATACCCATTTTAAAATTTATAGACTTGTAATTTAACAAGTCTATTTATGTTTTTTAAATATAAAAACAAGTTAGGTGTATTAAAAATGTTAAAATGTCTTTTTGTCTGTGATATGTTCATTTATTATTATTATTATTATTATTACTATTATTATTACTTTTTGTTATATGATATGTTTTTGTTATTATAACGATGTTCACTTTGGAGGAAAGTAATATCATTATGTTAACGTTTGATATAAATTTGAAATAATTTTATTTTTATAAAAAAATTAAGAATGATAAAATGCAATGTGTATGGTTACAATAACAAATAATATTATAAATAATAGACACTTAAAATGTAAATGCAAGTTAATGAAATTAAATTGTTACAATGATTAAGTTTATTCAATATTTTATGTACATCACAAGGTTTTTTTTACTACCAAGTGATTACTATTTATTTTATATATGTACAGTACCTACTAATTACTATATGTAATATTAATAGACATAGTTACAGCTAAATAGTAAATATTTAAGAAAATCAATATTTTTTTTGTAAATTTAGTATATGCTTTACAAAAATGACATTACTGTTAACCATTATATTATATCATCATGTAAACAAATTGTTGCTCGTTTCAAGCGAATATTGTAAAAAAAAAGAAGAAATTAAAACATACAGACAATAAAAACACCATTATAAATATTTTTGTTATATTATATTGTTGATAATTAAATCCCTCTTAAATCATAAACTGTTAAAATTTAGGTATACATTTTTTAATGACTGTACCCAGTGTACCTTTCTGAATATATAAACATATTTAAGAACAAATATTACACTTCAATGATTAATTTTATAATTATGTGTACCTATTATTATCTCATTTGTTCTATGTGTTTATTTTTTTCTACTGTTTTATCCACCAGTTAATATTTTTACTTGGTTTTGGAAGCATCTTGGTACAGTAGCCAGTACATATTTTTGAAGTATGCATACTTTGTATTTTTGATGATAGTTTGAAATTCAACTAGTTTTATATTACTCTTTTTTCCTAATGAGTAGTATATAAATACTTGAATTCTTTAATAACCAGGGGTTCCTCCTACCAATGTTTTAATTTCGATATATTATTTGGTGGTAAATAAAAAATGTGGTTGAATAGTTCTATTAAAATTTAAAATTGATTCATAGTATTATTTTTTTTTTATAGGTATGTATTTGAAGAAATAAAATTTGGCTATTCTAGAATTGAGGTATCTATTTCTACTTTGCTTAGTAATAATAAATTATTATCAAAGAATTTCAAACATAGTTTTCACAAAAAATAGTTTTTATCCTGTGTCCGCGAGGATTCCAAGTAGATGATTTATCTCAAACATTATGTGAAAACCTCTTCGTGACTTCTCTCATATAACATTAAATGTAAGTGTTTATTTTTCTGACTTCTGTATTTTACCAACTAATCTTTCATATAAAGTTTAATGTTTAATGTTTTTGATGTAGTTATATTATATTTGGAAATTAATTATTATTAAAAAAATAATAAATCACTAAAAAAGTTTTTCGTTAATAATTTATTAACTATTATAGCCTTAAATTTCATCGAGCTGATTTTTTCCCTTAAATTTTAATGACCCATAAACGTAGGTACTTCATTTATGCTGACTGAGCACTATTACTTTTATTCACTATTTTAGTGAGAACATGTGATATACAGGTATTTATGATGTATTATTAGATGGGTTATAGCTGAACAAATTGGATTTTTTATTTTACTACCTATTATTAAGCTGGCAATAATATTAATTGTTCTCTTTTACTGTTATTAAATTTTTATGAGCTGTATAGTATTTTGTTATTGTTGCTTTTGTGGTGTCCGAAAAATAACTAATTAGGTAATTTAAATCATATATAAATACTGGAAATTATATATTAAAAACAGTGTTTGATAAACGATTAAGTTGTTTATCATAATATTATTTATATTATACAGTTTTACAATTTTCGTATTAAAGTTTATTTGTATTTAATGTTTTGAATACATTTAAACATCTGTGTTGCCTTAAATTTGTTTTTTTTTTAACAGACTAGTGTTACTGAACCATGTTCGAGGTTGAAGAACAAACAAATGCACACAGTCAAATTATAGAATCATTTATATTAACATTTTGATCTCCTTCATTGAGCCCGTTATGGTTCATAGCAGAAGTAAATGTTTTCGACGTACGGCCATCTCTTTATTTCACTTTGAATAAAAGACACGATTCGTAAGTGAATTATCTTCAAAATGAAAATTTCATGAGTTGCTATTATATTTTTTAGTTAACGTTCAATACTGAAACATTATTAAAAATGTTGGTATTGTTTTTAACATGATTAAAATATCGTTAAAAATAAAGCTTTTTATTTATCGTATATCGCTGGTAAGTAAGTTCAAAAATTCTCAGTTGCATATAGTATTTATGTGAACATCGCTGTGATGAAATCCATATTATTATTAATTATTACTAAAGACAATTTATTTTGTTAATTCATTACATTACGTTAAACGTTACCTATTATTGTAACTACTTATAGGTGTACAGAGATCAGTTGCAGATTGACGATAGCGGAAATACGATACACTGTCCCAAGGATATATATTTGGCAAAATAAATCTACAAATTACCCAACGATTATTGATGATTACATTTTATAAACATTACATTAGTTGTCTTGTTGCCACGAGATAAAGATAGGAAAAAAGATGTCATTTATGATATTTATAATTGATAAATTTCAATAAAATATAATTTATTGAACATTATTAACATTCGATGAATTTATTAATATCTTAATAGATTATGATTTTATATTATTGTGATGTTTGAGTAAAATATAACGTTTCGTGTCGATAATCACTGGCATATTCAGTATCACCTACCTAGTGGCTAGTACCTACATAATATATTCCTGGTGGGTGCCCGCTGACTGATTAACAACCCTAAAATGTCTTACACGTAATGTTTTGTCTGCAGTTGCAAAAATCGGACAAATCCTTAGTCTTTATATTTTTCTATTTATTGAATTTATATACTATATTGCCTGTTCGAATTTGGAGAAGACCTCGTGGTACGAGGTGTCTATCTGTCGTTCGTTACCAATAACCAATAACTGCCATCGAGTCGTATAGCCATCCGTGATTTACCCCTGTCAATCGGCGCGGGCTGCAGATCGATACCTACGGATATTAATCGCACTCAAATTTTGTCCAGTTGTTATGTAGAGTTGGTATGTATATCATGACGTGTGGTGCGATTTGTGGTGTTGAACCGCTCGTCTTGAATCTTGATCGCATTGTCGTCAAGAAAGAATACATGTAACTTTATTATAATAAGCCTATATAGTTAGGTACCATATTGTCTACCCACCTATATAAATAAGAGACATACTTCGGCAATTTATTACAACGTTTGCGATATATGGCTATAGGGTACGAATGGCTTTAAGTGACGATTTTAAGGGTATAGACCCTACTAATCTTATATCATATGTTACACACATACGTATGTTATGATTATACACGTATACGATAAGTTTTGCTGAATATACGAGAAATTGTCAAACCGCGAATGATTTTTATCTAGAAGAAAAGGCTGTATGTATATATAGTCTTACAAATCGTATTTCCAATTTATAGATACTATTAGTAACGACTCAGTTGTATTATTACCGTAGGTACACCCGTGGCGTCCCGTTCGTGTTATAGAGTTATTTTTGAAATTTCGTATTGGCGTTGGTTACTACTATATGTACACTTTCAGTCTTCAGTATTGCACAGCCTGATGTAAGTTTAAATTTCGACTTAAACATTGTACTAGACAGTAGACATTAGTCGAAAAGAAATGCTGTTCATTTCACCTATTAGAATAACTCCTCATCATATGAAGTTGGTTTAAATATAAAATCCCACTTATTAAATCATTAAAATATTATAATATATTTTTCACTGTACACAAATGGTCGTTTTTACTTTTTACATATTTCATATATAGTATATTCAGTCTATTCCGCTTTATTGGAACACGTCGGTTGCGTGTTATTTTGTCCCAATAATCCGAAATACAAAAACAAACATATAAATTTGTTGAAAAACTGATTTTTTTTTAATATTACAAATTACAAATTATTATAGAAATTAATTGACAGTACTTACAAAAAGAAAAACATGATATTACATTATCATGTATACCATATTTGAACATACGATAAGATAAAATTTAATCTAATAATCGATTATGTAAGATGATCGCGATTGTCAAACTATTGATCTATTAATATACTCGATAAAAATGTCCCAAACTCCCAATTATCCGGATTCGTGGCCCAGATAAGCGGTGAACGTTTACCCTACAAAGTACAAGTATACATTTGTTTTCGTTCCTATTTGAAGAATTGTCCTTATAAGCAGTTGTTCTTATTAACCAGTGTCTCTATTAAACGGAATCGACTTTACTACATATATTTTGTAGCAACAAGATAAAAAAAAATAATTAGGTATATAAGATCAGTGGCGTGCTCAGCTTTTTTGAAAGGGGGGATATTCGTTTTTGACTTGTCACTGTACAAGATGTAACATATAGAACTGACTTTTGGAATAACTTTTGTTCTAATTAATATTTTCAATTTTTTTTTATTTATCATTAAGAGACCCTAGTACTACATGTATATTTTAATTTTTTTTATGTTTTTTTTTTTAGTACTGAAAATAAAAAAAATTAAAAATTGATTTAAATTTTTTTGGATAAATCTAACATAGCTAATTTGTGAATCTGATTATAGAAAAAATTTTGTTGGTAAAAAGATTTATCTAAGTCAAGTAGTTTATTTTCCTAGAATTTTTTTAAAATATCAATATTTTTTGATTAAATAATTTGAATGTAATAATTTTTTTTTTAAATATGATTTTTGAGAATTTGCTGACATGAGTATATTTTTTTAAATTATTAACTCGTATAATATTAACAATTTTTGTCTTACATTTAAATAGCATAATTTTTTTTTTTGTCGAGTCTATCTGTTACACCCTGTATTTTTAACATAGAAATTTTGGTCAAATATTAAGAATCTACACCGGGACAAAATGACATTAAAAATAAGATGTGAAAATACAGATATAAAATGCAAAGAGTGAAAAAATGTTGCAGTGTAGGTGTATAATGTATTTATTATTATACTTTTTCTGGTACTATATAGTTACACAATTTGTGCATTGTTGTTGCGTGTAATAGGTATTATACTATTATATAGTAACATAATGTTGTATTCTCTTTAAATAAAAATGTAAATTCTCTTAAATTAAAAGTCCAAGAACATTTATTGTTTTCATAAAAAAATGTGGGGTTCTTGTACAGTCGTACATCAAAATGATAACTTATTCAATAATAAATATTAGAACTCAAATTATTAAAATATACTTACTGGGTATTGCTTTATAAATTGTAGATATTATAAGTAACTAACTATATTTTATCGAGTATGTACCAATATATTGTCAATTTATTAATTTCCATTATTATACTATTCAGAATTCTTGACATATATAATCGTTAAAAACTATAGAAAAGTATAAGAGCATAGAACCGTGTATATACGATTATATATTTTACATTATTAGTAAATAGACGGGTAATTAGTTTTCACTTTAAAAACAATGTAAAAATAATAAATATTATCTTGTTATATTTGTTATATTATTTTAATATACAGTGCTGAAATAATATTAATATTCTTAATTACATACACCTTACTTGAATAACTGATAACTATATAAATAAGTATAATATACCTAAGTATGTATTATCTAGGTATTAAAAAAATATAATAAAAATAGACATAAAGCATTTTAACATTATAATATATATGGTGTAATCTATAAATTATAATTAAACTTTAAATAAAAAACATCATTAACTATATGTATCTAGGTAGTGATTTCAGGAATATATCAAAACGTGGCGTGTCTTTTAACATATTTAAACGGCTTATCCGCCTATTTAATAGGTACTATTATAGGTATGAATTCAATTGGAAACCTATGCGCACCTATTAGTTGTAGTGTAAGGCATGAGATGGGGGTTGATGACTGGTCTTAACATAATTTTACTTTACAAACGAAAAATAAATAATACAATTTTAAAAGATAAGACACAACACATTTTAAAGCTGTTGTCGTAGACTTCATCAAGAGAACAACAGGAAAATTGTACCACTGTCCACTACCAACACATTATTGTATACGACTAATAAAATAATCATAAATAAAAGAACAAATGTACCTACCCAAGAATACAAGTATAATATTTTAATTATTTTATGATTTATTAATGTGTAGGTAGGTACTAACCTATTAATACTTATTAATAGTATTATGTAAAACAATAAATTAAGTAAAGTGTTGATGCAACATGCAAACGTGTTTCACTAATAATGGTGTGTTTGAAATGAATGATAAATTTGAAAAAAAAAATAATCTGATAATTCGATCTTGTGCTCTAAACTGATGTTATCACTGATAATTTATTATCAGGTTTGATACTTATATACGTAAATCACGCCATATCTAGCAGTTTTATTATAGGTATATCTATCTGTTTTTTTCCTGTTACTAGGAAAAACAAATCAAGTCAGAGTATAATACTTGGGAATTCACAAAATTTATCTATGGTTATGGGTTAGGTTACAATATCAAAAGTAAAGTAAGTAGGATGTTGTATGGTTATTTTGAGAATAGTTAGATATTCATCGACCAACATTGAGCTAAGTGCGAGGTGTTAAACTTTAATTAGTTCCAAAAGGTATGCCAGCCTTTAACTTTCACGCAATTTTTGAAAATTAATGGAAATACGAAAATTAAATTATCATCAGTTTAGGAAATTATTTGGATGTAGGAGGTTATTTCAGAAGAAAAATCTAATATATCGCGTCTGCAAGAAACAAAATATCAGTTAGGTATTAGGTAATGTGTTTTATTATGCGCGTATTGAACGATGTAAGTGGTGTTGGCTGTAACAAGATGAGGTAATTATAACACAATGAGGGTAGTCGGGTTTTGCAAATGTCGATGGGTTGTGGTGTTGACTGGTGGGAGGGGGGTTAGTGCATATAATTTAAGTTGTACGCAATGATGACAATATCAATTGCGATTCGATAGTACATCCGTCGAAGACTTCATCGCCGTTGGTACGTCGTCTTCATGGCGTCTATCAAATTCTTAGAGTAGTCCTTGTAGGCGTTGTTCTGCTGGGATGCGGCGGCCGATTGTTGCACGTACGAGGAGTAGTCGCCCGATATGTCGGCAGTGAGCGGCGCGAACGCGGCCGCCTGGCCGACCGGGCCGACAGCGCCCGTAGCCACCAGGTTACCGGCACCGAACCCGAAGCCCCCGAAGTTGGGATTCCGGCAGAGTCGCAACATGGTCATCAGGGTGGGCAGTGCCATGACGCCGAGCACCAGCATCTTCTTGATGATCATGACAGCCACCAGTATTGGCACCAGCAGCGCTTTGATCACCAGGAACTTGAACGTGGCCAGCAGTGGGAACAGCAGCGCATACTTCTTGTGCGGGTGTTTGGCTCGACCTGTAATTAGGTAAACCACTGTGAAAAAAAAAAAAAAAAACTAAATCTAAGTCGCACCGCCATGGCAATCTTTGTTTTAGTCGCGCCCGCGGGTGCAACTGCTTCTGCTGCAGTCGTCGTCTAATCGGTTTTGTGGGCGAGCTAGTGGGGAGGAGGTGACGATCGTGATTTAAATTATAAGTAAAAGTGAATATATATAATTTCTACTTGTGTTCTTATACATAGGTGTGTATGAGTATTTGATAGGTAGGTACCTAGTTTACTAGGGGAGAGGGTTAAACAACATGTTATTGTCATTTATACATTTATATGTGCGTGTGTCATTATGTGTGTTTGGATAAAGTATATTTTTGAGCATCTCTTAAGCTTTTATTGATATTTTCATTTAAAGTGAATTATATTATATATAGCTATATAAAATAGCTTTACAATGTTCACAACTCACTTTAAAATCATAATATTTATAGTAGAGATATTCCCACGAGATGCCCTGGATAATATTCTTACCTTTAAGTTACATAATAGGTAAATTGACTGAAATATTAAAGCTAACAGCATAAAATGGATTTGCTGAATTGAAAATTCGCAATACGTATTGTACGTTAGTGTGAGACGGGGACAATACACACGTATACGACATATTATAAAGTGTTATTGAACAAAATGAGAACACTAAAATAATATGTAGCTGAGGTTAGTATAGTACTTATATATTTATATATTTATTTTATATACCTGCTATGGTGTTTTTGAAATTATTCCCATTACATTATTATTAAAAATAAATATTAATACCTACTAGTCGATTTATTGTACAATGAATGTATTTTATACTCACAATACTTATAATAATTATGTGATGGGACTCGTGTCCGTATATTGAATAATGAATAAACAAATATGAAATATAATATAATATAATGTAATAGATTCTACAGGACGATTATAAATCATCGAGATATAGTCAATAATTATGAAAACATTCGAGAAATTACAATATCACATAGTATGGTACTTGGTAATCGGTCAATTAGATTAGATGCAGTTTAAATAAGTTTAAGTTAAAGTTTGGCAAATAATGTTAACGTGCTTGGATTGACCATTGGCGGCGTCAACGGTAAAAATTATAAAAAGTTACATAAGGATTCAATTAAGTATTGAATTATTATTAGGTAGTATTATTATTAGGTGAGTGTAGCATAATGTCTATACTACCTAACCGGGAAGTCGTGAACAATAAGTACACGCGTATGTTTCGAATCGTTCTGGTTTCGGTAAAGTGGAAGCATGAATACGATTGAACATGTTTAGTAAAATACTTTGAACTTCAGTTGAAATGGTTTCCGACTAAATATAACGGCAACGGTTACCTCGGTAAGTTTTGATTTTTACTATTCGTTCGCATAAAGAGAACATACATTTTAGTGGTAGTAAAAATAGTCAAAAAGTTTCTTGTCACATGTTACAATATGTATAATGTACATGAGGTTCTCAAACTTCTTTTGCTTGCGGGTGTATGTATCACATTATGAGTATTACGAAATACGAAGCGGTTCCGTACATGTGAAATCCAACGTAGACCAGTGATATCGTTAGGTACATTATTGCAGTTTGAGATTATCATCATTATGTACCTACCATTCGATTACACAATGCTTCTGAAGTTTAGTAGTAGCTGCGTAAATGATAGTGATTATTGCATTTTAAATTTTAAAGCTATAATTTATTACTTACTGTGTAATATTTATATATTTGAAAACGCCGCGGCTTATTGGAATCGTTTTTGGAGCTAGTATATATATGTATAATAAATAATATATTATAAACGGCGAAGCATTCCTAACATCTTATTCTGCAATGGTTCGGCCAAAAACGAGACTTACACACGTACGAAACATGTCTGCTTTTTTGTTGTTCAATTATTGTCGCGAGTCACGTATATTATTATTACGTGTTTATTTTTATTTTTTTTGTTACCGTTTTCTATAGAATCCGCAATATTTTATGGGGTATCTCATCGTTATTTTTGTCGATTCCGACGTAGTCTGTACCTACCTACATATCCAATATTTTATTTGTAGATGGCACTAAATCACTTGACTTCTACACTGCAGTCACAGTTTTTTTTCTCTAAAATATTTATCATGTTTGACACGTAAGTGTATATATTATTATGAAATATCAATCATAAATTATTAGATAATTTATGGACAATACCAATATTTAGTTATTGCAAATGCATTAAAAATTACATTATTACGATTAGAATTATACCAATCATTTAAAATACTTTGTTATAACTTATATTACAAATTACAATAGTTGTGTTTAGGTTTAGACTGAATATTTTTATAAAAGTTTTTAAAAACCTACTTAAAAAAAAAAAAAATTGTTTCGAAGGAAAATATCTGTTTACAACTAAAATATATTTAATTTTTAAATGAAAATAACCGTGTCATGCATGATAATAAATATAAACTGGGGCGCTCGGGAATTGGGCCACATTTTAACTACCTGTTTCGTATAAAATAATTGTTTACATTTTACTACCCGGAGACTGGGCCACAAATTAAATCTATATTTTTAAAGTGTACCCGGAGATTGGGCCATAAAAGTATAGTACACAAATATACTTTTAATACGAATATATAATGTTTATTAAACTAATTATTATTTTTTAATATATAAAAATACAATTCGTCAAAAAGCGGGTAAGTGGGTATCGCTCTGCTATATATTAGGGGGTGGGGTGGACCTCAGACTATGGTAGGTTAAATTTGAATGCAATGATAGGTATCATTGTATACGAAAAACGATTCTGAACGAAGATGATTTGTCCAGTTTAGGATATATTTTATTTAAATATTGTCATATATTCTATTTTGAAACAAATAGTATAGTTACTATATTATGTTACTATAGTTACTTTATAATATCTGTTTATTAATAATCAAAAAATCGATTTTGTCGAAAAGTGGTTTTTCGTAAAATTTCCATTTTTCTGTCATTTTTTTTTGTTTTTCTCGATTTTTTTGAAAACTATTTGAAAATTTTACTTTTGACCCCCCCCCCCCCCAAAGTACCAACTTGATGAGTTTTCCTATTCAAAGAGGGGCTGAAGTTAAAAATCGGAGCATTATTATTGCTCCAAATGTTGTCGTCAGACACAAAAAAAAAAAAAAAAAACATCATAGTAAAATCAATACATTCATCACTTCGTTCAGAATCTAATAATTAATATTTACAAAATAAATACAAATTAAATATAATACAAGGTCTATAAAGTTAGTCAAAAAATAAATAATATGAAAAAAAACATTTTCTAATAGGTACTTAAAAATATAATACAAAACAATTAGATCCATAGTCAGTCAAATAATAAATAATATAAAATAATTTTTTTCTAATCTAATATTTAAAAATATAATTATTTTTTTAAATAACATGATACAGATTGTACATATTCAAATCGGGTATTTTCCCCTTCTTTATATTTTTTAATTTCATTAAGAATGAAATTTTGTCGAACTAAAGTTCGTTTTCTTGTTTTTATTGTTCCTATATTTCTAATCTTAATATAAATTTCTAATTGAAGTTGCAATAAAACATTAAAAAAATTATGTATATTTGGATGTGACATATAGAAATTATTTTTGAAATGTGAATGAAAAGACTCGACGGCATTTGTAGTTCTAGTTATAGTTTCAGAACGTAACGCCCACATATGTGGAGGGAAAAGAGCATCGTCACTAATATAAGTGTCAAAAATATAATCAAAAAATGTTGTGAGTTTATTGTTTAGTGGCATCTCACTTATAAAATCCATCGCAAAACAGTCGCCTACTTCTTCTGGATTTAAAAATGGCATTCCAAATATATTTCCTAGCCATTTTCCTACATCTGAAGTATTATCTTTGTATTCTTTACTTAAGCCAACTGCCTGAATTTTTCGCCACCATGATCGCGCCAGATGAAATCTACATCCTACAATTTCGATGTCAGCCTATGTATTCTTAATTCCTTTTTGAAGTCCTTTTTCAAAATCGACTATAACGCGCGTTGGCTTAAATTGTAAGCAATGATCAGGGCAATAGAGGATAATTTAATTATATAAAAAGATGTATATTATATTAAATATTATTTTATTACAATTTAAAATGTAATAGTGGCCCAATCACCGGGTCTGCCTGTTAAATATATAAAATTTTAGTGGCCCAATTACCGTATACCTTTGGAAAAAAAGGTGAATTGTGGGCCAATTCCCGGGCGCCCATAAACTGTAGGTATAGTTCCTTTTTTTATAGTTATAATGATGTCATCTAACGAATGAATGATTGATTGATTTTGGTGACACGAAATATTTATCAATTGTGTTTTATTTGATCCTTCAGGATATAATAAACTAACTAATAAAATAAGCAATCAAACAGTGTTCGTATTTTTACTTGCTTTAATACTCAATACTTATAACTGTAAGTTAAAGGTATAGATAAAAAGTCCAACAAAGTTTACAATATAACGTGTTTTCTAGTTTTTTTACGCACACTAAAATTACGTTTTTATTTTGTTAAGTATAAAGTAGGTTAAGTAGGTAGGTAAATTATTATTATAATAATAATTTTGTGGTTAATCAATGGGAATCCATTGTGTGTGTATATAATATTATGTCTATATTATAATAATCACAGTTTCTAGAGCGTTAAATTCAATGATAAAGTAAGTAGGCAGTGGCGTATTTTCAATTTTTTTGTGGGGGGGGGGGGTCCTAGTATTAAGTATAAGTTTATAACATTATAATAAAATATATACGAGTTAATTTAATTATGATACTTATTATTGATATTATTTATATAATATTTGAAAAAAAAATTTCTGGGGGGGTCGAGACCCGGGGACCCCCCCCGTAAATACGCCACTGTAAGTAGGTAAGTAATAATATAGTAGAACATCTTTCTTATATTTTTTACGTTTACATTTTAAAACGTTATACCTAACTAACGTTTTCGAATTTGACGTCAAGAGAGAACAAACAGATTATTTAAATTATTTAGAATTTATCATCATATTGATAACGATATTACGTGGTAACTACACGTTTTGTTATATTGTATTAAATATTATAGTTTAATAAAATCATAAATCGGCACAAATTAAAAAAATCTCGTGAACAATTAAAACGTTTGATGTTCTTATGATTACTAAATTCTCTTAACTTTTTTCGTTGGAGTGTCACTCGTGTGTGTATATAGAATATAATCATTATTATTGTTTTAGATTTTTTAATTTTTTCATGTGAAGCAATGCATAACGTATTTTGTTTGGACTGAGGTGGCATTAATATTATATAAATATAAAAAACATTCATACAATGGGTATCTGTGTATTATAAATTATAATCAGTAAAATAAAATTAATTATCGTAGTGCACACAATGCGAATGTATTTTTTGCAACAACGAAGGAAACCTATAGTGCTGCCTATACGTTTTATTAGACTACTATGTTTATGTATACCGTAATATTATATACATATCAGCGTGTGTAAAGTTTTATGTGTAAATAACACGTGATTAAATTAAAACGTTATTTTTGTCGTACATGCAGTGTCTTTTCTTCTATTGTGTTTTATAATTATTTTGCATTTAAAAAAAATATATATACACAATACTATCCTCGTGCTAATGGTTTTTTTTTAATTTTTTTAATACATATAATATGGGCATTGGGCAAGAGTATGAAATATCGACCAGAAAAACAAGCAAAATATAATATATTATAAATTTAAGGTACCGATTGTTGGGTAATATTATTATAATAATTCGACGAGTGATATAACAAAATGACGAACAAATGACTTATCAGTGTTCCTCTAAAGCGAACCTCAAAATCATCGATGTATATGCGAATTGAATGATATTTTTGAGAATGTTTAAAATTTCAAAATATTATTCCTAGTCAATTTTATATGTATGGATAAGGTCATTATTTATTTGTTATAAAATTTACTGTATCACGAAAAATTTCCAAAATAATTATTAATATTAAATATATATATATATGCAGCTAGAAGTTGTCTTGTGTTAAAAACTTGAAAGATGAAATAAAATATTTCAGTACACAATGTACCTATTTGTTATTATAGTTAAGATATTGCGAGGTATTAGTAATATTGTGCGTATAACAAAAGGCAAAAGTGATGAAAATATTCCAATTTATTAAATGTGCTTATTATTGTATTATTGTTACTAGTTATTTTTACTTACAACATGATACATGAATAATACTTTATTTTCACAATAATATTATATAACTGATGATATAATATAGGTAAATTTTTTACGCTCAGTATATTATTTTATTAATATTGTGTAAAAAAAATTAAATATCAGTGGAATTTCGATAATTTGATTCAGTTGCGGACAAAATATGAAGTGTCAAAAACTTTATTTTTAAACTGAATTTTTCTATTTAATGATTTACTTACATTACCTCAAATATATTTAGATATACTTATATGTTTATGCATTGGGAATTTTTCTATCCGATCTCTTTACACTACGCTGCGTTTCATTTTTCGACATTAATATCATTAATTAAACTATAAGTAGATCGAACATAAAAACTTTGCTTGAAAATATTTTTAGTAACCCTTAAAAATGTGTCATACTCAAATTTTTTTGGAATTTTTAATTGAGTGCTCCTGAATTTTTGCATGCATATTATACATATATAATACTTTATCAAAATTTAATGACGTAGTGTGTTAATTTTAAGGTTTTTGGCTTTAAATTTTGTTTTCATAACAAGTCAAAAGTATTATAGTATGTATGTAATATACAAATTGTATTATGTTAGTAGAATAAAAAAGCCGGTTCTAGGTCCATTTATATGACGTGGTGCGCCATGGTGTGTATGGTGCGCCATATGATAAGAAAACTTATTACAATAAATTTATTCATCTCTATTAATATGTGAATAACGAGTATAAATGGAAATGGTGTGCCGGGTGCGCGGGCTGTGGTGTACAATGAAGTTGCGGCGGGGTGTGTATGGTGTGCAATGGTGTGCATGGTGTGGACCTAGAACCGGCTTTTTTATCCTACTAATGTTGGAAATCAAGTTATAAATATTTTTCAGAATAAATAGGGTTTAGAACTTTTTTAGCCAGAATAACTCTTCAACATTATATAGTTATTTTATTCCATGACTAAAGGTATTTTACGAAACAATTAATTCATTATAATATTATATAATTATTTATTCCAAACGCATAATATTTTCATTTGTTTAGAATTGTTTGATTTGACACTATTTTATGAAATACATGAGTAATTGATAGTTAAAATGATAAATCTATACAAATGAAACTACAAAAGTACATTATTTCTTTCAGGTATTTTAAATTGTCGTTATTTTATAAAAATTTTGATTAAAGTTCACTGCGAATTATTTCGATTTTATTTGCAGCTTAAAACATTTTTGTTTTAAATTATAAATCACAATATGAAAATATATTAAAATTAATAACTGTATACATTGGGAAACAAATATTTTTGTTAAGTCTCGGTAAACGAATGTGTATCAGATACATATTGTTCATTAATATAATTATAGATACCTATTTTGTAGTATTGTCTTTATATTAAAATCTATAATATGATATATATTTAGGTGTAATTATTGAGAATGATTTCAATATAATATTGGTTAGTCGTGAGAAATATTTTGTTTGATGTAATAATATGATTTATTGTACCTATATGTTTTAATATTTTTTTTGTATTTTGCTATAACTTAGCCAATTAACTAATATTTTACTTGTTCAAATTTAAATTACATCTAGTGTTTCAAACCAAATGTTGATCTAATGTCGAAATAATTGTCCTAATTATAGCCTTTAAATTATCCAAGTCATTTCAAAACGTTTGATAAAATAAATTGTACCCCCTAGGGTTCTATTGTTCCATGTATACAGATCATGTCCATTTTACTGAAATTATATTAATTCAATTTGTGACTTTAAAATGATATTGTTTTACACATATTTTACTATTTAATATTGCAGTAAAATAGCGAAATATATTACACATCTGGTTAAGCAATTGGGTTAGAAATTACACGCTTAATCATGCGTATAAACCGCCGAATGGATAAAAATCGTTTATACCCAGGTATTGTTTAGTTATTTCAAATAAACTCAATAAAAGTATAAAATATTGAAAATCGAAAATGTATAACTGTATAGATGTTATTTGATTTTTATTATACTACGGTTACACCATGAAAGTATTAATTTAAAATGTATGTTTTCTAAATAAATTTGATGTTTGATATTTTAAAAGACTACAATAAATATTCAAGTGGTTTTCGCTACGATTTTAAAGATTCAATAATATGTTAATAATTATAAGTTACATAAAATATGTATTTATACTCACTTTCGTTGACCACTTCAAAAATGTCGTTCTCATCGACGACTGTGATAGGTGGAAATTGTTTCGACCATTGCGGGAGGGACAACAGGATTCCGTGATCGTTACTATAATTGGTCAGTTTTTTGAATGCGTAAACCAATTGATCCCAAAAATTCCCTGTATTCCACGATCTACTTTCGTCAATTTCGTAGCGTTGATCTATGTTCATTGTATCGTTATCGAATTTCAGTTTGATAAATCGCATGGTCGTTCCACTGTCGTTATTCAATTGCTATAAAATACATCAATGTACATTCACTGTCATTATAATATTTCTATTGGAAAATAATTTATTTAAAAATATGTAAAAACGAGCTTTGTTTATCAAACGATGCGCAATTAAATATTAAAATTAAAATTAATTAAACTTCATAATTGTACGCATTAAATACTTAGAAAAATATTTATAATACCTACACAATAATGATCGATATTTCAGTTGATTCTTGGGTTTAAAAAAAAAAAATGTTTGTTTATGAGTGTAACTTTAAGTACATAATCGTATAATAAATTCATAATATTGTACATTCTACATTAATTCACAAAAATGAAATTATGTTGTAGCTGGAACTATTAATAGAAAAATATCCATTGCTAATATTAAATTATGTTGCGATAGCAGGTTTTAATTTTAATATTCAATTAATTGTTCAATATTTATTATATTACAGGTGTATATAATTAAATATACTAAATATTTTTTGTTTTATATAAATACTTCTATATGCACACAATTTTATAATTGGAATTTAATTTATAAATAAATTTAACACTAGATTTTTATGAAAAAAAATATATTTTATTTTCATTTAAATTTTTAAAATGATAATCTGTTTTTAGTTTATATGAAATTTCCGAATATTGAATCTATAACTTGTCATTTACTCCGTTACTCGTATGTTTAGATGACAGTTGCGGTAGTATTGTAATTTGTGCGTGAGTACCTTTAATTTTTAGTTTTTAATTTTAGGTTTGCCGGACACGTCTTAATTCCTCATTTTATCATTTCTTTATAGTAAAAACATCTATAAATGGAAAAAAAATTTTCATGGACATTGGACATTTTTGTTAAGGTGATCTGTCAGAGAATACAAAATTAAAGATATCGAATACTTTAAATATGAGAATAACACTATGTTAAGTAAAAAACATACAAATAATTTGCTTTGTAAAAATAAAGTATGATAAGAAGAATGTAACTAATTCAAACTTTATATATTTATTGTTTTTTAGATTCTGAGCGGAGAGATATGTTTTTTATGGATGAATACACGATAAGTTGTTGATAAAATATTTAGATTTTCAACAATAGGAGTGGTTTTAGATATCAGATTGAATCTATTTTGTATTTTGAAGAGGTTAAATTTAAAAATACCCAGTTATTATTTTTATAATGGAGTAAAATAAACAAAAAATTAAGAAAAACAGGAATTTTTATGTAATTCATTTTTTAACAAAATCGATTTGGTTTTTTTTTATATGACTTGAAAAAAAATATCCTTAGATACTTGAAATTTTCACCAAATGTTTATATTATCGTTTTTATTTAGAATGAAATTTTTATAAGGCATTTAAAATTTTTTTTTTTAAATGTCTATTAAAAATTATCTGCTACACAGAAATGATTTAAAATTTAATATAAAGCTTCTTAAAAGTTGCTAATTTATAAATTAAAAATGTTGAAATATTAAGTTGACAGTATTTTTTTTAAGCGTTCAAAGTTAGAATTTTGGTAAAGTTTTTAAAAATTGCAAAAATTAGTTAATTTTTTTGTAATTAGAAATTTATAAAAAAATTTGTTTTTATAATCAATAGATTTAAAAATGTAATAAAAGGTTTTTTATTAGTTTTTAAACCTATATGGCTTTATATGAAAAAAAAATTCAACCAGAAAGTCAAATTAAATTTTTATGAGTATTTCAAGTTAAATATTTACGACATTTAATATTCACGCGTAAAATAATTCCTCCTCAAACAACTTTTGATATTTTATTATATTTCAAAATAAAATAACAAAAGATATTTGAAATTTTCACTAAATATTTATACTATTATTTTCATTAATGTTTTTATAATTTTATATTCAAATTGTTTTTACTCATTTTAAGTTATCATAATATATAGGCATGAGGAATTTTAAATTTTTATCAGTTTTTTTTTCTTAAATGTTAGTAAAGGTTATTCGCTGGGTTAAAATTGTTGAAAATTAAGTATAAGATTTCACAAACCTTACTCTAAAATCTGTATAAAAATATTAAAAATACATCTGCACATTTTTTTTATATCAATTTTGAGTTAGAACTTTGACCAAATTTGTTAAATTCTCAAAAAATTTAAAACTATTTTGTAGTTAAAAATTCTTAAAAACTTTGTTTTGTAGCTAAGGTTTAAAAATTTAATACAAGATTCTTTATATGTAGTTCATACTGATATCATAAAATCTAAATATTGCATTCCGATAATTATTTTGTAGAGACATTTTAAGTTTCAATTTGGACAAAATTACCTATATTTAAACAATAAATAAAAATAATATGTTTATATTATTTTGTTATGATTTAAAGTCATTATTTGAGGGAACTAAAACTTTTTTGTATTTTAAATTATTATGAAATTTTACTATAAACATTAACATTTTTGATTTATTTAAAAATATTGTTTACATATAGGTTCTTTGAATCTATTTATACTGTCTTATGGTATTTACCGAAATATGTTATTACATTTTGTGTTAGTATTATTATTATTATTTTTTATATATAAGTTGATATAATATGGTATAAATATATATTATTATAATAATTAAATAAATGTTATTTTTGTCGAAAAAAATTTTACCAATTTACTAAAATATTAATACTAAAATAAATTATTCTAATAGCTATATCAATAAAACATCATAACTTGGTGATATAGTCTGTTTCCATTCAGAATCGTTTTTTGTTTACAATGATACACCATTGAGTTAAAATTTAACAGGCTTATAAGTTATAATAGTGATTTATTCAATATCTAATGTACAGCAGAGCGGTACTCACTGACCTCTCATTTTTCATTTCAAAATCATAAAGTTTCATTTAGAAAACATAGTTTTTTGTACATTTCATAAGCCATGTTATGTTTATTGAGATATATATGATATATACAATACACTCACGTTTGATTTGATGAAATTCTCTGGATCTTCAGTGACTTTAATCAGAGTCTCCAGTATAAATTTTCCCACACATTCTTGGGTTAGGTTTGTGTGACGAGGACCACATTGGTCGAACATGAATGATTGTGATTTCTTGCAGATGACCAATGTCATTGTCAATAATGCAAAGGATATTTTGACTTGCGCCATGGTATTATATTAAAACGATGACCGACCGTGGATCGCATCTGACGAGGAACTAATGATCGTGATTAAAAGAGAATTCGACGTTGAGGTTTTTTTAATAAGACTATCGATTGATTCATTTCTTGTCCGTTCGCACCTGCCATTGCAGGGAAGCGTTTCGCGGAAATTCGGGCCATCTCAAGTCGTCCATGAGAGCAGGTGGAAATTTCTTGCGTAAAAGTAGTTTATTTATTATTCATTAGAAAATATGTCAAACGCAATTAAATGTTATTTTTAATGTTTATTATTATATTATAGGTATCCATCAAACGTTACGAACGAATTATTATAGTATTACCGGGTATCTAGTAAATTATAGTATACAATATATATAGGTATTGTATGTACTTTTATTTTATAGTTACCTAGGTACTACATTATAATATAGAACGTGCATTTTGTGTTAGACCGTACGAGAGACAAAGAGATGAATAATATTATTCATATATTTTCTTTATACGTTAGTCGGTATTTACAATAACTAATGAGCAATACCTACACTAAATGAGGAACAAGTAAAATGTATAAACTCAAAAACTATTTTCACATGAACATTGAACATATTATGCGAAAATAATGTTGGTTATAACTTTATAAGCAACCCAAATCCAAAATTGTTTCACCGCAGCAAACGTAGGGAGCACTTTTATGGCTCGTAAAAAACAGTTTTGCTGACTATACGTTTTAATGTCAAGAAGTTTTCAGCACAAATCGTCGCGTTTTAAATTTTAAATTCCATTAGAAAATATTATAAGTGTATAGTGTGAGGCGTATGTGTTCAGTATATTGTGCAGATCTGTTGGGAGCGTGTATTTTTAATTGTCTATATAGCGATAATTATCTAATATTTTAATATTTTGTAATAAGTACATTATATGCACTTATAACCATAAACATTTTATGGACAGTAAATATTTCAAGGAAAATGTAAATGTGACGCTGCAGAGCGGCTGAAGAAAGGATAAGTAAAAGGGTTTCATAAGACAAAGCATTGTAGTCTATAGTATTTATAACCATACCTATATAAGTATATGTATTAAATAGTAAACGAAATAAACATAAAGTAAAATGTACGTTTAAGTTTAGACTTTTAATATCTTAAAAATAAAACGCGACGTCGAAAATTATAATTTTACAGTTACTCATCCGTACATATATTGTATATTATTTTGTATTTGAAGACTAAATACTTGCTGTATTGAAATCGGTATAACGGTTTGTATTATTAATTTTTATAATTAAATTTATATTATTCATAACGCGAGGAAACAAAGATTATAATTTTATTTTTCTTACGAAAGTTAAACTTTTTCTTTAATTGGATATTAGGTTTTATCGATTTTAATTTTTGTTTGTCAATTGTTATATTATTGTGGTTTTGAATAATTTTAGATAATAAAATATCTTAACAACTAATAATTAAAAACATGATAATTATTATAAAATGATCTGCTTAAATTTTGGTAATATTCTTGCAATATTTTATTGAATTTATGTTATCAACGCATACTTTAAATCTTGCAAAAACTGTGTATTCATTATCTGATACTTAAAAAAAATACTATAGGTAGGTAGTCAGGTTTAACAAAAACTGCGTCAAGAATTATTTTTAGTTGGTAAAAAAGTGTTATAATTTTAGTTTATGTATTTCAATTTTATTGTATATAGAGTATAGACGTATTATTATACAATTATTATATTTTATGAGTCCCGTGTTATCAACTATAATACTTATATGTCATAACTTCATATGCGTCTTAATATTTTTTTAATGATATAGAAAAAAAAGATAGTCATATAATTTTATAATGATTGAAACAATTTTAGTAATGAAATTCCTTTTTCACCTAAAAGGTTCCGCATCTCATAGGTCCCCTGTAGATACGGCCTTGGATTCAACACAAAAAGTCAAACAAATTATAGTTATACTAAACATATAATATTATTAAATCTTTAAGTAAGGGTTCCCAAACTTTAAAATTCTTTAATTTATAATTGGCGGAAAACGGAAAGTTCATTTTTGGTGGAAATCTGTGACATCCAGTAAATCCTTCTGTCAATTGCTCAGTTTTAACACCTCAAACTCAACATGACAACATATTTATAAAAATGTCAAGTTTATATCACTGAAATATAGTACTTCTCGTTTATTGTAGAACAAAATAAAAACATGTATCTCTTTTTCGTATAAGTATTAAGATTTCAGAGTACGGATTATATATAATAAAACAAATTTCTTTAAAAAAAAAATAATAGTGAAGTACAGACATCGTATCCTAGTACAGATGGTACCGTTCAATAATTATCAATTCATCATACAAAACTTCTGAGGTAAAACATTTTTAAAAAATTGTTTTAATTATCAAGAAATTTTGGCGTATACTGCGATTCTGTAATAGTGTAATCTTAAATAAAAGATACATGACCCTATAAAAAATAAAATAAATTATAATTAAAGATCTTATAACGTTATTTAATCACATGACTAATGTTATTTGTACGAACAAATATTCTGATAAAAATTAATACATTAATTTTAGGATTTAGGAATTTAATACCACTTGTAATAGATAAATTGTGTAAGTACATGTATATTTTATACTATATAGTAAAGTTAACAACTTTTTTTTTATTCATAATTCATAATTAAGGTTTGGTTATTACTTAATAGTTTCAAATTTAAATTAAAAATTACAATATTTTACTTAATCTAAATCAGATTAGTTGGGAGATTCCTAACTAGGGTGCCGCGAAATTATTTGAAATACATTTTTAGTCTATAGGCCATATATTAGGGCATAGCTAGAGTGCCTCCGAATTTTTAGAAAATGATTAAGGGTGCCGTGAGTCAAAAAAAGGTTGGGAACCTCTGATCTAAATGATTTGTGTACAAAGTTCGAAATGTGACAGATATTTTAAAAATGTATTATATAAAAAAAAATATTCTCTGAAACTTCGCAGCTGGTGAATCTTCGGTTTTCACTTTTCATTAAGTATGAATGAGTTAGATTTGTATACTTTATTCTTATAATTTAGGTATTGTCTATATAGATATCTAGTTATAGGTAGGTACTTATACTTTATTATATCTAGGCACCTATAGCTGCCTTGGTATGTTATAAGATTTAGGCTATCTGAAAATATTAATTTTTATTTTATCGAGTGTTGTTATTTATTATTTATTACATTATATAAAGTACTTTAATTTGCCTAATGTTTTATACTAATATGAAATTAAAATTAAAATTATCGTTAATTCCAAAAACCGCACAACTTTGGTAGGTCAAAACCGCACACATTTAATAGGTTAAAACCACATAATTTTAAAAATTGTCGTATCTAAAAACCGCACACTTATGATTTTGACCCCAAAAAGGTAGATAAATAAAAAATGCATATGTATATGTGTAATTAATTATTTATTCTCATTATTCTCATATTTTATCAAAAAAATTTATACACTCAAAATTTTTAAATATTAATTTAAAATTTTTTTAAAACTTTCAAAGTTTGATTGGCTGAAACCAACTGCAGTCGACGTTATTTAAAAATTTATACGATCTCCGTCACGTAAAAATTCTTCGCAAAATTGAAACAAATGCTCCTAAAAATAAATAGACAACTTTAGTGGCAACTAAAGACTTGATTATTATATAGTATTTATCTTAAAATCTTATCTTTTTACTATTTTCTCTAAAAATAGTGTGCGGTTTTAACCCACTCTAAATGTGCGGTAATTTGTTATAAAATAACCGATAAGCTGTGCGGTTTTTGTCTATTGACTTTTTTAGGGTTTAAATCAAAATTCCGAGGTTTTTGTATGCCCTAAAACCATCATATTTAACAAAATAATATCAAATTATATGCTTTATTGGTTCTAAAAAGTTTATTGTTGATGAACCTTTTGGATTTTTCACACTTATACTTAGTATCTTTACAATTACATATAAAGGTTTATTACAAATAAATCGGTTCAACACGATTGCGCACTTTTTACCTTTTTGCATTTTAGAAAATACAAAATATTTTTTTATAACTTTTTAGCACTATAACGTGATCCAAATGTCAGCAAATAATTTTTTAAAGATATTTTATTGTTTTTATTTATTTTTCCAATAGTATTTATTATAAATGAAATATTTTCTTCTTGCTGTTTACGAGGCTTGTTAATATTTTGTTGTTTTATACTATACTTTTTTAAATAAGATTCACTTTGAATATTAAATAAAATATGTATAACTTGATAAATATATGGATGATGATATGTATAAAACTGAGCGTTATAGTGCCATAGTGGCTATGGAAAGATTCTGGCTTATTGGCCGTTCTTGCTTCTGTTGAAAGTTCAGTTGCCTATAAATCCGATAAAAAAGCGGCATCAGGTGATATATAATTGTAACCTAACCTAGGACTACGTTTTTGTCCTAAAAAGTTAGAAGAACTTGATTTTTATTTTTTGAATGTCGT
The DNA here is from genome assembly GCA_020882235.1 of Schizaphis graminum. Classification (NCBI taxonomy): domain Eukaryota; kingdom Metazoa; phylum Arthropoda; class Insecta; order Hemiptera; family Aphididae; genus Schizaphis; species Schizaphis graminum. The sequence goes on from CM037032.1 coordinate 68,849,149, forward strand.
AATAATAAATTTCTAGGATATATTATAAGATTTATTTTTACTATACGTATTATGTTATTATCAATGTCGGTAAATTTTTTAAATTGATATTTATTCAAATATTTTTGTTTACTCAAAGAAAAAAGATAAAAGATGCGTACCTAATTATGTTACATCCAAATAACTAATACCTAAATCTAAACCCAAGTACCTATAAAATAAAGAATATTTTATATTTAATTATAAACTGGCATAAATCCAATAAATCAGGTTTTCCTAAACTTTGTCATTAAAATTACATGACAATTTTACATCATCTACGTTTATTTAAAAAAATCATAAACGTATTTACTAAAATTTGATACATAAAATATAATATAGTGTTTATACCTACTTACCTTTTTTTTTTTAAATATAACTTCATAACTTCGTTATCTTAATTATAAGCACATCTATATTATGTGTGTGTTAAGATTGTTGGGAATACAAACATTATGGTTTAGGAAAACCGTTGTAAAATTGTTGTAGACAGATTAGTCTTAAGTTTTTATAGTAGTCTCGGTAATTTGACAAAAAACAATGAAATTGGGATACTGTCAAGTGTCGGATAACTGAAACTGATTAAACATAAGGTATTTTTTTTTTAATTTTCCTATTATTAGACTAATAGACTAAATATTGTAAAATAACAAATAAACCTAACTTTAATTTTTTAATAAAATAATTGTCTAAAGGCTATTATATACACTTGTATTTTTTTATCCACTTATATTATTATTAATATATTTAATACATTAAAAAAAATGTTGAATAATTTCGTGCTAAATGTAACAGATTTTAAAATGAAGTTCTATTTTTATAAAATTAATATTATTAGCGTTTATAACGATGAATTAGAATACTCATCGTAGTAATAACTTAAGGGTGTTGTAAGAAACAAGGTAAATATTATTGCATAAATTGTTAATTAAACATTTTTTTTTTAATGAAATTAATTTTGATTCCTATAAATAAAATAATAAAAATTGAAAAGTAGGTAACCGCTCTGCCGTACAGTAGGCGTTAACAATAACTCGTCATCGAGTTAGTACGTCACTGTTAATTCAATGATAAATTATTGAACACGAAAAATGATTCTGAGCGTAGATGATCTATCACCTATAATATTTCTAATTATATTGTATTATATAATTATATTGCTATCTTAGCAATTTATTTTACTATTAGTAATTCTGCACTTAGGTTGAATTAAATTTTTCCGTAAATATTTCATTTATTATAGGTACTATGATTAATTAAAAATTATTATTATGGTGTAAATTTACGTAACATAATTTTTGAGTCAACGCTAACTATGGTTTGATTAGATTCTTGGTATAGTTTAAGCAATAGTTTACAATTTTAAAACGAATCCAAATATATCACTATGTATAGTAAAATGTAATGATACAGAAAATGTTTCAAATTTCTTCAAGTATAATATTTTTGAATTACAAGAAAATAACTAAAAATCATCATTCTTTGTTTAAATATCCAATTTTGTTAAAATGTAAACATAAAAACAATTGTGATTATTATGTATCAAAAACATTTTTATATAGGTAGGTAGCTATAAGAAAAATGTATGTGGGATCTTTCATTAAATTTTCAAGATTTTTTCTAAGTCTATATATTTTTTTTATTAAATTTGAAAAAACTTATATTTAAAATTCTAAATGTTTTTAAATGGCTTAAAATTAGTTAAATTTTTTTGAATATTTCATTGAATACAGAAAATGATAATTAATAATTAAAGTTACAGTGTAGTATTTTAAGTTTCTATGACTCATACTTTTTAGAATAACATAACATCTTGTGAAATTTAAAATACCTACACACATTGAAAAAGAGCCAAAATGTTATGAAAATTATTTAATATATAGTAATTATTAATTGATAAATTTAAATTTGACGATTCTGTGATTATTTTAAGTCACTATAACAATAATTAATTGTTAAGTACAAAAATATCATATAACTAGTTTTGCATAAAAGTTCCTATTTTCCTCATATTATTTTTTATTTTTTTCTCAGTTGCTTGAAAATCATTTATAATTTATAATTGTCAATTTTTTCAAAGTACTAAGTAGATTCAATTTCTTAATAGATATCATCCCTCCCTCGAAAAGCGTAGAAAATTATTGAATTTTTACTGATTCAAATGTTTTGGCTTATCTACGGCAAAAAATAATAACCGTACATTATTGTAAAATTAATATATTTATAACTCGGCTCAGGATTTAAAACTGCCAAAGATTTTATTTCGCATTATAGATAAAAATTAGCAAACATGTTCTTTGTGATGTGCTAATATCATATTATCATTATATCAATAATATTATGATAGCCGATAGATATTAAGTTTGGGACACAATTTAACTAGGACTGAAATGGTAGTATGTGATTCAATTCACCTTGTTTAATCCGACAGTATAGAAGTCTAAAAACAATTATTATTATATGATGATAATAAAATTACACTATCATTACCATTGTTAAATGATTACGTTATCTTCAAAGAGATCTATTATACATAATAATATTAACGATAAGATGTACCTATACTATTTTAATACACTAATATAATATAAGTGAAAACAGCGTAATTAGTTAATAATTTGTTTACTGTGTATCTACCTAATAAATTTTGTTGAAACTCCGACTAAATTGTTTTAAGTACGAAAATAAAGCGAACTTAACAAAATAAGGTGTTCGTTATATTCACATCTCATAAATTATGAACATAAAAAATAATCCTAAAAAAAAATAAAACTTAGTCGGACGTCAGAAAGTTATTATGTTATTTTTCAAATAATTTTTTCTATCAAAAATGTATACCTACTGGCTACTATCCAGTTTTCAAAATTATATTAGCATAAAGAATAAAAATAACAGAGTAAGCCTTTTTATGTCGTCCAGGTAAGATGATAATTTATTTAGAATTATAAGATTTCTTATTAAAGTTCCTAGCAATTAGCTATTTACACAAGCAAATTAACGCATTACTTATTTTAAACATGTTTATATTCACACACACACATATATATTTATTATAAAATTTATATTTGATATACCTACTTTTAAATTTTATAATGATAGTTATATTTATTATTTTACTTCAATTGTATGATATTATAAATTAAATAGGTATTGTTCATATTGTAATAAATTATAATAGTTGTTGTTATACGGCTTTTGAATTTTTTTTATCACAATTTATAAATTAAAAATTAATATAGTATATGTATATATTTGATGTTTACAATTATAAAATATTTTATTATATATTATAGTTTATTATTAAAGTATTTATATTTCTTATATATTTGGTGTCACACAGAGACCACGAATCTAAAATACTTAATGAATTTTAAGCTATGGAAATAAATTGAACGTTTTTTGGAAATTTTCGGAATAAATCGCTAATCACAAGTACATGCATCGTTTTTAACCGCATGCTTACCATTTATAATCGAAAACATTTAATGGTAGTTAAAATTAAACATTGTTCTATTATCATCGTAAAAATAATTCAATTTATTAGTAAGATAAAATGAAGCATGTATAGTAGATAGTGTAGATACTAATTAAATTAGAATACATTTAGGTACATCCTATAGTGTTTTAAAATATCCTATTAAATTAATTTCATTGCGATTTTGATTAAATTGTCTGGTGTGCGATTTTAAACAATAATGCGATTTTAAATAAATGTGTGCGGTATTGGACAGTTTGATTTTGGGAAGACTGAGTGGATTTGAATGAAAACCTTTTTTTTTAAAGTATGCGATTATATTGTTATACCTAAATACCTTTGTGGTAATAAATGTCTTATTGTTTACGATTTTTATTATTTTTTACGCGTATGTACGAAAATTGGTACTACGTTTTTAGTTTTTACGTTTTATGAATTCACAAAGTGTAAAAATTCATTTTCATATACACACATTTTGTCGTAATTTATAGTGCATCAGTGTGTTGACAACAAAATATATGACAAGTCATACAATAATAAATAAAAAACGCAGAAAAAAGAAAAGAAAAAAAACTGACCGATTTTATATTGATCACACACACACATATATATATATATATATACAATTATTATTTATCCATTTTTACAGGATTCGGAAGAGTGCGTCATTATTATTATATGTACAACAACCAAGGGAAACTATAACATCGTAACCTCGAATCTCGCATCTCGTATAATAATATAATTTGTACTTGGTTATCGTACATCGCTGAAATGAAAAAAGAAAATCAGTCGTCGTCGTTATCGGTGACTGCGTCCGCATCGATGGTTGTCATCATGTTGTCTGCGTCGATGGTTGTCATGTCGTTCACTACGATAGGCGCTGGCTCGTTATTATCTGTCCTTGGTAACCCGAGACCAATTGTTGCACTTATTTTGGTCGTCGCTTGTCTGAACGAATTCTGCAACTTTTCCTGAAATATAATAATATAATAAACACGAAATCGTATAATATTTTGTATACATAAAGATTTTTTTTTTATTATTTGGCTCCAATAACTCTAATCGTCTAAAAATGTTTTTAATAATATAATGCTTAAAACCTTAAACTATCGGTTCAATAATTAATACATTACTATTTACTATTGTTTATTTTTATGTAATTATGTATAATTTATAAAATTATAATTATTTATTATTATAAATTATAAGACTTATCAAGCAACGATTAAATAAATAGTTTAAATTAAATATATTTTTCAAAAACGTTAAGTCACACAGTAGTTTACTTTGATAACATAATATTATAAAAATCATTTTTTTATCCGAAAGCACAAACATTGACGGTAAATACAAGTGTCTTACATTTAAAATTTCGGCTTGCAGTACGTGCGCTTTGCGGTGCGTCCAAAATAAATAATAACAACGGCTAGAAGGTTTATCCTTTGGATTTCGCATTCCGTGGGTAGGAAATATCGTTATGCCACGCGTACCTACTGTTTAATTAATAATGCAACGTACACATTTACAGGAACCGAAATCCTCTTGCGCCGTAGGTACCCCAAATATATGTAATATATATATATACTATACGATTAATAATCCAGAGACGGTCGGGACTCGGGACACCCGGAAGCTTGCATATATTCATAAGCTAGGCGTAATAAAGAGCACGCTATGTCCGTTGATAAAAATGACCTCGTGGGAAAAACCCTGTTTCTCGTTGAAAGAATAATAGGTCGAATCCGTCACAAATTTCGTTATAATAATATATTGAGCGTTTTCGTATTAATCACATGCATAAATATTAATTGTAAAAAAAAAAAATGTATACCAAATGCGAAATTCGTGTACGTATAATAATATATGTATAGTTACTTATAACTGAGTGGGGCATGGAGGAGTATGAAGAATAATGTATATTAAAATAATATAGCCGGGAGCCTTTGATGGATATGATTAAAAATAGGTTTGTTAGGTTTTTGTTTTCCAAAATTAAAACCACTGTTCGTATATAATTTCGCAAGAATGACCGGATGGATAAGAGAAATATATTTCTGTATGGGTAATAAATTCTCCGATTGTTTTATCATAGCGGTCGGGCCTTTTAATATGTTAATATCAATACTTTTTAAATAAAATGAATTAGTCAACTCTTACCTGCACAACGTTTATGCACATAGATGTCAGTGCGAGTCCGAAAACCAAGTATACGATAGACACAATCATCACGAGTTGATTCTGTGAAATAAATATAAATATATTAAATTGCTATCAAAATATTGAATGGTAATGTATAATCCACGGTAAGACTTTTTGTATTAGCGGATTGGCGTATACGCCAAGCTTTTTTTTTTTAAATATAAGTTATTTTTTTTAAACCTTTTTTCAATGATTTTAAATAATAACATTTTTCTATTAAAATAATGTCATGAAAATTATCGGATGTATAATAAATTATTTTAATCAAACGTTAATGGACATACCTTGGGCACAAAATCTCCGAATCCGATTGTCGACATGGATATGAAGACGAAATAAAAAGATTCAAAAAATCCCCATCCTTCCTCGAAACAAAACACGATGGCTCCAATGATAATGTACACTACCAGCATGGTGAATGCTACTGAAACGGGCAAGTTGAACTCGTCGTCAATAGTGTACACGCTGAGGGCTGGCGTGCTGGGAGATGTTGGAGGAAATCCGGACTGGCCGTCCGGAACCCCGCCAAACATGTTGCTTGGCCTCCGGAATTTGGTAATGTCGTACATCATCTGTACGCCTTTCATAACTTCCTGAAAAAAAAACGGTTAGCATTGGACTTTGTTACAATAATTTGGAGGAATAAAACAACGAGAAACTGTGATGTGTAAAAGAGGAGGGTGAACTCCCAGAATATCGATAGGTACATATAACATATTGCTCTTTCCTATAGCATAAAATATGTTGCAAGTTTGAATCAGATATGGTTAGTGGTTTAAAAAGAGATACCTACTTAGAACAAAAATGTAAATAATTACAATTACTTATCATAATAATTCCACTTGTTTCTCAGCTACTATAAACCGGCTCAGTTTGGTTTTAAAATGTATTTAGAGTAGGATTAATATTTTACAAAAAGTCTACTTTCCTTCTGGTAAAGTTTATCATAATTATAAATAGCTGTAAAAATATTACGATTGAATGAGGAGAGGATTTAGATAAATACTTGTCTAATCTCTCATTTCTGACATAAAACGTATCAAAACACACAATTTATTTGAAAAAAAATAATAAAAGTATTATAGTCATATACATGATTTTGGTAAAAATTTTAATTTTAATGTGGCTTTGATTTCAATAATCGTTTAAATAGTATTTAATGTTTGCGTGTTTGGTAAATAGCATAATATTAAACATACTGTACCCAATTAATTTTAAATCAATAATAATTAGATTTCGATGTTTGAATTTGGGACTTATGAAGTAATCGATTTCTAAAAGCTTTTAAAATTTATTTTGTATATTTTATGGAAACACAAACAATATAATTGTCTTCGTTGTATAACTGTTCACATATTTTCCTCCGGTCAATAGAAATACGAAACGAAATATTAACGCCGTTACTGTCGGTCTTTTTAATAAATTCAACGTCCATTATAGCTTTAAATTAATTACTACCACTTTTGAAATGCAACGACCTATCAAATCAAATGATACCCGATCTCTTATTTTAATATGGTTACTGTAGATAAGAGAAAAAATACTTTTTTTTTTGTTAAAAGAGTTAAATAGTTTGTTTTTGTACATTTTGAACCTTCGTTTTAATTTTTAAATGCAACACTACTTATAAAAAAGAACCGTAGTTTTTATATAATTTTGTAATATGGTACGACTGTGTTGTGGTTATTAATTATTATATCCACTTGTTATTTTACTTTAAATTTTAATAAGTGGGTTTAACTATTATACGTATCGTTAGATCAACATTTAAAATATACTACCAAATTGAGTAAACAGTTATAACTGCTACGTGTATACCTATATTCTTGACGTACGATACATGAAATATTTGATATTTGAAAGGATAGTTTGATAGTTTAGATTTTTAATGAATTAATAATTTTGATATCTATAGTACATCGTACACAGTATAGAATCAAGAAAAGCGAAGGTAAATAATTTTCATAAACATATTATACTTTTGACCCATTTTAATTTAATTTTTATCAAATATTTTGTTTTAAATTAATACGTTAAAAGTACACGCACACACAGATATTGTATTATAAGTATATTATACTTAATGTATTTATTTCATTTACAGTTCAAAACGATTTCTTTTAAAATATTAACACGACATAAACGTAGGTAAGTTAGTTAAGTAAATAATACCTAATTTAATTTAAAGCTCTCACATTGATTGATAACATTTTAAATAGGAATGGGTAGTGTTTATATAAAGTCAACTTCTGTTAACAATTTAACATATATTATTTATAGATCACAACAATCATTTTGGATTTCTATACAAATTATTTTTAATTAATACTCTAGAGGACAGAATCACAAAATAAAGTAAGTAATTGGTGATTTAATACTATGAAACAGTCAATAGATATTATATATTGACTGTATTCAAACGCGTATGATATAAGGTAATTAATGTAATAATACATTTATACAATGCACAAAGGTCGTTTAATCACAAATAATATATATTTCACATTGGGCTTACACTTACAATATTGTATGCATTACTCTTTCCAAAATGTACAAAATATTTTGAAATGGAATAGTTTATTAGTCATGCGTGTCCTTTATGAACGAACTAAGACTTGACATTCGCATAGTCTAAATCCACAAGTCATTCATAAGTGATAGCACTATTGTACGCTATACGGTTCGTGGAGTTTGAGGTTTATTATGGTCATGGAAATTATTTTAACTTACTTGAACTGGTGCAGTTCTGCGAACTTTTCGACAGCTGCCGGTATAGTATAGACGCCGGACGAACGCCCAGAGAAATTTAATGCCTCTGGTGAACATTTTACCAAAATCGGCCAACAATATAAGGAATATCGGTATGCCAAATATTGCGTACACAATGGTAATCAACCGTCCAGTATTCGTCGACGGAGATATATGACCGTAACCTGAAATAACGACATTCCATTGTGAGTTATCTAATTTATAAGAACCGCGCCTGGTTGTCTGCAGGTATTTTTTACAAGACACAAAAAAAATAATAAATAAATATAAGACCTGATAAGCAATGAAAAAAAAAACAAAAATGTTTACAACTTTCAATGTAGATTATTATAAGGGACAGCTTGGTGAATATCTGCACTGTTTGAAAAATAATATTGTAAGGCTTATTTAGTGGCATACTGGTGTGTTTAGTTAATTCAAGTGTTATTTTGAGGCTTCAGTTTCGGTGGCATTTTATGAATCTAGATTAATACACGAAAACAATTCGTTCTAGTCGATTATTAAATATATATTTTAACGTAATGATACTAATATATAATTGTGTATAATAAATTTCAAATACCGTATTATTATTATGAATAACTAACTAAGAAATTAATTGGTATTGGTAATAATTAATTAAAAAATATATATTTAAAGCAATCAATGCCCAAAAATTTATTTTTGCCAACTGACCACGAGGCTTTTAAATATGCAGGGCTCTGTGGGACGGGACAGTTTTTATATTTGCACAGCCTTCAAGCCGACCTTGACAATAAATAATATAAATATTCTAAGAAAAGTATACTAAAAACAGTGAAAACTATAAAACAGGTGTAGTTATATAATTTGTTTAAAGCACTTCACACGTAACATAAAAAATAGAACGTGTGTCATACACTCATTATACTTGTCGAATTTGTATAATGTATACAAGCTAAAAATCATTTCCTCATATGCAGAATTATGAGAAGTGTATAATATAATAATATTGCTTGATTTGTTAATAGATATGTGATTTTAGTGAAACCGGATTTCGTATTCGATGAATGTTATTAATTTCTACACTGCACATATTATAATATAGTCATTTAATTTTAATTTTAGTGTTACATACAATTGTATTATTGTGAATAGTGAATTCTTTATCTTAAAAATTATAAACCTTTTGAAAAAAAATATTTTTAAATAATTTAAGGTACAATAAAATAATATGTACCAATCAGTTCTAATATTTTAATTGAACTAAACGGTATAATATGCTAGTGTAGCATAACATATTATACTATATTTGTTATTAAATTTTATTTTTCTACATTGAGTATAACGTAATATTTTTCAAATTTTTATTGTTATAAAAATGATTTTTAATTTAAATATAATGAATATTATATTAGTTCATTAGTTCATTAAATACTTCTGTAGTAAGTTAATGCACTAGTACATAATGCTTTTATTTAGTTAAATTAAATTTTCACATAAACTAGAAATTGGTAAGTATTTAATTTTTGTTTTATAGTATGCGCTATGAAGAGTTTATTGATAATCGATGTTCGTCAACAATTTATAACATTTACTTATAACGTATTGAATATATAATATATATAGGTAGTGACATACTGTGTTTACCAGGAACATAATATGTTTAGAAAAATATCATATTAACGTGCATCATTTGTATTGCCTATAGACCAAACGTTCAAGCTTAATTTTTAAAACAATTATAAATGATAATTATTTGTTTGATCCGACATTTTACATACTCATGTGTCGACTATTATATTATTTGATGTGTGTCTGCTGATCTAATAAGTGCATTCAATTTTAAAATAATAAATTTAACTTTAACTTTAGCATTTAATTAAATCTACTCATGTGTTCTATTAGTTGGTAAAATGTTTTAGTAATTTAGAAATTTGAATACATATTTAATAATGTACACGTGTGTACAATAAGAAAGTAATTTGTTAAAATATGCATGTAATTAATTTTATATAATTACGCGTACATATTGTATTCGTATATATATATATGTAACGGAATTTTCATTAGAAAATGCGTACTTTACACATGTTAAATACGTATTGTAAGTCAAATGAACAATACTATGCACTATGCAGTATACATATTAAATACCTATACCTACATGATGTAACAATGGATAACTATTCAAGGTATATATATGTTATTTCTAATTTGTTTCATTCACTGGACTAATGTAATATTAATAATATTTAATACTGTCCAATACGCCTTATACCTGAGGGATGTTTAAATTCTTTAGTTCCGCACAACAATGGATTACTATTACATTATATATGTGAATCTATAACGGATATCAACCTGCGTAATGGGTAAAGTTATAGTAAAACGAGACATAATGGAATCGATTCAAATAGATTATTATTATTATTCACAGGACATAATAATATTATAAATTATAATTTATTCAGATTTTCTACGAAGGTACGAATATCCGTGTTTTGCGAGTAATCAGCGTCATGTAGTGTTGTTTTGTTGTTGTTGTTCATATTTCTAATTTCGTACATCGATCGATGGAACGAATGTTTGGGTGTTAACTGTAAATACGTTGCGCCGGGTCTAGTGGCTGGAAAAAATAATATCAAAAGACTAGAATTTTAGCGGCAACAAAAATATTTTATACCGAGGGAGTTAGATCAGATTGATTTATGAACCGCTTAAAGTTTAGACGAATGGAGCCTAGTGAATATTTATTATATGTGGAAAATGGGCGCCGAGATAAAATTATAACTTTACTATCGCATCACTCTTCTTGTCCAAACATCAAACACCAATCATTTGTCTGCCGGAGTAACATTATGATAATTTAACCAAATAACTAATTTCTTTTTTGGTGTAATTAATAATATTTATGTTATGTACTAAATGAGCACGTAAATACAATATAAGTACTTATGAGTCCTAAATTTTAAATAACTCTATAGTATCAATAATGCTACCGTGAAAGCAATGACTATAAGATATTTTTATTTTTATTTTTTTACGGGAAAAATAGAAAAAAAATTAATAATTTTCAAGTATCAAAAATATTTTATTAGATTGAAAATTTGTCGATTACAATTATTGATTTTTAAATAATATTCAATATTTATATAAGAACAGCTAATATAACATATCCGAAGTACGACAATTGAAAATATTATCAGATTAAAGTAACTACTAGGTTTTACAAAAAAATCACAAAAAATGATAAATCATGTTAATATGTTATACTGGTATTATATTTCCCTTGTGAAATATAACTTACGTTGCGCTATTTACTGTGAAACTTAAACGAAAAAATAGTAATATTTTATAGTGTTCGTGATAAATATGATTAAGTTTCGGTGTGATAAGACCACAGGTGAACAGCGTTTATTGCACCGTTAAAATGTAGTCAAACGTTTTTGAGACCTTATAATATAATATATATGATATATAATTTTATACGCGTTATACGATCATTATACCTGCAGCCATCATGGTGTATATTAGAAAAACGTGGGATAAGGCCGTAAAAAAGAACCGTGTTATCCGGTCATATTAATATAATCGTGTGATCAAAATTTACGTCATATCTGCAAAACGCATTTCTTTTCAATTAATTTGCTGGATGAAAAACATTACCATCGGAATCATATCTTGCGAATAAAGTTTTGCTGCACGAATATAAACTTTAAAGCTTGATTAAATTACAAAAATCGTCAAGTCAACACGTATGCGCCTCTGTCTACAAATATACTGATCTCAAACCTCTCTCTCTCTCTCTCTCTCCCACACACATCCACACAAGCTCGTGACGACTGTAGTATAAATTAGTTTGCAAACCGTTAACAAATCGTTATGGAAATATTCTGTTTTTTTAATATTATTGAGAAATTCCAAATTACAACGACCGATTAAGAACCTAAAAATTAAAAATCATTTTTTTTTTTTTTATAAAGCTATAGCCTACAGGTGCCTATTATTGTATATTGTGTTTAAATTTATATAGCTAATCTAAAACACTATTTTTATATATTAAAGCACACGGAATGGATTTGTTATTTGGATTATCTGCTGTATACGGATCGATCTGCAATATATTCAAATTAGGACCAAATCGATGGCGGGAGAAGGGGGGAGGGTATTTATAAATCGATAGTTAAACGCGGCAAGAACGCTGTGGTAAAAGATTTGATCGATTTGCGAAACAGAAACACATCACTCCTGTCGCGCTGAACCGACAGTCCGTCAGGCGGGTTGCAAAATGCGCGCATTTACCTATGGTCGTGACCACGGTGAAACAGTAAATGGCCGAGTTGACGAAGCTCCACGAGCTCCGGCCGCTGTACGTGGTCGTGCCCGCCTCGAACGCGTCGTGCAGCTGCTCCTCGAACTCGACCAGTTTCCGGCGGGCCGTCTGTTTCCACTGGTCCGCGCCCATCCGCCGGCTGTCCGTCCACAGACCGTCCAGGAAGTCGCGTTTCACCCGTTTCACGCCGCACTTGTAGAACGACTCGAACGCGCCTTCCGTGTAACGGAACACTAAACCTCCCACGCCGCACATGACCACCAATATCACCTATGCATTGGTCATGAGCAATGGACCACGTCAGGTAGTGTGCAAGGGCGCTCGCAGTGGGGTACCGTGGGATGCTGGGGGATGCCTTTCCCCGCTGTTTTAGTCAATATTAATTGTTTTTATTGTTTGCAGAAGAAAAAAAAATCTCAAGTGAAAATAGTAACAGATGAAACAATACAATTATATTATGTTATGCAACCTAAGGCCTAGGTCCTAGGCTTATACAATTATTTAATGACCAATCATTTTGATATTTCATAAAATTGGTTAATAAGTATAAAATTTATAAGAAAACTAGTGGCTTGTGAATTATAGGATTTTTTCAGTGCCATTGCAGTCTTATTCATTATACTAAATATACATTATGGTTCTATAGTATATACATAATATATATTATGTTTGTATTTGCAACCCTCGCTCTGATGAAAATTTCTGCGGGCGCCCTTGATCAGATATGTGTGTATATATATAATATATAACTATATATAGCAAGTGGTCGCGTAAGTGCCGGTGTTCGAACTATGTACGCGGTCATTTCCTATCCTCTACCACTTATGACCGAACCCGCGATCGGCCATGTTGTCTATTCCGCCGAAATAGATGCGTCCCTGAGATAACTACGAAAACATATGTGTAATACCCGAATTGCGGCCCACGACTAATGTTTCCACCATAATATTAAGATATATGTGCTCATCGTACATTTTCTCATATATCATACATTTAATAAATAATATTGTCGTTACTCGTTTGATAATGCCCACAGTGATCGGCAGTCATATAATATGGGTTGTTTATAACACATTATTATTTTCATGCTTATTATTGTTTATTATTTTGAGATACGTCCATTGTAACTAGCATGTTATCGTTGACCGTTTAATAGCGCGAAAGTTACAAGATAACAAAAAGTTTTGGCCGGAAACATAATATACATAATATTATCATTATTATTATTTTAAATATTTTAATTAAGCTGGAAACAATTTCTTAATTTACTTCTAAATTGTCTGAGTATAAGAGTATAAATGGGAAGGAGAACAAAAGTTTAATAATATATAAAATATAATGTTAGTTTTATATTTTTAATTAGTTGGTACCCAAAAACAATGTGGGCTGCAATTCGTATATACGCTAAAAAGAACATGAACAGAAATTTGTATGTACACTGAAAAGTATTTGACCGCGATTCAAAAGAAATGTTTGCTGTGAGACAAAACTACGTTTTTTTAGTAGCTACACACTATTGCGAATCGATTCCCACTTCCACCACTGGGAAGGATGTATAGGTACACTTGGAGCGGAAAAACTGAGCAATTTATTCGCTCGGTTTCGAAAGATGTATTTATGATACATATATATATATATGTTGGATATACAATGCAAAACGGCGGCGACGGTAAAGCATCAATTTTCCGTAAATTTTTATCCATGAAAAAACCCATTTGTCGGCATAAGCCGAACGTAATGTAACACGAAATAAAATTACCGAGTCAATCCAAAAATGAGTTTTTAGAGTACCAAGTATCGATATTCAAAACACATAAAATCATCAGTTAGACTAGTTAGAGTCTTATGCACTCAAAAAAAAAAAAAAAATCAAATTGGTGGAAAAAGTCACGAAGAAAAATGTTAATAAGTACGTTAATCGCATCATATAGGGACGTTGCCGTTGGGGCTATGACCTACCATATTGCTACAACTCTACAGCAGACGCGATCGATTATTTGACGCCGTCCGGACAATGCACACACCCGCGCTCCACTATACCACCCCTTCGCCTATCACACGACTATATACCGCGTCTCTAACTATACCGTGTCGATAAAGCATTTGCGTCCGGCACTCCAGAACTTTTTCCACTCGTCGTCGTGCTCCTGCAGGAAACATCGCCACTGGTGTCTCAGTCCCGTTCCGGTCTCGTCCAGCTTCTTATTACTATCTCCCCGGTCCTTGGCCTTCTTCTTTTTCTTCCTCCTCCGGGTCGTCGTCGCCGTGCTCGCGGCCGCTTTCCCCTGTACGGATTCCAAGAGTGTTTTCTCCGAGCTCCAGAAACCATCGGTCTCGTAATCCGTGTAACAACTCTCGTTGTTCTCGTCGTCGTCATCGTCGCTTTTCTTCATCGTCGGGCGGCGTTCGCGACCGGGATCGCTCGGCGTGACAATGTAAATACCGAGATATTTTTATGACTTTAAGCGATTCTTACACGGTGTAATAGTAATAATAAATTATCGTACAATTTTTTTTCGAGTCAAACTGGTCGTCATCAACGCTAACGACACCGCCACCGAAAACGTTGACCACCGGACGTTCCAGCGTTGGTGTACTGACACGGCACATCATATAAAAAACATTAAAACTGTGTCATAGCCCGCAAAATGCCTGGCCGTGTATAAATAGAACCGGGTTAAATATAACCGAAAAGCGGCGGCTAGCCCGCGCGCAGTCTACTGTTCGTCCTTCTGCCATTGCTCGATTTTCGTCGTAAACACTGTTATTATCGGTGCTTGGGAATTGATGCAAAATATTATTTTTTTATTAAGTTTAATAATTAATATATTATGTTATCGATAATATATGTGGTGAAATATGTGATAGTGTAGTCGAGTGTGATAAAAAAAAGGATCTTCTAGTAAATACAATATTGATAATAGTGAAGAAAATTAATTTTTTTTTTAAATAACATATTATGAATTTTATACCCCATACATTTTTAAATATATTATCAAAAATGTTGAATATTTATATGAAAGTAAATCATATCAAGAATTGGCGATTTCACGTTATGAGCAACGAGGTAACCGTTCGCGGTCGGCAAGAGTAGTCGGATGGGCTGATTATTCTCGCCGATCGCAGGCGGTTACCTCGTTGCTCATAATGCGGAATCGCCAATAGAAGTGTTAGTATATTTATTTTATGTTAAAAATATTATGTTTTTTAAAGTTTTAGAATTCACTACGTGAAGACCAATAATAATTTATAATAAATTAATAATATGCATGGAAAGAAAAAACCAAAATATACAGTAATACGTAATTATAAAATTCTAAATCTATACATCTTGAAACAAAAATATATTAATATCAAATCTAGATTCTTCAAATTTACTTTCTAGACAATTATCTACACACAATAAGTGATAATTCCTGCCGTCACAAAAAATATTACTATAGTTAGGATTGGAGGCGATTGCTATTTGCCGTACATAACGTATACCGTCCATTACCTCTCATTCCTATATCTGTTTGTACACACATCTTTACCATACGTGCTAATTTCATAAAAATAACTTTTCTCGTTGCCCGATTGGCAATTTTACAGTACTGTCACTAAACAAGTATACTTATTTATTCACTGTATATTAGACCTAAAATTCTGTTAAATTTACATGTTTTTATTTTAACCTGAGATAATGATTGACGTATCGCTGTTAGCTATTGGCAATAGTGACAAAATCGTTTTACGACTTTACGATTGCAGTTGCAAACATTTTAAAAACGCAAATTTATAAATACTATGATATAAAAATAAGGGTAAATAATTATAATTTTAGATTTTTTTTTTTTTAGTGAATATTTGAAGATTTTAGCGCAAACTTGGAGATCGATTCAAATTTTAACAGCTGCACTTAATATCAAAAATATCGCGAACTAAAAATAAAATAATTGATTTGACATTTTAATTTTTGTAGATATAAACTATTATTCAACTATAAACTGTTATACGTGTAATGTGTAATACTTTTAAGTTAGTATTTATTTTAAAATTCTACATATTATTTATAGTGTTGTAAATATTTTGAGTTGATGACCGTTGTGAAAATCGAGTATAGAGAATTGTATTAATATTTTAGCATTAAAATAGTCGTTATACGTGTTTAAATTTTATAAACAAATAAGCACGCGAGAAGAAGTTATTCTTTGTTGGTAATATTTTTGTTTATGAGCTTTAGTGAAAAACTTTTGAATAACCATTGAACACTATTAAATATTATTGTAGTGAAACAAACGCATCGTACAACAAAAAATACAATTAAATCGAAAATTCCATGTCTAATCGTATTGTTTATCTCGAATTCGAATTGGTCCTGTTAAAAACTATTCATTTTGTACCCAAATTATTCAGCACTAACATGCCTCGTTTATAATTCATACTATTCGAAGACATTGTTTTTACGTGGTTAAGTGGTTTATTTGTTTTAACACAAACATAAATATATTTGTGCTATATGCATAAAACATTTGTATTACGAAAGGCGATTTCTTTTTCGTTTTTGGTTTTATATTTATGGTGCTTTAATCCATTCATTTACATATTTTGTACTTGGATTTCGACAACTTGAATACACTATAATGTTACCATTAATAATTAATTTTATTTTCAATTCGTTCCTTTTCTTGAAATTGTATAACATTGTATTCAATTAATGTTTAGATGATTTGAGTATTTGACAGCGGTATAGTAGATAACTTTTGTTTACAATGATTGCCGAAAGCTTTTGAAAAATGAAATAATAAATTAGAAATACCTTACGTACTATTCGTTTTAAAAATTATTTTTTACCACTGCACATTTAAAGTGAAAAATTATATTTTTATTTTATAACTTTTAAGTTGTAATAATAAAATAGGTAATTATTTTTCACGTAAACAGTTCAAACTTAAATAGATTTGTGTAATTAACATTCACTGAGAAATGGTTATAGAATGAAATGCATTTTTTTTTTAGTTTTGTTCAATCGAATTATACAAAACATACTATAGCTATAAATAAAAATGAAAAATAAAAACGAGTGGACGTAGAATAGGATTTAATAAGATAGTAATTTTGTCATGCTATTTTAAATTTTAAATGGTTTTAGACTTTTACAGAGGAAATTAAGATCAATTTAAGATGATTTAATTGTTTAAACCATCGGTTCTCAAACTGTGGTACGCGAAAGACTACATGGTGGTACGCGGAGGGCCATTTTTGGATAATAAACCCATTCAATTATTTAATTCGTATTATTTTATTTTAAAAAACTGATAAATAAAAATAATTATACTGTAGTTGTAGTATTTTACTGCTTTATTATTTAAAACAAATGTATTTAACAATAGAATTTGGAATTTGGATCGTTCTATTTTTAATTATTAGTGGTACGCGACTGATTGATAATATACTTAAGTGGTACGCAAAACAAAAAGTTTGAGAACCGTTGGTTTAAACGATCTAATTATGTTGTGACTGTTGTGAGTACATTATTTAATGTATACTCTAATATATCGAAGTCAAATATAGTACTTGAATGCTTTTAACTACTTTAATATAATGAATAGTATAGAATATTATGTACCTATTATAAAGAATTGTTGAAACATTATTCTTTTATTTTTATAGTTTTATAGAATTTATACCATAAATATAGGAAAACAAATTGTTTATTATGTAATATAATATTTTTGGCCTCTAATCAAATATGTATTGTCTTTTGTTCAGCACTTCAGCGTCAATGTTCAATAAAAATATCTATACAAATTATTACAATAATACACTGATATAGTTTATGGAATATACAAAAATATTAAATAGCACATTAAATTGTCAATAATTTTGAGAATTGAGGCAAAATACAAATGTTGGTTTAAGTATTTATTTTTATTTTTAAAAGATTCTTGTATTATTTTCTTTTTTTTTGTTTAAGTTTGTTTAATGTATTGTTATGATGATAAATTGATAACTACCATGGATATTATATTGATAATGACATACCTATAATTCTAAATAAAATACCTTTATATGCGGTTGTAAAGAAGTAAACGCTTTGTAGAAAATAAGTAGATTATATTTATTTCATGT
Organism: Schizaphis graminum; assembly: GCA_020882235.1. Lineage (NCBI taxonomy): Eukaryota > Metazoa > Arthropoda > Insecta > Hemiptera > Aphididae > Schizaphis > Schizaphis graminum. The sequence goes on from CM037032.1 coordinate 68,868,018, forward strand.
TTTTGTTTGGAATATTGATGGAAGTTTGATGATACTTGATATTTACCTATTTGTTTATTGTTGATACTATCATTATTAAAAAGCTACAAACGAGCTTACACAATTTATTTTTGACTTTATTTTATATTTGTTTTTGATTATTTAAAATTAATATTATTTTTTTTTAACTAAGTACGTATCAAGTATTTTGAAAACTCACATTATGATTTATTTATTAATTATTTTTTAAAAAATCAAATAAGTATTACTGTTACCTTCTACTGCCTTTATAATAACGGTCGTTTTGGAGTGATTTTAACTTTTACTACTCATACTTCTATGTACACATTTTAATAAGGTATGCTATGTTATATATATAATATATTATAATAAATTCAAAGGAGAGAATTTTTTGTTTATAATTGTACAAGTGTATGTTATAAATTATAATATTCCATTTCCATTTAAGTATAATAATACAATTCAAATTAATTGAACAGGTAATGTCATCAAATCAAAAATCCAATTTGTACGTATTTTAAATTTTAATGATTGCAATTTGTAAATTATTTATTACTTATATCTATTTTTTTTCATTTGTGTAATACATTATAGTTTTGATATAATATTTTTAGATTTTAATCCATAGTTGTATAGTAAAGAATGTTTAAGTATTTGTTACACGTTTGCCACAATCATGGTGCCATTGGTACCTAATTATGTGTCTCCGAAAATGTTTCCACATTATAATTTATTAGGTTAATATGTAGTTAAGTAGTTATAGGTATAAACGTTTTCAAAACGAATTGGGAACAATGCAGAATTTATTATACCAACAATGACACAACGGCGAGCGTCTAAAGTACACAATATAATATGTGTCTTGAGGTCTGTACTCACAACTCGTGTATTATTTAAACTTACCTATAGTTGTAAACACAGTGCCACAATAAAATACGGCGTTTAAATAATTCCATTCTGGTTTGTTGTTCTGCACAAAAAAGGATTCGTAATCTCGAATGAGATTTACGGTTTCTATAAATATTGAGTCATTTTTTTTTACGATTTTCTCCATTAGCTAAAAATAACAATATAATAAACCGTATATTAATTGCATATAATATAATATAATCACCAAATAATTAAGTGAAGTTAAAAAAAATATTTTTTTTTTAGTTGTTAGTATTTATTACATTTTAAATGGGTTTAACTGTTTTAGAACATTGTTTATAAACATATTGTAACTAATTGTTTATGTTATTTTTGAAATATTTTTAAATACGAGTATACATAAATTCTAGCCTGTAGTGATATAAATGTATGTACATCATTCAAAGTTTTAATTATTACCTCATGTTGACTCGTTGGTGGTAGCAGACAGATGTATAGTCGTATAGCCATAATAAGTAAAATATGTTAAACTTCAAAAATAGTTTATCCTTAAAATTTTATGTACCTACAACTATTTATTTAATTATATTGTTTTACCTGTATTGTAAAATGCATATTTGAAAAATATGCAATACTTTATGATTCATAAAGTTTAATTTATTTTAAAAACGTAAAAATGAATAGATGTGTATTATAGTATAATGTAACCATTTTTTTTGCGTTGTATATGTTTTATTTAAATTAATGTATATTATAAAGTCGTATAGATAGATGAAGTTTTGTTAAGTTGTAAGTTTTTTTTTTATAGAATATAAACTAAAAATATTACAGAACATTGAAGACATGACACGAATAATAATAATTTAATTTTGATTGTGAAGTACGTTAATTATTAATATCTAGTTAAGTATTACATTTAATAAATAAACAATATTATATGCACATTGGTATCTGTTTAAGTTTTATTAATATTTTATATTTTTTAGGGAACACTACTAACTGGAAAACGTGTGTTATTTCGACGACAGTCATTAAAGTGGTATGCAAAATGTAATTAAATCGATTTTCACTTAGACATACTATAGTTAAAATATCAGTATAACCTTACGTTAACCAACAAGTAACTTCAGGTACAATTATGTAGTTTAAAAGATAATGGACGCTTCTTTAAATTGTATTAAGTTATATATATTATTATATTTTAGAAAAAAAATCATCATATAAGCTTAAAAATTATCCGTATTAAAATTAATACATAACGATATATTGAAATAATTTCTTTGATCACGATTTATATATTATATATCACTGCTATTTGTTATTATATTTTAAGTTTAAACGTACAGGCGTATAGGTTATTATTAATTAGCTTATGAATCAATACTTACATTGGCAATATTTATAACCAATTGTTCTCTCCCTCTGAGAACTATGTTTTGGTCTTTGGACCCTTCGACTGCTTGAAATACTAGCGCTCCAGCTGCGCAATAACCAGCAGCAATGAAAAGTAGGAAGAAATGAGTAAGCCACATTCTAGACCATTCTCTAATTTTGTCGTACATCCAGAAAACGGCTCTTTCGCCGAAACTTAAACTTGATTTGGCCGTGGAGACGATATCTTTGACTCCTTTTTAAAATTAAAGATAATTAGTAGGTACTTTACAATTTAGTAGTTCTTCGTGTTCAGAATAGTTATAACTTAAAGCTATTTATATATTTTTTTTTAAAGTACCTAATACTAGTTAATTTATATACTGTATATTTAATTTTAATTGAGTATCATTTGGTATCATATTTTTTTTTAATTAAAACAAATTTTGTTTAACTATATTATATAAAAGGTAGGTACATTGGTACATATTAAATGTACCTATAATACAAATAAACCATGGCAATAAAAGGGGTATGTGGAAGGACTTATGTAAACTTTTATGGTAAAAGGATCATCAAGTAAGACAGTAAATAAAATTAAGCGTCTAAGCTATACAAATTAAATTATGACTACGGATTAGTCCAATAGAAATAATTTTAAAATATATTATTTTTGGTGGATTATACTCAAAATTTTTTTTTTTTATAAACTCGTGTTAATAAAATGCAACGTTTTTGGCTATTATAGAATATTTATTTTAAACGTTTAAAGTTAGCCATGATAATTAATTTATCGTATAAGCCTATAAGTATCCTGAAAATAGAACATAATTTAATCTTATTATGGTCTTGAAATTTAATAATTTTGTAAATATCAATATTTTAACAAATAAACGGTTTATAATGAAATTATAAAGATCACTAAAATGTTTTTTTTTGCAGTGTACACTTTTTTTTTTATTGTTAGTGGCTTACAAAAGATAGCTACTGCTGTTAGGTATTTTTATTATTAATATCGTGTGTGACGCAATTCGTAATTCATATAGTTGGTGCGTAATCGTGTTTTTTTATTTGTTATAGAAATAATACTATCACGTATACACCACCTACCGTATTCGTACGAACAAAGGTATCCAAAGTTAAAAAATAAATTTGCGAAAAAGGGAATACCGCCATTGCAATTTAAAACGTTTACATTCATTTATACAAAATTAATATTCACTAAACGATCAACTGTAGGCACATTTATTATATGATGAATTTCATCGGGTCTATACATAGAATTAACTGCCTCGGCCTTTCACATTCTTTAGTGTATATTTTCTGCATAACTCTTTATCGACATTTGACCTAAACTAACCTGATCTAACCTAATTTCGAACTTTAATGGCTCTCAGTTTCGTTTGTTATGCAACGCCCGTGGTGTTGATTATAATTATCAGCAATTATCTACCACCAACGTTTCTTGCCGTTAATTCGCACCCACAACATCGCAGGAATTAAGTCAAGGAATAATATTATAATTAAAAAAGATGATACGACATTTACCTTCTAGCTGTTTGAAGAAAAAATCTGTGGCTTTGTTGGACGTGTACGCCTGATAAAGTTGCGGTGAAAATCCATTCGGGATGGTTGGGTCGGCGGTCGGGGTCATAGGCATGTTCATGCACATGGCGGTCGGGGACGACGGGAAAAACTGGAATTTCGGCGGTTTTGCCGGTATATCAGGTGCAATCTTCAGTGACATTGTGCTGCGCGACAGGCGACGTGCCGGTGGTTTGGGCACATCCAGCTGTTGCGCGTCGGCCGCAGGACGGTGTTCATTGTCCTGTTCCTGCTGCTCTTGCTGATGATGATTCCCCGGCGGCCCGTTTCCTTCTCTTCCGGGTCCTGCGATATAAATTCACAAAGCACCGGGCCACACCATTTCAATTAAAATCAGTTTATACAACAACGAAACGTCTCGCTTACGCGAAATGTGCGCACTAACGTATAATAATTTATTCATTACGCGTTATTTTAAATAATTTGTACCACTGTGCATATTTGTTGTGTGAGTATGATGTTAGATGATTAAAGTCGTTCGATACGTTTACGTTTTCACAAAATGTTCAGAATATTATGAAATCCAATCAAATATTTCTGTGAAAGATTTATTTAAAATTACATTCCTAATCTTTACAATGACACTTTTTTTTAGATACTTTGCTTATTTTACTGTTTATATGTATAATTTATTATATACTGCATTAATATTATACTAAATGTTTTAACAATTTAAACTTGAAAAGCTCTAAGTAGGCAAAAAATAAACTTTGAACTAGTATTATTTGAGTTGAGATAAACTACTAGTCGATATCATAATATATTTATACTTTGACATTTTGGAAAAATGCTATATACCCATATATTTATTAGATGCAACTAAAGGTTACTCGAAAGTTTTAAAATTTATTAGAATTGCACCGTAATAAATTAATATAATTGTATTGTAATCTATGATGTGGTTGAAATTAACATTAGGTATATCATATTATCAATGTACTTAATTAAATACAATGGACATCATACATTAAAAAGATACAAAATATTGAGATTTGATAATCTTATAGAAAACGAAATACAAGAATAATTTAAGAACGTACGTACTATTTATTGTATACACCTAAGTTGAATATTGTTATTAATGTTATAATAAATTATAAACTAATGTTTTGGGCTTAAATTTTAGCAAATATATTTGCATTTTTAACCAATCATTTCATTGGGTAATGTATGAATTTAAGTAGCAGTTTGTACATCATATTAATTTGTTAGATTTTGAGAACAGAATTGGTTTTTTTGATAATGTATTGTTTTGAATATATTTAAAGTAAGGTTAATCCATTAAGATTTCTCTAATGTTAAATATTTTTCTTTCATATTTGTTATAGAAAATTTTCAAATAGTTTGTTTTTTTACTGTTGTGCATTAATGTAAATATACATATTGTATTTTGTATTGTTCATAGTTTTTGTTTTAACATTTAAACAGTTGTAATTGTGTACCTATCGAGTAACTATGCACCTATATCGTAATATTTATATTTTTTACGTTATATTCTATCGAATTTGTATATTGGAAAATGAATAGATACTAAAACATTATTATTGTATAAGAAATAAGTACTTGTGCAGTTTGAATCAATTTATTACAAATTTAATATACTATCACTATAGGTACGATATTTTTCATACAATGTTGATAAGGTAGACGAATTAATAAATATTTGTAATATTTATTAAATTCATATTTTATGTATTATAGATTAATAATTATATGTACATTTTCCTTTAGCTTATTTTAAAGTTTATGGTAATATTAATTATTGAAAAATAATATATTGTGATATACTTTTTTTTAGTAAAGAATGTAGAAAATAATTTAAAAATCTTAGGTTTTAACAAGTAATTTTAAGTTAATTTTAATCCATACTATAAAGTTTAATATTTAAGCTTAATATAAAATTATAATGCAACATAATTATGACATACTATTAAATAAGGTAACAAATATGAAGTACACAATATTTAGATAAATAGTATTGTAGAATTTAGTTTACTTTTAGAGGTTAATGAAGATGCATTATAAACACATGACTGGTTTTTTATAATTTTTTTTTTTTAATGAACTTTGAAATTATTTTTAGATTAATAAAATATTTTATATGCAAATATATTTTTGCAATTATCATTATTCATGTTTATAAATTGGAGAATCATTTTTTATACTGTAAATAATTTAACAAAATATATTTCCATAATTTCATGTATACCAAGTATTTGAAAAAAAAAGATAAATTTAAATTCTTGAATGTCTTTTTCTTTATTTAACATATGTAATAAGATAAACTGATGAATTTTAGTAAAAATATATATATATATTTGTATATAATATTATATAATAATTAATCAATACATTCAGGAACACAATAAAATTTTTAGAAATGTTGAGACTATTTAAGTATTTTTGAAGAAAAATGCAAACTGATTTTAAGTTACTTTCACAGTTTTACATTTTGAGTTATAATGCAGTTTTGACTATATATTATATTATTTTACATCTGCGTACAATATACTTACCTACTTCGTTATTTTGTAATGGAAAAGTCTTGTTACAATCATGAACTCTACTTTATTTATTTACTTTACATTTGATTAGACAATAATATGGGTTTTATATTTAAAATTTACTTTTACAAAGATCAATTAAATGTATGACTTCGATTTTTCATTAAATAATAGAAAAATTGTTACATCAATCATTCTAAAGTTTGTTCTTAATTGGGTAATATTAAGCATATTAAAATGTTTTATACCTATTAATAATAAGGGTCAAACGTAGAAATTTAAATATTTTATTTTAATATTAAGCACTCAATATACTACTATTTATTATTAATTACTATACATAAAATACATCGCTTTTTTGCAATATTAAAAATGTGAATTACTTACATTCTTTTAATTATATTGATTAGACAACTATGACTAAATGATGGCAATGCATACATTTATTAAAAAAGATTGTGATATCTACTACTTTTGGTAAACATTTACAGTAAGTTTTGTATTATTAAAACAAATTAAATCCATTAATCCGTCTGATTTATTGCTTAAGGTTTAGATACCTATATAATTTTACATCGTATAATGCAAATTGTCGTTATTTTCCCATAAATTATTTTAAATATCATGGAAAGCCATCAAAACCATCAACGATGTCAATGCGTAAGTTTATTTAAATGTGGTAATAAAAAAATGTTTATAGACAAATTGCTACAACACTGTTTATACATCACATGCCGAGAATATAATAATAATGATACTTGTTATTAATAATCAACACGAATTTTTATTATTATTATTATTTTTTTTAGTTTGTTATCATTTATGTCGTATACCATAACCTTTTTTTACTAGCAGTCAAATGCGATAACTATCCATTTAGGACATTATTTGGCACATACATAATATTTTTGTAACATTTTGTTCTTACAAAAATTATTTTAATATTATGGCGCGTAATAAGTATTAAATAATTTTCAAAATAGAAAATAAAGTTCTAATTTTTGATCAAACATTGAATTTTATTTTATTTTTCACTTTATATTATAATAATTTAAAACCATTAAAATACCCGTTATGTAACAATACTCGAAAATGTACATATTATAAATGTTAATATTTACAAAAATACCTTTTAGTATTTTACCTCACATATTCAAAAATAATATTATTGTTATGCCTTATATAATGACATTATTATTTTTAATATTTATGAAAAATATCAAAAAATGTATTTTATTCAATATTATAATATAATTTTTTAATTTACATTTCTTTTTAAACTTTGCATATTACCAGCGTCTTTACAACCTTTAATTTAAAATTTTATTATGTGATTCGTGGTAATTTAATTATTAGTTTAAATAATGAAATAAAAATGAATTGAAAGTTTGTAATGTAAATAGTGATAAATAATAAAAACATGTTGTTTAATACATCTTTACATTTTATTACATACGTTCCTCTTACCTAATTGGTATTTTCATAAGCATTTAGATTTTAGATTATTGTCATGTGTATTAATTTATTTTATTAGGTATACATTATGATCATTCAGTATTCACTAAAGTTAAAAATTAAGCTAAATTACTTAAATAGTTAAATATGTATTTCGATTTTTACATATTATTTATATGTGATTTGTAGCAATTATAATAATAATAATTATTGTGACACGTGTTGTGTATGCGTTAGATTTTAAAACCAATCATGTGTGTAATATAAATAATTAATTCATTTTCATACAAAATAAAAAGTTTTAAAAGCCTAATTTTATATTCATTGGAGTATTGGATATTAAAACGTTAACATCTGGTTTTTGAAATTGCTAATTTCATAATTAGTGTTCACTCGTGCAAGTATTTCAAAATTAAGATATTATACAGCATAAGCATTGTAACGAAATGTAGCATTGTAATAGCATCTCTCCATAATCCACTTTCATTTGGAAGAATAATGTTTAATCGTTTACTGGAATTAAAGGCCATGTGTTTAATTCGGACGAGATATAAATTTAACTCTCCTTCGGTATGATGATTAATTTCCTACGTACTTTAGGTTTTGAGTAAAGCGAGGAAGCTATTGATTTTATAATGACTATAGTATTTTTAAGTTTTTTCTCCCATTAGTATTTCATATTATAAAAATGTCTACACCATACGTATGTAATTATACTGGAAATTGAACAATGACTGTATTGGAGTACATTATTGGAATTTTCGTTAGGCTTCAAAAAGTTTGTAAAACATAAGAAATCACTAATGACTGTAACGGTCCATTTCGCCGAAATATCGATGATTTTTTGGTAAACCATGCCTTGACTATAAATCATAATCGCATATAATTTATAAACATACATAGTTATCAAACCTAAGATACGAAAATATCAATATCCTTTGTCGAGATGAATGAATAAAATCGAGTATTATGCTTGTTTATAATGTGCAGTATAATGATTAATGACTAATGATATATTGACAATAATTAATTTTATAAACATTAATATAATCAATTGTTACTTTAAAAACCAGTAATTATTCGGTATTGCTAACAATGTAAATTTTCGATATTAAACCAGCAAAATTACTTTTTCTGACATAAGATTATCAAGTATAATTCATTTTTATCCACTAAATGTGTAAATAAAGTAGAAATTGTATTTAATAGTCACTAGTATGCGTACTAAGAACATATAGGGTCTACCTGTTGGACAAAAGATATCTTATTTACATTTTAAAAGGTAACTATAATTAAATATTTAATGACATGACGAATTCGAATATTTGATGGTTATTTTTATAGCACAGACATGTTCAAATCAAAAAAAAATCGTGGGCTCATGTAAATTTCAACAGTATACGATTGTTAATTAATCCGTCAAAATTGAGGTTAACCATTACTTGGATACATTTTTATATTTTTATTCATCGATAACATTTTTGAATATGTTTAGACTGTTTAGTCGTTTAGTATAATAGGTATGCACAATGTCTATAACCATCATTTTTTTTTTAAAAAACTGCCATGTTTATCGTTATTTAATTTTTAATATATTATCGTATAATTTAAAAATATTGATGTTTATTTTATGTCGATATGTACTTTAGACGAATTAGTTATATCGATTTTTATATATAAACGCATTGGAAAATAATTTATTATTCAACTATTTTGTTGGGCTATTAGTTTTTTAAAACTACATACCACTCTATTTTTCTGAATTTAAAATCACTTATTTATCCATACAATTTCATATCACTATTAAATAGAACAAAACATGACGTTATCTCTGTTTATTGATACTAACTCGCTCAAAGTTTAAATCAACTGTCGGAATTAATTATAACCACCGCGCACCGTGACGGTCTTGCGAATTGTGATGATTATTACTTGCCTGTGTATTAATAACAATTGCAGTGCGTCAATATATAGTTTTGATAATACTGTACAAAGTCATGGCGCGAGATGGCTTTATGAATTATACAGAGACGAGAGGCTCACGGTATTTACGTTATTTGTACATAAGTACCAAGTTTTTTTCCGAACTGTATGTCTTAATACTCCAGTATACCGGAAAAACTCGTCAGACCGCTATAATACCAAATAAAAAAAAAAACGACATCGGAGTAACTGTGCACGATATATCGATCGTGTGTAAAGACCAAAGTACAAAAGATCGTAAAGTAATAGTATTCAAAGACGTCATATCATAAAGTTTATAATACATATACAATATATATACACGTGTATATACGTATTATATATAGTATGGATACCTAAGTTAAACCGTTTCAAATACCGCCAGCGCTAGGGCTGTGTGTAGTTCGATCATAAAAGATTGTTTCAAAACAATATACATCGGCGTAGTTGACACATTATTATATCCTTATACAGTGTACAGGTAAAATGTTCGTGCCAGTGAAGTTTTTACGAGTTTTTTATCGAACTCTATGACACTCTAATCTCTATATTATGCACTATATACTACCGGAAAATCGGAGCAATTTTCAATTCACCTCATTGTCGATTTATTTATTTGCTCCCGTAATCAATCCAATTCAAAATTCCGTTTTTAAACACGTTGGTCACTTTGATCGAATTTGACGACAAACTGATTTCGTTATATTTTCGTGACAGACGTGCGTAGGTACTTAATCGTATTTTTTAAACCACGAACTCCATTTTTTTATCTACCTACATATTATTATTACATACCTATCTTAAAATGATGTAATGCATTATTAAAAAGTTCTGGTCTACATCCAATAATTTGAAATATGAATGTCTTTGGAAGCTGACACGTATGAATAATTATGAGTTTTTTTTATTATACATTAAGCATCTCAGCGTCCTTAGTTCAAGAGGAAAACGTTTTATATTTTATTAGATTTATTTTTAATATTTTGATTAATTCTGACAATATATTATCAGACAAATTCAGTTAATGTTACGCGTATATAGTAGGTATACGTTTAGTTATAATATAATGAGTACATTTTAACATTTTAACTATAGAAAACGTTTGGTGTAAATGTATGTTTTGTACATAATTTAGTTAATAACTATTAAAATGTAGTATTACTAATATGATAGTAAATATTTAACTTCTTTAGCTTTGTACCTAACCCATATCTGCAAAATTAAATGTTAACTATGATGTAAACATATTTACTTAGAGAAAGATTAAATTATTGTTGTATTAAATAATTATTTATGAGAGACTGACGTTGAAATATTTAAACATAAAGAGTTAATCTTTTAAAAAAACAATTACTTATTTGTTATTGTCTTAAGAAACTTTATAACGTATTAGTTACAAAACTATATTTCTGTTTTATTTTATTTAGCCCAGCCAGCACATTAATTTCAAGGGTAAATACAGAACAAACTTCTAAGAAATTTCCTGATATATTATTATATTATATTATATATTAATATCGAAATAATTAAGTTACATAGGGTATATTAAAATATGTAATAGTGATTTTAGATGAGCAAAAATAACAAATTACCTAGATAGGACAATATTAAGTGTCTTTATGAAGTAAAGTGCTTGCATGCAGATTATTTGTACCTATTTTAATTTTTAGCACAACCTTTTGGGACTTGATACAAATGTATCGTTATGTATGTAGAATATTATTATGCACGGCACGAGAAACAAATGATTATCACTCGAAATATTCATCAGATCACATTATGTCTATACGGGATTTTTGGTCCAAATGTCGGTGGGATATATACATACTTTGTACGGATTGACATGAAAACATATAGTGCATTGTACTTCATAAATGTGTTAGCGTTTTTATTATTGTGGATTTTATACGACGGGATCGTGGTGGGACCGTGGGGGGGATGTTAAAAACCACAGTCGATAATGCTCTGACGGACAACAAAAGCTCGCGTTTGGAAAAAAAAAATAAAACAAAAAAATAGACAACCGTCGGCACTTTACGTTGACGTCGCTTATTCATTTACCGTCCATTATTGTCCGGAAACCGTTGCCAGTGATGCTGCAACGCCTGTAACGTACGGCGAGGAGTCCGTCGGCGCCTCGGACCGGAAATAGTGATAACTACGCGGTGGCTGCGGAAGTCGGGTGTATATCGTTGTGCCCTGCAGTATCGCGATATAATAATATTGTCGACGCGTAGTAATGGCAAAATAATTGGTAATCGCACAAATCACTGACGGGTCCTGCGACGGCTGTGTCGACGATAACGGGCTTAAAGGTACCTCTCAGCGACTCGGTCATAATAATGATAATAATGTGATCTGTCGACCGGTCAACGGTCGTGGCCGTACTGAATAAACCGAAGGGTTCGTTTACATCGGGCCGAACTCGCGGTTGTTATTTTATTTTTTCCATTTCTCTTAGTATTTATTTTCACTCTCTCTCGCTCTGTCACTGGGCGTCCACATCCCTGTGTCTATCCCTCTCTCTCTCCACTCCGAGTCGTTTTTAAATTGCAGAGGTGGTTCCCGACTTAGACGCGCGTACTATGTGCGCGTGTATATATATATATAAAACATACTCACACGAGTTTGTTGTCTTTCTGGTGATCCAAGCGATGTGTGTGTGTGTGTGTGTGTGTGTGTGCGTAGAGTTGGCTGTGTTGGAATGACTAATTGCGCTGCTGCGCGCGGAGCAGTGTCACGTCTATAAATAGTATAATATAATGCGAGTGTCGTCGGACGTCGTTTCACGAGGAACCGTTTTTCGAAGTCGACAAATCTGATGTGTGTACGGTGGGCACCGTGGAATAATAATCGCGTTCTTCTTCGCTGAATCAATTTCTAGCTAACCATCGGGTGACGATCACATCAATGCCAATGCTGAATCGTATCCATATAATCATGGCATTATAACGATATTACAGGATACGAGATTCGGCGGCGTATAGGTACAACCGCAGACCGCAGTCTAACGTTATTGTCGGACACGTGCTCCATGTGATTTTCGGTTTTCGTATAATTATGTTTTCGAACCCTACGGCGGAGTGGCAAAAGTGAAACGCAATGATCCGCGTACAATAAATAATGATACAGTATTATCATTTAGTACGATCCGTCCTGTGTACCTCTATAGCTCCATAGCGCGATGCTTTCATTTATCACTATTGCTTTGTGTTCGCGTATCGTAATAGCGAACAAGTGGTCGGTCGAGTAAATGTAGGTACTCGAGTAATTAACAAGCATGTTAAATATTTCTAACGGATTTCGTCAAAAGGGGCGTTTAATTACATATCAATTTTAATGAAATTGTTAGCCTTTAGCAAATCGATTTTAGGTACATGTTTTATTATTATATTGAAGGAAATTAATTATAAATGACAAATTATTATTGACAAGTGGCAATTTTCAGTTTTCAGAAAATTATAATGGACGTAGTCACGTCGACTTAAATGATTATATTAATCTGTTTCAAATAATTTTGACTTTTGATGATTTAATTAAATTTAATAATTATGACATCAATTTCATCTAACTTTCTAAACTTGATACATCGAGTCACTGAAGTTGTTGAGTGCGCTTTTGAAATGTTTCGAATTATAATTCAAATCTAAAATTATGCTATGCTAATTTTATTAAATATTTATTAAAAAGATATTATACAAGTTTTTTTATAGGAAAATACTTGTTTATATAGTTACTTTAAATAATAGTTGTGGGCCTATTAAACTATTTATTTTTAAATAGTAATCTATCCTTATTTTATACGTAGCTATTTATTAATTTATATTTCGCTATTTTTGTAATATAAAGTATGTTTTTCTTAACTTTTTCATACAATTGTCTTAACTCGACGTAATTTCATTACTTATAAAATATTAGTGCTGACTTATTGATATGACAGAAATACGGGAATTTTTACGCAAAACCCGTTTTCGACCTAATCGATTTTTTTATATGGTTGTAATTCAAAAACTAATCACTGTAAATACTTGAAATTTTCACCAAATATTTATATTAGCGTTTTCTATACACAGTTAAATTTTCAAAGCATTTTGAGCTATTTACAGACAAATGAAATTTTTAATTTTTTTTTTAGTATTTTTTTTTAAAATAACGATAACAATTTTTTGGCCGGCCAGAAAATCTTGAAAATTTAATACAAGGTTTCTCATAAGTTTTTCTTAAAGTGATAAAAAAAAAATCCGAAATCGTTAGTCACAATTTTTTTTTATAAGTGCTTAAAGTTCGAATTTATACGAAATATATCAAAATTGCGAAAATTTGCAAGTAATTTAGTGGTTGAAAAATCGTAAAAATTTTTCCTTTTATAACTAAGTTTTGAAAATTTGGTACAAGGTTTTCCATAAAATTTTCTTCAAATATCTGTAAAAAAAACTCTACCGGACTAAGACAAACAATTTTTAGGAGTGTTTGAAATTTAAATTATTACAAAACCGCGTTAAATAACGGTTTAGTCTCAAACGATTTTTGATATTTGTTGTTATTCAAATAGTATAAGTCGTAAATACTTGAAAATTTTACCAGTTATTTAGATTGCCATTTTCTTTACGTGATTTGATTTTCAAAATATTTTGACGTTTTTTGAGCTATTTATAGGAATTTGAAATAATCAATTTTATTTTTATTTTATAAATGTTGATAAAAAAAATTTAGCTAGGACAAATTACTTGAAAATTTAATTGAAGGGTCCACATAACTTGTTCTAACTCTCATTCAAAAATTATAAAAATACATAGGCACAATTTTTTTTTGTTAGCATTTGAAGCTCAAATATTGACAAAAATTCGTCAAAATCATGAATATTTTTAACTATTTGGTAGTTAAAAATTTATAAATATTTTACTATCAAAAGCTAAGAATTGAAAATGTAATACTATGCTGTCCATAAGTTAAGCTTAGAATAATTATAAAAAAAATTGATGATTATTCAATTTAAAAAATTTTATGAGTGTTTAAAGTTTTAATTTTAATTTGAAATCAAAAATACACGTGTAAAATAACGTTTTACTAATAAATAATTTTCGATTTTTGTTATTTTTAAAAAATTACTAAACGTAAGATCTTGTAACTTTTACTTAAATGTTTGAATTTGTTTCAAAATAGAAAATATGACAATATTTAAATATAATATATCCTAGACTGACAAATCATCTCCATTCAGAATCGTTTTTCGTATACAATGATACCTATCATTGCATTCAAATTTAACCTACCCTAGTTCGAGGTCCACCCCACCCCCTTATGTACAGCAGAGCGATACTCACTCGCTTTTTTTTTATTTGGTCATCTATTTAAAACTATTTTTATAGTAAATATTTAGCAATCGTACTTAGTTGTAACGCCATTTATTAAATTTATTATCTCGTAATATATGAACTCAAAGATTATGCCGTGTATTTATATTTTGTACTTCAGTACTTTATGATTTTTTTAAAATAATTTTATTTGTATGTTAAAATGTTTTACTTATTCTGAGGACTGAGAGCAAATTGTATGTATTGGTATATTGATTATTGGTTATCGTTAAAAAGTTATTTGCGTCTCATGGAAAAAAAAACATCAAATTACGAACTCAAGCCAAATGTTTAAAGTAAATACAGTAATCAAAGTAATACAGTTATAAGTTATAACTTATAAGCTAGACATAGTTCATTAAAAATGGTATTGTTTGATCCAAAATAATCACGTTTGACACTTAATAATCATGTATAATATTATAATAATTGCGTTTGTAAATGTTGTCAAATGCAAAAGACACTTTAATAATTATAAAATAATCTTAAAAGAATAAATTAAATATTTCAAAGTTGTGTAGAAACTTTTTTTTTTTATCAATGTAATATTATTAAATTTATTTAGTATAAATGGCAAGGGCATCCTGCCTTATTCAATTGCACTTTTTAGTTTTTACCTAAAATAAATGATCGAATTGCACTTGGGTTAAAAAAAGGTTATGCTCTAACTGGACTCATGTAAAAGGGTTCCAACAAAAGTATTTGAAAAATAAACTTAAAAACGTTACAAATCTTGTTTAGGGACGTTAGTCGTAAATACTAAATACTTTAATAGCATTATATTGGTTAATGCTCTTTTTATAACACGGGTAATTTTTCGATGTGAGTTAATACATATATAACCATGAAGAACCATTGTACCTAGAAAAATGATTTTAAATTCAGTAAAGAAAAAACAGCTGTTAAATGTATTTATAGACTAATAAAAATTATCAGAGAAGAAGTTATCAACACTCCTGTATAATTAACACAATTAATAAATAATAATGGAATATGAAAACATATATATTATGAACATAAAAAAAAACTATTCGATTTTACCAAAAGAATGCAGTTTGACTAAAATAAATGCAACTCGACTATACTCAACAAGAGTTGTTAATATAACTTTAAGGTTTTTTTTTTTCAATTAAATTAAAGTTGCATTATATCATTTTGTTTTTTACACAAAAACATTCTACACTTCTTCAGAAATATAAACGGTTTTCGTACACATTTAATTTTGTATTATTATTAGTATTTTTTTTAGATATTATGTACAGAAATAAATAAATACTTTTTAAGATTAAAACGTTTGTTTAAATGTTGCTGCATATTATTAGTTATTATACTTAAATACAGTATAGATACGTTTTCCACTTATATTTAAACACAACATAATAAAATTTAAGTGATAAAACATATTATTATCGTCTAATATTATTATGTTCTAGAATTATTAATCATGGGATACAATCAAGATAAACACTTACGTATAGTAATATTGAAGAGTATCTGTGCAACACGAAAGTGTCGGAGAATATTTTTATTTTGAGTTGTGAATTGATAGTGTTGGGGAATTGAACAACAAGTGTCAGTCTTTTGAAGAACTTGCTTATCCAAAATGCATTTTCTACCCATGGCTTCTTAATAGTACGTAAGTACCATAAAGGTTTTTATAGCACACGCTGTAATATTTTGTTGTATGTTATAGCCTATAGGTATGAAAATTGTATTAGCAACGTTGTTGTTTTGAAGTTTCTCCCCAGGCCATAAAAATCGACTACATTGCTAGCAATAACATCCATAACGCTTTAACAGGTTGATTCTCTACAACGTCATAAAAATACGAAGATTATGCTTTTCAGCTACTAAACAATATTTCGTTTAGCGATAATATTGTATTTATTGTATTGTACGATGCAGTTGGCGTAGTATATATTATTTGCAGAAGTCGATAGGAAAACGGATGGTGAATGGAGCAGATACATAGTATACATTTGTGAGTCACAAATCAGAATATTAAATGCTTGTAATTTTAGATTTTGAACGTAACAAAAACGGCTATCACATATTTTAATAATTAATTTAATTTTTTTTTTTTTATGTAATTGGCCTTCTACCGATTTTTTCAACAGGCGACGACGCGCGACGTTCAGCTTGCGTTGACCTGTCAGTTCTGTCCAATCTCTTTTCCTTTTCTACCGTTCACGGAGAATAACTTAGAAAACAGATAGTTTTACGTTTAACATCGTATTTTTTTTTTATTAACACGGATTAGCTAACCAACTAAAGTCTACGGCGATGTCTACGAGAACGAATACCAACTACCGATGGATATCCCTGAATGTCCCCCGATGTATAATTATATATAATATGTACTGTAAACTAATCTTACCCGAGAAAAGTATTTTTGAAATAGTGTCTATTATGTGTGTGTGGTTTACGGATAATGATGCCCTATACATCCCTATGGGCTAATAATCATAAACAAAAGGGTGAATTCGGCAGTGAAAGCGTACGTAAAACGCTTTCCCCTGACGAATTTAAAGATCCATTGTTGGCATTTTTGGCAGAGTAACAGAATGGGATGGATGTATAGAACGAACAGCGTCGTGGACTCGTGGCAATAAGAATTGTGGAATGGTGACTAAATATCGTAAGAGCCTTCCCACGTGCTGAACATTTTTTTTTCGTTGGCTCAGATTAAGACGTCTGCTTAAATTATCACGTTTTGTACCATACATATTACTATGTTCATTTCTATTATAGTCGGGCAACGCAAACTCGAGCATTTAGCATAATATTTAGATATTTTATTTAATGTTCTTTTTTTTTTATATATATGTACTGTACATTGTACATATAGAATTTAGAAGTAATGTTATTTTAATACCTCATTAAAATCATAAACGTAATGATGATAGTTATTTGAACGATTTTAAATCACATAATATAATACGACAATAATAAAAAAATCAGTGAGGATCAATGAAAAAAAAATAGAGCCTTAATAAGTTGCTCATTGTGTATATTTCACTATTATTTAAAAATATATCTTCGTTATAATTTACTGACATAATTAATTTTTATTTATATGGAAAACATAGATTAAAATTCTCAGACTTTTGTGCATATTTAAGTACAATATTATAGTGAATATAAAACTAAAGAGTTTCTTAAGAAAACTAACAAATCATAGCAAAGGCAATAAGACTTTTTAGAAATAACTATGGAACCACGCTAAAACTAATTAAATTCGTTTTAATTGAAATTTCAATTATAAATTCATAAGAGTAACTCTTTACCTTTCTGTAGTCTTTGTTTAAACTCAAAATATTTTTGTAATCCAAAACCTCATAAATATTATTTTGAGTAGTTCTTGTATAGGAATATCGTTTAATTCAATTCATTCAAAACTATTCCCAAATAAAATGATTTATTGTGAATTTTTATATTATAATATTATTATAATATTGTAAGTAATGAGAATTCTAGCAGGTGACTCTACATTATTATAGGTATCTATAATTTTGCTGTTGTTTGTACGAGTATCTAATTATATGTTTAACAAAATAAATTGTAAGACTTCTTTTATTTAATATTTAACTATTTATTTTTTTTGTTTTGCTTTGTTTGTTTTGTTTGTATTTTTTTTTAATATAATGATATAATGAGCTCTTTTCATTTTTCTTTTTTTGAATAGATAAATTATTTTAGTAGGCAAGTAAAAAAATGTTAATTTTTTTAAAGTACATTGTAATAAAATAAATGTTAAGGACAAGCATTTAACTTCGGTTAATGGTTTCAGGAGATAAAATTATATTTGATTTAATTCTTTTTTTTAAATAGTATCTGATTTAAAATTTTAATTCTTAATTACCAAAGTTAAATATAATTGAGAGATATTATCTTTTGAAAGTTTTTTCACTCTAAGGTAGTTTGATTTTTTTTTTGTTTTTTTATAAATATTTAAATTAATATGAAATCCAAATGATACATACTATTACGTAGACATGTTTATATAATTTATCTTAAAAAGGTTAATAAGTGTATAACATTTATGGATTATTGAATTTAATAATACCAACATAACTATTGAATTATTCATTGTTGTGCACTTTGTAATATTTTGGATTGTGTCATAACTTAATAACTAAAAATAAATATAAAATACGTATAGACATATTGCAGCTGAGAGTTGAACGTGCATTTTACTTCGATCACATCGGTTCAGTAGTTGTGCTGTAATATCATGGTATCTCTGTAACTTTGAAAGCAATGATAAATTGTCGAACTTGATAAAAGAATCTGAGCGAAGCTTGACGAAGATGTTCTTGCTTTAGTTTATTTTTTAAGTTTCCTGAATCCTGATGCATAGAAAATAATAAAATTTAAAACAATAGTTAGTTTAGAATAATGTACAATTGAGTTCAATAAAAAATGAATAACTCATTTGAAATTAAAACTAAAGATTTAATAAAAAAAATAGTATAACGTAAAAACGTTAAATTTTATGTGTTACTAAGATGTTTCAATAATTACTCTTCATCAATATTAAATAATATTTAATATTTTACTTACCATTTCAAAATAATTGATAAAAGCTCGTGCCGTATTTTTTATTTTTGGTATTTTATTATTTGTTTTTTGAAAACTAGACAATAAAAATGTTATTGGATATATTAAACAATTTACCGTTTATAAAGTTTAAGTACTTAGAAATTTTTTATATTTTTACTGCAAGTCGTCAGAAGTATAAATATGTGTATATTGCGAGTATGATAATAATTGGATTAATTTTTATTTTTATTTTTTACGGTTACGAGCATTTTGAATGTGTATCTTTAATTGATATAAGGAGAAACTAAAAATAATATTTAATTGTATGGTGAATAATACATTAATGATAAAAAAAAAATGTTTTAAATTTGTGTTCTATTTAGATTCAACTAGTAAGTTCTAAATTAATCGGTACTAAAAATAATGATGCGTACATATAAAAATAGCAGTATGAAAAAAGCGATCACATCACAGCTATAATGTTGACTGTGTTACTCAGACATAAAATTATAAGCTGCTGATCAAAGTGAATGGTGCAACACAAGGGTGGTGTTGAGACAGTTTGATAATAATATTATTGAGAATATTATCTCACGGATTAGTGATTTTGATCTTATTTTATGCATATATGTATAAATATGTATTGTTCGGTAAAAAAGAAAACCAATAATAAACCATGTAATTAAATCCTATCATTAAAACGATTCTTTTATCTTAATTTTTACCATTTCCAGTTTAATTTAACAATAATGTATTTTATAGTATACCTACAAAATTTAAAATGTGGTTTGAACAATAAATAAATAATGCCAATAAATAATATTCATATAAAAAGTTCTTTCATTATAGTTATGATGAATTCGTATAATACAAATTTATATAATTATTAATGTCCAATTTAAATAATATAATCGTATTTCATATAATCGAGTGCTAATTTATATCATTTGAAATTTTCAAAAGTAAATAGGTAAGTACCTAGTTAATTATCACAAGAACAGAAATAGCGTGTCAAATTTAACAACGTCTATTTGTAAAAATTCTGACAAGTAACTCCTTCAACTTAACTTTGCACTTATTAAGAAGTTTGGTGTAAGCTTATAAATGCGTTATTTGATTCATATATAGTAGGAGTTAATCGTTTGTGTTATTTAATTTATATAATCTGGATCCAATTTCAAATGTTAAAAAATGTAAATTAAAAGTATGTATAATATATATACCTACGAGTACAATATAATATTTGATGATAAGTTAATTTAACGTTTATATAGCGTATTTCTTAGCTTCTTGATTTTGTTGAAACAATTTCAACTGTGTATTGTATTTCACACAGTTAATAAGTGGCAATATGATACTTACAAAAAAAATGTTTTTCTTAATTGTATAATTTTAGTGTTTTAACTTTAAATCCACTTATTATATAATAAACATTGATTGAGATTCTAATTATGAGTATATTATAAATTGATAGGTAATTAAATAATACTTACAGCGAGGTTTAGAGGCAATATTGCTACAATGGTTATTTATTGATATTACAATAATAAATAATTTGAACTAATCATAACATTGTTATTTCTATATAATTTTAAAAGATTGACTATAAAGTATTTATAATTATTAGAGCTTTTAGAAAGTCAAGTTACTATTTTTATTTATATAACTATTGTGTAAGATATAATATAGTCATAGAGAAATAGAGCGTTATGTGATTTTCTAATATCATAATACAATTTTGAATAAATATTTCTAAATTTTAAATTACAGTAAAACCCCAGTAATCCGGACCTCATTAGCCCGGACTTCGTTTAATCCGGACAGCCGTTTATAATACGTAAATAAATCAGTCATACGAAAATTACGTTAGTTTTCACCGTAGATTAAAATAAACATGAAAACGAGTTTTACAAATTTCCTATAAATGTGAGTTATTGTGATAACATATTTATCAATACCAATTGTCATTAAAGTTATCCAATTATTATCCATTTATATATTATACATATGTACCTATTGTACCTCAATATTATGTACAGTATACGTACGTACTACGTACAGTTAGTACCAGTACGGCAGTACGTCAGTCGGTTGCTTGATACGCTTCGGAGTGTTTGGAAAATTTACGATTTTTGGTTATTTTGTTTAATTTGGACAACCTAATTATTACAACCTTACTATTTAATAATGTAGTCATTTTATTTTAAGAAATATTTGTTTTGAATCACAACATATTATATTATTGATAATAATATTGGTATTTATATAGATTTCTCTGTTAGTATGTATTTTACAATTAATAAAGTAAATCGATAATATTATTATAATAAGATACACTCAAAATCAAAACTATATACGGCCGTTTAATTGTTTCTGATATTAACTGGAACAGGTGAACTGATTAATCTAAGTTTGATCAAAAATTATTTTTAACGATTAAAGTACAATAATAAAGCTAATCTAATTAATTCTGTCTTGAAGCGAGTTCGATAAGATTAAATGTAATTGATTATTTACATTTTTCTAGTATTATGAAACTATTTTTAATATTAACATAACTGAATCACCTAAATTTATCTCTTATATACCTCTATTAAATATTTAAAAAACTAAATTTCTTATAAGTATAACATTTATTTAAATCATGATGTTATAGTAATAATGCATATCAAAATAAGTTGAGTATACTTTGATTAAAGGGTTGTTATAAACTCATTTTCTTAACCGAAAAAATCATTTTACCTAAACACACACCTTAGGTAAATATTAGCAAAACACTATATTAGCCTAAAAATCTCAATGTAATCTTCTGCGTAAAATATTTCCTTGGTTTTCCATATAATTTCATAATTATTCTATCAATAAATTTCCTATAAAATGTATAATTTAATAATTATTTTATCAATGAATTACTTATACAATTTATAATTTAATAATTATTCTATCAATTAATTATAATAAAATGTAAAATTTGTATTTTTATTAAATTTTATTCGGCCAAAAAAGAGCTTAATACGTTTAAGCATATTTTTAAAAATGTAATGAAAATTTTAAACATGTTTGGACGCAATTTAAAAATAAATATCATTGTAAGAAAAACGACAAATAAATTAAGAAAGATACTGTAGACAAATTAAAGTTTGTACAAAAATACTGGGAAAATGATAAAATTAGTAATATAAATTAACTTATATTAATTAGAATAATAACGCTTTGCGGCAAAATTAAATAATATACAAATAAATAGATAATATTGCGTATTATTTTAACTCACAAGTATAAACAATAGTTTTTTACTGAAAAGTAGTTAAAAAAGTGGATATACGTATGACCGCAAATAACATTATAGTATCGAACATAAAATGTTAACATAATACTATTATTACTTTTGATGTCATCCGTCAGAAAAACAAATCAAAATTGCTTTAAGTTTATTATTTATACAATAAAAATATTATCTCAAAAACTTCAACACAATACGTGTTATAGCCCATAGGTATTAAAGTTGAATAATAAGTTTATTTATTTTTACACATTTAACTATGTTTATGATATACAATGGTGTATAGTAGTATAAATGTATAATATTTATCTTCAATAGGACGTTTGTACTTGCTAAGTATATTTTTCATTTGGTTAAATATATAGCATTATATTAATCAAATTTAATTATTACAGTATTAATTGATAACTGCTCCCGTACAAATCGAATTGTGAATAATAAAATCAATAAAAAAAATAAAAATACTTCATCATAAAAATGATAAAAATAATAAAAATATCTATAAATTACATGAGTAACTTCTCAATGTGCAATAATTTATAATTGGACTATGAAATATTTTCCATTTGAAAATTTTTGGAGCAATTTTTGAATAAAAATCTATTACTTATTACCTATTTTAAGTTTTAAAATCCATCATTAGATTAAATACGATGTTTGTAAAGGGATTAGAAAATAATTCTGACGTATTTTGTGGTATACTCGCTTTGCGTGGTGTTTTATTAAGCTTGTTATAAAGGTATTTTTGAGTTTTTGCTAAGCCAAAAGCTTCTGTTTAAATCCAATTCATCACGTTTACTATTTGTTAAAAATCGTTTAGACTTTGGCTGTCGAAATTTATTTTTAAAATGTATTCAATACAACATTTACACACTAAATAAGGTATTGTCAATTGATTTTTTTGAGATATCAATTGCAACAGATAGTCTAATATTTTTAAAATAAAAAATGATATTATATTAAATTATGGTATATATATATTATTAATAAATATAAAAAAATACATTTAGTTTTTGATCTAAGGGGGTGAGCGGGAAGTTATAGTATGAAACCCTAACTAAATATTTATTTTATATTTAAAACTATTTGGAGAAGTACTTCTATTGGAATGTCTATTTATTATTTATCATGGTTTATTATACACACGATTTTTTTGTTTTACATTTTTGATAATATATCTTTAAGTTTATTAATTTAACTAATACAATAAATTTGTGAATTTACAAATAGTTGTCTCAAATTTTAAATTTTAACTTATTGTACCAATTTGGTAGCAATTTATTTGTAAGAATTTTTATTGGGTCTATGTGATTAATTAGTACCGCGAAAAAATAACCCCATATGCGATTTTGTAAGATTTTAAATAATAATAATTGTATAATATTCGTAATATTGTAATAATGAATATTCTAATAAATATGTGTATATGGATATTTTATAAACTCTAATAGCTAATATTTTCAATTACGGTCAATAATATACACATTACATATAAATAAAAAAAAATTCACAATAAACGTGTAATACAATTTTAATAATATAATAATTTTAAACAAATAGTCAATTTTTTCAATTACCGTCAATAATAATATAATATATATAAATAAAAAAAATCGTAAATAAACGTAAATGCATAAAAAAATTATATGTTAATACCTACCTATAACCTATTAATACCTATTTTATAATCTGTTATAACCTGATTTTTACGATATTTTAATTTTTAGGTGAGTTATAAGTATGAAAAATATTAAATGTTTAAAAATGCTCATAATTCATTTAAAAATTAAAATATTTTATAAAATATTCATATACACGTATTTATTAGAATATACATTTTAGTTTTGAATATTAGACAATTATTATCATTTAAATATCTTACAAAACGCATATGGGGTTATTTTTTCTGTGGTTATTTTTTCGCGGGGTTATTTTTCGGGGACTTAATTTCCGGGGTTATTTTTTAGACAAATCTGATGAATTACTGGTTATTAGTTGCGGATTATATTATTTTATCATATAAATTGCATTAATTTATTTGTATTTATTTTATATTTTTGTAACTTGTAAGAATATTTAAAAAGCTTAATAAATCATAAAGTTAATTTTAGAAAGAAGTCAAATCGAATTATGATTTGTGTTCAAAATTTTTATTGCATTACTAAATTAATAAATATTGCGTTTAAAAAGTAATATAATATTAATAAGATGAATTAATTTGTTATAGATATGTTAAAAAAAAAAAAACTAAAACAAATCGTTGACTTAAAAACTATAGTTTACTATAAATATAAAAGAATGCCCTTAATAATTGCAAAAATTCATCATAATAACTGTAATTTATTATTATTTAATGAATTAGGTATATTTTACGTACATAAATTTATTCTTGATAATTAATATTAAAAAGAATAATATTTTGTTTTAAATTATTATATTGCTGTTATTTTTTTACTGCATCCTATAAATTATTATTTTGGACTTGAGCCCATTATTACAAAAAAAATTCTGATATGCTAATAAAGTAATAACTAATAAGCTATATTTAACATAAAAACAATGTAGGTAACTTGGGATATTAAAATAAAACATGTATTTTTTATTATTCATTATCTTGGTAAATTCATATGCATAATATTTCATAATATTAGGTACTCAAAAAATCAGTAGGTACATAGATATAAAGGTAATACGTACAACTTTTAGAGTAAAAAGTGGTAGAGTTGGGTTGACTATGAGGTGTCGGTTTTATATCTGAAATAAATAAATAATAAATCATGGCGTTCGATAAATAATTCCGATCTGTTTTGACTATTGAATGTTTTTGTATAAGTGCGTCTGATAAAATATTGGTTTAGATTTTGAATATTTTTTTTTTTATTTATTAATGAGATTTTAACAATGAATATTATGATTTCTCGACAATTACATGACGTATTTGAAATAATTATATAGAATATAATAGAGAGTGTTACAATAATATACATTTATAACAATGGAGATAGAGTAATACATTGAAAAGTGACTTAGGGTAATATATATAATATTAATTAATGATAAGCGTTGATGAAAATTTAAATTGTTATTATAATGAGGTGCGTAGTTTGTTTGATAAGATAATAAAATAATGAATTATATTGGGGAAATGGGATTACAATAATTATGGAATGATTTTTTTCTGTAGGATTGTGGTGAGAAGAGAAATGAGGGGATTTATTAAAGCGGAGAGTTCTGAGATAAACTTAGTTAACAAATTATTATTTGTGGAAATATTAGGTGACATATTATTTTTAGGATCAATGATAGAGGCGTAGGAAGCTACGGGAAGGTGGGGAGGTATTGAGAGAGAGGGAAGCGTAGGAGCAGTGTTCGGAATTGAGTATATTGGTTTTTGTTGAGTTGGTGGAGTAGTTTTACGATGTTTGAGAAGTTCATTATATTTTGTGGCTTTGATGCTTTTTTTGTTTTTGATGATCTTTTTGTACACGGGACAGCCTTTGTAGGAGACTGTGTGTGGTCCTGAGCATAATGAGTATTTTGCGGGAGTGGATGACGGTTTTAAGCATTCGGACAATAAATGGTTATCTCCGCATTTGACACAGTGAGGAATATGGTGGCACAATTTACTTGTATGAAAGTAAGCTTGGCACGATTTGCATTGAGGAGGGGCACGTTTTTTATTTGGCAGCTCAATTTTGATTTTAGTGTGTAACAGCGAGTCCAGATTAATAATGTCGCTATTATTAGTTGCAGGTTTTAGGTTGATACGAAAAAGAGGCAATGCGCTTTTATTAATGTAGTGTAAAATATTCGTAACCTGAATTACTTCATGGCCCTTATCTGTAATGTAGGCTTGTATGTCTTCTACGGGCGTAGACGGGTGGAGGTGTCTGATAAAAACACTGTACGGTTTTAATGGCTTGGGCAGGTGGGTGTGGAATTGGATCTGCTCGTTATCGGTTAGGTATTTAAAAATAGTATTCCAGGCAATTCTACTGTCAGCGTGTATAATAAGATATTTAGGAGTTGATTTAAATTGAATACTCGACTGGTCAATTATAACAAAAAGATCATTTTTGAGTGTATACACTCAAACTTCTCTATAGAGAATACGTAGCCTTCACTTACGTAAAAGGGGGGTGTCTGTATTTTGACCATTGGGGATGACTCTATGTTGGCCTGAAGTGTGTTGGGTGGATCTTGAGATGAAATATTGATGGGTGGAGGACTGAATACTTCCGGAGGAGAATCGACATCTTCGGAGAGAGAGGCATATCTATTGGGAGAAACAAATAATTTACTTTTTTTTCGCTATCTTTGGTAGACGATGATGATAAGTTATGTTTTGAAGTATTTATGGGGCATATTTAAACTGGATATAGAACGCCATTAGCGAAAGGCGATAACGGATGGTGGTAACGCACGTCTGCTCACGATGAGTGTTCGATCGAACTGATTTTGAATATTAAAAATCTTAATGTTCACTCTGCATCAAAACAATCCACAATTTTGACAAAAACGATTATGAGTACCTACCTAGTAATTTTATTCAATTTTTACGACTGTCACTATAGTTGCACTTATACACCAGTATCTTTACGGCATCTCGTAAAACACTGACACATAAAACTATAAGCATTATTATTATTATGATCCGTTGTGCCGTACATGTAGTTTTAGCACATCAATGTTATACAGACGATTATAAAGTGTTCGAGAAAGGTTATCAGTACAAAATGACCTAGGGACGTATAATAAAAAAAAAAACATAACAAAAATTGGCATTATTTCTTTTTTATAATAATATGTTTCTATCAGCTTGCATAGTACTAGTGGTCGTTACATTTTGTAAACGCATAATATAGAAAGATAATTTACTTAACGATATCGAATAGTGACCGTTTCAGAGGTCAGCGAATGGTGGACAATATGGAAATTCTTCACAATTATTACCGGGCTTATAGTACTAATAAATATATTAAAAATACGTGCGCTTGTATATCACGTGCCATCAAAAATTGGTTGCTGTTAAAATAACTCAAATTTTGTAGACTGCATAAAATTATATAAATTTATACGGAAAATATCTCTCTTCACGCGAGAATTAAAATATTTACTAACGAAATACTCGTACCTAGACAGCATATTAACGTTCGTACATGCATAAAGATCATACAGCATACCAATAATCATATTTACATGCGTAAAAATATTGTTTCATACCGACGACGTGTCTCTCGGGTTACCAAATAGGTAAACGTGAAACGTGAGTTATATTATATTTGCATTACATGATACGGGTGCCTCTATATACGGATGTACAACGGTCATACGCGGCACGGTTTTAACGACTTTTCATAATTCAAACACGTACGGCGTATCTCGTTTTCGGGAAAACTTGGAGAATCTAAATCTAAAACGTCACTGAAGTATTAAATGACCCTTTATACTGTTTAACTCACGAGGTTAGAGTTTGAGTTTTACGTCCGACACGAAAGCTTTTAACATTAATAAACCGTTGTACGTACGCGAGACTTCGAGGCAGCAACCGATGCAGCAGTGCCGTTTAATCGACCGAGGTATACCCACGGCCCACCTAAAGAAAGTTGGGAAAACCGGAGAACCTGCAGCTGTCACACACGTCGCTGCGGTGGAGATAAATAGAAGAAATACGATGGATAAACGTTCGAAACTAAATAAACGCAACCGGCGGCACTTTATATTACAGCAGTGCAACACTGTATTATGCATGACTGCTTAGGTGTAGTTTAATAATTATATTGTTTGGATAACATTATCGATAAGTATATATATATTATAATATGATATATGTATTTTGTATACTACCTCCATAAATTGAATTATTTCGTATTTCTGTTTTAATTTACTCTTGAACAATAATTTAAATTTGTAAAAAAACTAAATTTTTACTACTTTTTTTTTTAGTTATTTAACTAAATACTAATCGAACGTTTAAAATGATTGGCAATACAGTATATAGTGTATACTATTATTATACCGCGATGACCAGTGCACCTAATAATATAAATAGATAATTCATTTATAATTGAAATAACATGTAACGATAATTTTCTGTACCTACACAACTATTATTTTTACATAACAAATCGTATTTATAACAATAGAGCGCGCTATCCCGCCGCAATAGTTGACCCATAACGTGTACTATATAGAGTAACCTACTCTACATACGGCCTGTACAGCTAGTAGTACATATAGGGGACCGGATTGCACTACACTCAACACAGTGTTCATACGATCTGAAGCCCTAGTCAAGACTTTTATGGTATAATGGACCGTCTGGTTTGTAGTAGGCATCGCTCAGCCGCCTACCAAATAGGCAAGTTAGCGGAGCTTCATCTACTTTGCCGGGTCCACCTAAAAGTAGACTTTGGCGATCAAATCGAGTAATAATTCTCCGTTTATATGTTATGTAAGTGCGCGTATAACAATACGAATAATAAGCGATATCCGCCGCAATCATCGTACCGGTATTGACCGTCGATCGTGCCGCCCGATTCTAATATACGTATCTGTAAGTGTGTATGTGTGTTTCCGCTCCGAGCAGTTGGCATCCCACTATACTGTTAGCGCAGACACCACACAGACTAAATTATTAACAATCGTAATTATAATATTATATCATAATATAATTGATAGTCATTACTCTTTCATATTATATTCAAATTAGATATCATACTCGGATATAATCCCATAATTATCTTAGATTATAAACAATATTATAATCTGTACTATATTATATAAAACGCACCTTATTGCGAATCGCGTATTCATTTTATATAAATCGGATTATACACCGTATCGTATAATATTTCATTAAACTAACTTTATATTGCATTCAAAAATAAATAAAGACAACAAGAATTATATTATACATGTAAAAAAACTATTTTACGTTGTTAATATTATATGTAATAAAGAATATTATTATTATTCAATTTATGTTTATGTAATTTTGTTCTAAAAAGAACTGGCGCCCAAAATACCATTACAAACATTGTATTAAACTATTTTGAAATTTTCATTTTCATTTTTTTTTTTTTTTGATAGGTACCTAAAACTCATGTTGTATTAAATTCACTTATTTCTATAAATAGAATACTTAAAATTAAATTAATTTAAAAATTAAATTAAATTATTTTATTTGGTTATCGTATTGTTTTATTACCTACGGTACAAAGCATAATGTAAAAGTATAAAGTATGTAAATTAGTCGACAAAATCATATTTTTTTATATTTAGTTAAAACTTTACTTAAAATTAAAGAGTTTATGATTAATAAGTTATAATAACTTTTAACGCAGGATATTTTTGAAATCCATCTCAAATATTAGCTAGGTCTTTATCAAATACTTTTGGCTAGTTTACAAAATTATTAAGTGTCTAAATACTTTATAAAAAGTGTTATATACAATTTTAAACTATATATAACTACATTATACATACATTCTGTTAGTGTATAGGTAGTAGAATTATATTATCTACGCCATAATTATTTTTTATGGTCTCTCTAATACATATTTTCTTTGTGAAATTAGTGTTAATTTATACAATAAAAGTCAATTAACGGAAAATATTAAAAGTAGATAAATAGAAATTTGTTTACGGAAAATAACGTTAAAATATTTTAATGAGGAAAATGAAAGCCAAGTTTAGTTAGAAATTAATAAATTATCGAAACAAAATCCTATTAAAACTGTTAAGTGTTCTGCAGCTGATATATTTTTGTATGTGTATTAAGCAGTAAAAGGTGCATACTCTGAGTGATATTTAATTCCATTAAATTAATTAAACAAAAAACGTGGACTGTAATTAATTAATTACCAAAAGATAAAAAAAAAATTTAAACGTTGACAAACTGTAGTTAGAACACACGTGGTTTTTAACTATTTAATATAAACTATTAAGACATTGAAGTAACGAAAATATGACACGGTTAGGTGGTCTGATAGATGATTATAAACACCGTGGGTGTCCTTCATCACTTGTCAACAAAGAGCTTTGTAATGTGTGTTGACTTATTGAAATGAAAGAAAAAA
The DNA here is from genome assembly GCA_020882235.1 of Schizaphis graminum. Classification (NCBI taxonomy): domain Eukaryota; kingdom Metazoa; phylum Arthropoda; class Insecta; order Hemiptera; family Aphididae; genus Schizaphis; species Schizaphis graminum. The sequence goes on from CM037032.1 coordinate 68,899,045, forward strand.
ATGAATATAGGTCGAGTGTTCCATCGATATCGATTAGCCATTTGATTTTTATACATTATTTTATTCTATTAATATTTATTACTATAATTACCTACTATATAATTTATGTATTATAAATTTATAAATATGTATACTAAATGATTCATTTATCGAACAACATTCATAATTTCAAAATCTATTAATGTTTTTAAAAATATTTTTTTACATAATCTCCTGTTGAAATAAAACATCATTCGTTAAAAAAAATATCATATTTTTTTATAATTTGTCAAGTTTTTTATTTTCTTGAATGAAAATAACCATTTATATATTTTGAATATTATTCGTAGTACTTTGATACATAAAAATTAAAATCGGTTTGTGAGTTATAAGTATTTACAATTTATTTAAGTGGATCAATATATTTTTGCAGAATATTTTCGTCCTTTCTACTCAGCTCATTTAAACATTAAATAAGTACTCATAACTCATTAACTATTCGTCCAGATTTTGATTTTTGTGTACCGAAAAATTCCAAAACATATTCTGCTTTAGAATATGAAACCAAAATTGTATGGTGTCATTCAAAAAAGCACAAACTTAAAATATGATTACGATAAAAATAAAAAATATATTATTTTTTTAAACGAACGTTGTTTTATTCCGACAGGAAATTATGTAAAAAATTTTTTAATAATATCGATAGATTTTTAAATAATAAGTGTTGGTTGATAAAATCACCGTATTAGATTCTGAACGGAGTGATGAATGTATTGCTTAATACAATGATGTGTGTTTTTTTTTTTTTTTTTTTTGTGTCTGACTCCAACATTTGGAGCAGTAATAATGCTCCGATTTTAGACTTCAGCCCCTCTTTGAATAGGAAATTGAATCTAGTTGGTACTTGGGGGGGGGGGGGGTAAAAATTAAAATTTTCAAATAGTTTTCAAAAAAATCGAGAAAAACAAAAAAAAAAATGACAGAAAAATGGAAATTTTACGGAAAAACCACTTTTCGACAAAATCGATTTTTTGATTTTGCTGTAACTCAAAAACGAATTATTGTAAATACTTGAAATTTTCACCAAATGTTTATATTATGGTTATCTCTTTACAGTTAAATTTTCAAAATATTTTGACCATTTTTAAACTACTAATAGACAATTGAAATTTTCGACTTTTCTAAGTTTTTTTTTCTTCAAATGCCGATAAAAATTTTTTGGGTGGCCAGAAAATCTTGAAAATTTAATACAAGGTTTCTTATAAGTTGTTCTTAAAGTGATAAAAAAAAAATCCGAAATCGTTAGTCACAATTTTTTTTTATAAGTGTTTAAAGTTCGAATTTATACGAAATATGTCAAAATTTAAATTAAATTTCATACGCTCATAATGCGAATGTAGGCCATAGTAACCATAGTAACATAATATAAAAACTATACTATTTGTTTCAAAATAGAATATTTGACAATATTTAAATATAATATAATACCCTAAACTGACAAATCATCTTCGTTCAGAATCGTTTTTCGTATACAATGATACCTATCATTGCATTCAAATTTAACCTTCCATAGTCTGAGGTCCACCCCACCCCCTAATATACAGCAGAGTGATACCCACTTACCCGCTTTTTTTACAATGATTATTATTGGTGGTAGGATGTTATTGAAAAAGAGTCTAATAATGGTTTCATCGACCACAATATTGAGAGAGGCATTAAATTTGATGGAAAAGAATGGATTTTTTTGTGGAGGAACAGCAGATCATACATAAAATAAAATATTTTTGTTGATATTAAAGCTGATGTAATATCATATTACAACCAAAAGAAGATTATTAAAATTTGTTTTGTGTTCAAGATGTTAAAACCTTTATTATAGAAAAATATTTTAAGTACGTTATTATGTTACGTATAATGCATCATAAATTAATTTTGTGTTTACTAAAGTGTTTATAATGTTTAAAAAATACAATATTATCTCAAAAGTAAATTCAAAGTGTAAAAATTAAATTTTTAATTGATATTTAATTGGTTAACAATGAAAAAAATGTTTATTTATGCTTATCTAATAATATATATATTTATGATTTAATAATGACATAAATCATATTATCTGAGAGATGAGACGAAAATATGGTACTTAGTAGATAATTAAAAATAGACTTAAACTTTTTTTATTAACACAAAAATAAGTTTATGTCATAATACTATAATACTACCTATTTAAAAATACAAAGAATTTTTACAGGAAAACTTTGAAAGTTCGCAAATGAATGGAAAGATTTTTGATGCCTTTTGAATAAACATATTTGAACTCAATTCATAATTGAATTCAATAAATGTTTTGTTGTTAGTATGAAAATACAACTTTTTTAATTAGAAAAAAAAAGGGTTTAAATAGAAAATCTCTTTCATCAATTTTGGTTGATCTCAGGAGCTTAAACTTGTGAATAGTTTTATTGTATTTTCAGAATGATATGATGTTTTAGTGGAATGAATTAAATTAAATGAATCAACATTTATTTTATCACGCAATTATTTATTTTATAATATTAATGTTTTAAAATGATTTATTTAACAGTTAAATAGTTGTATATTACATTATTACGATAAATTAAAAAAGAACGTTCAATTTATTATAAAACAAATATACATTTCACAAATACCATAAAAGGACAAAGGTTATGGATTTACTTGTAAACTAGAAAATTTAAAAATTTAAACTATACATATACTATTTTATTGTTTTACTTTCATCGTGTTCATTAAGTGCTAGTTTTTTTCATTACTCAGACTCCAGAGTTTTCCAGATTCATTTATAGAGTTTGAAGATCAGTTGTCAAGACCAAATTAGTTCCTATGAAGTAGTTTGTACATAAGTTGTATGCTGAATTGCATGTAAATGATTAAAAAAATATATCAAAGAAGGCACTTTGCCTTTTAAGTAAGTTGAGAATTTCACTGTAATAAGTTTATAAGTATGTTACATTTAAATCTAACTACAAAACATTTTATATTCTATACTAAAAATTATTTTAATCACAGACTGTATGTCGGCTTCTCTTTAAAGGATATTTTAAAATGTTTTTATGTTACTATATTATTCATGCGTTTTTTTAATTAGTAATACGCGAGTATGGTATGATCAACTAATTTTTGCCCTAATTATCGCATATACTATACATAGTGGGTCAGAAAAATAGGGCCAAAAATAAATGATATATATCTATTTCTATCTATTCTCGTGATCCACTCTGTGTATTATATAATAATAATTAAAAATTATTGTTATTTTATATATTAATTAATATATAAATGATTTTTGACTTCGATGTCTTGTGTGTGAATTTAAATTTATTTTAATCATTGTTATTTATTTATTTTATAAAAGATTCATCCGTTATAGGCTTTTGGAATTCGTATAATTGTAGTTAATATGAAATATCTATTAAAATTATTAACACCATGAATACAATTATAAAAACTTTTTTTTAGAATGTTCATATTAAATTTATGAATCAATACCAATATTTTATATAACATAAGGGCGGTTTATAGTAAATATAAGAAAATAAAATGCATACTATATTAAAGATATGTAATGAATGATATGTATGTAATGTATTATGTTTTATTGTATATATTTTATTGTCTATGGTATAAATACATGTTGAATGTTGAAATTAATAATGATATTGCATTAACAAGTATGGCTTGGGAGGCTGTTATTAGAGCGAGTCTGATTTATTATTTTCTTTAAGTTTGTGTGCAAATACAGTTACGTACTGTTTTCATGTTATGACTTTGGGTGTTTGAGTGTTCATATATATGCCCTACATTCAAATGCATGTTATAAATAAATATGTTTATATATTATTTATTACCAAATACTATAACTGATAAAAACTATACTCACCAGTTGTATTATACTTATAATTTTATTATAAAAGTATTAGGTACCTATATGCATAAACGGTATCTAAAACACCATTAGCGGCTACGGCTAAACGGCAAGGTAGGTGGCAACGAGAATTTTGTACAATACCATAAATAAAATAAAATGTTTTTATTTTCTTGCCAAAGATTGTCTAGTCTTTATTTGTGTTATACAATAAAATATTTTTGTCATGTTGGCCTTTTGACCTTATCAGCTAAAACACTTTCGGACACTTAACTTTTAGCTGTTTAAATTCAATCGAATGTCTGTTTACCAAATACATTTTTGAAATGTGATATTATCGAAAAAATAATAATAATAATAAAAAAATACAAATATAAAAAATGTAGGTCAATAACCATTGTTTTATTCACTAAAATTTGAATTTTCAAAAAATCATACGTGTATAATTTTATATTTAAATTTAAAATATTGGTGTTAATAGCATACATCTGAATGATTCATTTTGAATTGTATAATTTATGCTAGTTAGTGAAATAAAAAAATAAATTAGGTAATCGATCTCTGTCATCGAGTTTTAAACAGTCCAGAGCGTTACAATGTTGCACAAACGAAACACATTTTAAAATACATTTTTTGAATTTTAAAAAATAAATGTTATTTTTAGACATTTTATACAGGAATATAATTCTTTTTAACTTTAATTTAATGGCAGAATGTATTTACACTTAACACATTTATAGCGATACTCACCATTTAATATAAATTGTTTAAAAAAAACAGCGTCATACGATAAATAAAAAATATTACTATTTTTATTATAATACTGTATTGCTTTTATGACGAATACTTTTCGTATAACGATCATACAGAACGTCTAAATTTGGCCAAAACTAAATAAGTTTTCTGGGCAATGTTTTTCCACGCCTTTTGTGATCTCGCAAATAACGGAGAAAATTATATATATATTTCAATTCTCAACGTTTTAGGTGTTTAAAATCAATCACAATGGCTTGCATAAATATCGTGGAGGATGATTTGTTATCATCTACAGCACGTAGGTGGTGCGGTAGTCGAAAAATAACAAACGTGAATGGTATTTAAGCCATACAATGTCCTATACAAGCGGACGAATTTAGTTGTACTAGTGGATAAGTACCCATAATGCAAATGAGACGGATGTTGATAATCAGTGGACAGGACACCTGGGAAGTGGTGAGTACATGACGGTTTGCAGTATGTTAATTTTCAACACAATTGCACTCGCTCTTTATTACATAAACAACAAAAGGTATAATGTTCGAACACAAGACTTGAATAATAATTTCATCAAATATCAATAATAATAATAATATATCCGAGCACAACGTAAATGGTAACGTGAAATTATCGAGATATATCTAATATATATTATATATATATATATATTGTTAAAAGATTTTAAGCGTATTATACATAACATAATAAACTTACTATAAATTTTAAACAAACAAAAAAAAATTCGGCATGTTATGTATTATATTATTATAACATATTATACAATCTGAATATGTGTTTGTGTACTTTTGCGTATTATTATTATTATTATTATTATTTTCACATTTCAGAAATTATAATACTTTGCTTATTATTATTATTATTATTATTATTTTTTTTTTTTTGATTTTACAATTTATTTTTTCTTAATTGTTAATAATATAATATACATTCTATCACAATAATTACAAAGAATTCAAATCTCAGTTTTTTGACGTTTACTAAATAAGATCAAAAATCAATAAAATTTATACGGCTTAAACGAAATTTTAATTTATACAAGCATAATAGCTCATAAAAAAAATAATTTAAATACTTTAAAAACATAACTGTACATTTTTTCATGAACTACTGTTTTATTGTAAAATAATTGAAGTTCTGCAGTACCTATTTATGATATTTATAATTAAAATGTCTATCTGCTTTATTTTATTCACATTTATTTAATGTCTTCTTATAAAAACTAAAAATGTATTTGAAACAACTCGTGTGTTAATAGGTACTTCGATGAAGAAAAACTTAACTTTTTTCACTGACCATAATATTATATACTATCTAAAAATGTTCTAATACAATAATAACCAGATAATAACTATTATAATTTGTTAAATTTTGTTGTTCGTTTTATTTATTTTTTTCAAAATCAATTTAAACACGAAATAACTAAAAATAGTATATTATGTTATCAAAATACCATTTTTATTTATGTTCATTAATATTATTTCATAAATATTAGGTGAACATTGTTAATAAAGAATTATATTATTTGCTACCAGTGCTCGATTTGGGAGAGGAGGTTGCAGAGAGACGGAGTACTCCAACTAACTTTTCATAAATTTCAGCATATTCCCATAGGCGGTGATTGGGGGTGCTTCAGCGGGCTTAGCTCATCCCAAAAAAATCGAAATCCTCCTATATTATTGAAAAAATTGCAAAGTATTAAATAGATACCTAATTTGCAACACTATTTCTAAATATACCCCCTCCCTAAAATGCAATCAAATTCACGCGTATTCCTACTATTATTTTTAAGGGAAACGCATGAACCGTTTCACAATTCTGTACTCGTATAATGAGCGAGATACTATCACGATTTGTCTTATAAATTAATAAAATTATAATACCTATGTAATATATTGTCAGTTACCACTATTATCATTATTCACTAATATTTATTATCAATTATCATAGATCTAAAGATTATATTTTTAAATTTAATTTTCATCACCATCATTGTTATTAATACTACCTAATGGTCCACCCATCAATAGATTTATATCAAGTAGCTAGATAAAAACTTGGATAAAAAGTGGTAAAAGAGATGTGGAAGAAAATTGTTATTCAAAAAGGATACAATTAGAAGATATAAACAACATAGGCAATACTAATAATAATACATTTATGGAAATATTTTAAACAAATAAATTGTTAAAAATAAATATTTTTTATTTATTTACTTTTATTATCCTTTTGAGTTTATTATTATTTATAACTATAATATATAATAGTTACAGTAATTACCTATGTTTTATATTATTAACTTGTATTTATTTTTGTTTTTTAAAATTGAGTACTTATAAATATTTTTATATGATTCAAAAAGGGGTATGAGATAATGGCAGGTATAGCCTCCACGGCTCAATAACGTTTAACAAGTAATGGAGATGCTTTTTGTTTTATGTAAACAAAGTCTCCTTACTTTAATTTTGCCAATTCGAGCACTGTTTGTTACATCGTACATTTTAAATATTCGTAAAAATAAATTTCAAAACAGATAGTAAAAATGTACAGTTAAATAAGCAAAATATTTTCAGTAGGCATTTCTATCATAAAATATAGTTTAAGATCAATAGGTAACTTAACTTATTTCGATATTGAAAATAGCATTCGTGACTATTAGGTTTAAATATTTTTTTAATGTGTATCCATGAGCAATCTGATGCATCTAATTTCTTATTGTTGTTTGTGAAGTGCATATTCTAGATATTATATTATTAAGCTTACTTAAAATTATTGGAAACATATTGTCGTAATATATTTGCATATTTTTTGTATGAATGTAAACAGTATGAATTGCTCAATATTATTTTCCAAATGCGTTGTTCAATATAGAATAGAAGATAAAAATTAACATGAAATCAAAAAATTAAAATTGATTGAGAGTATATAATTTTATTACAGTAGTTCAGTGATAATAAATTAGGATCTACGCATACGTATATAAGCGTAATGCGTATGGATAAATATATTATATCAAAGTGATCACAACGAAAGACACAAACTACAAAAAATCAATTAGATAATATTACATACATTTTCACATAAATTACATGTTGTTTAAAATCTTTGATCACACCGTTGTCATCAAAACATCATTGAAACGTCGAAAAATGTTTCTGATGTAATACAATTTAAGATAATTATTATACGGTCAAAACTTTTATGATAAACTCCGGCACGATTTTATGTATATCAAACCGCGAATTTCAATTAAGTGTTTATTGCGCGATCATAAAAAACAAAAACAGATAATGTATAGATATATATATATATATTATGTTTATGTTATATAATGAATTATATATCATATTATGTTTTACCGTTTTTGTAGTTTTTGACGTTCGGGGAATATCTTTTAACCAATATTATTATTGTTTTTTTTACTCGGATTCCGTCACACGCGGACAGAATCCAAAAAAACATCAAACGAACTAATTTAATCGGCAAACACAATAATATTATCATCTCGCAGCACGAGTACACGCAGTTATTATTGTATAATATTGTATAATGTTATTATAGACTATCATCACCGTCGCCGGACGGTGCGACTATACCGATTTTGCTGCGGGCGTGCCGCCGCCGAGCCGGATGAATAATATGTTATCGTTTAATGTTGTTGTGTCGCCGTCTCGCGGGGTCGTGATAATCCAGTCACTACTAGAGGAACGACTCGGACGCCAACGTCTGTTGATTGGAATCGGCGCAGGTCCGCGTGTCGTCCGGTTTGGTCGGGGACGGGTGGTGCGGCACGATGTTCGGCTCTCCGGGTATCACGCAATAGTGTGTGGAGTGCTGCGGCTCCGGGTCGCCGTACTGCGAATGGTAAAATTCCTCGCGCATCATGTGGTTCAGCGAGCCACACTTGAAGTACAGTATTTGCTGGAACGGCCTTCGGAAGTCTCGATTCAGCGTGGCGTAGATCACCTGAATCAATTACCAGACGGGTATAAGGTAAACATGAACGCATTGTACACGGATGATTAGACATTAATAAAAGCCGCAACCGCAACGGGACTTCGGAGTGGTTAAACCTGCCGGCGGGATTGCGATTGCTAATGGTAGTGGTGATGGTAGTGGACAGTGGTGGTGGTGGGGGAGTGGTTGCGAGTTGTGGTGTTTAAACGATGATATAATGATGTACGCGTGGTTACTGTAAACAACAGGATGACATTCAATATATCTGTTAGTGAAGTAGGCACGTCGCACGTTTAGTACAACAAACTTAGTTTTTGAACAAAGAAGCTAAAACAATATGCGAAAGTTTATGTACTTACATAGAAAATATTATACACACACTAGTTATTGTTTTTTTACGTATTTGCGTGGTTTCAAATTGTATTAACTATTCAAATTTTTTAATTCTCTACCTATTGTTTGTGTCAATAATCGATTCGAAATAGTATCATAAGATAAAAAAAAATATAGATTTTGGAGTATAAATGATATTGTTGGTTGCAAATCTATGACACAATTAAAAGTCTTTATTTTTAATTTACGAGATGATTTGTACTTCATACACATCGCACATGCATATTAATTAATAATTATCAACAAATATATAGTTTAAAAACGTAAAATCGGAAAACAACTGAATCGAGACTCTAAAAATCTCAAAATTCCACTAGGTAGGTATACGAACATTTTTTTTAAATATTTTATTGATTATATCTTGAAACGAATTAAAATTTTTCTTAACGATACACCAACAATTTCTGGAATAATAATAATAATAAAAAAAAAACGTGTAAACGCAAGTCGCGACAATGTATGAACTCTTAATCCGTAATCGACACCCAAAATCCATTGCACTGTTTCACGCGTATAGAGAATATTAATAAACCTTCGCTGATCATACTATTCGTACTTAGTAATAACAGTAATCGATTATGTTACCTACTCTATTTGTGCACAGTGCGATTTCAATTACGATCGGATATCTACGTTTCTGTTGGGGTTTTCTACGCGTATAATAGAACACAGACGCGTAAAGTAATAGTTTAGGTATGTGAGTAATAATATCGACTGTCATGTGCAAACTACTGAAGTGTGTATAGTGAGAACGGGTTATTATTCCCATACGTCGTAGATACACCTTGTTCTAAACCTTCGAATCGGAAAAACCATAAGCTATAATATATGAAGTATTATTCGTATCGTAATATTCCTCGCCGCCAATAGTTGATGTTATTGCTCGTGGTTGCATGTCGGAAACGCGGTAAATACCGGGAATCGCTAAGACCGCGGCGATGACGTCAGTGGAACGGAACACCAAACAGAAACAGCTATGTAAGTATATAGATAGACGTTATATAGGCGTAAATCGTGTAGTAACGTCGAACATTTTCGAAACGAGGGTATACCGTAATTATATGGGATACGGTTGAAACGCTGACAGTTGAAATATCGACAGGTCAAAACAATGACGGTCGAAACGTCGAAAAGTATGAAATATCGATTGAAAATTCGGCAAATAAAAAACCCAATAGAACATAAGAATAAAAAGTTCCTTAATTACAGTGAAACGCGATAAAATATAAAATTACGTTTTTATAACTGTAATTAAAAAAAATAATAATAATAATAAAAAACGTACAGAAATTTATTTAATATTTAAATAGCCTATAATAACACGTAAATACCATCAGATCATAATTTCATATTTTAGCACGCCATCGCACGTAAAAGATCTAGAACCGTTGCATTTTCTCTGTTTAATATTACATTTTGTGTAGGTGCGTTCCTATCCGGGCTTGTATTTTGCTTAAGGTTATGTTCACCGTGAAGAATCGATTCGAACGCTTTTTTGGTATTTTTCTACCGATCGTTTTGTAACTATTCAATATAATATTATTAACTATTAAGTGACGACATACACAAATCTTACATGCCGCATTCAAAAACGCACTCGACGCCGCCCATCCAATTAGCGCTAAAACATCGACAAATCGAATGCGTTTTAATGTTGTCATCAGCTCTCGATGAGTGTTTGAATATAAGTTATTATATATTTGAGGTAAAAATAAAAAAACCGACGGCGACGGTGGCGGTGAAATAGCACAATTATTCGTAACGCCCAAATAATATTGTTTATAGCACTCACGGGGTTCAGCAACGAGTTGGCGTAGCCCAACCACAGGAACAGGCTGCTCAGCGAGCTGGGTATGCTGGACGGGTCGCTGAGGAACGGCCTGACCAGCGCCAGCACGAAGAACGGCAACCAGCACACGGTGAACGCGCTCATGATGATGCCCAGCGTGGTGGACGCCTTCCGCTCCTTGGCCAGCTGGAACCTGAGCTTCTTGCCGCCGGACTCTGGTTTCTTGGTGGCCGCGGCCGCCGGACGTCCTGCGTTGTGGCCGTTGCTGGGCACTACCATCAGCACTGGGCACTGGTACTCGCCCACCGACCGGCGTACCATCGAACAGCACCGGCACCCGTCGCCACCGCGTGCACCGCTTCCTATCGTTCCACTGCACTGAATTTGCGACGACAAACACAAAACACAATAATATTATATATAAATCAATTCAAGTGACGTGCGGTAACATCGTCAAATATTACTGTTGTTGTTGTTGTTGTTATTATATTATGTTGGATTAGGATGAAGCGTGATTAAAAAAAACGGGAATTGTAGGTCAATTTGGAATTAAAAGTTTATCATCTTTTTCATAAGAATTTTAGATTTGCCTTTGTTTTAAATATAAAATAAATACATTTACATAAAAAAAAAACCGAAACAATAATATTATACAGATACGTGTTGTTTCAAAATTAAAAAAATATAATAAAAATATTGTACCCAATATATTTTTGCTCCTTAAACAATCTCACATATATATATATATATATATATATATTTATATAGTGGATTATTAATAGGATTGAAATCGGTCGTGGTAATAATATACTGAATATTTGTAATCATAAAACGAGTGATTGCATACGATCGAAAATTATACGGCTTTTCAGTTTTCAAAATATACGATCGAATCTTGCAGATCGGTGTCAATAATATTTTAAAACAAATACGATTCATAATATTATTATCATTATTGGTTTTTACTTTGTGGTCCATTCATAGCTTCGAGCACGGTAGCAATGAAAGTTTAAGATCAACTTTACAATTTCATAGAATCGAATGTAAAACGTACTCGCTTCGAACCTTTAATCACAGTCGTCCAAAACTGTTTTCGTGATAGGCTCCTTTGAAAGAGTTTGTAAAATACAGTAGAATCCGCTTATTTTGGACACCACATAAAGGGGACAACCGCTTAATAGGGACAAATTACATAGTCCTGAATGAATGTATCAGTGTATTAGTTATTCGGTTAATCGAGATAGTCGGATAATGGAGACAATAGGTCACCGCCCAATGTGTCCCAATTAAGCGGATTCTACTGTATTATGTTTCATATTCGTATATAATATTATTTATGATATATTTAATGTCTATATTAATCACTATATTATTATAATTGTTTATCATATGATTCCAAAACGTTTTATAGATTCGCTTTGAACGTGTTCGTTAAACGGACTTTATTCCTACTGCTTTGCAAACGTAATATCCTTTTTGTGTAAAATTTTTTTAAATATTAATTAAGGTTAATCGAGGGTTTCATAATGTTGATGTTGATTTCATATCTGACTAATAAAATAAAAGTTTCTAAACATAGCAGAAACATTAGTAAAGGTTCTTAAATTGTCGCTTTGTTATTTTAAATTGTACTTAGAATATAAAAACATTCACTTTGTTTCTGATTACGAGGGAAGAGGGTCATTTGTTTCCATTCTTATAAACCTGTTGATTGTAAAAACTTCACGACAGATTGTTAGATACATATATTACGTATATATTACGTATATATATACGTATCTATTTATCGGGTATCATATAAAAGTGACAAGCTTGATGTCGATCGATAATATTGCAATAGGTATTTAAGATGGACCAGAGAAACATTTTATTCTTTGTAGTTTGTATATTTGTACAAATTTTTTTTATTAACGTTACAGTTTGGGCAAAGTTTGACTTCAACAATATGCAGGGTGAAACCACGTCTAAATAAAACACAAATGTTACTCGCTAAGTTTTAGTACAGTTTTCCTGAGTTTTAGTCGTTTATGTGAGTTTTATTCACATGCGTCTGTATTTTTGTTTTCCCAAGTAACTTTAGAAAATTTAGAATATCGAAACACTTAAAGTACCGAATACCAAAAATTTATCACTCCTAGGGGTTTTAAATGAGTCCTATTCTTTTATTTAAAAACACGCCTGCACAGAAAAAACGTGTTTTTATAAAATGTTGTACTTTTTACTTCAATAAGTCAGAAACAACTATGACAATAAATAAATAAAAGTAATCAAATGAATAGATGGAATTTATTACAGGGCAATGGTTATTTCTACATACTCGGCAGAATATGTATATCACATAATTTTAAAAGAAAAAAAAATGGCGCTAGAACGTAATCATTTATGGACGTTTTATATTATAGCTTCGATTGTAAATAATACTTGAACACTTTCAATGGAAAATATATTTAAATATAGCAATATTTGTACGTTTTCATATATTGTATCGAATAAATCATGTTTTATGAATACTCAAAAAAAAAACAAAAATGTTAAGAATGGATTGCGTATAAGTTAAAAGTTTACAAGATTAGTCAACATTTTTTATGGTTATTTCAAGAATAATTTTACCAGAATGAATGTATATTATATATATTTACGTATATTTTTCAAATTTGTTTAACGAGCATAAATTAGATGATCCATTTTAGACTATCGCAGTAATAATAGATGAGGTGATAGTACCTAGTTTAGTTGACTCGTAGTATTACAACGATTTAGGTATCGATGATTTCTAATACACATTGCGTAAAAGTAATTATTAAAGAAATATAATAGTTATACAATTAGTTTTTACTAACACCTACTTATTATATGTAGGTATTTATCAATGTACAATACAGACGTTGTCGATTAATTTAACAGGTTGTCGAGCAAAAGGACATTAGGTAACCTCTAAAGTTGGATACTAGTCAAAGGATTTTTTTTTGTTATCGTTTAATATCGCATTGCCTAATTTGTCATTACGCCCAAACTACGTTCCGATTGTTGTTGACAACAAGTTTTGGCAAACTATGTGCTGAAAAGGTAGAGTGGAAACATTTTTTTTTTTGGCGTGGTTTAACCAATGAAAATAAATTAATGAAGTGAAAAATAAATCATAAAATATAAAAATTGAAATATCTATAAAAATAGAACTGCCTATTTGTTAAAACCTATTTTTCAGTAGGTATGATTTTTGTTATTTTAATAATAATAACTGATCCGTCAATGAAATATGAATACAACATTAATCGTACCTTAAAAATGTTAATAATATAAATCGTAAGAAATCTACCTACTATTATACATATAGATTATAGAATTGAAAATACTTTTGATAATAAGTATATACACCTGAGAGATTTTTAGTTGTGTGAATTTAGAGTACACGCATCATGATTTAAGATAGTATGGTTGCAGTACGGTGTATTACTTACGGCAAGACGTTTATGTAGCACAAATGTTCTTATGAAATCAGCTGATTTTACCTAAGATTCTGCAGCGCCATCTATCAGTTAATTTATTTATAATTATTTGATATTAAAAAGATGCCGCCAAAAATAAAATCATTTCCATAAATCATAATTCATAATATCAATATAGGACGTAGGTACTTATAGATAGTCGTGCTATTAACTGAGCTATAAATACTGATATTTTTTTTTAATGATTTATGTACTCTTATATGTTACTGACATTATTTTGACATTTTGTTAACATGTATATCTGTTGTGTTCATGCACCTCATGATGCATCCGAAACTACATTTAGTGTTCCCAAAAATGAGGGAGAAAAGGGAAAATGGGAAAAAGCTTTGAGAATGGTTTTAAAAAAAAGCCATCGTGTCTGCGCTAAACATTTTGAAACTCATGAAATTAAAAGTACTTGGGAGTCTGGCGAAGGATTAAATAAATACACTATCTTAAATCGTGACACGCATAGAACATAGGTGTTGAGTACATTTGTTATTTCAATGTAGTGTCGAGCGTATTCGATGGATAGTTGTTGAAGATGGTGATAAATGATAATAGTTTAGATACAAAATAAAAATATAGATGAATATACTAATAAACGTATAGGTATTTGACATTTATATACTTTTTCTTTAATTTTATTCCGATTGGTAACCGTTTTTAATAAAAAAAAAAATAAAATAATAATTGTTTATATTGTTGTTATAATACCTATGTAAGTTATACATAGTCATAAAAAAAGTTAAAATGACAATGAAAATATTTATAAGTATATGACTATAACTAGAAATTTACGTAAATTCAAAGCTAAGTTGGCTAATAGTATTAAAAATTGTTTGCCGAATTTACGTTTTGATGTTAATATCACCGAAGCAAATATTACGTTTTTATATAACATTTTTTTAACATACCTAACCTAACTTATTTTAATGAAAATATAGTTCATTAAGTTCTTTTCACAATATTTCATAAATAGAGACTTAAAAATAATAATGTACCCGTATCTCATAGAATAACTTTAAAATTCTAAAGTAGTCTAGTGCTATATATTAAAAATATAATATAACAAAGAATATCAATATTATTAATATAATTTCATACTTGAGCTTATTTCAATTATATGCATAATAAATTTCAATAAATTTTTAAGTAAAAATAAAAAGTTTTTTTTCAAAACAGTAATATTATTTTTTAATTATGATTATTTCTATGATAAAATACGTCAAAGTGAAATGATACCAAAGACTCTAATGTCTAACTTTACCTGTACATGGGAAATTATTTTAACATTAGATTTTTTTATTTTAAATATATTTGTGTTAAACCAATATTTTCATAATTAATTATAGTTCAAAAGTTATAACTGAACAAGTTAAACAGAAAGAACCGTGATAAACTAAAAATTATTTTTTTGTTAAAATGTTGATATATATTTGTACTACTGCTTTAATACGTTAATATCATATACATGCGTGGTCTGACTACAGTTTAAGTTTAATTATACATACTATTACCTCAAAAACAATCTATTTTAGGTAAAAGATCAAATAAGTATAAAAATAATTGCCAGAAAACAATATTTCCAATATTATGTTTTGTTAAAGTAGAATTAGTTAAAAAAAAAACATATTATTATTAAAATATATTAATATTGGTCTAAAATTATAGATTTGATTAAATTCTGTACTATTGTAGCATAAGATATGGTTAATTACATTTTTATGAAAATGACAACTTATAAATCTCACTTACACAATTTATAAATTATATTTTATATCATATATAATATATTATATGTACCGTGAATAATGAAAAGTAACTAGGACGTGTTTCAAAATTAGTAAAATATGAACTTTGTAATACGTTTTTTTTCTTAGTTTTGAGACTAAATTTATTAATAAATATAAAAAAGATGTGCCGAGAGTAACTTTTTTCACCGTTTGAAATCAACATAACTGTGTATTTAACTAATACATGCTAAAGTTTAAAGTTGAAAACTACATTATATTCATTGCCCTTCAAATAATAACCTCTGGCTATGAAATATATTATTATTGCAGAGTCAGCTAACTCATTTTTGATTACATAGAATTCGTATTAATATTTAAGTACCAGGTTCAGGTATTCCATTTGTAAATTGTATGTTCATTTTTATTAATTATAAAAAAATAGTTGTATAATATATTTTAATAAAATTATAGAAAATGTATAACTATGTCTTGAATATCATTTAGCATGATATTACTCAAATTCTATTTTATTTTATAAAACTAAAATATGCGATTAATTTACAACAATAATGTAGCCAAGATATTTCACTACATCGGTTACTACTTTAATAGATTTGAAAATGGATAAAAATAAAACTCAAATTCGATTGAAGTGAATATATTTAGAATCATATTTTAAAGTATGGTTTTAAATTTTGTAAAGGTTTACGATTTTCGATTGTGACATTCAATTACATTTCCATATACAAGTTCTTAAATATTTGTTTAGTCTTTATTGATCTCACTATTTTATTATTTAATGCAAGATTTAAATATTGAATATCCTCTACCTTTGAAGACATAGTGTTTGATAAATGATAATATGCATTTTCTATTGAGTTCCAAGCCATACTAATATATGTAGGTAATATAGGTTTAAAAGAATATTTTATCAGAAACTTCAAATATGGAATTTAAAATAATGTTACATTATTGATACTTAATACTAAACATTATGAATTAAGTGGTCTTTAATAATACATAATATAATATGTTTAGTCCTCACTTACTGTATAATAATAATTATCGATAAAAGTGTACTTTGAAACTACTTTAATACTACAATGTATATATATATATATACTATGTTTTTATTATTATTTGTGGATGCTTCAACAATAATATATTTCTTATCATAATTAAATACTAAAAACAAAACATAAATAAACCTTAATACGAAGGCCAATATTTACAATTTTTAATTTATGTTAAGAAACAATTTATGTATTGTTTAGGTGTTTTTTTCATTGAGTGCTGTTGATATTTCATTAGGTAAAAGTGCTTATATTTTAAATGTTAAAAATTAAAAAGTGACGTATTGTATTAGTATTGTTTCTGTTGTAATCTACCTATATGGGGCATAATTTTAAGCATGAGTTTAGATAGTTAAGTCATTTTGGTTTTAAAAAAGTATTATAATCAAAATGACAGGCCTTATCTTTTTGTTCATTTTTATTAAATTAAGTATATCGACTATAGTTATTTTTACAAATACTCTATGTTTATGTGTTTTTTTATTTGATACATTTTCTAAAATATATTTTAATGTTATATAAACGAATCAAGAACATTATTTAAAGAAAAATGTTGTTGATGGTTTGAGTTGATCATTCAATTTATTGATGCTTCGTGTTGAAGAATTAATTTTTTCATTGGATTTAGGTTTTTTTGCTGATTTTATTTTAATCAAATTATTTGAATTTACTAAGTCTTCAATGGCTGTAACTTGTATATATCGATACAATTGAGTAAAATTAGAATAATATAGTGACATAGTGATGATGAGGAATATGCAGATTTAGGGACTAGTTAAGTATTCAGCAGATATACGGGGCTTATTATTCTTATACATAAGTTTTATTATGTAATTTTGATTATTGTCTTGAATACCTATTAGTATGTGGATTACTAATGATTGCTCAATGATGATCAATTGATGATATAATGAATACTTGATGTTCACGTTGTTAAATGAGGAAGATATTTGACTAGTTTGTTTATACCTCTATGAAGCAAGTAACTGTGTTTCAGTAATGAAGATTTGATACTTAGATTTTGCAGGGAAACCATAATCGATTCCATGAGTCTCGAAAAATTGTAGAGATTTATAAATAACTGTTTTTGGAAGCTTATTGTTTGTGAGAATTTACTAAGCTAAAAAAGCCAGCTAGTGTTATGATGAGATATGATATTTTTACTCAAATATTTTCAAAGATTTCTTAATAATATAATATCATTTACTTATTAGTACCTATAATAACAATATTCTTAAAAATAACAAAAGGGTGTTATAGTAAATATTTTATAAAATAATACGTTTGTATGGGATTACAAATTTTCGTATTGTTACTTAAAATATGTTATCGGTGTATATTTTTGAATGTTTATTACGTAATAATTTAATTTATATATTTCGATATAAAAATTGATTATTGGTTGGTTTAAAAAAAAAACAATATAAGATCAATTATTATACATGTGTGAGATAGATAAACCTAATGTTTGTTGCTTTAGTAATTTGACTAGGTGTGTTGATAAAACGTATTTTGTTTAGTAACGTCTATAGCTTGATTAATTGTAGGTACCTAATATCGAGTTAAGTGTTGTTTCTTCAAAACTTTTAACTTGAGTATTTTCTTTTGGTGTATTTATGTAGTTGAGAGATTCATTAATATATGTAGTATTGGGTTGATTTTGAGATGATTGTTTTGGATTTGTTATTTTGAGTGGATCATTTGTTAGATTCTAATGATTTATCATTAATACTTGATTTTTAGGTTTTGTTCATATCTAGATTATGTAGTGTGTCAATATAAGTAATATTGATATTTTGTATATTATATTTATAATATAATTTAATGTATTAAAAATAAACTTTTTATTGTAATTTATTATAAAAAGATGGACATTTTACAAATTGAGCATACGTTTTATATTATTATCATTGTAAATACGTGTTGAATTCGTGGAAACATTTCAATTAAATTATATAAATAAATACGAATTCAATTTTTTGATATTATTTTTTTATGCTTTTCTTTAAGTATATAAGTTCATTGTGTATACGTTGTACATAATATAGCTGGAAGCTGGTATTTAAATAAGCACTATAAAGCGTATGCGTTATAACTAGTAAATAATATAAACAATTTCTTATGGGTCCGTAAATAATTATTATTCATAGTTTAGGGTTTTTCAATTTTAAATGAAACAACGAAGAAGAGGGTTAATAATAATAATAATAATAATAATAAAAAATTCTTATTGAGTATAAAGCAATACAGTTTTTTGTTCTTGACATGTTTCTTCTTAAGTAACAATATTTCCAATTTTATACAAATATATGTTATTTTAAAAACATTACAAAATGTATGTTGGTTATATTAATACGTAGTTGTTATATGATCCCAAACATATAGTTGCATACCAAAATATGCATTAAACAAAGTATCCCATAACAAATGTATATAAATATGTGCGTATAACCAGTGCTTGATTCGGTGAAAAAAAAATTAGAATAGGTGGGTGCAAAAGTGTAAAAAGAGTGTATCTGCACTTATATTAAAATATCTTATTGATTAGGATATAACTAGTAGTGGTATAAATAAATATTTTTTAAAAAGAAGAGAAACTGTCCATTTTTTTTATTTTTATTTAATAAAAAACAAGTAAATTTTATCTTGCTGTATCGTCAAAACGAATTGTGATAAATTCAAAATCAGTTTTATCTTTAATATCCACGTAGTTACATTAATACTTAATAAATTATAGGTAATACATATTACATACTAAACAGTAATCCCTAACAAACACGTATTATGTATTAATCAATACATTGTTAATAGATTTATCATTTATGGCATTATGATACCTATACTTTATTACAATTTGTAATTTAATTTATATTTAATGGATTATTATTTAAAAATAAATGATATTTTTTAAATATTAATATTATTAAAACAATTCACCAAATTAGAACCTTTTGTACTTATTTTCATAAAAATAGTTATCTATAATTAAATACATTTAATTTCAACTTTATGGTTATAAATTGTATTTTGAATTCATTGAAATGGCTTATTTCACTTTAATCAGTTTAATCACTTATTTTTGTTGTATATATTAATCATGTATTACTATAATATTAGCTTATCTTAATTTACTGTTTTTATTAAATTAAAATTGATAATATAAATGTAAATTTATATTACGTTATTTTATTAGGTACCTAAAGATAGTGTTTAATTATTTTTTTAACTGTGGGTAAAAACGATTTATTGCTTTCGATTTATTATATGAAAAAACTTAATTCAGCATTTTATTTTAATATTTTGGCGTTGTGAGTTTTCGTTCAAAACCACGAAAAGTAACATAATATTATGAAAATCATATTATAATCCAATTCCCGTATAATGAAATCACGAGGTATTAATATTTAGTTACCATCAGTTTCGTAGGTTAATACTTAGTATTAGCTAATACTAGTAGGATTACTTATTGTGAATCATTTGTCGAGAAATATCTTAGATGATAATCAGCTAACACCATTTCACGAAACCTAGACCTTAGACCTTTTTATCTAAACGGATGCGAATCATTTACAAAATGAAGCGACGCCAAAGATGACCCACTGTGATTTGTTTTATAAAAATTATATTTACCCGAATTTTACGCTTAGATGCGCATTAAGTCATGTCCCCGTAAAACACGAAAAACACTTAAAGTGCTCTTATCTTTATTTTACATTGAAGAATAGCATAAATATAAACGACTTGTAACATTTTACTAGAGATAACAAATTGACATTATTTGTATCCAATTATAATTTATTGATTATTACTTTACCTGGTATTAATCCGATATAAAATATTCATTATTATATCCTTTTTTGAGTTATTACAACTTCATAAATTGGATATCTTATGAATTAAACACTATTTTGTGTAAGTAAAATGATCTTATTCTCTTACATCGAATAAATAATATTTAAATTAAGTCTTAGCATATTTAAGTTAAATCCTGATTTTGGAGATGGTTATTATATTTACATATTAATTATATCCAAGTAACTTTTTAGGATTTATTAGTAAATTAGTTATACTGGAATTAAATATTAGTAAAAACGATGAGTAAACATTCAGATCGATTGCAATTATTTTTCGTACACAATTATAATAACAAACTATATTCAATAATTTAAGTAACGATGCGAAGAGTCTAATAACAAGTTTATGTAAAAACCAACCAAATAATACCAATGATACAGTTAATAAAAATCAAATAAAAAAGGCTATAAATAAAATAGTTAATGAACTAGATGAGAATGTGTGTATAAGTGAAATTTTAAAAAGTGAATATGTATAATAATTATAATATCTTATCAGAATGTGTATATGTTAAATGTTTTACTAAAATATATTCCACTAAATTTTTTACTACTGTGTAATATTGATTAATTAAGTCATATTTTTAATTGTACAAGTATCTTTCTTTTTAATTTTTTTTTTTTTTTTACTATTATAATAATTTTAATTTATATGAACTCCGTATACCAGATACGAGCTTAGCTCAGTTGGTATACGTATCAGCCATTGTTAATGTATTCTTAATGTAATAATTTACTAATAGTATCATATAATTGTAATTAAATTTGGCTGAAATAAATAAATAAATAAATAAATAAATAAATAAATAAATAATAAATAACAATTATAACAATTATAATTGAATATATTTAATAATAGTAAATACATTGTATACCTACTGTTCAATCGTTTTCGTCCAGTAAAAATCTTAAAAGTGTTCGTTTTACATCGTTTAATACAGTGAATCTAAATTGATTTAGGTCTCTAAAATAATGATATACTAGTAAAACTAATAATAGTTTAGTGGTTTACCAATTGTTTCCGGCTATAACCCAATAAATAGTCTTAATAGTGCTATTATTTTGGTAGTTGAAAAGTTCATCAGGAAAAAAAGATAAATTTAACCGACAACGGTGGTGATGGGTCAATCGTTTTGTATTTGAACGTCAATGCATTTTTGGGATCGCAATTCGTAAACATTATTGATAGAATTTGAATTATACATTATTGTTGATATAAATGGCATAGATGCGTTACAAAAAGGCTAAACAATACCGATTGTTGCAATAAATATAAGGATATATGTGGATCGGAGTATGTTTTGTTGAAGGGGGAGAAAAATTGAGAAAGAAAGAGTGATTGGGGTTTGCCGATGCCTGTATAACACAGCGTTATAGGTAAAAATAGCAATTTATTATATTATGTAAATTATATACCTACAAAAAGAAAGTATATTGTTTGATTTTTTTTATTTAATTTAAACTGGGATGGAATAATATTGCAAAAATAATATTTTGTTGAGAATAACTTTATTGCTCTACATAGTTCTGAGTATTTATTATTATTATTATTATTATTATTGTTTATTTATTTTGACGCATATAGGGTAATTACGTTCTATTTGTATTTTTCAATAGAACGTTTACAAAGATAACGAGTTTTGAAAAAAAAAATATCCAACAACATAATATAACAAGACTTAAACATATTTACGAAATCATCAAGATCATTATTTAATGTTTGATATATCTATTTTTTTCCATCGTTAATTTGTACAAAATGTTTGCAGTTTCAGGAAGCTACATTTATGGTGTATTCAATAAAACTAGTTATTATCAAAATATATATTTTAAACATTTAAATAAGTTAATAAATATTGATTCTTGAAAAGTTACTTGTACTTTTTGTTTATAATTTGTTTTCATTAAATAAGATACTCAATACATACCTAACTACATATTATATAATATATTTGATATTTTATAACAAATAATTCTATACACAAGTATCTAAATATTATTTAACATATACAAATTATAAATAAGTGAAGTTATTTTCTTTATTTATGAACAAACAAGAATATATTATACAGTTTGTATTAATTTAAACAAAAAGTAATATAGATAATTGATTACAGAATTGGATGGCTTGATTGAAGGGAATGTCAAAATAACACTACTACAACTTTTTAATTGTACGAATATGGAGTAAATTTCAATGGACGAGTTTAAAATAAATGAATTGTAAATTTATTATAATATTAACTTTGGTTATTCGTTATAGGAATATAGGATGAATAATATTTATCAGGTATATTTCATTGTACAGTTATATTTATTAATTTTTTAAAAGTACGATTTTTAAAATAAAACTCTTTGAATATAACTATATATAGTTGATATAACATTAATATGATCAAGTAAAAAAAATATGAGCACCTATTATTATTAATTCAAAGCTGACTTGAACGCAATAAATTGGTGTATGAACGATTGGCAAACAAGTTTACGAAAAAGACTGTTTTTAATTTATAAACGTACGTAGTTATATATATATATATGTTTCGGAAATAAACGGTTATTAGAACACTCGTGATACACTAAGTGTTTTTCAGAAATATTGGACACAGTTTAATGGCCGTTAATATAAAAAACAGTCGTGCACATTTCGAACGTCTTATTTAGTATTTAAACAGCAAACGCGTTGTAAAAATCAATTGATGCGATTAAACTCATCTCGGTATGAGTAAAGTCATGGTGTATATTATTTATTTGTTATATTCGTTTTATTGCTGATGTACGTGCGTAAGGACGAGGACGGTCGACCTCGATGACTCCTCCGAGTATGTATATTATAGTCTAGTTTCTAGTAGTATACCTTTTAGAAATCTACCGAGACTTATTCGTGGAAATGTCATTCGAGTGTATTTTTACTGGTTTTATAATTTATAAGACGTAAAAACGCCTAAAGTAAAATCTGAACGTTAAATGCTCACAATCGTTAATAAAGTATACTTAATATTTCAGTGTTGTACTATTAATCGCATTATTGCATTAAGCATAGCTATTCCGAAAATATTAAGTTATTATGAAGTGTATTTATTTACAATGTTGAATGTATTAAGTTATATTTTAGTAATTTATTATTGTTCGAAGGGGGCGCAAGAAAGAAGCATTTGTTTTTTTATTTATTATAGTCATCTTAACACTACTGAGTTTCCAATTCTTGATAAATAAATATGATATACGTTGAAGCCAACGTATTTATTTATTGTATTATCATTTCATTTAATTATATTTCTGTATATAACAAAACAAAATTTACAAGACTAACAAGTGTTTTATAGTAAAAATAATTGAGTGTGGTGAGATACTATAAACACAATAATTATTTTGTTTGTTATAGTAATAAATTTACATCATCAAACTTAAAATTATTACCATATTAAATTTTAACCGGAGTAAAGATATTATGCGTTTTAGGACTAGGATTTTTTTTTTTTTTAAAAAGAATTAATGAAACTCATGTACTTAGTTTAAAAATACACTTCATAAAATATAATATAATATATTAATATATACAATATTATGGTAGATAATTGAAAAACTGAGCTTTATTAAAATATTTGAAAAAAATTGTCTATAATTAACTGCAAATGTTCTAACTTATCCCAGTGGTTATTTAAATTTATATATAATTTTTCAGGTATTAACTTGTATTGTGTTAGTAATTTGTATAGCCTTAAGCAATTATTAATGTATTATATGTATGCAATCTATGACGGTAAAAAAAAAAAAAATAACCAATTCATTATAATAATTGGGATACTTATATATTTTTTAGCCGGAAAAATATAAGAATAAAGTTTTAAAAAGTTTTAAGATATTTTCAATATAATTTTTTTTTTATATAATAGGATTTAAAAGATTTAATGAAGAATTATTTCGAATGCATTTAAACTATTTTTTTGGAGAGAATACTATAACAGGTGTGCATTCAAATTATATTAAGTCGTATTTACCAACTAAAATTCTTTTCTTCAAATTTGAAATTTCTAAACTATTCTATGCGAAGTTGGTTTCGTAACTTATATATTTCTAACTGAAATGGGTAATCTGTCGATGATATAATGATATTCTTTTTCATCATCCAATTTTTGTTTAAAGCTTTAAGTTAAAGGTTAAAAATGATTATGTAAAACCCTTAAGATTATAAATCATGAATAAATGAAACAAGTTAAAAAAATATTTTAATTTATCAGATATTTAAAAAAAAAAATTTTAAATAAAGGGAAAAAATAAAAAAAATGATTAAAATAAGTTTTAAACAAATTTAACCTAGAATCTTTTTAAAATGCAATAACTCATTATTGTTTTAAAAATAAAGTTACTCCTTTTAAATGTACTCAAACCAATTCAATATTTAGCAATAAGGACTTTATTTGAACGTATTAAGTATTAAGCAATTAAATGTTTTAAATATAATTTGGTTTATTTATTTTTATTTATTTTTAGTGAATTTTTTGTTTACCTTTTAGTTGGGAGAAAAATTCATTAGAGATTATGTGAGCGTGTTATACACACACATTTATGTGATTGTTACATACATACCCATTTATGTGATTGTTATAACTAAGAGAATTATAGCAGGAACGAAGTTATTGAAACGGAAAACCCTGATCAAATAAACAGTAGACGAGTTTTTTTATGTTATTGCTGATCCTTGATTACACACGAATATAGAATACGATTCAATAGTTGCTCATGAACACATTTATTGATTTAAAACTAATTCAATCTTGTTTTGGTTGAATTTAGAGTAGTCATATTTTTCCAGTATTCAAATATTTTAGACATATAGTGATTAACTCAGGCTAATCTATACGTTTTTATAGATCTTGATTATAGTAAAATATAATATGATATATTATACTAAAAATATGATTAGGTAATAATAAAAAAATATACATTTATTATTTTATGTGAGACTAATTAAAGAACAATGTTTTTTTTATCATTTTTTTAATCTTTGAAAATAGGTAGGTACACTTATTATCTGTACTTCGCATATAATGTATCCATATTTTATTTTATTATAGTATTTTTTCTTTCGATTAACTTTATAATTTGGTTTTAAATAATATAATATTAAAGACTCCGTTTAAAATAAACTATTAAAAGTTACTGTTTAATGAAAAATTGAATTATTTATTACACGACATACGTTATTGTTATATTTTACAAATGACTAATACATTTTTATTAAATGGTATAGGAACACTGGTGCGCCAGTGCTTTATTTCACAATTAGATATTTTAAAGATGTGATACGTATCACGTACGGTACGTAGACTCTTCTGAATTGATTACACGTAACATAAATTTCAAGGTATTTAGCATTCATTATATTATAAATGATATTTTAATCTTATTTTCGATTATTTAACATAAGCTAATGCGATTTGACTGCTTATTATTAGAAGTCAAAAATTAAGGCCTTTTTTTGAATTTATGTAACTTATCAAACAATATTAATATCATAGTATTTATACATACATAGAAGAATAGTATAATTATAAGCATACAATTTTAAAATTTATATAATTTATTACTTATAGTTAGTTTTTAGTTTTATGACTTAAATAAAATAAAAAATATATTGATAATAATACCTAGCAATATTTGACTGATTGGCTAAAATTGTAATTTAAATCTTGTTGAAATATAATATTTTAAATTTTTGGTATAAAAAATATATATTATTTTTGAACGTTGTTTTTGTATGATTGTGTTTTAAAATTAATGTTCGTAAAGTAATTAAATCTAGCATTCAACCAATGAAAAGTTTTAAAAATAATATAATACATTATAATGTCGATGTTTCATATAATATGTGTATTTGTACAACAACACTGTACAATTAAGTAAAAAATAATTTTTTTATATTAAATAAATTGTTTTTTCTATTTATATTATAATTTACAATTTTTTTCATAAGAACTAAGAAACAACGAGTTCATAAGATACGTAATATGTACATTATTTTAAATATTTTAAAATAAAATAATTAATTTACTTATCTACATGCAACTCATTATTTCACTAATCTTATTATTCTAATGTTTACCACAGACTTAATTAAAATATGATTGCATTTAAAAATTATTAATTTTACTTAAATATTATCTGTTAATATTATTGTACAAGGATAAATGTTGTTTATTTAGAAAGTTTTTTTTTTGATTAATTTTCAAATTTCATGATCTATTCATGGTTTCTGGGTAGTATTATGTATTTCATGGTCTGGTGACTAAAATTATTATACGCAACAGTTAAAGTTTTGATACAATATGTTTACTGATATTTTTGGTGATATTTGTAAAGTGTATATGGACAATATTGTATAGAAACATAGTTTTAGAAAATGATGGAACGAAAGTATTAAACCAAAAATGACGTAAAGTGATTTTATATAGTACTTACTACTTATACTAACATAATTGACATTTTGAAATCAATGAACAAAACCATCACAGAGCCATTTTATAAAAGAAACTTTACTGTTTACTGCAGAGAACATATAATATATTATACAGTAATAGCTAACGGGAAATTCTTAAACATGTATTTTGTTTTCATGATTTACAAATATTTGGAATTGGAATACTTTAAAGACGGTGTTAAGAATTTCACTATGGTGAGAACGTTGCTGGTGTTTGATAAATTACTAAGATAATATATTTTTATATATTTCATTATTCCGATTTTTAATGGAATGATCGGTTAGTGTTTAGTCGGTTAGTAATACTGAAAGGAAATTAACAAAAAAACCAATATCGTATTACAAAAGATGTCATAGCAGTAAATAATAAAGTTTTTTCGGAGGAAAAAAGAGCGATTTAACTTAACAAAAAAAAAACTCAATTTTGTTCCATCAATGTGTAAACAAAGAAATAAAGGATTTTAAAATGACTGTCAGATAAAATAAAATTAAAAAAAAAAAATAAAAACAGTTATTTGTTGAAGAGTTGCTAAAAACGGCCCTCGATAAAAGAGTCAACAGTAAAATGGTCAGCGGATACACTACAACATTCAATGGTTGACGAATAAAATAGAGGGGAAAAGTGTTAAATTATATGGTGTTTAAATTTTCAATTCATATGCATTTGAATTTGTATAAAATCAATCACTTCACTGGTTAAAAAAAAGTAATAGTGTTATAATGTTCTATCGTGGCGAAATAACAGGAATGTACGGTTTTGTAATCGTATAATGTTATACAAGTTGTACAATATTATTTGGAATATAAAATTAAATTTTGGCTCGGCTTTAGGTACATAAAACTGGAGGTTTTTAGATTTATTTTTTCAACTCGTTTTGTGATTGATTTTTTTTTTGTATGCTGTATTTTATTATACTATAGCCATAGGTAAATAATATGCATTTTAAACATTAATATAATATTAAGTATATGAATGTATTCTCTTATAATCATGTTCATCGCAGAAGTATGTCGAATAAAATATTGAATTATATGAACTATAAGCAATGTTTCAGAAACTTTGTAATCCTATTTATTCTATATAATTCTATGAACTATAATGTCAAACAGAAATACAAAATTATGTGACTTTATATAATCACGTTAACTAGATTAATAGTATTGTACTCCAGTGTATATTTTGTTTGTTTGCTTTTTTTTAATATGAAACTAATAAAATGATTCATTTTTATTTGATTTAATTTTATAAATGTAAATTTTTCAGTTGATGGTTGAGCCGTTATAGCGTACCTACATGACGCACGTGATGTAAATACAATGAAAATATACCGGCTATAGATTAATGGAAAACATCATTATACAATATCTTTTCAAGCGTATAGTAAAATATCAGTTCGTTTATTACGAATTTCACTGTTTTTATTTTTCGAAAGTTTGACTCAAATGGTTATACAATATACATTTTCAGCTTACTTTGATAATTTTTTTAGTTATCATATATTTCCGTAAATCGCCAGAATTATTATATTCTGAAAACATTTTATTAGCCATTCAAAAAGTATCAGGAAGTTTATTTTTATAATTCTTGTTTCGATTCGCCGTGACTTGATGAAAAGTTGCACAGTTGATAGGGCGCTTTTAGAAAAATTATGATGGGAGGAAGCAGAATGGGTATGATTTATCCGTAAAATACGATCAAATCATCGATGAATGAATCTTTTTCTGTGGCTCTATCGGGTACTCGGGTGTGAGAAGTGTAATTATGCCAACTAATCAAAATGAGTTGATTGTTATACACCGTTGCTTAATAAATAAATGTACAAAATTTATCTCCGTGATTTTGTATAGAGTGGCACATGAGAACAATTAAAAACTTTTTAATGCTTTGAATTCTGCATGCGAATTGTTGGTGTTTTATCATTAGATCAGAATACAATTATATGTTAATTATGTCTTAAAAAACAAAATGGAAAAATATGTAATAATTAATAATATCATACAATTATATATTATTTAACTGAAAGTAACGTTATTACTTAAGTTTTGTCAATATATGGCTATCGTACGATTGTTGAATTTATATTCAACAATCGTGTAATAAGAATTTAAAAATTATGAAATATGAATTTAAAGTACTTGGGAAATATTAAAATGTTAAGTTTAATATATTTTAACATGAACCGTTATAATACACTATTTTTACATTAATGTTGATCAGAAATACAGTAAATGTAATTCGTATATTTCAAAAAATGTTGATACATATATATTATATTATATATCGATGGTGTTATTTTATTCGTATATATGTATAACTTTTTTTTTAATATAATATAAATAATAACAAAAAAAAATATATTAACAATGTTTACTCGTATACAGTGTCTTTTATAAACATCAATACCTAATTAATTGGCGAAAAAAAATTACATTTAAACTGACTAATCTAAATAATGTAGTTATTTTGTATTGACATTTACTCGACCTATATCATGTATAGAAATTAGATAGAATAGCAACTGTTTATGTGTCAATATATAAATCCAAGTGTTTAAATGTTTAAAAATGAAATTTAAGATTGGTATATTGGATGTTGATTGCATAAGTTAATGAAACATTTTTACAAAATAAATATCGGAATAGTAATAAATACAATTTTAATACTAGGTATATAAAAAAAATAAAACATTTTTAAATCATTCAATAATATCAACAATATCCTTAAGATGATATTCATTTAAAATACAATGAATTATGGAATGCAAAAGGAAAGTCCTAAACTATTATCAGTGTTATAGTTTATAATTTATATTGTATCTAGTTAATTTTAGTGCGGTGATAGTTAGATGTCGTAGCTCGCTTGGATACTACTCTAATATTTTATTTATAAGACTTTAAAAAGTAGACAATTTTCCGACGAGACAGTTCGTGTATCAGGGTTAATGCAATACAATATGAACTACCAGTTCTAATTTACTTAAGTAATTTAAAATTATAATATTTACCTATGTAGACATTTATTTTACTGTTGACAATATATTACAATTATTTTTATAACCACTTCTAAAATTTAACTATTTATATTACATTTTCATGATATATTATACGATCGATCTCGGACGAATTAACAAACCATTTGGACGCAATAATAATGATAATAATAATAATAATAATACAGTTGTTTTATTTGGGTTGTCCAACGTTATTTAAACAAACATAAATTCAAAATATCGTTATATATAAAATATAAAATATAAAAATGTATGTTTCAAGTGATTACATACTGTACAGAAATATTTTGGTTATCATCGCTATACAAAATGACAAAATTCCTTTCTGTTCACAGTTTTCAAAGATTTTCAAAATACTCTTAGTAGCATCAATATATTTTTAAATGTTTAAAAAGACTATTTTATGTTTGCTTCTAATTGATTATAATACAAAGTCTCTAACGGCTTGCACTTTTTAAAAAAAAAGTTAGAAAAGACAACAAACTTTTAATTTCTGGAATTACCAATGTTTTTTTTTTAAAGGTAATGGAACTTTACTTGAATTTAAATGAATTCGTCGTACATAATTGTCTTCAAACTAATTAAGTAAGAATCGTAATTTGTCGGATAACTGTTCGGACAATAATTCAATAGTTAAATCAATTAATTGAAATAAATATCAATGCTACAACCATTTTTACTAAGTTTAAATAATCAGCATCGTTTCAATAATTGTATATAATTCTTAACTTACATATTAAAAAAAAAAAATGATTAAATGATAAAGAAAACCATATATTTCAGCAAAAGCAAAATTAGTGTTATTTCATCACATTTTTAAACTACGATTTTTTCCAAAAATTAAAATACGATTCTCGCATGGTTAATATTCTTACTTGAGTCACTTCTGATAACCCCAAAATACATTTGTTAATTATGGTTGATTTAGTTCTTTCAGTGGTTCTATTTTTCAAACGATTTATGGCAACCATCGCCTCAAAGTTTGCAGCCTCTGAGTCATAAGTGCTTTCATTAATGCGTTTTCAGAATTTCTAAACTGTCAATTTTTTTATTAACTCGTGCTTTACATTTACGTCTGTATTTACATCGATGATTTTTTTAAGTAAGTAAAAACTTAGTATATAATATTATATATATATTTATGTATATGTGTATTATAAAACTATTTTCAGTAAAAAAATATTGATTACGATTTAAGTTTATTAATGCCACAGGTACCTATTTATAATATTGCATAATATGTTTAAATAAATCAATTTAAATTTATATAACCTATTACATGTTTACTTTAAGTGGTTTTTATCGATTTAGATAACGTTGGATATCCCTACTCTGATAATATATATACTAATTTAAATATTATAAGACTCTATGAATGTATTTTTGTTTAAAAAATATCAAACAACTCGAATAAAATAATTGTATTATTTTTGGACTAAATGTCCTCACGCCAAAATGGACACGTCCCTTTCTTGCAATTATTTACTAATATAGATATTATTAATTGTTTGTGTTAGGCACACAATTTTTTCAGTATTCTGCTTTTATTCAATAATAATTTAATTGAGAATATCAAATATTAAATTTAATTTAATGACATTTTTTTAATATTTTTTTTACACAAAATGAAAAACTTTTGATAACTTGACAATAGTTCGTAAAGAAATGTAAGCAAGCGTATATTATTGAAGACATTTCAGTAATTGTAATTTTTACTCAGAATCAAATATTACAATGATTTATCATTTACTTTCAAATGCAATATCATACAATATCACTATCGTGAATTGGAGTGAGCTAGTTGTGACGAGATCTCAACTAACTTACCTCCGTATTTATATTTTATTATTATATTTTAATATATACTTGAACTATTGCCAAATAATAATTATGTTTTTAAAACGATGGCCGAATCAGAATCTAAATTTTCATTCGTAGTTTTATTATAGATCTAATTATGTGTCTTTAACTTTTAAACGATTTGTATTCTATAAAAAATGCAACTAGAAATATCAAACTAAAATAATAATAATACCACTATATATTTCTGACTGCATACATATTGCTACTGATCGTGTTTTATGATAACATTTCAGAAATCTAAAACGTACGTTTGTAAAAAAAAAAATACCTGTTTGCATGAAAAATAAAAATGTCCTAGATTAGTTTGAAAAATGTTTTAGATTTTATTTTATATGAAAAGGACTTCATGGTAATCGGACGTAAGTTTATAATAATAATAAAAATAATCGATTTGGGTTTGATGAAACTTTTATTTTTATATCCGTCAAGAATATTAATATAATATACTGCAACATTATAAACGAATTAAATTAGATTTTCCAAATAAAAAATATCTTTGTTTATATTTCAACGATGGATAAAATTTCCTACTTAAATACCATTTACTGCAATAAACCATTATAATATAATATATTATTATATCATAATATTTTTTTCACTTTTCCATAGTTTATAATATATAATACCTCATATATTTCTATTTGCTAAACAGCTATTGTACAATTTTTAAGTGGTTTTCACATTAAAAGATCGAATCTGTTTGATATAAATTGAAACAATTTACATTGCATTTTAAAATCTCTATAAAAATAATTATGATTTCTCAAATGGGCGTTAAATTATAATCTGGATTACGAATTCAATCCTGTTTCCTTTTTTAAAATGAATAAAAATGTAATTTATCCATAAAGGCAAAGTCAATTATCTATTTAAAACTAAAAAAATATTTTTTAGAAATATTATCTATTGTAATAGTATAATCTATGTGAATGAGGTAGGTAATACAAAAAGAATGTTTTTTGTCGTTTTTATGACAATACAAACTTTTTTTTCATATGATATCCATTTTCTTAAATACTTTAAATTGGTCATGCATTTTTGAAAAAAAATATTTTATTTAAATTAAAATTCCAATGATTAGTTTTCAGTTATAAAATTGTGTATATAGTTAGGATAGCAGATGTTAAGTCATTGGTGCTATAATGATAGCAAAATCACGAAATTACGAAAATTATTTATTTTATTTTAAAAATTGATGAAGTACAACACTAGTAACTATATTATCTACTTCAAATTTTATATTAAACCATATTATTAAAGATTATTATTACAGAACATATTATGTTTTAATAAATCAGAAAATGTTTGTTTAAATTTCGAGAACATTTTATAGATATAAATATTTAAAAAAAAAAAATTTATTTGAAATTTACGGTAAAAAGAGATTTTGTAAAATAAAATAATAACAAACCTTAAATTAAACTTCGAATAATACAAAAATAATACATTTAATAAATTAATTATTTAAGGACAAAAGGGAATGAGAACGCTTGATTAATCGCTGGGATATTATATATTGTTAAAAGTTATATTACACATTCGTATTTACATCATACACAGACTTATACAAGGAAATTATTTGTAGTATTAAGTTTGTTTTTAATGAATAAATTATAGTAGTTTCTATATTAGTTTAATAATTGTTAAAATTATGTACAAAACATAAATTATTTAGAAGGTATACCTACTATTATAAATATTTTATGAATTATTAAAAAAAAAGTGTGAAATAACTAATAAATATAAAAAAAAAATGTATTAATAGTTTTAATTAATATTTATTTATTACTTATTAAATAAAAATATTATTTATAGCTTTATAATATATATTATTATTTAATTTTGTGATTGTTAATGAATATTGTATATACTAGTTTATAATAAATATAAGTTTACATTTTTAGGTAACTAATAAACTGAGCTGATTTTTTTATAGTTAAAAGTTTATAAAAGTTCGGTTTATGTAGCAAAGGTTTGAAAATTTAGCGCATTATTCCACATAAATATTTCTTATTAAGTTCAAAAATCTTAAAAAAAATATAATCATAATTTTTTATATAGAGTATCCTAAGTTAGAATTTAAATGAAATTGGATAGGTACTTAAATACCTATAGAATTTTGGTTATACCTAGTATTGTAATTCAAAAATATTTATGAGGCTTGAAATGTGTACGTATAATATTATATATTATCATATTTTTTATGCAATAACATTTTCAAAATACCCTTTTAGATTAATTTTCGAGGTTTGTCTATTTATACGGTATATTATAGCCATTATAGGTACTAACACTAAAATAAATTATTATAATAGCAATTTAAATATGTTATGATAAAGTATATTTATTAGCTGACGTACCATCTCTGCTCAAAATGGTTTATCATAATATACAATGACCTATCATTGAATTCGAGTTGAATTTTTAACATCTATTACAGTAACTTACTTAATAACAATATAAACTTGACTCCAATTGTTAAAGCAGCAATTGTCCACTATTTTTTAATTCATAATATACTTTTGATATAAAATTAGTTCATTTGGAATGTATTATTCATGTATGAACGATTAATTGCTATACATTTTATTATAAATAAACATAATTTAAAGGTACTTAAAAGTGTAGTTAAGACTATATAGTTATAATGGTTGTGTAATTATGTACACAATAAACAAAATATTATGCAATTTCATATTTCTACTATTCAATGTTGTGTTATATTTTTATTATCAAAGTTTTATTAAATTTATAAATTGTTTGTTGAAGTGCGACTCATAAGAATAATATAGAATATGTCGATTGGGTCAACACTTGAAAGGAATGGAGAACTTTAACAAAAAGTGCTCAGCAGAAATTCAAAAGAATTATTGTAAAATTGGTTTCTTTTTTGAGCTTCATTTAAAATCTAAATAAAAGTGAAAACGAAATCCTTATAACAAAATTGATCAGTTTATATTTATATTCATATCGTTGTATAGTGCCCTATAATAATAAAATCAACGAACTCGCACTTAAATTTAATATTTCCAGTTATTTGTTTATTTATTTTTTTCATAAATGAAATTTTATACCAAATACACTGAAAAAAACAACACTATAATTTCACATTATCAGAGTACTAGAATTTACAAATATCAAAAATAACGTAAAGTATTATGATTGAAATTCATTATAATTAGATATTATTAATTTTTTTTTACTGTTTTTTACACTATACATTAAAGTCACTTTTAGTAGTATCTAATTCAAAGGGTTATATTATTATGTATTTTATTACCTATACTTATATTACACAAATTTGTTTGCTTTTTATTAATGTATGCATATATTTATTGCAAAGAAAAAATATATAACAAATTGAATTGCTTTTCGTGTTTTTTTTTTAGCTTAAAACAAAATATAACAAGAAAAAGAAATCAAATATTCATTATTTACTGCCTACATAAAATTTCTTCACTGTGTTTGTGAAATAATTTACTCTATAATATAGCGTTTTCTATCTATTCTTTATTCTCTTGGTTTCAATCGATAAATGTATTATTATAATGGCTTGCTTGATATATAATTTCGTCAACTGAGCAAAATTATGTTAGGCATTTAAATAGTTAAATGTACCCCTAAGTTCTCCAATGAATATGCATTTTTGATACATTTTATTTCTGAACTAGAACACTGATAAGTAGGTTCTTAACATTAATTTTACATAATTATGCCCCAGTAGACATTTAGTAGGTAATACAAATACAACACAATTTTGAAGAAATAAAGCTTAAACTTAAGTGTAGACATATTTTATGATATACTATATTATGTATTTTATCTTAATTATTATTCATTAGTCATCGTACATAATATAGGTATATTTTATTTTCACTGTATCTGGATATTGCTCAATAGTTTATTATTCAAGTGTTATATAACTCGACTCCTAACCTATTTTTAAGTTTTGATTTTTATAAAAAGTAACAGCTTAGGTGTGAAAACTTAAACCTTGTTGTAATATATTCTGAAAATTCCAATGACTTACATTTTTAACGTATTTTTATTTTATTTATTTACTCTGATGTATCATATTGATATTAAAATAAATAAATTTATAATTTTGTATTACTGTAACGTCATTACCTTTTCACCGGTCACTACCATTTTTTGTGCTCCTTATGGGAAAGTTATTACAAATTTATATCTTATTAAATTAGATATTAGTATAGTTATTCAATTCTATAATCAATTATAAGCGGTATAAATCACTTACATAGTTAGTAGTTACACCCTCAGATACAGTTGTATTTTTAAATTTTATATTAATAGTTGTGTATATGACTAATATAATATACATATATGATATATATATTTAATATAATATACTAGATAAACACTGTGCCTTATTTTGCCCGTATAAAATGCATTCGTACACATACTAATAAATAATAATCTTTTACTACGCACACAGTCACAAATGATTCACGCACGCACTTTAAATATTGCCTATATCTAACTCTTTAAATATACACCGTCACCGATCCCCTTAAATTAGGTTGTCTAATGCTAACATTTTGCGCTAGATTAAATAATATTTATTGTTTTTGGATTTCTGATTTTTCGTATAGATGATATTTCCAACATATCAACTTTATATATCTGTCCCACCTAACGTTACATTTTTTAATCTATTTACCGATAATATATCATTCGTTACAAATAATCAATTAATACAAATAATAGGATAAAAAATATCCTATCTTATTAAAAGACAAATCACACACATTGATAATGATTTCATCAAAATCGGTTGAGTAATTTTGGAAGGCATCGAGAACTTACCCATTGTAAACGAAATTTGTATGTATAAAGATATATTATAGATATAGGTATAAAAATATACAGATATGTATTTATAAATAGATATCTACTTAATTTACAATTAATTATTTAATTGGTTTTATTAGAGTTCATGAAAACAATGATTATAATAATATTATTAAATGATGAAACGTATTGTTGACCATACTATACGTATTATATACCTATTTATTTATTTTAGCAAAATCAAAAATCAAAATCATAGTAGTTTCATGTTTCGATTTAACGTAAAATTATATCTGATAATATTTAACATTTTAAAATCTAATTTTTAACCTATAGCTGACTGTTCATTATCTTATTCATTTTTGTATAAATGATTAGCCATTTGTTTTCTAAATGATGTCTTATATTATACCGTTGATTATAAATAATCAATGATTATACTAAACACTTTGTTTAAAAATTAAAATAATATGATATAACTGTTTTAGAGTTTCATTCGATCTTGGATCTGTTTATATTTGTAGTTATATAATATTATATCAAAATGGTGCAATAAGAAAACTTGGTACCATTTTAACGGTATAACACTATTTGACCTCAAGCCATATAATTCCTCACCATGGTGTTATTTTTTTCGAAGATTACAAAAATATTTAGTGTTCTTTGAAATTCGTGGACAATTAGGATAGAGATTTTTAAGGTAGAGAGGTAAAATAAAATATAAAGTGAATGCCATAGTCGCCTTGAATTTTCCGTCAAAATGATTATTATTATAACGTGGTGCCTCTCAGGTACAAAGAAAACGCCATACATCGCAAGCCACGTGTTACTTCATTATCACCATATAAATAAAATACAACCTTTTGACTCATCCAATTCCCCTAAGTGCTTCGAATGGCAAACAAATGTTTTAGATATGTGTTATAGATTTTTGACGACGCATCACTTATTTTAAAACCACCCGACATCGCTGTGGGTTTTTTTTGCTTCTGGTCCAGCGGAAACCATACACAATTTCTATTATAGATATGTGCATGAAAACACTCTCTGGAAATTATTTGAGTCAAAGGTTTGGTATATTTAATATGTCGCAAAGATAATTTGTTGTCATTTAGTGGTAAACATCTGAACGAACTGATATCAGAGACTAAAAAAATTAAAAATAAAGTACAATAATATACAGGGTGTCCCGTGAGAATTTACCCATTGCCATATCCCCTGAAATAGTGGATATATCATAATTCTGATTATTAATAAGATTCACAGGGACAAGAGCTACAAATATTTCATTTTTTTATTTATTTTATTGTTTTGGTAAAAAAGTTAAAAATATATTTTTTGTTTAATTATTTTCAAAAAAATTAAGGTAGCCTCTACAATAGAGATCATTTTTCTGAAAATATTGATGTTTCATCATTTTAATTTCATTAATCTCCTGATTTTTTAATATTTTTTCTAGTTTCGAAAAGCCGGCCGCACGAGCACGTGGGCCACGTGTTTGATACAATAATACCACTATCTTATAAAATAATTTGCAGTTTTTTACGAAACTAGAAAAAATATTAAAAATCAGGAAATTAAAATGTTATAATATTATGAACCTGTATATCATTTAAAATTGTAATGTTTATGATTGTCTAGGTTTGGTATATTTAAAGGCTAAATCAACAAATATATTAAAATAATGATACGTAATGGAGACATACGAGGTAACGAAACCATTAAAATATCTAATAGTATAATATTATTGTCAAAAAATTCTAATAATATAAGCAATACTAATCTACTAATTACTATATACCAAACAAATATAAATACAAACAAGTTAATCCGAAAATATATGAACCAATCCAGTATTAATTGATAGCAATAATAGGATTGCATTGAGCTTAACGATATATTTAGTATATCTGAATTAAATAACAGCTCAAGTCATAATAAAAGCAAAGGTTGCGGCTCCCTTTAGTAAACCCTTTAAAGCAAAAATAATCCTACTCAAAATACCTAATAAATTATAGAAACAAAGAACCTTTCCAGGCAATAAATTGGAAGTAAGCATTAGTGGTTTTAATACTAAAAAGTTAATATATTAAAAATACTATATTAGATTAAATGGAGGTTAGATTTTAACTTTATAATAACAATTTAATATAAATTCATCATGTGACCTAAAATTGAATATGGGTTGATATAGTACCGATATGGATAATGGATAAACTATAAAAATAAAGTTATCATAGAATAACATAATAACATAATTGCTAAATACCATAAACAATATTTTTATCTGCTTTATCAATAGAGACTTTCAAACTATTCCGCTCGATAGCATACTCATTAAACCATTTTTCACATTTATTAGAAAATCACTTGAAATAAAATATGTATAATAAAAATATTTTTTAAAAAAAGAAAAAAATTAGGTTTATGATCAAATAATTTTAAAAAAATTAGCCGATTCTCGTGAGATTATCTAATTTTTCATCAATATATAAACAAACTTTTGTTTTAAACAACGAAATGACATTTTAAAACATAATCTAAAATACTTAATTGAAAATAATACCTCCTGGGCGATTTAATAAAGACCTGATTAACTTGAACTTAATAAGTCACAGTAAAAATATCACAGAAAAAAATCATTTATAAAACCTTTTTTCAATTACTCTATGATACCTGCAAGGTTACAAACACAATGTTACATATAATGTTATAACATTTTTATGACACATAAAAAAATTATCAAAAATCAAGGCTAGCTGTGATATCAAACGATAGTAATTTAATTTTAAATTAATGGTGTCTAGTATTTTTACAATAGAAGTCTTATACTCAACGTCATTCAAAAATTCAGTTTAATGATAAGAAATATCTTATAATGTCTTAATGCACTTTAATCAACAAAAACAATCGAATAATATCACAACTAATTAGAATTCAAATAAAGGAATTGCTGGACGCTAGATATTTAAAATATTAATATTTAAATAAATACGAATTTATCGCGGGAAAATTGATCACAAATTCACAATACGATTATTGGTCGTTAGGATAATTTATCTTCGAACAAATATTTTTAATTTTTTGTTATTTTATTATACATATATTTGATAATTAATACACACATTTCTGAGTTTTATGTAAAGTATTTTAGAATATTTAAATAGTACTCTCATTTATTTATTTTTAAATAACAGACAGTTAATCTAATTTACAATGTGGATAGCAGACATAATAATTAATACTAATATATGATAAACACACAAGATAATTAATTTGGTATAGCAATAACTTCGATAAGCTTTTTAAAAGGAATATGCCATAATTTTTAATTTCAACTTTAGATTCAAATTATATTTTTTAAATTGAATTAAATGATATTATTATCATGTTTTATGTGTAATTATTAAGAATTAATAACAATGAAATCTGTAATTTTTATTTGACAACTAAACATTTTAATATCAATATCATAATGTTGTAAATTGGATTCACTGTTCGTTATTTAAAAATACGTAAACACGAATATTTTAATTCTTATTAAAATAGAATAGATATACAATTTTAAGAATTTTTTAATATTCTAAAATAATAAACACGCAATTCGGATATATACCTTAAATATCTAAAAATTAAAAATGTTCGTACGACGATCAATAATCTTGGAGACGAATTGTATTTTTGATCAATTCATCAGCGATCAGTTGTTCGCGACTTTTTTACCGGATACCCAAATAAAGTATAAACAATGAACTAAATAGTCGTAAAATAGAATGTCTTTTACGTGAATTCTATGATATATTAATTTAGTAAAAAATGAAGAATTTAATTGAAAAGCAAAAAAAAGTAATATTTTACTCTGATTAAAAATATGCTCTGGCAGAGAAAATTACTATAATTTATTAAAAAAAACCAATAGTTTAATTTACAAAACAATTAAATTAAAGAGTTATGAATAGGAATCAAAGGTATTCGAATAGTGGTCACATTTTCTTTAAACACAGATAATAGATATATCTTGACGGAAATTCATCTTTATTGCTCAGCTTCGTGTATACTCAAACACAATCTCTATACGACAGTCAATAATAAACCAAATTAGAGTACATACACAAACTTTCAGAAATTATACGTAAAATTCAATTTAAACAAAGTTATTCAATATACTTTTTACATTTATTAATGAAACTGATATTAACTAATTCAATATATTTTTTTAATTAAATAATTAAATAGGTACATTAAACATATGTAATAATAATCAGCGTCTAAAGAATAACACCAGTATATTGAATAAAATATTATTAAGTAATAAAATATAATTATATATGTATTTCAAATATTAAATAAATAAATTATTTAAATATAAAATATAAATTATAAATTATTTAAAATCTGTTTAATAGTTTTTAAATATGTATATATTTACTTTTTTGATTGTAACTGAGAATAAAAAAATAACCAAATATTTTATGAGTGAATAAATGTAATCAGTATAATAATGATTAGTTTTATAATATTAAAATACGACAATATGTCAATTTACTAATTTATGTATTGATTTGTATTTAAAATTTACAAATTAAATAATTAGATACTTAAAATTAAAAAAAAAAAAAAAAATTATGTGCATAAGAATAATTAATAATAAATTAATTACTTAAATTTATATCCATGTATCTGTAAGTAGTTTCCGATCTAACTCTTAAAGCTAACTCTTTTGAAGTATATTATTCAGTTTTCAAACTTTGTAGAAAGTTAAAAATCAAAATTTTCCATCTATAAATAGAACCATAAGATCTTAGTACAATTTGAAATACTAAGTATTATTATTATTTATTATGGTAGTGATTACAAAAATTACTTTAAGTGTGATTAAGTTTATAAATTACCATTTTTATGTAATTATGCTATATAAATACATGTTTACAATTTATAAAGACTTGTTAACAATAATTGTGTTGTCTCAGTTGAAAATTAATGGGACAATATAAGAAGCCAAAGTTTTACATTTATATTTTAATGCGTAAAACTATTTAAATACAAAACATTTATACTCGTATTAAATACAATGTGTAAATAGTATTTTACTTTTATTTAAATATATAAATATTATTTGAATAATCTATGCATTATTGAATCCTAACAACTAAATCCTAAATATAAATATAATAAATATATAAATAATGAAAAGTTCGGTATATATTTATAATTTTGTGTGTAATTCAATAATAAACTTGCAAAAATTGCATTCAAAGTAATCAAGCTTTTAAATACAAATCATAATTATTATCTGATTTTTACATAAAAGTTAGTAATTCTGCTATAAACCACTCAACATATTTTAACGAACAAAATACTATTTATCAATGATGAGTTATAAAAGTAAATAGGAAGTAATAAATGGTTTCTCAAAAACTTTATTTCAAAACTTCATATGTATTGAATATAATATATTGTCTGAGAGTTGCTTTTGAGGAGTATTTATCAAGTTCATGCTATCTTTTATTAACTTTTTATTTATATTTTTTAGAACAGCTTACTAAGTATTTTTTTTTTCAGAAATCAAAGCAAATGATTTTTAAGAACAGTATATCTAGAAAAAAAAGTTAAATGAAAAGAATCTTCATTAGTACTTTGATTACGATGGTTATAGTATTACTGTAGTTTTGGCACATAAGCCAAAATGTTGTACCCTGAACTTGCATTAACATTACATTGATATTTGTTGCTTAATTTTTTCTATTACAATATTTTTATAAAACAAAGTCACATCACTCTAACTATTGTGTTGTGATAAAATATAATTTATATTTGTTTATTTATAATGGATAAAATAATATTTTTTTCGATATTTATATAATTTTTTATATGTTATTCTGAATATTTATAATTGTTTGGAAAAATTATGTGCAAATATTAAGTATATATCATATTATTTAGCTTAAGTTTTTTTTCGGAAGTCGTAGTTGTCGTAGTCTTTATATAATGACATTTCAGATTGAGAAACAAATTATAAATTATAGTACAAATTATTGATACTGCCACAGTCAATTTTTAATTATATTATGATGGAATAAATTAATACGTGTGACGTTCTAATATTACCATTAAGTTTGTCGTTTATTATGTATATTTTCTCTATAGTTGATTCAAAATGTAAGGAACTAAAGAAGCAAAATTAAAATGTATTTTAACAATTTTTTTTTGTTAAGAATCAGTTTTAAAAATAAAGTATGTGTAATGTTATTTTATTTTGATCAAGAATATTTTTTTTAAAAATCTCAATTTATATTTTGCATTAGTCATTATTACAATGCATAATTATTATTTGATTTTTCAATAAACCTTAATAATATCACTAAAATTTTGTAAGTAGTTTATTATTTTAATTTTCTTAATAAAATTAACTATATCGTATATAAATATTAAAATATAATTTTAGTTTCGTAATAATTTAATAATGTAGAAGAGTTTTTATTATTGGACTTAATACGTAAAAAATTTAGCTGTACTAAAATTGTTAAATTTATACACTCATTTGTAGATATTTATTGATAATTCAAAATTCTATCATAATGTTTATATCAAAATAAATATAATATATAAGATAGATTGATAATCCTCATAATAAGCTCTGAAAATTTATTGTCGTTTTTAACTTAAGTATTTACCATTGTTTAAACATGGATTAATTTATATTTTAAAAGATAGTTTTAAAAGCAGGTTTCCGATTTTTTTTATTTTTTTACAGTATTTTCAAAGAGGATTTGTAGATCTACTAAGGTATTTTAAAATATAAAGGCTGTCAATGTCAGTAGAGAGATTTTTTTCTTGGGAAACTTATTACTAAATGGATTTTGATAAAACCATAAAAAAAATTGTACATTATTTGAAATGATCACAACTTTTAAAATAAGAAAAATTATTATAATGATAATAAGATAAATATTGAACAGAAAAAAATATCGGATATATTGCTTTTTTGTATATTATTTCTATATCTATTTAGAAATATATAATATTCATATATTTCTTTGATCTATGCTTTGATTGTGGTAATACAATTGAATAATATATTTTTTCGTTTAAAATTTAAATTTAAAAATAAAACACAATGAAATATTTTGCATAGCAATTTAAAAAAGTAATTTCAATTCAAAATAAGTCAAATTTAACATATGGTGAGGAAGATTCAAACTTAGAGTTTAAATTAACCTGTCTCTCCGAGTGACCTCAATGTAAGATAAATGGTTTAATTTTGACGACCATGAAAACACTAGTATTTAATCGATTAGAAAAAAAACTTTTGATTATGTCCAATGGAGTGGGAAGTTTTATACTGTGGAGCTTCAGAAGCCTTTTAAGAAAAATTAGGACTTTTTCGAGAGTGATGTGGTTGATGGAAAGTGCCGTCGTATTTGTGGACGTTTTATTGATTGGACGCCGTCAATCAAACCACGAATATTTCTTTTCAGAAAAAAAAATTAGCAAAACTAAAACATTGGCTGAAAAACATATTAATGACAGTCGTATGTATGCATACTTATACCAAAAATAATAAAAACTAACAATTAATAATTAATATGTAAACTTATTATATTTTCAAATAACATTATATCTAAAAATATTAGTTAGGATAGTAATTTTTAGAATTAATTGTAATATAACGTATCTATACATTTTTATTCGAACAAAAAATGTTATTTTTATATTTAAATTGAAATATTTTTATTTTGTACTTATATTATGTACTATAGTTAATTGATTTATTTGCTATTTTAGAATAATTATTTATAATTAAATATTAATAATTAATTTTAGAACGAAA
Organism: Schizaphis graminum; assembly: GCA_020882235.1. Taxonomy (NCBI): domain Eukaryota; kingdom Metazoa; phylum Arthropoda; class Insecta; order Hemiptera; family Aphididae; genus Schizaphis; species Schizaphis graminum. The sequence continues at coordinate 68,943,987 of CM037032.1, forward strand.
TTTTAAGTTTTAAAACAGGTAAAAATTCCATCTTCAGTGTTTTAGTAACAAGTGACAGCTGTACTTGACTAAGTTGAAAAAAAATCCACGTCTGTCTTTTTAAATGTATTATGTAAAACAAATAATAAGAAATTCGTATACAAATCGAATTGCACAATCGATCGATTTCTACTAGGGCGGGGAAGCTGTGTTTTTCATCCAAATTATTTTTAGTTTTGATACGTAGGTATTTTATTGTTATATGTATGTTTTAAATGTAGTATGCATACAATAAATTTAAATTTTATAATATATATTTAAATATACATAAAAAAAACACATCATTGTAAAAGAAAAAAATGGGGATTGTTGAAAAGAATCGTGTTATACTGTAATTTATATTAATTTACAGGTATCTCTATTGAATATAGGTGATGTATTATATTTTAGAAACACACAACTCGATGTTAAAATTATTTACATAATTTTTTTTATTATAAATAACGTCGATGCAAAATACTCATAAATAATTTTAATAGTACTATAACACGATTGGCCGTAAACAACTGTGTCGCTGTACTTTGCATAACTAATCCGACAGAGAATAACTACTTGTCACTATCAACCAGTGGTTATAGTGCCTAGCCAGTATAAAAAACATGCAGGCTTTATAACAAATTGTTCATAAAATCTTGCCAATCATTCGAAAATGTGAAAATATTAAAACCACTTGCTTATTGTAATATAAAAGGCGAGACTGGCCCATAATATTAACAACATCAATAATAATAATTTCCATAATGATAATAAAAATAGTATTGTAATATAATATATATTATGAATGTGTGTACAGCTGTTACTTCTCACTCTGAACCGAATTGCCACCAGAACAGTTTCACACTCGACCAGGTATAATTAGTCACTAATGTTTTATATAAAAGGATCGCTGCATGCACCACGTTTAATAACAAAATCGTTTTCTGGCTGTCGGTCGCCGACACACCGAATTGCTAAGCCGGTGACGGATGAGCCATCCAATTTTGGACGACAGCTCTTCTCGAGAGAAATTAATTACGCTGAGGCCATTACCGCGTAAGCGTAGTCGGTTCGAGGACCTCAAATAGAAAGCGAGGGAGTACAGTTAGGGGTGCCTAATACGGACCCGTAAGATCTGATACGAATTAATAATATATTCACATTCGGGCGATATATGTATACGTGAGAACGCGGACCGCGATATCTATACGATTACGTTATTGTGTCTTGGAAACCCGAGTACTTTTGCGTTGTTGAATTCTCTACGTACAAGAAGATATTAGACATTAGTTGTCTCGAAACTTAAACGGGGACAGATTCGTTTGATTTGAAATATTATATTTAAATTTAATTTAAATTAGAAGACAAGTACAAGAGATGTATACAATTTCAGATGTTTATGATAATAAAATGCAGATGTGAATAAATCAACGCTTTTGAATTTTTATGCCGCGCTAGCATTCGTTTAAACTTGGCGTAATAAAAGTATATTAGTAACTTAGACTAATACGTACACAGGCATAATATATTTGAATGTTATATCCTTACACAGCCTAGGCATATTATAAGACTCAACTTTGAGAGAAAGCGTAAAAAAAAAATCAGAAAATCTGAGTTTTATTCCAGTAAAGAATCTTGATTAACATTCATGTATATCCTCTAGAATTATATTATGTCCTTTAGCTCCGTTAGTTTAAATTAATTCTTAACTTTTTTAGACTACTATTTTAATAATATGTACTATAAACTGCTGCACTTGACATACGAAGGTAATTTTTTTTTTTATATTTATAATATATAGGTAAGTTATTGCGCAAATGTCATGCTCTATTTATTTTATTTCATTTCAGTCAGCATTGCCACCATTCATTCGAATTCCCCCAACCTTATTTACGTTTCTAGTTTTCAAGCTAAACAGAGTTAAATAAACGATTGACGGCTATGGCTGTAATTGTTTAGCCAATAGACCGAAAGTGATGCACGTCTGTCACATATTATAGTCATTGATAAATACGAGAATTACATACGCGAAATCCCAAGAGCTGCGACCCCGACTATACGCATAGACAAATCAATAAATAACATTATTTTAAAACTATATTATGTGTAATCATGTCTAATGCTAAAATTAAAAATTAAAATCTTAGTTAATGGTGTAATATTAATGCAGTTCAGACTAAAGAAAAAAAACACGGAATACGGATAAAAAGATAATTAAAAAGAAAATAGGTATATATTTTGTATTTATTGATAAATGTATTCAATATATTAAATACGTTACTCTCTATATTTCAATCTGGTACTTATTGTTTTTTATATTATTTTTTTTTTATGTTTTCTACTTAAAACCTGAATGCCTATAATTTTTCATATTTAAAATGTACACAAATCATTTGTTTAAATATAACTATTATTTATTAGGTATATTTATCCTTCAGCTGTACGTAAGTAAATCTGTGTAAACTTGACAATTGTATTCCTTAAATATATAAATATTGTATAAAATACTATTTTATCCATTGATTTTTACATGCTTAATAATGTGCCGATAACTGTTTAACTTTTTTTTATTTATCTTAGCTCAAGCTACTTTATTGGTTTCTGTAAATATTGAGATTCGATCTGAACAAAAAAAAAACAAATATGCATTTATTATTTATAGAAGATACTATTCCAGACTGTATCTATTATACTTATATGACATAAAGTTAATATTTGTGAAATTCTATGGTATAATAATATATTATATACCTACGCCTAAAAAAGTATTATACACAAAACAGATAATACTATAATAGAACATTATTATCCTTCGTATTTTATTATAATTTCTCATGTATACATTTTGCATAACAATACTCTACAATTACTACTCTGAGCAACAACCAAATTTAATTACAATATGTTGCATGCGAATTCTTATAAAGGACTAGACATTTGTTATTCATAAACCGCAACAAAAAAACCACATATGACCAGCAATGAAAGATTGTTTAATTTTCAATATAATTCATATTTTAATTAAGAATAATATAAATATTAAATACCTAAATTTAATATGATGGATTAGGTAGGATTACGTATTAATAAACATATGTCTATTATAATAATGAAAAACCTATTATAGTTATAGACAATTGACAAATTATTGAAAAGTATTATGTAAAATTTAATATTATGAAAAGCTAATGTCGAGCCTCGTGTTAAATTGTTATAATAATAAAAGAATATTATTATTTATATTTTATCAATTAATGTTTCATATTATGATGTGTCTTAAGGTTTAAATGAAAACTAAGAGTTTGTACATTTTAAATCTAATAACCTTTTAAACTATTTCATTATAAATATATAATATGCAATTTTATATACATATATATATATATATTGTATAATCTTAAACAGAAAAGTTTGGGTGACAAAGTTTTAGTTTCATGCAAAAACTTCGATTACTTTATTGTATTTGAAGAATAAAATAATTTTAAAATTATTGTTGCTATTGAAATTTATTTTTTGATAAGCTGTGGGGCATTTTAAAATATAGAAACTCAAATTTTAAAACTATAAAATTTAAGTAGACACTCATATATAAAGATAAATATTTGAGTTTAAAACATACCGATAAGGGATATTTTACAACCTTTTTATTTATTTTTGAATTTTTGTATGAATATTTATCTAATATTTTGTAAAAAAAAAATTATAGAACTAGTAAAATATTACGACATCCAAAATAAAGGCTAAGGATATATTATACGTACACTTTAATTACTACCTACTATTGAAATATGCAAACATTTCCGCCCTAAAAATAACCGTTATATTTACTTAAGTTGTGTCTTATAATTCTTCACATAAATAATTTATCGTTAAAAACCTTTTAACGAAAATGTGTATTACAATGGACGTACAATTTTTTTTGACAATGTTAATTTTATTCCAAACCTTTATGTACCGTGTTCATATTTTGTATTTATAAGTTAACAATGAATTATAGGGACGATCAGAGATATTTATTTACCTGGAATTTATGCCATTGGATAACTTACTTGGCTTTAGTGCTTTGTATAACTGTATAAATTAGTTCGTATTATGGTTTTAATAAACGAGATTAGCATAATATATCTAGTTTTTACGTTTTTTTTTATCATATGATGATTTACTCAAATAAGATTGTTCAACTTTTTTTTTCTTTCATAAGTTTTGATAAAAAATATTATAAAACGATTTTTCCCATGCTATTTATCTTTTACGTATCTTTATAGTATTATGGTTTATAAATATAATACAATACAATGATCTATTGAAAATAATAAGATAAAGAAAAAAGGCATGCATGTTATGGCTAATTCTTTTCGCAGTAGGTTAATAACACTGAGTAATAAAATAGACACAAGTTTACTGTCATAACTACGTAACTAGCATTAATCCTTTTAACATATTCCAGTCTATTCATCGATGGAAAATCATACAAATATGTGGCTGGATGGATCTTGGAAGATTATTTTTATTGAATTTAATATAATCAAAACCAAAATTTTATTAAAAATGTAAACATTATATTATTGCCTAAATTGGGAGGAATTAATTTAAATATAATACTTATTTTTTTCATATTAATTTTTTTTTTGCAGTAGTTATAATGACTATCCCGTGAACTTTAACTCATTTTTAACCTTTAAATAATAAATTGTATAATAAAACTATTTGATATTTACGCATTTAAATTATTTAGAAATATATTCAACTATTAAACAAGCTACCTAAAAAATATAGTGAGCAATTTTATTATATATATTTTTTTAAGAAATCGTATTACTGAAAAATAAAATTAATAATAATAACAATACATCGAAAAATGTGTGGAATGATTAATAAATTTAAAAAATTAAACGACGTGAGTTTACTGATAGGAAATTCTTATGATTTATAATAAAAATAAATTTATTAACATTTAAAAATTATAATTAATATACAAGAGCGTTGAGATTTAGATCACAGTGCATTATATTGTATAGATACGTCGAATGTCGAGAATTAGCTGATTTAAACATTTAAGATTTCAAATGTATTTTACTTGGATGAATCCTAGGTGTTAGATTTAGCAACGGGATATGATTTATTGGGTATGCAATACATTTACCTCTATAAATTGGTTTCATAAGAATTCGGATTGAAATATATAAAATTAGTTCAAAATGTTATGTTTTGTGAGTTCCATATAATTCTATTCAACCACTTAGAATAAAACTGTTTATAAATTACAAAAGCTTGGTTCAAAAGTATACTGGTATTTGTTCCCGTTGTCGTGAAAATGTCAACTTGAAAGTAATAGCATTACAGCAATACTAATATAATCTCTCAGCTTTAATAGCCAAATAATTTATTCGGAGCGCTTTTACTGTCTGTACGGTGGTACGGTGTAATAGCGTGTCGCAGAGTAAAGTGTATATAACAATAAAATGGTTATGAGATATTCAGAAAAAAACGATTGTTCCCAATTCAAAATTAATACACAGAATTTTTCAATTAACGAAAACTTTAATTATTCGCGATGGTTTCACCTAAAAACCGCATACTTTTGATTTAGACTATAAAACAGCCGATTAACAAAAAACTCAATTTTTCTCAAACTCGGTTTGGCAATGAGGTATTGATGTACATAATCATCAACAATATGAAACACAGTAGAAACTTAACGTTTTGACGAAATACCTATTTATATTAAAATTGTATATTATAGTTTCATGTAATTTTAATATTTTTGAGCTATTTATAGGTATTTTAAATTTTTTGATTGTTTCTATTTTTTTTCGGTAAAAATATATCTTAAATAAAATTCAAGGTTTTTAATAAGTTTTTAATACTGTTCATTCACAAATAAAAAAAAAATATTGAAGTTAAAATCATAGAAAAAAAATCATCAGAATAACGAAATTTTTTGAATAATAATTTTGTGATTAAAAATGCATAATATTTTTATTTTAATATCTAAGGTTGACAATTTGAAAAAAAATATCCTCACATGTCGTTTTTATAGAAACATAAAAATCTCAAAAAATACATATCATACACATTTTTTTTTATAGATATTTTAAAATAAAATGTTGACAAAATATGATATTAAACAAAAAAAAATAACAATTGTAATTATTTAAATAATATTGATCCAAGGACTCCGAACTTATTGTCAATGCTCACCTATATTATAAATGTATACTAATAATTAAAATTTTAAAAGGTAGGTATTAAGTAGCCACTCTGTTTTACAGTAGATGTTGAGTCCATCTCGACATTGAGTAGGTCATAGTAATGAATATTCTATTAAAATGTAATCCAATGATAAATCATTGCATACGGAAACTGATTCTGAAAGGAGAGTCTGTCAGCCTATTATAATGTTAATTAATATATTAAGTTTATTTTATTATATATTTACACTGTTATTTTATTATTGTAATTACTAATTTTTATTTTTATTTATAATATAATAAGTTGAAATAATTGTTGCCAAACTTACTTAATATTAATTATTATATTATTTTAATTATTATAATTGTATAATATATTATTTTTATTAATTTTATTAATTTTTGAATAAATACTAACTAATCGTAGAATGGTATGAATAGGTTTGTGTTATACATGTACAATAGTTTAAAATTCATATAAAGATTTGAAAATGTTATTGTGTTAAATAAAACATGAAAATAGATCTAAAAGTTTTTAATTCCTATGAATAATATTTATGAACTACAACAAAATAACTTAAATCGTTATTCTTAATAATTTAAATATCTAACTCTGACAAAATTTTGAAGTGTATTTGTTTATATTTTACGACAATATGTGTTTATTGCCTTATTAGTCCCGTATTTAAAATTAAATACATGATCTTTGTATTTAGCAGTCTGTAATAACTGATAAGGACATTTAGATTTTTATAACCATTACAATACAAATTGTACAGTATAATATATAGATATATTAATCATTTATTTCATATCATTTATCTCGTTTGAAATAAAATTAGTTTGTATTTTCCAAATATTTCAATGCTTTTTACGATTCTACCCAAACGTGGTAAAATGTAAATAGGTATAAAATAATATTATAATATTTACAAAATAATATCAATACAATAAACGATAAATCATACTATGTTTTATTATATGGAATTAATAATAGGTATTGGTGTAAATTGAGGTTTAAACATATTATATGCCTTTATAAAATCACTATATAAATAAATTTTACATTATGAAATAGATTGTATCTCAATTTTAAACGAAGTTAGGTAAATGTTATAAAATTAAAATATTTTTTCCGTGATAAATACAATTTAATGTGTTATTATTAAAAAAAAAAAAAAAAAAAATGACTATGATTATGACGTACTGAAATGTATAATGGATATTAAATTTGACAACCATTGTAATCTTTGAAATCATTATAAAAGAAATAAACAATTCAGAACAAAGGATGGATACAATAAATTATACAAATTTGCTGTATAAGATATTTTATGTTATTTATATTATATTTATATAATACTAGTATTTCTTAGTTTGTTAGACTTAACAAATATTTTTCAAAAACCTTGCATTAATGTTTATAAATTTAAATAATTTCCTACTTCCAATGTATCGTAAAATAGTATACGGTGGTGTAGTGTATACTAGTAATGCGTAAACCCGAAATTGTTTTAGGGGGTCGCCAATAATTTTACACCAAATGAAAAAGTTATATACTTACTTATATACTTACTATATTGTATATACTATGACTATAAATTAAATATAAATTATACACTTACATAATATTGGTAGGAAGGGTCGACGAGTCGTATTATCAAAATAAATAGTTTTGGGGATCATGGATCAAAAAAGGTTGCGCACTATTGGTGTGTACAAACATTAAAAAAAAAAAAAATTGTAATTGTAAATATGCATTTTTGATATATTATAATTTTGTAAAACACTTATATGGAAGCTTGCTTGTCATTAATTGTTTTATAAGATTTTTAACATGAAAATAACCATTATAAATAAAAATATAATGACGGACATAACAAATTTGATATATACAAATATATATATATTATATGTTTATAAATAAACATAAAATTGTAAAACCAATACATTATTCGCTCTACTCAAAATCTAAAATAATATTGAATAAATTATTTTTGTACATTCATGGAATTATTCAGATTTGTAAAACTCAAGGCCAATGAAAACATATTCGTAAGTTGGTGGTGTATTTGTCAAGCTTTAAAGTGACGTAGGCTTAGATGCTTTAACACAGACTTATAATTTGAAATGTATTAAGTGATTTAACTTGTTAACATTACTTAGACACTCAGAATAACCGATTTATTTAATTTATCAACAAAACATTGAGAATGTATTTTTGTTGTTGAAATAATATCAATAACATATCCATACCTTAATGAAATTATATTTAAATACAAATGATATGCTAGACACACGCTACTTCTTCCAAATGATATACCATTGACAAAGAATGATTTTTTTTTTAAATTGTGTTAGGAAACAGCAAAATTAGAATATAATATGAGTAAGGCTTTTAACAAAACAATATTAACATTAAAACAAGATTTATATAGCACGAAACAAAATAAGTAAAATACAAAACACAGTGAAAACTGACAAAGTCGTGAGATAACGCAAATAACTTAGTATGATTTGATGGCAATTAATTTAAGTGTTAAAAAATCTTTCAAAATGTTTTTTTACATATAATAATTTCCATATTGTTATGATGATATGAGTACTTGTATCTTTATATTAATAATATATATGCCATTTTTGTCATCGAAAACGTTTATGAATATTTTAATGTAGACATATGTTGTCGTCTGAACATTATATATGTATATATAAATAATGTGTTGAAGTTTTTCTTCGTAGTGACGTAGTTAAGTATTACAACATGCATAGTTGATTTTAATTATTCATTTAAGTTACTACTGGTACTAGCGATGTAAATAATAATATATTCCATATAATATTATAACTGCTTTTCAATACGTTCTTTTAAAAAAAAAAATTTCTATAAAAAATTGCATATCTGAATATTGCTTCATTGAGGCTGAATATTTGTGTTAAATTTCAATAATTACTACACCAAAAGATGGGGCCAGGAAAAATTGCAGACGATCATAAAATATTAACGTCAACGATTTTATGATACTTTACGCTTCCTTCTTGCAGATAAATTAACCTACACACGTAGGGTGGAACATAAAAAAATATAAGATACATTATATTACAGACTTTAGTACAATAAACGTGTATATAGCTCTCCCATATGGCACCAAGAAGAAATCAATATGATGACAATATGAAAAAAAGGACAGCAATTATTAAATGAGCAAAGAAAATATATAATATACAGAATGGTTCATCAAACATGACCATTTCCATACTTTTCTTTTTAATAATGAACCAAATACTCATTTTCAGAATTTTTAAATGTATACTTCAATACTATATTTTCAATCTCTTGAAATGCTTTAACTGTTACTTAAACAGTATTCTGTGACGATATAAACTTCTCAAAAAATAATTCTACCCTCTTGTATTACTGTAAATTATTTAGTGGATACATTTTTTTTGAAAATATCAATTTACCTAATTAATTATTCGAACGAGTAATTAAGTATTTAAACTATGGATGACAGTCCTTACTCATTAAAACTGACTTTAAAAAAATATAAAATAGAAGTTTTAATATTGGATTTATTAATACCTTCTATAATCATTACACAAAGTTAAATAACTTAAAAATATGTTTAATATATGTTCGAATTTTTATGTTAATTTGTCAATATTTTCAGAAAAATTAAATGTTAAAAAGTTTAGGTAGAAAAGGGGTGATTTAATTTAAAAATTTAAGTATCTCCAAAAAATACTCCTTACGTGGTAAGAAAAAAATCAAAAAAGAAATTTTAAAATATGGTATTTATATATACATTTAAAAATTAAAAAAAAAATTGAATTTGTATAAATTCATGATTAAAGACAAATGACAGTGACCATGTTTGGGTAAACTACACTAGTGCTTCTCAACCTGGGGGCTGTGGCTATATGGCTGGGGGGGCCTTGAAATATTTATTTAATTTATAAAAATTTCTTTTTTGGTTATATATGTTTTAAGTCTTATACAACTATAAGATTGCATGTTTTAAAAATATATTAAAAAATATTTATTTTATTTACATTTTAATAATTTATTTGTGTGAAATAGTGCATATAAATTTAGTATATCATTAAGAAAAAATAATTAATGATTCTGATTGAGGGGGGCCTTGACAGTTTTACATTAAATTTAGGGGGCCCTATAACAAAAATGTTGAGAAGCATTGAACTATACTGTAGAAATAAAAATAGCATATTTTTATTTATATCATACAAATATGATAACCTACTGAAATGATTGATATTTTGGATGTATGTGATGGAAATTTTTACTTAAACATAATTTTTTTTTTTTGAAAATTTAAATAACCATCAGTTTCTACGATATCAGTAGATCGTTCCTTTTTAACATTGAAACACTTAAAAACATTACTTCGTAATAAAACTGGTAATGCACATAATGTACTTGCTCTTCCGTTCTTACATTGGGAATTGTCTACTCTATAGATGAAGTATTGGATGCAATGGACAAAAAATAACAAAACAGAAAATTAATTTTATAGTGTTATATTATAGTCAGCAGTGTGGGCAACGTATTTCATGATCCTTTATATCTATTAGACATTAGTTCAAAATAATTAGATACTATTCTATTATAGTTGTTAAAAATAATAGGTTTTGTAAATCAATCATGTACAAAAATACAAATAAAAATTGTATTCAAAATGTATTAGAACCCCTTTTCAAAATAAAATTCTGGCTAACATAATATATTACTTTAATTATAAATTAAAACAAAAAACTTGCATTGAATAAAATAAAAATGAATTATTATTTTAAGCGTTGATATTTCATCATAGTTATTATTTTTGCCATATTTAACCATTAAAATTTCAAATGGTATTCAGATTCATGACTGCCAGAGAAAATTGAATTTGAGTTCGACTAAATACTTTATCGACTATAATAGTTTATGTTAGTAATTATATAAACAAATATTTGTATTTTTTTTTCAACCTATATTGGGTTGGTTTACAATATTTTTAACTTCGCTCTCCACTTATCACGATCTTCGGCAAGTCTTTTTAATCCGGCGTAAGTATCAATCCCTGCGTCATTTTTCAGTTGAGATATGTACGAGTTTCTTGGTCTTCCTGGTGGTTTTCGTCCTTCAATTGCACCTTCTATTATGGTATGGTGAAATTCTTCGCCATGACGTAAAACGTGTCCTATCATGTCCCATCGTCGTCGCTTTATGGCTTTAATTATGGATCTTGTTTCTTCAACTTGGGTCAGTACATCTTCATTTGTTACTCTTTCTGTCCAGTTTATTTTTTCCATATGTCTTCAACACCACATTTCAAATGCTTCAAGGGATCTTTTTTCTTTTTCATTAATAACCCATGTCTCGCAGCCGTATAATGCGACACTCCATACAAATGTTTTTAGAAATGTCTTTTTTGTTGCTCTGTTAATTTTTTTCGAAACCAAAATTTTATTTTTCTTGATAAAAGCTGTTTTTTCTTGCCCGATTCTTTGTTTAATTTCCTGCGAGCTTCTTCCGTCTGATGTTATTTGTATAGTAAATGATAAAAAAATATATTATATACTACGATAATGTACATTTCCATGACTGTTTCTATATACTCATATACCTACCTCCACATTATTGTACATAATTCATAGAATATTATTTACTGTTTATTATTAGTGGTATAATATAGTCATTGTCTAATCATAATATTCAAAACATTCAAATTTTCAAATTTACATGATACAGTAATAACTGAAAAGTTCTTTATAACAATGTAAAATAGTGTATAGTAGATAAAATATGTAAAATAATACTTTATACAAAATTTTAATAATTAATTGTTGATTATATTATAATACATGTACATTGGGACAACTAAGAAATTATACTAAAAATATTATTTGTATCAAAAGGACAATAGAATTCGTAAATCATAATTATGACAATGAAAGTCGTGACTAACGGGAATTGATACTGTTGGTATAGAAGACACATTTTGGATAGTGCAAAACTTTAAAATATAATAATATTTAAAGATAATATTATGATTTTTGTAATTTATGTAAATTAACTTAACAACCGAATGTTCAATAAATGTTATACCTATGTATGTACGATAAACAAGTTGTATTGAAGCCATGTAAAATATGTAATATAATATGAAACTATACTAAAATATTTTGGCTTTTGAAACGATATATTATAACACAATTTGTAGTATGTTTTAACGGGTGAAAGAGTAGAATTCGACTGTATAAGTAATAAAAAGGCATAACAAATTATTAAATATTTGTATAAGGCTTGTGTGTATATATATATTGTACATGGTATCGTGTATACATTATACTGTTATAAAATATAAATATCTATACCGGAACAAAATAGTATTATTATTTATCCCGTTGTGGCCTACCCTCCATGTCAATCAATTAATCATCGGTCGTCAAAAGCTTTTGGAATTTCATCCCGACTTTATACTCCATTGAGCAATTTTTATAAAAACGATTCATGACGCCCCGTCCAACATACAAGACGGAAGCTCACAAACGTACCTAATTGATTTGTTCCTATTGAAAATATCGATTATTCTTAATTAACCTTTGTTTGTTGTATATAAAAGAAGTAAAATGAAAAATTAACGTAGATCCAATGTCATTAATTGTTATAATAGTTGTTTTAGTTTATCTTTCGCTGTTTTGATTATTAGTTAAGTTTATTTTGATTATCTTTACGTTGTACCCATAAATATACATGTAGAGTGATTTATTTTTAAATAAATATTGGTAAATTGCATATGTTTTTTCTTTATTTTCTTTATTTTTAACACGAAACGTGTAATTTGAATACCATATTTTACATAATAAAATAACCACTTTGAACAGCAAAACCATTAATAATTATTTAAATATATTCTTATAGTGATGTCAGTGTGATATGTCCCAACTTAATCCGTGAAATATACCATTCTACTCGGTTCCTACTATATTATATATATTCGTTACCAAATTGGATAATTCCATTAATATTTATACTAGAAACATAAATCAAAGCGCTCTTAATCTGATTGTTTATGGTCAACGTATACTTTATACGGAATATGATAATAATATCAAATATGTGTACAGATATTATAGATGTCGTGATGTTGTTACTATGTAGGTAAATATATATTTATAATTAAATCGCATGTTCCAAATATCTTGTTGCAAAAATTTTGGAAAGGGATTAGATATGAACTGCGATTGTATATCTAATCTCCGTCATGTTCGTAATACTAATTAGGAACATCCTATTATATACCTTGTATTATACAGGGTGATTCTTTTATCATAAAACACTCAAAATCACTTTCAAAAACTATTCATGTTTTTGAAAACATTTTTTTTTATATAGTTTCAAGTTGTTAAAAAGACTACGTTTTTATTAAAAAATTATATTTTTAAATATTTTTTATCCTTATAATTTTTTAAGTTTTTCCTTTTTTGAACGACAACATGGAGTTTTAATTTCATATTCTGAAGCAGAATAATTTTCTGAATATTTTGATAAATAAAAATCAAATTTAGGACGAGTAGTTTATGAGTGATACGTATTTAAATTTTAGACGAGCGAAGTAGTGGGCAAATACTTTGCGGGGTAACCCCGTACCACTCCACTCCGCTTGTCTAAACTGTAAATACGTATCACTCATAAACTACTCGTCCTAAATTTGATTTTTATTTATTAAAATACTCAGAAAATTATTCTGCTTCGAAATATGAAATTAAAACTATGTTGTCATTCAAAAAAGTAAAAACCTTTAAAAATACAATTTTTTAATAAAAACGTAGTCTTTTTAACAACTTGAAACTATGTAAAAAATATTTTCAATAACATGAATACTTTTTGAAATAATGAGTTGTTTTATGATAAAAGAATCACTCTGTATAATATATCATAAATTCATGTATATATATAATTTGCTTACACAAGTATATAGTACCTATAAACTGAATACTGATTAAATAAATACTCAATTTTAATTTATCAACATTTGAGTAAAATAATAATAATTTTATAAAAGTATTTAAAATTTTATAAGCCTTAAAAATAAATAATATAATATAATTATACATTAAGTATTACTTCATTTATAACTTCATAAATAATTGTTCATTAAAATCATCGACTAAAAATATGTATTGAATAATATTTTTATGTATAATAGTACTAATAGCATAAAAAAGTATTACAATTGTAAGAGCCTTTTTACTTGTTAATTATTATTGTAACCGACATTTAAACAAATTAAAATACCAATAGTATACATGTCAAATATTCGATTTAGTTCAAATGCAATGATTCTTGTTAATCTTGTAATACATCCATATATTTAAGCTTCTAATGAATTAAAATCAATCATAAAAGGATTAGACTAGATCTAATACCTAAATAGTATGTTCACTGTGACGATTTATTAATTCCTATAATTATTTCTGACTAGTTTATAGAATCTATAATTTATAATTATATATTGTATACATAAAGCTTCATAAAAATAAAATCTTTTCAATTATAAAATGTATTCTTTTAACCACGAAATATTATTACACATTTGCCTCTAATACAGAACAATTCAAATATTATATATATATATATATATCATTATTTAAAATGAATTATTGGTCTTATATTATAATTTATAGGTACATGGTTAAAACACTAAATTCATTAATATAACGAAATTGGCAGTGTGGTTCTAAATCCAGACGTAAGCTATTTCTGATTAATTTGAATTCAAAATAAACTAATTCGAAGTTTATACGAATCTAATTTGTGAATTAATTAGATAGAGAAAGTTTCATTAGGTACCACAATATCTAATTAATCTTAATATTTTCACATTTAAGACTTAAATACTAGAAATATACATACCTAATTTTATTAATACAATTTTATTTATCGCATTATAATATATTTAAATAAGTGAGTTAAAACTTGTAATTTACTTGATTTATAAGTTATAACCTATTTGGAAAATGGTTCGAAATATGTGTGTGAAAATGAAAATTAATAATATAAATACATTTTATACAATCTTATTAAATAAAAAATTACCTACCATTATTTTAAAATATACTGATATTATATTTTATCATCACAACATAGAGTAATGAGAAACAATAATAGGTAATGAAAGTATATGAAAATATTTTCTACTAGCTAATAATTATAGGTACAAGATACATTTTTGCATACAAAAAAATGTATGATAAATGATTTCTTATATGAGCTTTCGAAGTAATTTTATTACATATTAAATTTATAGACAATCTATTTTAAAATGATTATTAATAGTTAGTTCTTTTAAGTTATAGAATAGTTGAATATTAATATATATACATATTTTTTTTTAAATCATATATTCTTATTTTATCATTCGACGACTGGTTTTTAAATTAAATTTAACGTACTAGTTCTATTTTATTAATTTGAAATATACGCGTAATAAATTTAACTTGTGTATCTGATTCATAATTTAGCTATTCATCAATAATTATTGTTTATAAAAGTTACCTTACATAAGATATAGAACTTGAAAAGAGATGGATAATATAAATTTTCAAAGAAATATAAACTACATTTTATTTTATAAAGTAATCTATATATTTTATTTTATTATTATTTGTAAAATAAATAAGATTAATAATATAATTTTTGAACTAAACTAAAAGTAAGTAGGTATATAACTTTTTATATTTTATTGTCCAAAGTGCTCCAAAATGAAATTTTAAAATTGAAATATATGTATTATATGTAATTAAAAAATAGTATAAAACCATTTACTTTATTTTTAGTTTTTTTAAATTATGATTTTCTTTATTGCATGAGCTGTTTTTATAATAGTTTATATTGTTTAGGCAGGTATATAATATAATAACAATATTTATATTTTATATAACCCTACTATTTTTAATATATTTTATAATTCCAACATGCCAATTGATCTATTGATATGATAAAAATTCATACAACAGATTTGTATCTCTATTTGAGATCGAGTTTACAATAAATTAAAATCAGTTCTCAAATCATTTAGGTATACTTAATATAATTTTAATGAAATGATTTTTCTTTTTTTTATTTATAATAAGCTACGATATAAAATATGTCTAAACTGAAAGTAATAATCAGGTTAAAATAGTCTTAATTCTATCACATTGATTCGTATGTCATTATTTATTTTGAATAGATTATCTATAAAAATAAGAATTACCAATATAAAATATATCCTACTATGATATATAAATATTAAACATATAAAAATTTATTTTATTCAATAATTTTGTAATAAATGTGGCCTGTTGGCGTACATGAGACGTGAAATATTTTTTGAACAATGTTTCAAAAATTATTGACAGAATCTTGAGAGGTATTTTATTTTTACATCAGCATCACATCTTATATTTATCACAATCTACGAGTATAAAGCGCACCGAAAACTTCGTAATTTAACATCTTAAAAGCTTTTTCAATTTATACTGAATGGTTAGGTAGTCAGTATTGTTTTTGTTTTCAGTGATGTTCAATTGAGTTTTCCGAACGGAACTTATCGGTACTTGCAGCCTGCAGGAAAAAGTACATAATGTATTGTCAAAGACCGATGATAGTTTAATTAGAGATTTATTTTTTTATAATTTTTAAATTTATTTTATAAACGGTTAAATATTTTGCTGAAATTATATTTTATACAGTATACATACAATAGGCTAATATTATTCAGATATTATTAAGCTAATAATCATTTTAAAAGGAACTTAAATTTATAATTCGTACCTACTAAGTTATATAATTTTGTATTATTTTAACAATGTATTTATAAAATATTTTACTATTTGTTAGATATAAGTACATAATAAATACCTAATCATTTTACTATAAATTCTTTATGGAAGTTGCTAGCTACTGTAATTATTAACCGATTTATATGACGTTTCCTTGACTTAAAATAGGTAGTCTTGGATTTTACATACATATTATATTTTGTTTATTGTAAAGGTACGTACATAATGTTATTTAAGATTTCTCATCAAAAAAGTATTAGCTTACATATTTGGTATAAAAACAATTGATTATAATTCCCTAATTATCTGTTCGAAAAAAAAATAAAACCCATAACATTTAAGTTGTAGATGTAAATATACAGAAAAATAATACCAGTGTGAAATATTAGGTTTACGTTATCTTGATTCCCTAAATACAACATATGTATTTAAAGGTTACTTTTACCGTATCTATGTATAAAATTTCAATAGATTTTTATTACCTATATTGGTTTACAGAAATATTTATCATCCAGCGGAGGTTTGTATATTTACCATCAATCAACTACTTGAGATTTATTTATTTATTTATATACACATTGTACATAATAATATATATTAGTTTTCAACATAATATTGAAATTCCATAACTCAATATATAATAACTACTATTATAGGTAATAATAATAGGTATAAATTCGGTCAAATATTGATAGTCATTAATCATTATTGTTAAATGGTAATAATTCTAAATTTAATTAATTAAATTCATAATAGGTAAAAATATATTTTGTAGTAAAATTTATTTTAGAATCATTATTTATTATCCACATGATTTGTATTATATGCTAGTAAAATCTAAAAATACATCGTCTATCACTATTACATATAGAGACAAGAGTGGGAACTATTGCAAACCAAATGTACAAGTGTATATGATACATAGACCTGTCATGTATATGATCTACAACAGATGTGCCAAACCTTTTTCAACTTGTGGGCCACATTCGAAATTTATATTTACACTGCAGGCCGTACGATACTTCATGGATTTTTCTTGTTCATTTTTATAAATACTATAAAGTATAAATAAAATACTATCTTTATTTAGTTATAGAATTTATGACTTTTATTTGAGTTTGTACTTTGTATTATTAAATTATCGTTTGGGTTTATGGCACTGGATATTTTCACGCAAGTTCACACTTTTATTTTGTCATTAGAAACTCCTAGTTCGTATTTTCACAAAATATATCAGACTAATTTATTTCTATTAAATATTCCAAAGACCAAAATATAAAATTATATATATTAATAATATTTGTATTAAAAATTATTGTAAGACACTCGTATTTTGTAATTCTTAAAAATTTATTAAAATAAATTTTTGAATTATTTATTTTTTAATATTTATATAACCTATACATTTTTTAATTTTATAGTATTTGCTCTCAGTCTCGCTGGAGTGCTTTCACGGACTGGATCCAGCCCACAGACTGTAGATTGGACACGCCTAATATATAACCATTATACCATTTCATATGCACTTAAACCCAATGACACAAAATTAATTTTTAAAAGTAAAAATATATGTTTCAAACAACATTATGACAGAATGACAATATAATATAGGCTACACTCATAAAATCTGATTGTGATCGATGTGTATGTTTCTGTATATCGTCATTATTAATTGTGAGTAACTGATGAATTGTATCTACTCATGTAAAATTAAAAGAACACTTTAAAAACTTTATATTTCCTGGTATCGTAGAGTAGGGGTTACCGTGTGCATACTGCATCATTGCAACGCATTTTATCCGTTCAGGAAAGATGTTACTTAAGGTTTTGTAAAAAAAATAAGGCATACTAGTGAGTAATTCTTAAATTTCCGCAAATTTATTCTTACTAAGGGGTTTTAGAATAAACCAGAAAGTATACTGTCAAGTTCAGTAAGGGTAAAAAAATCAAAAGATTGTAAAAAGGTTTTTATTTTTGAGCGCGTACGCCTGGCACAAAAGCAATAACTATAGTAACTATACGTCGTTATATTTTACCACCACGGGAGGGCACACAAGTTATTTTCGCATATAGTAATAACGTTTTATGCCAAAAATGGAGAATGGGAACTAAGGGTTGGAAATCTGACGAAATGGCCATTTTACGCTCAGGTAAATAAAATTTCCTATTTCGGGATGAGTCAAATGGACTGTATTTATCAGACGCCACCGTCACTGACAATAAAATGGACCTACGCCATTTCATTTCCATCGCCATTCGCCATCGTTGTTATAATCATAATAATATTGCTATTATTGTGCTCCTCGGCACCGATAAATATCTGTCATAAAATGTAATCGTTGGCCGTGTGGGATAAACATACAAAACGCAAATACTTATATATATATATATAGTATATACGTATATATATATTTATATATATAGTATATACATATATATATATTTATATATATAGTATATACGTATATATATATTTATATATATAGTATATACATATATATATATTTATATATATAGTATATACGTATATATATATTATAAATACCCTATAAAAATCTAACAACTGTCTGTGTATATATATATATATAATATACAGACAGATTTTTATAAAATGCGAGAAAGGAGAAAATAGACATCTTTAAACACGTCACCATGCACAAAACTCATCAATAAAAATTGTATTTTTACGACTTACGCTGATGATGCTAACGACACAAAACGCACACATATTAAATTATTTATCAATTTAATTTAATTGAGTTATTATTTATCAGCGATCGTGAATAAAAAATGAATAATCATTTGTACAATCATATTTTTAATATTATTCAGTTTTCAATGCAGTGGTGTGTGATGCATCTATACTGTGAATGTCCGCAATTGGTGAATGATGATAGTCACCGATTAATGTCGTCCTACACCAAAGTCATTGGTGAATTTCAGCATACCCATTGATTAAATTTATGCTGTTAATAAACATTTACTGGTAAATTTCTACATTTATATAACGATATTGGCGAATTTCGGTAATGCCGACAGTATTTATTCTAATTTAGGAATAACGAAATAGTCACGATTATTGTAATACAGTATCTTATACTATCCTGTACCTATATGCACTATGCACTATACAGTAAAAGGTATTATACAAATTGATAATTATTTTGATAAAATGTTTTATTACTTTACCCAACTACTCTTATTATATCTGTATAACCTCCACGTAATGCTGCCTTGCTATAATTTATAGTTTGTCATGTTGTAATAATTAAAATAATTTTCCTCGTTATTTTTTTTAAATATAATAATTATTTGTATAGCAAAATAATAATAATAATTATTATTCGTTGATTTAATTAATATGTTGTTTCTATTGTATAATATGAGACATATTCAACTAAAGTACTATAATAATATGTATAGAATGTCAACATTAACCAAAACCGTGATGTGTATGTCAATATTGGCCGAAATCCTAAAGTCAAAATCTACTAGTAAATGTCTATATTATTATTTTAATTTTTCAACATTTACCAATTTATTAGGTACATGAAGATATTCATCAGGTGACTGTCAGCATTCACCAATTGTGGACATTCGCAGTATCAAACATATCTACTATATATATATGTGTGTGTATGTGTGTGTGTGTGTTTTTGATAAATGTTCTACTTATTATTCGATAGTAAGCGTTTATTGTTTAAATAGTTCAAATTATTAGATACTTAGATAATGTATAATTAATTTTATTGGAAAATAGTTCATTATTATTTATGTATTTTGTTGAAAACAATGATACGTTTTTGATATTATTAGAAAGAGCTGATTAAAATATTGGAAGCAAAGCACATACCATCAAATTAAAATATCATATTAAATAATTTACAACCTGTTTGTATTTATTCAGTAAAATTATTGTTTTAGTATATTCCATAACATATTAATTATTACATTATACTGTTTATTTTTCGTATAGTATTAAGGTTCCTTATGACAAATTTTAAATTTAAAATCATTTAAAAATAATGTATTATCCAAAAATTATTTATTGTATACCTCAGTATTAAACTGGATTAGTATTTTGTAGTTTTTAATAAATTCAAAATTGTTAGTGTTGTCTTTATTTAATTTTGTATCTGTACATTTTCAGAACGTTTAATAAAATAAATCAGGTTAATAGGCATTGCAGACAGTGACATTAATGATGTTAAAAATGTTTTTACCGATAATTCTGATAAAAGAAAAAAATATACGATTAGAAAATATAAGTCAAATAATCTTAACCTAATTATAACTGTTCACTTTTACTAAGATAAAATAAGTTTTTGCTTTTTCATAAAATATTTATATAAACATGAATATTGAAACTCCGGTAAACAACTAGTATCCTTCAAGATTACAATTTAATTTAAGTTTTTGTTGTATGACAAGTACTTTATTAATCATTTTGATGTATGTTATAATATAGTCTAATATATATTTACATTATAAATTCCATGAATGATTTGACAAGTTAACTATTATATTATATTATCATACGTTAATGGATACTTGTTCATTTTACATTTGGTTTTGAGAGGAATTTATAAATCTTATGTGGCATGCGTAGTATAATAAATTATCATTCGAGTAGAAAAATGTATTACACAAACGTGAGTGTTGAATTTCGATTGGTTGCATACATCGAACTAATACATTTTAGTTCATGGAAAAAATAACGTAATGACATTAAGAACGAATGTGAAAAATTTTTCAGTGAGAGTAACGTACTGTGAATTTAATTTTTAAACCCGTAGTGCACTGAGTGTTGACTATCGAAGGAGGACGTCGGGCAGTTTATTTGGCGCATCAAAACCATATTGTGGGTTGAAGGACTTTTATACCGCCGTCGTACACGCTGATGTTTTAACAGCGGTAAGGTGGGAAAAAACGCTTTTGCGGGTGGTGCGTTGGAGCGAGGATGGATCGGTCGGGGGTGAGGGATTTCTGCTATAAGAAACATTCATCAATTTTAAGGGCTGTCAATAGCTGTATTCATTGAGGCTCTTCGCGTGCAACAACAATAACAACCACAACCGCAACGGCAACCACAACCACAACAACGACGTCACAACGACCTAAGCATATTCATTCTTTGCCCACGACGTGTCCGTCTAGATCGATAGCCGAATAAAATACAAAATAAATATTAGAAAATTATAACGGATTGCTATGCTTATACCTACCTAATACACACTTGCTGGATATATATCCAGTGTATAGTAATTTTTTGTTTCGACCGAAAGAATTTAATTTCAAATACCGTGATATAGTTATAGAGAGGAGGACATATTATTATAATCGTTTTGGATATTTCATTTTGGTTTTAAACATTGTAACTGCTGCTGTTAGTCGATACATTATTACAACGTTCACGGAAGAAATGACAGTGCTCGATGGTATTATGTTATTTTCAAGTATACAATATTTATATATCGGTGTGCGTGCATATAACTTTGAGAACTGTGTGTGTATGTATAAAGTATGGCGAACTACTGCAGTTGAGGATAATGGGAATAAGAAGAAAAAATATATCAACTCTAATAATATTTTTTATGTTTTATTCGCTAGAGAACACTCACGCAGTTAGTTTACAAAGGACACCACCGCTGTCACCTATATGTTTGTCGTTTGAAAGAGGACAAAAAATATGTATTTATTTGTGTTAACATCTCGGAAATGCCGAGAAAATATTCTTGTTGTGTAAACACGCGATTGAAAAACGTCGTTTATATTATAATGCATTCAAAGTTGTCTCAGCGGAAAATACCTGCACGTTTCTCGTATAACGTAGATTATTTTGACTTGCAGTCATCTGTGATAATAATGTGTACAAATACAGTATAAATACATATTTTAAATTTGAAACAAATTTTTATATAAAAAAAATCAAATCACCTTGGGAACATAGATTATACCATGGATAGTAATATTGGAAGTTTTCAAATACTTAAACTATTGAATTGAATTATACACTCTAATGAAATTGATTCATTTAAAAATATTTATTTATATATATATATAAGATAAGAATATAGATTATAGGTACTTATAATAAGTTAGTCTTGTTATATTACATATCTGAGCTGTGGTTTATAATATAATAAGTAGGTAATAGATTTTAATTATTCTCACTGTAGTCTGCGGTATTTCGCTATTTTCATTGTTGAAACTTAAATGATTTTAAACTAATAATGTAATTTAATATTAGTTTAAAGATAAATATACGGACAGTATATTGTATGACATGGTTACCTAACCAACCTGTTTATGATACGTATATAGTAATAATTTAAAATACAAATGATAATATTTGAAATAGTGGAAAAACATTATGTTTAAATGTTTAATGAACTAAATAATAATAGTAATTATAAAAAAAAAACACATTTTTAAATATTAATCGTAGAAAACTAGAAAATTGAAAACGTATTGCACAAAAATCAATAAATTATAATTTTTTGTACCTATAAACGATAGACAATCTTCACTCACAGCCGACTTTTAAATGCATCGTATAATTTAAATTTAACATATCCATAATAGTGAAATATTCAATGACTCTTTTTATATTTATAGATTTTTATTGTTTAGAAAAAGTATAGGTAATACTCTTGTACATTAAAGTAGTAAATATAAAATTTCCATAGAGAATAATCTATTAAATATGATTATGTCTGGACGGTTACACGTGTGTAATAAGTACAGTATATTATAGTACAATAGTAGTAAATTTAATGTTATAGGTATTGAAGTTTTTATTTAAAATCAAAGACTGTATGTTAGTTTTATAGTTATAAGTAAAGCTGTGCAAGTGTTTTTCTACGACTTTAAAACTATAAGAAATATAATATACTAATCAGTTTCAAGTTTAAAATGGAAATTGTAATAAAAAGATTTTCCATACTGTTACAAGCTTTTAGAATCGATTGATGAAGGGAGAAGGGCGGGAGTAGGATATTGAACAAAACAAATGTCGATGGTCTAGACACATAAAGTCTGAATAGTTTTTTTTTATTTTCGTTCTGTTTTAAAACTTTAAACGGCTTCAAAATTCTTGTATTTTCTTCAATGTGTACATGCTTTTACAATAAAACGACTGAACATTTAAATTAACAAAAGATAAGGAAAACACGTAAGCTCGTTCGAAAAATTCAAACTTCAATATTCGCACGACGGTTTATTTACAACCTTTCTTGTTACAGATGAGATACCGCTATAATACAGAATAATCGTCGGCATAAAGAGGAGAGACTGGAGAGAGGTACGGGACGACACGTGAACAGTGTGCTGAACACATTCAATAATTTTGTAGATGAATAACGGCGGCAAGTGCCGTATTTAGGATTTCTCCGAAGAGGAGATGTGACTATAATGTTGTCGATGCCAAACGTCCCGGTATTTTATAACCCATGGATAAAGTGATAAATGAAAAAAAAAACACGGACATAATCGTATAAAATATATAAGTCAAGGGAGAGATATAATACTATATTTATATACATCCCGAATAGTCTTTTATTTACGTTTTATTTTAAAACCCTAAACGACTTCAAAATGATAATATATATTGTTCGATCGTGTCCATGTTTTTACGATAAAACGGCTGAAAATTATATATATATATATATCCCCGTAAATACGCGATACCGACGGCGGTGTTAATGGACGTGTAGCACTACAGACGATGGAAAAGTGAAAAACAGACGTTTTGAAATTCTTTTCGCGAAACACTCGAGTCGTTTATATTAGATCGCGAACCACAACAACAGCAACGTTAGTAATAATAAACGACATTTAAGACGACGGTATATTATATTATTATGGTTGTTTATTTATGGTCCGGTCCGGACACTTACCGTGGTCACAGTGCTGGCGCTGCTGCTGGCCCGGTGATCGTGTTGGCCGCGTTCCGGCGCGGCGGCGGCGATTTTCGACTCGACCGGGCCAACGCCGTTCTTGACGCTGATCTCCAAGTAACAGTGGCTGTTCTCCAGATGGCTCTGTGCCCGCCGTTCCTCCAGCACGATCTTGCGGGCGGCCCGGAAGATCTTGTAGTACACGGTGATCATGACGGTCAGCGGTATGTAGAACGAGCCCAATGTCGCGTATATCTGGTAACCGAAGTTCTGGCACACGGTGCAGTGCGGCACCCCGTCCACGGTCGAGTGCTCGTTGCCCAGTATGAGCACCGGTGGCAGGCTAATGCACGCCGCGCCCAGCCACACCAGCGACACGCACACCAACATCCGGCGGGGCGTCCGCTTCACGCCGTACTCGAGCGGCTTGGTGATGGCGTAGTACCGGTCCACGCTGATCATGCACAAGTTCAATATGGACGCGGTGCACGACAGCACGTCGAACGACACCTGTGGGACCACACGCATACGTTGTCATCATTACAGTGCGCCTGCACCGTCGTCGTACGTATCGATAACGACGACGACGACGATATTATTATGTTTATTTCGTTTAGTTATTTGACGTGTTTACGGACACGCGACCTGGTTTTGTACCTCCGGTTCTAATACCCTCGATAACGTTTACCCCCTCCCCATGATGAATATATATTAGGATATTTTTGTCGGTGGTAAAAATATCCTATGATATATTAACTGAAGGGGAGGGTAAAAATTACCAAGCTTAAATATTACGCGGGTCAGCTAAAGCGATGGTACGAATTTAGATATCGCATTTACAAATCGACGAATTGCACGAATACCGTTCACGAAATTAATCGTACAACTTAACAGTGGCACGGACGAGACACATTAACCAACCAACAAATTTTTCGTACATATTATGGGAGGTGGGTGGGTGGGTGGTAAGGTGTATATAATATCACGGCGTTGTTCGTGAGTCTATAACGAAGATGATAATATCATACGTGGATAATATTATATTATACCGAATAGAAAGTGTTGACGTGGTGCACAGAGTGATCTATTTCATTGTATACACTTATAAAAAAAAGTCTAATCTTTATAAGTATATTTTTTACTATTTTCATCTTAATCGTTATTTCAATAAAACATTGCTGATTTTTTTTTTTTTTTGATAACGTGCATTTTTAATTTTATATAAAATAAAAATTAAATAAATAATTATAATAATATAATGATATTACTGATAAATTATTAAAAATAATAATAATATAATAGTTATATTATATTATTATTATAATAATTATTTATTATTAATTATATAAATTAAAATCAGAATATTTTTCGAAGTACTATGTTATATACAAATCATATATCAAACATGTGATTAATTAGTTATATTTTAACTTCATAAGTATTTAAATATTAGACAAGTGAAATAGAGTTTTGATAACAATTTAAAAAAACTGACCTAAAACAAGTTACACACTACATTATGAACTACATACTTATTATATTTTATAAAATACTAATATTTTTTTAAAAATAATACTTTATTTATAGTCATTAAATATTTGAATCAGATTCAATTTAGATTAATAACTTATTAAAAATGTATAAGTAAAAATAGAAATAAATGTGTGAAACTAACTTATAAAATTTAAATTGTTTTAGACATTTTTAAGGCTTTACGCGTTATTTTATTTAATTATTCCAAGTGTTATGCATATGATTGTATATAATTTTTTATACTCAACATGAATTTAGTATAATTTTGTTAAATTTTGAGGTAGGTGTTATTAAATAGTTAGTCATATTACTTCAATTAAATTATATGTTAAGAAAACAATATAGCTTGCATTATTTGTATGAATTTCCAGAAAAAAGTCGCAGCGATGAATATAACACGATTACGATTTAAACCGAGATTTTTTTCAAAAGTTAAAATTAAAAAAAAACGGGTGAGTATCGCTCTGCTGTACATTAGGGGGTGGGGTGGACCTCAGACTATGGTAGGTTAAATTTGAATGCAATGATAGGTATCATTGTACCTATACGAAAAACGATTCTGAACGAAGATGATTTGTCCGTTTAGGATATATTATATTTAAATATTGTCATATATTCAATTTTGAAACAAATAGTATAGTTATTATATGTTACTATAGTTACTTTATAGTATCTGTTTATTAATAAAAAAAGTATTTGGCAACATACGCATAATGAGAGTATGAAATTTAATTTAAATTTTGACATATTTCGTATAAATTTGAACTTTAAGCACTTATAAAAAAAAATTGTTTATTTCGGATTTTTTTTTATCACTTTAAGAACAACTCATAAGAAACCTTGTATTAAATTTTCAAGATTTTCTGGCTACCCAAAAATTTTTTATCGCCATTTGAAGAAAAAAAAACTTAAAAAAGTCGAAAATTTCAATTGTCTATAAGTAGCTTAAATATTTAACTGTAAAGAGATAACTATAATATAAACATTTGGTGAAAATTTCAAGTATTTACAATGATTCGTTTTTGAGTTACAGCAAAATTAAAAAATCGATTTTGTCGAAAAGTGGTTCTTCGTAAAATTGCCGTTTTTCTGTCACTTTTTTTTGTTTTTCTCGATTTTTTTGAAAACTGTTTGAAAATTTTACTTTTGACCCCCCTAAAGTACCAACTAGATGAATTTTCCTATTCAAAGAGGGGCTGAAGTCAAAAATCGGAACATTATTACTGCTCCAAATGTTGTCGTCAGACACAAAAAAAAAAACACACATCATTGTAAAAGCAATACATTTTTCATTCCGTTCAGAATCTAAAAATAGATATATTTTAGGTTGATTTTATATTTTTTTAAAAAACAGTAAAATTATAATAAAATAAACAGTACACACTTTAACAGCAACTACTGTAAATCAGAGTTAAAAAGATCCTATTGTTAATTTATATGATATTAAAATGTCGGATATAATTTTACTTTGTCCATTGTGTTCCTTGATAGGTATGTATATTTTGTAACAAATGTGTCGTAGAACTGTATGCATAGTATGAATCAATAAACAAGTGACTTATTGTAACGAGTTTTGGAATTGTATCTAATAAAAATGTGTTTCCTTATATAATTTATTATTCGAACTGTAAAGAATACACGAGTATTAAACGCAAATAACATACTATTAAAATGACAAAATGTTTACTTTTATTACTGTTTAATTTCAAAGTTAAATGGCATCACAGCAAGTAAGGCATATTATTATTTTATATTGTCATTGTGAATGTACTATGTTATAAGTACCTACTGTTCATATAATTGCCAACCAGTTTATACTTAGCGTTTGCCCTCTTCCCCACAAATAATTGCTTAGTTTTTATTTTATTGCCAAACGTTTGACTTTATGTCTGACAGAAAACGTCGTTTATGAGAATTTTAAATTATTAGTATGCACTATCAACTGTACTAATTTTGTCAAGGACCGTTGCTCTATTCATTGATTGCCAACACTATTCTGAGTATTACACCCAAATTTAAAGTTTACAAATGATTATACTATGTTAAGTTTAAAACATTCGGTTGTTATGCATCAAAATCCTCGAAAAAAAATGTTCTGCTCCGAAAATTAAGAAATTAAAAACGCATTTTATCGTATGAAAAAAAAGTAAAATGTATAATTTTTTTCGTAAGAAATAAAAGTAATCACATTTAACAATCAAACAATACCGTAGTACTTTTCGCATAATATGTTCATTAATAATTATACGACTTATAAACGCAATACTATTATAACGGGAGTAGATCGTTTGAGCGAGTGCATATAATCTTAAAAAAAACTACCTTTTGAGCGAAAACTACGACCTCGAAAACGTCATAACGGTATGGTTAGGGGTAGTGATAGTAATATGCCGTAATCGAGTGACGCGTAGTGACGAATTAATAAAAAAAATCGATCGACTCGCTCGTGAAAGCCATATAACGTATTATAACGTATAATAACGTATAATAACGTATATAACGTGCCGTGTATCTCGGGCGTATCACTCGCTCAAACGCTCGACGGCGGAGTGATATATCACTGCCACCGCCACAATATAGTCGCGCACGTACCCATAGGTCGCACATGAACGTGCCGAACGGCCATTTGCCGAGGACCAGGTAGAGCAGGGCCATGGGCATGACGAGCAGGGCCACGCACAGGTCGGACACGGCCAGCGACACGAGCAGGTAGTTGCACGGGCGCCGGAGCTTGCGGACCAGACACACGGCGATGCAGACGAGCACGTTGCCGACGATCGTCACCACGATGACCAGAAACAGCACGGAGCCGATGGTGAACGCTTCCAGCGCCGTGTACGTTGACGGCGGCCCGGCGGCGGTCGTCGCGTTCTTCGGCCACGACACCACTGTCTCGTTGTTGTGCTCGTACACTGCGGCCGTGACGTTGACGCCGTCCATTTAAACGACATCCGGGTACGCCGACCCGTGCATAACCGGCCGGCCACTCAGGTCACGCTGGCGGTCGCCGTCATCGCCGCATTTCCGTAGTCCGTCACGCCGGCTGCATGATATTGTCCCGGCACCGCCTCCAAACGACAGGGCGCCCTGACCTGCAATCGACCGTACATATTACACACGCGTTAGTGAGACATTTAACTTAAAAATATTTGATTTTTGCTTTGATTTCGTTTTTTTTTTTTTTGGGGGGGGGGGCACACTATATACAGTACGACACCGTCTTGCGTCTGCGTGACGACTACGGATCACTAAAACCACACCGTTAATGAGTAATAATGTCAATAGGTATATACTATTAATGTCATGCCGTTGCATCGGTGTAGGTTTGGGATAGGTCAACATTACCGCTATACCGTAACATTTTACCTAATAAACGCACACTACAGCTGAGCCCGCGGCAACATCGAGAGTGTGACGATAAGCTTTACTTGGTGCGTAGGTATAGACGAATTTAAATACTTAAACAGTGTAGAAACCGATCCACAGGAAATAGTCATAAGGATACTATTTACGGATATATAATATATAATATATATAAAAATAATTTTTATTACCATTATTCATTAAGTATTATTTTAAACAAACATAAACACTACAGTTAGTAGTGATTCGACTGAAAATCGGTTATTTCAAAAATAATATAAAATTACGCCTTGGCATTTCGTACTGATTTAGATTTACGGAGATGAGAAAACTTCAAAATTAAGAATCAAACGGTTCATTCAATTTATAGGTTACATTTTTGAGAAACATATTATTATTCTTTTGTTTGGATATAAATACAATATTATTAGATAAATATTTGTTAGTTATTATTTCTTAATGACTGTAAGCATATTTTAGTATATCTACGCGGGTCAATAACAAATAACACTGTTGCACATTAATTATAAAGTAACATTTTTAGTAACCTAATTATTTATATCATATTATCGTTTATCAGTAATAACAGTTTTAAAATGTATTTAACACTCTGTATATCAGGGGTGACCAACTCAAATGATCTTGCGGGCCACATATAAAATTATATTAGTAATTTACCCCAATGCAAAAAAAAAATTAGAGTAAACATTTTAAACAATATTAATTATTATTATAAAATAAATTTTGGTGCATTAATTATTTAAAATTAACAGAATTAATTATTACTGCATTTATTATGACTTATAATTTATTAACATAGATAATATATTATATATAATAGTTTTTATTTATTTATTTCACTATTTAGTGAGATATTTGTTTCTCAACACGTTCACTAAGCTTTTGTATATCAACTGAAATGTTTGTATTTGCACATCGTAAAAGCTGTTGCAGGTTTTCATCAGTGAGGTTTGAGCGTGTTTTTTTTTTAGTGAATTTCATTTTTGAAAAAAAAAAAATGATTCAAACGTGTAAGTTGATTCAAAAGCACTCACAACTTTTTGTGCCAGATTTCTCAAATTGCTATAAGCTGGTATCTAATCGTATATATTTTTTCAGATTAGATTAGAATTATTACTTTTGTTGCGATTACGTTGTTAATAATACAGATACTGCGTTGTGCGGGCATTCCAGAATATTCTATTGACGTAAAAACAATTTTTTTTTAAATATTTGCTAAACCTCGCGGGCCGCAAAATATTCCAAGGCGGGCTACGAGTTGGCCATCCCTGCTGTATATTATTAGAGTTGAATACTGTACACTGTATGGTATACATACTATTATTATCTAAGCTAACAGTAAATTTGTGTATATATATATCACGCATTAAAAATATACATGATAATATATCATATTATATTCATATTATAATATATCAAGTACAGAATACGTAGATGGCACAAAAATCTAAGTACATTATATACTTAAATTAACAAAATATTTGTTTATAATAACTCAATAAAATAAAATCTAGTATTATTTATGTTTTTTCAAATTATATTAGGTAATATGTTTCGTTCGTAAGATATAATAATATTAAAAACAAACATGCAGATACAATGTTTATTACAGCCACAAAATGGTAAAACAATAATTTTCTTTTTTTAAAACATTTTTATTTTAATTTTATTAAAATATTCAACAACCTATACATTACTTTGTAAAATAAGTCGAAGTGATACATAAATCAGCATTTTTTAACTAAAAAAAAAAAGTCACGAGAAATCGACTGAAGGTTTTAGTATTTAATACAACTTCCTGAATTCTATATAATGTCTAAAAAATGAAGCATTATTGTGTGTTTTCTTTTAATATTACGAAAAAGCATGTTAAACCTGTCACTAATGTCATCTGAATGGGTTAATTAAGATATTTTATTAAAACAGATTTTTATAATATGCAAACTAAAAACTAAAGGAATAAAATATAATGAAGAGTAACATTGATAAAAATACATTAATTAAGATTAATATAAGATCAACATTAATCGCATCTCTTACTTAATTGAAATTACATAATGTTTATTATTTTTCATGGTAAGTTGTTAGTAAATTTATTTATTAACATCAATAATATTTAAAAATGCATAGGTACTATATTAATGAATTTCCCTCTTCTTCAATTCTTCGTATATATATATTTTTTTTTCATTATTTATTTAATTTATCTATTGTGCTATTATAAGAATATGGTGAAAATATATTATTTTTTTTTTATAATAAACATAATAAAAATATATCTTAAAATAAATGTAAGCCATACAATGTTATCTTGCTGGAAGAAGTGATCCTCTTTTAAATAAATATAAAGTTGTATAAAAAAGTATTTAGCATTTGGTTTTTTTCTATTAAACAACTAAACACACTATCAATGACATCTTACTGACAGTTAGAGATAAGTCTTCGAGTAGGTGGTAGATTTTACGTAAAATATATAAAGAAATACAATTCAATTACATACTGTCATAGTCAGTATTTGTCTTGTAATGGTTAAAAGCCTCATATGTCATTGTGGTAAGATCCTTTAAATTTACTTATAAAGAAAATATATATTATACAATTTAAGTTAAAGGTTTTATATGTTATATTTCTACAAAGGCTTAAGAGTAATTATACGGGAATTTTTATTAGGTACGTTAAATATAGTTACAATTGTTTTAAATGTTTAAATTATTTAATATGTATATTATGATTAATTAAATTAACAGTGTATAAAGTTATCTTTTTTTTACGTACTAAGAGTATAAGGTATAAAACAGTAGAAATATTATTTTTTTCTAATTTAAAAAAAAAAAACAGACTTGAAGTAATTTAATTGAATTTATTGGTAAATGACAAAATCTGTAAAACACTTTAAAATCCTGTTTACATTTATTAAAATATCGTTTAAACTGCCTGGTATACAATACCTACTACACTAGTAATAAATCGTTTTAAAACTAATAACTTTAACATTTAATTCAAAATCTAATGATGTTAGATTAAATAAATTTTTTTTTATAACATTAAAAGGTACATAATATATTTACTGAATTTTTTTACAAAATTGTGTATTTGAAAAGTATTGTATATTTATTAATAGTATTATGTGTAATGTGTATGCATTATAAAAATAAAGGACATGAAAAAATAAATCTTGTTAGCCACCTTTTATCGGATGATCTGAATATAAATAAAAATAATTTGTATGTATATTAAATAAATTATCTATGCTTCTTTGGTAAAAACATTCAAATAAAGATTTTTACCTGATACTAGACTAGAGGTTATGCCAATTAATTTAAAGGATTACAAGATTCTGTCTAGTATTTTAGTTAAACATAATTTATATTATAAAAATAAATATTTACCTAAACTTTTAATAGTGTGACACAAATCTATGAACTCATTAAATTGAATACTATGGGTTAACGAGTTTGAAATTACATTATACAATAAAACATATTATAATTACTAAATCAATCTCTAAGTACATTGACAATGAACAAAATATTTGGGTTAATTACAATTTTAAAATCAATGATTGAGGTACTATAGTGATTTCGCGTACCAAAAACGTATATGTCTATACTTTCAAAAAAAAAAACCAAACAATTTCTTTGATGGTAGAAATAATTAGATTTCGTAACGTATGACCTTACCAGGTCGAAGTTGTAAGATAATATGCAATGTACCATAATAAATATATTAAACAGAAAACGATTTATGCTGTGTTAAGAAAAACTAAGAAAAGTCATTATACACCACAAACATATTATTATTATTTATTATACAATACAGTAAAGCATTTAAAAAAAATATAATATAAAATGTGTGATGCACGTTCGAAATAATATTTTATAAACATATATTATTTATTTAGTTTATCCGATTACAACAATGTATTTTTATTGTTACTATTTTTAAATAAACACAATGTTAATGTATCATATTTTTAAATAGCTTAATAATTTTTCCGATAAAATATTAAACAAAAATCATTTTTTTAGGATACATACTTTTACTTAAAAATCGAAGTTATTACCAAATTTAAATTCGATTTGTGTACATAATGATTTAAGAATAAACACGTTTTTATAATATAAAATCTGACAAAAAAAATTAACATTTATCATAAAAGTTTTGAATAAGTAATATAATTTATTGTACTAGCTTGAAAAATAATTACACATTTTTATAATGATAAGTATTAATAATTATAACCATTCTATTTCTAAATTATTTAATTTCAAACTAATTTATATATTTTGATTTACTTGAATAAAAATATTTATTGAATATTTTATTTATATATTTAGATATAGTTATTTAGAAAATAATTTAAGTGATTAATTATCAAATTTAACTGATATTTGATAAATTAGTTTTTATAAACCAGATATTATTATAAACGCTGAAATACATATCTCAAAACAATTGTAAGTGACATAAATCACTCGTGCATGAAACATAAAAACTATTTTTCGTTTTTTAAATTAAACCACGTTGTCATTAATTTACAAAAAATGTATGTATTTGAATATAAACTGCTATAAATATGCATGAAGAATATTTTTCAATAATTTTATTTATGAAATAACTGTATTAAACTACACTTTAAAGTTAATATTGTTTTGTTATTAAGGCAAACATAATATTATTTTTTAATTAAAGTGTCTATACCTAAATCATAATGATACGATTTTTTATTAGTTATATATTTAAAGTACGATTAGATACGTCATATAAACCGCTAATGTTATTATTTAAATAGTTTTTAAAATTGACATATGTTGTACGTCAATTGCTAATAAAACAGTCAGATTTAGATAAGTTAATACTTTGACGATTATGAATTATATTATTAAAACATGTTTAATTTTATTAATAAAATCGTACGATGCGCAATTAAATAATGAAATAAATATTATTATTGTTTTCACATAATCGATAATACAGTGAAACTTCCGTTAACGGTCACCTCTATAGGACGGTCACCTCTATGTAACGGTCAATTTGTTTGGTCCCGTCGAGTGTTATGGGAAAAATACATTAATACTTCTAAATAGCGGGCACTCTAATTAACGGTCAACATTTAAAAGTACACATACATATATCAAATGGAAAATTATTATTTTGAAATTATTTTTGACAGTTTATCTTAACGAGCTTAATTTATAATGTCGATAAGGCGATAACAATTGTCTGTGACTGTGTATTTTGTCATTTGTGTTCAGTGTATGTTTAAAACGTTTCGAAGTACGTACCTATAATTTCAATGGCGTCCAAACGAAAACATCTAACTTTAACAGAAAAAATCAAATTGTTAGATTTTTACCAAAAAGAAAATGTGAGTGCTCGTACTCTTGCAGATAAATTTGGAATAGGAAGAACTCAAGCCACCAACTTAATAAAAAACAGAGAAACGATTTTAAAATTATGGAAATCCCACGGTAATGATCAAATGAAAACTACAAAACGTCGTAAAACCGAATCAGGCAATATCAACGAAGTTGTATACGAATGGTTTTGTGCAGCCCGTGCTAAAAATATTCCAATCAGTGGACCAATACTTAAAGAAAAGGCTTTAGAAGTAAGTAAAGAATTTGAATGTGAAAATTTTAAAGCGTCAAATGGTTGGCTTGATAAATTTAAATCACGCTACAATATTTCTTTTAAAGTGGTTTGCGGCGAGAGTAAATCGGTTGATACGGAAACAGTGGACGAATGGCGTATAAAAGTCAAACAATTAATTTCTTCTTATGAGCCACGAAATATTTACAATGCTGATGAAACAGGATTATTTTATAAAATTCTTCCTAATAAAACGTTAAGTTTTAAAAATGAAATTTGTACTTCTGGGAAAAAGTCTAAAGAAAGATTGACGGTCATGTTATGCGTTAATTTAATAGGTGAATTTGAAAAGCCACTAATCATAGGTAAATCTAAGAAACCTCGTTGCTTTAAGAATGTGGACATAAAACGCTTAGACCTACACTGGGAGGCAAATAAAAAAGCATGGATGACACGATGTATAATGACTGAGTGGTTAATGTGGTTTGATGAAAAAATGAAAAAACAAAAGCGTAAAATTATTTTGTTTTTAGATAATGCAACATCACATCCTGATTTAAAACTACAAAATATAAACTTAGTATTTTTACCACCAAATACGACGTCACACTGTCAGCCTTTAGATCAAGGTATAATCCAAAATTTTAAAGTTATTTACCGACAAATGATACTTAGGCGAATATTATCACAGATAGACGTAGTAAAAGATGCTGATGAACTTGCAAAAAACATTACTGTATTAGACGCTTTGATGTGGATTAAACAGTCTGTAAAGCAAATAACTAGTAGTTGTGTTACTAAATGTTTTAAAAAATCAGGTTTTATTTTGGAAAATTTGCCTGTAGATTTAGATAACACAGATCTTGAAAACGAAATAATTGTTGGTGAACAATTAATTAATATGCTGCCAACTCATATGCAAGGTGAAGATTTTTTTTTGGTCGACAAAAATCTAAGAACTGAAGAAGATAGTACTGATATCAAGTCATTCATAATAACAGATAATGACGAAGAGGAAACACATGAAGAAACTGAAGAAACTGAAAAAACTGAAGAACCCGAATACACTGTATCAAACTATTCTGAGGTTTTAACTCAAATACAACAATTATCAGCTTTCACTCTTCAAAAAGGCGACGTAGATGGTTATGACATGTTAAAAACCGCAGAAATTTATTTTGAAAAAAAATGTTCAAATAATCAAATGAATTTAAAACAAACTAATATAACTCAATTTTTTTAATTTTAATTACCTATTTATAAAAGCTTATGAGATTTTTTTAAATTTTAAACTGTACCTACCTACCTACTTTATTTCGTAAATCATAAATACAATTTTTAATACCCATATTCATATGCGTTATTTTAATATTGGTGTTTTATTTTTAAAATTTATATGACCTCTATATAGCGGTCACCTAGAAGGTCTTGAACTTCTGTTAACGGTCACCTCTGTAGGACGGGCACCTCTAAATAGCGGTCATTATTTACAGTCCCTTCAGTGACCGCTATATGGAAGTTCTACTGTATAAAATTGTAGATAGGAGGTTAGTACATTTTATCGATGTCTATACTATGAATATATATTTTTTTTACTGTTGTTAAAATTGAGTAAACTTATATTTTAAATGTTTCTTGTTGCGTTGCGTAATAACTTTTACTACTATATCATGTAGTGTATACTATATTTATACATTTTGTTAATGGTTTTCTGTAAACCGATTTAGAAATAGGCCGTAAAAATAAAGAAAAATAAATTATAAACCTACTTTTATAAATAATGTATTCAAAAGGTGTATAATTAAACATTCAACCGGTAAATGTTATGTACATATTTATATAAACTTGATGCGTCTGAAAAATAGTTTATTCATTTACAAATATACCTCTGAATTTTTAACCTTAAAGAAATTTTAATGTTATAAAATATTTAATTACTATATAGAATCAATTGGAGTAAATAGTAAAAAATCCTTCTACATTTTTTTTTTTTAATTCTTGATCTTTTAACAAACAACTTCTATTAGGCATTGTATTTATTTATACTTATTTAAAATTCTTTAAATGTTAGTAATTTTTAAATAAATATTTTAACAGCAAAAGTTATAATCAAAATATTATTATTTATGTTAAATTTATTATTATTACTACACAAATAGACATAAAAATATACAAGTTGTTGCTGTGTTCCCCAAAGTACCCATATTGCCTATTCAAAGCGCCATGTTACTTTTTATATGATAGATATACATAATATTATGCCCGAGTACAATATTATTATTAAAAAAATATACGTTATTTCATTCATTTTTATAATTTTAATTGAAATTATATCGTAATAAATGATTACACTAATTTTTATACTAACTAATTTATAAATATATATTTTAATGGTGAAAAATAATTTAAAAATAAATGTAGATACTAGATAACCAGACTTAATTTTATTTAACTATACATGTATATACGTATACTTTTTTAAATATTTTTTTCTAAGAGAATTATTCAGTAAAAAATGTTTCTTGTAATATAAACCAAATGTTGACATCAATTTTTATAACCAATTTTATAAAATATGAAATTTAACTAGATAAGTATTCACTGGTAAATTTAAATTTAAATGGACATTAAATATTTATAACCCGAAATTGTATTATTGTAATTCTTTTGAATTCAACCATATGGGAAATAGCTGATAAGTGACTGAACCATTTCAATTAATGACAGAAACGTCAAATGTTAAAATATAACATTATGATAAGTGTGAAAACTAATTATAAAGAACGACAACTGTTATACATCGTAAGCATAAAATAATGATAGCAGAGCTCTCAGTGGATATTCAAAGTATTTAAAACACATAAACGTAATAGAAATACGAATATTAATGCTGTAAGTATCAAAAGTGCACACGATGTTATATAATCATATTTTTAATTGAATAAAAAAATATATGTATTATTGTTCAAAACATCCACTGCATATAACAAATAACAACTGCTGTAGGTATTATTTATTAAATGTATTAAAATGTACGAATTAAATATTTTACGATTTTTTTTTATTTAAAATAAAAAAAAAACAAATGTCTTCTACCCATTTGTATCGAATTAATAATAATTATCAAAATATAACTGCAACATTTCATCAATATAGATAATATTTGTCCATTTGTTTTATCCTAAATAATTTAATGGTAATGTAATTATAATTTTCAAAGCAATTCTTAATGGTAATAAACGTAACAATTAAGAACTGATTTAATTAATTTCGATTAGTTCTTTATGACATTTTCCTCAATGATAATAAACACAAATTGCATATATCAAATAATAATAAAATGAATTTATTTCTCAACAGATTTTTAAATTGAGTTATAAATAAATTGCTAATGGTTTTCTTAGTTTAATCGAAAACAATAAACATAATAATTCGTTGGAATATCGTCAATAGAAATAAAAACAAAATATATGTTGGATATGTTTTATAAATATTATGCGTGAAAAATGTCTTGTGTATTTGTAATTGTTAAACGACGGTTATGCACTGATTTTTCCAAAAACTGATGTAATAATAATCGAGGTTATGCTTAAAATGAAATATTTAAATAATTAAAACAAATATTCATGTAATTTAAAAAGTAAATAAACATAAAATACTTTATATATAGAAAACATGACTTATTAACAATTGTAATTGACGTATGTATAGAACTCCTAA
Organism: Schizaphis graminum; assembly: GCA_020882235.1. Taxonomy (NCBI): domain Eukaryota; kingdom Metazoa; phylum Arthropoda; class Insecta; order Hemiptera; family Aphididae; genus Schizaphis; species Schizaphis graminum. Next base: position 68,983,150 of record CM037032.1, read on the forward strand.
TTACTCAATTGTATTGTTTACAATAACTACACTTATACACTACACTACACGATAATTAGATTTATTAGATTTAATTGTAAGTATTAAAATTTAGAATTTTATAACATGAAAATGTTTTCTAAATAATATGTTATTTCTATAAATACTTGTACTAGACTAAATATTAAATAATATTATGTTCGTATATTTTATTTTTTATGATAATTTAATTTATCAGAAATTAGTCTTTTAAATTTCAATTTAGAATCATAGAAACTATGTACAACAAATCACCTGTTCAAGATTTTCCAGTTACCACCTCATTGATTATCATTTTAAATCAAGAGGTATATACCACCACAAGACTTTATATTCGTAGGGCATACAAAATTAAATGTTTAAAAATATTAATTTTTAGTCTTTTTATTGATTTCAATAATAGTAATTCTTTTTTTTTTACACACATAAAAATGACAGGGAGATCCAATTGGTAAATTTAAATTTATGGATTATCTCTATCATTGTATTGCGATTGTAACAGAATTTTCTCCTATTATACTGAAAACCATCGTTCAAAACCAAGTTCTTGTCGCACTCAAGCGAAATGATGTCATTTTTATCACGAGTTTATGTTTTTTTTTCAAAACTAAACGCGTAGCCTTAATGCTATCGCGTCTTTATAAAAACAATTAACGTAATATATATATATATATATTTATTAATGATATAGCGACCAATATTCAATATAGAATATAAACTGTTTTTTTTTTTTTTTTATCCTAAACCAATAAATCCACACTTCGTCATCGTTACCTGCACAACATTTGTGTAGCACACCCTCGAACACCCACCATTGCTAGAATTAATCATCTACAGCGGACATATTACCCGACACAACAATTTTTATGCACATATATATTTCGATGATTTATTACCATCGATGACTTTGGTCGGAAACCACATAAAATATAGGTAGGTACGTACTCGCGCATTTCATTCGGCGGTGCATCGTTATCGTACCTGCACCATAACATCCTCACGACGGCATGTGGTAGTTATTCGCCAATTGTTGAGCCAAATAGTAGTCAACGACAATAGAGTTGATTTTTGCAAGGGTCGTTTTTATTCAAACGATAAAGCTTTTCTCGCGCCCCTATCGCTTCTAACACGTTCATTATATTTTTATTTTTATGCAACTACTGGTTTACATATAATATGAAATTTAACGGGTAACGTTAATTAGCCATAAAAAATAACCCGGGAAGTCACTCTGCTGAATATTAAGAGTTGAGTGAATCGCGTCATTCAGTTGATTATTTTAAATGATGTGTTAAATGATAAATCATTGAATACCATAAAAATCATTTCGAGCTGAGCTATATTTTATGATATTATATTATATAATTTATACAATATATCTATTTCACTATAAGGTATATAATGTATATTCTATTAGCAATATAGAAGGTTTAACAAATTTACTAAGCTTAATTAATTAAAATAATTATACGTTTGAATATCAAATGTTAATATTTTAATATTACTCATAAATCGATGTATATGGTCTTATCTCTTATGGTTTTTTTTTTTTTTAATTTACAGTAAAAAAAATATATATATGAAAAATATTGTAATATATTTTAAAACATTATATATTTAAATTTAATTAATTAAATACATAATTTTAATAAAAACAAATAATACTTAAATTAACTTTAAAATTTTAATAAATTTTGCACCTATATATTACATAATACAAGTATATCGTATCTTAGATTTTTAAAACTTATGAACCTTTTTGTATTATATTTTTTACAAGTTTTTTTACTTAAAAACACCTGTAATCATAAGAAAAATATATTAAAATAAAATTTGTAAATTTATATAAATAGCACAAAACGAGGAAATAAAATTTTGTCGTGTCTTTAAAATAAAAATTTACCTAAAAAAGAATTACCTACAATAAAACAAAAACAAAATATTGGGTTCGTTAAATAATGGTTATATTATACGTACAATTTTCAATTTCTCTTTGTTTTGAAAAATACTATTAATTTTAAAATTTACTCCCTCTCAAAGTATTAACTAGTTATAGAAGCTGTACTAGCAATCAACAATATAGTTTTAGGATAAAGCATTTCCCAAAACTGCTCCAAAAAATAATGACAATAAAAATATATATATACTTCATTATTAAACCAAAAGATAATCATTATTCGTTATATTATTATTAAATATCAGGTGTTCAATAAGTTTGAAAAATGTTAATTACAGTAAGCGTATTTTAATTCCTACATGGAGCAATAACAAATAACATTGCTGTACATTTATATTGTAAGATATTTAATAACCTCATAAATTTATCATTTATCAGTCCCAATTACTATGATGACAGTTTTCAAACTTACTGAACACTCTGTATATATTATATAGTATATTAATCGCTTCACTTAGAATCTGAAAATCGTTCAATGTTCAAATTTCAGTACATATGTTGTAAAAACAAAAAGGCAATGAAATATATTGATGAATTCCAAAATTTTTTTTTACCTACTGAATTTATATTTGAGTTCATATTATATTTTTTATAATATGTTACAAAATTCAAGAATTCAGAGGAAACAATAGAATAATATTAGGTTCACGGATATAGTGGAAAACAATGAATAGTTTATTTTACGTTTCACACATAAAGTTATCATGACAAAAATAACATAAATAATCTCAAAACTTTTTTGTTTTGTTTATCAACACAATTCCATTTGAATATTAAACGTGTCACGTTTATATTTTATTAAAATATCGAGACAATTTTATAATACTAAGAGCAATAATAATATATATTCAAATAGTTTGAAGGCATCGAATATTTATAAGATATTTTTGTATATATCATATAACTATTATAGATAAGAATGAAAATTAAATATTGATAAATATCATTTTATATCTGTGTATAACTTTAAGCCTCGTCCATTTTATATTTTGATGATTATATATTATATTCTTCACTACTATTTGTAAATTATTTATTTCGTTTATATAATCGTTCATTGATAAACTAACCTTAGTTATCCAAAGCTTAAGTTGAAAATTTTTTAGATATGATTTTCTAAGGATCAGTTAAACATAATATTAACATCGTTTAACTTCAAGATCAGGTACGTAAAAAGCTGTTGATGGAGGCCATAAAATTATACCAACGGGTAGAATCTGGCTTTCATATAAGTCCACAAAAGAAGATGAATAATTTTAAAACTTGAATAATATCCCAAACTCTTTAGTACGTGTCAAATGTACATTATAATTGGCGAACAAATTTATAAAACAATTATATAGGATTGATAGGTTTGCTTTTGGAATTTTCTATGAATTCATAGTAAAAGTATTTATAATTTTAAACTCCCTAAAAATATTCTTCTGTTATCAAAAGTTTGACGAAATAGTCTTGAGACCATATTATTGAAAGTCAGTTTGCGACGGTCTCGAACTGTTGGTCATATAAGCGGAATCCATTTTTGATTTTAGGCTCGGTGACACTCTTATGAGATATCCGTAACCACGCAGAGTGACGGATGCACGTTCGAAAAAATAATCTTGAAAAAACGTTGGTGACTAAATCGGAATCGGACAATTTGCTTCAAACGAGGCTGTTCTCAAAATTAAACTGATCCATAATCAACGATTTTATTCACACAGCCTTGAGTAAAAAAAAAAGAGGAGAGAAAAGAACAAACTGCTCAAGAATATAAACCTAGTTAAGTTAAAATTTAGTCTACTGAATTCAAAACTTAAATGGTTAGAGCCGTTAGAGGAGGGCCTTACATTTTTGTTTGTAAATATATTTTATTTTAACGTGTAAATATTGTACAGTTACGTTATGTAATAATTATGTTTCTTATACGATGGCATATGAAAATGAAATTATCATAAGATCAGTACCACCCTGGGTGTTAATATAATTTATAAAAAAAAGGTAGGTACGTCATTACAGGAAAGAAAAATTGATTTAAAACATACATTTTTGGTAATGCGATATTGTCATTAGACTATTTAATCACTTATTTTGATAATATAATCATATGTTTAATTTTCATAAAAAGTATTTTTGTATAATAAAATAACTTAACCAATATGTATTAGGAAATAAAATAGTTTCTTAGATAAAATATATCAATTCAAAATATAGCTCAATCTTGTTTGTCAAAAATTAAAAAGCAGTGTGAAAATTGGAACTAATAAAATAAAGTAATACAGGTATCAATTTTGTAAAATATAAGTAAATTGTTTATACATTTAGGTAAGTAAAAAAAATAATTTTACTATAGTATTTTGAGTACACTTAAAATGCTAAACTTTACTATTTTAAATTTACCATAAAAAATAAATTGTATTTCTATACAATTTAAAATAATATCTTATAGTATATTTTTAGCCTTTAAAGAGTTTTTCAATGCAAAATTTTTGAAAATTCTATTTAGCATGTTTATTAATGAAACAAACAAAATTATATCAGCTACATATACTTAAATATAATATTATTTCAGAAATCAAAAAAATATTGCGTATACTATAATTAATATACAACCATTTAATAATTTAATGATTTGTCGGTACTGTACGCATGGCTCTGATATTGACTTTAGTTTAAATCAAACATTGCAGAAATATTGTTTTTGAAAATGTGTGGAATTCGGCAAACTTAAGTCAGGGAAAACTAAATTCAAATAATAAGTTAGATAAGATAATGGAAAATTGTTATCCATTTATTTCTTGTAATGTCTGATGGAAAAGAGGTTAAGCGTTACAAAAATAAATCATAAGAAAAAAAGAGAGGGCTGGAGAAAGAGTGACGAATGAAGTAGAGAAACGAAAAGTTTCCGGTAAGAATAAAGGAATTCCGTTGCATCATACGCTTAAACCATACACTTTTCAACGCTGCCGGCGCTTCTGAACGAAATGACTAATATCATTTGGCAAATATAAACCGAAAACATTTAACTCACCGAATGCTGGCAGCTGTACGGTAGAAAAGTCATTATCCACCCCTATAGTTTTTATGTTGGTAACAACTTCGACCACAAGATGAATAACTAAAAACGTGCGTACCTACCTCTACCTATTTTATAGATCGAGTTCACAAAATTGTACTCAAAAATCATTTTAAATAATACGAGTTTAGCAAACATATTATTGTTTTTAATAGTTAAAATTTTAATACGTACCTAAGTACATTAATGTATATTAAAATCGTGTAATAAACGTGTTATTGTTGACAATATATTTACATTAACAAGTTCTGGAATATAATTCCAACATAGAAAAAGAAAAGAAATTTTTTCTTTACCATCATAAATGGTTATTTATTCAAGTAAAAAAATAATAATTTGAGTATGATTAAACATTTAATATTTTTTTTATTAAAACACGCTTTTATCTTATTCAATTAGTATTAAAAAAAAAAAATTACAAGTTTTTAATTTCTCAAACTGTTCAAGTATAAGTTATTAATGATAAAAACTTTAACTTTAACTTTAATATTATAATATTTATAATAAAACTATAGTTATTAATTATTTACCATTTCTTAAAATACATTTTAATGTTAAAAAATTTTGTTTTTGATGTTATTGTATTTTTAATCATAACAATTTCTTCACCAATATAGATAAAAGCATTGTTAGAACTATAAGAAGTCAACTGATGACAATATTGGACGGAAATGTCTATCTATTTAATTATGAAGATGAATGACCGTTCCGAAGATATCAGTATAGTATACCAACTATAGATAAAATGATAAAAAAATAACAATTATTATTATTCATTATTATGAATAAATTAAATTAAAATACTTAACTATAGAAAATCATTTTGAGAAGATAAAAGCTGTTTATGTTTGAGAAATATTTTATTTAGATTGAAATATTGCCTGAGTGACGCTCAATAAAAGAATACTTTACTGGCATAAAAAAAAAAACGATCAACCTTTAAGCGTTTTTTACCATTTCTGAAAAAAAGATAAAAACATCTATACAGATTTTGGTTCTTTGTAAACACTTAATGGAGTAAACCAATATTCGCTCATACCGATGTTCTTATTATATTCCAAAAACCAAGAGGTAACTAAGTAAGTTGTATTTATTTCCTATTTCTTCTTTTTTGTAATATTTATTCGATGACAAAATTTGTTCACGCTTCATTGTAATATTATTTGTATAATTTTATTATGACCAAGTAAATTTAGAAATTAGAAAGTTATTGGGTAGGTATTTATAATAATTAAATTCATAAAATTGATTATAACCACAAAATAAATTAAATAAAGGTTATACAATATTATTGAATATAATATACATTATACAATAACAATATGATTTTTAGAACTATTATTATATTATAGTAATTTAATTTCAGTATATAAATATGCACTAAATTCCAAAAGTACATTAATAATTCATTTTTTTTTTTTTAAAGAATATTCTCGAATACTAAAAATTAGTTTTTAAAATTTGATTGTTAAGTGATTTATTTATTATTTACTTTTCTTTACATTTAACTCATTAAAAACACATATAAATCACACAAATCATATCTAATATACTAATATATATATGAGCAAATTAAAACAGTTATAAAGTGGAGTAAAGATAGTTTCAATCAGTTATGAATAAGCTATTAATTAAATAAAAAATAAGGAAAATAACTATTTAAATTAAAGTTTGTACACATTTTTGCATGCGTTTGATTGCCTATTTTTATTCCTGAGATTATTTTTATTTCGCTTATATCTATATTTTATTCAACAGTCTTATTCATAATAAAATTTAATGAAAACGCTTTAAATGAAAATCAATTGATGAAATAGTATTATGTCAATATCAACGTGTTCAGCATACATATAGTATATTATAATTATTGTGTTATAAGATCGATTGGTATTATATAATTCGAGTTCATAGAATTTTAAAATTTATATATAATTGTAAATAAAAATTAATTTCATAATATAAAAAGTTCGATGTAATTGATGTATTGAAACATGTTCCATTCAGTAAAATTAAATAAATAAATATTTGTGGGTATAGATACTTAATTCTACAATTTTAAATCATAATTTCATCATAAAAAAAAAACTGACCAATAATAATATTTACAAATACATTTGGCGACTTCACATTTTCTGATTATAAGTCATACTTCTTTATACAATCCATCTCGAGTTCGATAACTAATAGGGAATTCCCTATATACCTCTAAGTAACGTTGCCACGTTGGATGTATAGACTGATAGATAATTTAGTTTCTAGTTCTATATCCACCGCATGAGACTAATACTATATTTCGTGTATAAATTGTACAATGTAACTCAATAGCCACGCGTTTGATTTTGTATGATGTCTTTACCCCCCCACCATTCTAATAAAACGATAGAAGATGATGACGTGTTGAGGGTAAATAATCGAATGAAGTGTATCTACTACAATTGGTTTCTGAACTTAATTGTTGACAACAAATTATGTGTGAAACTACAAACACTTAAGCGTGAGATGAAACACGGTAGATATAATTGGTTTGTGGGATAAAATGAGTAAAAGATAATATTCCAAACAAGCGTTGAAATAAAACGTTATAGTTTCCGCGTATTGCTCAAAATTGTATTAGGCGTAAAACTTTTATATATAATATATAGACTAAGTTCGTGAGGAATTACATTTATGATTTTTATATTAATATTGATGATTTAATAATATCATTCAAAAGATCCAATGGTTTTGAATTAGTTATGAATTAATATTTTGAATTTCATGGTTATAACTTATAACTTATAAGCAAGATTGTGTATATAAAATAAGTAACAAACGATTTATATAATTTAACTCGTATGGATAAAATACATATATTTTAAGCAATATTTGAATGACCTAAAATTTAAATAACCTAGTGAATTAAATTAAAGATAAATTATTATTTAAATAATTGAAAAATAATTTAATATATTTAAGTTTTCAATACTTATTTTATTAATATAATAATGTTATAACAGGAGTAATAATTGTATATTTAAATGTATTATACATTGTTTTGTTAATCCAAATATTCCTAAATGACATAAATATAACTATATAAGAGGTATGAATATACCTACTAAGTTACAAATTAACATAATATTCTAATATAATATGTTCTTGGATTATTTTCAAAATAACATTCTGCACTGATATTAAACTAGCATTACATACATAGTACATACATAGATCGTATTACTTATAATATTGTCCAACTTTCATAAACATTTTAAACATTTAACATTAATCACAGCACTTTTTTTTCTTTAAACTATGATTTCAACAATTAAAAAAAAAAAAATGAAAAAGTAACTTAGCTGTATTTCAAGTGCATCTAAAAAATTGAGTAAATAAACTTCACTTGATGTATACGATTTCAATTCAATGATAAATTATTCAATGCGAAAACAATTCTAAGAATTTACGGTATCTCAGTCTCTATTTCCTAGAATATCTTATAATATATTTATATTACTTTTATAGTAAGACAGTAAAGTTAAGCTAATTTTCACAAACACATCGCATACATACTACTTTTTTTTAAATGAAAGTGTGTATTATATCATGTATTATTAATGTGATAAATGTATATGTGTTCTTGTATGTCATACAGTAGAACAATATAAATAAGTCTATGATATAAATGGCTTAAAATTAGGCTAAATATTTCAAAATGTAATTGTTAATAGAAAACAATAATAAACTTGAAGGATAACAGAAAGTCTCAAGTGTTTACGGGCTACGATATATTTATTTTGAATTAAAGTCATTAAACTGTTGAAGTAAAAATCTTTATGTATCGTTTAAATATCCAATTTCGTCAAAATTTAAAGTTGAAATATTTATCAACAATAATTTCACATAATATGTATTTTTAATTTTTTTATATGAATGAAAGTATACATGATGAGAAATCGTATTATTATTATATTTTATCATCAAACTTTTTAAATAATAAATTGTACTATCGACATAAATTAAAAGAACAAAATAACCGAGAATTTAAAATGTTTATAAATTAAATTAAATTCATCAAGATAACAAAAAATGTTAAAGGATAAATCATGATATCAAATTTAAGGACCACATTTAGTAAAAATTCAATCACTTTCAATTAAAATACTTTAATAATGATATTAAAATATTTAAAATCAATAAATTGAAAAAAAATTGTTTTACAACAAAAGTGTTTTGTGAAACATTTACAAAAAAAGGTCGAGGTTACACAAATTGTACTTAACTATATTTTACCATAATTTGTGAATCTCTACAAAGAGTGCTGTCCAAATGTCTGGCTACAATGCCAAACTATCAATTGTATTTTAGGAAGAACGCCAATTCTTTGTGACAGCTTTTAATGCTAATGTGATCAAATGACGTGAATAAAATTATATCACTAAACCTTATGTTCTATTGCAGTCTATATAGGTACCTAAAAAATGTAAAATCTTTAAATTATTTTATTTTCTATTTAAATTTAATGCTTTTGAATTCAGGAAATTGGTGAATCACATATTGTATTGTTATTCGTGACGTTAATTAAACTTTTAATATGCAAAACACTAAATCCTCGTTTCTTCATTATTATAACGGTTGGTGGTTTCGAACTTTGGGATTTAATCAACCAATGGATAGCATAGTACCCGGGCTTTCAAACATAAAGCAAAAAAATAAAAAAGATAAGACAACGCACAAAGCCATTAAATTCAAATTTTTTATAAACCATACAGTTATGTTCTTAAATAATGTTTTGTTTTAAATTGAATTCCGATGAAATGGCGATAAAAGTAGACATAAATCCATATATACGTTATATCGTATATGTTATATTTTTTATACAGTAATAAATTCATCCATTACGTATTGTTCTATAGTTTTAGCAAAAATTAAAAAAAAAATAATTCAATATGTATATCTTCTATACCAGGGGTCCCCAAACTACGGCCCGCTAACAAGTTTTAACTGGCCCGTAGCACCAATAGGACGGTAAATAAAATATAGATATCTAAAGGTACTTATGTGTAATTTAAAAAGTTATAAGTGTTAATAAACTTTTGGCCCGCTAAGAGCATTTGATATTTTTTGTGGCCCTTGAATAAAAAAGTTTAGAGACCCCTGTTCTATACAACTGATATTATAATACTCTAATGAAAAATACTTTTTTTAAAACCGTATTTTATTTATTATTAATAATATTTTGCATTAACATTATTATATTCATCGAAAATATTACATGAAAAGTAATATTTTGTAATTCATATTTCTAAAGTATTTATTATTTAAAATCATAGATTTTAACGTATAACCGTGATTACTCTTATTATATTAATAGCTTTAAACACGTCGATTTGTCAGTTTGACGTCCAGTCAGTACATGTATCAAAAATATTCAAACTTAATATATTTCAGTGATGAAGATAATAATTATAAAACTTGAAATAAATGTTTTTTTCTCCTTATTATTATTATATAGTTGTTTCGATCAATTCCAGTCGATTCAAACGGGTTCCATATAAAAACATGAACTATCATATTGGTATTAAAAGACTGTAGCACATTTTGCATGACCTACTTAGGCAATTTAATATATCGTTTTTTCTCTAATGTTCCTTTTATTTTTATTTCAATTGTTTATATTATCACGCTACGGTTAGGTCTGAGTGAAGAAAATCGTTTCTGATAGACTCCGAGCAATCCAATAGTGAATTAGTGACGACAACTTTTGTTGACAATACAAACCTATAAAACGCTCTAATAACATGTATCAGTTCAGACGTTAGAGTGGTATTAAGATATCTTAAAAATAGGTTCACTTTACGACGTGTATTTTAAAAATACTATTTTTACGTATTTTTATTTTCGTTGTTTGTTGGTCTTTAGTCAACTCTCTGAACAGTGCATTAAATGTTCGTTGTTTTGAAAAAATTAAACTAATGTTATCTCAAATTGATACGAAAATAGACTAAGTAAATAATTATCAGAAAATGTCAGAAGCTAGTGAAAATTGATAATAAACACAACGACAAAATAGAGCGATAAGTATATAGTTTAAAACATATTATAATAAATGTTCATAGTTAAGGATGACATTGTAAATTGAAATAAAAATAATTAAATAATAAAAAAAAGAATTGTGTTAAAAGCTCAATTTATGTATTTTAAACCAAAACACTTAAAAATATTCTGATGATCTAAAATTTAAAATCTTATACGGGAGTCCCAAGAACACTTTTTTTTTTAAATCGGTTGACATTTTAGATTCTGAACGGAGTGATGAATGTATTGCTTTTACAATGATGTGTGTTTTTTTTTTTTGTGTCTGACGACAACATTTGGAGCAGTAATAATGCTCCGATTTTTAACTTCAGCCCCTCTTTGATTAGGAAATTGAATCTAGTTGGTACTTTGGGGGGGTCAAAATTAAAATTTTCAAATAGTTTTCAAAAAAATCGAGAAAAACAAAAAAAAAATGACAGAAAAACGGCAATTTTACGAAAAACCACTTTTCGACAAAATCGTTTTTTTGATTTAGCTGTAACTCAAAAACGAATTATTGTAAATACTTGAAATTTTCACCAAATGTTTATATTATGGTTATCTTTTTACAGTTAAATTTTCAAAATATTTTGACCATTTTTAAGCTACTTATAGACAATTGAAATTTTCGACTTTTCTAAGTTTTTTTTCTTCAAATGCCGATAAAAATTTTTTGGGTGGCCAGAAAATCTTGAAAATTTAATACAAGGTTTCTTATAAGTTTTTCTTATAGTGATAAAAAAAAATCCAAAATCGTTAGTCACAATTTTTTTTTATAAGGGCTTAAAGTTCAAATTTATACGAAATATGTCAAAATTTAAATTAAATTTCATACTCTCATTATGTGTATGTTGCCAAATATTTTTTTTATTAATAAACAGACACTATAAAGTAACCATAGTAACATATAAAAACTATACTATTTGTTTCAAAATAGAATATATGACAATATTTAAATATAATATATCCTAGACTGACAAATCATCTCCGTTCAGAATCGTTTTTCGTATACAATGATACCTATCATTGCATTCAAATTTAACCTACCCTAGTCCGAGGTCCACCCCACCCCCTAATGTACAGCAGAGCGATACTCACTTACCAACTTTTTTTGTTTTTATTTTTAAAATATTGATTTCATCACTTGTTTAATCTACCATCTTTTCGGTTTGTTGTTGCGTAATCATTGATTATTAATCAGTTCTTGTCAAGTGGCACTATGGACCAAATGTCAAATAAAACACGTGTGTTGGTTACTAAGACTTTTTACCAATCTAACGAAAGTAATGTGTAGATTGTGCGACGGCTTCTTATCTAACTCGGACGGGACGCTGCTATATGTGTCATCGATTCGATTCGTTGGCTAATAAAAAAATCGAAAAACTGGTTCAACTGGTGATTTCAAAATCCTCGATTAGGTTAAAGCGTCCTCGTGAAACTGAATAGAGAGAATTGAGAGGTATTTATTGTTAATTTTCTCGGCCACCTTTCGGCTTGTCAACAAACTAGGGGAGGACAATTGAATGATATTATTTTTCATAAGTAAACAGAATGTTATCCCGAAACTGTACATATCCTTTTTTGTATTTATTTGAAAAATAAAGTGTTTTTCTAGCTAATTTGAAAAATTGTTCTGTTTGGGACACTCCATATCTAATTTTATCTATACATATATTATAGCATTTCTCTTTATAAATTATAAAGGATTTTTGAGTTATTAAATACCTACTTATGATTCACGTTGCATTGTTACATTGAAAATACCACTGAACTAAATGTATTTAAATGCCAAAAAAAAAAAAAAAGGCATACAATACCTATAGCATGAGTCTCATAATTTCAGTACTAAAGAATCGGATTACATAATATTATCTTGTTTTAAATAGTATTCCGGAAGTCCCACCATGTTTTTCTTAAAAATACCTTATAACATACATATGTTTTGTGGCTGAGTAAATTTTTTTTTTTTTACTCATTTCACGTTATAATAACTAGGTTGTCTCTAACAACGGATGCATAATATAATTAGGTTACCATAACAACAGAGTTGATACATTTTTTTTTAATCATTTGATTCAATTTTATTTATAGAAATTTATTTTGTTCGTGATAATTTATATAGAACTTTATAAATACAATTGTTTGAATATTGTAATCATTACTTCGAATTTTAAATAATGAACATAAAATCTTGAATATTATTTTCTACAAGAATTCGCCAAAATATATATATATATATAATATTATATATTATTATTTATAATTCGTTGCTTTTTCGTGTGCAACGAAGAAAATATTAAGTTATATACTTTGTTTTCGTCGTTTTTGTTTAAATTTAAGAACTCTTCAGAATAATAAAGTTCATAATTGTACACAGTATGTTGCTAATATAAATGGAAATTAATAGTTTAACTTTTAACTTCTTAAGTATTTTATATGATATTATCACTTGAAATAACAATATGATACTATTAGAAGTTATTGTTATAATGCACCTACTAAAAATTGAAAGTTATTAGGTTAGACTATTTCCTTAAACAAAAACAAATCTTATTTTAAATTTTACTTTCGTAATATTATTAAATACTATAGTTGATAATTTTGTTAAACATTTGATTGGAATCATTGTATTTTATCGCGGTCATGGAAATAGTGTCATAAATATTTTTGTTGTGTGTAAAGAATTTACGTTAGCTAGGTAATTCTTTTTATGCATTATATTCTGAATAAAGTAATATAGAATTTTAAAAATTAAAATTATGGAAATGTATTCTATAAGACAATTACTAATATATTATATATTTATATAACAGATTCAGTCTGCTATGTAATAACTATTATTGTAAAATTATAAATTTTAGGCAAATCGTTTACCATATTATATTATTCGCATATTATAAAGTCAATACATTTTCGTTAGTGAGAGAATTATTCAAAACAATGTTCAATTGTTCAAATATATATATATATATATATATATATATATTTATTAAATATTTATACATAATGTTTTATACTTAACGATGAAAACAGAAGTTAAATATCACATTTTTAAATATAATTAACATCATAATTTCATCACTAAATTCACTAAATTCAGGACAATATAACACAAAACTTCAGCGAAGAAAAATGAAAACTATTATTTTAAAAGAATTTTATAATTAAATAGAATGATTGTAATACGTCATATTGTTTAAATCATTCCATAATTCTTTGAGTTGTGCATGAAATTAAAAAAAAAAACTTTTTTAAAATTTAGTAATATCATGACATACAGTAATATAGGTTTGCAAAATTTTTATATTTATAAAACTAGTCAACGTTAAATGACTTATATAATTTTTACAATAGAAATTATGAATAACAAATTCAGATTTTTAAAAAGGTACTAAACCTTTGATAATAAGTATGCAGTGTGATTACTTTAACGTAAGATAAAATGTTTTTAAAAAGTTGTAAAAAACATAATTTTTGAACAATTAAAAATATTTTTGTTATTATTTTTGGTTTTATTAATTTTCAAATTATTTTACTTTAACAACATTTATTTTTAATTTAATATTTCAGAATATTTTTATGTATACAAATATCAGTTTTTCTAACAAGGTATAAATTATAAGTGCTACACAGTGGTACAATTTGTTTAAGTTAACCATACTCATCTAAACTTTAAATAATGTATGTAAAACTAATTAAATAATACTTTCAAATTTGATTTATATATATCTATTTATATACAAAAATATGATGGTATAGTGTCATTAATATATTATACAAGTATTTAAATATATGATATGAGGGGAAGGTCATCTAATGACGAAACCCAACCAAAAAATTTTATTAAATTATTAATTTCTGAAAATGAAATAAAAAATGTATCTTTTAATCTGAATAAATACTTATATTATAGTTCAAGTACAATTTTAAAAATGTTTAAACAAATAATTTTAAGAGTACTCGTATATTATAAAAAAATAAAAGAAGGTACTTTATTTAAATTTGGTTTTCATATTTATTTATTCATAGCATACATCTGAAAAATGTAATTTGAAATTGTCTCTTCTTAAAATTATAAAAAAAAAATGTATGCTATTATTCGACAAATTAAAAAATATTTAGAATATATTTCATTGTAAGTTATTTATATTAGAAGTAAAATGAAAAATAGGTGCGTTTTTTAATAAATATTTATTTCAATAAAACTATTACCAAATAAACTTAAACAATTTTACATCATACACATTTTAAAATGTACGAGTAGGAATGAATTGAGTTGTCTTTGAGTTTTGATCTATAAAAAAGTAAATACTAAACTATAAACATTCTATTTAAACAATGCTCTCCTAAAATTATGTCCAAACAAATGTAAAATGTGTATTTATTCTTAATTACAATCATTTCAGAAATTTTAGATGTCAAATCCACAATATTTATATAAATAAATTAGCAATAAATAGTAAAAACGGAAAACATTAATATCATACAACACAACTGGATAAAATGATTACTATCGTATTATAAATATTATTAATGTAATTACTTTATTAAAACTTTAAAATATCATATTAAAATGTTTTAAGACAATGCAATATTTCATTAAAATATCAAATTAACATAACCTACAGTATTTCGATGTTTAATTTCACAAGTATCAATTTACAAATTAATTATATTGAGATTACTAACCACAAGTTTTCATGAACATTTTAAATTAAATGATTAAGGGGAGGTCACATCAACATTTGTTATCTCTGTCCATCTCACGCATAATATAGAAACTTCGATATTCCGTATTTACTCGATAATAACTCTCTGATTCAGTTAAGAGTAAGCACGTATTATATATTTTATAAAGAAGAATATTTTTTGTGCATAGACTGAACAGTTTTTAATATTTGAATTTTTCATAAATATAAACACGTTTTAATTTAAATTAATTAAGATTATTTTTAAATTTTAATCATTAATAACTTATTCAAAAATGATCAAAAAATATATCCAGTTAATGCACAGGAAATATTCTTCTTCATTAAGTATATAATAGATGCCTTTGTCCTAAACTGAACCAGATAACTATAAATGTGAAAATACGGAATATCTTTATTTTTATATTATATGCGAGGTAGACGGAGAAAACAATTAATTTTAGTGTGGTGGCTTTTAAATTAAAATGATTCTTATATTTAAAAAGAAAAAAAATAGATTTATCAAATAACACTAATTTATGAAATAATATTTCAATTTTAGATTCTGAACGAAGTGATGAATGTATTGCTTTTACAATGATGTGTGTTTTTTTTTTTTTTTTTTTTTGTGTCTGACGACAACATTTGGGGCAGTAATAATGCTCCGATTTTTGACTTCAGCCCCTCTTTGAATAGGTAATTGAATCTAGTTGGTACTTTGGGGGGGTCAAAATTAAAATTTTCAAATACTTTTCAAAAAAAATCGAGAAAAACAAAAAAAAAATGACAGAAAAATGGCAATTTTACGAAAAACCACTTTTCGACAAAATCGATTTTTTGATTTTGCTGTAACTCAAAATCGAATTATTGTAAATACTTGAAATTTTTATCAAATGTTTATATTATGGTTATCTCTTTACAGTTAAATTTTCAAAATATTTTGACCATTTTTAAGCTACTTATAGACAATTGAAATTTTCGACTTTTCTAAGTTTTTTTTTCTTCAAATGCCGATAAAAATTTTTTGGGTGGCCAGAAAATCTTGAAAATTTAATACAAGGTTTCTTATAAGTTGTTCTTAAAGTGGTAAAAAAAAATCCAAAATCATTAGTCACAATTTTTTTTTATAAGTGCTTAAAGTTCGAATTTATTCGAAATATTTCAAAATTTAAATGAAATTTCATACTCTCATTATGCGTATGTTGCCTAATATTTTTTTTATTAATAAACAAATACTATAAAGTAACCATAGAAACATATAAAAACTATACTATTTGTTTCAAAATAAAATATAATATGACAATATTTAAATATAATATATCCTAAACTGACAAATCATCTTCGTTCAGAATCGTTTTTCGTATACAATGATACCTATCATTGGATTCAAATTTAACCTACCATAGTCCGAGGTCCACCCCACTCCCTAATATACAGCAGAGCGATACCCACTTGCCCGCTTTTTAAAATTATTAGTATATATATTTTTAATTTTATTAAAATATGTTATGTTTTTATATAAACTGCAAAATATTAATTATTTTAAAAAAATATATTCAAAATATGATAAAAAATGAAATAAAAAAGTTTGACTATAATACTATATAGCATGGCTGGGCAAATAAAATAGTTAAGATTTTAGTAAAAACATATGTTCTTAGTCAAATTATTGTTTTTCGATGAAAATTTTGATTTACATGAATACCTATTATATCTTAAGAGTAGTTAGTATTTGTGATATATTAACAGTATATTTAGATTACTACTATAATATATCAAACTGATGTTTAAACAAAAGAACCTATTATACACATAACATATCAAACTTTCCCTATGTAATCAACGTTACCTTATAATGATTAATTTATATTTAATTATAAATAATAATTATATATTTTGTTTTATAAAATTTTAATAGATTATGTAAAATACGTATTATCAATTATGTTATGAAAAATAACAATAAAAATATTATTACTTGAAATTTCGAACGATTTACAAGCTACATGATGAAGTATTTAATAATTAATAATTATTACTCTTCATATAACTCATATTAGTCATATTGGTATTATTGATACATTTTATTGGATTACCTATATACAATGTAATATAAATATATATTATATATATGATTAAAGCTATCTATCAAGGAAATATGTATAAAAACCTTTGTTTTTTGTTCTTGATAATGATATTGTAAGTTAAATAGTTGATTTTTTTATTTCCTATTTTTTTTTTCATTAATTCTACAATGACGTACTTACACATTTTGTTGAAAATTTATTATCAGTTTTGTTTTTTGTTTATGACCAAGAAACACGCATGGCGTGGAGTTATTTATACTTCACCGTTTTTAGTGATTGTTGCCTTTGGTGTAGGTAGTGTTAATTTTTCAACAAACAATCCTGTGTCAGAATAAATATCCACTTCGACATAATTATTTCATCCACCAGCTTAACCCTAACTCCACAATCTTATATGCCTCCTTAGTTGTACACCCAAAGACTATATTTACTGTTTACCATCCCAAGCCGGGTTAACTATACATCTTACAGCCTTGGCAAAGTATTTTACTTTAATTTCATAAAGAACTTCCACAAATATAGCCGCTGTTTAAACAAAACCAATTCCCACAACATGTGTTACTTAATAATAATATATACCTGAAGAAAATACGCGAATCAAACGTACTTGTGTGTAAACGATTCATAAGCACGACCAGTTGTACTTTTATAATGATCGAAATAAACAAATAATAATTAAGATAATATCGTCAGTTAAAAGGCTATTTGCTGTAAATGACACATTACAAATTTTTCAGTAGAACCCAAAAATGATTTTGTCTTTTTTTTATTTTCAAAATTGTATAACTTTTGTTGTTTTATAGATGGTCCTTCAATTTTTAGATTCTGAACGAAGTGATGAATGTATTGCTTTTACTATGATGTGTGTTTTTTTTTTTTTTTGTGTCTGACGACAACATTTGGGGCAGTAATAATGCTCCGATTTTTGACTTCAGCCCCTTTTTGAATAGGTAATTGAATCTAGTTGGTACTTTAAGGAGGTCAAAATTAAAAGTTTCAAATAGTTTCCAAAAAAATCGAGAAAAACAAAAAAAAAATGACAGAAAAATGGCAATTTTACAGAAAAACCACTTAGGTTTCTTATAAGTTCTTCTTAAATTGATAAAAAAAAATCGGAAATCGTTAGTCACAATTTTTTTTTATAAGTGCTTAAAGTTCGAATTTATACGAAATATTTCAAAATTTAAATTAAATTTCATACTCTCATTATGTGTATGTTGCCTAATACTTTTTTTATTAATAAACAGATACTATAAAGTAACTATAATAACATATAAAAACTATACTATTTGTTTCAAAATATAATATATGACAATATTTAAATATAATATATCCTAAACTGACAAATCATCTTCGTTCAGAATCGTTTTTCGTATACAATGATACCTATCATTGCATTCAAATTTAACCTACCATAGTCCGAGGTCCACCCCACTCCCTAATATACAGCAGAGTGATACCCACTTACCCGCTTTTTTTTTATATTAATCTTTAAGATAAATCTAATTCCATAGAGTAATATAACTTTTTGATTTTTCAGTAAATACCTAAATTTTATTTTTGGCGTTTACCACATTTTAATTTGCTTACTTGTACTTTCGTCGTTTTCGTCATTTACTAATAAAATGCTTCAAGCGCCATCACATACCTACGTCATTACAATTAATAATAAAGTCAATTTATTACTACTTATTAATACTTATTTTATGAATGATTAGAACTTTTTTAATTTTTATAAATAATAACTCTGAAAATAATATAGAAATGCATAAAAAATAATTATTTTTTTAAAAAATTAAATCCAAATTAATCATCAACACTACTTGTAGATGATTCTTCTGTATCCGTTTCATCTAAACAGTCAGCTTTTTCTTCACTAGTATTCATACTAAAATACTCTAAATGGCATGAGTTAGGAATAATGCCATCCTTGCACAATTTATACTGATCGTCATATTTTTTAATTGCAATGATTACTGCACGTTTATTATTTATTTCTACGTGAACTCATTTGGTACATCAAGTTTTCATCTTCAAATACTGTACTCTATTTATAAGTATGTATTGAAAACAATAGGTATTTTATCATTTTATGATGTATAGTGTATACCTACTACTTGTTGTACATATTGTCAAAAGCGAATAAAACGACACAAACATTAATAATAATAAAATATTATCTCAATCTCAAGTGATCCACGTTGTCTTCAACAAATTGTATGATTATTTTATTATTATCATAAATATAAACAATATTATGATTAATATTAATAATAATGTCACCTAAATCAAATGTTGTCGTTTACACAACACTTTTTACCACGGACTAAGACTTAGTCCGTGATAAAAACTAATTCAACCTTATCTAATAAAAAAAATAAGGAATTTGATTGTAAATTAAATCAAAAAATATTTCCATATACATCTAAATAAATACGATGAAATTATTTTCTGTTATCGCTCATTTTGATTAGCTATTTATTTTTTTTTATTTTATTGGATGGAATGTGTATCTTCTAAAATACAATATTGTAAGTTATCAAACTGTTTATGAAGGTAAATATTTATATTTTTTATCAAAGTAAATAACTCTAGACAACATAAAATAATTTGTATAAAATAAAGATAATATATTTAATTTATTGTAGTGTCTGTCTTTTGTTTTTTTTTTGCTAGTGCATTTTTTAGAGATATTAAAAATATTAATAGTCTATATTTTACGAATATGTACTGTAAAAATTTAATAAAAGTATAATATCGTTACAAAATATTAATTTTCTGGTTTGTTTGTATACATAAAAAGTAAATAATATAATTATATAATACTTGTAGAGCCACGTGCACGTGCACAAGAACAAAAATGTAAGTACGCATCGTTATTCGGTTTAAGTATATATACATATAATGTAATTTTGTATTATTAAAAAAATAAATAAATAAATAATATGACAATAACTAAATAAATACCAATCGAGCTTCATCTAAAAATGTAAATGTTTATACTTGATTTGTCTTCTAAATCATCTCTGTATGCTTAAGACATTAATCTAAAACAACATTAAGTACAAAACACATATATAATATAATATATAAACCAATATAGATCAATGGCTTTTACTTTAGAGTACCTAATACTTAAGTATCAAATCAAATTCAATGCTTACAAAATATTTTTATTCATTTTAAAGTTATAATTTTCTAATATAATATCTTTAATCGAATACTTATATAAACACTTTATAAAATCTTTAAATTAAAATCAAAAATGAAAAAACAATAACTTTTTATAAAATATTCTACTTAAAATTCCTTTTCTATTTTAACCTGCTCGTGTCTAACTTAGTAATATTCACAATTTTTAAAAATAGCACAAGACTGTTCAAAAGGTATTGAGCCATGATTTTCTAGAACTCTAGATGGTTAACAAATAAAAATTAACCTGTCACGTAAAAGTTGCTGTATATTAGATGTCGATTATAAATGCCTTATAGTTATTAGTAGGCAATTACCTACAATGGGTATGTTAAATTTTAATAAAAAATGTATTGCAATTTCGTATATTATATTTATGAAATATTATGGAGATACAAAGTATAGAACATTAACAAAATTCAAACATATCAAATAAGAAATTAATTTAAGTGTAAATGTATGCATTGGAGATCCAATAATTTAAATTAAAACATTTTTATTATGTTAATAACATATAAAAACTATACTATTTGTTTCAAAATATAATATATGACAATATTTAAATATAATATATCCTAAACTGACAAATCATCTCCGTTCAGAATCGTTTTTCGTATACAATGATACCTATCATTGCATTTAAATTTAACCTACCATAGTCTGAGGTCCACCCCACCCCCTAATATACAGCAGAGCGATACCCACTTACCTGCTTTTTTTATTTATTTATTTAAATTAATTTCAAAAGGTATATAACTGTCTTGAAATTCGTTTTTGACACAACATAATTATTCGTAAAACTATAATATTACCCAACATTTTTAATTTATTATGTAATTTTTATAGGTACAACTATCACTGCACTTACTTATACACTGTTTAGATAAATTGAATAATATAGTATAATGATTGAAATGATGAACAGAATTTTATTTTTATCTCAATCAAGAAATTTAGATTTCATATCAATTTTCTGAGGTCATCGTTGTTTTATAGAATAATAATAATTATAAATCAAAAATATTTATTAAGTGGCGTGTTCAAAATATTAGTTATACAATTAAAATATAATAATTGTTAATACGTTTTGAAAGTAATTCATTTAGTGTTCAATAAAATTAATAGCTACATTTGTTCATCTAATAAGTTATTTTATTTATTTTTCAAAAAAAAAAAAAAACTATTATTCTACCTAACTAAAATATCTTTAAAAAAAAATAATATATTATATTAGTAAGATACATCAATGAAGAAAAAAAATAGCTATAAAATTTTGATTAAATTTAAAAAATACATAAATATGTGGTTTATTACTTTTTATTGTTAAAACTTATACAAAATTAACAAAAAATACGATAAAATAAATCGTATATATATATAAATTTGAATGTATATTTCCATTCATTTATGTTTTCGTAATCAATATATTAAATTCATGTCTATAGCAAAATAAAAATTTGTTTCGTAGTATTTTGTATAGATTTTTATCACTGAGAACAAATTTTAGATTCTGAACGGAGTGATGAATGTATTGATTTTACAATGATGTGTGTTTTTTTTTTTTTTGTTTTTTTTTTTTTGTGTCTGTGTACAGCATAACTAGTCGAAATAATGCTTCAATTTCAAACTTTGGGGGTAGTTTCCGATGGCAAAGTGGATATCCTCGGTGCATTATAGAGGTGAAAAGTAAACATTTTCCAACAGTTTTCAAAAAAATCGAGAAAAACAAAAAAAAAAAATGACAGAAAAACGGGAATTTTTACGCAAAACCAGTTTTCGACAAAATCGAATTATTTATTTTGCTATAACTCAAAAACTAATCGATTAAACACTTGAAATTTTCACAAAATATTTATATTAGCGTTTTCCATACACAGTTAAATTTTCAGAGAATTTTGACTTTTTTTGAGCTATTTATAGACAGTTGAAATTTTCAATTTTTTTTTAAAATAACGATAAAAATTTTTTGGCCGGCCAGAAAATCTTGAAAATTTAATACAAGGTTATTATAAGTTGTTCTTAAAGTTATAAAAAAAAATCCGAAATCGTTAGTCACGATTTTTTTTTATAAGTGCTTAAAGTTCGAATTTATACGAAATATGTCAAAATTGCGAAAATTGGCAAGTAATTTTGTGGTTAAAAAATCGTAAAAATTTTTTCTTTTATAACTAAGATTTGAAAATTTGGTACAAGGTTCTCCATAAATTTTTCTTCAATTATCTGCAAAAAAAACTCTACCGGACTAAAACAAAAAACTTTTATGAGTGATTGAAATTTAAATTTTTACAAAACCGCGTTAAATAATGGTTTAGCCTCAAATGATTTTTGATATTTGTTGTTA
Organism: Schizaphis graminum; assembly: GCA_020882235.1. Taxonomy (NCBI): domain Eukaryota; kingdom Metazoa; phylum Arthropoda; class Insecta; order Hemiptera; family Aphididae; genus Schizaphis; species Schizaphis graminum. Next base: position 69,006,542 of record CM037032.1, read on the forward strand.
TTCAAACAGTATAAGTCGTAAATACTTAAAAATTTTACCAGTTATTTAGATTGCCATTTTCTTTACATGATTTGATTTTCAAAACATTTTGACTTTTTTTGAGCTATTTATAGACAATTGAAATTTTCATTTTTTTTTTATTTTTTTTTATAAATGTTGATAAAAAAAATTTAGCTGGGACAAATTACTTGAAAATTTAATTGAAGGGTCTACATAACTTGTTCTAACTCTCATTCAAAAATTATAAAAATACATAGGCACAATTTTTTTTTATTAGCATTTGAAGTTCAAATATTGACAAAAATTCGTCAAAATCATGAATATTTTTCACTATTTGGTAGTTAAAATTTATAAATATTTTTCTATCAAAAGCTAAGAATTGAAAATTTAATACTATGCTGTCCATAAGTTAAGCTTAGAATAATTATAAAAAATTTTGAGGATTGTTCAATTTAAAAAAATTTACGAGTGTTTAAAGTTTTAATTTTAATTTGAAATCAAAAATACACGACGTGTAAAATCACGTTTTACTAATAAATAATTTTCGATTTTTGTTATTTTTAAAAAATTACTAAACGTAAGATCTTGAAACTTTTACTTAAATGTTTGAATTAGTTTCAAAATAGAATATATGACAATATTTAAATATAATATATCCTAGACTGACAAATCATCTCCGTTCAGAATCGTTTTTCGTATACAATGATACCTATAATTGCATTCAAATTTAACCTACCATAGTCCGAGGTCCACCCCACCCCCTAATGTACAGCAGAGCGATACTCACTTACCGGCTTTTTTTTTTAATTATAAATATTGGTTTTTATTATAAATTAAATATATGTCTTATATGCCACACTAGTATTTATTCACATATTACTATCATAGTGTAATAATATAAATTAATTGTCAAATCAACGAACCTTTTTTGATTATATTATGCAATTTATAAAAAAATTGATTAACTGTTATTGCTTTGAGCAAGGCAAAGGGAATCGTTTACAATAAAAACAATGATAACTTTATTCGTTTATTAGATGGTGAAAATATAATAATCGAATAACTTTTGTTTATCTTATTATTCTAGTATTCTACGACATTAATTTTAGAAAATACTGTATCGATAACTACTGAATACGGAGCATAATGAAAATAATGTATATAATATTATCTATGAATTTGCATTCTCTGAGCCATACTGATGTTTAGTACATTCTAGTCTTAGAAAAATAAAAACCGTCCATAGTCCATGTGTAATAGATACAAGAAATCTTAAAGTTTGAAAAATTTAAGACTGTGTTTTGTAGTCAAGTTTTTGAAAACTAGATTGATGATCGGTGTTATATATTCTAAATAAAAGGAGAAACGTTTTAAAAGGGACTTGGGTAATAGAAATCCGTCGACTGTATTTGATTGATCGATTTATATCGCCTGATAAGATTCCTAAAAGTAAAAAAAAAAAATAATAATAATTTTTTATTTAAATATTTAAATTTAAATTAAATTTTTTAAATGCAAATAATATCAAAAAAAAAAAATATATTATTTATAAATGTATGATTTGAAAAAAGTATAATTTCTATGATGCACAAACATTTTATAAATATCGTCATACACACAGAAATTAATATTAAATATTTATTTACTTTATTTTTAATGAACAATTTGCAAATACAAATCCATTATTATTAATATTTATTTATTTTAAAACTATGTATTGCTGTGTATTTAAAGAACTGAAAAATAATATACCTAAATAATAATAATAATTCATGTAGTAGGTATATAATATATATTATGTCTTTGAAGAGTAGATTATAATATTGCCAATAGCTGAACGAAAATATCGTCGATGAATACAAAGTCCTTGGGATTTTGTAGAATTTATTGGAGAAAAGCAGGTAACGCTGCGGATAGATGATTTTTTTCTGGTTGATTGTTAGGTTCATTCCTACAATATAATATAAACAACGTTACACAGCATACTACAATAGTTATCAATAAAGAAGAAAACTCGTATTCATCGGACTATTAATCATTTCACGGACTTTGTGAATACTAATAATACAATTTATAAAATGTATGTGGTCACTTTATAAGGAAATGAGTAAAAAATTACCGACTTATATCGGCAATTGAGCCAAATTTTTAACATAATAAATCTTAATATATAATTAAGTTACTATATTGATTAAAACGGAGAACTCAAACTCCTGATGATCTCTCAAACTTCTCAAACTTACAATTGTATTATTTCGTCTTTAATATTAATTGAATCTTAAATTAGGTCAGCACTTAACATAATAAAAATGTTTTAATTTAAATTATTGGATCTCCAATGCATACATTTACACTTAAATTAATTTCTTATTTGATATGTTTGAATTTTGTTAATGTTCTATACTTTGTATCTCCATAATATTTCATAAATATAATATACGAAATTGCAATACATTTTTTATTAAAATTTAACATACCCATTGTAGGTAATTGCCTACTAATAACTATAAGGCATTTATAATCGACATCTAATATACAGCAACTTTTACGTGACAGGTTAATTTTTATTTGTTAACCATCTAGAGTTCTAGAAAATCATGGCTCAATACCTTTTGAACAGTCTTGTGCTATTTTTAAAAATTGTGAATATTACTAAGTTAGACACGAGCAGGTTAAAATAGAAAAGGAATTTTAAGTAGAATATTTTATAAAAAGTTATTGTTTTTTCATTTTTGATTTTAATTTAAAGATTTTATAAAGTGTTTATATAAGTATTCGATTAAAGATATTATATTAGAAAATTATAACTTTAAAATGAATAAAAATATTTTGTAAGCATTGAATTTGATTTGATACTTAAGTATTAGGTACTCTAAAGTAAAAGCCATTGATCTATATTGGTTTATATATTATATTATATATGTGTTTTGTACTTAATGTTGTTTTAGATTAATGTCTTAAGCATACAGAGATGATTTAGAAGACAAATCAAGTATAAACATTTACATTTTTAGATGAAGCTCGATTGGTATTTATTTAGTTATTGTCATATTATTTATTTATTTATTTTTTTAATAATACAAAATTACATTATATGTATATATACTTAAACCGAATAACGATGCGTACTTACATTTTTGTTCTTGTGCACGTGCACGTGGCTCTACAAGTATTATATAATTATATTATTTACTTTTTATGTATACAAACAAACCAGAAAATTAATATTTTGTAACGATATTATACTTTTATTAAATTTTTACAGTACATATTCGTAAAATATAGACTATTAATATTTTTAATATCTCTAAAAAATGCACTAGCAAAAAAAAAACAAAAGACAGACACTACAATAAATTAAATATATTATCTTTATTTTATACAAATTATTTTATGTTGTCTAGAGTTATTTACTTTGATAAAAAATATAAATATTTACCTTCATAAACAGTTTGATAACTTACAATATTGTATTTTAGAAGATACACATTCCATCCAATAAAATAAAAAAAAATAAATAGCTAATCAAAATGAGCGATAACAGAAAATAATTTCATCGTATTTATTTAGATGTATATGGAAATATTTTTTGATTTAATTTACAATCAAATTCCTTATTTTTTTTATTAGATAAGGTTGAATTAGTTTTTATCACGGACTAAGTCTTAGTCCGTGGTAAAAAGTGTTGTGTAAACGACAACATTTGATTTAGGTGACATTATTATTAATATTAATCATAATATTGTTTATATTTATGATAATAATAAAATAATCATACAATTTGTTGAAGACAACGTGGATCACTTGAGATTGAGATAATATTTTATTATTATTAATGTTTGTGTCGTTTTATTCGCTTTTGACAATATGTACAACAAGTAGTAGGTATACACTATACATCATAAAATGATAAAATACCTATTGTTTTCAATACATACTTATAAATAGAGTACAGTATTTGAAGATGAAAACTTGATGTACCAAATGAGTTCACGTAGAAATAAATAATAAACGTGCAGTAATCATTGCAATTAAAAAATATGACGATCAGTATAAATTGTGCAAGGATGGCATTATTCCTAACTCATGCCATTTAGAGTATTTTAGTATGAATACTAGTGAAGAAAAAGCTGACTGTTTAGATGAAACGGATACAGAAGAATCATCTACAAGTAGTGTTGATGATTAATTTGGATTTAATTTTTTAAAAAAATAATTATTTTTTATGCATTTCTATATTATTTTCAGAGTTATTATTTATAAAAATTAAAAAAGTTCTAATCATTCATAAAATAAGTATTAATAAGTAGTAATAAATTGACTTTATTATTAATTGTAATGACGTAGGTATGTGATGGCGCTTGAAGCATTTTATTAGTAAATGACGAAAACGACGAAAGTACAAGTAAGCAAATTAAAATGTGGTAAACGCCAAAAATAAAATTTAGGTATTTACTGAAAAATCAAAAAGTTATATTACTCTATGGAATTAGATTTATCTTAAAGATTAATATAAAAAAAAAGCGGGTAAGTGGGTATCACTCTGCTGTATATTAGGGAGTGGGGTGGACCTCGGACTATGGTAGGTTAAATTTGAATGCAATGATAGGTATCATTGTATACGAAAAACGATTCTGAACGAAGATGATTTGTCAGTTTAGGATATATTATATTTAAATATTGTCATATATTATATTTTGAAACAAATAGTATAGTTTTTATATGTTATTATAGTTACTTTATAGTATCTGCTTATTAATAAAAAAAGTATTTGGCAACATACGCATAATGAGAGTAATTTAAAATTTGACATATTTCGTTTAAATTTGAACTTTAAACACTTATAAAAAAAATTGTGACTAACGATTTTGGATTTTTTTTTATCACTATAAGAAAAACTTATAAGAAACCTTGTATTAAGTTTTCAAGATTTTTTGGCCACCCAAAAAATTTTTACGGCATTTGAAGAAAAAAAACTTAGAAAAGTCGAAAATTTCAATTGTCTATAAGTAGCTTAAAAATGGTCAAAATATTTTGAAAATTTAACTGTAAAAAGATAACCATAATATAAACATTTGGTAAAAATTTCAAGTATTTACAATGATTCGTTTTTGAGTTACAGCAAAATTAAAAAATCGATTTTGTCGAAAAGTGGTTTTTCGTAAAATTGCCATTTTTCTGTCATTTTTTTTTGTTTTTCTCGATTTTTTTGAAAACTATTTGAAAATTTTAATTTTGACCCCCCTAAAGTACCAACTAGATTCAATTCCCTATTCAAAGAGTGGCTGAAGTAAAAAATCGGAGCTTTATTCCTGCTCCATATGTTGGAGTCAGACACAAAAAAAAAAACTCACATCATTGTAAAAGCAATACATTCATCACTTCGTTCAGAATCTAAAATTATAGATACACATTTTCTAATCGGAAATGTATTATTTAAATATTGAAATACAACAATGAATATACAAATAAAAAAAATATTTTACAATATTCATAAGTTTACTAGCTGTTTATAATCCTATTATTCCCAGGTTAAACTAATCAACATGCTATCGTATTTCACTTTTCAAAAGATTGAAATGTACAATACGAATACAATCATAACGGTTAATTTTATGATTTTACACCTTTTAATTCTACACATATTTTTAATGTAAATAAAAAAAAACTGTAGACAGATTCATTGAATACGTAGAAGCAGACAAAAATAAATACAATATTTTTTAGATAGGTACCTATATAATTTGTTTCTATGTGTTTATATAGGGTGATTTTTTTTATCAAACAACACTCATTATTTCCAAAAGTATTCATGTTTTTAAAAATATTTTTTTACATAGTTTCAAATTGTTAAAAAAACAACGTTTTTATAAAAAATTATATTTTTAAATATTTTTTATCCTTATAATTTTTTAAGGTTTTTACTTTTTTGAATGACAACATAGATTTTTAATTTCATATTCCAAAGCAGAATAATTTTCTGAGTATTTCTATGTATAAAAATCGAATTTAGGGCGAGTAGTTTATGAGGTATACGTATTTAAAGTTTAGTTGCGCGGAGTGGAGTGGTACTGGGTTACCCCGCAAAATGTTTGTCCACTACTCCGCTTGTCTAAACTTTAAATAAGTATAACTCATATACTATACTCATCCTAAATTCGATTTTTATGTATCAAAATACTCAGAAAATTATTCTGCTTTGGAATATGAAATTAAAAATCTATGTTGTCATTCAAAAAAGTAAAAAAGCGGGCAAGTGAGTATCGCTCTGCTGTACATTAGGGGGTGGGGTGGACCTCGGACTAGGGAAGGTTAAATTTGAATGCAATGATAGGTATCATTGTATACGAAAAACGATTCTGAACGTAGATGATTTGTCAGTCTAGGATATATAATACTTAAATATTGTAATATATTCTACTTTGAAACTAATTCAAACATTTAAGTAAAAGTTTCAAGATCTTACGTTTAGTAATTTTTTAAAAATAACAAAAATCCAAAATTATTTATTAGTAAAAAGTTATTTTACACGTGTATTTTTAATTTCAAATTAAAATTAAAACTTTAAACACTCGTAAAATTTTTTAAATTGAACAATCCTCAAACTTTTTTATAATTATTCTAAGCTTAACTTATGGACAGCATAGTATTAAATTTTCAATTCTTAGCTTTTGATAGAAAAATATTTATAAATTTTTAACTACCAAATAGTGAAAAATATTCATGATTTTGATGAATTTTTGTCAATATTTGAACTTCAAATGCTAATAAAAAAAAATTGTGCCTATGTATTTTTATAATTTTTGAATGAGTGTTAGAACAAGTTACGTGGACCCTTCAATTAAATTTTCAAGTAATTTGTCCCAGCTAAATTTTTTTTATCAACATTTATAAAAAAAAAATAAAAAAAAATTGAAAATTTCAATTGTCTATAAATAGCTCAAAAAAAGTCAAAATGTTTTGAAAATCAAATCACGTAAAGAAAATGGCAATCTAAATAACTGGTAAAATTTTCAAGTATTTACGACTTATACTGTTTGAAGAACAACAAATATCAAAAATCGTTTGAGGCTAAACCGTTATTTAACGCGGTTTTGTAAAAATTTAAATTTCAATCACTCATAAAAATTTTTTGTTTTAGTCCGGTAGAGTTTTTTTTGCAGATAGTTGAAGAAAATTTTATGGAGAACCTTGTACCAAATTTTCAAATCTTAGTTATAAAAGAAAAAATTTTTACGATTTTTTAACCACAAAATTACTTGCCAATTTTCGCAATTTTGACATATTTCGTATAAATTCGAACTTTAAGCACTTATAAAAAAAAATTGTGACTAACGATTTCGGATTTTTTTTTATAACTTTAAGAACAACTTATAAGAAACCTTGTATTAAATTTTCAAGATTTTCTGGCCGGCCAAAAAATTTTTATCGTTATTTAAAAAAAAAAATACTAAAAAAAATTAAAAATTTCAATTGTCTATAAATATCTCAAATAAACTCAAAATTCTTTGAAAATTTAACTGTGTATGGAGAACGCTAATATAAACATTTGGTGAAAATTTCAAGTATTTACATCAAGTAGTTTTTGAGTTATAGCAAAATAAAAATTTGATTTTGACGAAAACTGGTTGTGCGTAAAAAATCCCGTTTTTTCCGTCATTTTTTTAAGGTTTTTCCCGACTCATTTAAAAAATATTGAAAATTTTTAACTTTTGACCCCCCAAAGTACCAACTAGATCCGATTTCCTTTTCAAAGAGGGGCAGAAGTTGAAAATCGAAGCATTTTTACTGCCCCAAATGTTGTCGACAGACACAAAAAAAAAAATAAAAAAAAAAACACACATCATTGTAAAATCAATACATTCATCACTCCGTTCAGAATCTAAAAAATTAAAAAATTATAAGGATAAAAAATATTTAAAAATATAATTTTTTTATAAAAACGTTGTTTTTTTAACAATTTGAAACTATGTAAAAAAATATTTTCAAAAACATGAATACTTTTGGAAATAATGAGTGTTGTTTGATAAAAAAATCACCCTGTATAAAAAATGTGTCAAGAACACTAAGAAAGCTGCAGATTGTAAATGTTATCATTATAACTGTGTCAATAAATATTTAATTTTAATTTCCGTTTAAACATATTCGTATACATTTTTATAATACATCTCTGCTAATTATAATAATACTATAAATTTTAACTAATAGTTACATTTACCATTTAAATAAACAAAAAATATTCAATTTTCGTAAGCTAAAACTATGTTACACGAGCCACCTATAAGAGTTGAAAAAATAAATAATATCTAAGTTTTATGAAATCTATTGATATAACTTTTTTTATTCAAAACGGTTCAATAATTTTTGTTTATAAAAAACAAAATTAAAAGTTAAATGAAAAACTAAATGTATCGTTTACGCACGCTGTGCAGAAGTGCAGATCGCAATAAATTTACATTCCACAAATTTGGTAATAGTTAAGGCATATTTATTATTAATTATTATTTAATACAACAATTATTATTAACTTAGTATAAACATATTGCCACATTAACATATCTTATTATGATACCCTATGTTTACAATATTATATTAAACTGTATTATCATTTTGGCGGCTGACAGATAAATTAAACTAATAAACTTACTCCTAGAATGTTCTTATTATAAATTAGTATATTATGTAGGTATATTTTAGTAATGAAACTCCTTTGTAACGGAAATCAGAGTATTTAGGTACCTACTGTCATGTCTAAGTACAATAAAATAATACGCATGCAACCGAATAGCAGTAAAAAAAAAAAGTTTTTTTTAATCACCGGTTTTAACAGTATAAATATAGTCTCAAAAAGCCACTTTCTTTCAAACATCGTTAAAATAATGTTTGTTTATGTTTCATATGAATAAGATTATGGTTTTTTTTTTTTTTTAAAGTCAACAGCGAGACAAATGAAAATAAGAAATCTACAATAAGTTACATATACATTTTTTGAAAATAAAATAATAAAATATGACTATAAAATAAGTATTTAGGTACCTAAATACTATATATTAAAATTTAAGTAAATAATTAAAAAAAAAATAAATAAATTATAAGAATAAAATGTAATTGACATTTTAGACGTTAACAGATTTTAAATTTGTGTGGATTTATTGACTCAAGTTACAAATTTGATAATAGTTTTGGCTGGACCATTAACTGCAAAATTATTATCAAAAATAAGAAAATCATTAGGTAGGTATATAAAAGTTAAATAAAAACTGTTCTAAAGGTATGCGTAGTATTATACTTCGATAATAAAATATTCGGTAGAGTAAATAATACGATTTTATATGAATTTTAATAGAACAAATTTTTCTTTTTCATGGTTTTTATATTACTTGTTGATGTATTATATGCATTATACTTATACGTTCATAAAATAAAATTTATTTTTTATTACCTCTAAATTAATAACATGCATGTGCATTTCTCTCTGGAGTAGTAGGCCTATAACCAACCTACGACAACAATTTTTATTATTATTATTATTATGAACAATTTGTTTTACGTAAACATTAATTAACATAGATAAAACAATTAATCTCAATGGCATAACTTACATTAAGACATAACAATCCATTAACAGAACCTCAGTTATTCGGTTATATCATTCTAATGACGTATGTGAATACGTACTCGGGCCCGATTAGTGTCCAATTAAAAGTCTGTTTTAACCTGAATATTTAAATATATTTTTATCACAAATTTATTCATACCGTTTTTCAGTTATCAAAATAAATATAACTACTAATAATGATAGTCCTGAAAATTGTTTTACAAAATTATATATTAGATTGAAAATTATCTAGTAATCTAATACCTAATAATAATAAACAGTAAATTTTCATAATTAATTTCATTCTTGACTGGAAAAGCCTAATGAATTATTACAATTATTTAAAAAGATAATGAGAAAAATATTTTTAAATTAATAAAACACAAATATACAATTAGTCAAACTAAAAGATTTAACATCATTATTCACTGATGCATGAGTTATTAATGTACTTGGAGTATAAATATAGATGCTTTGAAAATTATTTAACCAATAAAATTACATTATTTCATTTGAACTTAAGACATTTTTCACCATTTGTTTAGAGAACGTAACCTATTCTGACAGTCAAAATCCAATGAGTGCCGTTAGAACGGACCTATAGTGATAATCCTATTAAAACATTGCTTTAGTTACTCTTGACACCTGTCTTTTTTTTATCCATTAGAACGTCAAATGGTTTAATCCAAATGGAAAAAATCTAATAGAATGCGAACTGACAAAATATTTAATATTTAATACTTATAGTAGTTATGATTAGTACCGAACAATTGTTAACAATTGTTATGTTAGGTATATGCAGTTGGGCTGGTAACATAATAATTAACTATAATATTTACTATAATCAACATAATAAATTATTTGAAATATATGGAAACACTAAATGGTAACATTTTTAATATTATATGTAAAAAAATGTAGGCAAATAGTACCGCTTTATTGTACATTAGGTGCCGAGTGAAACTCGTTATTGAGTAAATCACTTTAATGGATTTTGTTCAATTTAAATTCAATGTTAACCTATTGTATACAATGAAAAACAATTCTGTGCAAAGACTGACTAAAGGTTGTTAAACATGATTTAAAATAAATTATTTTAATAATAATATTGGATTTGTGTAAACATTCCAGCTTTTCCTTCATTTTTTATTAGTTTTTTTCCGATTATAAAAGAAAATACTTGTAATTTTTAATTTTACCTCTTTAATATAACAAACTAGACCCAATTTTCTATTTAAAACTAACCTTAAAGTAATAGTTGAACCGTTTTAACAGCTACTCAACGTGTATACACATACACAAAAAAAAAAAAAATCATTATAAAATCAATACATTAATCGCTCCTCCCAGAATCTGAAAAATTTCATTAAATTATACTTTTCAATAATAGTATAGGTATTATACACTACTATAATAAATGAGCATTTATGTATATTATTTTATTAAGAAGGTGCCTATACAATTTATATGCACTTCCTACAAGTTAATAAATATATAATGTAATTATATTACACTTCTAATTGGATACTTACAATATAAACAAGATACATTCTATATTTCAATTTAAAAGATTTTTTACTTAAATTTTCACAAGTGCAAAATGAAATAAAGGAAGTATGAATAGTGTTATCAATTGGTTAACTCATTATTATTGTAAATTTTTAATTTCAATCATATTCAAATAATTTCGACCTTATAGAACTTCTATAATTGCTTGTTATCTTCAACATAATATTACTAATTTTCGGTTATCAGTTTAGGTTGTATAAATTACTTCCGTAGATTTACAACAAAGTTCAGGTCTCTGACTAATGGTAATAATAATACATTTTGTTTATCACATGTAAATATCTATTTATCGTTTATATCAAATTTATTGAAGTTGACATTCTATTATGCTAGTTGTATAACTCGATTTCGCTTTGGAAAAAATAATGAAACCATAAATACGGTGTTGTATCAGTGTATTTCGGTTTTAGTATACTACGCAGTTGTCGAGAAACATTCGGAAAACGATGTACCTCGCTTTGTGAACTAATTCAGCCGGGATAGGCAATCCGCCTACTTTGTATGTTTTTGAACTTGGTTCAAACTATATTCTAAACTTTTCTGATATCTCTAAGAACAATCTTTTACATTTTTGATGATATTGGTCAAGTTATTTTTGAGTCTAGTATTTACAACTTTACAAGCATACGTGTATTGACTTTTCATGAACGTTTGAATAACAAACAATAAATTGTATTTAATAAGCGAACCCATACAAAGCACTCATATACTTTCACATTTGTATTTCCATCCTAGTCAGAATTGATATAATTTAACGAATGGAGGAATGTTAGTAATATTAAAAGCAATGCCAACTCAAATTTTATTATTTTTTTATAAATAAAAAGCTTTAATTTATTTTTATTCAGTGAAAACTATGTGAAATAAATTTTTGATTAAGATTTACATATTGAAAATATTTAAAATAAAAACCAAAATATTACTCATATTTTATAACTCGTAAATTGCGCAATACCTTAACAAATAATTAAATGAAACGTAAGGATTTTAGTTGTTATGATATACTGATACATATTACACAGCACTATTGACAGTGTAGATGATACGTAAGTCATATTATTTAAAATATAATAAAATTGACTAACTTAAAAATATACTATAAAATTATTATTCCTCATTTTTTTTTGGTACAATCAGCAAACATAATATTATATATAATAATATTATATAACGTAATTTAAAAAAAATTCTGTGGGTTCACGACTTATTATAGGTTAAGTAAATTGAATTCTCCCGAAAATGTTTTACTATTTTGATTATTTTTCGCTGAATAAAAAATTTAGAGAATATAGTTTTTACTGATATTGAGATAATAATAGTTTATTTGTAACCAGAAAATATATTTTATTTTTATATAAATACTTAACGTAAAGGTTACTAAACAGTAAACGTTTAAAAGCTAATGTTTTTATAAGATATTTAAGATTAGTTAGATTAAAAAAAATAGGAGTTAAGAATATAGATTTAAATATACAATAGTAATATTAATGATATTCAGATTTCGTATTTGGATAAGAAGTTATACAAAAGTAAGAAGAAAGAAGAATAAATATATAGTTTAAATGACAATTAATTAAAATAGTATAAATTAATGCACAGTATTAAATTAATTGATGTTACCTACAATTATATAACAAATTATACTTTTAGAATACTAACCTATTAATATATTTTTAAAATGCTACAATTATGAAAATTAAATATATTTACAATAAATTCTATACATGAATCAGTTCCAATATGAGATGAATAAACTAAAACCAATAATACTTCTTTACCTAGACACAAATTTGTTTAAGTTTTAGAATTAGTATGAATTAATTGAGTTATTCGTTTAAAAAAGTGAAATTTTAATCCACAGTTCCACTTCTTTAAAATAATTAGCATAGCATATTACTTTCTTACAATAAAAACAATGTACAATGTTCTTTATTCTTTACTTTTACATTTATTAGTGGTGTAATTATATTAATAAGTAATGTTATAGAATGATAATTGTCCCAAACTTTCAGTAATGAAATTTTCGTGTATATTATAAATTATGTATAAATATATATTTTCAATTAGAGTAGAGTTATGTAAAAGTAGTGTTAGATGCTATTGTAGTAGGTAGTTAGTGCTCAGATATTGTTGCGTTGCGACCTGCGTATAAAATTCAAAGCACTCATGTGTTGTGTATACTTAGATTTTAACTTTTAAGTATATACATTATACACGATGACAACGTATTTAGATAGTATTTATGTTATTTTAAGGTCATATTATAACGAAAACTAATTTTTACTTTATTTTGATTTAAAATACAACGTTCTTTGTATGATGACGTATATAAGTATACTTTTGTACGATCTATTTTGTTGTAAATTATAAAATATATAATTATTTGTTACTTGATAAAAAAAATATACTCATTATAAAAAAACATACAATAACTTTAAAAACATCTCTATAAAAACTAATGTTCTAACAATATGATAAATAGTTGAATATATTTTTTTTCTAAATAGAGTTAGGGCATATTAATGTCTATTAATGTCTTAAGAGTCTATTAATTTTACAATTATTGTGTATGCGAATTTTTTTAGATTCAGTTGTAGCTTTTGATACTTTAAAGACACACACCACAATGATCCACCTAACTCTAAACCTTATAGCTTGATTTATATAATTTTAAACAGGTAAACTCTGCGTTAACATGGGTTCACTGATCAATCATTTAAAAAAATATTGCAAACATATTATCCAATCAGATTTAAAATACCTACATAAAACAAATAATTTTACACTTACCTAACGAGGGTTAAATCTCTACATAATGAACGGCTTTGAATGCTAACTGCATTTGGATAATTATTCAACAATGATCTTTGTTTAGACACTAATTGAGTCGACAGAAATTTCCTGAAAAATAACAATGAAAGTAAATAACAACTTTAAGCATGTACATCAAAACAATTATGTTAAAACTTTTTCTTTTAATTAATATTAAAATATTGACTTATCGATATTTAGTAAATAAAACTATCCATTATCTTAAATATAGCAAACATCAATAATATGAACTACATAAACAAAATTTTTAGTTTAGCTATTTATTTTTTGAAAATACAATAGATAATGTAATAGGTAAATTTTCATTTAAATCCATGACTATAATATATTATTATTTTCATATAAATTATTTATCTAAACTTAATTTTTATTATCAACCAATAGTTAAAATTATGTAAGATAATTTTAAAATCATAAATTCTCTCTCTCACTCTATCTCTCTCTATATATGTATATATATATATTTGATTATAAACTGATAATATTTTTATCTTAGTATATTTACATATTTATTTATATTTTTTAATATTAAATGGTGTAAGGAAATTAAAAACAACATAGTCTTTTAAGACCATTGCAAGCTGGATTAAAAATTATGAAAGTTTATATTATAAACTTATTATAAAGAAGGAATATTTTAATTATCAATATATTGTAATAATATTATTATGCAGTTGTATATTATAAATAGAAGTATTTATAGTTTAGAGACGTACTATAAATCTAAAATATAAATAATCAAATACTATGAAAATATTGAAAATTCACAAAATAAACTTATTTTTCAATATCTACTTAGTATAATATAAATTATGTAATTATTAATACCTGTGCACATTTTATTGTTTGAATAAAGGGGTTACCTATACCATTCAAAAGACTTTTTAAAATACGTCTAATACGCATTATGATAATAATTAATAATATATCTCTGATAAAACTTAAATATCTTATACTAATGCGTATTCAATAATTACAACATGATAAATAATATTAGAAAGTATAGGTTATCTATACGAACAGTCTGGAAAAAGCACTATCAATTCTGTCCATAACTATTCGATAGACAACTCAGAGATATTACCATTTTACCCGAGATGTAATTTCGTTGATGAAATCACAGACGAAGTGTAAAAAGATCAATCTCGGTTGAGAGACCAGTCGTACTCAGTGTATATATTAACAAAAGTCATATACGTGTACAATACAGACTATCGCCATCAGGCAATATTGTGGCATCTATTTCTAATGTTTACCTTTTATTTTTTTGAATAATAGAGATGTCATTATAATATGCTCTTTTCAAAGCGAATATTTAAATGAAACACATATGGAAACTTAATAAAACAAACTACCTATCATGGTTTCTGAAAAATGTACATATCTTATTATTTAAATTTAAATAATACTAATAAAAAAACATGTTGCGTATAACTCAAAGAATATTACGTCAATTAACATACAGCATTTTAGTATTATATTTTAGAATCTTTTCGTAAACTTAGCCGTAATTTATGCCAATTTTACTAAAGCTTTATAGTCACTTTAATAAAGGTCCTTTGAAAGTCTGATTTCAGTGATTCTCTGATTACTTTGTTTTCGTCTTATCGCGTTGATAGGAAACAATTCATCAGAACGAGTAACTTGAAATCTGATGTTGTAGATATTTAGTCTGGTGTACCCTGTGGTAGACATATCCCCTCTCTTATCCTTGCTTTGTTCATTAACAACATCATTAAAATAACTTACCACTAGCAGCTGCTAATTTTGGCATGTACAATTAAATTATTTCGGGAATTTCATTAAATTTATGACAATTAGTAGTCATTTGGTTTTGCATATTTGGATTATTCCTTAATTTGTCTACATTTTTCGCAGTAACTAGGGTTAATAAATTAATCAAATTTACCTACGATGATCGGTGTAAGAACTACTATGTGCAATATGATTAAGGATCTTGGTAAAACATTCGATTCAAAGTTGAAGTTCCGTAATCACATTGATAATATAAATAGTAAAGCATTAAGGTATCTAGGATTTATGAAGCATATACACGTCAAGTTGAACTATCATCTTAAAGTGCTTTACTGTAAATTTTTGCGGTCCATTTGTGGTCTAATTATCAATCTCAATACTTCATACAGTTCGTGTCGTTAGTGATGTCTTCAACGCGTGCAGTGCTTAAATTTTTATTTTTTTTTACTTGTGGTTTTTATATTGATTGTCCATTCCACAACTCTACTTCAGCATCTTTAGGACTAAGAACATTAATTGATCTTAGCGAATAAATCAACCTGACTTTTTTGTATTAATCAATACCATTTTTATGCATCTAGTTTACTTACCGTTTACTACAGGTAGTGACTTTGAAAATACTCATAATTTTAGAGTTCATTCATATGCAACTGACTATCATAGAAATAATATCTTTGTCAATATGATGAGGATGGCTAATGAGGATCTATATTTTTTTACTGTTTTGGTTTCACTTATATATTTATTTGCTTGTCTGCATTTGTTGTGTTAACTGAGTATATGTTAGTAGTTCGTCAGGCCAAAATTCAAGCAGTATTTTGGGCGTATTCACCTAATTATTTTGAGTCTCATATTTTTGTTTTATGGTTTATTTGGTGTTTAAAACTAAAGTATTAACTAAGCCAAAAAGTTAGAAAAAAATTTCAATTTTTAGTTACGGTATTTAAAAAAATCTAAAAGCACATTGGTTTGAAAAAAATTTAAAAAAAATAAAGTCAGCTTATAAAATTAGTTATATCTACATTGATACCGAGTGCTTGAGCATATTCTTTCTTTAATTTATATACTCATTTCACTCATACTTTGATTAACACGCTATTATGTTTTCATTGATTAACACTTTGTAACCATAGATTGCATATAGCAACCTTAAAAGTTGGTTATTGTAAGGTGAGAACTAAAAAAAATATTGCAATAAAACTCTACCAAAAAGTCATCTCAAAATGAGGATATCTGCATATTATGTAATCTGTTTAATGCAACATGAAATAAAGTTTTACAACGAAAAATCAAAGATCGCACTCGGGAATCTGTGCCAAGTGTTGATAATACACTAGAATCCAATTTAGAAATTGGCCAAGTGTTATAAAACACAGTTTGCTTAACCAAAAATAAAAAAACAGCGAGATTATGGATTAAAGAATGAGTAGATTTGAATACAATGTAGATATTGTTACTATGAGGCTGCGTTTTTTTATTAGTTGGCCTTTAACTTGGCCTTTTTAATGGTTAAATTTTTTTTGGGGGATATTTTTATTTGTATTTATAAATCGTTGGTAGTTATTAAAATAATTATAATTGTGTAAATTCATATCCCACATTTATCGACAAAAACGTTGAATAAATCATTGGTGAAAAAATAAAAAAATATGATTGTTTTGCTGTTAATTAAAATAAGTATATATCAATGTACAAGGAACATATTATTTAACTCATTAATCTTTAGAAATATAAAAATATTTCATAATATAAAAGTATCATCGACGTATTTTAATAACACGTTATAACTACTTATGTTGAATCAAAAATTGTAATAATATGTTACATTTAAATTTGGAACTTATTAAATGGCATGAAAGTAGTAGGTTTTATTGGAAAAAAGTAATTTATCTCAGTAAGCTCTATTAATCTCTTATATATATATATATCAGTTTTTGTATCTACTGATCTTCGGATGACTAAAATTATATGAATATTATTATATAACTGAATAAATCACAAAGACACGTTGTCTCAAATAAAATTTCCTATTTATATAAATACTAATAAGATTTATCTTTTAAATATCTTTCTAAGAACCTCAAAATGTCGAGTTTTTGAAAAGAAAATATATAAAACGTATTTATTTTCTTAATAATATAATATATTAATTAAACAAAAAAATATTATTAAATAAGACTGTCAAATGCAACTAATTAAATGTACGAGAACCAGCTATCGTACCCTACAAACTTATTCAATAGTAAGTCAATAGCATTATTTGGTATACAGTAACATACTGTCACTATGATAATATAATGTATGAAAATATGATTGATATTATTGAATAAATGATATTCAAAGCGCATATTATTTAATGAAATAACGTGTGTTTTGTGAATTATTATTTGATTATTGGTTTGACGATTAAATTTACGAAGTTGTTATTAAATGTTGTTTTTCTAAATTGTATTGAGCAAATTTACTAAAAAAACATTGTATCTTCATATGAGAATATCGATTATTTTTTAAAATAATCAAAATTTGAACAAATCCCATTTATTTTTAAAAATAAAATTGATTGGAGTTTTTAAATATTAATTATACTAAGAACATATTGAAAGTTTATTAAAATTAAATGTTTAATATAATATACATTTATTTATATAGATTTTTATGTAAAATAAACACACATGAGAATGAATTAGTTTTAAAATAAAAATGTGATTGATTATCATTCCATTAATAATAAAACATACAATGCAAAACAATTGATAACCATTACATATATATTGTATGAAATATATATATACCAGTAATAAAAATGTCATAATTTATATCAATATTTCTTTTATCATTCGTTATTTTTATTTATTTTTATTTTTTAAAATCCTATTTCAATATTAGTATTTTACACAAATGTAAGAGTACTTACTAATAACATTACTGTTTTCCAAAAATGATTTAGTGAATTCAAACTACATCACAGGTAATGAGAAGGGTATTTGTAGTATCACTAGTATTATATATTGTTATGCGTTTAAGACTTTTTATATTTGTATTTTATATTATATTTTAAATTAAATATTTATAAAAAATTATGTTATCAAAATGTATATTTTAAAATATTTACTAAAAACTTTTATTTTAATAATAAAAGTCTATAAACATTAAGCTCAGAATAGTTTGATTTGTATCATTTTAATATTCAAATTCGAAACACTAGCTATATAATATGCTTCATACACGTAACGTGCTTTATACATTTAATGTATAATAAATTAAATAAAACTAAAATCATAAAATAATTATAAATATTACAGTAATTGTTATCAAGTGAATATAAGGTTGAGTAACATCCTTAAATAATTAAATGAATATGTACTTTCTGAATTAACCAAGTCCCAAGAGATAAATTAACGGTCACCGAAGTACTAGTAAAAATGTAATTTTTTATATTATACTAAAATTTAAGGTTTTAGATAGTTGAACAATATTATTTTCATTAAGAATTATTTTTAACAGAAATAAAATATTTTTGTGAATAAAAATATGTTATAGGTTTATATAAAAATTAAAATTTTTTTTAGAACAAAAATATTTTTATTTATGTATATATGAGATAGACATAAATTACAGTTCTAATTTAAAATCAAAAACAATACCACAATATTGGGTTTAAAAATAATAAATTTTAGACCAAATAGTTGTTTACTAGTTTATTAGCTCTGTAAAATGTTATTATAATATATAGGTAACTTCAAGTCAATGTATCAAATGTAGTGAACCAACACAATATAGATACTAAAAAAAACAAATTAATGTTAATTAATAATCAATATTATAATTGTTTAACTAAAAATGGTTATTTTTTTGTGTAAATTATAAAAATAAATTATAGTTAAACTAATATGCATTATACTTATAGGAAAACTAAATTTAATCACACTTGCAGAGAAGTTTAAAATAAAAAAAAAAAACAATAAATTGTATGTGGTTTTTTAATTATACAAGAGATATAGATTAATTATAGAATAATTACTAAACATAAAATTATTTTTTAATTGTGTTTTTTTAAATTTAACAGTGCTTCTTATTTTATTTCGTATTAAAGAAGTAGAAATGTAGAATAATATAAAATGCAATATCCGTAGTTCATTTGATAGGCATGTGTGTTCACGTAGTAAGATGGTCATAAAAAATGCATTACCTTTGAAATGCGAAAAACCTCGAAGAAAATATGTAATCGTGTAATCGTACAAAACCTTAATATTTTATGACACTGCAACTGGTACAAAATAAATCAGTCGACGCTAAAAAACTTTTCATAATTTATATAAAATGTCTACAGAAAGCAAATCTCAAATATTTTGTTATTAAATTATGAGGAGGCACTCGGTGTAATGAAATAATAGGCACACAGTATTTACAAAACTGAATAATTATTTGCGTTACTATAGGTATAAAATATCTTGGCTAACCAATACAATTTCAATGGTAATACATCATGACCATAATGCAACAATAAATCTTACATCAATGGATACCTACACAATATAGTTTAATAATTATATTTCTAAAATATTTTTTCAGGTTCAGTATCCATTGAATTATAAATAACGTTATTTTTTTTTAAAAAAAAAAAAGCTATTTAAGTTTTGAACAAATTGATTTTTTTGTATACTTAATTATAAATGTCATATATTTATCAGTCAATTATTGTGACTCGTATAATGCGCGCGCGCGCGCGCGCGCGCGCGCGTGTGTGTGTGTGTGCTAGACCACTGAATTTCTAAAACATTCGTAGATTATTAGGTACGTCATATACTATTTTGTTGGACATGATTATTATAATAATTATAATGTCACGAGTTAAGAACAATATAAAAAAAATAGAAGACAAACAAATCATTTTAAACAACGTTTGCAATACAACGACGCGGACGTTGCTGCGGTGCGGTGAAGCCGAGCGGACAACACTACTCGGGGTGATTTTAATTACGATGAGAAACCCCTTTGGTGGTCCGTTTTCCCAGTGATCGTGGCACAAATCGGTAGGTATAGCTTTTGTTTGGCTACCAAATTAAATTCCAAACATTATAACGTCCGGTGGTGACCTCCCCTCTTTCCGCAAAAGGTATCTAAGGTTCGTGTAGCAACGGTGGTAACACCGTCATAGACAATATTTCTGTTTTGGGAATACGCTTGCTTATTGTTATAGATTTTGATTATTAATCTTATGAGATTTCATTTTGGTTCTAATAGTTCTATAATAGATGTTCGGTTCTGCGTCATCGTGTTTGTATACTATAGATAATAAAATCGTATTCACGAACTGATGACAATAAAATGTATTTTCCGTGATATTATTTATGACGAAAAAAAAAATTATATAATTCGTGGCCAGAATAAGAATATTTTATACACCGGACAAACACTTTTATAAATTCAATCTGTTATTATATATAATACATAAAAATAAAATTAATCACGTCATTATAAATATTTAACTGCTTAATCACACATTTGTTTGTAAAATAGCACAAGGTAAATGACCGTAATGCTGAAACTAAATATAAAAATATATATATGTAAGTATATATAAATGTATATGTATATTGTAGGTGTATTGTATATGTCAAAACGAATTCAGAATGTTTGTGGATTTTTCATGAACATAATACATAAGTCGATGTGTAGGTACATAATTTACGACAGATCTATTGAGTAATTGTTTCAATCACCAAACATTCCAGAAACGTCATAAAAACACATATTCGGTTGATTATGGTGTTATTTTATTAGAAATACGATAACAATTAAAATCAAAATTGCTTTACTAAAGTTAATGATATTAAAAAAAATTAAAAAAAATAACAATAACTAAGTTATCAAAATAATATCGAGATCTTCCTGTCGACGCATAAATGTACATATTATAGATTTCTCATTGATAAGTGAAAGATAAAAAAAAATTAACTATTGTTAAAAATGTAACAGAATTTTGTTTTGTTAAGATACAATAATCAGAATAACGTCAAGCGGACATTATTATAATGGAAAATGTTAAGCAAAATACCGTAATAATTATAACGTTCATTTCCCCTGAGATTTTTTATTTAAAATTTTAATATCAAACGAGTACTTATATAATATTGTTTTGGGCTTTAGGTGGACGGAAACACCACTAATACGCCCGACAACGTCATAGCATAACGCAACAGTGCTACGGATTATAGCGGTTGGAATTATTGAAATAACAATATCAAATTTCAATTAAGTGCATTTTATGTCACAGGTACCGTAAACTAATAATAAACTAATTAACTATAACGCTTCGTGTTTATAATGATTGAAACACGAATGTTTCTACAAATCGAGTCATTATTGCTCACGAAACGAAGGGTGTTTAATTTACGAAATATTCATTTCGTCTCTTCAACTTGGATCAAATGTCTACACTCACTTGGTGGTTTGATTTAATATAATTGCATTGAAATTTGCGACAATTTTATTACGTAGTGAAAATTAGTTAAATTGTACAAAGCATAATTTCATGTTATAATGATTCTATGGTCTAGTATCTGATAGTTATATATATATTTTATATCTTTATAGCTCTATTTTAATCAGTCTCTTTTAGTATAAAATTTTAATTTTAATTAATAAAATTAACTTTACTAACACACTAGTTATAATGTTCTAGTTAAAAACGTATTTTGTTATAAAAAAATGTATTTTTCAGAAGTGACATTTGTTAGTGTCTATTTAAGTAACAGTATCATAATGAGTATGGAGGGATGGTGCAGTTAAAAGGGTTTTAACTTACTCTTCCCTTCACAAAAGTTAATAATGCTTAATTTTGTATGAAATATTCTATTTTAATTTATGTTTTTTTTTTCTTAAATTAATTGCATCTCCTTATTACAATTGTGTATATAGTATTATGGATGATTATAAAATACTTACGTCAATATCTCCTTTAATAAATAGATACATTTTTAATCAATTTTATAGACAATAACAATATTATATATTTTATAATCATAAATTTTATAAATTACAAAATATTTAAAACATTATGTTTTAACATTAACTCAAGAAATATATCCATTATCCACACGCATGGTGATGAAAATATACCAACATGAGAGTTAAGACTCCTAAGACCTACCTATCTAGTAACAAATTAAAGTAACTCGTTATTATACAAAATATTCATCCCTAGTCATTACAAAACCACATGTTATTTACTAGGGGATTTTGTAAATTAATCATTTAAGCTTGAACACCTCTGTGAGGACAAATTCACGCATACATTCACCGTAACTTGATTAGCTATCTGTTGAATGTAGAAGTCACCGAGTTAATAATTTAATAAAGTGTAAATACGGAAATTTCACCGTATTAAAATCAGATTTTATAGGTTATAATTCTAAGCATGATTTCCACGTGTCCAAGTACGACTATAATAAAAAAGTATATGTATATATTGTATTTTTAAATCAGTACTTTGTTAGTTATAATTATTATGCTAATAATTAATTAATTAAAACCACTTCATTTAATATTTCAATTCAAATGTAAATCATAATATAGATTTTAAAACCATACTTAGCTTATACTCAAATTCCGTTCAGAATCTAAAATTGATTAAGAAATGCATGTCTTTTTCTGTATAGTATATCTGTTCATTTATTAGTTTTCTGCTGTAACAAATGTGTTGAATCAATTGTTAATTCAATTTAAAATGATCATCAGATACGAAAAAAAAATTTAGAGTGAAGACAATTTGTCAGCCTCCGTTTACAAATATATGTTATGATTTATATGACAATTAGTAATCTGTCTTTATATTAGTAGGTAATACTGCAGTAGATTGAACTTATTTTTGCTAAAAACATAAAACATTTTAAAAATAAATAATAAAAAAAAATTTTTATTTACATATTTTTGACAATCAAAACGAGGTTATTAGCCGATAAAATTATATTATTTACTTTATATTTTAAAACTATACGACAAGTATAATAACTATATAATGATGTAATACTGCTAATAACTTTTAAGTTAAAACTGATTATGGAAATAGGTTCATGGTATACTTGGCTTAAAAGTAGTCAAAATACCCACTTTGAAAACTTTATTGTACAATATACATGGATAAAATAATTATAATACATGGTATTATTAATAAACTGTGAAAAGTACCTAAAATTAATGCTTTTGGAATTTTAAAAAACTAATTATCTACAATATTCATTTGCATAAGAAAGATTGTTAATAATTTATATTTAAATATCCAATTTGGTCAATTTTTGATATTCAAATTTCTGTGAAATAAAACTGTCCATAATATTATAACTATAATACAAATTTATTATAAATCACATGTATAATTACCAAGCCTACATCATTAGAAGGTACAGTTTTTCGATTTTCTTAACTGCGAAATAATAAAATTAATACATTTTCACGATTTCAACGATTTTTTTTTCAAATTTAGAATTCAAACGCTTACAAATAAAAATAATAATGTATTTTTGTTATTGTTTAATCACTGTAAGAGCAACTTATGAAAAATCTTATATTCTATTATCAAGGTTTCTGTCTAAGAAAACCGACAAAATTTCAAATGTCTACAAATATTAAATTTAAATGTATTAAAAAGACCCAACATATTTTTAAAATAACCCATAAAATACTAATATAAATATTTAAAATGTCAAGTATATACTGTTAATTTTTAAATCACAATAAAAAACCAAATAAATTTTCCAAGAACTATTGTTGCTTAACTATTATTGTTTTTCGTATATGTTTTCGATTCTTTACCAGAAACCACAAAACACATTAAATATTGATGTATTTTTACTAGTATAAGAAATATCTTCATTCCACACATAAATAAAGTAATTAGATAGCTATATTTTATAACATCAGAAGTATAAATAGTGTTTAATAAAAAGTATAAGTTAATTTTTCAACTAATAATGATATAGAGGATAATTCACAGAGCATATTCTCCATCCTTCTGTTTTCTTCTTCAATAACATTATTCAGAATCTGATTTTTGGAATTTTTAAATATACCTAAATAAACAAATCCATTTTTTTAGATTCTTAACATGTTGCTTAAGTAGTGTCCTGTGCAGATACAAACTTTTATTTTCAAACGAAACCCCCTCTTTTAGTTCATTATTATAGTTTATTATTTGGTAAGTTTTTTTAAAAATGTTGACGTATCAAAATCAGAGTTCAAAGGCGATATTGTTGAGCTATTAATTTAACTTTGTGTACTAAGGATATATGTCCATGATAATAAGGTCTATGACGAGTTGAAAATTTCAGTTATTGATATTAATAAATCAATATGACAAAACACTAGATATAATATTACGTATACTTTACATTTTAAATAAATTCATTATTTAATGAAAAAATCATGGTGAGCATAGTGAATTATTCTATACATATACTTTTAGTTATTATTAGTAGTAGGATTATTTTTAAATTTAAACGTTCATATCAATACATTTTATTAATAAGTACTTTTATAAAATATTATACTAAATTGCAATTAATTATATTCTATTTTCACATTAAAATGACATACTGACACGCCTACTTGAATAAAAGCCTTTTGTTGTTGGCTAAAGCATTCATAAAATAAAAAAGACTATACAAAACACATATTTTAGTCATTTCTGAGAAGGCTATAAGAGTACAATATAAAATAAATAGATCCCAAAGTAATTTGAGAAAACCAATATATTTGTTATTGAATATTTTTCAATTTATTTCATTGTTAAACTAATTGTTATAAAAATTAAATTAATACATTTTTAGTACTTATGTGAAATTCTTATTTTAAGATTCTGAATAATAATCTATTGATTTTACAATAAACAAGAAGTTTCTTTCATACCGTATATTTCTTTTTATGTAATTTTGTCATTTGAAAGAGTCCTTTTTTTTTAAATTTCTAATTTTTGAGTATTTTTTGTATAAAAAACATAAATAGTTTAACAACTTAAAAATACAAATAATCTTATATATTAATGAAACAACAATTTTAACAAAATTTAGGTTATGTATTTGATACACTGCAATACCGTCAATAGTTATACTCTATATGGACATGCTAAGATTAACAAAAACTGTTAAGACAGTATCAAATACACAACATTAAAAGCTATTATCTATGCATTTTTTTCTAATTATATATTATAGATTAACGACATAATATTCAAATGATATTATAATATATTTAATAAATTGAATTTAATTTAACGCCAAAAATCTGTAGTCCACAGATCGCTTGAAGAGTTTAATCATAATAAAAATATAACATATTACTGTTTTATAATTTCTTTCATAGGACATAGTAAATTTTGTGCGTTATTGTGATTGGTTAACATATTTCTTAAAATTTATCTGAAACACCACCATCCACCACAAATAAATAATAATATATAATATAATTTAATATATTTTATGAATTAACTCTATTTATATTTTCATTATTTTGAGTGGAATTTAATAAAAATGTATGAATGATGCAATAAGGTTAAATTAAATAAATATAATAAACAGATAGGTTAACGATTGATAAACATGTGATAGCAAATAAAGCGTACTACATTTCACAAATTATATACATTTGAATAAAATATGTTATTTTATTCATAAACGTTTATTCCTTATACAATATTATACTATTAATTTTAATATTTATAATAATTTTAATTACAGTAGTATTTATGTTTATTTTGTAGAAAGTTTAATTTCACTGCTCCAGTACTTCTAAAAAAGTTAGTTGAAGTAATTAATTAATTTAAAGTAAATATTTTATATTATGATACTAGGTTTCTATACATTATTATGTTCTAACAAATGAAACATAATACTATTAAATTCATGTGAAAAAAATAAAATGATTAGTAGGTCAACAGTTATTTATTTAAAAATGAACGTTTACATATATTAAATATATGTGAATTAAATTTAAGTTTAAAGATAACATTAAGTGCAGTCTTATTTATTAATTTATTATTTTTTTTTTATTTTTAATATCTTATACGGAAAAAAAAACGGGTTTGTCTCAATTTTTTTTCATCAATGTTTCAAGTGATAAATGAACAGAGTAAACGGTTTTTTTTTTTTAGAAACTGAACACTTTGTAGTTGAATTGGGCATGTCGTCTGAGGTATAATTAATTAATGATGTAGGAGTATTATTTACTTTACACTCAAGTTTTTACTGTTAATATCAAAGTCTCATTAGTAATAAAATATTATTAATGTAATGATAAAAAAAAGCTTAACGTCATTTAAAAAACTAGATAGTACTATAAAAAAATATATATTTCCCTTTGTTTTATTATAATTTTTATAGCACGTAATCATATATAAAATAAATAAAATACCTATTTGGTGTTGAATTATTAACAATTAAGTATGTTTTCTAAATAGTAAAATATTAATATAATTGGAATTGTACGAATTATTCAATGGTGATACTTAAATGTTCAGTCTTCTAGTCTTTGAGCTTGTGTTCATTTGTTCGATTTTTTTTATCGATACTCTTTTAAAAAATAAAAATATAACTTATTTATGTTTTAGATTTATTATAGTAAATTAAAATTTGAATGATAATCAACTATAACATATAACACTACGAAATATTTATGGATTAGTTATTAGTTCACTTTATTATTATATAATTTTATAAGAATTACATTTTTATAGAATAATTCATAATATTTTGATTTTTGATTGATATTAATTATATATATATTATATATTATTATTCATTTTTTTTATAATTTATTATCATTAAATATATATATCGTTTTAGTAAAAAATGTCCCCATTAATATTATCCCTTATTTCATATAATCTGTTTTTAATGATATTAATATTTAAACTAAATACAAAAATATTTTTCTTTATATTATGCATCTCAAAGGTTCAGATCAATTACAACAATTATATTTCTTCTTGATCTAAATTTAAAAACTGGTATTCAATACTTTTGTTATAAATATTATAATATAACTAATATATAGATTATATTATATACTAAAAAGTACAAACAATATTCGAACTTATTAACACTTTAAGTTAAATAGGTATATACTATATGTATGATACAATATTACTGTGGAAATAATAACATAGCCGGCTCAGGTATATGTATAATGGTCCAACGCAAATTTCGATTGATGGGTTGGGAAATATCCAAAAGTTTAGTATTAACTTTCATTGGAAATTTACATTGCTAACACATATTAAGTAAAAATAATAATATTTGACGATGTTTTTTAGTTGTTATTAAATACAATATTATAAAACAACTAATTACGAAAAGTTTTCAACCTCAAACGACTATAAAAATTAACGTAACTTTTTGATAAATTTTTTATTTTTGTTATAATATGCGGAAAATCTAATTAGGAATCTTCAGATATATAAATACATTTTTATACATTTTTTACTACAAAATCATTTTAAAATATTTGAGATCTTATAATTTTTTTCGAAATTCTAATTTAAACGTTTATAAATAATATTGCATCTATTCATTTTCAATATTTTTTAACTGCAGATAAATGAAAAATGTATACAAACATCGTATTAAATTTCAAGTATTTTTACATATCCATACATTTTTTTTTCGGCATTTATAAAATAATAATAATAATTATTATAACATGAATGTAAAATGTGCAAAATATGAGTAAGTAAGTAATCTGGCATAAATGAAATAATTTTATAAATTTAAAATCATAACTTTTACAATAACAATAAAAGCATCCTATATATATATATATATATATATATAAATTAAATGATAAAACTTTTTAATGCATCATACATTTTCAAGAATTATTTAAGTGTGCGAAAAGAAAAAGTTAGGGATCCATTTAAATTAATGTCTTTTGATTAAAATTATAATATTTAATAATATAATACTATAACTGAATAACAGATATTATTGTGTTTGTATTGTGAAATTCGAAATATAAAGTAGATCTGCGATATTAATCCACAATTTCACAGACAAAAAGTGGCTTCAACAGGAAATACAAATTGAATAATTTCAAATTTATACTCAAACCAAAATGAAATCATATATACAGTAACAACTACAATATACTAAAATTCACCTTAGGATTATATTCCTATTATTATTTTTATCACATTTCATATTTAATTTAAATTTAGTCTACTAATTCTTTTTTCTTCTTCTGTTTTAAATTTATTTATCGTCTAAGATATTATATCTCGTTAGTCTATTTTTGTATAATATTTCCAAATATATAATAAATTATATCTGTTATACCAGCTTTTAAGAGCACGTTATACCCACATGTGTCTTCTCCGTCTTTATAACGCATAACATTGTAAATTTAACGTTTAGAAGATCCCATATTACACTGTTATTTTTAATATTAGAGTGAATTGACCTTTTATTAAATGTCAAGGTAAAAATTTTATCTAGGACGACTCGAAACTTTTTATATTTTAATTTTTAAGCAAGATATCAGCACTTTTTTAAAATTTTCAATTTTAAAATGATCATAATTGTTCAAACTATTCTTACTGTTAACGATACAGTAAGAACTTGACGGAAAAATGTGTAGAGTTTCAATGTATTTATGATATTAGATATTTTCTTTCTGTAATAACTTCTCTTCATACTCAAAATTAAATAACAAAAGAACTTAACAAAACTAATATCATATTCATAATAGTTTCATTTATTTACAATATTATTTTATTATTCAACTTTCATAATTTATTTTAAACCATTTTCATTATTTAAATGTATACACATATTTTAACTCATTACACGATAATGGTTGCCTGGAAATAGTGAACAAATGCGTGTGAATAGATATTGCGTTACTAAAATGTTTAGTTTTCTATTGTACAATAATGGTGTAAATATTGTTGTAGTTTAATGGTCATTTAACGAAATTCGTTGGGAGAAAAAAATTGAAATGAAAACAAGACAAAGTTGTGAAGTTATCAGTATTCCGGCGGTGGTTCGGCTGCACAAGTACTTACTAAGACGAAACGCAGATGGCGCGGTGGCCAATTAACACAGCGCTGTGGCGCCATGAACGTGGAACGGCCGACACGAGCGGGAAAAATTACCCCCTCGTGGCAGTGGTAAAAATCGCTACGCCTTGGCGGAGCTTATGTTATTTCGCTTATCCCTGAACTCGTAACTTAAGGGTAGCTGCCAGTCCGTGTACGTGTAAAATACAATACAATTATACGGAATAGGTACACACCACCAAAACAATATGGGGTGTGTGTTCATATGGAGAATTTGACAAATATTTTACATTTATATGATAGCTGTTAGAACTTTTTTGGAGATTGTCAGTTAACTGAAACGATACAAATCAAATAATTAACAGTTCTGTAGTTATGGATGAAAACGCACTTCGTAAAACTATAATATTTTATCCTCACGTTAGGACTTTGGACAATTAAATATATATATATATTATATATAGGTATAAACAGTCACCCAACCAATTCAACATAAGGGTAATATACATAATGCCTACACATGAATAATAGCTGGTTGTTTGACAGCAATACAAAAATAAATATATACATAAATATAATAATGAAAGGGTCTTATTTTGACATGTACACGAGCTTAGTGGTATTGGAGGCGGAGATTTTCCGTATTTGTCCAATATACGCCCAATATAGAAATGTAGACATGTCTTTATTCTAATGTACCGTTTAAATGTAGTGAAAAGACTAGATTTCTATAAAATAGATTTGAATTAATTATTTATAAATTCTTCTTAAAATATATTTCTTTAATTTATTCCTTTAAACCCTATAAAAATATATGAAAACAATGTAAATTTAAAAAACATCATATTTCAATAATAATTAGTAGACTTTACAAAAATTTAAATCTGTTTTAACAATTGATACAATTTTATCAAAGCATATATTAATTGCTTTGATACAAGTGTGCTTAAAATTTCTTTGAGTAAATTAAATTAGTAAATTGTATATGACTGTCGGAATAACACTTATATGTATAAATAATTAAATTACAAACATATTACGTGAAAAATTATTAACTTTGAACACCATATTTTGTCTAAATATCGCAGACAAATTGAATAATTAAACACTTATATGGCTGTTATTGTATATCTCTATGATTTTATTTTAGTTTATCATCTATTATAAAATAAATGTCCCATGTAGAAGTAGAAAGAATTAGTTTTTGATTGAAAATCGATGTTTTAAAATATGTTAACAATTAGGTAAGTTTAAATCTAATATATTTTTTTTCACTAATAACAAGAAGGTTTCAAGTAATCGATAAAAGTAATTTATAATTTAAATATGTTTTTAATTATTATTTTATACTTTTTTGATGTGAAATCCAGCATTGTTAGCGTAGTGCAATTTTATATGATTTTAGTTTCCTTTAACATCGATGTATAAACAAAATTATTTTTACTACCTATGTAATAATTATGGGTAGAAATCAAAATTGTTATTGTAGTAACTTGTAAATAATAAATAACATATTTCTTTTTAGTTTACGATTTATGAAGAAATCGGAAAATATAATTTTGATAGGTTAGAATAAAAAAAAAATAATATATTGGCTTATAATATCTATTTGTTAAATAAGGAATATCATTATATTGAATTGGAAATACATTTTTAAAATCGAATCTGATTGTTTTTTTACAGTGACTTATAAAAATTGTCTGTTTTTTTCATCAGAAATCGAAAGGTTAAATAAGTATATTTTGTTTTTTCTACAAATCTATAAGTAAAATAAAGTAAAATAAACTTAGCATTTTAAACGACTACTATAACAGTAATTTAATTTTGTTCACCCTTTTATATAATAATAAGTGTATTGTAAATTGTAATACATAAAAATACATAAACAAATCTCAAAATAATCAGATCACAAGAGATTAATCGTGTTAATAGGTATAATATTTATTATTTATTATAGTCTATATATTATAATTGTGTTATGTTTCAAAAACAATAATAATAATTTATAGGCGTAACATTTATAAGAAGTTGAATCTTGAACAGTAACAATGATTAAAATTAAAATTTAATTAACCCGAACTTTTGTACTTTTAAGAAGCTTTATATACAATTAGAAATCGTGAGAATAATGTAGAATATCATATTATAGTACCTATATTATAAAATACGGAACCAATCAAATTTAGTACCTATCCACGTTGATACGTCATCATTTAAGTCAATAAGTAAATCGTCAAAATATAGCGTTTTTAAAATTTAACTATTTGAAAGTTTAACGTGATGAACATTTTTCAAATGTTTTGATTATTATTGTGTTACACGTAACGCAATACGGTAAAGCGTATTGAATAATTTACTGCATAGATAGATACAATATACAATATTTTAAATAGATAATATACAAGACAAGTTAATATATGCGTATAATATTATGGGGTTTTAAAATTTTATGAAATTTTCACAAAATATTTCATTTCAATGAAAAATAAAAATAAAATGTGTTGTATCTAAAAATGTATACTGTTTTTAGTCACGTCAACTGTCAAGTGAACGTTTTAAAAAGTTAGTTTATTGTATGAAGCAAATTAGATATGTATAATTATTGATGTATATGCCGTAATATGGCAAATAAAAAGTAAATAGACTAGTCGAATTTCATTGAACTTCAACATGATAACCATTTTACCTAGTTAAAATATTCAAACTGTTGACAATTGTACTACTTTTGTTGTAAATTTTAATTCTGAAATATTATTACGATAAAAACCCTATATTATTTTATGAGATATGAAGGCTAATGTTACAATTAATTAAATTTTCCAGTGTCAATACTTTTAGGTTGGATGAAATATATATAATACATAATATATGCGTGTTTTCTATTCAATTTAGATATTTTGGAATTATTAATATATTTGGGTTGATATTTTTATTATTTTTAATAATAATGTTCTATTGATTTAATAGCATGTTATAGAATATTTTATTGAGTCTAGCTGCGATTTCGAAGACAGGTATGTTCGCATATCTATGTATATATTTTATTACCTAAATTAGTGGTAACTTATGTTAGAGACAATAGTAATGAAATGAAAAATCCAGAAAAAAAGTAATAACAATTTGTTGAATGTTGAATATTTTAGATTCACCATGTATACACGTTGTAATGATACCATACAAAAATGATTCTTAAAGATATATAGATTGGTTGTAATGTATAATTTTTATATTTATTTTCTTCTTTATTTCCCGTTTAATATACGAGTATGTAGTGTATTAGTAAGTTATGAAGGTAACATTACAAATAAAATTAGTATTATGTTATATTTTGTATTTTATATGATATATATATATATATATTATAAACCACCTTAATTAGCATATTTATAATATTGGCGTCTATAGGATGATGATAATTATGCAAAAGCACTTAAACTACTCTAAGTATAGTAAGTATAAGCTAGTAGTCTGGCACTGCATGTTAGAGTGTTTGACACACAATTTGTAGAATTCACTACCAAATGGTTATTTTTCGTGGAGTAGGTAATACATGAATTAAGGATTATTCGTATTTCGCATAAAATACTCATTATATTTGTTTTTATCATTGTTATATATTATTGAATAATTATCACGTACAAATCTAAAGTAATTATTAATAGTAGTAACAGATAATACAAAATATCTAATTAATTCGTTTCTTTATAATCAACGTTAATGGATAACCAGATTATAACTTTGACTTCTAGTTATAAATTCAACAGAAAACCAAAAATCAACACATAAACTCTGTATAATAATATGCTAATATTTTACCAAATTAAATTTATAATTTATTGAATGTAATTATAAGGGGATACCCCACTACATGTTGGTCACTAAAACTTAAAATAGTTATAACACATAAATATTACTCGTTCGAATTTCGATATTTCACGTATCAAAATATTTCGAAAAATATTCTATTTCAGAATATGAAAATAAATATACATATTATTTAGTCAATCAAAAAAGTAAAAAATTAAAAATTATAAAGATAAAACATATTAAAATAGTTTTATTTCGAATGGAAATTGTGTAAAAAATACTTTTTCAAAAAATAATAGATTTTAAAACAATGACAGTTGTTCGATAAAATAATCACCAAGTATAATAATTTCATATATATCTGTTATATATATGCGCATATAGTATTTATTATTATTTAAAAAGTCTCTTATATAGTTTTTAAACAATGGAGTACTTTCCTGTGTATTTAATCAGAGTATTTAATAACTTCACAAAAAAAAAAATACCCCCCGAAAACATTCGTTTTAAAAGTTAATATAATACAGTGATTTTCCATGATTTGCACATTCGTGAATTTGATAAAATGCAGTTATAATTTTATTAAAATATGACGTTGTTTCATATTCATGTAACAAACTGTCTCATGACAGTCGTATTATAGCCGTGTGGATGATGATTGTATGGGGGTGTTTCTTTTGTACCATTATATTATTATTATTTTTTTTAACTTTATCGAATTTCAACGCGTCTCTTTTATTATTCACCAATACTTACTTAAGTTTCAAATCTATTGACTTCTCTAGATTTCTGAATCTCTATTCTCTATTGTATCAAAATAAAAATATTATATAATATATTATACAAAACAAACATGATTGTGAAAGCATTAGGTACACATTTCTCAGAATCTAAAATTACAAATTACCATAATAATTTTAAAAATTTAAAGGAAGTATAAAAATATTTTAAAATATCTTATACGTAATAAAGTAAAATCAAATAATAATTAAAATTAATAATGTATAATTTCTAATAATTATTAAATATTGTAAAAACAATAAATACGAATTTACGGTTCGTCGTGAAATATTTCTTCGAATCGCGTTTAATTTAATATCAATGAAGTTCTTATATTAATATATTTAAATACGTGAAGTATATTTGTTTTCATACTTTTATCATTCGCTATAATATTATAATGTATGTCAGTAGTCCATATCGATGTAAATAGATTATTGTGTTTATTCCTGCTACAGTTGTTGTAATATTATTATCACCTCTGCATTTTTATATTGAATTAAACAAGTGCATCGATATATTTATCGCTTTATTTGGAATTTAAATTAAACCTATTATAGGAATATATTAAAATATATAAATTGCATTGTATAACAAGAACAAATAATTTAATACAAAAACAATATTAATTTGGTTTTAACTACTAAATATAATATACACAAGTATTTAGTATCTGATATTCAAAATGTGATAATAATTGTTTTAATATCTCTGTGTACATGGTGTATTTACTTTTGTTTTCCTATCGAGAAATATTAGACTTCGCTGAAAAATACGTGTGTAAGCACGTATAATATATTAAAAAAATTTGACTGTATTTAGTCTAAATTTAGCAGGTCGACCGACTTTCAAACCAAACTAAAAACAGCACGTACGCGCCACAACGGGTCGACCGTACAATGCTTATTAGTTATTATACTATGTACAACTAAGTGTGGTTAAACGGTGTTCGTATACAGCGAAAAGGGTTTAAAACAGATCTTTTTTCTTGAACAAAATGTCTGTGTCAACAGCTGTAAGCTTAGGCAAGAACAATTATTCCGCGTTTGTCCCAACCGAAGTTATAACTTATAAGGATGAAAATATAGTGGATTTGACGAAAATTGACAAAAATGTTCCCTTCTTCAATTTCCGCTATTCAGTTTGTAATAGTATTTTTTGTACAGTTTTCTTTAGTCATTACTCATTAACTAGGGAATACAAACATTTTTTTAAAATATACATTTGAACATAACCAAAACGCCTAAAATTAGATCCGAAATTATAAAATAGGGTTTCAAGGTATAAGTCCTTCTATAATGGATTTTAGATATGCATGCTGAATTTCAACTCATTTCAGAAATTCATGATACTTGGATGTAATTGAAATACCCTTATAATATTACTAATATGCTCAATGTTATATTGTTAGAGTCTCCATAAATTTTGTATTTCAGTATACCTACATAATGTAAAACTAACAAATAACAATCACAGTAAAATGATTGTATTTACCTGTACAAAGTACATTAAGTTTTATTAATTATATTCATGCTCGTTATTTTTACTTATGTTGTTGTTGTTGTTGTTGTTGTTGTTGTTGTTGTTGTTGTTGTTGTTTTTGTTGTTTTTGTTGTTGTTGTTTTTGCTGTTATTGTTGTTGTTTATGCCATGTACTTGCGTAAGTTCATAAAATATAAAATGTAACAATATAACCGAGATCTCGACACAAATGCAATATATTTGTGAGTTCGTAAACAAACGAACAGGGAAATAACCAAAGTTTAAAATATATTCGGAGCTTTTTCTTTGACAATTGAAATAAATAATATCAAATACAAACAGCAATCCGATATATTCCATAATGGTAAAACAGTTGAATACAGCTGTTATGTACTGCGTATGAAATCTATTAACACGTAAATAGCTAGCAGATACCATTATATCAACGACCTATTGGTTCTTTTGATTCATTTAGAATTTAAATAACAATAAGCAAGAAAAGTAATTAGAAAGTAAAAATAAAATAAAATTATCAAGCTTCAAAACATTGAGTAAAAGACTGAAAATTTAATAGTTATATTGTGAACCAATACAAAAATAAAAGATAAATAGAAGGGATAAAATAAAATAGAGGAATCATAGAAAATTAAGAAAGGAAACAAATAAAGTTTAAATCTTGGCAGATGTTGATTATTAGTGAATTTTTTGGCAAGTTTTTCTGTTTTTGTTGTTTTTTTTTTTTTTTTAAGTATTTTTCGGAAGATAATATAATATATAATATTATGATTACAACACAATTTTACTAACTTAGATTATCTTAAATCTGAATTGCATTATGTTAAATACTTAAATTTATGAAGCTTATAAAATCAATAAAAAAAAAAAAAATAATGAATGTAAACTGAACGTCGTCAACATTAAAATATAGATAGAT
Organism: Schizaphis graminum; assembly: GCA_020882235.1. Lineage (NCBI taxonomy): Eukaryota > Metazoa > Arthropoda > Insecta > Hemiptera > Aphididae > Schizaphis > Schizaphis graminum. The sequence continues at coordinate 69,043,346 of CM037032.1, forward strand.
AATATCCTATCTTTAATATGTAATAAAACATAGGGTTTTCGTATTTGTCAAGTATTTTTTTGTTATTCACATTATTGTATTCCCACTTAGTACTTACACAAGTGTATTCACCTTAATGAAATACATTTTAATTTTATTGTTTATTTGTCAATATCTAAATCTAACTAATTACTATAGCTATTGATCATTTTGTAAACGATAACAAACATCTTTCAAGACTTTTGTGCAATATTTTGACTGTTTAAAAAATACTACATACAATCGAGCACTAACTTAACATCACTTACAAATAATATATTATATTAAATCATTAATTGAAAATCGAATAAATCTTGAATTTGTTTCATTAACTTTTTTTTAGCTTTATTACTATAGTTTGTATAAAAATAATGATACAGAAATGACCAGATACTTCACGCCGATCTGAAGAGTTTTCAACTCACCCGAATAGGATTACCTGAATAGTCTCTGATTGGTAGTAAATCAGACCAGACATAAATCCCACTATTGAAAACGAGAGTAATCTCAACTTTTCCTCCAGAAAGCAGATTTAAGCTATTTCAAAACCATTGACAATCACCGAGTCTAAGAAAAAACATAATCCCCGCACACTTTGTGATGTATGAAAATTTTATAATCTTTATCTGAGTAACTTATTTATTTTATACATTTCGTTTTATCTAAGAAAATCATTCTTTAAAATTGTATAATATTTTGATATAAGGAGCATGTCATAATATATAATACTTTCAGATGTAATAATATATTATACAAGATATTATAATAAGAATGTTCATTGTTTAAATAAAAAATAAAAATCATAAGCGTGAATATATTTTTAAAAATGTCTGAACAAAAGATTAATACTAATTATGTAGTATTATACCTATTCGTAGTGCATATTTTTCAAATTGATTTTGAATATATCTATTAATTTTATAAGTTAAAAACCAGATAGATATAAATGTTACTCGATTTATAACTACTCTGTAAGTAATATTATGTAAATTTATTTTACATATTTTGTGTACAAAAAATATGAAATAAAACCTACTTACATGGACGTGTTATGTTTAATAACCAAATTGTTGTTTACACCAACTAAACTTAACTAAACTTAAGCATTTGTTTCGCACAAATATATATTTTTAGATATGAGTTGGGTATAGAATTGTTGTAGCTTCGCTACGTGTAATTTCGATTTCAATAGAAAATGTATATTACGTGACACAATATTTTGTTCTATTTTAAATAATATTTTTTAAGAAACTCATACTTATTAGTTTATTGTGTTACTAGATACGTGCACAGAATGACAAATTTCAACGCGGTCACCAACAATCACATTGTTGATATCACACATATACACATTATAAACAAGTGCATGTTAAAAACTTTTCAATCACAGACATAATGATTATTTCAATTATCTTAGTGAATATAATAAACGATTGATTTTAGAGGATGGTAAAATTTACAACATATTAGTTTAAATTTCGATCATGATCAATAAATAAAATATTGTTTATTTCATTTAACGAGAAAGATGACCAATAGAGACGTGTGGTGTGGTATCTGCGTACACTGTACAGTTTATCAACCAAATAAAAAATATAAAAAAAGGCTGGACATATACAACGAAAATACGATTGTTGCGAGTTATCCCGACTCTATCACATTGGCGTAGGATATTGGTGTATTGTAAAATTAAATTTCAAAGCAATGATAAATCATCGTGTTGGAAAAAGCATTTTGAACCCGTATCGGTTGAGTCCGCACTGCTGACATTACTTTAACATTATTCAATGGTTTTTCTGTAGTTTTTCTTTATACCTAAGTACTCTAAAGAAAGTACCAAAAAAATCAAAAAATGACCTATTCAAAGCTGATACCAAACTCAATTTCTGAATGGCTACTCGACAGTTTCTAAGCATTCATTCTGCTTGAAAAATGTCATTGAAAATGCATAAAAAAATAAAAAAAATATAATATGACAGTCAATATATTCTTAGTTTAATTTAAAATCTAAAATGTATGCATACATTTTTCAACACTAATTTATATCAACTAAAAATTGAAACAGGAGGAAGTTATTAATCATTTTATAGTATTAAAACAGTTAAACTAGGTAAGTCAGACGTAAAACAGCTACATATTTATTGCTCTTGAATGACAGCTATGACACAATCGGGAAGAGGAGTAATATGTCGTCACTGTTATTGTACATGGTTTTTGGCTAGTTTTGATTCTAATCAACATGTCAAATTAGGAGTGGTAAACTTACGGCGTACGTCATAGTCATATGTGGCTCGCGTCTTATTTATAAAATAAAAATGTACTTATTATTATTATGAATTTTAAGCCTTTTTTTGGTATACATTTATAAAAATGTATCAAATTACATAAAATTTATTTATAAATATTTTGGCTCTTGATACCATTGTATTTATCCCCGTGGGTCGAGGACATATTTATATTGGCTACCTCCGTGTTATTTAATATAATCGACATATAAAAATATATCAGTCGTAAATAATACAACGTATTTAATATGATTGTGCCATCTATTTTTAAAATATTATATTAAAAATTTTTAATATAATTAAAGGCGTATTGACATTTTTACAAACATCACTTATTGAGTTATATTACTTTTTACGTATTTAGCAACCAGAATAAAATTCATCACACCATATATTATGTGTAATAACTTTGTATTTTATTACTATGCTAGGTTTATTAAAATGTACACCATGCGCGTTCATTTGTATTCAAATATGACTTTCCTCTGATGTTTTTAAAATTACAAATTATTTGAATATTCAGCATAAATACTTCCACGTCATAATTTACATAGTAATATAAAATGTCCACTTTGAATGGTATTAATTGAGTTTATTATTTAAATTAATTAAATATTTTTAAATCCAAGTTATAAATATTATAATATACCTAACTAATATAAATTAATATTAATGTAATTTATAATATTATGAACTTCTTCTCTAAACTCTTTTTTATTATTTAAAATACATAAAACATATGTATGAATTATAATATGATACAATACTTATACTGTAATACTAAATTTATACGTGAATATATAATATAATGTCCACTTATTTTACACTTTTACAGAAATAATATATAGAACTAATAATAATACTTTTATCGTGCTTACTGTATCAAAATAAATTGAATGTATATATAATTTTAAAATAATAAAATGCATATAAAAAAAAAAATACATTTTCCATGCAGAATGTAATTACTTAAAACTTCAAAACTTTCCAACTAGGTTTTTTTTTTAATAATGATATAATTATAGTGAAATATAGGTTATACCACACGAGTTACATTATTCTGTGTCAACGTCTGGTGTTTTATTCACTTTGAGTCACGAGAGCAGGTGGACGGGATACATTCGATTGTAGTTTTATTCGTTGTGTTTGACGCTGTACATTTTTATTATTATTCATTTAAAACATTCTTTTTTTCTATATTTATTACTTGACTGATATTCTCTCACGTTGTTACTTTATTCTATTTTGATTTAAAAATGTAACTTTTTAATAATACTGTTGTTTGATCAAATTGTAGGTAGACAATTTTACAAAATCTAGACCAATGATAATGATGATTAAATATTACGTTATGGAGCATTATAAGTACCTATAATATATTTTAAATGATAATAAATAAATAAATAAATTAGCTAGTACCTAAAATCGAATAATCAATACATAAATGAGATAGGCGAATAATTTTTTTAAATTTATTCACAGTTGATTTATATAACAATATGACGTATGACACAATGACGTACTTATCTAATATGAAATATAACATGTATTAATATATACATTAATCATTTTGTTATTAAAATATGATTTTCAATAAGTATCATACTATACATAAATACATAATAATATATTTGTTAAGGATTATGTATTTAATATGTCAATCATTTCAATTTCATAATTATTATTGTTAATTTTATCATTGTACAAAATAATTTTTTTTAAATATTCATTTTTTGATCGGTTATCTAATAATTATACAATTAATTTATGGATAGTTTTAAAATATTTTATAACCAAAAAATTACAATATATCAACGATTTGTTCTCTCTCACCATAAAAAAAAACGTTATTAGTAAGGAGCAAGTCATTAAATAAACGGTTAAGTACATATTTTATTAATATGTTGTATTATAGTTAGTACCTATTCAAAAATTTGTAAAACAATTTTTATTAAAATTTAAGAAAAAGAGGGAGACTATAATTACCAAAATCTGTGTTTATTAAAGTCATACAACTAAACTTACGTCTACACTTACAATAATTGACTTCTGCAGTTGGAAAGCTTCATTTTTATCTAATTAAAATGTATGAATCACTAGTGAAACATTTTTAATTTTTTTTATTCTAAGCAGAGCAATGAATGCATTGATTTTCCAATGGTTATTTGTTTTATATATTTGATATCACTATTAGGATTTAAGACAGTAGTTTTCAACCTTTTTAACCATACGGCACACTTAATATCCTACAAAATTTTTGCGGCACACCAATCCGTATAATATGTTAAGCATATTTTATATATATACTTATATATACATATAAATACATACTAATAAAACTATTAACAGATTTTTCGCGGCACACTTCAAGAGCACTCACGGCACACCAGTGTGCCGGGGCACACCGGTTGAAAACCACTGATTTAAGATCTGTAAAAATGTTTCATTTCTCAAGTTTTAGGAGAATTTCAATTAAAAAATTGAATTTAATTGGTAATATTTGGCTGGTTAAAATATAAAATTCTCAGTACTTAAATAAATAACTGGAGAAAAATAATATAGAAAATATCAAAACTTAATAGCAAACCTATTGTACAGCAGAAAAAAATTTTCTGTTTTATTTTAATTAAGTTTAGTACCTACTATTGAAAAAAATAATTTTTTGTATATACAGCAGATAATAAATATATGATATACTTTAAAAAAATATTAAACATATTTAACAAATATCAATCATATTAGGTACAAAATTAATATATTTATTATTACTTCTAATATTTATAAGCAAGCCATACAGGAATGTAAATAATTAAAAATTAATAATGAAACTAATACATTTATTTCATAAAATGTCATTAAATTTAGTTAAAATATCAAATGTTTTAAACATCAATAAATTATATTAAAATTCAAACAAATGTATCATTTAATTTGAATGTCATTGTATTATTAAATAGATGTATCATATTATTTTATATAATACTTAGAAGGTATTAATATTTTCCGCGTTTTTCTAGTACTTGTAATTTAAGTTTAACAATTAGTTACAATCTAACTTTTGCCAAATTATATTGCCAAATACAAGAGATAACATAAAAACAAAACAGTGGTTTTTAGATTTATAAGCCGTATGGTTACAGGTGGTACGAATGTACAGAAGGTTTCAGTAAGTGCGAAAAGTTGGCGCTGACATCAAAAGTGGTTTGAGTATATAATAATACTGAATAGGTACACCAAAACGTATTATATGTAATGTATAGTTTATCCTTGATAAAATACAGACAAAAATTTAATTTTATTCGAACATAAGACGAATAAAAAACGACGTTATATATAATATTATCTTGATTAGCAGCTAAATAATGATTACTTTAATTAAATTTGTAATCAATTGGACAACTCACTGAGTTGTAGATGTTTTGAAATATAATTTAAAATATTAAATATATATATATATATATATATATATATATATATATATATATATATATATATTAAAATCCTAATGGGAGCCACACCATTATTATTTTTTAAATTATGATAAATATTAAATCCAAGTTCAATTACCTAAGTTAAAAAAAAGTACTAATGAATAACAAAAAAAATCAAAAAAATCGGAAACCTAACAATTAATACAATACTGTTATTAATTTATTTCATTTACTATTGACAATATCAATCCCTTTCATTTTTTTCATTTTCTTATACACTTGGCTCAGACACTTGAATCTGAATGAAAATATAACACAATATGCTTATAATATAGAAATTTAATAATAAATAATATTCAACAATTATTTTAAATAAAACGTAAAATGTATATCAAATTTTAAAAGTATGAACAGGTGTTATATTAGGTTTTAAAAATAAATAAATAACTCATGTTATTCTGACGATTGAAGTATACATTTAATAATAATTCAAATATGAATGAGAACAAAATTTTACTAGGTACTAAGTACTTGTATGAATAAAATAATTAAATTGTATGTTCCACACGTATTAAATCTAATTTTGGCCAAATGTATTTATTTACTCATAAATTGCCATACCACTAAAAATAACTTAAATAATTCTGAATAAATATAATAAGACATAGAACCAACTATAAAAAAGAAAACCTGTATTACAAAACAACGACATTCGAAAACATTATAATTATCGTTATTTTTTTAATCTGGATTTAAAATATAATATTATGCATCAGTCGTTATATAAAATTTAATACCTACTATTTTCCTACAATAATCAAAAAAGGATAATTATAATAATATCATAGCTATGAAAAACATAATACTTCGTATGAATATACATTTTTGAAAACACAACATTTATTTTATAGTTATTACCTCATTAAAAATCAGTGGCGTATTTACGGGGGGCTCCAAGGGGTCCGGACCCCCCCATTGACTCGTGTCTCATACATATAAATGTTTGTGTTTTTATATGTTTAATAAAAACAAATTATATCATAGGATATGACATGTGTAACACCGATAAGATAATTTTGCTTTATACAATCTATACTATATTACTACTACTACTAATACACCACTATTATATTATGTATCATTATAATGTATTATACATGGGTATACATTTAAGTTAAACATTTCAGATACCACAAATACATAGCAATAATGTAGATACTATAAAAACCACTATACTTCCAAGATAATTATTATAATATTACAATAACATCTTCGAAAAACTTTAATTTAATTTGATACAAACACCACTGAAAAATTATGCATTTTTCGGTGGTTGAAAAAATATATACTTAGGTATCACTTACATTGCTTAACCTAATTAAAGACAGTAGGTAATATGTATATTTATTATGTAGGTACTAGGTACTATGACAGAATAATGTTTCTCTACTGTGGATATAATATATAATAATATTTGATACACTTTTTACTTAATAAATGTTAATATCATTTAATAGTAATTAAACATCACGTTATATATATAAATATACATAATAATACATATAATTTATCACCTATGCGCTCACATTGTCCGCGATCCGACGTAGTCGGATTGCCTACCTGGAAGGTTTAGCATGGCTTATTTTTCTAAATTGTCTTATAAATATGGTATATTTATGTAATAAAGAGTAATTGGGGGAGGGGGCAAAGCCCCCATGGCTTTGTATTCTGAAAATTATCTAGACCCTCCCCATGACAAATTCCTAAATACGCCACTGTTAAAAATAATACATTTATAACAATAGTCTTTGACATCAACAATATGTATACTTTAATATTTATTAATATATCATATATTATAGGTGTAATGATATAATATTTCATATAATCGATTGATATAATATTCTATAAAATGATTTAAATTCATCGTATGATTCCATATTATATAAATTATTTGATAGCAGTGTATATAATATCTGCTGGTAGGTCGATAAAATAAAATAATAATTGTTATTTCAATCTAAAATTATTTGACGTACCTACACAAACTAATTACTGTTCAAAATTGCAATTAAATAATTTATAACAAGTTAATGGTTAATTTAAGAATACAGTTATAATTATTAAAGTTAAATATAAAAAAAATGTATATAATATTAAACTTAAAAATTCAAATGTATTATTATTAGCGAAATATATGCAATATTATTGGAATTAAAAATTAATTAATTAATTTGCTTACATATAAAATACGTTATTCATACACTGAATAAATATTTGAGATGACCCTAACAATGTATAAAATAAATAGTCCTTTACAAATTTAAATTTATACTCGAACTAATAATTGACAGATTAATATTTTAAAATCCCTTACAATGGTAATAGTAATTTAAAATGCTTTAATTTTACGATAAATTAAATTACCATTCTCATAACATTAGTGTTTCCGATTGTTTAATAGCAGTAAATATGAATGTCTATAATGTTATATTATAAAATTGCTTGTTTGAGTTACTTTGTAGTTTTAGATATCAACTGTTTTTGTTTTAAAAATTATATAATATAGTTAATAGTTATATATATTATATAATATACCTAGTTCTGACTTTTTGATAGTAATTAAATCATAGGTTTCAAGTTTCAACTCATTACTTTGCTTACTAAAACCATTCTAAGTTTCTAATTCAATAATTATTATTTTTAATTTTTACTACAACAAAAAAAGTAGCTTGTATTTACTTTATCAGTTTTTAACTTTATTTATAAATCTTATTTAAAATTGTAGATGATGATTGGTCACATATTTTTTAAATCATCTTGTGCTGAGTACTATATTTAATTTATTTAGATAAAATGATAATAATTATTTCAAACAAGTTAATAAGTTTACCGCTGTAATCCCAATTATTAATTTAGCTAATCAATTAAGGATTACTTATATCATGTGGTTTTAATATATATAAACATGATTTAACAGAGCTTAGCCGTTTCTTTAGTCAGTTTTAAATCAGATATTTTAGAAGATTACAAAGAATAAGATAAGTATGGTTCTTTTATTTGTTTATTGTCTGTATGCACTAATTGAAAACTTGGTAAAATAAGAAAATAATGAAGAAATCAAGAAAATGTCTTCATACTAAAAATAGTAATGCAATAATATTAAACAATAAATTATAAAAATAGTTTAAAAATATTGCGTTCTTCGTCACAGTAAAGTAGCTATATTGCCTATACGTCGCGCCGTAACTCAACACATTTTATTATGTTAATATTAATAAAATAGGTAGATAGATGAATTTGATAGTGAGTAAGATTTTAATAATTAACTTGGTGGTGTTTTTTATTTTATTTTTTTTAAACGTTTTCTTGATGAGCGGGAAAAAGTTTACAGATAACGTCGCGAATAAATGTCACACAGTGTTCAATATTTTATCATGAAACATGAATAAAATCGAAATCTCTGTCTCATTAAACAACTCGTCAGTGCGTGTGACTTAGAGTCGACTCTAATTCCGTAAGTCGTCTTGTATTATTTCTCTTTGTCGTTTTGCCCGTTACCCGAGATCGCGTCCAAGACACGCTATGTAATAATAATGTTACTTTATTATAATACCCGTTGTTCGGTGAACACACACACTGCCGACGGAATTCCGGGTTATTGTCGGTTACAGTTTGGTACGTGCGGAGTAATATGACTAGCGTCGGCTGCTAATAAATCACACCCGACCAGGGCAGCCGTAATTAATGGTATTATACGGTGCGTGGCTTTCTAGAATTGTGTTTTCATTGTCAATATTTGTCGAATCAACCAGATTACATCATCGAACGAACCAATAAAAAGGTTTCTTGACTAAACGAGTACATCTCTGCCGTACTAAATTATAATCAAAAATATATTCCGATTTCAACCGACTTAAAATTATAGGTATAACTAGCTAAGGGCGATGGAGATCGATTGCGTGTATAACTCCTCCCAACGAAAATATTTAAAAATACAAATTACATGTGAATCATTTTTTAATTTTACACAATATTAACATAAAAAATATAAATTTCAATATAATTGTAGTGTACATTTTTGCCAAGCATATAATATTAGTTATGTCACAAGGATCATCATTTTTCGTTCCCTAAAATATAATTTTAGTAACAACAATGTCCATTTGATGTCCATCCGTTTTTCAAATCTGTCGTCACTGATGTCATTATGATGTTTATGTTATTCAATCGATCGGTATTTTATCGTACGTGTTGTATGCAATAATAAATTATACTTTAAAAAAATTATCGCCAGCATTGAAAATTATTCGTTGTTTAAACTAAATAACAATCACAAAGTGGTACCGAACTATATATAACCTGCACTGTAAAATATAATATTATATATTATAAAAATATACTTTTTTATTGCAAATAGGTATTATAATTTTTGAGTTAATATCAATAAAACAAATACTAGCAATAATTATTGTTGGTTTTTTTTTGTTTCTAACAATTTTAGATTATTTGGAACTGACTGTTTTATTCAGACAAAATTACACAAATGTATACCAATAATTATTCTGTTTTTTTTTCTAATGAAAATAGTGTATAATATAATGTTGTAATTATACAGATATATTTTGTATTTTTGTCTTTGAGTATTATTGTATTTCTTTCAACACCGGACTTGAGATTGTTAAAATAATATGAAAATTAGATAAAAAATGTTCATAAAAATTTATTAAACTTGTATAGATTGCATTAGATTGGCTAATATCTACCTACTAAAGTTTGTGAAGTTTCAATATAATTAAAAATTGTATAAGTAAAGATGATTTGACAATATATTTCACATATATTATTATCTATATTTTAAATACAATTTATAGGTTTTAATAATATCTTAAACAAGTTAATTTACAAAGAGAGTTGTTTAAGCTTAATAAATAAAATTAATTGAAGCAATAATAACAATAGTATAATAAATATCATAATATCATATTGTGTCATATCATTTTTAGACGAGTGGATCTTATTATTAATATATTATGGTGTAGAAGGTAGAAAACTATAAAATAGCTATGGAAGTTAAAATATATGTCAAAAATATCAATTTTGTAGTATCAATAAGTATATCGTTATTATAGTAAAATTAGTAATAAGTAGTCTTATACAACGGCGATGAAAAGCTGCGAACATAATATTATTTAAATAATAACACGTAATTATATATTATACAGATACGATTGGGGTCGACCAATAATAAGTTATTTGAAAGCCAATCTAAGCAGCTTCCATGATGTTCATAAAACTACCACAACGTAGTGCAATCATTGGTCTTTGAATTCCAATTACTCAACAATGTCGTAAATAATATATATTGTGTTCTTCGAAACGCTTTGAAACGCTCTCGGGTGACAATCTGCCGGTATCGTATTTTAATTATAAATACTTAGAAACCATAATATTAACGTTATTTGTTTACAAATTTGCTATTATTTTAATATCACGCTCTAAAGATTATAACGGTTTAGATCTATAAACTTGTAAAACTGCCATTTCAACAAAAAATAAAAATAAATAAAATACAATTATAATATAATAATAACATGTCATAGTATACCTCATTAATTATTGTGTTAGAACGTCCATTAATTTATTTAATCCCACGAATATACAATACAAAAAAATAATTTTTTATAATTACCGTGTAAAACACATTTGTGACAACATTATTGCAATTACAATATATTATGTTATCAAACGAACCCAATTGCTTAAATTTGACCTTTGTTGTTAAAGGTTAATAAATGTATATAAATAAAAGATTAGATATCCGTGTTTCTCTAGTAATGTGCGTGAAGTTAATATTTATTTTAAGCGTCCAAAAACATTGACCTTAACACAAATGTTTCCGGTTTTTAATCATATTTAATTTATTTTATGTGAACTTAATATAGTACGAAACATAGTTTTGATGATTTTTACTAATTTTAGATTCTGAACGGAGTGAAGAATGTATTGCTTTTACAATGATGTGTGTGTTTTTTTTTTTTTTTTGTGTCCGACGACAACATTTGGAGCAGTAATAATGCTCCGATTTTTAACTTCAGCCCCTTTTTGTATAGGAAAATTCATCTAGTTGGTACTTTGGGGGGGGGGGGGGGGGGGGGGTCAAAAGTAAACATTTTCAAATAGTTATCAAAAAAATCGAGAAAAACAAAAAAAAAGTGACAAAAAAAACGGCAATTTTACGAAAAATCATTTTTCGACAAAATCGATTTTTGATTTTGCTGTAACTCAAAAACGAATCATTATAAATTATTTTGACCATTTTTAAGCTACTTATAGACAATTGAAATTTTCGACTTTTTAAAGTTTTTTTTCTTCAAATGGTGATAAAAAATTTTTGGGTATCCAGAAAATCTTGAAAATTAAATACAAGGTTTATTATGAGTTGTTCTTTAAGTGATAAAAAAAAATCCGAAATCGTTAGTCACAATTTTTTTTTATAAGTGCTTAAAGTTCGAATTTATACGAAATATGTCAACATTTAAATTAAATTTCATACTCTCATTATGCGTATGTTGCCAAATACTTTTTTTTATTAATAAACAGATACTATAAAGTAACTATAGTAACATAATATAGTAACTATACTATTTGTTTCAAAATAGAATATATGACAATATTTAAATATAATATATCCTAAACTGACAAATCATCTTCGTTCAGAATCGTTTTTCGTATACAATGATACCTATCATTGCATTCAAATTTAACCTACCATAGTCTGAGGTCCATCCCTCCCCCTAATATACAGCAGAACGATACCCACTTACCAGCTTTTTAGTATAATATATTTACTCTTCTTTTTCACATTTAACGAGAAATTTAGAAAATATTTATAGATTAAAAATTACGTTTGTTTTATCATAAATCGTTAACATTATCGAACACTAAAATGCTTTGAATTTCATAAAAACAAAAAAATAAATTAAATATACCTATGGTAAAATATCAATAACAATATTAGTACTTAACATTTAATTGGTTTTTAGAAAAAGCTCATCACGGTTTTATAATGATGACTGTAAATATACAAATTATATTATATTCGAAATTTTAAATCATCAAATAGCTTAAGATCAGCATTAAAATAAATATTTAAATATATGTTAATTATTTTTTACTATAATCATATTAGAATTAATGGTTTTAATTGCGAATTTCAAAGTAATAACTACCTATTGGTGAAATACAATTATAAATAAGGATATAGAATGTTAGTTGGTGCCATACTATAATAATAAATTGGTCTACTGTAAAATTATATTTTCAATTAATTTAAACGGATACCACAATATAACTTTTATAACATTATATAATAATTTCAACAACAATATAAATAAATGTGACTATACATTATACTGAGGTTGAATAATATTTGTACAACAATACTTCTATCCATATTGTAAACATATAATGAAATGAATGCTGGAACTGACAATAAGATAACAAATTACGTATTCATTACATATGTGGTAAAAGTAAATTCTGATTGATGATGTCAAGTGGAATTAATTTGATTTATACTAATTTGATCGCGTGAACAAGTCGTAAATTTCAACTACAACAAGTGGTAGGACATATTATAACGTATGTATAACGTTCCTATCAAAAAATGATGAGTTTACGATTTAATTGTACACAAGTTCACAATATTATATTATTATAATTTTTGAGTACCAACATTTTTATTATGTTAGGTAATTATCTTAGATTCTGAACGGAGTAATGAATGTATTGATTTTACAATGATGTGTGGTTTTTTTTTTGTGTTTGAAAAGGAAATTGAATCTAGTTGGTACTTTGGGGGTCAAAAGTTAAAAATTTTCAATAATTTTTAAATGCATCGGGAAAAACTCTACAAAATCGATTTTTTATTTTGCTATAACTCAAAAACTAATAGATGTAAATATCAAAAGTTAAGAATTGAAAATTTAATACTATGCTATCCATAAGTTAAGCTTAGAATAATTATAAAAAAGTTTGAGTATTATTCAATTAAAAAAATTTTACGAGTGTTTAAAGTTTTAATTTTAATTTGAAATCAAAAATACACGTGTAAAATAACGTTTACTAATAAATAATTTTCAATTTTTGTTATTTTTAAAAAATTACTAAACGTAAAATCTTTAAACTTTTACTTAAATGTTTGACTTTGTTTCAAAATAGAATATATGACAATATTTAAATATAATATATCCTAGACTGACAAATCATCTCCATTCAGAATCGTTTTTCGTATACAATGATACCTATCATTGCATTCAAATTTAACCTACCCTAGTCCGAGGTCCACCCCATCCCTTAATGTACAGCAGAGCGATACTCACTTACCCGCTTTTTTATTTTTACATTATTGTGTATCAGCCATTAAAAACAGAAAGTTAAGTTATATTATTATACCGAAGCCGAATGGTACCCAACGAATACCATCTGAGTATATTGAATATAATATTAAATATATACCAGCTACATGAATTTGGTTGCTATAAATTTTTCATAGAGCATTAACATTGACCGCATTATATTGAAAATGCATTATATAAAATAATTATTTTGATATCACAGCCATGAATTCGTTCCAACAAAATTCATTCATTAAAGGTAATTTATTGCAAAACTAATGACTCGTGTACTTAGATGAAAATCATTTATTTTAGGCAAAAATATGTATAAAATAACTATTTACGTAAAATATAAAAATATGTTCTTAAAACATTTTTTTATCCTGTCATATCTTACAAGTTATACACACTATTAGCGTTAAAAACAAGAAAACTTTTCTTTCTTTTGAAAACCTTTTTTATATATTAAATATATATGTAGATGTTATTTATTTCAAAATGTTCGTAAGTCGTTTTGGGACAATAATTAATATTTCATATTTTAATGCGAGTCACTAATGAGGGAGTAAAGAAATACATACATTAAGTTCCGAATTTGTTTAAAAATTAAATTAACTTAATCATTTAGAAATAAGTAATTATTAAATAGTTTTTAAGGTTTAAAAAGCATCATGATATTTTAAAGTATTTTAATAATAAACATACATTTCATCTTAAAAAAAATAATTTTAACATATTGCACTGTAAGTAATAAGTACATTATATAAATATTCAATCTATTCAATCAAATTTCATATTATTTATAAATGTATTCCAATGGCCACTATTTTTAAGGGCGAAATTAAATAATAATAAAGACAAATATATGATAAAATTTAAATATTTAACAAAAGAAATATACATAAATTGTATTAATATTTTTACCTTTAAGTTCATAATAATTGTATTATATTACAGTGAACTAAATCAATATCGATATTTTATCCGTTATAATTATTTGCCATTTTTATATTAGTTTTTAATTTTTGCGGTGGTTAGGTTTACTTTTTAGAATAAAAATATTTAATAATTTAAATATAGTTCAGTATTTATTAAGGGTAGAAATAATATTTTGTTTACTCCAGAATATGCGGTGTTTTAAAAAAAAAGTCCACGAAAATAATCTGTTGATCATACTAACGTCATCCATGTGCGTACAATGTCAGAGTATTTTAAACTTTCAAAACTGTTAAAGAAAAATTAAATTTAAGTATTTAAAAAGTTCAAAACATTAAAATCTATACATAGATATTTATAAGTACTTAGTGACATTTTCCACACTTAAATTCTTGAGCTGTAGTTAATACATTTACAAAGCTACATTGTGCATGACTGAGAAATGTGCATTTTCTATTGTTATTGGCTTATTTTAGAAGTAAACGAACACCTGACAATACATATAAAATTATATAAAATATAAATAAGATATTAATTATATAGTATCTGTATTTTATATAATATAACAACTATAATAAAAATACGTAGCTTTTAAATTACATTTCCCGTTTAAACCACACGATTATAAACTAATACGCATAAATAAAAATTGGCCTACACTGGCTTCTAGACGTGAGACACGTGAGGCAACTACACGCCATAGTTCATTCCCTCATACGATTAATGGCCATATTTTCGCCCCTTATTTTCTAGTACACATTTATTTGATTCACCATCTTGCCAGATATTTCACTACTTTCGTACCTCTTCTCATAGTACTAACTTTTCTAAAAATTCTCATTTATCTAGATCAATGTCATAATGTAAAAACTACCGTGAATTGTATTTCGTATTAAATACAATACATAAATTTAATTACTTTATTGTTTACTCTCACGTTCGTTAAGTATTGAATTTTTCATTCACCATTATTTTTAATTATTATCATATTATTAATTAATCATTATATTACATTATTAGCCATTATATTATCATGTATAGTATGTATACTACAATTAACCTACACCCGTTTTATTTTAAAGAATATATTATTATTTATTACCATTACTTTAAGCGTATTAAATTATTCATTATTGAAACCATTTTGCATTTCAATGTACCGACCTTATAGATTTTCCCTTATGATTTACAAGGTCTGATGTGAAAATAATACTGTGGTACTTAATATATGTTTGTATTTATTGAACAATTTTTCAAAATACCACATTTTTTTATGTTCATATCAATAGATAAAAAAATTAATAACATTCAGAAAAATTATCTATTTTTTGATAAAAGCAGAAAAAATAGTATAGTCATCTAGTCATAGAATTATGCTAGAAAGTTAGAAAATGTATAGCAGCTAAGTAATGGATTATATGGTATAAATAATAGGTACTAGATATATTTCAAAGAATCAAATAATTATTATAAGCAATGATTGAAAGTAAAGAAAGTATATGATTTTTTTTTTAATTATTACTATATTCTCTAGATTTGTAGCTATTAATCTTACCAATAATTATCATATTATGTTTGACCACAATAGCTATTTACTATTTACATATTAAGTATAAACTTATTATTTATGTTTATTTAAGGATTGGAAAATTAAGCTTATAGCATAAAATAATATAATCTTTATACTAGTCTGTTTTAATTGAAATATATTATAAAATTTATCAATTTTATTAGTTTCAATTTAAATTAGGAAATAATGAAATAATTGTTATACTTGACTAAAACCACAAGATAAATATATGATATAATAATTCATTTAACTTACAATTTATTGAGAAATATTTTTTGACCATTTAAAATATTTAAATTATTAAAAGGGATTTTAAATGATATTATTTTGTAAGTGAAATATTTTGAAAGCGATATATTCTGCAATAAGGGCTGTTTTGAGTGTGAATTATATAATTATTGTTTCAAAACTAATAAAAACAATGCACAACATGAATTTAAAATCTGATAGTAATATACTAATATACCTTACATAATACAGAATATTATATATATAAATATATAATTAATATATTAATGTTAAATTATACTTAGAAAATATACCTCACATAAAACGTATGATATCATACGTATCCATTGCACATCGGTTATAAGTATATATAATAATATATACACACATAATGGTGAGATTTGGTACAAATATTTTCGTGGATCAAAGACAACATAATTTTAACCCGATAGTCCATCGATAAAAATAAAAACAGATGTTTAATGACAAAACATATTAATTGCTATGTGTAGTCGAGTACATAGGGACAACAGTGTATTTTTTTTTCATCGAATTCAGCAACGCATCTAAAATACGAGCTCTTCTGTATATAGTATATATTGTGTGCACAGATCATATATTATATCGTTTTTCTTGATTTTCAATATTTATTTCACGCTTCATCGCACCAGAAAAATACATTCAAATTTTTGACTAATTCGTACGTTCGTAATAAAAATTAATCCCCATATTTTAATATATATGCTTATTTTAGTACTTTACCAAAATATTTTATGTGATAATAAAACGTGTTTAAAATAATTTTGAAAAATTTGTAACTTGGTATTAAAACCTATATGTGTAATTTAATATCATTTGATTATGTTCAATGTAAATTTATCTGTAAAAAAATTCACACGTAACAAATCACTGTCAAATAGTTTTTATTTTCATTTTTTTTTCAAATTATTTTATTATAAATAATATAAATAATCATGTCTTCAGATTCTTATGCCAAAAATATTGACACATATAAGACACAACGATAATAATTAATGATTTATTAACAGCGATTGCTAATTTTAGATTATCGAATAAAATAATAAAATAATAATTTTCAATTAGAATTATTAGAAATATAATATATTTACAGGGACGATGGAATTTTTATAATTTACTATAATAAAAATACACGTATAATTATTGAAACGTAGTAGGTACCTACAATATGAATATGCATAACTTTTTATTGAATAAAAAACACGAACATATTTAGTTCATAAATTAAATTTAACTGGTGTAAAGGTGCTTTTTGATTAATATAATCGTATTAAAAATATTTATGACAAATAAACATAAAAATAAAGAAGCCTATACTAATACTAGTATGCTCAATATTTAAATCAAAATTAATTATAATATTAAACGCAATTTTTATAAAAATTGTACAACTTAATTGAAATATTAACTAAAATAAGATCTAACTAGACACAATCATTAAAATAAAAAATGTTCAAACAATAATAAGTATTACATTTTTTTTATTTTTTTATTTATTTTAATATTTCTTTTATATTTCTTTATTTATTTAATTAGTTAAAATATCAAGAAAACTTTTTTTACCATTAAAGCAATAAGAGTGACACATTTAGCACAAATTATACTATATTTTTTTTATATAAATGTTTTGTCGTTAATTATTATTTTTTTATACATATACATATCACCAAAGTGTATATTACAACTTAAAAAAATTAAGTAGGTAAAATTATTTTTGAAAAAAATAAAATCTTATATATTATATTAGCTATAATTTCATGTACTGTATATTTTTTTTTTAAATATCGATTTTTTGATCTTAATATGTATGAAGGTACGTAAAAATTTAACTACTTCAAATATAAAGTAAAAAATAAATAAACTGTGATTTATTTAAAAGTTGTTCCAAAAATTAAAACTGAATCAAGAAAAACAAATGTTTCATAAAACACTTAAAGCGAATAAATGTTTAATGTTAAACTTTCCTTTTGTATTTTATTATTGATCTAAAAATTATTATTTGTATTTTTTCTTTTGATAGTATTAATTTTTCTTATGACGATAAAACAGCTTCTTATAAGAGTATTTTTTTTTTTATTTAAAAGTACTGTTAAAATATTAAGTGCACTATATTTCTGCTGCGTAATAGACGAGTATTTTTAACTAGACTCATTAATAAATGAAACAAAACGTTTTAAAACTATTGGAAACGTTCGCATCTAAGAGTTTCAGTGGTGTATGTAAAAATCACACTCACTAGATATTATAACTTACTTTCAAACAACAATAATACCTTTCCACACACGTTAAACATTTTTTTTTTTATCATTTAACCAATGCATCTTACTATCGTAGACCATGCGTGTTTACATTGTTCTTGATGTCTAAAAAACATAAAAAGAACCCAAATGAAACTTATGAACACATTGAATCTTTTAATGAAATGCAAGGTAAACTATGCGTACGTAGGTAGTACAAGATTATTTTTTGTAAGAATTAATTTTCATTTATACTCTATTATAATCATCACCAAAAGAATAAAATAAGACAACAAACAGATAACTATTTATCAACAAATTATATTCACGCAGTCGTGCCCTAATTTTATCTTTGCTTTAGTTCAAGATCTTTGAAAATTCTCAAGTCTTCTTTTTCATTAGCCATTGCGACGTGGCCAATTATTATTCTCATGTAATAAAACCAAAGATTATGACCGCCTGGTACTTTTAGACGTATTACAAACAGTAATACTACCTATTATTTCTTAATGATAATAATTTTTCTCGAATCACAAAAAAAGACTCTCATCTACCGTACCTTTTAACGTATTTTCAAAATATTATTATTTTTAAATATAAAGTATATATTATAAATCATTAGTTACAGACTATGAACTCAATTTCATCCATTCTTTGTAAAGTCATTAGTTATATGTCCATTCCATGATTAAACATCGGTTGTGAATGAGTATATTATACGTCATGTTCCTAACAGATATAATAATAACAAGAGAACCGTTTGAGTATATTATAATATGGTGAATATAAATGAAAAATACTTTCAGAAATGTCAGGCTGGAAATACCTGAGGAAGGGATAACAGATACCGAGAGAATGGATTGTTGGTGGGCGTGACCGGTCCCTATATAGCATTAATGATGTATGGCTTAGAGTTTTTGGGACACTTTTGCTAGAGATAAAGCTACGAAAACCATAATAAGTAAGTATGAGTGACCATAAAAGTTCATCACCTATGAAATATCTGTGTATATGTTTAATATGGTATCCGTATTTATTTATTCATTCATTTATTTATGTATATATGTTAAAGAGATTATATAGATATTTATGATTTATTGCATTCTTTTACCACAATCTCAAATCTTAATTCACTACTATTTATGTTAACAATATGAATTGCGTTGTGTTGCTGTATTTCGATACGCCATTAAAAGTCACTAATTTTTACTATATGTAGTACTTATAGTTTTTCTATAAATAATAACAACATTAAATCTAAAATAAAATTGTCATTGTACACTCATCATGATATATGAAATAGATAATTGTTAAATAATTTGTTATTATTTGAATCATTTTTTTTCTTTTAATACATAGTTCTTAAATCAACTTTTATAGACGAAACAATAAAGTCAGTGCCAATACGGAAATATATTATTTTATATTACATTAAAATAATATCTACGACCTCCTTACCAAAAAATTTAACGAAGAAGCAAAAAAGTTTTACAGTAGATTGCATGCCAAACTTGCTAGTCACTACAATCAACTCATAAACAATGTATACGAGTATATATTATTATTATTATTATTATTTTGTTTATATTCATCTCAACCCTTTGTGAAAATCTACATCATAGGTTAAAAAGGCAAACGCAAAATATCAATTTATTTTATCAACAAGTTTTATTTATATGTAGTACAATTCACATATTTTATTGCTAAATTGAATTCAGTGCTGAAATTTGAACTTACAAAATCGTAATAAATTAATTTTAATATTTCAATTCAAATTGCTTAGATAGAACTTTAAAATTGTTTTGTGTACGTATCATATAACGTAGAATATTTTAGTATTGTTTATTAGTTATTTATTTTGTTCAAATGAAAAATGACTAAATCATTTGTTGTAAGTATTTTAGACATTTAATTTATAATTTATACAAGTATATTATAATATATAAAAAATAAATAATCGTTATATTTATATAGATTCTTATTATTTTTTTAATAATTTAATATTATAACAAATTATATACGTTGTATCTAATCAGTCGATTTTTATGTTTCAATCATAAACTAACATTTTTTTTTTAACAAAACTCACAATATTTTGTATTCTTAATCAATATCTAAAAACAATAAGTATTCTTTGAAATATGAAAAGATAAAACAATTCATATTTTCAATTCAGTGCCTACCCTTATTCCTAAAGAGTTGAAAATGCAACCCATTCTGCTAATCATATCAGCGTTAAGTTATCACATATCATAAGGTATAATATGACTGAGAATATTAGATCCACCAAATACGGTTTTAGTATATTCATTTATAGTTCGTTACAATTACTGTGATATTTTTTGGTGCATTTCTATATTATATTTGAACAATATAAACGACCCGAGTATCATCACTTGAGATACGAGTGGATCATAAATGGTTGGAAATTGTGAAGAGGTAATACAAGTTATTTTTCATAGTTCGAAGATAATTTTCTACGATGAAAATGTTTATGTGTTGACTTGTGTTCCTTTATACGTATTAAATCTTGAAATATATTATGGTATGCGATATCATATACGAAAATCTTTGGGTTAATTTAATTCCATTCGTTGTTAATGGCACTGAGACATGTGTATCCTTTAGGATTATCATAATCTAAGTATAAATCACACGTTTTAACTTAAATCAAGCACAATTAATTTCAAACGACTGCAATTTCCTCTATATTTATGAAACATTAAAACAGAAAAATGTCTTACTTTAGAATTTAGATCGTTGTATTATTATGATATTGTATAAATGTAAGCCACTGCAGAGTACATAAAATGTTTACTTTCAATCTCACCATAATTTATTATTGTAGAATGCATGTGATAAGTTTAATAAATTAAACAATAATAATGTTGTAGTCTGTTTAATTTATCATAACAATAATGTATTTTTTTTCATGTCATACTTATCGTTAATCACTTATTTGAATATTTGTATTTGAAAAATAAATTTAAATGACCTCCACATGGTTAATAGTAACTAAAAATTAAGTTTTTTAATATACATGATATTAATTCAAAATTTCCCGTAATTAGTCATCTAAACGTAATTGACTCAATATAATGCATTCCTTATAATTGAGAATAAGACATATTAATATAGATATTAAAATAATATGATAATATTTATCTAACTTGAATAATGACTAATATTGGTATCTTCAAAAAATAAAAATGAAGTAAAGAGTAATATAATATATATATTAAAACATTCATACTTATTGATACATTTAAATTTAAAAAACATATATAATAAACAACGCATAATTTTAGAATTAAATTCAGTACATTTTTAACGACTAATTTTAATATTAAGTAATTTTATTTACGGAGGAAAGTATGAATATATCGTTTTTTCAACGATTAAATTGCCATATACATGACGTACTATATAAATACGTTATTGCACTTAAATAATAAACTTAAGGGAATCTATGTAATCGTAATATACAGGTTTACACATTATGTATGTATTCATATACATTTTACAGTCGTTTGAAAGTATAATAATCGTTGACTTTCATGATCACACAAATGTTACGAATAGTAAGTTTATTTAATATGTTTACTCCAGGGGATTTTTTTATTATTACTATTATCCTTTTTTTCCCCAATACATACAGACGTGTGAGTTTCACACCAAAGGGACATTATAATTTCAATGTGTGAAGTATATATTTAAAAAAAAAATACTCAATTAAAAAAATATTCTAAAAAATACAATTGACTTTAACCTATATGTATATATTATTAGATGACTTCAAAGAGATAAAATCCTCTCGGCAATATAAAATGTTTATAATTAAACAAATAATTATTTAAGTATTTAATTTGACATAAAACTTTATAAAAACAGGAAAAATTACTGTAATATATTATAGTATACCTACGTAAAGATTTTAAATGCAATTCGTCATTGAGTAGGCCATTGTAATATATGTGGTAAATTTTTAAATTCAACCTTAAACAACTTCATATGAAAAGCGATAGTGATCGGATCAGTGATCAATCTCTATTTCTGAGAATATATTTTATCTCAATATACATTTCTAAAAATTAGATTAAATGTTTTGGAAAATGCAATGTGTACATATGGAACATATCAATGACAGTAATGATGAAATTTTCCAATATATAAAATGAGTGTTTTTCTAAATTTGAACTTCAATTGTTAATAAATAAAAAAATGTTGATTACATTTTTTTTTAATTGTATTTATTACTTCAAGAAAAGTTCATGGGAAACCTTGTATTGAATTTCAAAGATTTTTTACTTTTATCTTAATTAAAAACTATTAAAAATACCTATTGTAAAATTAACTAAAATATGTGAAAAATGCTAAAAATGATTTTATAAATATTTATTGAGAATAGAATCTACAATGAAATACAATAAAATATATTTTCTTAAATATTTATCGTATATATATATTATCTTATTTTTGCAATTTAAGTTTTAGTTTTTTCCGATTGTTCTGACAAGTACTTGAAATGTATTACTTTTAATCCTCTAAACTACTAACTATATCCAATTTTCTATCAAAAACCACCCTCAATGTTGAAAATTTAAATATTTCTTTCAACATCTAAAGGTGTACAAGCACACACAAAAACACTAACATCATTTTAAAATCAAATAATGCATTGCATCATTCAGAATTTAAAATAACATAATATTACTACTGTTTGTATATATTTTTTTTTAATCGAAAAAGTGCAGTGAATTTTGAATGAAAGTTATCTGACTTAAATCTATATTTTGGATTATTATGTTAGCCCTATACGTTTAAATTTATATGTATATTATTATAAAAATTGTATATTATATCTTTATTACTACCTACTAAATTAAAAAAAAAAATTTAATTACCTGTTACACGTCTATTCCCACGAATTGTCCATACATTTTGATCTAAAAACACATTTAAAATTACGTTTATTAATTTACATATTTTATATAGGTGAATTTGAATACAAGGTTTAAATAATATACATTTTGTATACAAATAATGTATTTATATTTTACCTATTAATTGTATTTAATATTTGTTTTAAAATACTATTATGAACTGCTAATGCTAAATATCATTCAAGTTTGTCAAAACGTACAAAATATAATATTAATATGTAGGATCAGCTCAATGTGATATAAATTCTAGATAAATAAATGTATTTATAAACGTGTACATATTTATATGCATAAATTGTTTATATTGAAATAAAAAAAAAATAATTCATAAAAAGTGTAATAAGTCATTAGGCGATAACGGTTACATACAAAACATCGATGTTCTAATATTAAAAAAGTAAGTATGACAAATAACTTTTATTAAAAAATAACTTAAGAGGACGTCAAACTCGCATGACGTGTTGTCTCCATCTTATACATGTACGATTAATATCAAAATAAATAATGTTTATAATACAGGAATACAATCATTTTATCGTGGTAAAATGTATTTTGTTATGTCAAATTGACATTATCGACTGCACTGGTAATAATAATCATTTAATTATTTTATATTTTATCAGGATTGTAGATATATTTTATTAACCCCCCCCCCCCCTAAAAAATCTTGGGTACGCCACCGGTCTGACTAGAACTCACTCAATTTTGATTCTAGGATAGATATACCTATTATAAAATTAAAAGATTATAACGCTCATTATATTATCGTTTAGAAATAACAAAAATTTCAAAATGTCTAAATAACCATTAACTTTTCAAAATTTTAATTTTTTAAAATACTTTATCGTGCTCACCCTACAAAATATTGTGATCTTTTAATTTTATAATAGGTATATTTACGGTAGAACCAAAATTGAGTGAGTTCTACTCAGACTTCATTTACATGTTTTGTCTATGTCGTACGTGTATAAGACGGAGACAACACATGCGGGTGTGACGTCTTCTCAAGTTTCAGTTTTATAGCATACCTACATATTATTTCCAACAAAACAATTACGTTTTATACATGTAGTTAAATTATAAAATAAATTTTCAGAAACATTATGAACAATATTTAATGATATTTTATACGAATATAAAATAGGTGCAGAGAAAATTATAATAAATTATATATATATATTCTTTTTTTTTGTCATATACTAAAAAAATATTTCATATTAACAAAAATTGTTTTGATGTTGATACTTATATGGAATACAAATTCAAATTGAAGGAATCCACTAATGTATAAGGACTGAGGAGTGCATATAATTTATTATTGCAAACACCAAATGTATAAATGGTTAAGCTATTAAAATATTAAATGATTGTAATGTATATCATCTTAGGAAATTAATCTATATACAGAACTATTCAACTGTGCATATATTTTTAACATTTTAAAATATTTATTGTTTATATTAAAATATATTTTTTTATTCATAAGGATAAATTTTCATGCAATTTATATTATGTTTTTAAGATTGTATCACTGGCTAAAAACCCAAATCATTTTTAAGGTGTAATTATTTTACAAAAAAAAAAAAAAAATTGAACCGTCCCAAAAATGTTAGGTTTCAGGATTTACAATTTTACAAAAAAACTCCACATTAACTTTTGTAAACACTAAACAATGTTTATCTCAACTAATAATATTATGATTCATTTAAATTTTTGTAAAATTTATTCGAGAGTAAAAATGATAAAAAAAAAATAATTTCAACTTTAAAACGAATGTGATTTTGAAAAATTAGAACAAGCTCGATAAAGATTTATAATTATTCATAAAAATAATATTTTTGAAATATTATTTATTAAACAACCAAATGTATCATTATTATCATTGGTTTTCATCGTCGTCAACGTAAATATTTTAGAACTAATAAATAACACGTAAGATCTGTCTTGAAAAATGAAATAAATAGTGATAACGCTGATTCCACGTAAATAATATCTATAAATTCATAAATAAAATATTGTACATACTTATAGCTTATTCATCCGAGCACGCTGTTCGCAAAAAAACATCTTTCAATGATGACAAATTGTTGGGGTTTATCGGTGCTTAACATTTTCCGTCGCGATAATAACAGAAACTCAATTTTTACACAAAGAATGTTGCGTGGAAAAAAGATAATAAAAGCTATAAAACGGCTAAATTGAATTTTAAATATTTGGTGACACAGTTCAACGGCGATGACCATACACCAAAAGGGTTATTTTTTGACAATACGGTCAATAGTTATAATTGATATAAGGTGTAAAATGTCATTTTTAATGAACACTGAATGAATAGACTATGAACGGTAATCACCGGTAATCCAATTCCCAAGTCGACGCAATTTCACCATCACTAATTCACGAATCACCATTCACTTCCGTAAAAATTCGTTAAGCAAAAAGAATTTTTATAATTCTCAAAAATTGTCGTCTATAGTTCATTTACCAAAACCAATGAAATTAATATTGTATGTGTCATATTAAAACTTATATTGTTTCTAAGTCTAATCTTCGATACGTCTAATTTTGTGAAACCGTTCTCATTGAACATAGGAATAATCATTACTCATTATTCATGGACTTATAAGTTGTCGCATATGTTGCCCATCCCAATCATTATTATTTCTATTACGCGTCCATCTTATTTTTTTCTTTATTAAGTTTTATTTTAAAGTTTTTATAATGTTATTGAATATTTAATAACTCCTCGTTGTCAACTGTAAAATAAATTATTTAGAGATCTTTTGATTTAAGCCAAAATTATTTCTCTTCTTTCTTTTTATCAACTTTTACTTTTCAACTACAAGCTAAGCTACCATTGATAATGTCTTAATAGATAGAGTAAGCTCATGTTATATTTTTAATATCTCTACGTAGTATGACAGTTATTTTTATATTCTGTATAATATATTGTATATTTTTCTTAGCGATGTATATATTATATATATAAATATTTTATAATTGCCATGACAACAACAAATATATATATATATATATATATAAATAGTTATTATTATAATTATAAAAAAATGACATTTATGAAGATTGAAATATAAAAGGCATTTTAGATAAAACATCCTAGAGGGGTTGGAAAAGTCTATGGTAGTTGGTGAGCGTGGTGAGCGGGTGGCGAAACCGTCTAGTATTTTTTGATATACAGAGTGTTTTACGATGAACTGATAATTGCACACATAAGTTAAGTTCAAAAGTGTCAGTTCATCGTGAAACACCCCGTATTTATGATTCAGTAAAAAAAATAAGTATAATACAGTCTTACACAATATCCACAGTTAAAAACCTGACCAAAGTATTTCTAATTATTTGAATAAGTAAAGACGTATTTTATTTGAGTTATGTTCTTAAAGTGAATTCATTATGGAAATAGAACACTTAAGAATGGCTATGGTTACTAATAATTAATGTTTATTTTGGTTAAATCTTAATAGTATAATACATATATAATTAGTATTTGGTCAATTATCATATCGTATTCAACAGCACATTAATATATTAGATACGTTAAATTAGGTTTATATCTTCAAAAACCAAATTAAATAAATTATGAAGATTAATTCCGTACGGTAACATTTTTGAGTGATTGAAAATCAATACTTAAAGTAACAGCTTGGATACATAGCTATCGATTTTTATTTTTGTAAAACATCATTATAGATATACTTATACATAGTAAATACAATCATGTCTAATAGTATAACACTCGTCAGCAGTCAATCAGAAACTGATTTATGGCTTTTTACAGGAACCAGGTTTATTAGACTTTGGAATCATTTAATAAATTAAAACATTTTTACTTTAATTGATTAGGAAGAAAATCGTCATAACTCTGTACATTTTTTTTGCATAAATTGAACTGTAAATTGAAGTTGACTTTATTTTATAAAACTTTTATAATTTAAATATTTATTTTGAATAAATTAAATAAAGTTATAACATAATAATATCATTGTATTATATTGCCACAAATACCTGTATAAACAAAAGATAATTATTATAATAAATAATTCTAAAAATTAACCAAGCAGTTTCAATAACGTTTTAAAAATATAAAAAATATGAATATAATTTTCTTTAGAATATTCATGATTAAAAATATATAAATATATTATACCTAAATTGTATTTGTATGGAAACATTAGATTCAATCGTACTCTGGAAAAAATATTTTATGGTAAAAAAATGTATTTTAACTAGGTTTTTTTATTTAACGTTATGACAGATGTATGATATAAAATACAATTTGACTTATTATAAATTACAAAAAAAAAGAAAACGGTAATGATAGAACATTTTAAATATTTTTGCTTTAATATAGGTAGGTACTTTATTTGTTAATAATCGCGTGACTGACAACTAAAAGATAACACATAATATACATAAAATTATTTTTCTTAGAAAAGTGCACAATGGTACAACTCGAAAAAATTAATAACAATTAACCTATAATGATCAAAAGACTAAAATTACTATTATGTTGGCAATAATATTATACAATGATAACAATATTATAAAATAAACTGAACGCTTATCTTACTTAATACTATTTATAATATATACTAATCACAAGTTATAAATTCGTGATATAAATAAATAATAAATTATAATAGTAGGTACCTATTATACACTTATATGCCTGGGAAAATGTAAATATGACTGAAAACTGTTGATAACCGATGTTTAATGTATTTTATATACGTATCATTTAATATACCAAGCAATAAACTGATAAGTAAATATTACATTTAAAAATATAATATAAATGAAAAAAGCCTTCTTTATAATAATATTATATTAATATATTTTACACATATAATATTCTAAGCACCCTTTAATATTCAAATTTAAAAGTAAATATAATGATATTTAATATATTAATTCGTTATAAAATGAAATAAATTATAAAAGACTTATAATTTACTATGAAAAATATTGAATTTTATCTATATCTATCAAAGTTAATAATAAAATAACAATCAATTTAATCTTAAATTTGATCTTAAACAAATTATCTATTCACCTAGATTTAATCATAAATTTATTAAATCAATAAAGTATTAATTTAAATGCATGTTTTTTTTTTTGTTTATTACTATATTTTACGTTTTTACCTTCACATTATTCTAATATCTCAGATATTTTAAGATTTTCTAAACATTTAAAATGTAATGAACCATTTTACAGATAAAGTCGATTAAGGTAAAATAATATAATATTGTAATAGTTTTAATAATTTATTATGTACTTAATTTAAAAATGTGTTAAATTCTATACACTATGCCATTTAATTAATAATTTAAATATATAGTTAATAATAATAAAAATAAATTATAAATAATTTTGTACCGATGTTCAGTGATTATACTAATACCTAATTTATTTTTATTATTCATAAACTAAATATTGAAATAATTAATTAAATGGCATAGTGTACGGATTTTAAAATATATTACGTAGCCCAACACTGACAAATAGGTAACAATCAAAGAATATTTGACATATATATGGAAATACAACTTATTTCTAGTTATGAAAATATGACTTTGGAGTCTGGTATTGTAAACGTGACAACTATCGCGTTCCCATTGGCGTTTCACGATCTATGATTATTATCGTGTCCATCAAAAGTTTGTACCGAACTTGATTCAGTATTATAATATTATAACAAAGGCCCCATGACGCATAAATGCCTAGCAGCTTTTCAATAGTGGAAATGCATCCCGGTCATACTATAATAAATTATATCTGTTTTTTCGTACTAAACTCTTACAAGTAAATTCATACTGGAATTAAACAAAAATTATATAAATAATAATGAAAAACAACGCGGGAGTTGGTTATGACTACTGACATAATATAATTTGCATTTATTTTCATAAATATATATAATATATAAACAGGATAATTCACAAGATAATATGTTCATTCTCATTTTTTTTTTTTTTTTATTAATGAGAAATTATTTAAATTCTGAGTGTTGAAATTTTGAAATATACTAAAAAACTATATTTTCAAATTCTTGAATTTTTTTATAATACTTAAGAATCTTTTAATAGCTTCTGTTTTTCAAATACAAAAACCCCCATCTTTTTTTAGTGTAAATTATTTAATGAATATTTTTTTTTTAATATTATTGATGTACCCTATTCAAAATTGAAATAAATAATTTCTCAGTTACTAAAATGTTTATATTAAGGATAACAGTTTTTAAAAATTATTATATGACAAAAATATAAATATATATAATATAGTATTTATAGTACTGTATCCTGTGTTTATTATACTTGGTCCATTTTACAAATTATTAATACTAATACATTAATATTAATTTCAAAATATTTAAAACTACTAAAGCTTTGTACGAGTGGCACTATATATATATATTGTAAGCCAATTATCATAGACCTATATAATCCTTTACACACAAAGTTAAACAACTTGTATTTTTCAATAAAAATATCCATTAGTAATTTACGGTAGAAATAGTGGTTTCAGTTTGAAAAATAGAAGTTTGTATCCCCAAAATAACCTTCCTTAAGTAGTATGTAAATTTCAAAAATTGTATGATACGTTCACGTGTAAAAACTCGCAAAGTTACAAAGCTAGTTCTCTCCATCCATATTATATTACACCACATATCTGACTGTTAATGTAATTATATATAATATATTGTTACACAAATATAATTGGACACTATAAAATATTTCGTAAAAGTATACACCCTCATAAAAACAATAATAATATTATTTGTATTCTTTTGCGTTATGCTAAGGTTATTTTTTACATGTAAATTTATTTGAGATTGTGTTATGTATAACTACAATATACTACAAATATTTCTACAGTTTTATTCTGAATATGTATTATAATATAGCAATCTATTTTTTTCTTTTATTCCATCTTATACATTTATAGTTACAATATAACTAAAATATACTGCATAGGTACCTACTTGTAAAAACATTTAATATTTTTATGTATTAAAATAATATTAAATAAACATTTTTAACAAAAAACATATTGTAATAACAACACAATTTATTTTAAATTATTTTATTTTATTTTCCATCGATAATAATTTTTAATTATTGCAGTGAATTCGTAACTTCACCATGTTATATTCTAAAGCTTTTATACAAGTTATCGTTATAATGTATAATATAAAATTTTATAATTTATAAATTATAATAATCAATGTTATTTTAAAACTGATATTATTTAAAACATCTGTCCACAGCAATACACAGGTAAATATTTATTTAATGTTAAACTGTAGCATGATCTATTATATTGTATAGCTTTACAACAAACAATAATTGCGTAATTCATTAATATTAAGTAATGATCAAGCATTTCATGAAATTACGGAAAAGTAATCTGTATCTTATCATATCTTATTATGTATTTTACAATTATATATATATATATATATATATATAAATATATATATAAATATATATATGACTAGAACGGCAGTATACACCTGACACGTTACAACTATATTATATGATTTCCATAATTATTTTGTCTAATTATTATAAATGATCATTGTATTATCAAGGTTAATGTTTCTTAAGGTACGTTTGAAATCAAAGCGTATAATTCTATGCTGATTTATAATAATACCTCCTACGTATCCCTCTAATAAAGTTTAATTGTTAAGGACTATGGTATATCAGTTCTATAAAATACCTAATAGTCATAAAAGTAATATTAATAATATTATTATAAATAAAAATATTTAGTTAAAATAAATAAAAAAACTACTGTGCAACAAAATATTGACGCACTTGAAAAATACTGCGTTTGAGGAATTCGAGAATTTGTTAATTTCAAACTGACACCTATCAATAATGCACAAAACAAATTAAAGCAAAATCAATATCAATACGAATTTTTACCGAAATTGTGACACGGTCCCGCGCAATGGCCGTTTGAATTCAAACGGCATTTGCACAGAAAGCCGCGCAATGACTTCTCTTTTCAACCACCAGTCGACGGCGGACGACACCGACGCGCGACGAACCGCGTCCGGAACGTCGGACCCGAGGAGACCGTGAACCGGTTCGGGTAAGACGTGTCTGACCCACCGCACGGTACGCGGACCGTACGGTTTACGCACCGCCATACCGTGCCCCCCTTCAACATAGATAGTTTTTCAATAACCAATAGTGTTTTTTTTGTTTTTTTTTGAAGTGTCATTTTTTTCAACCAAAAGCAATAAAACACCATTTCGTCTTACTATCTTAACCCACTTGTTTTTTATTCCTCCATCTCCTTTCCCCTGTGCTCATTCACCGTTCACCAACAACGTCGCTACCTCACCACCACATCGTGACAGCAAACAGGTACCGCGTCAATGGTACATCATTCAAATTACTATGTTTACGTGAAATTGATAATAATTACAATATTATTATTATCAACACATATAAGTATCAATCAAATATACATACTATTAGTATGATAATAATAGAATGAACTAACAAATAAACACATTGTATGATATGGCTTTGATTCGTTCAAATAAATAACTAATTAAATATGATTTTACAATTAATTTATAAGTCATCTAGTATCAGAAGAATATATATCTGAAACCTGAACTCAGATTAATTTTAGTTCATAACGTATAATACCTTATTATGTTGTAATGGTATATTCATTATAAAGATACAAATATTTAAAAATGATATAATAATAATAGATAAAAAATACAAATAAAGTGTATTGCTTAATTGTAATTATTTATAAATTTATGATCCTTCAAATAAGCTAAAATACTAAATACCTAAAATATCTAAGGTACATATAGTAGATAAAAAAATTATGAATTTTCATGTATCAATCGTAATATATTTGAATGTGTTTTTAAGAAATATTATGAGGAGACCAACAACTTTTATTCAACCGAAAAAGTTTTAATAAATATTCGTCTATATAAATATATAATTATATATTACAAGTATAGAATATTTTGAATGTCTTATTAAAATACCATTTATAACAAAACAATTAATTTATTACGATTTACGAATCACCATAGTGTTATATAATTATAATATGTAATAAAGCATTTGATAGGTAATAAACTTGACAAAAAAAAAAGCGGGTAAGTGGGTATCGCTCTGCTGTATATTTGTGGGTGGGGTGGACCTCAGACTATGGTAGGTTAAATTTGAATGCAATGATAGGTATCATTGTATACGAAAAACGATTCTGAACGAAGATGATTTGTCAGTTTAGGATATATTATATTTAAATATTGTCATATATTCTATTTTGAAACAAATAGTATAGTTACTATATGTTACTATAATAGTTACTTTATTGTATCTGTTTATTAATAAAAAAAAGTATTTGGCAATATACGCATAATGAGAGTATGAAATTTAATTTAAATTTTGACATATTTCGTATAAATTTGAACTTTAAGCACTTATAAAAAAAAATTGTGACTAACGATTTCGGATTTTTTTTTATCACTTTAAGAAAAACTTATAAGAAACCTTGTATTAAATTTTCAAGATTTTCTGGCCACCCAAAAATTTTTTATCGGCATTTAAAGAAAAAAAACTTAGAAAAGTCGAAAATCTCAATTGTCTATAAGTAGCTTAAAAATGGTCAAAATATTTTGAAAATTTAACTGTAAAAAGATAACCATAATATAAACATTTGGTGAAAATTTCAAGTATTTACAATAATTCGTTTTTGAGTTACAGCAAAATCAAAAAATCGATTTTGTCGAAAAGTGGTTTTTCGTAAAATTGACATTTTTCTGTCATTTTTTTTTTGTTTTTCTCGATTTTTTTGAAAACTATTTGAAAATGTTTACTTTTGACCCCCCAAAGTACCAAATAGATGCATTTTCCTATTCAAAGAGGGGCTGAAGTCAAAAATCGGAGCATTATTACTGCTTCAAAAAAACACACATCATTGTAAAATCAATACATTCTTCACTCCGTTCAGAATCTAAAATTATTATAATATCCACATAATATACAATTTATTAAGCATATAATATTAACTAATATTAACAATAACAAGTATATTTTTTGTATAAATCATATAAGTACGTCATATTTAACCAGATACTATACATTTTAACACAATTTATTTTTTGCTTCTAATTCCATGTTTTTTTTATTCTTATTTAAATGTATACTATTTGATTGTTTAATTTTTATCATTTGTTTAAAAGGTTGTTATTTTTATCATTTTTTTTTAAATTAAACCCACTTTACTTTTATTTTAAACACCAAAATCGATTTCATTCACTAAATTAATTTATGAAAATATATTTTTAATAAATTTTCATAACTTGGATTCAGTTTATAAACAAAAATATTTCGTAATATTTGAATGTTAAATTATAATTTATAACTGAGTATTTTTTTTCGAAAATATACATTAAATAATTTTAAAAAAATGAAATAATTGATCATTATGCAAATGTATAAAATGTTGTGGCCTAACTTAGAAATGTATTTTCATTATAAATATGATTTTGAACTTTGAGACAATACTATTAAAATATATGTTCTTTATCAAACAATATTTTATAGAATCGTGTTGAAAATTAAAAATAAATATATCATTTTTTTTATTATTAATTATAAAAGATCTTTACGATTTGTATACACAGTTAATACAATAAGCAAATAAGTTAATGTTTGTATAAGACTTGTAAAATATGAAGGAAGGGAACATCCATAGATACTACTTCTAAAAATAAATAATTCCGAGTGAAAATCAGCTTATATATATACACTATACATATATATACATATTATATACTCATGGTCGTAATTATTGTATTAAACATTTGATATTATAGGAACCTATATTAATACATGTCTTACAAACGTTATAAAAATCGGTTTATTCTTCATCGAATATAAAAATAAATAAGAATAAAAATATCATGCATAATTATTTTTTAATATATTATATAAAATAATCATGAAAATAAAATAATTTAATTATATATTTCTGTGCAAAGTTTTAATTATTGAATATTAAAAAAAATTCAAAATATTAAACATTTTAATGACATTTAATACCAAAATATGGTTAAACTATTTTGAAAATAATATTAAATCTATAAAAAACCGAAATGAATATTTGGTGAAAATTTAAAGTCATGGATTATTTAAAAGTTTTAATACAATACAAAAAGTTTTCATCCCTGGTGGGAATCAAAACCACGACTCTTGATGTTTCTCGTATACTAGGTAACGGTTTTAGGCGACCGTGAGAAAAACTACTGGGAAATTAAAAAAAAATGGTATCTCTTAGATACCACTATGTCTAAAATTTCAGATCTATAGATAACCTAACCCAGAGGGGTTCCATAAACTTTTGCAACACATATTTTACTAAAAATATATAATAAGATAAAAACATATAATTTCAAAATTAAACAATTTGTAAAAATATATCAATTATTTTTAATTATTATTAAAAAAAGGTTTTTTGATAAACAATTGTTGTTACTTTTAATTAAGTTAAATCAAAAATATTAATCAATATTATGTTAATATATTAAAAATAAGATAGTATATTTTTAATTTTTGATGAATATACTTTATCCACAAATATAAAATAAATAGTACAAGTATTTAAAACTTCAATGAGGTTTATGTGTGTTTATTTAATTTTGTATGTCCGTATAAACCTTGATTTTATAATTTTCAAATTCAAAATTATATTAATTTTGAACTGTCCGTTGAAAATAATGGAGCATAAAAATAAAATTAATTAAGAGTTTTCGGGAGTAAAAAAATACATTAGTTTTCTCATTATATGCAGAACATAATATGTAAATGAATGAAACTTAAAACTGTTGATGTTAATGGTTTTATTTTTTTGTCAAATATATTTAACTAAACAATATTAACCATGTTATCAAATAGTTATTTTTATTTTAAATATTTATAATGTTTTATTATAACATTTTCATTATTCCAATAAAATTAAAAATGAACAATAAACATCACACGTTAACAATTTAAATTTTCTAGACACTAAATCTTAATTGAGTGAGTATCAACTAAATCGTATAAATCAAAAACATGATTTAAAAAACAAACAAAACGTATGGCTATAAAAATCAATTATTAAAATATCATGTCAGATAATATATTAAAAATAATAATAGTACGATACCGAATCAAGTATATTTTTAACATTTATTTATTATTTATAACACAACATTTGAGTAGCTAGTATGTTAACTAGTGTTGACACGCATTTGTCTAATGTATTATTTTCAACACTTAAGTTTTTTTTCTTAATATACAGTATGGTGAAAAAAAATGTATGAATTATTCATTTGTAAAAACCACAAAAGTAGTTACTTGAAATAGACTTTTTCATAACCTTTTTGTTTGATAGCCACTAGTACAAACGTCTCCGTGGCCTTAAAAACAGTATCAATCGATACATTTCTGTTTTGATGCATAATGGCATACTTTTTGAATTTTTTTTTTCTAAACACTTAATTAATGGATATAAATATATATATACCTATTTTTTTTTGTACCACATCCGTAATTAATGATTTTTAATTTTTGAACAAATATCATCGCCCTATATACACCAGTCAACAATGGATAATCCAGTAGTAAGAAAAATAGACCTCAACTCAATAAAAAAAAAAATATATTACCGACCAGTCGGGACACAATTAGTTCTGCAAGAATGGGCAAGTGATCGCAATACAGCTAAAAAGAGGCTGTGTATATTTCTCAGTATGATAACACCAAATACACTCGTTTCAGAGGTAGTTTTTAAAGGTCCGGTGATAATATGTACGTCAAGATAATCCCCTAACAGGTTTATTCGCGATGGACAACGATAATCGACCTCGGTAAAACACATAGTTGGGTTATATTGTGTTAAAATATAAAACTGTTTTAAATAAATGAGGTGCCATAAAGAACCATCAATTTGAAGAAAGTCCTTATCCCATGAGCAACACTATCAGTCATTTATCAAGAATATGAAATGGTTAATATTGATAACTTTAATATTATATAGCTAGCAGCTTTGGGAAGATAAAGGTTTATGTCATTTATGATTTCATTGTTTATAATTCAGCACTATGAATGATATAATAATTATACCTAATGATATTCATAATGATATTCGCTTAAAAAAATAAATTAGATCATCACATCCGCCGAACTGATAGATTTAGTCAAATAATTTATTACAAGGTATAATTTTACGTATGACATTTCTCTACAAAATAATGTACAATGCAATTATTTAACTTCTCAATATTGGTAATAAATTATTATAGTGAGTATGTATCCTAGAGATATAAATTAACTATAATACCATTAATTATCATCTTTATGAAGTCCAATACTATAAAATAATTTTATTGTCTTATATTAAAGTTTTATTTTAGAATCAAAATTAATTCATATATGGAAAATAGGAATACTTCAATATTTATGTAGGTACATATCAGCATAAAATTAATACATAATAATAACATATGTACACAATAATTTCATGATTCCGCGTAATTTTAAAGAACACAATACAAAATAATCGACACATTTTTTATTTTTTAATCAAATACTACACAAATATATATTTATATATTATAAATGTATCTTATTTAAAACAAATAACTTAAACAGTTTATGAACAATGAACATATCCAATTATTGTTTAGTATCATTCTTTTTTTGATATTTTTTTCTTTTATACCAAATAAGTACTTAATATACGTTTTACCAACGGATAAGTTTAATTGACTAGCAAAATAAAATTTTCCTTGGAATGGTAATTGTGTAATTCTATGATGACATTTATTAAATATATGACATATTATACAAAAAATACTCCTGTTAAACTGCATGTTATTATATAAGTCTCTTTATTCACTTTTAGGACAGCATTCCAGCATCAATCTTAAAAACTTCTAATTACACAAAACCCAGATGAAAACGATTTGGTTTTACGACATAAAAAACATGACACTCCATAAACTAAGGAGTGCTTAAAAGGAATGAAATACCAACAAAATACAAACTTTCCAATCAAAATCATCATAACGTATAATCAGGTACATAAGTGACATTTTACATCCCAAATAATTTTTTCCGCTCAGACCTAAAAAGTGCTAACAATCTCAGAAATAGCAACATCTATCTACAAACTTTTTCAATCCCACCTTGCGAACTACTTTAACTATCTGGTCATTGCTCAGAACTTCAACAGCATCCCAAGCAATCCCAAAGTAGGCTAAAGAGAATTGTGTGCAGAGACTTACTAACATAATAATAATACTATAATAATATAATTAATAAATTAACAATTAGAATAAATAGATTACGCCCAACATATTACCTAAGAGCAATTTAATATTTTATCATAGCATTCATGTCTACATAACTACTTACATGAAATATTATTTTTGTAAATACACTAAATACATTATATATTTCAAATAAAAGTTCTATGTACATATACACATATACTTTATGTGTAGTAATAAGTTATGAAGTCATAACTTATAACGCCATAAAAGTTACGATGTACCTATACGTTGTTTTATAGGAGTATAGAACTATTTTTGTCTAGTGAAATTATTTATACAAAGTGTATAACATATTTAAATATTTAATATTTTGAACTATTATGTAATGTAAAAAATTCATTTTAGATTCTGAACGGAGTGATTTTCGCCTGTGGTGCCAGTCGAGGCTGCTTCTGGACATGATCTAAAGGACTGGATCGACGTTGGAGCACAACAGAAACGTACCGTACTTGTCGGCTAGCGCGAACCACGACACTCGGAAAAACAGCATCATAATTATTGTTTCTATCATAACCCCCATGATTTAAGCGGTCTAGTTTAGCGTATAGTATACTATGTTAAACCACAGACTTTATGATTAAGACAAACATCGCTATATAATATTATATATTATTATTATTTGTTAATAAGTTTAACCAAAAAAGTTATTTTTATAATATTAAAACCTGTAACCTGATATTGTGGTGAAATACAAAATAAAAAGCAATACAGATATGGATTTTTTAATTTATTAAAATAAATGTATGAATAAATTAGGCGTTTATATGATACCTACCAATTCTGTTCGCTATAACCAATAAATTATAATTCCGTGCTAATCGCACATACGCCTTCTTTTTATAGCCGGGCCTGAAAAATAAATAATAATTGATCATAAATACAATGATTAACTAAGGATATTAATTTCTCAATAGCATCTTTAACTCCAAAATATTCTCAAGCTATATTTTAATAAAAGCTATCAGAATAAATGTTAAATCATTTATTACAAGTAATATCTGATATAATAATAGTATATTTAGAAATTATTAGTTTATAATTGTATCAATCATAAGATTAATTAAAAATTTTCCGAGAGGTTCTCATTAAATCATCTTACAACCTCTAAATATATAATAAATAAATAACACAAAAAGTAATGTAAAAACTATAACCCTATACATTTAGTGAACTACCTGGTTTTTATTTTATTTATTTTTTAAAGAGAGAAAAATTGACCTTCCTTTCATTTAAATAGAAATGTAGAGAATATTTCAATATGCACTTAATCTATTTTAATTTAACTTTAACATATCTACTTTTAGAAAAAAAAACAAATTATTTTTAGTTATTGTTTTCTTTTAAAAAAAAATCATAATTTATTACATTTTTAGGAATTTCCAGTTGTAAATTTTGGATTTTTTTGACCAGTCAGCTCTAATTAAATAATGACTATTTATAAATACCATACATCATCCACAAAAAAAGGATTAACTTCACCAGTGTTATGCTTTGATGATTACAAAACCTTTAAAAGATTAAATATTAAGGGTGGGCAAGTGGGTGTCGCTCTGCTGTATAGTAGAGATGGAGAGTAGGTCACTATAATGGATGTGCTAAATTTGAATACAAAGACAGGTATCATTGTATACGAAAAACGATTCTGAACGGAGATGATTTGTCAGTGCAGGATAATTAGTAATAGATATGTTATATTATTAGCTTATATTTAAATTGTAATAATATCGTTATTTTACACGATTTCGTTAGACTAAACTGATACACTATACTATTTTTGTCAATTAAAATTATTTGTACTAAGTTTATCACATATTTAAATACTTTGAACTACTATAATATTATTATATGAAAATCGCATTTTTAAAATTTAACTTTTGTTTGTTGATTGTTTTTTTTTATCTCATTTCTTAACCTATATAGCCCCAAATCCTTCCCAAAATATTTTTATTCTTTTATATATTGAAATTTTTATTACTCGACGAATTCCAATGGTTTACCTAGGTCAAAGTATTCGGGTATATATTAAAAAGTATTTCTTACTCTTGCATTTTCTCAGTCTAACCAATTAAACCAACGATAGAACTAAACGACTGTGCTCGATAAAAGATACACAAAATCTTACACACACGTAAAATTAACATTTTTACGAAATGTAGCATATGTTTGGATAATAATACAATACATCATTTTTGTTAAAATATATTTAATTATTTATCATCCAATATCATCGCGTGATTTTAAAACAATCAATAACTTAAAATATAAATATAATTTATTAACAATTTATAAATATTAAAATGAGATACCTTACATAATTACGGTCATTTATTAATTTTAAAGTTTTTTGAAACATTGATCTGATAAAATAAATGTTGCTAATAATTCGACACACTATTGTAATATAATAAATGTATTGTTAAATATTATGGTTTTTATTGAAACATGTACTAACAGTATTATAAAACCATCAACGAGCTCCATAAATACAACATTTTATCAAACATAGATGATTCATTATTGGACTAAACATTGAAAACATCACAAATGTATTACCCTCCTAAGAAGAACATACTTATATGATAAAATTTACACAATATTGTTATATGGTATATGTATTGTGTATATTTAGTTAGTTTTACTATGAATGCACGTCTAATATAATATAAGGATTGTTAATTTTATATAAATAAAGACTATTATAGTCAACTGAAAAATCAAAACTAATACGTTTTTCTGTTGGTGTTTTTTTTTAGTTAAAAAAATACGGTTTTAATTGAAATATTATTCTAACAAAATTACGGACTAACGCAAAAACTAATTAATTTTCTACTCATTTATTTGTTTTATAACAGAATGAACCATAGTACATGATATTATTGTTTACATAAAATGTATCATTAAAATATAACAATTAACATTATTATTACAACGTATAGAATATTGACTTAAAGAATAATATAAAATATTTACTTAAAATTAATAAAAATAAATAAACTGGTACTAATTGACAATACACATAATCCTGAAAATCAGTGAATTACGAGAATAATTGTTAGTAAAAAAAGGTATGTAAAAAAAGATAAAGTGATCCAAAAGCTAGGCCAGCTAGGGGTCTTGAAATGAATTTGACTCAGAAATCTAAGACTGTTTACAAATACAACTACATGTTATAACTGAACGACCAAGACGAAACCCTTGACGTTTTTCCGCTAAACGTTATATTAACTGTTGGCTGTATACCCTGTAAAACGAAAGACTCGATGAGTTATAGAATATGGCTAAGGATGGTTATAGGTCGATAATTACCTACATCAAAGATCATTATGTCACTGGTTTTAAATATTGGTGTTACAGAACCAAGTATAATTAAAACTGGATAGACACCAAAGTCAAGGCTCTTGCGAAATAGCATCCATATTGAAAGATAAAGCGAAGATCGAATATTGTTTAGAAGAATCGCTAGACAATTCATTAGGATTAACTTTACTGATGTAATTACCTTTAAGTTTAAATAATCCGTCATGAACTTGGGACAAATTAAAGAAACAGTTACTTGGAAGATCATGGAACAAATTACAATTAAAATGGTATACTTACATACGCATTAATGGAATAATTGACAAAATTAATTAATTTAAAAGCGTGAGTACTTAGTACTTAGACACTTAGCAGTGTGTGTAACAAAAATATGATAATATATCAAAACATGAAAAAGAACTAATAATAAAATATTATCCCCTTTGAGATTCATTCACATTTTTTAAGAATTAACAATTCAAATTACAATAATATGACGTACAACTAAATATACTTTATGTCATCGTTTAAAATGTACACCTCTTATTTGTATTATTTTAGACTAAAAATAAGACATTAAACTTTCTATTTTAAACTGTTAAGTTCGATAAAAATATAAAATAATGTAGGTACTCGACACTAAACTGTGTGACAACTGACAAAGTCATAAAAAATATGCATTAATTGTCAAAACAACAACAAAGACTCGTTTATTATTTAAACTGAAACAGACTTTAGTAAAACAAAAAAAAAAAAAAATGGTAAAATTATACATTTTACGATATTCAAAAATATTTAAAACATATTTCACAATAAAATTAAAACGTAGTCAGACCATAAACCTAAAATTATAAAAATCAAATTAACCTTAAACATATAATTTTTTGTTTCATTCGTAAAAAAAAAAAATACGCAAATGCAAGCACTGTTAGCTCCCGTTTTTATATATTTATGTATGTAAATCATGTATGAATATTTAAAACTAAATACACGATATACATATATTATAAAACCAATAGTTAATATTTTGTATTTTCTTGTCGGTTTTAATATAAATCAACATTAACAAAACAACATGTAAGCTACAGAATAGATAGTAGTTGTATTATCGGTTGCTGTACAATTGGAACGTATAGAAAACTCGTGATCAAATTGCTGTAAATATAATAAGTAATTTAAAGATATTAATAAAACAATATATTGCGGGAATGTATATCCCCGG
The DNA here is from genome assembly GCA_020882235.1 of Schizaphis graminum. Classification (NCBI taxonomy): domain Eukaryota; kingdom Metazoa; phylum Arthropoda; class Insecta; order Hemiptera; family Aphididae; genus Schizaphis; species Schizaphis graminum. Next base: position 69,086,343 of record CM037032.1, read on the forward strand.
GAATCTCAGCCAAAATATTTAGTCATGTTGAAAGAAAACCAACAATGGCATTGGTAACATAATAACGAAATATATACAATGGAATTGAATTAATATAATATATTAATATAAAATAATTAATAATATATCGCAGTTATAAACCTTTAGAGATAAAACAAATATAAAAATAATATTTATAAATACGATCGATATTTTAATTATTAACCAAATGTTTACATATTACTATACGAAAAACATAATTTTATTATGTTAAAAATAATATATTTATAACTTTATAAGGCGTATTATTAGATATACATGAGTATGAATCCGAACTATAGAGAAATAATCATAATATACGTATAAGTTCTAAATTCCTGTTTATTGTAATGATATCACAGAACAGTAATGTGACTTTTCTATTTGGATATGGATGCAAATCATTTAACGTTTACTTAATTTACGTAAAATAATATGATCATGAAATGAGGGTACCTATCTCTCAACGATTCAATCATTAAAATTCACAGTTAGTTTTAGCTATTTCCACTATTATGTTAATATACGGTTTGTCAAATTCGGACATCGAATAACGGTGGTCTAACATTTAATGTTTTACGTTTAAACGTGTGTTAACGGCGTGCTTTTAATCTGGATGGCACTCAAACAACTTTGGTTACACACGACCTTATCCGTTTAAAAGTTTGGTACACTGCGTCCGTCCCACCTAGTGTTTGTAATAGGGTTGTCTGCAGCAGTATGAAAACCTCCTTCATATAAAATTGATGTGTATACAATATAAAACCGTACGTTGTCAATAATAAACTTTTGACTCACTTATTGCCAGTAATAACCCGCACGAACTTAATAGCTTTGACACGGATTCACATTTTTAAAAATATTCATAACAGATTTTTGGTCATTGAAAAATGTATAGAACCGCAATATCCATACATGCGTAACGATATTATTATTTTTTTTTTTTTTAAATGTATCCCACCAGTAAGTGATTAGTTTTATTTATTTTATTTTGTTTGTTTGTTTGTTTTTTTTTTTTTAATCTTACTTTGTATTTTATTTATAGTGTCAAATAATTTATTTTAAAATTATAGATTTAAATTTTGTAAAAAAAAAATGTAGTATCAGATTATTATTTATTAATACTAATATAAAAATATTTTTAATAAAATTGTACCCATATAAATATGTATTGTACCAAATACCAATAAAGTATTTCAATATCATAATAATTGTATAATTAATTATAAACTTTATTTTACGAAATATCCATTAGGTAAATAGTCTATGGAATGGAATTTATTAAATCTCAATGACAATTGTTTTGCATTTCATATTTTTTTTTCAGTTACTGAAATAATAATTTATTGTATTAGTGTTATATCATTAAATAGCTTTTTATTCATTTGATATATTAATGTTTAAATATTATTCACTCGATTTCATTAAAAGGCTTGAGGATAAATCCACCCTATTTACTGTTTCCTAAATAAAATATCTTAGATAAAAGACATTAAAGCCACAGGATAGTTTTAAGAGTAAATAAAAATAAGAAACCCGTTATTTACCAACATCTACGTAATGCGTACATTTCCCGCGGATCAGCTTTTTTGGATTTGATTTTAATGGGTTGGGTATTCGTTGTCATTAACTCAAACGTCTCAAACAACTAAATTGTTCTGGTTTATTAATAGCTTGATATACCATTACCTTAAAATTTATATTTTTGTATTTTCCAAACAGTTAAAGTAAATTTAGTGTTCCAATCACTAACTATAAATATTGAAAATATTCAATAAAATGTATGAGTAAATACATTTTCATTTTCTATCTATTAAATTTCAATCGATCATTACTGAAATATATAAATCTTATATAAAAAGGTATATCGTTATTATTATTATTATAAATATATAATTGTCATTGTTGTTGAAGTGTTGGTAAACTAAAAGCAATATATTGTATACTATATACATATATATATAATATTATTATTGGTGTATATTTTACATGCAATTCTATTAATTAATCATGCATCACAACAACCACATATGAATTACAAATGTCATGTAAGTTAAAACGATAACACGAATTAAGATTGTATCTGTTTATTTAAACTTCAACCCTAATACACCCTTCTAAAACGGGTTCGTTTTTAATAGAAATTTAATGGATTTCTAATTTTTAATGTATTTTTTTTTTTTTTGCTCTATGTGCATAAAGCGACCCGTATCTGATAACTATTGTGATTTCAGCAATCGGGGAGATTAACTGTTCTTTTGTTTTGTCGTCTGTACATCGCATTAATTTAACCGGGATAATAGAAACGGGTTTGTAAAAATAGATCAGGGACTGCGGATATTGAAATGATGGCAAAAAGAGCCGAAGATAAAATAAAGTCATTTTTAACGGCGACAATCGATTATGACGCGTAACGTGACGTGATTTTCAATTAAAACACCGGTGTACCGACCGATAACCTGTAGTAATTAATCCCGTCACATAATAATATGCAACCGATTACCATATATGCGTGCTATGGGTACTATAATTACAGACTTACGGGGTCAAAATTATGTGTGTAACGTTGGAAGGTAAATATTTACGTGAACGCGCGCGCACATGTACCTATGCATAATGTGCAGGCCTATACAAAAAAATAAATATATATATTTAATATATAATATAATATGTGTAATGTGTAGGTATACACATAGAATGAAGGTGTGACGAGTCGGACGGGTGTTCATTAACGTGGCCTTGGCCGACAGAACGGTTTTTGTTTTGGCAACGGCTTGATGTATAATTTGTACTTTCATATAAATAGGTACGTTATGGGATCGGCGGGTAAAGTGGAACCGGCCGTTTTTATTAGTATTAATTTCTATATTTTTTCCATCGGAAAAATATGGTACATAACGATTTTTAACTACCTATAGGTAGTTTAGTAGGTACCTATAATACCCATGCACAATACTGTGTTGGTAATATGCTCACTGCCACTGCACACTATCGGTTATACCACCGTCGAAATTAAAAATGGAATAATTTTAATATATGTTTTCTACTATTAAAAGTATCTAGTTAAAATGGTTGAAATAGAAAAAAAACATAAATACATGTATTTTTATGATTGCAACTGTTAAACATAAATAAATTAACATTTTGACCTAGTTTTGCACTTATACAATATAAAAATCAAATTACCGTGTAAGATATTATGTATTCACATTAGTTTACTAGGTACTTAATTACTAATCCATAATTCATTTCTAAATAAAATTGTAAAAACAAAAATTCAAAAAAAAATTTGATTATTTTAACTTATGAAATAAAATACTACAAATAACATAATTCCGTAAAATTTGAAATATGTATTAGTGTATTACTATTGGTACTTACATAGTAATGAATAATAATAACATGTCGTAATCCAATGATTATGATATATAAACATTTTTATTTTTTTTTATATATATTTCCTATCATGTTTTTTAAATTATTAAAAAAATTCAATTAAATGTTCATACTCAAACAAAACTCCAATATAAATCCTTAAAATATTATTGTAGGTCATCTAGGTGTACAGTAAAAATCATTAATTATTATGCAGATGAGCGTATCACGTAGGCGTCTACATGAACATCATTTGGTATTATTAATCAAATTACTTTTTTTGGATCACTAATTTTTAGAAAACGATATTACGTTACAAAATCAATACAAAAATATAAACAAATTTAATATAAAAAAAATAATAAGTAAAATATAAATTGTAATATACCACTATGACTTTAATATGACTCTATAATTCTGTAAAATACTAATTAAATTATTTTAAAAAATGACAAAATAAATACCTAATATATTATAATATATAATAATATATAACGATTTTAATATATCATATAATTCGGGTTATTTAATAGGTAAGTATAAATATGTCAATAAGATATGAAAATGCAATACACTTAAATTCCTATCTATCATTTTTGATCGTTGATGGATCACAAAAACATCCAAAAATATATTCAATTATTTTATTTTTATTTTTGTTCAATGCTCGTTAATAAAAATTGTATTATAAAATACGAACAAAAAGTTAAACTGTTCATCTACGATGAGCCTCAACATAAAAAAATAATAAAACGATGCTTACACGATGTATTTTATAAAAAGCATATTTATTAAGTATTCATAATAATATCATATTTTATGCATTTAACTGTTGAAACTAAAAATAACAAGAAATAAGTTGTTTTTAAGGGTTCCACGGATATGGTGATTATAATATAATTGGTTTTCATTTACTTAACCGGTGTGTATGTTATATAATATAACATGGCTCTTGAAGCCTCAAAGATTTATGGTTTTATTGGAAATTGTCAGTTTAAAATTTGACAACGTCAAAACAAAATTATGGAAGATGGCAATCATTCACCGTGATTGACGGATTTTGAACCAAATGACTTGGTGGTATACGATATTACGGTGTATCGCATTTTAAGAATGTGTAAAAAAAAATATACGTATATAATATATATATATACAACAACCTTGGTCGTGTCATACTTAAAACAAAAATGACCACTTGTGTGTGCGTTTCCATTCCATTGCTGTCAGTATGGGTCGGTCGCGTTGACAGGTTCCACAAAGTTGAAAACTTGATGCACAATTAAAAAACAATAAACCATTATTAAGGAAATAAGAAGTGAAAGGAAATAAATTAAACACATTAAAATTCAACGCGTACAATGCACACAAACGCCGGCGACGAGAAGAAAAAAAAATATGTACATTTTTACATGTTTTTGTGCGCATGTTTACGTACCTACCTAAAGAAAACATAAACCACAATAATATAACGAACGGTGGTCACAGTGGACTCTGAACGCACGAAATTGGACCACCTTAATGAACGCGCATGAGCATTGTTGTAACAGAAAAACTCGTCACCGTAATATTATATATATATATATATATATATATATACACAATATCGCACGGGAACTGAAGAGTTGAAATGTCCGTGAAAAAAAAAATAAAAAGATTAATAAAAGCGTTGGGCACATTTTTTCCAGAGACTTTTTGTCACCGCGATACACGCGCTAAATGAATACAGACACTCCGACATATTGTTGTTATTATTGTACAGCACGTACGAGGTGCCGGAGATCTGTACATTTTACCGATGTTTATTTTGGAATTTGTCTCGCTGTTGGTGACATCGAGTGACTCGTAACTTTAAATGATTATTACTGGTTTAATAACTTTTACTCGGGTACACTAATAATATTGTATGTACTGTTTCGTCTATTCACGACTGTACGTACTGTATTTGCACACGTTTGCTTATAAGGTTTCCAATCAGTGGCGTATTTAGGGGGGGGTCCAAGGGGTCCGGACCCCCCCCCCCCATTGACTCGTGTCTCGTACATGTAAATGTTTGTGTTTTTACATGTTTAATAAAAACAAATTATATCATAGGATATGACATGTGTAACACTGATAAGATAATAACAAATTAAACATATTATGTTACACTTAATTATTAAAAAAAATACTACTAAAAACTAGGAAATTAGATAACCTCTCTGCTGTAATCCAAGACTGACTGTCAGCCTACATCACAATGTATATCATTCACGGTATGTTTTTTTAATATTGCTATAAACATATTATAATGTAATTATTACGGTGATTCGATTTAATTTTTTCCAAAAATATTTAATTTGATTATATTGTTATTATTAAATTATTATAATAGTTATATGTGACGCATAATGTATATACCATATTATACTATTGTTATCAGATATTTTGTCAATACCACCTTATCGTAAAACAACAGAACGTTTATAGTAGAAATAAGTAATAGCATAAAATTAATTTACATAATTAAAAATTATAATTGCATATAAAGTTAAGTTCATAATATTCTTAAAGGTCCTCATAGAGTCATAGCAGGGTTTTTAAATCAAAACAAAATAACTACCTAAATACCTTTAGTATGCATTGTTATTTTAAATGTATAATTTTAACTTAATATATTTATAAAAAAACCCAATGCTTATGTATTTTTAGATTTTTCAGCTTCATCATAAGCTATTTATTATGAATTCTCGCATATTTAAGCCTTAAAATAGGTAATAACTAAAATACAAAATAATTTTAAAAATATCATTAGTTACAAAATTGTAAATTTATTCATTATATCCAATCCCAAAAAAAAAAAAAAAATAAAGTTCAAAAGTTCAAACGTTCATAAAAAATGAATGAGGATTTACTCAGAATCTAAAATCTAGCAATTTTCCAACAAATGCAATGTTACGAATGAATCATCTTAACACATTTTCTAATCAATCCTTTTTAAAAACCATTGATCCAAAGCATCATTCAAGAAGGATTATATCAATTGAAATAATAGTTTTGATTAAAATTGTGAACCTTACAAATTGTATTTATTTCAGAGTACATTTAAAAATTGACTAAACCTTAAGTATAACTTATTACTTATCTTTCAGATAAAAATATTTTTTCGATGTTCAAATATTTTCTAGAAATATAATAAGCCGTATAAATGAGATCAGAAGTAAATAATTTAAAAATGCATAATACCTATTATTTTCAAAAATGAATTTAAATTACCTATACTTGTAAAGGAATACAATTCTAAATATAATGTTTGCTAATTATATTTATATTTAGTGAGTAAAGTAAACAAAGAATTTGTTTTTATATATTTGGTGCAAATGTTGTATTAAAGAATACGTAAAGACTAATGAACCATATTAATTTAATTATTTTGATTAATTTTCCAGGAAAATATTTGTTATTAAGAATCACGTAATGACGAAACAATCAATATTTTACTGAGAAAACATATCTTTAATCAATATTATAAACTCTAAAATATTATGTTCAAACTTTTTTAATAAGTCCATTGCTAGAAAAATACAAATCCAGAAAAGTTTAAACTATGTAAACAGTGATTTTTTAATTTAAAAATGTTCATTATTTCATATTATTATTAAATGTATAAACATGTATTTTATAATAAAAATATATATTTACGATTCTGTATATAATAAAACTTTAATACATTTTTGATTTTAAATTATTATTATTGCTGTTTTACGTATTTCAATCTACTGAAATGCATCAATACTCAATTTCAAGTATAAAGTAATTATATATTTTATCATCTAGCGATTATTATTTGAAGATTTCTAAAAAATTTTAGAACAGTTAAAATAATTTTTTCCATTGGATGTTTTTATTATAACATCTATACTCGTTAACATTTCATAAATCTTACTAAATTTATCAACTATTTTACAGTTGTTTATTAAATGAACAAACTCAAAAAATATCATAGTTCTCATAATAATGTTCTATTATAAATTTGATTTAAGAGTAAGAATAACTTTTCGAAAGTAAACGTAATTAAATTTAATTGTAACGTGTTTTTAATATTTACATGTTTAATAAAATATGTTATACTTATCTGAATACAAAAAATTTTGACGGAGAAAGATATTTCTGTATCAACTGAAAAACTAAAAATTAATTGTAAAGTAATACTTAACTACCTATAATTTTGTAATTATAACTGGTATAATGAGCAAAGGCTTATTTAAAATATGAATAAAGTATTAGTTTAAAATCATGTGTCAAAAAGTTGTTTGGACTGATTAGTTTAAAACATTAAGATCAATTATTAAAATATTTTATACTGAACGCATAATAAAAATATGAAAATAAAAATATTAAGAAAAAAACTTTGGAAGCTGATAGGGTGATTCCGATTGGATAACTATAAAAAAATAAAATACTAGACATTTTTGTTAGTACTTCCTAACACATATACTATGAGAGGATCATAGGGATAAATCGGATAAAAATAGTGTGCGGTATTATTATGTGTTCAAAACACTATAACATAAAAGGATGTTTTTGAAAGAGATTATGATATTTTATGTTATAATATATATAAAAAAAAATATATGAAAAACTCTAAATTCTATGTATCAAAACCGCATTGATCGTTCACATTGAAATCTCTAAGCGTTATAATAATAATATGTATGTCAGAAATTTTAATAAAATATTTATAGTACGACTTGTACAGAATTATTCAGGTACAGATTATTACATTAGTAACATTATTTCAAAAAGTTCTATATTAGTAAAACGAAGTAATAAAAAGTTGAAAACTCTAATAAAAAAAATATTATATTGAGTTATATCTTATATTACATTAGTTAACAACAATGTATTTGTGATTGTTTTTTAGATTTATATTAGTTATATTAGTATTATATTACATATTTATATTATTATAATTAATTGATTAGGTGTATTTATTTCGATAGCATATTATTTAGTAAGAAATTTTTAAATAAATAATATCTAAAAAATGGTTATGAAATATTACTATAAAATATATTTAGTTAATATCAATTTTTATTCAAAAAATTCCACATGTCTTACTATGATTTTACTTTGTATAAATAATACTATAAACGTATTGTATATTACATTGAATTATTTTAAATTTTAAATTTAAACAATGATTGAATTTTTTAAGAGATGAATACATTTCGATAAATTAAATATTATAAATAATAAAATATCATTAATTCTTGTGACATCAATAGTATATTATCGTAATTATATAAAAACCCTTCTGTTCCAATACAACAAAATATTCTATCAAAAAAAAAAACTAATTTTGTTTTATACAATTAAACTATCTATAAATAGTTAATAGTCATATTAAAACCAATCAAACTTATTTTTTTTTTAATCTGTCGATAGTTTAATAATGGTAAACGGTAAATATGTCGATTAAGAATATTTAAAATAGAAAAATTGTAATTTTTTTATTATGTAAAAATACTTTCAAAATGTAAAATAAACTTCCCTCAATCCATTTTATGTATATTTACTACTTATCATAATTATATTGAAACACTATTTTTGTGATGAAATTCTACAATTTATTACTGCCACCAGTTATATTTTAATATATATGTCTTTTGTTTAAATGAAAATTGTATTGAAAATATAATCATTTTAGAAGATCTCAAAGTAGAATGACATAGTATTACAAACCCTTTTATCACTAAAAATGTTTTCCATTAATTTATCGTCAATATACATTTAGTTTGCCTAATCTGGGTCACCAGAATGATGATTTCAAAATACTTATCGTGATACATATGAATTTTCCTAAAATATTTTTTCTCTTCCGTGCCCATTAACTATTATAAAATGATGAATAACATTATAAATAATTATTATGTTTTGAATATTTTTTTATTATTTATAGGTAGTTTTGTTTTTTTTATTAATATTTTTTATTATAGAGTACATAACCTGCTTAATATATCAATATATCAATATAAAAAATACTTGTTGGGAACCGGTCAGTCCAATGTGTGATCTACCAAGATTATCTACTCAAATGTATACTTCTTGTATTAAAAATTATAATTTATTTTAAACTGTCAATAAAAAATCAAATTACCACAAATATTACTAAACAGGCGAAAATAATATTATTGAAGTATGTGAAGGTATGTTAAACAACAATCAAATTCCATTTTCGATTTAATATACTATGAAGAAATAAATAAAATTTTGATTTACTTTAAAAGCAAAAAATAAAACGATACACATTTTTTAAGTGAGTATAATAGGTTGGGCACATTATTTCTGAAAACAATACAGACATTTATACTCATTTGACTAAGAATTGTTGGCAATTAACTTTAAATTATTTTCGTCAACATCTGAAAAAAAAGAAGAATATTTAAAATTGGAAGCCGGTAAAACATTAACTGTATTGCATTACATAAACAGATTCCATTCTATCATTTATATGATGTTTTAAGTATTAGGTTGTATTTATATAAAACATTAAAGGTTTCTTTTTTTAGGCAGGCTAGCTTAATTTAATATGCCATTTTACTGAAGGGTAATTTAGTGTTGTTATTATTAATTATTTTTAAAGTTCTCTCAAACGCAGAAAATTCAAAATAATATAAGTAATATTAAATTCAACTTAAATATTATTTCAATTTATTAAATAATTTATTTTACTTAGCATCCAATAAATTTTACTATATTTAAAATAATTCAAAGGTCATATGATCACTCATTTTCAAAATTGAATAACTTGAGTAGATATCTATTTCAAAAGTTATATTAATGAGTTATGACACCAAAAAATATTAAAATAAATGAAAATAAAACGTATTTAACAATCGAAAGGTAAATGAAACAGGTAATACTATATACCTAATGAGTATAATATTTAGATCTTAAAATCATGTTCATAAAATAATAAAACAATATTTATAATATAATACAAAAACATTTTATATTTAAAATTAATCTATACTCAATAACGTATATAACATTTATAAAAACAAATATACATTAAAAATTTGTTTGTGTAATTTTTGTTTACATAGAAAAATTCACTTATTATAATAATAATAATAATGATAAAAAAAAAACCATAGATTAATGATATATTATTACTTGATTTTATTTGGGATGAATTACTGCATTCCCAACATAATATTATCTTCCTTGTAAAATAAAAACCTTACCTTAATTGGAGGAAGGACGACGTCATATTTTTCGCGCCTGTCAAATTCTATCCGGAAACATGATAAGAACGACACCGTCGGACACATCGCTTTACTATAATATGTTATGGATATTATCGCAATAATTTTCGTGTCACAACAATATATTCTATATAATAATATTATTAAACATATTTAAGTCCATGTAACGTTATATAAAAATAAAAGCTATGTTTGTTTAATTTTATTAAATGTAATTCGTTTTTATATTTTTTAATATACATTTGTATATTATATACACCAGTACAATCTTATTTGATTAAATCAAATTTTAAGGAAACTATCCACTTATATAATATTTTATGTTTACTATGATTTCATGAAACAATAATGAGTTTGGTTATAATATGAATACGTATAATAAAAGTTGAAAAAGTTCAACTCTTTAGTCAATATTTTAGTATAATTTAAAAAAGAAAATAGAATATAGTCGTGTACAATGACTTTCTTTGAACAATAGAAATAAAATTATGATCACAACCGTAATATTCATAGGCGTGCGCATGGGGTGAGCCGGACGAGCCCCGGATCGAACGGAATCTTTTTAGGAAAATAGTAAAATTTCAAATTTGTGTATATTAAATTTAACTCAGTCATTATATTCGTGTAAAGACTGGAAATCATGAAAATTGTATTTATCGTAATAGTGAAATAAAATAAAAATGTTTGTCGTACCACCACATAGTTTTTGTTGATTTATTTATCTGACTAAAACATTGTGCACTAAATGTCAAAATATGTACCTATAGTATGACTAAAGAAGTATTAAAGAGTCTATACTCTATAGTATAGACAATGGCCTATCGCCTATGGAAAATAAGAAAATTAATTTATCAATTATTACATAATTACACATTTATACATTACCAACTAAGTTTATATGTATAGTTAGATATAAAAACATGCATTAGGTATGTATTAATATAATATGTAATTTTATTTTTAACTTAAAAAATATACAAGCACTTATGTCTAGCACATTAATTTCGTATGCACATTGCACATACAATTTGTTTCTATTTGTATAGGTATATACATATTATACAGTTTTAAATTTACAATTATTACAATTAGAATGTATGTACCTAGTATGTTAATGTGTCAAAAAAAATTAAGGGCATTATTCAAGTATTGGGGCAATAATTCTTCCAGGCTCGACCGGAAATTAAAGTCTGCACATGCATATGGTATTATTATGTAATTTAGTGTATAAAATAATAACGAATTGAGTGATCCCTGTTTCTCGTGTTAGATATCTACAAACCAATTATATTATAAATTTCAAATGATAGATTTAATATTGATCAGTGAATTGACAACTGACAAGTATATATCTATCTAATGTATGAACAATGTAATTGCGTGTTGAAAATTACATTTTGGAAACCAATTATGATTTTATTATCCACGATTAGCATAACGTATGAGCCAAATTTAATTTTGACACAATTAACAAGTAAATAAAACACATTATCTAAGTCACCTATAGGTTTAGTCACGATTCCTAAAGTTTGCATAGCCAACATAATTATAGCTGTGACTTATCTGCCATTACGTTGCCGCCACATATTCCTTGTGTTTAATGTGTGGTAAACACGCAAAGCTATTTAGAAAATATTTAAATTAAATTAATATTTCCATTATAAATTATAATATTATATCACGTTGTGGAGGACGTGTTGTTGACTAAGTGAAAACAAATATTGTTAAAATGTTCATATTTAATATATGTATTAATTAAAATGTCTATGGCATAACTAAAAACTATATTTTCGAAAAGTTTTCATTTTCTTTGAACATTAAATATGCTATAGATACTATAGTATAATATGTAATAAACATATAATATACACCTAAACATTATAGACAATTAAATTACAATCTATAGTATATAATAACTATAATAATGCAATAACTACAATTATTGTTTGGTAAGTCGTAATACGATGCATATTATTATACTACAACACTAAATACTAAACAGTCATTAATCATTATATAATATGTTACGAATTTAGGATGAGTATTAAATTGCATAGAATGCATATCAACCAATTTACCTGGTAAATCCTAGAATGAAGTAAAATTATTATAATATGGTATAATGGTTTAACCACACACAGTATTGTATTTCTGATTTTAACAAAAGTAGAAATTAGCTATAGAATTTTTTAGGATATATGAAAAAAATTCGAATATTAGTTTTAGACTTTAGAGAGATAAAGACTTCTTTATCTAAAACAAATACTATATGGCAAACATTAAATTATAAAATTATCATATAAATTTACTATGCCCAATTTATTAGATAGGTACTCCATTATACACGTATTATTTTTCATAAATTATAAAACATTTTGATTTTATTATGACTATATTTAATATGTAATGCTGTTTTTATAAATAACTAAATATAAGGATTAAATTAATATAAACAATAACATCGTGTAGTTGTATAATTTACACATATGGGAAATCATAAAATTAGATGAATCGTATTTCGGCTTGTCAAAAAATTGATAGAAAACCATAATGAAACTAAAAATTTTTTAATTTACAAAGACATATTATTACTACAAATATTGTAATGTGATATCAGTACTGAGTAAACTTTACATAATGTAGACTGTTGAGTATACATGAAGTTCACTTCCTATATTAATTAGCTTGGCCAAAAGAGTTATGTTTCCAATAATCCAATGAAAAATAAGGCATATTAAAACAGTAACAATTTAATATCAAATGTCATATAAAATATGCGAGTCACCAGAATTAGTACATTTATAATAATTTAACTATAATATTATGTTTTTAAACCTAAAAATAACATTTTAATCTACTCAATATTATAATTATTAAACTTTTTTTTCCGAAATAATTTAATTATTTTCAATTCAATTATTTGAATTTTATTTATTGAATTTATATTTTAAAAACAGGTGGTTGTTATTAATGTATTATTCCAGTATTATAACACACTGTTAAATTTTGAATTAAAATGACAATTATTAATAAAATAGAAGTTAAAAATTAATATAATTAATAAATTAAATATAATATTAATTTAATTGTATTATTTGCATAAATTCAATAAATATAAATGCCTTAATATACCATTTGTTGTCAATATTTACCATGTAATTTATTTTACGATTGTGAATAGAGCGTATTTGTTTAACAATAATGACATGTTTCTTTATTTTTCTTTCTTTCAATTTTATAGAATACTGGAGTGAAATATTTAGCCCCTGGAGGAATGTCGCATTTACCACAATTTAATTTTTAAAAATAATAACTAAACATAAATTTCATATTTTATTAACATTTTATAAGATTTAATATACTGTAAATTGTATTTAAAAATAAATGCTTGATCTAATAGCAAAATTATTTTTTTACTAATATTTGTTTTAAAGAATGTTTTTCAGATGTTTTTATTAAGAATACAATATTTTAATACAATTGTTTACTATAATATCATAATCAATATAATACATAGTTATAAAATTGATATAGAACATTTTTATAAAAAAATAATTTCCACGAGCACTTTGAAAAACATCATAGCTTTTATCAGAATCATTTTTCTAATATTATTATATATCATTTATTTCATATTTTCCTCGATAAAAGTATTTTTTTATTTACAATGCAATATAGGTAGTTTTTAAAATTCGATAGATTTTTTTTTTATTAAAGAGACGTGTCAACCAACCGTTTCATTTATACAAGGTTTTTAGATCACTACTTTTACCGAAAAAATGTATCCATACGTGGTACTTAAAAAATAAAATAAAAACCGTAATTTTTAAACAGATTCGTTGCCAACATTTTTTTAAAATACAGAATAATTTCTATTCATAAGATTTAGATATTCGTAAAGCACACAACTCCAGTAACGCTATTATATTATTTCTTTATATAATAGTTATTATAATATGTTATGAAACAATATTCTGTACATATACATCCACAAATAGTTTTTATGTTTGAAAATTAAAAACAAGTTGATTATTTACAAATTTGATATATCATCTAAAATTCAACTTAATATTTTATACGAATATTTATTAAGCGTTTTTTAACATAAATAATATTAATCATAGATAATAATGATAATATATTATGTAGTTTAAAATCTTGGAGTATTTTTGTACTACTTCTGTATACAGAAGGTATACATTTCGTCATAACATAGAAATTATTTTGGGTATAAGCCAGTAATTTTTATGAACTCAGTTCAAAAATATAGTTCAAAACATTGTTAACTAATTATTTGCAAACATTAACATCTACCTGGTTGTAAACTGTCACTTCTCTCCTAAAAACATCAACTAATCATGTTACAAACATAAATAATTTGGGTTCAATAAACTTTTCGAAATCTAGAGTAAAGTACATCGGTACATAGTAGTTAAAATTATCTTTGTGTTCAAAATATATATACCTTTAATGATCTTAATATGTTTTCTTAAATCTACAGTTTAAAATTACAAGCAAAAATATGTTCAACTGTTTAAGGGAACTCGAAATTAATAATAATAACAGTATATTAAACGAATATAAAAAATAGTCATAAAAAGTTTTTAAAATTTCTTTTCCGTAATTTTATATTTTTGGTTAAATTAAAGTTTAAAAGAACATAAGCAGGTATTTTCTCTAACTTATCAACGTGGTTACTTTAAAGTCAAAACTTAAAGAAAAATTACAAATACTTACCTTGTTTAAAAAAAATACGTCTCACTCAACTTTAAAGGTTTAAAATTAATTATGATACTATACCAAATTTTAGAATTTGTATAAATTAAATTTAATTAATTAAATCTTTGAAAACATCTCGTGCACGCAAGTTTCGTAACAAAAACGCTGCATCAAATATACAGCTCTAACTTTCCCGATTTGGCGTTGCTTAAAATATTCATAACGTACTTTCTGCAGTGTGTTTGTGTCGACCGTGGGAACTCAAACCTTTAAGAAAATTCTACAACTGGTGCTACCGAGACTTTTGTTAGCTCGATTGCTAACGATAAAACTATCGAATAGCTTATAATGAACATTACTAAACACAGAAATTCCGAATAAACTTTATTTCGAAAAATATTTTACATTTTAACCTTTAGATCGTCATTATCAGACAACTTACCGTTGTTAAATATAAACGATGAAAAGTAAAACGCAAAATAATATCTCGTGACAGAAAAAATAACAAATGGAAGCGATGAGTAGTTTATAAACTTGACAATTATTTATCATCGAATGATATAACGTGCAATATAAAACGCACTTTAAAAAAATATTTAATTTTTTTCCCCTCCCAATTGTGTACATGAACTAATACACAAATATACGCAACACACACGAGTAACAGAAAACATTATATTATTTGGACTCTATAATTATATATATATATATATATATATACATCAAGTATCTGCAGACTACTGATAAAATTCCGCATAACGGATATTAATCGGATGCAGTCAGAATAGGATTGGAACGGATTCGACAGCTGGGACGGGTTAGAACTAATCGAGAAGGTCATCGCCGACTAGTGTTAAAATCTATATCCGTTCCGCGTGCAGACGGGAAAAATACCGAACCCGCACAATGATATTCTAATATATATATGATATAACTCCCCAGAGGATTATATTTCCACACTACTACTATAGATGTGACTTCAGTGAACACGTATGGACGCGTGTGCACTACACTCTATATATATATATTATACATTATATAACTCCTACCTAATATAACATATTATTATTATTATATAAAACAGACGGTTTCGGGTTTGGATGTGACTGCGTATCGAATGCAAGAGAACGATATCCGATAACGTAGAACGTGCTCGCGATGTCGATTAGTATTGACATATTATTTTGCGATGCGATCGTCGAATCGTCATTGAATAGGTTATATTGGTTATAATATAGTTTGTCGAACGAGTTATCGATAGTCGTCGTGTCTCCGAATACCGTATTGTGTATCCTTTTATTCCGCTCCGACACCCGCGTATTATGTGTCTGTACCAGGCACCATCGTCTCTTTACCGCCGGCGGTACAAACTAAATGGACCGCCAGTAACGTCAAGTGTGGTACACGGTGGCACGACTAAATACGTCGTATCCTGCAGTCATTTATCACAGTGCCGTAGTGTTGAGAGCCCAAATAATACTTCGCAGTTTGTGGCATAGTTACGATGTTAATTATTATTCCGATCTTAACCCTTTTAACAACATATTTATAACAAGGACAATAGCTGTACCAATTGAACATTTATGACAAATTCGCTTAATTTGTGTACGCGGTTGAATTCCCGTTCAGCAACAATAATATTATACATTTGTACTGAATAACAATATGTTGTTGTAGTATGGTCGTGTTGGTCGTGTTTTGAATTTAATTTAAAAACTCTAAATTCTATCTGTGGCTTTAATTCTATTGGATCATTGATATAACTAAACATAGCACTTGATGTATACAAAATATACAAAAAAAAAACTGTCCAACTCTAATTAAGAATACATTTTTCTATTGTGTTTGTGTGAGTATATGTATATTATATAAAACAAATTTCGAATTTTTTTCAACGGTTTTAACACACCATAATATATTTATTATAAATATAAATGTATTTGTAATAAGTACACATTTAATCTGATTTATAATAATATCATAAAAAAAATTATAAAATTAACAAGTAATTTTTTTTGCATAGTTTGTAACTTAATTTACATCAATGAAAAATGAATAATAATTATATACTTAGGTACAACAAAAAAAAAAGTATTAATTACCCGCTATTTATCCCAATAAGTTTTTCCAAGTATTGTATTATAATAAAAATTATCTCAAAGGTTTAAATTTTTACCTTTGTTCAATAAATAATATACATAATTAATTATATAATATAATATAAAAATTAATTATTACAAACAGTTTTGTGAGCTACTAACCTATTATTTATTAATTAAAAATTGTATTTAAGCCTATACACCATAAATTATAAGTAATTATTTTAAGCTTATAAACGAGTAATTTAACTAGTTATATTATATGCATACTTAATGTATACATAATACAATAAATTAATTATAAATCATAAAATAAAATATTTTTTTTTCTACAAACATTTATAATATTTAAAATGTATAAATGTGACACTTTAGATTCTTGTCACCGAGTTAGCGTCACCAGTTACCTGACATAAAATTACAAAAGTGTAGAAATTCCATAATGTATACAATGTACAACCTGTTGATAAAATGCTTGTAAGGATTACATAAAGTTGTTTTAGGGTCACGTAAGGGATATTAGATTAGTAATATTATTTTTTATAATTCAATCCCATTTGTAAAATGGAAAATTATATAAATACAAGCCATGGGTATTTATCTTCAAATAATATAGGTAATGTAAATAATGACCTTTTTTTATTATTTTACGTTAATAAACATATTGAGTTCATGTTTTTGTTTTCAGATATTTTTATTGCTTCGTAGTAATAATACTGTTCCAAAAATTTCATATGGTTTATTACTAATCAATAATAATTAGTAATCATTTAATTTCCTAATAGAGTAAAATATAATATTGTAAAAACTATTCTAAAATTATTAAATGAAAATTTTATCTTATGAAATAACTATTAAAAGAATTAAATTTTAAATATAATTTTTAAAATCACACATTTTCAAATTGTATTATGTTTTATAAATCCACAGTTTCAAGGAAATGATTTATCTAAAATACAAAAAAAAAAATAAATGAAAATTTCAAAAAAAAATCAACATAGATAAATGTTTAGTTTGATAAAAGTTTCGTGTTTTATAAAATCTTTTCCTTATGAAGTATTTACTTTAAGTGTATATTATACAAACGATGTAGAACACAAAAGCAATTTTATTTTAATTATTGTGACTGAATTCTTATTACAACCTTAAATATATTTTTGTTATCTCAGTAAATTAACCCTTTATTTTACTCCCGAAGCCAAATATTTCCTGTTTCACGCAAAACGTGAAATTCAAGATTCTAGATCTAAAAATTAGTTTTTGTGATTGATATTATATTTTGAAAGTGTCTAGTTATCTAGTGTATAATGGCCTAAACTAATTATAACACCTAATAATTATAATTATATTTTAATAAGATATGTATTCTCGGGAAATCGTTTTTTTTTTTACTTGCCATGTTAGAATATGTTTTAGAATTTTTAAATATTTAGTAAGATTTTAGAATATTTAAAGTAATGGTAAGCAAACTTAACGTTTAATTAATTTTTAATTTATTATTGCGTTATAAGATCTATATAAACAAGTAGTTATATATTTTTAACATTTTAATTTGAATATAATTTAGTTTATTCAGTTTATTGTTAAGTTGTATCAACATGAATAACTATTTGTAAAATGTTTAGGTGCCTGTTCAGTATTTAATAATTAATTTTTTTTACCAAATTCTTTTGTAGTTAACATAATATAATATTATACTTAATGTGATTAATTTATAACGTTGTATGTGAATTTTATTCCATAAAGTAATAAATTGCTACACCGTTTTAACATTATGTCTTAATATCTGTATCTTAGATATTATTATAACAGATGTTCTACTTTATGGAGTTCGTTTTATGTTAAAGAATAGTTGTATATATATACATACTATTCTTCAAAATAATTTTTCTTTTTCTAAAGTTAATTTAAACCAATGAATTAAATTAAAATGAGCAAAATATAATTTGCATACCTATTATCAATATTACCCTTTAGGTAAGTATTGTATTATATATTTGTGTTGTTATATTAAATAGGTACATATAAATATCCTATAATTTAATTATTATTTCTCTTATTTATTTATTTACTTTAAATTTTCAATACATAATCACATTTAATAATTTAAAACTTTTCTTTCTTTTTTTTAGTTTTATTGAGACTTTATTAGGTTTATTCTAAATTGATATAGACATTACTCATAATAAATACATAATATGTCGTGTAGAATAGTTGTCCAAAAAAGATTAATACAATTCCAACTTACTAAGCTCGGACTCTACAGAAAGTCTTGACAACCTTATCCCTTCGTATACAATGGACATATTATTATTATATGATAGAAACATTAGCATAATATTAATTATTAATTGATTAGGTAATAGATTTAAACCCAAAACCTACATTTCTTACTGTTTTTTTGTAAAGATTCGAATTTCCATCAAATTAATTTAGTAAAGCCCTAAATGCATTAACATTATCAGATATGTTCTATCAAAAATTAGAGGAAAAAAAATATCGCAAAAAATTTAAATCAATCTTAAAATATATTTTTACTTTCTTACAATGCAAAAAAAAACCCGGGTAATATATATTAACTAACATGGATATTATTTTTTCCAAAGTTTATAGGTTATTAGATTACTATTGTACAACTGTCGTGGTACACTCAGTGACAAAAACTTCTATTCATACTTGGATGACCAAACGATACAAATGATAAAATCGCCTACAATGTCAATGATAGCTGCAGTTGTTCGGATGAACAGAATTTTATGGCATTTTGTAAACTCAATGGATTTAATTTTTTTATATACATATAATATTATTTATTTCACAACGTTTAATGTTCGATCAGAGAATTAATCGCCTTTAATATAAATTCATTTTTTTCCCCGAATTGTTGGAATTAAACCATTACACAGTATTTTTAAATCTCTTTACCCCACGTTTTTTATACCAGACAACATAATATTATGCGTATATTCACATGCTTAGTGCATTCGCGTAAAAATGATTACCATACAAACGTTTATCTGATGGCTTTCAAATGTAAATTATCAGATTACAGATAGGGTATACAAGTCGATTATTTTCAAAACTCAAAATAGTCATAAACCTTACCCAACACTAATATAATTCTAACTCGCCGGTTGTCATTTGCGCATCACTATTGTTAATTTTGACTTTTTTTGTAAGACAGTTGCGCATCATTCGATTGTTTGCGCATCGGCTGTTTAAAAGGTCGTACATCATTTACGTGTTAATATTATTTAACAATAGAAATACAAAAAAAGGTGTATACTCTCTTAGTATTCAATTTTAAAATATTGTAGAGCTATTTCTGTTTTAAAATAACCGTAGTAATATTTTGTAGTTAATAAGTTATAGCTCATACCTATAACATGACCTATGACTAACTACCTAAGTTACTTGGACTAGTGGCTAAAAATAAAACACTAGGTACTATATGTCGAAAAATTCTGTCCTCCACAAGTTATTTTGAAATATATACAAAAATGGTTTAATCTGGCCCTGGTGACCACACAGCAATAAACACGCTGCACGAAAAAACAGAGTTTAACCGTCGTCAGTACTGTACGGGGCAATATCAAAATCTGCCCGTGCTATGATATATTGTTCATTTAATTCCCCACGGACGACGAGACGATGTATAGTTCACTATTGGTTCCCCAGTCGTCGGCGACGTGGAATCTACGTGCAACGCACTTGCAGGAAGGATGAAAAGGGATCAGATAAAATCTGCCATGACGCATGCGGAATCCTAATGAACAAAGAACAGATCCAAAAATATGTTCCGATTTTTGTAAAGTCGGACTTACATTTGTATTTTTCTACACTACTACAACAATATAGTATACCGTGTAATATTATTACATTTCTCAGCGCAATGGTGCTAAAAAAAAATAGCTACAGAGATATTAGTTGTATGGTTTTAAGGTATTAGAGCGGTATTGGTGGAAAAGATGGAAAAAGTGAAGTTAAACGGGCACATAATGCATTATGAAAAATTAATTTTGTTTTATTTCTTTTCAGTAATGATAACAATTAGGAATAATAAGATGGTGAATATATATATATTTTTTTTTTTAATATACTCAACACCCCCAGGTCCTAGAAAAATAACGATTATATGTCAGTATATGTCAGATCTGCGTAAGCACTGCATTTCATGCCCAAAGGGACTATGCGAGGAAATTCTTCTATCCTGTCATCATATACGCTAACCTTGTACAAATTCGTAAATACTTCTGTTCCAAAGTTTTTCCATTAATTTATTTAATAAAATGTGTATTTATTTAATCAATCCGAAATTGACAATGACGGATATAAATTTAAGACCATCCAACATCGTTCAGGGGAAATTATGATTTACTTTCTTTTTAATCCTTTTATTTTACTTGTGATTTTTGGCGTGGTTTATGTCTTCATTGAGTAGATTCCACAAATCACAAAAATACAGGCGTTTATCCACACAATAATTACTGATGAGAGTTCATATGACTATATTCAAACTGTTCAATTTTTCTTTTATTCTTAAGTTTTATGATTATGTGGTTTTCTTTTTTTAATATTTTAATTTATCCTGGATACCAGGTTAATTGTATGAGTTGATACTTAGAAAAAGATCATAACCAGTTGCGCCTAAAACTAATTTGTTGGTGTTTTAAGATCAGTATTCGAATTACGAATCTTATATTATTTTATTATATCAATTGAAAAATTGATGAGCAAAAATAATGTATTAAATATAAATGAAAAAAAAGCTATTTATTTATATAGAACACTTATCAAATATTATAAACTATTTTTTTAGATTCTGAACGGAGTGATGAATGTATTGATTTTACAATGATGTATGTTTTTTTTTTTTGTGTCTGACGACAACATTTGGAGCAGTAATAATGCTCCGATTTTTGACTTCAGCCCCTCTTTGAATAGGAAAATTCATCTAGTTGGTACTTTGAGGGGTCAAAAGTAAACATTTTCAAATAGTTTTCAAAAAAATCAAGAAAAACAAAAAAAAAGTGACAGAAAAATGGCAATTTTACGAAAAACCACTTTTCGACAAAATCGATTTTTTGATTTTGCTGTAACTCAAAAACAAATTATTGTAAATACTTGAAATTTTTATCAAATGTTTATATTATGGTTATCTCTTTACAGTTAAATTTTCAAAATATTTTGACCATTTTTAAGCTACTTATAGACAATTGAAATTTTCGACTTTTCTAAGTTTTTTTTCTTCAAATGCCGTAAAAATTTTTTGGGTGGCCAAAAAATCTTGAAAATTTAATACAAGGTTTCTTATAAGTTTTTCTTAAAGTAATAAAAAAAAATCCGAAATCGTTAGTCACAATTTTTTTTTATAAGTGTTTAAAGTTCAAATTTAAACGAAATATGTCAAATTTTAAATTAAATTTCATACTCTCATTATGCGTATGTTGCCAAATACTTTTTTTATTAATAAGCAGATACTATAAAGTAACTATAATAACATATAAAAACTATACTATTTGTTTCAAAATATAATATATGACAATATTTAAGTATAATATATCCTAAACTGACAAATCATTTCCGTTCAGAATCGTTTTTCGTATACAATGATACCTATCATTGCATTTAAATTTAACCTACCATAGTCTGAGGTCCACCCCACCCCCTAATATACAGCAGAGCGATACCCACTTACCCGCTTTTTTAATTTATATTTATTATTAGTACGTATTTGTATTAAGTAATAATACTATTGAATATGAAAAATATTATATATTATATATAGTTAAACAACTCTGAAATCTATAGAGCTCAATTGTTTTATGAACCCTAAAAATATTTTATGCGTAATTGGTATATGTGAAGATCAATTTAGGCACTGTTGGTAAACTATTTTTCAAAGAAGTCCGTTTTTTACCGTTTTTTACTTAGTGCAGCTATCCAGTATAAAGGCAATTACTTGCAAAAAATCAGTCTCTACGAAACTACGAAACTAAGCTATGTAATATATTATTATAAATTATAATATACTGCCATTTTGTTTTTCTACAGAGAGAAAAATGAGCATATATAAACGACAACAATTTAAGTCACTCAAAATAAAATTTTAAAATGTCTGGAGTATAATATATACTACGTAAGAACCAACTATAATAGTAGCACTGAAGTTTACAATCGACGCATAATAATTCATGAAAGCTTAGAACTTTTTCCTCGTCGTATTGTTGTTTTATAGTGAATAAATTATATTAATTATTGTGCAATTAATATTTTGTCCACAAATTTGAAACAATTATGATAATTTTCAACAAACTGCATCTCAACTGTTTTGATTTATTGGGATTAGGAAAAAAATTTACAAAAAATATAAAAATTTAAATCGTGCCATATTTGAAATATATAATAAATATTTAAAGGAAATGGGTAGTAATCAACTGATAACATACGATAATAACCATATGTTTAGCCCTTTCAACTTTTATTATTATAACTGTTTTTATAAAGTTACAGTATTGCAATATGCAATCTGCTTTATTTATTCGATTTCTCGTTATATATTATACTCAGTGGATACAATTACATGTAGTATAATGTTTCATACGACTTATTTATGGTTATACTCGATAAGTAGGTATAGATATATGGTACATATTATATTATTATGATAATATACTATAATATTAATAATACCAATGCTGAAATCATAGTAGGTATTTGAAAATCAAATCGAAAAAATCTATAATTATTCTGTATTTTACAATTTTATTATACATATAGAGCTCTTAAGTTATAATTATGATCATTCAAGATAGTATTATTAATATCATAAATATATTAAAATAATTAATTTTTTACGTTTTAAATGTAATACACTTGTAAATTTTACGTAAGGAATTTTGAATAAAACAATATAAATCATAATGATATTATACTGAAATTATTCGTCTTGTATAAAAAAAATAATTAAAAGAAAAAAATATTGATTTTAATATTTTTTACCAATCGTATACCCAGTTTATTTATATAAATCTAAAATGTTCGGTAAGCATCGAGCATATTCATTATTATTATTTAAAATCATGGTCCATAATCGTTATATAAACAAAATAGTAGTTAAAATATAATTTATTTCAGTTTTCGTGGTCAAAATATATTAAGTAGTATAGTACGGATTTGCTGCACATGACATATATTACCTACTATTATGCTCCTAAAACTATTCATAGATATTATATAAGCTATTTCGTTTGAAATATTTTATTTTATTTTTATTAAAACAATTATAATATAAATGTATTTTAAATAAACAATGATGTAGTGTCTTACAACACAATATAAAATTATATTTTTAATTATACTGAAAGGTTTGTGTTTAAGTCGGATAAATGATTTAATAATATTTTATGAGAGGAAGTTGTTTTGAATATAGGAGTTTCAGAGTATAGGTTGGTCTAAATATTTATACCGGAAGTTAAGCAAAAGAAAAAACTCTATAATATAGTTAAGAATCAATAATGGTTTATGCTTTTATCTCGCAGTATCGTATTACTTTTATTAATTTTTTTCTTCATATTTTGTTGTCTATTTTTTATGTTTGACAATCAAATAATACTTATAGATAGTGATGAAATAATGATTGTTAAAATGATAATACAATACTCTATAATATAATCTGATTCAATGTAATTAAGTGATGTATTATTATGGTGAACTAGCCAATTGCATTTTTCAATAACTATATTTTTACTAAATTAAATTACCTAATTGGTTTTAAACACAGCATTTAATAGATGATTATTATACCAAATGTATTTCTAAAAATCATTAAGTATTTCTAAGAATGATTTAACAGATTACAAAATTCGAATTTAAACACTTATAAGTCTAAAAAGTAATAAATATTTCAATAATATAATGCGATATATTATATACCAACTTGGTGTAAGTACGTATAATAACCCTTGAATAAAAACGTAAAGAAAATTATAAAATAAATGTTAAAAAATCAAAGTTTTCTCGGGTTTTCAAAAGTACATTTATTTATAAAGAAGTTAATTTTACTGTCTTTAAATTTAATTGAAGTAAAGTAGATTTTCAGATGAAACATAATGACTTTCCTTTGAAAAAAAATATTCTTCTGATTTAAATTCTTTGTTTACTCCTTTATATTTTCTTTTTATGATTTTTTTAGATAAGGATGTCGTAAGTCGGTCACGCAAAAGTAGAATAAAAAATAATAATAAACATGTTTATCCGACGAAAAAGTCGTTAATATTATCTTTCATTAACTTTCTTTAATATATTTTTTACGTACGTGTTATAACCCTTACCACAGTTTTACAGCAACTATTTTAACGATGGCGGTGCTATATAAAATGACTCGTTGGGTTTACCAAAACCTAATCAAAACTAAACAGTATAAAATATAATTATATTATATTACAATTTTCACTTGTAACTTGTAAGGTTTATTCTTTTTATCTTCTTACGTAGGTAATTTTATTTATATTAATGATGATTCAGTTATAGTAAAACCACATATAGATACCAATCAACGTAGTTAATGTATTAGTTTGTTTAATATACCTACTTATATAAGTATCGATATTATAATTTTAAAGCTTTCCAAAAAACTATTATTTAAAATATATAACTTTCTTAAGAATATTTTTTCTATAGTATTTCATTTGTTTAAACTATTAAGTTTCTATAATATGAAACATAAGATTAACTTTTACACTTAAAGTGCTCTAAAAAGCGTTTTCAGAAAAAAAACTCGACTTAGAATCTTAACAATCGTAAAATATGTGAGTGATTATGACTTAAGTCAGTGCTGTATAAGTACTATAAGTTATGATTCGTCAATTTTAACGTCAACACAAATAATTAACTACCACCATGATTCCATATTTAATTATTGAATAATTTTTATTTTATTTCCAAGTATAATATCTGTAAATTTTTAAAAATGTTTGCAAACTTCCATAATATACATATTATATTGTATTAAATAATATCCACTATAATATAGGTATAGTAATTACTTTACATTATGTTTAATTTAATATTTTTTATAGTCAAAATAAATAATTCTACCAAAATTCAAACCTAAAAAGTAGTCACGACAGCTACTAGTCAGTTAAAAAAATTAATTATAGGTAACGTAATGCCTGCGTGCTAAAACAGTTGAAACGTTCAAGATTGGATAAAATGATTACGTATAATATACTGATTAGTGATGGTTAAATGGATATTTTTCTCATTTTCTATTATTTAAATAATAAAATAGGTAAATAAAAATTAATTCAAACCAAAGTGTATGAAGTACATTAAGACAATATCTTTAAAGTTTAATGGCAGCCGCCTTGGATTAACGGAATTTTATGTCATTTGTTATTTTTCTTAAGTTATATTTCTTGAGTTGTTTTCTACTCGATAATATAACATTAACTTATAATATTGTTGTTTCTTAATAATGTATTAATGTGTAAATAATTACTAACCTGTAACACGAATATATTTTTAGTATCGCTATTACGATTAACTTTTGAGAAGTATAAATTATAGTTATTATAGCTCTAAACTTAAATCTTATAGCGTACATGCGTACATTTAAATGTATAGGTAAATAATAATAATTTCAAATATAAATAGAACAATTAGTATTATGATAAACTGAAACATATGACTTTATCATATAATTAAATGCAATGAGGTCTGGAAGAAATTTATGTGGCGATAATACTATGTCGTTAATTTAATTATTAGAATTATATAGTTAATATAATATTAGCGTTAGTGATGGAAATATAAGAAAGTTTGGTTTGGAGAGGAGGATAGTGATAAAATATTACATGTGGCTTTATTCGGACTACGGAGGTTTGGCTGATTGGTATTGCACCACTCGAAGAGAGCTTTGTACAGCGGACATCTTGTAATTAGTGGTATATCATTACCACGTAAGGCGTGCTTGATAGCGCTACTTTTATCTTCCATACAACTATGGAATCGTTCAAGCACCCGATGCAACCGGAAGGATGATAGCAGTTATAGTTTTCGACGTATCCGTTTTCCTGACAGACACGACTTTATTATTATATTGTTATACATTAAAATCCCTATTGTGTTATATGAAATGTGTATTTAGAAAAAGAGCTTATTTTGGTTTTATAACAATATTACTGAATAACTTGAATAACATTCTTTATTTATATTTTGGATTGAATAGTGACGTACTGTATTAAAATTGAATCAACCAAAATGGTTATTACTTATCATAGGTAGAAGCACTCAAACATTTGTTGAAAGCACATGTGTTTGATTTGATAAAGGCAAATACACAATAAAGAATAAAACGAAAAACAATCAAAGTGTAAAAAAATCACAATACTTTTGTATTCCGCTTGCATGACTAAGTCGTAAATTCGTAATGCATTTCCTGGCATTACTATAAATACATTTTTTTATAAACCAGCTATGTAATATATATATATTCATAAACGAGGACTTACAAAATATTTTCTGAATATTATCATTAAAATATTCAAATACAATAATGAAAATTATGCTTTTTGCTAGTTTTTTTTTATCTAAAAATATCAAACATTTCTTTTTCATTCAAATCATCTTAACATATTTTGTGTTCATGTGAATACGACATTTTTTTAAAAACTTTTTTGAAACAATTCTTAAATAATTTAAATAAGTAACTGTAATTAATGATTTCTTATTTCTCGTTGTATACTTACAACAAATGCGAAATCGACTGAACTCAAATAGAATAACTATAATATACGTTTATATTGTAGCATTTTTATGAGCGATCATGCAACTAATAAATTTAAGATGACAACCTAAATACAATTATATAAAAAGACAATATTGTGTATTAAAATATTTTGATCTAAGTTGTTTAAGTTTCGGAAATATGATATTACCAAGGACATCATTGGTTTTGTCTTTCGAGGTCACACATACACACATTTCTTTAATTAACCGTGAATATTTTTGGATACGTGTTTTGTTTACATTTTTGGTATTATATCTTATTAGAATCTATTACTATAATAATTAAAACAATCATAAGAACATTGATGCTTTAAATATCGTGGTAACACACGTTGAATAGGTAAATAATTTATGAAAATAAACAGTATTTAACGTGACAATATAATTTCGTCATAGTCAATAAATGCGTGATGACTTTACTACCAAAATACCAACACGGCCACTGGTTCGTTGATTGTAATTAGGTAGTTTTATTTGTCGAATATATAATTCACAGTTTTTGTTCGCGACATTGACAATATCCATGCGCGAGTGTTTTACAAATATTAAAACTATGTTTGATTTACATAACAATCAAAACATGAACAACATTCGTACGAAATATTAAAAAATCAATAACTAGTGTATAACTTACCATCACAATATTTCAGTAAATTATTATTAATTCAACAACAATTAGAAGACAATTTAGTACAAATAAACTATTATTACGATCACGTTCTGCTATATAACAAAGTAAGTATTCTGGGTATACATTAAAAAAATAATAAATCTATATAGACATTTATATTTATTTTTCTGTAACACTTAAAGATGTTCGCATATACTATCTATATGACATAAATATGACTATAAATTATTATTGAAAAACAGTGCCTATGAAATAACTGTATGACTAACAACATTGGACATACCGTTAAAAATATTTATATCGACACCTTTAATTGAACAGATTATTAAATTATTAAATATTAATGAAATTGTTTAGTGACAAAAACAAATCATTTGACATAAAACTGATCATATTAGTATAAAACACTAATTTATAATGCAAAACAGTTTCTCGGTGAATAATAAACAGATAGGTAGAATATTTAAGGACATAATTTTTTGAGTATTTCAGTATTACCTCATAGTTATTGTTTATAACAATAATTTAAAAATTTAGTTTAAAATAAATCATGATTATATCCACGGTATATCAGCATTTACTCTGCAGGAATCAAAAATATCACTGAAAATGCTTCTACTGTTTGACAAAATATATAGCCTATTTTTAGTGCTAATAAAGATAATAATGGAAGTAATTTGAATTTCAAAATAAAATTAAAATGCATTATAGTATTATACGCTATTTCCTGTTATTTATTAAAAAAAAATTATTTACACTTATTAAATATGATAGTCAACTTTTTACCTATTGTATTTTAATACCATTATTTATTTCGGAGAAAAAAGTGTATACTAAATCACAGATATATTTTTTGTTATTTATAAATTATTTTAATGCAGATGTAAGACGTTCAAATGGTTAGTTTATTAGAAACAGTTCAAAAGAAAAATATGTCATACTACTAGTTGGCAACTTTCTAGAAATGTTGACGCGTGTACGATGAAACAAAACTTGAATAACCTTCATGTTGTCACGATGAAACTTTTAAACACATATGTGCTAGACACTAATAATCCATTAACATCCTCTTAGCATTCGGATGAAGTCACGTGAATGATTTATTTTTAAGTCACTAGATATACCTACTATATTTCAAAACAGACATTTTAAATAATACCGCTGTCAATGAGCACGTTAACTATTTTATTTCCTGTGAATAATACACCTATTGAGTCTAAATACGATAAATTTATATTTATTTAAATATTTAGTCACATAAAGTTAAAAGCTTTTACGCGCGAACTTTAAAGTAAAACAATTATATAAATATATATATATACATATAATATATTGCACTTTCATTACTAACAGATCTATTTTCTAAACATAGACACAACCCATAAATGAAATAAATACATATTTTAAAAAAATAATAATAAATTCGTATCAGTATAATATATAATATTAGCAAATATATATTGCATTAAAAATTCTTGGAAATATTTGTTCATTTTGTGTTTTAATATTTTATTTTTTATTTTTTTGGCATGTTATTGTAGTATAAAAATCAATAACCCTATAAAGTAAAACCTGGTAAAAACTAAAAAAAATAGATATCAATAAACTATATCTTTTTCCGTATTATTAAAGTATAAAAAGATTGTTGGTTGAATAAACTGATATTCTTCAAAGCATTAGGTGACTGAATGCAATGCTTCGAGAATCTACCATTGGTATATATTTTTACTAGCTTATGTACTGAATAGTTAACCATAGCTATATTGATCATTTTTAAGCTTTTATACACTACAATACTCAACGCGATTGAATCAAAATATTTTGATATTTTTCACTTATAAAATAAGTACCACGGTCCACGATGGCACAATTTCATGAGAAATTTTAGTACCATATTTGTTGTTGTCATCGTTAATATTATTATCTTCGGTAACATGTATTTATCAACCATGATCACTTGGTTAGTTGAATTAGTTGGTTTAATTAATTGAATTACTTTTTTATTTTCTTCTTAAGATTTATAGACTTTTATTTATATTTATAAACTTGATATTGTACTCTTTCAAAACTATATTTTATAAATTATTAAAATATCAAAATTGTTATATTTTAATAACAATAAAAACTTATCTAAATTTTTAACTTAAATTTCGTATACCTAATATTTTAGTACGTGCATAGAAGCAATGAAAAAAAAACACTGATTGGCTTCAATAAAGTTAATGTTTTCATCAAATAGGAGTAGGTACAGTAGCGTAGTGCTAGAGATTTATCGTTACAAATATATAATTTATTTTTGGACATTATTAGCATTATTATTTATTAGTACCTACAAATAAATTATTACATTAAATCAGATGCAAATCTTACATTTATTAGTTTCTAAAATAATATAACAGCATACTTATAATATGTACAATGTACATAGTATGATATATTTTTATATACAATCTATTTTGAGTTTATTAAGTTTAATTTAAAAAAAACATATATTATAGAATTCTATACGAAGGTATAAAAAATAATATTCTTACCAATACTGCGATGTGTGAATTATTAGATTAAATATTTGTATACATCTCTATGTTATTGCCAAGTACCTATATACTGATAGTATTTTTTAAATATAATATTTACTTTTTAATGAAATTATTTTTGTTTAATACGTGAGTAGGTAAATGTAAAAAGCAAGCATGAGCTTAGTTATCCAATAAATCATTTTTGTAAGAGACTTTGATTTTTCATTTAACAGTTTTAATATAATTTATTAGTAGGTACTCACAAATCTGAAATAGTTTTTTTTTTGCGGATAATAATATATTTATACAGGTATACAGTTTAAAAACTAAGAGAAATAATTTGAATAAAAAAACGGTTTATTGATCAACGTGTAATTAAAAGGGTGATGAGGATAAAACGTAATAAACATTAAATACAAAAAACCTTATCCCCAGTCACTCAGTGGACATTCCGTTCCACGGACAACTCTCCTTGGTCAGAACATATACACAAACTCACATCCTACATATATTATGCACATGTGTCACAATACAAATCACATTTCCCGATAAAAACCGTATCAGAGGAACAGCAGCGTATCGGATACGGTCCATCGACTGATGGTTACGACAAAATAGTTATTACAGAAGGCGTAAGCGTAACTGCGTAAGCGACTACCTATAAAATAATATATAAAATAATCAAATTATACATATAACACATGAGTTATGGATTATATATATTAATAAATAGTAACAAACAACTATTATATGGTATGCATGTCCTTGAGGGTGGTATAGATCACATTATTATTGTGACATCTTTCTTGTGTTGTCATCTTTTTAAATTTCAAAATCTATTTTTGCCAAAAAGTTAGTACCTAATCCGTTAATTTTTACTCAGTAAAATAAGTATAAAAATAAAAATGGCTTTAAAAATCACTTAAATTTAACAAATACGTCAACTTTTCTATCTATATCAAACAGTCTTGGAAAATTTCTTCAATTTAAAGAAAGATACATTTCTAGCTTTGCTAAAAATCTAAAATTGTAATATCATATGAGTGATTGTTCGAGTTCCTTGCCTTTTTTAACACAGTATGACTAGTATGAGCAATGAACCTGTGTTACTTTTTCACCCGTTAAACATTTCAATTGCTAATTTAAAAAAACAAACAAAACAAAAAAAATTTACGTATAAAATTATGAAACCCTAGCTGTATTTTTTATTCTACTCTCTTGACCTGGATTTTGTTTAAAAAAAAAATGTTCTATTATTTTAAATTCTTTCGTTTTGTCTTTAACATTTTTTTTTTCATTTCGTATTCGCTCTTTCACACATTGGAAACGAGCTGTGCACAAATGACAACCCCTAGAACACACACGCGCGGCCGTATCGCGCTTTTACACCGGGAAGAAACGCCCGACGATAACGGCGACGTCGGCATGATATAGCATTTTATTATGCTTGTCTGTGCACCTACATCCTACACGTCTCCAAATTCGAGTGGACGTCACGAACACTACACGATAATATAAAATAATATTATATATCATACAACGCGTATATATGCTGTTCGTACGCAAAATACGCGCATTTGTGTGTACGATGTACAACAGTAATAATGCAACACGCGCGGATTACATTATATTAAATATTGTAATATTGTTATATAATATATGTATAGCATACGTTGCCGCCGTAGCTGGGTACTGTACTGTATCCTCGGCGTATAAGATTAGAATACGTAAACGCGACACATGTATTTTATATAATATTATATTTTGCTGAATCGTGTGCATAGTATTATTATTTTTGTTTTAGGTAGACGTACCTATACGATATTATTATTGTATAAGTTGTATACACTTCCGTCTTCCGTTATATATGTAAATAATAATAATAATATATATATATATATATTATGTGTGCAATAGTACGTATACAGCGCGTAATGCCGTTTTCCTGTTTCCTCGCGTTAACGCCATACCTACGTTTTGTTCGTGATAATAATATTTAATATCTATAATAATATGTAGTGTAAGTATTTCACATTTTTTTAATCATAACACCAACAACAACCCTAACTCAGAAAATGCATTAAAAGGTACACACTTAAACACTTTAAAATGTAAATTATTAGCAACGTCTTAATTCTCCATACCTACTATTTATACGCTTTACTTTAGTGTTGTATAAAACAATAAATCGATGAAAACGTTATGATGAGTCAATATTAATTTTAAGGAATTGACAAAAACTTTCAGTAAATAAATTCCAAAATATAATAGTTATTGACATCACGTTTGTTTATTTGCAACTAAGTTTTATCTTCACAAACCTACGTTGAGAAGGTACAGAAAAAGTTAAATTAAATGTAATACATGTTATAGAGTGTTCAATAAATTACCTAATATGTATAGGAAATTGACATAAGTAGAACTCTGGTTCAGTAAACACAATTTCTAAAACGAAAGAAAGTCCCTCGAGGGTGTTAAGATAAATGATAAATTAATTTTTGAGTTTCCATTAAATCTGTTAATAATAAAATTGTTACTTTACTATTTTACTAATACACGGATATAAAAATAATGAACAAAAAATAAATAAATATATTTCATACATTTATATTAAATTTCACAATCAATATGGTTCGAGTAAAACATTAAACAATGGAAACAGCAGGACACTATAATTACCGAATCGTGTTCACTGAAAGCAACTCAGAATGCTCAATTAATCTTATAGTGATTACTGATTAATCATTATAATTATATTAAGAACAGCATACAATAATGCTATATAGTCGAATTTAATTACTCCAAATAAGTAAAATCATATTATGCGTGCATTGTATAATGTCCACACTATATTTAAGAAACAATATACGTGTTTTTTTTCCTCATAAATTTCTTAACATATGTATGCATAATGATTCATCAAAAATGTTTGTAATTTGTTTTAACTATTCAAAAGAAAACTTTTTAAATCAACTACCTACCTATATTATAATTTATAATTATGAGTTTTTTTTAAATACGTTTTTTATACACATAAAATAAACAATCAATAATAATAATATATGTAGTATAAAAAAGACCCATTTTATTTTCACAAGCTACAGAGTAAATATAGAACATACAGTATAGAAAATCAAAAGTGGTTGAAAGTTGAAGTATAAAATATTCTGCAAAAAGTGTTGATGTATATATATTAAGTGTAAAATGTGTTGTTAATAATAATTTCAGGTTCATATGAACAGACTAGTGCGCCACACATTCAACGAATGCTTCATGCCATTTTACTTCTCTTATAACATCAATGTTAATCAATGAAAAAATATTTGTTTAGTCTTCAATATTCATACGCTAACATTTTTATAAAAATATAAATTTAATTTAATAATAACTTATATATATAAGTTATAATTTAAAGTTATAAGTTAAATATATATATTACATTACATTTTCAAAAAAAAATTGAAAGTTTTTAAAATATTGAGTGCTTACAGTTGATAAATAAGTTATTGATTTAAAATAACCATATTGTATATTATTATTATTTAATAAGACCATACACTGTTTTTCATTCTCAAAAATATATATTACTTGTAATAACACGTATTGAATCTAAAAACAAGTAATTACAAATCTTAATTATTAGGAGCACTTTTCCAAATAACCCTAGGGTCACATAAATATTAGGATACTTATTGTGTTACAACTTCCTAGAATAACTCTTCGAAATACATGACCTGAATTTTATTTATCTTAATTTTATAAGTACAATTCACTTTCTACCAATTTATCATCAATTTATTGACCGTCTCTAAACATACAGTATTTATATTAAAATACAGATAATTACTAAGAAATACTCATAAATAATACTAATAATAATGTACTTATAAATAGCTTCAATTTACCAAGAGATCCAACTAAAAATATATTGTCATTTATCTTCAATAAAAATAAAAAATAAATTAATAATTAAAAAAAATATATATATATTTTATAATAAAATATATATTATATATTTTATAATATAATGAATATTGTTCATGAAACTGTATACATTTATATACTCAAAACTCGTATTATATTATGGTATATTTTTTCATTTGTAATTATTATTTTTTACATTCAAATAAGACTAACAAGATGAGATAATATATTTATATAATTAATGATTAATGGATTACCTATACTTACTTCTAAACTAATAATCGAAAAAACGCATAAATAACCCACACAATCATTAAAAATTAATTAATACATATATCTAATTGAATGTTTTTCTTTGATATTTCCATTATGAGCTAATATAACTTGTACAGTTATTATTTTTGAAAGTATGAAAATATTCTGTCATGTTAATTTTCAATATTAAATAAAATAGAAATATTTAGTTTTAAATATAATATGTATCTTTTTAACTCAATAATGTTTTACAATTAAAAAATATAAGCATCTACTGTGTTTTACATTAATATACAAATCGAGATAATTGTTTCACATTACTGAATCCAGTTATTGAACTGATTAAGTTGAAAATATCCTTCGACCTGTTATGAAAACCTACGCCCAGTAGGAATAACTGGATACAAAAATATATATTTTTATTGGGGAGGTTTATTCACAACACCTAGGGACCTTGTAGAAACTCGCTCACTAAGCTCGATTCAATCGTTCAAATCGAAAATATCTTTTCAATTGTTATTTAAACCCATGAAGCATGAAATAAGATACCCTACGCTACTTTTACTAAGAAAGATTTCTCGTAACACCAAGGGCTCACAATTACCGAGAAATGATATAGACTACGCTATCTTAACCTTAAAAATGATAATAGTTTAATTTTTAGATTTTTATTATGTACCTATTATATTTAATATCCTAAAAAAATACTTAAACATACAAAATACATTTATAATTAAATAAATTCAGTATTAGTACTAATTTAGTAATTATTACATTTTTGAAAATGTTGAATGAATTTAGAATTTTTATTTAAAAAAGCACATGAACAACCATTTTTTTTTATATTATTACAACTTTTTGTGGTTGATTATTATTAAAAACTTATTAAAATATAAAAACAATCTTTAAAAGGTAAACAATTTAAGAAGAAGGTATTTTTTTTTTGTAAAACGCATTGAGCAGAAAACTTTAAACTTTTAAAATAAAATACAAACATGGTCGGTAAATTGTAATTATTATACCACTTGGTTTTTGTTGGTGGATTTCTTTTTGTTATATTTTCAGTAAACGTATTGTATGCTGAATGTGATCCTACATAATTTACATATTCAAAAAGTTAGTTTACAAACATATTTCACAAATTCATAATATGTTTTTGACATTTGTTTGTCTTTTATTTTAAACATAAAAATCAGACATTAAGAAGTTCTTTACTCTTACAATATAGAGATTATTATTTATTCTATTAACATTTTAACTCATATTTTTTAATTTAAATATCTATTAGTGAATTAAAGTCATTTTTTTTATTTTTGCTATGGTTAACCAATAGGATTAGATCAATATAATATATTTACATAATTTCAAAATAAACATGACCTTAGTTTATATTTTTTACGGTGAAACAATGTGATGACATTTTTAGGGAGATTAACATGTTATGGAAGTAATTATTAAACAACCATCTCCATCCCTGTCTATTCCATCAAACATCGTAATACCACGACCACGAACATCAATATTATAATACTAAAATGCTAAAGTAGTTGTATTATGTCATAACTTATAACTGATGCCAATATTAATTAGCACAAAATATGTACCTATTATAAGATGGAATTTTGCCTTTAATAAAAAAAGTATATATTTATATTTCTTGGAGTAGTGATCTACCACGAAAAAAATAAAAGACTCGGTCATTATTTTCAACTAGCTTTAGTTATGTTAACATATATAAAATAAAACATAAGTTTATTATGATATATTACATTATAATACAAATAACCAAAATGCGTTTAGATTATTTTAGTAACTCGACTACCTACATTTGTAATAATATCATGCACAGGTATGCAAACAGTGGTTAGTTTTCATGCTTGTACGACTTCTAGTTTTTATACACGGAAACGCTAAATGACAAATTTCGAAAATGTATACTTGTGAATCTCGACGAATAACTCGTGGAGGTAAAATATGGGTGTATTTGTATTTTTATTTGAAAAAACGCAAGTGAGTGGGACAATTTCTCCCACGCACTGTCCCGTCGGTAAAAGCGGTAAATTCAAAAACGCAGTCATATAATAGAAAATGGTGAATAGCGCTGAAAAGGATAGCCAGAAATGTGGTCGTACAAATGTATACATATTTATGTGTATACGGCCCTCGAGGACAAGGGTATATTACCAGCTATATAATGCCTGAAATATTATATATATATATATAAATAGGTAAGTACTCTGATTTTGCTCAGAGGTCTCTCTCTCTATCTCCATCTCTCGTGCCCCTCTCCAACTCCCGCCCTCGCTCACATCTCTGTTCTGCGCTATACTTGTATACCATTATATTATATAATACACGTTAACGTCTATACGTATAATATACACACGCGGGTCTCGGAGTTTAATAATAACCATTATATGTACGATCGTAGGTATCCATATGATATAGTAATTGGGACATGCACGAGGAACACGGGTAGTGGCGTGGGGGGGGGCACGGTCAACGCGTGTATAATATTATATACGCCATCTCGGGGTACTTGTTAAAGCTAGCAGTACACCGGATTTATCGCCACCGTTTCGTTGATACAATATTATTACATTAATATGATACCAATCCCGTTTACGTTATGCTGTACAACATGTCCCCATGTTCACGCTGTATACTTACGTCTGGCGACTACGTCGTCCTCGTCTCCAGATATTATATTAATAGTGTACCTACCTACCTACGAGTTTCCTCGAAACCGCAACACATCGCCCATAGGTATAATAATATTATAAAGGTGTTATATAGACTGCGTGACTATTATCCGCCCGGAATGTCCGTTTTCTGAACGAGAAAACGTATAGGTACCTACGGGACGAAAATCGCATATCTATTTCTTGGTTTTTATGTTCCGGTTCGACAAAAACGATTCCCGGCAGACTGACCGTACGAATCGTTTCAATGTTTCTGCTGAATCGCGTGCTTGAATCCAAACACATAAATATAATTTCTGTCATAAAATCTTCTATTGAAAATCAAAATCAACCAATATAAGTATTTATGAAAAAGAACAGTTTGAGTTCAAAAAATAACGAAAAAACGACAATTTCACGTTATATTGACGACTTTTTAACGAAAATTTAACTGAAATAAGATATGAAAAATAATTTGTGTGTGTATCAAAATATAATTATTTCTCGTGCATTACAATACAATATGTTACATATTATTATATATTATAAAGTGGTTTTCCTAATTTAGATTTTTACAAAAATTTTTTCACAGGTAAAATCACCAAATTTTATCTAGGGATTATATCTATTTCGAATTAATTGGTGTTTACTTTACTAGTCAAAAACTTAATGATTTACAACCGTTTAGAGTGTGCTTTAGCTTACATAACTTTGTTATAATGTTTTATGTTCTCGGATAATGTTTTACATATAACTTTTTTTTTTAATATCCTAAAAGCCTAAATGAAGCTAAAAAATATTTGATTAATTTTATTTTTAAAATTTTATTATTTAGTTATAAACATAAAACTTATTGTGAATATAATACGAATCATTAATATTCTTCTGTCTATTATAGATCCTATTTATTAGATTAAAAATAATTTTAATGATGACCTGTGTGTATATATAAAATATTCTAATAGCACGATATTGGACTATATTATTATGAAATAATGTTAACACTATACAATTTATAGGTAATAAAGTTTATTGTGTAATAAATATCAACAAGAACAACTTTACTGTTACGAAAATTTATAATTCCCCGGGTTTTTCCTATGGATAGGTACCGATAAAATATTTGAATAATTTTAATTACCCTATTAACATTTACAGTGTGTATACTGTATACTATACATCTATCAGTGATATCAATTACGAATAAATGACGAAAGTTTCCTACATCGATGAACTATTATACAGTGTTTCACTATAAACTTTGTAAAAATACGTATTGGATGATTGTACTTCAGTCTCCAAATAGTAATTTCTAATAAATTATCCACCAAAATACTGCATACTATATTAATTATATATTTTAGGTAGGTATATATGTAAAATAAGCACAGATTACAATTACTAAATTGCATGTGAATAAAATACGTATTTAAATAAAAATAAAATGTTAAATGTGTAAGAACTACATGCTTTAATTTATAAATTATAAACCTATTAGACATCTACGAATTGTACTCATACTCGGGATATATTAGAGAATATTTAAATAAATATTATTAATTTATTACGAATTCCCATATAATATTATACAATGATAAATAATTATCTGTAAATCGCAATATATAATAATATTGTTGAAAGATTTAATTTGAAGATTAAAAAAATAATGTATATTGAAGCCTTGAAGTATCTGTTCAGCACTTGTGTCGTATTTGTATGATATAAAAAAAAAAAAAACAGAAAAAAATTATGATCGAAAAGCTTATAACAAAAACAAATATAAACCTATATGTATTGAATTATGATTGAATGGTATAGATAACACCCTACCCTAATTTACGTAGATTCGTGAAATAAAAAAATTCAAATGGCACTTCTATATTAAATAACTATGATTAATGCAACGTTCGAATGTAAAAAATGATGAATTAATTTTAAATGCTTTAGTACTGTATAAATTTAGTTAAATAATTCATTATTGGATGATTTGCGTCATCAACACGCTACATTTTTGTACTCAATAATCAACGGTGATAAGTAAACATTTTCATTTTGAATACATTTCGAGTAAAAAAAAAAAAAAATGTTTATTACAAAAAGACCATTATCAAAATGTCTATGTGACTATGTGTAATGTGTATACTATCGAATAAATACAATATAATGTATACAATATAGGTGATGGTGATGAAGCATTAAAACTATGCTTTAATAAAAGTAATTAATGTGAACTAAAAAAGAACCACATGTAACGCGTTCTAATTACTACTATAATACACATACATATTATACATATATATATAACATATTTTCAGCACCACACACCTTTTTTCGATTATACTATTCTCACTCATATAAAAGATAATAATAATTTTCATTAGCATGTAAACGGTTTTTTTATTTATTTTAAATTAGCCTGAAATCAATTTGCATACTATTTTAATAACCATGATTAAAACTTGACCTAAGCTAAATAATTAAAAATTATACATTTTTGTAAAAACTATATTAACGGACACGACAATATAAATAATAATTATATAATATTATTCATTTGAAATAAATATTTACTTAAAAAAAGTTTTTAAATGTATTGTATATATTTTTATTTCTCATTAAAAAATAATATTTAAAACTATTTAATCAAATTTCATATAGTTTAGCTGAATAAAGTCAAATTATTTGAATTAATAAAATGCAACTTATTATGATAATTACATTAAATTAATACATTTAATTAAACTATTATTAAACTAACACGCTTGAAAATATATATTTTTTTTTAATTATACGTAAGTACTTAAGTATGTACTATTTTATCACTTACGTATGTTAAAGTTAATCAAAAGTTAATTTTATAATTTAATTGTGTAAAATTGTTAATTTCTTAAGCTAATAACTGAAACCATAAATTATAAAAAAAAAAACTAGTAACTTCAGTTTACTTCTACTTAGTAGAAATATTGATATAAAATTAAAAATAACCAAAAATTCAGAAATAAATACTTAGATATATTTATTAATGCTATCACATTTCCAACAAATTTTAATTTTTTAATCAAATCTTTTATTTGGATGCCAATGTTTTCGATCTTGTCAAAATTGCTTAAATATCTATGATTAATTAATTATTAACAAATATTGACTAAAATTAAATACTCATATACATTTCATCTTAAAAAGTTTAAACTTCATGTTATCATCATTATATGTGCTTTAATACACAGTTCGTTGAAAATTATACTCCAGTAACGTTTTTAAATTTTAAATATCCGGACACTTCTAAAATATAATTTTCCTTCTAATGGTCTAAATGGAACATTATTTCATCACGGGAATTAGTATTTTTGTAATTCATAAATTCATAATTGCATAATTTACAATTTTTACAACTATTACTAGATATAAAATCAAAATTTTTAATAGCTATGGATTTATTATAATAGTTAAAAAGATTTATACGATTAATTATAACATTAATTATTATGGGTAGATTAGATAATAATATTGTTTCATATTAAATATTTGCATTGTGTATGGTTAGTGTAGTTAGTTTTAAATATTACGTGTTTTTATTATATTATTAATACCTATTCCAAATTTTAAACTATTGAACTGATGAAATATTTATTTTAAATTTCGCAGTTATAAAATCCTACTATTGTAAATCAAAACTATTTTTTTTGTTAATCGTCCAAATTAATAACATTAATTATTAATTCTTCTCGACTTACATAGTTATAGGTTACAGGTTTCGTGAAGCTTCAAATCCCGGTAAATTTATCCCATCCAAGGCCAAAGTCTTTCACGGCCAGTTGGTGAATATTTTTTAATTAAAATTGCAGTCTCCAGTGCACGTGATCGACAGAGTACAAAATAATGACCACCGACGCCAACCGCGTTTCTCAAAAATCACTCACCGTGCGCTATTCAAAACACCTAACAAAGGTCAGTCAATCGCCACAATTTATTGTCTATAATCTGACGTATTACAAGTAAATAGAAAACATCCATTAACATTGGCTGTAGTAAAACACCATCCATAAACCGCCTACATGTATTGGCCGATGCATCAAAAGGGACGTAGCACGATTTCTTCCAAATACGTCATATAAACTAATTGAAGCAGTCGAAACAGGCAAGTCAATTGGTCCCAATAACGGCAATGCCAATCATAAACAAATCAATTTCTTAAAATCTGTATTAACTGACCAAATCATTACAATAATTTTATATTTACGCGAAACAAACCAAAAACGAAGATATATATATATATATATATATATTTAATTGCTTAAGCCCATAAAATAGTAAATAGGTAACATTAAAAATGTAATAATATTTAAGAAATAATTTGTAATGATCCGCAACATATTTAACATTATACTTATGCACAAATGAATAAACATACTAACATGGATAATATAATAATACGCTAATTCCGTGAGTCTATGACTCTCTAGGAAGTATTTAATATATTATTTTAAATAAAAAAAAAAATTAAAATTAATCATTAATTTAAAAAATTGTCTATTACTTGTTAAATAATAGTAATAAGTTTTAACTAATACATATATATATATATATATATATATATATATATATATATATATATTATATATAGTATATACACATGAAGTTGAAAAGTATATGGCTCTTTAAATACGCCACAGACTTCAGCTATAAACGACAAAATTTGAAAAGTTTTACTGTATAGGCCACTTATTTTTACTGTTCGACTAAATTTACGCGCCATTAGTTACGAATATTACTTATTACTGAAATTTCTGTTGCGTATAATAGAAATGAGTTAATAAATACAATTTCTAATAATGACTTTTATTTAATGATAAATGATAATATTAAGTAGGTACTTATACGAGCGCAGCACTTGTCAGTTATACCCACATTAACCAAAAATTAGTGTTGTGAGTGTTGTACGATCATAGCAATAATATTCCTGTATTGTAATGGTTATAAACCAATATTATGCAATGCATTACTTTTCACATTAAACACACTCGGTATATTATTGTGTGTTTAAACACTGCAATATGGTTCAACTGACAAACAAAACTTCTACGACCTTTACGCAAAAACCATACAAATATACAGGTTATTTATCTTGTACTGTTGACAAACTTCACTTACCTAAATACTATACGAATACATGCTGATTCCTTATTGATACTCGTTAAGTGGTAATATTTTCAATGTGTAACAGTTAATAATTAATGTTGTTTACACAACAAGGATAGATTTTATTTTTCATATCTATTAACTGTAAATTATATTATCGTACATAACCACGCGTTATTGCGTCCTGCACATTCGAATATTTGTTTGATTCTTCATTTCAAGTAAATAGGTATGCGTTTTGTATATTTATTATTAAAATGACCTTCATGTTAAGCTTTTAAAAGATAAATTGGTCAGTCACAAAATAAAAATTAAAAATATAAAATAATTATGGAATATATTTAATTCTGCTATATTCTTATAAATAATTTAAGCCCCGTTTTTTTTTG
Organism: Schizaphis graminum; assembly: GCA_020882235.1. Lineage (NCBI taxonomy): Eukaryota > Metazoa > Arthropoda > Insecta > Hemiptera > Aphididae > Schizaphis > Schizaphis graminum. The sequence goes on from CM037032.1 coordinate 69,130,130, forward strand.
TTTTTTTTTTTTTTTTTTATTACCTACGTTGTAAAATCACCTAACTGTATTTGTTTTTCCGTTATTTCTAATTAAATTTTAAAACTTCCCCAAGTAACCCGCCTGACAATAACTACAAACAATATTTATATTGAATTTTACAGGTTTTAACGTCTAGTCTTAATTTATATAATGAAATAAACGATGGCACAATCTATTGAATAAAAAAACAAAAACATAGTTATACAATTTAAATTATTATTTAAAAAAAAATCTATTCTGAGAGGAAATGCCTTTCATCACACAATATAAAGAGAAAATTATTAATTAAAAATATTTTGTAAAATCTAAAACCGATTAAACAATATGATACAAATATCATGTGTACAAAAAACATAGTTCAACCATATTCAAGCTTTTTAGGCAATAAAATATATTAGTATATTACATATCAATGTCAAGAAATCAATTGTATTTGTAAGCTATAAGCCTATAACGGCGTTATCAGAAACGAAGTTATGAGCCTGAATACTTATAACAAATATAAAAATGATTTATTAAGCGAAATTAAAAATCAAAAATAGACATTGAGTGCTTATACTATAATAGTTAAATAGTCTACAGGGAGAAAGGGTTTCTTAGTTTTTGAAAGTAATGGCAAACCATTTAATTAAAAATATAATTTTAAACGGAGCATATTGGTTACGAATAATCGCTTGACTACATTTTTTTCACACATATTCTGGTTTTTCACAACTTGATCCTGTAAATTAACCATGTCCCTTCTCCAATGATATTTTATATAACTAATATTGCTAGTTTCTATTTTTAAATTTTCTGTTGTTATTTTTCAAAACAATGATTTTATTTTCAAAAAATCTTAACCGTCTAAAAAAAAGTAATTAATAATAATATAAATTTATTATAAAATGTATATAGTTTACATTATGAATATTATCTAATTTTCAATTTATTACATATCTATCGGTGAAGTGTCATTTAAGTTAAGTCATAGGTACCATAGTTCATAATGAATAAAATAAATAGTTTAGTTTTCATAATTCTAAATATTTATAGTTAACAATTCTCAGATAGAAATACAAAAATTCTAGCAAGTTTTAAAATAATATATTTGGCATTTAAATATGATACATAACGTACGAATTCCAGTAATTGGTAATTAATGACGACTTTTCACATTTTACAACATTTTAAACTTTTTTTTTTGTTAGAAAACAAACTGAGTTATTCCATTCAAATATTGTTAAAATATTGGAGAGTTATAATTTTAAATTCAAAAAAACACGCATTTGTTATGTGTCAATTCTATAAATTGTTGTCAGTATGTATAAAGCACGCTATATACTTCATGGGTGAGATAAGAATCTATCTACTAATGTTTAAACGTATTGCCGAACACTAAAGTCATTTCAATAAAAGGTTTCATATATTTTATGAATTTTTATTTGAAAAGTAAATAAAAAATAGCAATATATAGTATTGTGGCTAATTATTTATAATGGTTATTTTATAAAAATATAATTCTTGAAACAAAAACAAATAAACGCCGAAGAGTAAATCAACATGTATAGGTACATATAATATGTAGGTACATAAAAGTTAAACACCTGATATTTTAAGGAGCGCCGTATGATTATATTGTTTGAAACATTAAATAACGTGTAACTTAAAACACATATCTTTGAAAAATACGATTAATTTATTTTAAAGCACAATTACAAAATTTAAATATATTTAAATATTAATATTAATCAATTATGATTAATTAAATAATTCTTGTTTAAACTTAACTTGTTTTAAGCAAATCATAAATTGTTAGTATACATTTAGATAATAAGTAGTGTGTAATAGAAATGCTATGTACCCCATAAATAAAATTAATTTTAAACTAAACTACAGCAGTTAATTTTTATAATAGTGCTAAGAAATAAAGTAATAAATAAAAAATACTCATTACAAATGTTTGTATTTTATATTTATTTTGAAATATTAATATTCAAAAAAATTAAAAAGCCACTTAAATACTAGTTTTTTTTTTTTAATTCTAGAATTATTAAATAAATTTTTATTTAGAAAAACCTTATCACCTTATTAAATATATTCTATATTTCAATAAAAAAAAAACTTAAAAAGTAGGTATTAATTTATTATTTTGTTTAAATACACGTTTTTAATATGGAAATGTTCTAAATGGAAATCGACTTATTGGAAAAATAAATAATACTTTAAAAATAAAATACAAATAATTTTTTTCATTTATTATTAATAAAACGATTTTGACTCAGACCAAAATTAATCAACATTTGTTTTACACGTTGGAGTTTTATATTTATTATTTTACACGCCATTAACACTGGTTTACTTTTGACAGAATGTTATAGTTAACGAATTACAACCATTAGCGTATGGTAAAATAATTTTATATTCTTTAGTATATTCGTAATCAGATACCATTACCAATACGTCACACAATTAGGATACAATTTAAATGTATTGATTACAATGAATAAGCATTGTTCTCTTTTACTTTAAGAATGAAATTGTACAAGGATTTATTTTTGGTAAAGTGTATAGTAAATGTACATATTAAAACATTTAAAAACTTATTTTAAACCTAATTATACTGTTAACCTACAATTTCGAGACAAACAATATACCTCTTAGCTTTTAGAATTTATTAAAAGATAAAATGTTATTTTTTTAAAACTTGCATATATTTAGAATATAAAACAAAATGAATAATGAAAATAATTACAATAATCAAACATTTTTTTGATTTTATTTCAAGCCAGAATTAAAAACATGATATTAATTTTGTATTCATTATATATTATTAAAAACTTTAAAGTTTTAAATTTATTATTTGTATACCTACATTAATTTAAGATAAGACATGTAGCATGTCAATATTTCAATATTAAACTTTTACTATTTATTTACGAATACGATTCGAACTAACGCAAATATACAGCAAATTATGATACAAACACCAACTTCCAAAAACTTTAAATGAAATTTTCATCATTTCAAAAAAATTAGTCAATGCATTTTTCAAATTTATAAATGAAACAAATCTTTGTAAATTAGTTAAATATAATTTTGACTAATGTACATTTTATAGTTGTATTAGCTAATACTTTTACCGTTGATAATTAAAAAATTAAAATATAAAGATCGTAATCGTAATCAGTTATACAAAAAAATGCATTCATGGAAAAAAATTTTTATGATGAAAAAAAATAGTGCTAAAGAATTTATATTTAGTTATTGATTAATTTTAATTCAATACAAAATATTCACGCTTCAGTGACGTATATTTGAGTGAGTGTTTCCATTAACCAGAGGCTCATTCAATTTGCTTATAAATATATTAAATATGTATGTACATATATATAAATTAATGTAAGACCAGAATATTTTGAAAATTATATAATATATCTAAATTAATTACTAAAATTTAATCTAATTTTTAAAATTCCAAATATCATATTATATTGAATCACTGTATATTAAAAAATGAAAATGAGTGAGTACTTTGATGAATCAACTTGCATATGTATTATTACAAGCAATATTGCAATAATAATATGGACTAAGGCCAAAAAAAAAAAAAAATTAAACTAGTGACAAAATAATGTAGTTACATTTGTATGGCATACATTATAATAATATGTACCTAGTCCAAATTTATAACTGCTGATTGTTATACTTTTTATTCATTGTACTACAAAATTAAAATCTATATAAATGTTATTTTTATTTTATTTTATATAACAAGTGGCAGTTATATATTATAGCAAATATTATGATATGATATTATCGATAAATCATTATAAGAAAACGGTTGTAAATTTAATTGTCTATCGAAGCAAAAAGTTTAATTTAATTACCTGCAACTATTATTACTATTAACTTGGTATAAGAACAGTGATTTATCAACTAGTCGAAATTGAATTTTTCTATTTATGTATCGCTAGGAAAAAAAATTATTAAATCTGAAAATTAACAAAATGATTCGAAAAAAAATTAACTGAAAGATACATGAGTTACGCATTTATATTGAAGTACATTATGTATGTAAGTTTAATTTATTTAAAACAAATGGAACATATTGGGAAATTGGAAGAAAAGCTTGGAAATGTAAATTAAAATATATCTACGAAACTAGGATTACATTTCTTTATCAACAATTTGTTGGATTTACTTTGAAAATATTATGGATATATTAAAAAATATTTAATAATATGAATAAAATTTCTTTTAAAAAATAAAATAAATACAATTATACCTGTATAAAATAATTATAGTACTGGAACGTGATTAGTATTTAATGCGACTATGAGTGTAAGAATGTTGTTAGTAAGACCACACAAAGTAGGCTCTATGTACTATTGTCAAATTATGTAAATTCAATAATATATCATCACCAAACGAAGACGATGTAGGCCCAGCAAGAAATTTCAAAAGACTTAATTACAATACATAATTATTACAAAAACAAATGTTTGAAATGAAGGTGAAATAAACCTAAAAATCCATTGAACTGTAAAACTGCTTAAATTATCTTCCTAAATAATATACTAATGCATAGTACAAGAATATTTTTAATAAATTTAAGAATTTTATAATTTTTTTTTTATTAAAAAATATATAATTTTATGTTAAATTTAAGATGAGAAACAGGGTTTCGATGACTTTATTGATGTATTGAAAAAGTTTAAAAAAATGTCTGAAAATATACATTTTTTGACAAAATATAACATAATATTATTATTATTATTATTATTCATTTATCACGTTAATGATGATTATACTTATGTAGGTATTCTTTTGTAATAGAATTGATTTAATATGAAAATCTTTTTAAAAATGTATTATGTAGTATTACAAACCTTGATTAATATGTGAACACTGGACAAGCATATTTGACTGTATATTATAATATTATGAAATATGTAATTTTGTCTAAAATCGTATAAGTTTGTTATTTTTATTTCAATTACTTGTTCATATGTGTAGCTTATCACGAGAAATATGTAATAGATATATAATTATAATAATGTGAATTCATGTAATGATAAGTTACTATCTAAAATATAATATACAGTCAAATATTTTTTTTATCTATTGACTTTTCAATTTTTAAATAATATATTTCTCCAATTTTTTCAATTATAAATCGTAATAATTATTTGTTTAGCCTCACTCCATAAATACTTTTCATTGAAAGTACTTGTTTTATGAGATTCATTGGCTATATTCATTATAAAGTTTTAAACTATTAGAAGTACATGTAATATACATTTTAAATAAAAAAATTTGTTTTCATATATTTTGCCTTAATTTAAAAAAAAACGTATTTTGTTTTTGTCATTATATATATATATATATACTCACCTAATCATCAAAATAAATATATAATATATTATATGTTTATGAATATCTTAAGTTAAATGTTTAACATTTGTTATAGCCAAAATATTAATATGAATGTATTTGACGTATTAAATAATTAGAGTAAATTTTGATTTTTTAAATAAAAATGAATTAATCATGACGCTTTAGTCATATTGTATATAGAGAATATATCCATTTATTAAAATAAATATGTGAATATAAAAATTAATAAATTAATTTATGGAAATTTATGGAATTGTTGAAGTCACTTATTGTTATACTTAAATTTTTAATTCACTTGTACAACATAATATATTAAGTTGGATAAATTTTAGGTTTTATGAACATACTTTCAGTTATACTTTTATCGATAACCTTTCTTTTTATATAATAATAGAACTAATTATTAAACACGTTTAAGTGCATGAACCTTCCTGATATCATACAATACTCAAATAAATTCTACAAAAAAATAAATAAATAAATATATGTATAAATATGTATATGTAATAAATTTAAATTTGTTTTCATTTGTAAGTAAATAGACATTTCTGAAATGTATAGAAACATTTAGGTACCATATTATGAGTACACAACTTCATAAAGTTTCTTGTTATTTTGTAACATTTTAAGTAGATAATATAATTTAATTATTTGTCTTATCTAACATAGATAGTTTTATGCCGCACTAAAATGTGTTTATTTTAAATCTTGAATTTAAAATGGAAAACAGTTTTTAATTTAAATATTCAGTTCTATGACGAGTTGAAGACTACTAATAATATACTTTCATTTTAAAACGATTTATTAAATTAAATTATATTTTTTTTGTTATAATAACCTTACGAGTTACAGTTTAAAATTTAAATATAATTTTTTTAATGAGGGTGGCTGGATTAAATGGATATATAATTAATTGATGTAATAAATAATTAATTAAATAATTTTTCAATCTAATTATATAACAGCAAAAAAATATATATAAGTAATAAAATGTCATACAACAAAAGTATCTAATTAGTTGGTAATTTATTATAAATTTACCATTTTTTTTTTTTAATTAAACAGCTAAAACGATAAAATGAAGGTCTTTGTGTCACTAAAAACTTCAAATTCTAGTTTATTACAACCTCTTTTATGTATAAAAAAAGGTCGATTACATTTTACATTGTATTCAAATATTTCACAATGATCTTTAAAAGGTATAATTATATTGTTTTGTTAAAATATTTTAATAAAAAAATAAAATTTTCCAACATTTTCGATACCAAAGCACTGTTTATGTTATCGACACAATTAATATTCTTACTATGGAAAGTAAACTAAAAATCAATTATTATAATATTTTATCGAAGCCACGAAAACAAAACGGAAGAGGCTATAAAAAATTAATAATTATGACAAAATTCCGTGTGTCTGGTGTAAGCACGTTTTTCATTAGATCTTATTTTGTTGTTGCATGTCGTATAATTGTGCAATCAAAATACTCGTATGTCAATAAATAAAATTTAAACAATTTTTGTGACAATAATAAAAAAAAAAAAAAAAACAGTTAAATCGTTATGCTAAACATTATCGGGATTTTTATTTGCAACGACCAAAATATTACAATGATAAAATGTACGTTCGATTATTTATAAAAACTCGCTACTACCTAATTATAATATTATGTTATATACATTTGTTACTTACCAATTGGTTGTCGGATTTCGTCCTGAGAAAGATTAGTCCAAAATTAAGATGAAAATAAACGATAGGTGTTGTCAATTTCTCGGAAATTCACAATAGGTTTTAGAAATAATTATAAATATATTTTTTAATACAATGTACAATATTAAATTTTTGATATTTTTTTTTTTTTAGATTCGCACGTGGTTATCGGCCGAGTGGTAAAAGAAAATTTCGAAAAGACGACGAGACGAAAAACCGCTATACGACGACTGCGACGACGACGGCCGAGCAAAAACCGCACGCGGTGCCCGACGTTAAAACGAACTGAACTCGTCTCTCGCACGACCGGCCCACCCGCACGCATACGATACCGAATTTATGAGCGCCGACAGTAACGCGCAACTCGTCCTTGTCGACGAAAATCACACACGTGCGCTGATGCCACCGCCGCCGAAACGAAAAGTTAGGCGGTGGACCGATGACGGGCGAACGGTGATCATTGTCGTGCGTAAACTTAGCCATTTTGTAATAGTTAAATTGTATTCAGAACTATGCGTACTATGCGTACATCGATCGCATGTGACAAAAAAAAAAATGAATAAATAATCGGTTAGATCCACGTGTGTGTTGATTATTATTATTGTATTGTGACAAATATAAAATTGTCATTAGATTTTATGATTACAATAATACTTAACGTGATATCCAATCAATTTTTCTACTAGTGATGATCGCCTTTGTGATGCCTAAAGACTGGGCCGAATTATGAGAAAAGTGACGACCGGTATTGGCAGTGTCGCACTTTGAGTGCCAAATCTTGATTGACCCATCAAATTTCATTTCATTCAACAAAAACGTAGATACGAGTAAATATAAAATAAAGACAAATTCACAATGTGATGAATTTATATATTTATTATAAAAAAAAAAAATTGCAACTTGTTAATTTTCTGTATTTCATGCTTTTTTACGAGCTAAAAGTAGTAAAACCACAAATTATAATACATTAAATATAATACTTCGACCACACTACCACCTACCCCATTAAAATATTATACGAATTATTATGTCCGTGGCTGTAATTATACAATAGAATTTTAATTATATAACGTTTCAATGATTATTCTATGATTATATTATTATATCGTATACCACCTCTGTCTACTAACGAGTACACATGTTTGCGAAACTAAAAAAACGAAAAATATTAGATAAATAAAATATACCAACAAACACGCCGTTATTATAGTAACATATGATACAGAGCGTGTTATTATGGTGTATGGCGATCGTGTCAGTGTTCACACAGTCGTCACAATAATGATATTTGTAATAATATTATAATACAGCTCAAATCTTAGTAAAACTAACTAACAAATTATTTAAAAAATATAAATACTGGCGAGACACGCGCGTCAACGTACCTACTACGTGTACGTGTTTTCAAAATATTAAGTTTATATACTCCATGAATTATTATTTATTTTCCGAATAAAATAATATGACGTCCATTAAATGTACCCTGTGGCATTTTCCTACTCGATATTTCAATATTATTATGACGTATATGCAAGATGATTCACCAAACACGTTCACTCCCATTTTATTCTATTATATTATATTCTCTAAATCCTTAAAACTATGTATTTATTCAAATTTTAATTCACAAAAATTTAAGTATAATATAATACCTACACATCCATATTTTTCTTTTTTTAAATATTATTTAAACCGAATTTCTAACTATTAATTTCTGAATTATTAAACTGTGTATACCTACAGTATAGGTAATACTCGACATAATTCCTTGTAATGATTTAATAATCATAGTAATCAAAATTAATCTATTAACATTTTTTTATTTAGAAATATTGTAAAGTGTATTTCAATTAGTAATTTTTACTACATATACTTAAGTATTAAAATAAATATAACTAATATTTTTATGTTTTATTTTTTATAATAGCCCCCGAATTTTCTAAGCCTATTACCGTAGGCTAATATCACAGGGGCCGGATCTAGGAGGGCGAACTGGGGTACTTCCCCCGAAAATCTTGGTCGAAAGGCGTCAAATTACCAAATAACAGTTGCATAATAGAAAGGGGCTAAATTATGAAAGGGCGCTACTTTTATACTTTGCCCCGAGTAAAAAATATGCTAGATTCTTCCCTAATTATCATTACTGTATAAAGTTTATAATACGAGATCAGAAACAAATATTTTGAATTTCGATTAAAATATTTGCATGAAAGTTAAAAAACCATTATCTAGCTGTTACACACTTTACAGTTTACAGAAATGATTCTAATTTGAAAAAAAAATAGTTTGTGGTAATCCCTTTTTTGAGTGGCAGAAGACATTTAATTCTTTAAAATAATTGGAATGAGCATACTTGATATATTGCACATTGTGATTTTTTATATTATATAATAAAAAACGCGTGCAATTCGTTGGTTAATTCTGCATCACTACAAATTGTTTCGTACGTATTGATCACGTACACTACTTAATTAAACTCAATTTAGTTGTAATAATGTTATGTTGTTGCGACAGTATAATTTTTCCTTCAAACATATACGTTTTAAATTATAGACACAAGATGATATAAATTATTGGTTTAAGACTTTAAGTGATCATATTTTTTAAAGAAAAATATACTGATACAGTTTTTTCAGTACATCTATATGAATATTAAATTATTAATCAAACATGGAATTAGTACCCTATGTATGTGTGTGTGTGTGTGTGTGTGTGTGTGTTTGTACAAGGTGGGCTATTTTTAACTTGATTTTGAATTATTTAAAAAAAAAATAAAGTTGAATTCTAGTTTAATATTATATTTTAGTATCCTATGATTCGGTATATGACGAAGACAAAGGAGTATGCAGAAAAAAAGTTAAGAACATTTTTGAAAATTAGTTATTGAAAAGTAAAACTTTTTTTAATAAATATAGAAAAAAAATTTATGAAAATTAGGTATACTTACAATATTTTTTTTAAATTTGAACATCCAAAACACTCTCTATGTAGGTACATGGACGAGGAACTGTTACTTAATAATATTACAATAATATTGTTGTTCAATTAGTGTCTATCAAGTCTTTATTTTTACAAGTCCTTATTATTATATTATAGTAAATGTAATTATTATTAATTGATGGCAAAATATAAAATCAATCCGTCTTCGAATTATTGTTATTATAATGCTGACGTATACTTATATATTGTGTTTTTAATTTTGTTAAATAATAATGAACTTCCAAATATTAAGTCGTGTTAGAAAATTATTTCGTTACTATTTTCTCATATTTAAAAACTCGTTAAGAATTTTATAATTTATTATGGCTTGGAGTGAATCATTGTTCTAGAGAGTATGTCTCAACGGGGGACATATCTTGGTCGAACATCCCGCCACTTGATTCCATGCGAATATCATAAGAAATATTCTTCATATGGGCTGGTGGAAACTATTTTTCATTTCTCTTGTTGCAAATATCGTTTTTACTCAGATTATACTAATTAAGTTGTACGAAACATTTTGGAGATAATATAAAAAGAGCGTAGGTAGGCATAAAATAAAAGGTAGAGCTCTTTGTTAAAATCATTCATCCACCCTATCCTGATATTTTAGTAGAAACAATAAAAATGTATATACATTATATCGCGCCATGAGTTGTCTAAACATACCTACCCTTAATTCGTTGTGTACATAATGTTTATTTGTTACAGCCGACTGCCACCAAAATATCGCACTAGAACGGTGGTGGTCCCTTATCGAGTTGACCGTTGTTATACATGAAATTTCACCCACATTACTGGACAGCAGTCTTAGAATAACTATACAATCGTAATAATACAACAGTGAATAAAATATTAGAAACGTTTTTAAAAGGCAAACATAAGTATTGTTGGGAAACGACCTAAGACATTTCTAAGAAATATAATATAATTTATCAAACAGTGTAAAATGCATATTATATATAACATATATATTATGAATATTATTACTTTTCGGATGTATTGTGACTAATATTGGTGATATTTTCGGTATATCAAAAAAAAAAATGTTAATCAAATAATTTGTGCAAATACTATGCGCTTATACACTTAAACACTTAAAATGTCTCGCGTCTCCCACAACAGATAAATATTTATTTTTTTGCTGAGTTGTATACGTCAAAAAAATGTTTAGTTTTTTTTTTATTATTATTATTTGATTAAGAAATGGTACGATCTGTCAATTGCTATTTATAAAAACACAAATATTTTGAGTTAATATAAAATACTATAAGTCCATAAAATAAAATAAAATATAATAAAAAAATGAACTCATCTTACAGAGATAAAGTGAGGGAGAAGGTTGATTGAAAAAACTATACACTAAAAGAACTTAATTTAGATGTTTTATAAGAGCTGAGAGAACAGTGACGAGTAATGATATGAAGAATTTAAAAAAGGTTTTAATTCTTCAAGAAATTTAAGAAATAATATTTTATTATTGTTAATAGAACTAGGACTCGGTTTGAATAATTGGTGACCCTCTGTTCTAATTTCATACGAACGTGGTAATGTCGAATTTTCAGTGGCTGGTTGATGATTCTCTCTCTCTACGGTTTCAATCCGTAGATTGGTTTGCAGCTATTTTCCAGCCTTCTCTCTTATCTGCCTCTCTTTTAATTTCCACATATAAGTCACATGGTCATATGGTTGATGATTAAGGTGTTCAAGATCAAGAGAGCTCATTATCAGTGATTTTCAGCAAGAAATTAATGTGTGATTTTCCCCAAATTTAACACACTTGGAAATAAATATATACATGATAGATTCGTATATAGCTATAGATTTGGCAATTTTAATACTATGAACAGTTTAATTTAAATTTTAAAACTTGTTATTAACAATATGTCTGTATGGCGTAATTATAATATTATTAATAAAAGGTCATTGCTAAACGGGCAAACATAAAAGTAAACTTAAAACAATCATAATACATACAAAATAGCATTGACCTTTTTATTTTACTTTTGAAATTTTTAAAAATTTAAAACTATTATCAATATAATATTATATAAAGGTCACCACTGAAAGTTTCACCAAAAAGCTCAAATTTTTAAATTAAGCTACTGGTTTTTATTTATAATATTACTATTTATCATTTTAAAATAAATAGTTTTAGTTTAAATTATAATATGTCATGTTGACTAATTAATATTTTCCCTCGAAATGCTATAAAACTATCCTAATGTGTATATTTTTACGGTGTTTGTAAACATTGATTTCCGTTTTTTAGTAATTACTGAATAAAGCTGTTTTTATAAATAAATTAAAAAGTCTCCACGTCAACTATTTAACCATCTTTTATGCATAATATTTTAAACCTATGAATAAATGTACTTTGCTGACTTCAGCACATAATATTTTCCATATAAAAAGATATATTTAGAAAATAATTCCTACCTATTGTAATAGTTGACCCCGACTCTTATTAATAAATAATAATCATGGTAAAACAACAATAGACATTGTATTCGGTATTGTTTTAATGGTAAAATGTATACTGAATGGCTTATTTTCACTCTAAGAATAAATTTGTACATGTTATCTGCGTGGTGCACCAATTAGTAAGTACTTTGCAATCGAACGTGCTTATTATAAGTATTCTTAAACCATTTAATAGACATACAACAATATTTTAAATACGCATATGCACACGCCTTATAACTATTTGCTTACATCTTAAACATTTTAACGAAAAATTGATACCATATGTATACAGATATTAAAAAAATCACAATATATTTGCATTCCAACCATAATATTTAATTTAAAATATTATAAAAGACAATACGATACACTATTATGTTAAGAGCATTTCAATTCATTTTAACCATGATTTTGATTAATACCTATCTAAATTGTTTTGAATGCATACAAACATGATACTAACACCTCGCCTAAAATAGTTTCGTCCCCCTTTAAGTAAATTTGAAGTGAAATGTATTTTTTTTTGTATACATTAAAATAATAAATTATTTACAAATACCTTTTTAACAATATGAGCGCAAGTCTTATTTCAAATTTTAGATAGTTTCTAGAAGGTGCGAAAATTGATGAAACCTATTTGGAGTGCTTGAATTGGGGGCGGAAGTTGGGGGGATGGAGTCCGCCTTCTTTTTTATTTTTTATTTTTGTATACCCCTTCTATTTATTTGAAATGGAACGCTGGAAACGCAACATTTGCTGTAGTGAACTTGTAAATCATCAGTTTTTCTAATGCAAAATATACCTATAACCTATATAACCTATAGCCATAATATTTATGTATTTGTATTGAATTTAAAAAAAAAATTGGTTAATAATAATGGGTAATTAATATAATCAATTACTAGGCTGCGATGATCACATCTATAGACCTTTTTTCTATGCGACCGCTGCGATCCTAGATATTCTGAACGTGACTATTTTTCACTTTTATTATAATAATATATTAAAGAAGAAGATGTCAAATTTATGAGTGTTTTTTCAACAAATTGTACACTATTCACTTTTAACATCGATTGACCACAGTTGAGTTAATTACTCATATTTATAGGAAATCTATAAAAAAAAAATATATTCACAACTAGGTGTTTATAAATAATAAACTTAACTAAATGAACGTGGATATATGTATTATTAAAAAAGATCTTGTATAATAGACAATTATTATACGTTACAATTTTACAAACTCATCACAGCAGCAAATCTTCAATCTAAAATCTAAAATGTAGTTCTCTTGTATATTCTATATTGTATAATGCAACATGTAATTTAAATTTAAACTTATGTAATCCCAATGACCTATGCTGCCGAGGGTTAAAATTAATTTAAAAAAAAAAATTTTACAAACACCACCAAAAAAAAAAATTTACGTTTTCGTAATGTATACAATGATTCGAACGGATTCGTATGTCATTCAACGACGTCACAGCCACCGAATAATCGGATCAGAATAAAATCGCACGCGTTGTCAGATCATTACAGCGGCACACGAGACGGGCAACTCAAACGAGAGCGATACACCCGTAACGCGGAACTCTGACGAGTCACTGGAACTGTGCCATATGCTCGCTAAATCCGACGTACGCGCGACTTGTCATTTCTGCGGAACGTAACCCGCCGTAGGTCTGCGCATATGTCGACAAAGACGATAAAGCACAGGGAAACGGAGTTTTACGAATATACGTTCTGTTTGGGAAACATACTTGAACACTTACGAATAACGTATTCCTACGAATGGCTGTTTATTGCATAACACGGAAACAGAAAAAATAAAATATGCATTAACAAAAATATTTAATACAGATGTGACGATCAGTGTTCGCAATAAACCAACCACTGACGTACTGCCCTAACGGTTTGATACTTATATTATTGGCCACGGAACAAGGCCAACTTCGATTGGGTAAAACACGATTGCGTACGTTTGTTATCGGCGATACCTTTTAAAGCTACACGATTCCGTACGATTTTACCTGATTTTTAATTACACGATTGCGTACGAAGTTTTAAGCGTTGTTGCCAATTTTCTTACCGGTATACAGGGCCCTCACAAGGGGGGATCTGATGGACCTTGAGTATAGGGGCCCGAAATTGTATGTGGTATATATACCACATATGACCAGGGTTGAGATTTTATAGAATTTGTATATATCTTATGAGATGCTTAAAAATAGCAAAATAAGCTAAAAATGTGTTTCATGATACAAAATTTTATTTTGCTTTTTTAACGTATTTTGTGATTTTTTTTAATTTTTAGTGATTTTTTTGAACTTTTTGAGACATTTTTGCATTTTTAACTGTTTTTGAATCAAAATTTGTCTTATTTTATGTAATTATATTTTTGTCAATTACCAGGTAATTTGTAAATGTATAAATTAAGTAAATAACTAGTAAAACTAGTAGTTACTCAATTCAGATTAGATTTTGAAATCGGAGCTCACGAAGCAATTAGAGATATATTTCCGAATGCGAAATTTATGGGTTGCAGATTTCATTTAGGGCAAGCCTGGTGGCGTTAAGTATGTAAAATATAATATTATTTAAATAAATTATTTTTGGAATTTGACAATAACATTGAATTATTATAGAGCTAAATGTGTTCTATATTGATTATATATTATATTATGTTATAATTTATTTTATATACTATGAAATTAGTAAATTTGACAACGTTGCATACAATTTCATACACAATCGTGTTTATTTATTTTTTCTTAAAGGTACTTTTAACCCATCTACAAACATACGCAATCGTGTTCTACCCCTTCGATTTTGTTTGTGCATACCAGAGCTTGAGCTAAGAAAATGTTAGAGCTGCAAATAGGTATGGATAAAATCACTATTAATAATATGAGTACAAGCAATGTAATGTGCAGGCAACATAATATGTTAAGATCAAAAAATATAGATACCAGATGCCTTCCCTAATCGCGCAAGTCTGCCCGGGGTGGGTCTTGCTACGACGGAGGACAGACAGTGAATGTTAATGCTGGTCGTTTCGCCGGACCTTTTATACCCGGTGTTTTGTGACAGATAACAAGAAACTGTAGAAACCTTAATAGTGCAATCGCCGATAAACGCACAATTTAAATAAAAGTTATTATAAGAATAAAATAATTATTATTATAAGAATAAAATAATTATTATAATAATAAAAATATTAATAATAATAATAATGAGATTAGGAATAAGAATAATAAAAATAATAACAATAAAAAGGAAAAGAAGAAACTAGAACCTTATCCGTGCATCCCCCCCACACCAAACGGAAAAATCCCCCCTCTCGGACAAAAATTAAAAGTTAAAATATTAAACAATTAGGTCAGCTAAACTTTTACGTCATACTTATATCTTTAACCACGGGTTGTGCTGTATACCATAAAGGCATTCCTCGACGACGTATGTGTCACACAATACTGTATTCATGTACATGAGTGTATTGCCATATTGGTATATATATATGTATATGTAATAATACATGATAAGTTTTTTGTAGGTGTATTGATGAGTTATTAATAACATGTTATATATCTTTATAAATCGTAATTTAAATTATAATGTCATTGGATGATGTGTAATAAATAAATAAGTGTTTCTTTATTTTAAAATATTTTTATATAGTAAATTTAATGATTTTTGTGGATTATTGGTGGCTGAAGGTGATGTGGAGGGCTTTGATGAGTCCGCACAGTAATGTGATATTGAATTTTGTGTGAAACGCTCGTTCATCCAACTTCCACTGAGTCCCCCTTCTAGTTTTTCTCCAAATCAAGCACTGCCTATATATATTATTATGTCTACACAATAAATTGTGTTTTATTTGTGCTTTAATCGATGACTAAGCAATTAATCGATTTTTAGACTTCGAAATATTCTATAATATTCTTTTATTATTCACCGAATATTTCTCCAGCAACAATGATGCGTACTGTAATTAATACATTTTTTATATGAATTAACTTTTGGTTTCAATAATCTAAATTTTATTTTAATACGTCTCATCTGGTAAAATCGACCAAATCTCTACAAATCTTACTACGAGTATATATTTAAGCATCTCCGTCCATCATTAGTGACCAAATATTATAGTTTTCGAACATGTAATATACTCTGTCAGTATTTTCCAGTAAACCTGAAAGTTTGTTTATGGCAGTTATTAAAAACAGAGTACAACAAATAACATACTTTAAATGTTTGTGGCTTTCTCAACCAATTCCTTAAAGTTAATGACGGATTTTTGGTCAAAGAGTATACTCGATTACTTTGATTTTGTATCGGTAAAATTGATTAATAGATTGTCATTCAAAAATAATAATCCCATACATATTAGTATATTACATAGTATTTGATCGTTGGTGGTTAGTTGGTTGATTCTAGTGAGTTAAAACCACACTTGCTCAATATGGGGTCCATCATTATAATCGTATTGCTTTATGCCATAAAAATAGCATTTTCCTTTATCGTTTAAATATGAACTGAAATAATTTATTTGCTTCTTCAATATTCCATAGAACAAAATAAAATAGATGCCCATTAACAATTTTTGAAAATAACAACAAATTCATACACTTAGAATCGTGATAAATCGATTTTTAGACAATATTCTCTTTTTATACTTATAGATTTAACATTAAGTTCTCAAACTCACAAATAACCATATGTTACCATTATTTAAAGAGTTTTTCAAAACTATAAAGCTAATACAATTTAAAAATTACCATTTCATATTCGTCGGATTACCATATAATAATCATTATAATCTTATAATTCATAAAATAGAACAAAATTATTTATTGTTGTACATTTATTAACAAAATAAATAATTCATTAAACAATGATAGCAACATATTGTTTTGGTTTTAATCTCATGACAGATCCTTTTTTTCTTAACCAAATTTTGTTACCCGGTAAACGAATATTTAATTCAGAACAAAAAAGTTCCAACTAAGTGAAAACAATATATTAACAACCAAAAAGTTCTACAGGTAGAACTTTTTGGTTTTTAATTGACATTTTTTAAATACAAAAAAAAATGTTTTTTTTTTTAGATTTGACAATCACTAAAAGTCATTTATTGTGATAGAAAATGTTTCAATTTAAAATTTAAAATTACTTCCTGAATAATTTGATTTTTTGAATCCTCTTTTGGTTTTAAGCTCTATTTATCATTATTTATTCTAGTAAATCAAAATATAGTGTTGTTTATATATAAACGCTTTTCTTTTAATGAACTTATTTTACTAATCCAATTTCTCGACCAAAAACACAGAAAAAAATTAGATTAAACTATTTATATTATAAATCAAAATTTGAATTTATTGATGAGTGAAAAACATTTCACTATTTATCAAATACATACGATTAAATAGTGACTATTCTACTGCAATAGGCATTACAGTAAGAAAATTAAGAAGTTAGGTTTACTTAAGTCATACAATTCTCTAATTGCCCTTTAATCAATTTAATATATGATGTAATAATATTTAATAAATCATAACATCTTTTTCGTATTTTGTGATCTTTGATAATTATTAATTTGATAACATACGACATACTTTATGTTTGAATATCAAAGTAATAATACAAATATATACCGTGTGTTCAATTTTAAAGGTAACAGGAAATATTTCGATCGTGTGACCTTGAATTTGATTCGGGGTTTTTATACTGCATATAGGACTAATAAATACATATTTTTTTAATAAATTCAAATTTTTAATTTTTTTTTATCAGCGCATGCGCAGTAAAATAAAAATTTCTTAAATAGCAACCACTATTTTGGAGACCGGATTTCGATTTCTTTATTTTTTCTGAACAACTTTGATCTTTACAGTTTGTTGATATCTTCAAAATTGCCATTTTTATGATGGCCGGAAGTTTTAAAATAATTAATTCGTAAATATCGCATTTTTCAACGGTCTATCTTAATTTATAGGTATTTATAGGTATTATTATAACAATTTATTAAATAAAATAATTTAAGTAAATTGTTATAATAATACCTATAAATTAAAATAGACCGTTGAAAAGTGCGATCTTTACGAATTAACTATTTTAAAACTTCCGACCGTCATAAAAATGGCAATTTTGAAGATATCAACAAACTGTAAAGATCAAAGTTGTTCAGAAAAAATAAAGAAATCGAAATCTGGTCTCCAAAATAGTGGTTGCTATTTAAGAAATTTTTATTTTACTGCGCATGCGCTGATAAAAAAAAATTAAAAATTTGAATTTATTAAAAAAATATGTATTTATTAGTCCTATATGCAGTATAAAAACCCCGAATCAAATTCAAGGTCACACGATCGAAATATTTCCTGTTACCTTTAAAATTGAACACACGGTATATATATTATATATATATATATATGTTACGGATAAAGTAGAAAGTCCGGCATTGTGTACAATGCCCGGTTTTCAAGGGCAAAGTTGGAATAAGTTAACGTTGCCCGGGCATATATACCAATTAGATTTGGGCACAGTAGATTAAAATATTATATAAAAAATTAAAAATAAAAATTTTAAAAATAAATAAAGTTGCACAGCTTTAATATTTAATTTATTTATTATTAAATTACAATTATTATTTATTTGCTTTATTCATTACCACATACACCACTATTATGACACTTTGAGTTGCAAAGACGACCAGATCTTTTCCATTTACACCAGTTGGTCTAACACAATGTATTGCAAGTACACCTATCGTACCCTTGGCCGCCAAATTTGAAGATTTTCTTGCCACTTTTCTTAATGAAATTTTTACTGGTGGTACATCATCAGCCTGGATAAACACCTCTTTACATAATTTGAATTGGTTCCGACTGTGAGTTGATGTAGTCTGTCCTCGTTTGTTCCAATTTCATATAAATTATCTTTTACTATAAAAAAATTATTAATATAAAAATTATTTTGTAATTAAAATTATTTTAAAATTAATTACCAGAAAGTATAACTCCCAGAATACACCGAAGATCACATATTGCTCGATCCACATCAGGAATTTTAATTTTAACATTTTCTCCTTCTTTTCGTGAAAAAAAAACGTTCTTCAGATAAATTATTCATTTTGTTAGCTTGTACTTTAAGATTTTCAGCAGCATTCGATCGATTTGAAGAAATTTATTCTATTCTCAATTTTATTTTATCGTTTTCATCTTCATCAAAAAAAGTAGTTTTGCACTGTCCTTATCACTTCCATAACTTTTTTCGTATTTCTCGTTTATGTTTTTCGATATTAATTCCACAGCCTGGAGCTTTTTCTAAATCTTCCTCTGATTTTAAAGTAGAAATTAAATCGGTTGAAATTTGGGTTGATTTTAGGCCAATCTTAGCATGTGTTCCGAACATAGCTTAGTATGGCGAACGTTTTGTACCATGGGTGAAAACTCCGATTCTTCGTAAATTGAACAAATTTAAGACCTTCGCTCCACTTTCTGGAATTATTATCGGCTAACCATGTTGCGAGAATATTTTATATATCTCGGTTGGCCCTTTCAACAGACCCTTGACTTTGTGAGTGTCTAGGCTTTCCGTGGACAATCTTAAGTTCTTCCCACATACTACACAACTCAATAATAACTTGATTAGCGAATTCCCTTCCATTATCACTTTGCAAAATTGCCGGGGCTCCAAATATTGTAAAAATATAAATTAACACGTAGGCTACTTCTTCAGCCCGTTTATGAGTTAACGGTCTAAGAATTACGAACATAAGGTGATCTTGATAGACCATTATGAACTATCAGGCTGAGCTTGCATGTCTATTAAATCCACTTGACAGCGAGAGTTCAATTCTGATGAAAGTATAGGTTTTACAACTAAACCTTTTTTAATTGTACTGCCTTTTTTTTGACAGTGGTCACATAAATTTAAAAACATCATTATAGTCTCCCTATTGTTATATTTTTATATTTCAAGTTCAATTCATACTCCATACGGTTTCTACCTCCATGTCCCACAGATGTGTGTGTTTCACTAAGAAGTTGAAACAATTGTTCGTTGTAAACATAATACTTAATTAAATTACCTTCGGATATTGGAACTACTAACTTTTCAATCCCTGATATATTTACAACATCGTATTTCTAATTAATTTGTAATCATCTTCAGTCTTTTTTGTGGTTTTAGTTTTCACATTATTCACTTTTAAAATTAATTCATCGTATTTTACTTTATTTAAAAATACAGCATTTGCATTTTTGTTTAATAGTAAATTGTTAAACTACTCATTAAACTTTTTTTCCATTTTATGTTAGAAAATAGAACACAAATACTTAGAAAATAGTTAAAAACGTTGACCAAAAGAAAAAATAACACCATACGCAACTGCACTATCTACACTACAATATCAGACTACGCGACGTCGCCATCGCGACAATAATCATTAGAAAATATCGAATAGAAATTTAACGATTCGATTATGAAATATTATCTACAATACTGTGCAATCACTTTATCGTTTAGATTACGGTTCGGTTCGTACTATCCCAGCTGTCGCGTTGTCATGTATGAATAAAATATATAATTATAAGTTTGTAGTGATATTATTACGTATAAATGCAATTTGATATAAAAGTGTGCAGCGCACTGTATAATTCACTTTGCCCACTTGAATCTGGGCAGGGTACACTTTGCCCGGGCCATCTAGTACAATGTCCGGTCAATGTATGACAAATTTGAGTATTAAAATGATCATTCTTACATTGGCCAAAATGTTCGGGCATTGTGCACAGTGCCCGGGCATTGTTATACAATGCCCGTATTTCCTACCTTAGCCGTAACATATATATATATGAGTGTTAACAAAAAAAAACTAATACAATAATATAATATCGTACAAACTTAAGAAGTTTTAATATGGAAAAAAAGCAGTGGAAGTATTAATTTCGGTAACATATTTTTATTATATACTAGTTTAATATTAAAGCACTGAGTAAAGAGACACACGAGAAAAACTTTTTTTATTAATGATAGAAAGTTTGTAAACCTGAAAAAAAATAACAGCTCACGTTAAATAATAATATGAAAATAAATGTGTTTAGTGTACCAAACAGTATATATTTTATTATTTTAAAATACCCAATAGGTAAATAAAATTAGATTAATACATACCTATATACTGTTGTTAAAAATAAGAATTAAATATACTGATTTCGTAAATTATATTTACTTAAGAAATTTAAACGTGACAAACTTAATATGTATTGTGCATTCAAACTTTTATAAATCAAATATCTTGAAATTGTTTTGGTACATAATTTTATTATTTATTGTCGATATATATATACTAATATGTATATTAGTTCACAACCATTCTACATTTATTTAAGTGCATACTAAGAAAAAAGAATTAATAATGTATGTGAGACTCGAATCCCAATGCGCACCTGTTCTCAAATTATTTGTACATTTAGTCCAAGTTTTAGAATTATATTTCAAGTATGCCTACAAACTGACAAAGTATGTACAAAACTGAATTGTTTAAACAAACAACATTAATGTCTTAAAATGGGTACTTTTAAGCTGAAAATTTCTTTCTGGACTGTGTAGTCATTACTAAAATATTTTTACAATATCAAACATTTCAAGCTCTAAAACATGATTAAAAAGTTTTGAAATTATATTTATTTCAATATTAAAATCAGGTAAGTGAGTATCGCTCTGCTGTACATTAGGGGGTGGGGTGGACCTCGGACTATGGTAGGTTAAATTTGAATGCAATGATAGGTATCATTGTATACGAAAAACGATTCTGAACGAAGATGATTTGTCAGTTTAGGATATATTATATTTAAATATTGTCATATATTCTATTTTGAAACAAATAGTATAGTTGCTATATTATGTTACTATAGTTACTTTATAGTATCTGTTTATTAATAAAAAAAATATTTGGCAACATACGCATAATGAGAGTATGAAATTTAATTTAAATTTTGACATATTTCGTATAAATTCAAACTTTAAGCACTTATAAAAAAAAATTGTGACTAACGATTTCGGATTTTTTTTTTATCACTATAAGAACAACTCATAAGAAATCTTGTATTAAATTTTCAAGATTTTCTGGCCACCCAAAAAAATTTTATCGGCATTTGAAGAAAAAAAACTTAAAAAAGTCGAAAATTTAAATTGTCTATAAGTAGCTTAAAAATGGTTAAAATATTTTGAAAATTTAACTGTAAAGAGATAACCATAATATAAACATTTGGTGAAAATTTCAAGTATTTACAATAATTCGTTTTTGAGTTACAGCAAAATCAAAAAATCGATTTTGTCGAAAAGTGGTTTTTCGTAAAATTGCCGTTTTTTTGTCATTTTAGATTCTGAACGAAGTGAAGAATGTATTGATTTTACTATGATGTGTGTTTTTTTTTTTTTGTGTCTGACGACAACATTTGGAGCAGTAATAATGCTCCGATTTTTGACTTCAGCCCTTCTTTGAATAGGAAAATTCATCTAGTTGGTACTTTGGGGGGTCAAAAGTAAACATTTTCAAATAGGTTTCAAAAAAATCGAGAAAAACAAAAAAAAAAAGCGGGTAAGTGGGTATCGCTCTGCTGTATATTAGCGAGTGAGGTGGACCTCGGACTATGGTAGGTTAAATTTGAATGCAATGATAGGTATCATTGTATACGAAAAACGATTCTGAACGAAGATGATTTGTCAGTTTAGGATATATTATATTTAAATATTGTCATATATTCTATTTTAAAACAAATAGTATAGTTACTATATGTTACTATAGTTACTTTATAGTATCTGTTTATTAATAAAAAAAATATTTGGAAACATACGCATAATGAGAGTATGAAATTTAATTTAAATTTTGACATATTTCGTATAAATTCGAACTTCAAGCACTTATAAAAAAAAATTGTGACTAATGATTTCGAATTTTTTTTTTATCACTTTAAGAACAACTAATAAGAAACCTTGTATTAAATTTTTAAGATTTTTTGGCCACCCAAAAAATTTCTGAACGAAGTGAAGAATGTATTAATTTTACTATGATGTGTGTTTTTTTTTTTTTTTTTGTGTCTGACGACAACATTTGGAGCAGTAATAATGCTCCGATTTTTGACTTCAGCCCTTCTTTGAATAGGAAAATTCATCTAGTTGGTACTTTGAGGGGGTCAAAAGTAAAATTTTTAAATAGTTTTCAAAAAAATCGAGAAAAACAAAAAAAAAGTGACAAAAAAAACGGCAATTTTACGAAAAACCACTTTTCGACAAAATTGATTTTTTGATTTTGCTGTAACTCAAAAACAAATCATTGTAAATACTTGAAATATTCACCAGATGTTTATATTATGGTCATCTCTTTATAGTTAAATTTTCAAAAAATTTTGACCATTTTTAAGCTACTTATAAACAATTGAAATTTTCGACTTTTCTAAGTTTTTTTTCTTCAAATACAGATAAAAATTTTTTGGGTGGCCAGAAAATCTTGAAAATTTAATACAAGGTTTCTTATAAGTTGTTCTTAAAGTGATAAAAAAAAATTCGAAATCATTAGTCACAATTTTTTTTTATAAGTGCTTGAAGTTCGAATTTATACGAAATATGTCAAAATTTAAATTAAATTTCATACTCTCATTATGCGTATGTTGCCAAATATTTTTTTTATTAATAAACAGATACTATAAAGTAACTATAGTAACATATAGTAACTATACTATTTGTTTTAAAATAGAATATATGACAATATTTAAATATAATATATCCTAAACTGACAAATCATCTTCGTTCAGAATCGTTTTTCGTATACAATGATACCTATCATTGCATTCAAATTTAACCTACCATAGTCCGAGGTCCACCTCACTCGCTAATATACAGCAGAGCGATACCCACTTACCCGCTTTTTTTTTTTGTTTTTCTCGATTTTTTTGAAACCTATTTGAAAATGTTTACTTTTGACCCCCCAAAGTACCAACTAGATGAATTTTCCTATTCAAAGAAGGGCTGAAGTCAAAAATCGGAGCATTATTACTGCTCCAAATGTTGTCGTCAGACACAAAAAAAAAAAAAAAACACACATCATAGTAAAATCAATACATTCATCACTTCGTTCAGAATCTAAAAAACTAATCTTTTCATTTTTTTTTTTTAATTATGAATATGTGGTACCTAACACGAAAACATGAATCAAATTTGAAGATAGAATATCGAAAAATGTTTATAACCTTTTTTAGTTTTAACACATTTATGCCTACAGGCCGTATAATAAGACTACGTAGGTGATATTCGATAAATGTCTTTTCATGACGCAGTTTAGAGTTGACCTAAAAAATAAATAACATTGTTCGATAAAGAAATAATGTTTTAATTATTGTACATTTTAATTATCTAAAATAACGTCGTTAATAAAGTAAGTAAAGTATATAAATATACCTATAAAGGAAACAGAGTAAATTAAATGTATCTTTGTACTTGTGTATTGACACATAAATTACCCGCCGTAAGTTAATTGACTAACACAATATTCTACGTCTATTATAACAATATTGATTATCAGAAAAAATACGACGTTATATTATGAACAACAAAAACGTATATTGTCTAAAAAGTGTGACTAAATTTGATCATTTATTTTTTGTTTATGAACACCTATGGATCTATTATGTGCTACGGTGATGTTTCACTTGGACCAAATCCTAAACAAAACAAGAAAATTCCTAACTTTTTAAAATTGGTTTTATTATTTTTTTTTATTTTTGCTGTCAGTATTCAACAGACAACAGTGTCTTGTTAATCAACCAGAGAGATTTCCTGGTATGAATTTACTAGCTATATATAATGGAAACTAGTAGATTTGTGTGTTTGTTTAATTTCTTATAGAATTTGGGTAATAAAAAAGCTATGAAAGAAACTTTTTGATGCATTTTCCCTTTCATTAATTTCAAAGAAACGTGCAAAATCACAAACAGTTACCTTCGAAATAGATTAGGATTTATAACAAATAATGTTTTCATCAAATACATTAAAAATACTTAGAACAAATGTAACAAAACAGTAATTATTATTAAAATCTTCACCATTTAAAAATTTAAAAATAACTATATTAAATTAATCGATTTGATAAACGAGATAGAGTTTTTTCCAATTTAGTATATACCATACAGCTTAATAAAGTCAATTAATAAATAATGGAAGTATTTAACTGTGTGATTAAGTGAAAGAAAATAAAACAACAAAAACTCGATAGTATTATACTCTATTAGCATTTAAGAATAGTTATGACTATAATAATATTGTGTGCATTTTAGTCAACCGTAATATTAATGTGCACTTACATGCAATTGGTCATTAAATATTTATATATGTATGATAGGTACAACAATAACCAAAAACCATTTAATATGCGATTAAACGAAAAATTATACTAGTGATAGGTAAGTACTAGTGTAACATAATCCTCGCATTATTATAACCCTTTACCCTTTATACCTGCAGAATGCAGACGTATTTACTAGAATTTAGTGCATCAGACATCATTAATATATATATATATATATAATCTATCTTATTAATTATCATGCAAATATTGAAACTATATGACACATATTTTTTTAAATATCATATTTAAAAAATACTACCTGTTTCACTTTATTTTAAATTTTATATTTTAAAAATATTACAATTAATCTTCATTCTAAGTTTTCATTATCTACCTTGCACGTCGTATTTTACGATGATAATATTATAGCGTTTAAAATCGTAATAATACTAACATAATACTGTGTAAACCTTTTCAGTGTTATAAATGACACGTCAGTTACAAAATAGGTTACTTAAATGTCAAACCAACGGAAATTTAACATAAAATGAAAAATAAAATATCAGTAGGTTGGTTATATTAGAATTGTAAATTATCTCTGTTTGCGATTTACTTGAAAATAATGGAAATCCTTAAGTTTTACCGGAGAACATATTGGTCCAATTTCCGATCGACAGAATATTTTATATCAAGATTGAATCATTTATGCTATTGAAAGTTACTGTGATCACGAACACACTTATAAATATATTATTATAAAAACAATTGCTTTTGCGTTACGTATAAAATGTAAAATGACAATCACAGTTTGTTTTATTTAACTTGTAATAATCTTAGAAAATGTCATCATAAGTAACAAAAAATAATTAGCTAATTTTTTATTTAAATATTTTTAAGCTTTTATTATGTAAAGAAAATTATAACTTTAAGTATGTTTCAAGATTATTATATGGAAATTACAACAAAATAACACAAATCGCTGGATTAATTATCGTTATTTAACGTTAAATTTTTTAATGCCATCAAAAATAAACTTCAGTCTCTTTTAAAAAAATATTCATCAAGTATTTTCATACTTTTTAAATGCTATAAGAATATATTCTTGACTAAGAAAAATATTTTTTATTACCATAAATAAAAAAAAACCACAGAAAAAATCAAAAATTATATCACGTCAAATAAATGTTTATTTAAATATTTGGTAAACATTTCAAGTATTTACTTAGTAATAAAATAAAATTGATTTTATCAAAGATTTTTATTTTAGAAATATATTTCTAATTTTGTGTATTTTTTTACCATATATTTTGAAAAGTACTGTGAAATATTTTTCTACTTTGACCGAAGTGGGAGGAGGGCTCCTCTAATAACTATTAAATTAATCCAATTTCCTAAAAACCATCCTAAAACCTTAAAAATTGAAGGCTAAAGTATTTTATCTGTTATAAAAAGTCTCCACAGATACAAAACAATTTTTTTAACATAGACATAACATTAATAACCAATTACATTCATCGCTTCACTAAAAATCTAAAATCAAGAATTAAAAACCGTTGCTTTATTCTTAGTCTAAGATCCTTTTTAATAAACTCAAATACTCTATGAGATCAAAATGTAAATATTTGATCTGCTTGTGGTTCAGTAACTTAACATGGCTTTTTGATATGCAAATTTAGTAGGTATGTTAAATTGTCGTATAAAACTCAGCACACATAATAATATGATGTTTAAGTAGGTATATATTTTACAGCTCAAGTTTCCTCTATTTAGAAATATAGTCAAAATCAAACTCTAACTTAAAATTTGTATAAATCTTTGAACTAGTTTTAAAATAAATTTGTCATAATTTTCTGTTCTAGATATGTATTGAAATATAATACAATAACAATGAACCACTCTAAAATTATAATTGTTAAAATTTTAAAATTCATAGGCCTACAATAAAAAAAAGTGCCCACAAATGAATTTAGGAGTGTTACATTTATGGTATAGCATTTAGTTTTAATATTTAACAACATTGATGCACAGTTCTGAACGGAGTCGATTTTTTTCAAAATATCCTTTATTTTTCTTTATATTTTTTCTCATATATGTCATGATGAATCGATAACCGTCCAAAAGTATGAGTAAACTTGGTCTAAACCAAACACTTTTTATATTTGTTTATTTATTGATTTAATATTTAATACATTTAGTTATATGACAACTAATAACTTCTATTCGGGGTTGAGGTAGTCGAAACAAAATTAATGTCAGTTAATCGTGTGTCTCGTATTTATTTCATTTTCGAAACAGTAAAAGATACATAAACACAATTATTCCATACTAAAATCGGTTCAATCTTTTTAAGTGAAACTTTAATCGTCAAAAATACAATTTGTCATGCTTTAAAATATGAATCAAATCAACCACTTTTAAATGAACTATATAATATAATCTTGTGATTTTAACATTTTATTATAACTAATACTCTGACTCGTTTTTTAAATTAATTATCTTAGTGATATTAAAATACAAAACTTAATGATTACATTTACCTAACTGCACAGCGTATACACAAGCTCTTACGTTATTTTATTTATTATAATATAAGCTATGTGGCCTTATAAAATTAATTAAAATTACATATAAAATCAAAATTGAAATTAGTTTAACAGAGTATAATATTATACCTATATTTAAAATTATAATATGATAAATGGAAATTGGCCAATGTACATAAAAACTATTCATTGTTATTTTTCTATCGACATCATCTTAATTAGAGGAGAATATTAGCAATATTAGTATCGTTAACTAATGGTTAAAATAATCCCTTAAATCGGGTGCAACCAAAAACACGAATATCGAGTCATTCTAACAAACAGATGCATCAATAGTTACTTAGTTATATTATAGTTTGCTTCACGTGGGATGTTCCATCACTCATATTTTATTAATATAGTAATGTAGAAACTTTGAAGTTGCACAACATTGCATCAAAATAATAGTAACAAGTATTAGTAATAAGTATAAAGTAACAATTATATTTTACTCGCATATTGAAACAGCTTTAATATAAAAATTATTTTTAAAATGAAAAGCTTTGTGCTTTACTCTATAACATTTATGAATAAAGAAATATTATATTATAACAGTCTTAGAGAATAATTTACGTGGATACATTTAAATTCTATACATTTGAAAAATTACTTATTAGTCTTATCAATGTCCCTACAAATTACAATATTTAGAAAAAAATAATAACTATTGTTACCTCTTCCGGACAATAATATATTATGAAAATCTCAACTTATCACACGTCCTGTGAGTACAAAAAGGATGTACAGACACTGTTGCTTCCTGAACAACAATTTCGTGTTATACGTCCAATATTTATGTCACTTTCTCGTCTATCATTGACGTCAATGGTAAGACTTTTCTTTTCTGTACCTACCAAATTCTATTTTCTAATTTAATTATAATAGGTCTTGGTGGTCATAAATATGTAAAATCATAAATAAATCACATAGTAATCAAATTAATGGTTCAATATAAAATTCTTAGATCATTCAACTTTTTTTAAGTAATATATTTAATATAATAATGAATATTTATGACCGACTGCTTCTATTTCAAGACATGATGTATCAGTATCATAAACCAATGTTACATGTATAAATCTAAAAATTAAACATCAATAAACATATTTTGCTATACAATTTTATCAATAAAAATAAATTTAACATACACACAATTTAATTATATAAACATTATATTATATCAATAATTTATCATTTATCGCACGTACAACCTATCGTCGAGATAAGCTTGATTGAAATCACACTTGTTTGTATGTTTATTTCAATTAATTTATCTGACAAGCAAATCTGCTATAATTTTAGTGTTCGTCATGTACGTGCATAACAAGCAATTTATGAATGTGGGTGGGAAAGTAGATATGCAACCACAGTCACCAAATGTAGTCCAATCTGTTCCCCAACGGACAAGTTTCAATGTTTTTGTAATACTTCTTACACAAAACCAAAACCTATTACGATATAAATATCTAACATGTCGTCGCCAATCAATAATTTATTGTTTTTGTATTGTAATAAATAATATTCAAAGTAATAGAAAATAAATACTTGATCAAAGTCTGAAACAAATACTATTTATAATCATTAAAAATAATAGGTAACTAGATATTTCAAATTTAAAAAAAAAATAGAAATATCTAAGTATCATGAATAATATAAAAACATTAAATACCATCTAAGACATTTACATTGTACAAAAAAATGTCAATAAATGTTTTAATTATATAAAAATTTCAAATGTACCTAATACAAATAACTCAAAATACTTTAAAAATGTTAACATTATATCCATAAAAATAAATATTTGATGGGAAATTACAGGTATTTACAATAATTCAATTTTTAATTATAATAAAATATTTAGTATAAATCTATTTAGTCAAAAATACAAGTTTAATACAACGTAAATATTCTCATTTTACCGTATATTTTTTTTAATTCAATACTTAAATGTTTAATATCCCAAAAAGTGATAACAAACATAAAAAAAAATACATACATATTTTTTTAATACTTAAATAATATATTAATCAGCCTACTTACTATCTAAAGTCATAATTATTGCAGTACAACTCAACTTCCCCTACAACTTAAACAAATTCCTGGATATACCATTTTTTTTTTAAATTTCTTATGAGCTATGGCTAATTTATTCATGATTTAATATACAATAATAATCTTAATAAAACCAACCATGATTAATCGTATCTATCGATTGAACAATATGTGTCTTAAATTTCGTCTCAAAAACAAACTGTGTTACATACCTTATTTTACCAAAATTCTTTATTCATTTCACTGCGGAGGAATGACCTACAACTAATAAAATACAATATTGTGCTTTCAGGTAACTATAAATCATGTTTAAGGAAAGAAAATCAATCTCAAATGAAATATGTAAGCACTTAAATTGAAAATCGTTTTTATCAATCATTGTTGACAATTGAATATTGTAATAAAATATTGTTGGTAACAATCGTTTCGAGTTGTGTCAAAATTTGAAATATTATATTTAAAAACATGGGATATATGTATCATCATCGTCATTGTATTCAATTTCAGATAACACACAAAACGTTGTTTTTTTTTATTTTATTTTATTATTATTATTATTATAACAAATATTAATTAATATTATTTATTATCTATTCAAAATATTCAAAATATTATTCATAACAAAAAATTACTATGTACATTTTTAAAATCAAATATAATGCATAATAATTTATTATAAATTTGAACCACTAAAAACCAAGGCCTTCATTAATATTTAAAATGTATTCCATAATAGTTTCAGTTTACAATATTTTTACCAAGCATAACTTGATATTTTTCTTACTTTTGACGTATAAATCGTATGATATTTTTATATTATTTCTTTATAACTTAATTAATTTCAATAATATCAACAATAAAATTGTATTTGTATAATCCGGATCGCTGAGGTACAAAATTTGGTCAGTAGTTTCTTTTTATGATGTAGAGACTCACTAACAAAGAATTTTCCAAAATAAATTCCTTAAGAATTTTAAAGGGTGTAAAAGAGTAAAAATACAAAACGTTATTTCTAAGTCAATTTTTTTTTTAAACTTAACACATTATGCTATTATAATAGTCATTATACTTATACATAAGATTTTAAAATAGAGTAAATCTAATGGCACCATTTAATTTATCATGGGCAACGGGATTCAGAATCAGCTATAGTATTATACATATAACTACATTGTTGAATGAAGCCACCCACTGTGCACAATACTGATCTAAAAAAAAAATCACAATTAATAAATTGGTTTATAGTATTATGCTCCATTACACGGCAACTTGTATAGGCCATTTCACTACACGGATGTCTAAAGATACTTTAACCTATTTATTTTTATTTTGCACTGGTTATTAAATTTTATCGTTTAAATTACAATGCTGCTCTATGTAAATAAATAAATATTAAAACTTTGATGACTTAAAAATTTAAAATATTAAAATATTCAGGTATTATAAATATTTTTTCTTATTTATTGTAACGAGAATTATATGTATGTTTGATGATCCAAATAAGAAACTTTTTTAATCTTTTATATTTGTGGTCCCAGAATTTATACACGCATTTTATTTATATGATATGAGTTGTATTTAATATATCAATAAAATATATCAAAAGTCTGATAAAATGTAAGCAGTATATTATACTAAAATTACTATACAATGTGTTATTTAAAATAATTAAAAACAATATTATATGAAACGCTGTGTTCTTTTCTCGATTATACTGTCAATAGTATTTGCTTAAACTAATGTGATTTCAAACATTAACTATTGTGATTACAATATTATAGTATAACACATGTTAATACGCTAGCGACCACTAGACCCGACGGCGGACACAACATTGAATATTTTCCAGAATTTCTTGCTATAATAATAGTTATCCCTGAAATCCACTTTAAATAGAAAATTAATGAAGTATAATAAAAATATAAAGACATAAGCATGAAGTCATATTTTGAAATTAATATTTTACATGAATAAACACACCTACGTTCTGATCACTTGACCCTATTATGATTCCATTACTATCCTGCCACAAAATGTCCATTCTGTGTAGACAATTATATCATACATGCCTTCCAAAATCGTATTGTTTATAAATATAACTACCTATCTATTTTTCTTCATTTTTACTATATTTTCTTAATTTATATTATATAATAGTATTTACAGATATATCGTAAAATATCGTTTGTATGATTTTGTTGCTTGCGTAATTATACTTTCTACTATGATTAGATTAAGTGATTTAATATTTTTTTCGATATTTTTTAAGAATTTTAAATTGTATAATATCTAGATCAAAAAGACAAGAGTTAGCCATATTAATATTAATAATAATAAAATGGATGATGTCATCGATTAATAGAAAAAAGTATTGTCTTACGAAACATACGAAGACACAAATAAATTTTCTTCGAGTAACAACTAAGACATAACAACTTCATCAGACAATCTTGATAATATGCTTGAAAATATAATACACTGAATGATGTGAGTAAAATAATTCAAGGTTCATCGATCACGAAATTGTTCATTTATTATGTTTGCCAAACATCATACGGATACACACGATTGATGTCTATCAAATGTTTATGATCCATAATAATGTTTTCAATAAATTTGTATATTTTTTTTTTTTCAGTGTACATATTTCCATAAAATGAACTGATATAACAGAATCTACAAGATTATAAAGCATAATTCTTCAATACAAGTAGAAAATATGTAATACATCAAGTCAAGTAGGTATTATAGTCTTGTAATGACATTTATAAGTCGATGCTATTCAAATTAGGTCAAAATTTGTTTTAATAATGATAATGTTCACAAATGTGAATTTAATTAATTATAGTTTATCGGCCAATAAGGATTCGTTTAAATATGTTATTTATTTATGATTTTTATTTAAAAAAATATGTAAACAATACATTCAATCAATATGATAAATACTAGAATCTACAGTTAATAAATGAGAATTATAATATATAAACATCAAGATTTTTCAAAGTGTTTTCGTTAAAAATATTCGTTTATTAATTATAAAGACTATTTTTTTATCAACAGTTATCGATAAATTCTCGGTAAATGCGGTAAATTTAAACCATTTCGATTTCGGTATTGGTTAATGGTCAAGTATTTATAGATATTGAAGAATAACAAAATGTTTCGATAAAAATCTTAAACGTATATTGAATTTTTAACGATACTACAATACACGCTGCATAGTAATTTCTACAAGATTTAATTAAAGTAAGTACTCTTCAGATAAAAATAAAACGCTGTATTTCTTTCGCCGTAAATCAATATTATAAAAACCACCATTTCGCATCGTCGTGAAAACAAATATGGTACGCACCAAAAATATCATATGGATGTGGTTTGCAACCGTTTTCGTCTGACACACAAACGTGAATTGTTATGTATTTCTATTCAAAGAGAAAAATTAAATATATCGATCGCAAAAAATAATATAATAGTTGAATCGTCCAAAAAATTAATTAAACGTTCTCTTAAATATTAAATTAAATAGAAGAGAACTTCCTGATTGAGACTTATACATATAAATGCGCTGATAAATAAATGTTATACGTATCTACTAACTAACATGTTTATAATTCGACTTCAAATGTTTTCAAATGGAACCCTAATATTTCACAGTAATGTATATGTATATAATTTTATTTGTATATATTCTATATTATTACTAAATTTAACTTGTTTAAATTAATACTAGCTATATATCGTATGATAGAAAATATCACCCAATATACCATAAATATCAAATATTTACATTACGAAAGCAGAATTTCTAAAATATATATTACGTTTTATTTTCAAAAACCTTTTCAAGCCAAATATCAATTTTGACATTGTTGTATAGTTTTGATTAGTGTTATAATAAACAAAGTTATCAAACACGTATAGTATTAAAATCACAATCTATACCAACGATAAAATAAACTTCTTGAATATAATATGTTAAACACAGCAAAACTATTCCAGATATAAAAATAAAATAATATTCCTCTGAAATATTCCTAAATCTGATACACACAAATCGAGCTGTAAAGTAACTATAACAATACAAACTCATATTTAGTTAAATGTATTAATGTATTGATTTTATTTCATGGAAGAAATATAATACGTTTGATTCTTTTAATTCCAAATATAAGTAGTTTAGGAATCATAAACTAATTAAATATCCTAAATTGTGGTTCTTATTACTGTACCAATATAAAGTAATAAAATGCCTATTGTAGTGCCTATTACATCTATCCATCACATCCGACTTGAATGATCTATAACATTGTTGAGTTTCTAAACATTTCAATTAGACTCTTAAAGGTACACATAGCCATTAGTGTTTAATTGGTCTTAATTTAATGTAAGACTATTATTTCCTACATCCAACATATTACTTCATAATATAATACAGCGGTTCTGAAACTTTTTTGTTCGCGGAGCCCTTATATTCCTAAAAAAAAATACGGAGCCCCAAAAATCAGAAATGTCTATATGAGACAACTAAAATTCATAAAAAAAATGATGTCAATTGTAAATGATTTGCTTTTTATTTTTATTTTCTGTAAAATACGAATATATACAAATTATTCAATTAATATTAATTTAATTAGAAAAAAATAACATAAAATTTTAGCAATTTATTTATTTATTAATGTGATCCGTGATGTTGGCTTTTTTTATTGACCAGTATTTTTATATTTGGCTTGATAGGCGAGAGTTTAATACGCATATCTGCTTCAGCATCCAATTTATTACGATATTTGTTTTTCATTGATGCATATGATGAAAATCCGGTTTCACATAGATATGTTGTTGCGAAAGGAAGAAGTGCTAAGATAGCTTTTTTAGCCAGAGATTGATATTCGTTAGTAATACTGCTACTGCACCAAAAATCTGTTAATGATATTTTATCAAATAAAGTTTTTAAAGATGAATCGGTGGTCATTTCAATAAATTCTTCATACTCCGTTATAGATAAATCTTCGGGCTTATCGTTGATTAAAAACGGATTTTTAACCCAATTATATCATTGGATAAATTCTATATCTTTATTTTCCGATGTATAACGAGTAATGACTGAAGAATCAAGAAATTATTAGAACTTCATAGAATGTAGATTGTGCTATTGTAGATAAGTAAACTAAATAATTATCGTACCATTTGTCAAATAAACGAAAATCCCGACTTTTATCTAATCTAATTTTGACAATGACACAAAATATGACATATGTGGATTTATAAATACCTATTTTAAAGTTTTAAATGTTTAAATGTTTAAAATAATACATATTGGTACGATCCAAATAGTATTGATTATAAAAATAAAAATGTAACTAAGAAATATAATAATAATTTAATAATTTAAATTTAATTAATACAGATATTCTCAGGGAGCCACGGAGCCCCTAGACTAATCTCGCGGAGCACAGTTTGAGAACCGCTGATATAATAGATAACCTTTAAAAATTTTGTAATTAATCTGTATATTTTAAAGTATGATTTGGTTTATGCCAAGGCTTTGCACCCGTTTAGCCCGTATAGCCCAAAACCCTAAAAAAACCGAAAAATTGATCAAAACCGTAAACCCATATAACCCGAATGATTTTGATGACGTAAAACCCGATACACCCAAAACCAAATTTAAATTCGGGTTTTTACCCATAACCCGTATAAAAAAAAGTATTACGTTTTCGAGTGACATATGAATTTTTATGTATATTTCTTCATGAATTCATGGAGAATTCATGGTAATACCGGTTGCATGTGACTGACAAAATGCCAATGGCCAAGTTATGTCTTGATTGTTTTAAAATGTTATTTTTAAATTAATTGTAATATAATGTGTCAATGTCCGTTGTTAAAATTGTTTAATTGTGTACGTACTTTTTCATTTCAATTATATTAAAATTCAAGACTAAAAATTAAAATATTATATTATATTATATGCGTCAATACTTATTAGACATTTTTAGGTACTGAAAAGTTGATTGTATAACTTTTATACTTTGCTTAATCAAATCTAACACTTTACGCAGAACAAAATTGATATATCACTCGATTTTTAATAAACCATAATCCGAATGAATATATTGGCTAAACAAAACCCATGTTCTTTAAAATGAATAAAATCTGAAACCACAACCTCTATTTTTCCTTGGAGCACCCGAAACCATAATCCGAATAAATCGTTTGGGTTCAAAGCCTTGGTTTATGCATCGTAATATAATAAATATAATTGATTATAATTATTCATTTTACAATTTAGACTCTTAGATAAAATATTTTTAGAAAGTACGATAAACACGGAATATCTTTGTAAATTATACTTATTTTTTACGTTTGTTTTATTATAAAAAGATATATACTTGAAAAATTAAAAAGTAAGTATAATATGATTTAATTTGTGCAATATTTATTTAGCGTTCATATTATTTTTTTATGTTGTTTTATGTACAAACAAAAAACAATAAGAAATATTAATATTGAAAATTTGAAACTAAGGAGTCATAATCAATAAAAATTTGTTTTAAAACATAAGATAAACTATAAAGTATAAACAATAATCTTGTGTATTAATGGATTATCAATAATTACCTAAATTCTGAGAAAAAATAATTAATTAACAATAATATTGATCATTTTTTAGGTCTTTGTAAACCAATAATTGCCAAGTTTGATTAAATTTAGGTTGTATTCAATATATTTTAATTTTTATTTAATTAACTTTAAAAATCGTAGTTAATAATACTTTTTATTTAAATTGCATTGCTCTATCTTTTTTTTCGTCTTCTTTAGCTGCACTTGGATCCATTAACATCTTGAATTCCTTTATTGTATTCAAATAAGTGGTTACTGCAATACAAAAATAAATTTATTAGACTAAATTGACAATTTACAAAATAAAAAATTGCAATCGACTAAAATATTCATGTTAAGTGTTAACTATCACAAAGTTATTAAACAATTAAATTATACGGTTTAAAAAATGTTTGTAAGTTTATGAAAATGGCTTGGATAATTAATTATTTACATAACTTTTGAAATATAAAAACTATTTGTAGTTCGAAGTTTGAACATTACCTATATAAATTAATTAAGAAAAGCGTATTGTAATAAAGTCTTGATAAACACTAATAGTAATATATAGTTATAAATTGATATTTTAAGTACAAATAATAAACATACTTATAATATATAAAATACAATTCATAATTCTAGTTTCATGCAATATATTATTGAAGAAACCCCTACTCAGAGCGTACAAAACTAAATTATTCTTGGTTTTTGAATTATTAGTTGACTGATTTAAATAGAATACTAAATACTAAAAATGTCACTATGGAATCGAAATAAAAAAAATACTTTTAAATAATTTATACAACAAAATTCAGCTGGTTTATTAATAATATTTAACAACTATTGAAAATTAAATAATTATAAGCTTTTACAAGCTTAATAAACCTCTCTACAGACACATTTTATAACCGCATTTAATACAAAATATTATTTTGTAGACATTTACTGAAGTTTCATAATAAAAAAAAAGAATCAACAAACAATAATTAAATCACTTAAAATTTTAAAATAGGTACCTTTTTCGTAATGTCACTTTACTTACTTTAAATAATATTTCCTATCATAACATTTTTAAACGTATCATGCATAAATTATTTTAACCTTTAACATCAGAATAGTGACTCGCTCAATTTTCACTTTTACCAAAATCTTTTCCCTAATAGCAAGGGGTATCTACCAGTAAGGTATATAATAATATATACCGTCCCAACAGGATTTGTCCAGTTAGTCAAAATACAGACAGATTATAACTCCAAGCCCAAGACTAGCTCCTAGGAATTTCGCTAACCAATGAGCGGTCATTGGCTGTCTATAGACGTGGCTACGTAGGTCTCTGACCAATTTTAAACACGTCTAAGGCGCATATCATTTGTGTTCTATACTTGAATACTATAATATGATACACATATAGAAACCTCTTGAAATCGAAAAAAGCATAAAACAAACAAAGATACCCATAGGTACCGATCTCTGCCACTATATCTGTAAAATATTGTTGAAAATTACGTTTTAAAACGTTACCCGTGCATAATATTATAATGTAGTACCAATTTCGTGCGAAATTACTTCTTAATGAAATTGTATGTTTATTATAATAAATCATATATTGTCCGATTCTTATTGTAACGACACGAACATACAAAAATCACCTTTATTTTCACGTTATAGGTTACACTTAAATGACGTTATGTAGAGGTAGTAAAGCATACTCGTTATGATGCACAAATTAATTCTACTGATTTGATATAATGGTCAGTTCAAATTATTATTTACTACGCTTACAGTAGTACAGTGTTATTTTTAAAACAAATTATTATATATAAATTGATTAATATTTACTTCATCAATGTTAATTGACACTCTCTATTTGTAAATGTCTAAGCATGTAATACAATATTCTGATGGTCCGTGGTCAACAAGAGTGATCAATTATAAATGGATAATACTACGTTATATCAAATAACTACACTGCAAGCGTATAAGTGGATAATATGGATGATCGACTAACATTACTAAAATATTTCTTTCGGCTTGTAATCAAAAATTTCCGATCGTTATTTATGAAATACTAGTTACATTCTACGACGATTTGAACACATTTTATTCTTATTCTTAAGCCGTTCAAATTACTTGGTATTTTTTTAATAATAATATATCGGTACCTACTATATTATATCTGTTAATTTTATTGGTTTGTCTATAGTACATCAATAGTAGATTGGATAACAACCAATTAATTACATAATATAATAAAATATTTTTTATAAACAAATTAAGTACACAATAGCAATTTTGATTTTCATACGACCAAAAAACTATAATTGAATTACAATAGTTAGATAACTGATAGGGGTGCATGATATTACCGTTTTATCTTTCAAACATAATATTATGTTACGATGAAATAATTACCTTATGTAATGCGTTATATTAATTGACACAATCAAACTGTATTCGAAAACAGCAATTGTAAATTCATAACTATCTAGTTATTCATAATATTTGAATACAGTCTAGAGATAAATATATACGAATAATGTATTACTGTTATTATATCGTTAGCCCTTACGTATACAGTATGTTATATATATATAGTTGTTAAGTACACAAATACACTGTCATGTATGTTCCGCGTTCACATCAAAATACGTTCTGTATAATTTACTTGATTTAGAATATCATTTGTTTAACGAGTGGTTTATTTACAATATGCCTACAAATTATACAGATGATGTACATTCGAGAAATGAAGAAAATCCAAAACACGAATTATTACGCGACCAAATACATTACCATGTAAGGTATACCGATAGTAATGACAAAGTCAAATCAGTTTATGTGCAATAGTGTCATCAATTACGTTTCAAGTGTTTGGGTAGATTGTTACGTAAGGCAAATGAATATATATCTGGGATATTAGACCAGGATGAAGATCTATGCGTAATGATACGATTTCATTTGAAATGTATCAAAGAGCCAAATTCAATTACACAGACTACTGAGATAGATTAATTGGAATTCCTATGTGTTATGAACATCACCGTAAACTAATCCCGAACATTTTACTCCGTGATACTAAATCCATCTAATAAATGTAAAATGTATTGAGTGACCAGGTGACCAGCTTGGCGTGAAATATTGTCACGCAAAGGCGGTCATTCTGCAGTTTTTGTCATATTAAATTATAACACTCAAATTAAAGCAAGTAAAATGAAAATTACATTATTCTGTTCACGTTTTAATACAAGGTTATCGAATCTGATAAATAAAATGTAAAAATAATAATCAAAATATTTTGAAATGATATGTTACAAAATAGATTTATTTCAGTTGTGTAATATGTTAAATAAATCTCACAAAAGTGAATTTAAATTTCGACGGATACCTAAATTTCTTTTGAGATCATTTTATTGATGGGAGAGTGGTCACCTTCATTTATTGTCAGAATGTTTTAAAGAATTTAAATAATAAAATTAAAATAATGATCATCTATATTTATTAAAATCATTCTGCGCACCCGGCCCAACTCGGCGTATGGGTGCAGACAGACTACTGATAGACACAAGACATACTAAAAAACATATAATTATTAATCGATCTCTATTGTCATTTGTCGTCGTGGTCGGTCCGAATCGTCGGCCGACGCACGCCGACAACGTACACAAAATAATATAATAAAAATAGATAAATAGATCGGTTTATAAAAAAAAGGGTCGCCGTGCGTCGTGCAGACCACGGCGATAACACAAAATAATAAAAACATAATAATAATAATATTTAAAATCACTACATTATAAATAAAACAAAATTTCTATCTTGGTTACGTTGTAATAGTCAACTGTTGGCGCATCAAAGTTATTTATAATTTAACTATAACTATATAAACTATAAAGCATAAGATGAATGACAAAAACGTAAAACTTACAAAACCTGAAATTTAATTTTCTGTTAGGTTTTCAAACATTTTCTGTATTTTTGTATCAACAACGCTTAAATTAGAAACTTAGATTGCCAACCAAAGTAAAATATTAAATTAAAATAATAAAAAAATTGATTATGTGTAATATATATTATTACTAAGTGAGAGAATGGTTATGTTAAAAATATAAAATAAATAACTAGTCAGATAAAGTATTTTTCATAAGACACTAAAAAGTTTTCGAATTACTTATTCTTAATACGCAGTGTTCATTATTACCTAATGACAATTTGAAAATATTTTTTTCAAAAATAACCATTAACCAACATTTAAAAACAAAAATCTATCACACCAGTACGTTTATGAATGTAATAAGATATGTAATATTTTGTAACTACTTTAAACATAATACGTACAAACCGGTAATATTTTCTAATATTAATATGGACATTATGACGTATCGAATTCTGTCATATTAATACTGGAAAATGCGAT
The DNA here is from genome assembly GCA_020882235.1 of Schizaphis graminum. Taxonomy (NCBI): domain Eukaryota; kingdom Metazoa; phylum Arthropoda; class Insecta; order Hemiptera; family Aphididae; genus Schizaphis; species Schizaphis graminum. Next base: position 69,171,672 of record CM037032.1, read on the forward strand.
TACATTTGGAATATCTCTATTCCTATTGTAAAATCGATAATACATTTATTAATGTAGACATATTTTATAATACTACCTTGTTTAACATAGTTGTGTAAGAATCGTTTAATCAAAAACATTCGAAATTCATGGTTATTAATTGTGTTGTTGATCACAAATTGTATAACTTCCAGCAATTCTCCTAGCTCTTTTTCGTGTTTCGTCAAATTGGCGTTATCTTTTAAAGATACTTTTTCGAAATTTATATCCTTCTTATATACATCTTCATTTCTGAGACCCCAGTTTTTCAATTTCTTATCGCTCACAGTTTTGCCACCACGTACGTCCTACACACACAGATAAAAAATATCTTAAGTAAAAATGTGTTTTTATCATTATGTGCATTACTATAAGAAAATTAAGTTACCTGCAGCATCGTTACACCCAATACAATGGTTATGCATATTAACGTCCTGCCCTTCATTTTTTAAGAATGGGTCACAACAGTACGAGTAAAATTTAAAGTATAAATATTTTCAACAGTTTCAAACATTTTTTAGTAAATTTTTAAACATGTTTATTTACGATGAAAACAGCAGTATTTTCGATTTAATTACAAACACATGTATGTTGTTTATCTATAATAACGTGCCATAATAGAAACACACGTCAATTACTGTGCTCGTCATACGATTTAAATAATTATTGTAAAAATGCACAAAATATATTAAGTACTCGAAGGTGTACAAAAACAAATTTGTTGTAAATACCTCTTCAAGGATGATTTATTCGTACTTTATTTGTTAAGAATATGGTTAGAAAAAATAAAGTAAATATTACTTAATTAATTAATTAATTTTTTTTTTTTTTAATGTAAGCAACTGTTTCTAAAACACCCATTTACACATCTTACATACCATATTGATTTTAAAATCGTATGAAAATTAAATACTTGAAATAAACTTTTTTAGTAAATACGTAATTTGTTTCAAAATACAATTCTATTGTTTTATATTAAACAAAAATGTTTGAAAATTAAATCATTTTCATTTAACACATGTGTAGGAAAAAATACATACGATTAACACATAACTTTGGGCCACCTTCCTATTTCACAGTCCAACAGTAAACGTTGGCTACAAGTTGTTGTTCAGAAATCATTTTCACTGCAAGATGAACATTATCTACGCCAAAGGAATAGTAGTTTTGATAGTTCTTGCATGTGTGTTACACACAGTGAGTATTATAAATTAAAATAATATATTTGAGTCTACTATTATTTATTAAATCTTTCGACAATTTGAACAAGCCATAAATATCATTTCACTGTGGTACCACTGGTACCAGTGACAAACAATATGTTATTAATAGTTTACATAAAATTATTTTCTTTGGAACTTCCACTTCCTCTTGTTAAACTAACTAAAAAAAACTCACTAAACAATGGTTAACTATTATTTTTAAATAATTTCACTAAACTAATTACTTTTAATAGCAACAGAAACAACAAAATCACGTATAGCGTTATTATATGTTTAACGATCTAGACTAATATAGTTTATGTAATTTTATCATAGATATTGACAGAATTAAAGTTTCAATTTTGAAAGGCTCGTGAGATTAACCATATTACACATATTTTATTCAATTTAATATTTAAAAAACGATCACTAGTCTTTCAGTAGTTCGTAATGTAAACTATTACACAGACACACAGTTTAATGATTTATTCAAGTATCACTATTTCAACAAAAATTATTGATAAAAATATCAACTGCAAAAATAAGTTACTTTTAATTTTTATGCACTTATTGTTTGTTTTCTATATCCATATACATAATGTTGTCCAAGATAAGTGTCGTCAATGGATGACTTATTAATCAACATCTCACGTCTGTGTTATTTTCACTATTACCAGATAAGCCTATTGTATATAAATATTATATTATATATATTTGATATGTAGAATACAATTTTATAATAATCATTATTTATGACATAATATTATGTTTCATCCAATCCTAAATATACAACGCGGTCACACCAAATGTTATATTTTACCTGCATTGGTAAAAATGTCGTTTATTTTATACAGATTAAAAAGAAATTTTTAAAAGACGTAACTCATAAATATTATTATAATTTCAAATATTATGACGATTTATATCCTTGTAAGTTAAACAAATATAAAAACTATATAAAATTACATGAAACAATATTTTTCAATTTTAGAACGGTGCAAGAACTGATAGATCATCATCGAAACTCGACAATAATTCATTTAAAAAATCTTCTTCAAATTTATCAAATGACGAGAATAAAAATGGTTCAGTTGAACAAATGTTATTAAATATTGCGACTATAATTCAACGTTGTATAGACGATAAAACCATGAATAATAAGGAATTTAAAACAAAACTGGACAATTTATACAAGAATTTGGTAAATAAAGAAAGTAAGTGTTAATATTTTTAATATTCATTAGTAACTAAAAGTCGTGGACCTACATTAATAATATACCATCCTTTTGTACACACATAGAGTGCGCTCCTCGAGTGTGACTTAGTACTACACTTTAATTTTAGACATTACTGCAAATAAGACACAGTCTCAAATTGTTTGTAATTTTCTGAAGGATAAACTGAGAAAAATGTTTTCGTATTCATTACACATATATTTTATATTCCATTCGTATCAACAATCGCACAGTTCATAATTCACCTCATTGTCCTCATTTAAACTCTACTCTAAGATAATCGCTTGCAATTTCTATGTCCTATATCCATTTATAATATATTATCCATAACTTTAACACATACGATACAGTTCTTTTACCAGTAGGTATTTATTATCTCGAAAAATATTTGTACGGTCTTGCTCTTATAAACAAGATTAAAAAAAAGCGGGTAAGTAGGTATCGCTCTGCTGTATATTAGGGGGTGGGGTGGACCTCAGACTATGGTAGGTTAAATTTGAATGCAATGATAGGTATCATTGTATACGAAAAACGATTCTGAACGAAGATGATTTGTCAGTTTAGGATATATTATATTTAAATATTGTCAAATATTCTATTTTGAAACAAATAGTATAGTTTTTATATGTTACTATGGTTACTATGGCCAACATTCGCATTATGAGCGTATGAAATTTAATTTAAATTTTGACATATTTCGTATAAATTCGAACTTTAAACACTTATAAAAAAAATTGTGACTAACGATTTCGGATTTTTTTTATCACTTTAAGAACAACTTATAAGAAACCTTGTATTAAATTTTCAAGATTTTCTGGCCACCCAAAAAATTTTTATCGGCATTTGAAGAAAAAAAAACTTAGAAAAGTCGAAAATTTCAATTGTCTATTAGTAGCTTAAAAATGGTCAAAATATTTTGAAAATATAACTGTAAAGAGATAACCATAATATAAACATTTGGTGAAAATTTCAAGTATTTACAATAATTCGTTTTTGAGTTACAGCAAAATCAAAAAATCGATTTTGTCGAAAAGTGGTTTTTCCGTAAAATTTCTATTTTTCTGTCATTTTTTTTTTTGTTTTTCTCGATTTTTTTGAAAACTATTAGAAAATTTTAATTTTGACCCTCCTAAAGTACCAACTAGATTCAATTCCCTATTCAAAGAGGGGCTGAAGTCAAAAATCGGAGCATTATTACTGCTCCAAATGTTGGAGTCAGACACAAAAAAAAAAAAAAAAAAAAAAAAAAAAAAACACATCATAGTAAATGCAATACATCACTTCGTTCAGAATCTAAAATAAGATTTCTTATTTACAAGATCGTGAGTTTTTGAAAAGATTTTAAATTCATTCAATTAAATATTATTTTATTTATTGTCATCATTTTTCAAGTTATTAATATTTTAATGACATTCTAAATTTTATACCGAATAGCATACCTAAAAATTGAAATCATAACATTTAATTAGTTTATATTATATTTAATGTGTTTAAAGTTTGAATAAGCCGAATTGAGTAGAACAATCATATCCTACAAAATATTAATTTACAGTTAAAAGAATTAAACACCAAACCAATGTTTAAAGACTACAACACTGATATAAGTATGACTACATAGTTAGATAGTACATACATAGGCCCTACTATACTCTGTAATACTACTCTATAGCAGGGATGGGCAACTGAAAGTTATTAGAGGGCCAATTTTTAGAAAATTAAAATTTAGCGAACCAGAGTATAGAAAACAAAAAAAAAAGGTCATCCAAAATATGCATTTTAATTTAGCATAGACGTAGCATAGAGTATAGACGATTAACTTTGAAATTGTATGATGTAATTTGAAAATGTAGCGCGGGCCAGATAAAAAAGGTTCGCGGGCCGCCAGTTGCCCACCCCTTCTCTATAGAAAAGACAAATATAATAGAATATAAAGTATATGTCAACAATAAAACATTCGGTTCGTTTTATTTTAGTACAAAATGCAATAAAAAAATACACGAAAAAAGTGGTTAAGATTAAACAACAATACGAGGACGACGTCAAAGTATTAGAGATAATGAAAGGTGGGGCAGGTAGCGAAAGTAGTAAAACTAAAAATAAATCAGCAAAAATTAGTAAGTAAACTAAAAACAATAATCAATAATATTACTAATATTTATATTTATTTTTAGAATCAGTCAAATATTAATAACCATGAACGCAGCGTGGTTAAATATTCCGTTACAATAATATATTAATTCATTATAAACTACCTATTATACTACCAGCCGATTCAAATGATGTCAACAATTTATATTAGGTACCTATAAGATATTTTGTTAAATAACAGATAACAGATAATAGATAGTTTGGATAGGAACAAGTTTGAAATTAAGTAAATACTATCAATAATTATTTCTCGTCCCAACTTATAACCAATTTTATGATGGACCACTAATAATCATAGTCAATATTCCAGTAATCTTGTGTTGAGTTTTATTCTTTGTAGGTATACTGCGAAAGAAATACATTCAATAAACATTTTCACAGATAACATTTTTTATTTAATATGTTTTACAATCCACTTAAGATGCGTTGTTTAATTTATTTTTGATGTTATGGGTAGTATATCTAGTGGTACAGTTGTAAATTATTAAATATAAGTAATATCTTGAATACAAGATTTCTACATTATATTTAAAACAATTAACACTAAAAATAAACATTTTGTGCAAATAATATAATTTGTCGTTTTTCTAATTATATATTTAAAAAAATATTATTGATGTATTACTAATTAGTAATTACTGAAAATCTTAATCAAATCTAGTATAGAATAAAGAAATAATTTTATGTTGTCTTACAACATAAAATATTTACATATTACTATGTATGATCTTTAAAACTAGCAAACTAATATTTAGAGGTATATTTATCTTTAACGTTTCATCATAATATGAAAAATATGTTTAGCTCAATAGAAACAATATTTTCTATTGTTTCGTACTAGAGATTAGCACGGGCCGTTCGAAATTCGTACTAACGTATCCGTATGGTCAAGTGGTCAGGATAAATTCTAGCTAATACAAATATTACTGAAAAATCTTAAAAACGAGTAAGTAAATAAGACGTCACGGTAAAAATATCAAAACGAAATAGGTACCTCGTATATTTTTGATTAACCAATGATGAAATTTCGTCTTTAAATCTCTTAGAGTCTGCAAAGATGTTTGGAAAATCTTGAAAATAATTATACATAGGTTCCACAACGAAATTTTATGGATGCATTTCATTATTATTAATTACTATATTATGTAATAAAATAAAAATAAATACATACAAATCGTAAGTTAAAACTAAAATATATCAAGCGACCTGTACATACCTTGTTTTTCTAAATTGTATTTTTGTTGAACTATTTGCAAACATTAATTTAAAAACATAAATTACTTTAAATTCATAAAATTTACAAACATAAATAACATATTTAATAATTTATTCAGTTCCCAATCAGGAAACAAAAGTAATGCATAATTGTATGACTAAATAATTGTAATTTTCAATAGGTACATACTTAGGATATGACGTATAACCTTGGAACACTTGATTGAAGATTTTTATGCACGGTAAATCTAATTTAAATCCAGTTTATCCAGTAATCCCTCATTTTAAGAGTTTTTCTAGTTTAATAACTTTTATTAAAATAATATTTTGTGTATAAATACAATAATATTCATAAAATAAAAATGTTAAAATGACAAGATAACTAGTTGTTTTGTGGTTCTTAAAAAAAAAAATGACCATAGGAACTTTAAATGTCCACTGGTTCTTTGTAGCGTTCATTATAAATAGATTTCAAAGAAGTAATTGATATTTACGCGTACCTACCTAACACTGTTCATGATAAAATTTACATTTAAATCGCTACTATAAAATCTAAAAGTTTTGTGAAATATATACTTTATATTATAATTTAAATTATTACATCTTTTATGTTATTTATTTATATTTTTATCAACAATTTTATTATTTTCACCAATATTTTATGTTTATTTATGTATATTATGTCATAATTTATCGGTCATTAGATCATATTTTAAACTTCAAATACAATATAATTTTGTTTATGCATCAAGTCGGATGATTTCAATGGCTTGCAATTATATTTATTTTCAATTTTTTACAGAAATAAATAATTTTACTAATTTACGATATTATGTTATAATATAATTAATATTTTATAATACAGTATAATTATACTACACAAGACACAATTATGATTTAAACGTATATGACAAGTTCTTCCTTTTTTTAAGCTATAAAACCTTGTTAAATAAGGCTTGTTAGTTGTTTGGTATTTTTTCTTCAACTGACTGTAATTAAAACAACTTACGTATCTACATATATCCAATAACTAATTCGTGATTTTAGACTTAGGTAAATACTAAATGTAAATTTAACCAATTATTTATATTCAAGCAATTATTTAAATATTTTAATATATTTAAAATTATATGTTTGATATATACCTACTAATACTTATATTTTAACACAAAATAACAGTTTGTTAAAAACCGTTAATTACCAACTGCCGCAGACGCTGTATATTATATTTAAAACCAATAAAGAAATGGTTTCCTTTTGCATAATTTAAACTCAAAAAAGTCTTCGGAAAGTCTTCTTCGGGTTAAAATAATTACTTCATGTGCCGACTAATAATTTTAATTTTAAACGGTTTAGAATAACGCAACAGTGCCGTAGGCTAGGGGTACACTGGGGACACTTACCCCCCTAAAATTATCGGACACATACAACTAGTTGCGGACAAATTATTTTAGGTCAATATAATAACACAACAATTGCGGACACACGTTTCGTTGTCATAATACTAATTGCATACAGAGATTATTTTTAATAAAAACCACGTGAGCTGCGGACACAAATATTTCCCTTCACCACTTTTCAGGACTTAGGGCAAGCTACCAAAAAATTGGTAGGTGGGGTTAAAAATATGTATGTCTTGTAAAAGTGCAATCGTTATTTTTAAAATTTTTTAAAATTAAGTTACTATATTATATTATATTATTATTTAAAGTTTTAACCAAACTCTTTAAGTTTTTCACTATACATTTTTATACAGAAGAATAGAAAATAAACGAACAGAAAGATGATACTACGACAGATATTAAGCAAGCGAGTAAGGTTGTCGATAAACTGATTAAACATATTTTTTGACAGCCGTTTCAAAAGCACCTGCACAATCTTAATGCTGTTAAATAATATATATATTTATATATATAATGTATATATATAAATCGTTATTATCGAACAGTAATTTCCCAACGTCCACAATCGTTAATATCAAAAATAATAACTGAATATTTGTCCGCAATTCGTATCTTATATTCAGTGTTGTGCACAGATAACTTTAAAATTATCTAGATAAGATAACAGATAATGCGTTGAAAATTTATCTAGATGAGATAAATAGATAACACTTAAAATATTTATCTAGATAATAGATAAAAGATAACCACATTTATCTAGATAAAAAAACAGATAATTAATATTTTTTATTGTAAATCTGAGGATAGTAATAATGTTTTGGTTGGGCATTTTTCTTCTTCTTCCCAAGTTAGGATTTCTGCGTCATAAGTGTATTTTATAATGAAGACAAAACTGAGAAAATAGTTAAAACTATTATTTTGCACCTAATCTGCTTTTTTAAACATTAAGCTTAAATGTATCGGGCCAATGTTCGTACTCAGGTACACCACTGTCTATAGTCTGTTATTATCATAATATTTAATATTATTATTATGACGAAATGCAGTGAATATTCGGGATTTAAAAATTTGAATTTCTAAATCATTTAATGAATAATTATCTAGATAATTATTTTAAGATAACCTATTTTTTTTATCTAGATAAGATAAAAAGATACTTAAAATATGTTTTATCTAGATAAGATAAAAAGATAATTATATTTTATCTAGATAATGCACAACACTGCTTATATTTGTGTCCGCAATTCGTATGTTACCTTTTTAGATTTCGTCCGCAACTCGCGTGGTTTTTGTCACTTTGTCCGCAATTCGGAAACACCGAAATTATCAATTTCAATTCCATCGCTATACCTACAATATTTATTTATTAAATATAGTTTGACCGCCACACACTGTACCTAATATTACAGTATTACATACATACAGCCATAAATATAATAGGTTTAACCACAACACCTACAACACAATGTTATAATTTAAAATAATGGAACTTGGAGACAACTGTTTATTTTTATTTATTGTATATTTGGTATGTAGGTCGTACAAATACTACGAACGCACGCAGTTAATTGTTAATCGCGATTTCGTGTACAAACTGTGACTTTTGTTGTGTTTTAAATCATTTAAATTTGTTTAGTAACTTTTGTTACTTCATTATAATCTCGTTTATTTGTAGCTATCCCATTCGTGTAACGCGAGAGGTAGTATGGCTTGTTTTATACTATTATATTATATGTTTATAAAAATTATAAGTTAAAAGGTCTTATATTCTTGTTGCATTGTTTGTTATAATATTCGAATTCAAAATAAAACTGTATGTTTACAACACATATATTAATATGATTACTTATATTAATTAGGTAATACATTAATCTATGGTCTACAATTACAACAATGTCAATACATTATTATGCTAAATACATACCGTAGTCACTAACACAATGTCAGTAAGTCATAAAAAAACAGTATATGTATAGTATACAAAATGAACAAAGCGTGTAATGAACAGACGGGTCATAAAGTAGTAGGCGAGTCGTAGGTATTCTGACATTGCAAAAATTGGAGAAAAAAGTAGAATGCCTCCCCCTCCCCAGAACGGCACTGTAACACAATGCATATATATATAATATCTGTGCACATATAGTATATACATACGTACAAATATATTGTATTTGACAAACAGTCCCGTGATAAAAGACGTCCGTTACGCATGCATTTCCAATCAATTACCAATATATTTCCCTTTAAAATATTGCTATACCGACGGATTTTTTTTTCATTTTTCTTTTGTTGTCCATTGTTTATTTATTTACATTTTCCTTGTCGATAATAATAAACTAAGAAACAAGCGTATTGATATTATCCTCATAACCTATTCCAATCAAATTTAAATTTTTTGAAACAATAAAAAAAAAAATTAAATTTGATATTAAAATTGAATAGCTAGCTGTAAGTAACTTTTTAGTAAAAATATTCTTAAAATAAATACATCTCTCATAAAATTAATAAAATATTTTATATTCGTTACGAATCCCTCATATAAAAATCCTGATAAAATTGCATTATATGTATATGAAGAAACTCATTAAAAAAGTAACCGTTTTATAGTACCTATCATAATATATTAACTATTAAGATACGTTTCTATAGACAGGAATGCAAAAAATGATATTTTTTCTATTTTGTAACACACACTTATACACATAGACTCACACATACACACGTACATACACAATAGGTCTGATGGTTTTTGCTGCTCTGACATTGATTGTGGTCGACCGGCGCGCATGTCCGCCTAGGACGGCATATAATAGTCAGACGAGCAAACCCGCGTTAATGACCCGAATTCCGCGATAACGCACTGAACTATTGTCCATTTGTATCGTGCCAGTACAACAATTGACTCGGACTAAGATGCGATTATAATAATATATTTATATTATATTCACTGTAATGTGGGTGTCGGCGGACAATCCGAGAACGCGTATTTTAACCAGTTTACACTACGCGTGGGCAGCCACGTGCGATATCCGTTTTGTACAGATTATTATTTACTATTATCGAAGTTACTTACTCGGCTTGAAAACACATGACCAAAAAACAAATAACATTATTTCTGTTTGTCCGACAGAGTCGTTCGGTTTGCAGTACAATAATGGTACACTAATTTGGGAGGGGGCGCTAGGAAAACGACCGCTTAAAGCAGCACTTTTATGTGGTTGTCACTTATTTTTAATGTTTTGTAACAAAATAGTTTAATTTTTAAAATACAATCTAAACAATTTGTATTATGGATTTATAAAATTACATTGTCATATTGTCAGTATCATAAGTCTTTATCACAGAATTCTGCGCCTATTCATAAAAGTAATATGTATAAATTGATGTACAATATGTTACCGGAAGTATAAATAACTTAGGTATTATGAATACTGCTGACTAGCTTTAGGCATTTTTAATAGAACATATAATACCCAGGGTTATTTTAAATATTTCTCATGTGTTTTATAAAATTACATTACATAAAATACAAAAATTGTTTTTGACAAAATAAAAAAATTAAATTATTTGTCATATTATAAACTTAAAATAACTTATATTAGATACTATACACACTTATTATTTATTAGTTTATAATGTATAATATAGTTATTTATTATTACTTATTGTTGAAGAATTACATATTTTAAAGTTACATAATATATTATTTTATTAAACATTGAAAAAACTATGTCCTTTTAAAAATTACTGATGGTGTTATAAATCTATTCGGTTCATTTAAACTCAAAAGACTTGAGAACAGCAAACTTTTTAATGTGATATTGGTACATCATTATGCATTTATGAATTTAAATTTTCCATCAAGATTTTATTGAAAGTCAATTAAGTCCACTTAGAAACGAGAGTTAAAATCAATAGCTATTACAGGTTTAACTACAGAAACTGTTTTCAAGTCTTTTTGTTTTTGTTGACATGGTTCACAGAAATGCAAAAATGTCTCTATACCATTATGTGTTATATATATATTAAGTATATTCCTTTGATCATTTAATTCTGTTCTCCATGTCCTATTAAAATATACGAGGTCAGCAATACATCTAACAGCTCTCTGCCGGGTAAGTAATATAACAAAATGTCTTTTATGGGAAAATATATGTTTTTTTTTTCGTGGACAATATCAACTCATCAAACCTACGACAAAAAATAAATAAATATTTAAACAAAATAAAATAAAAACTTTTTAAAAAATAATTACCTCATAACTATATAAATGGAAGTCTTTGGCTCTTTTTTTATCTCACCCTTTGATTTTCAAAATAGTTTCTATTAACTCGACATATTGTTTATAAGATAAAATAAAACTCATATTATGAGTTACATTTTTAAACAGTTCTTTGTAAAATGTTGATTTTAAAATACATTTTTACTTTGTGGAATGTCCTTTATAATTGTAATTACTCTACCCAACACTATACATTTAGCATTATTAACTTTGATATAGTTTACACAACAGTTTATGCATTATTATTATCACTAATCACTATAAATAATATATATTTGTTACTTGTACCCTTGTAAGTGTGTAACATTATAAACTGTATAGTTTAATCTTTTAAAGGTTCTGGCAACAAAAGATCAAAAACTAACAACGCATTTCTCATAAAAAGTATGTCTTCTGTACCGAACTAAGGCGGTGTTAACGTATTTTATTTCGATTAGTCATTGTATTTAAATTTACGGAAGTAGAACTTAATTTAATGTACAACAGAACTATAAAGATGTAACCATTTGTACAGCAACGACCGTAGTATAACAGTGGCTGAGTTTTCTACTAAATAAAAAAGGTTCAAAACTTTTTTTGTACCCCTTAAAATTATGCAAATGACTTTTAGTTCACAATAATACTAGTCCGTGTGCGTGAAAGCATAACCGTAACAGAGATACGGACGGGTCGCTCACATTATTAGACATTATCGATAATTCACTACGCTTGCGATCTCTCGAGGTACATTGAATTATTTCATACGATCAATATTGAAAAAATCCATATGCTAATCCAATTTAGACAACGATGGGGGGAAGTTACTATGCATACGCCATATTTCCAAACCATTGGTCATAAATTCATAATATATTTGAAGAATCCCAACTGGAACTAATATTTTTTTTAAATCATATGCGATAACTATTTGTTTTAATTTATATTGCACTATGCATACATGTAATTTTTTTAGTTGCGTATGATTTATATTTTGTACTCGTGTTTGATGAAAAGTTCAATTTTACATAAAATAAATATACATAATATTCTCGAGGACAATAATGTAGGGTTCAAAATTAGAAATAGGTACCTACAGAAATAATTGTATTCAGCAATGCTATTTGAGGAGGGCACAAAGTTAAAATGTAAGCTAAATATTTTTCATTCTAAATAACATCTGCGTCAGAGGTTTAATTCAATTTTAAAGGTGTTTATTTTTAAATAAAAAAAAAACGAAAACCCTATCTTATTTATAATTAAATCCGAATAGAGGACGGAAAGTTTTTTTCTCAATAGGTACAACACATTATTATATTTGACGCGATGGTTACTTTTTAATTGAAATATATATATATATATGTATGTGTGTATGTGATCTTCGCGAAAATAGTCATATACAATTAAAAACTGGTTTGTTTGACGTTCCTGATTTATTAAAGATTGGTTCCGGTGATCTTTTCAACAGAAACTACAGATTTTTCCGAAAACCGCATAAACAATAATACACTATATGCTACACTATTCCGAACCGTTACTCTCGCAATATAATAATATACAAGTTTCCGGTCTGTAGCAATTACGTCCGTTTTATTTGTTTCTACTGCGTATACTAGTTGAAAACAAAACGGTTATTATCATTTAAGTGGGAAAGGGTGTTTGTTCTCCGAGTTCGATCGAAATGAAAACATGTACATTTTCTTACACGGCCTTTAATATATATATATAGTGTATTTTGTATGTCCATCCCTGTGATTCCCCAGACACGATAGTAATTACAAACGCAAAACAATATACCGTGCGCATAATATGTATAGCGAACAGCTGCACGTGCGACAGTCGCACCTCCGGTACAGGTACCCACACCACTCGAATTCGTTTTCAGATTTCCCTCGGGAAAATCGATGGGCTCGCGCGTTACGTCAACGCGCCGTACACACCGAGTACATTTTATTATATTATATTATTATATACACGGGGCCCGCGTACGGCGACCTGCGAGTCTATATCGCATCTATTTCCCATTTTTATTTTTTCCACTGTATTATTGTTGTGCTTCAATAGGTAATAATACACTTCAATGTTCTTTTAAACCGCTCTGCCGGAAAACTACTGTTTTTGAGTCGAGACAGCTCTGTTCTTGGCCACGAGCGATTTGTTTCTCCGTTTGGACCGCTGACTCAATCCTCGTGTACAGCTAATAAACTGGCAATACGACCCGTTACTACGGCATCGAACGCGCGCGCTGACAACCAAACACGCGGTGTGCGGAATGCACTTGTTAAACACAACAGATACTATACAGCCCTGCAGTGTATACATACCTACATACCGCTAAAGTGACGGCGACAAAGTATTTTATTTTTTTAACATTTTTATTTTATTTTTTTTAGAAACTTCAGAAATCATATACGTGTGATACAACAATAGTAAACAGACACAATAACACTACATAGTACTTAATCCAATATCCAGGAGATAAAATATTAAAATGTCCCGTGGACAAATGAAAAACGTTCATGCCTCTGTGAACTAATTCGAACATATTTATTTTTGTTTTGTGTGCTGGTGCCAAAAATTACGCATGAGAATTTCCCCTATAAGGCTAAAACCTCAACTTCTCCGTTTACTGTATATTTATTCAATTTACCTACTACAGTATTAAAGTATAATGCGTACTGCATTCTTTTTTTTTTTTTTTTAACTATGAGCTATAAAACAAAAACATGAATTTAAAAAATATTTATCAATACATGAAATATTAAGATAAAATACAAATTAATTATTTACGATGAAAAAATAAAATCAATATGTAACATTACAGCCACTATTATAACTTAAGTTATAACAATTTATTAAGTTATTCGAGTATAATAAATAAATAATTACATTCATTATATATTCTTAACTTCACTATTATATTTTAAATTTGTAAGTACGTATTGAGAAATTACGACGAATTTCCACAAAGTTCTAAATTTAAACCATTATAAATAAATATTGTAACAGTTACTTTCAATATTTTTTAATTGTAACCGATACAAAAAAGGTATAGAAACCTTGTAGTACAATTTCAAGCTTATAAAATTTTATTGAAATTGATAGAAAAAAATTAAACGAAAAATGTACAAATTTCTATTAATAATTTAAAATGAGTCAAAATAATTTTTAAATTATACCATATACATAAAAAATTAAGTTATAACAATTTGGTAAAAAATTCACATATTTATTTTTATTAGTCAGGTTATATTTTGTGGTTAAGTTATACTAAAAAAAATAATATCAATTTGATTAAAAATTGGTTTTTCTTTAAATTACTGATATTTTTTTTTCTTTTAACCTCCTGACCATCCCGATCAGATTTTCTGTCAGAAATCACCCATAAAGTTAAAATCTAAAACATTTCATCCAAAACCGGTGACATGTAAAAAATATAAAAATAAAAAATAATAATTAAAAAATTCATCATTATAAAATATATACCTAACACTCCCCTCGGACTTTAAAATAAAACTATCCACAGCCAAAATATTTAAGTAGCACTAATCAAAACAAACAAAATATTTAATTCATACGGGTATCGTCGCTTACCACCATAACGATAAAAGAAAAAGTATATCAATTCGTTAATCAAGTAACCAAAAACAATGAATTTTAAATCCAACAATAATTAGTAATATAAAAATTTACAGACATTAAAACATCAGTGTTTAAAAAAAAATCTAAAACTCAATATCTTCAACAAACTAAAAATAAAAAACATATTAAAATATTATTATGGTTTACGTCTTATTTTAATCGTCGTCTAGACACTGATCATCATAATCAGAATTGGGTACACTTTCTTAGTACATTTCTACTTTATCAATAATAATTCACAATAATCTATGTGTGTATGATAATTGCCGCACTACTCTCAGTACTCTCAGAGTTAAACATTTAATATATCTGTGCAAACTAAACACCTAACAAGTCTGCAAGAGCATTAGTGAGAACCAAAGCCACACAAAAATATTAGAGTTCATATACAAATTTCAAACCATTAGCTAAATGTATTAACAACTAGATAGTTTCATAAATTTGAATGTTCATTTTTACTACCTACCTAAAATTGTATATTTATAAAAAATGTGTAAATATGTAAATAAATGTAAATTCATGTAACATTTTAAAGGACAGGCTTATAAAATTCACATTGAAGCCTCAATTAAAAATAAATAAAAAACTTCTATTATAAAATGTCCTTAACATTATTTATTATAATGATTCAAAGTCATAGTTATCAATAAATTATAATATTATGTATTATTACACTCTAATTATTTTTTTAGATTGCCGCATTATACATATATTATATTTTCATATATTATTATGATATAAAACATACAATACATAAATAAGTAATATAATATAAATAAGTTTCGTCATTCGTTTTTATCTTATAAAATAATAATAAGGAACTACGTTGTACTAAATATGAACTATTCACAATCCTCGAATTAAATTACACAAACACATACCCCCTGGGTAGTTATATTTATAAGGCTTAACATCAAATCCTAAATTGTGTTTTCAAAATTAAAATGAACAATTTTTGTACCCCCTCTCATACACTCACACACACAAATCCTAAATCCACCACTGATAATTGATACCTATACAATATTATATATAAAACTATATCATAATAAGTCAGAAAAATATGATCAGTTTTTTAAAATCCAACCATAAATGTTCTTATACACGTTTAAAAAAAAACAAAACACTAAGTATATCTTTAGTAATTAATATAATTAAATTTATTTTGTTACTTAGTTACTACGTTATTAAAATTGAAAATTAAAAAAAATACAAATAGAGAAACACAATATTAAATTTGTCAACTACAAATAAATAGTAGCATAAAAAAAATAAGATTCATAATACACTGAACTCTCGCTGAATAGGGTGGCAGGGCATCCGCGAATAATCCGAAAAAATAAAATTACGAATTAAAAGTATCAACAATTACCAAAAAGTATTAATATGTATTAAACAAGCATATTGTATTTTACGTCGTTATCGAGTAATTGGCTATCACAACCCGATTAAACCGTTAAGTATGTATAATGTAAAGATATATATTTTTTTGTGTACTTAAAGGTATGTAGATAATTCCGCGGAAGACAGCGGATAATCGAGAGTATACTGTATATTTTTTATTTATATTACCTATTTATATTTTTCCAATATAGGTACGATTAAATATCTCTATTACAGTTATGATATTGGTTCTAAAACCAGTAAAACCTCGTATGTGATATTGCGGGCAATTTTATAATCAGTAAATGTAACCTAACCCTGGACAGGTTGCATGCAAACGCTTCTTTACAGTCACATCAAGACTGGTGTTTATTTAAAAAAATATATTTAATGTATTTAAATACACATTAAATAATTTAATTAAAACATAATATACCAATAATTCATCTTAATTTAAACATTAATTAATATGTATACTAGATTATTATAAGTTCTAACAAAGAGTAACTTAGTGAAACTAGTAAGATAGATAATATATTTAAAAATACTAACAACATTTTTGTCACCCAAGTCTAAATCTACATGCACGGATGACTGCAGTATTTATATTATTCCGTATTCTAATTCTATACAACTATAACTTAATATATTCTCTACTATCAATATGTTTTTCTAATAAATAATTCACACTCGAAGTATGAATATATAAATCCGAACAAAATAATATAATACACCCCATTTCTATGACAACTAAACCTAAAATAGGCGTTTCTCTCCCATTAAATTACAGTAATGCAGTATAATACACCATTGTTTGGCAGTAATATGAAATATCAACCGGAGAGCTTTTTGACATTTTTATCCTAAGAGTTATCTTAAAAAGTAAATAGAATAGTAATGAATAAATTGATAAAACAAATATATAACAATTAAATAAACAAACAAATCAATTTATTTTTGTTTCAAAGTTTTTCGAGTATAAAAAGTGAAATTATAATCTTTTTTATTTAGTTTCATTGCGGTTTCAAGTTCAGAATAAATGGTGTTGCGATACTGGAAAAATGATTATTAGTAAAAGTATTATTTGTTTAATTAAATGTTTTATTTTAATTTAATTGAAATAAAAATAAAAAGTTTTTAGCAGTTCAATGGATTAATATTTAAAAATAAATACTATACTTAATTAAAATTATATTATATAAACGATTTTTATTGATTGGTCATTAGAATTTTCGATTTTACTTTAATCAAATAAATATTAGATATTAAAAATGAATAAATTACAAGAAATATTATAAAAGTTTATAGATATAATATTGTATTAATCAATCTTTATTTTAATTAACTAGCTATTGTATTGATATTATAGTTCGTTAAGTCGCGTTGAGTGAAAATTAGTATTATTTTAGATTCTGAACGGAGTGATGAATGTATTGATTTTACAATGATGTGTGTTTTTTTTTTTGTGTCTGTCGACAACATTTGGGGAAGTAAAAATGCTTCGATTTTCAACTTCAGCCCCTCTTTGAAAAGGAAATCGGATCTAGTTGGTACTTTGGGGGGGTCAAAAGTTAAAATTTTTCAATATTTTTTAAATGAGTCGGGAAAAACCTTAAAAAAATGACAGAAAAACGGGATTTTTTACGCACAACCAGTTTTCGACCAAATCGAATTTTTTATTTTGCTATAACTCAAAAACGAATAGATGTAAATACTTGAAATTTTAACCAAATGTTTATATTAGCGTTCTCCATACACAGTTAAATTTTCAAAGAATTTAGACTTTTTTTGAACTATTTATAGACAATTGAAATTTTTAATTTTTCTAAGTATTTTTTTTTTAAATAACGATAAAAATTTTTTGGCTGACCAGAAAATCATGAAAATTTAATACAAGGTTTCTTATAAGTTGTTCTTAAAGTGATAAAAAAAAATCCGAAATCGTTAGTCACAAATTTTTTTTATAAGTGCTTAAAGTTCGAATTTATACGAAATATATCAAAATTGCGAAAATTTGCAAGTAATTTTGTGGTTGAAAAATCGTAAAATTTTTTTCTTTTATAACTAAGTTTTGAAAATTTGGTACAAGGTTCTCCATAAATTTTTCTTTAAATATCTGTAAAAAAAACTATACCGGATTCAGACAAAAAATTTTTATGAGTGTTTGAAATTTAAATTTTTACAAAACCGCGTTAAATAATGGTTTAGCCTCAATCGATTTTTGATATTTGTTGTTATTCAATCAGTATAAGTCGTAAATACTTGAAAATTTTACCAGTTATTGAGATTGCCATTTTCTTTACGTGATTTGATTTTCAAAATATTTTGACTTTTTTTGAGCTATTTATAGACAATTGAAATTTTCAATTTTTTTTTATTTTTTTTTTATAAATGTTGATAAAAAAAATTTAGCTGGGACAAATTACTTGAAAATTTAATTGAAGGGTCCACATAACTTTTTCTAACTCTCATTCAAAAATTATAAAAATACATAGGCACAAATTTTTTTTATTAGCATTTAAAGTTCAAATATTGACACAAATTCGTCAAAATCATGAATATTTTTCACTATTTGGTAGTTAAAAATTTATAAATATTTTACTATCAAAAGCTAAGAATTGAAAATTTAATGCTATGCTGTCCATAAGTTAAGCTTAGAATAATTATAAAAATGTTTGAGGATTATTCAATTAAAAAAATTTTACGAGTGTTTAAAGTTTTAATTTTAATTTGAAATCAAAAATACGCGTGTAAAATTACGTTTTACTAATAAATAATTTTCGATTTTTGTTATTTTTAAAAAATTATCAAACGTAAGATCTTGAAGCTTTTACTTAAGTGTTTGAATTTGTGAATTTTTTTCAAAATTTAATATATGACAATATTTAAATATAATATATCCCAGACTGACAAATCATCTCCGTTCAGAATCGTTTTTCGTATACAATGATACCTATCATTGCATTCAAATTTAACCTACCATAGTCCGAGGTCCACCCCACCCCCTAATGTACAGCAGAGCGATACTCACTTACTCGCTTTTTTTTTATTTAATATTATTAATATTATTACCTTAAAAACTTGTATTATAGACACAATATATAATTTATTGGTTAAGCTTAAACAATATCCCATGGGAAAAAATTGAATATTACGTTTTTGAATTGTTTACAGGACGTAATAAAACGCTTTAAAATTTAAATAATGCTTTAATAATTTAAACGTGTAGAATATTAAAACATTCATTTAATGCATTGATGTAATGTTTTTTTTTTTTTAACACATACTATTTTATAACACAACAACATCTACAACATTTAATATTTTTTTTATTGTTCTACTGTGACCGGATACCTATAATACTAGTATATTATATTTACCAATAAGCTTATTCAGTTCATCAGTTAATCACGTATTATACCAAACTATATTATTATTACAGGTAAAATATATTATAATATAATAAATACACGCTCCAGGAAATTTTATAGGTACATCCGGTTATAAACTTCTATCTCCCATACCCCTACTCCACCGCCCTTTAAAGTTCTGACCTAAATGTTAAATGTATATTATACAACATTATGTATTATAATTATTAGTACAACGAAACTACGTTGAAATAAATAAAATATAGTGTACTGTCTTATTCCTTTCAAAATCTGTGAAAAATGTAGATTTATTTTGGTTATTATGTATTGCCGTTGCGAAGACAAGAAAAAAAGAAATATTTTGACTGATAATATTAACATTTTATTGGTGTGAAAAAAATTATGAAAATGTCGACTAATTTTATACTTCATGTTTATCATAATTATAATAAACGCTATTCGAATTCGGTGCACTTCATAAAACAGGTGTATTGCAGCGTTTACATTTTACCTTCAATATTATCATAATATTATGATTATTATTATTGTAACCCGAAATTGACCCACGACAGTGATGTAGCCATATTGCCTATCCACGTGGCCGTGTTACTATAAGTTTATTATTAAAATCATAAAAAAATATGTAGAAAAATAAATAATATCTAACGACCATATTATTATATTTTTTAATTATATAATATTATTATATATCTATGTAGTGGTGTTGGCTCCAATTCATATAATGATGGTAGGTACAAAAACGACTAAATGTCAATAAAACATATTGTTTACGAACTGATCCTGCATGGCGTTTTCCATGACAAATTAAATTCCCGTGGATTTACATCTTAAATTTCGTTCAATATAAACCGAATAGATTTTTTACACAGGTACTTTGAAGTGTTTTGAGTTTTGACTAATTATAAATACAAATCTAAAATTTTATCCAATCTTGATAACTATTTTATTTTCTGTGACCAATGGCAACAATGTGTAAATAAAAAAATGTCAGCTTTTATCAAGTCAATTATAATAAATAAATATAAACTATATTGAAAATTAAAAAGTGATTTAAATTCAGTCGAAACCCGATGAATGTATAATAGGGTCGTCCGTTTTTAGGCCTTTGATTTTATACAGTAGAAATAACATTTATTAATAACAGCTGATTCTCTACGACGTTACGCGTGACAAATTAAATAATGCCAGTGAATTTACTAAGTCTTGAACTTCGTTAAATATAAGCTACACATATTTTATACACAGTTATTTTAATGATTTTGAATACAAAATACAGGTCTAAAATTATACCCAATTAATTATATTATATTTTTAGTTTTTCAATCCAACTACGATTAGTTTTAACAAATGATTTTTCCATTCATTCCTATTGTTTTCCATATCCCTAAGTTCATTGTAGGATGTGACTCATCTCTCATCAGTCGCATCTTTCATTATTTGACTAATGTATCTTGTTCTGATGGGTCTTCCTCTTAATGATTTAGACTTAATCGCGTTCCTTCAATCATTCGTTCGGTTATTAAACTGTGTATTTTGCTTCATGCCTTATTATCCACCATCTCATTTTCTTTAGTGTGTCTATTAAAATTGGTTTTTCTTCAACTACTGACTGTAAAAGGTCTTCGTTTGTACTTTTTTCATTCCAACATATTCTTTTCATATTCTTTATCCAACATCAAATTCGATTCACATTAATTAACATTAAATAATAGAAATATTACCCTTAAATCTTTATTATAACATTTAACAATTGTATTACCTACTCGATTTCGTCTGAAATGAGATGAACAAATATAAAATACGGTACAAAGGCAAGTCGAGATGTTTGTGATATGGACAAATTCAGTAGATTACGCCTAGTGCTCATATAAAGATTTAAATGCAACCAATTTATGAAGATATTAGTCAAAGTTTAGGTCGTCATTGACTTCGTATAGAAAGAATCTAACAACTCGCTGCAAAAACGAACAGATAGCGCCACAAATGTTTCATTATTTTTTGATCACATTTTTCAGAGTCTATAAAATTATTTACTAATATGTAATAACTATGCTTAAAACCCAACTAATCCATAGTAGTAGTTATAGCATGCTATATAAACTTTAAAAAAAACTCGTACCGGATAAAATATATATACCGTACAACTTATTGTCCATTATCTTTATTATTTACGATTTACCTTATCGCACTTTAAAGTTTTCTTATTATATTCATTTAAATACTATTAGTTTTATGTATAATTTTTTTTTATAATGTTTTTTTTCTTGTTTACTAATTTGTTAATATCTTATATTCTTATATGCACATATTCGAAATTTTAATAGGACTTAGTCCGTTTATATGAATAATAAATAAATAAATAAATAAATAAAGTGTACAACAAATGTTATTATTTGTGTAATAGGTAGTTTGACTTTGACATAAGTGATCATTTTATAGCATTTTATACAAAATGTACCAGCCTAGTACCGTTCTATGTTTGTCATTATTTACTAATTAATAACAACAAAATTAAGTAAGTTATAAGTTATAACATATAAATATATTATATATAATCGGTATTCAAATATAAATATGATGTTTTGGTCAAAAATAAATTCTAACAACCTACCGTATTAAGTTTTTATTTATTTATAGAAAAAGCTTTATATAAAATATATACTAGGTCTTATACATAATTAGTTTGGAAACTCTTAATTACTGCATGCATATTTTAATACCTACATAGAGCAATAACAGATAACTCTGCTGTACATTTATAATATAGAATATTTAATAACCTCATTAATTATATCACATTTGTCGTTTATCAGTCCCAATTAGTCTAATGGCCGTTTCCAAACTTATTAAACACTCTGTATACTAAAATATCTTTAGTTATAAAGACCGAAAGACAGTGTCCGCTCGGAATCGTTTTTCATAAATGAAATAATTTATCTTTAAATTCAAATTTAACACATCCATTATACAGTGACCTACTCAATGACAATAAGATACATTCACTCAACACGAAATTATTGTACCCAGCATTACGATTTTCGTGGTTTATTTTTTACAATATTCAAATCGGTATGCAACACGAATACCGGAATATGCATACTATATTTTGTTTACAGACAGTTTTGTCGCATCTTAGACACTGGAACTGAATATACGTTTGCCTATATACTAAATATGATGAACGACGAGTTTAAATTCCACACGTCCTTGTCCTGCACCGTGATAACCAATGTCATTCCTACCTAAACCTCACTATAAAGATCACGCGTGTGCGTCACATACCAACGAGTCAATAATTGTATTGTCGTTGCATTGACCGTTGTTGTGTGCATATGCTAGCCGGAAGAGAAATGACGCATCGGATTGCGTGCGTGCGAGTAGTGTGTGACCGACGACCGTTTCGCCCCACCAATATTCGACCACGACGGCCGCGGCATACTGTGTGGCTATATTATATTGAATAAGTTTTTTGTTTGGCGACCGATCGCGAGATATTTATTAATTTATTTTTTTTACCTCCCCCACCGAAAATGAATCTATTACGTATGTACCAATATAAACGTTTTCGCGTCCACTGACTCGATTAAGTGACAAAAAAATCATGACTATTTTGTTCTTAATAATTTATTATTCACAGAAACACAAAACCTGAAAATAATAATTATTTTAATAACTATTATATTATAGAGGTAGTTAGAATTTTTTGAACATTAGCTATCCGCTAACAAAACGTTCACGTACCTATAGCAGCAGTTAGTCAAATCTATTTCATTCGACATCATAAATGTTAGATACTTAGCTATACCAGCTAAATGTTTTTATAATATAAATTAATTTACGTCAGACTCGGTTGACAAAAGGTCATATGAGAAATACTAAATATATAGGGTGGCCAGACGTCCCGTATTATACGGGAAAGTACCGTATTTCAAGTCTGTCTGGTTGTTCCGACAATTGCTTCCGGGACGCTATATTGTCCCGTTTTTTAAAAATATGACTTTTTTCTTATAATAGAAAATATGTAAATAAAATTAAAAATATAATCTTCATCTATTTGTACTAAAGATCAATTACGGAATATAGAGTAAATGTATATCGTATATAATTATGCATTAATTGTAGAATAATGATGTTTTTGCTAAATTATTATGATTAACAATTTGTAAGTATCGAATTCGATTATTCGAATATAAAGTTATTTTTGGTGTTCTTCTTAATGGATCACAGCCCGCATAGAGACGATTACGATCACGACGTCGCCACCAATTAAATCATATACGTATTCATATTACACTTTATTATAATTTATACTTAAAGTACAAAAAAATATTTATAATTTTTAAAATTGTGATTAAATATCCAAAAAATATTTTAGTATGTTACATTTGTTAGTTATCAATTATTATTAAGATTTAAGACTTTAAATATTTAAGCATTTCATCAAAAATAGATGTTTATTCATAATAAAAAAATTACCATCTCTGTCCCGTATTTTTGTATTTTACATCTGGCCACCCTAGAAATATATTATATATATATATATAAATGTATGTACCTATAATTCGTACATTATAATAAGTAATAATTAAATGTGTTGATAATTATTAATTATTGCCGTTTGAGTGTAAAGTACAAATTCATTGATAACACATAAAATAACTTTCATTAGACAGTTATCCATAGACAATAACACTTCATAGATTTGGGTAATGTGATACAAACAATAAAACTAAAAAGCCAGTTAAAAATAAATATTTTATTTAACCAATGTGACATATCAAGATGATCCATAACATCTAGAACATTATTATATAAAGTATTTCTAGACTCGTCTATTTTATTAAGTTAATTGAACAACCATTTGAAACTTTAAACATTGCACCTGCAGTTTACAACAATTATTAAAGAGGTTGACAATATATATATAATATAAGTAAGTCTTTTATCTAAACATTTTGATTGTATAAATAATTATCATTATCTGAACATCATATTTTTTTTCATCACTTCAAAGCAAAGAAAAAAGTTCAACATCCATAAGCAATTGAAAGTACAATTTTGACTATACAATTATTTTGTACTTTTGCAAGTTCAAAGACATAAAAAAAGGTCTTGAGGCATTTGAGTTGTTGTTCACTTAACATTGTATTAAAATTAATTGGTCTACAAATCAGTAATTATAAAAAAATAGAAATACAATTAAGCGTAAAAAAAGTTAGTTTAAAAAAATATCTGTTAGGTCTACTTTTAAAATTATTTTCGGCAGACAACAATTTACCTACTTCCGTAAATGGATACAATTTTTAATTTTTGGTTTATTAGCCTACCTACACATAATGTGGTAAAATATTATTTTCATATTATGGCTGTAATTATTTTAAATGTTAATAATAATTATTAATTAAAATGTATCTTAATAATATTATTAATCATCAAATAAGTAACTGATGTTACAAGTGAATATTAACATTTAAAGAAAAAAATATATTAATAAACATAAAATGATACATAAAAAGGATTGACAAAAGAACAAAAAAAATTAAAATTAAAAATAAATTGGGTCGTTATTATAATAAACAAAAACAACCACAAATAATTATGGCGTATAAAAAACCTATTTATTTATTATTCAATGAATGCACATATTTTCTTGTAAAATATAAAATAAATTATTTATATATATATATATTTATAGATTAGTAAAAACAAAATAATTATTATTTCATTATTGTATCCATGCTAAATCATGATTTAAATTGTTTTATCTTAAATATTTTTATGACATAATTGTCGCACCTGTTTATTTATCCGCAGCCTTACAATATAACACACTTCCTCTTCTTAACTGGTTCAGGAGGCTCTAAAGCTGCAAGAATAGCTTCATCAAATACATTTTTTAGTCCTTTCTGTAAACAATAAAAAAAGATAAGTATTATAGCTAACAGATAAAATTTCAATTATATTATAAAGGTATACAAAATTATAAATTAAAAAGTACATCAGACATTACATATAGTAATATTATTTTTAGAATGTAAAAATAACTAAAATTATAACATAAAAGAAATTAAATTAGTGAGTTAGCTTTTTTATCATTAATAATTGAATCAAGTGCTACATATATCTATTTATTCTAATCATATAATTTACTTGGAATGTAAACAATTTTTTTATTTATAAGTTCCTCACAACTATTAGATTCTAAGGAATATTATATGGGCAACTTCATAAGCATTCACTATCAGTCATATTGTGTTAATGATAAATGATAATTAGATAAGTGTATGAGTATAGTAAACGTACAGAGAACTATTTTACGCACATATCATCTCACACTCCTGTATTTATTTCAAAAATGTATACAATTATTCTGGGTTTTTTTATTATTATTAAAAATGTTTTATTTTACTCAAATAGACTATTATAATTCTAATAATACCTATGTAATGACAATTCCAGTTTTCATTCCCAAAAAAAATTCTCATTTTCTATAGTATTGACAAGGAAACAACCAAAGAAAATATTTTAAATTATTTTTGTTGATTAATAATCTTTTTTTATTATAATTAATAAGAGAATATTTTTTACAATATGTATTGGAATAGTTCATTAAGCAAATATTATTAATACTATACATTTTAGCTAAGAAATAATACAAGGAAGAAAGCAAATTTATAATGAATTAACTATCTGAGTTTCATACAGAGGATTTTTTTTTTTTTGATACTATAAATAACAATTTTTAAAAGCAATTTTAAAATTATTATTCAAATTAATTATAATAGTTTTAATCAACTATAAATCTTATTATTTATGATAAACTATAATAATATAACTATATAATTTAAATTTTAGTATGTAATATCAATTTGTTTTTATCTATTAATTGTATACACATATAATAATTATTATTAATAAATACAAATTCTAAATAGCCAACTTAATCTTAATCTCTGTTAAAAACTGAACCTTTTCAAAATATCAAACATAATTTTGGTAACCAAATGAATCTACTATTCAGAAGTTTCACTGGTATTTCTTTTTACTATTATATTACATGTATAGATGTATAGCTAATCTGTATAAATCAAATCCCTATAAATATCAAAACTCCATTGTACTAACTTGTGTGAGTGCTGAGCATTCAACATATTTCACAGCTTTGAGTTCTTTAGCTAGCTTCTCTCCTTGTTCAAATGATATTGATTTTTGTTTATTTTTGGCTAGTTTCTCCACAGTTGTGGCATCTTCTCTAAGGTCTATTTGTGTGCCAACCAACAGGAATGGTGTTTTTTGACAGTGATGCGTTATCTCTGGAACCCACTAGAAAATACATATTGATTATTATCAATCAACAACTTAGATGTATTAAGATATTTCTTACTTTTTCTTTGACATTTTCAAATGAAGATGGTGAAACCACAGAGAAACAAACAAGAAACACATCAGTTTGTGGATAACTCAAAGGTCTGAGGCGATCATAATCTTCCTGACCTAATATTTATTAAATAAACATAATAAATTAGAGTAAATAAAACTGAAAATTACTATTTCTATGTTTAAACATTTTTTACCTGCTGTATCAAATAAACCTAATGTGTATGGTTCCCCACCAATCATAACTGTCACTGCATAATTGTCAAAAACCTTAAACAAAAATGTAACATAATAACATATTTTATTAATAAGTAGTTATACTGTTTGATACATGCCCATATGATAACAAAATTATCTGTACAGATATTGAGTATGTCATTGCTGGTGGGTTATATCATAGTATCACACCCAATGTGTATAAAATAAGATAATAATTGTTTGGGGACACATAGTTCTTTCTATTATGAATACATATTATTATAAATATAAAAATATTCATGAAACATAAAATCCAATAAAAAAAATGTATTAACAATAGAGATTAACGTATGCATAAATAATATCAAATCAAACAACATATTAAGATAAAAAGTTTAAAGGTTATATAATCGTCGTAATATATTAGATACCTATATAGTGTTTAATTATGTATACAACAATACACATGTTATATACCTAATTAAAGGTATACTAAGCAGTGGTTTATTTCTTTAAAATATTTATTTATCATATAATAACATTTAACTTACATTTAATTTAATTTACACTTATGGGAAGTAGATACCTAAACCTAAATCAAAATATGTACAATTTGTCATATATAGGTATAATATAATTTATAGGTACATAAATTATTGTTTGTTTTCATATTATTTATGTATGCTATCATTGCTACCTATACTCAATATATACATAATACAATTAAATGCATATGTGCTTATTAAAAAAATTGATAGATACATAAAAAAGTAATATTTTGTTCACAATTTACTACTATTGTTTTTAGATACCTACACAAAATAATAGATTTATTATTTGAAATGAATTTATTTTATATGTTTAAAAGAAATCTGAATTTTTTAATTTTTAAGGATACAATCAAACATAAAATAAAATTATGATTTTTATGAATTATTTAAGTATAACCAAACATAAATAATATAGTAGATTAAATTAAAGTAATTTTTACTTACAGTCGGTACATATTCTGAAGGAAATTTGTTTGTTGTGTACGATATGAGCAGACAAGTCTTACCGACAGCTCCATCACCAACAACAACGCACTTGATGGTCTGCATGTTGCCGCTATGGAAACACTCCTACGTGTACACTGAAATAAAACAAATATAATTACAACGGGCTAACGAACGCATAGTCGATGTGCACATCACACTTAACCGTACAGTAAATGTAGGCACATTGAACGGGACGATGATAGAGAAAGAAATTATTATAACTACTAGTATTCATTCTATGACTATTAACATAATTGGTATTTTCTTCGAATAGTCTCGGTTACCTGGTGAATAAGCAGCACAGAGCACTAGAGAAGTGTTCT
The DNA here is from genome assembly GCA_020882235.1 of Schizaphis graminum. NCBI lineage: Eukaryota > Metazoa > Arthropoda > Insecta > Hemiptera > Aphididae > Schizaphis > Schizaphis graminum. Next base: position 69,200,503 of record CM037032.1, read on the forward strand.
CGCTGGTCGTCGTCGTCGTCGTCGTCGCAATCGAACGCTGCCTGCAGCGATCTCCAACCTGTGTACGGAGTGTACCCGGCAGATCAACACGCACGGACCGACGTCGGTAGAAAAAAATGGCAGAACGCAAGTGAAAAAAAAATAAAAATACAAACGAAAATATACAACAAAAACACAAAGTCGTCTACGAGACGCACAGGTACTACGCTACATGTAATTCGGCTGGGCCGGCGCGTACTGCGGGTGTAGATGGGTGGGGAGAGGACGAAATTAAAAAAAACACTGCGCACGTACAGAAAGACCGCTAAAAAAGACGGCAACAAATTTTGCGTATACTTAAAAGCCAGACGATCTTTTATACTGTACTTGTACACTGGTGTTGTGTGCCGTGTGTGACGGAATAACAAAAAATTTCGGGCGTCAACACTCAACACACACACACACACACACTAACAGTCTGACACTGCACACGCACACGCGCACGCACGCACTCAACCACATACGGGATACGGATGGAATCTCGTACCACGTTGCCGCACTGTGCGTCGTGCGAGCCGTGGAGGTTGTGCGTCGTCGTCGTCGTTGGATCTGAGGTCTGAACCGGGATAAACGATGTACCGGACAGTTCTCCCGACGCAGAAGCGGTTGACGGAAATGATAACTGATAAGGACACTGCACGAATACATTATTATGATTTATGGCATGCCGGTCGCAAAAGCAAATAAATATTTATTTGATATCAAGTATCAACATTCAACACTGAGTACCTATCTGTAGTTGTTGTATAATAGCAGCTAATGGTCTCTAAAATGTCGTGGACTATTCGAGTTCGACATTCGACCTTATCAGAAGTGAATTTTGACATTGAAAATAGATGAGTTTTGCGATATGATTTAAAAAATCTTTTTATTAAGAAAAATATTCATATTTAAAAATTAATAGGTATTATTAGTTTTAATCACGGACTATATTAAAATATCTTAATCCGTGGTTTTCATAGTAAAATATAATTTAAGGTATAAAATGATATTATTATTATTATTATTATTAGGTATATAAAATATAAATAAATCAAAAAATTATGAATTTTTTATTTGGATATATGATTTGAGATAATAAACTTGTTCGAAATTAGTACCTACTACCATTGATTATAAATACTAGTATTTATAATCAATGCTACTACCTATAGGCTTTTCTAACAGCATATATTTTATTACACTGAATAAAAGAAAAATCTAACGAATTTACATTACTTTATATAAATATTATAGATTGTATTTCATATTGTTATAACTTATGATTTAAACTTACCTTTAATAACTTTTTTTTCACATTTACTTATTGTACATATTATTGTATAAATTGTAGATATTCAAATAAACTTAATAAACGTTAGGTATTTAAAAAAAAAAAGACTTTTTTAATTTAAAATATTCATAAACATCGGCATAACTAGGGGGGTATACGGGGCTTAGCCCTCCCAGTATTTGTATATACTACTATTTAACCCCCTAAATATTTTACATTTTAGCCTCAATTAGTCTTCAAATTATTTTTAACTTGATTTTCTAGAAATCTAGCCTCTGTAACTATAAAATCCTAGTTACTTCCATGTTCATAATAAAAAAAAGTGATTGATTTTAATTCAGATACTTCGGAAATATTTTTAATTTTTATTAATGAATTAATAAAATTTAAAAGTATCATACTGTCATTAAAGTGTAAGTCATACAAAAGATATTATTATTTACATATTGCCACATTCTAAGCTTACTAATTTGTTTAATGTTTATACTGAGGATTTTTTTTTCTAACTAGGTACCTAAAAATATGCCCCATGCTAGAAAGTAAAACCTCTGAATAGCATAAATAATAGTTTATATATTAATATATAATATATATATTTATAGTAGTATACTAGTACGTTCATAAAACATTTTAACAGAACATTTTTAAAGTTTAAACGAGAATACTCCACTCAAAGCGATTTATTTAAACACAAAATCTCAGTAATTACTAATCACTAATTACTATTTCTCAAAAACCATAATGAATGTTGACAGGCTGACAGCACCATTTTAGTTTTTACATGAAGATTAAGATTAGTCATACTAGGTACTCTGAGACCTGAGTTCTAACTAAAAATTTCATCCTCACACAAAAAAATGTATTATATTACAGTGTGACTAACATGTATCATATATGTTAGACACACTGTAATTTTGTTTTTTTTTATCAATTTGATAACAAAATAACAGTTTGAAATTTTAATTTTTTAAATTGATTTAGAACAAAATAACAAATACTATATGGTCTATATGTCGTATATTATAATATGTATAGTATTTGTTTAGAATATAAAAATAGTATTTTTAATTTTTAGTTTTTATTAATATATTAAATTTCTAATTTTAAAAATTTGGGAAGAGGTTACGACCTTATAATCATATATAAAAGATAAATTGCTTGTAATTAAATGTAAGCATAGGCGTAGGATGGTTAAATTGAGGAGGAGGCTGTAGCCCTCCTAGAGTTAGACATCATGTACCATCTCGTGGGGTGCTTTGCCACCACCTCTCCAAACCCGTGTACAGCTGCATATATACAAATTAAAATACAAATGACTTATTAACATTTTTTTATTTTTTTTATTTTTAGTTCTCCAAACTAAGAAACACTCATACATTAAATAATAGCAATATTATAGTGATATCTAGATTCTGGCATTTAATTATAAATAGGTAATAACTAATAAGTTAGATAACAACTTATGTATCAAAGGGTCGTTCTTACAATATCTCCGTAAGTACCGATCAATTGGATGACAATTAACTATATTTTGAAAGGCAAGATGATGAGTTTTTCCATTATTTCTAATGTAATATTGATTATATCGTTTAGAAATAACGAAAATTTCAAAAATTTTAAATAACCTTTAACTTTTTAATATTTTAATTTTTTTTAAGAACTCGTCGATTGCATTCAAAAAATATTATCATCTTTTAATTTTATAATAGGTATGTTTACTCTAGAACCAAAATTGAACGATCTCTACTGACTCTACTCAGACTGCGTAAACGCGTTTTGTTTATGCGTAAAACGGAGACAACATAATATGTCATATGTGGGTATTTAAAAATAAGTACAATTTAACCCAAACAACATTAATATACTGACAGACAAAAATAACGCACTAGGTATTGTATAATATAACACAGTGGCGTATTTACGGGGGGGTGATCTGGGTGATAATCACCCCCCAGAACCTTTTTTTTTTTCATTTCACTTTTCTGATTTTTCTTTTAAATGCTTGAGCTGTAAGTCCGTAGGTAACGGTATTCTTAGTATTAATTATGTTATAAATAGTAGTTAACACATTAGAGACGTACCGTCATAATTTAAAAGTTACATGATTATGTTTATGATTTTAAAGTTATATAAACTCACACCATTGTTTTCATATAATAATCTATGGATAGGTAATATCGTAAAGATTATTTATATAAAAAGAATAAATTATTTACTCCTCGTGGAGCGTCTCAGGAATTTGATTTGAATCGCCTATTGGCTGTTAATAATAGTTGTTTTTAATTAATAATTATATCAAAATAATTTGTAAAATAATGTAAAAAAAATATATATATATAATATTATAAATGTTGGTATAGTTTTGAATAAAATCTTGTTTTATAAAATTGCACTTTACGGAAACTGGAAAAGTATAATAACAAGATCCTCCTAGGAGAAATTTGATATTTGTCCCCTTGGCTCCTATAATGTACAAAATACTAAATAGTTATAGTTATATCACCCCCTAGAAAAAAAATCCTAGATACGCCACTGATATAATAAGAAATGTACCTAATGAATAAAGTGGCATAAAATAATTATTTTTATCGATATAATTTTTTTGATCAACGTCAATAATTAAAAATTTTAAACATCGTAAAAATTATTGCTTTGAATATTTTTAAAATTTATATGGCTCAACATTTTTGAATGAGCTATTATTCGAACTAGCTAGGAGGGGATAAGCCTCATTTCTAAATATGCCAATGATTCTGTTGGCAACACTGTTCCGATGTCGTCCATGGGGCAGTATCCCTGTGTGGGGCCATCAGATGGCCGCCATCTTAGTTTTTAGTCTTTCTTTTGCGGTTCCACTGCGCGGATGTGTTACTGTGTGTGACCATCCGCAGCATTCGCTTATTTTTACTTTAAAGTTAATAGTTATGTAATGTGTTTGTTGACTCGTGTCAAGTCTTTATTATTAAAGTTGGACCAGTTATTGTTTACATTGACTTATCTTCATTATAATTATACGTTTCCTGACATCTAGTGTTTCTCTTATTAATATAAGTGTAACGATTAAAACCATAGCTAACATCTCAGAAGTGGGATAATTCCGTTGTTCTACCGCGTTTATAGGTGTACACCGGAAAATCGTACCCGAAAAGTGGTTTTCGACCGAAAACGCGATCCTGTAAACACGTGAGTTTTGGCGCGAAACCTTTGTTCGTACTTCGTCTCCAATTGTGTTCGCGCGCAAACGTCGTTTCAGGCAGTTTCAGCTCCGCAGTGTACGTGCGTGAGCTACGCTAAACATCGGTTACCGCTTTCGTCGCACCTTTTATCCGTTACCGTGTTTGTTTTGTTATCAGTCGGTAACCGATACCGTGTTTTTGGTTACTGCGATACTGCTATTCTTATCAGTTGTTTTCATATTTGTATTTGTTATCTTCCGACGCGATGGAGGATAATAACGAGACAGTTTCGTTGTCGACCAAGGAGTCCGACTCAAACTAACCAATTACCATTAAAAAACCGTCCTACTACGATCTAGTGAACTAGACGTATGAACTTCGTGAACAACTGCGTTGGCTCGAGGAGGCCTCGCGTAGAGCTGCATCCGAGGAATCTACGAAGTTGGTGTCCTGCACACAGTACGACTACCGTGTACTGCCGAATGTCGACCGTAATATTCCGCTGTTCAACGGTCGTGAGACTAATTACGTTGCCGATGATTGGATCTCTTCTGTAATGGGCGTCGCCGATTTAAACGGCTGGAATTTTAAACAGCGCGTGCATTATGTTAGAGCACACGTCATCGGTGCTGCCAGAAGTTGGTTCTTATCACAAAATTTTGTCAGTTGGCATGACTTTGAAACAAAATTTCGTGAAGCTTTTTTACAGGAAATCCGCCTGTCAGATAGGTGGAATAAACTTAAGCAGAGAAACCAAGAACTCAACGAACACTTGGTGGACTATTTCTATGAAAAATTCAGACTATGCCGTGTACTGAAACTACCGTTCACCGAAATACGCGATCATGTGATCCAGGGGTTGCGTTCCGGCGAACTGGCATCATATGCGAATATGCGATGGTACGTGCACATCGATCGGAAAACAACCTACTTTCCGACCTCCGTGACTGATTTTAATATTTTTATAATAAATGGTAGCTTACCTTTTATTAATACAATATTAACTCTTATTTAAATATTAAAATCTTTCATATTTATTGAAATACCTAATCTAATCTAAACCAATTTTTTTTTCTAACTAACCATTGAGCATCGAACTTCTACTAGTCTAGTACTTATATAAAAATGTGGGTGGGCACTTGCCTACCAGGCCCACCCCCTAAACACGCCACTGCGGCACAGGCGCCGATTACGTCAACCAAGACGACTACTGTAGAACAACCTGAACTTTGGGAAAAGCTAAAAACCGAACGACCGGCAACTACTTGTTACAACTGCCGTATGACGGGACATATCGCGAGAGATTGCCCGAAACCCCGCAGACCGATGAAATGTTCTAATTGTGGGTCAGACTGTCATTCACGAGGTAAATGCCCAGTTGAGTCAGCGGATACTGCAACAGCAGGTGAAAATCGGGAAGCGTTTCGTGCCGAATACCCGAGCCTGAAATGTATTGCGAACCCGTTTGCGAAGCAAATGAAGTTGAACCCGCTTCCGGTTTTAGGACTTATAGACTCGGGCTATTCTAATATATATAAGGTACCGACCCGGATCAAAAATGGCCCACGTCGATGCACTTAGTCGTGCAGTCACCGATGACGACCTAACCACAGAAGCAGTTGATGCTGAACTTGCTCAGCAAACTTGTGTCTTTGTCGCCATTTCAGTAATTGATAAAGTCAGATTCATGCAGCAGGGTGACCCAGCAACCAGAGGGTTGATACAACAGCTCGAGCAAATAGGACCAAAAACAAAACAGGTATCAGGTGATATAGAGCATTATGAAGTAATTAATGGTATATTACATCACAGGTATGACGGACGACTACTGTTAGTGGTTCCAAAAGCAATGCGCAAGGGAATCGTCATAGTCGCACACGACTATGGAGGGCATTTTGCACTGGATAGGACAGTGGCAAAAATAAGTAAGGATTTCTGGTTCTCACGACTGCGCCGCTACGTACGACAACATCAATATGTGCTTGGAATGCTTAACACACAAAAAACCATCAGGAAAGTGACAGGGCCTGCTACATCCTATACCAGCGGGAAAGAGACCGTTTCAAGTCATTAATGTGGATCATCTCAGACACTTCGAAACTTCTTCGCGGCAAAATCGATATCTACTTGTTATAGTTGACAATTTAACAAAGTATGTACATTTATATCCTTGTAAAACCACTGATGCAAAATCACTGGTGCGCATCATGACGAAATTCATTGAAACAAGAGGTATACCAGATCGGATTATCTCAGATCGTGGATCTTGTATCACTTCACGATTGTTTAAACAGTTCTGTACTATTCATAACATAGAACATATAGTCGATTCCACAAGGCACCCACAGGCAAACGGGCAGGTGAAACGAGCAAACCGAACAATAGTAACGCTGCTTAGTATGTCAGTAGGCGATCAACAACGCTGGGACTCCAAGGTCGATGAGGTTGAACGCATGCTAAATGCAACAGAGAACAAAACCACAAAGAAGACACCATTTGCAGCCCTACATGGATACCAACCACGTTTTTACCAGGGAGTGCTGGGCTCGCTATCCCAAAACAATAATGAATGGAGGGAGCCAACGGAGGTACAAAGTGAAGTCAGTAGTAATATACTTGAAGGACAACGTGCAATATCCAGTGCATATAACCGAAAACATATACCTGGTGTTAGTCTTGACCTGGGCGAAATAGTAGTAATGCTGAGGGCACCAGCTCTAGGCGAACCCACTAATCTATAGTCCAAATACAGGGAGAAACCATTATAAGTAATACAAAAGTTACCAGGAGATACCTATAGAGTAGCCGTAATTGCATCAGAGGGACAATCTACATATGCTACCACAGCACAAATTTCCCAACTTAAGTCATGGGAGGTCCTTGACCAGGAAGATGATGTGGATAAGACCAGTGTGGTGGACGGCGTTATGGGGACTCCCACCAGCAACAAGGAAATAAAAGAGAGGCCGGCTACTGACGTCCAAGAAGAAGCAACGCACAACGACATCAATTCAACGAAGCCATTTCACCTGAACCAGCGCCACCAACAACAAAAGACCTAGGTGATGTGCGGGGTCAGCGTGTGAGGAAGACACCCAGGTATCTGAAGGACTATGTACCCAAGTAGCGCAGTAAAATATAAATGCGTCACTCAGTAATACAAAATATTTTTTTTTAATGTTGTTATTATTATGCGTTATGTTTCATTGATTATGTTGATTTTTATATTTTTTTTTTTATTTTTTTTATATTTTATTATGAAAGAACTGAAATAGTTTTAAGTGTTGTTTGATTTTTATTTGATGATAAATATTGTTATTTTTTTTTTTTATATGTTAAACTTAAGGACCAAGGACGGCCGAATGTTGGCAACGCTGCTTCGATGTCGCCCATGGGGCAGTATCCCTGTATGGGGCCATCTTAATTTTCTTTGTCAACTGAACTCTCTTGGTCACACGAGTTTTTTTAGCCACCTGAATTTTCGCAGCCGCTTGAATTTCTTCAGCATTCTTAATTGTCTCAGCCGCACGAATATTTTGAATTCTTGTGGATCTCTTAGTCGGTGCTGGTTTACAAGTTGCATGGTGTGTGACAGCACTAACTGGACTAAGCAAAACTGTTAAGCAAAATTTGCATACCCATATCGACTTTTTGTCATTTGCTACCACTTCATCGTATCTCACCATTGTTTGAGGGTTGAATATTTTTTTCGGTTTTTGTACCTTTTCCATCTTGGTGTTCTTTTTTTTCAATTCAATACAAAAGAGGATGATCCAATAACACGAGAGAGTCGATGGATAAACACGAAATTACAATTACAATGGTGGCGGGCGGCGGCGTCGTCGTTGTGGTTGTTAACGCACGCGGACGACGGCAGAAGCCAGAAAGGAAGTCGACAGGAAATACGTCAAAGACAAAAATCACGTCAACAACTGTGCTTTTTATTCACAATGACGAAAAAATAGCACAATTATAGAGTTTGAATTTTTATCGGGACGAACTACGAAACTGACTACGAACACTACGAATGTCGGGCACGGACAAACAAGTCACCACATTATCAAAAATGACAGGAATATTTGATATTTTAAGATGATTATTTGCTACGTCAAAATGTATATTCTCCATAGAATTTATCTGCCTATACAGGCAGTATCCCTGTATGGGGCCATCTTAATTTTCTTTGTCAACTGAACTCTCTTGGTCACACGAGTTTTTTTAGCCACCTGAATTTTCGCAGCCGCTTGAATTTCTTCAGCATTCTTAATTGTCTCAGCCGCACGAATATTTTGAATTCTTGTGGATCCCTTAGTCGGTGCTGGTTTACAAGTTGCATGGTGTGTGACAGCACTAACTGGACTAAGCAAAACTGTTAAGCAAAATTTGCATACCCATATCGACTTTTTGTCATTTGCTACCACTTCATCGTATCTCACCATTGTTTGAGGGTTGAATATTTTTTTCGGTTTTTGTACCTTTTCCATCTTGGTGTTCTTTTTTTTTCAATTCAATACAAAAGAGGATGATCCAATAACACGAGAGAGTCGATGGATAAACACGAAATTACAATTACAATGGTGGCGGGCGGCGGCGTCGTCGTTGTGGTTGTTAACGCACGCGGACGACGGCAGAAACCAGAAAGGAAGTCGACAGGAAATACGTCAAAGACAAAAATCACGTCAACAACTGTGCTTTTTATTCACAATGACGAAAAAAATAGCACAATTATAGAGTTTGAATTTTTATCAGGACGAACTACAAAACTGACTACGAACACTACGAATGTCGGGCACGGACAAACAAGTCACCACATTATCAAAAATGACAGGAATATTTGATATTTTAAGATGATTATTTGCTACGTCAAAATGTATATTCTCCATAGAATTTATCATACCGTTGTCATTTTTAATTTAAAATAATAATAAATAAGAAATTGAATGATGAATTTAATGTGTAATTTATGTGTATTAATACACATCTTCATCACTAGACAATGTATAAGGTTCCTATTTTTTTTTTAATTAGATTAGAAATATACAGAATATTTTTTTCCGACAGTGTACCTAAATACCTAATAGATACCTATTACCTAGTTCAAGTATTGGTTTTAATGATTGATACGTGTCTGACCGTATCAGGGGCGAGCTGGTGTCAAATATCCCCCGGTCTGTTACAAAATGACCCGACTTGTATTGTATTGTTAAATTTATTTTTAGCAGACCTTAATACTTATTATTACTATAAGTGATTCAATTTTATACAAATTTGAATCCCTGTGTATAATTTTACATGCTAATCTGTTCAGATTATAGTAATTGCACATTAGCAGGCAGCAGTCAAGCTGACGAATTCCTATGTAACATTGGACACGACCCTATACTCCTGATGTTTCTTCGTTGTAACAAATATTATGCTTAACCTTAACACCGCTATTATTTATAGATATAGAAAACAACACTCCCCCAGAGTTCTAGGACATATTATTTTTAGTACATATAATAATAATGCATTAACATTTTGGTCTGTCGATGTGTAATTTGTTGTTTGAGTGAAATTTTATGACCTAGTTAGTCTCAAGTCTGTATAATCAAAGATATAATTCAAACGTATAACGTATTATAAATGTAAAATGTTCACTATAAAAGTATAAAAATGTATAGTATTTATATTTTTTCTTTCTAAAACTACTACTCACATTAGGTAACTAGTTTCTAATGTAAAACTCCTATATAGGTATTCGATGTTTTCTTTTTCAGCGCCTCACCATTTTCTTAGTGTACCATGAGTCCATAAATATAATTGTAAATTTCCATGAAAATAAACGGTTTAAATTAAAGAGTTGTGAGTACAGATAACACATTGTAGGTATTTAAATATTTGATTTATTTAAATTATTTTTAGTAAAAGCAATGGCTATAAATTATATTATTTAAGTAGTTTGAGCTGTAAAGTATACTTTTAAAAAGTATTTGAGTAAGTAAAAAAAATATTGTTGAAAAAAGTATTTAAAGTAATATTCAAATACTTATTTATCCAACGTATTTGAGTATTACTCAAATACTTTAAAAAAGTATTAGAAATACTTTTCAATTACTAAAAAAAAAAAAAATACGTATACCTAATTTATTCATCATTTTATTAATATAAATATATTATATATATATGTAGGTATATATAAATTATACATAATATTCACAACATAATTTGTTCAAAATGCTTGTCGGTTATAATTGATGTTCTCTTTTTCGTTAACGTATAGCTCCTCCTATACTAAATATCCTTTCAAGTTTCAACCGATGCACTGCTGGGGAGAGGTGTATTGTATTTAATAAATACTTGTCAATAGAAATAAAAATTAATTAAATTTTTATTATAATATTATACTAACTTCATAATAATCCGACGGCAACACGCAGTCGTAAACATAATATTTTAGTTCTCAAAATTCATAATCACTTCATTTAAACTTTTATCTATGAAATAAATCATACAGTTTATCTGGTTTTATAATATATACATTTTTTTCGTGGACAATTTGCTAGATGTGACATTTTGATTTTTAATAAAATAATACATTCATAAGCAAATCATAACTTATAAGTATAAAAGTATTTCAAATACATTATAGTATTCAATATCATAAAAAAGTATTTAAATACTACATAAATACAAGAAATAAAAAAAGTATTTAAATAAAGCAGTATTCAATACTTAAAAAAGTATTTGAATATCAATATTCAAATACTTTTACTCAAATACTTTACTACTTTACACCTCTGAAGTAGGTAGGTAACTATGCAATATGCTAGGTACAATCTATTATTTTCAATCACCACTCAAACACTCACTTTTTGTAGAGTTAATTCTAGTCATTTGTTTTCAACACTAAGTAGTAAATAGTAAATATTCGTAATACCCTTATTATTAACTAATTTATCATTGTATTAAATTATTAATATGTCAATTAATAAATTAATATTGTGTAGAAATAAAAAGGCGGTATGAAAACTGTTGAGCTAGGTACCTAAAAAAACTGGTAAACTCGCAAGTTGCAGGTTATAATGTTGCCAATGATCCAAAACAAAAATTATATATTCTTAAATAGGTATCATTCGTTAGTTAGGAACAAATATTTTTTATTAATTATGTTTTTATCTTCATATCATTATTAAATTGTAATTTTGAAAGCTTGTATTTCATAAATTATTTTTGGTAGCATTATTAGTAAAAAAAAATATTTTCATCTCACAATAGTTTTACATAATGCCATAAGATGAATCAAACTTAGTAACGCAATAAAAAAAATACAGAAAATACATCTTTTACTTAAATGGTAAATTTGAAAATTTAAAAAATTAGGAAGTCAAATATTTTTGTAAGCTAGCGGTAGATAGGTGTTGGATAATTTGTACGTTACGGTCTGATTATGTCACAGTCCGCTTCTGATCTGTTTATTTATTAACAATATGTATATATGTGCAGAATTGAATGGATAGATGAAAATTATAATTACTTTATAATAGGTACAGATTATAGAACGATCCACCAAATACGCACCAATTTTTTCTTTAATTATGCATTTGCTAAAATTATGATTTCTGAAATCTTTAAGATTTAAGCACCTATATACAATAAATAGTTTAATATCTTGAACAGAATATTTTCTTAATACTTTAATAATAATACTTTCGATTTTTAATACTACCAGTTATATGAGTTAGGTATATTATTTAAAAAGTATCCTATGCCGATAAAATATTTTTTTTTCAAACAATGAGTGTTCTTTTTTATAACCTACCTTAACTGTTTATTATTCTTTATTAACAATTATTTTACAGTTTTACCTATGTAATTAATAAATACAATGAAACAAATAAAAGTAAAATTAATAAAATGTATTGAAGATTATCTTGACTAATGTTATATAATATATTAATATGTAGGTATCTACCTATATAATTTACAACAGCTATATTATTTATCTAAAATTTGACATTGATAATTAATTTAAATGAATATTTAATTACCTTTATAGTAAAATATTTACAAATAGAATTTGGTACATTCCAGATAAATTTTTACACGTAAAATATGATATTGAACTATTGACTATTATTATGAATTATTGAAATTTTCACTTTTTTTTCATTTGTTTACATTCTACAAGAACTGTTTTACTACTTATGCAATCATATTATGAGTCTGTATTATTAATATAGACCTATGAGCATATTATTGACCTATTAGGGACAAAGGCTATAAGTATTTCATATTTTAATTTAGTTTAATGTTTTAGTAAAAAAAGTTATTTACCTAATTATTTAAAAAAAATCAAAGATAGCCAGTTTGTAAAGTTTATTTTTCAGGTTGACGTTTCAACATTTTATGTTCATTAACATCACGATTTTTAACATTTTTTTTTAGTTTTGAGAACATTTTTCTATTATTATATGGGCACGAGTCTATGGGCCAAGTGTTTGATAACACTGGCACTTATTTGGAATTAAATAATTCACAATTTCTTACAAAACTAGAAAAAATATAAAAACCACTATGTTAATAAAATAAAATATTGAAACGTCAAAATTTTCAGAATAAATAAACTCTACAAAATGGCTATCTTTGATTTTTTTTTAACTTTTTTTCCAAAATATTAAAATTAAATTAAAATATGTAATACTTGTAGTCCTTGTCCTTGTGAATCTTATAAAATAAACATAATTTTATTTCAGGAGATAACGTAATGTGTAAATCTTTGTGGGACATTCTTATTGCAATTAATATATGGACAATTTAATTGAGGCATTGGGCACTTCGGTCTTCGTCCCATGAAATATCATAGGGTGTGCCTAGGCACAGTACTGTGTACATTCTGTATGCATACCTATGAAGCTGTGAATATTAAGAAATACAACTTAAAAGTGTTCTAGAGATTAACATAATATCAATTCATTTAATTATTGATAGGTATTAAATATTAAATAATGAATTAATAAATAACTAAGTTTTTTATTTCATGAATAACAATTTATATACAGTATAAAAATATAGTTAATAATTGTAAATTTGTTCATTTCTTTTTTTAATTTGAAATAATCAACTGACTAATTACAATACAATACAAGTATTTTCGATGGTTCGCTTATGCGTGTAGTTGCTATATAGAAAAGAGTTGGTAAAGGAATGAGTAACAATAAAGCATAGTCAACTGGTGGATTTTCCAACTGAGTTATGGCTACAATACCAAATCCATGACTGACCCAATGTACAGCTACAATTAGTATGTTTCTTGGCACACATACAGTGTTCACAATCAAATATTTTGCTGACTGTTGAATTGAAAATATCATTATTTACTATTTTAATATAACAGTTAATATGTAATACCTGATTTATTTCCGTAGCAAAATGAATCGCGCTTGATATTACAGAAACAACGATTACAATATAAGGGAACGTGATGTCTATTAAAAAAAATGTATAGATATTAATTTAAATAACACATATTTAACATAAACTATTTTTAAAAATACTTACAAACAATGCCTCCTAAGAATGCATGAATTATAGCAGCTATGGGAAAAAAATATAATCCAGCATATATAGTTTTTAAATAGGCCCCTCTGTTAAGATTGAAATAAGCAGAGAGCAAAGGACGTATCGTAAGTAAAACAATTATACAAGCTAAATAAAAAATAAAAATCATGGAATATCTGAAAATTGATCACCAAAAATAAAAATATGTTAGATTAGACATTACGATGAATGTGTTAATACATTTATATTTATGTAATATCATTAATAATAAATATGTACAATAATTTATAATCAATGATATAAGATATTAATAGAACATACAATGGATACACGGCTTCTTGAGTGCATCTTAATGATTCACGGTAATCCGGTGTTGGATTATACAAAACTGTGTACCAATCAGATAGCCACTGTGTACGACACGATCGAATCCATAGTTGGCCAATAGGATCAACAACTAGGACTGCTAAAGCCGCTGCAATAAATATTTCCAATATTGCAGATATATTTAAAACAATTTTCGTTTTGGTTTTTTTCTGAGAATTTCCACTGTAGGATAAAATATAAAATATAATAAAATCTGTAGGATAAAATATAATAATTTGTAAGGCAGTCAAAATATAAGGTATTAAGAGGAATAAAATTCTTAAAAATATTACAATTAAAATCATCTTAGGTATAAAACCAAACAAAAATTAAAAAATAAATACCTTTTTCCTTTGAAAGCCCATACTATTGATGACAAAGACAGATCTATGTACACAGCATGAAATAATAAAGGCACAGTCGCCATGAATAAGAGATACATATAATCATATGATGATGGTGAATCTGTGCATGGTTGACAAATATGAAATGAATTTACTTTTGTACCAGATGGACATGAACCACAATCACTTGTACGTCCATTACCTAAATCTCTTCGACCACAATAGTAACCTGGACATCTCAGTTCGAGTATATGGTCAATATTGTTATGATTCTAATAAGAATACAAAACCCATTAACTATTAATACATGTTTCACAATAAAAATCTCACATTTTATTATAATATATAACTAAAACTTTAACTCACATTAAGAAAATGTTGATAATAATCTCCCATTACAGCTGGCCAGAGTGAACACAAATTTTATATGATTATATTATGCCTGAGAACATAAACATTAACAATGAAATTAAAATATATAAGTATATAAGATATTTTAAGCAATATAATGTTTAGAGGGGTGGGGGTTGTATAAATTAAAAAAAAATTGAACAAAAATTATTTATTTAAAAATATGTTTTGATTTTGAATGTAATGTTATTTCCACAGAATGATATAATTTAAGAGTGATTCCGATTATAGGTAATTATATTATTATAGGATTTCTTGAACTTGTATTTACTGTAACATGATTAATAGCAGTCCAGTAATTGGTGAATGTTTAGTCGGGGAAAAATGGCAACACAGTGTTAAAATATAAAATAAATTTGTCTAATACTCACATCAAGCTTGAAGCTATATAAATGTATTAGTTGTGTACTAAATATCCAGCTGTGTATCAGCACAAACCATCGTTCATCCTAAAAAGCTTATTTGTCGACCGTCATAGTGTATAGGTACTTTTTTTTAAAATGACAACGTTCAGAACTGTAGAACACTATTAAATGTTTTTAAAAGTGCTGGAGGGCAGTAGCCACAAAATTCGAAACAGTATACTAAAATATACAATTTTAACTGAATAAATTATTTACATAATACAAATACTTTATTGTATTACAATTATTTACTTATTATTAAAATATTTTTGATGACGGTTCTATCCTCAATCGTGATTTTGATTGATGAAATATTTGAATCAGTGATTTTGATTACATAGAATTTTATGATAATAACAAAATGTTGATAATATTATCTTTGGTATAGTCTTAGATCACGGCCATAGACTATTAGGTCTGGCGACTCATGAACTTATAATGTGCCTTTAGTGTCCAGGACCCCGTCGAGTGGCGCGCTCTATTTGTGAAACTTAGTAGTTCACTAGTTACTAGTTTATTTAGGAGATAAAATTAAAATTTGTCGATGCCAAACGGCTCCAAATTTTATTGTATTACCTAATGATAGGGACCTGAGACATAGAGTGTTAAATAGAAAAAAAGCACAACTATAACCATAAAAAATTAGTTAAAAAAAAGGTGGGTCAAGGAGGGGAGAAATTCCGAGATATATCTTTGTCACTGCAATAAGTGCAATATATACTATTGAGGCAATGAGGCTTGAGTACATTAATCAAGATTCGAGTCGTCCATTATTTTATACCTTCATACATAATTATTTTTTTACTGTGATCATAAACTTGTATTGTGTTGTGTTGTAACAATGCCAAAACGATGTTCATTTTGCGATTGTTCTACTTCGAATGTACCTACATTTCGTGTCACTAAAAATCGCATTGAAAGTTGGACATCAAAAACAAATAAAAAATTATTTATTGGTGACAGAGTATGCCAATCCCATTTTTCCCAAAAGGTTTTAAAAACTCATGTTATAAGTAACTTACAAAACAGTAGTTCTAGTTCTAGAGTAAGTATTTATGACAATGATTCAAAAAAAAAATGTCATAAATTAAAAGAATAATTTCTTCTTGCAGACAATTTTAAAGGAAGGAGCTACTCCTCTACTAGTCCAGAGGCCTACTAGTCTCGATGATAGTGTTGATGAAACTATGGCCTTGCCTCTTATACAAAATTCACCTAATTATCTAGAATTAAAAACTGATAGTTTTGAACTGGTAAATATTATTAAAACTGTTGTAAAAATATTCTAAATACATATAACTACATAAGGATACTTTTAAAAAATAGTATTTAACTTGTATAAGTATATTAAATTATTTAAGAAGGTATATTAAAGAAAAAACATATTTTGATTATACTATTAATTAGGTACCTATCAAAAATACTAGAAATTATAGAAAAACAGTGTTGTAAAATAATAATAAATACATTATTTAAGATAAAAAAAAAACAATTAAAATGACCTGTAAAATTTTATTTTTGATTGCTTTATTTAGTATTTTATTATAACATTGAATTATTAACATTTAACACAAACTTAAATATAATAATAAACCTGGTATTAATTTCTTTTTTAATAATTGACATTATTTTAGAAACAATACACTAACAAAAGAGTAGTTACAAGAATAGTTGTGCATCAAGCAAAAAAAAATTGCCAAGAACAATTTTCACCAGTTGAAAATATTGATGATATAAATACAATTTATAAACAAATTTATTTTGATTCTAAATCCATTAATTTTCCTCTAAATTGGCAAAGAATAACTCCTGCAAACAAAAAAAGTGTAATGTTTTGTAAAATTTTATTAAAAGACGATTTAACACCATACTTTGAAAAGGCAGTTATTATTGATGAGCAGGCCACAGTTAAACTGTTTTTATTCAACAGTATCCAAGTTAACATTGAGAAACTTGAATTAACATCAAATATAATTTTAGATCTTCGTGAATTAGAAGATATTATTTTAAAATTTTCTAAAACTACTATTTGTACTGGTACTTATATTCCTACAGAATTGTTAAAGTATAAGCCTAATACAGCTTGGCGTATTGATAATGATGAAAAGTTTCATCATTCAAAATGCTTACTAATTAGTTTACCATCAAGTTCCCATGATAATTCTTTATATAATCCTACACAAACAACAAAATGTAAGTTCTGTTTTTCTATATTAGATTCTATTAAGAAAAAAAAAAAAAGGGAAACAATTAATACAAGAAAATGTAAACGAATATGTATTAAAACAACACCTAATAAACACAATAAATTAAAACTTTTAAGGAAAAATATAAAGAATATTAGACAAATAAAACAAAGAACAAAAACCCAGCTTCAAAAATTAAAATTACAAGTACAAAATTACCAAAAAGAATTTGAAAATTTAGATGGTTCTGTTTTAATAAAAAATGTTGAGTCCAAAATTCCACAAAACCAAATTTTAATAATTAAAGAAATGTTTGCATCATCTAATAGAAAAAATCCAAAAGGAAATCGCTACACCGAAGATTGGATCATGCTGTGTATGTTATTGCATATACGATCACCAGCAGGTTATGCATTTTTAAAAAATAATCAATTGTTACCATTACCTTGTATCAGGACAATAAGAAAATATTTAGCACAAATTCCCACAACGTGTGGATTTGATAAATGTTTTTTTGAATTGTTTAAGAAACATTTGTCTGCTAAAAATAATTTCCAAAAACATGGACTTCTCATCTTTGATGAAATATCATTGAGGGAAAGCATTTCTGTTAATTCTAAGACATTGAGTTATACAGGTTTAATCGATTTTGGCAAAGACAGTGAAGAATGGGATAATCTTCCAAAAGCAGTAGATATCAATTCAAAAGCTACTCATGGATTAGTCTTCATGTTCCAACCTCTTGCTGATTCGTATACGCAACCAATTGGAGTATTTGCATCGAGAGGACCTGTAAATGGATTAACACTTGTAAAATTAATAATTAAAGCAGTATTGTTGTTAGAAAAGTCAGGTGCTTACGTCCATGGTTTTGTATCGGATGGAGCTCAAACAAACAGACGTGTATGGACAGAACTTGGTATTAGTGGAAAATTAAACTCTTCTACTTTTTATACAGAACACTTTGTAGATGAAAACAGAAAGTTCTTTGCTTTTTCAGACACTCCACATTTAATCAAATGTGTGAGAAATAGATTATACAACAACAAAAAACTGAAAGTACCTATGCCAAAATAATTTATATTTTAATAGTGTTAAATAATTCATTTTATGTAATAAATATAAAAATTTCAGATTAATCCAAATGAAAATTATGTTAAGTGGGAGCATTTTGTGACTTTACATGAACAAGACAAAAAAAATTGTAACAGTCAATTAAGGGTTTGTCCGAAAATTACAACTAATCATATCAGTTTAAATAATTCTTGTTTAAAAATGAGAGTTCGCTTAGCTACACAAGTTAGAAAATTACCTTCACAATTTTTCTTTAAAGTTATCATCCAATATTTACAATAACATTATATTTTAGATTCTTAGCAAATCAGTAGCTGATGGTTTATCGTTTTATAGCAAACATAAAATTCCAGAAATGCAAAATTGTGATGCAACAATCAATTTTTGTCTTGTTTTTAATGATATGTTTGACGCCCTCAATGCTAAAATTCCTTGTCAGGGAGTCCATCTAAAATCAAAAAATTATGAGGTTGATTATAAATGTTGGGTTTTTATTGTTTGCTTGGCTTTTTGTGTGCTTTGTATAATTTATTATGAACCTATTACATGTTTTTTGTTTTTTTTTTTATAGTTTAGTGCATTAACAATAATACATGTTTGTGAGCATCAATGTGAACTATATTAAAATGTAATATGTAATAATTATTTAAAATTTAAACTTAACATACTGTGATTTAATTAAAAAATATATACCTTTGTATCCTAGATACTTCAACGTTCTTTAAAATGGTTATATAGCTGGGAGTCTAATGTCATATCTGGGAATATAACTGAAAGTGAATTTTTAACCAAAAGCACGGCAGAAGGTTTAAGAGTTACCATAAGTTCATGTATAGAATTGGTAAATTACATGAAGGAGAAATATGATTTTGACTACATTCTCACAGGAAAAATTAACCAGGACGCCCTTGAAGTAAATATAAATAAAATTTAGCGATTTAAGATAATATACTTTTACTATAAATAAATTTACATTGTTTTTCCTTTTTTTTAAGCGATTTTTTGGTACAGTGAGAATGGCTTCTGGAGCAAACGACCATCCCTCCACACCTACATTTTTGCAAGTGTACAAGTTGCTTACAGTATATGCCATCTTGAAACCTCCCAAGTACGGAAATTGTACTGTAGAAAAAACAGATATTAGTAGTCATCTAATAAAAATATCAGACATACAAAGTATTTATACCAGTTCAGAGCCTTCAGCATTGGAAAAACTACAAAAAAAACTTGATGGCTTTGTAAATCAAGGTGAATGGGAATTTTCTGACATCGTTGAACACGATTATTCCATTGCGCCTATTGTTGACTGTTTGAAGTACTATGTGGCAGGCTACTTAAGTCATCAAGTAACTAAGAGATCAAGTTGCATAAAATGTAAATCAGCATTTACTGTCATATCAAATTTTAAACCACAAGCTGATCTTACAAATATTAAAAGCAGAGGATGGTTAAAACACCCAAACCCATATTTGTACAACTTAATAAGTGCTATTGAAGATGAATTTATGAAACATGTGAATAGC
Source organism: Schizaphis graminum (assembly GCA_020882235.1). Classification (NCBI taxonomy): domain Eukaryota; kingdom Metazoa; phylum Arthropoda; class Insecta; order Hemiptera; family Aphididae; genus Schizaphis; species Schizaphis graminum. The sequence continues at coordinate 69,220,839 of CM037032.1, forward strand.
AATACAGTTGTTGATGATATTATTGAAGGTTTGATTACTCAGTATGGTTCTTTCACATTTCCATGTACTGAACATAAAGACTATATAATATCGTTTACAATAAAATATTATATTAATATGCGTTTAAGACAATATACAAAACAATCCAATCAAGAAAAAGTAAAGGAAAATGCTAAAAAAAAAAAATTATCCAAATTTTGTACTTCTTAGAACTTTTAAACTATATTATATAATAATAAATTAAAATATGCTATGAATTCTAAAAGAAACAGAATCTTTTAATAATGTGTTTATTTTATTTTATTCTGAGTTACCTAGGTACTGGCTTTGTTGAAAAACTGATTTCTTCAATTAATTGCTGTCATATTATTACTTATTCTTTGAAACGTTTTAGTTCTTGTCATTTTCTCTTTACGTACTAATGCTTATAAAATACTTTAGTCTTAAAACTACGTATAATGTAATAAAATGAAATTTATTATAATAGTAATAATAGTATTATAAATTTAAAAATTATAATCTAATTAATCTATACTATAATATAATATACTATTTTTTTTTTATAATAATTGTTAAAGTTTATTGTTTAAGGCCGTGGTTCTACATTATAGTTTTTTTTTATCAATCACAAACTTTGACAAGTAGAGCGCGCCACCTGACCGGGTCCCGGACATTAACGGCACATTTATTATCGTGTTATATGACAAGAGTTGCATAGGGCTGTCTTAGATCATTACAGTACAGTTGTACCACAGGCACTGAACAATGTTGTACATATGTAGCTAGTGGCTAAATAGTCTATTATTATTTATTATATACTTGTTATATTAATATGTAAATATCAATATGTGTTAAACTTAACACATTACACTTAACATATTTAACATACACTGAGCTATTCAGCTATAGCCCTGCGAGCGTTACAGTTCTTTACTTTTTATACTAAAAAAAAATTCTTAGAGAAAATGTCATGTAATTTGTAAATAGATAAATACTATTTACTGCAGAAACATAATTCTGGGATGTACTCATACTATTATACCAAATTATTTTTCTTAGATTTTTGTAGATGGATATTTTTGACATGGACATATCAACCTACTAACCTTAACTCTGCATTAAATATAGGTACAGAATACAATTTTTAATTAGACATTATTTAGCCTTATATGTCGAAATAAAACAAATATAACACTAAGTGTCAAGTGTCATGAACGACCAATGTTATATTCTTAATAACATAAAATAATAAATAATAAAAATGTAATAATTTCAGTTTATTATACATTGAATATAATTAGACAAAGCTTTCTAGATGTTTGTTACAAAGAAAATATTAGAGTTTTGTAACACTATTAAATTCATCTAGTCTTTTTTGTAGAAAAGTTAAATCATATACAAATATGTATTTTATCATGTATAAAAAAAATGTATATTTACATGCCTAATTTATAAAGCAACTAACTACAACAAAATAACATTTTTATGTTATATTACAAAATAAAATAAGTTATAGTCCAGGTAAGGACGAGGAATCAGAATTAACAAAACTGTCAAGATTATCAAGTATATCATAGTTGATTTTCGATGATAGTTTTTTCTTTTTCAAAACACGTTCCACAGCTTCAGCTGCCGTCTTTGCTGGTGTTCGTAATGAGTTTCTGGCTTTTTTTTCTTTAGCTTTAATAACCTTTGGATTCTTTGCTCTTTCTTCTCTACTCAATTGCATTTTTCTGAAAGCAGTACCGTGCATTTTCATCCACATGGTTCTCTTGATTTGATGGCTTTCCTTAGACAAAATATAAGAATCTATTTCGTCTTCATCTATTACAACATCACACAATGAATCCTCTTCGTCATCATCTTCATAAGACCGTTTATTTTCAGATAAACCCATAATTTCTAATGAAGGCCCTACATTGACAGGTTTGCAACTACCTCCAGGTTCGGGGGGTGCTGCTGCTGCAATTTCTACCAAGTTGACACCTAAAACTGTAGTATTTTTTTTCTTACTCAGTTCTTTTTCAATTGCAGTTTTTACTTCATCAATCACTTTTTCACTATCATTTGCTTCAAAAAACTTATCTATGCGCTCCTTATCTCTAGCACGAGCTACCCGATAGGATGGAGGATCATGAGTTTCTTCTAAGTCAACAGTCATAAATTCTTCTATTGACAACATACTAGAAGGTGTGTCTTTAAACTCCAGTAATCGTTTCTTCAAAGTGGCATGATGGCAATGAACAACTTTAATAATGTCATCAGTAGTACGATTAAAATCATGCATACGCCCAGAAATCAATAAAGCTGCACCACATAAACTAGATGGTCTTCTGCCTAAAATATGAAACAAAAGATTAGACATTATATATATAATAGGCCTTAAGAATAAATTTACCTGTATGAATTGAGTCCCTCATCATTCTTTGCAGTAATCGCATTGCTGTTGTATACACAATATGGGTCTTATCACCAAAATCTAGAGAATTAACAAAACGCATGAGGAAAATACTGGGATCAAGACTAGGCACAGTCAGAGTCAATGTTTGCATCATTCTCAGGTATGTCTTTCCTAGTTCAAATGCATTAACTTCACTAGCATCAGCTACATCTAAAAGCATGTGCATGGTGCCTTCCATACGGCACGCTATGTATACAGATGCTGCATAGATCAGAGCATTCTTTCTTCCTCGCGTAAAGTGTCTTTTCAATGCCATATTGTAATAGACACAAGCGTTTTCCAAAGTTTGAGGACTAAGATTAAGACTGTTGCTTAATACTTGTATACCACGTCTAGCTTTGGCTTGAGTCATTTCTCGAGACGGTTGCTTCATGCCATGGTGGAAAGCGCTACCAAAGTTGTGAAAATTAGCAGCTTGAGAATCGGATGACAAAAACTGTCCAACAGCACGGGATCCATGGTCAGTTTCTTCGAATTGGACTTCAGAGACAATATGTGATTCGTCCATAACTCCACCACAATCCATGCATACTGTAGGTCCATCACTGGAATCCAGGTTCAAAGAACCACAGTCTGAACACTTCATGATTGCTGCTTTAAATCTAATTATTAAAAACATTATATAAATAATTGTTAGTAAACAACATAAAATATAATTAAAAAAGAATTTGATGCAAACATTGCAAACAAACAAAATGACCATATAAATTAGAAATCTATCTACTATTATTTGTTTTTAACAAAACATAAACCAGGTAAGGCTGCAAGTTCAAACTTTGAGTATAACATAATCAATTTGACTATTAAACAATGTATCACTGATGAAAATAAAAATCAATACTAGAAAAATTAAAAACATGTGATTTAATACTTATGAGTTGTGGTGACAACAAATGTGTACCTAGAGTAGGCATAGAAATATGATAAAACTAATCCGATTGAGGATCAGGACTACACTTAGATTATAAAATTTTAAGATCATTGTTGAAAGTGATGAGGACTAAACTTAAACAGTCAATTCATCAAAGCAGGAGCGTTATTTGCGGTACGCAGGGTAAACATTTGCGTATCTAAAATTCTAAATTGTAAATTTTGGCCCGCTCGGCCACATCACAATAATGTCAAATATGTCGAAAAAAAATAAATAGTGCCCTGCTTAATATTTATGCGCACCAAAAATAAAATTGAAATGACGCCCCTGCATCAAAGTAACATAGTATACCCAGTAAATACATGTAAGACTAATTGGCATGAATAGAAATATTATTTGGAATCAAATCTATATGAAAACCAATTGATGAAAGGTTATAAATATATTATTTATTTTTATTATAATTAAGTGCTATGTCTCATGTCAATAACCCTGCGCGTGTACAAGGGACTATAATATGAAATAACACATGTCACAGGTTTGTGGCGTAAGCCGTACTCAAACTTTCATATCGAAGATAATAACAAACTATAAAAATTTAAAATTCATAAGACTACAATCCAACATTCCAACCATCCGTGTCAAGTGTGGGAATTGGAAGAATATAAAAACTAAACAAAATTACTTACTAGTCTCACGTTTTAGATTACGTACAACCACACTGCACTAACCACTGCTAAGACACCTCCATAAAATGAAGATTAGGCAGACAGCCGAACGGCAAGTACTAACTATGAAGTGAATGTTCACTGGCTAGTGGCAGGCTGCAGGCAAGTTACTGCTGAGTGGCGAGTGCTGAATGCTGACTTGCTGTCGACTGATCAGCCGATGTCGAAAGTATTAAAATCGGAAATAGTCTACCGCATAATCTATTCTGTGATATTACGTGTTTACGTTCAGCAGCTGCAGCTGCTCACTGTATACGGGAGTACGGGACTAAATATAATTTTTTTTTTTTTCTTATACCATAGGTCTTATCTACGTTATCAATTTTTGAGCGGGAAAAACGTGGTATTCCAATTCCAAGCGAATTATTAGGAATATTATGTAGTTGATATTTAATATAATGATATATAGCCATATAGGTACCTATTATATTCAATATTGCATAAATATTGTTAAATTATTACACATAATATACCATCATGCAGCATCTTGCATTCGTGCTTCTTCAAGCAGTTCAATTTTAATCTTTATCCGTGGTTTTGTATTTCTGTTATTCTGAATTTCCAAATCCGAACTTGAATTTGAAAAATCTGACAAATAGTATTAAGGTAATGTTGAGTATTATATTTTAATTCAATATTTATTAATTAATTGTTATTTAAAAGTAATTAAAATGTAATTAATGTTAATTTTACATTTATTAATTGGTAGCAGATTATTATAATTATAATTTATTGATAGATTGAGTATATTATTACCTATGCGGTGAAATTGTTATCTATTGTGTTGTATTGAAGTTGAATGTGAAAATAAAATGTGCGGCCGAACTGCTTGGTGAGTAACTTACCTTAATAATTTTCATTTAAAAATGTAGAATAATGGTTTATGACATCATTACATAAAATATATTTATTTAACATAATTAATTTAAATGTGTCTAGAATATTATTTATGATTTAATTTTTCATAAATTATATTATCATTGGTTTAAGCACCTGATGCTGACTATTAAATAATTAACAATAATTTGATCTTCTTGACTTATGTGTTATGACAAACTGTATCATAATAATCTGTGTATTTTTTTAGTAACTTGAAATGTGAAACGTACTGCAAAGCAACGAGCTATAAAGATCGTAAAGACACATTGTATCGTCAACCAGAATGGCACGATGAAATGAATGATAACTTTAAATTTAAACAATCCAACAACATAGCACCTACTGATGTAACTCCTATTCTTGTTTCTGGCGAAGAATTTGTAGGTTACCCTTCTAGGATATTAACACCCATGATATGGGGTATGATACCTCCTTGGCATAAGGTAAATGTAAATATATTAGTAATCATAAAAATTAATGATTATATTGTATTTATAATTTTATTTTAAGTATTAAACTAAAAAAATTTGTTTAGGGAAACTTCAACAATCATGGATTAAGTACAAATAATTGTCGAATAGAAAATGTAACTACTTCAAAACTATACAGTGAACCATTGTCTAAAGGAAGAAGATGTATTGTTGTTTGTGAAGGTTTCTACGAATGGAAAACAACAGAAGGACCCGGAAAGAAAAAGCCTTACTTTATATACATGCCCCAGAAAAATGGAGTTAGTATTGAATAGAAGTAACAGCTTTTTTGTATTTAATCAAAAATCAATTACTGAACAAATAATGTACTCAAAAAGTCATAAATTCTTAACTATGAATTGTAATGATTTATATTTTATGCCGATTGTAATTTTGTAGTAGAATAGTAATCAGATTAAGTATAAATTAATAACTATTATCTACAAGAAGTTAAGAATAATTTGTTCAGCTAAGATGTAACATTCAAATCTAAATATTTCTTTCTTTTGCTCTTTTTTTCTCTATTCTTTGTATATTTACTACAGAAATTAACCATAGCCAAAATAATTTATTAGATGGGGTTTAGTGAGTATTACCTCAGAATTGTATTTTTACTCAAATTTAATTAATTTGTTTTACAATTTATTAATATTTCATGAATTATACTGTATGCTTATACTAAAAATACTCTGTTTTAAATGATTTACCCTTTATAAATAATATGAATGAAACTTAATAAAAATAAAAATATGTTTATCAAGGTTTCAGTTTATGATACAAATGCTTGGGAATCAGCACAGTGGTCAGAGAAAAATGGTTGGTGTGGACCATCTCTACTACAATTAGCTGGTATTTACAATAAATGGAATTCATCTGATGGAGATGTATATAGCTATTCAGTTATCACAATGGAATCGAGCAAGTCATTTTCACAACTTCATCACAGAATTCCTGCAGTCTTAGAGAATGAACAACTTATAGAGGTTAATATTAATCTATGTAAATCTTATTTAATAAAAAATTTTACTTTGTTTAATTTTTTTAAACTTATTTTAACTACTTAGGATTGGTTAGATACCAGAAGGGTGTCTGCAAGTCAAGCTATCTCTATGCTTCGTCCTACTGATAATCTGACCTGGTATGAAGTGTCAAGCATCGTCAACAACTCGCGTAACAAAAGTGAAGATTGCAATAAACCAACATCAAAAATGTATGTATATCTTTAGTTAGATGATTTAATTATTTGTTAATTATGGTTTAAGTCTAAATTTATGTTTTATTATTTAAATTATTTTTTTTCAATCTAATACCATTGATTAAATATACATATATTTAATCAATGCTAATACTACAAATTTATATTATTATAAAATATTGACTAAAAATACAAGCTAAATACTAGTTACAATATTATGTCCTATGTCAATATACCAGGCAGACTATTTCTAGTTATTTTGTATGTATTAGTTAAAATATTTTTTATAGTGTATACCGTGATACATCTGTTTTATAACACAACCTTTAGATATAATAATAGTATAATTTGTATTTTGTATGATATGAATTATACTATTATTATAGTTACTATAGTTTATAGATAACTGATTGTAAATTTGTAATGGTTGTAACATTGGTTAAAGATTATTTAATTTTGGTGCACATATTAATAACCACACATAATATTTTGACTAGTAATTATAAAATCAAACAACAAAATATTGTTCTGGGATACATAACATTGACAAAAACTAACATAATAATAATATTATCAACATAATATTCTGCTAATAATACTTCAAAATTTATTCACTGGGATGTAATAATAATGTAATATGTAAAATAATGAAAAAGGTTAGTTGATAAGTGAAACATCATGTGGATAATAGAACTAAATAATAACAGGATGAATGAATTTTTTGATATCTATACTGTTTTAACTTAACTTGTTTATTTTAAAAATATTATCAAATAAATAATTTTAGATTCATTATTTATTTACAGAGTTAACAAAAGCAGCACTTTTATGACATCTTGGTTAACAGGAAAAAATAAAAAAAGTGATAGTAATGATGAAGATCAAATAAGGAAAAAACCTAAAAATTAATTACTCGTTATCATACAATTTTAATTGATGTATACAACATGATATATTATTTATAACTATTATAAGAATAATATTCTCAAAATAAAAGATTTAATATTTGATTTATTAAAAAAAAAAATTTCAAATGAGCATAATACAACTGTTATTTAATAAATTGATAATAATTATATTTCTACTATCCAAATTATAACTATTGACCAAGTAATTGTTTATAAGCTCAAAAAATCACTGTTTAGTTAATATTTTAGTTTTCACCATACAACCAAGAATCACTGGACCTTGACCATGATACCACTTCTTTCTCCGAAAACCACAAAGCAATTTCTTTGTTGGCTGATTCTACAGCATCTGAACCATGAATTATGTTGCTAATAATAATAATATTGAAAAATTTAAAATCATAATTAATAAAAATTGTTATAGATTTAAGAAATATTTACCGGCCAACTTGGATACATAAATCACCTCTAATTGTACCAGGATTTGAGTTTTTTGGGTCAGTTGCACCAAGAATGAAACGTCCAGTCTTAACAACATCTAATCCTTCCCAAACCTTTAATAAGACGATATAATTATTTTATTATTTTTATTCAAGGAAATAACATTGTGTTTAATAACCATTGGCACTACAGGTCCAGAAGCCATATATTTGACAAGGCCAGGGAAAAATGGTCTGCTTGCTAAATCAGCATAGTGTTTTGATAACAATTCTTCAGATGCCTGAAATAAATAATAAGTAACTTGATTTAAAACTTAATCAAATTTTTATTTAAAAACATTAATTTTAACCTTATATAATATGTTACATGATATATTTTTTTTATTTTTCAGGAGAAAATATACAAAATTAATGTTCTCAACACAAAAAAGTCAAGCAATGTAAAAGTTATTTTTAGTTACCTCAGACTACTATTATTAATTAAATTTTTTTAATTCTTTATAAAAACTAAAAGTGTAATGTATTGCCAAAAAACTAAATACTTATGTAAAATAATTTAAAAAAATATTATTTTTATGTTTTAAATTTTACATACGTACTATTTACAGTTATATTATTTTTATTCCCTAGTTTGAACTTTGTTAAACTATTACTAAAACATTCAATTTATTTGTTAATCAAATGAAATATTGAGTTAAAATACCATAACATTTGTATGCACAAATGCACAATGTGTCTAAGTAGTACAGTAGTGTCAATTATCCACACTAGTACTATATACACTACACATGGTTCCAATTAATGTGAATAAGTGACACTATTGTATTTATTTATTATTTAGTTTCAAATCTACTTTCAAGCATTTAATAGTTATTGTCTATTTAAAAGTTATAAATATGGTTATTTAAGAATTAGGAGTACTTACCCACATAAATTTCATTGCAACCAATTTGAATCCTTTTTCTTCAAAACGTTTGATTATCTTACCAACCAGGCCGCGTTGAACACCATCCGGCTTAACCATGATGAATGTACGTTCTGAATAAGCATCTCCACTCATTTTTCTGTATAACTAATAAACACAATCTACAAGAACAAACAAAAAAAGCAATCTTTTACTTTATTACTATTACACGACTAATGTAGCCACGAAAAACGTAATGGACGTACTAGGAAAACTTTACACTATTGTCTATTATTATTATCATTATCATTATTATTATCATTTCACGTGGGCGTTGGCTGACACAAGCACAGAATAAGCGCAACGCCGCTGTTTAGAGTGATAGATTATACCTATACGAATTAGGAAAATACATTTCTATGAAATAGTATACAAGTATGAAGTAATAAGTATATGACATTAACCGTTTTGTATCTTATATTATAATATATACGCAAATTATTCGTTAATACGATTTAATAACATTATAACAGTTCTTTAAAATTAATACATTTTTAATTTTTTAAGTGAAGACGAGAATTTGACCGATAACCATAAATTTCACGAAATTCCCAGTTCTTTAGAGAGTTTATAGGTAGGTTGTAGGTCAATCCTCTATTTTTGCCAAAAACAAAAAAAAAATTACCTATGTTTAATTTAAATTTTGAAATTATACGAACGGTACGAGTATAAATATTGATTTTATTTGTGGTTCATAAGAACAATTTTTTTATTTAGCTTATCGGGTTTAATACTGAGATTTTAAGCTGTATAGTAGGTATATTACTGTTTATTTATAGTCAACATTTAAAAAAAAGAAAACATCTAAATCAAAAATATGTGTTTGATTTTATTTTTGTTTAGGTATTGTTTTATTGACAAGAATATTATATAATATGTTATATTTTTTTGAAATAAAAATTGAAATATTCAGAGGAAAAAAATGATTTGGCGTTTTTTCGAAAAAAAAAATAGATACTTATAGACTAAAGTAAAACTAAACACAACCAGATTTTCCTTCGAATGAAACATGAATAAAAAAATATAAGAATAGCGTAATGTTACATATAATATGACGAAACTATCAAGTATTCATTAATTCATAAAAAGTAGATTTAATTATAGTTAGAAATAATATTATTTTGAAATGATAAAAACAAATTTAGAACAACGTGTAATAGACAATAGTCTATGATTAATGAGTTATAACTTTTAAGTATTACTATACTTATCTAAATTTCGATTTTTATGGATCAAAACTCTTAAAAAACATTCTGTTTCAGAATATAGAATTAAAAATATATGTTCATTAAAAAAAGTAAAAAACTTAAAACTATCAGTTAAATAAACGACTCTAATGGTAGTTGTACAATTTTAGCTCTACTACCGGCACTACCACTACATTTAATTTCTATATTTTATATAATAATAATAATTATAATGTATAATAATTCTTTTAATGGTGAACACGACAAGTTAGGTACACCTACAAGCCAGTGTTTTTAAAAATATCGACATATTTTTCGCGACGGGTTGAAAAATGAAAATAATATATCGAAGAGTAGTACTCACCGGAAAAATAGAAAACTCGTACGTGTATAGTCAATAAAAAGTTGGGCGTTCAACAAGGAGATAGTGAGGTCGTCAGCGAGTATTAAATTCAACTGTTTAAACTAATGACTTAAGACTTAAGTCTTGAGAGTGTCTCTGAGTCTGCCTCAATTAGTGAAGTGAACAAGAGTACTAGACCTAGACACTAGTGACTAATGAGTGTACAAACCAAAACCAAATACCAATGACACGAAATATAAAAACTCCGAAACGACGAAGCTCTCACCAACGGATTGGCAACGGTAAACGGACCAATCAGCGAACAGCGATTGCTAATATTGCTATACAAACAAAACGGTCGTTATAGTCGGTAATTTACTGACGCCGTGAAAAGGCAAAAGCCACAATATAAAGAACAAGGTTTATGATTGGATTGTTTTTTACGGTCATAGTCTTTGGTAGAAACATGACGTACCAATGGTGCTTAATAATGATTGAATAACAATAATAATATGATGATATATTATTGAAATAGCAAGTGACGTATTGCGCAGACTTGAACCTAATTGAACCAATGCGATCATACTATGTTATTTATATCACGAGTAACGCTGTACCGGCGGACGCGTTAAGTTTGCGATTTTACGTTTATACGCATGCGCACAAGGCACAACACTACTATAATGCCGCGCGGAGGACCATTTTTGTAATTTTTTTTGTACTTACGTATTTTAACCCGTTTAAAACGATGGTGCAATAATAATTTATTAAAAATAATCAAGAATAATTATAGAATAAAGTTAATATCAATTAAATATTAATATATATATTTAACACATAATATATAATAAATTTAAGAGTTTACAACATTAGGTACAACAATTCAATATAGTCTTCGCCATCAGTATCTGAATTAGAATTTGTTGTTTCGTCATTATGTTGTGTTTCAAGTATTGCTGATGGGTCATACAAATGACCAGTGTGTTTAAAAAAGGTTAAGTACCTATCTTATTATTACTAAATTGTATATTATTACTTATATGCATTTTAAAGTATCTTTATAATAATAGAATAAGCTGTATCAAATCACCGGGCTGGGTCACTCGCTCGCTCGGACAGTTAAAAACGAAAATATCCCCCGATTTGCTATGCAACACCTCCCCAAGTGGGCCACAGGGTTAAAAGAATTGCATTTTTGTTGCACCGATTCACCGAGCGGGGTCACTCGCTCGCTGCGCTCGCTTGGACAATTAAAAACGAAAATATCCCCCGATTTGCTATGCAACACCTCCCCAAGTGGGTCACAGGGTTAAAAGAATTGCATTTTTGTTGCACCAAGTCACCGAGTGGGGTCACTCGCTCGCTGAGCTCGCTCGGACAATTAAAAACGAAAATATCTCTCGATTTGCTATGCAACACCTACCCAATGAGCGGCGTTATAGTAGTGATGCGCGCATGCGTATAAACGTAAAATCGGAAACTTTGGAAGGCCATAACTTCGAAACTAAGTGAGAGCGACAATTTCTGATTGCACCATCGTTCTTAACTCGATGAGTTACATAAGTTTCGATAAAAAAAAATTCAAAATGGCGAGGGGGTGCTAAACTGCAATTATGCCGATTAAGTTTAACATGCATCATTTATGCATATAATTATTCCATTCTACTGTAGAGTACCACCTCAAATATTAAGACATTAAGTATTGTTATATTATATAACTTATATATTACACCATTTTATAATCAGTTACTCTGCCAAACAATTCATAAAGTAAAATGCGCAAATAAAGTAAATGCAAATGTTAATCTTTTTGTGACAGAATTTTAACCTGCATTTCCAAAAAAAAAATGAATTTTCCAAAATACAATTTTTCTTCATTTGGGAGACGGCAGTAAATTGAATTGTGAGGATGTTACCTACTATTTCCACCGACTAATAACGTATATATTTACGTAATCACGATAACCGAAAATAGTAATAGGTAACTAAAAAGTTACAATTTATTTATTTGACAAAAAAAGTACTATTAGTATTCAGTAGTCATATTGTATACAATTATATCGTAATAATGTAAAATTTAAACGAAGCACGACATAAAGCCATTCGAAATAAAGTCATCGTGGTGTATACCAACATAAATACTGTGTACGGTAATTTACAATATTTTAACGACAAAAAGCTACCTAATGGAATTATAATTAATAATTAATTTTTTAAATTTATTTTGGCGCTAATTCCGAATTCGTATACAAATATACCACACAATTTTTTTAATTTTAACAGTAGACAAATCATTTGAAATATCTAAATATCTAATAGATCAACTTAGTAATAACTAATTGATAATTACCCTGTGACTTACTTGAGGTGGTGTTGCATAGCAAGTCAAGGGGTATTTTCGATTTGCGCCGAGGAGCGTATAGCGACGAGTGCCGTAAAACGTGTGATCACTGTTCCTACGACATAACTTTGATTAGCTATAACTAGGTAAATCGACGTGTAAAACAACATTTAATTAATTTGATGGTTTTTTGTCGTTTTAAATAATTGTGATGAAATATTGTACAATATTGGCAAGAGTGGATAGTGGTCTTTTGTCGGGTGGCTTTGTTAGGTGTAACCACGGCCATAGACTATTAGGTCTGGCGACTCATGAACTTATAATGTGCCTTTAGTGTCCAGGACCCCGTCGAGTGGCGCGCTCTATTTGTGAAACTTAGTAGTTCACTAGTTACTAGTTTATTTAGGAGATAAAATTAAAATTTGTCGATGCCAAACGGCTCCAAATTTTATTGTATTACCTAATGATAGGGACCTGAGACATAGAGTGTTAAATAGAAAAAAAGCACAACTATAACCATAAAAAATTAGTTAAAAAAAAGGTGGGTCAAGGAGGGGAGAAATTCCGAGATATATCTTTGTCACTGCAATAAGTGCAATATATACTATTGAGGCAATGAGGCTTGAGTACATTAATCAAGATTCGAGTCGTCCATTATTTTATACCTTCATACATAATTATTTTTTTACTGTGATCATAAACTTGTATTGTGTTGTGTTGTAACAATGCCAAAACGATGTTCATTTTGCGATTGTTCTACTTCGAATGTACCTACATTTCGTGTCACTAAAAATCGCATTGAAAGTTGGACATCAAAAACAAATAAAAAATTATTTATTGGTGACAGAGTATGCCAATCCCATTTTTCCCAAAAGGTTTTAAAAACTCATGTTATAAGTAACTTACAAAACAGTAGTTCTAGTTCTAGAGTAAGTATTTATGACAATGATTCAAAAAAAAAATGTCATAAATTAAAAGAATAATTTCTTCTTGCAGACAATTTTAAAGGAAGGAGCTACTCCTCTACTAGTCCAGAGGCCTACTAGTCTCGATGATAGTGTTGATGAAACTATGGCCTTGCCTCTTATACAAAATTCACCTAATTATCTAGAATTAAAAACTGATAGTTTTGAACTGGTAAATATTATTAAAACTGTTGTAAAAATATTCTAAATACATATAACTACATAAGGATACTTTTAAAAAATAGTATTTAACTTGTATAAGTATATTAAATTATTTAAGAAGGTATATTAAAGAAAAAACATATTTTGATTATACTATTAATTAGGTACCTATCAAAAATACTAGAAATTATAGAAAAACAGTGTTGTAAAATAATAATAAATACATTATTTAAGATAAAAAAAAAACAATTAAAATGACCTGTAAAATTTTATTTTTGATTGCTTTATTTAGTATTTTATTATAACATTGAATTATTAACATTTAACACAAACTTAAATATAATAATAAACCTGGTATTAATTTCTTTTTTAATAATTGACATTATTTTAGAAACAATACACTAACAAAAGAGTAGTTACAAGAATAGTTGTGCATCAAGCAAAAAAAAATTGCCAAGAACAATTTTCACCAGTTGAAAATATTGATGATATAAATACAATTTATAAACAAATTTATTTTGATTCTAAATCCATTAATTTTCCTCTAAATTGGCAAAGAATAACTCCTGCAAACAAAAAAAGTGTAATGTTTTGTAAAATTTTATTAAAAGACGATTTAACACCATACTTTGAAAAGGCAGTTATTATTGATGAGCAGGCCACAGTTAAACTGTTTTTATTCAACAGTATCCAAGTTAACATTGAGAAACTTGAATTAACATCAAATATAATTTTAGATCTTCGTGAATTAGAAGATATTATTTTAAAATTTTCTAAAACTACTATTTGTACTGGTACTTATATTCCTACAGAATTGTTAAAGTATAAGCCTAATACAGCTTGGCGTATTGATAATGATGAAAAGTTTCATCATTCAAAATGCTTACTAATTAGTTTACCATCAAGTTCCCATGATAATTCTTTATATAATCCTACACAAACAACAAAATGTAAGTTCTGTTTTTCTATATTAGATTCTATTAAGAAAAAAAAAAAAAGGGAAACAATTAATACAAGAAAATGTAAACGAATATGTATTAAAACAACACCTAATAAACACAATAAATTAAAACTTTTAAGGAAAAATATAAAGAATATTAGACAAATAAAACAAAGAACAAAAACCCAGCTTCAAAAATTAAAATTACAAGTACAAAATTACCAAAAAGAATTTGAAAATTTAGATGGTTCTGTTTTAATAAAAAATGTTGAGTCCAAAATTCCACAAAACCAAATTTTAATAATTAAAGAAATGTTTGCATCATCTAATAGAAAAAATCCAAAAGGAAATCGCTACACCGAAGATTGGATCATGCTGTGTATGTTATTGCATATACGATCACCAGCAGGTTATGCATTTTTAAAAAATAATCAATTGTTACCATTACCTTGTATCAGGACAATAAGAAAATATTTAGCACAAATTCCCACAACGTGTGGATTTGATAAATGTTTTTTTGAATTGTTTAAGAAACATTTGTCTGCTAAAAATAATTTCCAAAAACATGGACTTCTCATCTTTGATGAAATATCATTGAGGGAAAGCATTTCTGTTAATTCTAAGACATTGAGTTATACAGGTTTAATCGATTTTGGCAAAGACAGTGAAGAATGGGATAATCTTCCAAAAGCAGTAGATATCAATTCAAAAGCTACTCATGGATTAGTCTTCATGTTCCAACCTCTTGCTGATTCGTATACGCAACCAATTGGAGTATTTGCATCGAGAGGACCTGTAAATGGATTAACACTTGTAAAATTAATAATTAAAGCAGTATTGTTGTTAGAAAAGTCAGGTGCTTACGTCCATGGTTTTGTATCGGATGGAGCTCAAACAAACAGACGTGTATGGACAGAACTTGGTATTAGTGGAAAATTAAACTCTTCTACTTTTTATACAGAACACTTTGTAGATGAAAACAGAAAGTTCTTTGCTTTTTCAGACACTCCACATTTAATCAAATGTGTGAGAAATAGATTATACAACAACAAAAAACTGAAAGTACCTATGCCAAAATAATTTATATTTTAATAGTGTTAAATAATTCATTTTATGTAATAAATATAAAAATTTCAGATTAATCCAAATGAAAATTATGTTAAGTGGGAGCATTTTGTGACTTTACATGAACAAGACAAAAAAAATTGTAACAGTCAATTAAGGGTTTGTCCGAAAATTACAACTAATCATATCAGTTTAAATAATTCTTGTTTAAAAATGAGAGTTCGCTTAGCTACACAAGTTAGAAAATTACCTTCACAATTTTTCTTTAAAGTTATCATCCAATATTTACAATAACATTATATTTTAGATTCTTAGCAAATCAGTAGCTGATGGTTTATCGTTTTATAGCAAACATAAAATTCCAGAAATGCAAAATTGTGATGCAACAATCAATTTTTGTCTTGTTTTTAATGATATGTTTGACGCCCTCAATGCTAAAATTCCTTGTCAGGGAGTCCATCTAAAATCAAAAAATTATGAGGTTGATTATAAATGTTGGGTTTTTATTGTTTGCTTGGCTTTTTGTGTGCTTTGTATAATTTATTATGAACCTATTACATGTTTTTTGTTTTTTTTTTTATAGTTTAGTGCATTAACAATAATACATGTTTGTGAGCATCAATGTGAACTATATTAAAATGTAATATGTAATAATTATTTAAAATTTAAACTTAACATACTGTGATTTAATTAAAAAATATATACCTTTGTATCCTAGATACTTCAACGTTCTTTAAAATGGTTATATAGCTGGGAGTCTAATGTCATATCTGGGAATATAACTGAAAGTGAATTTTTAACCAAAAGCACGGCAGAAGGTTTAAGAGTTACCATAAGTTCATGTATAGAATTGGTAAATTACATGAAGGAGAAATATGATTTTGACTACATTCTCACAGGAAAAATTAACCAGGACGCCCTTGAAGTAAATATAAATAAAATTTAGCGATTTAAGATAATATACTTTTACTATAAATAAATTTACATTGTTTTTCCTTTTTTTTAAGCGATTTTTTGGTACAGTGAGAATGGCTTCTGGAGCAAACGACCATCCCTCCACACCTACATTTTTGCAAGTGTACAAGTTGCTTACAGTATATGCCATCTTGAAACCTCCCAAGTACGGAAATTGTACTGTAGAAAAAACAGATATTAGTAGTCATCTAATAAAAATATCAGACATACAAAGTATTTATACCAGTTCAGAGCCTTCAGCATTGGAAAAACTACAAAAAAAACTTGATGGCTTTGTAAATCAAGGTGAATGGGAATTTTCTGACATCGTTGAACACGATTATTCCATTGCGCCTATTGTTGACTGTTTGAAGTACTATGTGGCAGGCTACTTAAGTCATCAAGTAACTAAGAGATCAAGTTGCATAAAATGTAAATCAGCATTTACTGTCATATCAAATTTTAAACCACAAGCTGATCTTACAAATATTAAAAGCAGAGGATGGTTAAAACACCCAAACCCATATTTGTACAACTTAATAAGTGCTATTGAAGATGAATTTATGAAACATGTGAATAGCAATACAGTTGTTGATGATATTATTGAAGGTTTGATTACTCAGTATGGTTCTTTCACATTTCCATGTACTGAACATAAAGACTATATAATATCGTTTACAATAAAATATTATATTAATATGCGTTTAAGACAATATACAAAACAATCCAATCAAGAAAAAGTAAAGGAAAATGCTAAAAAAAAAAAATTATCCAAATTTTGTACTTCTTAGAACTTTTAAACTATATTATATAATAATAAATTAAAATATGCTATGAATTCTAAAAGAAACAGAATCTTTTAATAATGTGTTTATTTTATTTTATTCTGAGTTACCTAGGTACTGGCTTTGTTGAAAAACTGATTTCTTCAATTAATTGCTGTCATATTATTACTTATTCTTTGAAACGTTTTAGTTCTTGTCATTTTCTCTTTACGTACTAATGCTTATAAAATACTTTAGTCTTAAAACTACGTATAATGTAATAAAATGAAATTTATTATAATAGTAATAATAGTATTATAAATTTAAAAATTATAATCTAATTAATCTATACTATAATATAATATACTATTTTTTTTTTATAATAATTGTTAAAGTTTATTGTTTAAGGCCGTGGTTCTACATTATAGTTTTTTTTTATCAATCACAAACTTTGACAAGTAGAGCGCGCCACCTGACCGGGTCCCGGACATTAACGGCACATTTATTATCGTGTTATATGACAAGAGTTGCATAGGGCTGGGTGTAACCAATTTAAATAGGCTTTATTAGCGCTCTTAGCGGACAATGTGCACGTCGTGACTAAGCCAATGAAACTAGTTCTAAGTACATGTAATAGATAGCACTTTTGAAACAACTCAATAATTATGCTGTATAACGTTCACAAAAAACTATTTATAAAATATCATAAAATTCAAATGATTAATTCAAATAATAATTCTATAGTCATATAAACACAATATTACTATTATGATCACTATTCTCCTAATGAAAAACTATATACACCATACAAATTAACAGTTTCATTTGAACAAACTGCCACTAGTTAGCGGAATAAAAGTGCATTTAAACACCAAAAAACCACGAAACGTCTCCCGGATCAAAAGAAAATTGAAGAGGATTTCGGCACTACTCAAGAATCAAGACTATATATTCTATTCAACATCTCGACGTTCTCAAATATTTTCACCTTCCAGACTCCAGTAGTCCCATCTGAATGCAGTCGGACTTCTCACTCCTAGATGTCACCATCAGCGTATTGCTAATTGTTATCCACTAATAGGCAGTTAGGCAGGGCGCTTGCACCATACATTTTTCGCTTATCACGTCAGTGCGCTGTTGCCAGATTTGAGGAATTTTACTTTTCCGGGGATTTTGATTTTTGGTGACTTGGCAGAAAAAATTAGGACTTCTGAATAGGTATATTAGTAATAAGTGAATTATATATTTATGGCTTCTACCATTTGTGAACTTATGTCTTAAAAAAGAAAAAACTAAAGTATATCCCTTGTACAAGTTTGACGTGGATCAAAACCCAAAGCCCCTCCCCCGTAAATATTTTCTAGATCCGCGCCTGGTTTAAGAGGACGCCACACCCGCATGTGTTGTCTCCGTCTTACAAACGTATAACATAGCACAAACCAATATTTTTTAGTAATTTAATGAAAAAATAAAAAATAAATGTATTTTCTTAAGCTTATAACTTTAATTATATTTATGTTATCAAAAAAATAACGACGCTACGACACAGATAAAGTTCTTACCTATGCGTTGTGAAATTTTGAAAATTCTAATATAAATATTGAGGGAGAAAACTTGTCCCGCGCTAAACAGATTTTGCTATGTTATACGTTTACGAGTGCTTCACGCCAGTGAATGCGGTTGGCATCCGCGTAAAAGTGGGGGTACATATCAGTGCGCACGCTATCTTATATCTCTTATCAATAATAAATATTATTTATATTATTTATAACTTTATTTATTATTGATTATTATTTATTACTAAGGCTAGGGTATCATGCCTTAAAAAATTAAAATAAAATATTTTAATTTAAAAATCTAGATCATATTTGCAAAATTAGTAAAATTATAAGATTTTGTTTTTTAATCATGCTTAAGGTATAGGTGCCAATAAGTTACAATGCAACTTGCAAGTGGTTTTAACTTTTAAAATATGTATTTTATTTATTGAATAAAACCATCATACTAATATCTCAGGTCCAGAAAATCTTTTTGAAATTAAGTTTATCTTTATAAAATTATAAATCTTACACCTTATATAAATAATTGTCAAACATGTACCAAATAAATTTATATTTTACTTAGGACTTAGCTATAGATCATTGAAAAACATGCAAACTCCTAGAACTAACTCCCTAGCCCAAAATTTTTTACACTTCTACAATAAACTAAATGTTTTTAAGTCCAATATGGTTTCAGCTTTAGGCCGTCATTTTCAGAAAAAATGCCATTATGCTTTATAACCCACCTAAATATCTATTTTGTTTTCTCAGGGTATTATTAAAAATAGACAATTTTATATGACTGAAGTTAAAACATCTTTTCAGTGAATCCAATGCAATTGTTCCATTTGTCCTTGCATAAATATGGCACTGCCGGCAAAACTTTAAATATTCCTGTTTGCCCTTAACATATTAGATGTTAATTAAATTTTTTTTAGTGTAAAAATACTCAAAATCGAAATAAGGCAGTTTTGAATTTTGATGTAAGTGATTAATTGAATGAATTTAAAAAAGTATACCTACTGTCGTAAAGTAAATAATATGGCTCTCCCTCTCTTCCTTTCAAAATTAGCTACAAATTTAATAATTCGATACTGACACATCATTTTAGTAGATAAATGAAAAATTATATTTATTGTAGTGTTCTTGTATTTTATAGAGCTATTTTTTTACTATTCAAAAGTAGTCATTACTAAAAATAGATGAATTTTGAACTGTGGCAGTCGAGTTCTAGCTGTAGTCTATAAGGTTAAATAGTTGCATTATTAAACAAAATTTAAAAAAGGAATACATTATTATTTATTATAATATACTAAAATAAAGTGTTAATTTTTTGATATATTGATCATGGCCAGTGTAAAACTATTAATTACACTTTAGAAAACTGTGGTCTGTGAACACAATTTATTTAATGTATTATTGAATTAACCAATATTTTTATAAAGTTTATTAGTACATAATATTATAATCATGGTAAATGGAAAAGATACATCAATCATATTAATACATTTAAATAATAGTTTAATATGATTAGTTATTATGTTACAAACATAAAAATTAAAAATTTTAAGTTGTTGAATAAAAGGGACTTACAATATCTTAATTCACACAATGAATATTTTAAGAAGTTATAAATAATGTAAAACTCACTTGTATTTAAAAATAATTTAAAATAAAATAAATCTGTTAGGACTTAGGATACTTAAAGAATAATAATTATGTATAATAAATTAATATTATGCTTACCTGTTTTAAGCCATTAAACATATAAACCTATTACAATATACATAAATATAAATATATTAGTTTAGTTTTAATTGTGCTTAATTAAAGATTGTCCATTTGCAACTCATATGTCATCCAAGAAAAGTTTGAAATATGTAATATCTTATATATATATATATCATGTAAATTATTTTAAATGTTTTAATCCAAATTCATGATTTTGTTATTGTGATAAAAATATAAAAAAAAACAAAATAAATCTGCTATAAATAAATCATGGTAATAATAATAATAATAATAATAATAAATTTAAATATTAGGTTAGGTTATTTATTTATAGTGAAGTTTATTAGTTAACTATAAACTAGTTTATTATTCATCAATGGATCGTAATTGAAAAAAATTGGTGATCATGGATAATAATTTAAAGTGTAAAGAATGCAATAAAACATTTAGTTTGAATAAGAGCTTATATGCTCACTCCAGAAAGTTTCATGGTATTGAACTTGTTGCACCAAAAATTCAAAATTATAATTGTGAATATTGTGATAAAAAGTATTCAAAAGAACGATATTTATCTGAACATCTTCAAAACATTCATGGCACTAGAATTTTAAAAAAATCAACCAGAATAATTTGTCCTTATGATGCATGTGAGGAACGTTTGTACTCATTTGTGAAACTGAGAAGTCATTTATCTGAAATTCATCAAACTGACGTTGAGCTGGAGGAACTCAGTTTTGATACGATCTCTGGTATGTACATTGATTGTTTTTATTATTATCTAAATAAATTGCCATAATTTAGACTCATTAAATTTGAATTAAATATATCAATATCAACAGATTTTGAAGCATGGAAGCATGACATGGAACAAAAAACCGTATCTATGTATGTACTCGATAGTGCTGAAAGAGATTTGTCTGATGGTAGTACTAAAAAACATCTCTTCTGTCATCGTTCATGGAATTATCGTAAGAAAGGAAAGGATTTAAGAATGACCAAATCTCTGGGGACAAACAAAATAAATAGAGCCTGTCCATCAAAAATTGAAATTACGACTTTCGAATGTGATGGAGTTTCAACTATAAAAGTCAAGTTTTGGAAGACTCATTGTGGTCATGCACATGATATTGGGCGTATACAATTGGATAAAGAAACAAAATCAATGATCGCAAGTAAGAATAAGAATTTAAAAATTGAAAAAAATAATTGAATAGAAAACAACAGATTGGATCCTTAAATCAGTTAGTTTCTCTTCAAGTATGATTTGACTTCTCATCATAAAAAATTGTTAGTAAAATTACTTGTCATGTGAAAATTCAGAACAACCAACAAGTAATAATATATGAACTATTAGTTATTAAAAATCATGAAATAAATATTAAAATTTCAAATAAAATAAAATAAAAATTAATTAATCAATTGATTAACAATACTTATACAGTTGTTCAAAAACAATAATCTTTAAAACTATTTTTTTTTATTATTTTATAATTTATATTCATTTTTTTTCCATAATTTTGTTTTACTAGGCAAATTACAACAAGGGGTTACATGGGACCATATTTTAGATGATATTCGTGATGGAACAGTTTCTGAGTCACAGCAACGGTTGCTCCTCCTTGAGCGTCAAGATTTATGTAACATTTCACGCGACTTCAATATTACATATTCTACAAAACGACATAAGGATGATGCTGTCAGTGTGTCGTTATGGGTTGATGAAATGAGAAATCTTGGGGAAGATTCCCCTATACTTTATTATAAAGCACAAGATGTTGATGATGATGATAATTCTTGTTTGGAAGTAAAAGACTTTGCCCTTATTATAATGAGTAAATTCCAAGCTCAGCAAATTATTAAATTTGGTCCAGATAAAATATGCGTTGATGGCACGCATGGCACCAATGCATATGATTTTCAACTTCACACGCTCATGACTGTAGATGAATATGGAACAGGATGCCCTGTTGCATACTGCTTTTCCAATCGAGCTGATGAGATGATTTTTAAATTATTCTTCAGTCAAATTAAATCAAAAGTGGGAGTTATCAAACCTGAAATCTTCATGTCTGATGACGCACCTGCATATTACAATGCTTGGAGTATCATCATGGGAGATGTTCCACACAGACTTCTGTGTACATGGCACGTCGATCGAAACTGGAGAAAAAATTTGTGTAAAATCAAAGGTGGGCCAGAGAAAAAATCCCTTGTATATAAAACCTTACGAGTTTTATTGCAAATCACATCAGTTGATGAATTTAAAACATGTCAAGATCAAGTCATAAATGACTTATTAAAGGATGAAGATACTCATGCATTTGGAATATATTTTAAGGACAATTACTCAAAACGATCTGAGGTTTGGGCTTACTGCTATAGATTAAGAAAAGGTATTAACACAAATATGTACCTTGAAGCTTTTCATAAAGTTTTAAAACATATTTATTTAGAAGGAAAGAAATGTCAACGCTTGGATAAGACAATAAATGCTGTTATGAAGATAAATAGAGACATGATTTTTAAAAGATTAATTAAAATATCAAAAAATGTTAAGACATCCAAAGAAAAAAAAATTTGTGAAAGTCATACACGAGGTGAGTCAATTACACCAGGTTCTATTCGAGTTCTTGAAAATCAAAAATCATGGATTGTTAATTCTGTAACGGATAAATCTCAAGAATATTATGTTGCCAAAGTTGGAGAAATATGTAATAGTTCTTGCTTGAAATGTCCAGTGTGTAAAATTTGTGTACATACTTTCACATGTACTTGTACAGATAATATTATAAAAATTAACATTTGCAAACACATACATGCTTGTTCATTAAAATTTTATAAAGCAGTAGACGATATATCTAATAAAAACGAAGAGACTAATAATAATAAGAGGAATGATAATAATATGCATTTAGAAGATAATATTAGAGAAGAGAAAGAAGATTTATTATCATTTATACAAGTCTCTCAAGAATGCAACAAACCTGATACAAATGGAAAAATTATTTATAAAGCAGGACTCATTCAAAAACTGTGTGTTTCTAAACAAATAAGTAATGAAGAAACAATTTTAATTGAAAAAAAAATGGATGATATTTTAAAAATTTTGAATAAAACTGATAAAATCCATTTTAAGGCTGCAGAAAAAGTTAATATTAGAAAAAATATTGATCCTCAAATCAGATTTTATTCCACAAAAAAAAGAAGAACTGAAAAATATCAACTTCAAAAACCTTCACTCCATGAAGTAAATACAATCAGGGAAGGGATTGACGACGACAATCATGCTGTTAATATTCATAGTGCGTTTGATCATACTTATGATCAACAATAAAATTGTAATCATTTACAAGGTACAATTATGTTGGTTTTAAGTCAATAATTAATAAATAATGAGGTTTTATAATATAACTAATTTTAGTTTATTTTATACATATTTCAAACTTTTCTTGGATGACATATGAGTTACAAATGGACAATCTTTAATTAAGCACAATTAAAACTAAACTAATATATTTATATTTATGTATATTGTAATAGGTTTATATGTTTAATGGCTTAAAACAGGTAAGCATAATATTAATTTATTATACATAATTATTATTCTTTAAGTATCCTAAGTCCTAACAGATTTATTTTATTTTAAATTATTTTTAAATACAAGTGAGTTTTACATTATTTATAACTTCTTAAAATATTCATTGTGTGAATTAAGATATTGTAAGTCCCTTTTATTCAACAACTTAAAATTTTTAATTTTTATGTTTGTAACATAATAACTAATCATATTAAACTATTATTTAAATGTATTAATATGATTGATGTATCTTTTCCATTTACCATGATTATAATATTATGTACTAATAAACTTTATAAAAATATTGGTTAATTCAATAATACATTAAATAAATTGTGTTCACAGACCACAGTTTTCTAAAGTGTAATTAATAGTTTTACACTGGCCATGATCAATATATCAAAAAATTAACACTTTATTTTAGTATATTATAATAAATAATAATGTATACCTTTTTTAAATTTTGTTTAATAATGCAACTATTTAACTTTATAGACTACTGATAGAACTCGACTGCCACAGTTCAAAATTCATCTATTTTTAGTAATGACTACTTTTGAATAGTAAAAAAATAGCTCTATAAAATACAAGAACACTACAATAAATATAATTTTTCATTTATCTAATAAAATGATGTGTCAGTATCGAATTATTAAATTTGTAGCTAATTTTGAAAGCAAGAGAGCCATATTTACTTTATGACAGTATACTTTTTTAAATTCATCCAATTAATCACTTACAATACTTACATCAAAATTCAAGACTGTCTTATTTCAATTTGGGGCCCAAAATTGTAAATTGTACTGTACTCATAAGTTGTGTGTCGGTATTACATTTTATTTAAGTTTAATTAATAAACTTCACAGTTCACTTCTACAAAATATTAAATAATTATAATATTTTAAATAAAATGAATTATGATAAGAGATATAAGATAGTACGCGCACTGATATGTACGATGTACCCCCACTTTTACGCGGATGCCAACCACATTCACTGGCGTGAAGCACTCGTATACGTTTGTAAGACGGAGACAACACATGCGGGTGTGGCGTCCTCTTAAGTGAGAATACAATAGAACCATTAGAATGTATAATATGCCAAACACCAATTATACTAAATCAAACAACCAATATTATTTTATAGATATATACCTACAGTGAAACCTCTTAATAGCGGAACCTCTAAGTCACTAAAATTTTGTCCATTATTCGGAGATGTCCATTATTCAGTGGGCCGAGGGAGTAAATTTTCTACTATACGGAGGTTTTTCTATTGAAAAGTAGTGAAAATATCCTCGTTTCAAAAAAAACTTCCATTATTAAGAGGTATCCGTTAGAGGAGGTTTCACAGTATATAGTTGAGTAAAATAATATAAAAGACATTTTTAGGTTGGTTAAAGATCTCTATCCTAGTATTGGTGGATATTGTATATAATACTATACTATGATAATAACGGATATTTCATAAAAATCGACGAAAAAAATGCGATGCTCAAACAAAATTAACAAATCTTAAAATCAGAAGGATAACAAATACTGATAACAACATAAAAAAAAAAACGATAAAAATCAGTGCAGCCATGAAAACAGAAAAAAATACCACTCATTTAAATTCCATGCTTGTTTATGAAACATCTAGACAAAAAAAAAAACCACTCATTTTAAAAACACTTTTAATTTTTATATAATATCTATGATATAAGATAGGCCTTATGATGGAACAACCTATAGTCTTGTATTATCTCTAATCGTGGTTATGTCTTGTAATTTTTGAATCCACCTTTATATCTGCAGCCTGCTGTATATTGTAGTTGTGTATCTACGTTACCAAAAAAAATGTTTCAGGAAAAACAAGGATAGGTATTAAAGAATATCTTAGGACTTCGACAATTATCGTGTGGCAACACTGAACAGCAGTTTGCACGCATCAACAACGAAATTGGCGCTTAGTTTAAACATTCAGCAATACCTCATAGAAAATGAAGGGCGGTGTAACATCAAAACAAGACGACTGTATCAAAATATGGACGTATTTCGAAGGTTTACAACCTGTAATATCAGAAATATTTGAATTGCTGTTTGGCTCTGTAGATCTTTATACTGCCAGAGTAGTGCCGTGTACGAAAGATATGAATTACTTTTTAAATGAGGAAAATATTGGTTCAAAATGTCCAAATTCTATTTTATGTGATGACTGTAAAGATTTTAAAAAAAAATTTTGCTCAAAGTACCACATAGCAGGTCCTAAACCTGAATGGGTCGATTGTATAAAAAACAAATTGAGGAATACTTCATTACATTGGCTACCTGAAGAAATAGTCTTCGATATAGCCAAATACTCGAGCTATGACGTAGAAGTAGAATTGAGAAATATTTATGAAAAAAATTATATTGACTGTATAGATTCTAAGCATGAAAAATATAAAGACAATTTAAAAAGCAAAAGTATTATGTTCAAAGACAATGAATCTTTTCTTACCACCAATTATTGGTTTAAATTAATTTTTAAGATTATTGTTTTACATCCAAATTTAACAAATGAAAATAATTACAAAAAGCTAACTGATAATTATGGCTTATTTATAAGTGAGAAAAATAAAAATGTAAACACCAATGTAATCAATAATGAAAAAACGGCAAAGTTTTTAGACTCATTGGGTATCTGTAATTCAAAGTCAGATATAAATAATCTTAACGAAAGAAGATACGCAACATTTGGAAATAATTTTGCAGATTATAAATTAAGAAATAAAAAATAGAAGACTGTGTACTACAAAATTTAGAAATTAAGTTTTTTTTATTGTATATATTTGTATTATAAATTTAAAATAAATGAATACTTATAGTTTATAAGTATTGCATGTTTTTAACGATGTTTTTTTTATGTTATTCCATTCCATCTATATTTACAAAATTACAAAATTATAGCCTTCGAAACATAATAATAATACTATATTATACAGAGTGATTCTTTTAAGTGGGTACACTAATTATCTCGAAAAGTATTCATGTTTTTGAAAATATTTTTTTACATAGTTCAAAATTGTTAAAAAGGAAACGTTTTTATTAAAAAATTATATTTTAAAATATTTTTTATCATTATAATTTTTTAAGTTTTTTACTTTTTTGAATGACAACATAGAATTTTAATTTCATATTCCAAAGCAAAAATATTTTTTGAGTATTTTGATACATAAAAATTGAATTTAGGGTTAGTAGTTTATGAGTTATACGTATTTAAAGTTTAGACAAGCAGAGTGGAGTGGTACGGGGTTACCCCGCAAAATGTTTGTCCACTACTCCGCTTGTCAAAACTTTAAATAAGTATAACTCATAAACTACTCACCCTAAATTCGAATTTTTTGTTTCAAAATACTCAGAAAATTATTCTGATTTGGAATATGAAATTAAAAATCTATGTTGTCATTCAAAAAAGTAAAAACTTAAAAAATTATAAGGATAAAACATATTTAAAAATATAATTTTTTAATAAAAACGTTGTTTTTTTAAGAATTTGAAACTATGTAAAAAAATATTTTCAAAAACATGAATACTTTTCGAGATAATTAGTGTACCCACTTAAAAGAATCACCTTGTATATTGTGTACTATATTGCATTATATAAAATATTTTATTTTTGTTTGTTTTCACTTAATTCAGTGATTTTATAAATATTGAAGTGATGGATAATTAACGAATTCCCGAACTAAAGTTCTATGAAAAAAGTCTCAAATTTAATAATTATATTTATTTGTATAATAAACATACGTAAAAAATTGGAAAAACGTATTTTGCCGGAAGCATAAATACTTAGAAATATTTTTTTTTACTGTATTATAATCGTACGATTGTTATACTTTTTAAGAGTATGTCATTGTAATTATTTTATAGTGAAAAACACATATTAGTATTGCTTTCGACTTTCGAAATTTCCATACAACAACAAAAAAAAAAAAAGCGAGTAAATGAGTATCGCTCTGCTGTACATTAGGGGGTGGGGTGGACCTCGGACTAGGGTAGGTTAAATTTGAATGCAATGGTAGGTATGGGTATCATCGTATACGAAAAACGATTCTGAACGGAGATGATTTGTCAGTCTAGGATATATTATACTTAAATATTATCATATATTCTATTTTGAAACAAATTCAAACATTTAAGTAAAAGTTTCAAGATCTTACGTCAAGTAATTTTTTAAAAATAACAAAAATTTAAAATTATTTATTAGTAAAACGTTATTTTACACGTGTATTTTTGATTTCAAATTAAAATTAAAACTTTAAACACTCGTAAAATTTTTTAAATTGAATAATCCTCAAACTTTTTTATAATTCTCTTTTATTATTCTAAGGTTAACTTATGGACAGCATAGTATTAGATTTTAAATTCTTAGCTTTTGATAGTAAAATATTTATAAATTTTTAACTACCAAATAGTTAAAAATATTCATGATTTTGACGAATTTTTGTCAATATTTGAACTTCAAATGCTAATAAAAAAAATTGTGCCTATGTATTTTTATAATTTTTGAATTAGAGTTAGAACAAGTTCTGTGGACCCTTCAATTAAATTTTCAAGTAATTTGTCCCAGCTTAATTTGTTTTATCAACATTTATAAAAAAAAAAATAAAAAAAAATAGATTATATCAAATGCCTATAAATAGATAAAAAAAGTCAAAATATTTTGAAAATCAAATCACGTAAAGAAAATGGCAATCTAAATAACAGGTAAAATTTTCAAGTATTTACGACTTATACTATTTGAATAACAATAAATATCAAAAATCGTTTGAGGCTAAACCGTTATTTAACGAGGTTTTGTAAAAATTTAAATTTTAAACACTCATAAAATTTTTTTGTCTGAATCCGGTAGAGTTTTTTTTACAGATATTTGAAGAAAAATGTATGGAGAACCTTGTGCCAAATTTTCAAAACTTAGTTATAAAAGAAAAAAATTTTACGATTTTTCAACCACAAAATTACTTGCAAATTTTCGCAATTTTCGCAATTTAATTGACATATTATTTCGTATAAATTCGAACTTTAAGCACTTATAAAAAAAATTGTGACTAACGATTTCGGATTTTTTTTCATCACTTTAAGAATAACTTATAAGAAACCTTGTATTAAATTTTCAAGATTTTTCTGTCCGGCCAAAAAATTTTTATCGTTATAACAAAAGAATTCTCATAAAAATCGAAAATTTCAGTGGTCTATAAATAACTCAAAAAAAAGTCAAAATTTTTTGAAAATTTAACTGTATATAGATAAAACTAACATAAAAATTTGGTGAAATTTCAAGTATTTACAGTGATTAGTTTTTGAATTACAACCATATAAAAAAATCGATTTGGTCGAAAACTGGTTTTGCGTAAAAATTCCCGTTTTTCTGTCATTTTTTTTATTTTTCTCGATTTTTTTGAAAACTGTTTGAAAATGTTTACTTTTCACCTCTATAATGCACCAAGGATATCCAATTTGCCATCGGAAACCACACCCAAAGTTTGAAATTGAAGCATTATTTCCAGTGTCAGTTTGGTTTATAACTGGGCCGGGGGCCCCTGGTTAACTAATTTCGAATGGGCCCCTTACAAACTTAATTTTAACGAAAAAATATTTAACTGTCATTTAATAAAATATTAAAACTATTTTATACATAATTAATAAAATTACGTCATTTTTTTCAACGCCTTTGTCAATATAATTATGAATATATAAATGCAAACCAACATTATTACTTAACAATTTTACAAATAAAATACAAAATTTGAATTCAAAATTAACATTATATTAAGTAATTATTTTAATTCATTGCTTGACGATCCTAACATATCAATAACTTTATCTTTGTTTATTAATTTAATGATATCATCTTCAACAAATAGACAAGTTAAAGGATCCATATATTACTGGCTTAATGATAGATCTAAGTTTGGTTTTTAAAATGTTTAGTTTTGATAACACTCGTTCACACTTTTGAATAGATCTATTTTTATTCCGTGAACAATTAGACTGCAAGTAAGCTAAATACTGCGTTTATTTATCCTTATCACCAGACCACAATAATTACCATATAATTATATTCAATGTTTACATATTTATTAGAGTTGTACCTGATTAGAATTTTAAACACATACATATTTTTTATCACATTTACGATTGGCTCTGGGCCCCTAAATTGAAAAGTATCGAAGGGCTCCCGGCGATCGCCGGGTAGCCGGGTGGGCCAGACCGACACTGATTATTTCGACTAGTTATGCTGTACACAGACACAAAAAAAAAACACACAACATTGTAAAATCAATACATTCATCACTCCGTTCAGAATCTAAAACTATCAATAAAAACAAACATGAACACTCCATTATTTCATGCTGCTGATTTTTAATATTTTAAATGTGTAAAATATAAAAATCACATCGTAGGAATACTATGGAAAATTTATTGTATTTTAATTTATAACAATATGGAAAAAACTCCAATATTAAAGAACCATTTAAATTAAATTTCACGACTACTTAATAGTCATTCGTGGTAATGATATGATATTATATTATTATGATACAATTACTTAAAGAATACTTTTGAATATTTTTTAAAGTGTCATATAAGTTGCCTATACTAAACCCCTTGTTTAATAAAGTCCAAAGACTCGGGTGCTAAAAAAACTACAATTAGAAGCTTTAAGACTTTGTCAAGGCCCAAGGGGGTATGTGGGGTATGAAAATTTACAAATATATAATTTCTCCAAGGGAGGGGATTGCACAGTTACTATTACCATCACCGCTGTTTCTCAAAGTTGTTGAGGATTGATATTATCAATAAGTACACACATATTATTACACATATTTATAAAACTTTTCTTTAAACAAAAATTGATGACAAATGAAAATTTTAAAAATAAATACAGCTATTTTTATGTAGAACATTTGTAGTATTATGTATTTTTGATCTACTGTATACATATACATTTAATAATAATTAAACTATTAAGCCAGTCAATTTTTAAATTTAAATAAAAATCACAATAAATAAAGATATATTCAGTATTGAGTATACTCCATTCTAGAGCTATTGTCTTAAGCTAGTAATCAAAAACTAATATTATTAGAAGTATGGTCATAACACTCATAATAAAATGGTTATTGAAAATAATGATGATTTAAGATATTTAACAAAACAAAAATCATATTTAGTAGTAAACAGTGTATGGATTGGGACATTGACCATATTTTTATAAAATCAATATTCAGTTTTATAATAAAGTGTAGTATTTTTGATAATTTTATTTTATATTTTTCATATTATAACATTAGATGAGTAGTAAATTTTGTTTAATGTTTCAATAAAACTAATAGGAAACAGAGAAATTTCTGTTAGATAATTTAACTGACTAATGTGCTGAACTTACTCGTATATACTATATAGACAGTAGATACTCTTATTTTTTATTAAGCTTATCTTCATGTTTTCAATCACTTGATCCATCACAGTAGCCATTAGCTACTATATACATTGCTTAAGTACTTTTTTAAATAGATTTTTTTTATTATTTATAGACTACAATACCTAAATACAACTAAATTAATTTACATAAATAAAAAAATAAAACATTTGTTATAATCAATGAGTAATATTTAAATATAACATAAAAATTTATTTTGGGAAAGGTAAAAAGCATGAGAAGGAAGTAAATTGTGTCTTAATCTGAGTCTTGAAAGGTTTATTGAATAAACATATCATCTTTGGTCAATTTGAAATTAGACACATAATTCCATTTTTACTCCTATATGGCATAAAATCTATAACAATATTAATTATTTAGTGTTGTAAATTGTATTTGTTTTCAATGTTATATATAATATGTTCAAGAATAAAGATAATTAGAAATATTTCGAACACATGATCGAATTCATTTGGGTTTTTTTATACTGCATATAGATCATAAATACATAATATTATTCCTCTTTTTGAAAATTTTTTCTCTATAACATTTTTTTATTATTAACTTTAGTTTAATTGCAAGTACCTTAATTTGTTGTAACTTTAATTACATACTTAATATTCTGCAAGATCTCGTATACCTAATTTATAAAATAAATAAATAATATTGAAGTTAAATTTATAAAATATAATTTTGTACAAAAAATGGTTTGTCAATAAATATAAATAAAGAAGCACACACATAAATTTGTCATTAGAAAACTTCTCAATTTCCAGATATCCTCACTTCTATGCAATATTATGATTTATAAGACAGTTACTTAGAAATAAATCAAAAATACAATAAAAAATCATTACATATTTAATGATCAACTTGTTTTTATTGACACTTTACAGACTTACAAAATGAATATTACAAGTATACGTGTTAGTACACAATATAATATATATATATATATAAACACGCATAAGTTTATAAACCACACACAATACGCCTACCAAACAGACTCATTAAAAGATTAACATTACAGTAAAAAAAAAAAATGTAATAATAATAGCAACCGTACAGTAATTCACTTTCTAATATTCATGATAGAAAACACATTAAATAAATGGCACTTACTAGTAAAAGGTAAATTTATAAAAACTAACAAAAAATAGTATTTTATTCTAACCATAAGCAGACATAAAGATCAAACGTGTTAAAATTCATACCCAGTATGTGTGTAGCCGATGGCAAGTATTGTTTTTGTATGTTTAATCTAACAACTACAACTATAAGTTATAATGATACATGGAAAATTAAGAGATCTAAAAAAAAAAATTATACAATCAAGGTTTAAATTATATTATATAAGTACACCAGGTCAGTTTAAAAATCTCCATGTATCAACCTATAAGTAGGTATCTAAAGTTTGAATAGGTCACACAACATAAACTAATACATAGCTGGTAATTATGTATGCCTATTCATATACATAAAATGTTCGGTAAAAGTCTATATTATAATGTATAATAAAACAAAAATATTGCCGTAGTTAATAGTAATTACAATGAAAAAATATATAGTTTATTGTTTTCTTAAACCTAACATGTATGTGAATAATACAATAAAAATATTTATATGCTTCGAATAATTTCGAGTAAAACATATTTACATAAATTAAATAAATATCACAGCCTTTAAAAAAAATATATTTATACATATATTTGTTTGCCCACATATATCTTAAAGGCAATCGGTTTTCAGTTTGAAGTAAATACAATTTTGATTTATTTTTAAGTACATTAACTCTGAGGAAAACGGTTCCTTTGTTTGATCCGTTTTGCTACTTGTATTATGGGCAAACTACACAGTCATATTACACAATAAAATTGTTGTATACGCTAACGATAACAAGAACCTTACAATTAGTATAAAATATTTCTTTACAGTTATCAAATGATAATGATAATAAAAATAATAATATAATGTACAGTCGGAATAGAAAATGGCACAGCGTTATACAAATAAATAGTTTTAAAAATAAAAATATAAATAAAACAATATTATATACACATATTATGATAATATATCGAATAAAATTAAAATAAAACTTGTCGCTTCATGTGTCATTTCATAATAATTGTCTTAATAATTCTTAAAAACGAGTTAACAGAACAAAACTTAAACGTCTACAAAATAGTTCGACGCCACCGGGTGTGGGTGGGGTTTGGTAGCCGTTCGTCAAACGGTTGTTTCGTTTCGTCTGAGCGGCTGAAGCTCTCTTTGCAGCCGATCAAAGTCGTTGTAGTACTCGTGGTCCGACTCGTCCTCCAGACTACGACCGTTAGGGGTGGGCGCGGGTGACTGCGGTTCGCAGGATGCCTCAACAGAACCGCTACCGTCACCGGAGACTGTAGATGGTGCGGCGGCGGAAGGTTCGCCACCGGTCAAATGGTACTCCGGGTTGTCCACACTGCTCACCTGGACTGGCAAGAAGTCTGGTTGGTAGTTTTTGGTCAGACCCGGAGGTCTTGGTAGGCTACCGTTAGCGTATTCTGCTGTAAATGTAATAATATTTATTATAAATAAATAAATCATTGTTCAGTGGCAAGAAATTATTATCGGTACGACAAAAAATCAAGTTAAGTGTTGGGAACAAAGTTTGTATTTAATAAGATTTCGGATAGCTGAATGATTCCTAACTTTAGTGGCTCACAGGTTTTCATTAAAATTTTCGAATTATTATTTGATTAGCTATAATAATATAATATATTATCTACCACAATTTTTTTCTATGTTAACATGTATAATATAAGATATTAAAAATAAAGATGATTTACCTTCAGCGTGTTGGTGACCAATCAAATCGATATAGTTGGCAGGTGCGTGTCGACGTTTATTGTCGATTTCGTCATTGGCTGGGGACGGCATTAGGTAATCGTCCTCGTCCAAGGGCAAGTCTAATTTCAACGTGCCCACTTGTGCCTTGCTTCCATTACTGAGATCGTCGGAAGTATCACAATCTATCAATAAAAAAAACACAATCGAGGGTCAATAATATTTTATTTTTATAAACCGTTTACACGACACTGCGAATGAAACGACGATCTCTTGAGATTTACCTATAATCGTTATTTAATTATTAAAATAGGTCATTACCTAATCGATGTATGTCACCGAATTTTCTGAGCTCGCGATCCCAGTTATGTCTGCCGTGCATAGATCCTAGCATGTCAGCACCCGCGGTACTACTCGATCCCAGCCTCGACGGTCCCGGCATGCTGTTACCCATTTTTGGGTTCATGCAGTACTCATCAGCTTCCATTATACTCATATCTGCACCTTCTGTCGCCAGGTTCGATAGTATCTCATTTTCGTCCTATATAATAATAATAATAATTAATTAAACCGTAAAAATGAGATCCGGTCAAGTGAAAACTTTTTCATTCATAATCGTTGACCACTTTTTTTTTATTTAGGCGACGAACATTTACCTGCGAGGAGTATGACGGCAACCTCATGTAACGGTCACCCGGTATGACCAGGTATCTACCCGGATCGATTGCCATTTTGGCGAATTCGTCGGCAAGTTCTTCGAAACTAGGCCGACTATCTTTTTCTATTAGCCAACACTTAACCATTACCATGTAAACATCAATAGTACAAATGGGTGGTTGCGGTAATCGTTCGCCTTTCTCCAGTAAACCTAAGACTTCTTTCTTGTCTACTGTTTCATACGGTTGTTTTCCGTAAGTCAGCAATTCCCATACGGTAATACCTATAAACCAAAAAAATTAACGTGAAAAATTGTTGATTCGTTGAGTGAACCATCTTGTATAAGAGCGTAAGTCAACTTACCAAACGCCCATACATCGCTTTTGTGCGTGAACACCCTGTACTTAAGGCATTCCGGGGCTAGCCATTTGACAGGCATCTTACCACCATCGGCAGTGTACTCTAGTTGGTCAACATCCAAGAGTTTGGCTAAACCGAAATCGGTGATCTTCACGCAGTTGGTGTTCTGCACAAGCACATTTCGGGCTGCTAGATCTCTATGTACTAGTCGTTTTTCTTCCAAATACGCCATGCCTGAATAAAATTGTTCAAATTTAGAACACCTGTAGTTCATACTAGCATTTATTTTTATAAGTTTTTTACCTTTGGCTATTTGTGTGCACCATTTTAGGAATGTTTTTGAACCAATCTTATCGTTGTTGTTTCGCACGTACTTCAATAGACACCCGAGTGGCATGAGCTGAGTAACCAACATCATTTCAGAAGTCATACATACGGCCAACAGCTTAACTAGATTGTCGTGCTCAACACTAGCCATTATATAAGCTTCATCCAAGAATTCTTTACTGGTATTTTCGTAACCACACGTATCATCTTTTTTGTGTAGCTTTTTGATTGCCACAGGTATTTTAATGTTCTCGCCTTCAACAACCCAGACGCCCTATAGATACACAATTTTATTATTATTTATACATTTTTTCAGTTATGTAAGTATACCTAATAATAGATGTAATTATTTATAATTAATTAACACTATATTAAGAATTTAATGTTGTATCATACCTTGTACACAACTCCAAAAGCTCCATTTCCAAGTTCGGCTCCAATTCTTAGATCTACTTCTTTGACGATCCTCAGTTTCGCTGTATTGGGTTTAACATTTGAAGGCCTTAGTGGTTCATTATCTTCCATACCCGTAAGCACCATTGTCATTTTCACTGCCGTTTCTTTGGCTCGTGCGCGTCTTCGCCAGTGCCATACAAGAATCATGAGTAATACCATCACCAAAAACGTAAACACTACAACCGCGCTCAGTATCAACGGTATTTGTTCCGAATCACTACTAAAATCGAACAAAAATAACGTCGTGGAGGTTAAAACCAAATATCAATTAAGTTGAAGTTTTGACAGTAAACTTACAGTTTAGAAGCCATTCTAACGTCGTCAGCTGAACAATATGGATCTGGATCGTCCTTGGTGTAGACCTTGTATGGAGCAAAAGACGGGCAAATAGGACCAGAGCAGTTGAACGCTGTACGGTTATCTGAAGGATTACCGCTGGGCTAAAATATTAAAATAGATCACGTGGATTAGTTTCATACTAGGAATTATGTATACAATTGACTTATTTGCGATTAATTGGCAGTGAAACTTACCTCAAATATTTTGAAATGTCTACACGCTTGGCATTGAGATGCATGTGGCCCATAACATCCTCTACATAGAATATCACATGGCATACATTCTCGTTCTATTTCTCCGTTCGACAACTTATTAGTAGTGGCATAATACTCGATTGGACAATCGTCTGCGCAGTGATCTCCACGTTTGTAGCCTGCACAACGTTGGCAGACCTGATCATGGAACCCGAAACCTGTGCACCTCAAACACCGCGGATGACATTTT
Source organism: Schizaphis graminum (assembly GCA_020882235.1). Classification (NCBI taxonomy): domain Eukaryota; kingdom Metazoa; phylum Arthropoda; class Insecta; order Hemiptera; family Aphididae; genus Schizaphis; species Schizaphis graminum. The sequence goes on from CM037032.1 coordinate 69,258,177, forward strand.
CTGCATACAGCTTTGCCGGCTAACGCACGCAAAGCAGCACCACCTTGCTCCAATGGTCCAACCCATTCGTAATAGTAACCATTTGGACAGGTTTCATTCTTGTGTAGACATCTCTCCTAGAAAAAATATACGTAGATATAGTATTAAGGTCGTACGGGTGATAAAAAATTAGACTTAGATTTTATTATAAATCATCGAAAAGTACATAAATAATAGCTAAATACTTACAACTGAAGCATCAGCATTGAGAACAGCTTTGTGACACGATCGGCAACCATTAGGACCTATTGTATTGTCTGGACCACTGCAACCTCCAACACAGTTCAAATGGCAGGGCAAACACTCACTAGGTCTGGACTGGTTAGCACTGTATTTATTTAGTGGACACTGAGATACACAGTGAATACCATCGAGGAGATTGCGGCATGATGTACAGTGTTCGGGACCGGGTCCGTGACAACCACCGTCACATTCTGGATGACATGCCGCGCAAGTCTTGTCACCAGCCTCGTATAGCCTGAGTAGTAAAAACAACGAGAATAGTTAAAGTCAATTCAAAACTCACAGTTATAATGTTTGACTTACCCAGGCACATGACTACAGTTCGGTAGACATTGATTGTCGTACTGAAAGTTCCTACAAGACAAACACTGATGGGGTCCTGGGCCCCAGCAACCTTGTTTTGAACACTCCGGGTCACATATTTCATTTTCTAAAACTATATAGGTACACCATAAAAAAAATATTCTTAATAGTAATCATAAATTAATACTTACTGCAAAGAGATTCATTTTTATTATTTTGTAAGAGCTTTGGATGTTCTGAAGATTTTTTTATTGATTCCCAGTCTATAGTTTGGGCGTAACACAGTCTTTTATTTTCTAATATTGCAACGCTCCCAGAATGAATTTTCTTTAATGAACGTAAACCCAATGAAGTTAATGAAGTCTTTACAATATACAATGATGCAAAGTATTCGGTAACAGTACGACCGCCGATTACTTCCAAATTCCTGTTGATGTAAAATTAAATTAAACAATATATTATTACTATTGTAATTTTACAAAACTTTACCTAAAGTATGACAGGTTTTTAAAATCCTCATGTGATCCTTGGATGTTTATGTAGCCTGTTACTTCTTTTAATGTGCTAAATACTTCTAAACGATCAGGATTCATAGCTTTAATACGTTGGCCGAAACTGAAGTTTGCAAAAACTTGTTGGAAACCTTTGAATGTTTGGTCTAAGATAGTCAATGAACCTTCGATTACGGTACAGTCTTTAAAGCCATCAATGTTGCTATCATGGATTGTGGCTACGCCTTCACAAGTTTTCGGGCATGGGCCGTCACACAACACACATTCACCATTAACAGCCTACAACAAGTTTTAATTTAGAAAAATGTATCGAAATTAAATTAAGCACAATTCTTACTTTTTTCTTTGGTGGACAACTTCGCACACATGCTCCGTTGTCTTTAAGCAAATGTTCAGGGCAGTTTTTTACGCAAGTTGCGCCATAAGCATACTTCCCATTTGGATTTGTTTCCCAAGAGTAAGTTATGGAATTATAACGTTGCATCGCCGGACATTCTTGAGTGCATACACCATCATCGTAAAAATTTCGACATGCCTTTAAAATTATAAACATATACATATTATGTATACATTTTATTTAACGTAATTTGGGACATATTCTTAGGACCGAGTTATTATACTCATAATATATTAAAATATACTTACGAGACAATCACTTTGCTTTGGGCCAGTACAACCACCGGCACAAAACAAATGACAGCAGTCTCTAGGTTTCGGCCCAAAACATCGGCCTTGGTAACATTGGGGACTGCAGTTGATCTTTGAGAATTTTTGACAATTGTGCGGACCTTCACCCCAACAACCGCCCGTACACGACTTGTCACAAGGTGGACATTCCCGTTCAGAGTTCGAGAAATTATACATGTACATCCACTTGGCCCCCGGCCCAGTGATGATCTCATCCCAGTTAATGGTACGCATATGGCACAGATTATAGTTATCGATCATGCCCACATTGCCAGCCAATATGTCTATATAAATGTATTGCATGGGTAAAAAAATATTAAAAATGACATGCATTTAAAAATAATAGAAACGCTTACCTCTGAGAGCTGGCAATTCGAGATTGTTCATTTTTGATAACATGACCAGTAATGAAAACTCTTCTTCCTTGACGGCCAATTTGAATTGAGTTCGGCCTCGAATGATTTGCAGTCGAGGCAACACGATTTTGTTGACGTCTACATGAGTGATCAAAACGTATCCGGTAACTTCTCGTATGTGTTGTAAAAAACTCAGATCCAAGTGTTCGTCCTGCAACCATGTCAATTCCAGATTGCCATCCACATAAGTGCAATTGGTGTAACGGTCTCTTAGGTTCCGGTAATGGTGGTCCCGATTTGATGGCACAGACAGACGACCGTTGGTACCAATACATACTGAAAAGTTTAGAATAAAATCAAAATTTAATAACATGTAAAAAAAATTAAAATTCTTAGATTCGATATTGGATATGTATAAATAACCAGCACACAGCGAACAGTTCGTTTGGTATGTGTAGTTAATTATATTATTATATAATACTTTCACTAGAATTATGTTTTTTTTTATGAATTCCATCGCGGAAACTCCTTTCGATCGGGAAATAATATTAATCCTTTCAAGATTTTCTTATACACCTCGTTCACCACCTCACCAAACATACACACGACATATCCTCTATAATAATTGTATTAATCCTCATGCAATGGTATGTGTGACCGCGACGGTTTTGAGTACCCTCCAAACAACAACAAATAACAATGATGTTGATGATGATGATGTGGACGACGCTAGTCATTCTCACGTTATTGTTACGTTTACGCATTGTTGTCGTCGTCGATGGTAATATTAATAATAGTAACAATAATGGAATAATATAGTGTGCGTATGTAAGGCAATAGGAGGCAGCAAAACGGGCGTTGTGTTATCAACATTTTAATTAAAATCCATCGCACTGCAGGCGCCAAAAAGCAGTACATTTTTTCCTACTCAGTTACTTCTTCCACCAAAGATCGAATTCCAAAGCGCACAATACAAAGTTCTAATAGAAACAGTTAATTAAAAAATGTCTTGTTCCCCCTGGGTATTGACTATTGATCGATGTACGTATGTATTGAGCTCGTGCTTTTTGCTATTTATTTCGGAGTAGTTAAATGTAGACACACTACAAGAGCCTCTGCGGTTTGCTGACGATGACCGACTTGATAGAAATTAGACGATATTGTATTATATAGAAGGGGAAATATAACAACAGGTACCTACAGTTTGATATCAATACGTATCTGGTCCGATAAAATGTCAGTCTGATTGTTTAGTAATTTTCTTATATTCCATACCATTTGCCGCCAATAACAATGAAAAAGAAGAATTTTCATTGTCAAAATTACAATTAAAAAAATATATAATACAATACACAAAATTACAAAGAAATGTATCGTTTTTATTCTTATTACTGCAGTGTACACTTTTAAGATTTTATTCATTTGTATAACGAATAAATGCAAGCCAATTAACTTTGAAATATTTGCCACAGGTATATACAAGCACCTGCGATAACACAGCAACACGTGTAGTAGAAGCTATTAACATTATATTATCGAACGTTTCTGATATTATCATAAAATATGTCTACGGTCTTTAAATGCTAACTGAGCTCGATTTGTATTTTAACCTATAGCGATTCGCACGAAAAGGTTTTTAATTGAGTTTGATTTAAGAAACCAGTCGTGAGTTCTTTGCTGATGTAATTTACAGTACAATGTGGCTTTTATCGGTCTACTAAATTTTAAAGAATTTGCGAGTAATTGAAAATACCGGTTTTGATTTCATGTTATTTTAACGTTCGTTGGAGTATTGCTTTATCCAGAAAAAGCATCATATAGTAGATTATTATTGCTTTATAGTGGTAAAGAACTGGTTTCAAGATTTAAAACGGATACCTTCAGTTTTTGAAAACACTGAAGTCCTATATATTTATTATTATATTTTAAATATTTCTCCTCTCCGATTACATCGATTAATCACATAGGTATTAGTCGGTATTATCGTCATCATTTAACATTATTTTATCCACTAATCTCTTTGCAATGCATAATTTATTAATATTATTAAGTCTTAGGGGAAAATATAATATGTGTATAAGTAAGTACTTAATAAGTTGTCAAAATTATTATTAATAAGAATTAATATTTCTTAAATATTATTAAATTAATTTTTTGATAGGGTATAATCCGCAAGGGGTCTATAAGGTATTTTTATCCGGCACTGCAGATTTAAAATTACTTTGATGTCCTGTGGTGAGGGATCCCACAAAAAATGCAACTGACGTACGCCCACGTCTGTCTGTTTCTTTACAATAATCAAAACTCAAAGAAATAAAATGGTTAATATATTTTGTGAGTTTGTATTATGTGTAAGACTTAGACAAGTGTATAAAATATATTACTTTGAAAAGGAGTATTTAAAAAAATAATATTTTACCCAACATTAATAATATTACGCGAATATGTCAAATTCTAGTAAATTCAATTTTAAATACTTTCCCTATTGTCATGACGGTTGTCTTTAAAAAATCGAGGAGACTATAATTAGAAATAGGAAATACATTTTTCAGATTATTATTATTTAACATTTTTGAATTTTTCTATCTGATTTACATATGATTTCAATGTTTTTTCTTTTCACTTTATAAAATTTAAGTTGTTGGCCTTCAAAAGAAAAAAAAGTTTACAAACACATACCAATGAGTAGTAATAGTACATATTATGAAGTATGAAAAGAATTAACATACCATTTTAACATCATCAGTGTGGTAATTAAATTAGGAGTTGACAATTGTGTTTATTTTAAATTTTTATAACAACAGTGTATCGCCTTAAACAAATAATTTGTAACCCACTAACACCTTAAGTCAAATGATGAAGTGTTAAACCAATGAAACTGAATTTGAAAAACAATTCGATTACAAACTGCCACTCACTAAGGAGTTTTAAATATTTACAAATATTTGAATATGTAATGAACTATACAAGTAGGTAATATTATACTTATACAGTATACACCTATATAATAAACTGTTTATAACATCAGAGAATCAGACATATTATTATGCACTTTTATTTCTCAAACATGTTATGTTTTTAACTATTTTCGAATGACATTGTAAACAGTTTGGCCCCAATAGGTACCAATGAAACTATGATATTTTAAACATATAAACATTTTTGTTTAAATAAAGTGTAAACAACAATCTTACAAAGTTTTTTTTATAACTGTTTTTACGTTGACAACTCTTAATTAAGTTATCAGATTGCACGAATACGAATTTTATTATTTATTAAATTTTGTAATTTAAAAAAATCTTTGGCTAGTATTTTAATATTTAATTGACAGATAATACATATTTCATGTTATGAATGTCAGAATGAGAATTTTTAACTCCACTATAAATAATGCTGAAAACTGCAATTAAACTAAAACCACAAATAAGTAGTAGTGATTTAATTTAAACACGTTTTGTTGGATCAAGGTATTCATATAATATTATAAATTTGTATCTAATACCTATAACACTTGTATATACTATAATTTATAATACATATTGATATTTATGTATATATTAATGTGTATGAAATCTATAAGCCTTATAGCTATATTTTATAAGAGTAATAAGAGCCAAATTATAATTTCTTTTGGAAAACATAAACATTTTCAATTTTTTAACTTTTTGGATAGGTATTTGCCGTTTTTGGGGTTTTCACAGAACGATACGCAATAGAAATATAATATTATGTATTTCGTATAATTTGTTGGTTTTATAATTTTATACTCATCTGAATCCGACACGTTTTCGTGGACCACCGGAGTTTGGAAATGTAGTTTTTTATGGGATTGAATTAAAAAAATCTTTACCCTTGTTTTCGTCCCGGTATTATTTGGAACACAACGCTAATAAAATAGTACATAATATGTTTAATACGTTATAAAGGCGGGTTGCCGGTTCTCGGAATCATATATAATATACCGTCATCGCACACTTTCAAACGCACGTACTGTAATAATAATATAATATGATAATATTTTGATCTACGTGTAATGATCATGTATAAATACACGAATATTTAGATATGTATTAATATAAATAATATTATAATATTATAATCTTTTATTATATTTTGCGGCACACGCACGACGCGGATTCCAATCAACGTCGTGGTAGTCGACAAAAATGCGCGACCAGTTCAAGGCCACCCGTAATGATATTTTTACACATTAGTACACACGATTATTTCGTGGACTTCATCGCCGAACTGGTGGATTTAACACTTACGAAATTTGTATATATTTTTTTCAAAACACGTGTAATAAAAGAGATTTGGAAACGCACGAGTGCGGATCGCCGGTGTATTGGCGCTGATCGTGGTGTGGCAGCTGTGTGCTGTGGGTCGGGTCGAGGGGAGGTTGTGAGCGATCCGTCGGTCGCGATAGCGATCGTTTTCGGCCTCAACAGCCGCAGTTTCATTCGTCTCCACACTGCATTTCGATGGACCGGTTTTATCAGTCATTACAGCGACGACGAATAATTATAATATTACTATAATATTATATATTTTATATATTATCTGATAAGGAATAATAATATTTTCGTTGGACGATAAACAGCAACGCGTTTACAGTATAAAAAATACAATATTATTTATTATATACCTACTGTACATAATATCCATACGCACACGACTTGATCACACGAGTCTGTACCACCGGGCTATATCATATTATCCCTACCTGTACGCAACACGGCGAGAGAAATATTATAAGAAATATAAAAATATAATACACTAGAACCACCTGCAGCAAACACGCGGCGGAGAACCCCGACCAAGCCTGGGGGCCACCGGTGCACACATATACACTCACACAACACAACATTGAACACGCGGGCATACAGACCTAAAACCGGCCGCCGCCGCCGTCGACGCCGAGTACAATAATAATATTAATAATAATGCGTACGATATGTGGTACATGGTATTCGGTACGCTTCGAGTGGATAGGTATGTGCCCAGTCATCGTCCCCGGAGGCTTTGTGTATAATAATTATATATGTGTGTGTGTGTTTGTGTGCGCGTGTATGTGTGTACGAGTAGGGTTTTTCATTATATTTCTTTTCCTCTCTGCACACTCAGATTTTTATATTTTTGTTTTTGTTCTACGCGTGGAGCAAGGACCATTACGCAGTAATATTATGTATAAATTGTAGTCTCCTGTTTGCAAGTGCAAGGACACACGGTTGGATGCGCTTGAGGAATATGAAGAGTAGAACTAGCCCAAGAGTGTCCTCCTCCCCCGTTCATACTCCATCGACAACATCACAACCACCACTACCCTAAGGGCGAGATTTTATTGATAAAAATTACAACAACGATTGTATTATAATATATTATAATATAATAGAACGGCTGGACACTAAAAAAACGAGCTCAGTATCGTCATCGATGTTCGTGAGAACCGCCGCCGCCGCGTATACATGCATAGATTTGAAAATGAACTAACCCTCGAGGTGTAATTATACGATTTTGATTTCTGACACGTACACAACGATTAATATAATATTATTATGATATTCTATATACTCAAATTAGGTACACGTATTACGTCGATTCAAAACGATATCTGTTGTCTTACGGTCTAATATTATGTATAATATAGAGAGCAATGATTTTTGAACTGTGTAGGGGTTACATGATTTACGATGATATACATAAATTAAATTAACCACGACAAAAATATACATAATTATTCAAATAGATTATTATTATACTTTTCAGAAAAAAAAATGTACCTATATCTACCTAATAACAATGCGTTTGACGCCGAAGGAAACGACAACAACCCCATAATAATTATATACATAGGGATAGGGTTGTAAATAGTAATATTATGATATAGTCTCGGAAAACGTAGGTATACAAAATTATAGCTGATACAATAATAAAATAATATATTCAAACATATTCCTGCAGGTGGTGGTGGAGTTTAAACTCGGACGCTAAATAAACTTGGTCGCGTAAGTCACTGTATGTATTATTATACATAACTATCCTAATAATATATGAAGGTACATTATGTACGTACCTACATATTATATGTAGTTGCCTTCCTCGAGTTATGACTTATGATATTAAAATAACAAATATAATATGTAGCCATGTACTTGAAATGGTTTACATATACAAAAACATTTATATAAATGTTGTTAGATGTATATTATTATATTATTATAAGGTTTCTTATATTATTACATGACGTATATTTACGTTTCAGACACGTTATGGTAACAACTGAATAGATTACAAGGTTTTTAATATTAATATGCGCGTTAGAAAAATGTTTGCAGGAAAATGATCCAGTATGACTTAATATATTATATTAAATGCAATGATCATTCACGTGGTTTGTTATGCACCTAGCTGTATATATTTTTATAGAAAATATTCAAATATAATTAACGAACGTCGCTATTCACTAGTAGTTAGTACCTACATTTGAAATGATTGAAAGTATCTCGAAAATTAATTCAAAAATTTAATACAAAAACCAGTATGGAGAATTCATCAAAAGTTTTTTCTACCTTTTTTTAAAATATAACTCAAGTAGGCAGACAAATCGAAACAAACGGTCATCATAGCACCTATACAAGAATATTACAAAAAAAGTGTATATTTAATTAATTTCCAACATTTCGAAAGATTTATGTACATTATAATATTATATACAACATGTCGGCTGTGAAGTGGCCCGTCAAACGCGAATGGACGCGTGTACTAACCGGGTAACAAGCTGTTCTTATATTCTTTACGGCATTCGCGGTTCAGTCAAGCGTGAATTTTTTCACATTTTAATTTTTATAATTCAATATCTCATACGCACACATCGGCAAACCCGTTCCTCTTTATACCAATGTCCGAAATAATTATATTTTATTCTTCGTTATTATTACTGTTTATAATATTCTATATTAAAATATGTTGCGATATGACGCGTGAGGTCGTAGCACGGTCCAAAACCTTTTTTACACGACATAAATACGGGCAAGAGATTCGTGAGTTGTTCAGAAATCGCACATGAGTTGGTATAAGACAAAAAAAAACATTTCGAACATGGTGCATATAAAATATACAATTATAAACATAGAAATACCTATACCTAATACCTATATTAAATATTGTAAACGTGTGGAACAATCGACGAGTTTTAATTTTATCACACCAATTTTTATCGTAACGTGACAAGTCAATTGTTAGTTACTGAAGTATATCATAATAAAATAGGTAATTACCAAATCATTCAATATTTTCTTAAATTATAGACACATTAATTCAAATTAAGAATATCCATGTAAACTGTAAAGTATACTTAAATAGGTACCCTATTTTCAAGTACCTATAGAGTTAAAAATAACTACACAAAAATATGTTACATATACTTTATAATTTAAGTTAAAGCGTTAGGCAGGAAATTATAATTATTATTCCTTAGTTTAAAAATGTAGTAACTCAGTATACAATAACTACAATAAGTTTAAATTTCGATTTAAAGGCTACACATAAAGTCGTATACTTAATAATATACAGCAAAAAAAGTAATAGTTTGAAAACAAAGTTGTGTCACCACATAAAACTTTTTAGATGATGTAACAAAATCTAAGTATTCATAACAGATTCTTTTGAAAACACAGCTAATAAATACTATAAATAGGCACTTATAAATTATTAAGAATTCCAAAAATCAAAATTTGAATAAACGCATTATTAAAAGATAGAACGGATGAGCTTTACGAATCACCCTTTACATACATAAGTTAGTGTAAAATAAATTCGTGCATTATTTATGATTATATTATAGAGATTATTTTTTTAAATCTTGAACCACGCAATGTCTTAGGAAATATAAGGAATTTAAAATTTTAATAACAAACACTGATAAAATTATAATGATCGCAATCACAAGGAAATAATTTATTTTAAGCTAATTATAATAATATCCAAACTTAGTAGAAGAAGTATGAAAATTATTAATAAAAAATAAAATATTAGGGCTACGGCTCTCCAAAATGTTGGTCCCAGTTATGAAAGAATCGCCTTATATGTATTAGACGATTCGAATGCGAATACCACAATAATTATTAATTAAATACTAAATATGTATATATATAATAATTGTAATTACGAATATGCAATCACATATGGTGGTAATACGATCGTTTAGAAATCGCATAAATTAATTATATTGTTACAAGGGTAAAACAATAAGGAATACATTTTAATTGTCAGGAAAAAATAGAAATAAATTGTCATACGCACGCGTGTAGCGTTCGATTCTGCACGTTGGACCATATATATTTAGGCATAATATTTTTCCATACCTACCTAGTATAATATTATAACGGCTACACCATAAAAAATAATCCTATAACTAGGGATTTATCGCATGAATTTTTTCACTATATTAATTATTAGTATGTAGGTACTTACACACATACACACACACTCACATCAAGCGGGAGACGTTGCAACAAAAACTGATGTCGTGTTCACGACCGCCGCGATTGCATTCGACACGTTTCGCAGACGATTGGTAACACGTATTCATATAATAATAAAAACATGTATACCAAATACTTATAGGATAAACCTACACAAGAATATACGACTTGCCGAGAATCAGCTGAATACGCAATTTGTGCAAACTTCTTAACGGTGTGCGTGTGCCGTCACGAGACTACTTACACGAGCACTCCTCTGCAGGCTCCGCAGAACACAAAATTAGCCGAAAACTATACACATAGTATAAACTAAAGTATATTATGGTACCGATGTCATACATATTATTATTTATATTTATGGTCTACAGAAACATTTCCAAAATATGATAAAAACAAAAAAAAAAATTTTTGGATGCGACTAATAATATACGCTAAATAATATGTATTATGTTACATTATGTTGCAGTAAAAAGGAGGAAATTTAAACTTGAAATTTCGGAACAAAAAAAATATTGTGTATGCGTCTATGAGTTTTAGTTTTCTGTTAAAGAACAATACTTATCTTAAATTTTTAAATCAGAAGAGTTAAAATTAAAAATGTTATGAATTTTAACTTTAATTTAATAATATTTTGAAACGACTATAATATAATAATAAATTATAGATATAAACTGAAATAATATTAAATTGAGTTAATTTGAATAACGCAATTATCTTGTCTAATTAATTTTAAGGAAACTATTTGCAAATTTGCAATACTCGATTCTTTTATTAGGAACTTTGCAGTTTTGTTTTGTTCATCTTATTTGCGTGTATATAGCCATATATAGGTAATTAAATCAACATATTATATAACATTATAACTTAAAAAGACAATTAATAAAAATACATTTAGTATTATTATAAACGTTATTAAGTTATAAGATAAGACGTTTCTATAGTTATATCATAATTAGTTATTAAATAAAAACACATCACTAAAATATATCGACACATGTATGATAATATATTATATACATTGTAAGTAATTTATTATGCCTTACACACTGACGATTATTTCTAGCTTTTGCACATCTATTAATTTTGCAACAGCAAATTTAATTCTTTATGTAGGTATACATAATAATATATCATGTGATTTTAGCAACAATATTATATCAATTGCCGTCTTTCGCTCACATGAATGTGAAATATAGATGATAAACGCTCAATAAGAACATATTTTATAATCGTTATATTTAAGTACAGTTTTCATTACAATATTACAAACAATAATTAGTAATTACATGTGTAGGAGAGGCTATTAAAATATCTCTTTGCAACTCTTTAGGCGTTGGTGGGAGGAGGCGGGCAATAAGCAATATATAAATATTATAAATGGCATAAGCATAAGCATATTATGTAGGTACCTAATACACATGCACCATCGCGAGCATCGGAAAACAACACTTACTTTTTCCTTTGACGAATTCGGACGTTTTCTCGACGCCGGCCGCGGTTGCCGTGGCCGCGTGGAACACCAGGACGGCAACTAGCAACAGCCTGCACCGCCATAGTCGCCGGAGAAAAACGGACGGGAAAACCGCATTCATGATAACATGTTATCACAGCGCACGGACTGCGGTTACACAGGCGCATCGCTCGTCACACGACATAGTCGATTGGATAATACGGTTCGTAACAGGAGCGTGTTATACCGTTCTGACGCGACGCGGACGGTATCTATATGTACCTATTATGTATAATATACGAACGGGTTAGCGCGACCGTCGGAGCATTCAGGATTTTTATTTTTCCACGACGCACGTCCCCGCGGGATCTGTGCCTACTGGATAAAAACAAAACCGAATAGCTAAAGTCGGCGAGCGCTAATATCGCGTGCAATGCGCTGCTATGCCGGTTCGGACTGAGCCACGGGCGCCTTATCGGTTCTGTAAAAGAAAAAAAAAACATCACACACACACATTCTGTATAGAGTTTGTTATTTTAATTTCTCGACGATGCGACGAGGAAAAAAATGTATTCAGTGCGAACAAATGTAGGCCATTGTTTGAGACGTGACCAACGTATATTTAATATTATATCACGCATAAGCGAGTTATTTATTATTTTTTTTTTCACCACCGACCGTTCGAGAGAGTGTATATTATAATGTTATAGATCATAAACACTGACTGCGACGTTTGCCGATTTTGCATATTATTTTGTTATAATATATTTTGTGTATACATTTAAAAAAACAAAAGACCCAAGTGTATACGTGTTTATTGTTTCTGTTTCAACCCCAAATAATACAAAAAACATACTTCATATAGGTACTACTAATAAAAATAATATTTTAATATCGTTTTGGCTAGGAAAACAATACAAAAAATCGCCAGACATTCCACGGGCGTCTCTCCGCAGAGCTCGTCCCCCGGGGGCGCTGACGTTAACCCGCTGTGCCAGTGCGCCACGCCGCCGTCCGATAACGTAACAACGAATATATGTATATGTACATATTATATTAATAACAATATGGTCACAGCAGGTAGTATGTATATATCGTACGTAGGTATAAGTAGACATCACATATTACATACCATGTAGTATTTCGGCCACCACCGCCGCGCGAGAATCCACCTCGGAGGGTCGTAATTAAATTTTTCAACGTGACGAATTATTATTATATTATACCGATTCGATAAATTGTATTATCGTATATAAATGCATGCTCGACCGAGAGGCGGGTCTGCAGCGTAGAATCACAAAAACCAATTACATTCCATGTATTATATAACATTATATATATATATATATACATATATACCTATGCGTGTGTGCCTTGAGGGGTCGGGGGAGGAAAAACAATAATGTGTATGTATAGCGACGTTCGATTGTACGAATATAATACATCATTATTTGCCGCGAGCGATAATGATACACTTTTATATTGAGATTGTAAAATTGTCAAAAGAGATAATATTAATATGATTTAACTGTGTATATTATTATACCTGCCGACTGGTTATACCCTGACTGCAGTGTACACGAAATCGCAACACTTTATAAGTTTAGATTGATTTTTTAGCTATATTATCACAGTGATTAACAACTCAAATAAATACCTACATTATTTTTTACAATTTGTTTATACGCAATATTAAGCAATCTATAACAAATTTGCATCATATTTGTGACTGCGTGTTAACCAAACACTATTATATAATTTATAACAAATTGTATTAAACCATACCTACGTACCTTATATTATATAGTCTCTCATCACCCAATTGTCACCGTTTTCGTGGGTTTATTTAAATAATTATAAAATAAAAATTATAGTCAATGATAGAAGTACCCCGAAGTATTTTTCAATTTAATTCTTTTCAAAAATATATAACTTTAACGATGGCGCACTGACAACGTTCGTTTGCACACATGTAGAATCATATTGTACTACATAATATTATTATAAATTCGTTTACTAACGCGCGCTCGTTATCACTGCAGTTATTATGTTATACATTAGTCACATTATAGCAGTCGTGTTGTGTGCGCAAATGTGTAGTCGTCAGTTTTTCCGATTATTTATTATAAGTGCGTAAAAATACACGAGATTGCGTAAGCATATATTTAAAAACGGCGCCGTTAAAAAGTGCTTGCTATTTAACGTTCGCAATGAACAAAACCAATAATGCCTTTTAATCGACGAATTCCTAAATAATGATTTGAATATTTTTCGCGGCAGTTAATTAACGAAATTACGTTTATTATAATAGTTGTTGTTAAAAAATATCGAAATACTTCGCCTCTTCCTCCCTTAACCCCTCTACCTAACCGCCGAACTAATATATATTTAAAATGTGTAATAATCACTGCAAATGCGACCACGTTTATCAAAATGAACAATATATATGGCGCCAGAAACATTGCTAGATATGACATCAGCTGCAGTATTATAGTCTTGAAATTCTTGCCGTCCTTGGTGGTACACGAAATGCCACGAGCTCGTATATAGTAGTGGAATAGCATGCTGTACATGCTATTGACAGATTAAAACTATTCCAGAAGACTTTATATTATTATAAAATAGAACACTAGTTTTCTATTTTCTATTATAAATATTTATCTTTTTATTATACGTGTTTAGTGTTCACTATTCAGTAAGACTTTGGTTATTTAGTATTATTTTACATTATTTAATTGATAAAAAAACAAATTTTCTAATAATCATAAAAAATGTATAGTCTAAAATGACCTCACGAGTGCTAACAGAAGTTAGCTCTTAAAAGCATAATGTATTATATATGTGTTTAATGGCTTTGACTAAGATTGTAATAAATTACAAACATTATTCAAATTGATTACCATCAGAGAATGCTTGTGTGTTGTTTAACACGCAATAACCCGTCATCGTAAAATTTCTTTATGCATTACTTTAAAAAATCAAGAAATAACATTTATCAATACATCAAATAGTGAAAAACAAAATACATATAATTCATGGATAATTATCATATTAAGAAACATATATGTAATTTGTATCGTGTAATTTTATTGGATTAGACTACAATGATAAGGTGATTGTTATAATTGAATTTAAATATATGTGTATATTATTTTATAGGTACATATTACATTATGTTTACTCATTATCTTAGATTTTTCTTGAGTTTTAACCATTGTCCACAAAAATGTTTGATAAATATTATACGTTTAAATTTGTCTACACTGCAGTGAAACAAAGTTTACAGTTTCAAATGGAAAATTTAGCGTAGGAACTCAATTAAATGTATTTACCAAAAGTGTATTACATATCTACCCACACAGCTCTACATAATATAGTAGTTATTATTATAATGTTAACCGATAATAATACCAAACACTCTATTACGACCTTTACATTTGTGTTGTGAATAACATATTATTAAATGTTATTTTATTATATACAATATTGGTTATTTTTCGTAATATTTGTATATTACTATACAAAAATATAGATAAAAAAAAATCGTTTCTCTGTTGTACACACGAATACACGATATAAGAGCCAACGTCTCGTAGTTTTAGTCATGTGACAATTATACGTGTGTGTCGTTATTAGAAAAGAAAACACGTGCAATCAACAAGTGTGTTCATTGATATAATAGTATACAGACGCGTTTGAAATGTATAATCAACCGATAACATTTCGTCAAATTTATGCATAGTAGATAAAATATAAAAATTTAATATCATTTCAAAGACATAAATATATATATATATATATATATTATTAGTTTAATATATACTATGTATTATGTATAAGAAATTTAAGAGATTTTAGCAGTTTGGATGTAGTCTGCCACAGGTATAGTCATTGACTTGGAAAAAACACAGGAAATTTTACAAAAATGGAATACTTAAATACGTAATAATATTTGACAGCGGTCGTAGGGTTTTTTAAGTATTTTTTATTCTGTTTTCTAGAAAACACGTCCGACAACCTCCACTGCCATGGTGGCGGTAAAGTACTGATCTTGGCTAGGTGAGTAGAGAGGGATGTCGGTTTTTATTGCTGGCCGCAGAGAAAACAATATAATATTATTATTATTATATTCTATGTCCAAGTACTTTTACATAAACGTTTCTCATTTTTACAAAAACTGGTCGTAAATATTTTTACCCTCTTATCGATATAATATATTATCTGCATCGCGCGTATATAACGTATAGCCCGTATAATAGGTAGCCTATTATATATTATATACCTAATCTCACACGTAAACGAAAAATATGTGTGTGCACTGTGCACAGCACGTGTATATTTATTGGGCTGCATTAAAATATAGGGGAGGGGGCCACACAGAATTATATTATATTATAATAAAAATGATACCTAGCTGTTCACCGCTGTAGGTGATTCGCGTTTCGAACGCGTTAATTTTATGCCCACCGCCAGCAGCGACTGATGCTGTAGCGGCGGCGTCAGTAACAATATTTACACGTCCAATAGTCGGCGCGCGGTAATTACTACCTTTGGGGCAGAGTGTTCCGCGAGAGTAGAGAGAAAAAAACATTTGGGAACAAAACGGTTTTAATGACTGCGGTAAACGACGTTTAAAGTGGCGGTGGCACTATGGGTATGCGCGAGTAAATCGTTTATAAGTTAAAATATATTATACGTCGCGGGCGCTTAAGATACAATAAATTATATGTGTATGGGTATAGACGGGCGGTTTTTTTGCAAACGGATTTTTTTTTGTGGCGTTTACTATTAATCGTTTTGTACGACCCGAGAACGAAATGAAATATAGGTATAGGTACGTGAAATATAATTTAATACATGTGATGGGTACCTGGAAACGCATGCGTACCGAGCACGGCGACCGTTTTCGAGTGCAGCCGCGGCAGATGGGTTTCACCTCGGGGATAGTGTCGGCCGCCGGCTGATTTTTTTATGGTTTTCGCGATCCTGTGTATATTATATTCGATTTCCAGTGTACGCCAATAATTAGTCAGACGGCCATATATTATACTATTATAAATTATTATAGATGTTAACCGCCGCTGGTTTTGTCTTTATAGTTAATACATATTCTTGTATTCTACTCCTATACACCTCTTTCACGTAGCTCTTCTCCGTCCACATCATCTTCGAACCCCTCATTAGCCCGACACACTGCTTAGTGCCTACCTATCTTTACATTCGACACGACTACTCGCTCACGACACTCGACACACGCGTTTTTTCAAGTTTTCATAAACGCGCGTATAAATGTATATATATATATATTATATACAAATAGGTATTACTGACTGTAATACATTTAATAATATTCGAAAAATATTACACCAATCGCTGAACCACGACTTATATATTTATATACCTATTGAACCTAAATGATAATACTTATACGTGTCAGCTGTAGGCATTATTACAATTACGTTAACATTTTCGGATCTAGTCACTGCAGCGCGCACATGCTCGACGAAGAGACTCAGAATCCTTCACACGATTGAGAAATCGACATTTTATGTAAATCTAGTTTTCGATTTGGTTTCTTTTTCTAGTCTTATGGTCGTGGGCGGTTATACTATAGCGTTGTATAGATATAATAATAATATAAACACTACCTACGTAGGTACGTAGGTAACAGTTTTAAAATAAAATAACGTGTGTGTTCATTTTTATATATTTTTTACCAGTGTTAATGCACGGAACACAATTTTCTGCAGTGTATATTGTTGAATAGAGTAATATAATATTTTGTAGTAATACGCACTACACAATTTTTAGATATCTACAGCACTATTACGCTGTTTTTACTATTTATAAGTTGTATAAAAACTGGACGGTACATTTGTCAGAGGAGCAGTATGTTTTCGATTTGATATTTTGGTGTGCGGCGTACAACGACCAATGACCATAATATAGTAATATGTAGTTTTTCTGGGGTCGGAATTATACATGCATCTGACTGGGTATCGGGTGACAGCGATGTTTCTGTTTTTTAATGAACTCATCTTCGTATCGTGTGTGTATATATATAATATATTATTTAGGTACGAGTAGGTACATATAGCGGTCGCCGGTCGGGTTTTTAATGGATTTCTAACAATAAACTGGTATTCGTGTCCGACATGAGTTTTAATGGCGCACACGATTTACACGGATTTGAGAAATAATATTATAATGCACATAATATAAGTAGTGTATAAACACAAAATCTAATGTCCGCACAAAAAACCAAAACGTACATTACAGAACACAAATATATAGGTACGACGACAACGATGTAGTCGGGTAACATATGCGGTAAGATGTATATTATACCTATTGGTAATATATTTTATTATATAAAGTCACGGGCGCACTCGTGATACGCGTTATCAGTGTGCCGTCTGGTGTCCTTGGCGAGAGAGAGCGGCGCACCACTTATAACAATAGCGGGCTGGAGATATCGTACCTATACATTATTATTATAATATGGCTGCACATAATAATAATAGTATGCGTTTGTCTTATACATATAATATATATATATATATATATTATTATAATATGCTTGTATATGGGTATGTAAAGCGCACAAGCGGTGTTAAGATTTATGGGCCGGTCTGTGATATATAATATAAACGGGCGGGAAAACAAACCCCGTGTTGCAGCGTGTATCGCGAAGACAATGGAAGTGCCCACGATTGTCGTGATCGCGTTTTCAGTCTATCTCTCTCCCTCTGTACCATACGCATAGGTACGTATTCTACATACATACATACATATTATATACACGTTATATTGTAATACACAGCCACACAAGTATATATATATATCTAGACGATCTCGCGCAAACGCGCCCCGCCCACACTGTCGCCAATTAAACGACACACACGACTGCGGAGACCGGCCGATGTGCATCCGTTGCACTCGCACGCACATAACAATATATTATATATAATATATATTATATTATTATTACGTATACACATGCGCGTCGCTATTATATCGCGCAGGGTTATTTTGCATACGGGCCGTATTTCATGCCATCACACACACACGCGCATAGATGTATACAAATATATATACATATTGTACCAATAACATATACCGTATATTTGCGCGAGTGCAGTGTGTGCGTGTGCGCGAGCGCGCGTAATGCAGCATTGTGTTTGTTTCTCCGGATGACTCTTCGGTGTACACAACTCGACCGTGATCGTCGTCGCGGCAGTACCTACAGTCGCAGCGGCAGAGCGGGGAAACTGGTCCGGCGCATTCCGATGAGAACGTTTTTACACCGGCGGCGGCGGTAGCGAAGTCGAACACCTCGACTTCAGTATATTATACCGCGGCGCGGAGGAGCCGTATGCGCGTGTACATATGCACGTATATACATACCACGGTCCACGAGTGGCGGCGGTCGAACCGACACATTATAATATAAAATACAATATATTATAATAATTTATATAATGAGTGGTGTGTATGCCCCGAAAATACACTGCTACACACACACTTGTATGTATATGCTTAAAAACGCGCAACATCAGTCGAATCCATAGGCACAATGTTACACGAGAACGTAGGCCGGCGGATTCAGAGGAGGGAAAATATGTATACAAAAATAAAAAAAACTCGAAACTCGCGGGTAATCGCGCTGTACCCACTAATTTTCGATGGTCGCCGTGCCGCCGAGGGCCCGTCGACGATGATGAGCGGGGAGACAAAATATATATATTCTGGTTTTTCGGCGCGTTTTGCCGCGCAGTCGTCATGATGTACGACTGAGAGGAGGTGTATTTCTTTTTCCACCGTCTTCGATTTCAATATCATATGTGTACCCAAATATATTGTTATTATAATGTACCGTCGTGCGGACACCGGGTTCACGTTGCAACATTAAACAACCACTATATATTTATGTAGTATTTAGGTATAAGATACGTTACATACACATGGTTGTTATACGGTGGATACATCAAGAAAAATACCATTTATGCGAAAGAAACTAATCAGACTTCAAGAAGGGGGTGATAAAAAATGGATAGCCAGCCACCCGTCCTACTTTTTTCCCCATAATGTTCATTACGTATTTTTATATATTGCGCCAGTGCGGAATAATCAACAACGATCGACAATGAAATTCTTGCGTATATTAAAATAATATTATACAAAAACCAATCGGCAAATACGTATCGAATACATTATCGTATTATAATGGTGTATAAATACAGATGATGGGCCGATATACATATTATTATATATTATACACTCGCGCGGCACACATATATGTCGTACTGCAATGGTATTACAGCTCCAGTCGGCGGAATCCGGTGCCGGCGATACCATCGATAACCTTGGTCGAGGAGAAGAGAAAAAATACAAACCAGAAACCAATTAAAAAAAACGTTTACATATTATTATACTATTATTATCGTGCACGCGGCTATTGCGTACAGTTGTCCGCGGGCCGCCGCCGCCGCTATTCGGACGACGACGAAAACAAAAATATATTATAATAACACCAAGTCCGACGATATCGATCTGATTCGCGCGCGACCGAGAACGTTTCGGTGGCGATGACGGTAATTAGACGGCCGGCTAGTGTGCCCTCCCCCCGAAACGGTTTTTAGTCTTTACATGGACCGCACGCGTGACTCCTCCCCTATATATCACAAATCGGTTTGCCGACGCGGTCTGTTACGCGGCTCGTCGACCGCGCCGCCGACGCGACTTTTAAAGTTTAAACTCCCCTCGCGATCGCCGTTTACATATGGCGCAACCGTTGTGCCGCGTCCGTTTGCAATAACGTTGCATGCGATGTGTACATGCGTCAGCCGCGGTCAAAGCCGTACGCACGCTGCAGATATAATACGCGTATTACATATTATAAATACATATACAATCACACGCACACATATCATGCCTATAATACGAAGCCGACGATAATATACGCCCACCGGCAAGTTCCACCTAAACCAGAATCGTCAGTTTGCGGCGACCAACAGGTCGGGTGCCGGAGAGGAAGGTTCGGAGACCTTGGACGGTACTAACCTCCGAAAAAATGCGCCTATGCGTGTATCTATTATCGTTATAATTATTCAACGTCCGACATGCGGACGTATCTCATATATACCTTTACACATCATATATATATATATATGTATTGGGTGTACACGCGCGTGATAGGCGTGTTTGTGACGCGTATATACGTACCGACGATCGTGAAAATGTACATGTAGATGGCCAGCCATAGGTGGTATTCGTCGAATAAATAATAATTGATTGCTTTCCGATGTGAATCGTCCGCGCGGGATGTATTATGGACGGTTATTAAAACGGCGGCGGCGGCGATCGAAAGGTCATTGCGCAAGGCATATTATATGGTGTATAATTTATATATATGAATAGTGGCGAGGTATACTTGTGCCGACCGAATTACTATATGTATGTAAGTATGTGTGTGTGTGTGTGTAGCTGTAGCTGTTGACGAGACGACCCCGTTTTAAAAGGGAGAACGCCGACGAATTAATATTATATGACGAGCACGGCGTGGTAGAAATATTACGCGGCGCGGTGCAAACGGCGTGTCCGATTGTTTCACGTCAGTCAAATACGGTAATAATAATAATAATAATAATATAGCCATATACACGTCTCGTGTCAAAACCACGACTCTAAAACATTTTAATTTCTCACGCGTCTTTATATATAATAATGATCTTGAACGCGGCCCGCTATAAGGCGGCATAATATATATTCGAATCGTCGTCGATTATAAACAGCAGTATGCGCCGTACATAATATTATATAGTACACGATATTATACATCGTACTCGTGAATTGTTGCGTACGGAACAAAGGACGACGGTAATATTACATATTATTATTATAGATGTATAATGAATGCCATTGGTCGCGTGTATGTTGTACGAATAAGGATTCAGCTGTACGTATAATTATAAAGTACTTATTAAACGCGAGTAAAAAACGTAATAGGCCCAGTAAGCGCGCGTATAGAACGATTTTGGTTAGCTCGATATTTATAATGTGATGTATACCTATACGATAATATGCAACTTATATACGATGATCATAATTCGTAATATATATTGTATGTATCGCAATGTAAAATATGACATGTACATGACGCGTGAGGTGTGGAAATGAAACGTCGCATCCGGGCGGCTCTGTAGCCATAACACTATAATATAGCCACCTTCGTTGTTGTTGTTTTTTTCTTATATTATTATTTCGCAAATCTCTGTGGGTGAACGTGCATGCAGCAGTCGCCACACTCGCGAGCTACACTTTCACCTAATACGAGTTGGTTGGTAATGTTGGTACTAGGAAACGTAAATTCTTTTTTATTTTTCGTATTTATTTTATGCGGACAGCGAATAACGCGGGGTTTGAATAGATACAACATAGAGTAATTTATTATTATTACTCTATGAGATACAAGCGAATGATTATAAGCTTGGAGTTGATAAGGGAATATGGAAATACTATCGCTTATTCCAGGAAGTCTTTTGGGAAAAATAACGAGTTGTATCTTATGCCACATAACTTATGCATAATTGTAATAACTACTATGTTACTCCCCTATTTGCCCACTACTATGCAATATCATTGATTTTATAATAAATAATTATTAAAAAAACAAAATTATTATTATACCTGTGTATATTATATTATTGATAAGTATAATAGGTGTGGAGAACCGAGATATTTTCACGGAAAAACGTAAGCAATATCAGTATATTAAAGTATGGTTTATTTATAGCGTCTTCTTCGTCATCTCACCGTAAATTAATAGTAATAATAATAATAATAATGTAAAATATTCAATATCGTTTATTAGATTATTATATATAATATATATATATATACATAGTTGTGGTTTTCATAGTTTATAAGGAGAGGGATAGGGAGAGTGATTGAGAAACACACTGGCGCGGCGGCTCGCGACCACCAATGGCAAACGAAGATTTCGACAGGTGTACGTGTTTGTGATTTATCGATTCGGTTTATAGTCAGTTTGGCGTTCATGGTATAGGTTTCCTCTGTATAATGCCTGCAGCTCGTGTATTCTGGTAATCAACAAGTAACGATCACCCGCTGGGAGACAGCTCCACGAAGGGGGAAAAATATGAATACCGATATTTTTCATTTTCTCTATATTATATATATTATGCATTATGGAATCCGCGTTCGTTCCTAAAATTGTCTTTTCTGCGAACGCGCGAATGCAAAACGCTTTTTGAACGGTGTATTTCACACACATCGCTCAAGAAGTTATTGATGTTTAATATTTGAATAAGTAAATGTAATTGTTTGTGCATAGATCATGATTTTATGTTCTTATTTAACTTTGTAAATACCATTATAGAAATCCATGTATATTTTAAATACATTTATTAGTAACTAACTTTTTAGTTAAAATCTAGGACCAATCCATTCATATATTAATATATATTTATCATTTAAGGGTAAATTATTGACTTTTTAGATTTAATTCAATTGCTTTTAGTCAGACTAATAAGTGGCAAAATATATTGAATTCCACCATGTATAATTGAAATTATTAATATTATCATTATTAGTCATTATCATTGACATTTTATTGTTTTATTTCTGTATTAATGTCCTGCTTATAAACATTTTATGAAGGTTGCATAAAGTAATAAAAATAGAAATGTTGCCACAATAATGAGAATAAAATATAAAACGAGATATAAAGCGAAAATGGATTAAAAAATATACAACTGCGTATAATGGTTGATTGAAAACTTTCCACTATACGACGTATGTACCTATATCTATATATTATACATTATAGGTATACATATGCATATGGGTTGTAATAGCAACTTGATTTTTGGGTCAGGAGTAAAAAATAAATTGAATAAAATGGGGTTATTATATATTCACAGAATAGGACATACACGATATTAAAATATAAAGTCAACACCACATCATTCTTAAAAAAGAAGGCGGTGGCTTGAAGTTTGCATTTCATTATTAAGTAATGTAAATAGGGGAAATTAAGAACAATTGTTTTTTATACTCCCTAGGAGATTTCAGAATTATTAATCTATTCTAATATCATAGAATAATATATAAAAATATGATTCTGTATATTAATAAGACATTGTATGCGGCATTTAATAATACTTTTGTGGCTTAAATTCTCTGGTGGTTATTCACCCCAAAAACTACTAACTATACATGAAGACATCTGTTACGCTATATTATAGTCGTTTATATTATCGGTTCTGAAAGATACAGAATTTAGTTAGCTAAATCGATCATCATCTCAGATATTTTGTGTTAGTTATTTTTTTTTAATTCATATTCCTATTAAACCAAATACATTTGATGTTAAAACTAAAAGTTTATCTTCTGAATTTTTTTAAAAAAATGAGACATTTAAAATTAAAACTATCATTGTACTTTTTTTGGCCTATTAAATAAAAAAGGCAACGTTTAATCGGTCGGCATAAACTTCAGAAAGGAAGGGTAAAAAAAATTTATGAAAAATGTTATTTGTCTTCAAGAATTTGATGTAGACAATCGCTTACAGAATATTTGCACTTATTCTTTGTGTCGAATCCTCTTGCAGGTCAGTTTTTTTTGTCTTATAGCCCGTAAACAAAGACCAATTTAAGTTATCCATGAGGAGGGTATAGGGGGGACCATGGGAACCGGAATTTCGACATTCTAGCCGTAAGACGTTTTGACACTTCTAAAGACCTTTCTAAATCGTATTTAAATTTTAAATATTATAATATCGTTTATAATATTATATCATTTATTATATCCCTTATCACCGTATAGGTAGTAGGTATACCATAAGTAATATACACGAACATTAAGAAATAATATTTTTAGAAGAGATAAATGCACAGCAGAGGGAGGAAAAATTATAAGTACTGAGATGAAATCACTGACAAATGCATACCTATATACATATACATATAAAAAATATATTTTTTTTACGACTCAGGCACGCATAAACCGGTTGAATAACTTGCGTAAGAAGCATACTATCGCATTTTATTGCCTATACCGACAGTTGACTGTACAAGTAATGAGAATTTGTTTATATTGTTTAATAATTCCATTAAAATCTCAAAAACCCATTTCAGTTTTAACCTAAAACCATAAAATATTTGTACATTTGTCTATCAAAATAACTGTGTGAAATGATAATAAATATAACTTAAAAGATAAAAATGAAAATATTACGAACTATCAAGATCCTGATGAGATAATAATATAGGTACATAGTTAATGGGTTAACGTATAACTTAAGTATGATAATATTATTTTTCTCTTTATTTTTGGATGATTTATGATTACGTTATTGGTACATATAGTGGTTATAACAAATTGTGTACTCGTATCTTTCAAAAAATGTTGATCGTGTGTTGTATTTTTCCGTAAAAATAAAAAAATTCTCTGATGCAGAAAGAATGTAGTCGTGACCGGTGAGCAGCGTAAACTCGTATAATATGTATACCATACATACAGCTCGAAGACCGGTGTGAACAATACAGCTGTCATTTATTTTTTGATTGACTCATGTCTTCCAAATTATGGACATTTTTCGAAAAACAACAAAATATAAAATGCATAAGACAATAAAATATCAACTAAAAGTATATACATATATGATATATTATAAATAAAACTTAAAATTGTTATAATTAATTTTATAGATGAACATTAATTTTATTTGTGTCAATTTTAACTATACATATTATTATATATAATAAATTGTATATATGTTGAACTTTTATAATATACATGGACGCTTCAGTCTAATACTTCCTTCCCCTGACCTAGTTTGTGTTTGTATTTTTATAGGTGGGTAGTTTCTCTATCAGCCTACACCGATTTTTTTTTCATAATGTAATCAGTATAATCACTGTTCTCCATCCTAATACCTATAAACAACTGCTGTTTAAAAATAAATTGTAACAAATGATTGTTTTTTTGCCGGTTTCATAATGGAGTTTACTAAAGTTTTACTTGTATTTTAAAACGCAAATAATTATCGAGTATAAATATATTTTTAGATAGGTACAATCGATAAAATTTAAACAATAGGTCGTTTGATTATTTATTGATATTACTTTCAACTTGTTTTTCTAAACAAATGTATAGTATACTTTATGTGTATACCTATATGATTTTTTTAAAATTTTATTGCCGAAATAACTCAAATATGTTTGTATTAATTTATGAGTACCTACCGTTATTTAAAATGCCTCACGCATGCAGATACGAACTAGATCAAATGTAACATTATAGGGAATATATTGTTTGTAACTATATATGTACCTATATTACCTATATATATTATATATATTATAATGTTATACATAAACACATTTTTATCTCATGCGGCCATATAAAATTATATTAATGTTTAGTTTAACGCTGGATAATAATAAAGTACGTTGTATCTGGGCCGTGTGATCACGAAGTGTTCGTGGGCGGTTACCAAATAATAGCAGATAGTAATTTAATTTCAGGACTGGATTTTTTTCCTCTCTAGAACCGCATCACACAACAGGTGTAAAAGATGTATCTGTGACCCTCGCATATGACAGCGGTGTGGGTATTTTGGCGCCAGCCGATATAATAGCTCCTCGGGCCCCTCTTCTTCATATATACGTACCTACTACACACATAATCTCTATTGTGAGTACCGCCGAGGTTCGATTATTAATATGAAGAAACGCGTATACATATAGGTACTCGCGAGAAAATGAAAAGGGTCTCTTGATGTATTATAATGATATATAATATTGTATATATGTATATATATATAATATTACATTTTAACGCACGCACGAAGGTATATTATATTTATAAATACGGGTGGGTATAGTGCAAAAATGTTAGCATTTCGTTTAAAAACCATTTTCATGTGAATCCAGCACATATATATATATAATATTATTTCGTTGGATTATTTATATTTACGAGCGCACGACGCCGTTACATTCTAATCCCAATAAGCTTTACTATCTACTGTCCATATCATGGTTTATGGTCGAACCGTGTACCGTCTCCGTGTACTCGGCTCCCGAACTGATACACGCATAAGATATGTACAGCATGCTTATGTATTTTTATTTATAATGTAATATATAAATAATAATATATAACATAAATATATTATATCATGTATATAAACATATACATGAACATACATAAATACATTATACTATATATGAGAGCGTGTGTATAGAAATCCAAGATTGAGAAGACTATTGTATAGGTCAACAATGTACACCAAGAAGGGGCTTGTTGCACCGGAGGAGAAACAGAGAAGGAGAGAAAAAGCCGAGCCTCGCAGCATAGGACAATGGAACTGGTATATCATGGCTCCTAGTTCCTACCCCCGCACTTGCACATGCACACACTCACACACACGGGCGCGCGCGCGCACACACTTGTCATGTGTTATTGTTATAAATAACAATAATAGTAACGACTGGCATTGTGTTTGTATAGTTTAAAAGTATAGGCCACCGTTCCCTTCAAAAAAAAAAAATTATGTATATATATATAATTAAAAAATACACAGGTATATGCATCTCAAAGCTTGGGCGGTGTTTACCGCAAGTTCTTCCGGCCGTTGAAATAAGTATCATATATTCCTATACATATAAACGTTAACGACAATTCTTTTTCAAAATATTGTGGTTCTAGGATTTAATTTTACACAATGTAACATGCGACTTGAACATGGCGCTCGAACGTTATAATAATAATGAGCCTATTTATATGCAGAACACATACAATACGATACGTTATATATATATAGTATGTATATATATATGATCGTTTCATATATATTATGAACGTCTTAGCAATAATATAGCATTAATCTGCACATTTAAAATGGAAATTTAGATGACAATAATAGATCAGTCTGACTAACAAGTATTATTATTGTTATTATTTTATATTATATACAGGTATATGATCTATTATTTTATTTTATTATCAGTGTATTTCTACGTCGTAATGTGTAGACGTAGTTTGAAGTATGAATAATATATTTGGCTACATTTTTATTTCTTATTTATTGATGGTAACACGATTCACGAATGAACGAATAGGGACCAGCAAGTAGAAATGTCATTCGAGTGACCTGGAGACTTTAACGATGGCATAGCTAAGACGTTGATGTACACAATATTATACTATTCGAGATAAAATCATGCTGGGAACATGTTTTTTTTTAACGCCCACATTATTAACTTTCCTTGACGATAGCGTACTATAACGTTAATTCTGAGAGTCAGGAACTCTCCGAATTTGGAGACACGAAGATGATGAAAACGACACATCTTGAGTGCAGATATAATGCAGTTCTTGGTCATGTGTATTATATATTTATATGTGAATAATAACTTAATATTAGGTCGAACCAAATAGGCCGTGTAGCGCGTGTATATAAATCATAATGGTGTATCTATAGTATATGTATATGTATATGTGTGTGTGTGTGTGTGTGTGTGTGTGTGCTACCTCCACAAAACGCCTACCCAACTTCTAGAAGAAACGACATGTGCGTGTGTGTGCAGTGTGCGCGTGTATCGACATTGTGAAATAATTACAATACAAAAATGAGTTTACACTTATAGCTATATTATAAATGCACGCATATGCATATATTTATAGAATCCGGAAAGGATAGATTATATAGCTGTATTTGATACGTTATGACGACATTCGGACAAACATTGAACGTATAACATCAGTTCATAAACATAACTGCAAAATCTATGTATACATTAAAATATTGTGTTATGTGACCATCGTGACCATCCGTCGAGTGTACACGTACCATCACACACACACAGCATGCATTATATACATATTATTGTGTCAAGATCTACAAGATTGTGAGTGTAGTTGTTTACAAAAATTAAGTTATTAATAAAAAAAATAAAACAAGACAATATTATTATGTGGCTATTGTAGGTTATATATTATTTATATTATATGCGTAAGTGTGTAATCGAAACAAAAACATCGTCGACCTATAATTATTATTATAGAGTTTGTGAGTTGTGTGTTTTTTTTGTTTATATATTTTGTGATCACGCAGTTTTAAATGTTAATCGCGGCAATAACACTCGAACGAGTATCGCATTACTATCATACTATTATTGTATGATCGCAAACATCATATATAGCAGTACGTTTGAAGTGGTTACACGCCGTGGTGTACCTGCGTTTATTTGTTCAGCGCACCGTATCAAAATCGCGACGTTCTGTAAACACGAATTTAATCGCTCGCCGTAAGTAGGTATATACTGTGTACCTATACATAATATGCGGCAGACATACGTTATTATGATAACAACTACTACTACTCTACAGCGATGAAAACTGCAATTGTATAATAAACTCTGGTCGGGGTGGTCGAATGAAAAATTGTGGGTACGCACTTTCAGGTAACCCTGGCAAGTATACAAGTTGGTCGCGTCTCCTATCCGTTTTGTATAATAAAATATAAATGTCTGGTAGACTTACCTATATATTTAATTAAACGTAGCCCTTGGGCGACGATGTCAACGATATCCTTTTCACGTACAGACGAAAAATCACGCGCACAAAAATCGAATGCCGTGCACGAGCGGCGTGTCGAATGGATTAGGTGGTTAGTAAGAAATTAATAAATTAAAAAAATATTATTATTCGCCAGTCGTTGCGAGTATTTCGATGACGAAGACGGGGATTATTTGGTTGCACAACAGGACGAACGACGACGCACCGACGGGTCGGGTCGCGGACACGGACTGAAGAGCGCGGTCTTGAAAGGAGGCGCGGAGGCTGTGCGGCGGCGGATTGGTCCGGGCACGCGTTGGTGAGTAGGAGTGAGAGACCGCGTCGTCGTCCGACCATATAACATGTATACACTTACAAACATTACCACCAGGTATGTGTCAGGTAAGTGGCGTGCACGCGCGTGTGTGTGTCTGTGCGTATGTGTATGTATGCATCGAATGGCGTTGGTGGGTGTATAACGGGCGAACAACAACCGGGTCGAGTGTTTTCGAACTCTACAACGCGTTTCGCGCGTATTTGCGCGTTCGCCGCCGCCGCCGTCGTTTGGACCTGTGGTTTTGGAACGGACGAGGGTAGGGGCGCGTGCCCTTAACCAATCTTTTCCGTTCTACGAGTGTGATGTATAACCATCATTATACATCATTGCAGTTTGTGTATCATCGCGTATATGAGTGCGTACGCGCATGTAGCATGACGTGATGTGTACGTACATATACCTACTTGACGACTACGACGACGTCCAAATGTCAATAATATATACTCTTATACGACGGGTGTTTGTATAAATAATAATAAAAAAAAATAACCGGCTAGCGATAAGGTGTTATGCGTATTTACCGTAGGCAAACGATATCGGTTCTACGTGTGTGTATATAGTATAGGTATATAATATCATAATCTTTTGGCCGTGTTATTATTGTTTTTATTTTTCTGGTTTATATAGCCACACCGCGTCGTCTGCACCGTTGTTTGTACCTATGTATATTATATATTATATTATCGGCGGCGACGAAGAGTCAAAACTCGTACCAGATTGACACATACGGCGATCACGACCAATGAAAA
Source organism: Schizaphis graminum (assembly GCA_020882235.1). NCBI lineage: Eukaryota > Metazoa > Arthropoda > Insecta > Hemiptera > Aphididae > Schizaphis > Schizaphis graminum. The sequence goes on from CM037032.1 coordinate 69,288,925, forward strand.
TTTAACCCGTGAAAAAAAACGTGTACACGACATTTAAACGTGAACGTCGAAAAAAAAATCGAAAAAAAAAATCTCTCTAATTACTATTTGTATATTAACGTGCGCCGTTCAAGACGGTCGTTTGTATATGTATTTGTATATATATATATATATATATATCTGTTTTTCGGTGTATGTCGTGACTGTGGAATAAACAAATTATAAGGTTCATAGAGACAACGAGAAAACGCCAAAGTGTATAATACACCTATTATGTTGGACGGCGCGAGTTGAAAATTATCGCCTCGTAGTGCTTATAATTATATACATTCCTTTAGTGAAGTAGGAGGACAACGTATATTATATCACGAGTGTGTGTAGCGTGTTACTAATACTTTTATGAGGAACGTTGATTTTTTTATGGTATTTATCTGCGTCCAACGACGATAACGCCGATACACGATATATTATGGTTATTAAAACGGCTTTAAGTTCGGTCGTGAACGGTGAACATATTTTTTTTAGTAAAAACACATAACGAAATACATCATAATTATAACATCCTACATAGGATGTGATATAAAAGATAGATTATACATAAAATGGGAATGTATATATAAAGTAATATGCTACGATTATAAAAAGGATAAATGGGCATAGTTTACAAACTAATGAATTATTCGAAATGTACCAAATTCGTATCACATAATATTATGAATTAAAAAGAATGGATATTGTTTATAAGGAAACTAACACCATGGCGTATATTATTATATATTTTATGAAAAATAAAATGTATTTATTTAATATTTAAACAAGAACCAGCAGTGTATCTGTAAAACTATCTTTATAGGATTCTAAGCATTCAGTACATCTAAAACCAGATTCGAACCCAACTAAATGATATACCTATAGCAGGTATCTAGATATTAGATATACCTATATGCACTCGTATATTCATCATTATGGTCTGGAGGATGCGACGACTGTTCGAATGACGCGTAGTTTAAATTTAAAACTCCAAAACTCATCGTAACGTTTATAACTATACAAACACATAATATATTATATACATAAATTCAATGTGAAGGTACTAGAAGAACTACGGTTGTCCGTCATTGCGCTCACACGCACATTCCATTCCAACATTCCTATTGGCTATTATATGCCAGTGTATATAATACTTATATACAATATTATATATGTTATTGGTGTGCCGCGGTAAACTGCGTCGAACACAGCATATCAATAACTAATAATTGACGCGGCGTACACATAATATGATGTGTGTGTGTGTGTGTGTGTGTGTGTGTGTGTGTGTGTGTGTGTGTGTGTGTGTGTGTGTGTGTGTGTGTGTGTGTGTGTGTGTGTGCGTGTGTGTGTGTGTGTACACGGGTAATTTTTAATTAGATGCTAATCGGATTAAACGAGTTAAGTATAAGATACCAGGCGATCATGTATAATAAAATATAAACTATATATGTATATAAATTATAAATTATTAATTATAATATTATATGAATCGAATGTACGAGTATGTATAACCTATATAACTATATAAAAGGTATATTCTAATACAATGTTAATATAAAATATGTGTAAGTGTTGTGTGTTACAGTCGAAATATAGCAAGTTATGTCCATCAAATATAATATTATAAAACCTATCAATATTATATTTCCCATGTGTCCACTCTGCGTCGATCTACATTCTACGCGGATTCTTCGAGCCGCCCACAATAGCATCACGCACGCCGTTCTTCATCTGATGTTGCTCCGGTGCGATACACACAACAGCACGCTTTTGGCTGGTGTGCGAAATAAAAAAATATAGTAACAAAAGAAAGAGAGAGAAACACGAAGAGTAATGGAAATAGAGTAGAGGAGAGCGTCGTACAGGTATATGTACAACTATATGAAACATACATTTTAGTGTACAATAGACGTTCAGAATATTGGAGACTACATCATATATATGTATAGATACACGTCAAAGAGGCCGTCCATAGAGCGTACATATCACATATTATTATATGGTCGAAAAAACTAAATACGTAATTAAAATGAATTGTTTACCTGGTAATTTCGAAGACCATCATTATACAATCCGGGGGCAAAGCACGTTTAGACCGGTTGCGGAACAAATGATATATTAAAAAATTACAACCCGTTTTGACCAATTATTTGTATGGGAAAATTATCGGTTATTTTTTATAAAATTGCTAATTTATAATAATTAATATTATTTGTTGATTGTTTTTTATACACACATTTATCTATAAAGATATATAGGTAATTCTTATTATCAAATAGTATTATAACCCAACATTCAAGAGCAATACATCGAAAATGCCAAAGTTTTTTATTATAACCGATAGAATAAGAAGACACATCTATGCGTGTATTATTAGTTATTACGATTGGGCTATACTCAATCAATATATTGCTAGGTATATATAAAAGGTGATACCGTTATTATGTATAAAAATGAAAACATCGTAAACTTTCATCAATCATCCCGTCGAATTTTCACTTAATATACCCAATAATTAGAGGACCGTTATCAGCGACGCTGCACGCTAATATAATGTAATAATTACTAATTACTAATGAATAATGCTGCAGACTCTACGTCCATGATCTATACGATTATATATCAAGTGGGCCGAATACGGAGTTTTCACCAAGCATGTTCACCTCCTTTAATAATGAATTTATTTATTTAATTCAGTTATGTAATTTTTTAGAAAACTTACATAAAAACAATACAGTTTTAGATACTTTTATATATACCTGTATCTAGTAGTGGAAATAGAAATATCATTACTTTTAAATTAAAATCTCCTCTTTGTCAGTAAATTGTTAAGTATACCTATTATACTTTAAATATATTTTTTTAAATTAAAATATTAACAAGCAGTTTCTTAGTTATTAATTATTATATAAACTTTATTATATATACCAATTGCAGTTTATACCTATCTATAGATTCTTACTTCATAGGATAGTCATAATAATGGTTTTTCATAAACTATAAAATAGATTTGATATTTAGTCTAGTACTAATTATAGGTACACATAACACTTACAAATACTATAATTTTATGCTAATATTTATAAAGTATTATAATTTAATAAATTATCACAGCCTATAGATATCTTTAAATCAATCATAACTAACTATTTATTCATACAAAAAGTTTAATAATTCAGAAATTATGTTAACTAGTTCAAATTTTGATTTATATAAACACCAAAATTTAAGAAATAATTTGTTTCAACAATTCACACTAAAAAAAAAGATTATACTTAAAAAAAATGAAGTTAAATAGCATACAATATTATCTTTAACTTTTAAATACACTTGAAACTTTTAAAATTATCAATTAAAAGAATTCAGTATTAAAAAAATAAAAAATTGGTGTTACTATGTCCATTGATTTAGTCTGAGTACATAAATAATATTCTAAGCGACAATGCACAACAATACTTATATTTATATGTCACGCAACTATTTTAACAATGTTTTACTTGGATTCTTATAACTTATACAATATAATATACATCATGCATAATGCATATATATATATATATATATATATATTATAAACGCAAATACAATAAATTCTAAAGAAGCATCGTCGAAGTCACTATTCCTACTATAGGGACCTGTGAATAACATGGGTGACTGCAGATGTTCATCCTACTTTTACGACCCACAAGAGTTGATACGAATGAGCAGTAGCACTATAGTAGCAGTCAACTAAAAGGGGACGGATTTAGTAGGCACCATGGCACAAAAAAAAATATGCAAAACTAATTGTTTTCACCCTCTTACCAAACAATGTTTAAATGTACTTACATTTTATTCTTGTTACTATATTTTAAAACATTTTATCGAATTTGTTCATAATTAGCATAAGTTATTGTTATTAATACAAAGATTTAATTGAGTTTTAAGGTGAAAACTGCTAATAAAAATGAGACTAGTTTGAAACTTTTGTTTCACCAACATTTTGTCACACTGCGTGTCACTATAACATATATACATAATATACACTCAAAAGGTCGGTTATAGTCGAAAACTGTGACCAGATTTTCATCACCTCTTAAAACATACTCATGATAAAAGTTATCGAAATAGAGATTAAATATATTATTAACTATAGGTAACGCCTTACCATTTACCAAAATTTTGTAAACACACGTGTTAAATATATATATATATATATATATGATATGGAACACACACGGACCATGGACACAGTAATCATTACACCTATAACTTAACCCATCTTGACAACCGACAAAAACACATCAATAAGATTATCGTGGTGTATAGACGGTGGTCACCGAGCTTATGTATCTACCATATGCGTGATGGTTTATAGAACGTCTACTACAGTATATATGTGATTCGCGGACAGACGTTTTTGCACAGTCGTTGCCGAAATATTTATATCGTCGAAGTTCACCCTGGTGGAGACCGCCAATGCATATTATACGGTAAATACTGCAAACGGGTAACCGCGATATTTTCAACCGGTCAATTTTATGTGAAATGGTCGTCGCAGTCAAATAACCGCGTCTAATTGTTAACCACCACAATGGTCTCCAGTGGTAAGACACAATATTATACGAGTGTAGCCAGTCTAACTTTTTCTCGTTGGTTACGAGCCGGGTGTCAAGGTAGAATGCTCGAAGTCGCACATATTATTCACACGTTTTTTGAAGAAATAGTGAGACGATTTCACATGACTTTACGACCGTTATTTAAAGAAATTTAAATTGTATTGTATATTTGTATGTATCAACTGTCAACGCATAAATTGCAATACGCGGAAAACCTTGGCAAGAATAATCGCGTATACGCGATGTACCGCGCTGGTTACACACCGTATGACCATTTTTGGCGCATACGACGCATTTATATTAATATAATCTATTAGACTGCACAAATGTCGAATTGTATCATACGTTATCACCGTTTCGTCCATAACCAATAAGCTGGTGACATATCCAAATAAATAAAGTAATTCACCAAAATGGGTGAATAATATACTCCCGTTTTTGGAGTTTTTCATTTATCATTATAAATGTTTACAAATTTTGATTTTTGGGTATTTTAAATATACTTATAATAACAATATTCTAAAATACTGTAGATTTTTTTTTACTTAAGTAATATCTCGTAACCACTCCTTTTTATTATAAATTATGATGGATAACTGATAAGTATAAATTAATGACATTTTCAAATCACCATAGCTCCCAAATCCTTAGTAGGTATACAACGTTAAAAAACTCAAAAATTATATACTTATTTAAATTTTGATTTTGATACTTTAAAGTATCTAAATAATTTACTATTTAAAGGAGGGTTGTGATTATAAAATAAGTTTCTACACTCTAAATGGCACAAAAAAATCTCAGAAACTTAAAAATATGGTCTTTTAGTATATTTAAAAATTTCAAAAATATGATTTCGAACAAATGGGTTATTGAAAAAGAAAAATTGAGTAAGTATGCTATAGATCAATCACCGTTTAAATGCACAATTTTTATGTCACTATTGGTTAGGTATGCTGTTATAACTTTCACAAATTCACAAAGAAATTTAATGTACAATTATTAAAATTTTAAATGAGTTCCCATCATAATTGATCCAAAAGTAATTTTTTTGCTTTGGTCCAAACGAGCCATGCCCCTAATCTGGAAGTTGGTGCAGCAAAAGTCGACCGCCACCAAAAAATATGTTACATAACAATATAAAATGTTAATCGTAAATTCATAAGCAATAAACATGCTGCAGTACATTATAAGTATTTATTAATGCGTAGGGTACACAGTGTTCAGTATTAAAACTTATATTATGTACTTACAATAATCAAAAGAGTTGCAAAGAGATTTTTCGTAGGAGAAATAATGCGTACATTTTATAATAATATACACCTGTAAACCGTATCCTTACCTGTAAAATAAAAACAATGCATTAATATAAATAAGACAAAGTATACAATCGTAGACTACGGAGTTAATACAATATATTGTAATATAATATGATCAAGATAAAATGTATGTGTATAATATAAATATCGTGCGTCTGATTGTACAAGTCGTTTGCATTATACACGACTACGGCTGCTGCGCAATGCTATACATTAGTATTTATTTTTTTATTCTTACTATAGTCTATAATACATTATTTTAATACTCGCATTTTGATTTTTGAATAATATGCGCCAAGACGAAATAATATAACAAAATGTGTATTGATTATAAGTTATAATGAATATTATAAAACGGAGTTGTTTGACAACAATTCGGTTTTTTCTTGTTTTGAAACTAAGTGCAGCTATTGTCAAAAATAAAACGTCGTATCGACAAAATAAAATATGTATTAATATTATTATTGTTGTATAATATTCACTGTAAAATATCACACGCATAAACCATCATGTTGCGGTTTGAAATATTATAACTTGACTGAAACAAATAAATATATCGGTACGGGTTTATACGATTGATAACCATGTTTACGAGACCGTAAGACGACGTCTCCCGCATCCATCATGTAAAAATACGAGTTTTTTTTTTATCGTTGTCAACAGTTTTGTTGTTCAGTCTAAACAGCTAGAGACGGACAAGAAAAAAGAAAAATCGCCCACATTTGCGTTTTGACAGATTGGTAAGCTGATATGTAACCGAAAATGGTCTAGACAGAAACGAAAACTTCAGCGTTTAGTATCATAATTATAATATAATCATTTTTAGCTGATTTCGTTGTATACGCGGTGCGTTTGTATATATTACTATATAGTGTATCTGTGTACCTTTATCTTTTGAATTTTGTTTATCAATTATATAATATTAAAATCATTATCAATCAAAAAAAAACACGTGTTTTACATTATAATAATATTCTTTCTGTACACAATAAAATATATTTGCAGTTTACTCTCTTTCCACACGCTCACTATTGATATTCGGTTTTCAGTATTTTGTTGTTTATGAGGTGTGCCCGAGAGATATTATTATTATTATACACCACAGTGTTGTGTTTGCGTGCGAATGATACCTTTTATTCAATTATTATTATACACGGAATAATGTTTCGAGGGTTCGTATATTATAATCCCGAATGAAAAGAGCCGCCGCGGCGGACAGACGATCCCAGAAATCCTTTAGACGCGTCTTTTCAATCAAGTGTTTTAGGTAGGCCGAACCCCGACGAAGGGACTGTCTCGCGTCCTTCTGTTCGTGAATTCAGCGATATACAACATTTAAGAAAACAAGTATTATATGAATATGAAAAAAATAGCCATTCTCCATATATTATTTAGTATGAAGTAGGTACCCGTGTATCGGAGTGTATCATCGACAAACTACACAATAAGAACATATTTTACCAAACGAAAACTCAAACACTCCGGCAGCAACACCCTAATAATATACCCTTGACGTATATTATCTGTATTCGGCGAACACATTTTCTAGATAAAAACGAGAGACGAAGATCAATATAAACACGCATATCACTACTCTTTTCGATAAATATACTTATATAAAAATAACATTGTTTATATATTGTGTACACAGCAAATGTTGTATGTATACAATATTATACACACATAATTTTTGTAATAAAAATAAAATTTTGAAATTGTTATAGGTACACATATATGTATATTCTAAAATATGCAAATAATTATTTTATCGAAAATAATGAAATATTTTCTTGTTAGATTTATAAGTAAGATACAGGTACCTACTAATGCTACGCTGTATTACGAGTACATTATACATCTATTTGAAAATCACGATTAATATATTACAATATAGTTATAGCAATACTAGTTTTAAAATTAACTGTCTTATTAGTTATTAGTTTCAACAAATTATATACTACCCAAATAGGTTCGTTACCCTCATGTGCGTGTCGTGGTGCACGGTTCATACACATAAACATACTCAATACATATACATATATAGATTATAGACTATAGTCATATACAGTTAAAAAAGTATTATATACGTATTATATTCACACGGTCGGTGTTGAAAATGTATAAAATACAAAACGAGATACGAAGTCTATTCAATATTCCAGTTTCGAACAGTTTATCTGTATTTTACAAATGCGTTTTAACGATAAGCTATACGCACATATTATATATTTTTTAAAAACAGCATATTATTATTATAATATAAAAGACATAATAAATAACGCAATTATAAAATCAAAAGCAAACACTTTATTTATACAACATAAAACATATTATTATATATTCGGAATTGTAAATACATAAATACAGAGTGATTTTTTTTATCAAATAACACTCATTATTTCCAAAAGTATTCATGTTTTTGAAAATATTTTTTTACATAGTTTCAAATTGTTAAAAAAACAACGTTTTTTTAAAAAGTTATATTTTTAAATATTTTTTATCCTTATAATTTTTTTAAGTTTTTTACTTTTTTGAATGACATCATAGATGTTTAATTTCATATTCCAAACAGAATAATTTTCTGAGTATTTCGATATATAAAAATCAAATTTAGGGCGAGTAGTTTATGAGTTATACGTATTTAAAGTTTAGTTGCGCGGAGTGGAGTGGTACGGGGTAGGTAGGTTACGCTGGTTAGCCCGCAAAATGCTTGTCTAAACTTTAAATAAGTATAACTCATAAACTACTCACCCTAAATTCGATTTTTATGTATCAAAATACTCAAAAAAATATTCTGCTTTGGAATATGAAATTAAAAATCTATGTTGTCATTCAAAAAAGTAAAAAACTTAAAGAATTATAAGGATAAAAAATATAATTTTTTTATAAAAACGTTGTTTTTTTAACAATTTAAAACTATGTAAAAAAATATTTTCAAAAACATGAATAATTTTGGAAATAATGAGTGTTGTTTGATAAAAAAATCACCTTGTATATATTATATTTTATATTACGTTATTTTTAATATAGTAGACTCTTATAGAACTATATAGTTTATCAACAATTAAAAGACTGCAAAATGTCTATCGTTGAGATAATCAAAAACAATACACACGCGGAATAACATCTATTCTATCTACATTTACCGGTAGGTACAAATTTAAAATCATTTAATTAGGTTCTGACCTTATACATATAGCGGAAATAATTGAAAACCGTTCGTTTCATAATAATTTCGAGGTCGTGAAAGTATTGGCCTTTTATTGATTTCCAAGAAACATCATTATGCCACGTAGGTACGATAAAAAAAAAATAGTGAGTTTGTCACTAAATTATACTTGAGAAATTATGGAATTGGTTGTCGATAAAAAATGTTGATCATCATGTATTTATAATTATTCGAATTGGTTTCCATACTTCCAATATACCATGAATTTTTAACTTAGGTTAAAAAAATTAATTTTAACATAATCATATAATTTAAATTTAAAATGAAAGTTCATCGGAATCTGAAATTCGTATGTTACCAACGCTATATATATTACCCGAATCTCCCGAAAAAATCAATTTGGTAATTTGGAAACAACTTGTAGGCGTTCTTTCATTTAAATAATTAGTAGGTATATATCTTATACAAACAATTAAATTTTAAATAAGACTATTTTCAGTGAGTGAGTGAATTGAAACGTATACATATTAAAATAGTATATTTATACACAAGTACATAACTTTACTATATCCAAACAAATCACGACATTGGATACGAATAAAAGGGGTGAGTGAACAGTTCTATATAATAATAAGGCGCTAAATCAAAAATGCAATAATAATAATATCATACGACTGATTGCAGCTACAGCGTCATCGCCAACGAACCCTGCATATAAACATAAACGGATTAAACAATGCCTAGATAATATTATTATAATTATTACAGTAGGTGTCCGTAGAACCGTATGTTGTAGAGATGCAGAGTTGTCCAGTTAAACATACATATGCAGATTTTATCGACTTATTCGAGTTATAAATAATATAGGTAGGTAGGTACATTAGTTATAATATATATGCGCAAGGATACTATACATATTATATTATGTATGTATTTTAATGTATAGTTATACATTTTTATAATTTGCAAAGTTTTGTAAGATCTATCTATACATTAGAAAGAGTGTATCTCTGTAGGTGCTCGTTTAAATAAAATTATTAAATTTAAGGTGTAAATACTCTTAAAGATATGCCATCACTGTACATATCTTACTATATAAAGTGAACACTGAACAGTGCGAACTAACTATAACAATTACTTAATGTGTTTGAATCCAACAAAACAAACAGTGCTGGAGTATAGTTAAAACTATAATTGTGCACTGTGTAGTTAGTCAACACGTTTATATAATATATCATTATCTAAATATACGAGTACATTATATAATATCATAAAATAAATCAACAAACTTATAGTTTCAACTAACTTTGGCCGAATATGGAAGACATATTTTATAATAACATATAATAGCTGATACAACATCATGTTAAACCATAAATAGATCGTTATCAGACAACATTTTTGTCCGCCTTGATAAAGAATTTGCAAAAATGTTAAAAGTATTACCTATATATAGCTTAAAACATACATATATATACTTAGTATACGTTTTTCAATATTTCAAATTACAATACATCTACAAGCGGAGTATATTTCACTATTAGCGAATCTATTCGAATAATTTAAGGGTCCTACCGGCTATCCGCGCATGTAATAATATGGAGGTATTATTCTCGATGTTAAAAAGAGTCGACAGAGACAGATCTAAGAAAATATTTTCATCAAACACGTGCATTTAGTCCTGTGGAATAATAGAAACTAGACATGTATAATATATTCTACGGAACACCTAAAGTAAAAACAAAGAGTTGGCTATTAGTAACATACTAACATGGTACAATAAACCATAACATATTATTATATGGCCGAACAGACGTACAAAATATTTAAACGATCCTTTACAGGATCCGATAAAAAGAGTTTTTAAATACCAGCATCTATACCTTATTAGTGTACCTGCAAGATTATAATTCTGACCTAACCATAAGAGAAGTATCAGGTATGTGCAGCCTAGAGGTATCACAGGATTTCTTGATGGCCTTAACATTAATCAAGATATAATAATTAATAATCGTCTACATGAAAGCTACATTATGGATTATTTAATATTTATTTCTAATATAAGTGACGAGCATTACTTTATTTTATTCGTAATTAAAAATAACGTTCACAATTATTGTTTTTTTTTTTTTTTAATAAAAAAGAATACCATATTATGTTTCAATGTATTGATATTATTATAGTTTCTTTTATCAAATACAATATTATAGGTACGATGAGAACATATTTAACGACTATACTTAAGTGCCTACATGATTATATTATGTGCATATGTTTCAATAATGCCATAAATTACAATTTATTGACACATTAATTAATTTTTATCGAACTATACAACAACAGGTAATAATTGGCAAATATGTTATAAACATCCATGTAATGAAAACATAATATCCATACATATAACATATTTAATTAATTATATAATTAAATTACATCCGAGTGCATACATTTGCATTTCATGTTTTATATTCTGAATAGAATTTCGATATTTCATGTTTATTTCGAGTCACGAAAACGTGGATCAATTTATTGATTTTGTTATTCAAAATTAGTAATAACAACGAATTCCATTGTTCAACAATAACTGTGTTAGAAAACACAGTCTTTCGTCAGTTTTGAGTTCAATTGTTGAAGTTGCAGACATCCATCCAAGTAAATAAGCAACTATAGCAAGTATTATAATATTGTATCTGCGTCTAGATTTGAAATTATTTTACTTCGTGAATACTACCTATAATATTAAAAATAATGTTAAACTTATGCAGAATTCTGATTTCTTTTATACCAGATGAGACTCAATAATTATACACAAATTTATCATTTTATCATCATCATATTGACAATAATGTACAGTATCTAAAATCACAACGAGGAATATAACCCAAGACTCACGCATGATAATATAGGCATGTTATTGGAACAATTATTATTCGCAAATCTGGCCAAGAGCACATTTTAAAGAAGTTCCTTGTTTCATACAAAGAAGTTCAATATTTGTCTCAGTTCTCACTTGCGTAAGAATTTTTAAAAATTTGTCTCGAGTCAATTCGAGTTCACGAGTGAATACCAATTGCCAGAGTGGCCCGCAAACATATAATATACGCTAATGCCGTGCATTGTTCAGGAGATCAATTGCGAAGTAAAGATAATAACATAATAATAATTATTATTATTATAGTTTCAAAGTGTTTTCAAAAGGGTAAAATTATTTTCCGTTCTTGTCGCAGCGTGAAAAATATTTGCATTTTTTATATTTCGTCCACTGCGAAAGTTGAGCACCCGACCGAAGCGATGTTGCCCGTTGGCCGAGTCTGATTTGGCGAGGAGCGGACAATCGCGACGGGCGGCGGAGCGAACACAATGGGTAACGACGAAAGGCCTGACAGGAATGCATGGCGTATGCGCATGCGCACATTTTTCAATAAGCGGTTTCCAATGCGCGTGTACAGGGCGGTTCGCGTGACGCGCATAACTCGACGGTTGGTCGTTGTAATCGACGGCGTGGCGGTCAGTCGTCGATTAATATTTAAACGCGACAAAACCTACTCGCGGATCTAGAAATCTGAAGTGGGGGAGGAGTCATGTTTTTTTTTTTCAGGAAAAATATAAATACAGTTTTATCACAAACAATATTGTCAACCATTTATCTGGACAATTTTATAAATTTTTTAACGAAAATTTTGATCTATTTCTTAGAGGCATTCGATGCAATTTCGATGGCATTCATAGTATACGATATTATAATTCATAACTCACGCTCGACAATGGGGTCTCCGCGTATGAAGTCGGAGCCCAATAACATTAAATCTCACCCCTTCGTAGACACCGCGAGTGCATTTTATAAAAAGTAGTATTTACGCGAAATCGTGTATGATGCACATTGCACGCTGAATTTTGCCACCGAACGGCGCGATGAGTGGGGGCACCGCCGCGACAACCGCCACGACCACTCTGTACAACATATGCGGCCGCGGTGGTTGTGGTGGGGAGCGACGCGGTGTACCTCAATATACGTGGAAAATTAAAAACTCTTCACGACAATAATATTATTGTATACACGCGCGCAGAGGAGCGGCCAGCGTTGGGTGTCTTCCCCACTACGGCCGCGCCGAGCGGTTGGGTTTACCTGTGCCGCCGCGACGACGACGACACTTGCTCTTTCCAGAATACCTGTGCGTGCGTGTTGACCGGCGGCATACAATAATGATAATATAGGGTTAGCTGGTAATGCTGGTATAGTCTGTAGGTGAGCGACGACCGGTGAGGAGGTGCGTGGCGACGGCGGTGAAGGGGAAAACCAGTTCTTCAGCCGCCGCGCCGACGATCACCGCGACTTCTCTTCGACCGCGGCGGCGGCGGCGGCGGCTCCCATGTCTGTTGTTGTTGTTATTGTATTGTTTTTTTTCTCTCTCTTCTCGTCGCCGAGAGCGCGGGGCTACTGAACCGAGCGGCGGTACACGAGAGGCTGAGATCAAGTTCAGCTGCGATACGCGTGTCGCCATCTGCCGCCGAAATTCGTAGTATTCCCGACAAAACCGTTTCGATTTTCACGCTCCGTTCGAAATTTGTTCATCACATCACGGGGTTTGCGTGATCCTCTAAGTTTAAGACGTATATATTGTGCACGACCACAAATTAATTAAAGGAACCGTCTTTTACAACGCAACAGTGAACGATCGTTTCTGCGATCGGACATTTTCGACACGATTTGTTGTTAGTGAAACACGATGGGCTTTTTGTTTTATAGTTCTGCGAATGTCTTTATTTCTATCTAATCCTTACGATGAAAAACCATTGTAATGAAATGAGCGACAATGTTGCGGAGTAAATTTTCTTTTGTAACCGACTAAACCTAAGGAAAAATTTAAAATAAATAGAAAGATAATATTTTCACAAAATATTAGTTAGTTAGACGCGGCACACGAACACCTTGATATAAATGGGACATTTTGACTAAATCCAAATTTTAATTGTCTATAAAATATATCCTTAGGGCCTAGATTCCAGAATTTTGTCCTACTATGCGAGTGATTTGCACCGTTCGTAATTTTCCAGCAAATATCATTGTGTCCCACAAACCTAACTGAATCGTACAGATATATAGGTATACAAAATAATTACCAATATTATTATTTATTTTGTAGGTATATATTATATTAACTGAAACGATTCTAAGATTATTGTAAATTGTAATCTACAGTCGCGATTGTAATTAAGGCCATATCTTAGTTTGCCCGCTGTCGTATACGATTTGCAGTGTTATAGTTTTCTTTAATACTGCAGTAAATGCAGCTAAGTACATAGTTTAAGTACAATGGCAGCATTTTTCTAAACTTATGCATATTAATAAAACAAAAATACAAACTGGTTACCGTTTAAGTCGCCTTTCTAATTTTATTCGCAGAATAATTAAATATATGGTACTTAGTATCATTTACTATTTAACACGACGTTTTGTAACCGATTACAAGATGTAACGATATGTCGATATAATATCATGTTATTATATTATGTACCGCACTACGAGCTTGTTGATGTGTGTCGTACAATATAGTAATAACTAATAATAATAATAATAATAGTGAAATATGGTCGGAAACATAATTATAACTTTTCAATAATAATATATGTTGCCAGGCATTAATGGCAATAACGATTCCTTGTGTCATATCTCGACTTTCGTAAATTAATTTTAATTAAAGAAATACCCATAAACGTATATAATATTATGTACAATGTACGTATGTACTGTAACGAGTACTCATTTTATTATTATTATGGTCGTACGATATGATGTCAATTAGTCACTGTTATTTCTCAATCGAAATAAAGCTCGTATACGCGTGCTACTGTGTTATAATTAAAACGTTTTTATTAACGTATTTCTTGCTAAGCGCATGACGTTCTAATGAAACGTCTCGAAAATATACACGTCATACAAGATACAACGGGCAACGACTAAAACTGAGCAACAGACATAGTGGATTGAGAAACGACAACAATAATTATAATAATACAACGTCGAAATCGTTTTGGAAAACATTACCGTGGATGGCATTATTTTTTTATTACATGGAAATTCACTAAGGTCTAACGCCAAGTCTCCGCTAGAGTGCGCGGCTTGTTAGAATTTGTACTTATATTTCCACTCAAGGCGTAAGAACAAGCAACACATTTCACAGAAGTTTGAGATAATAATTCATAATATTATTATATTACCCAAACACTTACGACTAATATTATGGACTGTTACGTGTTTAAACAAAATAAATATATAAATTTAATACAAATGAAGACCAATTCTTACAATAGATGAAAATATAATGAATAAACTTATAATAGAGAAAAATGGCACCGTCGAATTGACATGACAAACAAACGGTCAAGGAGAACAACGACTAAGCAAAAACACATTTATTGAATTACCATCAAACAACGATAACAAATAATAACAATCAATTTTTTTTTATATGGGAGATGATAAATCAACTACGTTGATACGTAAGATTAAATATAGACAGAATAATTTCTACAGGTTAGTATTATCATATGAATGGCTTAGGAATACTATCACAGTATCACTAGTGACTAGTATGTGTATGAAACAATGTTTTCACCAGCCAAGGATACATGTCGCTACTACACAAGGAAACTGTATGCTTAATAATATATGATGGTGTTCGAAATGTTCTCATTGTATGTTGAACAAAATCGTTGAAAGGGTATTTATAAATGAACAATCTGCTAATCGTCTAACGTCCAAATATAAAAATCGATGAATGTTGAAAATTCCCCAACATGCATTTTTTACTTTTTTAAGTAATTACCGAGGACAGTATAGGTATTTTAATTATAAGATCTATAATTTTTTTTTTTATCTTTTTGAACTAACTTTTTATTAATAATCTTCAAATTTCAGTTGTGTTGTTTTTTGTACGATATAAATTAACTTGTCAAAGAATTTACTATTAAAAAAGCACATTAAAAAATGTAAAAAGAAAAACAAACAGTATACTTTTATATAGAATTACACTGGGTGGCTGGCTATACCTATACTTAATTTTGCTGTAGAAAGTATGGTATATTTTGTACTTGCTACTTAATATACATATATTAAACTTCAATGATTGTTATTCATACTTATTAATATACGCAGTTAATTTTACTTGAAACTATAATATAAATTAGTAATTACTAAACATAAAATCTTCACTTCTATTTTCGAGACAAATGTATTATGATACGGAGCACTGATCGTCGCGGCCGGAACCGATCGGGTTTAAAATGCGGGCAGGAGAAACGATATTATTAAAATATAATAATATAATTCTGTAACACAATCTTAGATTCTATGACGATGAGGGATATCGTGTTTAGAAGCCCACATTGAATTTTTTAATCTTTTCATCGACCTGTAGTTACTAGTTGAGATGCGATATCGTATGTGAATTGATAAGTGATGAGAATGCATTATTTAAATTTGAATAAATAATAATAATAATAATAATAATAATAATAATAATAATAATTGTAAGTTCGTGGCAATGTTATGGGTAACAATAAAATCTTACAATAAATCCTTAAAATAACGACAATAACGTTATATCATCATCGTTATAAAAATGTTGTATAACTATTACCCTCTATTAACTGTTTTGCGTCCACGTTCTGACAATTTTATATTTGCCATTATATCACCGTGGCTTATAAAACAACATAATATAATGTTCATTACATAGTAAGTATGCGAAATTTTTTTATTTATTAACTATCCATTAAAATAAAAATTACACGTATAACAGTGGAGAGGGGATTATTGAATTTATTACATGCATATTTCCTCGTATTATCTGATATTATATTGACGCAGAGCATCGTCATTTGGCGAATGCAATACGATTAATTATTATTTATTACCAATAAAGTTTTGTCATGATTTATTTCTTTCGTTTGTACGGTCGATAAAAGTTAAATTCTCTTGAAAAATCATTGAAAATTATTCGATGTTACATTGATTGTACAATAGTGGAAAACACACGCTCGGGTATTGTTTTACGTATAAATCTGACTGTTATCTCACACAATCCTTAAATACATAGAGGTATACCGTATTACATATAAAATATAATAATTAATTACCAACAATAATAGAGTTCACTAAAAATTGTGCTATCTACAAGATTATAAAAATATTAAATCTTCAACATTTGTGATGTAACCAAAATCATATCCACGCGTGCATCCTACACACATTATGAGTTAAATTAATGTGTCTACGTTATCATTCATTTAAGAGGACATTACACCCGCATGACCTGATATCTCCGTCTATGTACAACATTTTGTGTCGTTTATTTGAATATAAAGATAACTATTTTTTATTATTTTTTTTTTTGTAGTAAGATTATTATCTAGCCATCCGGGGCATCTTGTAGACTCTAATCGATATTTTAATTTTATGGTGAGGAATAACAAGAAAAATATAATAAAAATATTCGTGATGCACAAAATTACAATAAAAAAATCTAGCCGGGCACTCGTTACAACCCAACAAATACATTTATGGCGGTTGATTTGCCTATACGGCGCATCATAAGGCGTGTTCATGGTCTGGCGTTGTAGATGATATTTTATTGACGGACAAATCTATTAGTATTTAGTATTAATGGTATTTATCTACATTGTTGTCAATCGGCGGAGGGGGAAGAAAACAATTTATAAGTCCTACCATCTGTCGTAGCGTACGTAAACTATATTCGCGAAAATATTGAAGAACTATCTAGAAATATATCTAACAACAATATTTATCAACTATAATAGTGATGATAATGTTGTACACGACACTGACAAATACGTTATAGTGGATACTCATGTAAATTATTCCACTGACGTCTCGTTAACCGACACGAATCAAAAATGTAAAAATTCCATCCACGATATGTGCGTTTTTAATTGTTATACATTTTTAAACGATAACAATAACAACGGTGGTCGTCATCCGTCACATATTGAATATCCTAACAATATTAATAACACACCAACGGACTCGGCGAAGGAAGGATTTTTAGAACGTCGAGTGTTTTAGGCGCGAACTTCACTCGGCGTGTCATAATACTCATAAATCATAATGCAATAATATTATTATCAACTGCGGGTTTTATATAGTATAGATAATGTCATCGGGTGACGTGGACTAAATTATTGTTATTATTACTCTGTTTAAAAAATATTCGATCGCCAATCGGCCGCGCACGTGACGATTTTGTGCCACGTAATAATACAATATATATATATATATATATATATATAGATATATATAATATATCCGTGCTGCGAACGGTCATTGGTAGTCGTTTGTTTATTTATTTAATTTTTTACCGGCGAAATATGCGCGTTTCGAAGTGCCCTCGACCAGAACACGTACATAATATTATATGAATATATATCTACAATACATTCGACGACATAATATTATGTTATATTATTATAGCAATACAGAATCTACAGGTGCGCTCGCCCCGACGTCGTAACACACCGGTATAGAGGCAAAATAATATTTTGGTGCGCGTGGGAGTCGACGGCGGGAGCACCTCTCCAGTCTCTCCTCTCGTCGTTCGCTGCAGGCCATCGCGCGACTGATCGCGCATTACGACGACACGATATGAAAATATACAGCGAAAACGTTTAAATACGATGACGGTATTCACTGTGCAACCGGATGAAACCTGTGATCGAATATACCGCGATATGCTGCACGCACTGTTGGTCGTGAAGAAAAAATCGTAGAAACAAAATATTATAATAAGTGTCTTAGCCGTAAGATAAATGTTATTGTGTTACATACTTAGTATAATTTATTAAATATAATAAATATTTCGACTATAATAATATTTAAGGTTCAGATATATGTACAAAATAAATTATAAATGTATAAGTATACATTATACTATTTATACTGGACATTTCAAAAATGTAGGTATAAATGATTATTTTAAAAAGCAAAAGTTATAATTTTAATTTATTTTTACATAAAACAATATTGTTGATTATTCTGAAAGGAAAGAATGTAAATGACATATCATAAGTTATAATAAAATCAATTATTTTAGCTTTGAAATAAATAAGAAAATGTATATTGTTATTATGAAGTATGTCCTTGTTTTAATTGCTTAAACTATTTTCTTTAACATTAATAATATAATAATAGGTACCTAATACCTATCACAATAATGATCAATATATATTTGAAAAATAACATTTTTAAATTTGTCAATAAATTGCTTTGTTAAGAGTATAACGATTTAAAAAATATGTTCGAAATTGTAATGTTAGAAAGTGGAATAGTGGAAATAGTATGTATTATTTTAATCAAATAATAATACTTTGAATATATTAGCAGGTATACATCACATTCAACGTTTTAATCAGAATTGTCTCAAGTCAAATGAAAATATGCATTATTTTTATTATGAGATACGTTGCAATAACGATGGAAAACGAAATCAGCAGTATTATCTTGCAACTCTTCGGTTCAAATACCGCGACATTTGATCATCGTCAGACTTTTAAGAAACACTATAAAACGAACATTTCAATAATTCCTACGATGTGTACAAACAATGTAATTGCGGCAATATTTTTCAGATATCGTATTATTTTCTAACAATGTTGATTAGAAAAAGAATTACTTCGACCAACGCGCGCGCGGTGAGACCTAATACCCATTCCGCAGTAATATTTTGTATTTGGACAAACGAAACCACGAAGCAGCCGCGCCGCGCGTGTGTATCGCATAATGATATAACAATAATAATAACATACTATTGAAATCGAACCGTGGCAATTAACCCAGAAACGACTACATTATAATATTTGCGCCCACGCGACAAGGTATCAGACGCACCGCGCTCCGAGTCCGCGGCAAAACACGCGCGTCGAAGGACTTCGCGGTGTTCAAACGCGGAGGTAGATTTGACCGTGGAGGCTGTGGGAGCTAAACACACGATAATATGCCCGCTCATTCTGCGCGTAGGAATTAATATTACGACGGCGTACGATTTGGATTTGCGCCGTTATGATATTATAATTATACACCGCGGACCTCGGCCGCCACCACCGTCGACAATGTACCTATATTATTATAATAGGTTATAAGTTAGTATATAATAGTTATTACTTATTACTCTAAAAACTTTATAGGTACCTAATTAAATCGTCGATCATCCCGCACCATTGTAACGAGTCGGTCTTTATCTAGAATTCCAATCCTGCCACCGAAGACCACCATCACAACCGTCGCAGACGTCCGGATTACCGACCGCCGTAAAGACCAGGAGGTAAATCACAGCGAGACTACGGAACATTATCATAAAGTGTAACGTGCAATATAAAATATTATAGTAAATGATACTATATTATTTTACATATTATCCGTACACGCAAGATAGTGACTAATCGGAGAAGAATTCACAAATGATAATTATCGCGTCGTTCGAAACAACTTCATATCATTGATAATAATTTATTATTATGTTCGAGTAATATATGCCAATAAAAATTGTGCTAAAAATACGAAACATGTATGGAAATAGAAAAGGTTGGTACAATATTGATAAACGAGATTAAAAAAATTATCTTCTCACATACAGGTGTAAATATTAATTAGGTATTTATCTATGTTTGACATAAAAACTATTATTCTTTGATAATAATAATTAATAATTGTAAAATATGACAGCTAGAATTATTACATTAATATATATATATATACCTACGTACTATAAGTAGTTTTACAGTGTAAGAAAATATGTCATTATTCAAGTCTTAATAATATTATGTAATTGCACTTAATCTCGCAGTTTAACAAACTTACTATTGGAATACGACCAACTGTAACTGTACCTAAACAATAATTGATATATATTTATAAATATGCTGAATTTGTATTAATTATACTATATTTCTTTTAAATTACGCAATAATATTATTTACAAACGGAATGAATTGCGCATGTCAAAACCTCTTTCCCATTAACAATCTACACAGCGGGGGCGCTATTTAAGGGAGTCCGGATACACAATTTTACTCCCTAGCTATTATAAACAACATAAATTATTCTCATTCTTTTATATACGCGTGTTAACGGCACAATTCAAATGTTTTTACGTCGTTTTTTGAAGGTTTAAATGTATAATACTCATATGATTCTCTCTTGAGCACTGATATGACGCAAATTATAATAATAAATAAAAATTCCAGAGAAACGAATAACATGACAATAAATAAATAAAGTAAAAATATAATATTTTTTAAAAATGTTATTTTAAAAGACTTAGAATTTTGTACACAAAATACTTATAATTTTCATCATAAAGAGTTTTAATTGTTAAAAGGAATCTCACTTATCTGCAAGTGCAACTATATATACAATGACATTCTTATTTGGATAAACATAATAATATCCATCATAATATAATAGATACTATATAAACATAATTATGCTGCAGTAAAAATAAAAAATAAATGTTTGGAATAGCGGGAAAAAATTGTTGGATCTATTTTGGAGCACTAAATAGGAGTTAAGAGTTCAAACTAGTTTTGTAAGTACCTACTTACATAGAAACGACGCACGTAACTCGTCAGCACGGCGAGTACAAATACAAATACAACCAATTTTTGAACGAATTAATTTTTGTTTTATAACAATTATTATTAGGATTAATATTGATGGACAAATCATAAGAGAGTCCAAGAAAAAAATATCAAACCATATGTTTAGCAAGACAATAATATGTATTTTGGCGGAGTGTTAAAAATTCGTTGCCCAATAAACCGGCAAATTGATATTTTACACACGGATCCGTCGGCGTCGCCGTTGCATTTGTCGTTGTAGCATATACGCTCCATTGGCAATGTATCTGGCAGACGTTCAAAAGCCACTGTCTTTGGTTTTTTTGTACTTAGTTTTCGTATTTTTTTATTATTATTATTTAACAACAGCCTTGTTTACATGTGACGCGATTCATTTCGTACACGATTAGATTTCAAATTAACGTGCTCGTTTTTATAATTTTTTTTTTTTTACACAGACCAATCGCACAAAGATATAATATTGCGGTCCATAATATATTGGTTCAAACTGCTGCACGTGTTGCTATTAAACGGCATAAAATAAATAAAATTCAATTTTCCTTAACAAGTCGACGTTTTGTTACAAATTATAATAATCGTTTCATGTTTGGTTTTAATTTATTAGAATTACAATATACAATTGTACGAATTTCTAAAATTGAAACAGAACTATCATAATAGTGTGACTTATTAAAATGATAATTATAACGAAAAATGTTATTTTTTCATCAAATACGGTCAATTAAATTTCCAACTAAATTTATTTTATAGAACTTGAACTTGAACTTGATAAACAATTAACAACATTTTACTAAAATTGAACATGCATATTATGTATTGCGTTATATGATGTTATTATAAATAACTTATTTTAATGATAGTATCATCATAGGTTACATATGTAAATACACTTTGACACTTTGGCATTGGACGAAATTCTGAGGCGATAAATTAGATTTTGACAGTTATATTTAAAATGTATGCATATATGTTTGGTTATTCCGTAATAGTTTTTAAAAACAATAACGGGTGGTGTGGCAGTAACTGTAGAATATCAATATTTCAGTAAGCCTACTACCTATTTCTCGTATACCTAGCTCATATGACCGGTGGACGACGTCGACAGAAGGAATGAAACGTTTCGGAGAAAGGAGATATTTTTTTTTATCCACTATATACGTATAGTATGCATACGTCACACACACACACACACCGTAGAATTGTGTAGAATTGTTCACTAGGTTCTTTAACTGTCGGCTCGGCTTTTTTCCCTTTATTCCCCATCAATCCAAAGAGTATTGACTTTGATTCGCGTTTCCTAGATCGCGAGTTTCGTTTCTGTAAATGGTCATCCGCCGAGCAAAACCGGTCAACTGGAGACCTGTTTTTGGTCGACGACCCCTCACTTTCCCCGTCGGACATAAGAAATGCGATGCTTGTGTACCGCGGAGATATTGACGGAAAAAATACTGTCACCGTTAGAAAAAGACCCGTCTAATAATATTATATATTATTTTGTGGTTCACATAATATTGTTGTGGTGCACACAACCAGGGGGAGTACTTCCTATATTATGCTGTTTTTTTTTCTGGGGAAGCGAGATCGGGGTCACAGGTGCGATGTTCCGGGTGCTTTGCACAACCTCCCCGCTTCAATAATAAGGGATACCAAACAGGAAACACTAACGAACCGTCAAAACACGGTTTCCTCGGGGGGTACTTTTCAATAAACTAGACGTGCCTTCTGTATTTAAAAACAACCTAATGCCAGCAGTAGTATAGTCGGCAGTAGGCGGTCTTGTAAGAATTTAATTGGTTTCACTTCACGGCCACGTGAATATCATATTCAGTGTGCCCGCAATAATTATTCAAAAAAAAACTAGTAAGGTCTTTACACATTCATTTTTCAGAAACAACGATTTTCAGTAATATAATATCCTCATCCTCATGACATAATACAATAAAAGCTATAGCATACAATAATAGGTAACCTCCACCTTAAATATCTTCAACAGATGCTCGTCATTGCAAGCTTTTTAGTCATCAATAGCTAAATTATTTTCCTCATTATTCGCGATTTTAACATTATAATTTATTATACAACTTCCAATAGTCATTAATTTAAAGGTTTAAAGAATTAAATCATATTCGTCTTATTTTAAACTTTATTAACGGTGAACCAATAAATTTACTCGACAACTCATCAGTTGTTTTGGATTTATAATAATAGCCACATATTCAAAATAATAACGAGTACATAAACTAATGTCGAATATACAGATATTTGTTTTTGAAAAATTTGAAATCAGTGGCATGTAATAGGTACGTAGTCAATGTTAATAATAGACTAACTAAAGGTATCTATTAAGTACATTGGTTTGAATATGTTTTGAAGAAGTTACATCCATAAGTCTCCTCTAGCCGCAACAGGCCACAATTAATATCGCGTTTTTTAGTTTAAGGTATACTTATTATAGATAACATTTTATATTGTGTTTACATTATGTTTAAGTAAACATAGAATTAAAAAAACGACTTGAAATAGTAAGCAAATATACATTACACTTCTTCTGGATCGTATTATAATTTGAATTATTTTATTTTATGATCATGTTGTATATGTTGCCTTGATATTTAACAACCGCGACCAAATTTACAAGGTTCATCTTAGGAATAATAATACGATCTTATGAATATTACTAGATACATTAAAAGGAAAAAAGAAGAGGAAAGGTAAAAAATAAAACAAAACAAATAATAATACCATATTGTTACAAAATGGTTCACGGAGACTGACTGTAGTCTACCGACCTAGCCCAGTTATTAACCTCGTAACAATTGCACACAAGTAGTAGGAAACGCGATAAACAATACAATTCATAAACGACGAAGCTGCAGCTATATTATAAAATAATATTATGCATTAATGATTAAAGAAAAACATAGGCCACTGTATACGCTGTAGATCAACATTACGACACCGATATCTCTGTATAGAAAATATCTCAACTAGCAAGTATAGCAGTTATGATTTTCTCATATTGCACTTAGATAATTAAAACCATTTAATTAAAAACGTCAATATTTAGATTTATCCGGTGTATTTAAAAATGCGTAGAACTTATAGACGTTTTCAGGTTAGATGTATATTCTAATGCATAATACATTCCTCAGGAATCAAAGGATCGTCATACAACGTTTAGTTATTACGTAATACGTATGCAACAATTATAATAACCTCGTATCCGCGGCGTCACATTCGAACCTCGATTAGAACTTGCAGGTACACATTTTAGGATAGGAGCAATACAATAATATATGGGTAGGTAATATTATATTATAATAATGATGTAATATAAAAGATTACAGTCGGATACGCGCGCACACACAATTACAACTATGCTTACGACCTTACGTGAGCTCTGTAAATCGCGGTTTAGAATAAAATAAAAAACAAAATATATCATAATAATAAGCAGTGTACCTACTAGTGTACAATGTACATGTTACACCAATTACACAATGTAATGTACTGCCACAGCAGATACACAGCGTAGTGTGTGCGTGAAGGCAGGTATATCATGAAAAATTGAAAACAAACGTAAGCCCGCGCACATATTTCGAAAAGAATAAGCTCGTCATTCGATCATACTGTACGAAACCCATCGTACATCGCCGTCACGGTCGTGTCGAGACGTCTGAAGACCGCGGATCCAAATGCGGCTTTTATTACGTGTAATCGATTCAAAACAATTATCGAAACGGGTACGTGAACTCGAAGGGGGGTGGTGTTGGTGGGAGGGAAAATAATAACAAGAACGAAAGTAATGCAGCGGGCAGTGGCGGCCATTGAGAGCATACACGATAATTCATCATACATAATGATACGAATGTTATAAACATAATATACAGATATGTATGTAATATATACACATATATTTAATACATACACACACACTTATATTTATTATTATATATGTAATATGTATATAAATGTACGCTGCAATGACGCGTATGCGTGCGTGTGCACTCGGAGACGTTGCGGTCGTAGAATGGAATTCGGACGAGAATCCTCGGTATGGCGGTAGGTAGGTAGGGTGTATAGTAGGTACACGGTAGCAGCTATACCGGAGTCGCGATGGCGACTACCTGTTGGAGAAGACGCACACGCGATGTGGTACGGACCGGAGAGACTTGGCAACGTTGCCGGGACCGAAAACGACCGGAGAGAACACGGCCACGCTCCGGCGACTCCCCTTGACAATATAGCTGCTGCCGCTCCGACTGTGTGCATGTGAAGAGTATATACGCCGCCGCCGTACACTACACAGTCTCTCTCACACACACACACACACACACACACACACAGGGCCCTCCTCGAACCCGAGAGAAGTCTCTTCTATACCGCTGTCAAATTGTCAAAAAAGCGTTTACTGCACGAAAAAAAAAAGAAATTCCTGCAAGAAATCACGTAAATACACTGTAATATTATATTCATTATAATAGCTACACTATATTCACAGAAAAGTATTATATGACATAAAGGTACATATTATGAGTACTATATTGTTATATAGGTAGCGGATTACTAGTGCAGCGAAAACGTACAACGTTTATCGTTACATTTATGAAATTATTTAGGTTTGTGGTATATGAAAAATATTAACGCAATAATAATTTAATGAAGTGCATGATCATCACGATTATAGTTATTTTATACGACAAATTTTTTACGAGTTTTCAAGGTTTGAATAACGAGCGGGATCCCGCGATAGTTCGCCGAAACGAATCACGATATTATACTTACTTACCACTTTCGACAAATCCGATAAACCTTTGAAAACCCACATGTATTATTATCTATTGATGATATTAGTAATAGACCTATCTCAAGCGTTTATTATCCTAGCCGGATAGGCAGCCTTTAATTTCATACTTAGTTTACTCCTTAAGGATTAAATAGATATAATAATACAAGTAACATTTTAGCTTTATAGTCGTCAACAGCCACTTCCTATAGGTAAGTATTTGGAATTAATCATGTTTAAGTACATAGGTAACTTAATTGTATAGGTACTCGTATGCTTATTTATAAAGATGTTGATATATACAGTTATGTCATCTCTGGGGGTATGCTAATGTTACTATGACTATATTATATTTTATTATGACGCGTATACTTCATTCAAGTCTCTACGCTCTACCGACAATATAGACAGAGAAATACCTACACATATAACGGGGATGAAATACGTTTATGTTTATTTTGATGTATACCATCGCAGTGCCGAGCATTCGAACACAGCCGATAAAAAATTTGTGCAACCGCCATCTGACAGTTCATATATACAGTATTTCTGCTTATAAAACACTATTTAATAATAGCTGTTTCGACAGATAAAATTAGTTATGATGATCACATTATAATATATAGAATACATACGTTACAAAATGTATGGTACCACTGAGGCAGCAATCCAAAAATCAAAACGAAGAAATCATCATTGATAATAATTTGAATGTGGCATAATTTATGACCGTTTTGTATATACACGTGAACGTGGGTAGTATTATACTCAGGTTGGTTTTGATTTTAACGAGCCACATTTGGCCATATTAACTGTGAGAAAAAAAATGATGACGGAGACATGTATAAATGACGAATGTGGGTCGTCCATATGGGATTTCCGGATTTCTATAGTAATTATAAGGGTGTCTTAAAATCCCGCGCTGAGTTGAAAAATATGTTTTAATGACGCAGCTATATTATGTGTCCCTTAAGACTAGAGAATATTAATTTTTCTTTAAATTTTTTATACAAATACAATATTCGTTTTATTTTATGTTGTGTGCTGGAGTGTTGTGTTTCAGTTTATCCTTACGATTTCGTCGGAAGTAATATGATAATCGGTTTGATAGATCCGGATAAGAAGAAGAACCGGAGCAGGCGTGGTTTATATTTAAACCCTCGCTCACTAAATAAATTGTATTGAGAAGGTTCTCATCGTGACGACCGGAACTTAATCAAATAAAGAAAATATAACGGTCTTTTGAAGTACAATACATTTCATAGAAACTTCCTTCGTGAGTATGTCTAATGTCAGTCAGTTGATATTGAACACATTTTTAGTTTTTTTTTTTTTATTATGAGAACAAATTTTTTTACAACGTTCTTAAAAAATCCTTATTAAATTCTATATTTGAATATTTTAGTTGTTTTTTAATAATTAAATTTATATTCTATTTACCGGATAGACATACTCGTATTTATAATAATCTTTAAGAATTATTAATTATAACGATGTTTTTTATGTGCTGTTTATGTAAATCAGTATAAACATCTACTTTACCAGATTTTCCCAGCCTATTTTTAGACAAATTATTACATGATACATTTTAACTTTGAATAAGTAACTATTACATGATTTTTTTGAATAAATATTTATCTAATTTTTAAGTTCTAAGCTTTTGAGAAACCGTGTCAAAAGAATTTTTGGCTAAATGTAATTTTTGTTTTTCATATAATTATTTTAGAATGTAGAATATAAATAATATAAAAAATACAAATAATACAAATTACAATACTGCCGTGTACTAGAGAAACAAATGCAATGATACGTATATATTAATATATGTACTTATATATTACTATTACACAGCGAAATCCAGTCTTTATTATTATATCTTGTATTCTAGTTCAGATATTCTTTTGGAGTTTAGAGTGTTTAGACTATCACACTTTACAATTTATTTATTTATATTATTCCACATGAATTAATTTTAAGTTTTTTAAACTTAAACTTTACCTGCCTTGATAAATTTAGACAATATCAGTATTAATTTATACTTTTATACCATATATACCTATTTAAGAATACTTTAATTGATATTTTAAATAACTATAAAAAAAGTATGTGTTATTTAATGATATTTAACTCTAATAGTGATAGGTATACCTAGTATTTTTTTTAATTTCCATTTGTTTATTTGCCAACGGCGAATAAGGATAAAATGTAGACATTAAAATTATAAATAAAATATGAAATAAGATCATTATTTTGTAAGATATTCAAGAAAAATAATTATTCCTAACCTTACGATGATAATCAAAAATATAGGTAGGTACTTAAAAATTATTTATGACGCATTTTCGTACACGACTCAATGTTTATGGGCTTTACTATTGGTATACATGGTCTTTGACAAGTGAATAGTTACGTTATAATCTAGTCACGTATTTGCTAGATTATTATCTATACTGTCGTCAAAATCTACCTCTAAAACAGGTTTAATTATTTAGAAAGAGACATATTATTTTCAAAAAACACTAGAACTTTTTATTTTTACAAAGAATATTAACGCTGTAAAACACATTATATTATAAATTATTTTAGTTATACAGTTAAATTGTTTTTGGAAACTATTTGGCCATATTATCACGGTCATCCAAGTGCATAGATATCGTTGTTTTCGCAAAAAAAAACAACAAATAACTAAACTAAAATTGTATCAAATGTTATTTATATATTAACAAAATATTATTTACCAACCAAAACTATTTAAATTTAAAATGCATTTTGAAGTTCTCGAGGAATTTATTTATTAAGTACCACTAAAATTATTGTGTCGATTACGAGTATATTGATATAAAAATTATATATTTATCCATACATTCAATATTCTTCTGAAATAATTTCTTATTTTTAAAATTCTATCATAATCAACCTCAAAGCTGCCAAATAGTCCATGTTTTTAAGTATTTAAAAATCATTGAAAATAATTTTGAAGACATTTTAAATGATCAACATTCTTTAGTTTTATTGTATTCATATATAGTATCATGTTTTGATAATTTTCATGATAAAGAATAATTATAACGAGCTTGATATATATAAAATTTATTTATCTTGTTGAATGGTATTTATTTTAAGTTTTCTATTTACGTAATCAATTTAATTTTTTTTTTTCAGACGTAATAAATAAGTATAAGTATTGAAAAAAAATTCAAGATGATTGCTCGTAAGTTCATCACAAAACATTAATCCTTATGACATAAGGTATTGAATATAGTTTTAACCGATATCTTTTTTTTAAGACGAAAAAGTCTGAAATAATTACATAAAATGCGTACTATTCGTAGTCTTCATCACTGTAATTTATTTTCGTATGCATGAGAAAAATCTATTAGTAAATCCAAAGCTGGTCGATATATTATGCAAATATAACAGAAAACAGAATAATAATATCATATTAATTATTAAAATGAATGGAAAATGAATATGGAGAAATAAATCGTGAGCAAATAGCTCATGGGGACGGGATTGAATGGTGGAATAATACCGATTAATATAAATTAAGTTGTCAGGTGAGTTATACACATGCAGTGGGCTACAAGACAATATAGGCAATAATTATAATCTACTTTGTATTTGTACCTCCAGGGCATCATCTGAATGAAGAAACCGGTTCCATTCAAAAGTTGCAGCCATCATTATCGGTTAAAACAAACAAACACTCGAGGGGGTCTATGGGTCTATCTAGCCGACAACGGCAGTGGACGACTAGCGTGCGGTCAAAAATCTCCGTATCAAAATAACCCTTTGAAAATACACTGTATTAGACCAACTATATCAGTTTACCAAATATTTTTTTAATGATCGAGTTAAAAAAACATACAGAGTAAAAATCAGTATAATTCTAATAAAAATATTATAAAAAAATAGCCTACAGACTGATCAGTTTCTTTTTTTTACGAACATCTATTATAAACTATTCATATATTATAAATTATAATGTTTTAAATAAATATATAAAAATACTATTGGAATAATATAGTATTATTTTTTGGATTATATAATATGAGCTCATTGATCCTCGAATAAAAATAATAAATAAATAAATATTCACAATCCTTTATTAAGAGTTAAATCTGAATTGGGCACTTATTTCTTCAACTTACAATTTCATAAGCAACGCGAGAGCAGTTCGACTCGCGATTTCAAATAAAGATAATGAAAAATACCATTTATTTCGTAAAGTAATAAAACTTTTTTAGTAATATTGGTGTAGGTAATTGGAAAATATTCTTGTTTTAGTTTACTATTAATAAAATATTACTTTTAAAGATCTTTTAACCAACCTACAGAAAGTTATATAAAGTATAAAACTAAAAAAAATACATTATAAAAATTATTTCTAAAAGGATTCTATAACACATAATAATACAACACTTAAAATTTAAAAAAAAACATGCTATATATATATATATTAACACTTAACTAGAGTGAAAGACGTGATATGTAAGTATTATTGAGAGCACTGTGAAATTGCAATGCTAATAATTTGGAAGTTTAGCTTCTTGAAATGTAGGTATCTAAAGCAAACCAAACAAGAAGTTCCTATATCTACCTAATGATCATGTATTCATATGTAATGTGCAATGTTTGTTTGAGTAAAATATACAGTTATTATGAAATTAGGATATAAATAAGTTGAACAAAGTTTTCATTAAATAATTTTAAAAGCATTGTAAGTGGTTTAATTGCGCTGTAAGCAGTTGTATTCAACAGTTTTAATACAATTTTGGGTCAACTAGTTTAATTGCATGTGATTCCCACGATACAGAAAACGTAGAAAACCAATTAATTGCTAAAATTTTTCTTCTTATATGGTCATTCATAGTTCATTAATTATTATACAACCTATTTTTATCTTTTTCAGAATTTAAGTATATTTATAAAGTATAGCATTTAATTAAGAATTTATAAATTCATGAAAATCAAACTAAAACTGTAGGAAATATCATCAAGACTAAAATACTCTACTTATGTGAGTATATTGGAATTTGAGAACCTATCGTCTTCTTATTAGATGTTTAATTTTAATCTTTTAATTAGCCCATCGTTGAGAGTTACGACGTGCTCTGTGGTACACGCGTAGCATCTAATATTTTTATGCCTCATGTCTATACCGAATGGAATTTCTATTCAGACGAGGTTTTCCTACAATATTATACACACTTTTTTTGTACTTTCAATTCATCGTGCTCGGTGAAGTGTGAACGAAACATACCTTCATACCGGGCACGTCCAAGTACAATAACCCCCTATATACGCGCATAACACCGACCGGCTAGTCAGAGCCTCATGACAGATCCCATTCAGTGGTTACATATAGTCGCGGTTACCATCGCGTGTCTAAAAAATAACAAAATCTAAAAAAAACCTAGTATAATATTGTCTATCATATAGGACGAGTTAAAAATCTTCGTAAATATTATATTCACTGATATAAAAAAGATGTATCCAAGGTCGTGTCTGACGGTTGTTGAATGCTCTTCAAGATCAAATTAAATGTAAAAAATAACTCGGTTATTTTAAAAAATATGCATCTCGAGGACATATTTTTAAAAAGTCACTAATAGTTATCGTTTATTTTTTTCTTTCGTATAATGGAGTAAGTTATTTTTTAATATTAGAAGTACTCGTAGTTTTGGATTATAGTATTCTTGAAAACACAATAATTCAAACATTATACTACTCGAGCATGAGAAAAAAATATAAAGTAAAATTATATTGACTTCTGCTGTTTAAACTCTTTAGTTAAGACCGTCTACCTATTTATTTGTTTGATTTTTTTTTTTTTTTTATTTGCTTTACCGTCTAATCCGGGACAAAAAAAACGACGCCGATCTTGAAGGGGATGATCGTTCATGGGTTATTATCACTGGAATCCC
The DNA here is from genome assembly GCA_020882235.1 of Schizaphis graminum. Classification (NCBI taxonomy): domain Eukaryota; kingdom Metazoa; phylum Arthropoda; class Insecta; order Hemiptera; family Aphididae; genus Schizaphis; species Schizaphis graminum. The sequence goes on from CM037032.1 coordinate 69,321,387, forward strand.
GTAGAGGGCTTAATAGATGAAAAACACAGTATAAGTACCTCAATTTGAAGCGCGCTCGTATAAAATACACATAATTACATGTAAATGACAATTATTATTGTTATACATATAGACTGTATGGTCGTGTCGCGGGCCCAAAAAAGAAATCCACGAAAACGGGACCTTATGCGTATATAATGCATATAGAAGGTCGTGAGAACCCGGAGAAGTAAGGCCACCTGCTTCGGCACACACCTGCCCCTCCTCCTCCTCCTATAGCTGCCGTAGCCACCTACACCCGTCCCGTCTACACACCTGTCATCGTTGGCAACGTCGCACATACATGCACACTTGCGCTACTGCTGCTGCCGCTGCTGCAGCAATACGGCTCCTCGTCGTGGGAATCCTTCCGCCTCTCGAGATTATCTCGCGTGCACACAAGCACAAACAAGATCATCGTGTAAATATTATAATATACAATCGTAATATGGTGTGTATATAAAAACACCGGCCGTAATGCTGGAGGTAATAGCAGCGTGTTACGGAGAGAGTAACTCGAGTACTTCCGAAACGACCGTATATTTTTCAATTGATCCCCAAAAAAATGTGTCCGACAATGGATGTAGCGGATTATTGAAATAGAAAAAATGTGTTCGGGTACTTCATTGATTTTCGTGTATTTACGTGAGAGATTTTTTTGTACCTAATAAATCAAGTCCCCCGCCACCCGTGAGATCGCGCACTTAGCGTAAGTATCGTAGGTACCTATATATACGAGAATACGCGCACGAAAGATTGTATTATTATATTATAATATATTATTCGCAGATCAATTGTTCTATTGCAGTTCTTTTTTGTTTGTTACTCAAAGAAAAAGAAAATTTTTCATCAAGATGATTGATTTTTAAACGGTGGATTTAAAGCTGAAACACTATGTATGATGACTTGATGACTCGTTTTATACAGAAGAGTATGTATTATAGGTACTATATTCTATAATATTAGTGGAGTCCCGATAAACTATACCCAAATTAATTTAAAAGTTAGATACATGTTTTGTTTTTACATAAAATTTTTCGTTATTATTTTAAAGAATAAGATTAGGTTCTTAAAATTGGATTACGATGGATCAAATCAAGTATTCAATTAACATTAATGTAAGGTTAATCAATATCATTGAATATTATTTTGCTGCAGTGTAAACATTTTACATGACTGCTTAATAATTATTGGTAATTTCTTTTTAATTATTATAATATAATTTATAAGTACTTAATTTGACTATAGGTATATTAGATATAAAATAGTTATTATTTCTACTATTTTTGGGCAAGTATAATAAAAAATGAAGTTTTAATCAAACATCATTAATTTGAATTAATTACCAACAATGACTACATACTACATGGAAATGTATTGTAATATATACCATACTTATGTATATATAATATTTTATATTTAATAAAATATGCTGTTGTATACGGTATACCACAAATGATTAAAATTATCAATTGAAAATTAAATATAAATACCTAGTACATTTTTATACGTATAAATATTTTTTAAGTATCATTGAGTGAGTTTTTAAAATTAGATGAGCCATCCACACAATTCTGTGACCCAGTACTAAATTAGTTAATTACTGTCATGAGTACGCTAGCTAATTCTGAAGGAATGTTTATTTTTTCATTTTTTTTTTTTTTTTTTTTTTTTTGATACATATGGAGGATGAGAGACTAAGAAAATACATTATATAACACAATATATTAAATAATCGCCACTTATAGATACTTGTAGACCACGACACTGTTAACACTGATCTTCGCTAAGAAAGTTCAAGGTTGAACAATTATTTTAAAGTAGTACACGGAAAAAGCTGCCTCGATAAGCAACTGACTTATCAAAAGAAATTAACAGTAAATTTATTTTAGAATAATTACTAGAACAGTCAAAATAATTATGGGGAAAAAACAAAAACAAAATTAAATTTTTATCGTCTGGGTCACATCTGTTTTGTATTGGTTAACGCCGATCAACATGCTGTTTAAGAGGAGCCTGAGAAGAGATCAGTCGTTGTTTCTAAAAATAATAGCATAGTATTTATCCTTAAAAATACTTGAAATTTACAATAACTCAACGTATCACTTAGTTTTTAAAAAAACATACCGACAACAAGGGTACATAAAAATTATGATTTACAAGTTTAATTAATATGTTGAGCTTTATATTAACAAATTACTTTTTCTTATTGATAGGTACAAATACGTTAAGTACAAATTCAATTGCAAAGAACCACTTAAAAAATAAAGACGATAATAAAAACGTTTTAAATGTCTTAACTAAACTCAATTTTATTAACAAATAATTTTTAACAGTAATAAAATAGTATACTTTTATATTTTATTTAATATTTTAATGTGGGTCAATAGAGATTAAAAAATTGTAAGCTGATATCTTATGGTGGTTAAAAATGATGGTTTAAAATTGCTACCATAACATGTAATAACTAGTACATTATTATTTATTAATAATGAATACCATACATTTAAAATTCAATTCATGTTTGAATAGGATTTTTTTTGATTTTTCATATTTTATACCAATATTTAACTTTTTTTAATAAATATGAACAATGCATATTGCAAGCTACCTTTTTAAAACCTACCAATAAATCTAAGTAATATAAAGTAATATGATATTAAATTGATATTTAAGAAGTATATGAAATATCTAAAAAATGTGATTTCATCGAAATAATAATGGATTTTTGGAGTAAATATCAATTATATATTTTGACAACCATACTGTGCTCGAATTATTTATTATTATTACTTATGAAGTCATGATAAAAGGAGAAGTTTAAAGGGATTCTAAGAAAATAATTCAATAGTTTGGTAATAAATGTTTGACATAGAAAAAATTGATTTTGCCCAACCCAATGGTCAGTATACCTTCTCGGTTGGAAGCCAACGCATTATCTACAGGTACCAGAAATCGTTATCCATTGAAGATTGCGCGTGAAGTGCACCCGATACATGGTTATTGTAGGGAGGGTCGGGCGCCTGTTATAGGAATTCACATCCTTTCTGACCAGCCGCTGTCATTAAACCGATTGGTTCTGGTTTATTACTGTCGCCGTTTATACGGAGGCACGCCACTTTAAAATAAGGTGGTTCCTAACCCTGTTTTTTTCTTCAGTTCATGAGTCGTGACAAGTGGCCCCACATCGGTATGCTCACTTGCACGAGTCTCTTAAATACGTTGTAAACATTCAATTTTTATGATCCTAATTTATTGGTTCCAAAAGTGGACTATTGTGACAAAATGAAATATACATAGAACGTCAATCACGAAAGTCATTAGTCAATACATTATATTATTTAATTTATTATTTAAGCGTATTTTAAGGTACAGTATATTATACCGAGTATTTAAGTTAAAAAAAATGCAATTTGTAATTAGTAGGTGTTTAAGTATAATCGTATATAATAAATAAATGATAAATTGTTATATAAATAACATAGTTATTATTATTATTAAAATAAATTACAATAACAAGTTACATTTACAAGACAAAACAAGATTATTAAACACAGAAGTATAAAAAAATGTTATTAAAAATGTGATAATACGTAGGCTATGTACATATTAAATAATTACACTATACTATAAACATTATGTTAGGAAATATAATATAGGTATCATAATGATACCTAAACGTCTAAAATATATTTTAGTTAATATTAAATATTTTTTTTTTGAACTAGTTTCAATTGTTTTTATAATGAGCCATGTGTATTTTTAAATTGGCGCATCTTTTAAAATAGACAATTGGCAAATCGATTTGTTTTGTTTAATACCAAGCTATTTAAAATTTAAAAAAATCAATGACATAATTTTAATCTCGATATACGAAGTTGGAAAAAAAAATTGATTCGTCAACAAAGAACAAGCATACATTATATCGCCAATGGGTCGTATTAATCGACCTTAATCAGTTGCTCACAAGACCGTTGTTATGTTTTTTTTACTCTTTCACAGTTCGGCGAAATTTGACACCAACAACATCATCATGAAGATAGTTAAACCGAAATCGAAAAAAAAGTCTAGATCTTATACATTTACCTAATCCATAGCTGAGGTCAAAGAACTTGATTATAATATAATTTTATCTAACTTAGAACATAAAAAAGACGTGATACAGTGTACCATACCTACGTAATTTGAACCGTGAATATTGAATGATAAATAACATTTTTTTATTATTATTTGATAGGGTAAACAAGTTTGCGTAATTCAAATATTAACTTAACCGGTTCGCAATGAACCTTACATTATATGTATATTTAATAATGCATTTATTTATTATTGAATAGCAATTATAATACTATAGATTATTGGAGGCAATGAGACTGTTATATTTATAATTCTATAAATGAATGTCACAATTCATATGCCATAATATTTAAATTGACTTAATTTCAAAAGTTGGGTAAGATTATTGTCCTTGTGGTACATTGGTAACTTGGTAAGTTGGGTTTTTTGATAGAATATATATATATATATACCTATATATTGGTTACAGTCTCATAGCAGTTGACAATGTTGACATTATAGTTATCTATAACTTATAACTAATAAGCAGTAAGAAGTATAAAATGTTTCGTGACTATTGATTTAAAATGTATTATAAGTACAATTTTAACTTTGTTGAACTGAAAATATTATGAACTTTGCTTAAATAATATCAACACATTATATCAAACGTGAAAAAAATGATTTAATATTAAAATGTTTTGATTAAATAAGTTAGTAATATGCATTTTATTGATTTAAGGAATTACATTTCAGTTTTGTTTTATGGACTCTGCTAAATCTAGATATGAGAAGTATTATAGAGTTGAATTAAATTATAACATATAGTTAGACATAAAGGTAATTATTATAATTAGTAATTATCAATACAAGAAACACATGAACTAAATAAGAACACCATTATACTACATAAATGTTAAAAAAAAAATATAAAAATAATTTATTATTGCAGATACTAAGGAAAATTATGTATGTGAAATAAATTACAGATCATTAACTAGGGCAGTAAGGACTATAATATATTAACCTAGCTACCTATGAATGAATAATATATTATTTATATAATACTTGTCGTGGTGATTGTTCGCTTGCTCACTTCTTTCAACTGTATTAAACTTTTAGTTAGTAATTAAACGAATTTATATTGTTTAATTACTGGTAAATTTCATTACAATATTTTCGATACATATTTTTAAACATAATTTAGCTTTTAAATACAAAAAAATCACAATTCCCATTAATCCGTGAGACAATTTAAAATAAGTTAATAAATCAATAAAAAGTTAGAAAAACTGAATAAAAAAAATGATACGTCTATATGAGTGACTTTTTTTATTAAGCACTACATTGATTACATATTCTTATTGTACTATGAGGTATACATTGGATATATCTTTAAAAAATATGTAAATAGATAATACAGATATATGTATATTATGTATTTATTTTAGTTTATAAATTACTTTTGTTTTTGAAAGTATATCTATAGAGATTTACTAAAAATAGTCTCCATATTATAGAGGTTATATGACACAAATGAATAATCCGATATTTTATGTCCTTTCATATTTTAAATGCATCTTTTGCATTTCATTAAACATTACGATGAATAGATACTATACACACGCGCACAAATCTGACGGTGCGTTTAATTATTTGTATCTCTAAATATTAAAAAGGCCCATTTAACGTTATACTTAATAAAGCCCATGTCTCAAAGCGAGAAGAGGGGCCACCAACCCCATTATGGGCGCCACTTATGGAAATATAAAAACCTTTTCAAAAAACATACACGCACACTTCCAACCGGATCACGTACAAACCCTTAATCCGGGCGTTCACAAGATAATCCGTATATATAATATGATTATAAAATTATCTATACAAAAGATATATGTACACCTTCCGCAACCCTTGCGTGTGCACATTTCCTCCTAGGGATCTACATCCTCTCATCAACACCCCCTGAATAGAGGAAATAAACCGTAATCTTACACCTCGGATGTGCGTGACGTCCATCCGGTTCTAATAATTAAAATCGTTGACGGTTTAATAGCGGGTTTTACTTAACATTTTTTGAAAAGGATCCGAGTGGTATCTGAACCGCGTACTCAGCAAAAGGGGCCGACGGTCACGGAAACGTCGTCGTAAAAGAAGGATACGTAAACGAGGAGAACAATGATTGTAACTGTCATCGTACTATTAAATTCTGCGGGCATATAATAATATGATGTATTGATTCATTGAAATATACCAGCTAGTTGACGCCACGCCAGAATAGTGTTTGTGACCAAATTATAGATAATCGGTTGAAAATTATTTATTTCATTTATAATATTTATCTTGTGACTTGTTTACTCTTTATAATAAATTATAAATATATTATAAGCTAAGACAGATATTAATAAATTATATGTTATGAAAATTAAAATTAAAACTTAAAATAATTTGTTAGAAAGGCCTTTCGGGGAGTTCTACAGGTACTCATGTTGTTTCAATACATTTATTTTTATAAGACTCAATTATGATTGATGACTAAAAGTCAAGACAATCAAGAACAAAAATGTACAGTGTCTCCTAACTTCCTAAGTAAGACTAACACTAAATATTTTTGTTGAACGATATTCAATTAAATTTATCTATTTAAATACGTATTTTAGGTAGGTATAAGTATTTTTTTATAAGAAAAATTCAAATTTTAAACGTAAGAAGCTTATTTTTTTTCTATGTAGTTATATACATTTATTAATTTTTAATTTGGGTAAAAAGTACAAAAATGTATTTTGACTTATCAAATGTTGATCAAAATCAAACCTTATAAATTTACCGAATAAAAGTAATACAATTTTCACCCATAGAAAAGTAATTAAATTACTAAAAAAAGGATAAACATAGATATAGGGGTACCTATCTATTATCTATTATGATTTATGACTTAAACTTTTGATTGTTGAATTTTTTCTTTTAAAATAATAATTTTTATTTTTATTTGTAATTATACATTTATTATCGTTAACGTGAAACTAAAATATATTACCAACTTAGCATAGGGTTAGCAATGTTTAGTTTAGAATATGCACATGATATATTTTATACATTTATGCGCTTTATAGATATGTCGGTAAATTTTAAAGCTAATATACTTAAAATAAAAAATTAATAAAACATAAAATCAAGTTTAAAAAAAATAACACACATAATTGTAAATCAACACATACATGTATTTAAGAAATATTTAAATCTTAATCTCAGACCTTATCTAAAACCTTTATAAACACGGTTTTCTTCAAACAATATCCTGGTTTTTATTATAGAGTGTCTACACATTGTAAGATTCGTTTTTCTAAAAGTGAAAATGGTCGTAAACAAAACAGGATTGCGATACTGATAACTGCTAACAATAATAGATCGTATAATGTAAGGATTGTATGGCGACTGGACCTCTTGCTGTGACGATACAATACAATACGGTTGCGGCGACTATACGCTTTTAATAATATTATTATTATTTATATATCACTTAAGCATTCTAAGAATACCACTTGAAAATAAAGCACGTTTATTATTGTGCACTGAAAGACAAATAATGCAAATTTTTTTAGCCTTTAGCCACGACCTGCATTAGCATTAAACGACCTATAGTAAGTTATGAATATTATCGAGACAGGGCGAAATTTGCGATGAATAAAAACTCGTCTTGCGTGTACCAACACGACTACGTCGAGTTTGTTGAGGAAACGGAATAAAACAAGACCATAAGTGAGAGAACACGTCATATTTTGAATAGAAATTTGAATTCTACAATTCACAAAAAGATTTTCCACCGGTTTATTAATTATTCCTCTCGAACAAAGATTACAAATAAACATAATAGTTGTGTATAATATTTTCATATAATACTAAAATATGTAAGATATTTTCTTAACATTAAAAAAGTTTTATCGTTATAATCGCCGTGTCACATGTCTGAATTTGTTGGAAATTAATTTTATAAATAAATCAAATTCTTTATTTATCATCAACTAAATAATTCTTTGTAATAATTAGTTATTTATATTTAATACTATATCAAACTTATTAAATATAACTTTTCTTTATTTATAAACGCTGTACGTAGATATAAACCTATACAAAATTATCAATTTAATTATTTTTGAAAATCAATAATGACGTTATACCTATTTGAGTTATATACTAATTTGTTCCATGGTATATTATATCGGGGTATATATAATTGTTAATTTTAATTTATAAACCTAGTAGATAACATTCTTATCTTTCGATTTTTATCCCAGGTAATCAATGCATTTTTAAATACTCCAATACATTTACCTACTGGTGTACAATTTAAACAGTATATTATTACTTCAAGAATTTAAATAATTCACTGAGTAACTTTTAAAACCAAATATATTAATACCTACCTGTTTTAAAATATCTAACAATACTAATAAATAAAATTTCATATTATTGCTGAAATTATTTACAACAACGTTCCTAGAATAGTTGTGTATATTTTAACAATTTAATCACGTAGTAAAACCAAAGTTAAAAACAAGCTACTGTTTAGTAATGTAGTTTATAATAATGTGAATAAATATGTAAAGACGTAAAGTGGATGTAATTTTAATTGTCAATTAATCTGTCAGTTATTGTTATTATTTGTATTGTACCTTTATGAATTACAAGTTTTATCAAAAATGAATAATTCAATAGTTTCAAGCACGATATTTAAATTTTAAATTTTAAAACTGATTTACATTTTAAGTAAACGATACAGTACCTAATTAGGTATGTGAACACATTTTCATTGTTAAAGATGTAAATATTGTACTCGTGAGTACTGTATTAAGTCTATAAAATAATAATAAAAGATTGCGTTTTTATTATTATTCATTAAATTACGGAGTCAAGTGGTTATTCATTGAATTTATATACTTTTTAAAACTATCATAATCTATTCGATTTTGAGAAATAATGTATCGTATCACACGCATGCAATAGACAATAAAGAAGAATAAAATACCTACATAACAAGCAAGTCAAATAAATGATACCATGTACTGCGAGATATCAAGTGTTTGACCCCGTTATTGATAATAGTAAATACTAAATAGAGAAGGTGCCTCTTAATCTATACGATAATGTACGCTGCTTTATCTGCAAAGATATCGTATGAATCAAACCGAAGGGAGTCATTGCAACCTAACCCACTAGGTCACAAATACTTAAACATCGCATCCGTCTAAGTGGATGTAAAAAAAAAGATAAAATAATGTCATGACGAGTTGTTCAATCGACTTATCCGTCTCTCCCGTTTAAATCTCTTTTAAAAAGTTCAATTATGAATTTTCAGTTGTCTCTTCCAATTTGTTCATTATGTCCATTTCGATTCAGGTTGATGAATGATAATAATATTATATTATACCTATATCGAATATACCCTCCACGAAGATCGTTTGATGTCCTACGGTTGAGAAGACTTCACCGACACGTGACTACCCAACCGTTGTCATTACATCGTCGACAGTGATGCACCACCCGTTGTACACGGGGTATAGAATTTAAACCTTACAATACTGCATAATTTATATATCATTTATTTTAACGCCCCGTACGAATAATACACATATGAATTAACACAACAGCATAGTCGATCAGCAGATTGGATTATCATGAATATCATGAGATATATATAAAATTTTTGCAGTGAACATAACACAGACAGTGTATCATAATTATTTATCATCGAAAATTAAAAATCGAATCATCGTATTCATTACTCACCTCGTTCTTCCACCTGATGGGTTTCGAGCACTGCGTGTGTCAACAGCAACGTCGCGAAAATCCACCGCTGTAGGCTGGGCATCGTTTCGCGGACACTTGGAACCCGAGAACAAGACGACGACACACGTACGGTGGTCGGAAAACGGAAAACGTGCGCTATTTCTTTCACGTTTATACGCGCAACCGGGTTTCCCGTTGCTCCTCGTCACTTGGCCACACAGTAGAGCCGCGACCGGTTCGACGCCGTTGACGACGAAATTAACATCGCGTCGACACGGGTTCAGAAATCATCAGAAGACGACTATCTACTATACAACAGGTGTCCCGTCGGTCGATGGGTGTGTGTGGAGACTCGTGAGACGATAATATCGAAGTCGATTTTTATTTAACCGGAAGACGCAATGCCGCACATCCGCGGAACGAACGGAGTAAGAAATAATAATACACGGGAATCGCACACGAAAAAAAACGAAAAACGCGCACTGATACCGATCGAGAGAGGACGACGACGGAGACGACGGCGTTGCACTTACAGCAATAGCGATACCGTACTGATGTCTGGTACTACCACACGGCTGCAGCGTGCGCGGATATTATTATTATTATTTCTCCGGTGGCAACCGGTAACCGCGTCATACGGGCCGCACGACAATGCACGCTCCTCGCCACCGGACGCCACGCCATCTACCGGCCCGAGTGGGTCCATGTGCGGTTAGTGGGTGGGGGGCGGCGTCTCGACTGGGCGCGGCGGCGTGCGAATTTTCCGGTACCTATGCGCGCAAACGCGCACGCACGCGCGATTTTACGGCTCGCAGGCGGTATAATATATTATTACATATTTTGTTATTCAGTTACTGACTTACTTTACATTTTTTATACCCACTTCGATGTTTGTATAAATATTTTTATTATTATTATTATTTTTATTTTAATGTTTAGCTCTTTCGGACGACTATCAAACGAGCACGACCGTTACATTATTTTACGCGATTGTAGCCGCGCAAGAACGCGGTGTCGTATTTCTTGCAAACGAGTCTTCGAATAAAATATGGTATTATTTTTCACATCGTGTGTTACAGCGATTCTATATATTATTATATGCGCAAAATATTAAGTATGAGTATACACAAACACAGCACAAATGTGCTGTAGTATGTGTTGTGAATTTACGAATGTACTGCAGTTACTATCTACCTAACATTATAATTGTATGTAGGTAATTGGTACCAAATATCGTGTTTTATGCTACCTGTGTATCGCCAATGTCGTCTTTGTGCACAGGGGTGAAGTAAACAATTAGTAATAATTGTCCCAAGGTTTTTAACAGTATAGAGAAGTATACACAAATTACAATATTTTACCTATAGTAAACATTACATATACGAGTATAGGACATATCAATAAGTATAACTTTTAATTTTAGAAAAATCCAATTCATGTACATTGTCGATCACAGTAATAATACAATAGGTATTGATACATAAAAATACTCTTTTTTTTTTATATAAATACAAGGTGATTCTTTAAATTCGTATCAAACAACACTCATCATTTAAAAAACTATAAACGTTTTTGAAACTATTTTTCTTACATAATTAGAAGTCAATAAAAAACAACGTTTTTTAAGAAAATATATATTTTTAAGTTATTTTAAATTTTGAATACCTATAACAACATGCATTTTTAATAGCGTATTCCTAAGCAGAATATTTTTCTGAGTACTTCGATGCATAAAAATAGAAATTTGGACGGGTAGTTTTCAGTTATATAGGCATTTAAAGTTTATATTTAGATATTCAGAGTAATGGACTAACATTTTATAAAAATTTTTATTGTACACCTATATAAGAATAAATGATTAGATATCCGTGGGCTCTGGGCAGATTTGATAAATTCTAGAAATATACCTAAATAAAATAATTATGTTACATTGTATAATATTATAATGGTTTTCATGTTTTAATAAATCACTACCTATATAATATATTTTCAAGAATATATACAATTTCACAAAAAAATAAGCACATGCACCTATTTGTGATAAATACTGTTAATATGTTTATACTTTCATACTATTTAAAGTTTACGAAAATAAATTTTAATACTTTACATTCATATTTCATACCTATAATATAGTATATTTTTGTATATGTACCTACCTATATTTTATGCACTCGCTTATAGTATATGGATATATTTATATAAACTTGTCAATATATGTATTTAAATTTTAAATGGTATAGTTGAGGTTAAATTGTTTTTTAGTCGCATCATGAAATAGTAAATGTTCAATAAATTTTTAATTTAGTGATCATTCAGAAGATTTTAGACTGATCAATTCAGTTGTAATAAAACACATAGTTATTATACTTAATGAAGTATAAATATATATTTTTATTGGGTATATGTATGAAAATATTCTTATTTGATGTTAATAACAGACAAAACACAAAATATATTTAACGTAATAACGTGGTTTATTTAAATTAGTTTTTATTCAACTATGAGAAATAATCTTCAAGGCTTCAAGTATGTAATATATATATTTATTTATTAAATGTATTATTGTTATTTTTATAAATTATGTATTAAAATGTTCGAGTCAATAAATTTAACGGTTTATGTCTTTTAAAGAATATGTTTATGGTAATAAGACTTAAATTATTCTGGTCGAAGATAGAATGATGTGAATATATGATAACGATTCATATAATGAGTATTTACTATATAATATTAAATACCCTTGCACGCTATATAAATAATAATGAAAAAAAACTAATTAATTAATGTTATAAAAACTTCATTCAGATATCGTTAATGATTTAATTTTACAAAATAATACTACTATATTATATAATTATAATATACTATGAGTATTTATATAAGAACTGTGGTGGGGTTTAATTCGAGTGTCAAAATACCACTACTTCAAAATGACAATAAAATCTTAGAAAAAAAACTTAATGTTTTTAGAAACTACATGTTGTGCACGATCTATATATAAGCAATCTTATTCCTATTGAATATTGATTCATCATTCATGAACTCAACCGGTGCGAATCGGTTTCGATCGTCCTTTATGTTATTTCACCCTTATTATATTATACGAAACACCATGTATATTCTTTATTTCTTTAGTCTATTATTTAGCACTGGTATATGTACAACTAGTCACAGGGTGGTGTGCAAAATAATCCAATCCAGTTATAATATCTATATATATATATATATATATATAAAAAAAATGATACTTTTCGTTATGAAGTAAAATTTAACACTGTACGTCATATGAATAGGCGATTATTGTGGTACTCCTGATTCCTGAGCTTATATAATTTTCAGTTAGAATGGTCTATATGTGAAATACAACATAGTGTATACAGAAAATATATTTTGTAGTATATACGCACGAAAAATACCTTTATGATTTTTATACTACATTTTGATTTGTACTGGAAATATTACGAATAATATTATGAAACATTTTTAACCATGCAACGGTTAACAATAATGTTAACGTAACATCATAAACGAATATAATATTATATTCGATTCCTAAAAACATATTTTTGACTAACTAATTCTTACAACAAATAAGTATAATTACATAGATTATAGAACATTAGTACTATAGCAGATATCTGAAAATACAATGGAAATCATTCAAAATTATATCGTGTAAAATAATAATTGCACATAATATTGTATATTATTTGTGTCCGAAATTCTTTCTGATAGCTATTGTCTGTTTTCTTACTATAATAATAACATTTTTCTCTGGTCATTGACAATAATTAACTATAGAATATAAAATTCTGAAGTAGGTGTTTGTGTGTATGTATAGTGTATCTGTATATTGTATAAATAATGTATAAATGTATAGAATAGTTTATTAATTCTTTTATATATAAAAGCACAATACATTTGTATTGAAGCATTTAACAAAGTTATTTTTCATTAATTGACATATTCTCAATTTACAATTATTATCCATATCGTTAAGAATTCGTCCTAGTCTTTCAATGTATTTATGTAGAATATAAATGCTTATTCATTGCAAATTATTTGATTAAAAAGTTTAAAATCACATAACTATATAAGTATTATATATATTATATTAGATGTTATAGTATTCATATGAGTAAAAGAATATAAGCCTACCTTTATTTAAGTATATTGTACTCCAATATAATAGTCTGCGAAAAATAAAATAAAACATAGTCATTTTTAATAATATCTAAATTAATTTTTACCAATCCTAGTATTTGCATAATCTTTTATATTCAAATAAAAATTGAAATATATAAATTACGGTCGGTAAATTATAAAAATATGTATGTTTGTTATTTTTTTATTTTGTAAGTACCTACCTTTTAATTAATTTAATATACTTTACTTAATTTTAAATAATATATACAATCTGTAAATTTAATACTTATAAGTTACAATAAGTTAACCTATTATGTTTATTTATATACGTGGAAAAAACTTAATTCATAATAACCAGTAACCTAGAATATAGGTAAATAATCTACTTAAATTAATAACTCTATAGGTACATTTATATTTATTCAAACTATTATAAAATATCGTTTATTGTGTTGTTCATGCTTATTATAGAATATATATTTGTATTCATAAGACTCCATGTTTAAAAAACTCATACAAAAGGTACTTTTACATTTTTTTTCAATTAGGATTTATCATCAAAACAGCGCTGATGTTAAAAAAGTGTATATGTGTAGATATAATACTGCATTAATGTATGGTGTATGGAATGCGTTATTTAGATTGAAATTTTTGATAAATTGTTCTAGCGGTTTTGTTTTTATAAACCCAAATAATCGTGTTGATCGAATCCGAGTTAATGCTTCCCACACACCTCGAATAACGTTAGTGAATAAAGATCGAAATCATCAATAGGTATTACCCTTGCGTCGATACCACGATTAATAAAAAATTATAGACTTCATTCATCTTATCCCAATTTCTTTCATTGTTATTTTTTTTAATACACATGGCTATTCTTTAGAATATCTTCTATAGCTCAAACCTTAAAGTAGGTATTATCGGATTTCAAAGATATAAAAAATCTGAAAAACGATACTTTAAATGTAATATACAATCTACATGTTTTTTTTTCAAAATTAAGCTTGCATAGGTTATTGATTTAATAAATAGTTTTCGTTCCTAAAATAATTAACTTGTTATAAAATAATATATGTGTATTTTTAAATGCTCATATATAAAATTGTATGTACTATTATATATTACTAGATATGTGTTTATTGTACCTACCACTTAGTTTATTTAAATTTAATACAATAACTATCAATAAAAAAAAATCGAAAATTTTAATTGCCTACAAACAGAGTTAAAATAATTTTATATATTATACAATTTATTAAAGCTTACAATAATTAAAAATACAATACGTATTTCAGTACGAATATTCGTTCTATTTTCTCATCATTCTTATCAAATGCAATAATAATAAAATGTAATACGTTAAAAATTCACATTTTTTGTAATTTAATTATTATCACGTAAAAGTAGTATCTAAATAAAATTTACCAACAAAGTTAGTACATAAAATATAACATAATAAATTATATGTTTTATATACAATTATTTTGCTCGTGGATTAAGCTACCGATATCTAATGTATACAATTTTATAACATCAAGCATAAATATTAATGGAAGTAAAAATCATGATATAATATTACACTTTTTTGAATAGGTTAAATATCCACATCATTTTTAATGAATTGCATAAATTATAATATGCTTAGGACAGCGTCGAAACATTAAGTATGACGGTCTGGGTATAAATTTAAAAATTATACTCTTTATATATCAAGTTGTACTAAACACATATATTAATAACATAAATGTATACTATATAATCTAGGTTGCGTGAAAAGTTATTTTACTGTTTGATATTTGCTATAATTACTAACTGTCGTAAAACTGTAATATTTATCCAAACGTTCGATAATATGTTTTTTACTAAGGGGTTTTAACTTATAACTGTAAGTGTTTTGTAATGGGTGAAAAAAATGAGTACTGATGAGTAAATTAATATTAGTGTGTGTTCAATTTTCGAAGTATTTAAATATCGCGTATATCAGGTAAACACTTAAGAAAATGCAGAATTTGTTATTTCTGTGACGGTTATTTATCGAATACGAGGTAACAACTAAGTAATGTCTATTTAACGCCGCGTTATTAAGTAACCTGCAGGATACGAGTATGATGCATTGTTACGGAGGCATGATAGTATATTATCATTATTGATAATTTTGAAACATTAAAATTGATTTAATTTCGAAATGCTAAGCATTAATAATTAATATTATTAAGTCTTTATTTTTTTAAATCGCAAAACATTTAAAAAAAAATCCATAATATTCTTTCCATGTATTATTTTTAGTTTAATTAAGTAGAATAATTAAAACAATTAATTATGTCATAGTTGTGAAGTTGTTTTTATGCGAAATCTCGTTAATTTCATATCAGAAGATATTTTCAAAACACATTTTTATGTTAAGCCGATAATTTGCTGAATTGTCTAGACACAAAGGTAAAAACCGTACAGGTAACAGGTCAGATGCTATTATATTGCTATCCTGAATTAAATTTATTTTAATTTGAGTCTACCAATATATAATATTGAATTTCTAAAAAAAAGAAAAGAGACAAAAATTGATGTTCACGAGTAAATAATAGTGCATAGTTGCCCATCTGGACGTTTACTGTTCTCCATTTACCTGATGTTCAGCTGTCAGTAGGCTACGATGGGAAGACTGATGAAAACACCTCTTTTAACGTCATGAAATGTTTCATTGTGTTTAATTTATAAATGATTGGTTCAAAATATCAAAAATAAAGCATGTAGTTAGGTATATTAAATTTAAAATTTAAATAAGTTATAAACAATTATAACATCGAGCCTTTGATAAATAATAATATTATTACATTATAACAATATTCTAGTACAGTGTTTCTCAACCTATGGGTCGCGACTGGCTAAACTTACTCATAAATATATATATATATATATATAATAGAAAGATAAATTTATGAACAATTTTATTATTAAAAAATTGTATTAAATAATATTATGTATACGTAGGCGAAGGTTGTACAACTTTTCAAAATTTAATTTTAAATTTAAGAGCTTCCATGTGACCACGTTAAGGTACGGTTTCCTTGTAGCGTCTAAGTGTAGAACAACATAGCGTCATGACGCCGCATCATCTAAACGCTTACTATGACCAGACCTGTAGTAGGCGCTCGATCCGGAGTCTGGACGTTGCAGGTACACCGTACCTTTAGAGTTTATATTATAAAATCGATGTAGAAGATTCGTTTATCATGGATTTTTTATTTGACAATTAATATTATCGTCGAATATCTTTTTAGTGATTAATAAGCAACATTTTTATCTTATTATGACATTGTAAATACATCTTTTGATATTTATTAATATTTAATATTAGGTAGGATTATTTATATGCTTATTATATTAACTATATTAAAGTGTAGAAAATTGATACTGAATAGGAGGTACTTCAGAAAAAGCCAATATAAACTTGATTTTTATTTCTTATAGAAAGGTTGAATATTTATCAATTTCTTATAATATATATAAATGAAAGGCGTGTTAAATGTTTAGTATATTATACAGTATGTTCACGCAGACACTAGGTACAAAATATTTTAGTTAAATAACTTTGTACTGAAATGGGGTTTTCGGGAAATGAAAATGGTACCGAATTACATATTATTTTCAGACAAACGTCAAATGTACTTTTTGGTACGCCCATGCGTAATACAATTTTTTTTCTACAGATTTGAATAGAGTATTCTTTAATTACATTTTATATAAAAAGATTTCCAACTCTGTAAAAAAAAAAGTTGTATTGCTGTGCATGACCGTGTACTAAAAGGGTTAAACATTTGAAATTTATCTGAAAATATGCATTTTGGTACCTACTTACTTTCATTATCCAAAAACCTCTTTCAATACAAGGTACTCCAATCGCAGAAATAGTAAGTTAACTTGAGAGTTAAGTGTTCATCATGAAAATATATAAAACTTATAGTTAAACTAGGTTTAAAAAAAGTATTATATAGAATTTAATTTACAACACTGAATAAACACAAAGATATGTTATTGTTTCATATTGATGGCTCTTAAAATTGTTTGGTTATGTTATTTATTTTAAAAGAATAATGTTATAATCCATAATCATTATTATATAGTGTTTTTATAGTTATTAGTAATTATTAATTACTCATTATATAATATTATTTTTTGTAATCATAATAAAGAATTAATTGCCAGACTAATTAAATGTGTAATTACGTGATTATCATCGTAACTACGTGTGTTTAGCCCGTATAGCCCTATATGTCAATAAGATATATTAAAAAATAATTTTACTTTTTTAAGTTCGTTATTTTACGTTTGAGAAATATTCAAAAACGGCTCTTAAAAGGGAAAAATATTAAACGGACCTAGTCTACACGTGCACTTTATACGTTAGTACGATTTTAAAACACAAAAAACGGCTAATTATTTCCAAAGGAAACGCAAAAAACGCAAAGCGACAAATTATAACATGTGTACTGTAATGTACATTGTGTAATACGGTGTTCTAATTAGGAATACAAAAGAGTTCAAGGATGAGCTCTGTCTCATAATATAATATTATGTATCGATTGTCAGGCCAATACTAGAGTATTGTTCAATACTAGGGAATCCGTCGCAAACTCGCAAATAGGTTTAATCGAATCATTTAAACGTGTTCAGAGAAGATTCTTATGTTATATTGACTACACACGACAGTGTATTACTGGTGACCTTTCTCCTTCTTTGTCCACGCCCCTAAAATCAATTCGAGAGAGTCTCCACTTGGAATGTCTGGATTCTAGACGCCAACTTAATGATATTTATTTTATGTCCAAACTTTTAACTGGAACAATATCTTGTCCAGAACTATTAGAACTAGAACGTTTTCATGTTCCTAGCAGGCCTCAAATACATGTTTCGTTCCTGTCCTACCTTCTCTCTATAAAAACTCACCGAACATCATATGGATAATAAATAATAACCCGTAATAACCCAATAAACCGTATCTCACGTGAATGTAATAATTTAATTAATATCGATGTATTCAATGTAAAGTAATTTATTATCATAAGCCCACAATATATAATACCTGTATTTAATTATTAATTATTTTTACTATAAATGTTAATACCTAATCAAGTCTAATTCATGTTTTTTTTCTTACTACGTTTATACTATAGGAACTTGTTTGTTATATTGCATAATCTGCGATTGAACCTTACAGTATACACGTGCGTTTAAACAAATAAACAAAGACAATTTTTTTTTAAATTTTAAATGGCTATATAGCGATATTTTTTTTGTTTTTATACTCCAATGTCTTCAATGTAATCATTAAAAAAATATATGCACACTACCGATTCGTTAAATAATATATTTGTTAAAAATATCTATTTGATTTACTATTGTATACATACTTTAGTCTAGACAAGACCATGTTTAATGATAATACAAAAAACGACTAATAAAAGTATATTTGTATAAGTATTAATAATCAATATGTGTTGATGGAATAAATTTGAAAAATACAAGAAAATATGTACAATGAATTATCAAGAATGAAAATTTCTTTTAAATATTTTTATACTTTCATAATATATCTTTTTCCTTATTTTATATATCTTATTCAATAACAAATTAATATCAGTTGTGACATTTTAAAAATATTTATGACTGAAAGGAGTTAAAATTATTTTTTGTGTTATGAATGTACATAGCATATACTACGTATAATACGTCTATACTACATTATTATCTACATTATATTATAACCTAACATTTATAGACTATAAGGAATGAGTAAGCAAAAATAAAAATGATGAAATTCGATAAAAAAAACACCCTATTATGTAAAGCCGAGGACAATAAAAAATTATATATATATGGAATAGATAATTTTATTTTTTTATTACTTGTTTTGTATACAAATATTGATTAAAAAGCTGTTATGCATAAATAAATAATGTATGACGAATGATATGTGTATATCATACATTTATTGAATGAAAATAATTATTGATATAAAGGTTAAAAGTTAAGTAGAAGACTAAGACAATTTTTTCTTCTGTATGTATGTTCTTTTTTTATATTTTATGAAATGTAAATATAGCATTGCTATGGGCAAATAATTATTTAAAAACATCTCGCAGCTATTATAAGTGGAGTGCATAGGTAGGTACTGCGTTATTTATATATTAAAAAAAAATACTCTACATAGTTACATAAAAATAATTATTTGTTATATAATATTGAAAAATTATTTTACGGATAGTTAAAAATAAAATCGACGTGTACTCCATATTATTATAATATACCTATACAATAAATAGTTTAATACTTTGATGTACTACATAAAACTACTTCTTATACACTTTTCTTGGCTACATAAATTTTCGTGTACACAATTAACGTTGCAGTTATCCAAAGAATGGGACGCACCCTAGAGGCCTATAAAACTAATTGAGGATATACGTTAAAGTTTCATAATAATGTGCCAATACATTTAATCGAGATACAATCGTTCTGTTTTATTGCAACGTGTGCGGAAGACATTTATTATACTGTTTGAAACCGTTTTTAAACAAAATATCATTTACTGACTAGTTATTGTGTAAACATGATTATAATTTATATTTTTAATAAATCAAAATAGATTCATAATTATGTAGATTGGATTCGTTTAATGATATCAACATATAATATGATTGAGATCCTTGACTTCATGTACAATTTATAATATTGCAATGTGTAATTATAAAAATATTATAAAAACGTAAATATCTCCCCCGAGTTTTTGTCCTACTTAATAGATAGTGAATAAATTAATTTTGTATTAAAACTGTTAACTGTATGACTACTTAAAGTTTGACACCATTTTTAAGTATTAAGGAAACTTCACTTTAGGAGCGATCATAAAAATAAAATAAAAATTATAACATGCGTTTATTTGTAGTTTACAGTAAATATTTACTATTTAGTACTTATTTATAAATATTATTTATTATTAACGTTATTTGGTATACCTATGAGAATTATTGTAGCATTGCAATGATCATCGCCGGAACACATTAATATACTAATCGGTTTTTAAGTTTACAATTTTTATATTGCGTTGTAGCTGCAATTAATTTCTAATGCGATTTTAAATAGTCGGATAATAGGTTTCTCATAATTTATAATATTATTCACTTATACCAGTTATACCTATGTAACACGAATGTTTTTAATTGTAATGATAAAAATATTTTATTTCTAATTTGTATGTTTCGCACTTTGTCTAAAGCCGGGGGGGCGAGTCTATACATAGCGTACTCCGCCGAATTCAAATAAATGCAGTTTTATATAGGAGAAACTATATACACGACGAATATTGTTGTTGAAAATGCCGCTGATCTTGTGCTTAAGCGGATGAACTCCGAAATAATAAAAACAAAAACTCCTGATTGTATATTGTTTTACAGTTTACAATTTACTATTTGTTATGTAGATGACGAAAAATGCCACGGAATATGAGGAGTACGAAACATGACGGAAAACGCTATACATAGGGCTTATGGTTAAATTTAATTTATTTTTTTCCACTCTTTATTTCATTTTTATCATTCTTGTAAAATGTAACATTTCATCTAATTTGATTTAATTGACTATTAAAAGATAATGAATTTAATTGGCCCTATATCAACATTCAACATCGAGTTGTAATTTTTTTTCCAGTCACGATGAAAATATAAATTACAGTTACAAAAAATTCAAGTTATTGGATATTGATTATTCTTTTATGAAAACATTTCAAAATCGAATGTTTTTATACTACATTAATTAAAAAAACCGTTATTTGTCGTTGTTTGTTTATTAAATCATACAGAATATACCTTTATTGGGTCTATTATTAGTATTATTATACAGTTCTTTAAAAAATATATATGTTTATATTTATAGTTTAAAATGCATTTTATTACTCCATTTACCTTATTTTATATTGTACAAGATAAAACACGCAAACCTATAATTATTAAACGGACAAGTTTTTAGGATTTTAATTTATTGAAAACTCGTTTTATGTTGAACAATTGTTACTAAGTATAATATTATAAAATATATTTCCGAAAAATGGTAGGTACCTATCATTATTTTAATTTCAGCAATATCATGTTTTTTTAAATATATTCAATCGTTTATATTGTAAATAATAATGATTAACGCTGAAAAAACCATGTTTAATTTTATAATACTTTCTTAATTAAACACAGTTCTAAGATTGTAACGTACCTACCTATATCTATATAAATATTATATGTATAAAACTATTATTTACTCGAACGCAGGAATATTATATATATTATAAGTTATAAAAATAAATATATTTCTTTTTAAAAGCTAAGATACTACCCTAGCATGCGATAAAACTGTTTTGTTAATTTGATACGTTATAAAACGTATTTTTCATCACACATTTATCTTTGTATAAATTTGATGTTATACTGTATAAATTAGTTAAACAGATGTTATATTTAAATATAATTTCTATACAATACATATAGTTACAGTATAAAAAAAAAATGTTAATTATACGTATATAAGTATATAACATATGTTTTTAGGTTTTATTGTTAGGATCTCAGGGTTATAAATCGTATTTTTGAGAAAACAAAAACACTATCCATCTAGACTATTGAGATAATTCCCAATCCGGTACCGGCTGTACCTAAACAAGTAACGTTCTCGTTAGACCTCCCTGTAGAAATGTGAGAATTATTGTTAAGGGTTAACGCTGTTCTCGTTGCTTGTTATATTATTTATGTATTCAAATAATAATAATATAACATTTAGTTGCTATTAAACAGTTAATTGGTTTTTTTTTTATATAAGCGATCACATAAGTTAAATATTATGGTTTTTTTTAAATATTTTAGTTAGAACATTATATTATAACTAACATATATTTTAATGATAAACTACTTTATAGTTTCATGTTTAAGTAAAAGTGTTGACGAATTTTTAAAATAGAATATGCAGATTTAATATAATTAACAAGCAATGAAATAAAAATAAACATTAGGTACTCAAATGTATTTCTAAGCATATATATCAAAATCAAATGATAATTATTAATTAAATACATCTGTATATGTATAAGTAAAAATTAGAAACTAAAAAAACGCCATTTTTAATCCAATAAATTCTTTGTTTGTCTAAAAATCTGAAAAAATAATTTATAAATACCTATTAAGAGTATAAATCAATTAATTTATTTATAAACCATAATAATAATAATAATAATGAGTTTTCAGTTCTAAAAATTATTTTAGATTTTGATCGGAGCAATGAATGTATTGATTTTACAATAATATATTTTTTTTCTGTCTGTAAACATTTTTGGGGGCGTAAAAATACTTGAAATTTTCACCAATTGTTTAAATTATAAATTTTTATTCTTGATATAACATTTTCAAAATTTTTAACTTTTTTGAGCTATTTATAGGCATGATTTAATTTTTTGTTCTATGAATTTCAATAAAATAAATACTATTCACAAGGTTAAAACTCTAGAAAATTGAATACAAGATTCCTCATAAGTTTTTAATATTAATTACGATTAATAAATTTATATTAATTAGTATTAATTAATTATATAAATTGTTAACACCACAAAATCTAATAAATATATAAAGGAAATTACTTTTTATAGACATTTAAAGTTCAAATTTGGAGGGAATTATTTATTTAAATATAAATAATGATATTAATTATTTTGTTATAATTAAAACCATTATTTTTGGGAATTCAAAACTTCTACGTCTATTTACTATTTTGATTTTTCTATATGCAACAACACTTTTTAATTATATCTATTGTTATCTATTTATACTATGAATATATTTTAGTGTTTTACGGTATTTTTAGAAACATATTATAAAATGTTAAGTTTTATAAGTTGATATAATATGGTATAAATGTAATACTTTTGGAAATATTGTATCAACTAACTGTAAATTGTAATACTAAAAGTGAAATAAATGACTTTTATAGCTATTCGTATAACAAAATACATATCACGAAATATAATTTATATACTTAGTGATAAAGGGTGGAAAATAAAACAAGCTATTGTAAGACCAATACAGAATCCATAATTCACACTGAATCACAAATACATAATGTGTTATAATTTTTCATTATAACTTATAATCTGATAAATATGAAATTATGAACTTTGAAAATACTTCTGGTGTCATATAATATGTACAATGATTTATAATAAAACTAATAAGTATATGTCATTATTGCCATTTAAAATAAACATGCTCATCATGTACATTACACTATAATCAGTGGCGGTTCTAGCGTATGGACAGGGTGAGCAGTTGCCCATATCAAAATTTCTGGTGCCCATTATTTTAAAAATGTTATTTTTATACAAAAATAAGATGTTTCATCACTTGATAAATTATAATGATAATTAAAAATCGTATTATTATCATTACAATAGGTATTATATCTTTAATCGTGCTAATATATTATCAATGTGATATTGTCGCTGCTAGTAGAGCTTGTCGCTGTTTATGAACTGGTGACGGCGCGCGTCGTGGCCAACTTGTGAGACCACTGCACCACACTGCCCCTTGGAAATGAGAAATATTATTTGCAGTTAAAAGTTAAAACTTAATTTTAAATCATTGTTGCCCATACGAAAATTTAGTCCTAGAATCGCGCCTGACTATAATTATAAAAATGTTATACGCAATAGGCAATTTTTTATGCAGGTTAAATTATAATAACTGCTTGAATCATAGAAAGTACAATTGTATGAATAATATTATGATCTTTATAGTAATATATTATACGAGGTTTGATATGATTTTTTTTTTTATTTTATAATTTTATATGGTGTATTTAATTTTAACACTTTCTAATGATTTTAAAATTTACAAAACAAAAACTTATAAATAAATTAAATATGAGAACAAAAATGAATCAACAGAGTATTAGGTAGGTATTAAAGGCATTCTTTCAAATCGTATAATACATTAACAATCAACACTAAAATACTCTTACAAGACGTATTTTAATTGACGTTATTACGTAAGTAAGTTTTGCTTTGTCCAACACTAACCGAAGTAAGTAAGTAACATTTTTGTGTAATGCCTTTTATTATTATAGATAGGCAATTTAACAACTTAACTGCTACATGTGTTTAAAAATTATATTATATCAAAATTCAAAATGTTTACTGTTTTTAAAAAAGTTATTTACACATTACACTAGAGATGCTACCATGTAGATTGTAGACTAATAAATCTACTACATATATCTAATAAATACTATATTAGAGAAGTACACTGTAAGCTGCAGACAAACAGTTAATATTCGTGTAATTATTAATATAGAATATTCAGTTACATAATAAATTAATAACAATACCAACATAGGTACTAAGGGGTTTATTATTTTAAAATTTAAAATTATTAAATTATTAAATTTTATATGATTCAAATTTAAAATTGGTATGTGATAAAAATTGTATACTATGAATTTTTAGTAAGAATCTATAAGTTTTAAGTTTTTATAGTTTAATTTCTAAGAAATTTTCAAACAAGGTTATTTAGTTATTTCAGTTACAACAGAGCTATTAAATAATAACAATTAATATAATACATCTATTTTGGATTTAAAGTGGAGCGTGAATTTATTGGTTTTTTAATGATGTATTTGATTTTTGTGAGAGTGTACCTATACACTATAAGTATTTAGAAAAATGGTTCAATTATCAACTGTAGTGGTAGTTTTGAAAAAAAAAATTAGATCTAGTTTATATTTTTAACTTTTTAAGTGGTTAAAATTAAAAATTTTCTGTATTTTTCAAAATAATTTGGAAAAACAAAACAAAATCATTAAAGAAAAACTGGTATTTTTACGCAAAACCAATTTTGGACAAAATCGTTTTTGTTTATTATGTACAATTTAAAAACTAATAACTTTAGATACTTGAAATTTTCACAATACCTACATTTTGTTTGCATTTTCTACACATAGTAAATTATTTTAAATATTTTTAAGCTATTTGAGATATTTAAAATTTGAAATTTTTTATATTAAATACTTTTCAAGTATACTACTTTTTTAAAAATTAAATTGGTATTGAACACATTGTACTAAAAATATTTTGATTTTACTTTTTTGTTTCTTTACAGTTAATTTGGGATGACATAAATTAAAAATAATTCATAGTGTGTATAAATAAATTTATATTATTAGGTGTAACAACAGATTATATTATATTACTTATATTTCGAATACTAAAAAATAATAAGTATTAATCATAGTTACATATTTAAGTCTTAATATTTATTAATAAATTAAAAAAAAAAATTAAATATAATAAGTTTACATAGATATACTTATTTTATTAAAATTAAAAGTAATAGCATGAAGTGTATAAGAAAAAATTGTCATAAATTCATACAATTACATAACAGGTAATAACATAGTATAAACATAACATAAAGAGTTCACACAAGCATGCGTGGTTATGGAATATTTATAATATTATGTAAAGGCAATAATAATAAAGGATACGAGCGTACAAGTATTTGTAAGCTTGTAAAATGTCTTATTAATGACATCCATTATATATTATATTTGGGCGTAATGCATAATTAAATAATTTCGTTCAAATATATCTTAATTGCTATTTACAATAACTAGTTTATGCCATAAAACATATATTTTTGTCAAACAGTTTACAAACACTGAACAATGAACATGCATAATTTACCGTTGGCGACATGACTACTCTTAAGCTTAACATAATATCACGACTTCGATTTCTATGTATATATATTTAATACATATATCTTATAATATTATTACTATTGTATAATATAGTATACACGGGATCGTAATGGGTATTGTAACGTTTTACGTTCCCGTTCAACACGAACGACATCCTACTACGACTACTCACAATTAATACCGTATTATTGTAATATCTGCGCTGTAATACGTCTTCTGGTGCGGACTAGGATAAAGAATATTACATATTGTTGTATACTTATAAAAGGATTCGATCGGAACGAGACACACGCGTCGAGTGTTTATAATATTATAGTCAACTCTTCGTTACAACGTGTTTGCCGATTCTCGCAACAACAAAATAACTGACTATGTACAGAGATCCCTTCTTCTATTTAATATTATATTAATAATTATATATTATTATTATGTGCACCGCCGCCGCCGTCGTATCCCGGAACCGTTCCGTTCGTCGGTCACGGTGCGTCGAGCGATACCATCCCCGGAGTCGGCACGAGACTTTGCAGGGACAAGTATCTGGACCGATCGGATACCTCGACGTTGGTGATGTGCTCGAAACAGCACGGTTGCGATATGTGCGACTTGTCGGGCAGCCGGCGGACCGGGGCCGGCCTGTGTTTCTGTTTCCGCGCGCTCTTCGATCGGTTTCCGGGACCGGACAGCCGGATGTTCTCCGGGTCGGAAGTGAGCCGGTCGATGTGCGACCACAGCTGCTGGGCGGCTTCCGAACAGTCAAAGCTCAACCCGATCAACTGGGTGTGGTCGGTCGACAAGCACATGGTGTGGAATCCTTGGCTGGAGACCTTGTACGAAGTCAAGTTGTCGATAGTGTCCCGCCACAGGGCGAAACACGTGCCGCGTTCCACGAGAAGTATCTGGATGCGTGGCTTGTCTCTGGACCTGGTCTCTCCGCTGTCGTACAGCACGACTGGGATCCCGGTGAACTTCAAGTCCCAGCTACCTTCTGGAGACGAGTTGTGCACGTACAAGTTGGCCATCGATCCGCACACATACACCTGTAACAGTTATTGACGGAATTATGATGTGTATACACAATAATATGTATTTTACAATTTTGGCATAATAGAGTAGCGTTTGAAGACGACGATGGGTAGTAATATAATATATTTTTACAGAACTTCGGTTGTTTGTATGATATCGGTAAAGGTTTGGAATTTGGGAGAATGTGTCAATAACAATATTGAATATATTTATCGTGATCGACAATTACCGTGGTGTAAATTGTGTTGCCTATGTGGACCGCCCGCATTGCAGATGTAATAATTTAATATTTTTCTTCAGTGCTATTGTTAATTATTCGACATTGATCATTTCATGAATGTGTAATAAATATACATATTCATATAAACTGGCATGTTAATGTGGTCATGAATCACTGTTACGTATTTACATTTTTGGTAATTGAACACATCGTTATAATAGTGATTTAGTGTAACCACGCCGTTATTGCATTCTTACGAGTACATCACGATTCCTCTCTCTTCTTATGCATTACTTAATTCTGTACAAATTATGTTTATTTGGATTTAATTAATGGATTGTTTATTCAGGTTAATGAAACTACAGTTTTAAAGTATTGCGTTCATTTTAGTATGTTAGTTATTACTTATTAGTTATTAGTAATAACTTATTACCTTCTCTTCAAAAATATTGCATTATTTTAAAACGTAGTTATTGATAATTGTATAAAATGAAATTGGATAAGACTGAAGAAATTATTTATTTGAACTATTATACTTTATTATTTTTCTTAAATCTATAAATATTCAAAGAATATTGTAAAGAACTAATTATATAATTATATAAGTATTAATATAATTATATATTTTCTGTACATTAACACAATCAAACCTTTATAATAGGTATAATATATAATTTAATATTAATAGATTATAACTATTTGCTAAAATAATAGCTTAGGAATAATTTACGATTTTTACTATAATGAGACATTTATCACTTAACGGTATTATAGTGATACCATAAATTAGAAAAAAACAGTATATCAGGTATATTAATTTTAATGTCATTAGTTTTTTCTTTGTTAATTAATGGCTAAAATAAAATTTCAGGATTAACAATGCCTTTGTGTAGTTCACTTTAATTTTTATGGCTGCACATAATAATTAATCGATTATAGTTTATACTCTATACTTTATATTTTAATGACAACTTTGTCTCGGTATTTTGTAATTAATCACATAATTGACCACATAGACGCATAGTTATTATGATAATTGACAATACATATTATTTAATGAGCAAAAGATAGTTGTAAAAATAATTAAACATTCGTTTTCTAAAATATCATGTGAAAAATAGCAGTATAACTCTGTAAATTTTCGTATCTATAGTCTACCTACGCGACCTTACCAGTTACCACAAGCGTCGTGCAATATGCTATCTGTTGTAAGCTTGTAACCGTACACTATAATTGTACTCGTGTAATAATATAAATTTTAGCAGATAATACCTATTATTTTATACTTTTATGGTGTTATTACGGGAAATAGTTCGATTAAACATAATACACTAACTACTAAGAATAACGATATGCATTTGAGTCATTATCCTTCGAAATTAATTCTTTAAACATTTCACACGTATAATCCTGGCGTATCAAGTTTTTCATTGAATAGTTAATCTCAAACCGACATTGAATAAATTGCATAAAAAACTCAACATAACTATTACGCGCTGTATTATATCCGATTATAATACTCGTACAATCTTGTTTGTTTCGATTTAAATACATATTTCATAATATATTCACATAGAATAGTTTGATAAGAAGTCCAGTTAGAGTGCATACTGTATACACGTTTTATGAATATCAATTATTATAAATTGAACTACAAAATCTTGTTTAACAACTAACAAGTTCGAATCGATATTATTTTTAAATGATTATTATATAGTAAAACATGGGTAGAACGAACATAAGTCATTTGTTAGCATAAATTTTAATGTCGACTAAAGATATTAGTTACTTATAATATAGACTTTAGTTTTATGATAAGCGACGACTACCATTTAAAAAATGATTTTTTTAATGAATTTATGACCGTCATTGTGATATAGTTTAATCAAAAATGTATATTTGATTACATTAAGATGAATATTTAAGCGGGCTGATGTTAGTATCTCATACAGACATTTGCCATATTATAGTCACATGTGTGGTATGAACATTTTTTTTTTTTGAATTTGATTATTACTATGAGTTTTTAAATTTGTAATAAATTATTAATTATGTGTCTTCCTATTGTCTTCCGGAAAAGGAAATAATTCAATAGTAGTAACTAGTAAGTATTATATTCTTTTTTAGTTGAAATTGATTAATAAAAAACTTATTGTTATTTTTAATATCAATATAAAAATCCTAAAACCCAAATGAAGCTATTTTTCACCTTGACAGAGTATTGGACATATAATTTGTATTATATTAAGCTAGTAGATACCTGTGTTTTTAAGCCTTTATAACAGGATTGCACTTGAAGTTGATCTTTATCAGAAAGTTCAGCACTCTCTACACTGCTTGCACTGCTGCTGCTGCTACTGCTGCTACTGCTACTACTACTGCTACTAATTCCCAAGTGTGAATCCATATTTTCCGAAAAATTACCACGGAGATTCTGTTGTTGATCTTGTCTGTCCACGTTGATCAACGAACAAGCAGCATAGCCCGACGAAATCGAACTTGGGGACACTGCAACGCCAGGTGGCATGTTTAGATCCTAAAAAAATACAAAATATTAAAAATAAACATTTATTTCTCTGGGAACGTACATTTAACAGTGTAATAAGTATTATAACGCTGCAATGTAATAAGCGATGAGACATTTTTATATTTTATCTTCTAAATAGACAATAATAATAGTAACTAATAATTATTATATTGGTATAGGTATACTAATAAATTATGCTTAGTAAATTGATAGTAATTAAGTTTTTGTAAATATATCTTATTAGGATGGTTTTTGTATTTGTCACACAATCACTTATGGTACCTATTCAATGTACCTATTACGTTTTGTATCAACACCCTTTTTTAAACTTATATATTGCGATAATGATATCGGTCAAGACATTTAGAGACTATATATTTCCAACGAGCTTATATGATAAGTATACAAAAAATGAATTTTCAATTAGCGAGAAATGCAATGGGAATAAAATATAGATATATAGAACAAATAAAAAAAACAAGTTCAATTAAGGCGGCTTCTCCTCTATCTCGCTCAAGCAAACTGGTCACAAACTCAAAAGAATGCAGTCATTCGAGTAAATAAAATTATAAACATTACAGCCGACCAAATGCACAACGTTCAAATAATAACGGTATGATGATGTATTATATATGTTGGAACGGAATTATTATGATGAGAATCTAATGGGCATTTCATATAACATAAGTAACGGTGGTGATGAGCAACGCGACGTTAGATATTGCAATGTCATAGGTCATAATACTCATAATAGTATGTCAAATATATTTTAAATATTTTGTAATATGTGTGCGCGATGTGTGAACAACAACGAACACAATAAACAAATGACAACGGTATATCATAAAATATATTGTGCAATTTTGTATAGGCTCGTGGAAGATTTATTTAAATCGGAAACATTTTATAGCCTATATATTATTATTTATTATGCAATTTATGATATACATACTTATTTTTATCACATCTCACATCCCACGGTTAGAAGTCAACTGGTAAATGATTAATTTATAACGCATAACGGTAAGAATATTTATACATATTTTTTTGATATATTATGAAAAACAGTAACGGAATCACTTGCATGCTTAACCTGGTAAAAATAATTCGCAAAAATTGGTCAGTATAAATTTTTAGATTTTTTTTTTTATCTAACCTAACGAGGTAGAACCACATTTAGCCAAAAAATGTACCTAAATTATAGACGTCTGTGTAAATAACTGGTAGTCTATAATTTTATCGATGACGTCGAAGAACGACGGGCAGCCGGAAGAACATCGTTAATTTAATATTCAATTATAAATACTACAGCTGCAATAGAACATACCATATAATATGATTTAGCATAAGTAGCGTACTGACTACTGAAATCTACAGATTAGATGAGTGTTGTTAGAATTGATTCGGCGTGAAATTCGACGTACGAGCGTTATTTTATTAGACGTTACTCAAAATGTAGAGCGTCTCGAAGTGGACGACAACGACGAATGTATACGTGCGCGGATCACAATAACAGGGAAATTCGGTAAACCCCCTGTAGCTCCTTGTCTACACGCAGAAAATTTAGTGTGATTGTACGTCATGTGTTTTTTCTTGACGTACGTAATAAACTACTATACGTGTTTCCGCTCGCCAAATCTATCAATTGCGCAGCGTGTAATAGGAAATAATATCGTTTCTTCTAGTGCGATAAACTCGATTTCAATACGACTATATACCTATTATAACGCAAACTGATATCACAATAACGGTCGTGGTCCGACGCAGGAAGCATGTTCGATCGCAGTTAACAAAAATATATTATTATTATAATATACGAAGTGTGTGCGTTTTGATTACACACATAAAATAAACAAATTTACAATTTATTTCCCGGGACAGGGTCGTACCTACTATAGCACCGGTACTGCGTGATTATAATAATAAAAATACACGAATACTTTATACCAGGGGTCGCTAAACTGTGGCTGGTAGGCTTGTAGTCTGTAGGAAATTCATGAGTTCCTACATTAAAGTATATAGTAGCAGATATAAAAATTACATACGTTAATTCTTAATACATATGTGATGTGTAAATTCTATACGATAAAACAAATGTAATAACTATATATAACTATATACTGTATACACCATAATAATAATATATATATTATATAATAATCATATAAATAAATAAACCTAGCATTGCCAGTATTGGTTATTTTTAAAAAGTGATTAACCTAACCTAACTTAACCTAACCTTAGGCAAACATAAAATACTTTAAACATTAAGAATAAACATTTAGTAACAAAGTTTTTAAAAAAAATAACTTATTAGTATATTAGTATGTATTTAGAGTTTTTCAAAGAAGGAATGGAATTTTATTTAACAGTTAAGATGATGAAAAATAGTATTTTATATCATAACTGTAAATAACTATAAAAATATAAAAATATTTATAATAACAACTTGACATAATCCGGCGGCCAATTCCTACTTATGCAGTTATGCAGGTTTACTTTTCTAAACTATTGACACCTACTTATTATGGATAAAAAAAAGGTATTCTTTTTGATTGAGACTACCAGAGTTAAAAATATAACTTTTGTATAATTATCTACTAATGTGAAAGAGAATAATATTATATCGAGGTTGGCAGGTAACCCCGAGTGAAAATTTTTTGCAATTATTGTTTATTTTTTGCAGCGCCATTGGTGGTAAGAAAAATCATGGTAAATGTATTCACTGTTTAAACGTCGCCATCATACAAGTTCAAATAGGTTTTTCTCTAGTAGTTCGTCGCGTTGATGCACTGTGGACAACAGTTGCGGGTTTGATGCACACACGTCACTTTTAAACAACATATAGGCGTATATTATAGACAAAGTGTACACCAACTATATGTTAATTTTATATCATAATAATACATCACCAGTGAAATGTCCACCTAATTACTGTATAACAGGCACTAATGCACCTACGGTATACCAATAATTGCATAAATCGGTTGAATATTTGAATTCGTTTCAACGATAAAATGGCCTAACAGACGGCGGTGCATCAATTTTGACCTTTACATTATAATAACATGTGAACTAATTTCTGTGGTGAAATATGTACTACAATAATGGTTTAATATACGTAAAAGCAATTCACATCAGGAGCGTGTTAAATATTAAATATGACACGAACCGATTATTTCAACGACAGAATAATGATCGTGATAACGTGCTATTATATATTATCGAGATAATTTATATACTCGTAGAACATTACTATTGTATATCGTGTCGATATTGTTATTGACGTATAGCGATTTATTGATATTACGTAAGTGCTTATACGAGTCATCGAGACATTCACAAGAAAAGTTAATTCACACCACAAATTCAATAATAGTGTTAGTGTAAGATAAGATTAATTATTGGCGCGTGTGAGTGAATTGGATTCGATTTCGACGCGTTTATTTACTGTAGGACATCTTACCAGTGCGCCCAGGATGTGATGCTCGGGAGATGTAACCTCGAACGTCTAATTAAATTTGGTGATATTATTGTTAAAAATAAATATATAATAAATAAATAAATAAAACAAAAAACGAGACGAGTACAATCATTACGAACTTGACCACCAATTAACGGGTTTTGCGTTTATTTACGAAGCGCTACGGCGCGTAGCAGTACGTTGTCACGTGCGGCCAACCAAAAACTAGGCCGATTCCTGCTAATTTTTATAGTGTAGTTGTATAAATCATTTATGGCCGACGACTATGATAATTATTATCATTATGATATAATTTCGAAAACAGTAGACAGGTTTCGGTTCGATAATTGTTATTCGTATTATATACGCGTTGCAACCACCGCAGGCGCGTTTACCGTTTTTATTATTATTATTATTATTCCCCCGACGTCCTAAAATAATAATAAAAAATATTCGTCGAATTTTCTTTTCCTGACGACGGACGGGGACGCGTTGAGACAATAAAACTGCAGCGTATAATAATAATATTATATTGTAAATAAAGCAAATAATAATAATAATGACAATAAAAAAATGTTCACAGCGATAAATATGTTCCGAGAATCTGTGACCGATATTATTTTACTATTATTTTATGATAGTCGAGTACTCGTGTGTGTGTGTGTGTGTGTGTGTTGTGAGTGTGTATATAATATTATTATATTGTACCCATACGTTGCAGTCGATCCCGTTTCGCGGAACGATCGATTTAGACAAGATGCATTTTCAATTCGGTACGCAAAAAACGTCGTCCCGCGTGGACCGTATACCAACGCGCCTCCCAATGGATACATCATCATACATGTATAATAACAATGCGCGGTGTTGTACCTATTTATAGGCACTATAATGCGATATTAACTACCTACATATATGTAATAATTGACCGTACAGCGAAAAAACTCGTCGAGCCGTGGAAAGTACGCGAAAAAAAAACCGTATGTACGTGACCAATGGGAGACGATAATATAATATTGTCGGTGCGTATATTACTTTATAGTGAGTACCTACAACACATCGTTCATTGGATAGTACACCAACTCTACCTACATATGTCGCATGTATGTCACTCGGACAAGACGACGGTGCTGGAAATAAATAAAAGAAACGAAAGAAAAATCTCCCATTGTCAAGTGCACCGGTCATAATATTAATAATAATATAATGTATTTTATTGTACTGAAAATAGAGTAGAAGTATACCTGCACCGATCGTCTGTCCGTTGGCGTCGGATTTTTTTCATTTTATTACATTTCATTCGTTTCTTTGGTCTTTTATCGTACACGTCTAAACTGCAATTTATACAATATAATAGGTACTTATTGCCACTGCTGGTGAAGTAAGGTTTTTAACGGCATATTATTTGTCGCGTTCCCAGAGATATGGAACACGATAACGTGTATCAGAGTATTAGGAACGCACAACTACAACTGATAATCCTTCAATAGTGGCGTCGGAAACATTGTTAAACATCAGTGTAAAGCATTTCAAATTCTATGTTCGAAAAGCGTTGGTAAGTAAGAGTTTTCGATTGAACGCATAAAGGACAATAACGAGAGCCAGTGTATAGGTATTTAAATAAAACTGTCATATGACATATCGCTATGCATTAATATGGATTAATGGCTAATGTGTATATGTGGGCGGTGTGCCGTGTGCAAGAACAACGTTCAAATATTTATTATGTCAAGTATATTAAGACATTCTTTCTATGCAAAAATGTAGTAAATAAAGTTTTTAATTTTATTTGAAATTCATTTACTTGTATTTTGTAAAGCAATAAAGGCCCAATATTGATAAAAAGTATTAAATAGTTGTCTGCCACAGGGAAACTATAAATTAATATTTTTAATGACGTTAGAAAGTTACGCATTAAACTACAAAAGTGAGATTATAAAATTAATGGTTTTCATATTAATTTGATTAAAAGTCAATAAACTATAATTATTATTCTTTTTATCATTTATAATGTATTCCAATTTCCAGAAAACTAAATTGAAATTGTTTCTTGGTCAATAAATTATTCTAATGGTTTTTGATAACAATACTTATATATTTTAAGTTGTAAATTAAAAATAATTATCAAAACAACTTTAAATAACTTTATACTCAGTACTTTCCACTTGGTTTATTGTATTGCTATTAATTAGTTTTGAATTATATGTCTTATAAATTACATAAATTATTAAACTATTAATAATAGTTGCTTAAGTTGACAATAGCAAAAATTTTATATAAACAAGTTCTAATTTATATTTTTCAATTCTTTTCTCCTGGTTTCTAAAAATGTATTACCATTTACCAGACTCCTAATTTTATATATTCATAAGAATTTTCAAGTTATCAACAACTGGACATTTTTATTATTGGCCAAAAAAATAAATTTCTCTTGTCACATATTATATGCCAAATGGTGTCTTATTTCAATGAAAATATTACATACCTTCTTCTTTTCATCTCGTATCTTTGTCTTATACTAAATGCGCTTGAATTTTAATGTCCAACAAATAAATCGTATTATACACGATATCATGCGTTATTGCATCGTCCACCGGACACAAGATTTCGAGAGATGGTTATACTTTCAGAAATTATTTTTAGTATCTTTTTGGGAAATGATTTCTAATTGACAAGATCAACACATCGATTCATGAATTACAAATTAGCCCCTAGGTAAAGTAATTCTCTGTGTATAATATTTATTACTTATCAGAAACCTGGTATAGCAGAATAAATCAGAAAAAATAGAGAGCTATGAAGACGCGATCGTCGTCCACTGAACCCAAAGTTATTTTGTATTAGATATTTAGCTCTCAGCTAAAACATTCGTAAAACACGCATGCCAACTAAGTATGGTTAGGTAGGTAGGTTGTAAGGTTTTAAAAATGTATCGGCCAACAACCGCCGGGCAGACGACTGGTTCGAAACGAAACGTATCCCACGTAATACGTTCGAAATAAAAAATAGTCGAAACAGGTTTTCGCGGAGTTCATGGACCAAGGCCGGGATGTGTTTTTTCTTTCAAAAACCGATTTTTGGCTCTTGTGTCCACTGGATCGCAGAGGACACGAAGTTTAAATCAATTGTAGCTAAAAGCCTAAGACCGGATGATGAACATTATTATATTATTATTATATATATAAATATATCGGAGGCGTTTAAATAATATACAAGGTAAAAATCGATAGATTAAAAATAGGTGTGCAGAATTGATTTAGTTTTTTTTTTATTGTCTTATTGTATACACTATACATAGATATTAAGCATACACAAATAGAAGATTTTTTCTCATACGCATCTATAACTGCAGTAGTCAAATATTATGTTTTTCAAGGTAATATTCGAACCAAAACGATTCCTCCAGTACTTTATTATTAAGAAATATGTTCCACCGAATTTTGTTATTTGCATCATTAATAATAATGGTATTCAATTATTTTTATGAACCCATAAGACATTAAACAGCCCAAGGGCAGAGGAAGACAGTCGCGATATTATATTGTTTCGCTACAGCGTATAAAAATATAAAATAGCAATAACGTCGTAAATGTTGCACCTAAAATTATAATCCGTGAGAAAAACAATTGTTCTCCCTCAGATAATAATAGACAAGACATTTGGTTTTGTATGTAAAAGTACAGACACATTTTTTTGTGACTAGAATCATTATTCATAATTATTGTGGGTACGAGAAATCTTATTATACATTATTAAGCGCTGTAGCTAATATACACTAAGTATGGGAGACGTAATATATGATTAGACTTTTTTCGACACAAGTATATAACTATTTAAGTACTTACAATATTGTTAATATTAGTATTAAGTTAAGCTGGAGTTTATTCTGGTGTAAATAACAAAACCGCGCGTTTAATGTTTATTCCAAAAACTTCGTTTACTAGTCATTTGCAACTAAAGTGACTAGACGATTTCTTTGAGATTCTTTTTCTCTTTATTTATGCCCGATAGACAGACCACCGGGTTGTGAATAGTTAGAAATCGTCTGCAATTATTGACTGGTAAATGATAAGAACGAAAACCAGGAGCAGTGCGACCATACAAACCGACGGCGTATCGGTATGTGTAGAAGATTCGTCGAAGATGACTTACGGGAAAAGGTGCGGTCACAGAATAAAACAAAAACGGTGCGGTAGCCGTGAATTACAGTCGGTTCGATTACGCAATGACACCTATCTATAATATACTGCGTGTCTGCGTAGATCACGTCATTATTGCGTACTTTATAATAAAATAATTATATAGAAGAACCAGTCAACGGAAACACGGTCGTCTGTCGATGACTTACCACCCCGAATTGGCAGAGTTCAAAATCGCCTATTCGGTACAACTACACTAGAAAATTATTAGGCACTCAGTTATTATGTAAAGAAACAATATTTAACACGAAATTTAAGACTTGTACAACCCTTAAAATTGATTTATCTACATCGTGTGGACTGTTCAAGTAGAGCTTAATTAGAACGCGCTCAACGAGGCAGGTGTATAGTATCGTGTGTCGACCTACAAGTATCTATATCGATATAGGGGGAGGGGGCGTAACTAATTATATTACGAGTAATGATTTACTTATTTTACGATACGTGAGCGTGCATGGTGAAGGAGAGACAATACACCAGCAGCAACAAGTAGCAACACCATCGAATTTTGATACCGACATATATTATATTATTGTATACACAGATACAATTATCGTTGAACAATAATAATATTGTTCGGTGGCGGCGGTAAGTAACTAAAAGTTAAAACACATAGTAATAATAATAATAAAGTGATAGAAAAAAAAGAAAATGATGAGTTCGGTGAACCCCGTCGTCGGATGGTTGATTTAATCAAGAATGCGCCCCTCCAGGACACCCGGGTATCTACTTATGTATGTATAAATAGTTATGGATATCTATATATGTCTACCAATGTATATATTATATATATATATATAATAAGGTATGAGGTCATCACCTTTTCCATTATTATTATTTTTCTGGTTTATTTTTCGACGTGTGTACGTATATAATATGTATTATATATTTAATATTATGAAGGTATTAGTATTGGTACCCGACAAGTACGCATTGTCTCTTTTGCAGCCACCCGAAATGTTCAAACCGGTCGCAGGCGCGCGTGGTGTACATAATATATAATATTTATGAAAAGGGCAGGGCACCTCTAATTCTGTGGAATTTCGACACGGTTGCTGTGTACGGCGGAAACGCGTGTGTATAATAATATTGTGCGTCTGTAAATGGGTAGCTTATAGTGATGGGCGATGGCACTGTGTATGACGTACTGTTGCTGCGTAGTATTTTATTATCATATTTTTTTTTTATAATAATGAGTAATGACAAATCATTATTACTGTTTACTACCCACCTGAGCTGACACCCATTCAATGATGCGTAATCTCCGCGGGACGTACACTAAAGTCGAAAGATTTGTGCTTTCTGCGACAATAATAACATAGAGATTGATGTACCAATATTTAAACTTTACACCGAAATTCTGCGTTTTTAGGTTAAAATATATTATTTATTATTATTATTTTTTCTATCATATAAATTCAACGACCTGTCCATTCTTAGTACAATAAGCCGAAAAGATATCTATATTTTGATTTGACAGGCATGTGGACTTATGTGAAGACCATCCAAAGACGGAATTCGAATAGGCTCAAATCTACGTTTCGATTAGCAATACAATATAACACGACGAATGATAATTATTTTATTTTTTTACAGATAACACACTATATGGGTACTGACGAGTAAAAAGAGTTTTTATTTATAATGTACCTTATTTACAACAACATTTCGCAAAGAAACTTGCTATCGTTAGTCGTTACACGAACAATTAAATAGATCTAGTTCGTCTTCGTTATACTCAAATGGTCAAATATATTATTATTTTGAACTGTTGGTCGCTGTCGATTAGATAGATGATTCACACCCAAACTGCACAGCATAGATATTTATAACGATTCGCAACGCTCTTTATAATCATAAATGTATATAGATATAGAGTAAAGACTCGCTAAAACAACGCGTCACGATGACACCATAATTATCCAATATACGCAATAGTGTACATTAACGATATTTGTTTTATGAAAATCGATTTTTCATCAGGTACGCCCAATTATAGCCTAGGTATATATAATATTGAAATATATAAGAGACGTCTAAAATGTAATGGTTCATTATATTTGCTTATTGTTATGCTTTGCCTTGAAAAATGCCGAAAGACGATTGAAACGTCTATCACTTTGACAACCTTAACTAGATAATATTTATTATTTAATGAACGATCGAATAAATTTCCAGTAAAACAGAAGCTAATTTTTGTTTTAATTAGTAAATTAGTTACTAATGTAATTATTTATTTAATTATATTTTATAATAATAAAAATTATTTATTAATGACAAGAGCCAAGGACAACTATATATAGTATTAGGGTCTTACTCATTTCATACTATTAAAAAGTGTCACTTTATTTTCTAACTTTTCAATAGTTGAATATTTAATGTTTTATAGTATTAAACTGTAATTTACGTAGACCTTTAAATAACTTGTTTAAAACGAAATCGTTTTTCTACGTTCTTAAGAGATATTCTCAAGTATTAAAGTGTGAATAAAAATACATACATATTATGTTTTGTAAATATTAATTATTTAAATATCAATACACTCATCTTGCTATAAAATGATTAGATAAATAATAAGTACTTTATTTTTTATTTAAAAATAGTTTTTATGTGAAATAGTATTATTGTTATTTGTTAGTAGTTATAATAAAGATAGGATAATAATTTTTATAGTTATTGATAATCAATGTATACGATTAATATTTGTGTATAAAAACAG
This sequence comes from Schizaphis graminum, assembly GCA_020882235.1. Classification (NCBI taxonomy): domain Eukaryota; kingdom Metazoa; phylum Arthropoda; class Insecta; order Hemiptera; family Aphididae; genus Schizaphis; species Schizaphis graminum. The sequence goes on from CM037032.1 coordinate 69,362,328, forward strand.
TACTTATAAACACTACTCATTTAATAATTTAACTCGTAATCCTTTTATGGAATAGTATAATTAAACGAATGGGTTTTAAAAGCTGTTAGAAAGTAAAAGTAATATCAATTTCATTATAATTATTATATCGAAAAATTAAATTAATTTGTAACAATAGTATTGATTATTATATTATTACATTTTGAGTTGGTAATAAAATGTATTACTTAACAACATTTTTAAAAGTATTAAAAATATTTATAACTTTTAATTTCTAAAATTATGTAGATAATTAATTGTTCATATACTCGTATATCCAAACATTTAATATTGTTGAAACTACTTAACAATAATTTTTATTAATTGGTATAGGCTAGTAGTGCATTTAATAGATAATAAAGTTAATTATCTGTGTATATTTACGAAAACAATCATTATAAATTTAATATATATATAAAGTATTTTTAGTTTTATAATTAATCATTAGATAATTATTCTTTTTAATGTAATAGTCATTATTTGGTATCAATAATAATATAATTGATATTTAAATCGATATTTTCAAACACTCAAGAGTCGTAAAATATTATTGATTCCAAAAATTGTTTTATTCTTGTTTTAAACTTATTATTTTCTCATATACGAATAATATTACAATATAATTATAACACATCTTGGAAATCCTTGAGTATATTTTGCCATCATTTTTCCCAAAAATACATAATATACTACAGTTACCACTAAATTACCGTAGTCTGCCGTCAACAATTGTCAAACAAATCAGCAAACAGTGGTCCGAATTTTCTGCGTAGTAAATAGTAATACAAAATACAATACACTATATTATTATAATTACAAATTTTCGGAACGAGAATATGGGACGTGTTGGATAGACTACGCATGCGACAACAGATGTATTATAATTTATAATAATATCATACTCATTACCTAGTGTACAAAACGTATACGGCGAGAATAACCGTTGGAAAAACGTCTCTGCGACCCGTTAGTCGTTACGAGTGCGCCCGTTCCGGAAAACGCAGACATTTTTTTCCTCTTCGATCATATCCAATATCGTATAAAATTATTTTACAATAATATTACGCACCAGTAAAACCATATAGGACGGAGACCGACTGACTGACGATGACGGTCCAAACGCTTTTTATTGTATATTTTTTTATCATAAAAATGCACATATTATATACGATATCATCATGATGCCTAACAGTTGAATATTATAATAATAAAGTATTTATTGGACGAGTGGACGCAAGCGTTTTATTGTTGTTCTTTATTGTATTGCGTGTAGTATGTGGAGCAAGTATAAATTCCATAATATTATTGTTATTAGCTATTTTGTAATCGGACGAAACGTACATCACGGTTTTTTTTATTATTATTCGCTGAGTAGCGAAATGTAGAGGATGTCTTTCCCGCGGTATGTCATTTGTCATAATATGGCAATATGCGACGACGTCCATCTCATCTGCATGTTAAAGACGTATTCTAATCGGACTTTGCCGGTACAATTATTGATAATTATTGATGATGACGAGGACGACGAAGTACACTGTGTGTATTCATACTACACTACACTGAACTTTCAACAGGTGAATATCAAACAAATTTGTACGGGCTGCTGCACCCTCCCTCACTTTGTCCGAATATGCTAGATCCGACAACTGGGCAAAAAAAGCTTGACAACAAAGTTTTTTATATTTGGCCTACTGAAAGGCTCAAAAGTAAGACGATCCACATTGTACGAATACTAAATACTAATCGACTGTCGTTTTGACTTGTGTGCGGCGAGTAATAATCATAAGGTAGTTATCTATTACCAGATTGGCGGGGTAGTCGAAGATAGCGGTCGCCATTAGACGATATTTATTGCAAGTACCGAACACAATAATATCACAATGATATTATTATAGGCCATTTTGTCGACTTTCGCGTGACCGCAAAAAAAAAAGAAACAGAATACAAAAAAGTCCACAAGACTCGACGACGAGCGCGCGGCGGTCGATGTAGTATAAGTGTATAAAAAATAAAAATAATATTGCAGATGAGAAACCGGCACGTATTATTTTTTCGCACGAATACGATTTCGATGAAACTACAGTGATTCATTTCATTATATGAAACCGTGTATTAACAACAACTACATATTATTGTATCGACAAATATATTATATAAATAAGGATAACGCATATTGTGTTAATTTGTTTTCTATTTTACTATTTACCGATTTCCGGTAAACTCGCACATATTTAGCTGTCGATAAATTGTCAATTATTTGCTTTCCCATCGTATACATTCTCATCGTATTATCCGCAACTAAATACTTGTGGGTTTTAAATGTAAACGAATAAACGTTTTTTAAAATAACTATACCTATCAATAACTTCGATAGATTTTAAAAATTGATTGATGACATACTATAAGAGACAAGAGTACATTAGTCTATTATTGATTAATGCTATGTGTATTTCATATAGTAAGCGGGTGGAAGTACAAAATAAAAAATTAATTATTAAAATGATCAGAGATTGCTATGATATAAATATTTTAGAGCATTTAAATGTGTCTTACTGCACATGTTTTGTAGCTATAGTATTTTTTTTATTCAATGAAGATTTTTTATAATAAAAGGTTATAAAATGCATATTCTATATATTATTTTGTAGAATATAACAAGTAAAAGTTATGTTAAAGAGTACATATCCATAGTTATGTTTGACGCTTGTGTGGAGTCCAGCAAACAATACTTTAAAATCAGGACTCATCATTCAGGTATCAATTTTTTTTTTATTATTATTTTTTTTTTAACTCCTAGGTATGTATAATATTATTATTTACCTATTATTTATTTGGTATTACTGTCAACAACTATAAATCCTTGACATGCATTTTATTTGAACAAGTTAGTCATGAGGTCGTCCTTAATTTCAATCGTTTATAAAGTTACGTAAAAAATTATCGGTATGTCGAATATATCTATGAATTTATTTGATTCTATTATTACATCCTAATTTAAGTGTAGTTTTCTTTATATCGAACCTCAGATTATAATTATAACCATTCCCACGAGAGCTTATTTAAATATGTACGCCATTTATAATCGAGGATAGTAAGTTATTATGTCGCTGTTTTTGCTATAGATCATTCGCGATAATGCTAATTGCACTCTCTCAATTTAAGAACGTCGAACATAAATCGTAAATATATTAATTATATATATTATACAATATTTATATATGTATATATAAATATGTATATGGTATAATATTAAATATTTATAGTTATTATTTTTATTTGCATAATATAATCGAATTGTATAATATTTTAAATAACCATTACGGTTTACTGTTTTAATGTTATAAATTATTATAATCATGCATTTAAATTAAATTTTTAAACAAATTTTGACTTGACGTTGCAAAAATAAATATTTTAATTTATTGGTAATCTTTTATTTTAAAATATTACTACCTTTGTATGGTATTATGTCTGTACGCACGTATTGCATAAATTTCCTTTTTTGTCAAATCATCTTCATCTATTAACGTATATTTGCGCGTTACATGAACATACTTATGTTATTTACATACACTATATATCACTACAAAATATTGCTATTAAAATTATGATGAGAAACATTGTGTTCAGAATTTTTTGTGTAAATGTGTAATATGTACTTATGCGCGTAAATTGTCGTTATTCAATCAGTCAAATTACATAATAAAAAGGATCATTACGATTACTGACGAAAATTGTAACGATTATTTTTTTATAGTTTTAATTTAGTGCGTTCGAAATAGAATATTATTATGTGCGTCCCTTCAGTAATTGTAATATAAGTAATAATATATATTATATAGGTATACTACAATGTGTAATTCACAATGCTGCAGGGCAGTCGGTCCTAGATGGGACAGACATATTTTTTTGAATTTTAACTTCTTGTAATATTACAAAAATATAATAGAAAAACAGGGAAAGTGAAAACAAGTGAATGTACCTAGTACTTCGAATACGTTCTCTGTTTTCGAGTGCGTAAAAAACTATACTCTAAATATTCACACGAAAGTATTATAAAATATGCTAAAATATTATAACAATATGTTGTGCACCAGAAAAACACCATCGCAACAAGAAATCTCACGCGGTTTCCTGTAAAATTAATACGCGGAAATTACACATACACACGACAGGAAAAATATCATGAAAATATTTTAATGCTCGTCCATTCTTGCACAACTCACGCCGTACATGGACACATGGTACGCTACATACATTTTGTACATGATAAGTATGTGTGCGCGCATTTTTTCGGTTCTCTTTCGGTCGATTCTCCGCGTATAGCCGCTGTAACCTGCAGCTACAGCTACAATGAGAATATAATATCTAAGTATTTTATTATTTCATTATAAATTATATAGTCATATTATATCAATTTTAACGATTCTTTTTACACAGCTTGCTAGTTTTACTCCTCGACAGCGATATCGCTAGAAGGAAGACATTATTTTTCCGGAGCTACGAGGCGTCATATTAATATTCGTTTGAACGTTGTCTACTCTGCATAATAATAATAATACGATAATACGAATTACGAATAGGTGTGCGGCGACGTCTTATACGCATATATGCGTGTCTCGGCGGTGCGCGGTGTGCGGGGGTATAGAAAATTCGGGCGGGCGCCTACACGCGCGGTTCAGATCTCCATCCATTATAATAATAATATACATCAATTACTAAACGTACCTATATAATATTATACTATTATTACATTATACGGCAGCAGTAGCCCACACACAGGCGTCGTGTAGGCCCTAAAACAACCATATTATAAACGCGAGATCTCTAGTTATTTTTTCAATAGACTGTTATCGTTTAAGCGCGTTGATATATTGTCTGTATAGATTGTAGTATTTATTATTAGTTGTTATTCTACAATAGTTTCATATAATATGTTATATTAGTACAGTATACTCATGAATTTTTAACGGTTCAGTTAATCATTTTCGAAAGAAATAATATAATATGATGAACAGTAATATTATATAATATACCATATATAAACATAGTAATCAATATTAATTTATCAATATTTATAATTTATAAAAAAATGATCTAAATAAAATAAAATACTATACACTAGGTATTAGTGGTTTTACATTTATTTTATATTTTTATAAAACCATTTTTAAAGACTATTATCCTTAATATAAACATTTTACTAACTGAAAAACTATGCTATACTAAATTTTGAATTTTATGCTAATTATAACATTAAAAAAAAAAATGATGTATTAAACAATTTACATTAAAAAAAAAAGGAGAGGTTCTAAAATCTCATTAATTTGAAAATATGGCCTTTTAAGTATGTTTAAAAATACATCAAATTGTATTTATTTATATATTAGTATTTGAATAAAAATAATAAAATAATTATTAATGGAAAAAATGGTGGGCAGGTATACTCGTATGCTTAGCAAATCATATTGTATATCCTAATGTCTAATATGTTGTATAGTGTATACTCGTAGACAACCGAAAAAACCTTTTAAAATATATACCATGTTATTTATATTTAACTTGTATTATATAATGTATTTTATTGTTTATACTATTATGCCATAAATGATCGGTAACATTTAGCACATCATATAGCACGCTAACGCACCCCATTATTGGTCATAAACTCATAACTATGTTATATAATATTCATTTAATGTTAGATAGGTAGTGGTACTCGCGTATTATACAATGTGCATGTCATAAATATAATGCGACTGTTGGTATATCGAGACTTCTTATAATACTTTTAAAAAACGTCGAAACGATGGACGATGGCTATATTATACGTATTAATGTATTATATATTATGCTATTTTTTTTATAACAATATAGTATAGTGTCTATGTATAATACTAAATACACCGATGAGGACCCAAAACCACTTTCTGATCTATAGCTATTCTACAGGATACTTGTATATAGTTCGGCGCAAAATGTAGATAATGTTATATACACTATAGGGTATATACTATATAATACCACTTGCAGCCGGCACCAACCATTTGAATCGGGAAATCGTTCTCACAACTGCGCGCATCACACGGAAACTTACAGTCCTTTCCGGTCGCATTTTCGACGGTGTCGGAGTGTGGGCGTAAATAAATGCGTACAAGTGTAATACATACGCAGGAAAAGGATACGTGCGCGCGCGTGTGAAACGGAATGCCGAAAAAAAAAATCGTGCGACGAACAAAAGACGTTTGTCGTCGTGAGAGGTAGTGAGGTGAACATGTGTTATCTATGTGCAAGTATCTCTGGTACGACGCGCATGTGAGTATAATAATATAAATATAAAACCGACGACGGGGACACGTAATCATTAGTAATAAATACCTCGTTTTTTGTGGAAATTTTTTTTATACTTATCGTTTTCTATTGAAATTTGCGTGGAATTTACGATTGGTGAGTATAGCCTGCTATTACTATACTTACAAGGTATATTATTTATCATTATTTTACGCGAGTATAGGTATGTATAGATAATTTATAGCTATGACTTAGGTCTTAGACTCTGCTTATAGTATCCCGGGCATATACATATTATTATATTATGTTATCAAACTGTTTGGCGTCAACGGTTGGTGTTATCGATAATTGGCTACGACGTGCGTCCTCTTCATCGCGGTATTCCACGGCACTTTGAATTTTCCATCAGATAATATTATGACGTAGAACGAGTCACACGATTTCTGCTCTCGCCTTATATCTATTGTTATGTGATTAAAAATTAAAACGGATAAAAACACGATATAATTTAAACGATAACGTAAAGTCACCAATACATTATTAATAGAGCACGTACATAAAATATTATATTTTGAAGAATGATAATTTTTTTCTAAAATCGTATACTATCTTAGCCACAGACGTGAAATTGAAAAAACGTTAAAATATGTTTAGCTAATGATAATATATACGGAAATTTTGCATGTATACATAATAATTAAAAATTACCGAAAAAAGTAAAGATTATTTTAATACGTTACGATCATGTAAAAGTCTCTATAGGTACTAAGGACTAATATAATAATACATAATTATTATTATTTTATATTATACATGATCGAATATGATGCGTAGAAGGTCAACAAAGCGAACGGCGCTACAATTCCTAAAGTCATACCATATGAATACGAACGGAAAAGCGGGGATACCTGATCGACTAATTTACATTTGTTATGATATTATATGTTGTAAATAAAATTGAACAGCCGTCAAGAAAAATAAGAAGACACAGCTATTGCCTATTGGAGTATACGATGAACGCGCATATATATAATAATAAAATATAACGTCGGGATTCTGTTTTTCTAGAAATTTACCTCTGGTGATTTTTTTATCTGTACAATAGTATATTACTATATGTCCGCAATCGTGCGTGTGACTACGACTGCAAATTCGGAAATAATAATAATTGTATGTACGCCTTAGCCTATTAGCCCATTTTCACGGCGCTGCAACAAATAATTCGCAACTACTGTTGCGAAACTACACACTTCCTCGTTAGCCCGCCATACCATAAAGATATATTCGGTCGTATATATAGTTAAATAAATCCGATCCGATCCACATAACACAATCAGCAATTATTATATTCGAGCGGAAGTCGCACCACGCGAATCATATTATGGTATAAAAACTTTTAAACGCGCATATATATTGCAGACAAATAATTAAATGAATTTATTATACACATTCTGAAATTTGACCGACATGATATACATTCGTGCGATCTAGTTTATTGTTGCTCTCTCGTCAAATAATGATTGCTGATAATTAAATTTTCTTATTTTCATACTTAATCTATATAATATATTATATATACATATCATATAGTACAACGATACATATATGAACGATTCAGTCTAGCTGACTCGCAATTCACAATCAATAGGTACATCATTAGGAATAAGATTTTTAAAATTTTTTAATTTAAATGTTGACGATTTAGTTGATCTCAGTATTGTACCCGTTGATAATTACGGTATACGTATAAAGATATTGCAATATGATAATACGTTATGATAAACGATTATACGTACATAATATAATCATAACACAGATTTCTATACAATAGAGTCTAGAAATCTGTGGTCATTATGTATATATATTGTGTGTATATATATTACATATACTTAGTAGTTAGTATAAAGGAAATCGAGCTAAACCGCGTCTTCTATAACTATGAAGCAGATGATGATGATGGATACTTTTTGCTTGAGGTCTTCGTGTCTTCGCGATTATCGGTATTGTGTAGCGTATTATGTTTTATTGAAGTCTAGCAGTTTGATTTTTATCAACAGTCGCGTCCAATTTTGTTTAACGAATACATGTGTGCGTATATTTGATACAACACACCCAATACTCATGTCCCGTAATGTATATACAGGCAAGAATAGGCATTAGTGCATTATTATTTCCCCGGGCACTATGCTCACTCGACTGACGAGAAACGATCGGTCCTCTCTGGTGTGCACACAATATTATAATAGTATAAGTTCAAATTAAGGCTTGTCACATACTACAACATATTATGTACGACGGCAACCGAGTAGTTTGACCCCAGACTCCAGAGCTCTCACTTTTCGACGACGTCGTCGGCGGTGCAGCACAGTTTCCAATAAGAAAAGTCGTTTCGCTCAGTATAAATAGTTTTAATAGTAATAACACGCATATTATACTATACCGTTTCGTATACACTCTTGAACGAACCTAGTCATAAAAATCTTCAAACGACCGAGTACAGCACAGTTATATCGTTGAAGATAGTTAATATTTTAAGCGCACGTTTCGTGATGACGTTTAAACACAACGACTGCTGAACGGTCACTATTAAAATATTATGTTATTATGTGCAGACACGACCGCAATAATTATTAAATCGACTCAGCTGTACACTATATAACGTGTATTCATTTATCACACTGAATAAACATAATGAGCATAAATTAAATTGTCTTTTTTTTTTATATTTTATATAGAGTGTTTAGTGTGTGTATTTTTTTTCAAAATGACTATCGAATCATAAAACGTATAGTCAATTATCACATTATAGTAATATAAATAAATATACACTGATAATTCACGATAAATGAAAATTTAAACTGTTGTACCTATACGTAATAATATATATCAAAACATAATATACGGTCACAACAAATTCAGTTGAAAACTTTTATGTTTTACGATTTTTATGTATCTATTGTCAATTTAACAAAACGTTTTGAAATTAATTTTCCTGATACAATTTTTGATTTTTTTCATTATGATCGTCTCCGAGGTTCATTTGGTTTCATTTGTACAAAACCGTTCCACAATATTGGATCCACCACGTGTGACGAACAAAACAAATAACTGACAATTGAAACTAAAATATGTACGTATTCACTATTCAAACAGTCTACTATAAAATACAAATCTCGTTTAATATACAAATGTACATGCGTATAATCGTAGTGTTTATGCACCAATAAGCCTACAAACACGTACTTAAAAATTAAAATATTCCACATTCAGATTTCATTTCAATATTACATACTTAATTCCTTTTAAGTTTTTATGATAAAGAATCTCGTGATTTTGGAGACAAAATATTTATTAATATAAAATTCGCATATAAATCGCATTATTCCTTTTACATATCATTCGATTTGATCTCAACTTTATTTTTAAACGAATATTATATTCATAAAATATTCAATAAATTTTTTATTTATTAACTATAATAAGCGATCGCAAATAGTAACAAGAATCGTTAAATTCTGTTGTAAAATTAATGTAATCATGTGTTGTGTATGCGCTTACATATTCCACTTTTGAGAAACATTAATATACTTGCAAGAATTTTTCATTTTTTTAATATAAAGAATACGAACATTGTGATTTATAAAACATATTCTGATATATTATAATGCTTTGTTATAAATGTTACGTTACTGTAGATGATTTGTACTTTTATCAACGTCCAATATGATTTATAATTAACATAGATGATAAATGTAAATCATAATATCATAAATTTATATTGGCAATAATTATATATTGTAATAATTATGTAGGTATTTGTTAACGCAATTATTGAACACAGCAATGTTTTTGTCGTATCTCTTTTTCATCAATACTTACAAAAAATATAACCATATAACCAGCACTATTGTACAACATAAATATAAATAACATGGTACATGTTACATAAATAAAATATATTATTTTCAATGAGTATTTTTAATAGTTTTTTCAAATATCGAAGTATTAATGATAAACACAACAATTTCAATAGCTGACAGTTTTACATTTGTATTAGTTTGATTGGATGTTTGCGACATATTTATTATTCAACTTTCAGTCTACTCCATATTATATCTACTTCTTTGAACAGGTAACTATTAAATATCTAAAACACGTCAAACACCAGCGTCGTCGTAACAAACGTTTATAAAATAGATAACCGAAAATTTGATTTCATTACACAAGCATTTAACACAATGACACAAACATTGCACACTTGAAAGTTCAAAAAATTAATTAATTTGATCGCATAAAAGAGAGATCAACATTTAAAATTAATGCAGGTCTAGGTCGTTTATAATCTCGTACCAAAGCTGAAAGTTATCGAAACACTCGATTAAAAAGGGCGTGAACAAAAAAATTGTCTAAGATTGCAAAGTCACACACCCCTTACTCCCTTTAAATGCTGCTACTTAGATGGACTGTACCAATCGTAAATATACATATTGTACATATATAACATAATGGTGATAAATGACAATAATATTGCGATTCCTGTTATAGGGCGTGCCAGCGAGTGATAATATTATAAGTTATATAACATATTTCGCAGCATGTGAACTATATAATATAGTGATCACTACGCAGACGATAATACACGTAGATTTACATTTTTTATCAACAATTATTTCAATAATAACAAAAATATTTTGACAAATTTATTAACCGGTTTGCTGAGTTAAACGATTTTTGCACTTGTTCATTTTCAAACTACGAACATATTTAAATACTTAAAGTATAAAACAGAACCGTTACAACACATTGCATGTCACCGTCACATACACACGCAGTATAAATTGCGTGGTAACATATTAATGTATTATTTTAGTTTCCTTTAGACTTAAATCGAGAAAACAAGCTTAAGATCGTGCCAGGGGGCTTGAAACCACTGCGGAACGTAACTGCGCAGTACATAATACACTCGTATAAACCGAAACAATTAACAAAACCAGAAACCATTTAAAACCAAAATACCGTTGATAATGAAAAAGCGTCAAAATCATAATCACGATCGTTTTTTTATCTCGCTCTTATATTTATGATAAAACATCGTTTTTGCAGAATAAAAATAAAAATGAACAATGATTAAAAATAGGTAAATCCACTTCATTATTAGTGGACATACCTACGACCGTACGAGATCGAAATACTTTTCGATACTGGTAAGCTGATACAGCTGTGCGTCTAACAACATTATGCAGAATAGATCGGGCACGATATATAATAAATAATGATATTATATTGTTATATTCACTACGCACACTCGTACGTGACATCCGAACGAAAAGATTTGAACATCAGTCATATCGCGTTATTTCATGCGTTCTTCTGGGAAACAGGTTCCGACGTCTACCACTTGGCACTACCCGATTATAGTCACTCGGACGGCCGACGGTTTCCACTGTTTCCAGTCAGGGCTGCTCGACACGTGACAACGAAAATATTATAACATATCATATTATATAATACCAATTAATTGTACCTATAGTATACGTTCTATACAATATTATATTATATTCGATAACAGTTGGAACGAGCTGGTTGGTTTATAGCGGTCTAATAATATACCATTTACACCGTGTCGATGTATTGCTAAACGATATTTGTTCACGAAATATTTGTTTATCTTCATTGTCCGATGGATGTATATATAACACCTTTACGATAATTTGAGACTTTTTCGATTCAACGTGTTTATTTATGACATTTAGCTCGGTGGTATAGGTTCTTTATTATTTCCGTGTCGTTTATTATTATATAGCTCTTGCGATGGTTATATCGTTTCGTCATTTCACTCTTGATCATCCGTGTTTTTTTTGACAAAATATAATTTTGTGAAGAGTACCTAAATGTTCCGCGTACAGACGATTACGTTATATAGGAAAATACAAAATGCGTGTTTATAGCCCTGCTACTATCGTTTTCGTGTTTGAATCATGTAACGTTTCCTAGTTCCTAATTTGACGGGTGGCTCTGCGTATTATTTCTCATCGTTAAACATATTTATAACTCTATACCATGTCATTTTCGTGACTATGTTAAAAAAAACTTTAATTTTCAATAAATTTAATTTGGTTATCAAAAAAAAAGTAGTCAACTGCTGTAATTGGACCATTGCAATTTATTTGCAGATTATAATAACACTCATAAATAATTATATTAAATCATGGACTGCAGCGAATACAAACTTATGAAATTACATAATCATTATTACTGACTAATAATAATTTGTCATTATATATTTATTTTGATAAGTAAATGTAACAATGCATGTATCCTAATAATAATATCATACCAAGAAATACAATTTCTGTGAAATGCGTGTGTTTCTGATAATATTTTACTATCTCAATAAAAACTATTCCATCGTGCATAATATTGCAGCAGCGTGATGTGGATTGCGGAGACGAAGAATTGAAGATTACAACTTTATGAGTAATGAGTTTTATGAGTAAATCGATTGACACGACAATTACAAATAACTAGAATAACACTAATTATTAAGTATACCATACGTTTGAGATTACAATAAATATTATATTGCTATGTAATTCGCATTATTTACTAATAATTATTTTGGAAATTTGGATTGTTTGATGATATAATGGAAAAACGGTAATTCGATAAATTATATTTATAAAGATTATTATATGTATATACGTTGTTCTTTTTATTTTGTATATTTCGTACGGTTTCTTGAAATATGTAAATTTAAATATACATTATAAGTTATTTCATTTGGAAAACAGAACAATAATATTATTTTCACAATATAAAGAACCATAAAGTCATAATACTCATAACTCATAAGTCACAAATCATATTATTTTGTGTGACAACAATTTGTCTTATTGTAGTTTTAACGTTTTATACCTATTATCACTACGAATTTACTTAGAATGGTGTTATATTTTCAATGTGCTGGGTATCCATGCATCATAATAATATAATCAAAAAATGTATTATTCTTATAAAAATAAATTTGATTATGATTTTAAATGTCTTTCTAAATTATATTTCAAAGAGGGCAAGAGCCTTGATTAATAATAAATTAACAATAATGTAACAGATCGAGATAAAAATTTACTCAAAACTAATACTAAATATTTTTCATAATAAATGTGAAAAAATCTACATAATTTATGAATAGTATGTCGTTATTAATTTAGAAGTGCACTTTATTGCAATAACAATTAATGGATTCATATTGAATGTGGTTTTATTATAGTTATACATTATTTAACTGACTGCTTGATTCATTTATATTCCATTTTAATTTTAAACTATTGTACACAGTACAAATAATACAGTATAATTAATAATAGATAAATTGCGAAAATACTTTAAGCCAATAAAATTGTCATTTACAAAAACTATATCAACTACAAGTATCTATTAAAATCAAAAAGCGCGTATTGTATGTACCTATATTGCAAAATAAATAGCAATTATTAATTACAATCATATCACTGTCGTATTTTTTCATATTTCTATCACGTCATCGGGATGGTCGGGGTGTCATTTTAAAACTAGTTTATTAAAAACCGTTTTGGTGAATAAAAAAAACTTGATTAAATTTAATTTTAAACGGAATGTCATTCTAAAATCTAAACGCAGTTACACAGGACATTTCATACATAAATATCAAACAAACAGTAACATTTTTAGAGACTTAAATAATACACATCAAATTAATTTTACTATAGCCTCCGTCTTCAATGCAATATATACGTGTACGCGATATTCTTATATTTCTGTACAGGGATAGAACAAAATAATGCAATGGTGTTTACCAATGTAAGAATTTTTCATCTTTTTTTTAATAATAAAATCCATTTTATCGGTTTATACTTTATATAACGCTGCGCGATGTAACTATATAGTATAAGTTGCCGTTGTCGGGGCAACAAGATTTAAATCGTAATTTCCAGTGTGTTTTGTGATACATCGGTATATATATATAAATATATAAAGGTACTCAGGTTCTAGTATAGTAGTATAACAATAATAAGTATGTATGTATTATTATGTATTAGTATACCGGTTCATCGGGGTGTTGAGACGGTGGCGAGGAATGCAATGAGGACAGGTTCTCGGTGTGGTCGACTCGAGTACAGGACGATTCTCTTATCGTGAACCCGTAATATCTCAAGGAATATAATATAAAAGGAATTGTTCAAAAAAATGTTTTACGGTTTTCAAAACTTACTATTTAAAATTTTTCCAAGATTAACTTGTTTTTCAAATTTAAAAATTTCATATTTCTTATTCATGTATCTGGTTTACGATAAGAGAACCCCTCTGTATATCGTGTAAATATAATATTATTATGAGCAGGGATCTTGGTGGTATGTCAGGTTATACATTTTGTTGTTAAAAATCAGAATACAGACAATAGTGGCTAACAAGGCCGTAACTGGAAAAAAAATTGGGGGGGGGGGTTAAAGCTAAAAAAATTGTGTATTGATTAAAACAGAGATTGAAATAGTTATTTTACTACCACATAATATAACACGAAAAAATTTCGGGGGGGGGGGGGGGTTTAAACCCCAGGTACGGCCTTGGTAGCTAATGTGATTATGGAATATATCAAGGGATAGTTTATTGAGATTAAAGCTGCAGCAAAAATGCTCAAAAATTGATTTCTTGCGGAATACGTCAACACATCAAACATGAATAGTTATTTAGCTAATCTGAAAGTTTATAATATAATATGCATAATGTATTACCTATGCTATTATATTTACAAAACATTTATTTTCAAAATTCAATGAATGCATTATTACACTATAATAATTTAGAATTAATAAAAATATCCTGAATTTTAAAATATACTTAAATCTCTAATACAACAGCAGACACGTACTATACGTGTGGTATAATAAAAGGTACTATATATTATTATACCTAGTAAAATATATAATCATTAATTTGAATATTTTAGAAATTTTTATATTTTATTAATCTGTGCCCATCTGACATCTGCGTATAATTATTAATAATCAATGGAATGATGCACGCGTTAATTAATTCACTCATAGTTCATATGGCATATAGGAGCAAGTGCGATGGGAACCGGAAAGTGTTTAATCAGGTAGTAATAGTATAAATACTATAAAAATATGAATCATCATAGAAGTAAATTAGTACACGTCTAATAGGACGTATTTCCGATAAAACACATATAATATTATACATTTTGTATTGACTAGGTATATAGTCTATAGACGGCATGAAGGTTACAGCGCATTTGTTGTTTCGTTTGCGCGTAGCCCCATGGCGACTATATCACGGCGGTTAGTGAGTCACGCCGCGACTCTGGCGATGGAAGCCACCAGTATCCATTCATATAATAATATTATTTTTATTATTTTTTATGACATAGAATTATCATAATATAGATAAATATGAAGACGAAAACTGCAATATTAACAACAATAATAATATTATAATAAATCATAGTCTTCCTTAAACTTGCGAAAGTCTCATCCTTGAATCTTTCGTTGAGTATAATACGTATATTGTATATATAATATTATATATGTGTACACTATGTAATAATGCCCATTTTGTATTCAATAACATTCCTTTAATAATTTAATGTGCTGTTTACGCTGAACTATTGTGAGGAGACTTCTAAAACATTGAGTAGAGTCAAGACTTGACTGTTGTGCATAGATTAAGAATTTGAGCACAAATTAATAAAATATACAGGTATTTTTATTATAACCTAACGAGGATTTTTAATACGGATAATATATTATTATATAATAGTTTATTCTAAAACCAAGTTCTAAATAAGCTTCATAAGTCTTATTAAGACTGTCTTAAAAATTAAAATGATAATATAATTAATAATATAGACAATATAGTACATAATATAATAATAAAATTGTTAATGTTTTAGCTAGTTCAATACTTTTTAAAACGCCATGAATGAAATTTCTATTCATAATGAATTGATGCGTGTGTAGGTAAATATTTAGTCAATTAATATATATTTATATATTATTTAATATTATACATATATTTAACAATGTTTAAATAATCAAGTATATAATGATTAATGAATTATTATTTCGTTAAGTCTGGAAATAGTTATGAGTATTATTAGTACAGACCATTGAAATGATTTACTATCGTTATTTTTTCCTTTTTAGTTATTATTCTATAGACGGAAGCATTGCCGTAAAAAATAACAGTGGGTTTTTATGATACTAATTTCTTTATATACTTCAATAATTTTTAATTGTCTAGCAACAGTTTGTTATAAACTTAATAGATAGCCAATTGTCAAGAAAAAAAAACAATTTTAATTAAAAAATTTAGAAAAATTGTATTCGTGTCATAAAAATATATTAAAAAAGGGTTTTATCTTTTATACAGTGAGCGAGTGAGCTTAGAAAAGCACATAATATTTACGCGTATAAATATATACGTATATTGTATTATATAGTATGTTTATTGTATACTAATTAATAATTATTAACCATAAATAAGACCACAAAAACTAATAATTTTAATAGGTAACATTAATTCGGTGACTAGATCTGGAATAGAGGGAAATAGCTTCTTTTAAATATTATGTTATCAATTCAACATAGAATACATGTTAAACAATAAAAATAACTACTCTGCATATTTCCCAATAATGAATGGGCAATCGAATGTCTATGAAGAAACCGGTTTTTATTCATTACAATGTTTTACCATATAGTTATGTTCACAGACGATGAATCTATAAAATATTTTAAAGAAAAAGAAAAGGTTAAAACTGTATTTATTTATTTTATTTTAAATTAATGTACGTTATACGAGTACTCAAATTAATGTATTAGGTATACTGATATAATTGTATAAGCTCATGCATGCCCAGCCCATTCATATTTTTGTCCATTTTATTATGCAGAACTATATTTTAACGCAACTATTATTCGAAATTTTTCATTAAACTTATTTTCGATATTTATAGTAAAGCACAATATTGTAATATCATAAAATAAAATAAAATAATCAAATATTTTATGTCATACCTATATTTGTACGTAGAAAATTAAATTATTATTAAAATTATGTTTAAAGAATCATATTGGCAGGACATTATTCTACAATTTAAAAACATTGTAACTATATATTGAATTTAGGTAGAAATAGAATAATATATTAATTATAATTTTGATTAAATAGGTAAATATTTTCAAGTAGGTATAGTTAATTTTTAAAACATAATTTTAAATGGCAGCCAACGAAATTAAATATAATTATGTTATAACATAAAATAATAAAAGCACTAGTATATTATATCTGTAAATTGTAAGATACTTAAGGATCTTTTTTAAAACCTAATGTCAGCATTCACTCCATTGTAAAAAAAAAAATTAAGCCACTCAATAGACAAAACAATCTTTTTTAAATTATCAAATTAATTCTAATTAATTAAAAATAACATACATTTATCATTAATGATTAATATATCATTAATTTTAAATTACTAGACTACTAGAGGGACTAAATTATTAACAAGGGCTCTCTCACAGCTAATCCGATCTAATTTATACTTATTTATTCTTAGTGGGTATTGAATATGTTTAATATTTATTTAATGCAGAACCATTAGCGATCGGGGTTATAAATTGTAACCATTAATTAATAGGTACTAAGGTACCTATTTAAAATAACTTATAATCCGATAATGTTTAAAGTGCATAATTTTTACCAATCGATATCTAAATGAATTAGTTAAAAATTTTGTAATACCTATGTATTTTATAATAAGTGGATGATTAATGGAGAAATATTAAAACTGAGTAAACAATAAATATCAATAGGCAATTGGTAAGTACAGGACTTTATTTACAAATAATACTTTAATTTATAAACTATAATATTATATTATTATATCATGATTTGATAAATAGGTACATTGGTGTAAATAAATTATTATTTTATTATTATTTATTACTATTAATGTACAAGTTATTAACCTATTTTTATAAAAATATTGTTGTAACGATAAAATAATATTATAGTGATTATAAGTCATGATTTATTAAGTTTTTTCTATTAAAAAGCTTGAGTGCATATTTGTTTCTGCTGTTATTTTAATGATAACTTTAATTTTTATGACTGTATTTTGTAGATTTATTTAATCGTTTCCTTGACAAAATTAACTAAACAAATACGTTTAAATATTAAGTGTTTATAAAATTAAACGTTTACTTAATACGTAGTCCATGTCATAAAAAGTCAGAGAAATTAATAATAAATAATAATTTACCAGTATATTTCTTCTTCTTAAGAAAATCATAAACTTTATATCTTTTCTTAGCATAAAATACCATAATATACTAATGAATACTATAATATAGGTACCTAGTCTATATTATTTAGTATTTACAACCCAATTATTATATTCACAATAAATTTATAATATTTATTTATTGACTGAATTTTTTTTTTTTTGAAAAATGTAAAAATTAAAATTTAGCGTATTGAAAACTTTTATCTATTTTTATGTTTACGTTAACCTAAAATAATTATTATTTAAAAAGAACGTGATTTTCTGATTTTACATAGGATAATTTGTCTTGTGAGCACTTGAATAATGATTTATATATAAATATGTTATTAATAAATTTGAAATCTCACCTGATAGCGAACTAAACGCGTGCGAAGCAGACTCGTCGGGTAGTTTCAGCAGCTTTGAATAAAGAATTGGAAAAAAAATACGCACAATCGCACCAAATCTGACAGTAAAACTGAACTTATTAGCCGGGTTATATCGTACAAGGATCGAGAATATAAATCCAAGTTCATGAATCGTTGTACACGAACATCACATGTATATAATCAAGAAACGGAGTGAGAGGTATCCAACGAGCGCGTGCCGGTTACAAATTCAAACTGCCCGCCGAGTACGGTGAGCGATGACGGGACGTCGGTGCGTCAGGCACGCGTTCACCACCGCGGATGAGTTTCGCTACCGCAGACGACAGCGCTATCTGCAGGCCAAATACATCTATCGCCGGATGACGAACAACAACAACAACGACGACGACGACGTGTGTAGCCGTGCAAGTTGTAGCATCAAGAACAACGTGTTATTAAATCGTCCGTTGGTGCATTCGGTGAAAGTCAATTAAACGTTTGAGTAAAAACAACAACAACAACAATAATAATAATAAAAGATTCCTATATATCATAGGTAGGTATTATGATCTGAACCGCTCGTAACCCGGTTATTACCGGTAGCCGTTGACATTTTCCATTCGAACGCGGCGGCGGGCTGTTGTCGTCGTTTCCGGCGGTCGTTTTAATAATCGCACGTTCGCGCACACACATAGTATAATAATAATATATTAATATTTAGGTATAGGTACCGACGTAGATTGGTCTTTATGAACGATGACGACGACGACGATGTATATTATTAATAAAATATTATACATCACGCTCGGTCAGGTGCAGGCGCGGGCACTGCATTGTGCCGCGAAAAACGTCTACGTCGGAGCGAAAAACGGTGCCGTCTCGAATATTCACTTCCTCGATTTCACGAGGTCGGCCGTGTGCGTTGCGCGCGTATTTAAGTACCTATATGGTACCTTCCTGCCTACAACACATTAATACCTATATAGGGCTTACGGACAAAATCTTAAAGGTTACGGGTACACACTCGTATTCTCGTCGACGTTAAAAAATAAATGAATAATACACACACACATACATATATAATATGAATAAACAAAACGACGATTATTATCTCTTCGTCGTGAAAGTCATTTCGAGCGCGCGCGTGTGTGTGTGTGTGTTTTATCGTTGTTATATTATTCCGCACAAAAAATAAATGCGTGCGAAAAAATCACATTAGCCGTCGTCTGGCTGATATAATATCTGTTCACCTGTAGTGCGCTTGAGATTTCAGCCATTCCAAACCACAACGTAATAATATAATTATAACGACGACACGAACTATAATGAAGTCGTGTTTGAACAACATCTACGATATTTATGCGCGGATAAATAATATTCGTAATAACGCTATACCAAATATGGTGTTATTGTATTTGTTAAGAGGAAATCGTACTTGTACGTATTATCTCCGTCTTACTAACGCGACTAAAGGTAAGAAAATTAATTTTTTTTCTCTTCAGTTTTTTACGACATTTAAATTTTTAAGCGAATTATTGGCATTTTTAAATATTCATATTTTACTCATAACCCACTTAAAAAATAAAATATTTTTAAAACCGACAAGAGAATACAGGTAATTTTCATACCTTGCAGTTTGATGATGGATAATTTCACTTTAACATTTAAGTCAAACAGTGAACATATAGAATTTGAATTTCTGAACGTATATTTTAGTAAGACGGAGACAACACATGTAGGTTTGACGTCTTAAGTTTTTAATACTATGCTGATTATTTTTTATTTATTTATATTTTTGTTTTTCCATATAACTTTAATGTTTAGTTTTTAATGATTTAATTCGTCTATGTAGATGAGTAGAAAGTTGAAACCACATGATAATCAATTCTTTGTGAATACTATTAAATAATATTAATTTTATTATTTATAATAATAGTAAATAATAAATTATTTCAACAATTTCAATTTTTTATTATTTGGAAAGCTTATTTGGTACACTATACCTATTTGCAAATATGTCGATATTTTTGCCAAAATGTGAACAAAAATATCATGATAATATAATATACAAAAATTATTTTTATCTAGTACCATATTTTGAACTATTATCTGTTGACTGCAGTCTGCTATATTAACTTCTCATAAAGTCGTAAGACATTGTCTATTATTTTCATGTTAAAATACATTTTGAATTATGTTTTTTTTTCACTTGATATATATCTATCAGTATATACTTAGTTCAGGTAATATATAAATATATGTATATTATTTATCCTATAAATAACTTTTTATTAGTGACAATAATAATCGAATTATAAATATTATAATTTTATAATACCATTTTAATAAAGGCTATAGTCATAGATTTATTTCACACGAAGCACGGTTACAACGAGGTATAACGATGCGTCATAAAGATTTTAATTTCACTATGAAAGATAGAATATAATCATTTATGCTACATATTATTACCACTTATATATTACATATGAATGTTAAAACGTGTATAATGTATATTAGTATATTATAAAAATACATAATATCCTAACATTTCTAACGGATACTATTGTAGAATTCAAAACAGTCGAACCGCCAGTATTTAAAAATTATAATGAAATACTATCTAAAAAAGTAAGACATTTTTTCGGTTTAAGAAGAAACAAATAACATTAAATAATATTTCTTGAACAATAACATAACAAATACATACACAACACATACACATACACACACATGCACACACAGAACTATATAAACACAATGCTGCGACAAAGGTGTATTGTGTGTGGTAGTAATATAATCTTCATAGATATCGCGTAATATTAATATTGTTATAATAATGTATTCTTGTCGTATGTATAAAAACACAAAGAAAAATAAACCCGGATAACGGCAGGGGGACGTGGTTTAATATGTTTTATTTTTATTTTATTTTTTTATCGACGTTGGATTGAGATCATAACGGTGGTTTGACGACGGGATGACATAAAATAAAAATAATAATTTACTATTATTAGTATAGTATAATAATAATATAATAATAATATGTGCTTAATAGGTTAATAAGTAGGTACCTATACAACATTAACCGCGATTATACACCGCATGTCTTTATGTCATTATAGTGCATATATTAAGCAGACTGCGTGGCTACGTCAGAATACGCCATCAAATCATTCCTCATATAAACATCTTCTACTCAAGATATAAAATGATATAATATATGTATATGTATAAATAGAATAAATTAGATCTTCGTAAGGATTTAACGAGCGAAAAGTAAGATCAACAAGACGTATATGACATACAGGACTCGTACATAATATTTTTTTCATCTATTATTGTGATAAATGTTCATGTCGGAGTGTAGGTATACCTAATACAAGATGAACCACTGTGTTTTATTGTTATTCTATAACATAGCTAACACAGAAACTGAAAAAAAATATGGTTCACTCTGTATTGTGTAGACACTGTAGACTATGAGTATTGAGTAGTCTTTTGATGTATCGAGATATGTTTAAGGTCGTAGAGGTTATAGTGAAAGTTTTCCGAAACAAATATTTGCGATAAAGTGCTGCAATTGTGCATTGTGCATGTTAGGTATTATACAGACGTGTCTAATGTATATTATTGTACATACGATGGCGACGATGATGCCGCGACACGCCAACTATAAATGTAATTATTCATGTAATAAGTAAAAATTAGAAATTTGATAAAAATTTGTCGAGACAGACCATATTTAGAAGTATACTTGTTAGTTGTTACTTGTTAGAAATGATTTTAACACGACGAAAAACTGAAATCAGGAAAATCTTTGCACGCGGCAATATGTATCTACAATACCTCATGACTAAATTACATTTGGATAATAAAAAAGCTTACACGACTTTTAGAAATAATAATTTTTTTTTGTATTCGACTTGAATTTTTATAAAAATTGCAGATACGCTCAGAATCATTATTTCAGGTTACAATTTCAGTTTTTGACGAATTACATTTAATTTATACCTATCTTTTATTGTTAAAATTTAATAATGTAAATATGAGAAAAAGGCAAAAACACAGCTCGTTTGAACTGAACTGAGTTGACTCGGAATGCTCGCTAATTTAGGGATAATATTCAACATGAATAAGTAGGTATATACATGCGTTGACACTTGACCCCTGCCGAGGAGGAAAATCATACGACAAAAGAAAGCCAATTAAATTTAATTAATGATGAATATTTATCGAGTTGGTACCAACATATATTATTACACAACGTATAGACGACATTGCAGAATAACTGTACATTCGTGTTTTTTTTTCTATTGTCTCAACACTGTGAGCAATCATTTATGAGTTTTGAGAAATTGTTTTCGTGGAATTCTCGTGATTAAATAAAAAAAACTATCATCTCTTAGTTTTCATTTCCCGTCATGAAGAAAAAAATAAAAAGGTTTGACGATCCGTTTTTCTTTTCTTTCGACTGCATAACAACACATTATAACGGTGACAAAACATTGAGATATAGTAGTCGATAACAGCAGTTGCAAAGAACGCGCTGGGGGAAAAATAAACGTTTTTTACTTACTATTTTATATTATTATTACTGTAGTTATATCTATAGTTTCACCTATGGCGTAAGATGATAGTCTCTAAAATGCGGCAATTTACGAAATAAAAATATGGCGGCCGCCGAGTAGAAGATAATTTTTTATTTAAAACACGCCAAATGTATAAGCGAGATAAATGGACGTTTAACCGTGAATAATGTACGAGAAAATCGCCCAAACAAGTAGACGTAAATATTTGACAAGACTTAAAACGTGAAACGTATATAATATTGTGTTTACCGTAGTATACTAGATAATATTTGAATGACTATATTTTATGACGTATACTACTAATGCAGTAAAATACCTGGAAAAAACATAAGTAGGTACCTAAAAACAAATAAAATATTCAAAAATGTTAACAAATAAAATTTGTATAATATGAAATTTACTTTATACTATTTTTTTTATAAACTATACTGTTTGTACTATTGTAATATACATTTGTATAGAAAAAAAGAACCGGGAATTTGTTTAAAAGAGTCCTTAATTTTTTTTTTGATTTAAACAATAACTAATGTTTTGGATTTTAAAGATTCTGAGTAGTCGGTCAGTAATGTATTAGTATTAACTTTAACATTTTTTGATTTCGAGAACACTTTTCTGATACTTAGTATTTTAGTAAAGTATTTGTATAGATCACTAAATCTAATTTATAGATTTTTAATATGTACCTATACTAATTTTTTAATATGGATTCTCTAAGCCTAAAAATGTTCTTCGAAAATCACAAAAATTTTTATGTTGGAAATTTCAGTAAATTTTAAAATATGGTTTTTAGCACCAAGTTCCACTTAATTTATTTATTATGTAATATTTTATTATTGTATTCAAAATTAATATCACAATATATCGTACCTATACTATATTATATCCTGCGTCAATGATCGTAACTATATATTAGCTAGACCAGTCATTATGTCCGGTTGTTATGTTACGTATTTCAAAAAAAAAAAAGTAAAATACAAATAATACAATACATAATTATAATTTAATAATTGTACGTATAAAAAAAAAATTTAAAATAATAAGTTTGTCTCAGACATATACCATAATAATCTCAGCAATATTAACAGATACAAGCTATAGGTACCTATTCATTTATGATAGTTACATGTAATTAATATTAAATTTTAATATGGATTAATTTAATGCTTTTACTTTGAATCTCCGTACATGAGATATATATATATATATATATAGGTATTTTAATGTAGGAATAGATCCCTCATTAGTCATTACTCATTACTCATTACGCATTATAAACGGCACTACGGCACACGGTGTAGTGTGATGAATGTTAATTATTTGTTCTCGGCGTCTTTGATGGGCCCCAAATGTATACATCACGATAATAAATCGTTAACGTGTTCTAACGCCGTCAGAGAGACAAAACCTCGTTCAGCCCGTTGAAATATATAAATAAATTAATATTCGCGTACACATATGAAAATACAACGACTCGAGGTTGAGGTTGGTACGGTCGTTACATGTGCGCGGTCCGTTTGCAAAATAACAGACTCTTACCACTATATAAGTTATGATCGTACTCATCGCAAACCATAGCGACTACAATAATTCATGGCAGACGGAAATCATGTTTATATAGGGGGACGGCAAAGTATTCACCTTGACTATTATACATAGGGAGCTGATTATTATTACTATCATCATCATCATCGCAGTCAAGGTTAGTCGTCGACAAGTTTCCATCATTTTAAAGTTAAAAGTTTCAAAATTTCAAGTACTTAAGACTTATGTTAACTTTTTTTAATTTGACAGTAAGTATAATTACTTTTGAAATTTGTAAAAATTGCCAACGGACTTATTTAAAAAACCAACTTATAGTAAACTAAAGAGCTACTTCTAATAGTTTTTTCGTCACATATAAAGTACACATTAGTCTAAAGTCATCAATCTATACAAAACTAACTTATACACATTTACTACAACAAGTGTTTTATCGTGTCAATACATTTTTTCTTAAATATAAATATACGATATAACAATTATAAAAATTGTGTTAAATAAAAACAATTATTATAGTTTTAAGCGACTTTTATTGGTCCAAGTACCTGTACTCAAAGTAAAAAAAATTATTCAAGTTATGTAGTATGTATGTATTACTTAAAAATCTAATATTGCTAATATCTATAGACTAATTTATGTAAATATTTAAAAAATTGTTCTATTAGTGTTTAGCTTCCATTAAGTATTCAAATAGTTGGTATAATTGTATGGAAGTTTTAAATAGGTATACTCAACAGTGGGTAGATGAATATTGAATATGTAATATGTATAGTAGGCGGGTATATGTAGGTTTGAAATCAAATCTTATTAGTGACTATACATATAGGAGTATAATATGTGTTTTTTGAATACAAACTCAACGATTCTGCAGATGTAAGTTAAATGATAAAATGGAATTCTGGTAAATTTTCAAAGTTTTAAATCACTTGAATTCGATAATTATTTCAATAACAATATGTGAATAGGTACTCAAGAACTAAGAAGTGCCATCAAAATTGTCCGTTTTTTCATGTTTTTTCATGTGTCATGATTTTCGCTATAATAGGGACTTAGGAGTTTGCTAATATTTATTCAAAACATAACTTAATGATTTCAGTAAATTTGAACTATATACCGGGAGTCTACAATAATTTTTTTTGCATATTTTGTTGTATTCTCATTTAAGTGCATATTTTACGTATATTTTTAAATTTGTAAGTATTATTAAGTATTTGTAAGTTGGTAAACAAATATATATAGGCATACATATACAAAAGAATATTCAAAACAATTAGTGTGGAACATGTTTTCCTCATCTACGAGACTATTTCTAGTTTAAGTTATGGACCACCAATATATGTTTCTGTCTACATACAGATTGCAAATTGAAAATTAGCATGTGAATTTTGTAAATGAAAATCGCAGTTTTTTACACTGCGCAATAATTTATGTGAGTACCTACGCCACCTATTTTCAAAGCATTCAACATAAAAATAAGGGACTTTTAGTAGGGCGATGCTAATTATTTGACTTCGTCGACTTTTAGAATAAAAAGTGTAAAACTTGTACAGCCTTGAACGTATATAGACGAAGAGTGTGTTATTATTTATAATATAGACGACGGCACAGTTTAACGCGGTTTACATCTAACATCCAAATACGCAGACCTTGATATACGCAGCGAAAACGAGCATCGGTGTGCACTATTTAACCTTGCGGGGACCGCAAATCGAAAATATGTTCAAAACATCACCACCGTTTATAATGTTTCCATGTATCTTGCACATTATAATATATATTATATATTATTATACGCTATAATAGTATATACTCATCGCCCGTAGGTCAGGCCCGGAGCGCACCTATTACGCATGCTGCGGTTAGCGGTCACCCGCTATCATATAAAATATATATATATATATATATATATATTATATTTATTATGCCGTTTGCATATATTATAAACGAACGATCGACATAATTCGCGTTTCGCCGCCGTTCCTATTTAGTGCAACAGTACAGAGTGAGACGTAAACGTGCATTGTATTATTATATATAGATATCGTAACGGAAAGCGAAAAGAGTGAAACCGCGATGTCGGGAATGCGTCTTGGGCGCGAGAAATTCGTTCAAATACGTTTCGCCATATATAATAATAATCTTATACCCACACACTGAACAGTTAGTACACAGGCTACACGTTGTATATAACATAATAACACACACACACATATATATATATATATATCATAAACGTTTATACTGTATCGTATGTACTGTAAATATATTTCGATAATAGCAATATTTGTCTTGTGCAATTGAATCAACTGCCAACGGTTTCTATACCTCATATTATTATTTATCAATGTCTTATACTATAATATTATGTCGCGATGTCGAATATGTGTTTTATATATCATATACGTTATCGGCAACGTCGGTCATTATACTCATACCAATGATTTATTTTGACAGATATATTTATTTTTTTCATCAGCAATATTGCATATTAGATAGTATATATGTATATTATGTTGTAGTGGCGTGTATGATGAGATAAAAGAGATCCCCAAAAGAGATATTCAAATTTTTTGCCACCACTATATACGTGCTAGGGTATAGAGTCGTCCCATATTTTACGTGAATGTCCCTTATTTTTGTCTGAAATAATAATATCCCATAGTCCATACCAAATTCAGTTATTTAATATAAACTATAAATAGTATAGAACATTTTACATTAATTATACTTTTTATACTTGATTAATACTTATAATAATAATAATAATAATTAGTCATACGTCATACTTATCATAATATTTTTAAAAAAAAACATTTTTTATATACATATTTTTACAAAATTAGTTTTAAAATTTCATATAAACTGTACCTAATGTTATTAATATTTTATTTGTGTCGTTTCTAAGTCTGGCAATCCCGCAATCCTATGCACACGGTATATATATGTGTGATTAGATTATCTTTTAAAATAAGTAATTCAAATTAAATGTCGACGATATTTCACCCTTTCAGCAGTCCTATAATCAGATTAAGAGTCGTTGCTATATAAGATATATATGTTTATATATCAGTTATAACTGACGTAAATTCGTACTCTTTACATTCAGCGTATTACGATAATAACAGAGTCTCTTAAACGGTATTAGTGTTTTAACCAACGGCTGGTAGGAGAAAGAACATATATGTTTCATCGAAAATATTTTTGTTAACTTTAAATGTTATTTTGTATTATTATTTGTCCGGCAAAAGGTAAATGTCAATGGACCTGCAAGGCTGGTAAATAATGAAAATATTATTATATCATAAAACAATTATTACTAAAGAACAAGGATAATACGGCACGGTGACTCCTCTAACGCAACACAATCTTACGTTGTGACGTTATTAGATTTCTGAATGTACTCATGTATATATACAAGTGACGTTATTCTTATTATTGTTGTTAGTTGAAAAAATAATGCTGCGCCTTCTAAACGCGTTCAAAACAATGGTTTGACGCCGATTTTTTTCAATGATCATAAATCATAATAATAATAATAATAATATGCCGTACATCATTATAACAGTGTTCGAAATAATAACACGGGCGTACCGAATTATGCTGTCCAAGGACCTGTTGTTATTCTGCGTAATGTTTTGTTGCTTAACGACGATGAAGATGTTAGTACACTCACACCGTCCATCCATCTTTATCATGGGTTTTTAGGTAGGTATACACTCGTAGTGATTTTGGGGGAAAAGATCTCCCATGTTATCTTTTATACTAATGAATCATTATTTACATTATTTAATTTATAGTTATTGGAACTAAGGAACTTATTTACAAATATACTTGAATTTTTATATTGTTTAATGTTTGATAAAAGCTCTATGCGATCTAATGGCGATACAAACTTTCCGAGTAATAACTCGGATGTATGTACAATGTGTATTAAGGGGGTTAGGTATTATCTTTTATAAATTTATGATCATCAAATTTTTTAAAAAAATAAGATATTACTCGTAATAAATAGATTAATATTAATTATTACAGTTTTCAAATTTTTATTAGCTCTTCTTATTCCTAACATATTATCATGGACTATGGTTCTAACTTCTAAGTAAATAAAGTCTTATAACTTTACAAAACTTTTCGTTTGAATTTTGATTTAGAAACATCATCTTCGTAAAAAAAATCATCGCTTAACACTTTACAGTAAAAATAGCGATTCTGGTTTGAAAATAGAAAGTTTATATTGCACAGCTGCACAGAATAGAACACTATTAATTGGTATATAAAATTTCCAAAATATATAAATATTTATATAGATATATTATACATAATTTTACTTGAAAATGTGATCTTTAAGCATAACGATTGCAAGTATACAAATCTAAAAAATATCTTATTAATGGGTAAAAGAGTGCAGACAATTTGGCGAGTCGCCCTGCAATGTATGCTCTCACATAAAATGATTTTAAATCACGACGATCACGGTGACCACTACAATATAGTACAGGACACAGGTTTTACTATATTGTAATACATCATCGGTTGATGTTTTTGAACAACTTCGTTGAGTTGCATAGAAATTACGTGTAATATACTTTATTAATACCTACTATAGAAATATACTTAAATAAACTAAATGAAAATTTTAAATTTATTTATAAATAGTTTAATTAATACAATGTTATATTAAATAAAAGTATTTATAATTACTATAAACTTTTTAGTAATTTGGTTCAAACATTTATTGGCCGGAGTGAGTTGACCTTCTTTCATCAATTTTGGTCATTACCCACCATTGGAGTAAGTGCGTAACCCAACCAGTATAATAAATAATAATTGTTAATAAATAAGAGCCCCGATAGTTAATAATATGCCATCTGCCATCTGGTGTGTATCCCTTTACCACTGTATTTAGAATTTAGATAGTACCACTACCACTACGATGGTTTAGTCATAACATGACAGCGTATAGGCGGGTGTAAACATTGTGGTTTCAAACACAGCTAGATTTGATGAATCTGCTCCATAATTCCCATGTTGTATTTAAAAAATTAAAAACAAGCTTACGTGAAATGCCTTTTAACTTTATCATCACATTAAAACGACGGAAACCAGTTTTTAAAAATCATACTAGATTTTGTTAATAAAGTTATTTTATTATAAAACAAGTACTTAATTAACAACTGATGACATTATACGCCGACTGGTGGCTCGCGCATACGTTCTCGGCGATTTATCTAACGGCCAACGGGTAACGTTTATTATTGTTCTTTAAGATTACACTAGGTCTGTTTCATTAAATTATGTATTTTACATAATATTGTTTGCATTATCAAGTATGTTCACGTTCGTGAGAATATCGTCGATAACGTTGCCGCTGTCACGGGTGCAGTGCAATATAATTTATAGATTTTATTTTTTTTATATCCATAAACATTCGGCGTGTGTATGTGTACATTTTTAAATCACAAACGATTTGATTATTATATTAATACAATTATATTATATATTTTTTAATCTTTTTTTTTTTTAGATTGTTCGTATATTGTCGTATGCCGGTATTCGAAATTCACATTTCTCTTGTACTCACACGGCATACACGATTTATACAGTTGCGGTACAATGGAGTTTCTATGATATTATTATATATTATCTACAATATTTTATTAACCCTCGGCCCTTGGGCCACATTATGCGTATAAATTAAAAATAATAATAACAAGATAATGTATTATGTTTATATGACGCATATATTTATTATTATAATAATATGATACACTGACGGCCTCCACCCCGTATTATAAACATTATTTTTTTAGCATTTCTAGCGTCTTTTTATGTATATAATATGTACCTAATAGGTGTATGCACTATGTACATTTGTCATTTTTATTTATCATAATCTGACATAAACTATAATATATACGCAGTAAAGCGTTTTTGTAATGACACGGTCGTATATAGTGTACTTAGTGTAATATATAATATACCTATACTTATGTCTTATACACCGGCACACCACAACGAAAATCGTATTCTATGCGAACCACGGACGTCGGACATACCACTGTCGTCGAATAATAACTATTTGTCATTCCATCTGCAGATATGTATAATAATAATCACTAACGATATTATATTAGACACACGCGTAAATCTTAATGATATGATATGCAAACCTAAAATCATTATGGTCGGACGTCGGCCCACCATCGCTTGTCCATTGATAACCGTACAGAAACGTAGACGGTGCGCATGTATCATGTCCGTATGTATAATGTGTTATGGTAATTATTGACAGAAGTAAACAGTCGTAGGTATACCGCCGAAAAGGTAAGAACACTAATAACGTTTAGATGGTATATCTAAAGATGGAAGTGACAACAGTTCGGGACAACATTTATTTTTTTTAATTACATCGGCTGTAATGGTGTAACAAACATCGACCAATTGTCACCTTAATAATTTGTGTAGGTGTACTGTCCTTGAATTTTGAGCAAAATCGTAATATCATAAAGGTATGTACTCATCGTACAGTGAAACACTATACGGCGGAGAATGGGTGTACCGATATTTTTTTACCTTTAGTATAATATTATATAAATATTGACTGTATAGTGAAATATACTATAATATATTATATACTATGTTATGTACATAGGAATTATGAAATATTTCATCGTCAATAATAATAAAGCGTTAGGTTTTCCTTAAAACCATCTCATATACGAGTATGCGACTTAGTGACTAACTAATATATAAAACATAATACAACGAAAATATATATTTTTATATATTTATAGCTATAGCTATAAAAAGGTATAATTATTAGGTTTATGTTTTTCATAAAAAAAAAATAATCTCAATAAGACACGTACATCGTTTATAATACCTACGTATATTTTGTGTTGTTTATTGTTTTATTTAAGTTATAAGTTATATTGTTGTATTAGTATTTGAACTAAATGGCACGGACTTTTAAGATTTTTATAAAATTTCACAATGTTTACAGTGATTAAAAATTATTGTTTTATTGTCGTACTATTTTATCAATAAGGTTGAATTTAAATTATCAAGTGTTTATGAAGTAGAACTATAATTTTACGGGTTTTTCTTAAATTTACAAGTATAAAATAGGTTCGACAGTTACATTCTGGTTTATACTTTTTAATGCAGTGACTAGTTATGAAGTTGAAGTAAATATTATAATAATAATTGTATTGCTATTGCTATAGTAAAAGCTATTCTTTTTTTATGTATTATAAAAAACAATATTAATGATTATGTTCATACATATATTATCAATTCTTGTAAACACGTAAAGTACATAATTTTACTAATGTAATTTATATTTGACAGAAAATAATAAACATTTTTATATTAGTAATATTATTTATTATTATATTTCCATTTAATTATTAAAACTACTGATAAAATTGTATTGCGTGTACTAAAAAGTTGTTTTGACAGCATAAAAAAAACAAATTAACTATATTTGTTTTGAATTGATTTCAAATTACATTTTATAATTATTGTTCATGTTAAATGTATTATTCGTAGTACCAGTGCTGACTAGTAGCTTTTTAATACTGACAATACTGTGAAATAAGTTAGAATTATAAACAATACATTTGGTTTTATTAATCAAACATATTCTTATGATATACGATCAAAGTATGCAGTCGAATTAATGTCTACACAATATGAATATAAATATATAACAGTCAAGAAAGTTTTCGAAATTCAAAAAATTCAAAAAATTAATTGTCAAACATAATATTATTTCACTCGTTCAGCACATTACTCACTACACATGCAATGCAACTCACTACGAATGCATTATAATAGGTAATATGTACACACATAAATGAAATAATGCACACAAACAAGTAGATTATATAGGTACATTACGTCCAGTGTATCATAAATTATTATTGCTTTTATTTGAATAAATGTTTCGACTTTTAAATGTTTTATTGTTCTTTACGTAAAAGTATTTGGTATTTATAGTTTATACAGAAACTGTTTTAAAAATGAATTACTCACTGTTTGCGTTTCGCTCGTCAAAAATGTAGTATATTATTATATACACACATTTGCACGCAAACTATAAAAACTTTCCCATTAAAATATAGTTATAAAACTATAATAGGTAGTAATTTATATTATTGATGTTATTTTTGCGAACGTTTAATTCGGTTATATTTTACATCTTGTGTAATGTTGACCTTGGACGTACAAAATTCACGACCACCTGTAACATTGTCACTCAAATATTATTAATTTATTGTTTCGAGGAAAACACTGCAGTGGTAATGAAATTTGTTTGCCAACCGTAAAGAGTCACATATAGTATGAACAACAACAATATAGTTTCAATTTATGATAATTCTACGATGAGTGAATTGTGTAACTATAGTGGTGTGTACACTTAAGAAAAAAAAATAAAGAAAAAAATTTATTTAGAGCCTTTATAGACTGTAATATTTATTAATAATAAATTTAATATAATACTATTATCATAGAATATTATATAAAATATATCAGTAATAATAATAATATTCTGTGGTATTATCGTCGTACGATTACTAAACATAATATACATAATATAGCGTTGTACCTCATAATTTATAAGCAATTTATTACACCTTGACGGCTATATGATATACATTTAAATGAAGAAGATTCAATTTAAACACGATTGTTTAAAAAGTGCAACGTATTCAATTAGTGGTAATTAATTGTCAAATATTAGTTCTACATTTTTTTATTTTTCTATAAAGCTATTGGAACGTGATTTTCGGTACACAAAACAGCTTATATAGGTGTATATAATGTATATAGCACTATTAACACACTGAACCTATAGTGTCGCCTCAATGTGTCCCGGCCATGTCCTGGCGACTGTATCGAATTTCTATAATAGCGCAATGGTTTTTCTGACGGTAATTTTTTTTCAACTCCCAGTTTTTTAATGAGATAATAAGACCTCAATTGGACATGGTTGACTGAAATTATCTCGTGGCTGTGAATTATTATTTATTATTTGCCCGCA
Source organism: Schizaphis graminum (assembly GCA_020882235.1). Classification (NCBI taxonomy): domain Eukaryota; kingdom Metazoa; phylum Arthropoda; class Insecta; order Hemiptera; family Aphididae; genus Schizaphis; species Schizaphis graminum. The sequence goes on from CM037032.1 coordinate 69,396,504, forward strand.
TTTTTGGTATAGTCTCCCGTTGTTAAAATAATCCAAACGTTCACCGTGTTCTGATGACCTAAATCCTCCGGGAAAAGTCCATTAGTTATCTAATAATCGTATCATATGCGTTTTGAAAATTTGGAAAAGAAAAAAAAATATACAATAATTATCATTGTTCAGCAAAAGCACCTAAGTCGTTGCTATTGCAGGATTAGCGATCCGTGAAAAACCGGACCGTCGTACCTTACACACACACACACACACACACACATATATATCTATGTAATAAATGCTATTGTACTGATCTCACATTTTTTTCATTATAATTAATTTTGAGAAAATTATATTTGACCTATTAATGACCGAAAAATGTAAAAGTATATAATTATTTACGTCCGATGACAATGGACCTGTGCTAAGTAAGAGCATTGTGAACATTCGAGCAGTACATATATACCTAAAACAGCGTAATAAACATAATGCGCGTCTAAGATTTTACTCTTTGGTGTCAATAAATGATACATAGATGATAGGTAGTAATCAAATTATTTTTAGTTTTTTTTTTCTTTAAAACAATGAAAAAATAACACGAATGTGTAAATGTTGTTAGGATCAGATACATTATAAAATAAAACTATATTAACGACTTATTAACAAATAACATTAATATAATTAAAAAAATTATAGTGATTTATATGATAGGTACTCTTATTGTAACATAGCAAGTTAGCACGTGAATAATTTATATCATTTATACAATATCACTATATTTTAATTGGATGTTTTGTATCAATTTCATTTAATCGAGATTATATTTTACTAGACCAATTTAAATATTCCTATTTTATTTGTTTATCCATTCTCCACGAGATAACAAAATTATAAAATTATTTATCACCAATGGTCAATATAAATAAAATAAAATAAATTGTCAAGTAGTATTATAAAAGGAGAAAAATATAGATAATCGTAAAAAACTTGTTTGTACATTTAAGTGAAAAACTTTACAGTAAACAAAAGATAAATAACCAATAACCATATTATATGTATAATATTATGTAACAACGCCAACAAAAATGATTAATGTTCAAATATCTATTTGAAATTTAAAATTTGTTATTTTATATCCTTCGATTAATGTTTAAGTACTTGATGAGAATAAATAACTAATTCCATTTACAGCCAACGATTGGTATCCTCTTATTGATTGTAAATATCTTATATAATTCTGAAGCTAAATTATGTAGTCAAGTAATTATTTTTCAATGAAGTCCCTGTAAATAGACAATTTTCAATTTGTGCTATGTATTTATAATGAATTTATAATTCAACTCAAGTTCGTGAATTTTGCATGCATTTAAATGTTAGCCAAACATGGGCATGTGACAATAAGCCGCGCTTTTAAAATGTATAAATTAGAAATCTTTGCAATATTTTTAACATGAACAAATTCACTAATAAGCCATATAGATTTCTAAATATTGTATGTTTTAATGGTATTTTTTCAGAAGTTTTCTAATACTTTTCTAAACAATTAGATGCTTTCATATTCAAAACTATTGAACATTATGCTCTTCAACGCGTATGGAGGTATACTGAAGTATAGTTTTTTTTCTTACTAATTGATATTGTTCGGCTATCAATATATACATTTTTTTTTTATGAATGTCAAATATGTTCCAGTCAATTAATTCGGTTTATAGGGCATCTCGAAATGAACTTGACCTCCGCGCCTTCGCGCGTTAAGTGTGACATTAGATACTACCAATTAGTTCAAACATGGAACGATTTAGTAAAATTATGGATAATTTTAATTTCTCATCCAATATCTAGTCCTAATTATATAATATCGAACAGCTGTATTGACTTATAAACCAACTTTGCAGTTATCGATATCATTATGTAAATATCAATATACACTTTTTAATGGATACATATCCTCATCAGTTGCAATTCAATATTTTTGAAAACGTACATGTACAATGGATATAATACACGATTGTTACTTATTACAACTATGTACGTAAAATATAATATATAAATTGAAAAATGTTTTTGCGTTTCGTACATTGTTAGGAAAATCAAATCACAAGATTAGAAGTGTAAAAAAATCACCTCAATACGCGATGTCAATGTTCAAAAAAGTTATTGTTGTATTGCTGCAGTTATAAGTACAGCACGTCCGACGATAAAGAATATATTATAATATAGTTGTAGAATGTAAGACCACGTACGTCGTACATATTTTGATGGGTGCGTATATATATATATTATATTATATATGAATATACGTCTACACATATTATATACACCTATATGCCTATTACTTACAGGTACATGCGGTGCGTAGATCTTATAAAAATGTTATAAAACGCGCGTACTCGTAGTTCGTATACGATATTTATTAAAGTTGAAGGCCACCATATTTCGTAAAATAATTACAATAGAAGCGAAAAAACTGCATTAGGTATTTTCGATTAGCAACGATTCGTTTCGCCACACATTTGAATGCACACACGTATGCAGGTACATGATAATACTATAATAGTATAGATTGTTAGCGTGCGCACTGCACTTTGGTATACATATTATTACACACGTATGTATTATGATAATATATTGTATAATGCGGTGTTATCTGTCCGATCATCGCATCATCGCACACGGACTTTCGTGTATGGTTTTTCTGGTCACTGCGGTAAATTGCGTTCCATTATTAATTTTTTATATAAATTCTGGCCCACATATATTTCGATAACATGTAAATCAAGTATTTTTTATTCACAGTTAGAATATTACGTCTTCAGATATTTTAACAAAATCAATATGTTCTTTGATCTTTCCTATTTCCCAAACTTAGGACTGCCAATATAATTGTATTAATATCGGTATACGGTTAAGAACAATGGTATTGAAATTTTGATATGTATATAGATTATATGATTAAAATATATGTTAATAGAAATAATTAAGAATTTTAAGTAACTGATCAAAGTATGTATATTAACTCTCACACAAATTCCAAACGAGTAATTTTTTTTTTTACAATTCATACATTTTTTCCTTGTACTTATACGATATATTTTGTTGGTTTTTTGTACCTTGAATTTTCTTAAATTTAAGTATCGCTTTACATGAAACGAATGTACATTGTAAATTGTTTCGCCAATTAGAAATAAACAGAATATCTCGGGACGTAATTTACGTATAGGTTATACGTTTAAGAAATATTTCTATCGCGATTTATACGTAGTGACTGTGTCCTTTTTTCGGGGACGCGATTTGCCTACTCCGCGTTTATCTGCATAAATACGTATAAATTACGACCGTAGAAGCGCATAAATCTTACCATTGCAAGTAATCTCGTTGGCTATAATATATATATTATGTTCTACTCCGGGATCGCCGCACATAATATAATAATTTAAATATGCGTTTTAATAATAACAGACGCGCGCATATATCTATACATCGTGAGTATACCCGCGTATCATATATAATATCATATTATTATATCGTATTATAGTATACCTATATAGTATCCCTGTCACCGATCCCAAGGTTTTGAACCGAAATAGTGTTACGTCAGTTCGCACCCGCAACGGATCGCCGCGACCCGCACCAACCAACAGCTCGGGGCGTTTATAATAACTGTTGCTGGTGCCGCAACGAGTTTCGCACGGCCCGCGCGGCTTCTGCATCTCCGACGAGTTTCGAATTTCATCGGTCGTCGTATGGATTTCGGAAAAAAATTACGCACACTCGCCGCGACTCGGTTGTCGGCCAAGTCGATCGCCGACTGTACACAATAATAGTAATAATAATTATGTGGGCACCATAAGGTTAGGTTACCTACGCGTCATATCGTGCAGTAGATAATGCACATATATATATATATATATATATATATATATATACGCTGAACAACGTACACAATATGTATATACATGTTATTTATACGGTGCTATAATATATGTTTATATACAGTGAAAGTAATGAAATATTCAGGTTACGACGACTACACCGGTCATCCCCCTCCCCCTCCCATATATGCCTTTTGGTCGGTCAGATCGCGTGACGATTATCATTTTAATACATCATAATATCTATCTATATATGGCCATTTATTAATATTTCGGTACTGTGAATTCAATACACTTAGCATAGAAGAAATGAAATTCGTACAACATACATATATTATTTTGTTCTGTACCACTGTAATTTATTAAATTAGCCAAAGTGCTTCGTACATGAAATAATATTTTACGTGTTTTAATGTTTTTTTAAACTAATGTATGATCATAAGTGCATGTTTTCATAAAACATTCTGATCTATGATCACATTTTAATAGTTAACACTATAGCAAGATTTAAAATCATTTTGTCATTTGTTACAAAAGTCGTATTTTTGATTAAAGCTATATTTTAAATAATAATTTTTAAGCTGTAAACAAAATCAAAGCAAAACTGACTTTTTAAATTTTAAACCTCGTGATGTGTTTGTGTATGTTGTGGTTTTTATTGCATAAGTTTCACTATTTATTATTTTTTTTTTTTTAGTGTTTTGGTTCATTAAATTTACAGCTCTGGTTTTATTATTATTATTATCATCAATTTGCGTATTTAATGTCGATTATCGGAACATTATACACCGTTATACATATTTTATAATTCGAACCGTTCGCATTCGTCTATGTTAATTTATGCGCATATCATTATATTACGACGATATATATATATATATATGTATATTATATTATTCATATAGTGGAACTTTTACTCTTGTTCGTCGCAGTCGCGACGTAAATGGGTGCCAACGGGTCTCGTCCTGCACTTGATATATACATACATATATATATACATAATATACACTGGTTTGACCGATAAACCTCGGCCACTTTCTTCGCACGGCGTGTATTATAATAATTATTTTTTATTAATTCGATCGGATAATTGGCTTTCGGTAGAGCAGCCAAAAATGCCAGTCACACGCATTAGTGAAAGTATATTTAACATGCGTTCAAACACAATAATATGACCGTGAAAAACGCAAGTGCTCCGTTGACGACGACGGCGTGCGACGCCGGCGCCCACGAGGCTCGTGCCAACAGATTATCGTTATTATATTATACCAGTTCTTTATATTACACTCTCGCCGTAATATCATTATTGCGGGTTTTCGATATCAATTTGCGAGTCGGTCGCGATCGATTGTCCGATTTTGTATTATACTTTGTAATTTGTTTTCTATAGCAAAGTGTATAGATACCATCGAAATATCATATTTTCGTGTAGTTGATGTTGTATAGGGTTACAATTTTAGCGTTACATTCATTCATTTTATACGAATAAAGAGCAAACCAAAAATGGCGGTGTAGCACTGATTGGAAAACTTTTTTAAATTTATAGAATCGCCGAAATAGTCGTTATACGATAACATTGCCGTCACTCGGCTTAATTGCTACAACCAAACTGAGTTTAATCGCTTGTATAACATTTGTGCCGTAGTTTATAAATTACGCATATTGGACATTTGGTGTTCGCATAATATGTACTATAAACGACGTGATACTATTGCAGTATATATGAGTACAAGCTGCAGTACAGCTGAGTGACTAGATACATATTTATTGTATGGTGTTTGCAAATAGTTGCAATAAGTACAGTCTAATTATAATTTAACTGCGACAGTGTGTGAACTATATATCTTATGACGAGCAGTGTTTATCGGGATTACAATGCGGAGATTATCGTCAGATATAATATTCATGTTTATAAATTATATTAACATATTATTATATATAATACAGTGCTGTGCGTTAATGAACTTTAAACACGTATCAAACATGTAAATAACAAAATGTGGTGTGGCGGACTGTGAGTTATAATATAATAAGAATAAATTATAAATAAGTTATTAATCAGTGAAAAAATACTATACAAGTGGCGACAGCCATCTTGTACTTGTGATGTATAGTGAAGAATAACACTCATGTCATAAATAACAAAATTGTTTCCATCAAGAAACGTTTTGTTGCGGATATCGGCATATCGCTTGTTTTCCTGGGAAGAAAATCGTTACTAAAATTACAAATTTTCACGAATCGTATGGTTTTAAAATTAAAATTTTGATATACCTAGAGAGTGAACAGATTTCAAACGCCGAACACTACAGCATGCAGGTTAATGTTTTCCTCGTGTTTGTGGTTTTCATTTTTCAGTCGACACATTCTCATAGGTACTATTACCGTACGATGTATCGCGTACATATAAGTTTACCACTGATGTGCGTATGTATCACACACCGAGTCGACGAGATCTGTCTTATGTTGCACACGGGGTTAGATCGTATAGATTACATTGTTTCGTTATTTTTCACATGCACGCCCTACAGGAGCGATTATACTTGACGAATGCGTGATGAGATCTGAGCAACAAGAATAATACTGTTACAGGTACATCTAGCTACTAGCATCTATTTACCTACCTCGCAGTGGCGGCTCTAGAGTTTGATTCTGGGGGGGGGGCATAAACATCACACAATTTTTTTAAAAATATTTTATAGTATATTTATTCAAATTAGTGCCATATATTATCCACATTAGCCATTAGTGCAAAATATTATATAAAATAAATATATATATATAATAATTACATTTTATAAAACGAATTCTAATTTTCGATTTTTATTTTTAGCAAATCTATCTATAACTTTATCTATATCTATAGATATTCTCGATGAATGTGTATGAGAGCGAGGTTAGGTTAAGTTAGGTTATATAATTATTTATTGCTTTTAACATTTTTTCTAAACTGAGATCAAATTATGATTTGTTTTTTTTTTTATGGTTAATGATTTCATGTTATTACTGCTGTTATTGATTTTTATATGACCATATTATGTTTGATATAATTTGACTAGAACTTCCAAAAATATAAAAATACCTATTGGGAATATTGGGATGCTATTTTAAAATTGTTCATTAAAGTGAGATTAAAAACATTTACAGTTATTGGTGTTTTACTTAAATTTATATCTAACTATGTCTATATTATGCCTCATGTTAAAAATAAAAATATATTTAATTGATTATATTACCATATACAATTATTGTATAACGCAGATAAAATGGCCTACAGTAGTTTAAAAACTTTAAAAAACATAATATGCACTATATTTTTTTAGCATTTGAAGTTAGAATTATTATAAAATTTGTTAAAATTCCATACTAATTATAAGAACTTAATTCCATCTCCGTTTATTCCGTTCACAATCGTTTTTTTATTGTATACACCTAATCTATATGGATTATTGTAATCATTGAAAACATTAATTATAAAAACATTTTTTTTTTTTTTATAATTAATAATCTAAATTCTTAAGTTATACTATAGTAAACATTTATTGAAATGAAATAAAGAGTTTAGAGTAAAGAAATGAATCAAATAATTTTAAATTTAATATACTGAAATAATACGTATCGTTACAATACAGATTGCAAGCTGGAGGTTAAATTTTCTACAATGGTAACTATTTTGGTCGTCTGCTCGCGTAAACTAGCTGTGATAAAATGAAGCTACAAAAATTAAAACATTTATAACGATATTAATCTGAACGTCTGAACACGGCGGTCGTCAAACGTCAAATATATTAACAATAAGAAATCAACCAAATTAGAAATATACATGGAAAATCCGAGAGTCCCTATTGGAAAACCATTTTCATATTACAATACTACATACACTAGTGTACCACGCGAAAATATAAGATAAAGACTAAAGATAATTTACAATTAAATAATATCTAGTAAACTAATGTAATATAATATTATAAATCGTAATAATATAAGCGTATCATATTATATTATTATTAAATTCGCCTGTTTTTTTTTTTGGATTTTTGGGGGGGCATGGCCCCCTGGACCCCTCCCCTAGTGCCGCCACTGCTACCTCGAAGTCAGAATTAGAATTCTTTCGCAGGCATATATGTGTACTGATATCTAATGGCTGTCGCCCGGTACACGGTTCGATCGCATATAATACATATACATGAACAATTCAGTGCCAGCTATCCTAAAAAAAATATGCGATTCCGAGGAGATCTCTGAGGATTAACCCGCCTACAGTGAATGGCTATTAGAAAACATAAAAATCGTTCCCTTAGGTGTACCACCGAATACGTCAAAAATATTTAATCAGAATGTCACATTTATCTAAAATTAATTTGTTGATTGTTAGGTGTTATTAAAATAACCTACCCAGACCATCTCTGCTCAGTATAGTTTTTTATATACTCAACGAATTGTGTCCTGAAATTTAAGTTTAATTTTTAACACATCCATTACATTGGATATCACATCCAATTACGAAGTACTTTTGACTCCTACTATACAGCAGAGTCCCTCCCGATTTTTTAAACATATAAATAAATAATTATTAATCACTCAACCATCTGCAGTCATCAACCACCTACCCCCAAATGTTAAATGTAATTTTGAAGCATCATGATCCCGAACCATAGTATATATAGCCGCCATTGCATATAGGTACCTTTTCGGTACATTACTTTATATATTGTTATCAGGTACGCTATATTATATGATTTGCAGTTTTAGAGTGTTGAGTTTATAATCGTTAAATGTACCACCACCGTTCATTAAAAAAAAAAAAAACCATTTACCGTTTATACTTTATATCCATATATATTATATATACTTATATACAGGTACTTTATAGTAGACTATTAAACAAAAATTATAACTATAGATCCAAAATTCCATCTACTCCCTTCTACACCTTTACGTCGTTTAATAATATATCATGTCTCATTCACAATAAGCAGCTATATAATATAAGTGTGTGTGTGTGTGTGTGTACCGTATATAGCGATGGTGGAGATATCATATACGTTCGCGCATTATTGTTGCCCGTCCACTTTCGGATACGACATTCCGATTTCCGACTGCTAGCACTATAATATATTATATATATAGCGTTATCCGCCGCTTGTGAGTTGTGATATTGTTAGCGGTCGATTTTGTTTTCTATAATAACGCCTTCGTCGCCGCTGTGTACCCATTTCAAAAAGTCTGCTCAGCACCAGTCCCTTTTTCACCCATGCGCAGCCATTGGTCAAAATAATCATATTAATATGTTGTAGAAATGCAGCACCATTTGGTTTTTGATTTATACGTAGGTTAGGTATTAAGTATGTATATGGTATATAGCCGTCTGCAATAAATTACATTCTATAAATATGAGTTTTTAAAACTGTTATACTTATACTGCAGCTAGTACTGTGTATTATTTAAGTTCTAGGGTTATGACAATATCGTCTTAAGTATTTTGTTTAGTTCTATAGTTAACTAAGATTTATATAATAATTAGTGTTATTTTTTTTATTTAGTGCACTAAAGATAATTATTAACCATTGTAAACCATCGTTATACATTTTTTTAGTCTCATAATATTTTCCGAACGCACAATAACTTAAAAGTTGAAAACAATTTATTATTATCTTATTGTATAGAGTATACAAAAGTTTTTTAATTTTATAAATAATTATTATAGGAGATAAGACTTAAATATAAAATTAAGTTTATTTTATTATATGCTTTATCAAATTAAATCAAATTTGATATAATATAGTAATTACTAATTGATTATTAAATAAAGTGATATAGATTATTTCAATTTATAATAACTAGCTAATACTGCATGCATATATTTGTTATAATCCACTAATACAGCCAGGGGCGTTCTCAGGATTTTTCTATGGGGGGGGGGGGTTCTGAAAATTTACTTGAATTTAATAGTATATAATATCAAAAGTAGACAAAACGTGTATTACTAAAATGTAAGAAAACCAAGATCCTTGGGGGGGGATCTATCCCCCATATCCCCCCCCCGTGAGAACGCCCATGAATACAGCAATACCAATTGGTTTATATATAAGATATACACAGCAAAATGTTAATGTAATAGATCTATAATAAGTATTGACTAATGATGAATCCACATCTAAAAACCTCTTCCTACATTTTAGAATATATTTATATTAGTATTTATCAAGTATGGTATATATCAATCAACTTTAAAAACACACGAAAATATGTTTGTTTCATTATTAAACCTTACATTTAATGAAAAATATAAATAAAAAATTCTTTCTAGACAATATTATTATATTATTATAATTATTTGTTATATTATAATTATTAAAATAAAATTGTTGGAACTCAATTGCATACATTTTTTGTATATTTTGAAAAAAATGTTTCATTCCATGTATATATACTTAATAATAATTACTCACTTACACTTAATACTTGCGTCAACACTTGTGAAAGTTTATTTGACTCATGAGATTAAATCAAAACTGAGAAAAACATTAACGGATCGTTATCTGGTGCTGCTTGTGTTTTGTTTAAAACCTAACTAAATATATAAGTACTTATTATTATTATTTAAAACATATTCTACAATTATAAATAGGAATAGAAATTTTTAAAATATGATGTGGCGAATGAGGAAGTTTTTAATTAAGAAGAAGATATAATAAAAATATTTAGGTATTTAAATATTTCATAATATTTTTTAATTATCGAACCCGACAACCTCCCCAAAAAATGGTTAAAGGTTATACTTATATAAATATTTATAAAGTTATAAATATATAACTGGTACATACAACTTATTAAGACTTTCCAAGTTTAACATTTTGACACGCGACCGAACTGTTTGTTACTTCTGGCCTATGGGAATCGAGTATACATAATACGAAATAAACTCATAAGGAGTCAAGGAGGGGATTTAATGGGGATAGATGTTGGCTTTTTGATTTGATTTTGATTTTTTTTTGATTTTTTTTTTTAAATTTGGGATCTATCTTAACGCACCGTATATAGACATGTGATTTCAAACTACCCGTTTTTCTATCAATTTTGAAATTTTTTCAAATCAAAAATTATTTATGATTAATATTATATAGTGTAGTAAATTGTTTTTGTACGTTACGCCAACCGACCAATCTCTCTAGACCTTATTTGTTTAGCTCTTTTCGATCGACGAACGAGCAGCTAATATATTTTGCCTTTCTATCCGAATTAACATGTTACCGAAATAAGATATATTATATATAAGTTACAACTCAAAGCTACAGCAGCAATGACATGGCGGTTAAAGGTCGCGATATATATTATGGTCACAGACACTCGCATGTCACGCGCCGTAGATTATAATAGGTACTGTATGTGCGGATATCGAATTAACGTCGAGAGAAAGTCCACAAAGTAAAAAAAAAAAATTCTCCGGGATGTGTTCGCGTATTTAGTTTCCGACTGTTGTTTGTTCATTGTCTGCCGGAAAATTCACAACAAATTATTTTAATTCGGCCGGTAATCACTAATCAACAATGTCGTGGATATACAATATAATACACATAATATATTATAATATGTGTGTGTGTGTCCATGTTTAACCGGTATAACTTTACAATAGGAAACCCGCATACGATGTGAAACGTATTAAAACAAACGGGCGTAATATTATTATAATCGTCGGTGTAAATTAAGTATCCATGTAAAAACTAATTAATTAGCTACGGATATATATATATATATATATATATATATATATATACATGCACCTACCTGCCTACATGCATACAAATCATAATATTATACTACTCTTAACTGCAGCCATCCTCACGATGGGATGAGAATAATAAAATTATCCGAACGCGCTGCACATTTTATATTGTATTACATTATTATAACCGTTGGCCATATCATTATTTTCTGACCCAAAAACATGGAATTAAAGAAGGAATTTAAATTCGTTGTATGACTGAGCTTTGAGCGTGTTCACAAACATTTCTAACGCTACAACAATATTGTGTATGTGTGGCATTATTACTATAAGCGTGTTCAATGTGTATCTTGTGTAGGTAAATGTTATTATAAATAAGTATATGACACGTTAGACTAATGGCACCTAGTCAGTAGGTCAAATGATGATGATATTATTATTATATCGTCAGACGAGATTTAAAATTATTGAGCCGCTCATACGGTAAGTCGGGAACCGGCACATACGTATAATAAGACTATATTATAGTGTGTGTACCTAATGGCGATGTGTGCGTGAACAATTTAATTATAATAAAGACTCGTATTGTTACTCGTGGTAGGTATACGAACATAATATTGTAGTGTATAATATTCACCCAAAATCAAAATCATTGTCGGTAAAAATATTTACGATATTCTAAACGTGCGGCTGTGTGCTAGTGGAAATTTATATATAATAATCTTATGTACTATGTATATAAGCGGACAGATATAATTTCTTTTATATTTAAAAACTGGAAACGACAACCATAACTAGTCATAGCGGTTGAACAGTCCAATTGTATTTATATTAAGTACTATTTTTTGTGTGCGGTGCGAAGAATATAATATTTATGTACAGGTAATGTCCAAACTGATTTCACAATTGACTGCGTTATCGTCATATTGCTAACAGAAATCATTGCGACCTCGGGACCATCATCGTTGACTAGCCTGGTTCGGTGACTTCTTTATTGTTTCGTTAGTGTGTTAAGACTTTTTAAGTGAAAATATTAAATGCTGTGCTTAGTGGCGTATTTACACCAGAAGATTCTGTCATTCGGTCTTCGTACTGATCATGATACATTATACACAATGGAATTTTCTATACGTATGTCACTACAAATAGATTATAAATAATATATATTAACATAAATTAATCCAATTTTCTAGAGTTTATTAAATTGTTTTGGTATAATTCTCTTTCAACAACTTTGACAAAACCAATTTCTTTAACAGAAAAAAAATGATTCAAAATACGTAACGAAGCCACAAATCCAAATTAAGCTTTAGAAATAAACCAAAACCTAACCTTAAGTCACTCACCACAATACTTTAATAGTCTGAAATTACTCAACCTAAAAATTAATATATCAACCAAGGTAGTAAGATCGATCATCCTTTACAAATTATCTTAAGTCCCACATAACTTATATAAATATCACTTATAGATCTCTCTTGTAAATTTAGTTATATTAAAAACTGACATGTAATTCAAATCTAGAAATATAAAATAAAATTATTATTACTTACAAATATTCATATTTATAAATTGTATTAATAAATTCTAAGGAATATTTCGGTGTTTTAATTTTTTTCTAAAGATAATGAATAAACAATATGGGATCGGATGGCAGTTGGTGGTTGACAGTTAAAAGGTATTTAAACTTTCATAAATTTTTCTGATTATTAAAAACAAATTGCAAATATCTGTATTGAAAATCTATTTTATGTGTATAGTGACTATAATGACGTTGATTGTGAACAAATAAAAAACGAGTGGTTTAGAGTTGTTGAATAATATGACCTATTTTTTATTCTTTTGAACTTTTAGTTTCACGCCCGTATTCTCTTTTCCTATACACACCATCAAAATTATAGTTATTAGTAGGTAATTAGTAATTACTACCTGATTATTAGAAACGTATATTGCTTTCATTTTTCATGTCATTTTTATTAAGTAGGTATCTATATCTTATGAGCCAGGTAAAAATAATGTTTTGATTTTATACAACTTTATAATCAATTGTATATCTTAATCACTATTCATTAATCAGTAAATTCAATTATACAACATAAAATAACAAATGCTTCAACTCATATTCTCATACATGTATTATTTGCGTCGTATTAGGTACAATTCAATTAGTTATTATAAATTAGACGGTACCTAATAACGGTAACAAACTAAAATCAGCTTGACCAGTTTTACACTCAAAGAGTCTGCAAGAAATAATTTGAATAAGAGAGCCCGTGGAATTACATCTATGTTTACTTATAATAGTAAGTTTTACTGGATTAAGTGTACTTAAAAGTTCTTTATAGTATTTACCAATTACGAGTTATTTATAAAAATAAAACTAATTCTACGAACAGAGCCGTAGCTAGGGCTTGGCGAAACTGGCCCAGGCCAGGGGCGCAACGAAAAAAAGTGCGCAAAATCCAGGATAAAATATACCATATGTTATACCAATTATTAATAACATAAATTTTATTTAGAATATGAGCAAAATAATTATACTATAATAGCTACGCTATAGTAGGTACTTTATTATGGCGTATTGTGTACAAAAATATTACATTTTACAAGTGTTTATAAAATAATAAACATAATGATTTTCAAAATCGATTATTGCTAACTTATAGCTGCATGTTTAATTTAAAATCAGGATTCTAAATGTTTTATTTTTATATTTTAAAGACCTTCATCAATTTATTTATATTTGTGGGTGGTAGATAACTACTCCTATTTTAGTATTTAGTCTTTTTGTATTAGTCTATGAAGGAAACACTTGTGAAAGAAGTTTTAGTAAACTGAAAATTATTAAGAACTATCTAAGGTCTACAATTTCACAAGAAAAATTGACAAATATGAGTATTATATCAATTTAACGTGAATTGGCTTCAAAAATTAATTTTGAAAATGTTATAGATGAATTTGCTACTAAAAAAGCACGAAAAGTGAAATGTTGAAGTGTACAAAAGTACAATTATTTTTTAAATTATTATAAAAGGTTATAATAAGTTTGGCAGTGTTTTTTTTCTTATTAAATATAATAATTATTAGTTATTATAATAGTTAATAAAAATAAAATACACTCATATTTTAAATTTAAGTACCTATAGTGATTTAAAAAAAACTTATAAAAATGATTTTATTTCTTAAATGGCATAATCACTGGACAATACAAAACACCAAATTAAACACAATAAAAAAATAATATCCAATTATGGAGTAACCCCGGCTTAAATAGGAAAGATGAAACTATACTAAATCGTCTTCGAATTGGGCATACATTCGTAACACATAACCACCTCATGGCTAGAAAAGACCCTCCCATATGTGATACATGTGGAGTGGAGTTCACTGTCAAACATATAATCATTGATTGTTCCAAGTACGCTGATTCAAGAACACTCAAACACTCCATTCCATATCAACTTAGAGAAGCACTACAACCCGACCTCCAATCAAATATTAATATAATCAACTTCTTAAAGGAAACCAAACTGTACAACATAATTTAAAAATTCTTTATATAAAATGTAAATTATTAAAAAAAAAAATAAATAAATAAAAATAATGTAATATTATAACTAATGCTTAGTAGCCGATGTTTTTTTGATCAATAAAAAAAAAAAAAAATAAAATAAGGAATGTCTTTATATGTATAAGTACGAGGGGGGGAGGGGAAGGGGTAAACAATTTTTAAAAGGGCGGAAATCTGTTAAATGGCCAGGAGCACAAATGAACGTTGCTACGGCTCTGTCTACGAATTATTCAAGTATTAAGTACCTTCTTCTCACACATAAGTAAAAACAATATTGACAGGTATAACATTTTTGTAGTCTTAATTAAATTCGAGATAATCAGGTTGTACTCTATGCCAAAAAATATACTTACATTGCACTAACGATGGTGGTCGTAAATCGTAATTATATCGTATGCGATCGTCTATGATGAATAACAGAATCATTGATCAGTGAAGTGGCTAACGAGTGCCGAGTGGAGCTGAAAGTCATTACACTATTAGGCCCACCGAATTCTTCATTATAGTTGTTTTTCTTTGTATATAATATTTTAATATGCACATTCTGGCCTATATTTATCACTACTTCTAGTATATTATACAATAATATCTTTAAATGAAATGGCGTATATGGTATATGTATCTTTTATACGAAACGAGCGGCCAAAAATATTGTTTAAGACTTTTTTACATATATATAATATATATATATATATATTACCTAATACTTGTTATGTAGATATTCATATCTATTAATGTATTCAACATTTACAAATTAAATTTTTAATTATTATAGTAGTGACGTAGAAATGCGTACTCAGTTAAGAAAATAATGATTAGGTAAGTCACATTTTTTTTTCATTACGCACACATTTTAAAAATTATCGACTCTGTGGATTTGATACGATAGGTATTAATTATTAAAAATAAATATTATACAACGCATATGTGTTTATCATATTATATATACCAGTAAGCATAATGGATACTTAGTACAGTATAGTTCTAAATAAAATATAGGTACCTTTTGTATAATATGCAATAGGTACATTATACTGTATGAATCTATTTATATATTTATGTATCATATTACAACCATAATTATTCAGTACCTATAAAATGTAAATTAATAATATAAACCACTAAACCTATAAATAGAATAGTCGTGTGTATATAAGACTGTAAGAGCATCTATAAAGTTAGATTCCGTGAGAAGTACACTATTAATGATAATCCCCTCGTTTAAAAATGAGTATCTCTATAGGTAATTAGGTCAAGTTGACTTATTCTGATTATCTGTTTTCAGATCAGCTAAATATTTTTCAAAACTTTTTCCTATAAATGTATCATACATTCATAAAAATAAATATATAAAATGTAATTCAAGATTCTATATAAGTGTTTTTTTATTAAAATTATTAAACAAAGTTTAGTCTATTTTTATAAATATTTATTGTGATCGTCTAAAGTTTAAATGTCAATGGATTTGGATATTCACGCGTAAAGTTACGATGTCTCACCACAGATTTTAGTTTTTTTAGTATACATAAATTAAAGAGTCTCAATCGTAGCACTTACATTTTACTGTTGTTTATAATATTATTTTCAAAACATGTAAACTAATTTTAAGCTATTTATAGGTATTTTATTATTTTTTTTTCAATTAATTTTTTATGACTACAGTTTATCATACTTCTAGTACTGTTATATAAATGTAGATTAAAAAAAAATTGATAAAATGAAATAGTGTATTTATGATATAAAAACTAAAACGTAACCTTAGTACGTGTGGAAGACTTAAGTATATAGTCTGTTTAACTATGTCGTAAATGCTAATAATTGCTAATTGCTTATGTAGTCAGTTGCAGCAACTGTATATTATATGTTCATTTGGACCTATATTCGCAGAGAAAATCTATTAAATTAATTCTGCCTTGGAAATCTGCAAAAACCATTAACAACATTTATCAATTTACATTATTATCTAAACATCTTTTGAAAAACAAAATATTTCTAGTTTTTAGAGTCACTTAGACTATTTCCTCTCTTTAATTAATATATATAATTCAAAATTCAAAAATTTCAATATATGAAAATTAAATTATAGTTGTTCAGGGGGAGGGAGGGATTGGAAAAAGTAGACTGATCGATCTCAACAAGACATAATAACGAATTCAAATCAGTTTTCAGAAATATTTTCACATTTATTAGGTTGATTAGTAAGATGGTCAAAAGATGGGTATGTTTTGATTTAAATACTGCCGTCCGTTACCAATCCCTTTAATGTATATATTTATATTATAAAAATGAAACGTGAACTTGGATCTAATAAACAGCTGACCATAGTCATTTTCATTTTTGTGAGTAGCCCATAGACCTTATACCACTATTGCTACCTAGTCAAGATATTCTTTATAGATCTTGACTACTAGTATTATACTATATGGATTAGTCATATCATAATATAAATATTCAACAAATCGTTTACTTTTTAACTTAACATTACTTTTTAATTCATATTAACTATTTATAAATGGATCTATGTTATACTTATTTGTTAATTTAAATGTGAGATTTATTGGAAAGTTTTACATTAATTTGGTAGAAGTAAAACGTGTGTAAAACAAATTAGTATTTCTATAACAGTTGTGTATTTTAAAATTAACCATTGATAATAGTTCAAAACTATTTATAAAGTTATAAGGTAGCTTAAACAAAAATACTAAACCTAATTTATTATGAGGTAATAAATTATTTCTAAAGAGTCCAAATTTAAACAATCAATTAAATATACATACAATGAATGGAGCTCTATAACTATTATAATTAAAAGATACAAACCATAAAAATCAATTTTATATGGTTTTATATATCGTGATTTAAATTAAGTTAATGAGAAGATGAAAAAGAAGAATTATAATCGAGATATGATTGAACGAGGAGTAATAAAGGATTTATAAAGGAGGTATATGTATATTATTGGTATATTATTGAAATTATTACAGTCACGTTTAATAAAGCCTAATTGTCTTGCAACTCTATTGACATTGTAGAAATATGTATGTTAAAAGTTAAATTAGATTTAATTATAACATCATCCAAGTTCTTAATATGAGTAACGACCGGTAATTCAAAATTTGATACTGTATATAGGGATACACTATTGTTTTTTTGTACGAAAAAATGAAATAACATTACAGTTAGATAAGCTCAAGTTCAAATCATTTTCCAAATATCACTTTTCAACTTCATTAATATCGTTTTGAAATAAATAAAAATCGTAGAGTAGACTAATAATATATATAATAAACAATATAGAATTATATAGTTAAAATGTTTTATTGTAATTTTAAAGAAATCATATTGAATTATATAAAGCGTTATAATCAATTATATCTGCTATAATTTTTAATTTAATTAAACTGGCTTATGCTAATACGATTAATGACCTCTTTATATTTATTAAAGTTATGAGTAATAGCAGTTAATACACTAAATGTTAAGTATTATTTGTCATTTATCAATGATCATTATCTATAGTATCAATTCTCTATGTTATTATTCTTTTTAAGTATATTGACAAAAGGACTTATAATATGTTATGTAAGCTTTTTCTATCATAAATTATTTAAGTTAATGTTTTCACCTCGTATTTCATAATAAGAAACGTAATTTATTTGCATATTATTGATAAAATATTTTAAAAGTTATAAAACACATATATTATACATTTTAATTTTTAAATCTTATTATTAACATATTAGGTATTAAAAAAAAATCCTTAATTTTTTTAATATAAGTATCTAATACACAATTATATTTTCAACGCACAGTGATGTTCGATTTATATTTATGGTAATTTGTCTACATGTTATTGAATAATTTTGACATACTTATTTGGTCAAAAAATATCCAAAACACGCGAAAAGAACATCCGGTAAAACTGTTAAAAATGTTGTCTGATATACTTTTGTTGCGGGTATTCCAGATAGCTACTTCGTTGACATATTATTTAATCTAAAGTCACATATGACATATACAATGCACGTTTGCAGTCGCAAATCTAAATAAATAATTTTATTTTCACCAAATACTGAACTATAGTCTATAACTATATCGATTTCCATCAAATTGGACAGCAAAATAAATGCTATTTACCATGTATATATAGACGTATTATACAGTACCTATACATAATTTATATTCTAACCTATAATTCTTTTATACCTATCAAACACACATCTATTATCGGTCGTCACAAGGGCACGACGATTACATTATTATTTTTCAACGCTTTGTACATTTAATACGACTACTACAGTGGTTATACTGCTATTATACCTATCAAGTATCAACTATCTAGTGATATGTACCTGCCTACTAATTCATTAAAGCGTTGTTTTTGTCATTGAATAAGCAAGTTATAACAATAAAGACGACTTGTTACAAAACAACATACCTATTACAGGTACTTGGGTATTAACTATTAATTCTATATTATTATTTATTAATTATGAATTTTACTAGTTTCGCCGAATCAACTCTGCTGGCTTTCGGTGGTGCAAACTGCTTTTAAATATTATTACCGTGCTTATTGCGAAAGCGAGCAAAACGCGTATTTACATTTGACACGTCTCTCGTGCGTATATAGCCTGCAGTGCATAATAATAATAATATGATAGTCAACAAAACGGCACCTGTTCCGTCGATATTAATTTATGTGTAGGTACGCGCCTACACGTAAACACGTGCGACCATATCACAACGAGTGACAAAAGTAAAATCTTTTAGCCTGTAGACTAAATGCACCGACGTGATTTTCACTGGAAGAGAATGCAAATATGCACCCAAACGGACATTAAATTATTTTTTCTCTCGTTATGATTACTCCTAAAAAATTTTGATAAACTAGTCGTTAAATTTCATGATTTATCAATAATAATCATCAATAATTCAACACCATTATATTATTATTATCTTAACACTGAGTTGAACGAAGGGAAATGAGTGTGCCGTTTTTAGGGGACTAAGTATATTGGGTCTACGATGATTTGTGTACATTTTGAAAGTGGTAAATTGAGTCTCGTGAAAAAAAAAGCAATAGATAAGATATAGGTCCCGGCTACCCACCTACCTGTTATATTGCGAATAATTTCATTCGCGATTAAACCGACGCTTTTACAGCCCACATTCTAATATTTTTTAACTCTGTTGACGAATAGTTTGGGACTAGAAAATACAGCCAGAGACACGTGTAAAATTACGAAGCACAAAACAAAAAAAAGAAAAGTACGCTCTACAAAGAACAGAACATCAAGGAACAAATGACAAAGTACATTACGAATAATACAATAACCCGAATTGAGTTTGTTAAATCTGTATCGTTGAATTCCTTTCGAAAACATAATAATTTATAACAAACTTATATATTAAAAAAACACTTATATTTTGATTTAACTATAATAATAATAATAATTGGTTTTTTGATTAATAATTTTTACAATTCGCATCATAGTTATAAAATATACCTATTTGACTTTTAATAAAGATTATTAGATATTGAAAAATATGTTTTCCGAAGGCTCAATTTATCTACGACCTATTTTTTTTTCCGGGACCCAATTTACCAATCCCGGTTTTTAGTAGGTATCTTTATTGTTCGTACTTTTTATTTTATTATTTTATCGTTTCAATATTTTGTTTTACTTCCCCAATTATTTTTTTATATATATATAATATGTATTGTATATATACAGACGTTTTACACTGTTGCATGTCGCAATACATTGAACGTACGATGGTATTCGGCAATCACCCGTCGTGTAGGTACACTAAATAAATTATGTGAACCTGCACAGCAGCACACCACATCCCCGAACCAGTTTGTCCGTTGTCACGTGTATACACGCCATCAGCTGCATAGGCCGGTTTTTAAATTGCAGAAGAGAATAACGAAATTTCGAACATTCTTCGCCTGGTCAGATTGATCAACGACCCCAATAATTATGCCGACTTGTGTATGCGTTCAACGACCGCGTTCAAACTGCATCCGCACGGATGACATTTTATTGGAACTGTATAATATACATAGTATGTGCATCAGGTATTGAATATTGCATATATGTATAAATACTTAAATACATTATACTACAACTGTTGTAGTATGGCGATCATGTATGATATCTTTAAAGTAAGTATTTTGTAGCTACATAAAAAAAAATTAATGATCACAAAAAACCAATAAAGAAACTTACTTATCTTAAGACTTACTATTGCTGTTTTTATCTTTTAAATTAATACATACAAAACTACAAAAGTATCACTGATGAATAACACTATAGGTTAAATTTGTTTAAAAATTCTGGATTATAAAATTTCGACGTAGTAACAACGTGTCACGTATAAATGCTAAAAAAAAAATTTGAAATTGCCTACCTCGTTACATTATACGATACACAAATATACCCATATAGACTTTCGATTATTTCAATACACATTTATACAGAAGACATTTAGTAAAAAACAAAAATATTTAAAACTGTAACAGGCTTACGTTTTTCACAGAGCTCGTAAAAAACTACAAACGTACGATATATTTAACAGATAGGTTAATTTCAGAATATTTCTCAAAGTGTTGCCAAATATTTTAATAAACGAATAACAATCGAGATCATCGTATTCGACCTATCCAACATGGTATGTGGTAAACCTGCAGTAAATAAGAATAATTTAAGTTTATAATATAGAACACCACATCCGTTGACTGTATTAATTTATTATATCCGTTGATTGTATTCGTTAAGTACTCTACATCAACTTTTTAAAGAAATTCAACATGTATAGCGAGGCCGTAGCCAAATTTTGAAGCTCATCTCTAGCCGTCTAGGAGAAGAGAAACGGGGATGTCACATATAACTCATATAAGGAAGTCCGCACTCCGCAGTACAATATTGGGAGATGTATCATAATTGTTGAGTCTACAACACCTTCACACCTCACACTTTTGTACACTTTATAAAAATGCCATTTAAACTTAATTTTTATTTAGTAAATAGTAACAAATTTACTATACTAATAATTTTAAATAACAATTAAAAAGTAAGTGAATTTATTACAAATTAAACTCTGCAATAATGTATCTTAAAAAATTTCAATAGATTTTTTTCGTTTCATGAAAAATTATAAGTCTAAAATAAAAATAATTAAATTGTAATGATAAATAAAATTTACACGGCATGAAATTCGGATTACAGCCAAAAGTAAATGTGTATAAATATATATATCTAAACATGGCTAAATAAAATGTCGAATATTTTATTTTAAAGATACATAGTAAAAGTCGATTTTAAATTGGCGTGTTCGTTATATTAGACTATTAGATCGATAGAACTGCAAAAACTGCAGATGTTTATAAAATCTGAACTCTAAATTCCTGTATATACTTAACGTCAAATAATGATGACAGGCATTAAGAGGTGTCAGTATATGGTTAAAGGTTAAAATAATATCAATTTGTAGCTATATATTATGTAATATTTATGATAATTATACGATTTGCTTAACATTTTTTGATGCCGACCATGACTGTTTAGATTAGATAACTCGATGTATCTGCTTCACAACGATGGCTACATATTGTATTATTGTATCTACAAAATGTTTAGATAATATATAATTATTAAACACGCACTTACGAAGTTACTCTTTATGCATTTGATCAGTACCTGCAATAGAGCAATAATGAAAAAACCATTAGTAGCATTAGTAATTTGTCTTTGGGTTTTCAATTGAAAACGTCGTTTTTTCATTTCAATTAGGCAATCCTTGTAAATTTAAAAGTAAAATACTAAAATTATACATTAACATCCGTTTAATTTAAAGAACAAGTTAAAAGCTACCTTGAACGGCTTGAACCAAACATTCTTTTTTTTTGGATTATAATTCTTAATATACAATTCACACGAGATGTTGATATTGCTCGAACACGCTTACAGGTTCCTCTAAGTTCAATGAGTTATAAGTATAATATAGCAATTCAAGGTTAAAGTTTAAAAAAAAATGTGAATTATTCAAATACACGAAATAAGACGGTAGTTATAGTATTATAATGTTTTAAAGTGTTAGGTTTAATTTTACACGAAAAATATGTTATGTTTAATGCGCATGTAATCGAATAATTTGACGGAATTCGCATTGTAACTGATTATTCACGAGTCATTAACTTAATAACTTAAAAATAATAAAAAATGATTCACATTAAAAAAAAAAGGTATTTTATATCATATTTAATTTTAATTTGCATTATAACATGAAATAATCTTTAATTAAGTGTATTTGTTTAAAGAATTATGCGTATTATGTTTATTTTATTTTGATAATTTTCTAAAAAAAAATATTTGTATTCAAAATAATGATATGTTAATAGTGTTATTATAATGAACTAATGCTTAAAATTTATTTTATTTCTGTATAAATGCTATTTATTTTGTGCATAACTATAATAATTTCTATCACTAAACCTATTAATTTGTGACTTTTAAAGTTATAAATACAGTCTTCAAGTTATGACCTAATAATTAAAAGATTTTAGAATAAATGTTTTTAAACATTCTTATTTGTTGTGTTTTATTAATTATAAACATTATTAAAAATGTTATCATTGGTAACATACTTGGTATTTAAAGAAACAAATTTAAATTATGGTAATTAATTTAATTTAATTAGAATAATTTCAAAAGATTTTTAGGAAGTCCTGAAGCAGCAAACATTATTATTTATACAAGCAATAACCAATAATCAATATTAAAATATTGTCTGGTAATATTATATAGAACGATTAACCTTAATACTGAATATAATAATCTTCATATTATTATATAATTATTAAATTTATATATAAATATATAATATTATATTATATTTTTTTGTTTACAAACATTTTTTTATTAAATGTAATTGTAAATTAAATTTTTGACCATCAGAATAAAACGATCCTCAACACTTATAAAAATATACAATCCATAATATTATAAAATAATATAAAAATAGAATTGACATTTTTTAACACTGCACCAACAACCACGATGATCGTGTTATATATTATGATAGTTCTGAAAATATAATTAAAGAGTATTCTATACAGTTAAAAGGTTTCAGATGTTAGATTTTGTCATATTAGCCGCGTATACTTGAAGGACACTCGTGGTTTTGTATCGAGCGCTGAAAAGACAAGGAAGTTATTATTTTCCAACAATGTGGTTATTCCGCCTTACATTTTTTTTCAGTTTTCAGAGGATTCGGCTAAGAATTTTATATGACCTTTTTATTAATCGGGAAATAGATATCGATATAGAAAGGTAGTCTGGCAAGGAGTGGCGTTTATAGAAATTTATTGGAAATTCTCTATAAATGAAAACCGTTAAAAAAATTTACAAACACTTTAAATTATGTTTAATTAATATTATATTATATTATAATTTCTAATTTTAAGTTTTAGTACAATTTTTTTATACAACAGTTTTGAATTTTTTTTTAGTGAAAATACAAAACGTCTGAATCTAAAAATTTTAATATAATATTATGTTAAAATCTATTAGTAAACTGTTATATTATCATTTATTGAACAACACAGACTTCAAATTTTAATTTAAAAATGTCTCAATTAAATAAAGATGCATACCTATGTACAACGTACAACAGATATCAATATTATAACCTATAAGACGTAAACCCGAGGTGTTGCGTAAGAAATCAACAGGTGTATAAGATACGACAGTCATATAATGCGAACGTGTCAATACCACGTTTTGTCAACATTATACCTATATTATGTGTATGTAATATATATAGGTGAAATATATTATATAAAATCATTATGTATTGTTATAGGTATGTATTATTTTGCAGGACACGTGTTTTTTTTAACAAACATCACTATTAAAAATGGCCTTTTTCGTCTTCATTCGTCTACTTGAATCGATTTATAGTATGATATATCGAGTGAAAGTATCTTTATCTTTGTATGTATATAGACATCCAAAGAAATCTGGCTTTTTATCATCATGCCTCCCGGAAATGTTCAATTATCCATCGTTGGCAAGTATATCTCTTACAGACACCGCACTTATCGGGAATGACTTTTCACCAATATACGCATCCTTTTACGTGTGTGGTTAAATTACCACTCGAACAGTACATATTTTTAAATGTGAAATCGCAGACGCGTGTTTAAATCGTGTATTGTAAAATTACATTATTTCCATTATTTCACGAAAAAAAATCTAATAAAACCACAAAAATAAGTTTCGCGCGTAAATTTGCTTTTAAAATCTAATCATTGCTATATCACTTTGAAATGTAACGCATATAGTACGCATAACAGTGGCCTATTCAACGTGAAAATTATTTATATTTGTTGTTTATTTTTATTAATGTGATTATGTTATGTCTTCTGTAAAAGTGAAAACAAATATTTGGACATTCGATAAACATATATTATATATTATTATCTATAATACACTATAAACTGCAGCAGTATTACGCACGAGAGGAATAATGATGTTGCCATAGAGAATTATATTTATTTATAAATTACACATACATGAAGTCAAGATAATTTTTACACAACATTGGTCATTTTGAAATTGTAATTCTATGGAATAGGATTATAGCTACCTATCACCTATAATCATATTAGTTCTGCAAAACCTTTCTCAGGTCATGTCCATAATAGGTTTATAAGTTTGTATTGTTTGTAAAATTTCAATAATCATCAGGTATTTTTTTTTTTACTTTTGCATCATTTAAATAATTATTTATGTTTATATTGAATACTTTGTAATGTTGTGTAACAGGTAGGTAGATAATTATTATTAAACTATCGTCAAAAAACATAAAAACAAAATTACTGCGACTGACAAAAACAATATTACTCATATTAGTTCAGGTAGGTAGGTACAAGTGGTACAACGTAGTGTGGAATGTATGTGATAAAAGTATTTGTTTTTTACCAATCGACGGTAGAAGAAAACAGTTACATCATTTTTAATTTATTTATTTATTACGTACAATATAGAGATTATTTATTGTACCTAATAGTTGTGTATGCTACTGAACTTCTAATAACTTGCTAGATAAATTTGTCTAATGGTTAGTACGTATTGTAGACCAAGTATACTATAAAAATTAATTAAATAAAATTGAATTTTATCGATAGTATAAATAACTCATATTTTAAAGTTTCAGCCGTAATCCATTTATTAGCAGAAATTATGCGGTGATGACATTGCGTTTATGAGATACCTAATATATAATATCGTGTTATTTTGCTCATAAAATTTTTGTATACCTGGTGATAATTGGAATGTACGATAATTTTAAGCCTACGTTTTAGTTTTACGATTTATAATTATTGCATCCATGCGGTTTTTGATTTAAAATGCAAACGTTTTTATCTCCTAAAAATTATAATTCCCTAACGTATAGTATATTTAATATTATTATATTATACATTTTATTCTAGTCATATCAACTTCTTACGACTACAATGCAATTTTGATTTTTCTGAAATTCGAACCTACGCAAGTATAAATTGTTTATTATTATTATTTTTTAATAAACACAATATGTATTATTTACATCCCGCTGCAGTTGTATAGCAAACTCAGACGTACGTTACCCATATAATATTATATTAATAACACACAGTATAATGACCGCACACACAACGGTTTCTATATTATTTAGTCATGTTCTCGTGTTTCGGTTTTGAGTTTTAGCGATCCGCGGAGATGAATGTAATATTATACAGTATATAATGTACTTATATACAGTATATCATATACGAGTATATTGTATATGAGTGTAACTTTTCATTTTATCTGTGAACATACGTTGGTAATTACTGGTGAGATATTTATTTTTTACTATTATAAAGTGTATTATTAAACAAGTGGTTATAAAACAATCACCAATGAAAAAGTAGCACATAAATTCACTATAAGTTATCGATCTCAAAGTTTTAGTTCAGAAGTTGTTTGTGCGTTGCAGTCATATGGCATTACTCGAATATAATTATAGGTCGAAATAAGCATATTCGTGAATCGTGAGTCACGATGACTTATTATTCTGTGCGATTGTCACATTTCACAGAGTTAACACAGTAATTTAATAATTTTACTACGCATACCTAAGTATATATTTAAAATGAAAAATTGATATTAATTTTTACAAAATAATACGGATTAAGAATTATTGAATATTTTATGGCGCTGCATTAAACACCATTATATTATGTAATGTTATATTGTACTTACTGTGTATAGTTTATCTCTGTGTAGTATTTTTTGAACGGTGCAACACTAACAAAATCCATGCTATATTTTTAAGGTAAAATAAAAAATCATAAAAGCTGTCATGTTATAGGCATATCGTTGCGATGAATCATCGCTTAGGAAGTACCATTACGGCGCATTGCTCATAAATATTACGACAGCATGACAATATTATTGAATATAAGCCCGAAAAAAACAATAATGGCTTTTACTACGCCGATCGACACGATACGCTCTCAAACTCAAACAATAATAATATAATTGTTTTCCGTCTCCGTTAACCGTCCGTTCTACAAAAAATCGAACTAACTATGACTATGATGGCCAATGCGACGAATGACCGCATGAAGAAATCTGTCCAGCTTGTCGGGCTCCCGAAACACCACTCGAATACGTATTCTTGTCCATATTTTGTGTTTAAGTTTGCGGGAGCCTAGAACTTTGCAGGATTCAAATTAAAACAAGGTTGATTACAAACTCGTCTACGAACGGTTTCGTGTTGGAAAAAATAACGCGAACACGACAGTATTACAGGGATTCTACCGTACATAGGGTTTTTCAAATTGTCCATGATAAATATTCTGAAGATTTGTAAGGATCAGCATTATCCTCACCATTAAGCCACCTATATATTTAACATATATACAAAGAAACAAATCGTACTACATATTTAAAAAAATATTTATGTTACTGTCGCGGTTGTCTCTCTCACATTAGTCACCTTCGTCTCATAGCCATGCTTATTTGCATGTGCTTCAACGATTTAAGATCCGGGAACGTGGATCCAAAACGTGGTTTAAATTACTTTTTTTTTAAAATAACTCACGTTTATAATATGATTTATTAAAATAATTATAAAAAAAAGTATGTTAAGGGTAGCAAAAAATAATTTTGGTTGTTAATATTAATATCTATAAACGTATATAATATTTTTTAAAGTTAAATTACTCGTTCAAATTTTGAATTAAATGAGTCGTCAAAATTTTCAAAATGTTATTGAATGAATAATTTACAGAAAAAAATGGGGTTGTCATTTAAAAACAAAGAAACGTATCGCCACGTGATGACATTCCTTAACTATCGAGTAATAAAAAATTTAAAAAATCAGAACTCTATTTACATAAAAAAAAATGAGGGTTTGCATGCTTTGCAAAAATATATACGACCCAAATATTATCAAATGTATGCGTGTACACGAAATAATAATATATTAAATAATATGTTCGTGTGTGCAGTGTGTGTGTAATATTAAAATGTTTGTTCCATTGAGAGTCAAGAGGCTCTAAATAATAAATAAACGCATACATATAATATTACGTCTACAACGTGTATACGTCGTGCGCGCAATAACCATACGGTTAAGCTTTACTCGTGTGAGCTTTGGCCTCAAGAACCGCTGCGTGATGTCATCCGCGAACGTACACACAATATAGCCGAATCTATTTATGTATTTATTAATATTGCTGTATTATATTATAATATTCATAAATGTATACAACATAATAATATTATGTAGGTAACGTTCGTTTTGATAGAACGTGACCGACGATAACCAAATTCGTGTATAGTTGTACGCGTGTACGGGCACAAAAAAAAAAAAGATAACCGAATGTAAACACAATGTGAAAAATAATTTAAAATAGGTCCACGCGGGCCGTGTAACAAGTATAACAACAATAGAAAGGCCAACGGTGTCAGTTCTGCACACTTACAGCAGACAAAATACATCGCGGGCAGTTCGGGACAGGGCCGTGCCACCCTATTGTTCGACGTATAATTTCAATTATTTCGTTTAATATAATAATATAGGTACGGTCGTTTTTTATGTAAAACTGTACATGATATAATATGGACCTCATACAGTCGTATATATAACATATTATATATAATATCATCATATTTTACTATACTTCAATACGGAGAATATAAAATTTTTTCTCTCCATAAATTATTGTTACCTGTGTAAAATACAAAACAATCATTTTACAACTTATAATTTAAAATATTATATTTTTTCAAGAAATTTTTTTTTTCATTTCTATAACAGTTTTAGATATTATATTAAATGATGCATCATATATGTATACATTTTTTTTTATTCAAACGTGACCTGTTTTAACTTTATATTCTCCAGCAATACAATCAACATTTTTTGAAAATGTATATGAGTATACATATACACAAAATTTAAATTATCTAATATCTAGGATAATTTTACGATTTTTCCAAAAACAATATCTACATGTAGTGTTTACTGGCCTATATCGCCATATATTTTTATATAATTGTTCATACTTTTTACTAATTAACGATCCACTTCTAATGTCTATTAATCCAAAGAATAAAGGCTACGAATAGTTTTTACTCGTGGACCATAGTCAACAATCTACAATCTATAATAGTATACGGAAAATAACTGAAAAACTCCATTCTATTGGTATTATAGTTTACCCTGGATGAAGTCAGTGCTCGACTTGACAAAATTAAAGTAGGGGGACTCTGTTTACTTTTTAAAAAAAGCGTCCCTATTACTTATTTAACGTTATTGATCCATGGGCACTATTCCCCCACACCTCATAATACCCTCTTTAAATCAAGAAAAATATTTGTAAATAGGTAATCAATTAGAAAAATAAATTAATTAATATAAGACATAGGTAATTAGTAATTATTGTACCTGCTATATATATTATATTAAGAAATAATAACTAAAAGAATAATAAAGGTAAATAAATAAAAAGATCGTCAATTTTTAACTGACTACTGTTCATAAAATTTACGTATCGACTCCGCAGGCTATTGATTCTGCTCGATAATGTTTATAATAAGGACCTATATTAGTTTCAATGAGTCTTAAATTAAATAATATTCAATATATTTTACAATGTATTATGTATAGATAAAATATTAACGTTAAACTTTCACCTAATTTTCAAAACTAAAAAATAAAAACATGATTTGTGTAAAAATGTATTGATTAAAGCTTAAGATTCATGGGTTATGGCTGATTTCCAATAAAAGAAAAAACGGTATACCATTATAGCAAGTTTAAAATATGATCGATAATTAGATATTATACACAATAGCCAGCAAAATTAATATAAAATCGGCGGAATCGGAATCAATATAAGTATGCATTATTATAATATATTTTAAAAGTTATATGGCATTGCCATGTATTATTATAGTTACAGTCTATCGTAATAATTTTGTATAATACCATCACATTATGGGTGACGCGTGAATACGTCAGATATTCCGGAAGTAAAGTGAAATATTCTGGTGTTCTGGAAGTTTTTCGAATTTTAGATTGAAGGATATAAAACAGTTTGATTGCCATAGAATAATGATCGTAAGGAGTATACACGAATTTAAGAGTCTAGTCTTGACCGAAATAATATAGGAGGTCAACGATTTACTACAATTAACTTTGATGGGCAGATTCAAGCCCGTCATGCACTGGTAGTTTTTGAAATTCAAATGAAAATCATTGAGCGTTTTTATCCAATAACTATTGGACTAACGATATTTTACACATTTTTATCAAGTATAAGTGCTTCTTTTGAAGTCCTTCATTTTCATCTGATTTATAATCGTAAAAACACATCTTTATTATTGTCTTCCGTTTTAAAGAAATTATTATTTGAAAGTATCCATTATCAATAGATTTATGTATAATGTTTCGATACATTGCTATTGTTATTTAATAAATAGGTAATACTATATAGTCTATATATAATAATGATTATTGATTAATACAAAAGGAATCAAATTTAAAATTCAATACAATTTATTATAAAATATTCATTAAAAGCAAAATATTATTTTCATTTTTCATTATTCTTAATTTTGACCTAATAATCTTAATAAATATATTGGTAATGCGCTCTCAACATAATACCGAGTACTTAATCAGTGTATTTAAATGAGAAAAAAATATAAAAAATATTATAAACAATTAAAAACTATACTAGTATACTACCTATGTGGTTATGTATATTCAAAAATAAAACAAAACGGCGGGGACGAAAAGTCCGCGATTCATCCTTATGATGTATTTTTTCTACATACGTAAATTGCATTATATATTATTTATTTAATTTTAAGCTCTCAAAGTTAACACTTATTTATTTATTTTGCTTGCCCATATTCTAGCTGTAGTAAAAAATCCATACAATATTTTAATTACGACAATGTCACTATACAGCTCCATACATGTTATTACTTATTTTTGAAACTTTCAAGTACCTACCTGTATGAAAAAAGTCACATAATATTACAAAAATACAAACCAGTACCTATTGTCTTCATTTATATTTGTGTTGTAATTGATGACAAAATTACAACATAGTCCATTAAAACAATAAATTAGCCTTACATATAATTATTGTATTCTATTTACGTATACAATTATTTATAATATGTGTATTATGTTTTCTGACCATAATAAAATGTAAAGTTTAATACGAACATAATAGAAAATCATGACTCATGGGTAATAACATATTATTATAGTAATTAACTATAGCTATAAAAAAATATGTGATTAAGTAATTAGTTATCATAGTTATTAAATTATTAAAATAACTTAAGAGGTTGTACTTTTTGTACCTTGTACCTGACTTCGAACACTACTGTCTTTTGGTAATATGAACTTTACTTATTGAAATAAACTATTTACATTATAACTAATGATGAGTATTTCTATAATCTATAGGTACAGGGTGATTCTTTTACCCAATAAAACTCATTAAATCTATTAAAGTTTTTAAAAATAATTTTGTGGAGTTTAGTAGTATTAATTCAAGAACCGAGTTATAATTCATAACTTTATAAGGCCAATTTTTCTTTTTAATTTATTATAATAAAAATACAAATACAAATTGAAAATAACGAATTAAAAAACAAGTTACGCATAATGTTGACATTATTAATTAAATTATTTCATAGTAATATTTTACGTTTGAAATTGGATGCTTGCTTTGAATATGACTATTAGTTATTTATCTCTGTGTTGTTTCTCGTGAAAATGGTCTTTTCTGTACACTAATTCTATTCTTAATACAGGATTCAAGTTTCAACTTACCATTAAACATAGTACACGCTAATATACTATTATTATTCTGCATATTAATAATTATTTAGTAATTACAACTTGTACGATCGTACCTATAATCAGTAATCATTTAAACTTTAGATACATTTGTAGTCAGAGATACACTATGCATGGGTACTCATTTAAAATTGTATTGATCAAATCACGTGCAGACCAAATATTAGTATGAGTACTTATATTGTTATTTTATCTTATATTAGTAATTTTAACTTAAATGCGCCGGTGGATAACAATTCATTGATATTCATTAATAATTAAATATTTTTTCAATAACTAATTTTAAGTGTTTTAATTAAATATCTACTACCTATATAAATGTAATTATATAGGTATACAAATATACCACACGCCTTTACGGATTTACGTTAATAAATTGTATACTTACATCTAAATCGAATTAGTTTTAAGCTATAATTTTATATTTTATACTATAAAGTATATAAAAAAAAACAAATAGTGAATCATATTTAATTAAGTACCTATAGATAGTCTACGATAGTCGATAAGTAAATTATTATTTTTCACTACTATAATATAATAATGCCAATTAACCTTTTAGTTTACAAGTTGTTTAACGGCAAATTATCAATAGGTTGTAAAATGTATTCATGAAGTACAATTTATTCATTTATATATTGCAAAAAATTATTCCGGTACCGGGAATCGAACCCGAGCCTCCTGGGTGAGAGCCAGGTATCCTAGCCACTAGACCATACCGGATGTGGTGTATCTGATAACATAAATACATTATCTTAGCTAAATACTATTTATACGTTTTACTAAGTTCTTTTCCACCCTCAATGTATATGCATGTTCCTGCATAGTTGTATTAA
Source organism: Schizaphis graminum (assembly GCA_020882235.1). Taxonomy (NCBI): domain Eukaryota; kingdom Metazoa; phylum Arthropoda; class Insecta; order Hemiptera; family Aphididae; genus Schizaphis; species Schizaphis graminum. The sequence continues at coordinate 69,429,906 of CM037032.1, forward strand.
CGACTAAAGGGGCTGAGCACTACTCCTCCACCCGCGGCTTAAAATGTCTAGAAATTAATTTTAAATTAAATGTCTTGTATGCATTGATACTGAACAGTGTATTTTTCCTATTATTATTATCTGTTAACACTTATTTCCTAGAAAAATGGACCAAACGTTGACCCATTGTATAACTTGTATACTCGATAATCAATATTCTCAAATTGTATATCAATACATGTATTAAATTCAACTTATTGATGTTTGATAATACTATAATGTGTGTTTCTAGTTTTCTTCTGTTTCTAGTATGGTAGGTATATATCTACTATCTACATATTTATATTATTCATTGCTTTTAACCGCCAACTCCTGTATATACTCCTATAAATACCTACATAATGTCATACCTCATACGTTTAAATGATATAACATAGGATCGGTAACACGTTTGTATACAAATTTTGTTGCAATTCATTTATTTCCGGAGAATCTATTGTTTTAGCGTGCTTACTAGATAGTAGACAGAGATAGACGAGAGCAGTGACATGACTCGTAACAATACGCCTATTATTATTTTAATAGTGAGATTACAGTGCAGTGCATTTGTCTCGATGTCAGAAGTATAATATTATCTTGACGGGGACGCGACTGTTTTTTAGTAGTCGAGATTCGAATAAAAATAATATTATAGCGTTTTGTCGTTGTCGTTGCGGTTGCAGAAGATACACCAATAATATTATTACGGCCATCACGGACGGGGCCCAATATTACCGAATCGCTCATCACGCCTCCCGGCGGGCGAACGAAGACGCAATATTATGTTTGAAACGTGCACCACGTGCACATACACATATTTATACATACATAGAGGTGCCTATAATAATATATGAATAGAAAGTGGAACACGTACAATCGTTTATTATTCACGAGATTTCGTGTCGCCAAATCGACGGTGACGACAATAATAAAAGATATGGAAGACACCTGCAAACGTACGATTTATAAAGAGCATTCATCACGCGCCTTAGACAATATATAATATACGAGAGAGACTATTGCAGGTACTACGCTAAGTCCGAAAACGACAAATGGGGATGTCACTCGAAGAAAACGAGATCGTTATGTACACGATATGTATTGATTTCACGTGATCGTGTACGATGCGTATATCATAATAATAACATATTATTATTACCATGTGTTTTCGGACACATCGGTCACGGTACGCAAATATCTATTCGGTTTGACCAAATCTCGTTGAAAACGTCGCGCACAGAGGTGCTCCAATCATGAACGAGTGTACCTACTGCAACGATATAGGCGTATGATATATATCAGAATATTATTAATAAATAATAATTATACTATGTATTTATCTCACCTTCATCTCTGCATGTGTAAAATAGACAACAGTATATACTATTATGTCTACACACAAATTTATTCGGAAAACATAATATAATTTTATTGTAGAAAATTTTACAGTTTATTCTATTAGATTATTATAGTATCTATAATTACGCAAGTACGCAACTTAAATGCTAAAAGATTTTAATTATTTTCTGGTTTAATTTTATTGTTTAAAACGAGCACCAGATGTCGACAAAAAATGTATTCATAATTGTATTGTTATATATATCTTTACTAGCAATTATACGCAATTATACACCTGATGCCGCGAACAACACTAAAAAACTAATCATATAGCCGTTTTAAAGGCTATATATTTTATAGTCTAGCCGCTAGAAGCTATAGCGAATTCTTCTTTATAGTAAGAAACACAAATATTATTTTATACACTTAGAAATATCAAGATTGTACTTTGGTAGACATATTTTTCTAAAGCATTCTTTCTAATAATATATTTATATCATAAAGACATTGTACAATTTATTGTTAAGTATTCATGAATTATAATAAATTTATATTTTTATTTTTGAATACCTTTATTGGATTATTTGAGTAAAGTAATTGATAATAACTTAAGTATTTGTCATGGTCAAAAATCTAAAAAATATTTAAATTGAGTCAAGTTTATGATAATTTTATTCTTATTAAAAATATAGATACCTTAAGAATATAAAATTAATTAAAAATTGTGTCTACAAATTACCCCTTAGAGATACATTTGAGTAATAAATGTACAATACAGTATGTATACTAAACAAACATCTTACATTCTCATTTCTTGGTTATTTTTACATTAATTCATAACGTTTATCAAAGGAAATTAGTAATTAGAAAAAATATGAGGTGATTTTAACGAGTTATATACAATATATATTTGACTGTCATCAGCAAGTCGCATCTTATACAACAATCTCAAATAATAATTAAACAAATTTCACAATAGTAAGCTACTCTTAACCTAATCTAACAATCTATGTCAGTGAAAACCAACCAAAATACAAATCATACCACCACAGAAATAAATAAGTTAATTATCAAGAAATGTCAGGCAAAAATATATTTACAATTATAATAGGAATACCAAATAAGTAATAACAGTGTACTTACATTATAAAACATAACAGTTAATACCAATGTAGGTACATACATATATTTTAACAATTTGTTTATAGTATATTATAGTATAAACTGTGAAGTATAAACACATGGTTTCAACGATATGCATTACAATTTTCAAATATTAAACTAATGATTTGGAAATTGAACAAAAATAAACACTCAGCTTTGATGTAAGCCTCACAGTACCTATATAAGTATGATACAATAAAAGCGATAAAAATATATAACATTATATATATAATTACATATAAAATTACGTTTTGTTAAAAATCTTTTACATTTTTAACGTCCGCTTTTTAATATTTCAAAAACTACTCAATCATGCTTCGCAACAACGTAGTATAGAATTTTTAGAATACCAAACATCACGTATTAAATTGAAAACGAACTAAAATGTACATGTACTTATAATAGTGGAATAGACCTCTTGTAAAATTCATCTTTGCTCGTCTATCACAAATTAAATCTACACTGAAAACACGTCATTATAATATATCTATGGTAGAAATACAAAATTCATCTTATGCATTTAATTAAATATTTTACATTTTTAAACGCTATTTTCATAATATTAAATATTATGACTATCAAATATTTGTATAATTGCATAACACACATTAATCGAAAAGATGATTCGAAAAAAATCACACAAATAACGCGTGTAAAATGGTTGCGGCTATATTAAACACTGCAGCACTAATATGAATTAAATATGAATTATAACTATTAATCCTATTCTCAGCGATAGATTAAAAATATTATATACAATGTCAAAGTGTGCGATTATAAAGAATGGTGGAAAACTCAAAACACCCAAGAGTTTTAGCACGGATCGATTTAAAAACAAAACTATGCATATATTCTACCATTTCATAGTGGACGTTAAAAATATCGATAAAATAGATTAAATATTATTTTAAGTCAAAAAATTTGTGTAAAACGTAGACACGACAATGTTTTAGGTACGTATTAACAAACAATCTAACCGCATATAATAATATTATATTATACAGTATTACAGGTATATAGTACACTGTAATAATAATGACAGTGATGTTTTTACGCCTCGGAACGCGTATTATGCGAAGGTAGAGGATTTTATCGCTGAATAAGGATAGGTACACAGGTCGGATAGGTTTAAGGACTTCAAAGTAAAATCTACTCATCAAAGTTTATACTTGAACCGGGTGAGGCGTCGAAGTTGTCGTTCAGGTCTTCCTCTGCGGACGTTTGTTGTACGCGTTATTCAGAATCTCAAAGTCATCAACCGTCAACGGGTCCGACGACTCGGAGGGTGGTGGCAGGTGAACGTAAGATGGCAGTGGGTCGTCGTACCTCTTTGACAGGATGGAAAACTCTCGATGGGCGGCCACCAGTTTGGTTATTTTCGACGTGATCTCGTAGTCTGTGCACGACGAGTCCAGCGCCAGCAGGCTGATGATCGTCCGTCGGAGATCTTCGAGCTTTACGAACGGAAACATAAACACAGTTTTAATACCGTGACATTATTATAACAAAAACGATACACGTTTGCTCGCAAGCAGATTAAAAGTTTACTAACAGAACATTCTCGACGTTTCACTTCGCTCAATTGGAATTTTATCGACGATAAGTCGTCCTGTAGCACTCGCATCGTGTGCTCGTTCAGAGTTTTATCTTGGTTATGAGAATCGGAAGTCGATTTCAACTGGAAAACAAAACGGGGTGTTTTATGTTTACGAAAAAGTCCGTTTGCTAAATGCAACTCCAAGTTAGAATTCGGTCATACTTGTTCTTTGAGTACAGTGACTTTTCGTGAAAAACGCATCCGTAACATCTCCGATTCGACCAGACGTTTTTCGAGATCATCGATTTTCTTCGCTCTTTCCAACGAAGTCAACTATTAAATATGCACGTAGACACATTTTAAATTCAATTTAATCTTAAAATTCACAAATCACGACATGGTGTTGTACTGACCTTACAATCTCCAGCATCAGATAGTTGTAGTTTCAAGTCTCGGATCTGCGCTCTGCATTCGGTCAACTGTAGTTGTGCTTTGTCCAATTGTTTTTGCAACTTTTTAGCCCTACGCATCACGTAGGTAAACCATTTAATTATTCAATTATATATATGCAGTATGCACAAAAAGTGTGTAATATTTAGTTCAAAAAAATTTGTACTAAAATATCCAACGGATAAAAATTCAACGGATAGATGAAAAATAAAAATAAAAAAACATGTTTACAAGCCTGTTTAAAACAACATTAATAATGATATAATTAAATTATTTGAGTTTGATTATCAAATTTCAATAATAAATTTATGTTTTTTAAATAATTGATTGTAACATCCCTATTTACAATAATATATTTATTACTTAGCTATATAGTTTATAATTTGTTATTGGGGTACTATGGTGTCAATCATTGAAAAATTAAATAGGTATCTTTTTAAATGCGATATTTAAACTTGAATAATTTAATATTATATTTGTCATGATTATTTATAATCAACTAGCTATATCCGTTAAATATTTTGATTTTAGTTCAGGATATTTTTGTACAATACTATCTGGAATATCTAACAATTTTAATGAAAAATATTGTCAAATCCTTTAATTATTATAAATTATAATTTACCTATTATGTGTTACTATGTGTTAGTAAAAGTAACGTTACCGTATATTAGCTTCATCTCTTTCTGTTTCCAAGAGTGAGCGTATTTTAGTACTCTCGTCTTGGACACTGATTTTCTTACGTAACAAATCGAGATGGAGATCACGTCTTTGCAGTTGATCCCTTAACGTACGTACGCGTCGTTGCAGTTGATAAACTAAAGCGCTCTAAATAAAAAATAAAAAATATTAAAACGACGAAATCATTTTTAGCTAAAGTGTAGAACATATTATCGATTAAAGAGTAATAAAGCAAATAGATACGATAAGTATTATATAAAGTGATATAAAATAATATATTTTGTCTTTGACATATTGACGATAAAATATGATTACGCGTATTATTCTACGATCATATTACATGATATAAATAAGACTTATACAATATTCTGAGTTTATTACTTTAATGTTACGGTGAAGAATAAAACAATTATTGTATAGGTCGGTATACAACAATACAGTAATATACGCATGTTATGAGCCGAAATGGTTATAAAATATACGAAAAAGTACTCAGCGATAAAGATTTCAAAGCGCTGATAACTACGAATAATATATAATTTATAAATATATGTATACGTACGTTTCAAAATGTATTACAGTATTAAATCTAAACTTACATAGTATTACGGTTACTTGTATTCATCAAAGTTTTACAAATACGAGTACAATATAATCGCCAAGACTACAATAGTAAAAATGGTGAACGGCAATTAAAAAAAATGCCAAAGTATAAAATACAATATTGTTATAGAGATACAACGATGGTTCAAATATTATACTTCTCTGTAAGGAAAATCGCAATATAAACGATGTCTGGATAACGACGACGACGTATAAGGGTAACCGAGCAGTAACTATCTCCACGGAAAAGAAGAAAAACATCAAATGATCGGTGACGATGACCGCTTGAACGTTACAACAGCAATAGTATAATATATTACCTTGTCGATGTTTTTATCGTATTCCAATTTGGCGAGCTGTTCGGCGCGCAGCAGCAGCGATTCCGTGTGTAAGTCGACGCCCACGTCTTTCGCTATCTGGTCCATGTGCATGGCTCTTGATAGTTTGTCGAGAAATGTGACGAACTACGGCGAGACATGATGGTTTGAAATTCGTTCGTTCAATCAAAAACCAAAAAAATAAAAATAAAAATGCCAACATTTAGTGTCTCCGTTCAATACATTCAAATCACTATAGTTGCCGAGTCCCCGGCCCATTCCCACTAAATTCAAATTTTGATTTTAGCCACAATTCTTCAGTTTATATTTGTCGGCATAACATTATATTCCGCACATGTTGGAAACAGTGACACGCTCACACACAATTAATCATAAAAACTATACAATATAATATTATATAATATTTATGCGAATATTATAAAATTGTAGACTGCATGACGTTTTACGAGCTAATCTCAGAAACTATTAAACCGATTTCAATAAAAGTTGTATCGAAATAGATTCTTTAAAAACTCGAAGGGTATTTTAAACTTATTCGTTCAACCCCCGTAGGGTAGTATAGAGCAGGGGTCAACAAATGGCGGGCCGCGAACAAATTTCATCCGTCCAGCAGACAAATAAAAATAAATAGCATACCTAAATATTACGACAATATTATATATATATATATATATATGTGTTATTGTTGTGAATTATTATATTTGTTTATTTTAATTTTTAATGAAAACAGGTGATGTATCGGGTGCAAAGCATATCTTATCGCTCATATTGTTATTATTAAACTTTAATTGGGTGACTGTTAGTCGATTTTACGTCTACAGAGTCAGTCCGTCGATTACCGCCTACCGGTGACATTATTACATTATTATTTTCTTCGTGGTAATTTATTTTACAATTAAATAATTTCTAATTTCTACCATTTTTATTTGGATGTGGATAAAAAGAGAAGAAAAGTTGTAGTTGAAAACAGACAGTTTTTTCCTGAGTAGACGTACCAATATTGTTTTGTTTTACCGGACAGATAAGGACCCTGTCGGTTTGTTTAATTCGTCACCAGACACTGGGCAGACAGTAGCTATTATGAACGTTTTCAATGTTAAGTATCATTATGAGACTTCACATAAATCATTTGCCGAAAAATTTCTCGTAAGTAGTAAACTTCGTAAATCAAAAATATTTTTGTTTATATATAGGATTGATATTGACTACAGAATTTTTTTTTAATGATACAGACTAATCTACTTGTATGCGTTTTATTGAATTTTTTTTATAAAAAAAATAATAATATTTATGTTTGTAATTCAAGTTTTATTTAACTATACAACAAAATGCAATGTTCTTATATTTTTGTAGCTTATTGACTCAAAAATTACTCGACCGACAACCTACTGATGAAAGTTTTAGAGATTGCTTTTAGAAATATGAGGACCGTTTAGAGGATAGTTTCAACTAGATTTGAAATTATACAAAGTTATATAATATATATAATCTACTATCTCCTATCTCGATTGAATTAGATCACAAAAAGACATATGCCGATGCCGATTTGCCGATGTTCTGAGGTACACTTAAACCAAGATACACCATAACATCATATTTTATTTTATTTATTTTTTCCCCGTACGAAATCGATATATATATATACACAGCTTATATAGTATAAAGCTATATAAGTTTCCTGTCCAACTTCATACTTTAAAAATAAGACCAATGTTTATGTATTAATTTTTTAATGTAGAATTTATTTTCAGAAAAAATGTTACGAATATACTTACGATTGTCTTGTCATTACGTAAATGTTCTTTAGTCATTTCACACACATTGAGTTCGTTCTCGGTGTGGTTCAACCGAGTCTCTAAGTTGCGTTTTTCATCCGTCAACACTCGGTTTTCCGACGCCAATCTGTCCTGATCAATCTGCAGCCGTTCGACCCGGTCGGTCAAACTGATTATCCTATCCTTGGATTCCCCGTGCAGCTAAGCATTTTACAAAAACGATTTTCAACGATCCTGACCTCAGGGTCGCCAACGATTTACTGTGCTCTTAGTTGCTAACTCGTTGACTAGCCTCTTCACCGCATCTTTGACACCGCTCTCAGTGGACTGAACATATCCATCTGCCGACGTCAGACACACAGCCAAAGACTCCAAAAAGTGTTGCATGTCAATCTGCATTTTTTGACACCTCTCGTCGTGTCCTCGTAAGTCATCTACGAAGTATAAATAATGTAATTAGTTGTTTTCAATCGAAACTGTGACTTAATTTACTTCGAAGAGTGAATATAGTGGCTTCCTGACTGGCTATATTGCTAGACGCGACACCTAAACTCCTATTGGTTGCCATCAGTTTATCTCTGAGTTCGGATAAATCACGTTCCATTACTCTCTGTTGCATTTCCAAATGTTCTTTCTCCTATAAGTGAATATATTTCTTTTTTACAATGAACATAGTATGTAATTTATTATTATTAATTTTGTTTATTTTCTTTCAACCACCATCATGTATATTGACGCGTCATACTAACACAACAATTATACAAAATTATATAATTACAATAATAATCAATATACATTCATAAAAACAAATCAAATGCTTAACACATGAATTGAAGAATGTACTCATAAATATTATCATACTTGTTTTAACTTATCTATTTCGAGAATATGACCAGCAGCCTGTCTTTGGAGATTTTCTTTATCAGCCAAGGCCCTTTCTAGTTGTTCTCTACAGTTCCTCAATTCTACTTCTATCGAGGTTAAATTTTCACTGGCGGAAATATTTTTACGACGCAATCTGTTTAATTCCTACACATACAATAATGATTAATAGTAATATTATTAGTTATTACATTGTATTTAACCAGTTCGAATAAACCATTTATTGTAAATAAAACAAATTAAAAATTTGGAATGTCGAAGAACAAAAAATATAAAAACATAATATTAATCGTATTATATCTATTTTATAAGCAACTATATTATGTTTAGACATCTTTCAACCGATTAAATTATGTATACATATATAGTATAATAATTGATTAATTGATCGGTAAAATATATTTTAAAATACTAAAATAGTTAGGTTAGTATAGCTAATTACAACCTTAAACATTAATAATTTAAAACCAAACCAAAATAAACATAAACTGGAAACATATATTATGTGAAAATAACTAATATGTCTATAGACATATATATTATATAATATATATGTATATTGATTATACAATTATTTTAATTTCATTAATTGTATAATATATTAATTTGTATATTTATAAATAATACTATTCATTGATTATATTTTGTAGGTATACTAAAGTATAAATTATTTTCCTGATATTCACCTGATGCATTTCCGACGCTTTGGATAAGACTACATCAACAGCGGCTGGGGAATCTGAATTCAAAGACTCGTACCCTAACGCCATCGATGCTCTACTTACAAACTCTGACATTGATCTTCTTGCCGAGTCTCTCGCGTTTTCAGCTTTGGTACAGTTTAATTCCAATAAATCGATTTTCCGCTCTAACTCGGAACACCTGTCTGCTTGATGGCGATTTTCTCTAGCTAAAGATTCGGATGACATATCTGCTCTTCCCAATGACGTAGTCAACGATCTCTCTTGGTCCTCCAATTCCTAATAAAAATTCAAACATATAGTCATAACAAATTGAAATTATATAAATATTTAATATATAATAATGTTTCATGTATATTGTATATAAATACTTTTATTCTATTCCTCAGGCTGGCAATGATCGAATTTTGTCTAACTTGCTGCTCTTTCAACATTTCCGTTTCGGCCTCCAACTCTACCGTTCTTTGATCTCTAGTCCGAAGCTGCCCTTTGGTGTCTTGCAGCTATACAGAACGAGATAATCTAATTGTAGTTTTCTATCTACATATTCATCTGAACACAGTTACTAACCTCGGACATAAGGCGATCTCTTTTGAACTGCAATGCAGCCAACTCGCTTTTCAAAGTGGATATCATCTCGTGATTGCTTATGTTATCTTCAGAATCCATCTGCAAAACCAGAATAGCGTGAGTATACAAACAAAAATATACCAAAAAAAAATAACGAAAATAAAGAACGTAAATTAAAGGTGGTTTACTACGGGGTGAAAAACACAACTTTTTTCACCGGTACCACGTACGAAACGAAAGGCTCTACACATAGATTATCTGGAGTCACGCACATCATATTCCAGTTACTAAACCCTTTTCACGCGTGGACGTTGAAATCACAATAACGTTATCATGGAATACCAGAATAATATATTGTATGATATACATGATATTGCGTATAATTTTTTTTTCAACTGTAGTCATACCTGTTCTTTATTTATCGAACTCTACTGGACTTTTAATAACTCGTGTAGTTTCTACTGGGGTTTCGTTATTGTCATTATTATTTCATTGAAAACAATCTCATCAAACGGCAAACACTGATTAAAATATACGCTGGTAAATGTATTATACCGACTTCTGACATGTTGGTCGGCCAGCCGAATACTAAATCAAACCGCCGACGCCGAGTGCGTACAGTATAACAATAGTGCGTGTGTCGTGAACGAATGGAATTTATCGATTCGCATGTCACACGATATATTATACGGAAAACATTTACATAGAACCGTGTTCTTAAGTAGGTTAAACCTGTGAGTTTGGAGTTTATTTTGGGCGCATAAAAAGCCGTCCGTTTCCAATAAACGGGTGCCGTTTAATAATGTATAATATTATATAAAAGGCATATAACCGCGCGTAGATATTATGTTGCTCTGTGCACATCACATAAAATAATAATCCTATGTCAAAACCAAATTTTAATAAATATTAGCATATATATGAATATATGGCCACCGATTAGGTATATATAATAGTAATAATAATAACAATAACTACGACAATAATACGTAATAGATATAATACGATATAATACGTAGATGTTTTATGATTTATTTGAATGTACAGACAACATCGCAAATATTCAGCGCTATTGTTTGCCTGGTACCCAGTGGATCACCTCGGGCCAGTGCACATTATTGTGCGTGTGTATCTCTTTACATTTCGCGAATGTGTCCTCGGTGTACTTAAAAAAATCAATCATCGTGACATGATGTTAATTTTTTTTGGCACGACACGAATCGTGTATTATGTAGTATGCACCAATACGCCTATATAATAATTTGCTATTATACGTATTCACATTCATGATTTAATTGAATGTCGCAGCATATCATTATGCGTCGTTCGCTGTGTATGACATACAATGATAACAGTATATAGGTACATCATATGCCATATGATGTATAAATAGGTGTGACAATATAAAATGTCACTTAATGAACGAGATTTATGTGTGTATGTGTGCACATGCTTTGACTGGTATCTTAACACCTATATGGACGCGCGTATTCCAAAAACCACATATTATAATAGATATCGTTATAATAATGTGGTGTTTTGTAAATAAACCGTATTACATGGCGTATCAGTGTATTACGATCGTTAATGCGGCACTGTGCTGTGGCTGGTAAATAGTTAGCAAGACATAATATATTATTTTATTGGTACATTTATGTCTATATAGATAGGTGCAGTGTTTTGCCGTCTTACAGATTTCGACGGATGATATGGCGTGGAAATAAAGATTTTTATGGTGTTTTAATAAATAATCGATTTATATTTTCAGATTTTCGACACCGGAACGCTGTTAGACAATTTTCGAATAATTTTTTTTTTTTAATTTACAGCCCGAACGACAGAATTGAACTTGGCAGACGCTTCGTCACTCCACCAAAAGTGCTTTCTGAGATTAAGTTTTCTCTCGCGGCGGTGTAAAAGACCTAGGTACAATCTATTTTATAATGTGTGATAAAATACTTTCCCGCTCTACATCAGCTGTGCTATCTATTAAAATGACGACACGTAAATCATATAATAATCATCCCCGTTTACTTTTTGGCCGCAAAGAATGTCGAACACCCTCCAGTCTTCGTCACTCAGCGGTTGCGTCATCCCGACGAGCCTTTTTAATTATCAAAAATACTGTATTTTGTAGGTGGGCGCACAGCGGCGGCGCACCCTGTCACGCGTAATGTTATACCAACTCGAACCGACCGGCATAAAAAACTAGCGAGCATTTGACGCGAACGTGGTCGCGGTCGTCGGTGCCCGTCTATATATCGATTCCTTTGTTGCAATAAGAGCCACGCGCTAAAATAAAAGCTATAATGACGTACCGTGTTGAATTGTTGACCCCTCTCCCCCACCACTGACACGGTTCGTGACGCCTTTACTCCAGTGGCGTAGTTAAGAATGTGTCCCGAGGAAAGGGATAAACCCTCAGTCGGCGGGCAATGCCTTCAGTCCGACTCTTCCACCGGGAAAAAACTTAATATCACATAAATGATCTACAAAAAATAATATGAAATCGGGTATCTACTGGCTATTTACAATACTTCCTTTTGCATAACTCCCATTTATACGATTAACTACCAAATATATAATAATAAAAAAAACTACGGTTATTTCACGAAATAAAATAATCATAAATGCATCTATAGTGTACATAAATGATTGTATTTTTAACTTCTATGAACAAATTGTCGCAACGGTTTTAAAATTGAAGAATATATTTGAATACCAATTTTAAATAAGTACTTGTATACCATAAAATACAATATAATATTGGTAGCACATACAAAAATCCATCATGTAAATTAACATTAAAATAATTTCAGTTTATTCGATAGGGTAACGTACTAACGTACAATTATAATAAATATATATTTTAATTCTACTTAACAGTACCTACTCGATTAATATATGTTTATTTAACGGGGTTTTTTTATCTAATTTAATTATATTACCTAATATTAAATAATATTCCCAACACATAAAATTACTGTTTAAATAAGAGACTATTATAACCATATAGTACAAATGAACAGGAATATACGTGTATTATTTGAGACGTTAGAGTAACATAAAACGGATTTTTTCTATAGAAGTTAATATTTGAAACGTTAGTAGTAATATAAACAGCTACAATACATATTTTAAATAAAAACCAAAAATACAAAGGTTTATTTTGTAAAGTACGCGTAATAGAGCGTTTAATTTGATTAAAATTCAAATGTAATGTAATTTAATCGAATTTTAAATATTTAAAAATCTAAACAAATAATATTAGGTATTTCTCACAAATAATTCACATAACAGATACACACTACCTATTATATAATCGTATTTTTCCAATGTTCCCACTTACGTGTTAACACGACGAAAAATATTTTAATCATACTATAAGTACTTCAGTCGAAATCGAAATCTTCAGACTTCGTACTTCAGTATGCAGTGGGAAAAATGTGAAAACCTCTGAGTGATTAAGTATACCCGTACGTTGCTGTTGTTGATTTGTAATGTGCATAATATAATATAATAATGAACGATAACTGCAGATAAGCCCCCATATTATACATAATAAGAGTATAAAACGCGTAAGTATAATATAGTAAATAACAACAGTGAATGCAACGCGGATATGTAAAGGAATTGTCAAGTCGACAGCAAACTGCCGAGTATAAATATTCGTGATCGTGAACAATAGCAGGAAATATCAACCGACTCATCTGCAATATTATATACGATTTTCTCGAGTAAGCTATTATACGTATAGTGTAGACGAACAAAAGAACAATATTCGTAGGCGATACAAAACATGTCATCAAATAATAGATGCACATGTACAATGTATATACGAATAATACGTAATATATATTTGATTTTGATTTTTCATGTTTTCCGTGATATATATTTACCTGTTATATATAATTATATAAACGTTTATTTAAGATAAACCGACCGTTTTTTCAAAATGTTTGATATAAGTATTATGGGTACAATATTACAATAACTGCGTGCAAGAATTGTGTGTTTGTGTGTGGCTTTTCTCGTATCACTGCGTACCATGCAATTTTAGATCTTCAAATTCAAAGGCAGTGGGTCCCTCCTGAGCACGATACAAATTTCAAAAGCTGAGCCCGTTTTTAAGTAACGCGACATTTATAATCATTCGCATATTCGATACACTATATAACTTTTGTGAGGGTTTTAAAAATATTTTAAGACGCCTATATAGCCAACGATGGCTAACACTATATGCTTCCATCGGGGCCCTCTCCAAATCTGCATCCGCGGACTCGTAACTCATATGAATCGTAAACAATTACTTAAAGATAATCGTGATTATGATTTAGACGTGCATTATAATACGCCGGCTGTTGTGCAGTGCGTATATCATGTAATTTTTAAAACATTACGTATTTACGTGAAACACCGATGGAAAACAAACATCAACGATATAACTATGGTTACGGCGAACCATATTGTCAATGTTATGCGTTCCTAAGTTGTCTACTACATTATAGTCTATAATATAATGTTTTATTACATCCTATACCCGCTTGTCGCTCGATGAATAGCTATACCGTGTTGTACATTATATTATAATATGTGTATACATTGTGTACATGTATTTATACGAACTGTACTCGTCACTATATTTTGAAAGTTGCCTATCGAGTTTTCCCCAAGTTTAAAATTAGGTTTATAGCATTTTGAAAACGTATTTAATTCGCGGGGACCTAGTTACTAGGATAGGATTTCCGGACACAAACTATTATATCTACCCACAACGCAAAGTTTTTGATGGTTTTGGGCCTTTTATTTAGAACGATATTGAATCTCGTACGAAACTAAACTGACTACTAAAAATAATTTAACTTACATTTAAACCGACTAAAAGTCTTTAATTAACTATTTGCCTTAATGACATGTGAGTACCGACTTTAATAGTCATGAACCATACTAGATTACCATATGGTGATTGTGCATACAATATTGCAGACTTTTAAATGCATTTTATTTAATGTACAAAATATATTATTATTAGTTTTCTTATAAATCAGTTAATAATACGTAGTTTCATACAAACTTCGTTAATATAATAATTAAATTGTATTTTTTGACTTTGTTTTAAAAATTCTGAATTAGAGTCGTTGACATACGACTATATCATCATACAAATGTCAAATATACGATGACAGAATTAATTAATTATTTAGGCAGACATAAGCTCACATCGCTAAAACTATAACCCTATAGACCAGCGAGTTCTAAACCTTTAGTTAAATAATAAAAAATATAACTACCTATGTGCCAAGTGGCCAAGTGTATAAATACTGCGAACATGCGATGATCGCTTGAATAATTCAATACTGATAATAGATTACATGATATCGAGAGTTCTCCGAAGATTAGGAGAAAAGTAATAGCATTAATTTAACATTTTTATTTTGTATATAAATATATTTCTCAGCACTAACAAGTTAATAAATTCAAGGAATAATCCCCCATATCTTATCTAATTATTCAAGTTTTAGCCATCATAATTTATTATATTACAATATATTTTTTTTTATTCTTACGTTATTACTCATTTCTATATCGTTGAATTCAAATTTAACACACGCATCACAGTGATCCACTCAACACGTCTGTACAGCAGAACGGTATCCACTTGCTCACTTTATTTTTACTCTTGTTTACTACAGTGTCTAATGGATAAATTTAATACATTGTTCAACTTTTTAAAACATAATTTTTTTTTATTAAGCATATAGGTATAAAAACTTACTTGAATTCTGTGTAGAATTTTTCCTTTCTCTTACTGTTGTGGTAGCCACAGATTAGTCAATTTTCCGTGTGCTTAATATATTAAGTAATAATTGACTAGTTTTTTCTTTTTGTTGTTGAATCAAGATAACACGGCGTCCTGAATAGGCTATTTAGCTACACCACTGTATTGAGTCCGTTTTTTCGATATCACACGACTACAATAACACATATTTTCTTATAACTACATTACGTTACAAGTTATAAGTTTTATAACAATAAAAAATTATTAAACGTAAAGTATTAATAATTTATAATCACACAAATTACCACATTGTTTATAACAATATTCTATAACAGGGGTGGCCACAACGAGGCTCGCGAGCCGCATGCGGCTCTTGAACCAAACTTAAACTAAAATTAAATGTAAATAAATGTTCCTTCATTTGATTTAAAATGAAAAATGTATCTCCATTCTATAAATATTGCTTTACAATGTGGCTCACCTCGAATCAACTTTATAAATTTGTAGCTCCCAAAGTTAAGGTTAGTGGCCACCCCTGTTCTATAATATAATATAATATTATATGTATTAAAATAGAATAAAATAAAAAAATATGTTGAAAAAGACAATAATATAGTAGGTATTATAAGATTAATACAGTCAAATTCTAGTTAGCGCAAAACAGAATACTTTAAATACAAGAATATTATTGGAACTTCCATATTTTTTCCATGTAGAAAACACATTCTTTTTCAATAAGCCCGAACAAAAAAAACCAATTTATGAACCAACAATTAAAAAATGTTTTAAATAATATATGTGTATTTACTTAGTTACTAATGTTAAAACTTGTACTCTTTAATTTTATTCACTAATTGACTAATGTAACATACAATGCAACATGTACACAAATACACGCTAACCTCAAATATTGAAGCTTTTTTTCTTTTAAATAAAAAAAAACGGCAGAACACATACAATCAGAAATATTAAAAAATAACGTATCTAGATTTATTTAAATTCAAATTTACTTATCCATAATATGCTCGTTATGGTCTAAAATTAAAAAATTATGAGGGTGCTTCGATACTGTTAAATTATAGCGACCTATTTCAGTTAAAATTTTAAAATGGCTATTTTTTTTTTTGACCATCGAAAAAAAACTAAACCATAAAACCGTTAGTAATACAATAAAATTAACTAAATCTCGCCATACTTAGTTAATATCTATATGATATTTTACCTATTATAAAAAAATGAAAACAAGCGTGATATTTAAAAATATATTTTTTTATTTATTAATTATAATTACAATAATATAATATATAAGAAAAATATTTATAAACATTTTTTTTTTTTAGTTTTCTAACGTCACTAAACGTATATACTTTATTATAACTTATATAAGTTAATAGCGTATTATTAAGCAATGAGCCGCTATCTTTTCTGCAACACCTATATCAGTCTCGTGTTCTCTATCACATATTGTTTACCTATGTCCAATACTCCCATAAGACAACTGGCAAGACATTCGTCTTTTGATATTGAAAAAAACTTATTATATTCGATGTACTCGCTTTACTTTTGAAAAATGTTTCGTCATAAACCAAACGAAATTTTTGCCTGATCGATGGTAAGTTTGCTCACACTTATTTTATTTCGGTTATGATTTATGAAGTTAGGTTTATTTTTGTTTACATCCCAATTATTCCAATTTCCCATACGGCCATGCAAGTTATGTCTTTTCGTGTAATCTATGGTAGGTAAAACTGTATTCTTGACGTCCGCGTCAATCATTCTTGTATCTTCGTAATATTATATGCTTCTTCGAACGAGATTAAAAATGATTAAATAAAGATAAAAAAATCGTTGGTTGCACATTAACAACGCACACATCGCATTATGAATGCGAAAACTACCGATCATATTGTCGTACAGACCGTACAGTTGAAGAGTGATATGTTAAGAATGTACGCACGAGTATACTATTATTCTCAATCAAGAGTATTACACATTTACAGTCCATAGGCGAAATTCGAGTTTTAAATTTGAAGGGGGGCTATTATAATTAGCATGTATGTACTGCGTGTATGCTCCCATGAAATATATAAATGGGGAAGGGAATATCCAAACCATTTTGAGGGGCTATGATTGATTTTAAGGGAGCTTAGCCCTCCAAGCCTCCCTTAAATTTATTACGCATATGATTTACACTAACAAGGGGAATGTCCGAAACGCCATTAACAAAAACGAATGAACGTACAACAAAATAACGGTCCATTACTTGCTTGTTAAGTAATCAAGTAGGCCAATGTCGCCAACTACCACTTATTAAAAAACTGCAATCATATTTTTATTTATTATTTATTATCTATTTTGGACAAGTACAGTTTTATATCTAAATTATAAAATAAAATAAATACAATCAAGTAAGTTTCAAACACATAGCAAAATAATATTTGCTATTTTAATGTAACTAGTTTAAAAATAATAATTCAGTATTAAGGATGTTCTATAACAAAAAAAATTCATTAAAATTCAAATATTATCAATATTAGGTTAAATTTATAATTGTTAAAATTCTCTTCTATGATATTTGTCTGGTTCCATGAAAGAGGTAACCACAACTCTGTTGTTGAACTTTCTACCAGCCAACGCTTGTTGTGCTTTTTGACAGTCAGGAATTGTGTTAAACTCTATAAACACCTGGAAAACAACATTTTTTAATTATATTTTATTTTATTAAATCAATTTTATTTTAAAATAATACTTTTCCACATCCAGGCACATCAATTCCTTCAATAGGTCGTGGAATTTCTAGTGACCGGACAACTCCATATTTATTACACTCTTCACGAATATCTTCCAGAATATCTTCATATTCCTCTTCATCTTTAAGTTCGTCAGGAGTTACCATATTCAATAAACATAAAACCTGTAAATAAGTATAAATATTTTCAAAATTATGATTTATTTTTTACATTTAAAAAAAAAAATACCTCTGTAGGAGGTCCAGCAGTTCCAACAACTGTAAGTCCAGGAACTTGAATTGTGACAGGTACTTGTCCAAGGCCAGGATTCTTAGCTCCAATACTGGCTCTTTGCACAATTAATTTCTTTTCTCCTAGTTGCATACCATTCAAACCAGCAATGGCCTAAATTTACAAAAGTTCTGTAATAATTGTTGTTACAAATGGTACTATTTGAATATTAAGTAAAGTATTTTACCTGATCAGTCATCACAACATCAGCATATTCACAAAATGCATAACCTTTACTTAAACCGGTAGCAGCATCCTTGACCAAATTGAATGCTTTTAACTGACCAAATGATGTGAGTAACTCTTTCACCTATCATCATACACATAATTAATTTCAAACCTATATTATGTTGGATACTAATAAACCTTTAGTAGTATTTGTTTAGGGCTCATATACTGTTATTAACTTAATTAAGAAAACAGTATTGAATTATCTGTATGCAATTTAATAATAAAAGAATCGATTTAATTAAAGTTTAAAAAGAATAAAATATTAAAAATGTTATATACTTTTCAACACTTATACATTCCAAATATCCAAGTATAATTTATGATAAACCAAAATTAAATTTAAACAGTTTACCTGTAAAACATTGAACTTACAAAGTATAATACAATTTTAGTTTTATATTTTTTTAATTTACCTGTTTTACAACCGTTCTTTATGCTTTATCATAAAATTATGTATGTTATTTTATATATTAATAAAGCAGACTTAATATTAAATATTATTTAAGGTAAACACTTTTAACTAATTTGGTATATATAAATATTTCAAATTTATTATACATCTGAATAGTTCATAATCAGTATGTTTAATCAGTGGTATTATTTACTCTTAATCATTTACAAAGTACAAATACATTAAATACATTTTATTATTATTTATAAATCAAAAATCCATCAATCACAGTTTCAGAATTTATAGATACTAAAAACTAATTTTAATTTAGTCACTTTTAAATATTTTTATTTTATTCCCCATAATTTTTTCAAGAAAATTAATTATATAGGTATAATTTAATATTTTATATTATTTAAAGTTATTAACTGGTTATTTAGGATATACATCTATTACTTAATAGTACATAAAGAAAGTTTTGCTTTATTCTTGTTAGGCATTTATAATATTCAAGAAAACATATAGAACGGTTTAGTTCCTATGAAACATAAACAATAATTACCAATGTAATATTCCGAAACACCACTTGCCTGTATGTCGATTTGGACAAGGCGACTGAGGAAGCAGTTGTATCAGAGTTTCATTTTCAACCAAGTACCCTAGCTAGGGGCAAGGGGTATAGCAGAGGAACAATTATTAGCTTTAGACTGTTTCATTGAAATTTCTAAATTTTTTTTTTTTACACATTTTACTTACATTTTTTCAGACAGAAAGAAAAGTAAATGTATCGCAAGCATAATGAAAAGTCAATAAAAGACTGGCAAGGAGAATCCATGTTCTTACGGCAACCCTAAATATATACCCCAGGTCCCTGTAAATCTAAACTGCTATATTTTAATACACAAAACAAGAACATATTTTCTGAAAAAAAACAAAAATAAAACCTGAAATTTATGTGCTGAAAATTAAAAAAAAAAATTAGCACTATTTTTGCTTCTTCTCGTTCCATGTTTTGGTATTGACCTAATGTACCTCTGCTAATCGTGAACTTTAATGCTAAAAATAAAGGACTGGATATTTTAATACTCAAATAAATTACCTGTTCATCATTAAGGTATGCTGGTAATCCTCCAATAAATATTTTGTGTGGGGAATCTACAAAACATAATTATTAATGAGTAAAAATATTAATTTATATACTAGGTATAATACAAACCTGGAACTGTTCCAAGACCAAATGAACTGGAATCATATTTCACTATAACAAATGAAATTACAATAAAAATTAAATTTTAATTAATAATTTGAACCTTAAAAAAATAAATGTTTCCATACTCATATCTAATGTCATCCCAGAATTATAATTTGTTACCGGATTACTCTCGGTCATTCCAGGTGTTGGCTGATAATCATGAGGACGTCTTATTTTTAAGCTCTGACCTTTGAAATTAATACCATCAAAAGCCATTGCTTGAGTAGTTTCATCAATAGATCTAAACTATATTTGAATCGAATTTAAATTATTTATATTCAATTTTAAGGTAACATTAAATATAATATATACATACCTCCAAAAAGGCAAAATTTTTATCTAAATTAATTTGACATGCAAGCACAGGATTACCAGCAGCTTGAGCTAATCCAGACAAATGCATCTGCTGATTAAAGAACTCCATCATTTCATCCTAAAAGATATGTTAAAAGTATGTTAATTTGTAGTAATTATAATAATAATAATACATAAGTAATAACAATAATACCTCAGTTACGCCAAATGGTATGTTTCCAACATATAATCTTCTTGCTTGGCGTGTAATAGTAGATCCAACAACAGGAACAGCTGTTTGAGGGGTATCTGGCATTGTATTTGCCGGAATTTGTCCAGCAGCTAAACAAAAATAAATTTAAATAATTAAAATTAAAATATTTAAATATTTAACTAAACATTCAAAATTTCAAAAAGTAATAAAAACCATTCTAACCTATTTGTGCAGTTATTATTAGAATCAATGTATATATTATAAACAATAATACATATCAAAATGGTTAATTTTTGGGCCCTATGTTTTTAAGACAATTAATATTCTCAATGAAGATATAGTACATACCATTATAAAATTAATTATAAATTATATTTAATCTATTAATTTAAATGAATGTGCTTCTCACAACTGTTAATAATTAATATAATTAAGATTTATACATTTATATTTGGTCTATTACATTACGCAACAAATTTAATAAACTTTATCTCATAAATTAATGTATTGTGCAAAGTTTGAGATATCGAGTTTTATTAAAATTGGTAAATAATTTGAATGCTTAAAATGTATAGTCTGAATACTTAAAGTAATACATACATATCAATAAACTACAATAATGAATAATTTTTTTTTAAAAATCTGTCATTGTAATTTATTACTTTTGTTTTTATAAGAATTTAAAAATTAATTGTAAGGACATTTAATTCATGCTTATTTTCCATTTAATTATATTGTACACAAATTACTACAATTATTGACGACCAACTCTTAAAATCACAATCACTATATTGAATGAATTACTTAATTTTTTTGTTCTAACCGTAATAAAAATATTATTTATGTATTCGAGATAACAAAAACGAGTAATTTTATTATGAGTTATCGAGAATTTAGTTATTTCAATGGGATTTCAAAACAATATGAAATACGAAAAATTTGAGACAGTGGCGTTTAACATAACAAGAATGTAGGTACTGTATTGGTTTTAAATATTAATGGATTACATTTTAAATAAACTATATTGTGTTAGTAAATATATAGTTAAATATACATAAAAAAAAAGGCTAATTCAGATTAACTTAAATTGCAACAGTTAAACATTTTGAAGTTTATTTTTGATTGATTGGATATTAATTACAAGTTGAAATTATATTTGAAATACAATCAAATTGCTCATAATAATATGGGTACAAAAAAAATAATTAACTGAATAATATAGGTAATAGAGTAGTATTTGGTTAGAAACTATAATAAAACTAAATATTTTCTTTAGTATAAGATAAGTATTGAAAATAAGAAAACATTAGTACTAATGTAAAACAATATTAAACATATTTCAACATAACATTATTATTTATATGTCACATAAAAATTATAGAATAAATTGCCCTTTACATTTTTCATTTGGTGACCAACTGTTTAAATAAGGTAGGTACCATATATTATATAAAGCTCGTTATTTAATGCCATAAGAAATTTATTTTGTAATACTTAAATAATGGTCCAAAACTCTATTACAGTAAATTTCCGTTACAACAAATACAAATAAAACAAAAAATCCTGTTATAACGAAAGTCATAGAAGTCCCCTGCCGAAAAGCAGGGCTTATAAAGAACTTATTCGAATTTTTGTTACAACAAAATTTCCGTTATAATGAGAAAAAAAATTCTGTCCTCGAGAGTTCATTGTAACGGGATTTTACTGTATATTGAAAAAAATATTATTTTTGGACAACTATTTTTTTTAAAAAACAGTAACGGTTACTGAGGACCATTATAAATAGGTTGGCTTATATCTCTATATATTATTTGAAAACTATTAATACTATAAAAACTTTTTTTTTTAATATAGACTGAAATTAATATACTAATTTTAATAATTTTATTTGAAAATACAATTTTATAATTTGAAAAATTGAAAAATTAATGAATGGTTGTACCTGTGAGATAACTGCATAATATAATATAATTAATAAATACATGGTTTCTTGAATACAAAACATAAAAGAACATAAAAATAGGTTAGGTATGATATTGAAATATTATAACTGAATTTTTACCTTGCTGTTAATGTTTTAAATAAGGTATTAAATTTATGTGAGTACTTACAATATTTTGATTTGAAATATCCTAAAATATAGAAAAGGTTTCCACAAAAAAGTTTTAAAAATAATATAAATAGTTAAATATTTTTTTCTGGCAATGTCAAAAAATATCAATTTGATGACAATAAATTTAATAGACAGTAGGTACGTCTAATAATTACAAAAAGGTATTTATTTAAGTTATATTCTCACTAACAATAAGCCACTTCTATAGCATTCAATTTTTTTACCTATGTTATCTGCCAATTTAATTAAAAATTATAAATTAGGTACCTTGCATAGCTTTATATTGAAGAGGAGCAATATGTTCAAAACCTGGTGGTGGAACATCCCAATAGAGAGATGGCTTTCTCCGTCTAGACTTATTTTTAGGAGACTTAGATCTACTACGTTTACGACCTTCCCGACTCCTTGATCGATGTCTACGATGGCGTTCACGATCCCTAGATCGTGAACGTCGCCGTCTTTCACCACGTTCTCTATCACGATCTCCTCGATCCCTGTCACGTTCTCTTTCTAAGATATAAAAACAAAATGGCATTACAATACAATAAATTACATTAAACATATTTAACTCATCACATATTATAATCATTCAAGTACTACCTTTGTCTTCGCCCATTTTACTGTTAGTACCTTGTAGTAATATTAAATACTGCGGCAACAACTACTTTCGATTTTCACTCCAACAATTAAAGTTTAAAACAAAATGAAAAATGTAAATAGATAAATAATGCCGAATAATCGGTAAATAATAAATACTATAGGACAAAACTAAAAAGTACTGGAGATGGACTTATAGTTAATATTGTTTATAGTTTTATCATATCTAATATCTTAATAGCACGTACTCACTAATAATATTGTCTTGTCTTGTCTACTACATGGCTAATTCAATCAGTGTGCCAGTGAGTTCACAAATCATGCACATTTGAAACACTGGTAGTGGTCTAACCTAAAATCTTTCCTCTGTTGAGTTTTGAATGCCTTAATTTTCCCTCCATATTTTTTAAACATTTTTTTTTTTATCGGATGTGACAATATTAATTTTGTTATAACTCATAAAGTAAAATAAATATTCC
Organism: Schizaphis graminum; assembly: GCA_020882235.1. Classification (NCBI taxonomy): domain Eukaryota; kingdom Metazoa; phylum Arthropoda; class Insecta; order Hemiptera; family Aphididae; genus Schizaphis; species Schizaphis graminum. Next base: position 69,454,333 of record CM037032.1, read on the forward strand.
TTAATAATAATTAATTTTCAAATATGTTTCTATAAATTATTATTTAGGCATGTATTATTAATATCGATCAGTCATCAGTGTCTCTTTGATACAGTTTAATATACTATTGTAATAGAAAAAAATTTAAAATAATAACTGAAAAAAAATATAATTATTAAAAGAAATGACAAGATAAACATAAAATTTTGTAAAAAGTCTTTGATTTGTGATTGTATTATTATCCCTAAATGGCTAAATATATTTTTAAGTTACCTATATAATATTTGGTTTATAAACATTTATTTGTTATTATTATTACCATTTTTTTCTTTTATTTTATTAGGTACTTTCAAAAAACGATTTTAACCCGTCGAAAAAAATCTTACTCTATCATAAATAGTTTGATGTCCTCCTGTCCGAGAAGAAATCTAGAACTGTATTGTCTGTATTTATAAAAAAATGTATTTGTTCGAACCCAATTAAACTGAATCCAATAATAAACATTTCCAACAAAGTATTTTCATAAAAATAAAGTTCTGAGAAAATAAGATTCAGACCAAATATTTCAGTTCCAATAACACACGTATTTCCAACAGAATATTTTACATGAAATTATATTTCCCTGAAATCATCCGATGTAATATATTTATTATTTATTATATTATAATATTATATTCCAAATGGATTACGATTCCTATGTATTATGAATACATGATTTAGTATTTAGTAAAAACACAATTCTATATTTCTATCAATATGTATATCAAACTGGATAAAAATAATTATATTTTTATAATAATTATAACAAAATTACAATTTCAGACGAATTTTTTCAACTTTTTAGTTTTTGTTTTTTATGTACACCCATTTAATAAAACATATTAACCAGTAACCACCTTATTATAACCATAGTTTGTAAGCAAAACAACCGAACACTTGATAATAAATTGATAAACTCTTATTATCATATCATACAATAATATACATCACATAATTAGAACACGTGCTAAAATTTGAAAAAAGTTTTTATCTTTCTGCTTTCATGTATCTAGTAAATAACTACAATTCTATTTATTATTTTATTATTTTTATTGTGTTGACGATTACTGAAACTTGACGAACATGTCTATTAAGTTAAGAGAAATGTAAGTTAATATATTTTATATTTAAAGAAACCTGTAGTCCAGATACACTCATCATTTTTTACATGACATTGTTCTGTATGACTAAATATTTTCAGTTCAGTGTTTTCGTAAACCTATATTTTATATTTATAAACTAGAATATACAGTTATTAGTTAATTATTTGTATGCTTAGTAGCTTAGTCTTCAAAAACTAAGCTGCTTTATATAATTTTAGTAAATGTATCAAATATTTTTCTACAACTTTCTTACAATTACTATTTTTTTTTTAATTTTTATAATACTTGATTTAACTACAAATTATCATATTATTTTTTTTAAACATCTTAAGGTTTAAACAGTAAACACTGATTACTAATTTGAATTTGTTGGTCACATTTCATGATAGAATACTATAATAGTCTATATTTTAAATTTCTATAAACAAATATTTTTATCATTAAATTCATTCATTTTCTCATCTCATATATATTATACATATTACCTAGAAATAATAAATAATAATAGTACTTCAGCACCTAATCATCAAAATTATATTAAAAAATAAATAAATAATGGTTACCTACACAAATTCTCAATTTCATCAAATAAATTATCATCTAACTTTAAATATTCTATTACTGCCTATTCTAACAAAATTATGCAAATATAATATGTTCGGAACCATATCCATTTAAACTTATGTTAGTTAAATGCAACTTATTAAATTATATTATTATATAAATACAGTGTATCAGTGTTGTAGTATAGGGTTACCAGATTATATTTTTCTGAACCCGGGACATTTTGAATGGATAAATCATAAATATTACATATAGATAGGCATGTAATTAATTAAAGCCATAAGGTTTATGAATTTATGATTATCTTGGTAATACATTTTGGGATTGACCATAGTCCATACAAAGTCTAAAAATAAAATACCCACCTACGATTATTGAGCGTACAATCTTGCATTTTGTAATGTGTAGGAACTAGGTAGATAATGTTTTCTCATAGTTGAAAATCGGTATTTTATCGAGTGAAATTTTGAAACCGGGACAAATCGCTGTCCCGAAACGCTTTCTCGGGACACTGGGACACTTAGTTAAAAACCGGTAGTGTCCCGGTAAAACCGGGACATATGGCAACCCTATTGTAGTATTATATTGTATACTTTTATTTTTATTTTTATTACAGATTTAAACCTGAATATGTGCAAAAAGAATTTTACACTGGAGGTCATATTGAAGTAATTTATATTTTCATTTTAATTATATAAATAATAATTTATTTTTTAGTAAAATTATTTTAGAAAATAGCATGTCTCATCAATATTTTGTATATTATTTAGTTTATTTTATTTGTGTTCATCTAATATTTTATTTTACATTATATACCGGTACATTATTATAGTGTACTCTCAATTATCCGTGGAATAGGGTGACAGGACATCCATGGATAAGTGAATTCTGCAAATAATCCTCTAAATTAAAATTATGAATTAAACATATCAACAATTACCAAAAAGTATTAATATGTATTAAACAAGCGTATTGTATTTTATGTCGTTATCGAGTAATCTAGTATCATAACCCAATTAAACTGATAATAATGTATAATGTTAAGATATTTATTGTTTTTATGTATACATATAGGTATGTAGATGATTCTGCGGAAGATAACGAATAATTGAGAGTACACTGTATTTTAATTATAAAATCTAAGTATTATGAAAATAATAAATAAAACATTCCATACAATTTTCAATTCATATGTAATTTATTTAAAATATAATTAGTATCAAAATGTATTAATACTGTCATTTTCATTTTAATTGTTTTTTAATATTTATATTTTCAGAAATATTATGATTAAATTAATTTGAAACAATTTATTAAATTAACTAACTGAAAAAAAAAGTTTTCATAAAACAAAATGCAAATTATATAGGAATATCACATCAGTCATTAATGTTTGCCTTTATTAATAAAATATTTTCTTATATACTTTAGTGGACACCAGATGGTCATAATTTATTATGTCAATGTGGCCCTCGAGTATCAATATTGAATATTGAAACAACTACAGTAGCTGGTACCATACCTAAACGCACTGAATCTGTTAAGACTGGTGATGAAGAAGATGAAGAAGATGAATCCACTGATTCTGTGATTACATTTACCTTAGATCCAACTGGTAAAAATTTAATAACTTCTCACAAGAGTGGTTTATTGTGTACATGGGATTTTAATGGTAAAAAAATAATTGTTAATTATATTTTTAGTGAAATTTTCAATAAATTTTTATTTTTTTAGAAAGAAAATTAACCAAATCTTGGCGTCATCTTCATAAAGGTCCTGTTATAAAATTATCAATTACTAGTGACCAAATCATTGCTTCTGGAGGAACTGATTCTATTATAAGATTATGGCAATCAGAAAAGGCTCATTGTTTATATGCATTGCACGGAGCACAAGGTATTATAAGTGCCATGAAATTTTTGCAGCAACCAAAATCAGAATATTGGCTTTTTGCTGCTGATTTACAATGTGAAATCCATGTATGGAATTGTGATGATGGGAAACATTTATTTAAATTACAAGGACATTTTAGTACTGTAACAGAACTAGCATTTTACAAAAAACAATATCTTATAAGGTAATATTATTATAAAATTATTATTAATTTTTAATTTTTATATTAATATATTGTTTACTAAAAAGTTGTGGTAGAGACAAAGTTGTTATTTTATGGGACCTAGAGTCAAAATCACAGTTAAAAATGGTAGCATTATATGACTGTTTGGAAACAATGATTGTTTTACCTGAAGAGGGTTTTTATCTTCAAGATTTGAATAATGAATTTGAAAATACTTATGTCATTCCAAGTGGTATTTGTGTTGCTGTTGGAGGAGAAAATGGTTGCTATATTTCTTTATTGTATAAATTATATTATGCTATTTATTAATAATATTTAATATTTAGGTGAATTACATTTTTGGGATGTAAAAAATAATGTTCCCATTTCTAAGGAATGTAATGCTGATAGTCAATCTATAAAATCTACTAAAAGTATAACAAATATGATTTTTAATGAAACTCGGTCCACGTTAGCTATTTGTTATGTTGATAACACAGTTACATTACATAGTTTTAATACTCAGCATTCTAAACTAACGGTTTGTTAATTAAAATATTAATAAAATAAAAATTAATAATTTTCATTTTTTAGTTAATTGGTTCAAACGATGAAATTCTTGATGTCGCACTTTTGGGTAATGAATGCAGTCGTAGTTTAGCTGTTGCTATTAATAGTTGTGATATTTACATATTTCCATGGCATAAAAAAAAAATTGAAAGCGATGCCAATGGTGAAATAGATAAAGTTGAACTAGGAGTTTGCTGTAAACGACTAAAGGGCCATACAGATACAGTGTTATGTTTAGCTTCTTATAAAAACTTTCTTATATCTAGCAGTAAAGTAAGATTTTAATTTATTAAAAATCTTTTTGATTTTATGGTTATATAGTACTATATAATATAACTATGTTTAGGATCACAGCATTAGAGTATGGTTATATTGTAATGTAAGCAGAACAGCTAATTGTGTTGCTATTGGAACTCGGCATACAAGCGCAATAAACACAGTAGCCATTTCTAAATCTTTAGATTTTATTGTTTCTGCCAGTACAGATACTACATTAAAACTTTGGAAACTTCCAAAAACATTCAAAAGTGGTATTAATCTATAGAAATAATTTATAATAATTTTAGTTAAAAAAAAAAACATTTTAATAATACTCTAATAATGTCTTTTAAAAGATGAGCAACATATTCTGAGTGTCAAATTAACTGAAGTTGGACATGAAAAAGATATAAATAGTGTTTGCATAGCACCTAATTATCAAACAATTGCTACTGGCTCTCAGGACAAATTAATTAAAGTAATTACCAATTTGTTTCTTAATAAAATAATAACTATTATAAAATTCTAATTTATATTATATATTATATTGTTCTGTATGTAGATATGGTCTGCAAATGATTTGTCAGTTCTTGGAGTATGCAGAGGCCATAAACGCGGTGTATGGTGTGTACGCTTTTCTCCTATAGATCAAGTACTGTTATCATCGTCAGCAGATACTACTTTAAAAATATGGTCTATGGCAGATTATTCCTGTCTCAAAGTAAAAAGAAAAATTATATATTAAATTTAAAAATTAATGTATTTTATATGTTTTAGACATTAGAGAGTCATGATTCATCAGTATTAAAGGGTGGTTTCTTAAATCGAGGTACTCAAGTAGCTAGTTGTGGAGGTGATGGGCTAGTTAAAATTTGGTGTCTAAAAACTAGTGAATGTATTGCTACCCTTGACAAACATTCTTCTAAAGTGTGGGCCTTATCAAGTAAGAAAAAAAAATATATTTTTTGTTTATGATTATAGTATTTATCATTAATTTTCAATTTGTTTTATTTTTATTTTAAAGTTTAGTATTTTAAGTAAAATTCAATGAAATATTAATTATAACTATAATATTAATTTGAATTATACATGTGGACCTCAGTATGTCAACTATAAATAATTCATCTACTCTAATTTAACTTAATAAGAATAAACATTAAGTTCTTTTACTGGATAATACATAATAATGAGCATAATACAAATACAAGCAATAAATAAACATAAATTTAGCCAAATCGTAATAAAGTATTTAACCAAAAAAGTTTTTTTATATAAACTTTAAGTTTATGTTGAACATTAAATATTAATATATGAAGCGTTGCGTGGCAATGACGACAATCTCCAAGTGCAGTGACTTGGTAATTTTCAAAAAACTAATTTACTGTTATTCCTCTTATTTTACCATAATATTTTTAATTAAATTGATTGATAATCAAGTTTGGTTGTATTCCTCGTAATCACTCAGTTTGTAAAATGTCGATAATATTAAATAATTAAAGAAGTAAAATGGACATTATCAAATTTGCAACTGAATCACAGCAATCATTGTTACAGAAACGCTTGGAGTTTATCTCATTTGCCGTGGAAAATAATATATTGTCTGTAATAGTAAAATTAAGAAGATGGATAAAGTAGGAACTATATTGTAACTATCATTTCAAGAATAATTCTAAATAATAATAGAAATGTCTCATTAACAGTGAAAATAAATAATATAATGTTAATTTATATATTTTGAATGGAGATTGTTATGTTTGCCGCGGTATTAAGATCAGAGATTGCTGTCTTTGCCGCAATCACTTAGTATAAAAACATTAAATTTTTACCAGGGAAGATTTGTGTTGAAAATCAGTGTTACCAGTCGATTCAGCATGAAAAATATAATAAGATTATTTTTAAAACAGTTATCTCAAAAAAAAATGGAGATTGTCGACTTTGCCACGCAACGCCTCATATTTAATTTCTCATTATTTAAAATCTTACAAAAGTTGTGTCAAAAATTTTGATTTATCTATTATTTATTTAATTCATAGTTTTAATACAATATATACTAATATTATATTTAATTATATTATAATATTTATAATATTATTTCGTGAATTAATTTTAAATAATATTAGTATATTCTTATATGTTGAGATTTAATTGATAAAGACCACTATTCCATCACAAGCTAAGCTTATAGGAGATGCTTTAATATTGATATACATGTACCTATATTATAAAGTATATCTAATAACATTTATTGTTATTTTTGCAATTAAATGATTATTATTATAACTGTTATAAGTTGTGGATGATGGTTCAATTATGATAACTGGAGGCACTGATTCAAGATTAGTAGTTTGGCATGATCGTACTGAAGAAGTGAGAATTTCTGAAGCAGCTGCTAACCAAACTAAAGCATTACAAGACCAACAATTACAAAACTTGTTACAAAATGAACAATTGTTACCAGCACTTAAAATGTCCATCACATTAGAAAGGCCAAATACAGCACTTAAAATAATACAAAGTTTGTTTACAAAAAGTTGTTTTTAATTTATTTTATTAATTAATATTAAATTATTCCATTTTTGTAGCTTTATCTAAACAAGGCCAAGGACAAGATTTAAAAATGGTCTTTGAAAATATCAATCAAGAACACAAAGAAAGACTTTTAAATTATATAGTTGATTGGAATAGCAATGGAAAATATTGTCTTGCAGCACAAGTATTTAATAACAATCTTTTTGTCTACAGTTTAACATTTATTAAATAATTAAAAATGTATTTTAGCTTGTTTTAAATATTCTGCTAGAAGATATCATGACGGGAAAATTAACTATTAACCAAGAAAAATTACAAGGATTAATGGCGTACAGTGAACGACACTTTAGGCGACTAACAACACTTATGACAAATTTACAACTTTTGCGTTATACAACTAATTGTATGGCACCTCATTCGTCAAATCAATAATAATGTAATAACTCAATTATTTATCTGTACATTATACTATAAAATTATATAATTCATAATTATTTTTTAGTTTTTTTATTTCACTATGTGTCTCAAGATTAAATAAAATATTTGAAGAAGGATTCTGCTGTGTGGTATTATTATAGTATTATAGTAGGTTTTAAATGTACTAGTCAAGATACATTTTTTGTGTTCATCTTGTAGTCCATAACAGCGAATTTATATTCAGCAATTATTGTTTAGCTTTGTTAGTTTAAAGTTGGAATAAATCGACCTTTTATGAAACTTGACAGATCATTATTTATATTCGTGTATTTATTTTCTAACTATAATTCAATTTTTTTAGCTAGTTATGAGCTTCATTAAATTGCACTATTTTATATACATAAAACTCCCTAACAATGTTTAATTATCATAAAAACCATCATACAAACAGATAATGTTCTTACCATTGAGTTCTCTATTGGGTCGATTTGTTTTTTAATTTTTCAAATTATAGAAATTAAACGTTAACTGCTGAACATAAATTTGTTAAATTTTCCATGTTACGTACTTGTAGGATGGAGACAACTAATGGAGGTATTACATTTTCTTAAGTTACTGTAAGCTTTTATTTGTTGTTTTATGGGTGGATGAATAGTCACATAGATCTCGAATTGTTGTCAATATTTGAACTTCAAATGCTAATAAAAAAAAATTGTGCCTATGTATTTTTATAATTTTTGAATGAGAGTTAGAACAAGTTATGTGGTCCCTTATATTAAATTTTCAAGTAATTTGTCCCAGCTAAAATTTTTTTATCAACATTTATAAAAAAAAAATAAAAATAATTTGATTATTCAAATGCCTATAAATAACTCAAAAAAAGTCAAATGTTTTGAAAATCAAATCACGTTAAAAAAATGGCAATCTAAATAACTGGTAAAATTTTCAAGTATTTACGACTTATACTGTTTGAATAACAACAAATATCAAAAATCATTTGAGGCTAAACCATTATTTAACGCGGTTTTGTAAAAATTTAAATTTCAAACACTCATAAAAAAATTATGTCTGAATGCGGTAGAGTTTTTTTTACAGATATTTGAAGAAAAATTTATGGAGAACCTTGTATCAAATTTTCAAAACTTAGTTATAAAAGAAAAAAAAGCGGGTAAGTGAGTATCGCTCTGCTGTACATTAGGGGGTGGGGTGGACTCGGACTAAGGTAGGTTAAATTTGAATGCAATGATAGGTATCATTGTATACGAAAAACGATTCTGAACGGAGATGATTTGTCAGTCTAGGATATATTATACTCAAATATTGTAATATATTCTACTTTGAAACTAATTCAAACATTTAAGTAAAAGCTTCAAGATCTTACGTTTAATAATTTTTTTTAAATAACAAAAATTGAAAATTATTTATTAGTAAAACGTAATTTTACACGTGTATTTTTGATTTCAAATTAAAATTAAAACTTTAAACACTCGTAAATTTTTTTAAATTGAATAATCCTCAAACTTTTTTATAATTATTCTAAGCTTAACTTATGGACAGCATATTATTAAATTTTCAATTCTTAGCTTTTGATAGTAAAATATTTATAAATTTTTAACTACCAAATAGTGAAAAATATTCATGATTTTGACGAATTTTTGTCAATATTTGAACTTCAAATGCTAATAAAAAAAAATTGTGCCTATGTATTTTTATAATTTTCGAATGAGAGTTAGAACAAGTTATGTGGACCCTTCAATTAAATTTTCAAGTAATTTGTCCCAGCTGAATTTTTTTTATCAACATTTATAAAAAAAAAATAAAAAAAAATTGAAAATTTCAATTGTCTATAAATAACTCAAAAAATGTCAAAATATTTTGAAAATCAAATCACTAAAAGAAAATGGCAATCTCAATAACTGGTAAAATTTTCAAGTATTTACGACTTATACTGTTTGAATAAGAACAAATATCAAAAATCGTTTGAGGCTAAACCGTTATTTAACGCGGTTTTGTAAAAATTTAAATTTCAAACACTCATAAAAATTTTTTGTCTGAATCCGGTAGAGTTTTTTTTACAGATAATTGAAGAAAAATGTATGGAGAACCTTGTATCAAATTTTCAAAACTTAGTTATAAAAGAAACAATTTTTACGATTTTTTAACCACAAAATTACTTGCAAATTTTCGTAATTTTGACATATTTTGTATAAATTCGAACTTTAAGCACTTATAAAAAAAAATTATGAATAAAGTTTTCGGATTTTTTTTTATCACTTTAAGAACAACTTATAAGAAACCTTATATTAAATTTTCAAGATTTTCTGGTTGACCAAAAAATTTTTATCGTTATTTAAAAAAAAAAATAAAAAAAAATTGATTATTTCAATTGTCTATAAATAACTCAAAAAAAGTTGAAAATTTAACTGTGTACGGAGAACGCTAATATAAACATTTGGTGAAAATGTCAAGTTTTTACATCGATTAGTTTTTGAGTTATAGCAAAATAAAAAATTCGATTTTGTCGAAAACTGGTTTCCCTAATTTTTTTAGGGTTTTTCCCGACTCATTTAAAAAATATTGAAAATTTTTAACTTTTGACCCCCCAAAGTACCAACTAGATTCGATTTCTTTTTCAAAGAGGGGCTGAAGTCAAAAATCGAAGCATTTTTACTGCCCCAAATGTTGTCGACAGACACAAAAAAAAAACAAAAACACACATATCATTGTAAAATCAATACACTCATCACTCCGTTCAGAATCTAATACAGATAATAAAATAATATAATTAAGAAAGACTTTTTTTTTTACATTTTTTCATCATTATGAAATAGAATCTGAAACTATAATAAGTGCTAGTATTGAGAATTTTTTCTAAAGAGTAGAGTCAATTTGAAAGTCATGAAAAAAATTAAAATATTGAGCCATTATACATATAGACATATAGTTAAACCCAGTGGCGTAAATTGGGTCCAATTTCTGGTGGTGCAGTGGCATATTCTCAACTTATAATTATTTCTAACACACCAATAATCCAACTTCGATTATTTTTCGAAAACGAAAAAAAAATTCGATCCCCTAGAGTTCGTTGTAACGGAATTTTACTGTATATAAATAAAAAAAAAACAGTCAAAAATGTTTTTTATTTATTTTAAGCTGAGACAACGTCCTCTATTTCCACAGATCTTGAATCAAATTCATCAATTACTTGGTCCAAATTAATATTATTCTTTTTTTCGGGCTACAATGAAGCTAAACTGCTAAATTACTAAGCCTTTCTTGTCTCATAGTCGTTCTAAGGCAAGTTTTTAACCTCTTTAGACAAGAAAAAGATCTTTTGCAACCTGCTGTATTATAGTAGGTAGGTATTGTTTGGAATATTTTTAATGTCTCTATAATTGACAGAAGCCTTTTTTAATGCCATTTTGTTTTATGTATTCTATTTTTGATTCTAATTTTTCAGGTACTGAGTTATTGCCATATTTTTTATTTTATTATTTTAGAATATAGATAGAATAATAAATTAATTGATAATACATACACGAAAATTACAATTTTTTACCTGTTTATATATTATTATATACTTCAATGATTTTCTGGTGGTGCAAAAACATAACTTTGCACCACCACATTTTAGATGTGCATGTGATGATGCAAATGCTGCATTTGCACCACCCAGTTTACGCCACTGGTTAAACCAATTAAAAATGAATAAATAGCCAAAATTATCGACTATCAATGATACATGTGTAGGGACGACGGGGCGGTCGCCCATCTGCTAAAATTGACAATTGTAACAAATTACTTGTTAAAAAGATGGATATAATATGATATTTAAATATTAACAATTATCTCGTATATAATTTTATTATTAATGAAAGTAAACATAATTTTATTCCATTATCATAAAAATATTATCAGTCATCAGATAACCTGCAGAGATTAAACCACCTGTTTGATTAAACATATTACCTATATTATAAATTTGAGCTCAGATATAAATATGCTTAAAAAATACAGAAAAATCAGGTGACGTGGTGACAGAGTCGCCGCCTAAAAAAAATATGTCTGAAACAGACGCGCATCTACCAGTCAATGACACTAGCTTTGATCATGACAAAAAAACATTTTGTCGTGGCCTTAATACAAAATGTAGCGAAAATGCAAATTGACGTAAGGACATTAACGCAACTTAGGTGTCAGGTGGGCTTAGCCCCTCAAGATATATTTTAGCCCCCCAAATATTTTTGATTATTTAAAATTAAATAATAATTTAAGCATAAAATAGTGAGAATGTGAGTACATCTTATGCAATATGACGTAGAGAATTATTCAAAAATAAATTGTATAAATATAAAATATATTATATTATTATATTTATTTTGCAATATACCTACTCGTACATACCTATTATAATTTAATAAAAATATTTTTATCTAATAATTAATATTACCTATACGGGCATATCGACCAGTGGCATTGTGGCGGTCACCGCGGTCCATGTATTTTAGTTTTATTTTGGTGATTAAAGTAACTAAATTAAATTATGTATTTATTTTTGGGCATGCAACCCCTTAGTATTTTAGACCTAGTTGCGCCAATGCGTAATGGAGTATAAAAGATATTTTTTGATTTGTTGAAAATCTAATGTTAAATACTTTGTTTATAGGGTCTGAATGATCTGATAGTGGAAGAATATTCTGAAGCAGAAAGCTATATACTTTTTTTTGTATTTTTATTGTAATTTTTCTAATTTGTTATGTTGTTATGTACCTATAATAATTTTTCAGATTGGAGATTAAAAATTATCTAATTTTACTTATTTTTGTTTTTCTTTTAAGGTTTTCCTTTGTTCTCATGCACATAGCACATGTTATGGTGTATAAGGCATTTAGGCATGGGTTCATAATTATTTGTAATATGTGTACCTAATACAAAATGTATGTACATTTTCATTGAATCCATAATGTTGACACTAGCATGTCACTATAACATATATGTCACTATACCATGGTTGACGTTTATTGATTTACAAAGTTTAAAGGCCCTATTATAGCAATATCTAAAAATAAAATCTGATAAATCGTTAGACGTTAAAACTTATTAGGTACCTTAATTGTATCATTGATTAAAATAAATACATATTGTGTATTATAATATAATATAATATTTATAGTTTATACACCTACAACATATGTATGTACCATATTTGAACAATAGTTTTATTGTTCTATCAAGTATCAAGTATCTATCAATAACATACTGGATGAACACAAACAAAATGTATTCATTATCACATTTTACATGATTATCGTTTAGTTAATTTTAATTTTGACTATTTTGAGCTATTATCTAAGGCTAATATTCAATTGCCTTGATTTTCAAAAAAGTACGGATTGAATTTAACGAAATTCGACCAAAAAACCAAGTGTTTCCTAAACCCGAGTGTTCGTGTACACAAATTATTTTAATAAAAGCGGTGAATTTTCTGTACATAGAAAACAGTGCCAAGCGTAGTTCATTACATATGTAGTGATGACTCCGATTGTGAACGAAGATAAATACATGAAGTGCTTCCAATGGTTATGGTGGATCGCAGTGGCTACGATCCTCTGGGCTGACAATTTGTCCCTATTTTCTTTCAATAGGTTCGTAGCTTTCATATTTTTTCTTAGAAACTTGTCAAATTTCTTGACAATGTATTTAAATGGGACTTCATTGCTTAGTGTTTTTTCTAAAAATGAAAAAACAGATTAAATTTGATTAATTATCCAAACACACTTAAAAACGGTTTGGGCGACTGACCCTCGGCCGAACCCATATCGACTGGTTGTTGCTGGAATGATGAGAATTTGATCGCGGTAGAACCAATAGTGTCGTGATCGCACCGATTCGATTCGTTCATCTTTTGCATATCAACTATATAATACATAGAAAACAAATGTAGGTACGTCAGTGTTTTTTATGAAATTTGCGATCGACTGTGCTAATTTAACTGGAAAATTATACCATTATAATACAGATGAGTGATTCGTTTATCAATTAATCATTATCCACTCATTATTTCAAGAACGATTACTTTAAACATGTATATTACTTATTATAGTAATGGCCGTGATAAATAATTTTTATTCAAACTCTTATGCGATATTATGTTATTATTATAAATTTATATTTATAACATGTAGCCACTATATTCATGTTGGGTACACTAAACTTACTTGTATCATTTTTTGGCATTGTTTGCACAGCAACGTCTTTCTTATTAAACGGGATAATATAATTACTGGTATTAAGGTTCTCTTCATGGATACATTGATGTTGCAGTCGTGAAGGTTTTGGTGTCAAGGGAACCAATAATCTCGTTTTTGTTACTACGAACACACTACGACGTGGCACCTATTGTTTTAAATTGTACATATTTATATAAATTATAACGCTGATATCTACAGCGGTACCTAGTACTTATTTACCTAAGTATAGGAAGTTGAAATAATAAATTATATTCTATACGATATTAATAGTATAAAAAAATAAAAAACTATCTATAACATCATTCGAATTTAATTTATTAGAGCAAAGACTTTATTCATAGTAAATAAAATATTTATTATAGATAGGTACCAACTGCCAAGGTGGATTTTTAAAATGAATAGGTAATAAGAAAATTTTTGATTTTTTAAGACAATTCTTACTGTTGCAGGACGCATCATCATCGGCACTTTTTTTATTTGTTTATCATTGACATTCATTTTGTTTTCCTTTTTTATTATAGGCTTTGTCATTTTGCGTTCTAAATTTTTTGAAAGTCTCTTGGCACTTGCTATCATTTCAGAAAAAGACATCTTTTTGATCTAAAACAAATTATTAAAAAAAAAAAAAGCGGGTAAGTGAGTATCGCTCTGCTGTACATTAGGGGGTTGGGTGGACCTCGGACTAGGGCAGGTTAAATTTGAATTCAATGATAGGTATCATTGTATACGAAAAACGATTCTGAACGGAGATGATTTGTCAGTCTAGGACAGTGGTGCGCAACCTTTTTTGATCCACGACCCCCCAAAATAATTTATTTTTTAATAGACCCCCCTTTCTACCAACATTATGTAAGCGTGTAATTTAAATTTACTTAATAGTCTTAATGTATACACACATTTTATTCATATACATTAAATCGTTAATTTTAGAGCAGTTTTAATATTTCTTTAATTTAATTAATCAAAAACATGAAAAAAAAATACAAAATTAGATATGACATAATGTCATAATATTACGATTGACACAGCCATCAACGGTACAAAATAATTTTACTTTGTATAAAACTATAAAATAATATACAATATACATAGTAATATAGTATAAAACTTTTTCATTTGGTGATTACTGACGACCCCCTAATAAAATTTCGCGACCCCCAGGTTGCGCACCACTGGTCTAGGATATATTATATTTAAATATTGTTATATATACTATTTTGAAACTAATTCAAACATTTAAGTAAAAGTTTCAAGATCTTACGTTTAGTAATTTTTTAAAAATAACAAAAATCGAAAATGATTTATTAGTAAAACGTTATTTTACACATGTATTTTTGATTTAAAATTAAAATTAAAACTTTAAACACTCGTACAATTTTTTAAATTGAATAATCCTCAAACTTTTTTATAATTATTCTAAGCTTAACTTATGGACAGCATAGTATTACATTTTCAATTCTTAGCTTTTGATAGTAAAATATTTATAAATTTTTAACTACCAAATAGTGAAAAATATTCATGATTTTGACGAATTTTCGTCAATATTTGAACTTCAAATTCTAATAAAAAAAAATTGTGCCTATGTATTTTTATAATTTTTGAATGAGAGTTAGAACAATTGTTCTAAGTAATAAGTTATGGGGACCCTTCAATTAAATTTTCAAGTAATTTGTCCCAGCTAAATTTTTTTTATCAACATTTATTAAAAAAAAAATAAAAAAAAATTGAAATTTTCAATCGTCTATAAATAGCTCAAAAAAAGTCAAAATATTTTGAAAATCAAATCATGTAAAGAAAATGGCAACCTAAATAACTGGTAAAATTTTCAAGTATTATTCAAGTAAACTTTCGGATTTTCAGACACAAAAAAAAAATACTGCACATCATTGTAAAATCAATACATTCATCACTCCGTTCAGAATCTAAAACAAATACAAAATATCAATATTTCATAATATTTAATAAATTATATAAATTATCAAACAGTTTCACTACAATATATTTTTAATTGTTTTGACTATAAAACCTACTTACAGATGGCTGCATATGTATTGTGCGAGAGTATTTTACTGCAGGGTGCAACCAAATTTCATGCCTACATTTTATATTACCTATACAATTTACCACTTTTTTCCAACTCAGGATTTAAAATTTACAGGCATTAGCTAATAAAGTTTTACTGGTGTAATTCAAAATCGTATTCGTTATTATGATTTTTAATCTTGATCTGCTGCTGCACGCACGCGTGTTTAATTCGGATGCGAGGTCGCGGGGACAACTTAAGTAGATATAATATAATTTTATAAATGCTTAACAGATTAAAAAACAATTTGTGTATACATTTGAAATACTAATTTTATCAAAAAAAAAAAAATTAAATATCTAAATATTTGTTTTGTTTCACTGATCGCCTTCAAAAAATAATTGAGTACTGACCAGCGACATTGTTATGTTCAGAGTACAGTAAAGTTATCTTTTCTGTTGGATTTCTTACCACAGGTGCAGTCACCGGTCCGTCGTTTTTTATAGCTGTTTTCTGCAACTGCGGCTGCTTTTTAATTTCCTGTGTACGTTTGTCTCTATAAAAATTAAAAATATAATAATTAATCAAACAAGAAATCCTACGATGTATGAGGAAGGTTCATCTTACATTTTGTGCTTCTATACATCATGGCGCATGTAATATTATAAATATTACTTATAATTCAGTTATAAATACGACTTACGTGAACCTAACATTTATACCCATGGCTAAACGGTTCGTTTCTGAGGAACTTCCTCGAATGCCTTTCCTACTTTTTCCGGAAGGCTGCTTCTGCAAATTAATTTTTGGACTTCCAAACATATCAATAACTCATTAATTTAGCTTAAAAAAGAAATTTACACAAAAATTACGAATTTATTATGCACATTGCACAGACAAATTAAATTATATATTGTATAAATAACAATGTATTATTATTATTGTTGCAGGACAACTGGATATATTTATAATATTTTTAGCCATAATATTTCCAACCTATAGTTTAAATGTTTGATACAATATTCTAACATGTTTATTTTTAATTGAATGTGGTTTAAAACTGATAAATCAAATTGTTTATGAAAATAAATTATAAGTAGGTATGTATTTCTTTTTAGTTTTTTGTACTTCATTAAATTCTGAGAGAAGCAATGAATATGTTGATTTTACAATGATATCTGCGTTTTTATTTTGAGTGTGTGTAACCTTTTGGAAGCATTTAAAATGCATCGATTTTCAACTTTGGAGTTTAAGGGGATTTTCTACAGGTAACAAATTTAATCTATTTAACATTTTTTTTTAGAAGGGGGATGGTCAAAGTTAAATGTTTTCAGTACTTTTTAAATCACTTGAAATAGCAATTTCGTTAAATTGTAATTTTGTTAAAACCTAAAAAAAAATTGTAGTATTCATCTTAAGATATGAAAATTGAATTGAACTCTTTATAAGTTTTTCAAACTATATTAAAAATAAATTCTAATGGAAATTTAAATTAATTTTTTATAAGCGTTTGAAGTTTAAATATTCACAATTATTACATATTATTTATTTATATTCACCTGTAATAATTAACTATTTCTATTCTTTACTATTTTGTTATAATTCAAAAACAAAAATTATATGGGGTTTTGACATTTGTACTAAAAGTTTATATCATCATTTTTATACATGGTGTAATTTAGTAATTTTGGGTTTTATCCCTTTATTTAACAGTTCAGCCGCCATTTCGTCTACTTTCGCCCCCCCCCCCTGAATCCATATTTAAAGAATCGATTATATTATGTGAGATACAGTAGGATACGCACAAGTAATACACAAGTGTAACTTTCAAAACATAGACAGGTGTTAAAACAGAACTACACCAAATATTAAGGATTCATTTGATTTAAATATAACCAAAAATGTTTAGCCTGAATTAAAGAAAAAAATCGAGTCCCCCCGCCCTTTAAACATTCTTTCAAAAACGTTTTTGAATTCACTAGCCACTTCTGTCTTCTCTATTATAAATGACTTGTCATCTCTTCTCATAATCGTAGACCTTTATTATATAGCTTATTGTTTCTCTCTGCTTAGTAGCCAGAATCCTCTTATTATTTTCAATGGGATTTTCAAGCATCTCATGCACGCTAGATCTCTATCACTATCAGCCATTATTCTCTTACAACTTTCATCAAACCATTTGTTCTATCATTTTTTTTTCCTTCAAATCCTAGGATTTCATTTGCCACTTTCTTAATTACACTTTGTAATTTGTATGATGTTCTAAATTTTGTCTTACTCGCTTGTTTCTTTTATAAATTGCAATGCTTCTGTTAGTTTATACTGTACTTCTATTCAGACCCGTAGCCAGACGAAATTTTCAGGTGGGGCAAAGCAAATTTTTGGGGGGCATTATATATAGTCTTTCTAATATTTTTATTTAATATTTTTAGGGGACAACGACTGGATTTAGGGGAGGGAGCAGCAACGAAGTGAACTCCACTTTTATCCTAGGTCAATTCGTAGTCAGTTTTTTTACATGTAGGGTGGTTAGCCCTACGATAAAAGTCGAAGACATGTGTGGAGAATGGAAGATAGAATAGTAAATAGGGTCACAAGATGGAAGCCATACCGAACAAAACTTAGGGAACGGCCAAGACAGCAGTGGAGTGACCGAGTCAAAGAAGCATCCTAGAAATCAGAGACGGGGAAAGGATAGAGAAACGTAGAGAGGCATAGAGGAAGCGGCGATGAGTCTAAAAGGTCTCGAATAAGCCAAAAAAAAAAATAACATGGTATAATCTTTTAAAAATATTTTTACTTTTTAGACCTATTTATAGGTAGTTATTTAAATATCCATTAATCATTTTCACTTGGCTAAAAAACTTAAAAATTTGATACATTTACAAGATCTCATAATTTTACATTTTTACATTACTTGTTCTTATATCTGTAGAAAAATAATTAAAAAAACTTAGCTAAAAACATATTCAGTTTCCATTGAACTCTATACAAAATACTTGCTTTTTTTTTTGTAATTTCAAAAATTAGATGAGATACCTACTATTTCTTGTTTTATATAAATTGAAAAAGCCGTTTTCATATTACTATATTAGTTATTCTTTATACAGGTTTTCCTGAAAATTAATTTCCTGTTTTACAACCTTTACGGTTTTTAGTGGTTTTACCAATGATAATATCAAATAATAATAATAATATTCAATATTAATATGTATGATAAACGTATTCTGTTGCCCAGTCTGATTGCATTTTCAAAGAATGTTGGTCACATTATTATCATATGATCATTTTTCTCCTGATAACCTTATATAAGTTTTTGATTTTTCTAGCATATCCTTATCAACAATTACCTAGTAGTGGTACCTGTTCAAAACTAGACTATTTTTCAAAATAGTTTACTTTTTTCTTAAGGGTTTTTTAAAAATTAAAAAATGAATTCTATTCGAAGATTTTACAGTAGCAAATCGGATGTGACCACTAGTGGCCCATCTAATGAAACTGGTGGTGTATTACCTATAGATTTGGAAGGAAGACATAGATTTGTAAGACAACGACTTACTAACATGACCGATGAAGAAAGAGCTTTCCGTAGAAAATTCTTACATGATCAACACTTGTCTCATGATGAACCGGTTGCTGTCCCTCAAATTTACAATGAATTGTACAATCCAATTAGACGCGCATTCAGAATCCCTATGAATGTATTTCAAGATTTTTTGACTCCAAAACTTGTAAGTGTACTATACTGCCTATAACTACTAACTAAAAAATATAATATAATAATAAATCATACTTCTAAGTTATTATATGTATGTGTTAGTAGGATGCTATTAGTTTACTATCTACACTTCAATAATATATGTATTTTTTGTAGTTACCACACTAATATAATGATTAAAATATGCATTAAAATTTAAAATAATTGACTTAAATGCATTTTAGAGTTCCTCTTTGCCATTTTTATTTTTTTGATCATTTCATAATTATATTACCTATTCGATGAATCAAAAAGTATGGTGTAATCAGAATTTTTCACTCAAACTTAGTTTTAAAGTTATAGTTATTCGAATTTTACTGATATACTATTTATTACATGCACATCTGCAGCATACTGTAAGTAAATACACAATAAAAAACATTGTATAAATCAAATATTGTATATTGATAATGTGTATTTTTTGACATTAAAGACAATAGTGCAATCTGAATTTTGTTTTAACAATGTTTCATGTATTTGTTCCAAATATTTATCTCGAAAATATTACCAGAATGTAATTAGAATTATAAATGCTTAACATTTTTGTGAAATTTGTGCCCTATCATTCAAAGAAAGTAACAAAATTAAAGTTTGTAAGAATAGCATACAATAAATAAGTCGATAATTAAATTAATTTAGTTATCTGAATATGAATTTAATTTAGTTATAACTTATAATTAATTACTGTTTAATAAAATAAAAATTTACTAAATTATCGCATTACCTTTTTACTCATATTATTTAAGTTTTAATTATTAAGTATTTGTGATTTGTATGTATAACAAACTAATAATCTATTCCATTATTTAGGGTGAAAGAACTGCTTTCAATGTTCGGTTTTTAACAAGCAAAATATTGATGGGAATCACTCTTGTTTATGTAGGAACATACTATGTTCTTTACAACACAAATGTAAGTTGTTTTTGAAATTTTAAAGAATTCTGCTTTTAAATTTTTATAGTACGTAATATGTTTGTTAACTAAAATCAGTATAAGTAAATTGGTTTTTACTTTTATAATAATATATTCATTGCTCTGTTAAGTATTTTGATTTTCAATTGTATATAATTATACAATATTTTCTTTTATAACATTAACTTTTAAGAAACCTTCACTTCTCTTATACAACTCTCAAATAATAATTTATTTTGCAAAACAATACAATTTTACAATATAGATAAAAATATACAAGGTATATATTTACAACTCCGATTTAAGCTTAAAACTCGTATTAGGGGGTATAATATATTATGTTTAGGTCAGTTCAAAATTAAAAGTAAGATATAATAAACATGCATTGATAATTAAATAAAAAATATAATATTTTTATATTTTTAAACGGTCTTATAAAATATTTATAGTCTAAATAAGTCTTAGAATTTAATAAAGTTAGATTGACAGCTAGATCTTCTATCATGTCTAAAAGTTGAGCTCAGTCAAACTCTGGAAATTTGAAAGTAGATTATGGTTAGTGAACAATACTATGGTTATAGCAGCCAATCAAAATGCAATACAAGGATCACTACATAATAGATAATGTAACCGTGATACCAACTTAGCCTTAATTTATATAATGTATTAAAATATATGTATATAAAATATTTGTATTACAAAAAAAAATAATCAATGAAAATAATTAATAATTGTGAATATCCCTAATAACACTAATTACATTGTCATTAAAATGTATGTTAAAATAATAAACATTTCTTTTTTATGTGAAGAATTGGGAGAGAAAATCAGGGTGGAGAATACACGAGTCTCGTTCTCAATGTGTACCAGGAGACCCAGGTTTTCCAAGAACTTCAGATCGGTCTCTACCCAGACATTACGCCGACAGAGGATTCAGCAGTTCTCCAATATAATAAAACAATAAAGTTGTTTTTATTATTTCGTTGCTTATTAATTATTTAATCGAGAAATAAATGTAGAAAATATATAAATAAAATCTTAACATGTATTTACAAAGATGTTTTATTTCATTATTTGTTATGCAATAATAAATTATATATAAAAAAAATAGTCTATTAGTTTACAAATCAACAGAATTAAACTCTAACATATTTGGTAAACCGTTATTATTTATTTTGTATGAATAAACCATGATTCTTCTTGCTAAAAACATTTTACTGATGTAATCCTGAAACAAATACATTTATTAATGAAACAATATTTTGTACAAACATATATTTTAAAACTAAAAAAAAAAATACTTACATCTATATTTCCATGTAAAATAAGTAAATTATATTTTCTTTTAAGACTGTCAATATTTTCATAAGAAACTCCCATATCTTTACGCTTAATACTATTTTTCGGGTTTACCAAAATGGTTCTGCCACATAATAATGCTGATTCTAGAGCTAATAAATTAACTTCTACCTATAGTAATAGATATATATCAGTCCTGTTACTATTGTAATAATTATTACTTGTTAGGTAATAAGATAAATGTTTACTTACATCTACTAAACAATCATTTTTACTTATATCCAATAAAACAATTACAAGATCTGCATATACAGTGGACAATGTAGACATTGCTGATTTTACACTTTGTGCCTTGTGCACTTGAATCTTGGAAATATGATTGTTTTCATGATACTCAATTAATGCATCTGCTATTTGAGTACTCCAGTTGGTATTGCCAATCATCTAGATAATAAAAATTGTCTAACATTTAGATTTTATTGGTACATACTACATTCCAAAATACAATCATTATAAAATAAATAAATTATAATTATTAATTCAAGTCTTACAAGTATGGAAAATGGATACTTAGTTGCTGCTTTTGCGATACATTTGAAAACTTTTTGTTCGTTTTTGTCTGACCAAGAGGAAGTGCTAGTTGCTGACATGATTATGTTGTTTCAAACATAAAACTGACAATATAAAATATCATAAAGTAAAGATTCATTTTAGTAAGTGGTTTTCAATAGATTTATTTTGTACTTACTTGGAAGTTTGGATTTACTTTAATTAATTTTATGGACTCAAAGAATTAAATTATATCTGTGAGGTTATCTGATCACATCGCAGTATGAAACAATCATTTATATTTTAAAGTATTTATCAATTATCAAAAATGTAAATAAAACAATTTATTAATTTGAATTTACTATTTAGGTAGGTATTATTTAAAGTTATACTGAATTGACCATTATAGAAATATAGACATATAGTTTTAGACTTGTTTTTTATACTTTTATAGAGATATCTATAATCTGTAATCTTTGTGCGGCAGTTAATCTGAAATCGGAATTCAAAATGTTGAAATGTTTACATGGGTAGTAGGACGGTAGACGTATCACAGAACGATAGAAGATAATACAGTGTTGTACATTTTAACATATTTTCACTTTTGTTCCCACCTTAAAACATTGAAAATTAAAAAATATAATGATTATTTTGGTACACTGTATGAAATGATATTAAAAATATTTTTTTTTTATCAATTTTCTAACAACAATAAAAAATTGGTCTGCTTATCACTTAGAGATAATATTTTTTTTCTCCTGTAAAATAAACATAATATAAGAATTCAATATTGTGAAATGTGAATGACGAATGTGAAAGATGTGAACGATATGAAGTGAACGCTGAACAATATGTCAGTATCCTACGTTGATACGTTATGTGTGTGTTTAATAAAACAATTATTACTTAAATTATTTAATTATGGTAGAAAATTAAGCAAGTATTATCATTTGATCGTAATTAATTCACAATTCATATTTAAAACAATAGCTTATTAATTGCTGTTACATTAAAATTAAACAATTTAATATCGAGCACATATTGTGTCCTATTTCATTTAGTGTAAGATATTTTTTTTTGTTATACGAGTTAGTATTTTAGTAATACCATATTTGTTTATAAAACAATTTATTATATTAAAGCTGAATGTATCAGCTGCATTCTATTTGACAAATTAAAATAGTTATGGTAGACACTCAGAGTTTAGAAACAAATAGATTGCCAACAAATATAATGAGCAACAGTACTTCAATAGATGAAGAACATGTATGTAAACTGGTTCTTTACATGGAAATACCAAGTATCAAGTAAGACATCATTTTTGTAAATAAGTATCAGTATCTACAATATATTGTTTAAGGTAATCATATCTATTTGGCTCATGGAGTTAAATATGTGTACTAAATTGTTCAAATAAGTTTAAATGGTATTATTGACATATTTTTGTAATGATCTTTTATCTTATATATTATAAGATAGACTCAATAACAGATGTATGTTATACTGATATTATTGTGACATAAATGAGTAGAGACCATGAATTTTTTTCTGATAAACAATTGTTTTATACATTTTTTTAATTTTAGCTTTTATTCTCCATTTTGCTAATCAAACCAATTTAAAACTATAAAACCAACTTATGCATTAATCTGTTTTTATTACTCGGGTGCCTAATTGTGATTACTACCTATTCAAATATTTCAAGTTTTATTTGTATTTTTTTTTTTAGTTTTATATTATACCTTATTATTAATTTATTTTAATTTTAAAAGATTATTAAATGATATGATTACAATTTTATTAATATACTCAAGATACCATTTACCATATGATTAATATTAGTATTTAATTTCATGTATTTATTTGTGTTAAAGCGTTCGTGTATGGGATGTAGCAATACTTATTCCTAACTTAATATTCATGATGTACTTAGTGACCAAGTTTAGTCGTGCAAGGTTAAAACTTCGAGCTGCAAATAGCCCTATTTTTTTTACATTCTACTGTTTGGTAAATAATATTTTTTATTCTCATAATACCTTTGTTTATTTAATCTTTAAAAAGTGTTAATCTTACTAATAGTTTTTTAACATTATATATTTAGGTTTTGTTCAATGTATTTACAAGTATACTAAGATGCCTAATTTCAATGACACTCAATTTTAGTAATTTGGCTGCTGATTCCATCAATATAACGCTTTGGATTTTAGTCAAATGTTTCTTTTTGGCTACTGAAATGAGTGTAGTAGTCTTTGCCTTAGCTTTTGGTTAGTAATAAAATAAAACAATTTTATTTTAAAGTTTGAATTTTTCTCCTATTTAAGTTTAAATACAACTAATGTGGTATCAAAAGAAATTAAAATATTTTATAAATACATGCAATCAACTTAACAGCTTTGAAATTAGCCATAATATTATCATTTAATTTCCAATTTTATGATTATTATAGGTCATATGGAAAGTAGAAGCAGCATAAGATATGTATTAATCACAACATCATTTATCTCGTTAGCTTATTCGGCTAGTCAAGGAGCCTTGGAAATTTTTATGCCCGACTCCATTTTTAGAATCAACTCAAAGGATTTAAATTTATTTGGTCATGGTGGTATTGTATTTTGGTTAATAAGTTCTGTCGTTTTTACTATGGTAATATATTGAAAAAATTAATTGATGATCATCAAATATAAAAATATTTATGATTTTTTTTTTTTTTTCTTTAGCTGTATTTGCTCATTCTGGTATTGCCTCAGACTAGACTTCGAGAGAAACTTGCATTACCAGGTAAATGCTTTTATTATTTTTGTTATTATTAGTATTGAAAAGTTTTAAAGCTACCTATGTAATTTAAAAAAAATATACCTATTCTAAAAAGGAAGGGTATCATTATAATGACTTGTATCATGAAAAAATACTTGATAAATAGTTAAAATATTTTGTATTTTGTTATTGTATATTTGTTTTTAATAATAATTAATGATGTATAAGAATAACTATTTATGTTATTTTTTTTCAGTTAATCGGTCATTTTATGTATATGTATCACTTTTAGCAAATTTAAATGGTATTGGCTCTATTGGTTGTGCATTTTTATTACTAAAAATTACAGAAGGGCTTTGTATTGTTGATGTAACAACATTTTTATATTTTACACTATTTACTCCTCTAGTCTACATAACATTTTTGAGCTCATTCTTTAGGTAAATATTATTTAAGATAAAAAAATATATATACATATATACACTATAAAAATAAATATTATTATTTATTTATTATTTATTTTATTATAGTGTTTCACAATCAAGTATTATGTTTTCTTATAAAGCACAAAATGATGATCGTGTTGAAGAAGATACTGTGTCATTACCACATCAACCATCATTTTCATCTTTAAAAACTGATTCAGACTATATTTATCAGGTAAATACGGTACAATTATTATTTAATAATTAACTTAACACTAAATAAAATATATTTTATAATTGTTTTGAAGTCTATTTATAGATAATTCAAATAAATTTAGATAATAATATATTTATCATTAGTAGTATTGTACCATATTTTATATCATATAATATATATATACAGGGTGATTCTTTTATCACAAAACACTCATTATTTCAAAAAGTATTCATATTTTTGAAAATATTTTTTTACATAGTTTCAAGTTGTTAAAAAACAACGTTTTTATTAAAAATTTATATTTTTAAATATTTTTATCCTTTTAATTTTTAAGTCTTATACTTTTAGAATGCAACATATATTTTAAATTTCATATTTCAAAGTAGAATTATTTTCTGAGTATTTTGATACATATAAATTGAATTTAGGGCAAGTAGTTTATGAGTTATATGTATTTAAAATTTAGATGCGCAGAGTGAGTGGTACGGGGTTACCCTACAAAATATTTGTCCACTACTCCGCTTGTCTTAACTTTAAATAAGTTTAACTCATAAACTATTCACCCTAAATTCAAATTTTATGTATCAAAATACTCATAAAATTATTCTGCTTCAGAATATGAAATTAAAACTCTATGTTGTCATTCAAAAAAGTAAAAACTTAAAAAAATATTTAAAAATATAAATTTTTATTAAAAACGTTGTTTTTTTTAACAACTTGAAACTATGTAAAAAAATATTTTCAAAAACATTAATACTTTTTAAAATAATGAGTGTTTTATGATAAAAGAATCACCCCATATATATATATATATATAATTTTGTACTAAATATTCTTGATTTATTACTTTACAGACAGATAATATATACAACAACACTCGTTTTTCTGTTAGTGATAGACAAATAGCAAATCCGTTGTACAATGCTTCGTTACAAAGTCCTGATAGCATTACTGGTTATAGTATGGATGAGCAAACTATTGACATTGAAGAACAAAAAAAGTAATAATGTATATAGTTTTAGAATATTTTTCTGGTGTTCCTGTGTTTGCTTTATTATTTTAATATTTTTACTACCTAGTATGTTAAGTTGTGTTATAGATAATTGTATAATATATAAATTTAGTCAATTTAATTAATTGGTGAAATAACCATTACAATTTTAAATTATTCAATTATTTATTTATTACTTAATCTTCTGTTCTTTTTTTTTTAATTTTATTTAATTATAGATTTATAACATTCTATGGAGTATTACATAATTTTATAGTACAATAAATTGTGATTTATGTTTGTTTAACTTATGTTTAAATTATAATATCATATATATATATTTATAAGTGAATTACACTTAGTTGATTCCTATAATTTGCACAAACATTTATTTTAAACACTACAAAAATAAATAAAATATTATATTAATTATAAACCTCATCTATAAATATGAAAATAGGGTTTTGATCAAATTTTGTTCTGAGCCTTTTAGTTGTAAATATTATTAATCGATAACAATATATAGTACCATTAGATAATGATTTTTTTTTACTTTTTATTATCATACATTTCACTAATATAAATTTATTAATTGTAATCAATATTAAATAAATTGTTATTATGATGGAAAATAAAACTAGCCTGCTCTCCAATCTATGAAATGTCCTTTTTGTGGTTGTACAGAATGATATCTATTAATTATTTACTATTAAGTACTAACATTGATTAAGTATACATTGTATTCGTTTAATCAATGGTACTGGATAGCTTTGTTGATACATTCACATTTTTAGACTATATTTGCATTACAATAACACAATATTTCATAGTAACATGCTGAATCCATCTTGCCAAACCTAAAATAATCATTTTAAAAACTGTATTAGTCAATGAAATACTGAAAAATCCTTTTATTAAACAACATTTTTTATTGTTATAATTTTTCATTTTTTTTGAGTAACAACACATATTTTTAATTTCATATTCTGAAAATATATTATATACTTAATACTAAATATATTTTTGTATAAAAATATTTATTTAAGTATTTTTTGATACATATATAAATCGAAGTTTGGACTAGTAGTTTGTGGATTATAACTTATAAGTATTTAAAGTTCTAGGTGACAAAGTAATAAACCGACATTGTGAGGCATCTTTGTAGTCTATACTTCTTCTTTCTGCTCATTAAAACTTTAAATACTTTTAACTCATACACTATTCATCTAAAATTCTATTTTTTTACATTGAAATACTCCAAAAAATTGTCTGTATATGAAATTAAAAATGGATGTTTTTGTTCAAAAAAAGTAAAAAAAAATTTATGTTATAAAAAGTTTTGTTTAATGAAAGAATAATTTGGTATATAATAATGAATGATCAACTACCCAGTAAATTAGATGTTGATATTTAAAAGTATAAATTAACTAAGCAATATTTTTTATTAGCCGACAATGAAGATCTTAAGAATAATAATGTTTTCATCATTTTATAATATATCTAATGTAACCTATAATAGTTTTTAAAAAAGTGTTCTCATTTTGTTAAAAATTATTATTTTTTGTCCATTTTAAATTTATTAGGTTATATTAACTTAGAAACTACAAAACCAATTATGAATTAATATAACAATTTTTACACACATTGCCTTAAGACTCGGAAAATGTACTTTGTATCAGTTTTCAATTCCTTTAGGTCACTGTAGTTTATACTCAAAAATTACTTGATCTGCTATTTTGAAAAAATTTTGGATGTTCTGTAGAGATATGAAAATAGTTTAGAGCAGTGTTTTCAATTGGTGTGTCGCCGGGTAAATTCAAACGTGTCACGAGAAATACTAATATTAAATCATTGATTATAAATACTAGTATTTATAATCAATGATTAAATGTACGAACCTTGTTGACATTATATTTACAAAAATTTATAGGTATTATTCTTATTTTTTTTTATACTGTGTCACAAAGTATGAAAATTTTTAATAGTGTGTCGCCATAATACAAAGGTTGAGAAATACTGGTTTAGAAATTAGAGGATAGGTACTAGGTAGTTATTTGAACCACTTTCAAAAATATACTTAGAGCTATCCGTTATTTTCATCTAAGTTACATAAGTTCTAAAAGCAAGGTACCTATATACCAATGCACCGATTTCGTGAACTGAGTTCTACTAATACGTTTAAAACTGATACACCGTTAAAGTGCAATATTTTATGTTCATTTCATTGCGAGCAAAGTCGGGTACTCGGGTTATTGAGTTTTATAATACTTGGACAAATTAGAGAAATCTCTAACACCTAGAATTATATTATTTTATGAATTATAACAAAATAACTAGAATCAATTTTATTAAAAATGTATATTTGCATTTTTTCATTATTATTATAATACCTACCCTAAATTCATTCAGTGACAGTTATAAATGTTACAATTCGTGATCATTCAATCTGACCTTCAAATTTTCTACTCAAATTAACCAAATTTGTTTAAAAACTATGATTGTTTAGATCTATTTCATCTCAGTGGTGTAGCCAGGGGGGGCTGAGGGGGCTGCAGCCCCCTCCCCCCCAAAAAAAGTTAAGAAAATTTAAAAATTAACAGGTAAAATAATTTATTGTATATATTAATAAACCACCGCTGTGTAAAAAATTGATCAGCCCCCCTCCCCCCCCCCGAAAAAAATCCTGGCTACGCCACTGTTTCATCTTTTACTGATATTTGTTTCTAAATATCCTGTACCAGCGGTTCCCAAACCATGGGCCTTCAAGATTTTTTTACAAAATTGGTGGTCCGCACAACTAAAAAGGTTGGGAACCGCTGCTCTTACTGTGTTCTAATCCGTTCAATATTGGAATACGGGTCTATTGTATTCCTGTCCATTCTTGTCTTGCTATATTGAATAAATTGAAAGGGTAACTACCTATGCAAAGAAGATTTTTGAGCTTCATTGGTTAAAAAAAAATATCAAAAAATGAAAACTATTACAATATAAAAATACCTAATATTCAAAATATCTTTAGTCTTAATCTATTATACCTATTATTATATTCCGTATTCCATAATTAAAACGCTGACATATCCTTTCTCTCTAAATTAATTAATAGTTAAATTAGGTACTTATTTTCTCTTTAAGAACATACTTCTTACAATGATCTTTAATTAACTCACGAACTTGTCCTACTTTTTTAACCAAAACCTACCATAATAATCAATGTTGGATTTAAGAGAAGACTGAGAGCGGCGAGAGCCCCCTTCAAATTCTAAAATGTGATTATACAATTAATATGAAAAATGTTGGTCCCCAGTCCCCTCCAAACAAGAATACTAGATTTGCCGCTGATAATTATTATGAGTATAAATCACGGTTATCTACTAAGGTAAATAACCGTGGTATAAATGTATAATAATCCTTTTGAAAAATGTTGATGCTGGGAAATGAATCAGGACTTGATTCTTTCATTTGCGTAAGTATTTACTGTTTTTTAATGATTTAACCTTCGAATTCTTCTACCTATTTTAAGTTTTAATTGTATTTAGCTAATCTTATTATAATACTTAATACTGTTATAGCATACTGTATTTTATTTATGCATTATGTTATATTTTATTGTAGGTACTTATTATTATGGTATTATTTTATCTATATATTAATATTATTGTGTACTTGTGTAATTGAGCCAATTGGCAATTTCAGTGTTTATTTCAATAAATAAAATAATACAATTTTGTTGAAACTGAAATATTTACTTGACTATAGTCTATAGATATTATTTCACAATTAATTAAATTTGCCTATATTAACAATTATCAGACCTTTAAGTTTTTTGAGATATTTCAGGTCTTTTTATATTATTTTATTGACTCGAGGTATTTACAATTTTTATTAAATTTACTAAATATCTAGGTATATTAATATATGGCAATGTTTTTATGTAAACAATTGGCCGTGGATTGTTTACATACAAATACCTAATCATAAAAATATTTATAGGAATCTCATTTTTTTTAATTAAAAAAAAAATAATAATTCAACGAATTACGAAGAAATTGATATTGAAATGCATGTTTATAAAACATTTACTCGTGACATACCTACATTGAAACATATTTATAAATATTTATGATTTAGGTACCTATAACGTCAATTTTATTTAAATGAATATTGAATACCCCCTCCCCCATACCATAAAAATATAATACAAAATAATTAATAAGTCATAAACATAGACACATATTATTATATTTATACTTAACATTATGTCGTCGTTATAAAAGTTTTGAAATTCGTAAGCACGCCAGCACGCGTTGCTGGTATATCTATATAATTTATAATATTATAATAACGTCAAACTTGAGACACTTGACATTTAGTCGTTAAGAGTTCAAACGTTAAAAGGGTTAGGTTTAGGTAAATGTCAAATATTATAATAATATAATATAATGCACCTATACTCTATAGGTAAAAAGCACATAATAAACTGGGCAATGTGGATAACACCTACGTGTGTAAATGTTAAAATTAACAAAACCATTCAAAACCAAATTCTGCTGTTCATCGTTTGCCAGTGTTACTATATTGTAATGCGCACACGCACGCACGAGGCACGACAGTTCATCATACAAAATACGAATTAACTTTTAAGTATACCTACCTATTCTATAATAACAGTATAAGTATATTGTAGGTGCGGTGCGTTGAACTTATTACTGGACGGTTAATGCGATGATCAATAAAGCACGGTTAATAGCAACGCGACACGAATCTAGCACATTATTCATTTTATAAAAAAGTAAAAGCGGTATAATTTTGGAATAAAAATATTTGTCGTATGTATCAGCCAATAAAAATAGTTAATATTATACATAACTACCTACCAGTTTCTACGCGGCATTACGGCACACCGGCAAATACTAAAACATATACCTACTGGCTACTATAACAGAGTAAGTCGATTTATTGGACATAGTGTAGGTACCTACAACGATGTAAGATGAATAGGTACTTTTATAGCCATATAGGTATTTATTTTGAATTGCGACTAGTATTTAATAATATATTAATATATTATGTATTTATGTAACTATTCGCCTAAACGTCCTAAACTATCTAAAAGGATCTTTTCTATAAATTTTAAAATGTACCTATTCCAAATTCTATGCTACCGGTCTCTTGGACTCCTGAATTTGGTCATTTGAAACATTTAGTAGGTAGGTATATTTATATTATTATTATTTATTTTATTTTGTTTATATTTTTTTAGTATGCTATATATATAAACCATAAAGTATAAACTATAATGACTAGGTAGTAGATATAGGTATATAAATATAATAATATATTATGATTTATAGGTGATATTTGATTTGGACCAATAACCAACTTTATACTTATAATTTATATCTAATTGGAAATGCACATAACAATAAATTAATAATATGTTATATGACATAATGCTTAAATAATATAAATATTAAAACAGATCTATATACCCAAATTAAAAAATTCTACGGTTCTGGTGTAGTAATATACATTAGATATTAACAGTAGTAGTAGTACTTGTAGTAGTAGTAGTAGTTGCACCACAGAATAATCTGTGGCGGTAGTAGATAAATTATTGATAAATTAATAAATGATAACAATTGAAGACCTACGTCCCATACGGCATAAAAAAAGATAAAAAAAATACAGTTTACTTAAAAATTTACAGCACGGTTAGCACGACAAATGACATAGTTTTACACAATTTAACGTCTTGTACACATTAATTGTTCAATTTAATTATTTAATTATTTCTGCAAAATTAGAATTTATTTGTACAAATGATTTAAATCGACTACCTATCTTATTTGTTTCTAGCCAAGTACAATAAATTAATGTTTCTATGTTAATTTGTTTTAATACCATTATGGATATTTCACTTGAAAGCATTTCAGCATTAAGACAGTCATTCGAAGATAAACTCAATGAACAAAATGGTAAGTTTACTCAATATTATTTTAAATATATAATAGTATATTAGATATTTTAATTCTTATGATATTTTCACACAATTCAATTCAATAACAATTGAACATATTGTTATTAAATCCAACTAATTATAATTATTGTTTATAATATATTCAGTATATCACCCTTATTTTTAAATTTAAACATAATGATAAACATTTTGTTATTTTTGTATTCTATAGAAGTGTTTCATCCTATGGATCTTGCCAAAATAAATAATTCAGATTCATGGCTTAAACGGTTTTTAATTCATACTGAAGGTAATCAAGAAGAGGCTCTATCCATGTTATGGAATGTATGCGAATGGAGAAAATCATTTGGTGTTAATGGTAATATAATTAAATATACCAAAAGATTATAATGTTCTATATTTTCATAATTGTTTTTAATCTTCTTTATTTAAATTTTAGAAATGAGTGAATCAAACGGTACAGTAAGAATTGATTACTTAGAGGAGGGAATCATGTTTCCTCATGGTGTAGATAAAGATGGTAAACTTATGTTCATTATTCGATGCAAATTGCATTTTAAAGCTTCTAAAGATTCCGAGGAATGTAAAAAGTGTGCTGTATACTGGTTTGAAAGAATGGAAAGGTAATTTATTATTAAATTATTTTAACTATAATATATTATATTTGTAATATTATAATTAATAGGTTAACTAATGGTGATCAAATTACAATATTTTTTGATATGATGGGTTCTGGTTTAAGTAATCTTGATATGGAATTCACAAATTACTTAATAAATTTACTTAAAATGTATTATCCAGCCTTTTTAAATTATATTATAATTTATGAAATGCCATGGGTTTTAAATGGTAAGTTTTTATTATTTATATTTTTTATTTTCTATTTAAATAATTTAGTTTTACAAAATTGATCTTATTTAGCGGCTTTTAAAATAATCAAAACATGGTTACCAGCCAAGGCTGTGAAAAAAATTAAATTCCTAAGTAAACATAACTTAAACGAATATGTATCAAAAGATTCAATAATGGTCAGTTGGGGTGGTGAAGACAATTATAAGTTTAATTTTGAGCCAGAAACTAAAAGAGTTGAAGAAACCAAGAAAAAGGTTTAACATTTATTGATCAAATATTATTCTAAAACTATTGAAGTTTTAGGGCTTCAATTAAATGAGAATGAAATTTTAACTATGCTATACAAAACAATCAATATTTTAATTTTTAGGTTCATTTTGCAGAAACAATGGAAGTAAAAAATGGCTCAGGAGACATTCGAGATATTGTATGTATGCCAAAAGGTAAATATTTGTAGTTATTTGTTTTAATAAAAAACATTATTTATTATATAACTGTTATGTTATAGAACTTAAACTGAAAATTAATCCTAGTGAATTACTTACATTCAATAAAGATAATAGCAATGGCTATAATGAGTTAATAGCAACCCTCACATTTATAAATGATTATAAAGATCCAATTGCATTCAAAGTAAGTCAAATGTTTGTTTTTAAGTATTTACATGTATTAGAATTTTATATGTTTACATTTTATTACATTTTTTAGATAAAAACCACTTGTCTTGTTAAATATAAAGTTCGTCCAAGTACAGGTACACTCACACCTCAAGAAAGTATAAAAGTTACTTTTGTACTGAATGGAATGTCAATAAAACAAACTGATGTGATGAGAGATAAATTTTTAGTCCTAGTAATTCCTGTTGTAGAAACTAAAGATATAGCAGAAATGTGGAAGGTATTTTTAATTTATACTTATTGATAAAAATATAAATTAAAAATATTTTCAATTTTATTATTCTAAATATAAAATTGATATTATAATCTGCGTTACAAGAGATTGCAATTTTTCCGTGTACCATATAATAATATTTCCACTATCACGGTTGATGTTGCCGTGAGATTGATGCTAGATGATGCTTGGAATACGACATGTTTTAGTTTCATCCGTATTGCTGTCTCTTGTGGTGCAGACCATATTAAAAGAATAAATTAATATGTATAGCAGTTTAAACAAATACTGAAACATATTATATTTATAGATTGTCTGTATTGTATGATGTTAAAACTGCATGAAAAATAATTAATTTATTTTATTTTATCTATTAGATACAATGGGAAACTAAGGAACAACATATTTTGAAATGTAAAATTTCTAATGAAAATGAAACTGTAAATACTTGGAATTCTTATGATCAAAATCATAATAATGATCTTGAACAAAAAGTTGACAAATTAATGAAAGTGGTAAAGTATTTTTATTTCCGTACATATTTGTTTTTTCAATTACTAAATATATTAAACTACTCTAAATTATCTTTAAATTATAAACTTTCAAATAATTTTATTCTATTTATATTAGATAAATACTTATTTAATGTATGTAAGTATTACTTATAGTATTTATATACACTTTTTTCAGTTTTTTTCTCAATAATTATTAATAAAAAAATATTATGTTCGCCATAAACAGTTAAAAATTTCATACAAGATTTCACAAGCTCAAATATTGACAAAATTCTTCAAAATCATAAAAATTTGATTTTGTAAAATTAGTACTATTCAAATATTATTGACTTATAAAGTTTAACATTTCTAATTAAAAAAAAAATAATAAGCAACAACAACCAAACCAGTTCTAATTGTTTATTTTATTTTTGTTAACTGGCGGTGTTATTGTTATTAATCTACAGTATTATGTATACAGAATAATTTTTTTTATCTAACAACCCTTATTATTATATATAATTATATAATACTTAGATAATTTTAGATTCTGAACGGAGTGATGAATGTATTGATTTTACAATGATGTGTGTTTTTTTTTTTATTTTTTTTTTTTTTTTTTTTTTTTTTTTTTTTTTTTTTTTTTTTTATTTTTGTGTCTGACGACAACATTTGGAGCAGTAAAAATGCTTCGATTTTGGACTTCAGCCCCTCTTTGAAAAGGAAATCGAATCTAGTTGGTACTTTGGGGGGTCAAAAGTTAAAATTTTTCAATATTTTTTAAATGAGTCGGGAAAAACATAAAAAAAATGACGGAAAAACGGGATTTTTTACGCAAAACCAGTTTTCGACAAAATCGAATTTTTTATTTTGCTATAACTCAAAAACTAATAGATGAAAATACTTGAAACTTTCACCAAATGTTTATATTAGCGTTCTCCATACATAGGTAAATTTTCAAAGAATTTTGACTTTTTTTGAGCTATTTATAGACAATTGAAATTTTTAATTTTTTTTAGTATTTTTTTTTTAAATAACGATAAAAACTTTTTGGCCGGCCAGAAAATCTTGAAAATTTAATACAAGGTTTCTTATAAGTTGTTCTTAAAGTGATAAAAAAAAATCCGAAATCGTTAGTCACAATTTTTTTTTATAAGTGCTTAAAGTTCGAATTTATACGAAATATGTCAAAATTGCGAAAATTGGCAAGTAATTTTGTGGTTGAAAATTCGTAAAATTTTTTACTTTTATAACTAAGTTTTGAAAATTTGATACAAGGTTCTCCATACATTTTTCTTCAATTATCTGTAAAAAAAACTCTACTGGATTCAGACAAAAAATTTTTATGAGTGTTTGAAATTTAAATTTTTACAAAACCGCGTTAAATAACGGTTTAGCCTCAAACGATTTTTGATATTTGTTGTTATTCAAACAGTATAAGTCGTAAATACTTGAAAATTTTACCAGTTATATAGATTGCCATTTTCTTTACGTGATTTGATTTTCAAAACATTTTGACTTTTTTTGAGCTATTTATAGACAATTGAAATTTTCAAATTTTTTTTATTTTTTTTTTATAAATGTTGATAAAAAAAATTTAGGTGGGACAAATTACTTGAAAATTTAATTGAAGGGTCCACATAACTTGTTCTAACTCTCATTCAAAAATTATAAAAATACATAGGCACAATTTTTTTTTATTAGCATTTGAAGTTCAAATATTGACAAAAATTCGTCAAAATCATGAATATTTTTCACTATTTGGTAGTTAAAAATTTATAAATATTTTTCTATCAAAAGCTAAGAATTGAAAATTTAATACTATGCTGTCCATAAGTTAAGCTTAGAATAATTATAAAAAAGTTTGAGGATTGTTCAATTTAAAAAAATTTACGAGTGTTTAAAGTTTTAATTTTAATTTGAAATCAAAAATACACGACGTGTAAAATCACGTTTTACTAATAAATAATTATCGATTTTTGTTATTTTTAATAAATTACTAAACGTAAGATCTTGAATCTTTTACTTAAATGTTTGAATTAGTTTCAAAATAGAATATATGATAATATTTAAATATAATATATCCTGGACTGACAAATCATCTCCGTTCAGAATCGTTTTTCGTATACAATGATACCTATCATTGCATTCAAATTTAACCTACCATAGTCCGAGGTCCACCCCACCCCCTAATGTACAGCAGAGCGATACTCACTTACCCGCTTATTTTTTCTTAATTTCCAGTTGAAATGAAACATATTTTTATTAAATTTTATATATTTTTGTAGTTTTTTACTTTTTTAACAACATACATTTTTAATTTCACAATACTTTTTGGAATATTTTGATACATAAAAATAGATATTTTGACTGGTAGTTTAAAAGTTATAAGTATTTATTGTTTTTATGAACGAAGTAATGGGGTATGAGGATACTTTGTAAAATGTTTGTCTACTCTGCTTAACTAAACTTTAAATACTTAAAAGTTATAAGCTTATAACGCTATAACTTATAAATTAATTGTTCGAATTTTGATTTTTATGTGTCGTCATATCAAAGTACCTTGGAATATATTCTGCTTCAAAATATAAATAGATTTTGAATTAAAGAGTGTAGTTTGATAAAATAAATAATAATCACTCAGTATATTATGTTACAGTATCAGTATATATTTATATACGTTATACTTAAAAAAAATAAGTGAGTATCGCTCTGCTGTACATTAGGGGGTGGGATAGACCTCGGACTAGGGAAGGTTAAATTTGAATGCAATGATAGCCGATAGGTATCATTGTATACGAAAAACGATTCTGAACGGAGATGATTTGTCAGTCTAGGATATATTATATTTAAATATTGTCATACATTCTATTTTGAAACTAATTAAAACATTTAAGTAAAAGTTTCAATATCTTACGTTTAGTAATTTTTTAAAAATACCTAACAAAAATCGGAAATTATTTATTAGTAAAACGTTATTTTACACGTGTATTTTTGATTTCAAATTAATATTAAAACTTTAAACACTCGTAAAATTTTTTAAATTGAATAATCATCAAACTTTTTTATAATTATTCTAAGCTTAACTTATGGACAGCATAGTATTAAATTTTCAATTCTTAGCTTTTGTTAGTAAAATATTTATAAATTTTTAACTACCAAATAGTGAAAAATATTCATGATTTTGACGAATTTTTGTCAATATTTGAACTTCAAATGCTAATAAAAAAAAAGTGCCTATGTAATTAAATTTTCAAGTAATTTGTCCCAGCTAAATTTTTTTTATCAACATTTATAAAAAAAAAAATAGCTCAAAAAAAGTCAAAATATTTTGATAATCTAAGCATGTAAAGAAAATGCCAATCTAAATAACTGGTGAAATTTTCAAGTATCTACGACTTATACTATTTGAATAACAACAAATATCAAAAATTGTTTGAGGCTAAAACGGTATTTAACGCGGTTTTGTAAAAATTTAAATTTCAAACACTCATAAAAAATTTTTGTCTTAGATCGGTAGAGTTATTTTTACAGATATTTGAAGAAAAATTTATGGAGAACCTTGTACCAAATTTTCAAAACTTAGTTATAAAAAAAAAAATTTTACGATTTTTCAACCACAAAATTACTTGCAAATTTTCGCAATTTTGACATATTTCGTATAAATTCGAACTTTAAGCACTTATAAAAAAAAAATTGTAAATAACGATTTCGGATTTTTTTTTATCACTTTAAGAACAACTTATAAGAAACCTTGCATTAAATTTTCAAGATTTTCTGGCCGGCCAAAAAATGTTTATCGTTATTTTAAAAAAAAAATTACTAAAAAAATTAAAAAATTTCAATTGTCTATAAATAGCTCAAAAAAAGTCAAAATACTTTGAAAATTTAACGGTGTATAGAGAACACTAACATTAACATTTGGTGAAAATTTCAAGTATTTACTAAGATTAGTTTTTGAGTTATAGCAAAATAAAAAATTCGATTTGGTCGAAAACTGGTTTTGCGTAAAAATTCCCGTTTTTCTGTCATTTTTTTAGGGTTTTTCCCGACTCATTTAAAAAATATTGAAAATTGTTAACTTTTGACCCCCCAAAGTACCAACTAGATTCGATTTCCTTTTCAAAGAGGGGCTGAAGTCCAAAATCGAAGCATTTTTACTGCTCCAAATGTTGTCGTCAGACACAAAAATAAAAAAAAAATAAAAAAATAAAAAATAAAAAAAAAAAACACATCATTGTAAAATCAATACATTCATCATTCCGTTCAGAATCTAAAAACTATCTATAAAATATTATATTGTACTCGTAATAATAATTATTATTATTATGAAGAATTGAAATAAATTTGTTAAATCTAATTTTTTTTCAGGTTACTACTTTAGAAATTTCCAATCGCGTTCTTTCGCAACATATGCGTTACGTTAAGTATTCATTATATATTATACTGTTAATATGTTTATTTGCATTTGGATTTTTATGGGCTGTATTTTATCATAAATAGTAAATTCTAGTTTACTGATTGTTATAATGATTTAATTTATATAAAATTTTTTTAGAAAAATATATTATTGTGAATTTGAATTTGTTTTTTATTTTTATTAGTTTCTTAATAATTTATATTCTTCAAAGAAAAAGACTGATTATTTTGCTAAGAAAACTATTAAAATTGTTATTTTATTAAAAAAGTTATAAATATATTACTATACATATATATAAATATATATACTATGAAAATAAATAAAGAAAAATGTATTAAAATAAATAAAATGCAATATGTATATTAAAATATAATATTATAGTAAAATAAATGTTATTTAAGTATTTTTTTTTTTTACTTGTTATTCTCTTACAGGGCGCTTTTTAATATGTACAATTATAATATTCTGCAAATTAATGACACATTCAACATTTAAATGAAAAATATTGGTCTATCGATAAGGAACTTAATTTTTCCAATTAAATATAATATGTACATAAAAGTACATTACTGTATTTTAATTGATATTTGTTCTTTTAACATATTTACTTAAATAAGTATGATTTAGT
Organism: Schizaphis graminum; assembly: GCA_020882235.1. Taxonomy (NCBI): domain Eukaryota; kingdom Metazoa; phylum Arthropoda; class Insecta; order Hemiptera; family Aphididae; genus Schizaphis; species Schizaphis graminum. The sequence continues at coordinate 69,494,288 of CM037032.1, forward strand.
TTAAACAACATATATTTGTTAATTTGTTAATTTATAATATAATTTAATTATAAATTATGTATGTTACAAATATCCTTACTAGCCCTATTTCCATTTTTAAATATATGCATTTATTCAAATTTTTATTTTTGTAATTATTGAGTACATTATTGAATAGCTATACTTGATACTTATGAATATATGGAATGGAATCGATAAGTGTAGGGAACTAGGGAGCAACTTGTAACCACTCACATTACTTTAAATTTTAATTGGTACCATTATGTGTTTGACTTTTGGAGCTGATTAGTATAGATAGCTATAATTTATCATAGTTAATTTTCAAGGTCTACCCAAAGCGTAAGTGAAGCTATATGATACTTTGGGCGATGCCCGTTTCCACCAAAAGTGCACCTTCCCCTTTTCCACCGAATAAATTTACCACGTTTTTACCAAACAATTGTATATACACTTATATTAAAAGCTATAACATAGTAATAAGTCAACAGAGCATTCAGTGCAGTGCCAGATTACCCATTAGGCGGAGTATGCGCCCGCCTTAGGGCCTCACTCATTTAAGGAGCCCTGTGAAAACAGAAAACTATACATTTTTTTTTTTTTATCATATATTATTTGGCGGCGACAGTGATGGTGACGAAAATAATTACATAAACGTCGTCCATTCCAAACAAAAAAATAGATGTCTAATGGTCACTAAGTTGAAATTTTTAAAAAATTGTCATCAATCTTCAAAAACTCAATTCACTTGCCATTATGACTACAGAAAATGACATTTTACAAAAATAGACTTCAAAGATATTCTCGAAGAGTTTACTGCAAAAAAATTAAGAAGAATTAATATTTGAAAAAAGTAAATAAGTAAAATAAGTAAAATAAGTAAAAAAAGTAAATAAATAAGTAAAATTACATTTATTTAATTTATTTTATAGTTCATTAAGAATCATCAAAAAAAAAAAAAAATAGAAATAATATAATAATTAATTAATTTTTCTTATAAATTAAAAAATGTAATAAACATAATTTTAATATCGTTAGCATAACTTAATACATTGTCATCTACATTTATCGTAATGACTCAAGAGTCAAAATATGTATGTACTTTTCCGTAATAATAAAATGTAATAAAATAAAAATAACTACGGTGGGTAGCATATTACACGCATACTGTTTTTTGGTACCTACATACCATTATTTTACGGTAGGTACTAGGTAGCATATATTAGACGAGTACCCATAATTTTATTTATTAATAATAGTTGGTTATTATTAAAGCTGTTTATTTTAATAATTCAGTAGTAACTAGTAAAATTAAAGATGTATGTAAAAAATGATTTTTTAGGGGCCCAAAATCGTAATTACCTATGGCTAGGGGCCCACAAATGTTTAATCTGGCACTGGCACTGATTCAGTGACTTCAGTCGGTTCTATAATAAAAGTAAAAGTATGACGTATCCAAATGCCAATTTCAGATGATTGATTTTGGTATTCGGTTGACAATCTGAGCTTTTGCAGTTGACGTCTTGACGATACCAAGCATTTCTCGGTGGGCCCCCCTTCGTATTCGGTAATGGGGTCCTTTTTAGACTTTTTTTTTTCATGTGGGAGCCCCTTTTTAAAATTTCCCGGTAGGCCAAAAATGGCCGCCTGCGTTAAATGAAATTATAAAACATAAAAACATACAATTAATGAATTAAATACGATAAACGTACAATACCTACCTAATATACATTAATTATATTATGTGTTTATATGTATAGTGTATATTTATAAACTTATATATACATTTTACATCATCCGAAAAACTCATGAAAACTATAGGTTTTATACATTTATACGATTAAAAAAGAACATCAATTAATTTATATATAGGTATATGAGTAGTGAGTATAATAAATATATATATCTTATACCTATAATATATCATTTTTTTCAATCCAGCATTAGTATTTGAAGTATTTCAAATTAAACTGTATTAAAGATTTTGATGTAAACGTAGAATACAAATTGTTTTGGTAAAAACGTGGTTAAATTAAATGGATCTCATTTGGCGGAAACGGATATTGGTGGAAAAGGGAAAGGTCCACTTTTGGTTGAAACGTGTTAGGTACGCCTTACACCCGATACTTCTGTGCAATACGATTGTGCCCGGCTTACCTTTTTCCATTCATAAAACGCAAATATAAATAATTCAGTGCCGTAACTACTGAGTGTGCAAGGTGTGCAATGCACACGGGCCTCCAGCTCTAAGGGGCCTCTACAACTAAAATTGAAAATTAAAAATTAATTCTCTGTTTTGATATTTTTTTTTTGTACTACAAATATTTATTGATTTTATGTTTTCCCTTTTAAATTAAATTAATTATAGACATAATTATTAAGTAGAAGATAAAAATAGTATGCAATTGCCAAGTAAGTATCACAATAATAATACTAAGCGTTATATAATGTCTATTATAAAAAAAAAAAATAGGTTTTATTGTAATATATAACTTATAGTATAACTATATAACTATAGCTACTATTATATTATTATTATTCCTTAAAAGTTTTAACTTTATTCATATTCTCACTCCCAGTCTCAGAAGTTAGTCCGTAAGTCCAGTGGCGCCGATTTCTATTTCATGTTATGGGGAAAAAATGCTGGTGTTAGACCCAAGACTCAACTACTAAAAAAATGTTTATAGTTAGTTACGTTCAAATGGTACTATATTTATTTCTAACTATATACATACAAGATACTGCATAACAAACTATTTTTGATTATCACCCACTCATCCATAAATATTTCTGGGGAATTTTCCCCAGTTCATATCCGTGTTCGGCGCTACTGTTAGTACATATCAAATTTGAATATTGATAAAACTGGATATTTTAACGAAAAATAATGATTATAGGTATAGCTATATATTTTGTTCTAAGTTATTACAAAAATATTATTTAAAGACACCAATTCGTGTATTATTATTTAACACTAACAGAGAAGTATTCAAAATATCATTTAGATTAGTTTTAAACTGTTTATGTCATAAACTAATTAACACCTCAGGTGGTTAGTCAGTGGCGGCCCGTCAGGGGTCTTTGAGACGGCGACTCACTATAAAAAAAAGTAGTAAAGCAATAAAAAAGTTTGAAGAAAATTATAGTATAATTTAATATTTTTATCTATTTTGAAAATAATTATGATGGTTTTCGATATTAATATTGATTATTGATAGTATTATAATATTTTGTATTATATTTTTAGATTAATAATGAGAAGACGGGTGTCATTCAATAATAATACGGGCGAAAAATATCGATAACAACGACTAATTAGTAATTACTAATTTATGCGATGCCGATGGCAGAAACTTTGAATGAGTCTAGTCTCAATGTACTGAACAACATCTATACAATCTACCTCGCCCTTCGCCTTATCGTGCATATAAAATTTGTATAAGTACACAATTGAGTCTCTCAAATGGCAGACTCTCGAATAAATTTAAATATCTGGCTAATACTTAATAGGTAATAATATTACAGAATATGGTCTATGGATATATGGACCTATCATATTAATCTATCATCTATGGAAATCATCAATCTTTGCTATTCGTCGGAGACGATTGACTGTTGTAAATTGTAATAATTTTAACGGAGAAAAAAAATAGACGTACAACTCGTAAAACCGTACTTTAATATATATAATATTTTACATGCATATGCTGTTCCGTTCAGCTTATTTTTATGAAATGTCTCAATATGTTCAATTCGAAACGCGGTAAAGACGGACGAGGAAAGGTGTTCCTGGGTCGGCGATGTGGTTACTGGACGTATGAACATTAAATATGACACAACTAAGTTTCACAAAAAAAAAAAAAATCGATGTTTACGTGAGTTTGATTTTCTATACTTTTGGAGCTTTAATTTACTTTTTTAGACATAAAATAAATAGTAAATACATACTTATTGCACCGGACAATTTTCTACCTACCCGCCGGGTGAAATATACCGTATGCATAATTTATTCCTGAATGCGCAATGCATGAAATACGTGAAACAGAAAATACATAATCGTCATATTACCAGAGCCATTTTATAGAATAATAATTTATATTTATATTAATTTTATAAATAGTATTTTTCATTTTTAACCGGCCGAATACCCGACTAATATACTAAATTTTTTTTATCCCTAACAAAAATAAAAAGTTTTCTGAAAAGACACATTAATATTTTATAATTGTCTGAATTTTGAATTTTTATGACATTATTAGATTTAGATATTCATTTCATATTTCTGTGATAACTATTTCTCCTCAACCGATTTTTGTAGTAATTTAAAAACGAATTAATAGTAATATAAAATAATTAATAAAAAATTAATTAATATTAATACTTTAGAGTTATTTGATAGTTTTAACAAATGTTAATGTTTGCTTTTCTTATAAATATTATAATTTTCAAAATATTTTTACTATACACTTATAGGATAAAATAAGCATAGCATAATACCATAAATAGCTGATGAATTTATTATATATATATATATATATATAATAATATCGCAAATTATCTGAACATATATTAATTAGAACTTATCGATTAATTTAAAATCGAGTTGAAAGTGAATAATTGCTTGTATTTAGAAATTAATTTTATTAATTTTGTAAGTCCTTTATTATATGTAAAAGATCATAATCTATTAAATATTTAGTATGTAATATCAGTTTAATAATTAAACTTTTAAATATTTTTAAAATTATCGGTAACCATAGATAATAAAGAATGGATAGGCCACGCCTATGCTTATAACATTTAGGTACCTCGTTCCTCGAGATCAGATATCTTCTGTCTCACAAAGGTGCCTGTTATCTCAACTTTTGGTACCTATATTTTGTTCCTACCAAGCAGTAAGCACCTGTCCTACATTCATTGTTTCACGGATATGTTTGAGAACGTATGATAAGGGCGAATGGCCTATCCATTATTCTTTATTATCTATGTCGGTAACAGTCCAATATGCGACCTACAAATATTACTCGACCTACCGATAAGATTGTGTTGATCTACATGTTTCTTTATCGCGGTTATTTTCGTTATGGACATTTTATTATATTTTAGTCTTGTTCCCTAACACTTACAATCATTAATACTTGTATTTACTTTTCTTAGTCAGTACAGTTCCGATTTCATTCGTGAATCGTGTGTGCTCATTTTGTGAATTTTATTTGTGCAACAATCAACATGACATCTACTATTGGCAACCTATATAGGAACATTATTAGAGATGAAGTGACATGTGTTCAATATTTAAAAGACCGAGGGTTATTACTGGCCAATAATCCGATGACATGTATAAAGGTAAAAGATGGTGTTATATGTAATGGCCAACTTGTGGAATATTTAAGAAATAGTTAAAAACGAAATTCTGACGGTACCATGAAAAAAGTTGTAACATTACGATGTACAAAACGGGGTTGCCAGACTTATCAATCGATTCGTAAAGATAATAAGTTTTTTAACTACACGGATCTTAACGGTCATTGTAATAGTCAGCTATCACTATGTGAAATAATTGAAATAGTTTGGTTTTGGGTTAATTTAGTTCCAGTAAATCAAGCTGTAAATTGGACTAGCAGGAGCAAAAACACCATCATTGATTGGTATAATCTTTGCAGAGATATACCAGTAAATTGTTTTTCAAAAAGAGAGAAAATGGGTGGTCATGGTTGTACTGTCCAAATTGACGAATCCCTTTTTCAAGGTAAAACGAAGTATAACCGTGGTCGATTACAATGTGGGGACCATCAGCCATTTAGACAAATAAATAATTCCAACAACGAAGATTCTGACGAAAATGAAATAGAATACACAAATAAAAATTACGGGAATCGTATAGTAGGCCCATGGGTATTTGGTATTTGTTGGAAACGACCAGACTTATTATTAGAACGGCGATTTTTTATCGTAGAAAAACGGGACCGAGAAACTCTTTTACAAATTATTAAGAATTTAATTAATTAAGAATGAAATAAAAACGGGAACGACAATTTATAGTGACCAATGGAGAGCGTACTCAACATTAAATCAACATGGATATATTCATCAAACAGTTAACCATTCAGAATTTTTTATTGACCCGAAAACAGGAGCACACACTCAACAAATTGAAGGCTTATGGAGAATTATAAAATCCAAATATAATATTAAAAAGAACGGGGCGTCTCCTTTACTAGATAGAAAACTCCAAGAAGAGTGGTGGAGATCGTGTCAAAATCCAAAAACCATTTTTGATAACTTTTTGACCGATATGAAAAATACGTTTGATAACAATATGGACTGAACCAATACAGTTATAGACGACAACCAATACAGTTATAGATGAAAACCAATACAGTTATAGACGACACTGAGAAGTGGAATAAAAAGGTAATTTAAAATTATTTGTATTTTACATTTATGACGTAGGTCGCGTATTGGTAAACGGACAGTTTGTACTATCTATTGTTTGAGTTGCATATCGTGGACACTTTGTACGGTGATAATAAATTTATAGAAATCGATCGCGGACACTTTGTACGGTGATAATAAATTGGTAAAATTCGATCGCGGACGTTTTGTACGGTATGTAAATGTTTTTGCATACTTTGGATAAAATTCATATTATAAATTCATATATTTCATATTGAGTAAAAGAATATTATTGCGAAAAATTCATGTTTTATAATATATTTCGTAATTAATATTTATAACTTAATATTAATATTTCGTATTTAATTTTAGCCTTGCTGATTAAAGTATAACACTTGGTTATTTGCAGTCAAACATAAATTTTCCAATTTTTCAAACATAAAATTAAAAATATTTTTAATTTCCACTATTGTATGTGAAATGTGAATTATAAATTTTATTTCTAAATTATTTTATTTTATTTCTCAATTATATTATATTAAGACAAACAGCCAATCATTGATGTATTTCAACAAATAAATATTTTTTTTTTAACTATATTTTTGTATTTATCTTATAACAATTTAAATGCATATTTTTGCATATTTTGGTAAATAAAATGCATATTTTACAATTTGTTATTGCATACAAATCCTAGCCCTGATTATTATTATTATTATTTATGTATGAACATTGTTAACTACCTGTGTTTTGTAATAACAAATAATTATGTCTAACATTTCATGTCTCAATATTTTTGTTTACCTGAAATAGTACAAACTGTCCGCCATATACATTTTATTACTTTTTGAAATAGTACAAACTGTCCGCCATGTAAATTTTATTACTTTCTGAAATAGTACAAACTGTCCGCGGTTTTCATTTTTTCCGGGTGACCGTACAAAGTGTCCTACAACCCGCGTATTGGACCTTAAATCAGTGTGTAGGTCGCATATTGGACCGTAAATCGGGGAATAGTAAGTTCCTACACGAGAGTAACAGGTAAACACTTACATATGTTAGTTCCTACACGGCGGAAAAAGGTACATATGTAAGTGTACCTATATGTGTATATATGTGTAAATATGTATATACGAATAAATATATGATGATTATATATTATATAATACAAATCGCATACGATTATACGATATTTATTATATTTTTTACTCATCATATTATATTTATTTGTGACGATGCGTTATGCGATTTTTTTTTGATTTTTTACTCCTTATATTATATTAATTGGCGACACCGATTGTCACCACTTTACTGGTCGCCCCGTCCGACCGGCGTTACCATTTTTAATACGTGAATTTTACCTTTTATATTATATTCGTTCTTAACTTTTGAATTATATTCGTTTTTATATATTTACATGTTTTCGACTATTGTGAATTTTATGTATGTTTATATTGTCGTGAAGCAGCGATCGCGCCCCTACTCCGCGCCAAACCGTCCCGCGAAGGCACAACGCTGATCGCGACGTAAAGCTCTATCTCTTTGCTCCCGACGTTCGACCGAGCCACAACGTGACAAGTCCGACCGAACTTTATATATCGCCGATCCGAACCCGACGTACGCGCCATCTTGGAAATGCATTCTCGTGCATATTCCACGCGCATCGACGACCTTTTGCATCGAGATGTAATGACCACCGACTCGACCCGTCCGGTTCGCGCTACGCAGCGCACGGTCCCGTTATATCTCCCGATCCACGACGAACAGCATCTCAAGTCATTGCGACTTCGACCCGCTCTCGTCACGTCGACTTTTACGTCCCCGACGTTCCCGGTCACGCGACCCAAGTACGACGACTTTTGTGCCTCCGCACATTCGCTCTAACGTACGAATCGAACCCGCGTGCGCCCCGACGAAACGGCAAACTTGTACGCCTAGTCACGCGAGTGTTATTTATGTGTCAACGACGTGTTATTATACAATAAAACCTACCTTCGATGCACACGCGTCCGACACAGAAATACGTGTTTATTTATTTTACCTCCATGCCTGTCTAGCGTCCTACCTTCTCAACGGAGTCCGATCGACGAGCGTATGTTGGGCGACAAGTGTATTGGTACGACAGGTAAACTCACACCGCAACCGCGGTAGCTATACACTTGTTCCCACAAAGGCTTTGATTAACATGAAGGAAGGCTCGCAGTCGAGTCACCTTTTAAAATGAAAAAAAATAAAAAATTTTATGGGTACTATAAATGTATTTACAGGTTAAGAAGGTCTCTGGACCAGTTGCGATTGAAAGTTGAGACATCGTGCGAGGAGCGTCTAAACACAGGAATGGTGCAATAATTGTACGCATGTGCGTGGTCAAACAATGCAACTACCAGGGTATGTTAACTAGTATTTTGTTATCAGTTGTATAACATAATAAAAGCGGTAAATTCAAATTTGTACAATGTAATCTCCATTGGTGTTATTAAGATAATAGTTATAACGTATAAGTTTATAAATAATAATTTATCTTCATTCAGAGGGGTTTTTTTGTCATAAAAGGCATGACTATCATAGAATCGGAATAAAATATCCGACTCATTTAAAATTAGCCAGTCCTAGTCCAAATCAACTCTTTTAAATTTTTATAAAATGAATTTCAATTGTGAAATTTTTCAAACTGGATTCTCAACAAAGTTTTCATTAAATAGACATCAAAAAAGTTTAAAATGTCAATCAGGTGAAATCAAGTTAAAATTGTCTCAGTGTAATGATTGTGATATTAATTTCTCAAAGAAGACATTGCTGATTGATCATTTGAATAAGGTCCATGGACTATCTATAAATAAACAAATAATAGAATTTACAAATGTATTAGGTAAGTTTGATTATATCATTTAGGAAAGATAGCCATTTTTAAATACACGGAAAACAATATGGTACTTACATCTTAGCATATTATTATTTTAACATTTTAGAATTTCAAGCCTGGAAAAGAGATTATGAATTAAAAAATGGTATTGAATACATTCAAAATACAGGCAAAAAAATGTAAAGATGGTCAAAGATATTATTATGAATGCTGCAGAACAGGCTTTCATAAAGAAGGAGATAACTTGAAAAGAATGATTAAAACACAGGGCAGTAAAAAAATTAATCAAAATTGTACAAGCCACATAATACTATTTGAGTCATTTGAAGGCAAATGTGTAGTCACTTTTTATAAAGAACATTATGAACACAAAGAAATGGAACTTCAACATATAAAAATACCATGTTCGGTCCAGATATCGACAGAGCGCGCCAACTAATTGACAATCAAAAATTAATCCGGTTGTTGGTGCGCCTGCGCTGCCGTTCGCCCTGTGTGTCAGTCGCGTCGTCTCTCCCGGGCGGCCGGGCAGTCTAGTAAAAGTGTTGTTATGAATTCGTTACCGGTCGTCGCCCTTTTTTTGTTATGTGTGCAGTATGCCATCGGTGGTACATAAAGCCTTTTTTTTACGTGACCGTACTCAAGGCGCATGTGACGCGGGCGATTCATGCTTGATGGTGGCTCTCAATTGAGACCATCGTTATTTTGTTGTGCACACGGGTGCAATCGTGTTATACTCCAGCGCGGGCGGTGTGCGATTTGTTGTTGGTGAATTTATGGTGCACCGGGCACCGATCATTAATGGCATCGCTGATTATTATTATTTTGTGTATTTTATATATCGCGCGCGGGTGCGAAAGTGCGTCGGACCGTCTGACTTTCGAATGGTTTTATTAATATTATATTGAAATCAGTCATATACACGTGGTTTGCGGGATCCCGGCCATCAACATTATATCGTCCATTTTGAAGGTTATGGTTCAATCGGCGGCACGTTCACGGTAACGCGGTATCACGCATGTGATACGCGATATTTTATATCACTTATATATTATCAGTTTTGTTTGTTGTTGTTATAATTAATATTATTATTATCTCATTATTATTACGTACCTATATTGTTATTAGTTGTTCGGTTTTAGTAGTATTATAACAACATTTTGTTTTATATAGTAGGTGGGCGCCTACTCCCCGTACTTGTAATTATTTATGAATATATATTTTATTATTTTATGTATGCGATGTACTGTCATGATTAATACAGTCCACTAATATTTTATCACAACACTCCGGTTTTTTATTTTATTACTATTGTTATTATTATTACCTATTGGTTAGATGCATAATAATATTATTATATAAGGAGATACAGTTCATACATCAGTGGCGTATTTTTTTTTGGGGGGGGGGAGATGTCCATGGTGTTTGGACACCCCTCAAACCAAAAAAAAAAAAATTCAATGTCGATAAATTTTGAAGGAAATTTGGCAAACAATAATATGTGACTCGTTATGAATTAATTTAATATTATATAAAGTCATAAACTAATTTGGAAGGAAAATAAATTTAGTTTTAAATAATGTACTTATTATCCTATTATATTTTTAATTATTTATAAAACTGTTATTCTTATAGCATCACTGGTGTCAAATGTAACAAACAAAATATAATATTGTGATAATTAGTAAATTATTGTGACCGATGATGGTAACTAATATGTATTAACTATTATTGTCTATTAATATGTTTTAATAATATTATATTATATTTGCTTTTAAATTAAAATCATGTTTACAGTAGGTATTTTAAACCTGTATGATTTAAATTACATACAAATTACTAGTTTTAATTAATTAAATAAAAAATGTTTCATAACAATATTTGAATATTTGATGAGTATATTATGAGTTTTGTGGTAGTAGATGTAAAACAAAAATATTGCAACCAATTAACAAATATGTGTATACCTATATCATTTGGACACCCCCCCCAAAAAAACATACCAAATACGCCACTGACATACATTACATACCAGATATTAAAAAACATGAAATTGCTGCTAAATTATCACAGGGTGTCACATTTAAAAGAGTATGCGATGATGTCCGAAAAAATATAGGAAATAGTTTGAAAAGAGAAGATTTAATTACACGACCAGATCTCCATAATATCAAACAAAAGTATAATTTAAATTTAAAAGATGGTCAATTCCATAAGAGTGATGCCAGAAGTGTTGACATATGGGTTGAACAAATGAAAAAAGAAGATGGTAACAACCGTGTGATTTACTATAAAAGACAAGGTAGATTATATGTTTTGATGAATTTTATATATTATTTAGAAATGTTTTTATTATTATTAAACAATTAGGTACCAATTACACTTTACCTATCTAAAATCTTAAACAATTTTTTTTTTAAATATTTCAGGTGAGGTAGACGACAGAGGCATGCTTGATTTAAAAGATTTTTGTATAATTTTAATGGATCCCGGACAGAAATATATGTTACACAAATTTGGACAACAAAAAATTGTATGCATTGATGGAACTCACGGACTCAATGCTTATGATTTTGAATTAGTAACATTAATGGTTATTGATGATTTTGGCTCAGGTTTTCCGTGTTGCTTTATGTTTACAAATTTGAAAGATACCAATACGTATACAGTCATGTTCTCAGCTATTAAAGATGTTATAGCAGGGGTCGGCAACTGGCGGACCGCGGTCCGAATCCGAACCGCGGTAGGCAAAACTTTAGACCCTGTCAATACATTGTACTTACTTCATTATGTATAAAGATTTGAAAAAGATTTTTTTCACTGGACCTCATTGATTGATTATTTTAATCTTTAGGACTCCAGTAGAAATTACTTGCCGACCCCTGTGTTATAGGTATAATACAACCACAAACATTCATGTCTGATATTGTTGAAACATTTTACTTGGCATGGGAAAATATCATGGGGCCAGTCCCTCATCGCATTTTATGTTCATGGCATGTTGACAAGGCTTGGCGACAAAATTTAACGAAGATTAATGGTTCTCAACGTAAAGAAAAGCAATCCACAGTATACAAATCTTTAAAAGTTCTTAAAACAATGTCTTCTGAAACAGAATTTAATCAGACTTTAAAGGAATTTAGTAGTGTAATGAAAAATGACCCCGATACTAAAGAATTTGGACTATTCTTTAACAGAACATATGGAAATAGAACTACTTTATGGGTTTATTGTTATAGAAAAGGCTTAGGAATCAACTGCAATATGCATTTAGAATCTATGCATAAGCCGATAAAATATCATTATTTAAATGGGTGTAAATTGGACGCTTAGATAAAAGTATATTAATAATACGACGGTATACTAGGGATAAAAAAGTTGAAAGGATGGTGAAATTGACCAAGGGTAAATCGACCACTAGAATCCAAGAGATTAAAAAAAGACATCAAAAGCATTTCAATGAATCTAAAAATAAACTTTGATAATAATACCTGGAATGTGGAGAGTGAAAATGTACCAAATCAATTATACATACAAATTAATAATGAAATATGTTGTGCCATGGTTTGCTCTGCATGTAAAATATGTATTCATACATTTGAATGTTCATGTTTAGTATTGGCGATCGATAGTGGTCGATCGTGGTTGTCTGTGTCAGATAAGCGTCAACGGACTATCAGCCCGATCGGTCAAAAGGACAGTTTTTAGTCTTACGATAGCTGCGACCGATGCACTATCCATCGCCAATCTCAAGTGCGACAAACGAGATCCAAAATTTAAATTAAATTAAAAATTTGTAAATAAAAAATTTATGTTATTATTATATTAAATTACAACAAATTTTCTAAATTAAATTACAAATTTAAATTTGTTGAATAAATAATAATTCTATACTAATAAGTTAAACGTTCTAAGTGTCGTGCGTTCAATGATTATAAATAAAGGCAAATTGCCGTACGACCCGAACATATGGTCCTTCGAAAGCGGATCGCGTGCAAATTGTGCGCGGAATAAGTGATGCAAAGGGGCTGAAGTGGATTCAAATTGGTGCGAGTGGTAGCGGAATACATTACACGAGGTATCAAAAGGTAAGAGAGCTTAATATTCCTTTATATTTGAATTAGAACCTATAATACCAACATAGCGTATTTCCCCTAAACGCCTAAAATAGCATAACCACCACACAGTATACACATACAATCAAATAATAAGTCCCAAACCACAATAAGACAGTAATAGCTAGATTAACGTTAACAAATATACAGGTCATATAATGTACGATAAAGCAACGTCGATAAGCCGACGCGGCGTTATAAAAGGCCGATTAAAAAGGTTGTATAATTTCGTACAAAATTTTCCGGAATCGAATAGGGATATAAATCAAGTAAAAATAAGAAAAACAACGGCTAGCGATTGCTGGAACGAATTTCAAAAAATACAACAAGAAATCAAACAAATTGTCGAAGATGCACTCGCGGAAGAATCTTATAGGATAGAGATCGAAGAGTTGTATTTTAATTTGATTGCCAGTTGCGAAACTTTGGTTGAACAAATGAAATTATCAAACGAAACAAACATAGACGAAAATGAATTAAATCAAGGGTCAGCTCGGCAATCGACAAATATTTCTTGTAAAAGTGGAAGTGGTACATCAAACCAAGCATCAATAGTCAAGTTGGCAGCCTTAAGTGTGCCGGAATATAGTGGTGACTATAAGGAGTGGGCCACGTTTCACGACATGTTTGTAGCACTAATACACTCAAATGAGGCTTTAACTGATGTATAACGATTTTTCTATCTAAAATCAGCACTTACCGGGGAGGCAGCCAAAATGATAAAGAGTTTTGAAACATCGGCGAAAAACTATACCACAACATGGGATTGCCTAAAAGAACGATATAACAATAAGCACATTTTAGTAAAAAATCATACTAAGGCAATTTTCGACTTAAAACACGTAGACCAAGAATCGTCGGCGAAATTAAGATACTTTATTGACACATTACAAGGATACAGAAAAGCATTAGAAGCGTTAGGTTATGAAACAAAAAATTGGGGTCCACTTTTGGTGCATGTAATACTGACAAAATTAGATGCAGTCACATTACGTGAGTGGGAGACTCAAGCTCACAAAACGGAAGTATCCGAAGTAGATGAGTTAGTCGAATTTTTGCAAAAAATATTTCAAATATTAGAGGCAGTTGAAGGTGTTCAAAGGCTAAATTTCAAAAACGATCAAAAAACACATAAATCCTTATCAAGATCAAAAAAATATGACGGAATGATTTGTCAAAAAACAAATTTAATGCACGCGACGACTGCCAAATTAAAATGTTACGTATGTAACGAAAGTCACCCAATTTACCGTTGCACAACATTTTTAGCGCTGTCAATTCCCGAACGAAAACAAAAAATCGACCAATTAAAAATTTGTGTGGTTTGTTTATCAAAACACGCTGAAAACAAATGTAAGTTTAAAGCCTTAAGGGCTGTCGTAAATGCGGCGATAAGCATAATACACTGTTGCACACGACCGTCAATGATGATAACAATGAGCCCACGGTATCAACGTCAATTAACGCTCACGCTGCAGGTAACGTCGAACATACGCACGTTTTAATATCGACGGCTATTATAAACATAAGAGGTAAATCGGACAAAACATTTTACGCCCGAGCGCTACTCGATTCGGGTTCGCAAAGTAATTTTATTACGCTCAAGTTAGCGCAAAAATTGCAATTAGCTCGAAAAAGGGTAAATTTTGTAATCACCGGGATCGACGGGGTGACTAATCATGCCCATTTTTCTGTAAAAACAGCAGTGCAATCGCGAACTACGGCGTATAAGGAAACACTCGAATTTTTAATATTACCAAAAATAACGCCTAATCTACCAATAAAAAAAATAAAATTAGCAAGCTCCGACATTCCGAACTATGTCAAACTCGCTGATCCATCGTACACGGAACCCGGAAAAATTGATGTTCTAATAGGCGCAGAACAGTTTTTCGAAATATTAAGATTTGGCAAGTATAAGTCATATGAAAATGGCCCAGTGTTCCAGGAAACCGAGCTAGGGTGGGTCGTAGCTGGAAAAATTACCGAAAAAACGACAGCTAACGTATACACATTCGTTACGCAAACAACAAATAAAGAAAATATTGATCCATTACAAACTCAGTTGGCGAAGTTTTGGAATCTTGAAGAAATCACGACAACAAACCAGCACGATAAGGATGAAAAACGGTGTGTAGAACACTTTGAAAATACCGTCAAAAGAGGCGACGACGGGAAATTCGTCATACAATTACCAGTAACAAAAGAAGTGGAAAAATTAGGTGATTCACGAGTAACCGCCCAAAATAGTATATTGTGTGGCAAGGGCGGGAAGTGAGCCACACATACTATTTTTTGTCACGCCCCTGCGTTCATGGAAAAGGTTATGCAGGGATCTATGCAACAATTATAGACTATTCTACAAACTTACTAACGACGCACTTATCTAGGAACAGTGCAAATTAAATATGTTTAAATGTTTATGCGTCATGCAAGGAGGTTATACTATACATTTAAGATGTAACCAAAATTTTATGTTTTGTAAGAACCGTGGTAGGTATACATTTTAGTTTCTGGTTGTGCAGGGGATACCCGCCCGGCGGCCAGCACTTTTGGGGATTTCCTCTTTTCCGCCCGGCACGTTGGGGATTTCCACTTTACCGCCCGCTGGACGGAAAAAGGACGCTTTCGAACGCTTCAACCGTGGTCGAAAACCAATCTTTCCGTGCAGGTGTGACAAAAAAGATTTTTTCATTAGAAAATCGTTTACGTAGAGACCACAAGTTGTATGAGGATTATAAAGAATTTATAAGTGAATATTTGCAACTTGGTCACATGGAAGTCACACCTTGTAATACAAACACAAATACGAAAACGCAATCGTATTTTATACCGCACCACGCTGTATGCCGAGACAACAGCCTTACAACAAAAATACGTGTTGTATTCCAACCAATTCAACCAATATGGGTTTAAGTTTGAATTTCGTGCTGCTTAAAGGGTCCGCTATTCAAGATGAGTTAATCTGCATTGTGTCCAGATTCAGAACACTGTAGTGGGCCAGCAACTTGTCGAAATGATACAGGTCGTGATGAAATAAAGTAGTCGAAATATTTCTAAGTGTTTTATTAAAACTGATTGAAAATATTCTAAGTCCAAATAATTAATTTAATTGGATAATAAACTAAGTCCAAATGAACGATTTCTGGTGTAAAGTGACGTAAAGGTGCTTGCGCTAACTCTGGAAAATCACGTCTGCGGGAGTCCTCTTCTGGGCCCCCTTATATAGTCAGTGTCCCCTGATCTCCTACTCAGGTCCCTTCTGGCCTATTCGTATTCAGGTCATTCGCTTCTCACACTATTACTCATTTCAGAGGATGCGCGTGCATGGTGACGTCCGGCGACCGTCCGCCCACATGCTGTGGTCAGCCTCGCTCGAGATTCTCGGAACTCGAGATTAATATTTAATAATTATAAATATGATTAAAAATCATATTTCGATTATAGGCTTACAGTGTATCGTAGAGTTCGTTGATCTCCTATTTCCGAAGGTTGCTTAGTTTAAAAGTATTTAAATGTTATAGATTGATTACTTTCTTCATCTCGTATATTTCGTTTAGGCCTAACCTGTTACCTCTCAGGTATGCAGGTATCTACTCCCCATTATATATTTCTAAGTATTTCCACTTTGTATTATTCTTATTACGAGTCATGTTTTTATAATATATGGTTGATTACTATCCTATTACTTAGGTTTACACTGTATCGCCCCCTTTATGTATTATATTATGGGTATAGGACATCAGAGCACGTAGCAACACACAAATATGTACTATCAGCTGACATAAAACAAATGTACAGACAAATATGGGTATCCGAAAAAGACAAAAACTTACAAAAAATAGTATGGCGATTTAGACCTGATGATGAGATTAAGGAATACCGATTAAAAACAGTGACTTACGGCACAAAACCGGCGTCATATATCGCAACAGGTTGCTTAAAAAAATTGTCAGATGAATACAAAACGCATTACTCAGTAGCAAGTGAAGTAATAGCATCTGATTTTTATATGGATGATTTATTAAGTGGAGTGGGTTCATTAGCGGAAGCAATTACACTACGTAATAATTTAATAACAATATTACATATCGCGGGACTACAATTAAGAAAATGGGTATCTAATAAACCGCAGGTATTAGCTGGTATTGTCAACGTCGATAATGACCCACTGCGAGTCTTAAATTTAGATAACAGTCCTATCAAAATGCTCGGGCTATTCTGGAATCCGCATAACGACACATATCAATATAAAGTCAACGACCCGTCACAGAAAATTACGTTAATAACAAAACGTAATATATTATCAAACATTGCAACGATATTCGACCCGCTCGGGTTAATTGGTCCGGTAGTTATAACAGCAAAAATAATTATTCAAAAATTGTGGCAAAAAGAAATTAATTGGGACGAACAACTACCACTGCCAATATTAAATGAATGGGAAAAATATTGTAAAGAGCTAGTCAAAATACATAGAACAAATCGTTATTCCAAGACAAATAATCGGTTGCGATGATTACGTAAATATACAAGTTCACGGATTCGCGGACGCATCTACGGTAGCGTACGGTGCGTGTGTATACCTATTACCTACGAGCAACCGACTGTGCGGGTAAGCATTACACGCGTCTAATAATAGCAAAATCCCGCGTTGCTCCGTTAAAAACACGGATATAGATACTCAGTGGCGTAGTGAGGAACTTGGTGGCCCTAGGGCCATAAGAGACAGAGGCCCCCATTAACACAGAAATTTAATAATAATACAAATATAAATTAGTCCTGTGGCCCCCGACTTCGACACACCTAGGGGGCCCCGGGGCCTAGGCCCCGGCGGCCCCGGCCTAAATACGCCCCTGTAGATACTATGGTTGCACATCGAGCACGGACATCACGGCTCTGAATGTTCTTATCAAAAATGAATAGAAAGTCGTGTCATACTAGCGCTCTCTATAGCCTCTATTATTGTTATTAGTTATGGTAACCACGAACTACTAGTATTTTTGTAGTGGTAACATCACAGTCTGTGGTAACATGGTACAAGATTTCTATAATAATCACTGTAGAGGGCACTAGTAGTACGCGACTTTTTGTCAGATTTGATAAGAACATTCTGCGCCGCTCAACGCTGTGATCCAATATAGGCCGTCGAGCAAACATAGTATCTATATCCGTGGTTAAAAACGATTTCTCTCGCGCGATTAGAACTATGTGCAGCAGTATTATTGGTGCGCCTTACGCAAAAAATAATTCCAAAATTACGCTTAAAAATCGTGCAACAATACTACTGGTCTGATTCAACAATAGTATTAGCATGGATAAACCACCATCTTCGCGCTGGAAAACCTTCGTGGCCCATCGAGTCGGAGAAATACATGAAGTCACTGCTAGTTCACATTGGAGGTATGTAAAATCGGAAGATAACCCTGCGGACATAATATCTCGCGGTTGCACTCCGAATAAATTACAAAATGATGTTTTATGGTGGGAAGGCCCGCCTTGGATAAATAGTAACGAGGACGAGTGGCCACAAAATATGCTCAAAATAAAAATAGCTGAAAATGAAATTCCAGAAAAAAGGAAAAGTAACGTCGTAACAACAGTCGCGATTGACGAAATATCAGTAATAGAAAAATATTCGTCGCTATCAAAACTATTACGCGTAGTCGCTTACGTCATGAGATGGAAAGGTCGCGTAGTTAACAAAATACAGTTTACAACGAGAACGATCACATTAGACGAGTTTAACGACTCAAAGAAAAGGATAATCAAAATCGTACAACTACAGCATTTTAAGAAGGAAATAAATTGCTTAAAACAGTCTAAAAATGTATCTAATAAAAGTAAATTACGTTTTTGGCGGCCGTGGTTAGACAACAATAATATCCTAAGAGTAGGAGGTCTATTAAATAAAGCCGAATAAATATGTAACAACACGCGAAATCCAATAATATTACCGGAAAAATCGACGTTTACAAAATTAATATTTGAATTCGAACACCGTCGACTATTACACGTAGGACCACAAGCTTTGTTGGCCGGGATACGGGAACAATATTGGCCAATGAACGGAAAGAATATCGCAAGAAAAACCGTCCACAAATGTGTACAGTGTTTTCGTACAAAACTAATAATATGTCAACCTATTTGTGGAGACTTACCAAAGGATAGGGTAGAACCAGGAAGACCGCTTGAAGTTTGCGGCGTAGACTACGCGGGACCAATCTTAGTAAAATCGAGCTTACGACGAAACGCACAGCCGACAAAAGGTTACATTTGCGTGTTTATCTGTTTCGTTACCAAGGCAGTCCATCTTGAGCTGGTGGGAGACTTAAGAACTATTTCATTTTTAGCGGCGTTAAGAAGATTTTGGTCGAGGCGCGGACTAAGTAAATCAATATATTCAGATAACGGCACGAATTTCGTAGGCGCAAATAGGCAATTACAAGAACTTCGTGATTTGTTTCTGTCCGATCAACATAATCAACGGCTTCAAGAAGTGTCTAATGAAGTAGGTGTCAAATGGAAATTCATTCCTCCACGCGCTCCCCACTTCGGAGGATTGTGGGAAGCAGCCGTAAAGTCGGTAAAGGGACATTTACGCAAAATATTAGGTAACGCAATGTTAACGTATGAAGAATTGTATACTGTGTTGGTGCGTATTGAGGCCTGTTTAAATTCACGTCCTATTACTCCCCTCTCATCCGACCCGACAGACTTAAAGGCTCAAACACCGGGTCATTTCCTTTTCGGAAGCTCTCTTAACTGTATACCAGAAGCTGACATATCTACTATGTCATCAAATCGACTGCGACGATGGCAAAGAACCGTGAACCTAACACAGCAGATATGGCATCGATGGCGCACCGAGTATTTATCCCAGTTGCAGTGCCGTCAAAAATGGACACAGTCTAAGGGAATTGATCTAAAGGAGAGATCAATGGTGGTTATCAAGGAGGACAATATACCCCCACTTCAATGGCGTTTGGGGAGAGTCATGCTGTTACTAACAGGCGATGACGGAGTGACAAGAGTGGCGATGGTGAAGACCGCGCAAGGTGAAGTAAAGAGGGCAACTCGAACGTTATGCCTATTACCAAAGGACGAGTAAAAATAAATATAAATAAAAGCAAATTATTAATAGCATGATATGTGTGCTGTGAGCTTTTTTCTCATTATTATTATTGTATTATTATATTTGAACATTAAAAAAAAAAAAAATTTGTTTATAATTTGTAATTATGTATTCAAACTTCTGTGATTGCTAAGCATTTATTGCTTGTGTATTATTATTTATGATTTTATGATTATTAGATTGTGTAAATTCTCATTTTTTGTTGTGATGGATTTTAGCACAGCCTAAAATGTTAGGCGGTATGTTTAGTATTGGCGATCGATAGTGGTCGATCGTGGTTGTCTGTGTCAGATAAGCGTCAACGGACTATCAGTCCGATCGGTCAAAAGGACAGTTTTTAGTCTTACGATAGCTGCGACTGATGCACTATCCATCGCCAATCTCAAGTGCGACAAATGAGATCCAAAATTTAAATTAAATTAAAAATTTGTAAATAAAAAATTTATGTTATTATTATATTAAATTACAACAAATTTTCTAAATTAAATTACAAATTTAAATTTGTTGAATAAATAATAATTCTATACTAATAAGTTAAACGTTCTAAGTGTCGTGCGTTCAATGATTATAAATAAAGGCAAATTGCCGTACGGCCCGAACAGTTCATGTTTAGATTATTCAATTAAGTCTATAATTTGTAAACATATCCACTTTATTGCCTTAAATATAATTGAATCAGAAAATAAATTACTTGAAGATCTTACAAGTAATTTGATTACCACACATCCTACACCAGAAACAGATGTAGATGCCACATTGACTTCAACCAAAACAAACAAACAATCTGAAACTGAAGAGTTCGCATGAAGTTCACATGAAGATTTTGAGTAATCCTAAAAAAGATGAAAATATATACGCTAAATTTAAAGAAAAAGCCACAAGTATTATAAATAAAATTACCTCTTTACAAAATCCAGAGTATCTTAAGGTGGCCACGCAAAAGTTAGAAGCCCTTGATGCTTTTATTGATGTGGCATCAAAAAAAAACAGCAACTAGCACAGAGTTTATTAAAACCAACAGTGATCCTCCAAATAAAAAAATAATAACACAAACCAAATTTTACTCAACTAAAAATAAAAAACGAAAAATTGAAAATGATTTATCAAAACCTTCCAGACTTGAAACACGAGATTTAAGTGATTTGTTTTTAAATAAGAAATTAAATGTTTTAAAAGAACAAGATGTTGAACATTCATATTATTATAAAGAACATTAGATTCTATACTTCATTCATATAGTATTATTAGTATCTAACTATTGACATACAAATTAATAATTATTATTTTTTATATACCTATTTTGTGTCTTAATATTATTATAATTATTCTAAGCTTGTGACAATTAATGACTACTAACTGTTATATAACTGTTCATAACTTGTTATTATTTTAATTTGTTTATAATATTTTGTATTTTCATTTACGTAAAATTTGTATGATAACCACGGATAACTGATAAGACAGTAACCTAACATTGTCCACGTGCATGCGTACAATCATTGCACCATTCCTGTGTTTAGACGCTCCTATCGTGTGGGGTTGTCAGGAAGAGTTTTTGTGGCCAATTGAGAGATCAGGTGGTTGCGGTTTTTAGGTAGTTTCCCGTGAAACCTTTTGTAGAAATTGATGGCTGTGTCATAGATGGTTTTGATTTGTAGCTCATCGTGAAGAGATTTGTTTCTTACGTACCAGGGTGCTTTGGCAATGATACGAAGAAAAATTGATTGGAAAGCTTGAATCGTTTGAGTATTGGATTTTTTTGCTGGGCCCCAGAGTATGATGCCGTAAATCCAGATGGGACAGAGGAGACATTTGTAAATAAGAATTTTGTTATTAATGTTGATATTGGATCATAGTAAGGGCCTGAGTAGGTGAAGTCTGCTGTTTAGTTTTTTGCGTTTGTCCATGAGATGTGGACCCCAAGTAAGTCTTCTGTCGAGTGTAAGACCGAGATATTTAATTTGAGTGCAATGTGGAATAGTAGAGTTGTTCAAGGTGATCGGCGGGCAGTCTTGCGGTCTTAGAGAAAAGGTAATATGTGATGATTTGGTTTCATTGATTTTGATCCATCATTTATTGAACCAAGACATAAAAGTGTTTAGATGGGTTTGTATTTGTTGACTGGCAATGGCAGGGTCAGCATTTGAGGCGAGTATGGCTGTGTCATCTGCGTAAGTTCCGATGAGAGTGAACTGATAGACTGGAATATCTGCAGTGTAGAATATATAAAGAAATGGGGCAATATCGCTGCCTTGAAGGACGCCTGCTAGAATACTATGGCAAGTTGACAGTTTGGTGTTAATTCTGACTTTGAACGATCTGTTTGCAAGGTAAGATTTTAGAAGTAGATAGTAAGGGGCTGGAAATATTTTTTGTTAATGTTGAAGTTTGAACAGTAATCCTTGGTGCCAGACGGTGTTGAACGCCTTCGCAACGTCTAGAAAGACTCTAGAACAATATTTTTTTGTTTCAAGTGCTGAGGAGATAAAATCTGTTACGCGGTGAAGTTGATGGGTGGTTGAATGACTGGAACGGAATCCGAACTGTATGTCGGGCAGGATATTTTCATTTTGTGCTGTTGGCATTAGCCTTTTAAGAATTATTTTTTCAAATATTTTGCCAAATGCCGGCAGGAAACTGATTGATCTGTACGAGGTAGGTTAGGGCTGTTAGAAGGTTTTCCTGGTTTCAGTATTGTTATTATAGCGCAGAGGTTCTCAAAGTAAAATGAATCACGGACCCCTACCTAAAGATCTACAGTCTTCGAGGACCCCCGGTTAGGTTGGGTTGGGTTCCAGGCGTACATTTTTTTTTTGCTCATCATTATTTTATTTTTCGGAAAACAAGCAAAAAAAAAGATCTTCAAAAAAAATATTTTCGTATAGAATCTATACATAGATATAGATATAATATAGATTATAGAAAGTGCTTTCAAACACAAAATAACGTTTATTAACAGCAACCTATATTTGGGATGGGTTTGGGTTAGCTCCGCGGACCCCCTGATATGGGCTCGCGGACCCCCGGGGGTCCGCGGACCACACTTTGAGAAACTCTGTTATAGCGGAATGCTTCCACGTGAAAGGGAAATTGAGAGGCGAAGTAGGGCGTTGAATATGTAAGTCAGCAATATAATTGATTTAGGTGGGAGGTTTTTGATAATTTTATTTGAGATTTTATCATGTCCGGGTGACTTGTTGTTTTTCAGGTTTTTAATGATGTTGGAGACTTCAGCCGGAATTGTGTGTTTAGCTGGTAGGGCCATTGTTAGCGGAGAGAGTAGAGATGTTTTAACTAAGTTGATGTGATTTAGACTGGGGAGTGAAGAGTGTGACTTGAAAGAGGTGAGAAACTAATAATTGAGCTTTGTCTTCATCGTGGACTGCTAGAGAGTTGTCTTCTCGGAGTAGTGGTGGGAGAGTTTCCTTGTGTTGAAGTAGAGATTTGTTTTTTTTCCGAAGTGTGCCCTTGTTTGGAGAAAGAGAAGCAAGGTGATATTTATAAAGTTCATTTTTATGGGTATTGAGGATAGACTTAAGTTTATTAGAAAGGGAATTGTATTTATGCCTGTCCGTAGGATATTGAGAGTTTTGCCAGCGGTTACGGGCTCTGCGTTTTTCCGTTATGAGTTGTCTGATTTCAGGTGTGATAATATGATCAGATTTTGAATTTCGAAATGGAAGAGAGGCATTTTTTTTGCGTTAAGTATAGTTTCTGTAAAATTTTTGATGGTGTCGTCGATGTCTGCGTGAGATTTTAGCTTCATATTGAGATATGAGTTTCGATTCATGATGCTACGAAACTTTGGCCAAATAATTTGGGAAAAATTATAATTGTTATGCGATGAGATTGAGGCATTTATTTGAATTTTAACAGGTGTATGATCAGACGCTGGATCATTTAAGTTGGTTAGTTTTGTCTGGAGATGATTTGGAAGGTTAGAGATGAAAAAGTCGAGAAAATCAGGGTTACGGTTTAGGTGAGAAGGCAAATAAGTTGGTGCACGAGGTGCATGAATTTTGGCTTGTTTGGTTCTGATAAGATTCTGGAGAGAACGACCTCGGGTGTTGATTGTTGAGCAGCCCCGACAATGATGTTTGGCATTGAAGTCGGCTCCTAGTAGGAATGTATGATTTAACGTGGATAAATATTGTAGTTCATTTTCCGGGAATTTTTGGCCCGGGGAAGGTATGCCGAAGCAATGGAAACTGGTACTGAGTCGATAAGCAAAGAAGTGTTGCTTATTTGTATGGCGAGTGATGTAGAGGGTAGAGATGGAGTGTGCGTTATTTTATTAGAGATAATTAGCGCTGAGCCACCATGGGCGGTACTTTCGGGGTGGTCAGCTCTTAGTATATTGTAACCGAATATTTTGAAGGCTGAGTTGTTTGTGAGATGTGTTTCGGAGATCATGGCTATGTCAACTTAGTTTTCGATTAATGATATTTGTAGTTCATTTATATTATTTAGTATACCGTTTGCATTCCATAAGAGTATGGTGATAGGTTTAGTCAATTGGTTAGCGGCCATCCTTGATGAATTTCTCTATGACGGTCGTGAGAAGTGAAATCATGGGGTTGATTATTGACTTTAATTCATTAATGAAGGAAGAAAGTTGATTGGTTAGGTTATTTTCAGCGGGAACCTCTTTTTTGGACCAGTGGTTTGTATGAGTTCCTAACGGTTTGCCGATGTTGGGGGTGTTGGGAAGTGGTGGGAAAAATTTTGTGATTATCTTGAGTGGTATTAGTTTCAACCGAGGTTTGGGGAAATTTATTTTTATTTCTCTGTGAAGGGGTAAGATGTAATTTTCTATGATTAATAAGTCCTTGTGTGTTTGGCAGTCTCTATAATTTGCCGAATGAGAGCCACCGCATAGCGCGCATTTTGCTGGTTCGGAACGGTCTTTTTGACACTGAGTTGATTATGATTATTTCCACAACGGACACATATTGGGTTGTGAAAACAGTAACTGCGGGTGTGGCCGTAGGATTGACATCGCTGACATTGGGGGATTTCTTTTTTAATGTGCGGAGTCTCGACTTTAACTTTAGAGTAGCAGAGAAGTGTTAATTCGAAAATATCTTGATTAGACTCTGATTGTTCTAGGTCAACGAAAAATAGGGGCAGTGGTGTTTTGGTAGATTTATGAAGTACATTTGTTATGTTTTTAACTTGGAACCCAAGTTCAGAAAGCTCCTTGAACATAAAGTTTACGTCAGTAGTGGGGTGAAGATTTCGGATGACGATTCTGTATGGTTTGTTTTCTTTAGATTGATATGAGTGAAAGGAGACGGTTTCCTCTTTGAGGAATTTGATAACTGATCTGTATGAATCGGAGCTAAATGTTTGTATTTTAACACCTTTTATGGTACTTTTGCAAACAAAACTGGAGGCGTCAGTTAATTCCTTAAGTTTGAGACATAAATTATTGTAATTAAGGTGCGCTTCAATAAAGATAGGAGGTGGAAGATTTTTTTTTATGTTATTGGTATCATAATTGATTTCGGTGGGCTGTTCAGTATCCATATGTTGGCTTTCGTTTTCATTTTTATTTTCATTTTCGGAAGTGGTAGCGAGCGGCGCGTATCGGTTTTTGGATGTAAAAATATTGTTTGATTTTTTAGGTGGAGGGGAATTTGCTTGAAGTGATCTGTTGCGATTGGTTCCATGTCTTTACGCCGATAGCATCGACGCCGACGGTATCTACGCCGACGGAAAAAATGCCGACGAGTACCTACGCCGATGGTATGTTTTTTTACAAAACGAATATATTTCTATGGGACTAATATTAGAATATTTAAATATTAGCGTATTTACTATCGGCGTAGGTACTCGTCGACGTAGATCCCGTCGGCGTAGGTACTCGTCGGCGTAGATCCCGTCGGCGTAGATACCGTCGGCGTCGATGCTATCGGCGTAGATACCGTCGGCGTAAAGACATGATACCGTTGCGATTATTAGAGTCGACTATTTGCCAATTTGAATCATTATTAGTGCGTGCTGTCGGTGACTTATCACCGGGCTGGGCGGTCTGCGTAGGTGTCTTGATTTTGGAGATAATTAACGGAGGCAGTTTTGAAGTCATTAGAATTGGATAAGATAAGTAAATAAGTGACCTTGGTAGGCAACAACCGCGCGCGAGGCGGCCGTTATCTAGTACGGTGTCGAGGTATTTATATTAGGACGTTGTTCATTGTAGAAAATAGTAAACACATAGTACCTGTTATGTGAAGACTCGTCTTTACGCTATCGAAGCTATAAATGCGGAGCGATACGGAAAACATACGCGTTGATCGGACGGGAGTCGAACACGAACTGCAGTATTATACCTATAACTTATTAAATGTTAATTATACTCCCACCCTAAAAATAAATATTTTTTCTCAAATAATTTTTATATTTTGTTATACTTCAAAAACGAATAATCTTAGATACTTAAAACTTAAATTCTTATGAGAGTATTTCTTACACATAGTATCTTTTCAAAATATTTTGAAATTATGTATATTAACGATATTATATATTTTGTTATTATTTAAAACATTATTTGTAGGAACATAAAAGTTTTTTGTACGTGTTTTACTGTACACAATAACATTTTTGACATACGTAGATTAATCTTAAGATATTGACTCAAAAGTATATTACAAGAATATAATACGGTATAAATTATATTCATTTTTTATACAATATAATAATAATAATAATGATAAATGCAATGTTTTCGAAAAAAATATAGCTTGTCAAATTTTACAAAAAAAAAAAAAAAAATACTTAGCAATATCACATATAATATTATAAGTCATAATACATCAAAATTATACTTATTAATGAAGGTAGACTGACTGTCTCTTTCAAATTAAAATTTCACAAACTAATTACAGTAATAAACTTAATCACTAATGTATAAAGCAATGTAATTACTTCTTTATCTTTAATTTAATGAAATTTTTGATTATTTTGCAAAATGGTACTGAAAATTGAATTCCTCAAAGCACTGACTAGGTACTATTTGTTACATGAAACCATAATAAATGAAATATATGAAATTGTTTCTATTATGATAGGTGTCTTCAGAGTACTTCAGATAATATACATAATATGTAAGTTTACATGTAAGAATATGTAAGATTAAGTTAAAGCACTGCGTGATTAGAACCAAAATAATGCAGAAATAATAACTCAGAAACATAACGATATTAATCATAATTTTTTTTTTTTAAATATATACAATAATATAATTATTTTTGTTTAGTTCACTATTTTTATAGATTAAATAAAATAATTTGT
This sequence comes from Schizaphis graminum, assembly GCA_020882235.1. Lineage (NCBI taxonomy): Eukaryota > Metazoa > Arthropoda > Insecta > Hemiptera > Aphididae > Schizaphis > Schizaphis graminum. The sequence continues at coordinate 69,522,087 of CM037032.1, forward strand.
AATCATTTTCATTAGAATAAAATATTAATACTTTGAAATATCTATACAGATTTGGTCTATAGTTTATATCTTTCAATTTTACGTTAATATATCAAACAGTTAAAATAGAAAAATAGATCGTATAATATCACAAAGAGTTCTATAAAAAAAACCATAGATTTATCATATTATAATATTCATCATCTGTGACATACGACAATCGATGACATTCGTTGAAGACGATTAACAATTCTATAATAGTCTTAATGGACAGTCGTTGAACAACAGTCTTCAGTACATGACAAGTACTCTCCTTTTCATTTTGTGCTGTTTATTTTCATAAAATAATTTTATACTCCCATTTAGAATCATGATGAAGATCGTATGAAGAAAATTTGGAGTTTCTTCGGCGGCGGTGCACCACTCCGTTACACTGTAGATTGGTACAACTCGGTTTCCCGGGAAGAGTCGACGCTTTAGTAAGTTTTTTTTCATTATTCCTTTTTGGGATAAAAATTATTTTTAAACTCAAAATAAAATATATTAATTTATATGAACAATCCGCGCTAGTCGGACGATGTAGTTGATGTAAACACATATTTTATTCTCCAGGGTCCAATGAAAAAATAGTACACAATGCATACTTATTTTACTCATTAGTTATAGTAGACAAAAATTGTGAGAAATAACAACGATGTATTATCCGCGATTATATTATATTAGAATAGTAGTAGAAAAGTACACGAGTACACCTTAGATCCTGGACGTGGACATAGCGAAAAATGTATAATGATTTTACAATTATGTAGTTTATTTTTTATTTTTCATGAATTCTTGTAGCAAATATGGATCTATTTGGTACTTTGGGTGGTAAATAGTAAAATAAAACAAAAAATTTCAGATCTTGTCATAATATCGGAAAAACAAAAAAAACTGGAATAATTACGCTACATCCTTATATAATGTCAACCCGGAGGACGATTGGCAGCATCAATAAGAAGCTCATCTTAATATCAATTGTCCAGATGATTTGTTTGCATTATATTATAATTTTTAGAATCGTATTAGGTACAGTATACTAGCTATATATAAATATATAATATTTATTAGTGAAGAAGAATTTGTCACAGAGTTGATATGTCGGCACTTGGCTTCGTTTCAACTCGGAGGAAGATTGGCAGCATCAATGAGAAGCTCATCTTAATGACTTAATATAAACTGTCGAAAGGATTTGTTTAAATTATATTATAAGTTTAAATTACATTTAATCTGCACATTAGTTGAAGTTTTACAGGAACCGAACATTTGGCTGGATCAAGGACTATCCAAGGACTTAGTACTTAGTAGATAGACTTATTAAATTATTTTTAGTATGTATTGTAGTTGTAATGATGTAGTATATAATATATTAGTATTTTATAGCTCATCTACTCATCCAAAACATTGACTATCGCTGACCAGCAATACACATATTATACACATTACCTGCTTTTGTAGCTTGTAGAATAGCGAAAATCGTAATTTTATTCATAGATTTTCTTATTGAATAAATTATATAGTATTATTGGTATCTACGTAGTTTTAGTTGTTGTATATTTTTTTTATTAATTAAATGCATTCATATGATCTGTGGCGTATTTAGGAATTTCAGGATAAAAGCAACACATATTTTGCCGCCTCCCCCCTAAGAAAAAAAACTAAAACACTTCTATGCCGCACAATGATGAAACTGTTAATACCATAGAATACCATGTTATATAAATACTATAGTATTCTATATCTCTACGGCACACATTTGTTGTGAAAAATAGTAATGGTTGACGTCAATGCGCCAGTACTCATAAGGTATGAAATAAAAATTTGCCGCTCCTCTAAATATTTAAAAATTTTCCGTTCTCGGCAACAGGACCCAATGCCCCTACCTAAATACGCCCCTGCATATGATGCGGATTAGGCCTACTGGGGACACCACAATAAAAAAAAACGCGCTTCGTGTAATACCTCATAGTTATTAAACAAAACGGACAATGTTATTGTACGTCGTTTAATAATAAAGGTGGTGTAGAAAATTACCTAACACTGTTATTCTTATCTTATAGTTACCTTGCATACATTTTAGATTCTGAACGGAGTGATGAATGTATTGATTTTACAATGATGTGTGATTTTTTTTTTTTTTTTTTGTGTCTGATGACAACATTTGGAGCAGTAATAATGCTCCGATATTTGACTTCAGCCCCTCTTTGAATAGGAAAATTCGTCTAGTTGGTACTTTGGGGGGGGGGGGGATCAAAAGTAAAATTTTCAAATAATTTTCAAAAAAATCGAGAAAAACAAAAAAAAAGGTGACAAAAAAACGGCAATTTTACGAAAAATCACTTTTCGACAATATCGATTTTTTGATTTTGCTGTAACTCAAAAACGAATCATTGTAAATACTTGAAATTTTCACCAAATGTTTATATTATGGTTATCTCTTTACAGTTAAATTTTCAAAATATTTTGACCTTTTTTAAGCTACTTATAGACAATTGAAATTTTCGACTTTTCTAAGTTTTTTTTCTTAAAATGCCTATAAAAATTTTTTGGGTGGCCAGTAAATCTTGAAAATGTAATTCAGATTTCTTATAAGTTGTTCTTAAAGTGATAATAAAAAATCCGAAATCGTTAGTCACAATTTCTTTTTATAAGTGCTTAAAGTTTGAATTTATACGAAATATGTCAAAATTTAAATTAAATGTCATACGCTCATAATGCGTATGTTGGCCAAATACTTTTTTTATTAATAAACAGATACTATAAAGTAACTATAGTAACATATAGTAACTATACTATTTGTTTCAAATAGAATATATGACAATATTTAAATATAATATATCCTAGACTGACAAATCATCTTCGTTCAGAATCGTTTTTCGTATACAATGATACCTATCATTGCATTCAAATTTAACCTACCATAGTCCGAGGTCCACCCCACTCCCTAATATACAGCAGAGCGATACCCACTTACCCGCTTTTTTTTATTAAATACCAGTTAAATAATTGTTTATATCAAAAAACGAGATATATTAACGTTTTATAAAGAATTACAATAAAATAGTTTTGAAAAAAATATATTCTTTGACTTGTTATAAAAAAACTCCAAAAAGTTATTAAATTAGTTCTTATTTTACAAAGACACTAACAAAAGCGGGTCGAGTTTAATATTGCCAAAAATATTGTATGTATCAATTACTTTACTTAAAACATAGAATTTGCACATATTTTTATTTACTAATTATTGTGTATTTTATTAATTATTTTATTTTTATTTCATGTAAATTTGAAATTTCATATTTTACTAATTTACTGACGCATTAGTTACGTAGGTATTTGTGTCTTATAATAAAATACAAATGTTTGCATGTGAATATGTGATTGTACACATTTGGATTTTATTAACCATAGACTACAATATTCCTCTAAAATCATTAAACGGTATAATTTTCAAATATTTTAACTACTGGAAAATTACTCGTTCAAGTTTTAAATTATGTATATCAAAATTAAAAAAAAGCGGGTAAGTGAGTATCGCTCTGCTGTACATTAGGGGGTGGGGTGGACCTCGGACTATGGTAGGTTAAATTTGAATGCAATGATAAGTATCACTGTATACGAAAAACGATTCTGAACGGAGATGATTTGTCAGTCTAGGATATATTATATTTAAATATTGTCATACATTATATTTTGAAATAAATAGTATAGTTACTATATGTTACTATAGTTACTTTATAGTATCTGTTTATTAATAAAAAAAAGTATTTGGCAACATACGCATAATGATAGTATGAAATTTAATTTAAATTTTAACATATTTCGTATAAATTCGAACTTTAAGCACTTATAAAAAAAAGTTGTGACTAACGATTTCGGATTTTTTTTTATCACTTTAAAAACAACTTTTAAGAAACCTTATATTGAATTTTCAAGATTTTCTGACCACCCAAAAAATTTTTATCGGCATTTGAAGAAAAAAAACTTAGAAAAGTCGAAAATTTCAATTGTCTAAAAGTAGCTTAAAAATGGTCAAAATATTTTGAAAATTTAACTGTAAAGAGATAATCATAATATAAACATTTGGTAAAAATTTCAAGTATTTACAATGATTCGTTTTTGAGTTACAGCAAAATCAAAAAATCGATTTTGTCAAAAAGTGGTTTTTCGTAAAATTGCCATTTTTCTGTCACTTTTTTTTTGAAAACTATTTGAAAATGTTTACTTTTGACCCCCCAAAGTACCAACTACATGAATTTTCCTATTCAAAGAGGGGTTGAAGTCAAAAATTAGAGCATTATTACTGCTCCAAATGTTGTCGTCAGACACAAAAAAAAAAAAAACACATTGTAAAAGCAATACATTCTTCACTTCGTTCAGAATCTAAAAAAATATTACTAAATCAGCTTTGGAAATGGAAGCCTTTTTAAAAAAAAAAATGGCACAGAAAGGAGTCCCAAATCCTAATCCAACCATGCATATTGATTGTTGGTTCATTAATTGAGCCGAGGGGCTATAAAATCCAGGAAAGTTATTTAGAGGAACAATGAAATCAGGAAAGTTATTCAGAGGAACAATAAAAATCAGGAAAGTAAATTATTGGAAAATTTTACACGGGAACAACAATTCATAGGAAAATAAAAATCAGGAAAATAAATTTGTGGAAAAAAATAACAGGAACAATAATTTGTAGGAAAATAATATATAAGAAAATATTACAAGGGAAAAACTTTATCGGGAAATTAAAAATTAGGAAAATATTATTTGGGAAAATAATTTTTAGGAAATTAAAACCTAGGAAAATATTGAACAGGAAAATAATTTTTAGGAATTTAAAAATTAGGAAAATAAAACATAGAAATTTAAAAACCGGGAAATTATTAACATGGGAAAACCAGAGATCCAGCAGTGTGACAAATACGAAATAATTTACAGTGATGCCGTGCTAGGGGGACTCGTAGCTACACTCCTCGGCGCCGTCGCTGCGCTCCGCAAATCGAAAATATCCCTCGACTTGCTATGCAACACCACCTGAGGTATTACTTTTCTGGGAAATATTTTCCTGGTATTTTAATTCCTGAGAACTATTTTCCGGGATATAACTTTCCTAATTTTTATTTTCCCATGTAAAATTTTTCAATGTTTAATACTTTCCTGGTTTTTAATTCCTGTATATTATTTTCCAAGATAAAATTTTCCCAATTTATATTTTCCACAATTTTCAATTACTGTTAATTATTTTCTTATATAAAATTTTCCCAATATATATTTTCCACAATTTTCAATTACTGATAATTATTTTCCTATAAAATATTTTCCTTTATAATCCTTTCCTAAATTTGCTTTAACCTAAATTTATTTTCCGTATAACATTTGTCCTCGTCATAAAAGCATTCCTGACAAATATTTTCTTGAATTTAATTGTTCCTGATTAAACAATTTTAATATATTTTGATACAGTCAAATACATGATTTTTACCACTTTAAATGTTGAAAAAATGTAAGATAAAAAAGTTATATTTTTTAATTTCTTGATGTATATGAAATTAACTTTGTGCTTGGAAAGCAATGTTTTCAGAAAAATGCAATTTGCATTCAAATCCGTCCCCTACTGATAAGTCTAACTAGTACCTATATGTATAATTTGTTCATGATCTAACAAGCAGCAACAATACAACAAAAATAGGTATGATAACTTCAATATTTAGATTTCTACAGATTTTTGAAAATATACGTGACAACTATAAGCGATTTTGTTCCATATTCATTATTCGATACTAGGACCTGGATTCCTATAACGACATAACGTTGAGATCAGTTTTTTATTTTGTAATCTACGTTATCGCTTTGAATAAACGGCGGGAAACTGTTTGCGTTTCGAATGTCTTTGGCGGTGACCGGTTACCTGGTTCAGGCAGATCGACGGAAAAAGGCGGGTTCTCGTTGACGCATCGGGTGTTGCAAAACGTCGTATACTATTTAGTAACAACTGACAGGAATGAAAAAAAATGGCGGCCGTTTTTTGACACCCGTACCCGTGCCGCCACCGTCCCCGTCATCGGGCGTATGCGTGCCGTCCCCGAAACCGCTGCGCGCACCGACGATCACCGTTTTCCGACGCCCGTCCGATTCCGGTAAACGCATAGACGACAACCACGGCCAAACCGTAACATAATCATAGAAAACCGTCGTCGCGTCGGCGTCATCTCAGCGGACGTCCGACACTATTCCGCAGCCGCCGTCGCGAACACTGCGTAAGTACAGAACACCTATTCATCCGTATCTCACTCGTCGACGTTTTAGGGTCCGAAGATCTCGACCGTGACCCAGTATTGTGGACGTGCGACAGTACCGCCGTCGTAGTCTTGTCGTACGCCAATATTTTGCAACAATAACCATCATAACAACAATATACCAGCGTATTAACGTTATTGAAGAATATTATTCTTCGTCATCGCGCATACATTACCCCGCAATAACGAGTCGATGTCAATATGGTAATGACATTAGTAGTTCCGTTCGGTCGCGGATTCGCGTCGTGAGCGTTTGTCGCCGTAGTCGCAGCCGTCACTGTCCACTATCGTTGTCGTTGTCAAATAATTGTGCGTGTCGTGCTGTCGTCGTTCATGAGCTACATGAGCAGCGCGGCGGTGGCGGCCGCGGCCAACGGCGCGTCGTAAAATAATATGTGTACGGTTGCCGTGTGGCGGCGCTTTCATAGGATTAATATATATGTCTCGTCGCGGCTGTTAATGATGCCCCCCGTGTACAAAACGTGTAAGTAGCAGAATAGTAATAATATGTTTGTACGTGCACGACTGTGCGACAATGTCTCTTTTCTTAATTCCCGATAGGCAGCGTTCCGCGGACGTTTCCTGTGATTTCTTCCGCGTCTTATCTATTCGTAACACTAAATAATGTATACAATTCGAAAATATCGTCGTGTCATTATCTATAGAATCTATAGAGTATAGACAGTGTTCTGTATTCTCTAATCTCTAGTCCACTGGTGACCAGTGACCACCGATCACCATGTACGTACGCCGCAAGCTCGCGGTCATCGTCGTGTCGATCGACATGAATCGATTGAATCGGCGTTTGATGATGTCGTCGTGTACAATGCACGACGGTTTTTGTTCAGGCCTATGATAGAGATTGTGCTATGGGTGTACGCGCGGGTCTCGAGGGTCCAAATCTGAACTAAATATTTCCGTCATTGTAGCGTATAATATCATTGTCGCGAAGGATTTACGCGACGCAAGCCCAATCGGCGCATCGTACGTCGTCGTCGTTTGTTGTGAATCCTTATCACGGCGGTGCGGCCCTCCTGTCCGGTGCAAACCGTCGTTTGGGATTTAATCGATAATAATATTGTGTTCTAGCACGACATTATATTATATTATTATTATTACGATGGTGCAATATGGTGTAGCAGTATCATGTACCTACACTTTTTTTCTCTTTGTTCTAACATAGTAACGTAGGTATTATATTTATTATCGTGTATGTGTGCACCGTCGTAATTTTTCAATCTTTTTTCTGTTATATTCTACCACGATAATTATGGTAAATTTTTAATTTTGAGTAATTTTTTTTTTTTTGGCCATTTTTACCGTTTCAATATTATATTATTACTAGCGTTTCTTCAGGACTGACTAGTGATGACCTCGATTTTACGAATTTTTTGCCCGACAAAATCTATATTTTACTATTGAAATTTAAACAGTTGTTTATGATCTAAACTGATATCTTATTCTTATCAAGTAATCAGTGAATACAATGATCTAATTGAATCTTGGTAACCAACTTCGATTTGTGTTCTGGGTTCCAAACATTTACTATTTATATAAATAGTTGGTGTTAGCAGTGTTAAGTATATTATGTACATTTTAGTAATTAAATATTTTGATCCAAAAAAATAAATTTAATGTTTGGTTATAGGCATTTAATTAACAAGACTTCAACCATGTCTGAAAACGAAGGAACAACTATTGGTAATTTAATTTATATTGACTCTTTATTATGCTTATTACAAATCTTATATTTGTTAAAAAGGATTTTAAAACTAGGTACTATTAGTTTAAAAAAACCATGTTAATTTATACCATGAACTGAAAAGGAATTATAATAGCTTTAAATTATGGACTTGTGTGTTATGCTATAAAAACAGTTCATATAAATGTGTTATAATATGTTGTATTGTGGTAAAAATTCAAAAACCAACAAATTTTTTTCGATTTAATATTAAAAATTCAAATTCTAGATTTTTATTGATTCTAGGCTTAGCTTATAATTTATATCAGGTGATTCTTTTAATGAATTAACGAGTGTTATGTTAAATGAAACCTTGGAATATTTATACTAGTCAAATTAAAAGTTTGAAATCCTGTATTAACTGTTTTATTAACTGATTCTGTTTCATGGTATATTTTAATTGTATCTATGTTATTTTTGTTGAAACATATTGTACTTATTAATAAACTATATCAATAAATATCCAACTTGTATACCTATGAGCATACACGAAAAATCAGTTTTTCATGTGAGATATCAAACCATGTTCTAATTTTAATTATATTTTCATTTTATTTTTAAACTTATAAATATTATACATGAATAGATGATCCATTTACCACCTTTAATGGCTTTAACATGGTCATTTTTTATTTGTTTATTAGTATTAGAAGGTGGATCATCTGCAAATACTATGACTATTGATGCGGCTCACATAAAGTTGGAGGCTTCAACCTCTGGCACTGAAAATATAACTGATATACAAAATTATTTGGATTCATTTAATAAAGAAATTGAAGGAAATGAAGTAACACAAGTACAAACTGGTAAGTATTATATTTAATTATTAGTTTATTTTATATTTTCATAAAAATAATGTATTTAGATGGGGATTCAGTAGAACATGCATATTTTATTGATCAAAATGTCCAATATTATTATCAAACAACTACAGGAGATGGCCAGATGGTTATGGTTGGAGGTAAATTATAATTAAATTCATTCAATTTTAAAATGTCACATTTTTAAAATAAATTTTTATTTTAGGACTTTCAGAACAAGATGCACAAATGATGGCTGAGACAAATGAAAATAATATGGATAATGTCACTCAAATTGTTCTGCCTAATGTACAAGATAAAATTAAAAAAGATATCCCTCAAGTAAATTAAAATAATAAATGTTGAATACCTAATATAGGTAGTAAAATGTTTGAAATTTTAGATTGTTGCTTTAGCAGATGGTAGTGGGTATCAAACAGTAACTCTAGTTCAAGCTGATGCTGAAGCTAACAATTATGTACTTTATGTAGTCAAACAAAATGACAAAAATGATGAAACTCCAAATGTTATGGAGATGTCACAAGAAGAACATGATCCAGATGATCCTGATGTTAGTAATGTATATGATTTTAATGATGCAGAAGATCCAACAATACCAAAAAAACAAGAAATAGAAGTAACTATACAATGAAAAATAAAACATTTTTATTTAACTATTATTATTAATAGCAGTAATGTAATATTTATTTAGGACTCAGGTGAAGAAGATGACAAATCTAAAATAGTTAAATTAGTACCTAAAAAGTCACAAACAGTAACTCAAGCACATATGTGTAATTATTGCAATTACACTACTGGAAAAAGGTAATTTATATTTTCCTTTTATTAGTTCTTAATATTTCAAAATGTCTTAATTTATTGTTATTTTTTTAATATAATTATTAATTATTATTTATTTTGAACGTATCATTTAGTTTTTCTATTATATATTGACTTCATAAAATTTAAAAAATTTTCATTCAGGTATTTATTGTCTCGTCATATGAAGTCTCATTCTAAAGAACGTCCACATAAATGTACTGTTTGTGAACGTGGTTTCAAAACTCTAACTTCTTTGCAAAATCATGTGAATACTCATACTGGAACAAAACCATATCAATGTCGAAGTTGTCCAAGTGCTTTTACTACATCAGGTATGCAAATGTATTAGTCCTTCAAGTATTTTTTATTATATTATATTTAAAATAGATTTTTTTCTTATAAAATATTTATGTTTATTTATATTATAGGAGAACTTGTTAGACATGTTCGGTATAAACATACTCATGAAAAACCACATAAATGTACAATATGTGATTATGCTAGTGTAGAACTTAGCAAAATGAGAAATCATATGAGATGTCACACTGGTGAAAGACCATACCAAGTATTTACTATTAAATATTATACCTATTCCTTTGTTTATTAATGCTAATATTAATATTAATTTTTTTTAGTGTCCACATTGTACTTATGCAAGTCCAGATACATTTAAATTAAAGCGCCATTTGCGTATACACACTGGTGAGAAGCCATATGAATGTGATATCTGCTTTTCTAGGTTTACCCAATCCAACAGTTTAAAAACACACAGATTAATCCATAGTGGTAAATTTTATTTTTTAAATTATTAATATTATATAGCACAGAAATTATTAAATTATGGTTCTAGGTGAAAAGCCTGTATTTAAGTGTGACCATTGTCCTGCTACTTGTGGGCGTAAAACTGATTTACGTATACATGTACAAAAGCTTCATACTTCTGATAAACCTATTAAGTGCAAACGATGTGGTGATGCATTTCCTGATCGTTACCAGTACAAGGTATTGTACTATAAATTTTTCCATTAATATGTTATCTAATAAACATTTACTATAGGTTCACTGTAAATCGCACGAAGGGGAAAAATGTTATAAATGTGAACTGTGTCCCTATGCTTCCATGTCTCAGCGTCATCTTGAAACTCATATGTTAATACATACAGATGAAAAACCATTCCATTGTAAACAATGTGATCAGGTAAAATATTTCAATGTATATTTATAATGTTATAATACAATATTATCTATACTAATATAATTTATTTAATTTTTGAATAGTCATTCAGACAAAAACAATTATTGCGCCGCCATCATAATTTGTATCATAATCCAGCATATATACCACCTCCACCACATGCCAAAACTCATCAGTGTAATACATGTCAACGATCATTTAGACATAAAGGAAATTTATTAAGACATATGGAAGTTCATATGCAAGAATCAACTGGAAATGATCGAAATACAGCAATAAAACAAAGATTAGAGGTATTATTATTTAAATTTATTATTAAACTTTTTATTTAAAGGCACTTTAAAAGTTTAAAATACCAATTGACACAAAATAAAATAAGATAATTTATTTGGAAACAGTTTATGTTTTACTAATTAGTAATTAGTATTATTATATGAATGATATGTGATGTTCATTTTACTGTTACATTTAAATTAAATTTGGTTATATATGGATATAATTAAATAATTGGGGTAATAGTTGGAATGATTTTTAATGTGAAATTTATGTTTTAGTTTAGATGATTTTGCAATAATATTCTTTTTGTCCATGGATTTTAATTTTTCAATTGTTGCTTAATTTTGGAATCTTGTTTGTTAAGTAGTGATTGGTCTATTGAATAACATTTAAAATTGTCTATGTAAGATTATATTCAGTTTTAATTGTGTGCATATGATATCTCATATTAAGACATTAATTAAGGATGGGTTGACATTATTTTTAGTAAAAATCCTAACTGATATTAAGATATAATTAATATCCTATATTACAAATATTACATAGCAAGCATTAATTATTAATTATTACAAAAATTAGTAATCACATTTATTTTTAATAGTGAATTAAACAAAAGAAAATATTATACAATTATAAATTTAAAAATTAAAGTAACAATAAATAAAAATGACATGAAGGAATCGTGCCATACTGCCATCAGATTCAATACTTGTACCTTGCAGTTTATGAGTTATACATATTTAAAGTTAAGACAAACGGAGTAGTGGACAAACATTTTGCGGGGTTACCTCGTACCATTCCACTCCGCACATCAAAACTTTAAATACTTATAACTCATAAACTACTCACCCTAAATTCAGTTTTTATGTATCAAAATACTCTGAAAAATATTCTGCTTTGGAATATGAAATTAAAACTACGTTGTCATTCAAAAAAGTAAAAAACTTAAAAAAATATAAGGATAATAAAAATGTTGTTTTTTCCGACTTTTTTGAAAGAACCTAAGTTTTAAATGATGTATGTATGTATATTTTACTTTTTCATTTTACTCCCAGATGAATGTGATCACTATAAGCGGTAACTACTATATAATAAACAAGAACTGAATTTAATATTCTAGTTTAAATTTTAACATATTATTTAAGTCATAAATTAATGATCCCGTGAAATGAAATTGATACAATTTAAAAATAATACATGTTAATAAATTTTTGCAGTATACAGATTCAGCTAATGAGGATGAATCTGAGGAAGACACAAGTATTCCAACAAGTGAAACTGGAGTTGTAGCAGTAGAAGGTGAAGACGGACAGCAATATGTTGTGCTTGAAGTGATTCAACTTGATGGTCAAGATCAGATAGGTAATTACACAGCCTCAAGTGTATCATTACAGCAAGCTGACCAATCTTCTTGTAAGTATAAATTAAAATAAAAATTTTCTTTTATCTTAGTTTTTAAATTAAATTATTTATCATATAGCGCCAAGTCAAAAAGACCTTACAATTTTAAAAACCGCATCTTTATCAGACGTAAAAGAAGAATGTGGTGATGGTGTTGAAAATTGTTTTGGTTTTGATGATGAAGATGATGAAGAAACAACAAACTCAGGTGGTTAAAAGTAATTTTATTTTAAGTGTAAAATTTTATCTCAAACTTTTTACATTTCCTTTTATATTATTTGTGTACCGAGTTTTATGTTTTTAGCATTTATGTCATAATATTGATGTATAGTGTAATATATTGAACAAAATTCTCTATTAAAGCCTATAATTGATGTACTAGATTAAAATTATTTGAACTTTTGAAATAAGTATCCAATTTTAAACGGCAATACATTTTATTATACTACTATAGTTATTGATTTGTTTCTATGTAATATACTTTTATTTCAATTTTGTATTTTGCAAAAAGTTAATGTAAAATACTTAAACTAAGTCATTAGTGATTAACAAATTAGCATGTTTATATTCATATATTGTGGCTTAAGTTATTTTATAATTGATTTTAAATTGTTTTTTATTCGAATTATTTATGAATATAATATAAGCAAACAAAATATGTACCAACTAATTGTTAACAAAACTAATAGTCAATTCAACATCGCTGATTTGTGTTTTATTATATACATGACCTATTTTAATGCATTTTTTACTGTGTGAAAAAACTGATAAAAGTAGATTGATACCAATTATCTAGTGTTTATAAATAACATTTTCAATTAATAATAGTACGGATTTTTTTTTATTGTGTAGTTCATATTAAAATATGATTTATTTTAATTATACAATATTTATTTAAAGTTTAGTGCTTTTTTTTTTAGTGTATTTTGACATAACCTAAAGACCTTTATTAAAATATTAAATATTTTAAAGACTGCACTTATTTATCTTGAATAAAGAGATTGATATACCTAGTATTACTTTATAAACACTAAAAACGATTCCTAATTATATTTTGTAAATATATATTTCTTACTTATAGGACTCTATTGACATAATTTTAATTTGTAATTATATTTTGTTTCTATTTGATTATGTATTTTTAAATTATGTAGTTACATTCCCAGTCTCGATTATAGTATGACCGTGGAAGTATATAAAATTATTTAATTTTAATATTGTGTGCCAGTTGTCCAGATATATTGTAAGCATGTGCACTTTTTATTCCTAAAATATATTGAGTGCTGTTAATTGTTATGCAATTAACAAATAAAATATTGTTAACATTAATATACTCTTGTTAGATATTTAAACGTATTACAATATAAGTTTTAATTATTTTAGTGTTATTATAATTAATAGTTGTTTTGAAATGGCATCCTAGCTTTGATTATAAATAAAGTAAAGTACAATATAGCATTAAGAAATATGTGTTGATTTTATTTTATACCTGATAATTATTATTAACATATCTTTTTTGTGCCCATAAGCCAGAATATAAGTAATTAAATTTTTATCAAAATCATTCGATACTGTGATTTCCTGTTTTTGTCTAACGCACGTGCAACATAGGATTTTAGACGAATCTTTTGTCAATCATACCAATTAATCTAAAAAGCGATAAGAATCCTAAAAACAGATTTAAATTTGTCGTTAAGTCTATTTGGAATCGACTTTCTCAGACATTCTCACAATTACAGCGGACATATAGTTTCGACGTTACAGGTGTTAGTCAAAAAATTATAGGTAGCAGTAATGGCAAATGTGTTTTGAAAGTATGGATAAATAAATAATAATTGAAATTGTAACTTGCAGAACAGTTGTGGGCCAGTGAAACACCATTGTGCCTGTCCTACCATTTTACATATGAAGTACCAGATTCAACTGTATACTTTATTAGTATATCAATAAATGGAATTATAAACGTTTGTAATATTTTTTTCATAAACAATTTTAGTAATATTACTAATATTAGTATTTATTAGTTTATACATAATGCCATAATGGAAAAATATGTAAATGAAAAAATATAATATGAAAAATGTTTATTACTAGGGGATATATTATAGAGATTAGGGATATGCTCTATTACAGCGGTTCCCAACCTTTTTAGTTTTGCGGACTACCGATTTTTGAAAAAAAATGTTGAGGCCCACCTATATACGTAAGCACACATATATACATACACATATGGAAGTTATTAGAAATACAAGAATTAAATATTATTAGGTATATGTAATAAAAATATGTAATATTATTTTAAATATATAATATTTAATTTTATATAATTCACGGCTCAGTATCACACTGGTCGCGGCCCATGGGTTGGGAACCGCTGCTATATTATATTATTATTGTTATATACAAATAATATTATAGCTATTTTATAGGGTTTAGCACTATCATGGTGTTTTTTCGCTGACTAAAAATGTAGGGTGGGCAGGCGCAATCGTGTTACACCCTTGTCTTCCATGACCCCTAACATTTTGATTTTATAGAAAGTTTATTGTAATTTGTAATTTTATTTACTTCAATAAAAATAATTCACATAATTTAATAAAAAGGTACTGTTGTTGTCTTGTTGACTATTTTACACACGAGTAACATATCAAATTTTGCATTCAGTTTATATTTCACTCTATTATATTATTTTTGAAATTAAAGTAAATCGATCAATAATGTACAATGTACATACAATTAGTATACAATTTAAAGTTAAGATTATTATCTAGGCCCTAGATTCTAGGGCATTTCTAAGTATTTTATTGATACTTATTTTAAATATGAAGCAAGTTATGTTAATTTGAAAATCTACAAAAAGATTATAATTTTAAAATACTAATTTTCTTCAAAATTAAAATGTCAATATAACTTTCCAATATACCCGGATAATAATTTTATCTTTAAATTTTACAATATATAAATTTAATCTAGTTTTAAAATAACATAATTAAATGGATTATTCTAATTTTTGAATTACAGTAGAGTCCCGATAATCCGGACTAGATGGGACCGGAGTATCGGACTCCCTCCGGATTAAATGAAATGACGTTTTTTTTTTTTAACTTACTAATTAATAAACATTATAAATAATAACATAATAAATATACTGTCAAAAAACACCTCGTGTATCTATACGAATTCAAAATTTATTGATTTACGATTTTACATTAGGTACACATTATTATTTTTATTCCAGAATATATATATATATATATATATATATATATATATAATATATATAATATATATTATACATGAGTAGGTACATAGTACATACTAAATACGAAACATATAAATTGTCCAGATTAGCGGGACTACTATATTCTGAATGCAAAATGTCCCATGTTACTTGTGTGTGAGTTAGTCGACAGAGACAACACGCGGATTTTGTTTGAAAATATAGTCGGCAAATTCATTTATTAAATTGTTAAGCTTTTTGACTGATCATAAAAAATTATATGCTAGGTATACAAATATATAATAATGAAAAAAATAAAATTAGTATTTCAAAAACCTATAAATAGCTTAAAATAAGCCAAATATTTTGAAAATTATGTAATAAATAGCAAATGTCTATTTGATGTAAATTTCAAAGTTACTATATGATGAAATTACAAACAATTTTTGTACTGCAAAAATTTGTACTTCAGCCTGATCATTTAAAATATTTATGGTTAATTATTAAGCTTTGCTTTTTCAATAGTTATTTTAAAAAACGCTTGTATTGAACCTTGTATTAAATTTTTGACCCTTAGATATAAAATGTTAAACATTTTTCTGATTTTTTTAACTAGTTAAAAGTAGCTTTTACATTTTTTTTCTTATAAAATTAATAATTATACCTTTGTTAAAATTAACACTTAACAAATAACATACTAAGTAATTATTAAAAATAGATGTTGTGAAATTAATTTCTATAGGTAGGTACTAAGTACCGTCAAATGCTACAACTTGGGACAGGAACGTCAGGAACATTCATTTTAGGTTTATTCGTCGTGGCTGCTCTGTATTTGAGATAATCTACTTTTTTTTTTATATAATTATCTATGGACTCAATGTGATATTACCCTCTTTGGTAAAAATAACCTAGGACATTTTTCCCCCTGGTAAAATTAACGGTACCGCGAAAAAAAACCTTAAAAAATAACCCCACGAAAAAATAACCACAGAAAAAATAACCCCATCATATGAGATTTTGTAAAATTTTAAATGATAATAATTGTACAAAATTCAAAACTAAAATGTATATTCTAATAAATACGTGTATGTGAATATTTTATAAAATATTTTCATTTTTTAGTGAATTATGAGCATTTTTAAATATTTAATATTTTTCATACTCATAAATCATAACTCACCTAAAAATGAAAATATCGTAAAAAACCAATGAGAAAACACAAATTATGTTCTTACCTGCAAGTTTGATAACAGATTAATTCACTCTAATATCAATATAGATATTAATATATATATATTTTTTATGCATTATAATATTAACATAATGGACATTTAATATTATTAATGTTATATACGTTTTTTTATTTATATATCATTGACCGTAATCGGAAAAATTGACTATTAATTGTTTAAAATTATTAGATTATTTATTTATTTATATATTATTGATATTTCAAACTAATTTACTAAGTAACATGGGCAGATTAGGAAGTCCATATTTTAACAATATAAGTATAAATATAGGACTTATAGATACCAATTAAGATATACTATATCTTAAGAGGACGTCGCGCTCACAATATACCTAGACTGTGCTTTTAGTTTTGATATTAGAGTGAATTGACCTATTATCAAACTTTTAGGTAAGAACATATTAATCTGTGTTTTCTCATTGGTTTTTTACGATATTTTCATTTTTAGGCGAGTTATTACTTATAACTTATAAGTTATGAGTATGAAAAATATTAAATGTTCGAAAATGCTCATAATTCACTTAAAAATTAAAATGTTAGGTACACTTACACGTATTTATTAGAATATAAATTTTAGTTTTGAATTATTATTGTACAATTATTATCATTTAAAATCTTACAAAATCTCATAGGGGGTTATTTTTTCGGGGACTAAATTTCCGGGGTTATTTATTAGGTAAATCGAAATTAACCTAGGATAATTTTACCCCCCAAAAATTTTTACCGGGGGTATAAAATATGTCCTAGGTTATCTTTACCAAGGGGGGTAAAAATATCCGGAGGTATAAACACAAAATATAACAATACAAAAATCGCCTGTTACACCGGCCCTGATTGCAAACAATGTTCAATTGGCGATTTCGCGTTATGAGCAACGAGGTAACTGTTCGCGGTCGGCGAGAGTTAGTAGTCGGATGGGCTGATTACTCTCGCCGACCGCAGACGGTTACCTCGTTGCTTATAATGCGAAAACGCCAATAGTGCCTTACAATCTTACATTATATTCTGGTAGTCTGGTGCTATGTTTTTAGTTTACCTAAATACTTTTAAATACCTATCAGTGCCGGATTGGAACCCAGAAACTTACCTAGCACAATAATTTTACTGGCCCAGTTAATTTAGCTAAACATTTTAGCAAGCGGCCCATGTATCATAATAATCTTGCGGCCCACCGCGCTCAGCGCGGTAGCTCGCCGGTCCAATCCGGGCCTGATACCTATTATGCAAGTGATTTCCAAAGGGCAAAAAGATTCAAGATTGAATGAAAATAACATGAACATTAGAGAATTCTCTAATGTTCATGGAAAATAATTATTGTTCCTGATAAGGATTTATTAATATCATATCACAGACTAAAAATGTACGAACATAATCACCACAGAATAATAATAATAATAACAATAATAATAATAATAATAATAATCACAATAGTAATAATAATATTATATGTCGCGACTCGCGATACTGTCTATCTCAGAACAGAGTTCGTCGAATGAAATATTATTTGATATTTCAAAAATTATTCTGTGAACTGTGATACGAGATACAACAGTTAACACTTAAACAGGTTAGCAGTCTGTAGTTTAGTCGAATGAGTGGTCAAGTGTCAGTCGCTGTTCGCTTCTCGGCTCTCGTTATTATATCAGCGTTCTGATCAGTAGGGTCGACTGTTCGGTGAGTATCTACCAGTTACAAGATTTTGTTGCTACAGCTGCTGAATTAATCCGTTCGCTGAGAACGTTCTAATGTGGCAAAAACGTTACTTTCCCGTTTGAATTTCACAAATAATTTCTGACAGTAATCTTAATATGGTACACTTTTTGTTTATAACGAATGGTTATTTAATTACAGTTATTTACCGTAGTAGTCGTCGTGTCGTCGTCAATGGTTTTGTTTAAGATGTTGTCTTGACACCGGTGCGCTGGTAATCACGAGAACTGATCATGGCCGGACGTTGGAACGACAACAGTTGTAATGCGCCTACCGACAGCGCCAATTCTAGGGCTGCTGGATCGTCTGCAAATCAATCCCCACGAAAGGTGCTCAGTGTCGCGCAGCTGAGCTTCACCAATCATGGTGTCGGTGGCACTTCGGCAGCACCAAACACTTATGCCCCTCAGGCCGCTCATTTTGAACCTGTGCAGACAATTGAGCCGGAAGTTGAACGTGTTGCCAAGCATATTCAAAGTATTTGGGCCACTTGTGAGTATGCTCAATGCAATACTATCAGAGACTCATTTCTCATTGTTATTACATTTAATAACAACTTAAATTATGTTGCTGAAAAATTACGGTTTAGTTGACACGATTTTGTGTGTTTAATTAAATTACTATTGTTTGCAGGGAAACAAAGTAAGGTCTTAACTGATACATTGAGAAGTTTTTTTAAATTCAGTCCCAATCCGTATGCCTCCTTATTACAATTGATAAATATTATATCAGAAGATAGACTCAAGGGTAAAGCTAATACAATGGCTCATACGAGTAAGTAAATTCATTATGGATTTTAATTTATCTATATTCTTTTATATAAAAACAATCTATTGGATTATAGTAACGGAAGAATTTTACAAATGGATAAAATGTAATGAAAGTGAATATGAACATGTTTTAACCAATGAATTAAAAATTCGAGCATTTAAAATGGTACTTGAGAAGAAAATAACCCTCAACACTATAAACACCATTGTTAAAATTTTCAAGTGTAATACACATTTGGATCATATGGAAGAATTAATCAGGGAATCAATTAAACAAAAAAAATTTAAAGAGGTAAATTATTAATTTTTATTAATTAAAATATTACTAAAATTGTGTTAACAGTATTTAATTTACAGGCCTGTTATGCTAGCATGAGTTTGAATATACAAGATAGATTTACTGTAGAAGATTTTTTACTACCCTTGTTTTTCATGAATTTGGTATGCGTGACAGAAGAATTTTTAGTCACCTCACAATTTCAACAAACAGCTTTGGTGAAATATCTTGATAATTTACTAGTAGAAAATGACGATTGTTTATATTACTTGGCCGAGTAGGAATATTAATCATTTAATTTTAATTAATATTTAATATCATAAATAATTGTAAATTATTATTTCAGTCGCCTAAATGTTACACAATCAAATAATAATTTTTCTAATAAAAGTCAAATCAAAACAAATCTAACAAGGATAATGAAAAAATATAACATTTCAAATGAATTGGCGCCTAATATTACTAGACAAAAAAAGAAAGGAGCTTTAGTGTATTTGTTTCGTCGTTATCAATCTGGTGCTACTGGTAAATTCAAAATATATGTTTATATTTAAACAAAACTATCATAACGATTATTTTAAGGCATCCACGCTTGGAGAGAAATGGCGTTAGAATCAATTGGCGATGATGAAACAATGATGTTGGAACTTGTCAAAATGTTAGACAATTTTGGAGATATTCAAGAATGTATTTATTTTGCCCAGTTATTTGCTATTGACCCATCATTATTGCCACCAACTATACAACAAGAGTTACTTTTTTGTGAAAACGCGTAAGTTTAAACTGTATAATATTATATTAATATATACGTTTCAAGTAATTTATTAATATATTTATACATTATTGATAGGAGTGCTGGAATTGATAGACCAATACCAACTGAAGAATATAATACTACAGAATATCATGATTTATCATTGCCTGATAAACAAATACATATAATTGATAGTGCATCAAAGTTTAATGAATTTTTAGATAAAATTAATATTGAGTTGTTTGATGCACATTTGGATGTTTTTGGTTTGGACTGTGAATGGAAACCAGAATTTACAAGTGACAAAAGTGATTTAGCTTCCATTCAGTTAGCCACTATTGATTCAATTTATATATTTCATTTACCACAACTGCAACCAGCTGAAAATTTTAGGCTACATTGGCAAGAATTTTCTATGAACATATTCTGTAATATAAATATATTAAAATTAGGCAAGTACACATGAAATGTTTATAAATATTTGTTTAAATATTCTCATATTATTATTATTGTTATTGTAAAGTCAAGATGGAATATATGAAATACATATAATTCTTATTTGATACCTATGATTCAATGAGTAAAAATGTTTGTTAGTTGTGAATTATAGATTTATTCATTATTATTTTAACTAATTAGGTTTTGAGTGGAAAGGAGATGCGTCAATGATTAGATCTTCATTACCAATTGATAACATACAACTTCACGGGCCTGGATTTCTTGATATTAAGTTGCTATGGAAAGAACTAGAGACTAAGTGGAATTTTCAGCTTCCTTTTCAAAGTAGTTATAAATTCTATAGAAGTTCTAAAATTTTATATTTTTCCTTAAGAGAATACCAGCACATTATTTATTTATTTATTTATTTTTGACACCCTTTACATTTCAAATTTGAGTTCAACAGGACTAACCTTGTACTGTTAGCTTTAATATTTGAATAAATTGAACTATTATTAAACTTGGAGTTTAAAAATAAAATTATCTTGGAAGTGCATTAGTATTTTTTCATTATATTTCTATTTTTATCTAAGTTATGAGTAAATATCACAATTTTAAAATTCTCTTTATTTTTCTCTTAGAAAGATCATATAGCTTTAAATTTTAATTTGACTAACAATAGGTTGATTCATTCTACTACTAAAAGTGGTAAAAACTCAAGGTAGGTTTTCTTGAACAAAAATTTTAAATATGCCACATGGATCAAAGAAAGAAAACAAATAGTATGCTGGCATTCTAGTAAACTCATTTATATTTGATTAAAAATAAATCAAAATTTAATTAATTTCATTGTTTTATTTATTTTTAGGTCCTAATGAAGACACACCCTATAATAGTCTTTCAGATTTAGTGAAATTATGTTTTGGAAGACCATTAAATAAGTCCGAACAGTTTTCAAATTGGGAAAAAGTACCATTACGATCAAATCAAATTAAATATGCTGGTAAGTATATGATGGACTTTTTAAACTTAAAATATTCATTATTTATTTATTATTGTAGGTAGGTACATAATTTAAAGTCATAAAAAAAAAATTTTTTCTTAAGTTTTTATTATATTTATTCATTTCTTTATTTTATTTTTATCTATTATTACATAAGAAAAAATAGTATAAATGTTTATTGTTTGATTTTTTTAATAGATTTACTTTTAAAATAAACCATTTACTAATTTGAAATGTATGTGCATATAATTACATATTTTGTCATATTAAAATACATACTTGCTAATTAATTGGTCATTAACTTTTGAGTTTTAAGTATTTAAAAGTTATAGATAAGCAAAGTGGTGGACCAACATTTTACGAGGTATCTTTGTGTCACTAACTCTGCTTATCTAAATTTTATTAATTAATTACTAGGGCTCGGAAGTTGATGCATTTTGCAATTTTTTTTAACACTTTAGATGATGCTCTCTTGGTCACAAATTTGTTTCATTAGCATGTGAATCTGAACAATTAATTTTTATTTTGTATTTTTTGACATTTTCAGGTACTTTCCCCACATTTTTAGGTAATTTCCCCACATTTTTAGTCATTTTTACTGATTTCACATTAGTTCACTTCTTATTATTTCTTGTCGACCATTATACTGATATCTTAAAACATTGAAATTACCATGGACTAACATTAATACCAATTCAATTTTATTTCACTGATTATGGCTGTCGTTGTCGTATTAGTGATTATTATTTTACCTAAATTTTATTATTTTTTTGTAATATTTTTGAAATGCCAAAAATTAAAATGTCGGTTAGTGTTTGTCTACGTCTACTATATTTGTAATTTTTTTATTTAATTTTTTAGGACATTTCTTGGAATTTTTATGTCATACCTTAAGTAATTTGTAAGCTTTGATAAATGTATATAGAATTTTATAGTAAAATAGAGTACAATTTAAAACAGATATTTGTAATTTATTTAAGGACATTTTTTGTCATATTTGTAATTTTTAAGTCATTTTTTAATGTTTTTAAGGTCATCAATTTCCAAGTCCTACTAATTGCTGTAACTAATGAAGAATTAATATAATATGCTATTTAAAAATTGTTCAATAACATTATTGAAAGAAATCTTCATTTATAAATTAGCATACAATTTTAATTCAGTTAATTTAATTTTCAGCTCTGGATGCTTATTGTCTATTAGAAATTTACAATTTATTCAAAACAAAATGTAAAAGTTGTAATATTCCATTTGATGAAGTGTGTCAAAAAATATCAAATAATGACCATTCAGATATGATGAAACCAAAACCAAAGAATAAAAGACATAAATATGTAGGTTATAAAAATATTAAATATATTTTACAATATATTAAACATTAGTTATCTATTTTATCTATACATTTTTTAATTTTAGAAAGTGCCAAAAACGAATATGAAATCTAAGTCCCCTCATATTCATGTTTCTAGTGTTAAGCATTTCAAGCTATTGGTACCATACACATTAGAGAAACTAGCTGAACGTTTACGTAAATGTGGTATTGATACATCCGTTGTTGAAAGATCAAAAATAAACGATTGCCATTACATAGTTAACTTAATCAAAACAAAAAATTTACATTTTATTGCTTTTGGATATGCATTTTCAAAGGTGACTAATAATATTTAATACAAAGAAAAGAGTTTAAATAAGAATCAATTTTTTTTTTAGGTAGCAGAGCAATTACATGCTGGCCAATGTTATTGTGTTCAAAATCATAATTTGGACGACCAAGTACAAGAAGTGTTGAATTTTTTCAAAATTGTTGTTAAAAAAGAAGATCTGAATAGCCGTTGTCAGGTAAATGTTTAATTATTATTTATTAGTAATTAGTATAAATATTTAAACAAATACACAGAGATTTTAAATTATTTTAGGTAGAAGCTAGATTTAGTTTTATAAATTTAAAGAAAATATTTGCTTTAAAACAAATGAAAAATGTATTCAATTTTTATTTAACATCTATCTATAACTAGCACATAATTCAATTAACGCCTACTGTTAAAACAGGATTAGAATTAAATTAATGTAATATTAAAATTCTATAAGATTTTGAAATTTGTTGTGTTTTAATTTTCTTAACATGTTAGCATGATGCACTACTATTAAATGAAATTTTACATGCGTTGTTTTTATCACAGTCTTGAACTTAAAATATTTTAAAATAATTTTTAATTCTGATACAATTATTTTTATTCAATATTTTACTGGTTTAAATAAATTAAGTTTTTAATTTTAGCAATAGATATTAAGATTTATTTATATAATATGTAGTTATGTTTGTACTCTACTATTTATACCAATTACAGTAAATGTGTTTTAAACTCTCATATTTCATTCTTTTTCCCAAAATTGTATATTTTTACATTTTTATTGTTTCAGATTTGTAATAGTGACAATTATATGATTGTTAGCAGCTCGCTTATGAAAAAAATTTATGATTCTGTTAAATTAATTCAAAATCAAGCAGCTATTAGATATAGACCACCATCTATTGATGAAGACAATAATTTTTATGGGGATGAAGATGATTCAGATGATGAAGGAACAACTGCTCCCATTAATGCAAAACCTTTAACTAATAATTCATCTAAGCCTGATGATCCTCATAGTAAACTTCTTAGTGGTTATACTGATGGAAATTCAATGATTGATGTAAATATTAATCAAACCATTTACCTACTAGCTATATAATAAAAAGTAGAGATAATAATATTTGTTTTAATTGTAATATTTCAGGTGAAACCATTATCGCCCGATATGTTTAATGACAAAAACCGTGTATTTTACATTTGTAACAGTTGTGGATCAGTTAGGTGGGATAACTTACAATGGGAGAGTGCACTTGGTAGTAGCTTAGAAATGAAGTTTAAATAAATTAGAAATAATTTATTTTAAGTATGTTTATGAAATAATCATTTTATTCAATAGAAATTTGGTATTTTTAAAACATTTAACAAATTCAACTTGTTATGACTAGCTTTTTAATTTTTACCGTCCCATATATTTTTGTCCTCCATAGATTTTAGTTTTACATATAAATATAAAATTGTTAAACACATTATAGGTAATATCTTCAAAATAAGAACATATTTGCATAGAGACTAGTTATCAGCAGCGTTAAAGATATATCTGGGTACAAGTAGTCTGCCAAGTACAATCTTATTTTGTTCCAAGTATAATTTTCCTAATTTTTTTTTATATAATCAAATTTTAAAATTAACTGTGATCATTTTATATAATTGATAATTTTTTTTTTTTATAAGCGTAAACATTTTTGTTGAGCCTTTTAATGTGATTTTAGTAGTTTTAAAATATATCAACTTATATATTATGTAAAATAATAAATTATTGTACTTTGTCAGTGTTCACATTTGGTATTTATATTTATTTTTTTTATGTGATAAAAAATTGAAAATTAATCAAAGAATTTTGACTTTTTTTTGAGCTACTTATAGACAATTGAAATTTTCAATTTTTCTAAGTATTTTTTTTTTAAATAACGACAAAAATTTTTTGGTCGACCAGAAAATCTTGAAAATTTAATAAAAGGTTTCTTATAAGTTGTTCTTTAATTGATAAAAAAAATCCGAAATTGTTAGTTACAATTTTTTTTTTATAAGTGCTTAAAGTTTGAATTTATACGAAATATGTCAAAATTGCGAAAATTTGCTAGTAATTTTGTGGTTGAAAAATCATAAAAATTTTTTCTTTTATAACTTAGTTTTGAAAATTTGGTACAAAGTTCTCCATAAATTTTTCTTCAAATATCTGTAAAAAAAACTACCGGATTCAGACAAAAAATTTTTATGAGTGTTTAAACTTTAAATTTTTACCAAACCGCGTTAAATAATGGTTTAGCCTCAAACGATTTTTGATATTTGTTGTTATTCAAATAGTATAAGTCGTAAATACTTGAAAATTTTACCAGTTATTTAGATTGCCATTTTCTTTATGTGATTTGATTTTCAAAATATTTTGACTTTTTTTGAGCTATTTATAGGCATTTGAAAAAAACAATTTTTTTTATTTTTTTTTTATAAATATTGATAAAAAAAATTTAGCTGGGACAAATTGCTTGAAAATTTAATAGAAGGGTCCACATAACTTGTTCTAACTCTCATTCAAAAATTATAAAAAGTACATAGGCACAATTTTTTTTTATTAGCATTTGAAGTTCAAATGTTGACAAAAATTTGTCAAAATCATGAATATTTTAACTATTTGATAGTTAAAAATTTATAAATATTTTACTATCAAAAGCTAAGAATTGAAAATTTAGTGTTATGCTGTCCATAAGTTAAGCTTAGAATAATTATAAAAAACTTTAAGGATTATTCAATTTAAAAATTTTTACGATTTATTGATCACTAGTCAAGGTGTTTACTAAATTGATTGAAGCATTTGAAGCTTAAACAGGTATCAGTATGCTTGTAACGTCATTCGTTAGTATAGATTGTTTTAATTTAAACAAAATTTTAAAAGTAATTTTACATTTTAAGTAAGACTATGCATTTGTGCACTATTAAATTAATTGTCCTGAAGCCAAATTGTGTATAGTGTATGGAGTAGCAAATAGCAATTCCCAATCTTTTTAGTTGTGTGGACCACAAATTTTGTTAAAAAATCATTGAGGCCCACTGGCCACTATTGACTAATAACACACCTATAAACGAATATACGTAAGTATATAATATAAATAATATTGTTAGCCATTAGATATATAATAAAAATACATTAATATTATTTTAAATATATACGTTAGTCATGTTAGTATTATGTGGTCTATAACTTATTTCTACACTTTGAACCGCTGGTTTAATGTATTATAGTTTTGGTTTTTATTGTAATGATTATTGTTTCAAAAACTTTTACTTAAACTGCTGGTAAATTTAGGAATAGTTTTGTAGAATTTAAACAGTTCATGTGTACGTAGGTATTACTATGGAGTATGGACAGTGGCACCGGTTCATTTCAAATTATGTCGCAAATTTATACATTTTTATATTGACACTCGTCATCTAAATTTGTTTTATAGACCCACATATATAACATATTCATAATTTACTAATCATAGCTAGATGGATATTGACGATATTGTGGACAGACTAAGATTGTTGACCTAGGATTGTATGCAGTGGCAGCTTGAGTCTTCAAAACTTAAGGAGCAAGTTTCAAAACAACCCACCCACAAATTAAATTTACTACAATCAATATAATATTTTTAGGTCCTTCTTAAGTTAAATGTTTTATGAACTTTTAAAATGTATGATATAGATACACTTAATTTTTACTTGAATAATTAATCTTCATTTTTCTTTTATGAATTATGATTAAGATTAATTTCTCATTGGGAATTTTACTAATAACCATGACAACATATACAGGTATGTCAGCAACTAACATAATGTAATAGATTATTGTTTAAAAATGAGATTTGGTTAAAATTGATTACGTTTATTGTAATAATTTTTGTTATATACTTATATCGTTGTTTGACTTGTTGCGTTGACGTCCTACAAAAAATGAACATTTCTTTCGAGTAAGTAAATTTTGTAACACTTTTATTGTAATTTTTTCTTTTTTCTGTGTAAAAGGTATTTAATACAATTTTATCTATATAGTCAAGTACAAAACCAAAAAATAATACAAAAATGTACGTATTTATAAAAGTCTAAAGTTCGATGTTGCCAACGGTGGGCGTTTATAGAATATTTTCAATAGAATTTTTATTTTTTTTCGATTAGAAAATAGAAATGGGCTTACTTCTCTCCAGCAGGAATTAATGCTGGTGTACCACAAGGCGCAGTTACTGCCCCTCTACTTTTTAATTTATTCATCTCTGACCAACCTAACACAAACCAAACCCTAGTCGGTGATTTTGCAGATGACAAAGCTATAGTAGTTTGCAGTGCAGATACTAACTTATCTTCTCTCTACGTTCAAAATCATCTACAACTTCTTGAAACATGGTATAGAGAATGGGGAGTAAAAATGAATGTAAGCAAATCCACCCATTATACTTTTCCTCTTTGGCATGGCACATGCCCGACACTATTTCTTAGTAACCAAACCTTACCTAATGCCCAATATGTACGATATCTTGGAATTCATATCGACCGTCAACTTACTTAAAAAATTTTTTTCTCATTTTCGGGACAGGAGCAGTCCTAGTATTCTTATAGCAAGTCACCCTTGATTGTATGGTATTGCTTTAGATTTTGGAGAATTAGCTATTTATATAAGTGTAATGCATCGGTTCTCAAACTGTGGTACGCGAAACACTACATAGTGGTACGCGGAGGGCCATTTGTGGATAATAAACCCATTCAATTATTTAATTCATATTATCTTATTTTAATAAACTGATAAATAAAAATAATTATACTGTAGTTGTAGTATTTTACTGCTTTATTATTTAAAACAAATGTATTTAACAATAGAATTTGGAATTTGGATCGTTCTATTTTTAATTATTAGTGGTACGCGACTGATTGATAATATACTTAAGTGGTACGCAAAACAAAAAGTTTGAGAACCGCTGGTGTAATGTATTCATGTATTTATGATAGCTTGAATTCAACAAATACTTTATTCGTACACTAGATATCATCTTGAAGTTCAACATTAACTACCCACCTAAAAAATGTATTGCAGTCGCAACACTTGGACATAGGGTTTGGCACCGAGTATGGAAAATTTCTAAATTGAAGTAAGACAGCAGTCTGCAGTTTAGATAAAAGTTAGAAGTACTAGTTTTATTTTATTGCACAAGTGTCTAAATATTTTGTTTGTAATTAGATCATATTCAGGCTGCCTGAATCAGGCAATTTTCCTATTTTTAGTTAATTATGCGTTTTTGTTCAATTGGAGTTGTGGGTTTTGTATACAACTTTTTAAACCTTAGAGGTTAACATTGAATTTTAAGTACAAATGTTGACTATATATTTTTGATATTAATTCAGAATTACTTATAAGATTCCTCGTGTTAATTGTTCAATCTTTTTTTATTCAAAAACAAAATATGTATCAAACACAAATAAAAAAAGTTATTAAAATTGGATTATTACAAAACATGATTTTTTTTTACTGGACAAGTTTATCAAAAAAAAAAAAATTCCATGTCAACGCAAACAATTTATAAATATGCATTAATATTGGTCATGTAATGGCTATTTTTATATTATACTAGCTGAATTACCCGGCTTCGCCCGTGTGTAGTTTTTGCTTTCTCAAAATGAAATTCTTAAATCAACACACTTTGTTGTGTTTTAAAGACGAAAAACATTTATTTTATAATTTTAAATTTATATAATTGAGCATTTTAGCTAATCGGTGACCGGTGTTTTTAGCGTCGTCACAAAATGGGTTCATAAAAATGGCCTGTTCTTTTATATACCTATATAAGGATTTCTGTTTCATGCAATCAATAATTAAATAGGTTCTAAATGATGATAGATTCCACTATTTCGGTAATTGTGTAATAATTCATTATACCTAATATCATTATTATATAATCAATACTTATACTATATACATGTATTATATGTATGAGTAATGGTCATTTAAAAAAAAAAAAATAATCTATCATTTTATATAATCCACGTTAAGAGGAAAAACCAATATTTTCGTTATTATTTTTTTCCATTTATTTATGGAAACAACTGTGATATAAGTTAATAATTAATGATCTTTTAGTACATTTATATAACAACCTAACTACTTTATATGGTTTTAGTAGTTTTCAAAATGTGTCAATCTGCAACATAAAAAAAAATATTATCTGTTAGTGGGTTGCATTAACATTTTACAATTTTATTTAATTGTAAAATTAGTAAATATATTGATGTAATCAAGATAGATCATAGGAATGTGTCAAAAGATAAAGGTTTAAATATATACTGTGTACAGTGTCCATTATGAAACTGAATTACCTTGTTCACCATAATCTAAATGTTGATTTACTCTTGTTTAGGAATAAGTACATTGTATGGTTGAGGAATCAAAACCAATACTTATATATATTAATATATTGTACTATTGATTATAAATTCTATAGGAAGGATATGTCAGATATAAAATAGATCATCTCATTTTTTGCCAAACATCTAATACAATTTACATAATTTTTTATGTTAAAAGTTGTATTGAGGTAATAATAATTTAATGTTGGTTATTGTGATTTTTCTATTAAAATTAAAATTTTTTTCTCAGTAAAATTTATACTCAATGATAATGCATTATGTATAAGTTATAAATTGTACATGTTGTAATGCAACTGTCATTTATTAAGTTAATATTTTAGGAATAGAATAATAAAGGAAAAGCAATGATAAAAAAGTAAAATGTGGATAATATTACTAATGGTTGTAATTATTACCTATACAGTAGAGCTTCAGATTTATTATTGGCTAAACCAAGATATCCACCATTGGGTGAGAAATCTATACAATTAATTTTCCCAACATTATCAGATGTTGTAGGGAAATTAGAAAACACTGTTTTGGATGGTACATGTAACTGAAAAAAAGTAATTATACATAATCATACAATAGAAAACTATATATAATAAAAATATAAAGAAACTGTTAATATTACCAATTTAATAGCATCATTCTTTTGATTAGAAACCATAGCTAAAATATCTGAACTTTTGTTAAAGTTTAATTTTGAAACAGTGGTCACCAAGTTTAAAATAGTTTTATCTGGCTTTGGATTTACATCACAGGGTAATTTATATAAATTAACAACACCTGACGATGAGCCAGCAGCCAAATATTGATTGTCTCCTGATAGTGCTAAACTAGTACCTTGGAGACAGCCATCATCCATAAATTTTTTTATACACGTCCGACTGTTCATATCCCATTCATAAATTTCACCATTTTCTATAAATGATTTAATATTTTTTAATATTAACTTATTTTAGATAAGAGGTTAGATTTATATATTATTAATATAAAAAAATAAAATAACTATAATTTATAATAGTATAAAAGAAACTGTCTTATGGCTTGGCATGGATTAGCGAGCTGAGAACTTACCGTTAATTTTAAGTATTCTATATTCTTGCCCATACTTAGATTATGTATTATTTACTATTCAAGTAACAAACTTAAAAAACATAAATTTATTTACCTCCAAA
Organism: Schizaphis graminum; assembly: GCA_020882235.1. Classification (NCBI taxonomy): domain Eukaryota; kingdom Metazoa; phylum Arthropoda; class Insecta; order Hemiptera; family Aphididae; genus Schizaphis; species Schizaphis graminum. The sequence continues at coordinate 69,553,241 of CM037032.1, forward strand.
AGAATACATTCTCTTCCCATCATTGGTAAAAGTTAAGGCATTTGCTGCACCATTCATCTTCAATGTAGTAATCCATTCTTTACTTTTAGCAGTAAACAAGTGAATCTCTCCAAACTTGCCACAAGATGCTATTAATTTTCCGTCAGGTGACATGCAAAAGTTCTATCAACATTTTAATTTATAAGAAATCATGTTATAGGCAATAAAAAATTAATGAAAACTATTAATTACTAACATCCATTCTAGTCTGTCCAATATTATGATGAACAGGAACAAACATTGACCTTCCTTCCATTAAATCATAGCAGTAAAAATTTCTTTGTGTCCTAGATCCAGCTACAAACTGTTTTCCATCAACAGTAAAATGTGCACAATCAATAGCGAATTTTTGAAATTTAATAGATTGTAATTTTTCATTTTTAAATCCATCAACCTGTAAACAATTATCTTACATATTTGTAATTTAAGAATCAAATCTAAAATCATACCTGTACAATTGAAGCTCTTCCTGATATACCAGCAATTAATGCCAAACTGGATGTAGGATGAAATTCTACTGACTTGACGATTTTGCCACAAGATGACGTGGACAAATTTAAATTGTGTAATTTTTTTATACCAATCAAACCTTTAGCTAAATTTACTCCTTTTTTTGTACGAGCTAAATTGCCACTGTACTGAAATAGTTTTAAATTATGTTAATTTATAATTAAATACCAATTCATATATATATATATAATATATATTATGTTTTAGTAATATTTACTTTTAACAAATCCACATCTTCATCTTCATCATCTAGTAATACTTGTTTTGACTGATCTGTTGTGATTTTGGCCCATTTCGGTTTTCCAACAATTCCAACATACTTTTGTTTTAAAAGTTTTCTCTGTTCTTTGCTAAATAAGAAAAAATGAAACAATACAATTAATTTGTCAGAATAATAAAAAAAATTAAACTTACTTGGAATTTGAGTCATCTTCATCTCGCCATGCTCGTTTCAATTTCTTTTTACCATTCAAATTGTCTTCTAGACAATCACTGGTAATCAAAATTATTAAAAACATGAGTTATTTTAGTAGTTTTTAAAGTAAATAGATATGCACAAACATTAACATAATTATTAAATACTAAATAATAATATTTTACATTGCATTCTAAAGTTAAGAACCATTGTAATAATTAACTTGTATATGAGGTAAAAATTAAAATTTCTATGAATCCAATGATTTCTTTTTTAGTCTTTGCTTATAGTTATCTTACAACGATCAACTATAGTTACGTAAATTAAATAATACTTACATTGTCTTAGATTCATTCATGGCTATTTGAAGTGACCAATTTGATCGTTACTTAAGATTTTTTAACACACGACTTGATTACTATTTACTATTTCTTGTTTAACTGTTTAAGTAAAGTTGTCAAATGCCATGTGCAAGACCACGATTAGATTATTGTTTACATTTGATAACGCATAGAATAGATAAGATATCTAACGACAATACTTTCAATGTAACAACTTATTATATAGTATATACCTATCATTTGTTTTACCTACATCGTGGTTTTACCGTAAGGTGGAAAAGAATTATATATTTATGGAAATCTACTTTGAGTAAACCTATAAATATTTATCTATCTAATAATTTACCGGTAGTATTTATTATCCATCTTGGTGGTTGTGAATTTTATTTAAATCTTTTATGTTTATCACGTTTTCAGTAATCACCTGATACGTAGTGTATAGAAGTTTTAATAGTCACCAGTCACCAGTTTAACTGTAACGGCAGTAACTACAGACTGTATTGGTTTTGCATTTTGGAAATTTAGCGGGAACGCTTGATTTATTCGATCTGCCATGCCTGGAATGCCTAAAGATCGACAAGAACAGGAAACCGATAATACCGTCCAACTAATACAACCAACTCTGACGGATCGCCTGAACAAATATCTGTTGTGCGCTTATTTGAATCGTCTAAACGAAGAGGACAGCCGCGGTGGCGGTCAGCAACTTGTTCGCGAAGACGACACGGCCGACGCAGACACCGAAGAAGCTTTTTCTAATAATTGACTGTCAATTTATTATTGTTTCACGTCGGACACCATTGTTCTCATACTGATCAGCGATGGACGACTTTGACGATAACGATTTTGACAATTTGGTCGAAGGCCGTCTCGACGAAGATGTCGATAAATATTTGGAGCCACAGGAACGAGACGAGCCACAGGACCGAGACGAGCAAGAACAAAATGAGGATAAAAGAATGGTTCCAGTGAAGATACGCGTGAGGAATCCGCAACCCAAATTGAATGCCGAAAGGTAATCATCATTTTGTTGTAGGTAATGCAGATAGGTTAGGTATCTATGGTACTTATGGACGAAAAGTTTAAGTGATTTTTCAAAATTAAATTTATATCACATCAGTGACTAACGTATGTTCTTTTATGGTTCGATAATATCCTTTAGTAATAACACAATTTCAAATTTAGTCACCTATTATACGTATTATTAAAATAAAATTTTTTAAATCATTGGTAAATTATTAGATTTGCCTAAGTAAGATTTTGATTTATTTTAAATTTTAGTTTGGTACCTAGGTATTTATGTAGTATTTATTTTTTATATTATACTCTGTCTCACTAGGGGACAAGTCTTGTAAAAACTGGGTGGTTAAGTGCATCCTTTACAGAAATATCAGTTATCACAATATACTTAGTGTTCTCACAAAATTACTGATTTAACAGTCTAAATGAATCAATGGTCGTCATTCTACATACTCTAGTTAGTCAGTCCTGACTTGACATATTTTCTAATAAGTCGTAGTATTATTAGATCCTTAAAAAATAGTTAAAATACTTAATTAAAAACAAATGAGTACCTATAAAACATTGTTATAAAATAAGTAAAATTTTAAAAATTTTTATAAACAATTGTTGGACTAAGAAACGTGATGCAGAGAAGATGTTTTTATAATAGTTTTTTTCTATATATTTATTTAAAAAATATCTTATTATTTTGTTAGATATATTGATTAATTTCAAGCAATGTTGAAGTGTAATTTTGTTCATTATTAATTCTAGGTTGCGAGGTCCTCGTGGGTTATCTGTACTCCCAACATGGTTTGAGAACATTGAATTGAAAGGCAAAGGTCATGAATCAGAAGATCTTAATGCTGTTATAAATCGTTTAGAACAATGGACACATAGATTATTTCCTAGGTATACATTTGATGACTCTCTCGATAAGTTAGAGAATTTAGGTAAAAAAAATGAAGTTAAGGTATTGTTGAAACGAATAAGGATGGATTTGGAAAGTAATGATTGCATAACACAACTCGACGATGAAGAGGTTGAACCACCGCCCCCTCAGATTGATGCATTTGATCGGATTGCTAACACTGTAGACATATTCCCTGTGACATCTACTCCAAGTGTCAGTAACACTGGATTAACTGAAGAACAAAGACAAAGGATGATGCGTAACCGAATGTTGGCTGAGGAAAGGCGACAAGCTAAGATTAGAGCTCGTCAAGAACAAGAAGTTAAAGCTACTTCAAATGCTGATTCTTTGTAATGTTATTAATAATTTACAGTTGTAAATACATATTTATGTCTATACATCTAAGAAATATTTATTTTTTTTAAATTAGTTATTAATTTAAAAGCTTTAGTACCGAGAAAATATATTTTTAATTGTAATCATTAATATACCATGAAAATTCAAATTAATGATATAAAATATAAAGAAAAGTTAAAGTGAAAGTCTTTGTATTTATGTACTACCAATTACCATTGATTAAATATACTATATAATAAATTATAATATAAATTTATTGTGTCATATGTCATGATTATAACCTAGTAAGTTTAAACAATATAATATTATAATGCACTTTTATGCCTATAATATTTTTTGTTTATTCATTCTTCATTTTAAATTTTAATGTAGACTAAACTAAAAATATGAGTAGGTAGTACATTTCATTTTTTTGGATAATTTTTTTATTTTGGTCAAATAAAATTTGTATTGAAAATTTCCTTTTAGTTTTAGACAATCTTTAACTCGTAACTAGAACTTAGAAAATACTGATATAAACATTTATTTTGTTGAACATTTTAAGAATACAGTTATTCGTTTTTGAGTTTACAAAAAGTATAAAGAAATCAATTTTTTATTTTTGTCTAATACCAGTTTTGTGTAAAAATTTATTAAGTACATTTTTTTTTGTTTCGGTCCAGGAATTTTTACTTTTGACTTCATAAAGTATTGACTAGAGAAGTAAAGAATACCAATTTTCTTCTAAACACCTCTCTCTAGTTTGAAAATCAAAGTATTATTACTATAATAAAAGATGATGATAGACTCAAATTAAAAAAAAAAAAATCTATTGTAAAATTAATACTTTATTGCTTCTCTCAGAATTTTAAATGGATTGTACCTTATACCAATCCAATCAAATTACAAGTTTTAAAATTTATTAAATATCGTTTTCTTAAAATTTGAAAGCATTTACATCAATAACGTGTAGATAAATTTCAAATTATTATTCTACATTCCTACCTCACTATACCATCATTAACGTTGAAGATTTGATCTGTTCTCGATTGAATTAAAATAATTAAATACATCATTTTATTTAGCTGTATTTTTTCTAAGGATTTAAAGATTCCTAAATATTGTACATTTTAAAAAGTATTCGGAATTCATTATTCTATTCACTATTAATTGATTTTTTCATGCTAAATATTTATATAATTACTATTATATTTAATCATAGTTTTAATAGGTAACGTTACATGATATAATATACAATATCCATACATGATTCAATGTTTTTGCGCACTGCGGAGAAAAGCCTTATGTTATTTATGTTTTAATTCATAAATTAATAACGGTAGAGAGTAGAGACTGGATATTTTTGCGAAATATTTGTATTATCTTCAAAACTCAATTTAAAACTCACATTTGGAGGCTTGGATTAGTGTACCTATGCGCTATTTAAAGACATTTAACTTTTTTGTATTTAAATATTTTTAAAAATGTCAAAAAGTTATACCATCTTTTTAAATATTATAAAATTACCTTAGCACAATTGTCTTTTATAGTCGTTTAAAATTCAAAAGTCTATCCCACCCTGTAACATGATATATTATATATACATATTATATAGGCATTTAAACCTATTCAATCTTATTTCAAGAAAAAATTTCGGAGGGGGGGAGGGTTTGAACCCTGAACCCTCTCCCTTGGCTATATTATATTTACATTGAAGTACATAAGACGCAATCGAGATGTTTATTTAGTTTGAATAACCATTGAAAATATATTATTTATACTTTGTACGGACTACAAACAGGAGTCGCCCAGAAAAACTATGGGCTGCATCCGAATTATTGAGTCCCGAATTATTTTAGGTAGGTACTACACTAGTTGGGTCCCGGATTTTTATAGATACTACACTAGCTGGGTCCTGAATTATTTTAGATATTACACTAATTCCTGAATATATTTTAATAAGTTCTACATTATGCTAACATTTTATGATCAGTCTATGATCTATTTAGACCACAAAACTGCATTTTTTTTAAATTGTATAATTTATATATTATTTTTATATTATAGTATTGGAAAGTTAATATAGTGTAATACAAATATTATAATAGGTAATTAAAAATATTATACATACAATAATATTAATACAATTGAAAAGTAAATGAAAATTACCTATGTATATAATGTTACTATTGGGATATTCGTAATAAAAAAAAGACGTAAGTGGTTTTCTGTTATGGATTTTTCGAGCATTCGTGTAATAATATCAGTGTTATCGGTAATATCTGATAATTTCGTTAAATTCAGTCATTTATTTTAACATATCTTATAATAAACTATATCTGAAACAGCAAGAAATGCCGGTTTTCTGTTTGTCGACGAGTTATCTGGCGACGACTATATAGCTTGCATGCCTATAGTTTTAGTATAACTGTTCTGTGTTCTAACGACTAGCACTACGGAAGACTAACGTTATGTTCAGTGAAAAGGGTAAAAAAATATATATTATAGAAGGATTTAAATTTTAATTTCATAAACTTTTGAAAAATGATATTGATTGATGGAGATGTATTCACAGATCATGTAAGTCATTTTTTAAATAAACCAACAATGAATTTATTGATCAAAATTTGACACAACCATAATATTTGTGATTCTGAAAAAATATTGAATATGCTGATATTAAATAATAATTTAAAGAGAAAAGCTCAAGACGATATATGTGAAAAACCATCTAAATTACTATATTCTGAATTAAAAAACAATGATATAAATAGGTACTTTAACACGTTACGATTGTACACTTATTAAAAAAAATATTCATCACGCGAGAAAAATATTCTACCAAACATTCCACAAAGTTATGACGAGGTTCACAAAGTATTGGACGAATTAAATATAAAAACTAACAAACAAGAAAATTTTTTATTAGTTAATGATAATCAATAGGTATAACATAGTTATTTTTTGTACAGTTGAAAATTTAAATTTTTTATGTAACAACTACAAATTTTACGTAGATGGTACATTCAAAAGTTGTCCAAAAATATTTATGCAAATGTTTACAATACATACAATACATAATAATCACTATATTCCTCTTATATTTTGTCTACTCCCAATTAAACAAAAAGACATTTATACTCAAACTTTTCGGATATTATGTAATGAATGCGAAAACCTTAATTTGAAATTTTTACCTCAAACAATTTATGTATAGACTTTGAAGAAGCTATTCATAATTCTATTTTATCAGTATGGCCAGAAACAAATATTAAAGGGTGTAGATTCCATTTAAAGACAGAGCTGGTGGCGGAAAATTCAATGTTTAGGATTGTCAAATGAATATAAAAGTGACTCTGAATTTAGTAAATATTTTAAATATTTTTTTGGCTTACTATTTTTACACCCAGAGGAGTTGGAAGATTGTTTTACCGATGACCTATAATGTCTATCCAACCAAATGACAGCCGAATTCGAGAATTCACTGACTACGTTTTTGATAATTATATTATGAAGAATCGAGATTTCTACCAACAATTTGGTCAGAATTTTATGCAACGATAATGCGAACCACAAATTCCTGCGAATGTCATTCCTACTTTAATTCAATGTTTTACACTGCACATTCTAATATTTATCAGTTCCTAGACATTTTAAATAATGTACAAATTAATACTTATAAATGAATTTATTAAATCTATTAAAATGAGAAGTGTAGAAGTTATGAAAAAAAGGAACTGCATTTTACTAAAAGAAAAATTTATAACGGACAATATGGCTAAAAAAATTGCAGGAACAATAAATAGATTCGATTTTGTAAAATTAATGTCATATAAATTTTACCAACACAAAAGTGATTTTTAAAAAATATTATTTTATTTTTATTTATATTATAATATTATGATTTTAACATTTTTAATATTTTTTCATTTAGGTACTTATATTTTTTTATTTTATTTATTTTTACTTTTAAACGAAATTTACAATCTGTACTTATGGCACAATGAGTAAATGAGAATTAAGATAGCGTACAGTTATTAAGACGTAATAGACACAAGGAGAAACATCTTAATAAATTATACATATTTTGATACGTTTGGAGAAAGCTGCAGCCACCCATTAGCGACACTCATTTTGGAGCATTTACTTATATGGCTGTAAAAATAATAGCATATACCAATATGATACGGTGGTAAGCGACGATATTCTTAACATGTTTATTTTTCATTTTGTCAATCTAAGTCCCAAGACGTGTACACCTGTATATTTAATCATAAAAAATGGCTTCTCAATTCACCGATATCAACGCAACCAAAGCATTCTTGGGCTATGCGTTCCAGGAGCTTTAAATCATTCTGAATTCATTAGAAAAAAGGTATTTTTGAACCTTGATAGTTGATAGAAGCTGACGAGTCCGATGGCAACGCGACTTCCCACGTCGCCGAAACCCAATTCGCTGACACTCCAGTTCGCCGACTATTTATTTACATGTTCCCAATTTGCCGTCTTATTAAAAAATAAAAGTAAATATAAATTTGTCATGTATAAATGGTTATTAATACATTGTCAGTAGATGTATTATATAAAAATAAAAGTAGGTTATGATATATTTAATGCTTGATTTGGAAAAAAAACTATAAGGGGGATTCAGTGGATGTTGGATGAACGAGTGTTATACACAAAATTCAATATCACATTACTGTGCGGAACTGTGGAGCAAAGTCCCCCACATCACCTTAAGCCACCCATAATCCCCAAAAATCATTAAATTTATTATATAAAAATATTTTAAAATAAAGAAACACTTATTTATTTATTACACATCATCCAATTCCATCTTATTCCTAATCTTATTATTATTAATATTACTATTTTTATTATTATTATAATTATTTTATCTTATAATAGCTTTTATTTAAATTGTGCATTTATCGACAATTGCACTATTGGGGTTTCTACGGTTTATTGTTATCTGTCACAGAACACGATATCGGTCTTGTGTAGTCGCTATTTAATGAACCGGGTATAAAAGGCCCGGCGATACGACCAGCATTGATATTCACTGTCCGTCCTTCGTCGGAGCAAGACCCACCCCGGGCAGACTTGCGCGATTAGGGAAGGCATCTGGTGTATATATTTTTTGATCTTTAAAATATTATAAATAATCATTCATAGGAATACGTTATTCGTAAATCGTAAGTGTTCAAGTATGTTTCCCAAACAGAACGTATATTCGTAAAACCCCATTTCCCTGTGCTTTATCGTCATTGTCGACATATGCGCAGAGCTACGGCGGGTTACGTTCCGCAGAAATGACAAGTCGCGCGTACGTCGGATCTAGCGAGCAAATGGCACAGTTCCAGTGACTCGTCAGAGTTCCGCGTTACGGGTGTATCGCTCTCGTTTGAGCTGCCCGTCTCGTGTGCCGCTGTAATGATCTGACAACGCGTGCGATTTGATTTTGATCCGATTATTCGGTGGCTTCGACGTCGTTGAATGAAATACGAATTTGTTCGAAACATTGTACTTTAACTTTAATTTTTTTTTAGTACCTATTTTGTAAAATTGCAACGTATAATAATTGTCTATTATACAAGACCTAAAAAAGTTTAGTAATACACATATCCACGTTCATTTAGTTAAGTTTATTATTTATAAACACCTAGTTATAAATATATATATACTTTTTATAGATTTCCTATAAAAAACGAGCGATTAACTCAACTGTGGCCAATCGATGTTAAAAGTGAATTAGTGTAAAATTTGTTGAAAAAACACTCGTAGATTTATGTCAAACTGGATATATTATTATATATAAACTAATAGACTATAGAGCTAAGACACATATTCTTCAAACAGTTTTTTTTACTTCATAATTGTGTATAATAATCGTGTACTACTCCAAATTTTTGTACTTCGCCACATAGATTTTCCAAAATGAAAAAGGCATCATTTTATTTCTGTGTTATATCCAAATAAATCTATATAGGCAACAACCATTCCTATTTCAAAATCCATTTGAAATGTTTTTGGTTTAAAAGTCAAATCATTTCTCAAAGCAGTTTCTTTAATAATTATATTAAACATTCTCTTATAAGTATTACTGCTTTTATTCGTTAAAAAAGCATAAACCTAAGTATAAATGAATATATGAATTTAATATATTATAATGTATAAAAATATGAATGTATAATATGTTAATATATTTATATTAATTTTTGAAATAATAACTTACCATAACCATTGGCACTATAACCCCCATTACAAAACAGACAACAGTGTAATGTGTATATTTGTATAAACAATTTGGGGGTGGATTTAAATGTACCACTGTCGGCGAATCGGAAAAATTGAAACTTTATTAATAATTTGTCGGCGAAATGGGAATATTTTAAAAATATTTTAAAACTGCTATATTTGTCGGCAAATTGAGTTGCGGGCGAATTGGGATTCGGCAAAGTGGGTATGAACCCGCTGGCAAGTCCGCCAACGTGTTCGTTGATGAATCCGCCGACGAATCCGTCGATAATGCCACTGATTTATTGATTTGTAATGTAGTCGTCGAACATGTGCTATCGTCGGTGTGTGGATCTCCGGCTGGCGCGGACGCGCCGCTTAATGTTGCGCTGCTGCAGAAGGTCATCGATACCTTCTGCACACTATGAAAGCCTGCCGTAGTCAACAAAAATGGGCTATCAGACGACAGAAACTCGCGGAGGACCACTACATAATCTTGGAGCGGCTAAAGGTCCGGAAGTCAGAAATAGTTTTGGCGAGATCGTGGGTTGGCTTCACCTGGATGAGACACCCGCGCAAAGCGCTCCGCGCCGTCCGCGCCGTTTTGCTACAGCGTGGCAGAGCGTCAAGCGCTTTGTGTTGAGAGCGTGCTGCATCTGGCGTAGATAACGTCGATTATACACAATAAAATATTAAAATATTTAATTTCTATTGGCTTTATGTACGTACCAAGGTAAGACGATTTTATAAAAAGAAATTGTATTGAATTTAATTATTGTAATGACGACTCTAAACGTAAATAAATTTGACAACATTGTATTTCCTCAATTCCTATTATATTTCAATAAATATTACAACTGAGGAATCGTGTTCAAAAAATCGTGTTCCTCCCGGTGTAGGTAAATAGATACCTATTCGGGAATCAATTCGCACGCAGCCAAAATAGGTATAACTGTAATGTATGAGAATGTCGTAAAATATTTACGACTACACCACTGTGAATATGTATCTCCATAATAAACTAAAGACAAATTATATGATAATAAAGTTCCAGAGATTTATTTCTTTTCAACTTTTGTTGTCCTTAGTGAGTTAGCCTGCTTAAATATCAAGTTTCTGGATTGCTTGATCTATATATGTTTTTTTGTCTGCTAGTGACATTTATTTAGTAAAAAATTATTGCTATCTTCACGAGAACATTAACATACTTTATGATAAATTGATAAACCAATTTCGTTTACAACATAGGTACCATAGATATTTAGATCATTTCTTTATTGCTTATGCTTATAAATGTTTAATAATATGGTTTAAATTTTAGTAGGTATACCTAACCTATCTAACACGACTTATAATATTTGGTAATTGAAAATTTAATATCTTTCCCTCCAGATTAGAAATAATTCTATTAATTTAGCCTATGAGTTTTATTTTTTGATTGATAAGTTTCATTTTTTGTATAAATGTTTATGCTGTTCTATTGACTATTGTGCTAATAATTTATTCAGTACACATTTGAAAATTACTCATATCTCCTTATGCCGTTTATTATTTACTGTTTTAAATCATAATACAAATTGTTTATTTTAAAATTCGATGTAAATATGTAAAATTTTTAAAGATTAATCCGTGAATAACAACTGTAAATAAACTCATTCAAAGACACAGGATAATTTTAGCGGTCTTAGGTAAATATTGTAGATAACATTTCATCATTAATTCCCACTATTCACTAACATGAAACAATAAGATTTAGGTACTTTTATAATTTATTAATCTTACTCGGGAGAGAACTAAAAGTACCCAAGACATAATATAATAGATTCTAATATATAGTTTCCACTTATGTATTACTATAGATAACTATTTATTAAGGCAGTAATAGTGAGTTGATTTCTCGATTATTAATGGGTAGGTATGTACGAGTTGATTCCTTATTGTTGTTTATCAAAAGACTGTACGATCGTAAAGAATTCGACCGCCATACACAACTCTGTTAGAAGTGTAGTCGGAAGCCGGGAAGCATATATATTAAATGCAGGAGCAATGGGACTAGAAAATACAAGAAAAACCGAGAAAAACAAATTTTGTTAAAAGAATTAATGCCAGATAACCACTAGGTAATCTCATTACTAAATACCAGTTTTTAAATACAATATGTTTTACATTTTTACTTATAAATATTAAATTATTTTACTAATAATTTTTTTAATAAATAATAAATTATAATATAATACAATAGATAATTAATAAATAAAAATTGATGAATGATTTTCAAAATATGAAAAATTAAAAAGAACAACATTTTTGAGAAACTTGTCAGCCAATTTCCTCGTGGTGTCTTTTGGGTCCCGCTAATAGGCTGAATATTTGACTAAATATTGAAAAAAAAAAAATAATGACCCGGGAATTAATTCAACGGTATCGGTATAGGTAAACAAGTACCCAGGAATCAACTCGTACGCAGCCTTTATTAAAGAAAAAAAAATGTATTAGGTAGGTATACTAAGAGTTGTTAAAGTTGTTAATCTTTTAAAGAGTTTTTTTCAATTGATAACCAGTATACTTACGCAGCCATACATTTAATACACTGAATCAGATTATTTGCAAGTACCTACATATTATTTAAGTTTTATGTTAATGAATACAATTTACTTGAATGCAAGTTGAATTCAATTTTAGTAATTTAATTCAACTGGTATCAACAAGGTTAAACTTCAAAGTTTGAATCACGGATCATTAAAGAACGAGTAAAGCGAAGTAGTTGATTCGGTGTTCAATAGCAGTTTGCTGTTACTTGTTGTGAATAATTATTTTTAGAACAAATGCTAAACCAAAAGTCGGCTTAACAAAAAGTCTTGCCCAGTGCCGGCCCTATGGGGGGGCAAGCGGTGCGACTGCACCGGGCCCCGCGTTTGTGCTAGGCCCCACAAATTATGTAATACAATTATCACTTAGGTTAGGTTGGGCCCCCGCAAAATTCTGCACCGGGCCCCGAAAACCATGGGGCCGGCACTGGTCTTGCCTCATAATAAATTACTGTACAAATTGAAAGACAAAAAATAATACGAATGTATTTTTGATATAAAATATTTATAATTTAAATTTTAAGTAGTAGATGCCTTTTAATATACCCACAGACATGTATAATATACATGTCTGTGAATATAACTCGATATATCAATACTCCGTGTAGATGTTTACGTGCGGTATTGTATGCTATGTGGATACTTTGGGCAATTTAATAATTGGAGTTCTCCTTAGTCACATCCTAGGTTATCCCTATCGATGTTCCATTTTACGAAGTTTGACCGTGTGTATTATTTGCGTGTTTATTTATTTTAAAATATGGAAGATAAAATGTCCATGCATTTTAATTTTAATATACTTCACTGTTCAATGAATAAAAAAAATATACACAGTGCTTCAAGCAATAAATTTGTTTAATTTATTTGGCTATAATTTATTTTAAAACGTTTACAAATTTATATTATATATATCTTAGTTATTTAATTTTTTATTCTGTTTCACAACACATTTTGTTCAGACATTTTTTTTTTACTTGTAAAAATGCGAATAATGTAGCCTATCTATTTAAATTATACATATAAAAAAAAATTGTTTCAAGTTTCAATTTGATAAATGTCGCTAAATATGAATTTTATTGCGCAGATACTAAATATCCATATAATAATACCAGACTTTTAACAATTATATAATAATAATAATAATAATAATAATAATAATAATAATAATAATAATAATAATAATAATAATAATAAATAACAAATAAACGACTAGATCGAAATAAACAAAAAAAAAAACATCATATTTTTATAATTCGTTATTTTCAGTTTTGTTGCATTATTTGACTTACGAACAAAGTAAATGTAAAATAAATTAACGAAAAATAAGCCAAAACATTATCCAACATCTTAAAAGATCTTAGATACTTAATAAGAACAATATTGTTTCTTAAATTGTTCGATTCGTTTCAAACATTGCGCAATGGCATATAACAAACTGTTTTTATTCTTAACATTTGTTACTTTTTATACACTAGCCAACACAAACAGAAATTACATAAACATTTTACAATTGGATGAGATTGTCTGAATTTCTTAATTTTTTTTTTTTGTAATTAAATTATTATTGTGTACACGGATGATTGTAACAGCTGTGTTGTATATCTTCCATGACTTAACTATATTTATTATTTTTATACAATACTTAAAAAAATTCCCTTTTTAAGGGTTGTAACATTATTATAATATTAAAACGCAGTAACAAAATTGTACGTACACCAAAATTTTGCAACACACACTACACAAAAAACAAAAACAAAAACAAATAAATTTGTTTCTTTTTTTTTAATAAAACAATAAAATAAACTAAATTCTAGTATACAACTAACGTGAGCCGTATGCCGTTAGTGCACACTATAATAATAATAATAACAATAAATGATTAGATATTAGTATTTAATATAAATTTGATTATAACATAGGTTATGCTAGAAAGTTGCAAACGGTTTCTAACGATTAATTTGTATATACGATCATTTTGAAACCAGCGTTGGATTTAACCTATGGACAGTAATATTAGCCCGGTTAGCTCTACCACTCAGGACGGGAGCGCGTATAAATCTGGAATGTAAAAATCTGGACAGTACAATTCAGGACGGTACAAATCCGGACGGTTCAAAGCCGGACGATATAAATCTGGAATGTGCAAACCTGGACAGTAAAAAACTGGAATTTAAAAATTTGAAATCCGTAACATTCTGGACCGTAAAAACCTGGACCGGACAAATCTGGACAAATTTGGACCAACACAGGTGGTGTTGCATAGCAAGTCGAGGGATATTTTAGATTTGCGGAGCGTAGCGACGAGTGCCGCTAGCAAGGCATCACTGAAAATTATTTCGTCCAGGTTTTTACGGATTTAAAATTTTTAAATTCCAGTTTTTTACTGTCCAGGTTTTTATATTCCAGATTTATATAGTCCGGATTTGTACCGTCCTGAATTGTACTGTCCAGATTTTTACATTCCGGGTTTTTATAGGCACCCCTCAGGACAATCGTTGGGCACATTCATACACGCATAATATTATTATCATCATTATAATATAATAGTAGACCGCACAAAGTTATTCTTATTTAATGTTCATAATTTGAGTGTTCTAGACAAACCGGGCATGGAATGACTTCTACTAAATTGAGAAATAAAAAAACTAAAAAAATATAACAATAATAGTTATGTACACCAAACGTTGGTTCAAAATTTGACGAATATGTCCCGGACGTCATCGTCTATATAGTACAGCATAAGCGAAATATATTTGAGCGAAGAATTTAATATATTTAGATGAGGAAATATTTATTAAAAACAAATTAAACTATAATTATAGTTATAAACAAACATTGCGGTAATAATAATATGTTTCGGCTTTTCTTTTTAATTATTGTCGTTAGAAAAACCTATAAAATAATAACTTAGGGCCATTTATTTTGTTTACATATCATACGCGACGAGTTTGAGCAAAAAAAATTCAGTTTATCTTCTGTCACGTCAACGTTTTTGGCACATTGGAGTTACACAGGGTGAGCGGTTCACAGCATACCGGTGCGTTATTGGAAGGGACGCAGCGGAAATACAAGAAATTCTAAAGGACAAAATAAATTTGGTTCGGATCTGTGATAAATCATCCCCCTGTGTGTTGTGCTTTGAAAATGAACGATTTGAGCACATTCAAAACCCCTTAGGATATTTTTGCAATACAAACAGTATACGTACGGACGTTCGAGACATTTTCGCGAGCTGTTCATTCCAACATTAACACTAATCTAAAAATATTAGTAATATTATTTGTTTTTTTTTCTTAAACATCATTAATTATTTTACACAATAGTAATAAATAACATTTCTTTTTTTTTTGGCACTTAAACTAACTAAGTTGTATTTTTATATTAATAATAACAACACGATGGTTATACAGTACTGTTTTTTTTTTGTTCATTAATTTTTAAATAATAGAATTATTATTTTAATTATTATTATTATTTTAAATAACTCCTCTGAAGCAAATTAGTTCTAACTTGAGCATTTTCATCTATAAATCTTTTTATTTCTTATATGTTTATTTTCCGCCGTAGATTTCGATGATTTTGTCCTGGTCGACAGTCTCGAATATGTGAGGGGCATCCATTAGTATTCCAAGGGTGCCGGCGGTGGTGACAAAGAAGAACAGATACAACTGCAGTCGATCAATAACCATCGCCACGTACTTCCAGTCTTCTCTTATCTGCAATCAAAAAAAGTGGAGGTAGTTGTAAGGAGAGACCCCACTCCCACCACCACGCGAGTGAGTAATTTACAGTAATCATCGATACAATGAACTGAGTTGTCAAATAATGGGCACCTGTTTTATAACTTTATAAGTGTGTTGATTTTATGCATGGAAATCTATTGAACGATTATTAAAACTTTTTAAATTATAATATTGAATAATGATAAATTATCTTATTTTATAATTCACTTCTGTGAACAAAAATAACTTGCTTTTTGTTGCAAGTAGGTGGGTTGGTAGGTACTGATTATAGTGCAGTATAGAGTGATTAATATTTTATTTAAATTGTTGACAGTTCACCTGTATAAAAATATATTTTAAGAGGGATTTAAGAGATTTGTTTTAAATTACTTATTTTTAATCGAATATATATTTACTTTATGAGTATGATGATTCTAGATTTCTGGTATTAAATAATATAACTAATAATTCATGTTATATTTTGCCTTATAAAATGTAATGTTTTAAAACAATCACATACTAAATTACTGCATATACTTGATATATACTATATTTTTCTATACATATATGTCTGGGTTTAATGAAATGGTGATATGGTGTCACAATGTCATATAATCGTATGTGTAGTTTGTACGCTATTAATTCATTTTAATTTGATATTAACCATATAGGTACTTTATTTCAAAGACAGTATCATGCTTCTAATATTTAAATTGTTTTATTACTCAATTTAAATCTACAAACAATAATTATTGTATTTTTAAAGGGATTAGAGTAATAGAATTTAAATTTTAATACGGGTATAATATTATTATGTAAATTTTAATATATTTATTTGTATTGGGATTTTTTTTAAGTCTTGAATTATTATAATATTTATATAAACGTTATTGTATATAATATAATATAGTATATATCCTGATGTTAATATGCTTTGAAATCATAGTAAAAAATAAAAATAAAATTTAAAGTAATTTGTTTATAATATTTTAAAAATATTTACTAACAATAGTTTTGTGTTAGAGGTCGATGAAAATGTATGCGATTCAATAAAGAAAATAATCCTTTATGAAGAAAGTTTAAAAGGGCGGGAGGAAAAATAAGTAAACTGTCATAATAAAATGTTCTTTGCAAATCATAAATAGTTTCTATTCGTAAACTAAAATGCATCCAAGAGAGGAAAAATTGAGAATAAAAATAAATGTTAATACAAAAATATATCACTGTTGAAAAATCTCCAGAACATATGTTTCCTTTTTGATTTTGAGCGGTGTGAGGGAGATATTGGTTTTAAAATGAATTATTTTTTTTCTTTTTGGATAACATTTTTGTGCTGTAAAAAGGTACCAAAAGTTTCATTTAATAGTGCAATAATTCATTTTGGATTGCCAATAGAACACAGATTGTGTTTTAATAGTTCAGTTCTTGAGTTTCTTAGTAGTTTTTTTGTGAATATTGCAAAAATAGTATACAAAAATCAGTTATTAAATTCAAACAAGTAAATAAGTTATTCTGAGAAACCGTGTTTAAATTAAATAAGAATAAGAAAACATCAATGTACTGAGATAATTGAAGCAAGACGACTGTTTTTGAATAGATATAGCTTTATCAAAATGTCCTGTCATTATTGATTAGGTATATGCTATAAATACGTATAGACAGTAAGAATAAAGTGCTGCGGGATATTTAAATAACTGTTCACAGTTGAGTTAATAATATTTTGTATTATGGTATGAAATAGTATATAATTAAAAACAGTTCCACCGCACATCGACCCGTCTAAATTTAAAGCATTATAGATGTACAATAAAAACGAAAATTGCGTCAGGCTTGGTGCTGATAATATTTGGCGAACCCGAGGTAATGTTTTCGGAAAATAAATCGCTGTAAGCGGTAAGCCTACATACGTCTATCGAATCCCGCAGACGTATATTATGTACCCTTTACAATGGTTTTCAGACATCGCATTTCGAGTGGAATAAAAATAGAGCGCGCGTGATTGCAATATTTTCAAACACTCGCTAGTCGCTATAAATCACGCGGATATAGCATGATTCTTTTATCACGAAAGTCATTTTCTCAGTTTGAAGATGTACTCGTATGTGTATTTTTGAAATATTTTTTTCACTTAGTTCGAAAATCATAACAGAGAAACATATTTACAGCCGACTACGGTACATGGTATTAACATATATTTAATTGTATACGTATCTCGGAAAGGAATATTATTTTTTTTTCCAAGTGTTCGATGTAAACAGAATCTGTTTAACAGATTTGAATTTCGAATCAGGCGTGACATGTGTAAACGCCTATAAAACAATCTACCGGGTATATTTACATAAAAATACGAGTTCCGAAGAGGTATAGACCCAACACGGGTATAGTATAATAGTTATGATGCCACCGGTTAGATTTACACTGTCAAACAAGGTAGAGCCAATTGGTTTAATACAATATTACACAATATAAATGTATGCACATTAATATGGGGCATTAGATCGTAAGACGGCCAATAAATCACCTGTATGTATTGATCCTCGTTCCTCAAGTGTTCGGCGATGAACTCCACTGCTTCGGTGGCCTTAGATGCCTCCGGTGATAGGATTAGCGAGTCGGAGCTCTCGCTCTCCCTCCGCTCCGCGCTTGCCTTTCGGTTGATCTTGCAGTTGGGATGATGCAGGTCGGCTAGCTCCATTGCCTCCATCTTATGTTTGGACGGCGTCGCGGAACTCGGGGGTGCGGGTGCGGGCAGGTCCGACGGCGACGTGTGGTGTGGGTGCGGCGGGCCACTCATGCCCGGCATTTCCATCATCCACCTTAGTCGCGTTTTCTTCGGCCGTTTCATGAACATGCACGCCGGCAGGTAGTATAGGAACACAGTCCTGATCCAAGGCGGCATACGGTGGGTACGAGGCCCTGGGGACAGATTTGATATGCAATTGGATACATGTTAAAATAACCAACTGTGCGTCTATGTGATTTATTTGTATAAACCGAGTTGAGTGTTCATGACGGATAAAATGATGAGTCAGACGTTTATTATAAGCCGAACTACTATGATGTATTATGAATTTATGATATACTTGAAAACATAACGTTTTCAGCGGTGTCATTCGTGGAACACAAGTGTGTGCGAATTTGCAATTTGATTTAATAAATTTTAATTTTTTTTTGCATAATATATGCCCGTTATCGATCGATTATAGTTACCTATAATTATTTCATGATCTATAATAGGAACATGGGCTCGGTTTTGCTTATACTTATCATAGACTTATAGTCCCACGAAAATTGTTTGAAATGACACCACTTTCGTAGCTATACAGTTATGGGAATGTAACACGGTGATATTGATTTCAACCGGTATCGTCTTCGGAATATATTCAAACAACGTATTACATTTCCAAGCTGTAACTTAATTATAGATTCGTCTTTGTTAAACGTACGGCAACGGATTTAAATAAATTATGGGCTAATATTTGCCATGTACATCGTATTTTTATATAATATACATAAAATATATCATATAATTACAGCACACGTTAGGTATAATAATTTATACAATAAATAAATACTTAATGATTAACATGCAGCTACGTACTTAAGCGCCACAGAATAGATTATAACTTAATCGCACCACCACTTCAACCACACACATACACACACATATAATATTCTATAAAATAATATTGTTCCAAATTTTACGAAAGAATGTTATTTCATTCTTAAAAAATTGTACTGGATTAGTGGAAGACAGTCATGTTTTCTAGTATCTTAAATTACTATGTAGTTATTATTTATGATCAAAACTGATTCCAATTTAAAAGCCAATAATCAGTTTATATGTTATAGAAACTACAAACAGATAAATAAATAAATTAGCAATATTAGCATACAGCTGTTAATGAACTTATGAAAATACGTGATAATAAGCAATTATTTATTTATTTTTTTAATTTGTTAGGAATAATAAGTTACATTTTTTGTCTGTTGACAAATAATTAATAATGAAAACATGCATAATTATAATATATAATTTCTGCCTTTCTAGTTTCACTTCATTTAGTAATACCTAACTTATTTTTTAAAAACGTTTGTTTCAAATAATGTCTATTATTCTTCATACAAATAAAATTTACTACACAAAAGATATACTATATTTTAAGAAACTATTTAAGTAGTAGGTACTAGGTACCTACTTAAATATTTATTAAATAATAAAAAGTAATTAATTATATTTATATTTAATTTATTGTACTTCGAATATACTAGAAGCATTTAATCTATAAATTGGTTCTTGTTTTTGAGATTTTGATACTTAAAATGGTTTTTTTTTAATGATATTTTAGATTAAATATTCAAATACATGTAACGTTGTTATTTTATTCCTTGTTTCTATGGAAACTAAAAGTTCAATCGTTTTCAGTTATTTTTCAATTTGTAAAATCCATTTTCTTACGCATACCATGTTTTGTATTTATTTTTAACATTCGACGATAGACTTCAAAAGAAATAGGATTAGTATTTGCGCGTATTATTTTTATGTGTTAATGGAATTTGAATTACTGAATTTTAATAACATATATTATATTATTCTCCTGGGGAGATTATTTCTTTTACAGTTATACCTGAGTACTATATGTCAGCCAGCGTGAATACAAAAATGTAATATGTTGTAAAAATAGATTCGTTTATTAATATTTCAGGAATACGACGTTAAAAGTGCTGTGAAGTTCGTGGTATGGTAATTCGAAAAAAATATTACGCAAAAAAACAGGAACTCTGGTTAGGTTAGGTGAATTCTGGTGAATTTATAAAAGCTTTGTTAAATAGACAAAATAGGAACAATAAGAATTTTATACTTTTTTAAATAATGATGAAAATATATTTATTTAATACAAATTTATCATGTGGTAAAATAATTTGTTATAAAAAAATTTATTAATATAATATTAATAGTATTATGCGCTTTCTTTAACAATCACACGGCGTTATGGTTAGACTTTTTAGGTACACCACTGTCGTTAGCCACTGATCTCTTTTCTCTGCAGTAACTTTATTATGTCTTATTAAAACTTAAAATACATCAAAGAATAATAAATCAAAATATTTTTAAATACTTTCCCTTTATAGACTTACAAATTTAAACAATTTGTGTAAGGTATGCTATTTATATATTTCTTAAAAAAGTCCTTTTTAAACTTTTGATTACCTATATTATTATTTAATTCATTATTTTATACTTCATAATATCAAATATAATTATATTATACAACAAACGCTTATTAACTAGCGAAAATTCAATCAACGTTTTAATAGTTTGAGTTGTATATTATAATAATTTAATTTATATATATATTTTTTTTTATCATTTTGAAGAAAAAACTTAAATTGGATAAATATTATTATTCCAATCTTTTGTTTATAGAGATTCAATGCATAGCAAAATATGAGATATTATATTTTAATTGTATTAGAGAGAAAAAGGGTTATTTATCGAAAAATACGTTTGTCTTCTTGGTTTTAGAACTTTTATGTCGAAAACAGTGGGCGAATACGGGTTACTACGACAATGCTTATTATTACTTACAATAAAAGTTTATTTTATGAGACAAACAATACTATTATTTTTATCTGTAACTTTAAAAATAAAATCATATTTTTTAACATTTAGCCAAACTCAATTTGAGTTACTCGAATATAATAATACGATAATACGAGCAACAAAAAGGCAAAACTATATTTATTTTTCATATAAATTACGTATACTAATAATATATCATAAATAGGTTAAAACGTTATTACACAGCATAATCAACATTTTTTTTTTTTAAAGTCATCATGTACGAATAATTTATCATAAAATATAATATATACCAGTAAATTGAAATTTTAGTTTATAGAATTAGGTATGTATCGCGAGAAAAGCAAATTATGTTCATTTTTCGAAAAACTGTATCGACATATTGTAGCTACCTATTTGACATATTCGCAATAAGCACAGAAATAACAGCAATCATTGTAAATGTCCGTTATAAATCTTTAAAAGCTGTCAAATAAAATACAATATTTATTAAAAAAAAAAAAAAAATACCCGCGTTTTGTTTTCCTTTTGTTATTATTGCCTAGCTATTACTTTCACAAAAACGCCCCGTTATATCTGTGTGTACAAGTGCTTATGTGTAAGTATATATATATATATATATATCGTACTGTATACATATAATATCGAATGTTTGACGTGTATTACACGAACCGTTGACCAATTATTGATTGCTCGTTCGCGGTATGAATTTCATTTCGGCCGAGCACGCGTGTAGTGCGGATGATGTCGGTCTGGGCGGAGGAAAAAAAAAACCATAATTCATGATTTAAAACTGACGGGTGATGGGCGGGGGCTGAGCCGCCGCCGAGAACGGGTACGTCGCCCTTCTCCCGAGTTATTGTTATTATTGCGCCCGTATATACGTCGTAGGCATAACGGCGGAAATCGAGACCGTCTTATTTATATTGTACGACGACGAGACGCGGTGGCAATCCCGTGACATCCGCGGAATTTCCGTGAAAACGACCAACTTAAGAAACGGTATAAAAACAAGCGCGTCGGGTGCGGCGCGGTACCGCGCTAGTCTTAGGTCGTTCGCGGTTGCAGGGGGGTAGGGGGCAATGCTAGGTATATGTCGTCGCGGCGCGGCGCGGCATCGCCGAGTGGGGGGGGGGTGTGGAAGGCGGCGGTTACGGTAAGGGCGTTGGTAAGCGCATCCACACAGCATCTGCCACACGCACACACGCACACACACACTCGCTTGAGCTCGCACGTTTCGGTAGCGGAAAAGCGGCGGCATCCCCAAATGCCCGGAATTATTGGCCTAACGTACACACACACACACACATATTATATATATATACACTTTTGTGGCAAAGCCCTTTGATCGCCGGTCCCGAGTCCTCGGTTAAGGCTCACAAAGCGTAATATGGTCTTTTTTATTATTATTATATTATTATTATTTATCTATATATATAATGATACTGGCAAATTATAACGTTTTGTGTGTCATACGGTCGGTTATATTATGGCTTTATGGCTATTGTTTTTGGAAAAGGGTATAGTTTTGGCACTGTTCAGATAACATTACTGTACACGGCGTACTGTTTTAAAATGATATACACACACACACACACGCACACACACACACACACACACACACACACACAGAGGCACACGTGCGCAGTTTCCATTCACATTGGTTTAATGGGTTTTCGTCCCCGCGCCGCCGTCTTCGTCGTCGCGTCTGCTGCGCGATTTAGGCGTTTTGGTACGCGCGACGCGGTCGGCGGCGGCGGCCCGGGCTACACAATTTGTTACTATACAACAAAATATTATATACTATTATAATATACATCTACAGGCGGCGCCGGCAAGAACGCTATACAACAACAACAACAACAACAACAATACACACGTGCGCGCGTGCCCACATATATAATATTTAAGCTATATTACGTTACAGTGAAACCTCAGTTTACGGACACCCCTTAATAGCGAACATATTTTAATTCCCCTATGACGACCGCTATAGAGTGGTTTCACTGTAATATTAATAAGCTTCAAATCTACTGCACCAGGTACGTATTATTATTTAAATGTAAGTGGTGTGTACTACGGAATTCAGTGTCACGTTAAAGTTTTAATGTCGACGCTTAATTTTTTTCTCGATGTTTTACAGTATCATTATACTAGGTAAGAGGTATATCATGCTGTCGAGTGTCGATAACTCGAATTTCGGGGAACATACAAATTAACTCGACTAAGTTTTTTTTTTTAATTTAAATATCAACAAATAACAAATAATATGTATCGAGGTTTTTGATTAATCGAGGCTCGACTAGGTACTGACTGCAGGTATAATTTATAATACATTATTTTAACGGCACAACAGCGTGTCAACGATACTCTTATGTCATAGATTTTAGTCTTTAATATACCAAAAATGGTAGTTAAATACTATAAGAAAAAATGTGTTTTAAAAATATGTATTATTTATGGCAGTTGCACTTTACTTTTAACGTGGCACTGATGGTATTTGACTTTAATTGGAATGTCACAACAAAACTATAAGTAAATTTGAGTACTGACCTCGGAAATTCCAGTTGATTATGATAACAGTGACCAATATGCTGACTGTGTTCATGATGAACGTGAATAGCAAGTATTTGGCGATGAGCGGCAGTACTAAAGAAGTGGGTGGCAGTATTTTGGAGACGAGCAGTAGGAAGACGACTAGTGACAGTAAGATGCTGATACCCAGCGTGACCTTTTCACCGGCTTCGGCTGGCAAGTAGAACACTAGCACGCACAGGAAAGATATGAGGACCGTGGGCAGTATCAAGTTCACCGTGTAGAACAGAGTTTTCCTTCGAATCACTATGTAGAACGTAATATCCGTCTGGGTAGGTGACTCCTGGTATACGTTCAGATACGCAGGTACCTTTGAACAACGATAGGATAAAATTGATTACAAAATTTACTTTTGCATACGTGTAATATGCATAGGTACATCCTGTACCACGCATGGGTATCATTGTCTTTATAAACAGTTTTCATGATTTTAACAGTAAACACTTATTATCACGAAAACTATAAATGTTTTAAAAATACATTTCTTAGTATATTTTTTCGTTATAAGGTTATAAGTCTAGTAATTTTTTATATGACATAATACTCGTATATTTTTAATTTCATATTCCTAAGTAGAATATTTTCCTGTGAGTCTATTGCTATATAAAAATCGAATTTCAACGAGTAGTTAATTTTATTAAATTTATGTAAAAACAAATATTCTTTAGAAAATTGATACTTTTTTAAATAATTAATGTTTACTATTTGTTAAAATAATCATTCAATATACATATAAATATGATTGGTGTGCTCAATGTTCTTGCGTTAGAAACCTGATATACTTTTTTTCGGGCAGTCATCGATATTTTTTCAAAAACTATTTTTAAGGGGAATCATGTAATATATTTTATTTAATGATTAAAATATATAATAATATTCGAAAACTCAGAAAATGAAATGTTAAAGTATACAATATTTTCCGAAGTGAAATAATTCTCGGAAGGTTTGTTTTTTATTAATTTAAATAATATTCAGAAGTTTAATTCTCTTCATTATTTTTCTGAAGTTACAAAAAATTTAATTAATGCACTAGGGAGTAATCTTTTATTTATTAGGTTATTTATGATGTCATTTATTTAAAAATAAAGTTTTTTGAGTTATTACGAATAAAATATAGTAAAAGTATTTACTTGATATTACTTTCATATTTTTAGTTAACATATTATATAATAAATATTCTATTCTTGTTCATTATTATTGGTTTCAATATTGACTGAAATAAAGTGATAATTTATAAGTAGTTTGTAATCACGGTAAAACTTGAGTACCTATAAATTATTTATATTAAAACGTAAAGTAATACAACTGAAATTTCAATTTAATATCAATCTTATTAATATTTTTTAAATTAGAATTTATTTTTCACTACATTTTTATTAATATTATTTATACTTAGTTAAACGTATTGTATAGTAAACATTTTACATTTGAAGAAATGTATTTTATTTTAACTAAAATATTAATTTATTATATTTTTATACAGTTATAATAAGCAAAATAGTAGGTTTACTTTGATTCATACAACTATGTTAAAATATAAATTAAATTTAGATTAGTACCCACCTAATGTTAATAAATAATAATGATTTGTATATTGAATCTAGATAGAATTTCTTCTACGCACATAAAATATTTATTAACTTATAAGAGAATAATGTCTAGGATAATTCATGAAAACAGTTTTTAGTACCTATCTATGTCCTATATGTAAGGATTTGTGATATTTACTATTTTCGATTATTCCTTCATAAATCACATGATGTTCTTAAGAAGTCATATTTTACTATTTACAATAAAATAAAATATAGTAGTTTACTGCTGCCGTTTTATTGTAAATTGAATTAATATTATCCCATGGAGATCAAATAAAAATATCAAGAGAATTCTTAGATCTTATACAAAAATCGTAGTAATATTATAGCCTTATAGGAACATCATAAATTCACATAATTTGTACACGTGTTTCTGTTAAATGTAATTATTCTTTATTTCAATAATATTAATAGTATAACGCAATTATATCTTAAGAATAAAATAAAAATAATATATTTTGCATGGGAACTAGAATACATTAATTTTTAAAGTGCATACTTTCATAGCTCCATAATCATTCACTATTATACTATATAATAAAATACTAGAAAGAAGTAGGTATAAATAATTATTTTGATTAAATATTAATTTATTTATTTTAAATAATTTCTAGTTCAGCGTTATAAATATTATAAAGGTTATACTAATATTAAAGATATATAATGTGTATATATAATATATATATATATATATATATATAGTTGTACAGCTTATCCCCTTATGAAATATAAGTATGTTTTTATATTTAAAAAAAATGTATACAAATATTCATTATAAAATTTTTAATCATATATATTTTAATAATGATAGAAATATGCTAATGGTGTTAATAAATAATATTATTTAAAAATATGCAATTTAATGAATACTATAATAATCTATAAAATACTAAAATATTGTAAAAAGCAATGAGTTAATGTAAATAATTTTTTAGGTACCTATAGGTTTGATAATAGATTGATAATATTCATTGGAACATAATATGATTAGTTAACATCACGAAATATATATATATATTTTTTATATAATTTGAAGTCATCACAAGAATACATTTTTGTTGAAAAATATAATTTTACATTTCGTATCGTTATAACTTCTCATGTTTTTACTTTTTTGAATGACAATGTACATACCTAATAAATTTTATATTCATTCTAAAACAATATTTTCTTTGAGTATTTTGATGTATGAAAATTGAATTTCAAATGAGTAAATAGTTGATTAGTTATAAGTGTTAAACGTTTTAATAATCATAGTCGTGATTTAACTTTTTACGGGGTGCATCTAAGCCACTTCACTCATTTAAACTTTAAATACCTTAAAGTTATAAGTTATATCTAATATTGTTTATTTTGAGTAATACTAATTATTTCAAATTAAATTTGTTTTTGTATTTGTTTTTATCACTTGAAATATATAGAATTTTTTAAAATTAAAAAATTTAATCATGAAATAGAACATTTATTTTATATTACAAATATCTAATGTTATTTCAAAAAGTAAATTTTTAAGTAAATTTTTTTTCAAAAATTTAATTATGACATATTGAGTTAAAATTATGTATAAAAATTATTTTCAATAACGCTTATAGTTTTCTAAATAATAGGTGACTGTATTACACTAAAAAAATGACCTTACACAGTTTTATAAAATTATTTTTTCTAAATTTGCATTCATAATAATTTGAATTGATACAACTAATTCATATGTCCATACCTCTATAATATCCCAAGTTCCGGATTTCCAGTAGTCAGACAGGTCGACGAACTGTTTGTCATTGTATAACGCTAACGATACTTGATCGCCATTAAATGTCCAAGAGCCGAATTTCATTATGCAAGTTTGCTGATCAAAAGGAAAATATGTAACGTCTATGGTGCAGGAGCTCTGTGAATCATAAGAAAACATAATAAGGTATTTAATTTAAGATAAATAAAAAATATTCTTAATACATATAGGCATTATTAGGACACATAAAAAATATAATACGCATTTAATTTATAAATTATTTTTTACGTAGTATAACATATGTATAATAATAATAATTTCACTAACGTGAACAAAATAAAAATTGCTAAGGCTTAATCTTAAATTAGGTGTGTATTACATGTTAGTAGTAATATATTTTATTCTATTATATTCGTTCATAAACTTATTATTAAACATATTAATGCAATTATTTGTATATGTTTGTGATATTGAATCTCTTCTTAGGTTTTAAAGCAAAAAAGTATTCGTACATGTTTTACATTTATTAATTCAATTGAAATAAATGGTATTAGGTTGTATAGACATTTTTTTATTTTTTTTTAAACACGATAATATCGTATTAATACAGCCAGTATAGGAGTATAATAATATACGCCTATATCTTGTTATTCTGTATAGCTTCATCGAATACTATAGTAATATTTTACATTTTTACACGATAAATATTAATATTTATTCAGATATTATTCGGATTTAATATTTTCGTAAATATAATATACCATGTCATAAATAATATAATATATATTTATAGTTGTAATTACATTGATTTTATTCATATAATGCTATAACGATGCCTTGTGCAAATATAAGCGCTATATTAGACTTGTGAGTTATGTCTAATGACCGAGTAAAGGTGTTTTACACAATTACATTATATTATACACCTATATTCTAAAATCCTTATAAAAGCATAAAACTATACCTTAAACTTTTAACATCTCAGAATATCGAATAATTGTTTTAAATTGTATATTACACAATTTATGTAGTTTGATTTGTTCTTACGGATTTTGACAATACAATGTTTTTGTCTATTAATTTTCATTTAGTTATTGTTTATATAATTTAATTATATATCGAAATACAAGATGTAAGTAATTTTAAATCAAGGTTCTTTTATTAATTTAATTGGTACTTCATTATTTAAGTTCTGAATTATTAAATTATTAGTAACAATAGTTATTTTCTATATTAATTGATACTTTTTTATTTTCTTGGTAGTTCTTAAAATATTATAGAAATAATTTAAAAAAAGAGAAATTTAAATGTATTCTGGAGCTTAATATTTAATAATTTAATATTTAATATTTTTATTAATTGAAATTATGTTTTTATTTAAAGTTTAAGTGGGTTTATTTTAAACTGATATTGCTATTTGTTAAACATTTTCAAGAAAATGGCAGATATGGTCATTTCTATAATACCATTATTTTTCAAAATTTAACGTCAAGATTAATAAAAAAGGGCTACGTTAAGAAAGGGTTAGTCGTGTATTATGATTGTCGTCTTGTGTCAATACATTGATTTTCACGTAGTTTTATGAGACATATGTCAAATTTTCGTAATTTATGTTTAAAAAATAATATTGCCTGCTGTGATGTTGTAATAAAACATAAATTTATATAAAAGTTGTTATTTTCATTTTTTTTCAACCTTTGCTTAACACGTGCTTATAAATACAAATATAAAAATACTAATTATCAACAACTAACAATTAAATTAAAATATTAAATGATTCACAGCAATACACATTAAATATAAGAGTAATACGTGTTTACTATTTGTTTTTACATAAAATGTATCAAAGACATCATGAAATCTGTACAAATAACGTATAGATACATATAATTTCAGTTTATATTGATGTGATTTTTAATTCACAATGGAATTAATCAAACTTATGACAAACTGAAAATGATAACGAAAAAGGCGAGTGTGAATGCGCGATAGTTATATATTTTATTGTATACTATTTATAAATTTTAGTTATTAACCTCTCACCTATTTCATTTCTGCCCATCATGACTTATGATTATTTTAACTTAAGCTGCACACGTTTTATCTTCATTCTTTGTAAGCCTATAATGTATTGTGTTTTTTTTGTGCAGTCCGCTGTTTGCATTAGTATAAATACATAAATCATAAATAAATGAAAATCAAGGTTAAGAACTTTATACTATCGGACGACGGGGAAAAAAATTACCAACGATATTATATTGTTTTGAAGTATCTACAGTCATACAATTATAGTGAATTATCACACACTTTTTTAGTGTTCTGTGTATGTGTGTGTGTGTGGTCGCTTTTGAGTATTAGTTTTATTTTCATACAGAGATGATACTTGTGATTCAAAAAACGTCTTATATTGTGTGGGTGGTGGAAATCACCTAGATGGGATGATGCGAACAGTGATGTGCAGTGTATTTGTTTCTCTCTCCTCCAGTCTCTCTCTATCTCTCTCTTACTAGCCTTTATCGTCCATTATTATTATGACCGCACCTGCAACTGACCGAATACATATCACTGGCGTGTGAACAAGTGCGCTAGTGTGTGTAACTATAAAGTGTACACACATACACACACACACACACACACACACACACACACACACACACACACACACACACACACACACACACACACACATACACACACCATACACACGTGTGTGCATGGTGTGTAAGGAGGTAGGTATAGTGTGTTATTGATCAAAGGTCAAACAGACACTGACGGGACGGATGGACGGTAGTTGAAAGGCTGAAAAATCGTTTTTATATATAATACCACCTCTGGTATAGTAGCTAGAATCCACGGTGAGGTGGCGCGCGCTCGGACTGTAGAGCGTATACAGCGCGATGGTCGAAAGGCGTGGGACGATGCGCGCGCGTCCATCCGACCGTCCGCCCACCCGCCCACGCTGCAGTGTCAGCGGTCCCGCGCGAGCATTTGTCTCCGGGCGGCATTTATCTCGGCAGCCGTTTAACTCCTCCATCGGCGGTTGCTGTTTCGTAGTTATTATTAAATTGTGAAAAACCCACAGACGTTTCAGAGAAATTCGCCGAAAAATTGCCGACGCTTTCCGACAGCTGCGTGCGCGTATTATTAATGACACTCTTCCGCCGCCCTTTTGATTGCGACGTGTTTCTGACCGCCACCCCTCGCCCGCCAATCGCTCGCACCACATTAATTTCCTCACTCTACCACCACTATTCAGCACGACCAACAGTGGCATTTCTTTTACCACGCAGCCACGTTATTGTTTCTCGTTTGCTAACACACGTTATTACGATTTACGACATGGTCGATCGACATCACCGCTGTCACCTTTTTTGTTGTTTTTAAAACGAAAAATAAACAACAATAAGTGTATATTGGGTAATTATAGTGGTAAGATTGGTCCAGGGATTCATATGACCTTACCGATCATAAGGAGCTCCGCAGAACCACCGCCGACTGATACTTGAATAGACGTTTCCTTTGGCCTTTATCAATTAGCGGAGGACAGATTGAAAGGATATGTAAATCACAAGGTAAAGTCGATCCCCGGATTCTCACTTTCGGAAAATTGTCTGTTATTTTCTATTGAATAATTAAAAATGAATAAATGGAAAATCAGGTAGTCTATATAGTTTTACATCAGGACTAGAATAAGAAAGGTTAACATACGATTCTGGGATGGTAGGTTAGTATGGTGAGTTTACTTTCTGATGTGGCTGAGAGAACTTATAAATTATAAATTATATTTAAATTAAAATAAACGATGATGACTAACAAAATATTAATGATTTAACAGTCTCCCTATAGTCTCATCGTTTCAAAATAAAACGGTAGCTTTGGCTAGAAATTGCGAAATGGATAAAATTATGATAGGTACCCCGTTTCGTGTTAATAGTGGTGAATCTGATTCATACTACATCAGAATTTGAAAAATGTGAAGTTCTTCCAAACATGAGATTGCCATATTGAAATCTTTTATTCTGGTTTCATCGCAGGTTTGTATGTCTCAAAATTGTCATCAATGTTAAAAAAAATTTTCTGGATTATTGTTTGGTGTGAGGTATTCTTAATTTAATTCATTCAAAGCATCATCTAGAAGACAATATTTATCCTTAATTCGAAAAAAATACCAGCTTTACGGAATCGATTTATCACGCGTTCTGATTTTAAGCTATTGCAAGCTAAAGCTATCCAGTTGACTACATCCCAGACACTTATCGTATTAGCTGTTAAGTGGTCTTTTATTTTTCCCCAGTATATGACTCATTCTCCAACACTAGTAACGTAGTAGAGATACGTTTAGGAAAAGATAAGTTTAGAAAAAGACCCGTTATACTAATATATTCGTTTTACATATTGTCCTTATAACTTAAAATCTAGCAATAAGAATTAAAATTGTTTACATTTTTTCGCAGTTTCCTGAATAACATCATTTGTTTAACTATTGACTTGTTTTTAAATTATATTATGTATTTTGTTTTTTATTTAAACAACTATTTAAAGTTTTGAAAATATTTATATTAATTTTAGAGCTTATTTCATAGTTTTTGTTTGTTAAATTACACTAGAAATGGATAGAATTGTTCAGATCAATATGTTTGAATTCCAGAATTTTTAATTTTTCCCACAGTTTTACTCCTTATTTACTCATTTATTCGTGATTGTATATTGTATCATTAATTTTATTATGTTACTAGCTTAAGTTGTTCATATATTTTAAATCTAGTACAATACTCTTTCAAACTCGTACATTGATTTTCTTTCTCCTTAAATTTAATAAATTTAACTTTGTCTGACTATGTCAGAGTTATATGAGGCCTATAATAGTGAGTTAAATCGAACGAAATCCCAGCGTAACTGTCAAATATAGGTTTAAAGGATCTGGAGATTCAATACTTCAATAGATGAATTGAGATTAAATACTGCAATTAATTGTTATTTTAAATAATTAAAACTGCACAATGTACTTTTTAAAATTAAATTGCAGTAGTAGTCACGTGAAATTTAACTCGATATCTTATATAATTTAAATTTAACAACAATATTGAAATCTCAGGTCTAGAAACAATTATGTCACCTTATATGTTTTTTATGGATACAGTTTATCATAATAAGTATTTCAATTTTTAAACTAATGTTCGTTAACATAAATATGACATGGTTGTTTTATCTCTTCAATAATTAACTATGTTAGTAAATAGATTAGAACGACCTTTACACCTTAATCTATCAATATAATACACAATTAATTTGGATTGTCCTGCAAATATGTATATATTATTTAAAAAAGAACAGTAACCAATTTAGCTAATATTATTAAAATGTATTGTGTAATATTTATTTTATAGAAAAGTTATCATACAATAAATTGTATTACTAGGTACATTGAATAATTGTTTGAGATTTAAGTCTGTATTTTCATCATTTAATTATCAATTTATTATCTTATTGACTGATCATTTCTATTTTTCTATTTAGTTTAAACAACGCATTGGAAATATCGACGACAATCGGTGCACGCACTCAATAACCAATAACATCGTTGTGGTCATGGTTTACAGCAACGTGGTATAATGATACACATTTTCAGTGTTTGGCGAGTTCCTTCTAAAAAGGAATTAGTTCCGTTCCTCGTTCTTTTTAATAAAATAGGAATTCGTTCCGTTCCTTGTTTCTTCAAAAAAAAAAAGAATTCGTTCCTTTGTCGTTCCTTTAAAAAATGAACAAGTTCATTGTTAGTTCCAAATAAAATAAAAATTCTTATTTAATCATACTTTTTTTTATTCATAGATATATTTTGGTGCATTACTTTTTAATCATTTAAGTTAAATTATATTCAAATTATTATTTAACTTTAACAATTAAGTTCGATAACAATTAAGGATCACAAATATTGGCAATATTGAATATTCACACTAAGAAAAAAAATATTTTAATATATATTATTTACATAATATCTGATAATATAAATAATATCTAGATATTATCTGCGTAAATTGGAACTCAAAAGGAACGAATAATATTTTGTAATTTTTGCTTGAAAAAAAGAATTTGTTCCGTTCCTCGTTATTTTTTAATAAAAAAGAATTCGTTCAATGTGCCGTTCCTTAAAAAAGGAATTCGTTCAGGAATCCGTTCCTTTTGGAACTCGTTCCTTCCAAACACTGCACATTTTGTTAATATTTTTTCTTATATTAAGAGTTTGGGTACATTTAAATCGATTGGTTTAATTATTAATCTTATATAATTATAAAACGATTAAATTGATAATGATCATTATACGACAGCTAACCTGGCCTACCCGTTGGAAATAAAAAATAATATTTTGCAATGTTATGAATTACTCAGAATCAATATTAGACAAAGTATTTTAAAACATAAAAAAAAGATATTAAATTAAATTTAACTCTTTTAAAGTTCCTCCTATTGCAAACACGTCGAATTATTGGCGAATTATTAATGACAGTAATACCTATATATATTGATAAAAATATTATTAACTAACAAAATAATATATAATCTCATAAAATTTACAATTTGATGATACTAAATAAACAAATATACGATAAACTAAAAATAAATATAATTTAATACGTTAACAAAATTTAATCGATTAATTTTAAGTGATCCTAAAAAAAAAAAAAACACACATTTAAATTGATATTAATACCTACCAGAAATTGAATAATATATTATTATAAATTGTATTCTGATTTTTGAAAGTGAAATGTTTATTCACTATTGTACTTTAAAATAACCTTCACTACATGGTTACAAAATAATACATTTTATAATTTGTTAATTATACTGTGAAACAAAATTTAATTATAAATATTACTATATATTACATTCTTACTAAGTCCTATTTTTTTTCGTTTTTTTTTTTTGAAATGGTGTTTATTTTACTTTTATTCATCGATCAATAATTATTCAATAAGCTTTTTTAGTTTTAATATCATCACTTAAAATTTAAATTAATTTTGATTCAAGTTGCATATTCGTATTTCATACTAGTAATTTAATATCTAATTGAGTACAGAATTCTTCGAATTTAATTAAATGCTAGTTTGATTGTGTATTTGTATTTATTTTTAAAATAATTGTATAAAATGACTTTCACTGTTTTATTTTGAAGTTTTTTTTTAGTGATGCCTTTAGTTTATTTTTACGTAGTATTGTTAATATTTTCACTACATTTATATTCTACAGTTTTATACAATAAATATTTAATGAAAAATTACATAATTAAAAATATAATTATTTAGGCAGATAATATGAGATATTTAACTATCTATTTAAAAATTGAAATTCAGTTCTAAAGTTTTGGTTTCAAAATCATTATCAAAATCTCCATTTGAGTTTATTTTTTTTTATTATAATAAATTATCTTATGAACCAAATTTAATTAATTAAAATTTTACAAATAATAAGTGTAGAGTTTTGCAACAAGAAGATTATTTATTATTTTAAAGTGAATTGTACAAAACTGTCATATTATCTTCACAGTAATTAAGTTGAAATTATTTAAAAACCAGAACTTAATTTTAATCAACTTAATTTTTGAAATCTTTAATAAAATTAATACTTTTTTTTAGTGCTGTACAGTTGTCAATAATATCTTTATTATTTTAAAATTTATTTATTTCTCTTTTCTCTGATGAAATAGCCTGTCAAACTATTCCATCGTCCATCACTCTATGTTTAAATCCAAGTCCTGTTTCTTTTTTTTAAATGTTAACATTTGTCATCTAATATTTACTATATCAATTAAATTATTAAGAACATCAGTATTATCGTCGATTTTTGATACTGCGATTTATTACTTATTACTTATTAGTAATAACTGATAAGTGATTAGGTGAGCTTCACATTAGTACATTACTGTAGGTACTAGGTTAGATAAATAAAGTAAATAAATATATTTTAGGAAATGTTAACTTTATCATCAGTTAATTAGTAATTTTACATTACTAGTTAGTTGGTCTTGTGTTGAATTATTGTTACATATTTTACGAGAATTTAAATAAATATATTTTTATAATACATTTTGTTTATGATACTATATTTTAAAATACATAAATTCTAAATATTTCATACCTATATAGTGTATATTTACAGTAGAATAATTTATGCAATAGAAATTCAAAAATAAAAAAAACATAGGTATATTACATTTAAGTTTTTCTATTCTGAAAATTAAAATAATAAAGATATTATCTATAATTTTATATAATATTATACTACGTAATTGTTGACTTGTATTAGTAATTAGCAGAATAAGTAAAGGGTTAATTTGTAATTTAGTTATACGCGTTGTTTTTATTTGTGCAATTAAAAATATACATAAATAAAAAAATATGACATAGGTATATGATATAAAATATATGGTTCTAGTGATGACGTGTGATATACTAATATAGGTTCTGTAGATTCAATCAATTGGATACCTATTGAATTTGAAAGGATGCGATGGTAAGCTCGATCGAAAGATGTTAATAAGTAGGTTAAAATTTGATTTCCTGTTGAAGGTTTTAAGGGGTGGTAAAGGAGAAATCCGATTCTACTTCCGTTATTCTCCTATCGTATAATAATATAGGAGACGGAGGTGTCGATAATCATATCCGGGGGAAATATCTCGTTTGATTCATGCGCACAGAACATTTCCTATTCGGTATTCCGTATTGAATATACTCCTTTGTGGTACCAGATGGTTTGATTAATTGAACTTTGAGTAGTGGCGGAAAACACTTATATCGTAAACTTGAGAAACTACGTATGTAATAGATTAATTTATGGAAAGTTAAAATTATATTATCTATGTTTAAACAGTGTGCATGGAAGTTGAAAAAAGATTCATTAGATTTTCTAAAGTTATGAATAAGATAAATCTTT
Organism: Schizaphis graminum; assembly: GCA_020882235.1. NCBI lineage: Eukaryota > Metazoa > Arthropoda > Insecta > Hemiptera > Aphididae > Schizaphis > Schizaphis graminum. The sequence continues at coordinate 69,589,775 of CM037032.1, forward strand.
AATAATTGTATATAATATTATGTTGCACATGATTACAAAATTAATTTAATATGTATAGAAGATGTACAATTAAGTTTTAATTTAAATATATTGGAAAACATAGATAAAATATCACATTGTTATATTTATAAAGTAATGAAATAATATCTATTCAAATTTAATAAAAACGAAAATAATAAATAACGAAAAAGACTAATTTTATGAGTATTATATTAAATTATATTATGTTTATTGAAAAAGTTTTCCATGTTTATTTTAATATTTTGTTATATTAAACATCATGAAATCAGACTATATGCATTTTAGTTTGGTATAGCTTTCTTTTGAGTCAAGTCATGTTTGTGAAATTCAGAAGTTTTGTTTTATCAGTTCCTATTTCAAATTTCAACATAATGTCAAAACGTTTGAATATTACTATTTGTGTGACCCGCAGGATGTTTAAAAAGTCAATTCAACATTCGGTTGATTTCTACACTTGATTAATATATGCTGGAAATCATACATTAAGTTGATATAATTGAGGAAAGGGTGAATTATTTGAAATGTATTATAATATTTAAATTTTAATCTCTTCCATACGAATCAGTTACTAATTGTAAGTGAGATTTTTTTATTTATACCTGGTATATTTAAATGTTTTATTCTATTAACATACTAGAAATTAAATATTTTTCTAATTAATATTTACAAGTATTATTATATCCTAGTAATGTTGTTGTATATAAAAAAATATTTGTTTAGAGCCACAAAGTACTTTTGTATAAGTGTCTTATAAGTATAAATTACTTGTATTAATATACAAATATAAATATTATTAAATATGTATGCAAGGGATTTCGCAACACATTTTTTGTTTTAAAACCAGAAATGAAATAATTTAGATTTTATACACAATATTACTAATTAATGGCTTTTTATAAAAATAATTTTAGTTTCAACCACACAACATAATATAATATATTAAATTATATTAAAAATTTAAAGTATATTAATTTTATTGATTTAGAAATATGTAATGTTTAGATCTAGTATAGATTATACTTAACATGTTTTTATTTGCCTATACATTCTAGAATTATTAAAAAACTCAATTAATGCAATAATAATAAAAGAGATCAAATAACATAAAAAAGGAAGCGTATTGAAATCGTTTGTGTTAGCCGAGTATGTATTAACAAACAGCCATTATAAACCTTTTATGTTTGTTTATGTGTTTTGTTCTAACACATTTACGTTATACTCATGACATTAAGTGTTCATTAAAGGGTTGGGAAGTGTTCATTAATGAATAAGAGAGCATTTCATACATTTCAAAATTAATTTAAAGTATAATTTACATTATGTACGTTTTTAATTATAATTTGGGAGTAAATAAAAGGGAGTATTCCTTGTTTAAATCATTTCATTCTAGGTTTATTTATTAAAATTTGTATTATTGGTTGTACTCAAAGAAATACCCTATAATATCGTTATTAGTTTATAAATAATAGATAATATAATTAGCAACAAATAATTAAACAAGAAAATTTAAATGTACACATATTAATTGACTATTAAAATATTTATTCTTCAAATAAATACACAATAAAACATTGAGACATAAAGTATGTGTTTTATATACTTTATATTATAGAGTATAAACAATCTCATTCATTTAAATAAGTAGATTTTATAAATTGAACAATTCTTAAAAAAGTTATTTCTAATTTAAAACTTATTAATGATTTGCTTATGTATATTAAAGTTATTATAAATACTATAATTTTAATATTTTTTATTTATTTACCTATTATAAGTATAATAGAACACACGTATACAGGATTATATTTTTTACAAAAATCAAATATTTGGGGTGTTTTTAACCATATAATATCCCCACTAGATACGTACTTATTTGGTTTCAACCGTTATTTCATTCACATGTATGTAAGTTTAGTATCCCTTATTCTAATATTAAAATTCTTATGGAAAATTATCCGTACACACAAGCAAGCAGATTTTCACAAAAATATTCATTATGCATAAAATCATAAAATAAATAAGCATTAAGTATTATCTGATACTTTTTCTCACAAATGTTTTTTACAATCTACCTTATATTTTATTATTGTCATAAAGGTTTTTTTTTTGGAAAAAAATTGTTTAATTTATTGTTCTATTAATTTAAAGTATGTAAAAAATTTTTAGTTTTAAAAATAATATACTTATGGTACAAATACTAAATAAAAATAATTTAATATGTCCAATTTAATTATTTAATATAAATTACCTTAAAGATTACAGATTTAAAATTGTTTGTATTTAACAGATAATTGCGTTTATTTGATTTAATTTAATTTAATATCATATTGGTTTGAAAAGTTGTATTTTATATTTTTATGTGTATGCATACTTACAGCAAAAAATTATCAATACCTAAAACTTATGTATAATATATATTGTATATAATGACATACCTGGTAAATTGCCGGTGGTATCCATAGAAGTTCTCCATTTGGTCGAATGAGCACGTTCGATTTATAACGAACTTCATAATTTCCATCAGCACTATGAAAAAAATATTACATTGTTATATTTATATATTTTATATTAACATTCATTATAAATGATAATATGCCTGTAAGGCAAACGCTATAGATGACAGAATATAATATAGTGTAAATTGTAAAACATTACAAAGTAAAGACAATTTAGAAATTAAATGATTATATAAATAATGAAATAGTACCAAATAGAATACAAATATAAGTAAGTTATAAGCATAATAACATTAGACACGTTACTTATAACCTTCAAAAATCAATTTTCTCATTTTATTTTAGAAATTTTAGAAATTATAGTTGTTTAATCGTTTTTTCTTCAAGATTTCTAGATTATAATCATAATTGGTTTTATTCTGGAGTTACTATTAGTCAAAACACAAAACTTGTCAGTTCTCTTGGGCTAGTACACACCATTTGTTTTGAAACTTTTAGATACAAATTAATCCGTTTAATTGCCATTGTAATCCGTTCATACTCGCTGTGTACTGCGTACGTCGAAATAACTTTTACTCACTTGTTGAACAACACTATATCCGGCTTCCACACTTTGTCCGGTGGTAACCTGAGCACCTGTATACCACCGTAGTCTGCCTCGTCCCATTGTAATTGATAGTCCCTCCATACCTATAACAAAAGAAACATAGAAAATTGTTAATAATTAAGTAATATTTAACCATCATATCGAAATTTACATATATTGAAAAAATAGTATAGTATTAACGAGAACGTATATAAAATATTCTAGTAGTTATAAAATCATAGTATTATATTATACATATATTTAAATTACAAATATTGATTTTTGTATGAACTATATAATTATATAGCTAAGCAAACATTATGTGATACATATACATATTGTATTTATTATTAATCTTCATTTAAATTTAAGGTTCTTGAGATTAGTAAGGAAAATATAGATCATACAAAAGTGTGTAATTTTATGTAATAACTTTTTTTCTAAGTATTTTCTTCATAAAATGTAGTTTATTGTATATGCTTCAATGCTTATAGTTTAATGGCTACAATAATTATTTGTATTGCTATTATAGAACTTCTAGAGTTATATTGACAAGAGACTGATTTAAAAACGTATCCATTCGTAATCATTCTAGTTTAAAATTCTCAAAATTTAAATTTAATTTTAAATTCCTGGGAAAACAGATTTAGAAAATTATAGGTTGAAAACTTATTTGATCGATTCGAAAGTTAGTTTTATTAGCAAATAAATATTCAGTACCCTAGAGAGTTTAATATACTAGAGTGATGTAGTTCGTAGTAATGTTTTTGAGAAAACTTATTTTCCTTTAATAGGTTTAAGTTATCATAGATTTTTAATATATAATTTTTAAAATATGTTAAACAAAATTGAAAAAAATTAACATTTTTACTGACATTATATTATTTATTTTCTGATCGTATTTAAAATATTAATATTTTTGTATATAAATAGCATTACATAGCATACATATTAGAAACATTATATATTAAATTATTATAATTGTATTGAGTAAATCTTGATTATCCTTATATAATTGAATATTTTATTTTTAACTACAATCACGTATCTATTTCTTACATAATTTTAAATATTCGCACTTATTATTAATGTAAATTTAATATATTATATAATGGTATGTACAAATCAATGTAAGGAAGTGTAAAAACAAGATATATATAATAAATACGTTGTTTTCATTAGATATTTTTAAAAACTTGCTTAGTTTACCAAACCATTCTATAGTATGATTTAAATTACACCGATGAAATACATTGATTTAATCGGCATTAAATCGGTATTGGTAAATTTCAAAAGTAACCGTTTATTTAAATGTATAGGCCTATAATCCCAATATATGATTTATAGATTGAAGTTTTCACCAGCGTTAAAAAATCGATAGAGTTGGAAAAATGTTATGCATACTGCGCTATCAATTTTTAACCTTATCAGACAGTAAAGCTAAAATGGTTTTGTCCTTTAGTCTGTAATTTATTTGAACGTTTGTAGCTTGTAGGTAATCTTATGGGAATTACTCAATTTCACGAGATTGTTGTTTGGGTGTTCAGTGGTGCATACTATATAACCTTGTATTCTCACGAGAGTTAACTACGTAAAATAGGTTTACAAAATTATCGTGATGTCCCGATTTTTCATTATGTGTAAAATATATCGTTCTAGTTTTAATATATACTACATTAAACTAAATATTTCCAAACTATAAATAATTTTTTTATAATAATTATTGAAAATTGAACTTAGATTTAATACTAAATTAATCGTTTTTTCAAAATTAAAATTTTTTTTTTTAAGAAAGCCAGGAAAAATCATAGTGATAAGCTTAAAAGACATGTAAGCAAATCTATTTTTTTAAATAAAAAAAATATGATATATTATGTATTTTACTTCCACTTCGAACTAGTTTTCGAGTATATTTATAGTTGAGTTCAAATTTTAAGAAACCAATTAAGTGTTCATTCATATCATGTGTTAAATATTTTTCTTCCAAACGTTGATTTATTTATTTTTAAATATACCAAATTTAATGTTTATAATATCGTATATGTAATGAATGCAGTCATTCTACAATATGAACAGAAATATTAAATTTGTTTAATGAGTTGAGCTGATTAGAATTGAATTACGATATTGATGTTGCATACTTGCAATATGTTTAATTTATAATATTAGTATTATTAGGTAGTACTAAAAGGATATAAACATATTTTATCCTGCAGTGTTTGACCCAATTCGGATTAAAAACTATGAGAAGAAATTGTACACATTAATTTTTTAGGGTCAAAGATTGTAGTTAGCTTTTAGCCTATAATGGACGAGTTATATATATCCTATATTTTCTTATAATTAGATAATCACATCAAAGTACCTATTGAACTTACTTATTGATTTTAATATTTTTAGACTTATATTAGTTTACTTAATATAGTTTTGAAAAACTATTACATAATAAAATATCCAGGCCAATAGTTTTAAATAAATGGTTAAAAATAAATAAGTTTGTTATTTCAGTTCCATTCGCAGAAATAAAATTAAACTATAGGTGATTTCCACAACTGTGATGATAAGTATTAAGAGGGAAGATTATAACTAAAAAATCTTAAAAAATAAGAAATCAAATAATTATCTACCTAGGTAATTAAAATGTATTATAAAATTTTTATTTTAGAATCTAATTTAAAACATCTTAAAATATGAGGGTATGCTAAATACGCTTCTGATGAAATCAAAATAATAATTATATTATTGTTTAAATTTTTTTAATTATTTCTAAATAAACATACAGTCGTACTATACGTGTGATATTTTATGATCTCGCCATAACAAAAGCAGCCAATCAGAGTGCTTCCTTTACTTTTTAAGTTAATTCTATTAGCTTACGCTAATGACAAATGTTCATTCTATTATCTAAAATCTGAATATTTATGATGGTTGTAGTGACAATACAAAACGGGTTTTCCGTTCATCATCAATCATAGTAGTCATAACTAAAAACATCAACCTACGTTATACCTCTTTCGAAGTCTTGACAAGAAGACTATTGAAAGGTAAGAACTTGAATAATATTTAAATGTCACTTCGTCTAAAATTATAACCCGAGTCATGAGAATAGAAATTAAACTATGTATGGATAAAATTTTTTTTTAGAAAATGAAATACTTAATGTATAGTATTATGTGATGCATGTATACATTTTACTTTAGTTTTTTGTAAGATAGATTTCATTAGTAAAATAGTTATGATTATTAACAATTTTAAAGAAGTATTTTAAAAATTTCAATTATAGGTAAAATTGAAAATTCTATTAATTTATATTTGTACGTTTTTTTATTAAGTTAATTGATAATATTTTGACAATATACTCGTAATAATATGAAATTATAAGGATTTTTAATTATTATTGTTAAAAGTATATAATTTATTTATGCAAAAATATATTGAGGTATAATTGTTCCTATTTTATTTTTAATATACATAATTTTTTAAATGTGTGTTTTAATTATCAAGTAGCAAACCGTGACATATTGTTGGTCAGAAAGCTCTCAAGTAAAATTTATGCTTACTTTAGCACATTTATAAATAGTTCATGTAATTGTGTATATCGTTAATTTTCATATAACATTAGTATAGGTATGATTTTTAAAATAATAGTACTTTTATAATTTTATTTTAACTTATTTGATACGACTATATTATTACTTACAATATACATAATAATGTAATTTTAATGGACCGGGGGTTTTTTATTGGTTTCCTGCACATAATATTAAACACAACTTAGAATCTATTTTATAACTTTAATAGATATGATATAACTTTTAAATGCTTATATTTTTGAATTATAAATAATTAATAAGAGTTAATTTAAAGAACTTATTCATAATAATTAAATTGTATTATTTTACAGTATTTTAATTTCGTTTTTTAAAGTAAAATCATTTAGAAAATGCAGTATAAATGTATAATAGTGATGAATATTTTGTACAAAAACTAACAAGTAATAAAAATAAACTGAATTCGTATTGTTCATTTTATAATTATATTGTTGAACCATTACCATTTATACTACCTACTCATAAATTAAAACCGATGTAAAATACGAATGTGAATATTAAATAAAATATGAATTTTCAAGTAATAATTATATTTTGCTTTAATTAATATATTTAATCTAAATACATTTTTATTTAGCCTAATCTATTCAAAACAGAATAAGCAATTTCGTAATTAGTATAGGTACCAAACTACATAAACTACATTCAAATTATTTTTATTCAATAAATTAAAAACAGTTTTAGAACATAATAGGTACCTAATTAGCTCTACTATTTGCCATGGCTATTCTAAATATCACATTTAGTGTTATTAAAATGAGATAAATCATTGAGCAGGTTAAAAAAATACTGTGAGAAAAAATATGCTTATATAATTATCATCACTATCACATTTAATTTGTTTTACTCACTTAAATGAAAAGTGGCATTTTGTGAAAAGAGAACACTTCAAAATGGATACTCAACCAATTTATAAATTAAAACTGCGTAAACATTTTCAAAATGATCCGCAGTGAAAAATAATTTAAAAAAATAAAATAATAATAACGGATATTGAAATAGAACGACGCCAATTACGTTGATTAATTGAAGAAAATAATAAATGAACGGTCTGCAGTCAAGCAAATATTAAAGAGAAAAATCGCTGAGTAGATTTCCTCCCTTTTAAGCGGTATTAGTTGTTTATATGGTAGACGGTCAGGAAGTCTAATACGTCAGATAAGAAACTGTTTATTTTTAATTTTCTAATTTACAAACTGAAAATAAATATATCAAGTCGGTACTTACAAGTCTCAACCAAACGTTCGATTTCATTATTTGACTCTTTTCGTTCTGTAACAAGTAAGACACATTTTATTTATTTAGATATATTAATAATTAGCAATATGTAGCTTATAACTAATTAATAGTTTGTTATATTATTTATTTTCAACGAAAAATATTACGTATTATTTAACTTATTTAACTTTGATTAAATATAAATTAGACATACAATTACAAAAATTATGTCCGTCTTTTATTAGTGTAGTTTATCAAGTTTTAAATCAGTGTATGAAGAAATTATGGAATAATATAACATGCCATATAAAAATAAAATCTATGAAATAAGAATACATAATATTATACATGCAAATAAATGTTATGTTTAAATTTATAAACGTTAATAATATTAATTTTAAATTAACAATTAATATTCCATTCTTTATATTCAATATTGTGTAGTTATACAAAACGAGATAATAGTTTTTATTTTTAGACACTCGTATTATATAAATGTATATGAATTATAGTCTAAAGTAAAGGAATGTTTGTATTTTATGGTTGTTATTATTTTCATAGATTATACATTTTATCTTGATGGTAATATGAAAACATAAATGTTAGATAATCAAATTTTATTTATTATTTTCTCTATTTTCTCTGAGAAAAAGAAAAAAATACAGACATCTATATAGAACATTTTTAAAAGGATGATGGGGAGCGTAAATTACTTTAATTGGCTAAATGTTAGTAACTTACTATACCAATACCCCCATACATAAAATGTAATTGTTTAGTATTAAGTACTTTAAAATGTGTATATAATTATCACATTAGTTATTGAGTATAAATAATATAACTTTTGTACGGTTAGATGGATCAGGGGAAAATAACCTAACCTAGGTACAAATAATAGTCGTTAGATATTTATAATGTCCAAAAATAAAATAAATAATTTACACCTATTATGTTTATAAAATTATATACTGCTAAATAAATGACCTATGGATTATATTCATCGTATACAATGTACACTATACATAATATTTATTTATTTATTAAATTAAGGTTAGGTGGCTCAAGTATAGTGTTTTTAGTATACAGTAATTAATACATATGAATAATGAAAAGATTTATTATGGAATGAAGAACTTGCATTTAATTAAATTAGTGTTTAAAGAATAAACTATAGTTAATTATAAATATTTTAATATGCTTATTCTTTAGACAAATGAGTTTAATTTTAAGTTGTGTATTAAAATCCTCGATTATAAAAAACTTTATTTTATATTTTCAGATTTCCGAGTGTTCGGTTATTACTTCTTTAGCAGTGATATATGATTATCGGGTTTTACTACCATTGTGTGGACCCGTCTTAACAAATGATGGAAAGATTAGTGATTAGATATATTATGTATACAATATTATTATACTATAGATACTAGTAGATAGTAGATATTACATAGAATAAGTTGCACTACATCATCATATATTATGTCCCGAATATCTATAGGTTATTATGAAATAAATATTTTTTTTTTTTACAAATATATGAACAATATTATAGGTTTTTTAAGCTTTTAAAAAATGTTTTTTGTAACATTTGATCAAAATAACAAAAAACTATACAAAAATCTGGCTATTAAAATCCTCCTTTGTATACAAATTTATATTATATTACATCGTTATTTTCTACTAAGGTGAACTAAGAAAAATAAGTACTGTTTTGTTTTTTTATCCTGTTGTTTTTTTATTTATTATTTATGATAAGGTATATCGATGCGTGTTTTTGCAAACATTTTGTTTTTAAGGTTAACAATTTATATAATTTGGAACTCAATGGTGTAATTTAGTTTTCATATTTTTTAATATTGTTTATTTTTATAAAAATTTTATATTGACTTTAAATTTTTGGAGAAACATTACGAATTTTTGTAATTAATTATATATTTAAAGGCAATTTTGAAAGTTTGATTTAAACTATAATATAACCTATCTGGTTGAGATAGTTGTATTTATACGTACATATTAGTATAATACAGTACGAGTACAATTTATGAATATAAGTGGGTAATGTAAAAACGTGTAGTGTATAACTGAAAGTAATTTCAATTTTATAAACTTTAAAGACACATATTATTGTTGTTTCATGTATTTTTTAAATTATATTACTAAGTCTGACTAGATATTAAATAAAAGTTCTGGATGAAATTGTATCAATCTTCTATGCATTTTAGTGTTTTTAAAATACTATTGTCACCGTATCAAAATTATAAGAAAATATAAATTGTGTGACTTACTCAGTTAAAAAAAAAAAAATACAAATTTATTATTTATATTGTATATTTTAGTATTTTAACATTGTTAAATTTTATTTATTAGAATTTTTGCACTGAAAATTTTAATATAATTGAATAAAGATATATTATATGAATTCACTTTTCTATTTCAAATTGCATATTATTATAAGGAATTTAACACTGTTTATAAATAATATATTCAAAGCAGTACATATTGAACGTATATAACTATTAAGTATAAATAGATTATTAATATATTATATATTATAACATACCACGTTAATGAGTTGAACGAATGCTAATCCAAACTGTACATTGACTTTTTCGGTCATGTTCTGGACTGGTCTGATTAGTTTGTTGTAGCCTCTGAAAAGATCTCTAACCAGACGCTCCTCGTCTTCTGAACACCAACAACCTTGGGAACACGAACAAAAAACACAGATGTTATACGATGTTGTTTTTTAAGACGTATATACACACAAATAGTCTTCAACTGTAGTAAAAGAGACTTAGGTTTTTCAAGAGATGTTATTGATGTTAATCTTTTTCTCGGTTGACTTAAGTTTTTTTATTATTATTATTACTATCAAAAGTAAATGGTAGAAGAAAAATAAATTTAAATATAAAAAATAATCCGGCGAGCACGTCTTGCCACTCGGATAATGAACGACCTGGATGTCTGAAGATGCGAATGCACCGGCCGGAAAAAAAAAATAGATAATAATAATAATAATAATAATAATAATAATAATAACACCGTTAAAAATCCATTCGGTCCGTTGAGCTTTGCCTACCGGAAAATATAGGAAAACAAAAAAACCACAGAAAAAGAAAACTTGGTACATAATGGAAATACATACATATTATACAAAAAAAAAATCTGGTATATATAGAATTACAGAGTATAGAGAACGAGTAATTGGCTTAGAAAATCATTCTACTTTTCAGTGTTCTTTTCACTCTCAACTGGCATTGTATATACATATATATATTGAGTCAATATAATATAATTAGTCAGTGGTGTATTGCTAAAAATATTCGTGGGTATACGCCTTCTAGATCTTAGGTGTCAATGATGTACCTATAACATTGAATCAAAAAAAAATTTTCCTTGCTTCACTCGAATTCAATAACAACATTTATTCTTATTATCAGTATCACTTTGACCAAAATGTAATGTAATATAAACTCATACTATATATTATAGCTTTTTATTTTATTTATTTTTTAATTTATTTTATTTTTGTGTTATTACAAAAGAAAAACTTAAAAAAATTAGTACAGTCTAAGAAATTAGAATGGTTACTTTTTTACTAACTGCCAATAACTTAGTGATTAGTGCACTAATCGTGATTGCTAGGGCCCGGAAATTGATGCATTTGCTTCTTTTTTTCTAATGATTACATTCGAGGCTCGTCTTTACAGAAATTTAATTAATGAAATATAGAATTTAATGCTACAGTTTTTATTTTGCATTTTTAGGGAATTTTATGCTTTAAGGTCATTTTTTATAGTATTTTTTTTTGAAAATTTTAACAGGTAGGTATACAGGGCTATACGGCTGTATATCCGCGTATTGTCGTTTATTTAGAGAGTATACACTATACACGCTGAAAAAAAACTAGAGAAGTAAGTATACGCCGTATATTCCCCAATACACCACTGATATTGACATAGTATATTATTATATATCTTCAAAATTCACCAAATTAAAAATAATCAAGTGATTAAACTTTTTTTTAGGTTAGGTATATTCATATAATTTATTTAATAAACTATGGTTTATTTTTTAAACAAATAATTGAAGATATAAGTGAAAAAAATATATTTATCGTGAATAAATAATTGTGATTAATATTCCCCAAGGTAACACGGTATAAATGTATCATTTAGTTTAAAATGGATCCTGAAAAGAGAAATAATATCGATAAAAATAATCAGTTTCTAATACTCAAATAGGTTTTTATAGTAAATTAATAAAAATAAGAGACGATTTTATAATATGATCTAAATGGTTTGATTCTATTTTAATGTTTTATGGATTGCTATAGTCATATTCGTATTTATACGAGAGATTTGTGTTTTAATATTGTATCGATTATTTTGTATAGTTATAATTTGGGGATTTATATATTTTTATCAAATTAACCATGATTTGTATTGATAGTAGTAGCTGACATTAATGCATCTATATTACTCATGACGTAATCAAACATAATCAGTCTTGTTTATAGACACATTTATACTTGATTTCTAATGTAGTTTGTGTAGCTTAAATCAGGTTAAAACCTGGTTAAATATATCTATGAATAAGACAGGAATGAATCAAACACGACTTTTCTATTGGCAATCCAATATAAAGTGTTTTTCCATTATTCGAACGGTTTGAAAACGAAAACGGATGTGAATAAAATTGATGGGGTCATATCGAAATAACGCTCTCTACGTGATCCGTCTAAAGCCGTGTTGTTTGGTTGGACCAAATCCCACGCACCAGAATCAAACTATAATAAGTAGGTATACTCCTTACGGTTTTATCATGAACGTCCAATTTCGTTTCACATATGTTTCTATCTTAGAGCGATCGGTACTTTAAAAAGTAGTGGATGGCAACCTCAAGTCTATAGTTTGAAAAAAACTGGACAGGACAAAAATATACGTAAATCTCAGCTTTCTTAAATCGTGGTACCCTCGATACGGGATTTGCCAGAATATTGGTTTATTGTGATATTAAATTTAAAACAAATTTTAGAAAATTATTGGTTAAATTCATTTTGTTAAAATTTTCTAAATGTATATCGATATTTCTACAATATTTTCTTGACGGTTGTTGGTAAATTTTTTAAACGCTTAAAGAAATTATTGAGATAAAGAAAAATATTCTTCTCAAATTATTATTTACGGATTGAATTCAGACTTACAAAGGTACCTACTGTGTAGAACTTTTTGAACACGCGTTTTATCCAATAGCATGAAATGTTCTCAGAAAAAAATAAAAAAATATTTTTTATTATGCCCAGAATTCAATACTTATATATTTTGTGATAATACCCATATTAACTCTTAACTCTTATATACTATTAAATATTAATAGGTATTTATCATATACTTGTAATTTTTATACATATTATATTTTAAATACAAATAATTGTATTGTATTTGAAACCTTATTATTACTGATTTATCTATGCCTAAATCATAAGTTTGCTGACACCTGTTTCAGACAATCAAAACCTTTACGGTTTCTACAGTGAACATGACCGTTAACGTTAAACTAACTAGTATTACGAAAACTATCGAATTTTTTTGGATGAATATAAAGTTGATCTGTCGGTAGCAGCTGCAGTTGTTGGGTCAATTCTTACGAGAACAGATACACGCCCAATACAATAATACTGGTTTTGTGAGTAAGTTTTTATTAGTTACATATTTTGTCTCTTAGATATTAACGCTACAGTATCGTTATAATATGTTCTAATATTAAAAAAAGAGTTTTGTCAATAATTAATATGAACCATTGCTGAGTTTTCAATTCACAGATAGATTACACAATAGATTCTTAAGTGTTTGACGTAAAATATTAAAACAACTTGATGTTCCGGGAAATTTTAATACTTTTTAAAGGATTGAAGAAAGAAATTACATTATTTTAAATTTTAGATTGAGTACTATATTTAATGATGTATTATATATTTTTTAACGATGTCTACAGAAATATTTAAATTAATTTTATACTACTTGCATATTTATCAGATTTAAATATTTTTGTGTGTTTTGATTTTTATAGTTTATCTATATTGGCATATTAATCATTTAAATTTATACATATTCCTGGTTTTATATTTTAGAAGCAATTTGACAATGGACTACATCTTAAATAAGAAAATTTTTTTTCGTTTTTTTTCATTACGATACTTAGAGTACCGTAGTTATATTTTTTTAATTTTACTATTAACAAATAAATTATATTATTGGATGGATTCAGTACTAAAATTGAGGGATTAATTTCATATTATCATGACAACTAAAATGTAACAAATATTTTATCGGAGTACAATACTTATACTTCATATTTAATACTTGAAAAACAACTATTCGATTTTAATATCATGACAGGATGTTAAATTAAATTGACTATATACAAATATGAAAATGATGAATACATTATAACATAATAAAATTAATTTTTTTATATTCGATTAATTTAAAATATTTTTTTCAAAATCACTAATAGCTAATACTTGCATACTAAGTGTATTCAAATTTATCTTTAATAAAACAAAAATATTATTAATCTGAATGTGTTAAATAATTATTATCTTATTATATTTATGTTTTGTCCGAAATAAGAATAATTTTAAAATTGTTGAAGAACCTAGGTGCATTTTTTGAAAAGTTGAATTTAAAGTACTAAAAAATTGAAAGTACTAATTTTTATAAGTATGAATAAACATATTAAAAATATATACCTATTTGTATTTTTTCTATGGATAAAATACTTTCTGGAACTTAAGTTAAAAATAATTTCTAATGATTATGAGTATACAAGTATAAAATAAAATAACCTATTAAATAAATAGTTACTTTAATATTAATAATAATTGATAAAGGAGAATTTTAAACACTAATCATTAGCGTAAATTTAATTAAATTAGTATACCCATTGCATTTTGAATCGAATTAAATTTTTTTTTATATAAATTGAAAATATTTTTTAACAACTATGACGTTTATTTGATTTTGACATTATGTCGATGATTTGTCGTCTACAAACGAAGTAATTTATGATCTATTTTTTTTTTACATTTATTAAGTACATCGCTTTGAAAGAACAAGTCATGTTAAATTGTGCCTCCACTTATTTCCATACAGATTTCTCATACCTCTCATTGTTATAACGCACTATCTTTTTCTATCTTTAACGTATAGTCTCCCGAAAACGGGTGTAGCTAAAAGGACTTTCCATGCTGGTCTAACGGCTTTTCGGTTGATGACTCCAAAGATGGTGTGGGGAAGTCCTGCATGGATGGGAGAGTCTTGTACGGCCGGGCGGGTTAGTTATACTCGGCGAATAATATCGGGGAAGTTGAGGGGGGATTACGCGGCAAGGGGCTGATAGCGTGTAGAGGAATAGTTGACGACATAGGATGAGGTTAGACTGAGTGGTGACGGCGGCTCGCGACGTCCGCGGTGGTAACGACGACGGGCGGTTCCCTGGCAAAGTACGTTCGGAGCACCGCCGACGACTACGCGCGGCAGCCTCGGCGGATGGGCGGGGACGATCGATCGAACCGCTTTGACCCGGGTGTGACTGCTGTTGCCGGCGTTTTCGCGAGGATATTATTTTATGCATGCGAACGCCCTTTACTTTCAGTTATCGTCATTCCCAAATTATCTCGACATCCCACTCCAAATTCACGTACAACCTGCTGCAGTCGTTTGCCCGGGACTCGACTAACTATAAGACTTTTGGAATGTTTATGTTTATTTATTGTAATAACGTCACGATGGCACACCTTACGCGATACCTGTAAATGTATCTTATGTATAGGCAGCCAATAGCCAATAGGTATACCGCGGTGATATACAATAACAACACTTATGCGGTGCGCCCAGATAGGTACCATAATACGTATAATAGCGTGGAAGTACCCATCTATGTGTATTCTGTAGAGCGAAGCTGCAGTTTCCTTTGTAGGAATTATCGTGATGTTTTCAAACAACAATGTATGGCCTACGATATTTAAATTTCGTAAAAATGTTTATAATTACAAGTATAATGTCGTTGAACCGAATTCACCCGTTTTCAGTGTTCTAATAATTGGGCATATAATCATTTAATCATTTTTCAACAGAGATAACATAAATATTAAATAGCAATATAGTATCATACTTTCTGGTTTAAGCCATTTCACCTTATAGGTGTAGCCATAAAGATACAGTATACCTACAATGCATATTTTTAAGATAACTTAAAAACTCAAGATTCAATTTGTTATCTATAATAAATGTAATTATTACTAGTAGATTGTTATAATAAAATACCATAATAATATAATAGTTACCATATTTTTATTAGCGGTTACTACACATTTTATAAAAATATTTTTCAAACTCAAACATTGACTGTAACAATGAGTCTTAAGTATCATAATATGTAGTGTATTTTACAGTAACAATTTGTGTATATATAGTTGGAATAACTTTTATTTAATTTCTATTGTTTTTATAACAATTAAAAATAATTAATTACGTCAAATAAAAGAAAAATAAATATCCCAGAGAAAAAAATTATATAAATATAGTAAAATATTTTGTAGAATTCAAATGAAAAAATAATTTAGACATTTCAGTTAATGATACTAAATTATACAATACGATTTGAACGTGATATCAGCATACAAAATGTTTGTAGAGTAATTTTTTTTTATATATCTATGGAAACTTTCGTTTTTTTTCATTACAATTATTATCTAAATCAATAGTACCTAGAAAATATTTTATATTAATAGCTAGAATCAAAAAATTAGACGTTTTATAACATTTTTATTTATCATTAATGAGTAAAATAATTAAATAATTAAATAAATATTATGGTAATAGCTCTATAGTATGGTTATTCTTTCTTTTTGTTAATATTCTTGTTTATTTTTTTTGATTGTGTCTTTCCGGTTACCATAGTTTTACGGTGTTTAAGTACTTTACTAAAATTTAAATTTTTAGTTTTAGTTATTTTTTGATAATAATGAAAAAAAAATAATCGTATTAGCATATGAAATCTTTAAAGAAAATAAACATATTAATTACACATTGAATTTGATAAAAATATAAAGTAAAATTCAGTATAGGTAAATAAAAATGTTTTCTTCTTATTAAAAAAAAAAAATAAATAAATAAATTTTAATTTTAGAGAGAGTTATGAAAATTGAAATTGGTGTAATTGTAATTTGTTGGAAACTTTTATTATCACAGTTAGGTATCATTATAAATAAATTAGTTTAATATGAAATTTATCGAGAGACATTAAATTGATAATTTTCTATAAAATATTATGCAGTCCACCTATGAGCCATAATAACTTCCCAGTTTAATTATTTCAACTAATTCTTACGATTAAACGATATTCATAATCATACCGTCTAGTATTACGTTGTTTATGTTTTTAGCGTAACTATGATAACAATGCTAAGTATTCAATAATTATTCATTATCAATGATAGTTTAATCTGAAAATATTTTGCAAAAATTACGTTCTTTATGTTTAATACGTTCTTTGAAGTTTTAACAATGAAATATAAATAGTAAAGAAAGCCTATTCTACTTTTCTTAATTTTATTTTAAAATACTATAATTAGCGTGATTATAAAATATTAAGTACTAAAATTATAAAATAAATTTCTATGTATTAGTTATGATTGTAATATCAACATTTTTTTTTTTTAAATTTCAAATAGGTACTAACGATTTAATCTTAATAAAATCATAATTTATAACAACAGCATTTAAGTAGGTATGTAGTAAAATATAAGCTGGCGTAAGGACGGAAAGAGATTATGATAATTATTTATTAATTTTTCAATATTATAGTATTAAAATCGTTTTTTTTTTTTTATATAACTTTACTACGGCTGATAGAGTTTTTTAAACAAAACAAATACATTGTTATTGTAAAACCAATAGTCACACGTTCCGATAAAAATCTACGGACTTTACTTTACGTGATTAAATCAATGATGGTTACTGGTTACCCATAAAACACAATCCCTATATAAATACTAAACTGAATAGTACCAAATATATACGTATTACTCACGGATAAAACCTACTTGATTACACAAATGATTTAGAAAATGATCTCAAAAAGTGAATCCACTATAAGTACCTTCGTTAAACCTTAAACAGGTTAATTTCATTAAACCTGTGTAATGCTGTAGTGTAATTGAATTTTATTTATACGTTTAAATTTTACTTAACACCGCGTTATATATTATAGAGAGATGGGAGCGTGACTTTTCAGGCCGTACTATACTCGGGCCGCATTTACACAGTTTAAATTGCTCGTTTTATACAATATTATAATTAATTTTCGTGTGATATTATGTGCTTTGGTTTATGGGTTTAAAAGAGGGCAACCCCCACCACCAATCACCCATCGTGGTCATACAATTAACCGCACGTAATAACTATTTATTAATCATCCTCTTTTGATTCGATTATAATATGCACAATTTGGTATATGGATAGAAAACTCGAGGTTTGTGGTCAGTTATTATAATTGTATAATTATATTATTTTCTCCGTGCACTCGTCGGCTCCGCCGCATAATATTGAACGTGCGTTGTATCAAAAGAGAGTAGATTCGTTCGCGAGAAGCGAGTGAGTATAATGGGGGAAACGAAGACCGATGAAAAAGAACATAATAATAATGACGGACAAAAAACTATCGTATATATAATAATCGGCTGGTGTTCGTATAACAGTATATATATTATATAATGTATACAAGGAGGGGGCCGAGCGAAACGGTATAACGATATACAACACTTTACCGCGTTTACATTGGCGAGTGGTATATATATTATACGGTGCGTTCATCGCATTTTGATAAATTAAGCGAGTTTTAAATTGCTCCTATTTCGTCGTTATGTACGAACAGCAGCAGAAGCAGCAGAAGGAGTGCAGTGTACGAGCGCTGTATACAATATATTGTAATAAATACTTAAGCACACACACACACACACACACACACACACACACAACAGCCGTCTGCGCAGCTCTTGCCGACGCGCGAGAACTTTTTCGCCCCCAGAGTGATGAATGGCGGTAGGACAGCTGAAGCGGATTAATTATTAGAATTTAGAATAGCAGCTTGCGTGTGTACAGTGTGTATACATGTGTATGTTTAATAATAATATACACACCGTAACCTATAGCATGTGCGAGGCAGACCAATCGTTCAAGACGTATATTTTGCCCCGAAGTCCACGTCTATCCACGTCAGATATAATACCTAATAAATATACAGGGCAATTCGCCAGGCGTTGTATAGGCGTATTCAACCCTATTTTTTCATTTAACAATGAATTTATTTAAAATCTGATTTTTGACATTTTGTGGAGATAAAATTAACTTCTGTAATTAAATTTAGACTCGCCTTATTTTACTGTAAATTATTTAGAGGACAATTTTTTGAAAACTTTTGATGTATCTAATTTAGAATTTGAACTAGTAGTTTTTCAGTTATTAAAACTTTATGATAAGGATAATAGTCCTTCAAAATGTTTTTAAAGAAATATAAAATACGTAGATGTAATATCGGAGTTAGTATTTTTTATATTTGAACCATTTATATAAATTATAAGTAAAATAGTAAAAAAAAATCACAATAATTTAAAAATATGATCTTGAAGTGTATATAATGATTCAGAAAATAATAAAAAAAAAACATCCTGTATATATCGATATATTCATAAGTTAGTGTTGTAAGAACTCATGTTCAGAACTCACCACCTATACCAGCATAAGTACACTACTACATCAATATCTATACAACTAAAACTTATGCAGTATTCATTTAATAACGATCTTATTTTAAAATTGCGCAACTTCCTAAGAACTTCACTTAAAGATCAATATTCTAAAAATTATTGACAAAATGATACAGCATCATAATAAAAAAACGTAATATTTTTATAAAAAATAACTGCATGTGAGATACATTTCATAAAGTCATTCTAGTAACCGACAAAACATGACTAACGAGGAGGCCACATATGCAAAGAATACCACTGTAAATAAAATACCATCTAAAGACACAATAAATTAAACTTAAAACAGTATAATATTAAAAACTCGACAAAACCACTGGAGCTTCAAACTGAGAGGCATTAAAAAAGTTTTCAAATGGATATATATAGATAATTCGAGAGAATTAATAGTCATAAACTCATGAATATAGAACCATAATAAGATACTTGCATCTTATCCACCCATACCTGATTATAAAGATGCCCAGATCATGCGTGACACATAAAAAACAATCATTACACTTGAACATATAATTATGAATCGTGTAAAATACTCAATAGCCAACTCTACAATGATCCAACACCATTGGGAGAAGCTTTTAATCAATATTACACTGAGAATAGAATTTTTAGAATTTAAGTTTTTCAAGTTAGTTATATAATTTTAATTTTAACCAGTCATTATGTATTTACGCTAAAACTAATGAAGTCTGTATTTCTATAATAATAATATAAAATTAAAAAGCAATGCTTTAAATTAACGAATTGATGGAAAATTGTATACTTGGGATATAAATTCAACGAGGCAATAAGGACACTAGAATCAACCAATGAAAACTTTTTTAAACCATATGTTACGTACATAATATTATAATTTTATTACCGTACTCCACGCGTACACCATTATTACGGTATAGTAAATCATAGAATTTTTAAAACGACACTCCAGTTGCATTGATTTCTGTCACGTGTAATTATATAATATCCTACTGTGCATCAAACCTAATTAACTTCTGTTTCTGAGTTCTGACACCTGTCATATTCTTCTTGACTGCCCTTTTTTCTCACTAATACGTCAATCACTTTAACTCCTTCTCTACACTAAAAATAAATCCTTCTTGATTTTGCGACATACACTGCATCTTTAACCAACTACCACAGCTAAAATAATTTGTCCTTTTTATAAGATCAAGATTTGTAATAATTTAACTTGTAAGTCTCTGTGGTCTATATCATATTTATTATAACATTATTAATGAATTATTGTTATTACTACAAAATATGTATTAGTGTTGTCCCAATATTTCAATGAGAGTAGTACAAAAAAAATGTGCGTTAAAATAATGTAGTTTATTCACTTTATAATACACACACATACACATATAATATAATATATTATATGAAATATGTACATTATATTTTTAAATGTGTGATGTGCATTATATTTATACAATCAAAACGTCATTGGGGCACAATATACTAATCTGTATATGTGTGAGTGTTATGGGGTAGTTTTAATGAGCGCGAGGGGAAATTAAACTTTATGTGCTATTAACAGTTCCACTCGAGGCAGCCATTTTATTTCGATTGGTACAGCAATCGATTGTGCAAAGAGTGAAACCACTACAAATACCATTATAATGCTATTCTACCCAATAACTGCAGATACTACTTCTATAATCTATATAGTATGTACCATTTATCCGTATATGCCAACGTCATATTATATACTATTTAATACTTTTATATAACTTTTGTCCACTACTACAACTGTGCTATATTCTAAAAATAGTTATATCTAACTACTACATTAAAAGCATAATATGCTACAGTGAAATGCTGATAAATTCGTATATTTTTCTGAAAAATAATGCAATATTGTCATCATGCTTCTCGGAGTCGAATTGTAATGGTTATAGTCTAAAAAAATGTCTTTGTAAATTCTGCAGCGGATGTCACCAAATCGCCACCTCCGACGACTTTTAATATCCACCGGTTCGTTACTAAATATGATGCCGGTAGACGAAGGAAAAAAGTTCTAAAGCGACCTCGTCCCGCTGTATATACGTGAGTAGCGCATGTATAAAATTATATCATAAGTACTAACTACTCCTATGTGGCTACATTAAATTATATTGTGCAGGGATAGTAAATATAACGTACTGTATTAGCGTAGTGAATTATACACGAGATTTTATTAAGTCGTTATATTTTATTTTGACAGCAGGGACAGTGTCTGCAGGTGCTGACGAAGATATCATCGTGGCTATCATATATTATAGGTAACGTATATATATACTATTTATGCATCAAAAATGCATCATTATCGTGGGGGTGAATAAAAAATTAAGGGACGCGAATGTACCGTAAATCGTAATATATACCATATTATATTATTGTATACATATATAAATAAATGTTGACTACTCGGCAGGTCAGTCAGGCGATGTATAATATACCAACCCGTACACAGACGCACAGTGTATAAAGTGCGTGTACATAGAAATGTTTGATAGCCTAAAAGCCTTGCAGTGTAAACACATTATACATATATCTTCACACTCGATGTGACCACTTTCCACCCTATTCTAACAACGGTAATTAGACTTGTCACACGCGTTTTGTACTATATATTATTAATTATTAGACATAGGTATATGTTATGATATAATATAATATGCTTCACAGGTCCACTATCGTGGACGTCTATATACACTTGCCCGGCTTTTGTATTACGGATTATTGTTTCAATTTTTTTTATATTTCTAAGCTTATAACTTATAATCGGATTTAATATTATAAATTATAATATTATCATACAGACAATTACTATTATAACATTACCATGATACTGTGAAATTAGATAGTTGTGATCCAACGCGTAATTTGTGTAAATGTCCATCTAATATCTATAAAATATAAATATACAATAGACTACATACAATTATATATTATTTTGTCTTTTAATACAATTAATACGAAGTCTACTAAAAAAACATTACATCACGCATACCGCATAAAGTCGATTTTGGGTACCTAACTATACGCAGTATATTTCTCTATTAGTGTATTGATGTATTATTAAAGATTGAACATGAACTAATTTTTATGAATCATTACATAATATGTTGTATTATATCATTTAATAAGTATTATTATTATAACTTATAGGTAAGTCAACACTAAAAACGACATGTCATAGAATGTATGTTGAGAAATATAGGTTCATGGTACAATTATACAAATAAC
This sequence comes from Schizaphis graminum, assembly GCA_020882235.1. Classification (NCBI taxonomy): domain Eukaryota; kingdom Metazoa; phylum Arthropoda; class Insecta; order Hemiptera; family Aphididae; genus Schizaphis; species Schizaphis graminum. Next base: position 69,612,725 of record CM037032.1, read on the forward strand.
TTAAAATGTATATAAATATTATGAAAATTAGTAATTACATTGTGTATAGAAAATAATAAAATAAGTGTTAGTACCTAAAAAGTTTCTATAATTAATGTTTTTATTTTTAATTATAACAATTAATAAAATCCGTAAAAGAACAAATCATTATTTTTCGTTTAAATATTCAATAAAATCAAAATTTGATTCCGTAGGTCTTCAATAAAATTGACGGGGCTTAACGCATGTAATTGTTTTTAATTTAAATAAGAAAACCCATGAGGAAATCAGAAATGTATGTAAAATAACGATAGTATTTAAATTTAATTAATTTATCAAATATAAATTAAAATATTTAAAAATCTGAATGAATTAACTTAAGACTTTAGATTTGAAACGGGATGTTTATATTATTTTATAGGACTCTAATGTGATGCATATCGATTGATATTTTTTTAAGGAAATAGAAATTATTTTTTAAATGTTTTAATAGTTAAATAAACATATAAAAATCACTATATACAACTCATCTGTCCATTCATTACTTGTTATAAAACGTAAGACACTCAGCTAAGTGTCATAGAAATATCATTTTATTTTGTTTTTAATTATTATTAAATATATTATTTTATGTTCTATTAATTGCTGATTTATTATAATTTATAATGTTTTATTTTATAATAAAAATAAATGTTGGAATAGTGTTTAATTACTGTTTATATTAGCTATTTTATTACAGTTATTACTTATTAGTAAGTAAAAATATTTCATAATTTATATCCTTGTTCTAGGGAAAATTATTGAGGTATTCATACAATTCAGAACCTCACAATTAATAAAATATTAATGAATCCGAATTAACAAAAAATATTAATTTTTTAACAACCCTTTAGACTATAGTATAATATAGCATAATAAAGTATGTTAAACTATAGAAATTATATTTTATGTGTATGTTGTTAATATTGATATAGTACGGGAATTATGTAATATATAATAAGAAAAAAATAAAAAATAATTTCCGTAACGTACCATCTCTTCCGGTTGACATACTGGGAATTAATCGACATGGATACGTCTTCTACAAAATAGAAGATGAAAAAATACGATGTGGAGCTTATCATAGTTCTGAAAATGAATAATGATAGCGCTAATGATTTACCAGATGTACCTACCATCTCTTTCAGTTGGCATACTTGGAATTAGTCGATATGTATACATTATCCACAAGAAGAAAGATGAAAAAAAATGACATGGCGTTCATAAAACATTCGAAAATGAACGACATTTCTATAGAGATATGAAATTGTGTAATTCTACACATTTTTTTGGTCAATACTTTACTTTTTACCTATTTTTATAGCTTTACTGGTTACTAGTGTTTGAATATTGGCAAGGTGGGTTGCATATCTTTATTTTTCATCTATAGTTTTAACTGTTCAAATTACATAACCTTCATTTATTCTAAAGTAACACAAATTGTTGGCACAATCTGACGCCTTCATTTCTTTTTACCGATTCAAGCACTGATAACTAAATCTTGTTTTTAAATTTAAATTTATAGTACTAACAAAAAAATAAAAACAATTGTAAAAACGAATGCTATATTTTAATATACATACAATGTATATTGTATACGTTATACAATCTTATTATTAGATATATAATATTAATTCCTGATTTAATTATAGTGAATATTTGAATATAATGTGTTTAAACATTAAGTTAATATTATTAAATTAATCTGTTTATTAGAAAAATCTGAAAATAATGGTCAAAAGCAGCATACAAATAATTTGATATATTGAAAGAATAAAATAAAATTATATTTATATTGTTGACAAATCACCTGGAATAAATCTTGTGGAAGATGATAACTCTAAAAAATATTATTCAATTTCGAAACTGATAAGCTCCACTTCATATTTTTTTTTCGTCTTTCTTCTCGGGAAAGACGTAACCTCGTCGACTAATTCCAAATTTGTCAACTAGAGGAAACGTTACGGAAACTTATTTTTAATTTTTTTTTTTCAGTGATAAAATATTATATATTGCCGAGTAATACAACAGAGATATAAACATATTATTTTATAAAAAAAAAAATACCATATGGTTTTTAACAATTAAATAATGAAAATGAACGAAATTGTATGACAAATATAGATTACATCGATTAAATACTTATAACATACTAAATAATTTATATTTTAAATAAATTTTATTTTTTTATTATATTTTTATTCAATAACATTCAGTTTACCTATTATAGGCTATGGGATTTGTGAAATAGGATAGTTCAACCCTAATGTCTTTTTCATATCGTCACGCTAATGCATTTTTAAGTCACTCAGACTCTGAAGGCGATAATGTTTAAGAAATGTGTATCCGCCAGACTTATCGGTTTGGTCGAGAGCGACGAACTTGAGAGGAGTTATGTATATGTAATGATGTTACACACTGCAGAGTAGTTTACACGCAAATGTTCGGAAAGTGATCATTAAAAAAACACTAAAATAACACCCCGAAAGTTTTAAACGCATATTTTGAATTGTTCAGTATATATAAATATGTACATATACTAAAATCGTTTAATATAATATGTATAATAATAACACATTAGTAAAATAAACTAATTGATATATATTAAAAATATGTAGTAGTTCTATGATAAGGAAAATATTATCAATGTGACGTATAACAATATTTATATTATAGAATATAGTAAATTAGGCGAATTTTTAAAATGTATAAGATTTAAATATTGTTTATTGAGTCGATTTAATAAAATATGATTATCATACTGAAAGAAAAGAAAACAGATGATCATTTTTTTAAGAAAGCGTTAGATATAATCCATAGTGGTCTTTTCTCGTCACACAATAATATGTAGTTTATATGTTAATTTATTTTATAAAAAAATCATGTAAATAAATAGGTTTTGCATGATACATGTTTTAAGAACACGCACTTAAGTATTTCAATAGAAACAGTAAGCCATAAAATATATAAATTAATTAATATTGCACTAAAATGTATAATACGTATAATTATTATTTCAGTGGTATCAGTACTATCCATTATTGACGCCATATGGCATCATATACGGTGCCTTTCGTTGACACGTGGGGTTATTTGATATAATTTATTAAGGGCGTTAAGATTTCACCCAAATTATTAACCGGTATAAATATTATATACATAGTTTGCGTTATATATTATAATATTATATACGCGTGTAACAATTTTTTTCGATTGCATTCCTATTGTATGTAAGTAATATCGTTAAAAATTAATACAGTAATCGTAGTTTGAAACTCGTTTTATAAAAAAATTGTATGTGTACCTACTGTATTAATTATCGTTTTTAATTTTTTAGTCCAGCCCAATCTCCTTAACATGGTTTTGCAAGGCCGTAAACTGGTATATAAGTACAATATAATATAGCAGCGTTCGCAGGTTAGTGATTATAACGGATGTCGAGGAAGATCGCGATGGAATAGCTGATGTAGTTCGGTTCACTGTTCGAGGACATATTTTAATTTCTCTGTAAATCTAAATCATTTATACCTGAGGTATTAATAAAAAAAAATTCGAAAAATGTGTCTTTGACTGCGCGCCCTTTGCGAGATATGAATACCACGCGGTCTCGTCAGCGGAGACGCGTATGCAGAGGGTCATAATATGTTCTCAAACCATTTGCACACACACACACACACACACACACACACACACACACACACACACACACACACACACACTCAGACACACACGGCTTACTTAACATTTCGGGACCAGAGTAATTCCGGAATAACACTAGGAGCGGAGAATATAATATATGAACGGTTTCGGGGACACACGGGGCGGACAACTATGCGGCGGACTCGGCGGCGGTATTGATTTCAAAACGGCTACGCGCGTGTGGCCGAGCAGCAGAAGCCCGGGTGTAGACGCACTCTTCTCTCGCATGCGATTGTCGCGAGTCACGAGACCACGCGCACTTGCCGCCGACCGTCAGTACTGTTATACGACACATTATTATTACATTATTATTTTATTATCGTTTGTTATCATACACCATGTACGAGCGTGCACGTGTATACTTTATTTCGCACTCCCGGATTACATAGACAATTATTGACTGCTCCTCTAAGTCTCTAGAAATATCACGTTATTGTATATTACGCATTTTATTTTTTTTTAAATTTAGTCAAACTCTGTCGCGTCGATCGAACTATATTTAACTGGGAAGTATCCTCAAGCGTAGCAGTATAATATTATATACCCGAGTATTACACGTATAAAAATATATGTTTGGTTTTGATATTTATTTCATTTTATTAAAGGTCATTTTTTTTTTTCATTCGGTCTTTGATGTTGATCCAACGATTATATTATACGCTTTGTAAAATTTCACGTGAAGATCCACATCATATATATTATCATATATTATTATATATATTATGTAAACCTATTACGATACACGCGCCATTTTTATGGCCATAATAGTTGCAAGTGTAACATAAGAAAATAACAACTAACAATTTTCATGGAGTGTTTTACAACTCTCTTTTCTCTTGTCGATAGTAATATTTTTAAATCGTTTGGAAAAATGAACATACAACATACTAACAGCCTTTTGTTTAATGTGTATCTTCTATAATATAGCAGTTATCATCTTGTTTATTGTTTAGATAGAAATTCAATTTTTTTAAATAGATAAATAATTACTATTTGACTTTTATTGCATTAAAATATTAAATTATGTTTAAATTTAAATTATATTAAATGTCATTTTTTTTTCATTCGGTCTTTGATGTTGATCCAACGATTATATTATACGCTTTGTAAAATTTCACGTGAAGATCCACATCATATATATTATCATATATTATTATATATATTATGTAAATCTATTACGATACACGCGCCATTTTTATGGCCATAATAGTTGCAAGTGTAACATAAGAAAATAACATCTATAACAATTTTCTAGTAGTATTATTATTTTTTTCTTATTATTTAAAGAGAGTATATCTACAATATGTAATATTATTATATACAATTAGTAAATGTGGTGCTATTGGTGATAAGTATAACATGAATAATATGAGGATGGAGTCCTTAACAGTGTGGTAACCTTTAGACTTGATAGAGGGGATTCTTTAAAAATTAATATAGTGGTCAAGATTCCAGAAATCTTGACATCAGTGTTCTTTTAATTGATTTAGGTAGTTCTTAGGAATGAATTTTTTTGGTTGTTCTCTACAAGAATACTTAAGATCTTGTTTTTTTGCTTGAATAACACAGAAGGTGTTAATTCGAAGGTTTCGAATTTTAAATGTTATGGTATTGGATAAGTGATTATATATTATTTTGTCGGATGGTAGTTTAAAGTACCTATTGCTAACGTGAGCGTGCACGACGTTTTTCTATAATTAGGTCTTTTATGTTGAAAGTTAAATTGTATGGATTTGGATTAAGAGTCAGATAAATATCTTCATTTATTTTTATATTATTTATCTTGGTAACGTTTTAACGTATTTTCTTACATTTTACCATACTTGAAATTGTATGCTTGAATAGACACGGGAGATTTTAAATATAAAAGTTATTTTATTGTGATATACCTACAATCACTAAGACTGGCATTTTTTTATTTTTTTATAATAATTACATTATTGTTTTAAATATCGACATTTATTAATTTACAAATTCAAACTAAATACTAAAAATTAACTATAAGTAAACTACCTTTATTTATTATTTTTATTTTATATATACAGCTTAGTACTCTTAATATACTATAAAAAAACAATAGAATTACTGTACAGAAATATTTAACTGATAAAATATAAGTGACTAAATTATTTATATTTACCATAGGGATGTACAAATGTGTGAGTTTATGACCAAAATTCAAACTTATTCAGGTATAGTAATGTAAACATTGTTTACTTTTGAGGATTTAATTAATAAGTATTAAGATTGTTTAAAATACAAACAAACATAATTATACATTTTAAGACTCTTTAAAAATAATTTATTATTAATTTAAATAATTTTTATAATTATTTAACTTGGCGTTTTAAAAGTTTTTTGTTTAAATAACCGATAATTTAAGTCAAACATTCTAACAATTTTTTAAATATATATATATTTTTTTAATTTATATTAAGTAATACGTTGTATAATATATAAATTTGATTTAAAAAAATATTCATTAATATTACAAATATATATAAATATATATATTATATGAATATAATAAATAATAATAACAATATAGTGATTGTTTTATGTATCTAAGTACAAGTATTGTATTTTTTTCATATTATGATTAAGTTAAAAGCTTTATGGACCATTTTATTTTAAACCAACGAATTATATTGGCTAGGTCGATATAAGATAAATTTGATTTAAGAAGATTTGAATGAAGATGTAATTTTTTATATGGAATTCTTTGTCGAGTGTAGATGATTGATCAAGCATGGTTCTTATGAAGGATATGATTATTAATATACTAATAGAGTATAGAGCATTAGTTAATATTCTGACTTCTGGAGGATATGTAAACTGGATGGACCATATAATTAACATTATCAAGACGAATAATATAAAAATAAATAAAGATCTTTGTTCAAGAATATTTTACTTTGATTAAATTATAATATTATAGAACATTATTTATATATTAACGAATAAATATAATTTAATATTTTAATGCAATAAAAGTCAAATAGTAATTATTTATCTATTTAAAAAAATTGAATTTCTATCTAAACAATAAACAAGATGATAACTGCTATATTATAGAAGATACACATTAAACAAAAGGCTGTTAGTATGTTGTATGTTCATTTTTCCAAACGATTTAAAAATATTACTATCGACAAGAGAAAAGAGAGTTGTAAAACACTCCATGAAAATTGTTAGTTGTTATTTTCTTATGTTACACTTGCAACTATTATGGCCATAAAAATGGCGCGTGTATCGTAATAGGTTTACATAATATATATAATAATATATGATAATATATATGATGTGGATCTTCACGTGAAATTTTACAAAGCGTATAATATAATCGTTGGATCAACATCAAAGACCGAATGAAAAAAAAAAATGACCTTTAATAAAATGAAATAAATATCAAAACCAAACATATATTTTTATACGTGTAATACTCGGGTATATAATATTATACTGCTACGCTTGAGGATACTTCCCAGTTAAATATAGTTCGATCGACGCGACAGAGTTTGACTAAATTTAAAAAAAAATAAAATGCGTAATATACAATAACGTGATATTTCTAGAGACTTAGAGGAGCAGTCAATAATTGTCTATGTAATCCGGGAGTGCGAAATAAAGTATACACGTGCACGCTCGTACATGGTGTATGATAACAAACGATAATAAAATAATAATGTAATAATAATGTGTCGTATAACAGTACTGACGGTCGGCGGCAAGTGCGCGTGGTCTCGTGACTCGCGACAATCGCATGCGAGAGAAGAGTGCGTCTACACCCGGGCTTCTGCTGCTCGGCCACACGCGCGTAGCCGTTTTGAAATCAATACCGCCGCCGAGTCCGCCGCATAGTTGTCCGCCCCGTGTGTCCCCGAAACCGTTCATATATTATATTCTCCGCTCCTAGTGTTAATCCGGAATTACTCTGGTCCCGAAATGTTAAGTAAGCCGTGTGTGTCTGAGTGTGTGTGTGTGTGTGTGTGTGTGTGTGTGTGTGTGTGTGTGTGTGTGTGCAAATGGTTTGAGAACATATTATGACCCTCTGCATACGCGTCTCCGCTGACGAGACCGCGTGGTATTCATATCTCGCAAAGGGCGCGCAGTCAAAGACACATTTTTCGAATTTTTTTTTATTAATACCTCAGGTATAAATGATTTAGATTTACAGAGAAATTAAAATATGTCCTCGAACAGTGAACCGAACTACATCAGCTATTCCATCGCGATCTTCCTCGACATCCGTTATAATCACTAACCTGCGAACGCTGCTATATTATATTGTACTTATATACCAGTTTACGGCCTTGCAAAACCATGTTAAGGAGATTGGGCTGGACTAAAAAATTAAAAACGATAATTAATACAGTAGGTACACATACAATTTTTTTATAAAACGAGTTTCAAACTACGATTACTGTATTAATTTTTAACGATATTACTTACATACAATAGGAATGCAATCGAAAAAAATTGTTACACGCGTATATAATATTATAATATATAACGCAAACTATGTATATAATATTTATACCGGTTAATAATTTGGGTGAAATCTTAACGCCCTTAATAAATTATATCAAATAACCCCACGTGTCAACGAAAGGCACCGTATATGATGCCATATGGCGTCAATAATGGATAGTACTGATACCACTGAAATAATAATTATACGTATTATACATTTTAGTGCAATATTAATTAATTTATATATTTTATGGCTTACTGTTTCTATTGAAATACTTAAGTGCGTGTTCTTAAAACATGTATCATGCAAAACCTATTTATTTACATGATTTTTTTATAAAATAAATTAACATATAAACTACATATTATTGTGTGACGAGAAAAGACCACTATGGATTATATCTAACGCTTTCTTAAAAAAATGATCATCTGTTTTCTTTTCTTTCAGTATGATAATCATATTTTATTAAATCGACTCAATAAACAATATTTAAATCTTATACATTTTAAAAATTCGCCTAATTTACTATATTCTATAATATAAATATTGTTATACGTCACATTGATAATATTTTCCTTATCATAGAACTACTACATATTTTTAATATATATCAATTAGTTTATTTTACTAATGTGTTATTATTATACATATTATATTAAACGATTTTAGTATATGTACATATTTATATATACTGAACAATTCAAAATATGCGTTTAAAACTTTCGGGGTGTTATTTTAGTGTTTTTTTAATGATCACTTTCCGAACATTTGCGTGTAAACTACTCTGCAGTGTGTAACATCATTACATATACATAACTCCTCTCAAGTTCGTCGCTCTCGACCAAACCGATAAGTCTGGCGGATACACATTTCTTAAACATTATCGCCTTCAGAGTCTGAGTGACTTAAAAATGCATTAGCGTGACGATATGAAAAAGACATTAGGGTTGAACTATCCTATTTCACAAATCCCATAGCCTATAATAGGTAAACTGAATGTTATTGAATAAAAATATAATAAAAAAATAAAATTTATTTAAAATATAAATTATTTAGTATGTTATAAGTATTTAATCGATGTAATCTATATTTGTCATACAATTTCGTTCATTTTCATTATTTAATTGTTAAAAACCATATGGTATTTTTTTTTTTATAAAATAATATGTTTATATCTCTGTTGTATTACTCGGCAATATATAGTATTTTATCACTGAAAAAAAAAAAATTAAAAATAAGTTTCCGTAACGTTTCTTCTGGTTGACATATTTGGAATTAGTCGTCGAGGTTACGTCTTTTCTGAAAAGGAAGACGAAAAAAATGTGATGCGGAGCTTATCAAAATTCAATGTTCTGAAAATAAATAATGAATAATGATAGAACTAATGATTTACTAGATGTACCATTTCCTCAGGTTGACATACTTGAAATTAATTTTTATCATAATGTCATCTATTTTACAATAAAGAAAAGAAAAAAAATACTACCTATATCGAGTTTATAAGTTTCAAAAATAAAGAACAATTTTTAGAGATATCATTGTCCATAAGATTGATTCCTAATGATTTGTTTATTATAATAATATGATTTACTGAAAAAAAGCAGCTGGTGCTGCTCCAGTCCTCTGTCCATGTAAACAGGCTGTACTACGGTTCGATGGTGTCGCGCAGTGTAGTGTCAATCAGGACCAAAGCGGATAATACGTTCGCAGCATAGCCGTTTACTGTTATATGTTTTTATTTTTAAAAATGTTCAAATACCTATTGTTAAAAAACAATTATTTGAATTCGATTGTTGAAAAATTAATTTTACAAATAGGAGACCTATGGTAGGTACGTTTCGCCACCACTGCCACTTTCGAATTTTAATATCAAACCTTGAAAATATCATGTATTTTTATTTGTACAATTGTATTAACCCCCGCCACCTTAATATGACCAAACCCAGTATTAGTATTTATTATAATTTATGTATAATTTTAGCTGGCCCAATTGTGTAAGTAAGTACTTTTTTATTTTGAATGTATAGTAGAAAAGATTAGATTCATACATCTCATCAATCAATATAAAATATTTAAAATTTTTTTGATCATTACAAGATTGGCCCATACACATAAAATAAAAAGCTTATAAAAATACGTTTAAACTATATCTACATATAATTATATGTTTTTATATATTTTTCCAAGGTTATTTCATTGTGTACTGTAATTAAATTGAATAATGATACAAGAATAAAATACGTAGTATACTATTTTATTTCTCTTGTAAAGAATACCCAATATACTATTGTAATTCATCATTTACACAAATCATATCTTTTATTATTCATAAGATAGCTGTAACTGATAAGTACCTATATTTGCTTAGTCTTTACTGTCTCTGGGATGATATTATTGATGTACCATTTTCTTTTATTGACGTTATCGTATTTTCACTACCCGAAATATGAATGTATTTTTTTTTTTATAAACTTACTTATATTAAAATAATTTATTAAGAATAAAAGTTTAATATTAATAAATATTTAAAACGCTGTGGCTCAACCGTGATTGGATGAAAAGGATATTTAATGTAAAATAAAATTACTTTATAATTTTTGTACTCATATGTTACAATGTTAAGAGTATGTTTTTTAAATTATTTTAAACATGATATATATACATGTACAATGATTACCTACCTACTGAATATTTTATATATATAGTATAATATATAATAGAATATGAACATTTATATTTTTTTTATCGTTAGTCTTACATTTTCTTTTAGGTTATCTTACAATTCCCAATGATCATTTGACTTCAGACTTATATAAAAAAGCTTTGTAATGATTAGTTATTACTCTTAATCGTTGCATTAGTTTCAAATATTTCAAAAACATTTTTTATACAATTTAAAATTTTCAGTTTTCAAGAAGCATTACTTTGATTGAGTTAAAAAAACAAGTTTTAAAAGAATATAGTATATTAAATTTGAATAGAAATATACCAAGTTAAAGTAAATAAAGTTTTTGATTTCATAAAAATAATAGGTATAGATTTGTAAAACACGAATCGCATGTTTTAATAATCAATCTTGATTGAAATGCAGATTTTTTAAAGTAGATTCGTCGGTAAAAATTAATTATTCTCTAAATATTGAGTACCGGTCTATTCTATGTAGTGTTTAACTTTAATACAATACCTTATATTATATTTCATGATATGGATATTTTGATATAATTATTAAAGTCATTTATTTTATTTTTATTATTACAGTAAGTTGATATTATTTTTTTTTGAAAATATTTGTTATATTATCAATATTAAATTATTATAATAATATAATAAATTTATACTATATTATATCAACTTAAATTATTTAAAAAATTTATAAATTCGTTTTGTAAATACTTTTAAACATTAAAAATAGATTATAACACATCTTAAAATTAATAGGCTTAATAAAATATAATACAAATATAATAGAAGTAAAAGTTCTATCATAATAATATAATAGAAATAAAAGTTTTAACTTTCCACGGTTAATATTTTTAAAGTATAACAAATTAATATTAAAATATTATTAGTATGAAAAACTTATGATGAATATTATATTATATATTTAACTTTTAGCTATAAAAATTGAAGGTTTATAAATTTTTTGCAACAATATTCTTATAGTTTGTAATTTTGTAGAATTTATACATTTTTATACTTAAAAAAAATTGCCAATATTTTTTAATTAGAAAATAAAAAAATCATTTAGAACCTTGTTTTACATTTTCAAGCATTTTTACCTAATCATTAATTTTTTATCGACATTTATAAAAAAAAAAAATTGAAAATTAAACCGTAAATAAAAAATAATAATATAAACATTGGTGAATATTTTAAGCTTCTACGATTACTCGTTCTTAAATAACTAAATATAGAAATCAATTTAATAGAAATAAACTAGTTAAGCGTAAAATTTCCTGTTTTTCCTTATTTTTTGTTTGTTTTACTCGATTACAAAAATAATGTGTTGGAAGTTTTTAATTTTGACCTAATCGTGTTTAGGGGGAGGGGTGTACAACATTTTGTTTTACTTGTACATGTTAGTTTAAGTTGTCAGTTGTCAAGGGTTGATATTAAAATTTTAAAGTGGCAGCGCTGGAAAAACGGACGTACTATATTATACTATAAGACAACGAATATCACATCGTATCAAAAATTGCTACAGGAAAAGTTTTGAATATTGCTACATTGAATTAATAGTCTACTATTAATAATATTTTACGATGAAATAATATATGGTATGTATTATTACATTAATATTTATCTACACATTTCCATACGGTAAATTGTAATAAATTCGTTGTTAATATAACGGTAATTAATCGAAAGTATAAAATGCATTAAAACTAAAAAAACAATAATTAAATGTATTTTTGTTAATTAAATCAATTACCAACATGATGAATATTTCATTATTTTACCTTTGCTGAGTGATATTATTTATAAAATGAAAAAAATATATATATAAAGAGATAACTGTCTGTTTTACCAGTCGTCACGTTTTTTCTCTTGTTTAAATATACATTTAAAAAATCGATATCAGAGAAAATGTTTAAAAAATTAAATGATATATTTTTTAATTTTAAAATTTTATGCTGACGACGTTATTTGTTTACACAATTTCATTAAATCTTTATATATATATATATTTTTTTTTTTGTAAAATATTTGCGCCAGTCAATGTTAGCAAACATCTATTAATCATGCTTGACGATTTTCACACGCACGGCTTAATAATATATTTATTGTGATTTTCATTCTTTCAATAACTTCTAATTACGTGTACATGTATACATCACATGAATTACGAAACGAATTATCCGTTTTTATTTAAACGCATAATTTAAGACTGAAATATTAAAATAAGGTAAATACGTCATTATACTAAAATACACTTGGGAAAAAATCTAATAAGAGACGATTCATTTTTATGAATACATAATATTAGCTTAGTTACATTTTAAAACCATAAGACTAATATTTTAATAATAGTATATTAATATATTGTAATAATTATAGTGTTGTATTTAGATCATAAAAAGACTATCCATGATACGGGTATTGATTTATTAAACTTTGTGAAGGTAAAGCAACCAAAAAATATCAAAAAAATATAAAATAATATTAAATATAAAAATAATATTATTATAAATATAATTTTTACAATTTAATCCATAAAATATCCTGGGATGCATATATATATTATTTTTATTTTGTATTATTTCTATACAATTTAACAGACCTAGATCCTTTATAATATTATTATATTATACGTGAACATTAAGACAAAAAAATAGATTAAATAAATTATCTTATAGATAATAAATTGACTAAAATACATAGGCACTTATGTGAACTTTACATAAAAATGTACTTATATATCACTATCTCTTTAAAATAACATAGTATTGTCCTTAAAGCTATATATAAAGTCGAATGGAGAGGAAATTGTATTAACTATATTTAATATGCGAGGGGAAAATAAATCAGCACCATATTTTTTTTAGAAAAAATGGTATAATTAATAATTCTTTACTTCTAGAGAAGTATAATAATGAAACGCGAATGCCTAATTGTTCCAATAAATAGGGACAATTTATATTCCCATTTAATAAATCGCATATAAATCTTATATTATAATAATGATAAATTTAAGAGTAATTTATTATTCTCAAGTTTTAACAAACCCGATAAATTCACTTAACCTAACCATTCATTAAATTAAATTCGGATACTTTTACATACAATTTCAAACCTAGCACAAAAATGTTATAATTTATTAACAAATTGAATAAGTGATATGATTATTCAATGACTTAATACCTACTATACATTTTGAACATTTCGACAAATTATCATCGATGATCCTGATTATCAGTCGACACCTGTTTCTAGTCGACCTTATACACGAAATACCATAATACACAGCTATGCAAAACCGTGTTCTCGTTCATATTTCCCACGTCCTACAATTTCTTCAATCTGACCGTCTGTCTTCCCATCCACCAGTCTATCCTAGTCTATCTCTCCGCGTCAATGGTTACAGCAGACTTCTAACAAGCACTCCTTACATTCATGTATATACACACACACATATATATATATATATTGTATATATATATGTGTGTGATGGTTTGGCGACTTTTCGGTTCACAACTCGAAAACAGGTAAGGGGGGGGGGAGCAGCGCACTCGGTTAGGGACTGATAGTGTGTAAAGGAATAGACGATGGAGGAAGAGGTTAGTCTGAGTACGGTGGTGGAGGCGGTGGCGGCGGCAGGCGGTTCCCTGGCAAAGTACGTTCGGAGAACCGCCGCCGTCGACGACTACTACTACGACGGCGGCAGACGATCGATCGAACTGCTTTGACCCGGGTGTGACTGCCGTTGCCGGCGTTTTCGCAAGGATATTATTTTATGCATGCGAACGCCCTTTACTTTCAGTTATCATCTTTTCTAAATTATCTCGTATCCTCATTCTCCTTTTACACATACCCAAAACCCGCCGCACCCCGCTCACAACAATTATTTTTTAATACTTAATGACTATGACATATTATGAGTACTTATCCTCGCGTGCGCTCGTCGTGCAACAACAAAAACAACAACAACGACGACGACGTAGTTCGGTCTCCTCGAGTGCGTGCCCCGCAGAACGAGAGTGGCCTTAGTTTCTTTTGAGGATTATTTGTAATATTTTCAAACGTCAACAGCCTATGCGTAGCACGTAGTACCTATATTAGGTATTAAAATATAATATAGCAAATGCCATAAATATTAATTACAATTAAGTCGAATTTGTTTTGTAGGTACCAATTTTGTCTTAATTGTAATAATTTATTTAATCTATTGTCTTAAAATCCACAATCCACATACAATAAAATTATAATATTAAAAATAACGTAAGTCCGTTGTACTGTTTATAAATAAAATAAAATAATATGTATTATATTATGCATCCTAGACTATTTTATCGATTAGATTGTATAGATGATATTTATCTGATGTCAATATAAACTAGTGTAGTCACAAGTACGTAGTGTTTGTAAGGTTCTTACAATTAAAGACGATTTTGTTTCCTAATTTGTATTCTCTATTATTTAAATCAATATTGTAGTTGTTTAAGATGATTTTATAGTTAAAAAGGATTTGTATCAGGTACAATTAAGTCGAATTTATTTTTGTAGGTACCGATTTTGTCCTCAGTCAATATTATGTAGGACAACGGTAGACTGGCACAAAAAAAAAGATAAAAAGATTTAAAGGAATTGTGTAAACAAATAGCGTCATCAGCATAAAATTTCAAAATTAAAAAAATATATCATTTAATCTTTTAAAAATTTTCTCTGATATTGATTTTTTTAAATGTATATTTAAACAAGAGAAAAACGTGACGACTGGTAAAACAGACAGTTATCTCTTTATATACATATATATTTTGATTTTATAAATAATATCACTCAGCAAAGGTAAAATAATGAAATATTATTATAAATATTCATTATTTTAGTAACTGATTTAATTAATTAACAAAAATACGTTTAATTTTTGTTTTTTTAGTTTTAATGCATTTTTTACTTTCTATTAATTGCCGTTATATTAAAAACGAATTTATTATAATTTACCGTATGGAAATGTGCAGATAAATATTAATGTATTATTACATTAATCACATATTATATAAATTATCAATTATTATTACATACCATATTATATTATTTGATCGTAAAATATCATTAATATTGGACTATTAATAATTCAACACAATGATATTCAAAACTTTTCCCGTAGCAATTTTCGATGCGATAGATACGTATTTTGCTCGTCGTTCATATAATACAATATATAGTTACTACAGTGACCACTAAATATCGTCATGCGCAATATAATATTATTTAAAAACCAAAAAGCAGCTTAAATCTTATTCGCAAAATGAACTTCTCGATAATCGAATTCAAACAATTGTTTTTTTAACAATAGGTGTTTGAACGTTTTTAAAAATAAAACCGTACAACAATGAACGGCCATGTGGCTGCAGCGAACGTATTGTCCGCATTGAACGCGGTCGACGCCACGTTGCGCGACACCGCCAAACCGTGGCAAAGCCTGTTCGCCTGGGCCGAGGAACGGAGCGGCATCAGCCGTCTGATGATCTTCCTCGGCATGGTTGGCGCCGTGTGCATGTTCTTGATCACGAGCAGCCTGTACGCGATGCTGGTCAGCGACCTGCTCGCATTCGTGTATCCCGCTTACATGACCACTGCGCTGATAATGCACCCCGCCGAACAGTTGCCGGCCGGCAGTCCCGCCGACGTCCGCGGCGCGTCCGTGTCGCCGACCAACAGATGGTTTATGTATTGGATATTGTTAGCCACCACGTTGACGGTGCAGCAGCTGTGCGGTGGCCTGCTGCGGTTGGTGCCGTTCTACTGCTTGATCAAGACCGCGTTTTTCGCATGGTGCGCCGCACCGATCGAGGCCAATGGGGCCGCGTGCGTGTACGTCGTTGTCGTGAGCCGTTATTTTAGCCACGAACGCTAACCGGCTTGCCGAGCGAACGGCATCACAAGTCCAGGTTTTAACATATTTTGTACATTTTTTAATTCAATTAATTAAAATAAAAAAATCCAAGAAAATTTTCACACATAACTTTTTTTCATACTCAAATTTTACGATATCGCCTCGAGAGGACGCCGCATCCGCATATTGTTTAGCCGCTTCCGTCTTACAAGCGCGCACATGTTAAATGTACGTAAGTACAGAAATTCACGTCTAGCATGGTTAGCATTAGAATTTATACTAACTGTCATCATGCCAAAAGTGTTTGTATGTCAGTTTTTTTTTTTTTTTGTGACATTTCAACTATTTTCAAGCAATTTATGAATATGTGAGATTATTACTATTATATATGTGAGATATTGAAATTTTAAAATGCTCACAACTCGCTTATAACTTAATATTGTAAAATGCGCACGTACAAACACGAAACGGTTAATTCAAACTAATTTTGATATTATGAAGCTAAACGTTAGTTGATGTACTTAGATTTGCTATGTCACTCACTTGTCAAGACGAATAAGACAACAAATGCGGGCCTGTGGAGTGTCCTCTTAATAAATGATAATATACGTATATGCTATTGACTATTGATGTTAAAATTAAATATAAAGATGATTACGAAAAAAAAAACCAGTAAGTGATTAATTTTGTTTGGATTTTTTTTACTTATTAAAAAATTAATTTTAAATATTTTTTTTCGTAATGTTACCTATTTAGGCATTGAAAATTATTTTTATAGATGTGATTTATTTGTATTTTTTTATTTTGTTTGCCAACACGAGCGCCTCCCCTACCACTGCACCAGTACTATGGATTATAACATAAATTGGACCCGCACCGGAACTTATCACCGCCATTGATTTTGCACTTTGCACAGTAGCCTCAATCATCAACCTTGAACTGATTGTTTTCGGCATACATTTTATATGGGTTAATTCTCGTGGTTTAAATAACAGCACGCACGACGACGGCGTAGGTACACGTAGGCGGGTCCCCGTTAACTTCGATCGGTGCGAAAAACGCAGTCTTGATCGAGCAATACAACGGCAACAACCGCAGCAGATTACCGCACAGCTGCTGCATCGTCAACGCGGCGGCCAACAATATTCAATAGGTACGTAAACCATCTGTTGGACAAAGACACGAAAGCGTAGTCGTCAGCGGGCAACTGTCCGACGGAATGCATCATCAACGCGACGGTCACGTAAGCAGGATACATCAAGCGGCATTGCGCACAGGCTGACGGCATCAAGAATATGCACATTGTGCAAACTATGCCGAAGAACATCTTCGAACAGCTAATACCACTACGGTCCTCGTTGTCCCAGGTGAACTGGCCGTGCCACGGTTCGGCGGTAGCGTGCAAGGCGGCGTCGATTTTATTTCAAACGATAAAATACTGTATAATTTAAAAATAAACGTTATTCATTCTGTTTATTCTGTCTTACTGTTCGCGGATGCTTTAATTTTTTGATCTTTTATTTTTTTAAATCATTTACCGTATTCAAATATTTTTCGTTTGATTTTGTCTCGAGTAGAAGTACTTGATATCAGTCTCTCCGTATTCATTGAGTGTATATTGTAGGTTTTGATGGCTTTTTTATTTCCCCCTTTACCGCCCTTCTCTCTTTTAGTCACCTCTCTAGGCTCTCTGTTACTCTTGTATGATAAAATGGCTGGTTCGCGTGTTATATCGTCAGATTGTCGCGCCAGAAGCGTTGTTACGCCTTTGCGTTTTTTTGTAGTTCCAGGCTAATCGTACAACCTGATAATGGTCAAATGCGCCCCCTAAAATAGAATTATATACTTGTACGTATATATATTATATATATATATATATATTTATCTATATGTATATAACGTTAAAAGTAAATTCAGAAATTTCTACGTATTTGAGTGTTTGTGTGTGTGAATGTTTATAAAAAGACCCTGAAGCAGTTTTGGCGGGGAGTGCCAATGGAAGAGCGTTTCACTATATTTTCACTATAGTTAATGTCCTAGTATCGATTTTGGTGCGTGGTTGACTGAGGCAGCCGGCCGACTTGTGAGTGGGTGGTAGGCGGGAGGAGATGCCAAAAGATAGGGTGGTGGGTGGTGGGATGGATAAAATTCTGGCAACAAAGGGGCTTCTTTTACCAGGTCCGCGCAAAAGGCTTCTCTCTCTTTCTCCGTTTCTCATTCTATCTCTATCTATCTCCTGTTCTCTCCCACCATATCTTTATCATTGTCTCTCGTTCACCCCAAGACACTAACGGGATCATGTTTCCAAACCCGCATTAATGGTTATGTTGGCTAAAAGCACTTCAGAGAAATTTGCCACACACGCAGAAGTACAATTTCGGACGTATAATGGAAAAGTTGGAAAAAGATTAAAGTCGGAATGTAACGCAGTGTTAATTAAACAGGGGTTAACCCCTCCCACTATACACTAAAAACAAACTGCGACAACTCGCTTATTACTATATTCATCTACACAAAAAGTATATTACGGACAATATATTATGATGGTTTAAAGTTATGTAAAAGACAAATGGAGATTTCTTTTCAAGATTAAGCATTTGGTATTGTGTTATATTGATATGATAATAAATAACAGAATGTTATTTTAAATTAATAGGAACTTAACTATTTATTTTTAAGTAAAGCAATATTCATAAAAAAATTTTAATAATCGTTTTTTCGTACTTATAAATGTAATTCACCTCATGAAATTAAATATTACTAATAGGTATTAGTAGAGGTATAAAAAAATAAATTTAATAAGTTATGAACTGGGTAAATCTTAAAATCCATTATAGTTCATACCAATTATATTTTTGATTTTTCAGAAATAACTGAACAATTTCCAAATTATAAAGTTCCCCTTGAATCAGTCAGTTCTGGCTAATTAGGTATTTATTTAGGGAGACCTCCTCCCTCCACCACCAATTTAAATAGAAAAATCTTAAATACGCCACTGGATGTGTCAGCCTATAATTCTAAGGATATTTAATAGTTTTTTTGAATCATTATTAATAGGTAGGTAATCTAGTTTTCTATCAGTAGGTATACTGAATCTATTTTTACCCAAACAATCGTAATATATTATTGTAAATTATATTATTAATTATTATAGTATTATTATGTATATATCATACATTATTGTAATTAACCTAAAAACAATATTGAAGATCGCAGAATGTTTAAATAAATTTATGGTATAAATAATTAAACATTTTTTTCTTTATATTTCTAAAATTATATTGTGTATAGAAAATAATACACTATAGTGAAAAGCCTAAAATCATTTGAATTTATATTTATTTAATTATAGTATAATAGCTAAATTACATTATGATAAATTAAAGTAAATTTCCCCGTTTCTTTCAAATTTATAAATTAATATTTTACTAAAATTACGTTGAACTGAGTATAATAGTAATGATTCGACCAATTGTATATGTCCTGTACTCTTTAGTTAAAATTTAATAACTTGATTATTTACAAATATTATAAGTAATGATATTACCTAATTAATAAATTATGACTAATGTGTATAACATAACGAATGATCGCTTTTCTTCATAAATAAAATTCGATATGAGGTTGTATGATTACCTTTTAAGAATCTTTTAACTTTGAATCGACACAGTTCATCCATATAGAACTTATGAAATGTACATTATTTTATGCTTAAAATAAATTTATTACGTAAAAATAGGTTATTATTTTTTAAACTCAGCTATACATCAGATGTACCTAATTAGTATTATAAAAATATAAACATTTTGAAACATAAGCATAGGAACTGACATAGTTTGTTACAACTTACACATGATAGTGCCGATAGTGGAAATGTATACCTATAACTTTACTTTAATTTAGTAAATATAAAAGATGAATTATCTATTTTTTTTTTTATTATTGAATTGTATCTACTGAAAATTGTATTTGCTCATTTATTTTTTTATCAATCTTTTCATCAACATGCTTAGATAGTTCAATACATTACGTTTGTTATATTATATAGGTGAGTACATGTTAAATATAAAACCTCATATAGGTACCTACGTATAACGTTGGCAACGGAAATAACAGTAATGTTAAACTTGGCGCTGTGTTAAAACGTCGAGTACATGCTATACACCGTTAATATCGCTTTATAGTTTGTTGGCGATGAAGTTTAGGTGGTTACAGAGTTTCACCGCAAAGTTTTGGCTCTACATATTGATCTCAATGGTGTTTTTCATCGTGAACGTAGCCCACTAATACATCCTAAATGTATGTCCTAAATGAAGAATACGAAAATTGTATTTCAATTAATTGATTTCATCTTCAATAACAATTTTTGCGTACGAATCAGTAGTTATTCGATAATTTTTTAATAAATCGTTAAGTTAAATTAAATTAAATCATCAAATATCAGTATTAATTAAGTAATGAATTATTTAATATAAGTGTTGTACCTATATAATTTAATTATCTGTTAGAATAATTAAAATATAATTTTACGAAGGTATTAATATTTGTAGGCAGGAACATGCAATTTTTAATTCATTTAAAAATATAATATATTTTGAAACTTACAAAAATTCTATTTATGATTAGATATTATGTTGTTTTTAAAATGTATTATAATAAATCAATCTAATTTTTGAAACAATTATTAAACTATTATTTTTTTACATTACGGTTTAATTTATTATGATAATTATTTTAAAAATGTTATTCCTACGTTAATTTGTTTAAAAGACTACAATCGGAAAACATACTTTTAGTATTGATAAATTGAATTTTTAATATAATTTTAATACTTAATAAAAACTAATATTTTTTTGTATACAGCTATGTAAAATACAAGTAGTATATTTTATACGTATATGAAAAATGTTGTTTTAATATTGTAATAAATGTATTTATTATATTTTGGTTTCGGAGAAGCAAACAACTTTGTAATATAGGTATAAACAACGTACAATATAGAATAATTTAATATAATTATTAAAATGGTGGTCAAAATTATATTAATCTGTACAATTTCAGTGGGTATGTAGTTTATTAAACTACTAACTGAATTATTATCATTATAAACTCAACGCTGTTCCTCGAACTTTCATTTAGTTATAATACTTATGGCAGACGTAAAAATTCAGCCTAATCATTACCATTCTGCATTTTTTAATTTAATTTAGAAATCAGCTTCCATATTATTATCTCATTGGAAATTAGGAAAATATTTATCGCACAAATTGTGTCGTTAACAAATAAAAATAAAGAATACATAAAAAATGAAGGTGCTGATAAAATAAATTTTGTTTAACAATAACATTCCGTATTCCAGATAAAATGTGCTATGTGATAATTCGTCAAGCACTTGTAGGTTTTCAGACACATTATGATATAACACCGATTGGTCGAACTGAATCGATTCGTTTTCAGTCGGTAATTAGATTCCAGTTAAATAGGCATGAAAAATGTTTTTGGAAATATAAACGTGTGTGTATGTGCTCAATGTTTGCAGGGTACTAAAACGTGCTGTGAACACGATATTCGTTGGAAATGTGCATCGCGGACTGACAGTGAACACGTACCAATACAATAATGACGGCTTACAGACATTCGAGACGAATCATTGATGGGTTTATTTATAGCTGGGGATGAAGTGTTTTAATGAAATATTTGCTGTACCAAACTACCAAATAATATACGTTACAAACAATCACGTTGGGTGCACACAAAAATAGGTAATACAAAGACTACATTTTCGTTATTATTCATAAACACAATCTATTGTCAACCCGGGCTGTTAAAGCGTAGGCAGGTACCTACTAACTACCGTTTAAACATTTAAAATTCATCATTGGTCTTTTGCGTTTCATACGTTTTCACAAATGTTTTTCATCGTACGATTCGTACGAAATATAAAGATAAAATCTAAATAAAATGTATAATTATTAATGTAACACAGATACTAGTGATTATTATAATTATATATTGTTTAGATGTCTGATCGCTTTTACCCGAGTTTCCCGAAATATGTATCTTTTTACCTTAAAGATGTTGTCAATTATTTACAACTAAAGTAGCCCACTTGAAATTTATTAACAGCCAATAGATATTATTAAGTATTAACACACTCATTTTAATAAAATGTGCTAAATTTATATTTTTATATATTATATCAAGTAATATTTTTATGTAATGAATTCGTTCTTGATAAAAAATTTTAATTTTTCTTGATAATTATAAATTAACAATTATTAATTTTTTAATTAAGATATTAAAATTAAAAATCGTGAAAAATAGATATACTTGCGCTTAAGATGTCATTTTAAAAATTATAAAGTAGTTGTTGTAAATAGTAATTACGTTGTACCAGATATATATATTACACTTTATACATTATAAAATGTAAATTATATAAAAAGTATATCATATGATATTCTGTATTTATATGTTTCTGTACTAAATTTTGATTTTAATTGAGTACTAGACATGTAGTTAATACGTAGAAAGAGATTTACCACACATTTAAGGAATTTAATCCATGCTACACCATTTGAAACTTTGAAGAATGCCATTAATTTTATAATGGAAATTAAATTTAAGCATTCTAAAATAATATACTTTTACACGTATGACTAAAATATAAATAATATAAAAAAACAAAAAAGTGAGTAAGCAAGTAGAAAACTGTTTTACTATAAAGACGAGTATATGTGGTTATTTTGTAGGCCATTATGTGTATACTGTATAATTTGAATTAATGTTAGATCATTGCGTTTTTACGAAAAATCATTCTGAGTGGAGATGATCTATCGGCATATATTGTGTATAACTGGGTATATTTTACCATAAATTTATATTTATATTACTATTGTAATACAAAATAAAAAGGCAAAAACTTAAAAGTAATATAAATATTATGAAAATAAAATTACGTGTATAGTAAAATAAAATAATACACATTAGACGTAAAAAATTTATACTACTTCAAAAAAGATGATAAACGAAAAAAAATTAAAAATAACATATCATTGTAAAATAATTACATTCATCATTTCGTCCATAATCTAAAAAGAATCAACTTATTTAATTACCTGCTATTAAAAAAAAACAATATTTATAATTATTTTATTTCGAATCCTGACAGGTTAGGTTACATGTCACTAATATGAATAGGTATAATGATTTTAATATGCCAATATACGTAATTTACCGTAATTTACTGTATATTATGTTTGTTTTTTATTTGAAACTGAACAAATTTTAATTTATACTTTATGAAGGAATCTAACAATATTGCAATACATATATAATATATATATATACATAAATAAACTAAAATTTAAACAAATAAAAAACTGTATTCCAATATTACGTGGATTAATACTGCACGCAATTTGTGTTTATTTAAATAATAATTAAAAATATGTGTTTAATTTTAATTGTCAACGAAACTACATTTTTGAAACCATTGTAACGTTCCATTTTTACATAAAACGTAATACGAAGAGTTTATTAGGGTCTGTTTCCGTACTAGTACAAAACGAAGATCCGTAACGTAAACTGAACTTTGTGTTATGACAAAGATTACTCTACGCATTTTGGCATTTATAATCTGCTACCAACTTCTAATACAAAGAACTAGTATTTGTGATTGTGCGTACTGCGTGTCACATACATTTTGAAATATATACCATACGGTTGTATGCATGTATTGTTGTGAAAATAAAATATGATATATAACTTTTAAAACAGTTAGAATGTTTATTTTAGCTTATTAACAAATAGAATTGATCTCTAACAAAAATAAAATTACCGATATTATAATATGAACTGTTGATTTTAAATGCAAATATAATTATAATATAATATTATGTACCTGCTAGTAGTTAGTTTTCTCCGCGATAACTATTTTTCAAATAATTTTAATATAATATGAGATATTATATTGCATATTGATATGTATATAAAGTTTGGTAAGCTTAAACTGGATTGAACGCAGATACCATTGGTTTAATTCATTTTGACAGTTCTAACTATTTCAATTTAAAAACAAATTTGAACTCAGTTGGATGCTTTGTATAATTATTCCTATTTATTTAGAAAATAATAATAAATCACAAACTTTTGTATAGTTTACTTTTGAAGTCTATTTAACTTAATAAATATATGCAAGTATATTTGATATAATCACCAAATTTAATTTCAGCCACGACGGTTTTTCAATATTGATATGTCGTGTTTGGTATATTTATTTAATTTTAACTATAAATTGGTTTTTATACAGAGTTTGTCCTTTAAAAATGTTCTTTTCTCAATTGAACACATTATCCCAATCATTGTATATTATACTTGTATACCTACATTATAATATTATATTATATCTACTACTAAAAAAATGTTCACATAATTTCGTAATAACATTTACTATAGTTTTCATAAACAAGTGTACATTTTTTCCTTGATGTTTTAGATTTTTGCTTAGAAAAGATATAAGATTTATTTACATAAATGTATATACGTTTGATTGATGGGTTATACAATACCAATATCTGATCACTTCATTGGCATGTTTAATAATAACCATTTAAGTAGAAAAACAAATAATTATTTATTTATAGTATAAAGGTCTTTGAAAAGTAAGTAATTATTGAAGTAACAAGTGTTCTAAAAATATTTATCGAATTATATTTTGTATTTGTTTTCACTAAAAGTATGATATGTTATTATAACATAAAATCAAGGTGAGAAATTAAATATTTGTGTTATATTTTTTTTATTATCTGTATCTTTTAAATATTTAAAGAGCGGAAATTTAATTTAATTGATACTCATACCTACTGCGCACCGGAATATTCTCTAGACGTGAAGATTTCCGGTGTGTCGTGGTCGTAGGGAGTATAAGTTACACCCTGTTCAGTAATTTAATTTAATCGTGTTTTGATGCCGTCGTCGCCGGTTAAAATTGACATTTATAATAAACGGCATTTCGCAAAATATGTATAGAGACCGTATAAACGTTATAAACGTTATGTAATATGTATGGTTTAAAATACAAATAATATTGTAAATTCCGATAACGACGTAACCGCTGGAAAAGGTGTCTAATCTTCTATTCTCGCCTATTATCATTTCGATAAATACAATTGAGTCATCATTACTACGTCCTGCTAAAACGGCAGTAACGTTATTAAAAATTACTACCTATTTTATCAATTATACGATATGACTACACACCGCTACCACTACCAGCTACTGCTATAGTTCACTCCCCCCCCCATCCACAAACAACTACGATTTCTACTGCTCTTAGATACTACAATAATACAAAATATCATATTATTATGCCGATTCTCGCGATGGTGGCACTATCACTCGTCAGAACGATCCACATCGACGCGCCTATTACAAAATGACACGCGCGCATAAGCCAAACATAATATAGTGGAACTTGGTGTACCTCGGATGAACTGTGAACAGACGAAGAACACGGCCATCAGCAGTCCAACGGGAGTGTTCATGTTTTCACTGCGGCCTTTGGCACTCGTACGGTGGTCGCAATCGTCTCCGTCGCCGCTCTCGCAGTAATTTGAATAGCTGTAGTGAAAAAGACTATTGTGATGGCCTTGTCACGTTGCATTTTCGTTCACGCGTCCCGCGTAACGCAGCACTTCATATCGTCCAAAAACAATACGTCGTGCCCGCTGCCGCCGCCGTCGCCGCCAGCACCGTCACCGTGCCAACACACGGTTACCAGCGGTAGTGGCTAGGGGTGGTCGGGGAGGGGTGGGCGAGTGGACCGGAAAAGACCGCGCGCGCGTTCTTCTTACCGCCGCGACGCGTCACGACGTCCTCTCGACGCGATTGTGTCGGCGATGGCGGTGGTGGTGATGATGGTAGTGGTGGTCACCGCAGCACCGGCAGCAACAGCAGCAGAAGCCGTGGCCGTGGCCGTCATCTCGAGACGACTGCGAAACGCGCGGATCAGAAGCGGCCGTGTTCCGGACGGCGGTCCGGCGACGGCGGCGGTCGTCGTGCACCGATTCCGACGACGGCGACGCGGATCGCGGGCATGACGGGAGAACACACCACCTGCACCGCCGTCAACCGTGAGAAACCAGTGGATACTTCGGACGGGACGACTGCGACACGACTGCGACGATAACGGGTCGCGATGATTACAGCCGACGGGTAGGAAAGAAACCAAATTAAAACGAAACCAAGACCGAAAACCGAGTAACCCGAACGCGCAAAACGGAAGCTAGAAAAAACGCAATTCGCACGGTGTGTTTTTGCAGGAAACGAACGTCGCGCACACCACACACAATACTGCTGCTGCTGCTGGTGCTGGTGCTGCGTGTACTACGCGGGCCCTCAACGTGTGCGCGCGCGTGCATGTGTGTGTGTGTGTGTGTGTGTGTGTGTGTGTGTGTGTGTGTGTGTGTGTGTGTGTTGGGTGTGTGTATTACAGCCACTTAGGTTGTGCGCGAGCGCAGCAGTGTGTGCGTGTGGGTGGGTGGGTGCGTAGTATAGCGCGAAACGATAGCGCGCTGCACGCCGGTTACCGGTACGCGTGTGTGTATATAATACATATATACGCGCGAGCGGACGACCGACTTTGTGTTTGTGTGTGGGGCGCGGCGCTCGGGGCATGCGAAACGGGCGGCGGCCCCGGTATCGACCGTTGACGCCGCCGCCGCCACCACCGCCACCGCCACCGCCGCCGTCGTCGTCGTCGTAGCGCGCGCGTTACGTTTGGACGTACGCAGCAGCGCACTACACGCCATCCCCATCGCGGCCACGGGAGCTCACCGCCACCGCCACCACCACCACCATCACCATCACCATCGGGTCCCGGCAGTGTGCGCGTCGCCGGTCGTCTCCTCCGCCGCAACTAAGCTTTTTGGGGCGTCGTCGAACGGGTGCAGCGCCGCGAACTGTTCGTACGCCACCCCCCCCCCCCCCTCCCCCCACTCAACCACTACTGGCCAGTGGTGATGGACACCGCGAGGAACGGGGCCGGTTAATCGAATCAACATTTTTGTCCTTCGCTCTGGGAATGAACACGCCGTGTTTGCGGTCGTTTTGATGTAACGCCGCGGTATGAATGGATCGACGAACCCACCCATATACATGTATAAGTACGAGCGCGTATCCTGGCCGCCGCCCGTGCTTCGAATATCAAACACTCGCGCGCATGCGCACGGTCGAGACGTCCAAACCAGACCAGTCCGTTTTGAGCACGCGCGCGCGAGAACTCTCCTTCCTCGCTCGCTGCCGGGCACAGGATTCACCGCCCACCCTAGCCGACGACCGATTTGTCGTCGAGAATCATATAGGTACCGCGATGCGCCTCGCGCGCACCCACATCACATGACTTATGCGACGTCCATGGCGACTCGGCGACAAAAGCGGCGTGCACGAGCATATTATTATATACAATACGGCACGTCATAAAGCGGGCTGCCCGCGCGAGACTACCCTACGGTGCCCGTCGTCGGGACCACTTCGTCACGAAGCGACGGCACGACGCATAGTTACAATCAACGCTGTGATGAAAGATCGCATTGCGCAGTCCGCGCGTCGGACGCCTACTGCAGGCGATCTGAGCCGATGCCGTTGCGTATTGCGATTTGCGATTTGCGTTTTGGCGAGATGCTGTTTACGGTCCGCTTATTGACACATTTGTAGACGGGTGTGACAACGCACTACTATTACTGTGTTTAAAAAAATTGACGTACGCATTATATCATCTTTATAGCGTACCATAGTAGTATAAATCGTCAAAAACACACCAAAGTTATAGCAATATTAATATAATATGAAATGAGTAATATTTTTTTACCGTTTCGCTGCACAACACTCGATTACACCTGTCACCGTATTGTTAAATATACTTAATTTTTTGCAGTGATTTCTAAGCGATAATCCGAATTTTTAATATTACTTGATTTTTCTTACAAAATAAATTTTACTATCCACAAATGTGTGTTGATATTTGCTTTATATAACAGGTAATACGGTCACAACGTGTGCGGAAACGTTACCTTACTGCCTGTTATATCGTATTTCAATATAGTATCGGTTGGCACCATATTCTTAAATATATATACTATGGTATATAATATCGTGAGCGATTAAGTTATATTGTATTGTACGATGTGATGACTGTAGGAAATAGGAAGCATACAATATGTGATATTATATCGGGTAGCGGTAAGCGGCTCGCTTTTATCCGCTTTCTTTCTTCGCCGTTACGATTTTTGTTTCGCTCCTCACACGCAATGTCCTTCTATAAATAAACCATAAATAGCCTTTGAATATAGAGCGTTTCGCTGGAAAAAAAATCGAAAAAAAAAGTTAAAATCTTTGTTGCCACCGAGTTGTATAGCATTATATAGTGTATACGTGTATAGTTATAGTGCTGGTGCGCCATGCAGAATACGATGAGATGTTATGTATGATATAAGTACTACAATCAACTGATTAAAAACAAAAAAACAAAAAAAAAAAAAAAAACAATAGACCTTTTGGTAGCAATCTTAATGACAAAAAAAATGTTCACTCTTACCCTGTCTGCGCGACTTATGAACAATGGCGTTTTAAAAAGAACTGCTGAAATGCGGTTATAGAAGTAAAATCGTTTTAAAAAGAATCTGCAGAATTTATAAACATAATAATACAAATATTAATCGTAAAAATAACAACGCGAACCTTTATTCCATCGGAATTAAACTGAGTTCAATAAAATACACATTTGTTTGCAATAAATTAAATTTATGACGATGCTAAACAAGTAGGTTCAACATATTATGTATAATGAAGACTCTTCGATAATAATATGAACTGTAAATAATATTTAATTCGTAATAAATGTATTTATTCATATAAGCAAACAAAGTACTGAAAATATGAAGTACGTTTTAAACTTTTAATTACCTATACAATATGTAGGTAATTCTATAGGTATCTACTTGAAATCCCAGTCAATTGAACGCACGAAATCAACAAATTGAATGTGTATATGTTAATAAAACACTTGTATGCTTCAAATGGTTATTTATTTAGTCTTCTATAGTTGAAGAGCGATAGTATTTATTCAACTATTAAATAATTTATAAAAGCATATTAGTATATTATATATTTATTTGACATTTGTTAGCAATCAATTAATCGAATCAACATTTTTGTCCTTCGCTCTGGGAATGAACACGCCGTGTTTGCGGTCGTTTTGATGTAACGCCGCCGTATTAATGGATCGACGAACCCACCCATATACATGTATAAGTACGACATATAGTACTAGATACTTAAGACAAATTCAACTTAATGGAAATAATCATATTCCTTAAGAATATTTTCTGATCACGAAATTAATATTAACTCGCGATATAGTGATTTAGCGCGCTAATAATACTAATAGGTAGATTGGTAATATTGTCAATAATTTTATATTATGATACAATAACAATATAACTTGTTTATTAAAGCGATGCTTTTAATTTAATGATGTGTAATTAAACTATCAATTCCAGTATCTATTTAATAGATTCTGGTTTAAATTTAGTTAATCACACCGACTTTATATTAACTTATAAAATAACAAAATTTGAAATTTATTAAGTATAAACATTTTTTTTTTTTTATTTAAAAATTAATGAAATTTAACATTATATAATACTTTATAAAGATAATTTTTTTTCTAATTATAGCCCACATCCTTTTCAACAATAGATGTATAGGTTTTCAACTATATTACTATAACATAACATTATAATATTTCTTTAAAACCCGAAAATATGTGTAATACATTTACATTATACATTTGATCTAATCGATTTTATGTTATGCATTGTAACTACTGTATGTTAATTACATTAAATTATTAATTTTAATTCCACAAATATAAATATATAAAATAAAATTTTACAAATGATATTTTCACTTTCATCAATATTATAATTTATGAAATATTAAATAAACAAACAATTAAAAATCTTTTTTCTCATCACAAGTTAAGTTGTAAATGAAATAAAAAATGATTGATTTTATACACAAATAAATAATATGCAATTATAGTTAGTACTTTATCATACCAATTGCTATAGTTACCTTTAGCAATGATGAAGCGTACACCTTTGAATAGTACACCTGATATTGTCAGTAACAAAGCAATTTAAAAGCTAATTTTTTTGTATTATATTATTTTTTAGAATTTTTACCGTAAGAAATAATTGAGATTGAGTAGGTAAAAACTAAACTTAACAGTTAACGCTCTTTACTAACAAAAAATAATAAAATGAAATATTTAATTTGTCTACCAATTCAGAAATATTGAAAAAAAATATTAATGCTTTGATATAGGTCGCAGTTAACTTAAAGCAGTTTCAAATGAATTAAAAAAATTGAACTATTTATAATGAATACATATAATGTATTTAAGCAATTAAAAAATTGTACCATACCCTAGGGCCTACTACGCTTATTTTTTAAATTTATAATGTATACCAATAAAACAAATCATCAATAATGTCTATCCATAACGCAGTGAAATCATAATTTTATTATTTAATCTATTGAAATATTACATTTACATTATTTCAACAATACATAATTGTACTTATATGATACTGGAAAAATAGATCAAATTACAACAGTTTACCTAAAACGTTCAAGGTTCATCCATAGAATAGAATATTATGCAATTAATAATATTTTAATATTATCTAAGGGATACCTTAATGCTGCACTAGATCAATTTTGTATGTAAAAAAATTTAAAAAATAGTACCCATAATATCAATTTTGGGGATTAATTTAAACTAAATAACGTTACATGTACATAAATTATCATATTTCGAAACAACAATGTATAACATCTTATCACTTGGAGTGACTCGGGCCCAAATTAAAGCAATGAAACAAAAAAACGTCAATAAAGATTTGGCGCAGGTATTTTATTTACATTTCATATGAATTTTGGGCTAAAACATAATATGTAAAAAAATCCTAACTAGGTTCAAGATGGATGAATGTTCATAACAGCATATAATATATTATAATTTAATGAATACATATATTTGTGTACTACGAATTATTGATACATCATCTAGCAGTGTATTGTGAAGTTATTCGAAGCGTACTTGTGCTCGTCGATGAATTTACTTGCGTAACAATCATACCTAAATAATATGCTTTGATATTCAAAAAAATCGGATTTCCTTTTCAAAGAGGGGCTGAAGTCCAAAATTGAAGCATTTTTACTGCTCCAAATGTTGTCGTCACAACAAAATAAAATAAAAAAAAAACACACATCATTGTAAAATCAATACATTCATCACTCCGTTCAGAATCTAAAATAAAAAAAATACCTAATAATTAAATGAGCGTCACACAAAATAATTCTCTATAATAATAGTAATAATAGTAGCCACTTGTATTTTAAAAATATCTAACAGTATCAATGAAAAAATAACTAAGTATCTAGCTTAAAAACATTATTGAGTTCACAATTCATGTAAAGGCTCTCATGCCGAGTATAATACTTATGTATTCAAAATCTTGCGGTTTTTTTTTGACCGTAAATCTTTATCAACTCAGTAGTAGGTACTATATATTATAGTGTATGTTAGACAAACGTAAAAGTGGTTCGCATATGGAATATACATATTCTATATTATACGTTATACATGTATGTTGGGCGTAGGTATACATATAAATATATAAATATAAAGTTCATTATTTTTACTAACGTCCGGTAGAAAGTTTTGCCAAGTGGAGAATTTCGTCTTATTGTTGGTCATTATTTATAGTTAAAACAGTCGTAACCTCCACCCACTTTTGGTGGTCAAATTTTGGCCCGCCTACACGTCTAGAACTTTAAAAGCACTGAATATACTCCCTTTGGTATAATAATATTACATAAACAGTATACCATGTATATAATATAAAACATTAAACCATTTTAAATGACTAAATATACTTATACATATGCATATATATATTGTTGGTTTATATTTTAAAAATATTTATTAACTATAATGGTACAAAGATTTGCAATTTGTCTGATTCTTTAAAGGTATTATAAATTGATAAGACAAATAAAACATTACACAAACAAACATTAAATTATTAAATTATTAGACAAATTATATTGATTATTTTTTATTATGCCAGTTATAATCGCACTAATATAATCAATATTATACTATGCGTCTGATAGACATCTGTATTTATTATATAGATATCAACAATTTAAGGTACATACGTAATATTAAAAAAGCGGGTAAGTGAGTATCGCTCTGCTGTACATTAGGGGATGGGGTGGACCTCGTACCAGGGTAGATTAAATTTGAATGCAATGATAGGTATCATTACGAAAAACTATTCTGAACGGAGATGTTTTCTAGGATATATTAAATTTAAATATTGTTATATATACTATTTTGAAACTAATTCAAACATTTAAGTAAAAGTTTCAAGATCTTACGTGAAGTAATTTTTTAAAAATAACAAAAATCGAAAATGATTTATTAGTAAAAACGTTATTTTACACGTGTATTTTTGATTTCAAACTAAAATTAAAACTTTAAACACTCGTAAAATTTTTTAAATTGAATAATCATCAAACTTTTTTATAATTATTCAAAGCTTAACTTATGAACAGCATAGTACTAAATTTTCAATTATTAGCTTTTGATAGTAAAATATTTATAAATTTTTAACTAATAAATAGTGAAAAATATTTATGATTTTAACGAATTTTTGTCAATATTTGAACTTCAAATGCTAATAAAAAAAAATTGTGCCTATGTATTTTTATAATTTTTGAATGAGAGTTAGAACAAGTTATGTGGACCCTTCTATTAAATTTTCAAGTAATTTGTCTCAGTTAAATTTTTTTTATCAACATTTATAAAAAAAATAAAAAAAATTGATTATTTTAAATGTCTATAAATAGCTCAAAACATTCAAAATATTTTGAAAATCAAATCACGTAAAAAAAATGGCAATCTAAATAACTGGTAAAATTTTCAAGTATTTACGACTTATACTATTTGAATAACAACAAATATCAAAAATCGTTTGAGGCTAAACCGTTATTTAACGCGGTTTTGTAAAAATTTAAATTTTAAACACTCATAAAAAATGTGTATAGAGAACAATAACATAAACATTTGGTGAAAATTTAAAGTATTTACAGTGATCAGTTTTTGAATTACAACCATATAAAAAAAATCGATTTGGTCGAAACTGGTTTTGCGTAAAAATTCCCGTTTTTCTATCATTTTTTCTTGTTTTTCTCAATTTTTTTGAAAACTGTTGGAAAATGTTTACTTTTCACCTTTATAATGGACCAAGGATATCCACTTTGCTATCGGAAACCACCCCGAAAGTTTGAAATTGAAGCATTATTTCGACTATACACAGACACAAAAACAAAAAAAAGCACACATCATTGTAAAATCAATACATTCATCACTCCGTTCAGAATCTAAAATATTTTCCAGTCACCAAATGGTCATATAGGGAAAAACAGTAACAAAGCATAGGTGTATAGTGTACACTATATAACGGCCAATAGGTATAAACAGTGTTAATGTTTTTTTTCTAATAAACACTTTGGATGAATGTTGTGTTTTTTATACTGTAAACAATTTTTAATGTTGTTTTAACTTCTTAACATACAATAAAGAATTAGATATATAATATCGTGTTATTTGTATATACTATTTTCTATGTTATGAAATATTTCTGAAAATATTCATGATATGGTAATGATTTCTGTATTATAATTATTAATTTATAATATTATAGTTCCTATTTTTATTTCAAATAATAGTCTTTTCAATTATACATTTATGATTTATGTTTCGTGTAATACATAAGTATTATTTTATCTTTCACACATTATTCTTTACTATTTCTATTACGTTGCTATTTACAAAATACAAGTATATCATTAAAAAGTTAAATATTTAAAAAAATTAATTTTATCCTTACAAAGAAATACTGTATCTTCACCAGAAAAGTCTGTAGTGAAACATAAATTATATTGTTACATATAATTAATAATATTGATGAATACCTTATATGTCGTTAATTAACAATATAATATTATTCAAATTAATTTCTTTTTATTATCTTAAAAATATTTTTTAATACCTTAATATTTGATTAATAATTACATAAAAAAAAAATCTAATAATCAAAAAAAAAATAAAATAAAATAAAATATAAATGATATTTACAAAGTTTTAAGTATATGTGTGCATATTGATTCATATCGTATAAGATAAGATAATATGTGTTATTCATTTATTATTGTATTATATATGCAAAGGCGTTGAAAGTGGGTTTTACCTATGACACGTGTCACTACGTAAATTGTTAGTACGATTAAGTGGTTTTATGGTAGGTTGTTTGGTGGGTGGGTGGCTGGGAGTAAATGTCGATCTTCGGTATTTTGCCATACAAGTTTCATATTACTAAGGTGCCTCTGCCTATATTCACTTATATTAAGGGCTATAACAACATATGTATTATTGTATAATAATTAATATAACAATTTGTATAAGCCTTATACAATTACACATTTAACGCATTAAAATAATACAGACATGTCTGAAATGATTGTGAATAACATTGTGTATGTTTATGTCATCATAAAACATTGATCATAATACAATAGGCAACAATTAATATAATATTTTAAAAACTTTATTGCGGAAAAAAATATATGTTTTTATATTTATTGTGTAATATGAAAATATTGAATTTATAGTTTCCTCATATGAAACTTAAATCGAAAAAATACATACCTACACATACTGTATTTCTAGTAAAGATGACCTAAAATTTATTGTAAACTTATATAGGTACTAATAATAATGTTTATTTAATATGATTACATTTTAATTACAAATGAATGATAATATTATAAAATATGAGAGTGTATGTGTTTTATTAATCAAACACATTACACAAAAGTAAAAGACAAAGAAATTAACTTGAAATATAATTATGATGTATATCAGTACACTAGTAAGCAGTTAAATAACTTATACATGGTTTTATTAAATAGATCCAAGTTATTATAAATATAATTTTCTATGTAAATAAATACGTTTACAGGATAATACAAAATGTATTAGATAATTATAATTTGTTTCTAAAATTAATTGAAGTAATCTTAAAATATATTTTCTCTGGAAGTTTGTGATATTATAAATTAAATTATGTAGTTATTTAAATACAAAAAATTTAACTTAGAATTTTATATAATTTATTTAATGAAATAATGAAACGATTAAAAAAACGTATTCATGATAATATATCTAGATCAAGAAAGTCCTTCAATATTACAAAATAAATATCTTAAAAAAATATTTTTAATTACAAGCAAACTCTAACTTTGAGGAAACTTTTGTTTATAATTTATACTTTTCTTTATTTTTTCTATTATACTATCTAATTGATTTAAATTATTAGTGATTTACATAAACTCTATTATTCATTATTCATATATTATATTTCTTTTAGTAGTAAATAGATTTCATATTTTCAAACAATTAAATATGTTTTTATAAACTGATTCAAAACAGTTCTTTTTAAATATTTTAAACTGTATCACTTTTTAATAAACCTGAAACTATAAATAAATTAATTAATGATAAAAAAAAAAGTATAATAAATGAATTATTTATACTATTACCGGAGACCATACTAATTTTGTTATAAACTAAAAATCAACGATTATAGCATCTTCCCATATGAAATATATAATGTAAAAAGGTACTGGAGATAATTTTATATTAATACTGGTATATTTTTTAACATTATTACATTTTAAATTCTGAGCGGAGCAGTGAATGTATTGATTTTATCTTGATGTGTTTTTTTTTGTATGTACGAGTACACAATAAGTTAAATTAAAATACTTCGATTTTCAAAAATGGGGGTGATTTAGAATATCAAATTGGATCTAGTTTGTATATTAAAGAGGTCAAAAATCCACACTACTTATTTTTATACCTAATTTGGAAAAACAAACAAAAAATTGAGAAAAATCGGGAATTATTACGCAAATCTGATTTTTGACAAAATCAATCTTGTTTTTTTATTGTTGTTACCTGAAAACGAATAACCGTAAATACTTGAATTTTTCACCAAATGTGTATATTAACATTTTCTATTTACAGTACTCACTTACCTACTTTTTTTTATAACTTATAAGATTATAAGTTAAACCTTATAGACTTACAAAAATAATTGTTCATTTGTACCTATATAAAATAGAATTCTTTTAAAAAAATAACTCTATAAACACAAAAAATACAATATTTTATTATAAAATATTATTTATACGTAATATGAAATCATCTAAATTGTATATTATCTACTCTGTATTATTTTTTATTTAATCTTAAATAAAGTATGGACAATATTATAAAATGCATTTAAAATATCTATATGGACAATTCATAATTTACCAATTTTTTTCACGTACTAATAAACGTTCTTTTATTTTAAATGTTGAACTAAAATATTTAGTAAATGATATTGAGCTAACAGTATAAATATTATATTCAATTAAAAGTCTAAATTACGTATATCCTTTCATAGAAGCGTAATACCTTAGTAGGTATCTTTTACAAATAAGTAAATACTCATACTATTGATTATGGTAATTAATTATTATTTGATGATATAATTGCTTTGTGTTATTATTTTCTTAGCATTAAATTTTCTTTTGAACGAACAATTTCAATCATCACTACTTTAAATAATTATTTGTATAGTGCCTATACTATTGTGTTCAGCTTTAACGTACAAAAATTATTTATTTATGTTACTTATTAACTTTGAGTTTTGACTTTATAGAAATTTTATTGTTTTACCCTCACTAATATAGAATTTATTGAAATATCAAACATGTCAATAACCACTACAATATGGAGAATCGTTTTACAGCTTCTAGTACAATTATTATAATTTATATTATTATTATCTGTAACTGTTTAAACCTATACAAACTATATTATGTAAATATAAATACATAACTCCCTACTCAATTATTAATTTTTAATTATTATTTATTATATTGTTTCTCGTATGTAGAATTGTATTGTTATTTTAATTTTTTATTTAAAATTTATGTTTTTCTGTTAATCTTATATCTATCTACTCTTAAAAATATATAAAATTTATATGAAGTTATGTGTGTTATTCTTATAATAAAATTAGACGGAGTTTTTTAAATCAATATTTTTATTACTTGGAAACATAATACATAACATAATATAGGTACTATAATACTATATGTATACTTATAATTATGTTATAACTTATAACTAAGTAAGTAAAACATAAGCCTGTGATTACTGACAAGCCATTTCATATATTATGTTTGTATTTTATTTCAGGACAAGCACGTATTGTCTTGCCGAGGTACCGAGATTTCTCCCAGTGGACAATACAACCGGCATGAGCCCTTTAAATTATGTAGGTTTATTTTAAACAGACATACAAAATATTTTCGTTGTCTTGAGAAACTATAAAAATAATTTATTCAATAAAACAAAAAAATATTTATCTTTCATAATATACACTTAAATTAAGTTCATAAAATTGGAAACCATAGAACCAATTGACACTAAATTTGACACATACATTCCTTGAAACTCGAGAAGTGTTCAGAGCTTCGTTTTCCTACTACAGTTATAAGTTACCATAGTGTAGCTATCTAAAATCGAATATTTTTTATATATATAGAGTTTCCATTGGTTACAAAAATAAAAGTAACTCTTATATCATCTATATATATAAATGAATGTACCCTGTTGTAGCTTATATAAATAAATAAAATAATATAGGTATATAAGTTTAGTTTATTAATTGTCAAATAATATGTTTACATGAAGATACAACAAAAACTTAAAGTAGATGTAATTTATGACACCACCTAAAAGCATAGCTTGTGAGTGATGCAGCAAGTTTAATACAACATTATGTTAACATAACAAATAGAATATTCAATATAGATTAAAACAATTGAAAATAAAATACAATTATGAGTTTCTAATAAATAATAAATAATATGATAAAGTTAGATTATATTGATCTAGAGCTGATGATACTTACTAAAATATCAATATAGGTATTAATGTTTTGGTAATTATATATTCATAAAAATATAAAACAATTTGTTACTTAAATCAGTTTTGGAATTGCGATTTTTTTTTCGGTTATATGGTATTTTGATTTTTTTATATTTCATGTTTTCATTTTGAAACCTTAACGATGATTATAAAAAAGATAATTACTGTATTAAAAATAAATGTGTTTCCTAACATTTTCAAAAAAAAAAAAAATAGTGTGTTGGACTAATTATATTATTATTACTAAATCAAAAAAATGAATTTGTTTATTTTATACACAGAACTTTTTGTACTTTAAGATTTTCGTTATTTTTAAATGTGAAACGTTAGCGTTCCTGTATTGTATTCCTATTGTGTGTGTATATATATATAATGTTCATGTATTTTGAAATTTTTATAAAAAATAATGTATATCATAGGTTTTGGTTGGAAGATTGAGTTTTTGATCAAAATGAAACTGAAAAGATAATGGGACCGTTGAAATCTATTGTTTAGGGGTAAAAGTTTTATACCAAAGCGGAGACTCCGTGACAGCCCGTGATTATCTGAGACAAGGCCAAGGTAATGGTAAAAATTGTTTATACGATTAAATATTTCGTTTAGATTTTCTAGAGGGTAAGTTTTTTGGGTCGTTGGTGGATAAAATGTTTGTTGTGCAAAGTTCATCTCGTTTCGTTTTCCCCGATGACTTATATACCATAGTGATGAGAGATAATAATATAATCTTACCAATATATGTTATAGTTTAGCTATATGTCGATAAAGTCACTGTCTATATATACCTACTCTGAAGGTTTCCTATACTGAATGATATAATAGCCTTGTCATTGATAACGTCCAGGTGAGGTGTGGTATTGACATGACGCACCCATGCCCTATATAGATTTATCTGCAATAAATGTATTTAAAAAAATAAAAAGGAAGAACATTAAATGGCATACATCGATCTTGTCACCACAATAATCAGAAATAAACTAAAAAAAAACTCTTTATAATTTTACAAAAAAGTATCAAATGCAGTTAGAAGTTCAATCAAAATAAAAATTCTCAAAAAGAATCTTTAAAAACATTTTGCGATGCGATATCTACAGATGGTTAAATTAAAAATTAAATGGAAATATAATATAACTAGATACACCTATTGATTTTGCAATTATATGTTATTTTTTTGTTCGAACGTCATCGCGTTTATGAACTGAATATTTGTTTCAATTTCCATCTTTGTAGGTAGTTTCAATATTAGAAATATTTCTTAATAACTGAGACAAAAAACAGTAGAAAAACAAGAATGCTTATGCAACATTAGTTTTTGAAAAACAAGATGATTTTTTTGGGGGGGGGGGGGATAAATACTTATTTTCTAGACATATTTTAATTTTTCAAATCTTAAGACTGTTTCAAAGTTATTAATAGACATTCAACTTTTTTTGTTTATTTTAATTTCTTCTTGGTAAAAAAACTTAAAATGTAATAAGCGTTTTTTATAAGTCCTATCTACAGCAGTTAAAAATATCAAAATTACAATTAATGATTTATTTTTACAAGTACATATTTGAAATTTTTAATTTGATAGAATCAGTCAAAATAACGATTCTTCCTCAAACGGTATTAGTTACTTTGTTGTAATTTAAAAACAAAAAAAGTGTTTTTGTTTAATTACTACTATTACCAATTATCTGTATTGTAAAAAATTTTAGTTTAGTTATGTAGTAATATGGTATTGGTGATTTTAATTGATAATTTATCATTAAATACAAAATATGTAATTGATATAACTTGTAAATATCTATAATAAGATATATTATTTTGCATAATATAATAATTATTATTATTATAATATTTTGTAACTGCTGAGATATGGACAGTGACACATGTTTTTTATTTATTGAAATAATAATTTA
Source organism: Schizaphis graminum (assembly GCA_020882235.1). NCBI lineage: Eukaryota > Metazoa > Arthropoda > Insecta > Hemiptera > Aphididae > Schizaphis > Schizaphis graminum. The sequence goes on from CM037032.1 coordinate 69,653,557, forward strand.
CGAAATTCAAAAATAATTGATTCTCATACAAATAGATAGTGTATTTATATAAAATAGATATTTTTAAGTATAAAAGCTACGTTTGCATCCAAATGAGAAAGGAACACCCTTGAGTCAGAAAAACAGTTTAACGGGTTTGCGATTTATATTACATTCACCTGTATGTAGCATATGCGTCTGTGTATATAATGCACATCATAAATATGAATATTTTACATTTGTTTTCAAAGAAAATACAAACACGTACGACGTACGTTTACATTGAAAAAGGAAAAAACTATTAAAATGCATCAAAACCGTATGAAAAAAAAATACGTGGATATGGACCCGCTGACATTAACACGGTGTACCATTAAATTTAATGGCGTTAAGAATAAAAGGTTATAAGTTTTGAATAGCATATAGAGGGCTTTTAGTTGTAAAACAAGTACGAATTCTGTGCATATATTTTTCCGTCGAGCAGAGGATGCATTATGGTGTATGTATAAAGTAACAATGGAAATTAACTTCTAAACGTTTATCAGTTGCCTCTCTCTCTATATATATATACATATACATCTTCAGTGTTGAGACGAGATAAGCAAAAATTATCTAGATATAGATAAAAGATTATTGCTCCAATATTATCTAGATTAAGATAAGATAACATGTATTTTAATTATCTCAGATAAGATAAAATACAAAAAAAATTGATCTAGATAAAAAATAGATGAAAATTTAAATATTTAAAATAATTTCATTAAACCAACAATTAAATTTATATTTTACTATTAGAAATTATTATTATACCTTTCAATGATAAAAATCTTAATTAATGTTTAACCAATAGCCATTCTTATTAACATAATTCAAAGATTAATATAAGTATAATTTGTGTTTTAAAATTAATTAAAAATTGAACAATGAAACTCATTCAATTAATTACTATATCTCATATTATCAGAAAAATTAATCAATTTTGAAGTTTTAATTGCTAATAAACAACTATTTCCAATAATAAAAAAAATGTATGGAAATTTTCCATAAACCATTTTTAAAACATTTATATTGTGTTTAATGACCTTACAAAATAAAATTGTAAATTAATAATTAAATAATACAATTATACAAAACATAATAATTCTTCCAAACAAAAATATCTTTTTATTAATAACATAAAAATTCCAAATTAAAATTTTACATGATTTAATATTTATAGTAACAATGAATATTATCTAGATAATTATTAAAAAGATACCGATATTTAATCTAAGATAACCCTTAGATACCTATTCAAATTTTCATCTAGATAAGATAAAAGATGAACAAATACTATCTAGATGAAATATCTAGATAAATTTATCTAGATAAGTCTCAACACTGTACATCTTATGTCCTATAGATTATACACGCATATTATGTATAGACAAACATTTAAACATAAACATACACGCTGTACACACGTCACACGTGCCATAATATAATATTGTATGGTATAATTTATATTAGATTTATAAAAATACGCATTATATATTAACACAATATACATATTATACAACATTACTACAGCCATACATTATATTGTATACACACACCTCATTGTCACAACTGTAATAATTACAAATATTTTGTTGAATTCGATTTGTGTTTGGCATATATATATATGCAAAGCCAATATGTTATACCATAATTTCTAAATTGGTTCAATGAAATGTTTATAGATTAATAAGAAAAACTTATTCAATAATTTAGTTGCCGCACTCCCATTCTCGTTTTTAGAATTTTATTTTTTTGTAAAAGCCACTTAGGTATTTTTTTTTTTAAGTACATTCAATAATAATATTATGATCATATAATTTTTATATTGATTGTATGGTTAAAATATCTTTTTCAAATACTTTTGAATAACAAATTAAACATCTATCATTTTGGAACATTTCCCTTAGAAAATATTTTAGTTGCACTATATAATATCTTCTATTATTATAATATATTTATAATTAAATTAGATTCACGGACAGATCCCCGTAATACATTTCCCCGTTACGCTTTCCCCGTCCAGCGATTTTCCTCGTTAGATATTTCTCCGTCAAAAGAAGAATATATAATATAAGATATAACAAATAAAGATAGTATAAATGTTTATACAGCTTATATTGCACCTTGTACGGACAAATTAACTTAGATATATATTTATTATTATAGGTTTTATGAAATATAAATTACCTATAAAGATATAGGTACGTTATCGATGTACGATATACGTTATCCTAAAACGGATCCGGTATGCATTAGTAAAACTAACAAATTGAAATAGTTTAACAGTGTCTCGATAATCGTCGCGTCGTTATATTATTTTTGTTAAATGCCGTCACATTTGTAATAGGTACGTACATTAGATTTTTTTAATTAACATATTTTTTTTTTACTATTTTAAAATGACTTACGTAAAAAATACCAAAGGAAAAAATTTATTAGTATATGCGGAATATATTTTTGAAAAGGACTATACGAAAAATGAAAAGACATATTGGAAATGCATCAAATATAATAATATGTACAAGTGTCGTGGACGGGCACATACAGTAAATGATGAAGTTGTTCTGCACAAAAACACTCACAACCACACACCAAACATAACAGAAATTAGTACTAAAACTATTATTAACGAGTTGAAAGAGACAGCATCCAGTCAAGTAACTTCAACTCCTCATCAAATAGTTACTAATACTATATCTACTATATCATCTCAAGCAATTTCTGGCGCTTTACCTTCAGTAGCCACAGTGAAGAAAACGGTACAAAGACTAAGGCGTTGTAAAAATGCACCTGTAAATCCGTCAACGTTATCATAAATAACTATTATTGACCCGTATACATTTACATTAAACAATAAACCCTTCCTCCTCTATGATAGTGGTTCTGATGATGTTAATCGAATATTATTGTTTTCAACTGAAGAAAATTTAAAAATATTATCTGACCAGTGTCATTGGTTTATTGATGGTACATTTAAGTCATCCCCACAACTCTTTACTCAGCTCCTTACAATCCATGCAATAAAATACGACACAGTATTACCGTTAGTGTTAGCACTTGTGCTAAATAAAACACGTGATAGTTATACTAAAATTATAAAAGAACTTCTAAATTTGGAAAACAATTTACGGCCAGCAAGTGTTATAGTTGATTTTGAACAAGCGCTTTTAAGTGCGATTGCAGACGTTTTTAAGGACATCCGAATAAGAGGCTGCTTTTTTCATTTTGGGCAATGTATATGGAGAAAAATACAGTGTATCCCTGAAATACGAGAAAAATATATTTCAAATGCTGACTTTGCCTTAAATTTAAAACAGCTAATGGCTTTAGCATTTGTACCGATACCTGACGTCGAAAAAAAATTTGACGAGTTAATGTCCCAACGTTTTTTTGTAGAAAATGAAGAACTATTGTTTCCATTGACAGACTATTTTGAAGATACATGGATCGGAAGACCAAATAGACGTAGAACTCGACGTCCACCTACATTTAGTTTAGCACTGTGGAATCAATACGACGCAACACTTGAAGATTTACCAAAAACAAACAACTCCGTCGAAGGTTGGCACAGAGCATTTTCGTCATTGTTAGGTGCATCTCATCCAACGATATGGCGATTAATAGACGTAATAAAAAAAGAACAAGGGTTAACAGAAATAAAAATTAATCAATTAATAGCAGGGCAAGAACAGGTAGCTAAAAAGAAAAAATATACGAAGACAACTACACAGATTAAAAAAATTATAAATTCTTACCATGAACGTAATATCAATGAATATTTAATTGGAATTGCTCATAATTTAAAAATATAAGGTATTAATTTTTATTATAATTATTGCTCAAAATTTTTATTATTATTTATATATATTTTTTTATTATTATTAAATAACATTTTACAAATTATTTTATGTGTCTATAATAACGTATACCAGTAGTATTATTTTTTATTGTAATCATTGCTCAAAATTTTTATTATTATTTATATATTTTTAGATTCTGAACGGAGTGAAGAATGTATTGCTTTTACAATGATGTGTGTTTTTTTTTTTTGTGTCTGACGACAACATTTGGAGCAGTAATAATGCTCTGATTTTTGACTTCAGCCCCTCTTTGAATAGGAAAATTCATCTAGTTGGTACTTTGGGGAGGTCAAAAGTAAAATTTTCAAATAGTTTTCAAAAAAATCGAGAAAAACAAAAAAAAAATGACAGAAAAATGGCAATTTTACGAATAACCATTTTTCGACAAAATCGATTTTTTGATTTTGCTGTAACTCAAAAACGAATCATTGTAAATACTTGAAATTTTCACCAAATGTTTATATTATGGTTATCTCTTTACAGTTAAATTTTCAAAATATTTTGACCATTTTTAAGCTACTTATAGACAATTGAAATTTTCGACTTTTCTAAGTTTTTTTTCTTCAAATTCCGATAAAAATTTTTTGGGTGGCCAGAAAATCTTGAAAATTTAATACAATGTTTCTTATAAGTTGTTCTTAAAGTGATAAAAAAAATCCGAAATCGTTAGTCACAATTTTTTTTTATAAGTGCTTAAAGTATTAAATAATTATATAAAGTATATAAAGTATATAATAATTACTTTAATAAGTATTATTATTAATATTTTTATTTATATATTTTTTATTATTATTATTTAACAACATTTTACAAATTACGGGGACGGGGAAATGTCACACGGGAAAACGTATTAGACGGGAAAATGTCTTACGGGGAAGTGTTTACGGAGAAATGTTCGACGGTGAAATGACCCGTTACCATAAAATTAAGTATTGTTATGTGAAAAAATTTGTCAAATTTATATTAATTTACTGAATATTCAAAATCAAGAGTATTGAATAAAACAACAATCTATATAAGTAAAAATATTCAATATATTTTTTGTATAGAAATTAAGAATATATATTTTATTGTGTATTTAATTTCTAATTAAAATTTTACAAGCACTAAAGCATTCCATTCACGTATGAAAAATGTATCAATTATAAATACCTGAAAAAAATTAAAAAATCAAAATAAATTGTAAACTATTCTGATGTATACATTCCTTGCATATGATACATGTCTCAGCGGTGAATCATACTAGCATATTATGATAACCATGTGTCCATGTATAAAAAAAAAAACACGTAAGATTTTATAGCTATTATGACAGCAAATAATAGCAGTAATAATATTTTAGATTCTGTATGGAATGATGAATGTATTGATTTTACAATGATGTGTGTTTTTTTGTTTTTTTTTATCTATCGACAACATTTGGAGCAGTAAAAATGCTTCGATTTTTGACTTCAGCCCTTCTTTGAAAAGGAAATTGAATCTAGTTGGTACTTTGGGGGAGGGGGTCAAAAGTTAAAAATTTTCAATATTTTTTAAATGAGTCGAAAAAAACCCTAAAAAATGAGGGAAACCAGTTTTCGACAAAATCTAATTTTTTATTTTGCTATAACTCAAAAACTAATCGATATAAACACTTGACATTTTCACCAAATGTTTATATTAGCGTTCTCCATACACAGTTAAATTTTCAACTTTTTTTGTATTATTGAAATAATCAATTTTTTTTTTAAATAACGATAAAGATTTTTTGGCCGACCAGAAAATCTTGAAAATTTAATACAAGGTTTCTTATAAGTTGTTCTTAAAGTGATAAAAAAAAATCCGAAATCGTTAGTCACAATTTTTTTTTATAAGTGCTTAAAGTTTGAATTTATACGAAATATGTCAAAATTGCGAAAATTTGCAAGTAATTTAATGGTTGAAAAATCGTAAAAATTTTTTCTTTTATAACTAAGTTTGAAAATTTGGTACAAGGTTCTCCATATATTTTTCTTCAAATATCTGTAAAGAAAACTCTACCGGATTAAGACAAAATATTTTTAGGAGTATTTGAAATTTAAATTTTTACAAAACCGCGTTAAATAACACGTTTTTAGCCTCAAACGATTTTTGATATTTGTTGTTATTCAAACAGTATAAGTCGTAAATACTTGAAAATTGTATCTGTTATTTAGATTGCCATTTTCTTTACGTGATTTGATTTTCAAAATATTTTGACTTTTTTTGAGGTATTTATAGACAATTGAAATTTTCAATTTTTTTTATTTTTTTTTTATAAATGTTGATAAAAAAAGTTTAGCTGGGACAAATTACTTGAAAATTTAATAGAAGGGTCCACATAACTTGTTCTAACTCTCATTCAAAATTTATAAAAATACATAGGTACAATTTTTTTTTATTAGCATTTGAAGTTCAAATATTGACAAAAATTCGTCAAAATCATAAATATTTTTCACTATTTATTAGTTAAAAAATTTATAAATATTTTACCATCAAAAGCTAAGAATTGAAAATTTAATACTATGCTGTCCATAAGTTAAGCTTAGAATAATTATAAAAAAGTTTGAGGATTATTCAATTTAAAAAATTTTACGAGTGTTTAAAGTTTTAATTTTAATTTGAAATAAAAAATACACGTGCAAAATAACGTTTTACTACTAAATAATTTTCGATTTTTGTTATTTTTAAAAAATTACTAAACGTAAGATCTTGAAACTTTTACTTAAATGTTTGAATTTGTTTCAAAATAGAATATATTATGACAATATTTAAATATAATATATCCTAAACTGACAAATTATCTTTGTTCAGAATCGTTTTTCGTATACAATGATACCTATCATTGCATTCATATTTAACCTACCCTAGTCCGAGGTCCACTCCACCCCCTAATGTACAGCAGAGCGATACTCACTTACCTGCTTTTTTTTTGGTGGTTGTGTTTCGTTTTATTATTTACCTGTATTTCACGATGTCTTCAAAACGTATAATAAAATAAGCTGCTGAATGCATAAATCTTATAAAATTATTTTTATAATAAAACTTTAAAACTAGATATTAATAATTCAAAAAATTTACATACTTACAATCTCTTCTACTTAGTCGCAGAATTATAAAATTAAATTTATATTTTATATTGGTCTTATAAAACGTTTTTAGAATTTGATAACTCACAATATAATTTATAAAATTATTTAAAGACTTTTTTAAAATAAAGGTGTTTGTTATTTTGACAGTTATTTTCCCATTATAGGTGTATAAATATGTAAAATAGGTGCTTTATATTTACGCTGCACTCAAAAAATAATACTGATGCTGCCACATCAAAATTATAGTATAAATATTAAATATATTTTAGGTATTTTTATGTAATAGGTGTAAAATAATATAGTCTTGTGAGTTCGTTGGACGGCTTTTATGATAAATTAATATTAAAATTTTAAGTAAATAATATACTTTTCAGATAATTAAAAATCTAAATGTTTGATCTATTTTTGGTATTTTTTTAAAAGTTTAATATTTTTGTTAAAAATGTATATTAATAAAAATATAATAATTATATTAATTACAGAAAAATCAGCCAATACATAAAACCATTATGCTTCATATTTACAATAATAGTACATAAGTCACACCCCATGTACACGTTGCACGTATGCGAGCATGGCGAGCACTGTATACGAATTACGAAATCGTCTTACACTGTGTTAACGTGTATAAATTTATATTCGTTAGGCCGGCGCGTTATATAGGCAATTTCGGTACATCGGCGTATTGGCAGCTTTCGAATGATATCCCCAAAAGCCGGTGTAATCAGTAAACTGATTTTAATATGGCAATATTCATCACACGTTATGGCGACATAAACGTATATTTCAAGTGTCTATGTGAACTACGTGTGACTGATATTTAATAGATAATCATATATTGTGATTTATGGCCGAAAATTCGCTGTTATCAAATTGAGCGACAACGGAAGTTGGAGCAACTATTTTCTATTTTAAATAGCAAAGAATACATATTTTTTTAAAGCAAAAAAAAGTTGTACATGGTTGATGTTAAACATTGATATTTATATTTTCTATTTATCATAATATTAATAAAATTTAATTACATAGGTGCACTTAGACAAATAAACTATAAAAAAAAAAATGATAACTTAACAGTTGATATTTATTTAGTCAGAAAAATGTATTTTTTTAAATCAGACATAAGATTAAATTATATTATTAGGTACTCTTAATTATTCTCATTATTGATGAAATCAGAGAGATTGGCCGACGTTGATAGGTCGAGGTCAGCTAATATACGATAATAATATTGTTTGACCAAACGTAGTTATCAAAATAAATTACAATATAATATCAGCTATTAAGATTAAAACTACTTCATTTTAATTTGTTGTTATTGTTTTATCTCGTGTAAGCTGATAATATTATATACTCGTATAATACTCTTGTATTAATATAATAAAAAGGGTGAAGTGCTGAAGTGAAGCAAAACATTTAAATGAATAAATAAATAACGTCAAACGAGTATACAATCACTTTTACCCAACCTCGAGTCGTCATTTTAAAAAGTGATTTATATATGTTTGCCTACTATTCGTACCGTAACCGTACCGCGACCTGTACCTAGTATAATGGTAAATAACAAATGTAAGCCATTAGGTGTCCACTCCCAATTAATACAGAGACGCGCGTAATCTGAAACCATATATATATAATATTATTATTATTATTATTATAATATATAGCCGGGTGGCGAGGGAATGGGCGACTCGAATGTACGACGCCGCCGCGACCGCCGCCGCCGCTCGTCTTCCGCATCCGGTCACAGCGATGCGTCGTTATATTATATACCTGTACATAATTAGGGCGTGGTAAAAATGTTCCTCTTGTCCGCTCCCCTCTCCTGTGCATGCTCTAATATACGCGCGATACGACGATGCGATATTAATATTACAATACGCGAACAGACGTTTTTTTTATAGCGTCAACACTCAACACATACGCACAATGTCTATTAACGGGTAATTATACTATACGAGTATATAATATTTTAATGACGAATACGATAAATAATTATAATAAGCGCGTTATTTTAAATATAATTAATTGGCCTATATTATGAAGTGTTAACAATATGTATTTATCTTTACGAGTCTACGAAAAATACATCGACACGGACCCCAATTTATGTTTACTTAAATTGAATTAAATATTAAACTCATATTTGAGTGCTGTAAATTATTTTTGTTTCAATTCTATACATAATATTCTGCTCACTGTTTTGATGCCGAACTTCTTTCTCGCTGCTGTTAACCAGTAATTTAATTTCAACTACCCGAATTCGTGGTGACTCAAATGATTGTATCCTTGTTTTCAAGGGTTGAGCCCGTGTGTATTATAAATAAATAAGTATCGCATGCCCTCAGTAGATTTATTAATCTTTGCGGTGGATACACGGGTTCGTTATAAACGTACTAAACGTCACGGTGAATAATGCGCGATGAGCGCCTACACATATATCCATATGAAATTAACGTAATATTGTGCCTAGCAGATATGTGTATGGTATAGATTAAACTCAAATCACTCATTAAATCGTTAATAAATATATTAATTATTGGCTATATTATATGTAAACTATTCATTTATTGGACGGTTGATTATAAATTTACTTTAATCGTCGTGATATTAAGTACATATAATATTATATTAATAGTTTATTATAATTTAGTCGTTACAATGACATGGGCGCCGATGTAGTGTCAACTGCAAGGCATGACTGGCCATAATCACGTTAAATAATAGTGACGAACGTGTGCCCGATCTCGAACACATCACGTACACCGATATTCGTACGATGCTCGCAGAAAATAAACGCCGCCGACGACACTGGAAACGCTCGTGTAAGCGAAAAATGAAGTCTTGCTGCGCCACACGGCCGCAACTACCCCCCCCCCCCCATTTCACCTGGTGGTTCGATGTCTCATACATATTACATATACAGATAGTCATCCCGCGGGAGGGCGTGCGCAATAAACTTCGGTAATTTGACAACTTTGGCGGCGCATTCGAAAAACACGTTTTATTTTCTTTCCAATGTACCCAGACACTCACACGCTCGCACGGATATATACAGGGTGATTCACCATTTACTCGTCCTCCCTTTTTCTTCAATCTTGCAGTTATTTAAAATCTGATTTTTAGAATTGTTTAGTACACTTAAAAACTATATTTTCAAATTATTAAAAATTTTTATAATATTTTAGAAGTTAACCGTATAAATACACAACTTCAAACTGCAAGTGTGCACGACAAACTTTGTCAGTTTATCAGTGTATGTAATCGTGATCTGTGACTTCATTTTTAAATGAGAAATTCTATTTTTTTTTTTTTTTACTATAAATTATTAAGTGGATAATTGTTTAGAAACTTTTGATGTATGTATCTAACTTAAAATTCAAACAAATAGTTTTTGAATTATTTAACATTGTATACTGAGGATTATAAGCCCATAATAATGAGTTTTGAAAATATGGGAGCTATGACAATTTTAAAATTTATGTAATTTATTTTAACCTATCAATATATTTTATAATTTATAAACAGTGTAAAAGTATAACAAATACCAGATCTGATAACACATCTATTTTGTATTTTTATAAACCATATTTTAGAACTATTATCCTTAATATGAACATTTTAATAACTGATAAACTACTCATTTAAATTTTAAATTAGATACATCAAAAATTCTAAAAAAGATGTTTATAGTGAAAAAGGTCAGTTTTCATTTTAAAAACAAATATCTCCACAGGGCACTCCTTAAATATACCAAAACTCTCAAAAATTTGAAAATATTACCGTTTTTAATTGTAGGTATAAAACTGCAATTTCAAAAATCTTTATTAAATATAGTGAAATGGGCGTGAGCACGATTACATAATGAATCACCCTATTTATAATATCAACGTTTATTCCACATATATACCATGTATGTAAATGTAACATGTAAGTATATGTGCGTAGTAACGTGTGCGCGAATTAACGAACAAGATTATACTGAGTCATGGAATAAGTAAAAACAATATCAGTATAATATCACAATTTATTCTGCCACCAACACCTATACAAACGATAATTGCACGATGCATAATAGGTTATAATATTAATTATTATAAATAACCTAACCAATAGTGGTGTATTTTGGGTAATTTTTCGGGAAATGTACAAAATATTCCTTAATGTCTCGGTTAAATTCGAAATATTTCTGGATATTCAAAAAAACTGCGTAAACTTAGTTTAAAAATAAATGTTAAACATTTGCAAGGCCGTAACGGAAAACAATTTCGGGGGGGGGGGGGGGGGGGGGAGGGGGTCAGATACGGCTTTGAACATTTGTAATGTTAAATTAATTTCACTTTTACTGAGTTTAAATATTTTAACAGACATGAATAAAATACAAATACATCAGTGGCAGATCCAAGGGAGGAGTAAAAGGGTAAATACCCCCCCTTGAGCTTATTTTATTTAAATTTTATAAATTTATAAAAGTATAAAAATGTTTGTACCAGTTTGTAAGAATAAATTGTAAATGGTAAATATTAATAAGTAAATAATAAGTAATTAATGTTTATATTAATAAGTATGTTATTAAGTAAGTATGAATAGTATCTGATGGATATATTTTAATTACCCCCCTTGATGAATTTCTGGATCCGCCCCTGAAATACATTGGATTTTTTTTTTAAGTTGAAGGTGTCCAAACATATTACATGAACATCCTCCTCCCCCCCTAAAAAAAAAGGTATTTATTTTTAATTTCAAGAGCAACCACTTATAGAAACATTTTTATCAGGTAATAACTCCAATGTTTTATTTTCACTCCCTAAACTAGGTACGTGCAACTTATCAAATTTGCGTTCAGCAAATTCAGTCTTAGTAGTAATAGCTTACTTAATATTAGAGAGAATGACATAAGTACTGAAGAAATTGAAAATTTCAATTATTGGGGCCCTCAATATTCAGTATTTACTGGATCAAATTTTGGCCCAACCAAGAACAACTTATTTTTAGAGTTGATCATAAATTTCAGAAATATTAATGTAATTTATTTATTTGATTTAAGATTAAAATCATATTATTTCAGTATATAGAACATAATTTTCGTGAAATTTGGATTAATATTCAATACGTTACTCCGTGATTCTACGATGTATGTTCAATTTTTTGATACTAATACTGGCAAAACTCACTGTTAGATACAAAATGACTACCAATAAGAAATCTAATCGTCTAGAATAAATAGACAAACTCCGAATTTAAAATTCTAGAAAGGGATCAGAAGATTAAACAATTGCGCTGTATTGACATCAATTACCTACTATTAGTATAACCCGTGTAATATTTAACAAATAATTCGTACTTTATTAGGATGCAATATTATATTAACCATGAATCATTACAAATTATATCGTTTTAAAAATTATGAAATTGTCTATAAATTCATATATTATATATTTCATAAACACAAAACACATTAACATTGTTATTATTTATTATTGTATAAATAATCAAATTAAACAATCCATAGTACCTATCACTTTATTAAGAAGTACCTACTCTGAGATAACTACAATATTACATCAATTTAATTTGAAAATATGTTTTTTTTTCAGTTGTAAGGTACAGTACAAATAAAGTGTAAAATAGAATATATTAAAAAATCATAAATATATAATGTACAATATATCATTATAAAATAAAAAAGTGATGGTTTTAAAAATGTAATGGAAAATAATGTTGATTAACCATTTAACTATTAATGTTGTATCTTGTATAATGAAAATAAATAGGTAGGTACCTAACTGATAACAACAGAAGTGCTCTGACATCACTAAATATTTATACTTATTATGTATAATTTATAATTTTATACAAATTATTAAATTTAATTCAGAATTTAATAATTTATGTAAATTTACAATGATTAACCAGAACAAATATCATAACCTTCATATTATGATTGTTTTCTCGTATATTCTGGTCATCAATAAAAAAAAATAATGTATTATTAAATAGTTTTGGAAAGCAGTCTTCTGTTGCTTTATACACTTGTACCAGTTGTACTTATCCATATTCTCTGTTTCTTTTTTACTTCTTTGAAAAATATTTTCAGCATTTCATTTCTGAAACAAATTTGTGTAAAATGTAATAAAAATAGATTTTACATTTAAATTGCTTTTGTTCTTCAGTTCTTATTGGTTGTTAAAACATTGGATTTTTATGAAAATTTAATAAAATTCGATATAATCATTATTCATTTGAATAATAAAATGTAGGTACAACTGAATAACCTAACATAAAATCACATCAAACAATACAGTTCATTTATTTGTAATGTTAAGTACCTATATGATTATTTTTTCTTCTGCAGTTTCAAATTTTATTTCGACGATTATTGTTAAAAAACTAAAAGATAAAATATTATATAATAACGCATCGTATATTCTAAATTCTTATGTGATCGCCCAGCCAATAACAAGCCATTAGAGCAGATGACTTTTGAAATGTTCATACTACCTACCACATCATATAAAATATACAGTAGTCGTACAAATTATATTTTTATATTTATCAGTAGAGTAGTAGAGTGACCGTATTTTATAATACGTAATTTTAGGTAATAAAGTTATAGCTGGATCACATTTTCGAAGAAATATACCTTAAAAATAATGATTAAATACCTAATTATAAAAACCTAATTAAGTACAACTTATAAAAATATTTAATATTCTACATCATAATAAAAAATTCCCCCCATATTTTATTTTAGCCACTACTAAGATCATAATATTTATACCTAGAAAAGCTTAACTTTTCCTTACAACAAAACTATTCAAAACAATGATAAAGGATGTCTTAAAATTTTTCTAACGTCATCTTCACAATACAAACTAAAAATCCACCGGACTTCCCTCAATCATACACACCAATTATTATTCTCCTTCAAATTTCCTCAAAAATATTTGAAAAACTCGATTAAAACATAGGTTAGGTACCTACCTAAGATCCTAACAACGATAACAATTTGACGAAAAATTAACTTAACCAATAACAAACCATTAAAATATTAAATAAAATATCGATAATAAGAACACTATCTAATATCTATGGGTAAGCTTAATAAGAAGACAAAATCGATGGACAGACCATAAAATCAAAAGCGAAAGATTGTGTGGTTAAAATTATGAAATCATAGGACCAAACTACCACCATCTCAAAATTCTATTTCGTGTCTCAATAATTCACTTCGTTCTAATTTAAAAATAATCACTAACACTGTCACTATCTAAAGTCCATTTAAAGTATTACAATACCTATTCAATAAGTAATAACCCACTATCCCATATTCTAAGTTCTAACCCACAAGTTGAACAATAACTTAACTTTTATCAGTAACTATTCTATTCAACCCCAATAGAATATTAAAAAGACTAGTACCATAAACTAATTATCTAAATTAATAACTTAAATTTAAATAATTTTTTTTTTTTATAGAAATAAATACAGTGGTCCCTGAAAGTGGGGAGAAATTTCAGGATAAATTCATAATTATTACCTCATTTATAAATATTATACCAATCGGCAATCATATAAGTGTTTATGTAAGGAGAATTTATTATCTATAATTTACATTTATATTTAATTATAATTTAAACAGAAATAAATGGTATTAACATGGTAATATACACGTAATACTGTAATAGTCATTTTATTTTGAAGTAATTTTTCGACATATTAATATGTGTATTGTGTAGTGTACATAGATGATAGGTGATTCATAAAATACAATTAAAAACTAAAAAATTTAATTTTTAGGTAATTGTATTGTAATTAAATATTACTTTTAAGTCAGAGCAACTAGTTTTTGATTTTTTGAACCAGACAAAGGGGTCAAGGATTGAGTATGGCCATGTAAACATAAACACATTAAATATTAATTTAATAGACATAGTTCCTTATTATATTTGTTTATTTTAGATTCTGAACAGAGTGATGAATGTATTGATTTTACAATGTGTTTTTTTTTTTTTTTATTTTAGATTCTGAACGGAGTGATGAATGTATTGATTTTACAATGATGTGTGTTTTTTTTTTTTTTTTTTTTTTTTTTTTTTTTGTTTTTTTGTTTTTGTGTCTGTGTACAGCATAACTAGTCGAAATAATGCTTCAATTTCAAACTTTGGGGGTGGTTTCCGATGGCAAAGTGAATATCCTTGGTGCATTATAGAGGTGAAAAGTAAACATTTTCCAACAGTTTTCAAAAAAATCGAGAAAAACAAAAAAAAAATGACAGAAAAAACGGGAATTTTTACGCAAAACCAGTTTTCGACAAAATCGAATTATTTATTTTGCTATAACTCAAAAACTAATCGATGTAAACACTTGAAATTTTCACAAAATATTTATATTAGCGTTCTCCATACACATTTAAATTTTCAAAGAATTTTGACTTTTTTTGAGTTATTTATAGACAGTTGAAATTTTCAATTTGTTTAAGTATTTTTTTTAAAAATAACGATAAAAATTTTTTGGCCGGCCAGAAAATCTTGAAAATTTAATACAAGGTTTCTTATAAGTTGTTCTTAAAATGATAAAAAATAATCCGAAATCGTAAGTGCTTAAAGTTCGAATTTATACGAAATATGTCAAAATTGCGAAAATTGGCAAGTAATTTTGTGGTTAAAAAATCGTAAAAATTTTTCCTTTTATAACTAAGATTTGAAAATTTGGTACAAGGTTCTGCATAAAATTTTCTTCTACTATCTGCAAAAAAAACTCTACCGGACTAAATCAAAAAATTTTTATGAGTGATTGAAATTTAAATTTTCACAAAACCGCGTTAAATAACGGTTTAGCCTCAAACGATTTTTGATATTTGTTGTTATTCAAACAGTATAAGTCGTAAATACTTGAAAATTTTACCAGTTATTTAGATTGCCATTTTCTTTACGTGATTTGATTTTCAAAACATTTTGACTTTTTTTGAGCTATTAATAGACAATTGAAATTTTCAATTTTTTTTTATTTTTTTTTTATAAATGTTGATAAAAAAAATTTAGCTGGGACAAATTACTTGAAAATTTAATTGAAGGGTCTACATAACTTTTTCTAACTCTCATTCAAAAATTATAAAAATACATAGGCACAATTTTTTTTTATTAGCATTTGAAGTTCAAATATTGACAAAAATTCGTCAAAATCATGAATATTTTTCACTATTTGGTAGTTAAAAATCTATAAATATTTTTCTATCAAAAGCTAAGAATTGAAAATTTAATACTATGCTGTCCATAAGTTAAGCTTAGAATAATTATAAAAAAGTTTGAGGATTGTTCAATTTAAAAAAATTTACGAGTGTTTAAAGTTTTAATTTTAATTTGAAATCAAAAATACACGACGTGTAAAATCACGTTTTACTAATAAATAATTTTCGATTTTTGTTATTTTTAAAAAATTACTAAACGTAAGATCTTGAAACTTTTACTTAAATGTTTGAATTAGTTTCAAAATAGAATATATGATAATATTTAAATATAATATATCCTGGACTGACAAATCATCTCCGTTCAGAATCGTTTTTCGTATACAATGATACCTATCATTGCATTCAATTTAACCTACCATAGTCCGAAGTCCACCCCACCCCCTAATGTACAGCAGAGCGATACTCACTTACCCGCTTTTTTTTTTTTTTTGTGTCTGACAACATTTGGAGTTGTAAAAATGCTTAGATTTTTGACTTCAGCCCCTCTTTGAACAGGAAATTAAATCTAGTTGGTACTTTGGGGGGTCAAAAGTTAAAAATGTTCAATATTTTTTAAATGAGTCGGGAAAAAACCCTAAAAAAATTTTAGGTAGTTTTCGACAAAATCGAATTTTTTATTTTGCAAAAAACTCAAAAACTAATAAATGTAAATACTTGAAATTATCACCAAATGTTTATAATAGCGTTCTCCATACACAGTTAAATGTTCAAAGAATTTTGACTTTTTTTGAGGTATTTATAGACAATTGAAATTTTCAATTTTTTTTATTTTTTTTTCTATAAATGTTGATAAAAAAGTTTAGCTGGGACAAATTACTTAATTGAATGGTCCACATAACTTGTTCTAACTCTCATTCAAAAATTATAAAAATACATAGGCACAATTTTTTTTTATTAGCATTTGAATTCAAATATTGACAAAAATTCGTCAAAATCATGAATATTTTTCACTATTTGCTAGTTAAAAATGTATAAATATTTTACTATCAAAAGCTAAGAATTGAAATTTGATACTATGCTGTCCTTAAGTTAAGCTTAGAATAATTATAAAAAAGTTTGAGGATTATTCAATTTAAAAAAATTTACGAGTGTTTAAAGTTTTAATTTTAATTTGAAATCAAAAATACACGTGTAAAATAACGTTTTTACTAATAAATCATTTTCGATTTTTGTTATTTTTAAAAAATTACTTCACGTAAGATCTTGAAACTTTTACTTAAATGTTTGAATTAGTTTCAAAATAGTATATATAACAATATTTAAATTTAATATATCCTAGAAAACATCTCCGTTCAGAATAGTTTTTCGTAATGATACCTATCATTGCATTCAAATTTAATCTACCCTGGTACGAGGTCCACCCCATCCCTAATGTACAGCAGAGCGATACTCACTTACCCGCTTTTTTAATATTACACATGATTCAGAAAAGTTTAAAATATTAAAAAAATTTTTTTATAAAATATTCTTAATATGATATAATATAAAACTATAAATAATATTGTAATACAAATTAATAATATTATATTTAATGAACACAAATAATAATTTTTATTTAATTCAATCATCTGAGTCATTTGTACTTCCAGAACTATCATCTAAAACACTATTATAAAAAAAGTGTTCTTCTGCTTTCACACGCTCTTTGTATCTTGCATAATGTAATTCATAGTCATCAATATTATCTTCTGAATCAGTACTGCTATCACCTAAAAAAAAATACAGTGCAAAATTAAATTTTTTCCTTTATTTAATAAACAAACTATTTAATTTATAATTAACAATTTATAATATTTCATAAAATTCAATATAAAAAGTATACTAACTGTGTATTTTCCATTGTTTTGATTTAGAAACCAGATCTTGACAATAATCATCTTCGCTAAAATTTAAAATAATTAATTAATTATTAAATTACGATCAGTGCTCGAATTGGGGGGGTGCGCAGGGGGACGGAGCTCCCCTACTATTTTTATTTTTTTTTTGCGTTCCTCTACTATTTATTTTCACTTGGTCGGGGGGGACGGTACAAACTAATGTCGGAAATAATTTTTATTAAAATGTGGATTTCAATTGATGTCAATTAGGTATATAACAAATTATACTATTTTTCATATCAACATTATTTTTGATATTATTTTATTAATTAATTATAATATCACAAGACGTAAGACGTATATTATTTAAGGCACACATACTGAGATAATGGTGTGTGATAGTACTATCTTAAGCCGTGTTCCGACTGAAATGTTATTATTGCTATCATATCAGCTGACGAAGTATGTTGTCCAAAAAGAAATGTAAACGATGAAGAACATACTTATAAAAATATGTGGTCTCTTTTTAATAAAAAACAATAAATATTAATTTCTTCTTCTAAGATATTATATTATTATTTAATAAAATATATTATATTTATACCTGTTTGGATTTAAAAATGTGTTGCTGAAAAGTGGTATTCAAAATGTATGTAAGGTAGGACTCGGGGGGGGGGGGGGGGGGGGTGGGGGGGGCAAAGCCCCCCACGGGTCTGTGTTAAATAATTTCACCCTTGGAACGCAGATTTTAAATCGTTAGATTGAGCTCCTCTACTTAATTTTTCCCAATTCGAGCACTGATTACGATCATATAATTAAACATTTTTATCTTTGATAGATCTAATATCTATATTCTATAATAAAGCAAAGTAATAGAATAAATGAAACTAGAAAAAATGTGTTAATGCATTACATTGTCTTGGTTGAGAGCAAGGTTAGAATTAAAGACTATTTAATAAAAACATATCTATAAATGTATGAACAAAATACCATTTATTTATTTATATAGATTAAATCCACAATTTATTAAATGAATAAGAGTAAATTTCATATAACTATATTTTTTTCAATTTGAGAATGGGCAGTTTCCTGCATACTAAACGAGAGATTGTATGTTAACTCGACCCATCTAATGCAAAGATGGCAATGATCGTATACCAATCATATCTGATAAATAAAGAAGGGTGAGTAGTTAGCTTGGTTGGTGCTAGTATTAGGACAGTTTCAACATGTTTTTGTCTGTAGCTTAGCCATTTTTAAATTTATACAATTATTTTAGTATAGTTCAATAATTTAAAACAATTACTATTTTTTAAATGAATTAAAAAAAATTAAAAACTGATGAAGTAAAACAACTTTATAGTATGTTCTTTGATTGAATCATTGTAATGGATGTGTTAAATATTGGTGATTTGTGTCGTCAATTTGAAGGCGTCCAAAAGAAATTCTAAAGTTATACCAGTTACTCTTTGAAAATTCCTTACCCTCTTCACGACTATACTCCCATCTCGTCTAAATTCAACCTATCCACACTAGCTGACCATCGATACTCTCACAACATTTTCTGCCTTACAAAACTTATCTCTACAGAAATTTATGCTCAAACTCTTTTCTAGCTACTTAATCCATTTTATTCGCAATAACACTCGGTTTCATGTACCTCTCTGCTCAACCAATTATATGTCCAACAAACCGATTAAACGCTTAAAGAAATTAGCAAATGAGGACCCCTACTTCCTAAGTTTATAAGTTGATTTTAGATGTCATTAATATTATTAATCACTAATCAGTCATATTTTTGTTACATTAAATATTTATATTATATGTATTTTTTTAACCTAGGCTTAAGCCCGTTTATATGTAAAAAAAAAAAAATTTGAATTTAATGAAAATGATTACATCTAATAATAATAAAATAATCATAATAATATATTATGTATGATTATTATTAACTTAAATCAATGCAAATATATGAATAGTATAAATAGGTTTGTATATTCAAAGAATAAATAGTTTAAAATTTGTCTAAATATTTTTAAAATGTCTTAAGCATACTTCATAAAATAAATATAATATACATAATGATACAAAGTTTCATGACACCAAAATAAATACATTTTTAACAATAACAAAATAATTGAACTTATCAAAACCTGAACTTCTAATACTTCTAAATAAAATTGTGACTATTCAACTTTGGATATTTTTCAATTGCTGAAAGAATAGCTTATTAACTCAGTACCTTGTATTAAATTTTAAAGCTTTTTGACTCAAATAAACAAATTTTATTTTAATAGTTTCAAATGCCAATAAATAGTTCAAAAACTATAATAGATCTAGAAAATATTAATCTTAACTGTTGTATTTATGGTTATTCATTACAACAAAATGGCTTTTTGTCAAAATTTGGTTAGTTTTTTTTTCACAATTAATTTGATAATTAATAGTCTTAAAATTTTATGTTTAACCCTAAAAGTATCAACTAGAACTAATTCTCACAAATTATTTTTTTAAATATTTTTTTTTATATTACCAATGTAAACACTTGATTACTATTTTAATGCTATTTTTATAAAATATATTCAAGTAATAATATTTTTTACTACTTATATATTTAAATATCTTATATTAAAACTAAATAAATATAATGTAATTAATAATATATTATAATAAAATTACTCGTTCTCCATTTCATCCTCGTCAGGATAATCATTTCTCCAATTCCCTTCATCGTTGGAATCGTCGTCATCTTCACAATGTGAAGAATCATTATCAGAGTTATTATTATCAATATTATTACAAATATTATAAAAATTCTCTGAATCTAAACCATGTACACTGAAAATAAAATTCATACAATTTGTAATTCTCTTAAAGCAGGTAAAATTAATAAATAGTAATTAGCAATGGTACCTATCAATATCTTGTATATCAATTGATTTATCATCATTATTTAATGCATAATACAAATCGTATACATAGTCAATTGAAATTCCTTCATCTATTAAGGGCTTGCTACTGTCTTCGGCTTGCTTAACAAAATCAACAACTTTTATTTTTGAATTCTCTCCATCTATTTCTCCAATGGGTACTGTGTCTTGTTTAACAGCTCTGAGAGTATTAACTAGCTAAAAAAAATAATTTTATGTAGGTACTTAATATTATTTACCAAGGAATTAATTAATAAGAGTTGTCTATATTTTAACAATATATTAAGTTAAATAATATACAGTAAATTCTTATAGTCGAATGTTGTTATCTCAAACTACATTAAAATCCCCTTGAAACTAGCATTATATTTAATAGCGTTTTGCTCTTAATAACTCAAAAAAAAAATTAACTGTTTTTTGTTATCTTGAATACACAAGTAATATTTTTATTAAGGTAAGTGCAAAATATTAAACTGAACATTCAATTATAGTGATTGCGATTTTACACATTTATAGTCAATATTTGTTTTCATTCATATATAATATAGTGAAATTGAAAATAGTAAAAGAGACATAAATTAAATGTTCTTACAATTAATTTTTATATTCTTACAAAATAAAAAAATAAATAATATTAAACAAACTTTATATTTTTTTACACACTGATTTAATTAAAAATGTATTTACATATTATTGTAGTTTATTGAGTAGTACCTATTAGTACTTTAAGTACTCAAATTCAAATGATGTATTTTAAGCATTCAAATTATTTACCAAATTTTTAATAAAACTCGATATTTCAAAATTTTTCTTGTTCCCCTTGAAATTCAACATAATGAAAATCGACTGTATTTGTAAAAGTAGGTACAATCAGGAAACAAGAACTGAAGAACTGACTAATTCCTCTAATATTAGCATAGATTATTATTATTATTATTAGTTTAAAAGCTATTATAAACTACTTAATTCAAAAAATGATTTTGAACTCAGATTAATTAACAAAAAATGCTCCAAGATTTTAAGAACAAAGAATTTGTAATAAAACTTTAACAATGCTCATAAAATCTAAAATGTATCACCATTTTTAATTAAGATGGTTGTATGAAAAAATACAAGTATAGATATTTACTATTATTTATAATTGCTATTAAATATTTTTAACAATTAAAGCACCTACTGCATGAATATAAATAATAAATAATAACCATAATTTATGACAAACCTTTAAACGTTTATCTTTTGAATGTTCAATCATATCATTAATGTTTTTGTTTTTGTTCTTCTTTGTTAACATTTTTACAGATTGTTCTTCTCTGACTTCTTTCAATATTTGAGATAAGTTTTCATACTAAAATTAAATAATGATGAGTATTTCTATATAACTAAAATATGGCAATACCATAATGTATATTATGTTACTAAATGTTAATATCCATGAATTAAGATTGACGCCTAGCAGTTTTTAAATTGTCGTATGCAAAGTCTTTATAGTGGTAGTACAGAAAATAAATAAATTCATATTTTTACAAATATTTGTAATAATTCTACTAGTAGTTTATATTTAGGGTAAGGCTCTGGATAGAGTCCGGAAAAATCGGGATTTTTGATAGCAATTTTATCAGTCCCGGACAATTTTTTATCATAATGCGCATGCGCGGGTACTAAATATTGTAAATGTTTAATTATTATTTGGTATTTTTGTACATTATTATTGATGTTCAGAATTACAAAAAATACATCAAAAGGCTATAATAGTTAACATAATATTATATCACATGCAAACATGGATAATTCTTTTTTACATTATATCTGTTTGCCATACATATTTCACAATAAGATCTAACTATAAATTTATAATTGATTGTTTAATTTAATCACACTAGTCAACATACATAGTAAGTAGTATATTATGTACAAAATCATGTATGAATATTTTGGATTATTAGCAGTATATAATATATTATGATATAATCCATTATACGTCTTATGTATATAGGTAATACGAAAAAATAAAATCACAATAGGTATCCACAGTTGTGTTAATTTAAAACATTTAAAAGCAATTGTACAAAATATTGTACAAAAATAGAATCAATACTATTTTCATAATAGTGAATTGAATACAATTAAAGATAAAAAATTAACTGTAAAATTGATATTATAAAAATACAACTATGAGTCTTATGAGTCTTAGTTGGTTATAGTAAAAAAAAAATACTAACTTCGTCTTTTAAAGTGGCAGCAAATTGAAATACACAATCTCTATTGAAATCTGTACCGACAGTTTTTAATTTCTTGTGGGATACAACAATAGAGTTAAACGGATCTTCATTATGACGCCTTTTGACACGAACAAACGCCATAATTATAACTTATTATCAACTTTTGTAGTCAACCTCAATACGTGGTCACACAGGTCGCAGACTCAAAGTATAAACAATGTTCTAAAATTTTAAATGAACATCAAGTATTCAAGTTAAAACCACAAGCGTACGGTATTCAAGATAAAAAATGTAACACCGCTGCTTTAGTGCTTTATCACAACTTCGCAAGTGCACAACGACCGCGAACACGCTACACAATAACAAAAAAGATAGTACAATTCACGATTATTGGTTGTACCGTCTCCGATTAAACTCCGATTAGGCTTAATCACTGATAACAGATATTTTTCCGTGCTAATTCGGCCGATTAAACTGTGATTAACTTTAACCGGAGATGGTACAACTCCAAGGTTTATAGATTATACAGGTTGCCTCAATCCGAAATTCTGAAAAAGAAGGAGTGGGGAATATTATTTCGTGACGTCATTGTCGTACAGCTATCGTACAGCGCGCGGCGTACATAAACATACTACATTTTACCAAAGTACAGATTACACACAATATTATGAATAAAGTCCCGGATAAAAAAAATCAGTTGCATATTATATAAAAATATGTAAAATATTAAATTATATTAAATTAATTGATCTGCAGATTTATTTTCATAAAAACGTTGACACAAAGTGTTCAATGGGGAACTTCAAATAACAAATTTATTAAAAATGTTTTAAAAAAGTAAATCTTATACAATAATATTATTTAAAAAATATAAAAATTTATTTATTCATTTATAAATGAATTCTTTCTTATATTTTGACGTATTTATTTTGTAAAAATAAGAATATCTGCAGATTTATCTTCATCAAAACGTTGACATAATAAGGCGTTTAATCGAACTTCATAATAAATTTATTAAAAATTATAAAAAATGTATATCTTATGTAATAATATTATTTAAAGAATAAAAAAATGTGTTCTATCAGTTATAAAAGATCTCTTTCTTATATTTTGACGTATTTGTTTTAAAAAATTAGGAATATCTACAGATTTATCTTCATCAAAACGAACAAAACGTTGATATCAAATGTTCAATCGAACTTCATAATAAATTTATTAAAAATTTTGAAAATGTATATGTATTAGCAGCATGACAATGTTCTTGTTCAAAACGTATGGTTTTTTTTGGTTCAAATCGGTAATTAATGCACATTGCATTGATGAACTTATAAAAATTATTCAGGAATAATGAAAAGCGAAGGAAATGATATTTCGTTTCATCGGTAAGTACATATAAAAATATTTTTATCTTGTGAGTGTAGTGAGAAAAGTAAGTTTTATAGCGTTCATATAAGATGTATCTATAGTCTATACGTTTTTACAAATTTACAATAATTAAATTTATTAATTAATTAATAAATACTTATAATTTATTGAAGATTTGTATATTTTATATTATGTGAATTATATTATTTATATTATTTGAACATATTTAGATATTTATTTAGATTGTGAGTTGTGCTTTTATAATATGTTTTTGATTATATTTATTTCCCGAAATTAATTATAAGTCATTTATTTATTTATTTAGGTATTTTTATAATTATGGAGTATAACGTATTGAACAAATTACTTCAATAAATTTTTATATTCCTATAACATTTCAATATTATTTAGTGTATATTTTGTATTATACTATTATGTAAATTATATTATTATATTATATTATATTATTTATATTATTTGAACATATTTAATTTATTACCTATATATTTGTATTACTTATGTATTTTTTTAGTAGTATATTTATTTCCTATTACCTATACTATTTAATACACCTTTGAAATAATATAAATAACTATTTCCCTGTTCTGTTTTATTAAATACATAAAATTAAAATATAAATAAATAATTTATGGAAAATAAAACCAACATTAAAACTATAGGTACAGCCGCACTGCTGTAGTATACATCAGAATCTGTACGACAATGACGTCACACGGTATGTTGGAGCTGCGGAGGGTAGGCAATATAAACACGACTTTGAGGCAACCTGTATAATCTATAAACCTTGGGTACAACTATTTACTGGCCCTAAATATCTTAGTTCGTGGGTACAATCATGAAGACTAGAGATATATTCTCTAGAATATATCTCTAGTCTTCATGGGTACAATTATATACAAATTGTATCTTTTTTATCACAACCACTAAACATAATATTGTATTATCTGTGGTATATTATTCCATACCACGGTCGAATATTAACAAACACAAATAACAATTTGATTATGTTTACTAGTATCTATATCCGTGCCGCCGCCGCAGCGATATGAAATTCAACGCCATCTCTTGAGCGCTGACGCGCTGTATCCTGTATACGTTTGAACGTTTCACTTTTAGTTTTTACCATAACGGCCTCTTAACATGGATTATGGAATAAAGCTGAACTGCGAACGCTGATAGTTACTTTACTTACTTTAATTCTTAATGCTAATATCATTCTTGAAAAATTTAAGACTGTAAAATTCCAGTTTTAATTTTTCCATACATAGTTATTCTTAAGGCTAACAAAGTATAAATATTATAAATATTTTGATTACCTATAAAAAATAATAATACTTTTATACATTTTGTCAATAAATCATATTAATATCATTGTGCTTAAATATTTTTTGAATAACTGTTGATATAATTTGAATCTATAATTGTGAAACAGAATAATTGGCAAATAATTTATATTTTATAACTTAGTAAAAATAATTATATAATGGTACTCTCATTGAATTTCGAACAATTACAACTAAAATCTGAGTATTTACACACAAATTCAAAACATACACACTTTCATGAGGATGATGAAAATACTTTGTTAGTTTCATGGGATGATTGTGTTATGGTTTTATATTCATTAAATAATTTACCTGAAGCTAGTCTTTGGAATCCTATTGAACCTATTGTAAGTTATTATATAAATACATTTGTCTTAAATTTTGAGAAACCTATCTAAACTAAACGTTTGAGTGAGTTAATATTCCTATGTTAAGTACCTTTAAATACCTAGGAACCTTGTTGTTATCAAGTTAATATTAAAATGTTTTTAATTGATTTATATATTTTTATGTACATACATTAACATTATATATATTTAAATTAAAATAATTAAAATGTATTTGATACAATGACATATTATAATATGTGAAAATATAAATAAATTATAATTAATCTATATTGACATAAATAAAATATACTAATTCTTTTATGTACTTTATAGCATAAATTATATAGACGTTATAGTACATACTAGATTATATACATTGGTTTATATTTTATTATTTTTAGGTATTATAAAAACCAAACATAACTTGGTAAAATACTCAAATATTAAAGTATACACTAATATTTCAACAACAAAAAAAGATAAATTATGTAAAATTTGATTAACATGTATCTATTTTTATTTTGAGTAGATTGTGCAAATAAGTAATCCAATAATATCAATATTGACCTTTAATTCAAAAATGTATTGTGTTGATGAAATTGGATCTATTTATCATCTAAAACAAGTTCAACGGTAATTTATTCGCTGCAAATTCTTTGACATAAATTTATTTTGATTTAATATTTTAGTGATTCTCCAGACTTATTTGATTGTTCTGGGTTTGCTCAAGTTATTCAACAGCAACTATCATGCAATTATGAATGGAAACCTTTCTACTCTCAAAAGTGTCCATGTGAAGTTTTAGGAACAACTTGCTATTCAGATGGAATTGCTCTAATAATAGCAATGGGAAAATGGATAATTCTACAAATGTTAAAAATTACTATTAATGATAATAATGAACCAACTATATTCAATACCTGCAATAAACAAATTAGATCTCAGAAACCGGTAATAAAATAAAAAAGATGTTCAAATACTAACAATAATAATTTTATGTACAATTAGTTTCCATTTGTAGTTACTTCGTTTATATCTTGTAATTGGAGGGATTGGTTCAGCAGCCAAAGAGCAAAAGAACTTTTTGAATTAAATGTAATTGATAGTCTAGACATTTTCTTAATAGCAACAGAAGAGTGTAAAATATATTGTACAACATCTAATGTGGTCAATAAAAATGTTTCATTATTATTAAATAATCCACAAAAAATTCTACACATACAATTTTCCGATTTTGGTAATAATTTTGGGGATTAACTTTATTTACTTTTTAAATTATTATAATTTTGTCAATGTTTTAGAATCAAAAAAAATGCTGTTGGTGTCATCCGATGGAATTCTTACAGTCGTTCATTGTATTGAAAATATTGATTCAACATTCATTTACCTGGCAGTTACAAAAACAGTTGCTACATATATTGTCGACCATACAGTGATTTTAAGTGATGGTGTTAATTTATTTCTTATTACATTGGATAAGCAATTTTCTAAAATAGACAAACAAGTGGTAACTCTGTTGAAAGGTATTATTTTAGTTTTAAATTCCTGCATTAATAGTATCTTATCCCGTTGTTAAATATTTATATTTTAGGAGTTAATTCATTAAGCCTATTTCAGTCCAATAATATTATTGCAATGACTCGATTAAATAAAGTGTATAAATTATCTGCTAAACATGAAGTGATCACTCAAGAAGAAGAACTCAAATTTAAATTTAATGAAAAATCAACTTTAGAAAACATAAAAGTTCTTTGTAAGAATTTAGAATCTTTAGAAGAGCAACATGATAATATGAAAAAATACATAAATGCAGTATCTATTGTTGCTCGCAAAGATTCAGTTGCTCAACATTGTTCATTAAACCTTTTAATATATTCAGGTTATATTGTTTATTCAATTTTATTTACTAATTTCAATAAAATATTAAAATATTTCAAATGTAGGTGCTAAAGCCGTCAAATTAGGAGCTTGTCAAAGTGAATATATTTTTGCAATCAAACTTTCCACAAATTGTTCATGGTTATCACTTCCATCTTCAATTTGGCAACTTTTGGTTCGGATTACTGATAACAACAATTTGTCATCATACTGTGGCCTACATTCTTTTGACGTTGATCTCTTTGACATTAATCATCCATTACTGGTGAAACACCATTTATTGGCGACAGTTGCTGAAAATTGTACATCTGGCTTAGTACACTGTGAATTGGTGTGTCAAGTACAAAATGATTCAATTAATCGTTGTTTAATTATTCCATTAAATCCAATAAAATTAAATTCATTATATTTTGTCAAAGCTGAAAAACGAGAAAAGATACTGGTGATTAATCCTTTGGAAGATCGACATAAGTATGTTTTTAAATTTCCAGAAAATGTATTATTATCAGATTGTTTGACTATAATTACAAACAGAAATAAACATAGAACATCAAAATCATTTTATAAAAATATAATCGGTAAGTGATAAAATCAGTATTTCCCAGTTGAAAGTTTTTTTCAATTTATTTTTCCTCTATGCTATATACTTTATTATTAGTTTCATTTATTATTTTAAAAGTAAAATGTAGAACTTATTATAGTATTAGTATTTATACTATTTGAATCAAAGTATATAAATTATAAATAAGATTCAAAAGCAATATTCAATAGATATATTAATATTTATAGATCTATTGGTCTATGGATACAACATACAAGATACAAGTAATCTCCTTGTATTATTTTTAATAGTTAATTTCCAAGAAAAATTTACAAATAATTAAAAAAATTTTAATTTTACAAGTCATTGCAATATAAATTTAAAAAATATGATTGTATTTTATTGGTAAATATTTTTTAAAGAAAATACTTTACAATTGCAGTTGAGTGTACCTCATTATTGAGTAGATGACTGTAATATAAATTTGTATATTTTAATTAAATGATATGTCATCGCAAAATTAAAAATGATTTAGAGGGGAGACAGTCGAAAAACCTATTTATGACTAAGTTTATTTTTAATTAGTTTTAATATTAGCATTATAGAGTAAAGTAATTGCTTAAACTTAATCTTAATTTTGTTTTTAAATATGTCATTGCGTTTTTTGAGTGAAGTAAAAAAATTTAAGTCTGTAAATAGTATTGTATTAAAACAAAATAACTAAAATTGTCAATTTTTATAATATTTGAACTTTAGTTTAAAAAAATTGAGACATTAAATTCTTTAAATCTGGTTTTTAGTAAGAACTACTTATTATTAACCTTATATGTATTATATTTTTAAAGTTAAACAGTTCATACAATTTTAACTATAACATTTTTGTAATTTTAATAAATTTTGTCAAAATTTGAGCTTCAAACAACTTGTAAAAAAAAGTTTTAGTTTTATATTTTTAAACTTTTAAAAGTTTAACAAATTATTTTTGTTTTTGTATAAATATTCTTGATTTTTAACTGAGCCTAAAAAATTTTATCAACTTTTTAACAAGATTTTTTGAAACTTTATCATGTATATACTATAATACTAAAATAAATATTTGATGAAAATTTCAAGTATCCACAATTATTTGGTTTATAATACAATAAAATGAAATAAATTTTAGTCTTCCCAAATTTTTAAGAAAAGTCCTGGAAATTTACTTTTGAGTTTATCATTTTTTTATTCTAGATAATACTCAAAATACACTACATTTAAATTATTTTGGAAAAATAGTCTCTATAATTTTGGACAACAAAATTACAAACACAATCACCCTGGAGTGTCTAGATCAAGATGCTTTGGTTGCAGTTCGTAATGGAGTTTTTAGTGAACTTTCAAACGATCAACCAGCAATCATAAACTGTTCAGTTCTTGCAGACATACAAGTAAATATAATTATACGTTTTTTATAAGGATTAATGTAATATTTTATTTATCTGGTTTTTAGAAACAACTTTGTTTACTAGAAGAATTATCAGTTAAAGATCATCAAAACAAATATATTGTTAAAGAAATTAAAACTAAAATTCAAAACCAAATTAGTAATCATCTACCTTTGTAATCAGATATTTATTTAGTTGAATACAATAAATTATATTTTACTTTTCTACAAGCTTAAAATATAATATACTTTTTTTTCTTAAATTATTACTCTTGAGTAATACTTATAGGTACTCTACACTTAAGAATGTAAAATATTACATTTTTATTATGACCTTATACAAGGTAGATACTAATTTAATAGAAAATCATTTATAAGATACCAACATTATCAATATAATAGCTTTGTCTATTCTTCCTGATATCTGATTATATTTTGCTTTGGTCACTAATAATTATTTTATATTATGTGTTTATCTAGTTATTTTGTTGCTAATTTGTCACTATTATTAAAAATTATAATGAAATATTTTATAAAAAATAAGTTAATATGACTCCATATCAATAATAATTTAATTTATAGTAACAGGCGTGAATGCAGAAAAAAATTTTAAGGAGGGAGTGGTTTAAAAAAAAATGTTCATAAATAGCATACTATTCATTTGCAGTTCAGGTAATTTATTTTTTGTTACTGATATTAGGGAGGGGTTAAACACCCAAAACTTCCCCTGCTTTCGTGCTTGTTTAGTAGTAATTAATTTTTAAAAATTATCACTGATAATGGAATTTTCCTCACTTACCCATTCATAATATAGAATTAGCTATTGTTATTGTTACTAAAAATGAATGATAGTAAGTCAGTGATTAAATTAGAAGAAATATAAAAAAAATAATAGCATTAATACCGTACATACAAAATACAAATCAATTAGGTATACAAAATTTAATGATAATATACTCTTTTTTTAATTTAATTTTATAATTTATTATATCTAATCAATATCAGCTTAATTAATAATAGTTAATAACCTCTAAGTATTAATAAAAAAAAAAAATTATTATTTGATTCGTAGTAAACTATAAAGTTTAAAGTTTGGGATTGATAAATGTTTAATCTGAAAAGAATGTTAATTAAGCTGGTAAACCAGCATTAATATCTGTTTCAATACCACACTCGTCACTTCCTCTCAATATTTTGAAAAAACCATCGCTACCCCAATCGGTGTTCCATGAATTAGCTACCAACCAGTATGGTATTGTACAATTCTGCCAAGGATTTTAACTGCATGACCTCCTACATCCTTACCAGCAACATGTGAATATACTCCTGTAAATAATAAAAATTATTAATAGTTAGATTTATAAATTATTTATTATTAGAAGTTAATACTAACCATCTTTGTAAGATAAAAAATCTTCATATACAGTAAATGAAGCTTGACCATTTTCATAAATTTCTTGTTTGATTAGGTCGACTTCACTGCTACTAATCGAGTATGCACTTTTACCTGATATTAAATTTTTTTTATAAATATCAATTAATAAAAATATTAGAAGGTATTTTTAATTTTATTGGATTTAGATTATTTACCATGGTTCAAATCTTGTTCATATGACACATTATATCCATCTTCACATTTTTTTTCACATTTAGGAGTTTTAACTTCATCCTTACATTTTCCTCGAGTACCATTCACATGATGTTCACATGGAGCAATTTCATATGGAATACATCCCTATACCAAAAATAAATAACATGTTAAATGGGTATTTATAATTTATTTATATGCTCCATATTGTATACTTTTATATTTTGCTCCACACAAACATCTTCTTGAAGATTTATTAAATTGAAAATACTTATTTATAACTAAATCAATGAACTGTAATTTTAGGTATATCACAGTAGGTAATGTGTATTATTAAAATATATAATACATGGTTGTAGGAAAAAAGACCAAGGTAAAAAAACCACAAAAAAAAAACCAAATGAAAAAAAACCATGAAATTAAAAACCAAATTTTTATATTTTATTATCAAATTTTAGGTACCTATTATTATAGAAAATTACAAATAAATATCTTGTCAGTAGAATAAAATATAATATAAAAGTTATGGATACTTCATTGTATAATAGAGAATAAAAACTAATAAATTACATAGAAAAATAAATATCTTATCAGTTGTCAGTAGAATAAAATATAATAAAAAGTTATGGATACCTTATTGTATAATAGAGAATAGTTATAGGTAATACAGTTATTATTTACAGTTTATACTTTATAGTGTTTATACTTATATTATATTCTACTGACAAAATATTTATTTGTAATTTTCTGATTTATTAACTAACTCATTAATTTTTGTTCTTTATTATACAACAGACAGAATACCTAAAATATGTTAGCAAAATATAAAATTTGGTTTTTATTTTCATGGTTTTTTTCCGCACGCCATAATACATACATTGGCTATAGTAAAATAAATACATGGGAAATCAAAAATATTTAACCTAAATTACATTTTAGACATTTCAGTAAACAATTATTATTTATTAATATAGACTGTGTAGAACTCATTATATTTCCTACAAGGGAATAGGGTCAAAGGTGGATCGTTGAACGTTTACAATAGGTATATAATTTAATTGATAAAATGAGAGGTAAATAATTACGTGAATTATTACCAATGACAAGTTTGGTAGAGATTTAATGATTCTTATTTAGTCTATCAGTTATTTTTATCACAAACTCCTCTAGAACAGCAGAGCAGCTGATGCCACAGATATATATTTGGTTTCGGAGTTAGTCGATTGTGTCCCAGATGCAGGTAAATGATTTTTTTCACACCTTTTCCGTGTTCCGATTGCGTCCTATTGTATAATAGGTAAACGTTAATGTGACAGATAAATTGACATCTAATATTTTTGAAATACATAGTGTGGAGGTATATTTAAACACGAATTGGTTTTTACTTGATGACAGGGTTACCAACTCATTTTTCATAAATTCCCTACATTTTATATCAAAACTTCCCTATTATTTCCCTGTAATTTTTTTGTATATATACGTGGAGGGCTTCGCCCCCCACACCCCCCGAATGACAATTAAATATTATATACCACACATATTACTAATAATTAAACAAATTTGATTTTTATTCTAAATTAACAGTTTAAAATAATCAATTGAAAAAAACAGTCCCTTTTTAACTATAAATAATGTAAAAATAACTTCATAATACTGAATGCATAAAAATTAAAACAATTAACAATATTTTATACATTATAACCATAACAAAATATAATAACAAGGTAATTTAAAATATTCAATTAAAAAAAAAACAATC
Source organism: Schizaphis graminum (assembly GCA_020882235.1). NCBI lineage: Eukaryota > Metazoa > Arthropoda > Insecta > Hemiptera > Aphididae > Schizaphis > Schizaphis graminum. The sequence goes on from CM037032.1 coordinate 69,686,969, forward strand.
TTCGTTTACTATAAATAATATAAAAATCAAAGTTTGGAGTTGTACATTTGTTTGTTAAACAAAACCATATACTCTTTACCAAAATCATACGAACCGTTGCCTTTATGTAGAAGCAGCACATCAAATAAACATTCGATTTCCTTTTCAAAAGATGGAAGTGCTAAAGAACTTAAAGATACTAGAACCAAAAACAGTTTTTGAATCTGAAATTAGTTCCCTTGGTTCACTAGCATCACAGCTTCCAATACTGACAAAAAATATAAATTTGGATGATCTTGATCGTGAGTTGAGAAAACTAAAAATCATGGAAGGTGTTGATGACTTAAATATAAACATGAACATTTCAACATTTTGGTCAAAAGTTGTAAATATTACAAAATCTGATGACACAAAAATGTTTCCATTGCTAACTGTAGTAATAAAAAATATTATGACACTACCACATTCAAGTGCATGTGTTGAACGAATATTTTCATCAGTTAACTTAATCAAAACAAAATTCCGCAACAGACTAAATACACAAAATTTAATTGGATTGTTACATGCCAAACAAGTACTCAAAGATTACAATTGTTTTTCGTATGATTTTGGTAAAGAGTATATGGTTTTGTTTAACAAACAAATGTACAACTCCAAACTTTGATTTTTATATTATTTATAGTAAATGAAGATTGTTTTTTTTTTTAATTGAATATTTTAAACTACCTTGTTATTATATTTTGTTATGGTTATAATGTATAAAATATTGTTAATTGTTTTAATTTTTATGCATTCAGTATTATGAAGTTTGTTTTACATTATTTATAGATAAAATGAGACTTTTTTTTTTAATTGAATATTTTAAACTACTTAGTTATGTTTTTAAAGTATAAAATATTGTTAATTGTTATGCATTCAGTATTATGAAGTTATTTTTACATTATTTATAGTTAAAAAGGGACTGTTTTTTTCAATTGATTATTTTAAACTGTTAATTTAGAATAAAAATCAAATTTGTTTAATTATTAGTAATATGTGTGGTATATAATATTTAATTGTCATTCGGGGGGTGTGGGGGGCGAAGCCCTCCACGTATATATATACAAAAAAATTACAGGGAAATAATAGGGAAGTTTTGATATAAAATGTAGGGAATTTATGAAAAATGAGTTGGTAACCCTGCTCGCACTAGCTCGTGCGAGTTGCATCACGTTTGGTACACACGTTCGTGTAACCAACGTACGAAGATTAGCAGCTCAGCATTCAGTACGAAGATCAACAGTTTAGCATTCAATACGTCGATCAGCAGCTCAGCATTCAGTACAGGTCAGTCGGTGTTCCCCGGTTTTACCCCTCCCCCCCTGTAACTGTTGTACTTATATATATATTGTTAACTTGTGCATGTAAAAAGATCAATACATGCAAGATTTTGTATATTTTTAAACTCAAATTGTTGTTATATTATATTTGCCCTGCCCCCGCCTTTATCCCGAGGACCGTGTGTCAGACGACAACCGCTAGGCAGGATCGTCGATGCAAACATTTGGTAGCAGAGCGTGGTTGATTGGTCCATCAACAGATCTGGTACTCAGAATACATGTGAGTAGTGCATTTTGTTTGTAGCTATAGCATATGAGTTTGAAGTGTGTACATTTATTTATCCCTTTCCTAATTCCTACCTACTTAGTGCTCTTAGCTATTAAGATTACTGGTTTTGCTTATTATTATATTATATTTGTGATTATGGGGTCTCAATATTAATTTAATATATAGTGTGGGTACTTTTCAGTAGAATATAGGTAGGTATAAGAATTTAACTCAACCGACTGCTCAGTTTTTAGTTACATTATTTATAATAATTAAACTTATTATTTTAGTGTTGAGATATATTCACTGTATCAGTGTTCGTGCGGTTAGGTTGTTATTATAATTAATTAATTTAAGTTTACCTTAATTACCTATTACATTTAGATAAATTATGTTATTATACCAGTGCTCCCTGGGTTGAATTTATTTATTGTTCTTTTCTGTAATATTGGGTATAGCTATAGGTTCTTGCTTACTGGCTGCTGGTCTAGTGAACACCTATCTTAGTGATTATAATTTATTTAATTACTTGGGTTGTTTATTATTATTTTATTGTCTGCTGTTGACAGTTGAGTCTTAACAGTAGCACTTTCACCTAGTTATTATATTTATTATATATTTTTATAGCATAAGATTTAGGTGTGCGTCGTTGGTTGTGCCATTGCTCAGGTACTGTACTATACTTTTATATAATAATATTATTACTTTATTGTTTGTATTATATTATCCTCTTTAGGTTGCTCAACTGAAGTTAAGGGTTGTATGTTATATAATTGTTTATTTCTCTAGTTCATAGTTATTATAATCAATTTAATTATTATAACTAGTATTGCATTGTTCAGTCACACCTAGGTTTTGATTAAATTATAATAATAGGTACTCCCCGAGTATTTTAATTTGTCTTAACTGTCATTTGTTGTTATATTGAGTGTGAGCTAGTGTTTAATTAGTTGATTGTCTAGTTATTGCCTACACCAACGTTCATATTATATTGTTTTTTTTTGTTGATTTGTTTATTGTTGTTTGACGTTGTTCATCTTCTGATCTGATATTGTATTTTATTTCTTTTTTATTGTATTTTATCAGCTGTATAGTTAGTGTATGTTGGTGATTGCATAGGTGTTGCCTATATCAATCAAGTCTTTTGAATTTTAAGTAACAAATTTAATTGCTACTGTTTAATCATTATCATTTGGCATCGTTGCTCAACGTTTTGCATTATGTGATTTCATATTGATTATTTGATTTGTTTGAGCTTGCTCGTGCTCTTGCATTTTATCTGTTCTGTATCGTATTGACGTTCAACAACTAATCATATTCTGCTTTGATTGATTATAGTGGTTAGGCCCCTCTGTGCATACTAGTGTGTAAGTAACATGGGTGACACAGAACGGGATGCCCGAGCCAAGGAGCGAGCGATACTGCGTCGAGATGGTGTAGTGGCTAGGATTCGCCATATTCATCAGCTGGCTACTAGTTTAGCAACTAACCAGGCAGCTCGGCCTCAATTAGCTGTTGCTATCCAGGACCTGGATACATTGTGGGCAAGTTTTGAGGTAGAGAATAATGATTTGTTGTCAATCTTATCTAATTTGAATTTGCTGACAGAGTTCCCGGTAGGGTTGGAGGTTGAGGTCCGATCGTTAGTAGTGGAAATTAAGGCTGTGTAGAACGAAGCGCAATCGGCTGTAGGTGTGAGCGTTGGTACCGTTCAGCGTGTGTCGTATGAGACCACTGGTGACAATTCGAGTACTTCTGCTGGGTCGTCCAAAGATTGTCCAGCACCATATGTGTCTTCACCTTTGGTACCTATGAGACTACCTGAAATCCCCCTATGGACTTCGACGGTGAATGCCAGAACTGGCCAGCCTTTAGGGATTTATTCGGAAATCTGGTAGCGAACAATGAAAAGATTCCTGAAGTAACCAAGTTTTATTATTTGGTCGGGTGTCTTCACTCTGATCCTCAGGAAGTGATCAAAGGGTTCTCCATTTCGAACGAGTCTTTCACCCTTGCTTGGGATGCGTTGACCGAACGCTATGACAAACCACGCAGGTTGGCGTCGTCAATCATTGATAAATTGATAAACGCTCCTATCGCAAGTTCGGAGAATCATGCTGCTCTGCAGAAGTTCCTGCCGGTGTTTGACGAAAATATTGCGATCTTGGAATCGCTTCAGATTCCAGATTTAGCATCGTTCTTGTTGTTTTCATTGGCTGCTCGGTGTTTACCTACATTTTCTAGACGTCAGTTCGATTCTGAGAATACTGAAGAGTATCCATCGATCCAGAGTGTAATCAAGTTTGTCAAGGCGAGGATCCAGGTTATCGAGATTGCTGGTGTACAGCCGTCAGGAAGTTCGTCCAAACCGGCCAGTACCAAGAAACCTGTTTTCCGGCGAGATACTAAGACAACCTTAGTAGCTGCTAATCCTTCAGCAGCTGCCAAATCTACATCGTCCAAAACGACCCAAGCAAGGTCATCTTCCACGAAGTGCTTTTCGTGTTCTGGTGCTCACCAATTAGCCGACTGTTCAAAATTCAAGGCCTTGTCTGTCGATGAACGATATAAGGTCGTATGCGCTCATCGTCTGTGCATGGTTTGCTTTGGTGAAAGTCATATGTCATACAAGTGTCCGTCATCATGTGCCACATGTAAGCGCCGTCATCATGCATTGCTACATCGTGACTCGGATTCGAAGTCTGTCAGTCCTCCAGCTGCCATGCTTGGTCGGCAACAATCCCCAACGGTGCTACTAGGGACAGCTCTGGTCCAAGTACAAGACACAGTGGGGAGTTTCCGCACTATACGTGCGCTAATCGACTCAGCTTCGCAGATAAGCGCGATCACATCAAACTGTTGTGAGCGATTGGGACTCAAACCATCGCGTTGGACAGTGCCCGTAACAGGACTGTCCGGTCAAAAGGTACCGGATGTACATGGCGTTGTTCAGCTGACGATCCAGCCGCGAAATCGGCCTACGCCGTCAATAAGTGTCAAACCTTGGGTGCTGTCTTCGATCACTACCGACATGCCAGCCCGGCAATTACCAGCTCAGGTCCGGGCTAAGTGTAGCCACTTGACGCTAGTAGATCCGAGTTTTGACAAACCTGCTCCAGTCGATATGCTCATCGGCGCCGACATCTTTCCACAAGTCTGGAATGACAAAAGCCGTTCGTTAGGCCCAGGATTCCCATCGGTGTACAGCTCGGTCTTCGGTTGGGTCCTGATTGGTCCGGTACAAGAACATCTCGATATTGGATCTCAGTCGATGTTGGTGTCCTTGGTGTCTTCAATGGAAGCTCTCATGGAAAGATTTTGGTTGGTAGAGGAACCAGACGCAGCTCCGCAGCAGTTCACGGAAGATGGTCTGTGTGAAGAGTTGTTCCATTCGGAAGTCAACAGGGATTCTCAGGGCCGATTTTCTGTGCCACTTCCTTTCCGCTCAGGTCAACCAGTGAAATCCTTTCCGGGTTCTCGGCAGGTAGCCCTTAATCGATTTCTACAGCTAGAGCGAAAGTTGGCGGCAGATGGCATCTTATATACAGCCTACCTCAAATTCATGTCCGAGTATGAGGAACTCGGTCATATGACCCGGGCAGAGGGTGTTGGGCAGTATTATATTCCGCATCATGCGGTCCAGAAGGTTGAAGGTGAGGATGTCAAGCTTCGAGTAGTGTTCGATGCTTCAGCGAAGTGTCACTCGGGAATATCCCTCAACCAGTGTTTGCTGGTAGGACCAAAGCTGCAACAAGACATTGTGGATGTTCTGGTTGGGTTCAGGGTGCATAAGGTGGCTTTCACAACGGACATTTGTAAGATGTATCGACAGATTGAAGTACTGCCACATTACCGAGGATTTCAGTATATCCTGTGGCGCGAATCTCCTCAAGTCGCTGTCAAAGAGTATACCCTGAACACCATCACGTATGGGGTAAATAGTGCTCCTTATTTAGCTCTGAGGATTCTCCGCTACATCGCCGACACGGAATGTGCAGATCAGCCAGACGTGAAGGGAGCGTTGTACAACCAGACGTATATGGATGATATATGTGTTGGCGCAGAGTCATTGGAAGCTGCTAAAGCGCTGCAGTCCAACCTGATCAAGATTCTCGCCAGATCCGGCCTACAACTACGGAAATGGGCTAGCAACACTCCTGAATTGCTGGACCATCTGCACCCGGAAGATCGTTCTGGAAGTCCGTTATCGTTCGAACAAAATAATGCCACGCATGTGTTAGGCATGCTGTGGAACCATGATCTGGACTATTTTTCCTTCACCGTCACCAATTTTAAATTGGTTCTCACAAAATAATGCCACGCATGTGTTAGGCATGCTGTGGAACCATGATCTGGACTATTTTTCCTTCACCGTCACCAATTTTAAATTGGTTCTCACAAAACGAGGTGTTCTGTCCATAATCGCCAGGATTTTCGATCCGCTAGGTATGCTGTCGCCAACGATATTCTATGCAAAGACGATTATGCAACGCTTGTGGCTCGCGCAGGTTGGTTGGGACAGTCGGATCCCGTCGAATATCGTGGATGATTGGACCCGCTTCTACCACTCATTGGATAGGCTGGTGGATATCCAGATCCCACGCTACATCGGTTGTTACACTGGCTGTACTTACGTTATTTGTGGTTTCTGTGATGCATCCGAGAAGGGATATGCGGCTGTAGCATATCTCCGCGTGACTGATCCGTCCGGGGTTACGGCCACATATCTCCTGGGTGCTAAAACCAAGCTAGCGCCAATGAAAACCATGACGATACCACGACTGGAGTTAAGTGGTGCATTGCTCCTTGCTTCATGGTTGGCCAGGCTCAAGCGCATTTTGGAGTTCCAGTTGGGAATTTCTGATGTCTTCGCGTGGTCTGATTCGTCCATAGTTTTATCGTGGTTGAACATCCCGCATACGTCATTCAAGAAGTTCGTATCTAATCGGATATTTAAGATTCAGTCCACAGTACCTGGTTGCCGTTGGCAACATGTGCGATCTGAGGATAATCCGGCTGACTGCGCGTCCCGAGATCTCCTCCCTGACGAGCTTAGGCGATGCAAGCTCTATTGGCAGGGTCCGACCTTCTTGCAATCTCCAATCGAAGCTTGGTCTCAGGAAATCCCACAATTACAATTGGAAGAGCTGCCGGAAGTAAATCCAGTAGGTTTATTGACTCGTGAAGATCCTCCGGTCGAATGGTTTATTCGGTTCTCCTCATTTCACCACATGATCCGCGTAGTAGCTCAGGTACGTCGGTTCATCCGGTTGTGTCAAAAGAGAACGGTTGAGTTAGGTTTTTTGAAACAATCTGAATTGGATGAGGCTATGCTCGTGATCGTTAGGAGCGCTCAGGAATGCTATTTGAGTCAGCTAGTAAGTGGCCTGAAGCGGGGGAGCCCGGTCCAGTCCAAGTCGCTAGCCCGTCTGTGCCCGTTCTTGGATTCAGACGGCATAATCCGCGTTGGCGGACGGATGCAGAACTCCAATTGGTCGGAGAGACGAAAGCATCCTATGCTAGTTCCGAAAGAATCTCACTTAGCTGTTCTGATCACACGTCATTGGCATCTATATGCATGTCACGCTCGACCGCGGTTGCTCATTGCTCTCGTTCAGCAGCGATTTTGGGTCATCTGCATTCGCTTGATAGTTCACCGGGTGATTCGCAAATGCGTGTTATGTGCGAAAATGTCAGCTAATCATCCACAACCCATCATGGCTGCTCTGCCAGGATTCCGGGTCCGAGAAGCTCATTCGTTTTCAATAGTCGGTATAGATTACGCAGGTCCCTTGCAAATGAAGGAACTCAGTCTGCGAAAGGCGCGTATCGTAAAGGTTTACATTGCTGCCTTTGTTTGTATGACCACCAAAGCGGTGCATCTAGAACCAGTGTCTGCTCTCTCGACTGAGGCATTCTTGTTGACCCTAGATAGATTCGTTGCTCGCCGTGGTCTACCGTCGTCCATCTATTCGGATTGTGGCACCAATTTTGTTGGTGCGGCGAGGCAGCTGCGTCTTTTGGTCAACAATCCAGATAGTAGGGTTCAGTTGTCAGGTCATATTGCGTGCGAATGGCATTTCAATCCTCCTGGTGCTCCCCATTTTGGAGGAATTTGGGAAGCCGCCGTTAAGTCAGCGAAGTCATTGCTTGTTCGTGCAATGGATTCCCAAATCTGGACCTTGGAAGAGTTCACGACGGTGTTGTGTAGGGTAGAGGCTGCATTGAATTCGCGTCCCCTAGTACCAGCATCATCCGACCCAAATGATTTGGAATGTTTAACACCAGGTCATTTTTTGATTGGCCGCCCTCTGTTGTCAATCCCAGAACCGGTTAGTACCAGTGCGCAAACGGGACTGCAGACTCGCTGGAAGCTCCTCCAGCAGTCCTTCCAATTCTTTTGGCGACGTTGGTCTCGAGAGTATTTGAACACTCTCCAAGTTCGTGGTAGGTGGACAAAGACTGATACCAATCTCGAAGTTGGTACTATGGTTATTGTCAAGATTAATGATGCGCCTCCGCTATCGTGGCCATTAGGAAGAATTATTGAGGTGTATCCAGGAACTGATAAGGTGGTACGGGTAGCCAAAGTTATTACCAAACAGGGGGTGTTTACTAGACCGGTGGTGAAACTAGTACCTCTCCCCACAGATCCGTGGATATTGAGATTCCCCTTGTTCCTGTTTCCTGTATCCATTTGCACTTTGTATTTGTATGTTATTGCTATGCTCATTATGTTAATAGTTAATTATTTTACCAGCCATCATCACGCCTGCTGCTGGATGTTGCGCCGGCTGTTCTGCCTCGGGTACCAGGTGAGGTATGGTAATTTTTATTGTTTACCTTTTGTTATATTTTCAGGTATTAATGTGTTATAATATTTGTATATTTTTAAAAAAAAAATATGTAACTAAAGACTTTGTTTGTGATATTAATTAAATTTTGTTCTTATTGTTAAATATTGTAATTCTAGTTCAGCTATTGCTCTAGCCATTGGTAATGTGGTTAAATTAATTTATTTCTTTGTAAAAAAAAAAACTGTTAATGATGTTGCCCCTTTGTAAAAAAAACCGATCATCGCTCTGGTCTGTTCGACTGCTCCGTAAACCCGCTCTGTTCAACTGCTCCGTTCAACTGCTTCGTTCGACTGCTCCATCCATCAGTTCCGTTCAACAGCTCCACTGCTCTGTTCAAGTGGTCACCTGCTCGGCCACCTATATCAGGGTTGATCGAAGGCTGTTGCAAGTTTGCTGAACTTGCAAGGGGGAGTAGTTACAGGGGGGGAGGGGTAAAACCGGGGAACACCGACTGGCCTGTACTGAATGCTGAGCTGCTGATCGACGTATTGAATGCTGAGCTGCTGATCTTCGTACTGGATGCTGAGCTGCTAATCTTCGTACGTTGGTTACACGAACGTGTGTACTAAACGTGATGCAACTCGCACGAGCTAGTGCGAGAGTAAACGCGAAGCGGAACTGCTGATTTGAAACTTGCTACACGAACGCGCGCCTGACCGTAGGGCAACGAGTTGTGTAACAACAATTAATTTACGTAGAGCGACGAGCTGTGTAACAACAGTTAATTTACGTAGAGCAACGAATTGTGTGACAACGATTGATTCACGTGGAGCAACGGACGCGATAAAATAACGACGTAACGCGTCAAGATGGCCGCCGAGCATATACGGCACGAGAGAACACTCACAAAAAGAAAAACGTGGTTTTTGAGCGGACGAGCGAGTCGGAACACACGTAAGTAAAACACACACTACTGGAGCGAGTAGAGAAGGCAAAGTGACGACAGTGACGGCACCGCTCGGAGCCGAGTCTGGTAACGGCTACCGCTACAGTTTTGCCAACATAACAGTCTACGGCAAATAGCACTCATGAACTTGACTACCGATTACCGTGGTGGTCAACACAGCGCGACCATCGACGGCGGCAGCTTCTTATCAAAACGGAGCGAACAACAAGTATGCAGCGTACAACAAACGCTTGCGAAAGCTTTCATTCAAAATTTAACTTTTTTTCTACACATCTCATTCTAATATTCATCAATTTCTAAATATTTTAAAACAATGTCAAACAGATACATACATAAAAATAACGTCAAATTATAACTTAATATCTGTGAAACGCAGAGCAAAGTATTTGAAAAAAACAGAAATTTATTGATAAACAAATAAACAACTTAAATAATATAATTATAACCCCTTTATAATATACCTTAAAACTGTTTCATTTAAAAACCCTTTTTTTATATGACATATTTGGACTTAATTTTATTGATTTTTGTATTAATATTATTTTTTATTACTGACAAGAAATATATTATTTTATAACTCTAACTAGAAATATATTATTTAAATTATTTATTCCTATATATATTTGGATGTATTTTTATTGGTTTTTGTAATATTATTATTTAAAAAATAATTATTAATTATGATTATTCGTTTTTCAAAATTGTATGTTTATATATATCATACAATAGGACGCAATCGGAACATAAAAAGGTAAGAAAAAATAATTTACCTATCCGACTTGTGGACGCAATCGACATATTGAAAAGCTATAAAAGGTTGAAACGGGACGCAATCGAATGACGCCCTTTGGTTTTACACCACTAATAATTAAAAATTAAAATATTCATAGATAATAAAAAAAAATAGGCACGAGATCAGTGGCGGACTGGCAAGGGATGCCGGGATGCGATTGCATCCCGCGCCCTAACTTAGCAGGGCCTCACGGCCCCCATGTACACTACCAAAAATAATTTAAATAAAATGCTTTTAAGAATTATTTGTCAGTGTAACGGGTCCAAAAAAAACGTTATTAATAATTATCATTATTTTTACTATTACTGCTGAAGTGCTGATTACAAAATATATTATGTAATGATCACTGCTATTATAGTACCATGAACAATATGTTGCGCTGTTTCGATATGGAGTGATAAGGAATTCGGTCTATAATAAAACGAAAATGAATAAACTTTATTTTATTTTTGGATTTCTCTCTGAACAATAATGAAATAATAATATATCATGTAAATATAACACTATCGACTATCATCTTATAATCACTACTATAACTGCTGTTTGATTAATTTTATTTTGTGTAAAAGTAGAACGTACGTAACAATGTAACTAGGATTAGTTTATTATTTTTAATAAGAGCTTTGTGCGTTAATAAAGATAGTTAGGTAGGTAAAAAAAATAACATAAGAAATTCAAGCATAATACATATTTTAAGAAGATAAAGTCCTCCTTATAAAATAGTTTCTACCAATATTTCAGGCCCCTTACATAGAGTACATCCCGGGCCCTTAATGTCCAGTCCGCCACTGCATGAGATATTGGCTATTGAGATACGACATAGGTACCATTGGTTTTAACTTATAAACAGAGCCGCATAACCATTAGGCACTGTAGGGCGTGTATGCACTGTGCCAAAGGTCTACGAAAAGATGGTTAAAAATATACAAAAAACAAATAGTATTCAAAAGTGGCTACCAACCTATGTTATGAAATTCAATTTTTTCTTATGGCTAGAATCTACGGATGACTAAATCCGACCCTGATTATAAATACGAATTCTGTTGATTTGTATAGTAATTTTCATAATCAACAGTCATACTATTTTGAAAAGTCTCTTTCTAGTAGAGGGTAATACACCGATACGTATTTCCATCGATCGAAACATCATAAAATCTTTTGATAAGGCAGTATCTATGTTTATTTATTTTTATTAAGTAGGCATCTATATGAAAATACTAAATGTCTAAAATATAAATACTTTCATACTACCACGTCCTCTTCTCAATAGTAAATTGTACTTATAAAAATAATAAGCATTATGTACACAGAAATTATTACAGCTTTTAAGTACTTACCGATAGATAAAAAAATTATGACAAATAGAAACAAATCGATATAATTTGTATTAATTTAAAATCAAAGACTTAATAACATCATTACCAATTTAGATCCATATGGGCCTCCGCTAACAATGCCTTCAGTTTTCCAATAATTCCATGCTTCTCCAGGATAGCCTCCATCGCATCCATCACCACAAGATGACCCGCAACAGGATATTAAATTCTCTGCCGAAAAATTGAAATTTTTAGTGCCATTAGAATGAATGCAGACACGGTCAGACATAGCCTCTACAGCTGCAAAGGCCTGTAAATATCGACGGAAATGTAAAAATCGGCGTTGCAGGACGCAAATTCAAATTGATTAATGTTAGGGAAACCGAATTACCCAACAAGACCCGCATGAACCTTGGTCCCTGATTTCTCTAATGGTAGGGCAATTCGGTCAATATTCCCTAGCGTCAAAAGCCTCCGGAAGTTCGTCCGATGTTCCGTTGTTAGACTTTATATCTAATTTGGGTTGATTTGTGTTGTTCTTGTGCACGCCCATCAATGAATTGGTATAAGAAGGCGGCGTGCTGATATGGAAATTACGACCGGCCTGAAATAATACGTGACAACAACAATAATATAAGTAATCGACATGGCACGATGGTTACATCATAGACGTACGGTCCAATTAGATTGTATCGAATTAATGTGATTGATAAAATCGTCCGACAACGGATCCATTGCGACGTCGCCGACCTCATTGCCGCCGCGTCCGAAACTGAAGATTAAAAAGCCCGGGAGCAAGAATATAATCGGCTTGAACATTTTGTAAGCTTAATCTTTGCTGTTGGACTGAACTGTTGCAGCTGTAGTGCCGTGTGCGACGCGACCTGTACTGGCGAGTGGCAGGTAGCAGAGGACTAAATGTTATTTAATTAATGTTCTATATGAATATAAAATATGTAAACAACGTAGGTATTTGTTTTAGAGGACTTTGATTGACGACAAAACGTAGGCGTACGTGCGCGTACAATCCAACGAGAGACTAACACGTTAACTGCAGGCTGCGGCATTGGTTGAACTGAGCGACTCCCCTATGCGGGACATTTTCATACAATTATAAACATTATATTATTATTTCATTGGCTTATGTGACAAACATAATTAGTGTGGCTCCACGTGGAGCCGATTTCGAGTAATTTATAATAATTATAATGAATATGGTTATTTAATATTTTACTTTTATTATGAAAATCGACTATAAATAGTACAAAAATACTAGGAATCTCGAACCACAGCGAATTAAAAAACTTCAATCTTTTATCTGTGCGGAGGCTCAAGTACTAATGGCTTGTTGTAGGCTGGTTTTATTAGGAGAGGTCAGAAAGTAGTATAATATAGGATGTCAACGATGCGTCGATGTCCGCCGCATAGTACTAATATGATATGTCGACGACGCGCATAGGTGCAACTAGGGGGTGCTTCAGCACCCACAGCCCTTAATTTAGCACCCCCAGATCAAAAACATCAAAAATAGAAAAATCATATGAAAAAAGTTTTCTTTGTTTTACGTAAGGTTTTTTTCTATTTGGCGTTTTTAATGGAAACACAACTAATTGTATATGATGATTAAAGTTATATAATATGGTATTATCAAAATATTAGGTATGTAACATCGACAATTATATCGTTGCAATCATAGATTATAAAATGCAACAGCGTTTTACAGATTTAGCAATATTAAATATTATTAAAAGAGATGTTGTTAATACAATTAATTCATCAGAAATATTGGAAAAGTATTCCACTAATAAGAGAAAAATAGTATTGGTATGAAATAATATATTATGTATAGGGTTCTAAAATTTCATGAAATTTATTTTTGTGAAATATTTCATTTTAATGAAAAATTAAATTAAATGTTTTTTTTAAATTGTAGTAAGAAATACAGTTAATTTTTACTTAGTAAGGTAGATATTTATTGCCTTTGTGTATAAGTATAATATACCTATATGGATATACAATATGGCTATACAAACACACAGAAATACACAAGTCACATGCAAATACTGAAATACCCAATGGCCAATGGTGTTATTGAATATGCGGTATAGCGGTGTTTCTATTTCCGTTATTGGCGAAGAAAATGTAGATATTATCATGATTTTATTTATACAATATTCTATGTTTATACTTCATTAGCTGATATTGTCATATGGATGATAAATATGAAATCAGTGTGACAATATAATTATGACTTTATTATGGACATACCAAAAAACACAAAATTTTGAAAAAAAAATATTTTTCAATATTTCATTGAAATATTTCAAGGAGGGTGAAAGTTTCAATTTTGAAATATTTCAAAATGAAAATTTCATGTGAAATATTTCATACTCATAACCCTAATTATGTATAATAATTAATATTAAAAAGATATAAATAAAAAATAAAAATATTATTATTTAAAAATAATGTTTATTTATCTGTTTATACTAGGTCATTATTTGATAAATGAATCACCTAAATATTATTAAATAATATTAATAGGTATATTACTGTTTGGATACTTAAATATTAGTGTGCATTGTGCTTATGTTTTTACAGTGCATTTAAGTAAAATTGGTTAGGTTAGGTTAGGTCTGTTTCATCTATATAATTTTAGCACCCTCAGTGTTTGGCCTCTAGTTGTACCTATGACGACGCGTCGACGTCAGCACTCAACGTACTAAAGAGGGAAGTCGTGTTGTCTGTGTTATATAGTACATATTATATATACACAGCAAGATTATATTTATACATGTATATACAGTATGATCACGATAATATGTGGAAACACTCAATAACTATGTGCAGGCTTCATATATTTCAATTCTGCTTTTTTGGTTAACTAATAAACATTATTATACACATTTTCAAGTAATTAAGACTATTATTGTGACACTTCATTTTGCGCATGCACACAATAATTTTTTTTTTTTTAATGGCATGACCTATTTTTGACCACAAATTATTTTTTTGACTTTTTTTTAATGCATTTCAGTGGTTGAATTTCTTTTCTAAGTTAAATGGCCGAGTTATAGTAATCTGATTTTATTTTATTAGCATATGGGTATAACACTATAACGGATTATAAAATAATAATAAATACGTAAAATAAAAATACAAAGATTGATTTTTTTATTCCTAAAATTTTTGTTTATCTAACAAATTGTACAAACTGTGCACCATGGTGCTGTAAACAACATTCAATACGAATTAAAAATTCTCGTTTAATAGCAGTCAGCAGAAATAATTTGTTCCTCAGTAATTTAATTACATGCTGCAATTATTTTGTTTTTCAAATCAAGAAGACACGTAGGTGGATTGGCATACACAACCGTTTTCAAGTGACCCCATAGGAAGTAATCGAGTGGTGTAAGATCTGGTGACCTTGGTGGCCACTGAACTGCTCCATAAGTCCTTATCCACCGATTTGGAAACTTTTCATTAAGGTTTTAAATAAACAGAACCATCGTTATTGGGATGACCAAAATCCTCATTGGACATTTGAGACCAACAATTAAAGTGTGTGGGAACGAATGTATGGTGTGGTTTAATAAATGCTAAACTATTAGGACCATTTTTCTACGATGGCACACTTAATGGAAGACGATATAAGGCTTTAAGGCTTTAAGGCTGTATCACAACTTCGCAAGTGCACAACGACCGCGAACACGCTACACAAACAAGGTTTATAGATTATCTATAAACCTTGCTACACAATAACAAAAAAGATAGTACAATACATGATTAAATATCTTAGTC
The DNA here is from genome assembly GCA_020882235.1 of Schizaphis graminum. Lineage (NCBI taxonomy): Eukaryota > Metazoa > Arthropoda > Insecta > Hemiptera > Aphididae > Schizaphis > Schizaphis graminum. Next base: position 69,702,209 of record CM037032.1, read on the forward strand.
CGTGGTGGTACAACAAGGTTTATAGATTATACAGGTTGCCTCATTTAGCATTTTTGAAATTTTTGGAGTGGTAGAAGCCATACCGTTACGTCACCCGAAGTATAAACTGTTTCGTTATTCCCTTATAACACGGGTAAAATGAACACGATTTTTAACTTTCCCGAGCTCCTACAACTTCAATATTAATTTTTTTAATTTGAAAAAAAATGGGTAAATCTTTACTTTACCGGACACCCTTTTTTTTGCAATTTTTTTTTTTTAAATAATGTAGTTTGGTATACTAAAAACGATAGTGAAGACAGAATTTGGGGCTCGGACTTAGTTTCGAAGTTATAGGCCCGTGAAGTTAAACCCTTTTTCACAACTTACTTAAATAAGTAGTTTGGTATAATATTGCACGAAGTTAATCGTGGTGTGATGGCGTCGATATCGCTCACGGCGCGGATTATCCCACGTTCAAACACGACCCCCTCCTGTAGGTGTTACTGGTTCGGAATAACAAATAAATACACACGTCGCGTCAAACGTTACGAAGCGTCACTTTATTAAGGTATTATATGTACATATCTTATGTGGTTACAATATAATAATAACGTACGCGAACGTGGATCAATTAAGACTGACGCCTGACCCCGCAACTGGCCCGGTCGCGGGTCGCGCTCTCGCGAACTTAGATAAGCAGTCACGGTCGTTGCGATAACGACCGCGACATATTCCCCCCCAAGTCCGCGAGAGGCGACGGTACCACCGCTGATTAGGGTTCCAGCGTGGTACCGGTCTCGGCCACCTCCATGGCCTTGATCCACCGCTCCACAGTGGCCAGCTGTACCTCTGGCGTTGTTGTGAGTGACGCTGGCTGTGGTAGCGGCTGTTGTGGTGGCTGTTTTGGAGACTGCTGCACCGGTGGCTCTGCAGGTATGGGAGTTGGTGGCTGCACAACTGCCTGCTGGACTTGAAAATATTGTGAACATCATTTAAAATCTTGAAAACGATTATTAAATTCGTATTGAAGTTTTGAAATAAATTCAACAAATTTAACTGATGAAAATGAAAATTTCGACAATTCAAAAAGATTTGATTTTAAGCAAGAAAATGTATTAATTCATTTTTTGCAAGACGATACTGTAAAAGTTTCAACTTTCCTTCGAAAGACTTAATATAAGACTACAATCAGGAATAAGTTGATTTTTACTTCGTAGTTTTATATGAAGTTCATTCATATACTACAATGTTGAATATATACCAACAAAAAAAGCGGGTAAGTGAGTATCACTCTGCTGTACATTAGGGGGTGAGGTGGACCTCGGACTAGGGTGGATTAAATTTGAATGCAATGATAGGTATCATTCAAATGGTTATTTGAAACAATTAGGCGAAGGTCAGTTAACAGATACACCGGTTATGCGTGCAATAACCAATGTAATTTAATCTTATCTTTGCTGTCGTTACGTTTATATTTTGGACGTACTTTATCTTACGTTCTAAAATATGGTTATGTAGTTACTTGACGCAAAAAAAACAAACTTCAATCGATAAATATTTTAGACAATATACATATACACACGTACATAGTTAAATAAATACATTTATAAATAAATTTTCCGCGTATTTTTCATTTTATAGTACAAATCAAACAAATCATTTATTAGAAACAATCGTTTAATTGACACATTTCACAAAGTGTTTCTAATAAGCGGCTTCTACTGTATATAAATTATAAATAACATTCAAAAGCAATATTCAATAGATATATTAATATTTATAGATCTATTGGTCTATGGATACAACATACAAGATACAGTAATCTCCTTGTATTATTTTTAATAATTAATTTCCAAGAAAAACTTATAAATAATTAAAAAAATTTTAATTTTAATTTTACAAGTCATTGCAATATAAATTTAAAAAATATGATTGTATTTTATTGGTAAATATTTTTTAAAGAAAATACTTTACAATTGCAGTTGAGTGTACCTAGGGTTGTAAATTTGAAATATTTCACTTGAAATATTTCAAAATTGAAAATTTCACTCTTCTTGAAATATTTCAATGAAATTATGAAAAATATTTTTTTTTCTTTTAAACGTGTTTATAGACGATTAGAAATAATATATTGATAAAACAAAGAAAATATTGATTATGAATAACTTATCAGTTTGGTATCATTTATCAACCAAGGTTAGAAATGTAAAACAATTAACTAGATAGCGGATTTGCATATTCCCATAGGAACATTGAAGTATAGTGGCCATTTGTCAACAGGGAAATGTTTAAAAAATAACTCAATAGATAAGATTATAATAATTAATAATATAAGATACCTATACATATTTATATAATTATATGACATATTAATATAATATATATTACAAATATATACAATATAAATATTTGATATTATCAATCATGTAATTTTTCCCTGTTGGCATATGGCTGAGTTTAATATTGTCTTATAGTCGGTTATCTAGTTTTTTTATATGTCTATGGTATGTAACTATGTAAACTATGTTACATATTTTCTTTATTTCATACAATAAACCAACTTTTAAAAATTTTCACTTGGAAAAAAAAAAAATATTTTTCATGGAAATGAAATATTTCATGAATTTTTCATGAAATTTTACAACCCTAAGTGTACCTCATCATTGAGTAGATGACTGTAATATAAATTTGTATATTTTTATTAAATGATACATCATCGCAAAATTAAAAATGATTTAGAGGGGAGACAGTCGAAAAACCTATTTATGACTAAGTTTATTTTTAATTAGTTTTAATATTATCATTATAGAGTAAAGTAATTGCTTAAACTTAATCTTAATTTTGTTTTTAAATATATCATTGCGTTTTTAGAGTGAAAAAAAAAAATTTAAGTCTGTAAATAGTATTGTATTAAAACAAAATAACTAAAATTGTTCTTTGTTTACTTATTAATTTTGTTAATATTTGAACTTCAGTAAAAATTAAGACATTAAATTCTTTAAATTTGGTTTTTAGAAAGAACTGCTTATTATGAACCTTGTATGTATTATATTTTCAAGACTTTTCAATATTTTCAAAGTTAAACATTTCATAAAATTTAAACTATAACATTTTTGTAATTTTAATAAATTTTGTCAAAATTTGAGCTTCATACAACTTGTAAAAAAAAGTTTTAGTTTTATATTTTTAATATTTTTAAACTTTTAAAAGTTTAACAAATTATTTTTGTTTTTGTATAAATATTCTTGCTTTTTAACTGAGCCTAAAAAATTTTATCAACTTTTTAACAAGATTTTTTGAAACTTTATCATGTATATACTATAATACTAAAATAAATATTTGATGAAAATTTCAAGTATCCACAATTATTTGGTTTATAATACAATAAAATGAAATACATTTTAGTTTTCCCAAATTTTTAAGAAAAGTCCTGGAAATTTACTTTTGAGTTTATCATTTTTTTATTCTAGATAATACTCAAAATACACTACATTTAAATTATTTTGGAAAAATAGTCTCTATAATTTTGGACAACAAAATTACAGACACAATCACCCTGGAGTGTCTAGATCAAGATGCTTTGGTTGCAGTTCGTAATGGAGTTTTTAGTGAACTTTCAAACGATCAACCAGCAATCATAAACTGTTCAGTTCTTGCAGACATACAAGTAAATATAATTATACATTTTTTATAAGGATTAATGTAATATTTTATTTATCTGGTTTTGAGAAACAACTTTGTTTACTAGAAGAATTATCAGTTAAAGATCATCAAAACAAATATATTGTTAAAGAAATTAAAACTAAAATTCAAAACCAAATTAGTAATCATTTACCTTTGTAATCAGATATTTATTTAGTTGAATACAATAAATTATATTTTACTTTTCAACATTCATTTGCAGGTCAGGTAATTTATTTTTTGTTACTGATATTAGTGTAACGTGGTCGGGGAATGACCAGTTAAATATGAGATATTCCGTGAGAGTCGTAGAACTCTTTAGATATAATTTCCGTAGCCAGGGGTAGATTATAGGAATCTTAATTATAATATGAATAACAAGGATTCTGTTTCAGGTATTACTATTTTTTATTAAATACTAAATACTTATAAATAGTGTTACTCACGGTAATTATCTTATGTACTACTGTTGACCTTAACGTGGTTAAACGGAGTCCTGCCAATACTGTTGATCTGAGGTGTACAATCGACTGACTGCCTATCGTGTTGTCTCTTGGCCATAGGCCTTAAAATAATATGTGTGTGTGTGTTTAATAAAGTATTGGTTAGCAGTAGTGTCATGTAACATATTAATATTTATAATAATTGTTACATTAGGGAGGGGTTAAGCACCAAAAACTTCCCCTGCGTTCGTGCTTGTTTAGTTGTAATTAATTTATAAAAATTATCGATGATAATGGAATTTTCCTCACTTACTAATAAATAATATAGAATTAGCTATTGTTATCGTTACTAAAAATGAATGATAGTAAGTCAGTGTTCAAATCAAATCCAAATCAATTAGGTATACAAAAATAAATGATAATAGGTATATACTCTTTTTTAAATTTAATTTTATAATTTATTATATCTAATCAATATCAGCTTAATTAATAATAGTTAATAACCTCTAATTATAAATAAAAAAAAAAATTATTATTTTATTCGTAGTAAATTATAAAGTTTAAAGTTTGGGATTGATAAATATTTAGTCTAAAAAGAATGTTAATTAAGCTGGTAAACCAGCATTAATATCCGATTCAATACCACACTCGTCAGTTCCTCTGTATATTTTGAAAAAACCACCGCTACCCCAATCGGTGTTCCATGAATTAGCTACCAACCAGTATGGTATTGTACCATTCTGAACACCCCAACCAAGGATTTTAACTGCATGACCTCCTACATCCTTACCAGCAACATGTGAATATACTCCTGTAAATAATAAAAATTATTAATAGTTAGATTTATAAATTATTTATTATTAAAAGTTAATACTAACCATCTTTGTAAACTAAAAAATCTTCATATACAGTAAATGAAGCTTCTACTGGACCATTTTCATAAATTTCTTGTTTGATTAGGTCAACTTCACTGCTACTAATCGAGTATGCACTTTTACCTGATATTAAATTTTTTTTATAAATATCAATTAATAAAAATATTAGAAGGTATTTATAATTTTATTGAATTTAGATTATTTACCATGGTTCAAATCTTGTTCATATGACACATTATATCCATCTTCACATTTTTTTTCACATTTAGGAGTTTTAACTTCATCCTTACATTTTCCTCGAGTACCATTCACATGATGTTCACATGGAGCAATTTCATATGGAATACATCCCTATACCAAAAATAAATAACATGTTAAATGGGTATTTATAATTTATTTATATGCTCCATATTGTATACTTTTATATTTTGCTCCACACAAACATCTTCTTGAAGATTTATTAAATTGAAAATACTTATTTACAACTAAATCAATGAACTGTAATTTTAGGTATATCACAGTAGGTAATGTGTATTATTAAAATATATAATACATGGTTGTAGGAAAAAAGACCAAGGTAAAAAAACCACAAAAAAAAAACCAAATGAAAAAAAACCATGAAATTAAAAACCAAATTTTTATATTTTATTATCAAATTTTAGGTACCTATTATTATAGAAAATTACAAATAAATATCTTGTCAGTAGAATAAAATATAATATAAAAGTTATGGATACTTCATTGTATAATAGAGAATAAAAACTAATAAATTACATAGAAAAATAAATATCTTATCAGTTGTCAGTAGAATAAAATATAATAAAAAGTTATGGATACCTTATTTTATAATAGAGAACAGTTATAGGTTAGTTATAGGTAATACAGTTATTATTTACAATTTATAGTGTTTATACTTATATTCTATTCTACAAACAAAATATTTATTTGTAATTTTCTGATTTATTAACTAACTCATTAATTTTTGTTCTTTATTATACAACAGACAGAATACCTAAAATATGTTAGCAAAATATAAAATTTGGTTTTTATTTTCATGGTTTTTTTTCCGCACGCCATAATACATACATTGACTATAGTAAAATAAATACATGGGAAATCAAAAATATTTAACCTAAATTACATTTTAGACATTTCAGTAAACAGTTATTATTTATTAATACAGACTGTATAGAACTCATTATATTTCCTACTAGAGAGTAGGGACAAAGGTGGATCGTTGAACGATTACAATATATAATTTAATTGATAAAATAAGACGTTAACAATTACGTGAATTATTACCAATGATTATAAGTTTGGATGAGATTTAATGATTCTTATTTAGTCTATCAGTTATTTTTATCACAAACTCCTCTGAAGAGCAGCTGAGCAGCTGATGCCACAGATATATATTTGGTTTTACACCACTAATAATTAAAAATTAAAATATTCATAGATAATAAAAAAAAATAGGCGTGAGATATTGACTATTGAGATACGACATAGGTACCATTGGTTTTAACTTATAAACAGAGCCGCATAACCATTAGGTACTGTCGGGCGTGTATGCACTGTGCCAAAGGTCTACGAAAAGATATTTAAAAATATAAAAAAAAAATTAGAATTCAAAAGTGCCTACCTACCTATGTTATGAAATTCAATTTTTTCTTATGGCTAGAATCTACGGATGACTTAATCCGACCCTGCTTATAAATACGATTTTTGTTGATTTGTATAGTAATTTTCATAATCAATAGTCAATAGTCATACTCTTTTGAAAAGTCTCTTTCTAGTAGAGGGTAATACACTTATACGTATTTCCATCGATTGAAACATCATAAAATCTTTTTTGATAAGGCCGTATCTATGTTTATTTATTTTTATTAGGTAGGCATCTATATGAAAATACTAAATATCTAAAATATAAAATATAAATACTTTCATACTACCACGTCCTCTTCTCAATAGTAAATTGTACCAATATAAATAATAAGCATTATGTACACAGAAATTATTACAGCTTTTCAGTACTTACAGATAAATAAAATATTATGACAAATTGAAACAAATCGATATAATTTGTATTAATTTAAAATCAAAGACTTAATAACATCATTACCAATTTAGATCCATATGGGCCTCCGCTAACAATGCCTTCAGTTTTCCAATAATTCCATGCTTCTCCAGTATAGCCTCCATCGCATCCATCACCACAAGGTGACCCGCAACAGGATATTAAATTCTCTGCCGAAAAATTGAAATTTTTAGTGCCATTAGAATGAATGCAGACACGGTCAGACATAGCCTCTACAGCTGCAAAGGCCTGTAAATATCGACGGAAATGTAAAAATCGGCGTTGCAGGACGCAAATTCAAATTGATTAATGTTAGGGAAACCGAATTACCCAACAAGACCCGCATGAACCTTGGTCCCTAATTTCTCTAATGGTAGGGCAATTCGGCCAATATTCCCTAGCGTCAAAAGCCTCCGGAAGTTCGTCCGATGTTCCGTTGTTAGACTTTATATCTAATTTGGGTTGATTTGTGTTGTTCTTGTGCACGCCCATCAATGAATTGGTATAAGAAGGCGGCGTGCTGATATGGAAATTACGACCGGCCTGAAATAATACGTGACAACAACAATAATATAAGTAATCGACATGGCACGATGGTTACATCATAGACGTACGGTCCAATTAGATTGTATCGAATTAATGTGATTGATAAAATCGTCCGACAACGGATCCATTGCAACGTCGCCGACCTCATTGCCGCCGCGTCCGAAACTGAAGATTAAAAAGCCCGGGAGCAAGAATATAATCGGCTTGAACATTTTGTAAGCTTAGTCTTTGCTGTTGGACTGAACTGTTGCAGCTGTAGTGCCGTGTGCGACGCGACCTGTACTGGCGAGTGGCAGGTAGCAGAGGACTAAATGTTATTTAATTAATGTTCTATATGAATATAAAATATGTAAACAACGTAGGTATTTGTTTTAGAGGACTTTGATTGACGACAAAACGTAGGCGTACGTGCGCGTACAATCCAACGAGAGACTAACACGTTAACTGCAGGCTGCGGCATTGGTTGAACTGAGCGACTCCCCTATGCGGGACATTTTCATACAATTATAAACATTATATTATTATTTCATTGGCTTATGTGACAAACATAATTAGTGTGGCTCCACGTGGAGCCGATTTCGAGTAATTTATAATAATTATAATGAATATGGTTATTTAATATTTTACTTTTATTATGAAAATCGACTATAAATAGTACAAAAATACTAGGAATCTCGAACCACAGCGAATTAAAAAACTTCAATCTTTTATCTGTGCGGAGGCTCAAGTACTAATGGCTTGTTGTAGGCTGGTTTTATTAGGAGAGGTCAGAAAGTAGTATAATATAGGATGTCAACGATGCGTCGATGTCCGCCGCATAGTACTAATATGATATGTCGACGACGCGCATAGGTGCAACTAGGGGGTGCTTCAGCACCCACAGCCCTTAATTTAGCACCCCCAGATCAAAAACATCAAAAATAGAAAAATCATATGAAAAAAGTTTTCTTTGTTTTACGTAAGGTTTTTTTCTATTTGGCGTTTTTAATGGAAACACAACTAATTGTATATGATGATTAAAGTTATATAATATGGTATTATCAAAATATTAGGTATGTAACATCGACAATTATATCGTTGCAATCATAGATTATAAAATGCAACAGCGTTTTACAGATTTAGCAATATTAAATATTATTAAAAGAGATGTTGTTAATACAATTAATTCATCAGAAATATTGGAAAAGTATTCCACTAATAAGAGAAAAATAGTATTGGTATGAAATAATATATTATGTATAGGGTTCTAAAATTTCATGAAATTTATTTTTGTGAAATATTTCATTTTAATGAAAAATTAAATTAAATGTTTTTTTTAAATTGTAGTAAGAAATACAGTTAATTTTTACTTAGTAAGGTAGATATTTATTGCCTTTGTGTATAAGTATAATATACCTATATGGATATACAATATGGCTATATAAACACACAGAAATACACAAGTCACATGCAAATACTGAAATACCCAATGGCCAATGGTGTTATTGAATATGCGGTATAGCGGTGTTTCTATTTCCGTTATTGGCGAAGAAAATGTAGATATTATCATGATTTTATTTATACAATATTCTATGTTTATACTTCATTAGCTGATATTGTCATATGGATGATAAATATGAAATCAGTGTGACAATATAATTATGACTTTATTATGGACATACCAAAAAACACAAAATTTTGAAAAAAAAATATTTTTCAATATTTCATTGAAATATTTCAAGGAGGGTGAAAGTTTCAATTTTGAAATATTTCAAAGTGAAAATTTCATGTGAAATATTTCATACTCATAACCCTAATTATGTATAATAATTAATATTAAAAAGATATAAATAAAAAATAAAAATATTATTATTTAAAAATAATGTTTATTTATCTGTTTATACTAGGTCATTATTTGATAAATGAATCACCTAAATATTATTAAATAATATTAATAGGTATATTACTGTTTGGATACTTAAATATTAGTGTGCATTGTGCTTATGTTTTTACAGTGCATTTAAGTAAAATTGGTTAGGTTAGGTTAGGTCTGTTTCATCTATATAATTTTAGCACCCTCAGTGTTTGGCCTCTAGTTGTACCTATGACGACGCGTCGACGTCAGCACTCAACGTACTAAAGAGGGAAGTCGTGTTGTCTGTGTTATATAGTACATATTATATATACCCAGCAAGATTATATTTATACATGTATATACAGTATGATCACGATAATATGTGGAAACACTCAACAACTATGTGCAGGCTTCATATATTTCAATTCTGCTTTTTTGGTTAACTAATAAACATTATTATACACATTTTCAAGTAATTAGACTTTTTTTGTGACACTTCATTTTGCGCATGCACATAATAATTTTTTTTTAAATGGCATGACCTATTTTTGACCACAAAATATTTTTTTGAGTTTATTTTAAGAATTTCAGTGGTTGAATTTCTTTTCTAAGTTAAAAAATGGCCGAGTTATAGTAATCTGATTTTATTTTATTAGCATGGGTATAATACTTTAACGGATTATAAAATAATAATAAATACGTAAAATAAAAAGCGGGTAAGTGAGTATCGCTCTACTGTACATTAGGGGGTGGGGTGGACCTCGGACTAGGGTAGGTTAAATTTGAATGCAATGATATGTATCATTGTATACGAAAAACGATTCTGAACGGAGATGATTTGTCAGTCTAGGATATATTACATTTAAATATTGTCATATATTCTATTTTGAAACTAATTCAAACATTTAAGTATAAAAGTTTAAAGATCTTACGTTCAGTAATTTTTTAAAAATAACAAAAATCGAAAATTATTTATTAGTAAAACGTTATTTTACACGTGTATTTTTGATTCCAAATTAAAATTAAAACTTTAAACATTAGTAAAATTTTTTAAATTGAATAATCCTCAAACTTTTTATAATTATTCTAAGCTTAACTTATGGTCATCATAGAATTAAATTGTCAATTCTTAGCTTTTGACAGTAAAATATTTATAAACTTTTAACTACCAAATAGTGAAAAATATTCATGATTTTGAAGAATTTTTATCAATATTTAAACATCAAATGCTAATAAAAAAAATTGTGCCTATGTATTTTTATAATTTTCGAATGAGAGTTAGAACAAGTTATGTAGACCCTTCAATTAAATTTTCAAGTAATTTGTCCCAGCTAATTTTTTTTTATCAACATTTATAAAAAAAAAATACTTAAAAATTGATTATTTAAAATACCTATAAATAGCTCAAAAAATGTCAAAATATTTTGAAAATCAAATCACGTAAAGAAAATGGCAATCTAAATAACTGGTAAAATTTTCAAGTATTTACGACTTATACTATTTGAATAACAACAAGTATCAAAAATCGTTTGAGGCTAAACCGTTATTTAACGCGGTTTCGTAAAAATTTAAATTTCAATCACTCATAAAATTTTTTTGTCTTAGTCCGGTAGAGTTGCAAATAGTTGAAGAAAAATTTATGGAGTACGTTGTATCAAATTTTCAAATCTTAGTTATAAATTAAAAAATTTTTACGATCTTTCAACCACAAAATTACTTGCCAATTTTCGCAATTTTGACATATTTCGTATAAATTCAAACTTTAAGCACTTATAAAAAAAAATTGTGACTAATGATTTCGGATTTTTTTTTATCAATTTAAGAATAACTTATAAAAACCTCGTATTAAATTTTCAAGATTTTCTGGCCAGCCAAAAATATTTTATCGTTAATTTAAAAAAAATTAATAATTTCAATTGTCTATAAATAGCTCAAAAAAATAAATATAAATAGCTTTGAAAATTTAACTGTGTATGGAGAACGCTAATATAAACTTTTTGTAAAAATTTCAAGTGTTTACATTGATTAGTTTTTGAGTTATAGCAAAATAAAAAATTCGATTTTTTTGAAAACTGTTGGAAATGTTTACTTTTCACTTCTATAATGCACCAAGGATATCCACTTTTCCATCGGAAACCACCCCCAAAGTTTGAAATTGAAGCATTATTTCGACTAGTTATGCTGTACACAGACACAAAAACAAAACAAAAAAAAAACACACATCATTGTAAAATCAATACATTCACGTACATTGCGCTGGCCCGGCCCATTTTGAAATATTGGAAAATTTTTGCACCAAGATTTAGCATGTAATTAGCATGAATTTGCATGACTAAAATTAGAATTTGCATGATACTGGTTTAACGGTTAAATCCAAAAATTGATGGGTCGGGCTAGCGAAACGTTGCGCCAGCCCGGCCCAATAGAAAAAATATAGATATCGAATATATAAATATACCAAAATTTAGCACGCCATTCGCATGAATTTGCACGACCGTCTCCAGAATTCGCACGACAATTTTTTATCGTTAAAAAACCGTTTACGTGTTTTTGCCGTTGCGCCAGCCCGGCCCACTATAGAAATTTTGCGAATTTTGGGATTTTGACTATACCAAAATTTAGCACGCCATTCGCATGAATTTGCACGAATGTCTCTAGAATTCGTGCATGGGCGTCCCCGAGGGGAGGCAAGACGGGACACTTGCCCCCCCTGGAAATTGGAATAATTTTTTTTCCATAGCAATTGGTAAAATTCCCAATGAGAAATAAGCTTCTAAAAATATGTCTACCTATGTATTCATATAAAAAAAAAATTTGCCCCCTCTAGAAAAATATCTGGGGATGCCCATGTGTGTATGTTAATTGTTATAGCACTATTACATTGATTGACAACATATATTTATATATTTATAGGCTGTGAATATTATTATTTTTTTATTATTCTTAAAGCACCTCCTTATAGACTCCTTATGGACTACATTGGTTGTAACTGTCTCCAGAATTCGCACGACAATTTTTTATTGTTAAAAAACCGTTTATGTATTTTTGCCGTTGCGCCAGTCTGGCCTACAGTGGAAATTTTGCGATTTTTGGGATAAAAATTAAAATGTCCTGAGCACTGTAAAGTCATAATAAGATCAAAATCATGAAACTGTTACCTTTATGGTCAGGTGTAATGGTGCCAATATTTGGCTATGGTCATGACATATCGAGCTCAGCTGCCATAGAGTCAAGTTTTAAAAAACTTAAAACTATAACTTTCAAACACATACCTCTGCCAACTGACCTAGAAACTTTTTTAACCAATCATATTGATTCGCTAAAAGGTGCCACGCTTCTACGATCAGCCAGAAATAATAATGATTCTTCGCCACCCTTGGTGAATAAGAACCAAGATATTATCAATGAAAATAGATGTTCACCACCGCCTTATGAAATGCAAGCAATATCATCAACATCAAACAAAATTGATGATAATATCAATGAACACCAATCACGATATGAAACGGAAGAAAATACAGTAAGCTCTGCATATCAATCACCAATAAGTGACTTTAACGACAAAAATGAAGGTTCACCGCAAAAATCTTATATTTTAAAACATACTCCAGATGACTTATTCAAAGTTACTGATGATGAGAATGAAGATACGCATTCATCATTATTCTGTGTAATGAAAGAAAACCAAATACAATTTGTTCCAATAGAAAACATAGAAAATAACGAAGAACATAATGCCAGAGAAAATTGGAACAGAAAAAGTGCCCGGCAGCGAAAAAGTAACTCTTACCTCCTGCCAAATCCTCATTTACGCCTTTTGAATATAACAAATACACATAAAAATCAACGATCAATTCCAATTTTAAAAAATGGATCTTGCTTTAAACAATTAAAAAGTACTACATGCACAAATAAACAAGGGAAAGTGATTTTAAGCAATACTTGTGCATTTGATTCACTGACTTTCTTAATAATGGTATGTAATTTTTTTAATTTAAAATTAAGTATAAGGTTATTTTACAAATTTTTTTGTTCGATTCTAAAAAAGGTTAGGTTATTTTTACAAATTGTTTGTAGAATTTTGATTATTACAAAATAACAATTTAAGGGTATTTTATAAAAACGTATTATTTATTCCTAATTAGAAAAATCTTTATATTCTCTATAAGTTACCAATTCTAATCACCAAGAATTAAGCATTTTTTTTAGCAATTTTCCAAAATGTTGTATTCTACATAATTGTAAATTTGTAATTTTAAAAATATTATACATACTTTATTATTAATTAATATTTAATAATAATAACAAGTGTATAAAATCATACACTATCAATATATTTTTTTTAAATATTCTATATAATAGTTAATATAGTAATAAGTAGGTAAACCTTATGTAGACACTTGCATCTATGTCATGTAATCATGTAATAAATTATACGTACATAAATATAGTTGAAAAAAAAACAATATAATTGTAACAAATTCAGAAAAGACTATTATATATTATATATATTATAAATAAATTTTATTAATAATATAAATTTTATATATTATATTATATATTATATATTAAACATAATTGTATGATTAATGTTACAGGTAGCTTACTGTGATAGCCAAATTTATGCAGCAGAATTAAATAAATTTAAAACGTCCGAATTTTTTAAATTTATTTTCAATATTGTAGAAAGTGGCATAACATCTAAAATATACTCACAAAGAGCTGAGCTAATTATAAATCATATGAATCCTTCAATAGAAAAGTTGGAATACGGAAATTCTTTGGTTTTGTGTGAATCTACTATTAGCCATGCAATAAATAAATTAATAATTGATGTCCCATCAGCTATAGAAATAAAAAAATGTTCTATAGATGCATGTGATACTCAAGTAGTAAGTACCTTAAAATATATAACATTTCAAGTTAATGACGGAGAAACCATAAAAGAACTACAGACTTATATAAATACAAGAACAGAAACTGAATATATAAACTGTGGAGATAATTGCAAGGGGGTAAAAACCATAACAACGGATATTTCAAAAATGCATTTATTTATTGATATTTTATATTGGGAAGGTAAATTATTTTATTATTATTATCTATTAAAATACTAAGTTAAGAATATAATATTGTTTAATTTTAAGGTGATGATAACCAAAAGAGCAGTGAGGCTAGTGTAATACTAAAAATTAAATTGTGTGATATCCCTACTGTTCTCACATATAACTTAGTAACATATGAGCTTCGTGGTGTTATATGCTATCATAAAGGAAAATCGAGTTTAAGGAATTCAATTGGCCATTACAACACTTATTCCAGACGAGGTACGAGAAATTGGGAGTTGTATGACGATTTAAAGAAGAAATCGATACCTGTTAAGGACACAACAATGGTACCTTGTGAATTTTTATTTTATACAATATAAAAAACTGTTATTAAAGAGTATACTTCAATAATATATAAATTTATACATATTCACTAGTTTTACAAACATTCATACAAAGGACTGTATTATATTTCATTTACATTTTAATTTAATTTATATATTTTTTTTTTATACAAATAAAATATAGAAGATTTTTTTATTGCAAGACTTTATAAATGTAAAAATTGTTTTTATAAAATATCGCAAAAAATACAAAAAATATTATGTAATATCTTTAGTAATGACCATAAATAAGTCGCAAGGGTAGTCGTTAAAGATAGCAGGGATTGAATTGAGTGATGACTGCTTTATACATGGGCAATTTTACGTGGAATGCTCCAGAGTTAGTTCACCTTTAAGTTTAGTCATTCTTACGGAAGAACAACCAATGTAGTCCATACAGAGTCTATAAGGAGGTGCTTTAATAATAATAAAAAAATAATAATATTCACAGCCTATAAATATATAAATATATGTTGTCAATAAATGTAATAGTGCTATAACAATTAACATACACACATGGGCATCCCCAGATATTTTTCTAGAGGGGGCAAATTTTTTTTTTATCTGAATACATAGGTAGACATATTTTTAGAAGCTTATTTCTCATTGGGAATTTTACCAATTGCTATGGAAAAAAAATTATTCCAATTTCCAAGGGTGGCTAGTGTCCCGTCTTGCCTCCCCTCGGGGACGCCCATGCACGAATTCTAGAGACATTCGTGCAAATTCATGCGAATGGCGTGCTAAATTTTGGTATAGTCAAAATCCCAAAATTCGCAAAATTTCTATAGTGGGCCGGGCTGGCGCAACGGCAAAAACACGTAAACGGTTTTTTAACGATAAAAAATTGTCGTGCGAATTCTGGAGACAGTCGTGCAAATTCATGCGAATGGCGTGCTAAACTTTGGTATAGTCAAAATCCCAAAATTCGCAAAATTTCTATAATGGGCCGGGCTGGCGCAACGGCAAAAACACGTAAACGGTTTTTTAACGATAAAAAATTGTCGTGCGAATTCTGGAGACAGACGTGCAAATTCATGCGAATGGCGTGCTAAATATTGGTATAGTCAAAATCCCAAAATTCGCAAAATTGGCCCATCAATTTTTGGATTTAACCGTTAAATCAGTATCATGCAAATTCTAATTTTAGTCATGCAAATTCATGCTAATTACATGCTAAATATTGGTGCAAAAATTTTCCAATATTTCAAAATGGGCCGGGCCAGCGCAATGTACGTAATACATTCATCACTCCGTTCAGAATCTAAAATACAAACATTGATTTTTTTATTCCTAAAATTTTTGTTTATCTAACAAATTGTACAAACTGTGCACCATGGTGCTGTAAACAACATTCAATACGAATTAAAAATTCTCGTTTTATAGCAGTCAGCAGAAATAATTTGTTCCTCAGTAATTTAATTACATGCTGCAATTATTTTGTTTTTCAAATCAAGAATAGAAGACACTTAGGTGGATTGGCATACACAACCGTTTTCAAGTGACCCTATAAGAAGTAAGCGAGTGGTGTAAGATCTGGTGACGTTGGTGGCCACTGAACATAGGTCCATAGGTCCTCATCCACCGATTTGGAAACTTTTCATTAAGGTTTTAAATAAACAGAACCATCGTTATTGGGATGACCAAAATCCTCATTGGACATTTGAGACCAACAATCAAAATGTGTGGGGAACGAGTGTATAGTGTGGTTTAATAAATGGTAAACTATTAGGGCCATACTTCTACGATGACACACTTAATGGAAGACGATATAATGATTTTTTACTAAATGAGCTCCCAAACTTGTTAGATGACCTTCAACTAGACATAAAAGCAAATTTAATATTCCTACATGGTGCTCCAGACCATAACGCAAATATTGTGCGCGATAACGCACAAGTACCCTTAATGTGATTTTGCTTTTGGATATTGTTCATTTCTTTTTTTGGATTCCACATCAAAATTACTTATGGTACCTACGCTTTAATTCTCTAAGCACACGTTAGATATAGTAATTTGTATAACGTTATCGATGTGTAGATTGAAACATAAAATAATATTTTGTAACTATTATATTTAAAAACTTAGAAAATGATGAATTAAGTTAAACATAATAAAGACATAAAGTAAAAGCAATTATTTGAATAAGTACCTTTTTAGTTTTTAAGAATATCTCGGGACTGCAAATATATTATTAGTGTATATTTATTTGAAGCTTAACAGGAATATCGTCAACATCAATATTGGATTGGCGAATAATTGAAAATATTGTGAACATCATTTAAAATCTTGAAAACGATTATTAAATTCGTATTGAAGTTTTGAAATAAATTCAACAAATTTAACTGATGAAAATGAAAATTTTGACAATTCAAAAAGATTTGATTTTAAGCAAGAGAATGTATTAATTCCTTTTTAGCAAGACGATACAGTAAAAGTTTCGACTTTCCTTCGAAAGACTTAATATAAGACTACAATCAGGAATAAGTTGATTTTTACTTCGTAGTTTTATATGAAGTTCATTCATATACTACAATGTTGAATATATACCAACAAAAAAAGCGGGTAAGTGAGTATCACTCTGCTGTACATTAGGGGGTGAGGTGGACCTCGGACTAGAGTGGATTAAATTTGAATGCAATGATAGGTATCATTGTATACGAAAAACGATTCTGAACGGAAATGATTTGACAGTCTAGGATATATTATATTTAAATATTGTCATATATTCTATTTTGAAACCAATTCAAACATTTAAGTAAAAGTTTCAAGATCCTACTGTAATGATATGCCCTCATATCATATAAAATATGTAACAATTTATTTCAAAAAGAGTTTTAAATAATAAATCAGTTACGGTCGAGTTGCCGCACCCGGATAACGGTAAACATCAATGAAATCTTTTATCGGTAATCAAGGGGACGATTTATATTACAAGGTCACACAGAAACGCCATGCGTGTCTTTGACAATAAAGTGCAGAACGTGTGACTTTTCTTGTATGCCGTCAAAGACAATAAGGGATGGCCCAATGAGGGTCCCTATAATCAAGAACAAAGCCAGATCTTTGGAAACGCGAGGGCCTTTGATGGGGCTGCCTACGTCTCTGGCCGGATTGACCAAATCGTGTCCCTCGCCAGTACATGTGTACCCGTGTTTGGACGAACTTCTAGAGTCCTTTTCCGTCGTGCGGTAATTAAACCAGTTCATGTTGTACATATATTTAGTCAGTGTTGTTTTTTTATTTGGATATATATATATCCAGAAACCCGATATTAATAATTTATTATTCGAGATAATATATTATTCGGGATAACGCGCTTCCCGTGATAAAATATTATTCGGGATAACGTGTTTCCCGAGATTAAATATTATTCGGGATATCATGTTTTCCGTGATAATGTATTATTCGGGAAAACGCGCTTCCCGTGATAAAATATTATTCGGGATAACGTGTTTCCCGTGATTAAATATTATTCGGGATAACAGGTTTCCCGTGAAAAATATTATTCGGGATAACGTGTTTCCCGAGATTAAATATTATTCGGGATATCATGTTTTCCGTGATAATGTATAATTCGGGATAACATGTTTCCCGTGATAATGAGTTATTCGGGATAACGCGCTTCCCATGATAATGAATTATTCGGGATAAAATGTTTCCGTGATAATGTATTTTTCGGGATAACAAGTTTCACGTGATAATGTTTTATTCGGGATAACATGTTTCCCGTAATAATTTATTATTCGAGATAATATATTATTCGGTATAAAATGTTTCCTGTGATAATGTATTATTCGGGATAACATGTTTCCTGTGATAATGTATTATTCGGGATAAAATGTTTCCCGTGATAATGTATCATTCGGGATAAAATGTTTCACGTGATAATGTTTTATTCGGGATAACATGTTTCCCGTAATAATTTATTATGCGAGATAATGTATTATTCGGGATAACGCGCTTCCCGTGATTAAATATTATTCGGGATATCATGTTTCCCGAGATAATGTATTTTTCGGGATAACAAGTTTCACGTGATAATGTTTTATTCGGGATAACATGTTTCCCGTGATAAGGTATTTTTCGGGATAACGTGTTTCCCGTGATTAAATATTATTCGGGATATCATGTTTCCCGTGATAATGTATTTTTCGGGATAACAAGTTTCACGTGATAATGTTTTATTCGGGATAACATGTTTCCCGTGATAAGGTATTTTTCGGGATAACAAGTTTCAGGTGATAATGTTTTATTCAGGATAACATGTTTCCCGTAATAATTTATTATTCGAGATAATAATTTATTCGGGATGACGTGTTTCCCGTGATTAAATATTATTCGGGATATCATGTTTTCCGTGATAATGTATTATTCGGGAAAACGCGCTTCCCGTGATAAAATATTATTCGGGATAACGTGTTTCCCGTGCTTATATATTATTCGGGATAACAGATTTCCCGTGAAAAATATTATTCGGGATAAAATATTTTCCGTGATAATGTATAATTCGGGATAACATGTTTCCCGTGATAATGAGTTATTCGGGATAACGCGCTTCCCATGATAATGAATTATTCGGGATAAAATGTTTCCGTGATTAAATATTATTCGGGATAACATGTTTTCCGTGATAATGTATTATTCGGGATAACGCGCTTCCCGTGATAATGATTTATTCGGGATAACGTGTTTCTCGTGATTAAATATTATTCGGGATATCATGTTTCCGTGATAATGTATTTTTCGGGATAACAAGTTTCACGTGATAATGTTTTATTCGGGATAACATGTTTCCCGTAATAATTTATTATTCGAGATAATATATTATTCGGTATAAAATGTTTCCTGTGATAATGTATTATTCGGGATAACATGTTTTCTGTGATAATGTATTATTCGGGATAAAATGTTTCCCGTGATAATGTATTTTTCGGGATAACAAATTTCACGTGATAATGTTTTATTCGGGATAACATGTTTCCCGTAATAATTTATTATTCGAGATAATATATTATTCGGTATAACATGTTTCCCGTGATAATGTGTTATTCGGGATAAAATGTTTCCTGTGATAATGTATTATTCGGGATAACATGTTTCCCGTGATAATGTATTATTCGGGATAAAATGTTTCCCGTAATAATGTATCATTCGGGATAAAATATTTCACGTGATAATGTTTTATTCGGGATAACATGATTCTCGTAATAATTTATTATGCGAGATAATGTATTATTCGGGATAACGCGCTTCCCGTGATAAAATATTATTCGGGATAACGTGTTTCCCGTGATTAAATATTATTCGGGATAACGTGTTACCCGTGATAATGATTTATTCGGGATAACATGTTTCCCGTGATAAGGTATTTTTCGGGATAACAAGTTTCACGTGATAATGTTTTATTCGGGATAACATGTTTCCCGTGATAATGATTTATTCGGGATAACATGTTTCCCGTGAAAAATATTATTCGGGATAACATGCTTCCCGTGATAATGTATTTTTCGGGATAACAAGTTTCACGTGATAATGTTTTATTCGGGATAACATGTTTCCCGTGATAAGGTATTTTTCGGGATAACAAGTTTCCCGTGATAATGTATTACTCGGGATAACGCGCTTCCCGTGATAAAATATTATTCGGGATAATGTGTTTCCCGTGATAATGTATTTTTCGGGATAACAAGTTTCACGTGATAATGTTTTATTCGGGATAACATGTTTCCCGTGATAAGGTATTTTTCGGGATAACAAGTTTCACGTGATAATGTTTTATTCGGGATAACATGTTTCCCGTAATAATTTATTATTCGAGATAATATATTATTCGGTATAAAATGTTTCCTGTGATAATGTATTATTCGGGATAACATGTTTCCTGTGATAATGTATTATTCGGGATAAAATGTTTCCCGTGATAATGTATCATTCGGGATAAAATGTTTCACGTGATAATGTTTTATTCGGGATAACATGTTTCCCGTAATAATTTATTATGCGAGATAATGTATTATTCGGGATAACGCGCTTCCCGTGATTAAATATTATTCGGGATATCATGTTTCCCGTGATAATGTATTTTTCGGGATAACAAGTTTCACGTGATAATGTTTTATTCGGGATAACATGTTTCCCGTGATAAGGTATTTTTCGGGATAACGTGTTTCCCGTGATTAAATATTATTCGGGATATCATGTTTCCCGTGATAATGTATTTTTCGGGATAACAAGTTTCACGTGATAATGTTTTATTCGGGATAACATGTTTCCCGTGATAAGGTATTTTTCGGGATAACAAGTTTCAGGTGATAATGTTTTATTCAGGATAACATGTTTCCCGTAATAATTTATTATTCGAGATAATAATTTATTCGGGATGACGTGTTTCCCGTGATTAAATATTATTCGGGATATCATGTTTTCCGTGATAATGTATTATTCGGGAAAACGCGCTTCCCGTGATAAAATATTATTCGGGATAACGTGTTTCCCGTGCTTATATATTATTCGGGATAACAGATTTCCCGTGAAAAATATTATTCGGGATAAAATATTTTCCGTGATAATGTATAATTCGGGATAACATGTTTCCCGTGATAATGAGTTATTCGGGATAACGCGCTTCCCATGATAATGAATTATTCGGGATAAAATGTTTCCGTGATTAAATATTATTCGGGATAACATGTTTTCCGTGATAATGTATTATTCGGGATAACGCGCTTCCCGTGATAATGATTTATTCGGGATAACGTGTTTCTCGTGATTAAATATTATTCGGGATATCATGTTTCCGTGATAATGTATTTTTCGGGATAACAAGTTTCACGTGATAATGTTTTATTCGGGATAACATGTTTCCCGTAATAATTTATTATTCGAGATAATATATTATTCGGTATAAAATGTTTCCTGTGATAATGTATTATTCGGGATAACATGTTTTCTGTGATAATGTATTATTCGGGATAAAATGTTTCCCGTGATAATGTATTTTTCGGGATAACAAATTTCACGTGATAATGTTTTATTCGGGATAACATGTTTCCCGTAATAATTTATTATTCGAGATAATATATTATTCGGTATAACATGTTTCCCGTGATAATGTGTTATTCGGGATAAAATGTTTCCTGTGATAATGTATTATTCGGGATAACATGTTTCCCGTGATAATGTATTATTCGGGATAAAATGTTTCCCGTAATAATGTATCATTCGGGATAAAATATTTCACGTGATAATGTTTTATTCGGGATAACATGATTCTCGTAATAATTTATTATGCGAGATAATGTATTATTCGGGATAACGCGCTTCCCGTGATAAAATATTATTCGGGATAACGTGTTTCCCGTGATTAAATATTATTCGGGATAACGTGTTACCCGTGATAATGATTTATTCGGGATAACATGTTTCCCGTGATAAGGTATTTTTCGGGATAACAAGTTTCACGTGATAATGTTTTATTCGGGATAACATGTTTCCCGTGATAATGATTTATTCGGGATAACATGTTTCCCGTGATAATGAATAATTCGGGATAAAATGCTTCCCGTGATAATGTATTTTTCGGGATAACAAGTTTCACGTGATAATGTTTTATTCGGGATAACATGTTTCCCGTGATAAGGTATTTTTCGGGATAACAAGTTTCCCGTGATAATGTATTACTCGGGATAACGCGCTTCCCGTGATAAAATATTATTCGGGATAACGTGTTTCCCGTGATTAAATATTATTCGGGATATCATGTTTCCCGTGATAATGTATTTTTCGGGATAACAAGTTTCACGTGATAATGTTTTATTCGGGATAACATGTTTCCCGTGATAAGGTATTTTTCGGGATAACAAGTTTCACGTGATAATGTTTTATTCAGGATAACATGTTTCCCGTGATAAAATATTATTCGGGATAACGTGTTTCCAGTGATTAAATATTATTCGGTATAACATGTTTTCCGTGATAGTGTATTATTCGGGATAACGCGCTTCCCGTGATAAAATATTATTCGGGATAACATGTTTTCCGTGATAATGTATTATTGGGGATAACGGGCTTCCCGTGATTAAATATTATTCGGGATAACAGGTTTCCCGTGAAAAATATTATTCGGGATAAAATGTTTTCCGTGATAATGTATTATTCGGAATAACTTGTTTCCCGTGATTAAATAT
Organism: Schizaphis graminum; assembly: GCA_020882235.1. Classification (NCBI taxonomy): domain Eukaryota; kingdom Metazoa; phylum Arthropoda; class Insecta; order Hemiptera; family Aphididae; genus Schizaphis; species Schizaphis graminum. The sequence goes on from CM037032.1 coordinate 69,725,264, forward strand.
TATTCGGGATAACATGTTTTCCGTGATTATGTATTATTCGGGATAACGTGTTTCCCGTGATTAAATATTATTCGGGATAACATGTTTTCCTTGATAATGTATTATTGGGGATAACGGGCTTCCCGTGATAATGTATTATTGGGGATAACAGGCTTCCCGTGATAATGTATTATTGGGGATAACGGGCTTCCCGTGATTAAATATTATTCGGGATAACAGGTTTCCCGTGAAAAATATTATTCGGGATAAAATGTTTTCCGTGATAATGTATTATTCGGGATAACAAGTTTCACGTGATAATGTTTTATTCGGGATAACATGTTTCCCGTGATAAGGTATTTTTCGGGATAACAAGTTTCACGTGATAATGTTTTATTCGGGATAACATGTTTCCCGTAATAATTTATTATTCGAGATAATATATTATTCGGTATAAAATGTTTCCTGTGATAATGTATTATTCGGGATAACATGTTTCCTGTGATAATGTATTATTCGGGATAAAATGTTTCCCGTGATAATGTATCATTCGGGATAAAATGTTTCACGTGATAATGTTTTATTCGGGATAACATGTTTCCCGTAATAATTTATTATGCGAGATAATGTATTATTCGGGATAACGCGCTTCCCGTGATTAAATATTATTCGGGATATCATGTTTCCCGTGATAATGTATTTTTCGGGATAACAAGTTTCACGTGATAATGTTTTATTCGGGATAACATGTTTCCCGTGATAAGGTATTTTTCGGGATAACGTGTTTCCCGTGATTAAATATTATTCGGGATATCATGTTTCCCGTGATAATGTATTTTTCGGGATAACAAGTTTCACGTGATAATGTTTTATTCGGGATAACATGTTTCCCGTGATAAGGTATTTTTCGGGATAACAAGTTTCAGGTGATAATGTTTTATTCAGGATAACATGTTTCCCGTAATAATTTATTATTCGAGATAATAATTTATTCGGGATGACGTGTTTCCCGTGATTAAATATTATTCGGGATATCATGTTTTCCGTGATAATGTATTATTCGGGAAAACGCGCTTCCCGTGATAAAATATTATTCGGGATAACGTGTTTCCCGTGCTTATATATTATTCGGGATAACAGATTTCCCGTGAAAAATATTATTCGAGATAAAATATTTTCCGTGATAATGTATAATTCGGGATAACATGTTTCCCGTGATAATGAGTTATTCGGGATAACGCGCTTCCCATGATAATGAATTATTCGGGATAAAATGTTTCCGTGATTAAATATTATTCGGGATAACATGTTTTCCGTGATAATGTATTATTCGGGATAACGCGCTTCCCGTGATAATGATTTATTCGGGATAACGTGTTTCTCGTGATTAAATATTATTCGGGATATCATGTTTCCGTGATAATGTATTTTTCGGGATAACAAGTTTCACGTGATAATGTTTTATTCGGGATAACATGTTTCCCGTAATAATTTATTATTCGAGATAATATATTATTCGGTATAAAATGTTTCCTGTGATAATGTATTATTCGGGATAACATGTTTTCTGTGATAATGTATTATTCGGGATAAAATGTTTCCCGTGATAATGTATTTTTCGGGATAACAAATTTCACGTGATAATGTTTTATTCGGGATAACATGTTTCCCGTAATAATTTATTATTCGAGATAATATATTATTCGGTATAACATGTTTCCCGTGATAATGTGTTATTCGGGATAAAATGTTTCCTGTGATAATGTATTATTCGGGATAACATGTTTCCCGTGATAATGTATTATTCGGGATAAAATGTTTCCCGTAATAATGTATCATTCGGGATAAAATATTTCACGTGATAATGTTTTATTCGGGATAACATGATTCTCGTAATAATTTATTATGCGAGATAATGTATTATTCGGGATAACGCGCTACCCGTGATAAAATATTATTCGGGATAACGTGTTTCCCGTGATTAAATATTATTCGGGATAACGTGTTACCCGTGATAATGATTTATTCGGGATAACATGTTTCCCGTGATAAGGTATTTTTCGGGATAACAAGTTTCACGTGATAATGTTTTATTCGGGATAACATGTTTCCCGTGATAATGATTTATTCGGGATAACATGTTTCCCGTGATAATGAATAATTCGGGATAAAATGCTTCCCGTGATAATGTATTTTTCGGGATAACAAGTTTCACGTGATAATGTTTTATTCGGGATAACATGTTTCCCGTGATAAGGTATTTTTCGGGATAACAAGTTTCCCGTGATAATGTATTACTCGGGATAACGCGCTTCCCGTGATAAAATATTATTCGGGATAACGTGTTTCCCGTGATTAAATATTATTCGGGATATCATGTTTCCCGTGATAATGTATTTTTCGGGATAACAAGTTTCACGTGATAATGTTTTATTCGGGATAACATGTTTCCCGTGATAAGGTATTTTTCGGGATAACAAGTTTCACGTGATAATGTTTTATTCAGGATAACATGTTTCCCGTGATAAAATATTATTCGGTATAACATGTTTTCCGTGATAGTGTATTATTCGGGATAACGCGCTTCCCGTGATAAAATATTATTCGGGATAACATGTTTTCCGTGATAATGTATTATTGGGGATAACGGGCTTCCCGTGATTAAATATTATTCGGGATAACAGGTTTCCCGTGAAAAATATTATTCGGGATAAAATGTTTTCCGTGATTATGTATTATTCGGGATAACGTGTTTCCCGTGATTAAATATTATTCGGGATAACATGTTTTCCTTGATAATGTATTATTGGGGATAACGGGCTTCCCGTGATAATGTATTATTGGGGATAACAGGCTTCCCGTGATAATGTATTATTGGGGATAACGGGCTTCCCGTGATTAAATATTATTCGGGATAACAGGTTTCCCGTGAAAAATATTATTCGGGATAAAATGTTTTCCGTGATAATGTATTATTCGGGATAACTTGTTTCCCGTGATAATTAATTTTTCGGGATAACATGTTTCCCGTGATAATGTATTATTCGGGATAACATGTTTCCCGTGATTCATAGTTATTCGGGATAACGCGCTTCCCGTGATAATGAGTTATTCGGGATAACACGGTTCTCGTGATAATGTATTATTCGGGATAACATGTTTCCCGTGATTCATAGTTATTCGGGATAACGCGCTTCCCGTGATAATGAATAATTCGGGATAACATGTTTCCCGTGATAATGAGTTATTCGGGATAACGCGCTTCCCGTGATAATGAGTTGTTCAGGATAACGCGCTTCCCGTGATAATGAGTTATTCGGGATAACACGCTTCTCGTGATAAAATATTATTCGGGATAATGCGCTTCCCGTGATAAAATATTATTCGGGATAACGTGTTTCCCGTGATTAAATATTATTCGGGATAACAGGTTTCCCGTGAAAAGTACTATTCGGGATAAAATGTTTCCCCTGATAATGTATTATTCGGGATAACGTGTTTCCCATGATTAAATATTATTCGGGATAACATGTTTTCCGTGATAATGTATTATTCGGGATAAAATGTTTCCTGTGATAATGTATTATTCAGGATAACGTTATTCCCGTGATTAAATATCATTCGGGATAAAATGTTTCCCGTGATAATGTATTATTCGGGATAATGCGCTTCCCGTGATAAAATATTATTCGGGATAACGTGTTTCCCGTGATTAAATATTATTCGGGATATCATGTTTCCCGTGATAATGTATTTTTCGGGATAACAAGTTTCACGTGATAATGTTTTATTCGGGATAACATGTTTCCCGTGATAAGGTATTTTTCGGGATAACAAGTTTCACGTGATAATGTTTTATTCAGGATAACATGTTTCCCGTAATAATTTATTATTCGAGATAATAATTTATTCGGGATGACGTGTTTCCCGTGATTAAATATTATTCGGGATATCATGTTTTCCTTGATAATGTATTATTCGGGATAACGCGCTTCCCGTGATAATGAATTATTCGGGATTACATGTTTCCCGTGATAATGATTTATTCGGGATAATATGTTTCCCGTGATAATGAATAATTCGGGATAACATGCTTCCCGTGATAATGTATTATTCGGGATAAAATGTTTCCCGTGATTAAATATTGTTCGGGATAACATGTTTTCCGTGATAATGTATTTTTCGGGATAACGCGCTTCCCGTGATAAAATATTATTCGGGATAACGTGTTTCCCGTGATTAAATATTATTCGGGATATCATGTTTCCCGTGATAATGTATTTTTCGGGATAACAAGTTTCACGTGATAATGTTTTATTCGGGATAACATGTTTCCCGTGATAAGGTATTTTTCGGGATAACAAGTTTCCCGTGATAATGTATTATTCGGGATAACGCGCTTCCCGTGATAAAATATTATTCGGGATAACGTGTTTCCCGTGATTAAATATTGTTCGGGATAACATGTTTTCCGTGATAATGTATTATTCGGGATAAAATGTTTCCCGTGATAATGTATTTTTCGGGATAACGCGCTTCCCGTGATAAAATATTATTCGGGATAACGTGTTTCCCGTGATTAAATATTATTCGGGATATCATGTTTCCCGTGATAATGTATTTTTCGGGATAACAAGTTTCACGTGATAATGTTTTATTCGGGATAACATGTTTCCCGTGATAAGGTATTTTTCGGGATAACAAGTTTCCCGTGATAATGTATTATTCGGGATAACGCGCTTCCCGTGATAAAATATTATTCGGGATAACGTGTTTCCCGTGATTAAATATTATTCGGGATATCATGTTTCCCGTGATAATGTATTTTTCGGGATAACAAGTTTCACGTGATAATGTTTTATTCGGGATAACATGTTTCCCGTGATAAGGTATTTTTCGGGATAACAAGTTTCACTAGATAATGTTTTATTCAGGATAACATGTTTCCCGTGATAAAATATTATTCGGGATAACATGTTTCCCGTGATTAAATATTATTCGGTATAACATGTTTTCCGTGATAGTGTATTATTCGGGATAACGCGTTTCCCGTGATAAAATATTATTCGGGATAACATGTTTTCCGTAATAATGTATTATTGGGGATAACGGGCTTCCCGTGATTAAATATTATTCGGGATAACAGGTTTCCCGTGAAAAATATTATTCGGGATAAAATGTTTTCCGTGATAATGTATTATTCGGAATAACTTGTTTCCCGTGATAATGTATAATTCGGGATAACATGTTTCCCGTGATAATGAGTTATTCGGGATAACGCGCTTCCCGTGATAATGAGTTATTCGGGATAACACGGTTCTCGTGATAATGTATTATTGGGGATAACATGTTTCCCGTGATAAGGTATTTTTCGGGATAACAAGTTTCACTAGATAATGTTTTATTCAGGATAACATGTTTCCCGTGATAAAATATTATTCGGGATAACGTGTTTCCCGTAATAATTTATTATTCGAGATAATATATTATTCGGTATAAAATGTTTCCTGTGATAATGTATTATTCGGGATAACATGTTTCCTGTGATAATGTATTATTCGGGATAAAATGTTTCCCGTGATAATGTATCATTCGGGATAAAATGTTTCACGTGATAATGTTTTATTCGGGATAACATGTTTCCCGTAATAATTTATTATGCGAGATAATGTATTATTCGGGATAACGTGCTTCCCGTGATTAAATATTATTCGGGATATCATGTTTCCCGTGATAATGTATTTTTCGGGATAACAAGTTTCACGTGATAATGTATTATTCGGGATAACATGTTTCCCGTGATTCATAGTTATTCGGGATAACGCGCTTCCCGTGATAATGAGTTATTCGGGATAACACGGTTCTCGTGATAATGTATTATTCGGGATAAAATGTTTCCCGTGATTCATAGTTATTCGGGATAACGCGCTTCCCGTGATAATGAATAATTCGGGATAACATGTTTCCCGTGATAATGAGTTATTCGGGATAACGCGCTTCCCGTGATAATGAGTTGTTCAGGATAACGCGCTTCCCGTGATAATGAGTTATTCGGGATAACACGCTTCTCGTGATAAAATATTATTCGGGATAATGCGCTTCCCGTGATAAAATATTATTCGGGATAACGTGTTTCCCGTGATTAAATATTATTCGGGATAACAGGTTTCCCGTGAAAAATACTATTCGGGATAAAATGTTTCCCCTGATAATGTATTATTCGGGATAACGTGTTTCCCATGATTAAATATTATTCGGGATAACATGTTTTCCGTGATAATGTATTATTCGGGATAAAATGTTTCCTGTGATAATGTATTATTCAGGATAACGTTATTCCCGTGATTAAATATTATTCGGGATAAAATGTTTCCCGTGATAATGTATTATTCGGGATAACGCGCTTCCCGTGATAAAATATTATTCGGGATAACGTGTTTCCCGTGATTAAATATTATTCGGGATATCATGTTTCCCGTGATAATGTATTTTTCGGGATAACAAGTTTCACGTGATAATGTTTTATTCGGGATAACATGTTTCCCATGATAAGGTATTTTTCGGGATAACAAGTTTCACGTGATAATGTTTTATTCAGGATAACATGTTTCCCGTAATAATTTATTATTCGAGATAATAATTTATTCGGGATGACGTGTTTCCCGTGATTAAATATTATTCGGGATATCATGTTTTCCTTGATAATGTATTATTCGGGATAGCGCGCTTCCCGTGATAATGAATTATTCGGGATTACATGTTTCCCGTGATAATGATTTATTCGGGATAATATGTTTCCCGTGATAATGAATAATTCGGGATAACATGCTTCCCGTGATAATGTATTATTCGGGATAAAATGTTTCCCGTGATTAAATATTGTTCGGGATAACATGTTTTCCGTGATAATGTATTTTTCGGGATAACGCGCTTCCCGTGATAAAATATTATTCGGGATAACGTGTTTCCCGTGATTAAATATTATTCGGGATATCATGTTTCCCGTGATAATGTATTTTTCGGGATAACAAGTTTCACGTGATAATGTTTTATTCGGGATAACATGTTTCCCGTGATAAGGTATTTTTCGGGATAACAAGTTTCCCGTGATAATGTATTATTCGGGATAACGCGCTTCCCGTGATAAAATATTATTCGGGATAACGTGTTTCCCGTGATTAAATATTGTTCGGGATAACATGTTTTCCGTGATAATGTATTATTCGGGATAAAATGTTTCCCGTGATAATGTATTTTTCGGGATAACGCGCTTCCCGTGATAAAATATTATTCGGGATAACGTGTTTCCCGTGATTAAATATTATTCGGGATATCATGTTTCCCGTGATAATGTATTTTTCGGGATAACAAGTTTCACGTGATAATGTTTTATTCGGGATAACATGTTTCCCGTGATAAGGTATTTTTCGGGATAACAAGTTTCCCGTGATAATGTATTATTCGGGATAACGCGCTTCCCGTGATAAAATATTATTCGGGATAACGTGTTTCCCGTGATTAAATATTATTCGGGATATCATGTTTCCCGTGATAATGTATTTTTCGGGATAACAAGTTTCACGTGATAATGTTTTATTCGGGATAACATGTTTCCCGTGATAAGGTATTTTTCGGGATAACAAGTTTCACTAGATAATGTTTTATTCAGGATAACATGTTTCCCGTGATAAAATATTATTCGGGATAACATGTTTCCCGTGATTAAATATTATTCGGTATAACATGTTTTCCGTGATAGTGTATTATTCGGGATAACGCGTTTCCCGTGATAAAATATTATTCGGGATAACATGTTTTCCGTAATAATGTATTATTGGGGATAACGGGCTTCCCGTGATTAAATATTATTCGGGATAACAGGTTTCCCGTGAAAAATATTATTCGGGATAAAATGTTTTCCGTGATAATGTATTATTCGGAATAACTTGTTTCCCGTGATAATGTATAATTCGGGATAACATGTTTCCCGTGATAATGAGTTATTCGGGATAACGCGCTTCCCGTGATAATGAGTTATTCGGGATAACACGGTTCTCGTGATAATGTATTATTGGGGATAACATGTTTCCCGTGATAAGGTATTTTTCGGGATAACAAGTTTCACTAGATAATGTTTTATTCAGGATAACATGTTTCCCGTGATAAAATATTATTCGGGATAACGTGTTTCCCGTAATAATTTATTATTCGAGATAATATATTATTCGGTATAAAATGTTTCCTGTGATAATGTATTATTCGGGATAACATGTTTCCTGTGATAATGTATTATTCGGGATAAAATGTTTCCCGTGATAATGTATCATTCGGGATAAAATGTTTCACGTGATAATGTTTTATTCGGGATAACATGTTTCCCGTAATAATTTATTATGCGAGATAATGTATTATTCGGGATAACGTGCTTCCCGTGATTAAATATTATTCGGGATATCATGTTTCCCGTGATAATGTATTTTTCGGGATAACAAGTTTCACGTGATAATGTTTTATTCGGGATAACATGTTTCCCGTGATAAGGTATTTTTCGGGATAACGTGTTTCCCGTGATTAAATATTTTCGGGATATCATGTTTCCCGTGATAATGTATTTTTCGGGATAACAAGTTTCACGTGATAATGTTTTATTCGGGATAACATGTTTCCCGTGATAAGGTATTTTTCGGGATAACAAGTTTCAGGTGATAATGTTTTATTCAGGATAACATGTTTCCCGTAATAATTTATTATTCGAGATAATAATTTATTCGGGATGACGTGTTTCCCGTGATTAAATATTATTCGGGATATCATGTTTTCCGTGATAATGTATTATTCGGGAAAACACGCTTCCCGTGATAAAATATTATTCGGGATAACGTGTTTCCCGTGCTTATATATTATTCGGGATAACAGATTTCCCGTGATAATGTTTTATTCGGGATAACATGTTTCCCGTGATAATGTATTATTCGGGATAACATGTTTCCCGTGATTCATAGTTATTCGGGATAACGCGCTTCCCGTGATAATGAGTTATTCGGGATAACACGGTTCTCGTGATAATGTATCATTCGGGATAAAATGTTTCACGTGATAATGTTTTATTCGGGATAACATGTTTCCCGTAATAATTTATTATGCGAGATAATGTATTATTCGGGATAACGTGCTTCCCGTGATTAAATATTATTCGGGATATCATGTTTCCCGTGATAATGTATTTTTCGGGATAACAAGTTTCACGTGATAATGTTTTATTCGGGATAACATGTTTCCCGTGATAATGTATTATTCGGGATAACATGTTTCCCGTGATTCATAGTTATTCGGGATAACGCGCTTCCCGTGATAATGAGTTATTCGGGATAACACGGTTCTCGTGATAATGTATTATTCGGGATAAAATGTTTCCCGTGATTCATAGTTATTCGGGATAACGCGCTTCCCGTGATAATGAATAATTCGGGATAACATGTTTCCCGTGATAATGAGTTATTCGGGATAACGCGCTTCCCGTGATAATGAGTTGTTCAGGATAACGCGCTTCCCGTGATAATGAGTTATTCGGGATAACACGCTTCTCGTGATAAAATATTATTCGGGATAATGCGCTTCCCGTGATAAAATATTATTCGGGATAACGTGTTTCCCGTGATTAAATATTATTCGGGATAACAGGTTTCCCGTGAAAAATACTATTCGGGATAAAATGTTTCCCCTGATAATGTATTATTCGGGATAACGTGTTTCCCATGATTAAATATTATTCGGGATAACATGTTTTCCGTGATAATGTATTATTCGGGATAAAATGTTTCCTGTGATAATGTATTATTCAGGATAACGTTATTCCCGTGATTAAATATTATTCGGGATAAAATGTTTCCCGTGATAATGTATTATTCGGGATAACGCGCTTCCCGTGATAAAATATTATTCGGGATAACGTGTTTCCCGTGATTAAATATTATTCGGGATATCATGTTTCCCGTGATAATGTATTTTTCGGGATAACAAGTTTCACGTGATAATGTTTTATTCGGGATAACATGTTTCCCATGATAAGGTATTTTTCGGGATAACAAGTTTCACGTGATAATGTTTTATTCAGGATAACATGTTTCCCGTAATAATTTATTATTCGAGATAATAATTTATTCGGGATGACGTGTTTCCCGTGATTAAATATTATTCGGGATATCATGTTTTCCTTGATAATGTATTATTCGGGATAACGCGCTTCCCGTGATAATGAATTATTCGGGATTACATGTTTCCCGTGATAATGATTTATTCGGGATAATATGTTTCCCGTGATAATGAATAATTCGGGATAACATGCTTCCCGTGATAATGTATTATTCGGGATAAAATGTTTCCCGTGATTAAATATTGTTCGGGATAACATGTTTTCCGTGATAATGTATTTTTCGGGATAACGCGCTTCCCGTGATAAAATATTATTCGGGATAACGTGTTTCCCGTGATTAAATATTATTCGGGATATCATGTTTCCCGTGATAATGTATTTTTCGGGATAACAAGTTTCACGTGATAATGTTTTATTCGGGATAACATGTTTCCCGTGATAAGGTATTTTTCGGGATAACAAGTTTCCCGTGATAATGTATTATTCGGGATAACGCGCTTCCCGTGATAAAATATTATTCGGGATAACGTGTTTCCCGTGATTAAATATTGTTCGGGATAACATGTTTTCCGTGATAATGTATTATTCGGGATAAAATGTTTCCCGTGATAATGTATTTTTCGGGATAACGCGCTTCCCGTGATAAAATATTATTCGGGATAACGTGTTTCCCGTGATTAAATATTATTCGGGATATCATGTTTCCCGTGATAATGTATTTTTCGGGATAACAAGTTTCACGTGATAATGTTTTATTCGGGATAACATGTTTCCCGTGATAAGGTATTTTTCGGGATAACAAGTTTCCCGTGATAATGTATTATTCGGGATAACGCGCTTCCCGTGATAAAATATTATTCGGGATAACGTGTTTCCCGTGATTAAATATTATTCGGGATATCATGTTTCCCGTGATAATGTATTTTTCGGGATAACAAGTTTCACGTGATAATGTTTTATTCGGGATAACATGTTTCCCGTGATAAGGTATTTTTCGGGATAACAAGTTTCACTAGATAATGTTTTATTCAGGATAACATGTTTCCCGTGATAAAATATTATTCGGGATAACATGTTTCCCGTGATTAAATATTATTCGGTATAACATGTTTTCCGTGATAGTGTATTATTCGGGATAACGCGTTTCCCGTGATAAAATATTATTCGGGATAACATGTTTTCCGTAATAATGTATTATTGGGGATAACGGGCTTCCCGTGATTAAATATTATTCGGGATAACAGGTTTCCCGTGAAAAATATTATTCGGGATAAAATGTTTTCCGTGATAATGTATTATTCGGAATAACTTGTTTCCCGTGATAATGTATAATTCGGGATAACATGTTTCCCGTGATAATGAGTTATTCGGGATAACGCGCTTCCCGTGATAATGAGTTATTCGGGATAACACGGTTCTCGTGATAATGTATTATTGGGGATAACATGTTTCCCGTGATAAGGTATTTTTCGGGATAACAAGTTTCACTAGATAATGTTTTATTCAGGATAACATGTTTCCCGTGATAAAATATTATTCGGGATAACGTGTTTCCCGTAATAATTTATTATTCGAGATAATATATTATTCGGTATAAAATGTTTCCTGTGATAATGTATTATTCGGGATAACATGTTTCCTGTGATAATGTATTATTCGGGATAAAATGTTTCCCGTGATAATGTATCATTCGGGATAAAATGTTTCACGTGATAATGTTTTATTCGGGATAACATGTTTCCCGTAATAATTTATTATGCGAGATAATGTATTATTCGGGATAACGTGCTTCCCGTGATTAAATATTATTCGGGATATCATGTTTCCCGTGATAATGTATTTTTCGGGATAACAAGTTTCACGTGATAATGTTTTATTCGGGATAACATGTTTCCCGTGATAAGGTATTTTTCGGGATAACGTGTTTCCCGTGATTAAATATTTTCGGGATATCATGTTTCCCGTGATAATGTATTTTTCGGGATAACAAGTTTCACGTGATAATGTTTTATTCGGGATAACATGTTTCCCGTGATAAGGTATTTTTCGGGATAACAAGTTTCAGGTGATAATGTTTTATTCAGGATAACATGTTTCCCGTAATAATTTATTATTCGAGATAATAATTTATTCGGGATGACGTGTTTCCCGTGATTAAATATTATTCGGGATATCATGTTTTCCGTGATAATGTATTATTCGGGAAAACACGCTTCCCGTGATAAAATATTATTCGGGATAACGTGTTTCCCGTGCTTATATATTATTCGGGATAACAGATTTCCCGTGATAATGTTTTATTCGGGATAACATGTTTCCCGTGATAATGTATTATTCGGGATAACATGTTTCCCGTGATTCATAGTTATTCGGGATAACGCGCTTCCCGTGATAATGAGTTATTCGGGATAACACGGTTCTCGTGATAATGTATCATTCGGGATAAAATGTTTCACGTGATAATGTTTTATTCGGGATAACATGTTTCCCGTAATAATTTATTATGCGAGATAATGTATTATTCGGGATAACGTGCTTCCCGTGATTAAATATTATTCGGGATATCATGTTTCCCGTGATAATGTATTTTTCGGGATAACAAGTTTCACGTGATAATGTTTTATTCGGGATAACATGTTTCCCGTGATAATGTATTATTCGGGATAACATGTTTCCCGTGATTCATAGTTATTCGGGATAACGCGCTTCCCGTGATAATGAGTTATTCGGGATAACACGGTTCTCGTGATAATGTATTATTCGGGATAAAATGTTTCCCGTGATTCATAGTTATTCGGGATAACGCGCTTCCCGTGATAATGAATAATTCGGGATAACATGTTTCCCGTGATAATGAGTTATTCGGGATAACGCGCTTCCCGTGATAATGAGTTGTTCAGGATAACGCGCTTCCCGTGATAATGAGTTATTCGGGATAACACGCTTCTCGTGATAAAATATTATTCGGGATAATGCGCTTCCCGTGATAAAATATTATTCGGGATAACGTGTTTCCCGTGATTAAATATTATTCGGGATAACAGGTTTCCCGTGAAAAATACTATTCGGGATAAAATGTTTCCCCTGATAATGTATTATTCGGGATAACGTGTTTCCCATGATTAAATATTATTCGGGATAACATGTTTTCCGTGATAATGTATTATTCGGGATAAAATGTTTCCTGTGATAATGTATTATTCAGGATAACGTTATTCCCGTGATTAAATATTATTCGGGATAAAATGTTTCCCGTGATAATGTATTATTCGGGATAACGCGCTTCCCGTGATAAAATATTATTCGGGATAACGTGTTTCCCGTGATTAAATATTATTCGGGATATCATGTTTCCCGTGATAATGTATTTTTCGGGATAACAAGTTTCACGTGATAATGTTTTATTCGGGATAACATGTTTCCCATGATAAGGTATTTTTCGGGATAACAAGTTTCACGTGATAATGTTTTATTCAGGATAACATGTTTCCCGTAATAATTTATTATTCGAGATAATAATTTATTCGGGATGACGTGTTTCCCGTGATTAAATATTATTCGGGATATCATGTTTTCCTTGATAATGTATTATTCGGGATAACGCGCTTCCCGTGATAATGAATTATTCGGGATTACATGTTTCCCGTGATAATGATTTATTCGGGATAATATGTTTCCCGTGATAATGAATAATTCGGGATAACATGCTTCCCGTGATAATGTATTATTCGGGATAAAATGTTTCCCGTGATTAAATATTGTTCGGGATAACATGTTTTCCGTGATAATGTATTTTTCGGGATAACGCGCTTCCCGTGATAAAATATTATTCGGGATAACGTGTTTCCCGTGATTAAATATTATTCGGGATATCATGTTTCCCGTGATAATGTATTTTTCGGGATAACAAGTTTCACGTGATAATGTTTTATTCGGGATAACATGTTTCCCGTGATAAGGTATTTTTCGGGATAACAAGTTTCCCGTGATAATGTATTATTCGGGATAACGCGCTTCCCGTGATAAAATATTATTCGGGATAACGTGTTTCCCGTGATTAAATATTGTTCGGGATAACATGTTTTCCGTGATAATGTATTATTCGGGATAAAATGTTTCCCGTGATAATGTATTTTTCGGGATAACGCGCTTCCCGTGATAAAATATTATTCGGGATAACGTGTTTCCCGTGATTAAATATTATTCGGGATATCATGTTTCCCGTGATAATGTATTTTTCGGGATAACAAGTTTCACGTGATAATGTTTTATTCGGGATAACATGTTTCCCGTGATAAGGTATTTTTCGGGATAACAAGTTTCCCGTGATAATGTATTATTCGGGATAACGCGCTTCCCGTGATAAAATATTATTCGGGATAACGTGTTTCCCGTGATTAAATATTATTCGGGATATCATGTTTCCCGTGATAATGTATTTTTCGGGATAACAAGTTTCACGTGATAATGTTTTATTCGGGATAACATGTTTCCCGTGATAAGGTATTTTTCGGGATAACAAGTTTCACTAGATAATGTTTTATTCAGGATAACATGTTTCCCGTGATAAAATATTATTCGGGATAACATGTTTCCCGTGATTAAATATTATTCGGTATAACATGTTTTCCGTGATAGTGTATTATTCGGGATAACGCGTTTCCCGTGATAAAATATTATTCGGGATAACATGTTTTCCGTAATAATGTATTATTGGGGATAACGGGCTTCCCGTGATTAAATATTATTCGGGATAACAGGTTTCCCGTGAAAAATATTATTCGGGATAAAATGTTTTCCGTGATAATGTATTATTCGGAATAACTTGTTTCCCGTGATAATGTATAATTCGGGATAACATGTTTCCCGTGATAATGAGTTATTCGGGATAACGCGCTTCCCGTGATAATGAGTTATTCGGGATAACACGGTTCTCGTGATAATGTATTATTGGGGATAACATGTTTCCCGTGATAAGGTATTTTTCGGGATAACAAGTTTCACTAGATAATGTTTTATTCAGGATAACATGTTTCCCGTGATAAAATATTATTCGGGATAACGTGTTTCCCGTAATAATTTATTATTCGAGATAATATATTATTCGGTATAAAATGTTTCCTGTGATAATGTATTATTCGGGATAACATGTTTCCCGTGATAATGTATTTTTCGGGATAACAAGTTTCACGTGATAATGTTTTATTCGGGATAACATGTTTCCCGTGATAAGGTATTTTTCGGGATAACGTGTTTCCCGTGATTAAATATTTTCGGGATATCATGTTTCCCGTGATAATGTATTTTTCGGGATAACAAGTTTCACGTGATAATGTTTTATTCGGGATAACATGTTTCCCGTGATAAGGTATTTTTCGGGATAACAAGTTTCAGGTGATAATGTTTTATTCAGGATAACATGTTTCCCGTAATAATTTATTATTCGAGATAATAATTTATTCGGGATGACGTGTTTCCCGTGATTAAATATTATTCGGGATATCATGTTTTCCGTGATAATGTATTATTCGGGAAAACGCGCTTCCCGTGATAAAATATTATTCGGGATAACGTGTTTCCCGTGCTTATATATTATTCGGGATAACAGATTTCCCGTGAAAAATATTATTCGGGATAAAATATTTTCCGTGATAATGTATAATTCGGGATAAAATGTTTTCCGTGATAATGTATTATTCGGGATAAAATGTTTCCCGTGATAATGTATCATTCGGGATAAAATGTTTCACGTGATAATGTTTTATTCGGGATAACATGTTTCCCGTAATAATTTATTATGCGAGATAATGTATTATTCGGGATAACGTGCTTCCCGTGATTAAATATTATTCGGGATATCATGTTTCCCGTGATAATGTATTTTTCGGGATAACAAGTTTCACGTGATAATGTTTTATTCGGGATAACATGTTTCCCGTGATAAGGTATTTTTCGGGATAACGTGTTTCCCGTGATTAAATATTTTCGGGATATCATGTTTCCCGTGATAATGTATTTTTCGGGATAACAAGTTTCACGTGATAATGTTTTATTCGGGATAACATGTTTCCCGTGATAAGGTATTTTTCGGGATAACAAGTTTCAGGTGATAATGTTTTATTCAGGATAACATGTTTCCCGTAATAATTTATTATTCGAGATAATAATTTATTCGGGATGACGTGTTTCCCGTGATTAAATATTATTCGGGATATCATGTTTCCCGTGATAAGGTATTTTTCGGGATAACAAGTTTCACTAGATAATGTTTTATTCAGGATAACATGTTTCCCGTGATAAAATATTATTCGGGATAACGTGTTTCCCGTAATAATTTATTATTCGAGATAATATATTATTCGGTATAAAATGTTTCCTGTGATAATGTATTATTCGGGATAACATGTTTCCTGTGATAATGTATTATTCGGGATAAAATGTTTCCCGTGATAATGTATCATTCGGGATAAAATGTTTCACGTGATAATGTTTTATTCGGGATAACTTGTTTCCCGTGATAATGAATTTTTCGGGATAACATGTTTCCCGTGATAATGTATTATTCGGGATAACATGTTTCCCGTGATTCATAGTTATTCGGGATAACGCGCTTCCCGTGATAATGAGTTATTCGGGATAACACGGTTCTCGTGATAATGTGTTATTCGGGATAACATGATTCCAGTGATAATGTATTATTGAGGTTAAGGCGCTTCCGTGATAAAATATTATTCGGGATAACGTGTTTCCCGTGATTAAATATTAATCGGTATAACATGTTTTCCGTGATAATGTATAATTCGGGATAACGCGCTTCCCGTGATAATAAATTATTCGGGATAACATGTTCCCTGTGATTATGAATTATTCGGGATAAAATGTTTCCCGTGATAATGTATTATTCGGGATAACGCACTTCCCGTTATAAAATATTATTCGGGATAACATGTTTTCCTTGATAATGTATTATTGGGGATAACGGGCTTCCCGTGATAATGTATTATTGGGGATAACGGGCTTCCCGTGATTAAATATTATTCGGGATAACAGGTTTCCCGTGAAAAATATTATTCGGGATAAAATGTTTTCCGTGATAATGTATTATTCGGGATAACTTGTTTCCCGTGATAATGAATTTTTCGGGATAACATGTTTCCCGTGATAATGTATTATTCGGGATAACATGTTTCCCGTGATTCATAGTTATTCGGGATAACGCGCTTCCCGTGATAATGAGTTATTCGGGATAACACGGTTCTCGTGATAATGTGTTATTCGGGATAACATGTTTCCAGTGATAATGTATTATTGGGGTTAAGGCGCTTCCGTGATAAAATATTATTCGGGATAACGTGTTTACCGTGATTAAATATTATTCGGTATAACATGTTTTCCGTGATAATGTATTATTTGGGATAACTTGTTTCCCGTGATAATGAATAATTCGGGATAACATGTTTCCCGTGATAATCTATTATTCGGGATAACATGTTTCCCGTGATAATGAGTTATTCGGGATAACGCGCTTCCCGTGATAATGAGTTATTCGGGATAACACGGTTCTCGTGATTATGTGTTATTCGGGATAACATGTTTCCAGTGATTAAATATTATTCGGGATAACAGGTTTCCCGTGAAAAATATTATTCGGGATAACATGTTTTCCTTGATAATGTATTATTGGGGATAACGGGCTTCCCGTGATAATGTATTATTGGGGATAACGGGCTTCCCGTGATAATGTATTATTGGGGATAACGGGCTTCCCGTGATTAAATATTATTCGGGATAACAGGTTTCCCGTGAAAAATATTATTCGGGATAAAATGTTTTCCGTGATAATGTATTATTCGGGATAACTTGTTTCCCGTGATAATGAATTTTTCGGGATAACATGTTTCCCGTGATAATGTATTATTCGGGATAACATGTTTCCCGTGATTCATAGTTATTCGGGATAACGCGCTTCCCGTAATAATGAGTTATTCGGGATAACACGGTTCTCGTGATAATGTGTTATTCGGGATAACATGTTTCCAGTGATAATGTATTATTGGAATTAAGGCGCTTCCGTGATAAAATATTATTCGGGATAACGTGTTTACCGTGAAAAAATATTATTCGGTATAACATGTTTTCCGTGATAATGTATTATTGGGGATAACGGGCTTCCCGTGATTAAATTTTATTCGGGATAACAGGTTTCCCGTGAAAAGTACTATTCGGGATAAAATGTATCCCCTGATAATGTATTATTCGGGATAACGTGTTTCCCGTGATTAAATATTATTCGGGATAACATGTTTTCCGTGATAATGTATAATTCGGGATAACATGTTTCCCGTGATAATGAGTTATTCGGAATAACGCGCCTCCCGTGATAATGAATTATTCGGGATAAAAGGTTTCCCGTGATAATGTATAATTCGGGATAACATGTTTCCCGTGATAATCTATTATTCGGGATAACATGTTTCCCGTGATAATGTATTATTCGGGATAACGTGTTTCCCGTGATTAAATATTATTCGGGATAACATGTTTTCCGTGATAATGTATAATTCGGGATAAAATGTTTCCCGTGATAATGTATTATTCGGGATAACATGTTTCCCGTGATTCATAGTTATTCGGGATAACGCGCTTCCCGTAATAATGAGTTATTCGGGATAACACGGTTCTCGTGATAATGTATTATTCGGGATAAAATGTTTCCCGTGATTCATAGTTATTCGGGATAACGCGCTTCCCGTGATAATGAATAATTCGGGATAACATGTTTCCCGTGATAATGAGTTATTCGGGATAACGCGCTTCCCGTGATAATGAGTTGTTCAGGATAACGCGCTTCCCGTGATAATGAGTTATTCGGGATAACACGCTTCTCGTGATAAAATATTATTCGGGATAATGCGCTTCCCGTGATAAAATATTATTCGGGATAACGTGTTTCCCGTGATTAAATATTATTCGGGATAACAGGTTTCCCGTGAAAAATACTATTCGGGATAAAATGTTTCCCCTGATAATGTATTATTCGGGATAACGTGTTTCCCATGATTAAATATTATTCGGGATAACATGTTTTCCGTGATAATGTATTATTCGGGATAAAATGTTTCCTGTGATAATGTATTATTCAGGATAACGTTATTCCCGTGATTAAATATTATTCGGGATAAAATGTTTCCCGTGATAATGTATTATTCGGGATAACGCGCTTCCCGTGATAAAATATTATTCGGGATAACGTGTTTCCCGTGATTAAATATTATTCGGGATATCATGTTTCCCGTGATAATGTATTTTTCGGGATAACAAGTTTCACGTGATAATGTTTTATTCGGGATAACATGTTTCCCATGATAAGGTATTTTTCGGGATAACAAGTTTCACGTGATAATGTTTTATTCAGGATAACATGTTTCCCGTAATAATTTATTATTCGAGATAATAATTTATTCGGGATGACGTGTTTCCCGTGATTAAATATTATTCGGGATATCATGTTTTCCTTGATAATGTATTATTCGGGATAGCGCGCTTCCCGTGATAATGAATTATTCGGGATTACATGTTTCCCGTGATAATGATTTATTCGGGATAATATGTTTCCCGTGATAATGAATAATTCGGGATAACATGCTTCCCGTGATAATGTATTATTCGGGATAAAATGTTTCCCGTGATTAAATATTGTTCGGGATAACATGTTTTCCGTGATAATGTATTTTTCGGGATAACGCGCTTCCCGTGATAAAATATTATTCGGGATAACGTGTTTCCCGTGATTAAATATTATTCGGGATATCATGTTTCCCGTGATAATGTATTTTTCGGGATAACAAGTTTCACGTGATAATGTTTTATTCGGGATAACATGTTTCCCGTGATAAGGTATTTTTCGGGATAACAAGTTTCCCGTGATAATGTATTATTCGGGATAACGCGCTTCCCGTGATAAAATATTATTCGGGATAACGTGTTTCCCGTGATTAAATATTGTTCGGGATAACATGTTTTCCGTGATAATGTATTATTCGGGATAAAATGTTTCCCGTGATAATGTATTTTTCGGGATAACGCGCTTCCCGTGATAAAATATTATTCGGGATAACGTGTTTCCCGTGATTAAATATTATTCGGGATATCATGTTTCCCGTGATAATGTATTTTTCGGGATAACAAGTTTCACGTGATAATGTTTTATTCGGGATAACATGTTTCCCGTGATAAGGTATTTTTCGGGATAACAAGTTTCCCGTGATAATGTATTATTCGGGATAACGCGCTTCCCGTGATAAAATATTATTCGGGATAACGTGTTTCCCGTGATTAAATATTATTCGGGATATCATGTTTCCCGTGATAATGTATTTTTCGGGATAACAAGTTTCACGTGATAATGTTTTATTCGGGATAACATGTTTCCCGTGATAAGGTATTTTTCGGGATAACAAGTTTCACTAGATAATGTTTTATTCAGGATAACATGTTTCCCGTGATAAAATATTATTCGGGATAACATGTTTCCCGTGATTAAATATTATTCGGTATAACATGTTTTCCGTGATAATGTATTATTCGGGATAACATGTTTCCCGTGATTCATAGTTATTCGGGATAACGCGCTTCCCGTAATAATGAGTTATTCGGGATAACACGGTTCTCGTGATAATGTATTATTCGGGATAAAATGTTTCCCGTGATTCATAGTTATTCGGGATAACGCGCTTCCCGTGATAATGAATAATTCGGGATAACATGTTTCCCGTGATAATGAGTTATTCGGGATAACGCGCTTCCCGTGATAATGAGTTGTTCAGGATAACGCGCTTCCCGTGATAATGAGTTATTCGGGATAACACGCTTCTCGTGATAAAATATTATTCGGGATAATGCGCTTCCCGTGATAAAATATTATTCGGGATAACGTGTTTCCCGTGATTAAATATTATTCGGGATAACAGGTTTCCCGTGAAAAATACTATTCGGGATAAAATGTTTCCCCTGATAATGTATTATTCGGGATAACGTGTTTCCCATGATTAAATATTATTCGGGATAACATGTTTTCCGTGATAATGTATTATTCGGGATAAAATGTTTCCTGTGATAATGTATTATTCAGGATAACGTTATTCCCGTGATTAAATATTATTCGGGATAAAATGTTTCCCGTGATAATGTATTATTCGGGATAACGCGCTTCCCGTGATAAAATATTATTCGGGATAACGTGTTTCCCGTGATTAAATATTATTCGGGATATCATGTTTCCCGTGATAATGTATTTTTCGGGATAACAAGTTTCACGTGATAATGTTTTATTCGGGATAACATGTTTCCCATGATAAGGTATTTTTCGGGATAACAAGTTTCACGTGATAATGTTTTATTCAGGATAACATGTTTCCCGTAATAATTTATTATTCGAGATAATAATTTATTCGGGATGACGTGTTTCCCGTGATTAAATATTATTCGGGATATCATGTTTTCCTTGATAATGTATTATTCGGGATAGCGCGCTTCCCGTGATAATGAATTATTCGGGATTACATGTTTCCCGTGATAATGATTTATTCGGGATAATATGTTTCCCGTGATAATGAATAATTCGGGATAACATGCTTCCCGTGATAATGTATTATTCGGGATAAAATGTTTCCCGTGATTAAATATTGTTCGGGATAACATGTTTTCCGTGATAATGTATTTTTCGGGATAACGCGCTTCCCGTGATAAAATATTATTCGGGATAACGTGTTTCCCGTGATTAAATATTATTCGGGATATCATGTTTCCCGTGATAATGTATTTTTCGGGATAACAAGTTTCACGTGATAATGTTTTATTCGGGATAACATGTTTCCCGTGATAAGGTATTTTTCGGGATAACAAGTTTCCCGTGATAATGTATTATTCGGGATAACGCGCTTCCCGTGATAAAATATTATTCGGGATAACGTGTTTCCCGTGATTAAATATTGTTCGGGATAACATGTTTTCCGTGATAATGTATTATTCGGGATAAAATGTTTCCCGTGATAATGTATTTTTCGGGATAACGCGCTTCCCGTGATAAAATATTATTCGGGATAACGTGTTTCCCGTGATTAAATATTATTCGGGATATCATGTTTCCCGTGATAATGTATTTTTCGGGATAACAAGTTTCACGTGATAATGTTTTATTCGGGATAACATGTTTCCCGTGATAAGGTATTTTTCGGGATAACAAGTTTCCCGTGATAATGTATTATTCGGGATAACGCGCTTCCCGTGATAAAATATTATTCGGGATAACGTGTTTCCCGTGATTAAATATTATTCGGGATATCATGTTTCCCGTGATAATGTATTTTTCGGGATAACAAGTTTCACGTGATAATGTTTTATTCGGGATAACATGTTTCCCGTGATAAGGTATTTTTCGGGATAACAAGTTTCACTAGATAATGTTTTATTCAGGATAACATGTTTCCCGTGATAAAATATTATTCGGGATAACATGTTTCCCGTGATTAAATATTATTCGGTATAACATGTTTTCCGTGATAGTGTATTATTCGGGATAACGCGTTTCCCGTGATAAAATATTATTCGGGATAACATGTTTTCCGTAATAATGTATTATTGGGGATAACGGGCTTCCCGTGATTAAATATTATTCGGGATAACAGGTTTCCCGTGAAAAATATTATTCGGGATAAAATGTTTTCCGTGATAATGTATTATTCGGAATAACTTGTTTCCCGTGATAATGTATAATTCGGGATAACATGTTTCCCGTGATAATGAGTTATTCGGGATAACGCGCTTCCCGTGATAATGAGTTATTCGGGATAACACGGTTCTCGTGATAATGTATTATTGGGGATAACATGTTTCCCGTGATAAGGTATTTTTCGGGATAACAAGTTTCACTAGATAATGTTTTATTCAGGATAACATGTTTCCCGTGATAAAATATTATTCGGGATAACGTGTTTCCCGTAATAATTTATTATTCGAGATAATATATTATTCGGTATAAAATGTTTCCTGTGATAATGTATTATTCGGGATAACATGTTTCCTGTGATAATGTATTATTCGGGATAAAATGTTTCCCGTGATAATGTATCATTCGGGATAAAATGTTTCACGTGATAATGTTTTATTCGGGATAACATGTTTCCCGTAATAATTTATTATGCGAGATAATGTATTATTCGGGATGACGTGCTTC
Organism: Schizaphis graminum; assembly: GCA_020882235.1. Lineage (NCBI taxonomy): Eukaryota > Metazoa > Arthropoda > Insecta > Hemiptera > Aphididae > Schizaphis > Schizaphis graminum. The sequence goes on from CM037032.1 coordinate 69,748,630, forward strand.
CCGTGATTAAATATTATTCGGGATATCATGTTTCCCGTGATAATGTATTTTTCGGGATAACAAGTTTCACGTGATAATGTTTTATTCGGGATAACATGTTTCCCGTGATAAGGTATTTTTCGGGATAACGTGTTTCCCGTGATTAAATATTTTCGGGATATCATGTTTCCCGTGATAATGTATTTTTCGGGATAACAAGTTTCACGTGATAATGTTTTATTCGGGATAACATGTTTCCCGTGATAAGGTATTTTTCGGGATAACAAGTTTCAGGTGATAATGTTTTATTCAGGATAACATGTTTCCCGTAATAATTTATTATTCGAGATAATAATTTATTCGGGATGACGTGTTTCCCGTGATTAAATATTATTCGGGATATCATGTTTTCCGTGATAATGTATTATTCGGGAAAACGCGCTTCCCGTGATAAAATATTATTCGGGATAACGTGTTTCCCGTGCTTATATATTATTCGGGATAACAGATTTCCCGTGAAAAATATTATTCGGGATAAAATATTTTCCGTGATAATGTATAATTCGGGATAAAATGTTTTCCGTGATAATGTATTATTCGGGATAAAATGTTTCCCGTGATAATGATTTATTCGGGATAATATGTTTCCCGTGATAATGAATAATTCGGGATAACATGCTTCCCGTGATAATGTATTATTCGGGATAAAATGTTTCCCGTGATTAAATATTGTTCGGGATAACATGTTTTCCGTGATAATGATTTATTCGGGATAATATGTTTCCCGTGATAATGAATAATTCGGGATAACATGCTTCCCGTGATAATGTATTATTCGGGATAAAATGTTTCCCGTGATTAAATATTGTTCGGGATAACATGTTTTCCGTGATAATGTATTTTTCGGGATAACGCGCTTCCCGTGATAAAATATTATTCGGGATAACGTGTTTCCCGTGATTAAATATTATTCGGGATATCATGTTTCCCGTGATAATGTATTTTTCGGGATAACAAGTTTCACGTGATAATGTTTTATTCGGGATAACATGTTTCCCGTGATAAGGTATTTTTCGGGATAACAAGTTTCCCGTGATAATGTATTATTCGGGATAACGCGCTTCCCGTGATAAAATATTATTCGGGATAACGTGTTTCCCGTGATTAAATATTGTTCGGGATAACATGTTTTCCGTGATAATGTATTATTCGGGATAAAATGTTTCCCGTGATAATGTATTTTTCGGGATAACGCGCTTCCCGTGATAAAATATTATTCGGGATAACGTGTTTCCCGTGATTAAATATTATTCGGGATATCATGTTTCCCGTGATAATGTATTTTTCGGGATAACAAGTTTCACGTGATAATGTTTTATTCGGGATAACATGTTTCCCGTGATAATGTATTTTTCGGGATAACAAGTTTCACGTGATAATGTTTTATTCGGGATAACATGTTTCCCGTGATAAGGTATTTTTCGGGATAACAAGTTTCACTAGATAATGTTTTATTCAGGATAACATGTTTCCCGTGATAAAATATTATTCGGGATAACATGTTTCCCGTGATTAAATATTATTCGGTATAACATGTTTTCCGTGATAGTGTATTATTCGGGATAACGCGTTTCCCGTGATAAAATATTATTCGGGATAACATGTTTTCCGTAATAATGTATTATTGGGGATAACGGGCTTCCCGTGATTAAATATTATTCGGGATAACAGGTTTCCCGTGAAAAATATTATTCGGGATAAAATGTTTTCCGTGATAATGTATTATTCGGAATAACTTGTTTCCCGTGATAATGTATAATTCGGGATAACATGTTTCCCGTGATAATGAGTTATTCGGGATAACGCGCTTCCCGTGATAATGAGTTATTCGGGATAACACGGTTCTCGTGATAATGTATTATTGGGGATAACATGTTTCCCGTGATAAGGTATTTTTCGGGATAACAAGTTTCACTAGATAATGTTTTATTCAGGATAACATGTTTCCCGTGATAAAATATTATTCGGGATAACGTGTTTCCCGTAATAATTTATTATTCGAGATAATATATTATTCGGTATAAAATGTTTCCTGTGATAATGTATTATTCGGGATAACATGTTTCCTGTGATAATGTATTATTCGGGATAAAATGTTTCCCGTGATAATGTATCATTCGGGATAAAATGTTTCACGTGATAATGTTTTATTCGGGATAACATGTTTCCCGTAATAATTTATTATGCGAGATAATGTATTATTCGGGATAACGTGCTTCCCGTGATTAAATATTATTCGGGATATCATGTTTCCCGTGATAATGTATTTTTCGGGATAACAAGTTTCACGTGATAATGTTTTATTCGGGATAACATGTTTCCCGTGATAAGGTATTTTTCGGGATAACGTGTTTCCCGTGATTAAATATTTTCGGGATATCATGTTTCCCGTGATAATGTATTTTTCGGGATAACAAGTTTCACGTGATAATGTTTTATTCGGGATAACATGTTTCCCGTGATAAGGTATTTTTCGGGATAACAAGTTTCAGGTGATAATGTTTTATTCAGGATAACATGTTTCCCGTAATAATTTATTATTCGAGATAATAATTTATTCGGGATGACGTGTTTCCCGTGATTAAATATTATTCGGGATATCATGTTTTCCGTGATAATGTATTATTCGGGAAAACGCGCTTCCCGTGATAAAATATTATTCGGGATAACGTGTTTCCCGTGCTTATATATTATTCGGGATAACAGATTTCCCGTGAAAAATATTATTCGGGATAAAATATTTTCCGTGATAATGTATAATTCGGGATAAAATGTTTTCCGTGATAATGTATTATTCGGGATAAAATGTTTCCCGTGATAATGTATCATTCGGGATAAAATGTTTCACGTGATAATGTTTTATTCGGGATAACATGTTTCCCGTAATAATTTATTATGCGAGATAATGTATTATTCGGGATAACGTGCTTCCCGTGATTAAATATTATTCGGGATATCATGTTTCCCGTGATAATGTATTTTTCGGGATAACAAGTTTCACGTGATAATGTTTTATTCGGGATAACATGTTTCCCGTGATAAGGTATTTTTCGGGATAACGTGTTTCCCGTGATTAAATATTTTCGGGATATCATGTTTCCCGTGATAATGTATTTTTCGGGATAACAAGTTTCACGTGATAATGTTTTATTCGGGATAACATGTTTCCCGTGATAAGGTATTTTTCGGGATAACAAGTTTCAGGTGATAATGTTTTATTCAGGATAACATGTTTCCCGTAATAATTTATTATTCGAGATAATAATTTATTCGGGATGACGTGTTTCCCGTGATTAAATATTATTCGGGATATCATGTTTTCCGTGATAATGTATTATTCGGGAAAACGCGCTTCCCGTGATAAAATATTATTCGGGATAACGTGTTTCCCGTGCTTATATATTATTCGGGATAACAGATTTCCCGTGAAAAATATTATTCGGGATAAAATATTTTCCGTGATAATGTATAATTCGGGATAAAATGTTTCCCGTGATAATGTATAATTCGGGATAACATGTTTCCCGTGATAATGAGTTATTCGGGATAACGCGCTTCCCGTGATAATGAGTTATTCGGGATAACACGGTTCTCGTGATAATGTATTATTGGGGATAACATGTTTCCCGTGATAAGGTATTTTTCGGGATAACAAGTTTCACTAGATAATGTTTTATTCAGGATAACATGTTTCCCGTGATAAAATATTATTCGGGATAACGTGTTTCCCGTAATAATTTATTATTCGAGATAATATATTATTCGGTATAAAATGTTTCCTGTGATAATGTATTATTCGGGATAACATGTTTCCTGTGATAATGTATTATTCGGGATAAAATGTTTCCCGTGATAATGTATCATTCGGGATAAAATGTTTCACGTGATAATGTTTTATTCGGGATAACTTGTTTCCCGTGATAATGAATTTTTCGGGATAACATGTTTCCCGTGATAATGTATTATTCGGGATAACATGTTTCCCGTGATTCATAGTTATTCGGGATAACGCGCTTCCCGTGATAATGAGTTATTCGGGATAACACGGTTCTCGTGATAATGTGTTATTCGGGATAACATGATTCCAGTGATAATGTATTATTGAGGTTAAGGCGCTTCCGTGATAAAATATTATTCGGGATAACGTGTTTCCCGTGATTAAATATTAATCGGTATAACATGTTTTCCGTGATAATGTATAATTCGGGATAACGCGCTTCCCGTGATAATAAATTATTCGGGATAACATGTTCCCTGTGATTATGAATTATTCGGGATAAAATGTTTCCCGTGATAATGTATTATTCGGGATAACGCACTTCCCGTTATAAAATATTATTCGGGATAACATGTTTTCCTTGATAATGTATTATTGGGGATAACGGGCTTCCCGTGATAATGTATTATTGGGGATAACGGGCTTCCCGTGATTAAATATTATTCGGGATAACAGGTTTCCCGTGAAAAATATTATTCGGGATAAAATGTTTTCCGTGATAATGTATTATTCGGGATAACTTGTTTCCCGTGATAATGAATTTTTCGGGATAACATGTTTCCCGTGATAATGTATTATTCGGGATAACATGTTTCCCGTGATTCATAGTTATTCGGGATAACGCGCTTCCCGTGATAATGAGTTATTCGGGATAACACGGTTCTCGTGATAATGTGTTATTCGGGATAACATGTTTCCAGTGATAATGTATTATTGGGGTTAAGGCGCTTCCGTGATAAAATATTATTCGGGATAACGTGTTTACCGTGATTAAATATTATTCGGTATAACATGTTTTCCGTGATAATGTATTATTTGGGATAACTTGTTTCCCGTGATAATGAATAATTCGGGATAACATGTTTCCCGTGATAATCTATTATTCGGGATAACATGTTTCCCGTGATAATGAGTTATTCGGGATAACGCGCTTCCCGTGATAATGAGTTATTCGGGATAACACGGTTCTCGTGATTATGTGTTATTCGGGATAACATGTTTCCAGTGATTAAATATTATTCGGGATAACAGGTTTCCCGTGAAAAATATTATTCGGGATAACATGTTTTCCTTGATAATGTATTATTGGGGATAACGGGCTTCCCGTGATAATGTATTATTGGGGATAACGGGCTTCCCGTGATAATGTATTATTGGGGATAACGGGCTTCCCGTGATTAAATATTATTCGGGATAACAGGTTTCCCGTGAAAAATATTATTCGGGATAAAATGTTTTCCGTGATAATGTATTATTCGGGATAACTTGTTTCCCGTGATAATGAATTTTTCGGGATAACATGTTTCCCGTGATAATGTATTATTCGGGATAACATGTTTCCCGTGATTCATAGTTATTCGGGATAACGCGCTTCCCGTAATAATGAGTTATTCGGGATAACACGGTTCTCGTGATAATGTGTTATTCGGGATAACATGTTTCCAGTGATAATGTATTATTGGAATTAAGGCGCTTCCGTGATAAAATATTATTCGGGATAACGTGTTTACCGTGAAAAAATATTATTCGGTATAACATGTTTTCCGTGATAATGTATTATTGGGGATAACGGGCTTCCCGTGATTAAATTTTATTCGGGATAACAGGTTTCCCGTGAAAAGTACTATTCGGGATAAAATGTATCCCCTGATAATGTATTATTCGGGATAACGTGTTTCCCGTGATTAAATATTATTCGGGATAACATGTTTTCCGTGATAATGTATAATTCGGGATAACATGTTTCCCGTGATAATGAGTTATTCGGAATAACGCGCCTCCCGTGATAATGAATTATTCGGGATAAAAGGTTTCCCGTGATAATGTATAATTCGGGATAACATGTTTCCCGTGATAATCTATTATTCGGGATAACATGTTTCCCGTGATAATGTATTATTCGGGATAACGTGTTTCCCGTGATTAAATATTATTCGGGATAACATGTTTTCCGTGATAATGTATAATTCGGGATAAAATGTTTCCCGTGATAATGTATTATTCGGGATAACATGTTTCCCGTGATTCATAGTTATTCGGGATAACGCGCTTCCCGTAATAATGAGTTATTCGGGATAACACGGTTCTCGTGATAATGTGTTATTCGGGATAACATGTTTCCCGTGATAATGTATTATTGGAATTAAGGCGCTTCCGTGATAAAATATTATTCGGGATAACGTGTTTACCGTGAAAAAATATTATTCGGTATAACATGTTTTCCGTGATAATGTATTATTGGGGATAACGGGCTTCCCGTGATTAAATTTTATTCGGGATAACAGGTTTCCCGTGAAAAGTACTATTCGGGATAAAATGTATCCCCTGATAATGTATTATTCGGGATAACATGTTTCCCGTGATAATGAGTTATTCGGAATAACGCGCCTCCCGTGATAATGAATTATTCGGGATAAAAGGTTTCCCGTGATAATGTATAATTCGGGATAACATGTTTCCCGTGATAATCTATTATTCGGGATAACATGTTTCCCGTGATAATGTATTATTCGGGATAACGCGCTTCCCGTGATAAAATATTATTCGGGATAACGTGTTTCCCGTGATTAAATATTATTCGGGATAACATGTTTTCCGTGATAATGTATAATTCGGGATAACATGTTTCCCGTGATAATAAGTTATTCGGAATAACGCGCCTCCCGTGATAATGAATTATTCGGGATAAAAGGTTTCCCGTGATAATGTATAATTCGGGATAACATCTTTCCCGTGATAATCTATTATTCGGGATAACATGTTTCCCGTGATAATGTATTATTCGGGATAACCTAATTCCCGTGATAATGTATTATTCGGGATAAAATGTTTCCCGTGATAATGAATGATTCGGGATAACAGGTTGCCCGTAAAAAATATTATTCGGGATAAAATGTTTCCCGTGATAATGTATTATTCGGGATAACGCGCTTCTCGTGATAAAATATTATTCGGGATAATGCCCTTCCCGTGATAAAATATTATTCGGGATAACGTGTTTCCCGTGATTAAATATTATTCGGGATAACAGGTTTCCCGTGAAAAGTACTATTCGGGATAAAATGTTTCCCGTGATAATGTATAATTCGGGATAAAATGTTTCCCGTGATAATGTATTATTCGGGATAACATATTTCCGTGATAATGTGTTATTCGGGAAAAAATGTTTCCCGTGATAATGTATTATTCGGGATAACATATTTCCGTGATAATGAGTTGTTCGGGATAACGCGCTTCCCGTGATAATGAGTTATTCGGGATAACACGGTTCTCGTGATAATGTGTTATTCGGGATAACATGGTCCAGTGATAATGTATTATTCGGGATAAGGCGCTTCCGTGATAAAATATTATTCGGGATAACTTGTTTCCCGTGATAATGAATTTTTCAGGATAACATGTTTCCCGTGATAATGTATTATTCGGGATAACATGTTTCCCGTGATTCATAGTTATTCGGGATAACGCGATTCCCGTGATAATGAGTTATTCGGGATAACACGGTTCTCGTGATAATGTGTTATTCGGGATAACATGTTTCCAGTGATAATGTATTATTGGGGTTAAGGCGCTTCCGTGATAAAATATTATTCGGGATAACGTGTTTACCAAGATTAAATATTATTCGGTATAACATGTTTTCCGTGATAATGTATTATTGGGGATAACGGGCTTCCCGTGATTAAATATTATTCGGGATAACAGGTTTCCCGTGAAAAGTACTATTCGGGATAAAATGTATCTCCTGATAATGTATTATTCGGGATAACGTGTTTCCCGTGATTAAATATTATTCGGGATAACATGTTTTCCGTGATAATGTATAATTCGGGATAACATGTTTCCCGTGATAATGAGTTATTCGGAATAACGCGCCTCCCGTGATAATGAGTTATTCGGGATATCACGGTTCCCGTGATAATGTGTTATTCGGGATAACATGTTTTCAGTGATAATGTATTATTCGGGATAACTTGTTTCCCGTGATAATGAATTTTTCGGGATAACATGTTTCCCGTGATAATGTATTATTCGGGATAACATGTTTCCCGTGATTCATAGTTATTCGGGATAACGCGCTTCCCGTGATAATGAGTTATTCGGGATAACACGGTTCTCGTGATAATGTGTTATTCGGGATAACATGTTTTCAGTGATAATGTATTATTGGGGTTAAGGCGCTTCCGTGATAAAATATTATTCGGGATAACATGTTTACCAAGATTAAATATTATTCGGTATAACATGTTTTCCGTGATAATGTATTATTGGGGATAACGGGCTTCCCGTGATTAAATATTATTCGGAATAACAGGTTTCCCGTAAAAAGTACTATTCGGGATAAAATGTATCTCCTGATAATGTATTATTCGGGATAACGTGTTTCCCGTGATTAAATATTATTCGGGATAACATGTTTTCCGTGATAATGTATAATTCGGGATAACATGTTTCCCGTGATAATGAGTTATTCGGAATAACGCGCCTCCCGTGATAATGAATTATTCGGGATAAAACGTTTCCCGTGATAATGTATAATTCGGGATAACATTCTTCCCGTGATAATGAGTTATTCGGGATATCACGGTTCCCGCGATAATGTGTTATTCGGGAAAAAATGTTTCCCGTGATAATGTATTATTCGGGATAACATGTTTCCCGTGATTCATAGTTATTCGGGATAACGCGCTTCCCGTGATAATGAGTTATTTGGGATAACTTGTTTCCCGTGATAATGAATAATTCGGGATAACATGTTTCCCGTGATAATCTATTATTCGGGATAACATGTTTCCCGTGATAATGAGTTATTCGGGATAACGCGCTTCCCGTGATAATGAGTTATTCGGGATAACACGGTTCTCGTGATTATGTGTTATTCGGGATAACATGTTTCCAGTGATAATGTATTATTGGGGTTAAGGCGCTTCCGTGATAAAATATTATTCGGGATAACGTGTTTACCAAGATTAAATATTATTCGGTATAACATGTTTTCCGTGATAATGTATTATTGGGGATAACGGGCTTCCCGTGATTAAATATTATTCGGGATAACAGGTTTCCCGTGAAAAGTACTATTCGGGATAAAATGTATCTCCTGATAATGTATTATTCGGGATAACGTGTTTCCCGTGATTAAATATTATTCGGGATAACATGTTTTCCGTGATAATGTATAATTCGGGATAACATGTTTCCCGTGATAATGAGTTATTCGGAATAACGCGCCTCCCGTGATAATGAGTTATTCGGGATATCACGGTTCCCGTGATAATGTGTTATTCGGGATAACATGTTTTCAGTGATAATGTATTATTCGGGATAACTTGTTTCCCGTGATAATGAATTTTTCGGGATAACATGTTTCCCGTGATAATGTATTATTCGGGATAACATGTTTCCCGTGATTCATAGTTATTCGGGATAACGCGCTTCCCGTGATAATGAGTTATTCGGGATAACACGGTTCTCGTGATAATGTGTTATTCGGGATAACATGTTTTCAGTGATAATGTATTATTGGGGTTAAGGCGCTTCCGTGATAAAATATTATTCGGGATAACATGTTTACCAAGATTAAATATTATTCGGTATAACATGTTTTCCGTGATAATGTATTATTGGGGATAACGGGCTTCCCGTGATTAAATATTATTCGGAATAACAGGTTTCCCGTAAAAAGTACTATTCGGGATAAAATGTATCTCCTGATAATGTATTATTCGGGATAACGTGTTTCCCGTGATTAAATATTATTCGGGATAACATGTTTTCCGTGATAATGTATAATTCGGGATAACATGTTTCCCGTGATAATGAGTTATTCGGAATAACGCGCCTCCCGTGATAATGAATTATTCGGGATAAAACGTTTCCCGTGATAATGTATAATTCGGGATAACATTCTTCCCGTGATAATGAGTTATTCGGGATATCACGGTTCCCGCGATAATGTGTTATTCGGGAAAAAATGTTTCCCGTGATAATGTATTATTCGGGATAACATGTTTCCCGTGATTCATAGTTATTCGGGATAACGCGCTTCCCGTGATAATGAGTTATTCGGGATAACTTGTTTCCCGTGATAATGAATAATTCGGGATAACATGTTTCCCGTGATAATCTATTATTCGGGATAACATGTTTCCCGTGATAATGAGTTATTCGGGATAACGCGCTTCCCGTGATAATGAGTTATTCGGGATAACACGGTTCTCGTGATTATGTGTTATTCGGGATAACATGTTTCCAGTGATAATGTATTATTGGGGTTAAGGCGCTTCCGTGATAAAATATTATTCGGGATAACGTGTTTACCAAGATTAAATATTATTCGGTGTAACATGTTTTCCGTGATAATGTATTATTGGGGATAACGGGCTTCCCGTGATTAAATATTATTCGGGATAACAGGTTTCCCGTGAAAAGTACTATTCGGGATAAAATGTATCTCCTGATAATGTATTATTCGGGATAACGTGTTTCCCGTGATTAAATATTATTCGGGATAACATGTTTTCCGTGATAATGTATAATTCGGGATAACATGTTTCCCGTGATAATGAGTTATTCGGAATAACGCGCCTCCCGTGATAATGAGTTATTCGGGATATCACGGTTCCCGTGATAATGTGTTATTCGGGATAACATGTTTTCAGTGATAATGTATTATTCAGGATAACTTGTTTCCCGTGATAATGAATTTTTCGGGATAACATGTTTCCCGTGATAATGTATTATTCGGGATAACATGTTTCCCGTGATTCATAGTTATTCGGGATAACGCGCTTCCCGTGATAATGAGTTATTCGGGATAACACGGTTCTCGTGATAATGTGTTATTCGGGATAACATGTTTTCAGTGATAATGTATTATTGGGGTTAAGGCGCTTCCGTGATAAAATATTATTCGGGATAACATGTTTACCAAGATTAAATATTATTCGGTATAACATGTTTTCCGTGATAATGTATTATTGGGGATAACGGGCTTCCCGTGATTAAATATTATTCGGAATAACAGGTTTCCCGTAAAAAGTACTATTCGGGATAAAATGTATCTCCTGATAATGTATTATTCGGGATAACGTGTTTCCCGTGATTAAATATTATTCGGGATAACATGTTTTCCGTGATAATGTATAATTCGGGATAACATGTTTCCCGTGATAATGAGTTATTCGGAATAACGCGCCTCCCGTGATAATGAATTATTCGGGATAAAACGTTTCCCGTGATAATGTATAATTCGGGATAACATTCTTCCCGTGATAATGAGTTATTCGGGATATCACGGTTCCCGCGATAATGTGTTATTCGGGAAAAAATGTTTCCCGTGATAATGTATTATTCGGGATAACATGTTTCCCGTGATTCATAGTTATTCGGGATAACGCGCTTCCCGTGATAATGAGTTATTCGGGATAACTTGTTTCCCGTGATAATGAATAATTCGGGATAACATGTTTCCCGTGATAATCTATTATTCGGGATAACATGTTTCCCGTGATAATGAGTTATTCGGGATAACGCGCTTCCCGTGATAATGAGTTATTCGGGATAACACGGTTCTCGTGATTATGTGTTATTCGGGATAACATGTTTCCAGTGATAATGTATTATTGGGGTTAAGGCGCTTTCGTGATAAAATATTATTCGGGATAACGTGTTTCCCGTGATTAAATATTAATCGGTATAACATGTTTTCCGTGATAATGTATAATTCGGGATAACGCGCTTCCCGTGATAATAAATTATTCGGGATAACATGTTCCCTGTGATTATGAATTATTCGGGATAAAATGTTTCCCGTGATAATGTATTATTCGGGATAACGCACTTCCCGTGATAAAATATTATTCGGGATAACATGTTTTCCTTGATAATGTATTATTGGGGTTAAGGCGCTTCCGTGATAAAATATTATTCGGGATAACGTGTTTACCGTGATTAAATATTATTCGGTATAACATGTTTTCCGTGATAATGTATTATTTGGGATAACTTGTTTCCCGTGATAATGAATAATTCGGGATAACATGTTTCCCGTGATAATCTATTATTCGGGATAACATGTTTCCCGTGATAATGAATTTTTCAGGATAACATGTTTCCCGTGATAATGTATTATTCGGGATAACATGTTTCCCGTGATTCATAGTTATTCGGGATAACGCGCTTCCCGTGATAATGAGTTATTCGGGATAACACGGTACTCGTGATAATGTGTTATTCGGGATAACATGTTTCCAGTGATAATGTATTATTGGGGATAACGGGCTTCCCGTGATTAAATATTATTCGGGATAACAGGTTTTCCGTGATAATGTATAATTCGGGATAACATGTTTCCCGTGATAATGAGTTATTCGGAATAACGCGCCTCCCGTGATAATGAGTTATTCGGGATATCACGGTTCCCGTGATAATGTGTTATTCGGGATAACATGTTTTCAGTGATAATGTATTATTCGGGATAACTTGTTTCCCGTGATAATGAATTTTTCGGGATAACATGTTTCCCGTGATAATGTATTATTCGGGATAACATGTTTCCCGTGATTCATAGTTATTCGGGATAACGCGCTTCCCGTGATAATGAGTTATTCGGGATAACACGGTTCCCGTGATAATAAATTATTCGGGATAACATGTTCCCTGTGATTATGAATTATTCGGGATAAAATGTTTCCCGTGATAATGTATTATTCGGGATAACGCACTTCCCGTGATAAAATATTATTCGGGATAACATGTTTTCCTGGATAATGTATTATTGGGGATAACGGGCTTCCCGTGATAATGTATTATTGGGGATAACGGGCTTCCCGTGATTAAATATAATTCGGGATAACAGGTTTCCCGTGAAAAGTACTATTCGGGATAAAATGTATCCCCTGATAATGTATTATTCGGGATAACGTGTTTCCCGTGATTAAATATTATTCGGGATAACTTGTTTCCCGTGATAATGTATTATTCGGGATAACGCACTTCCCGTGATAAAATATTATTCGGGATAACATGTTTTCCTTGATAATGTATTATTGGGGATAACGGGCTTCCCGTGATAATGTATTATTGGGGATAACGGGCTTCCCGTGATAATGTATTATTGGGGATAACGGGCTTCCCGTGATTAAATATTATTCGGGATAACAGGTTTCCCGTGAAAAATATTATTCGGGATAAAATGTTTTCCGTGATAATGTATTATTCGGGATAACTTGTTTCCCGTGATAATGTATTATTCGGGATAACATGTTTCCCGTGATTCATAGTTATTCGGGATAACGCGCTTCCCGTGATAATGAGTTATTCGGGATAACACGGTTCTCGTGATAATGTGTTATTCGGGATAACATGATTCCAGTGATAATGTATTATTGAGGTTAAGGCGCTTCCGTGATAAAATATTATTCGGGATAACGTGTTTCCCGTGATTAAATATTAATCGGTATAACATGTTTTCCGTGATAATGTATAATTCGGGATAACGCGCTTCCCGTGATAATAAATTATTCGGGATAACATGTTCCCTGTGATTATGAATTATTCGGGATAAAATGTTTCCCGTGATAATGTATTATTTGGGATAACGCACTTCCCGTTATAAAATATTATTCGGGATAACATGTTTTCCTTGATAATGTATTATTGGGGATAACGGGCTTCCCGTGATAATGTATTATTGGGGATAACGGGCTTCCCGTGATTAAATATTATTCGGGATAACAGGTTTCCCGTGAAAAATATTATTCGGGATAAAATGTTTTCCGTGATAATGTATTATTCGGGATAACATGTTTCCCGTGATTCATAGTTATTCGGGATAACGCGCTTCCCGTGATAATGAGTTATTCGGGATAACACGGTTCTCGTGATAATGTGTTATTCGGGATAACATGTTTCCAGTGATAATGTATTATTGGGGTTAAGGCGCTTCCGTGATAAAATATTATTCGGGATAACGTGTTTACCGTGATTAAATATTATTCGGTATAACATGTTTTCCGTGATAATGTATTATTTGGGATAACTTGTTTCCCGTGATAATGAATAATTCGGGATAACATGTTTCCCGTGATAATCTATTATTCGGGATAACATGTTTCCCGTGATAATGAGTTATTCGGGATAACGCGCTTCCCGTGATAATGAGTTATTCGGGATAACACGGTTCTCGTGATTATGTGTTATTCGGGATAACATGTTTCCAGTGATTAAATATTATTCGGGATAACAGGTTTCCCGTGAAAAATATTATTCGGGATAACATGTTTTCCTTGATAATGTATTATTGGGGATAACGGGCTTCCCGTGATAATGTATTATTGGGGATAACGGGCTTCCCGTAATAATGTATTATTGGGGATAACGGGCTTCCCGTGATTAAATATTATTCGGGATAACAGGTTTCCCGTGAAAAATATTATTCGGGATAAAATGTTTTCCGTGATAATGTATTATTCGGGATAACTTGTTTCCCGTGATAATGAATTTTTCGGGATAACATGTTTCCCGTGATAATGTATTATTCGGGATAACATGTTTCCCGTGATTCATAGTTATTCGGGATAACGCGCTTCCCGTAATAATGAGTTATTCGGGATAACACGGTTCTCGTGATAATGTGTTATTCGGGATAACATGTTTCCAGTGATAATGTATTATTGGAATTAAGGCGCTTCCGTGATAAAATATTATTCGGGATAACGTGTTTACCGTGAAAAAATATTATTCGGTATAACATGTTTTCCGTGATAATGTATTATTGGGGATAACGGGCTTCCCGTGATTAAATTTTATTCGGGATAACAGGTTTCCCGTGAAAAGTACTATTCGGGATAAAATGTATCCCCTGATAATGTATTATTCGGGATAACGTGTTTCCCGTGATTAAATATTATTCGGGATAACATGTTTTCCGTGATAATGTATAATTCGGGATAACATGTTTCCCGTGATAATGAGTTATTCGGAATAACGCGCCTCCCGTGATAATGAATTATTCGGGATAAAAGGTTTCCCGTGATAATGTATAATTCGGGATAACATGTTTCCCGTGATAATCTATTATTCGGGATAACATGTTTCCCGTGATAATGTATTATTCGGGATAACGCGCTTCCCGTGATAAAATATTATTCGGGATAACGTGTTTCCCGTGATTAAATATTATTCGGGATAACATGTTTTCCGTGATAATGTATAATTCGGGATAACATGTTTCCCGTGATAATGAGTTATTCGGAATAACGCGCCTCCCGTGATAATGAATTATTCGGGATAAAAGGTTTCCCGTGATAATGTATAATTCGGGATAACATCTTTCCCGTGATAATCTATTATTCGGGATAACATGTTTCCCGTGATAATGTATTATTCGGGATAACCTAATTCCCGTGATAATGTATTATTCGGGATAAAATGTTTCCCGTGATAATGAATGATTCGGGATAACAGGTTGCCCGTAAAAAATATTATTCGGGATAAAATGTTTCCCGTGATAATGTATTATTCGGGATAACGCGCTTCTCGTGATAAAATATTATTCGGGATAATGCCCTTCCCGTGATAAAATATTATTCGGGATAACGTGTTTCCCGTGATTAAATATTATTCGGGATAACAGGTTTCCCGTGAAAAGTACTATTCGGGATAAAATGTTTCCCGTGATAATGTATAATTCGGGATAAAATGTTTCCCGTGATAATGTATTATTCGGGATAACATGTTTCCCGTGATTCATAGTTATTCGGGATAACGCGCTTCCCGTAATAATGAGTTATTCGGGATAACACGGTTCTCGTGATAATGTGTTATTCGGTATAACATGTTTCCAGTGATAATGTATTATTGGAATTAAGGCGCTTCCGTGATAAAATATTATTCGGGATAACGTGTTTACCGTGAAAAAATATTATTCGGTATAACATGTTTTCCGTGATAATGTATTATTGGGGATAACGGGCTTCCCGTGATTAAATTTTATTCGGGATAACAGGTTTCCCGTGAAAAGTACTATTCGGGATAAAATGTATCCCCTGATAATGTATTATTCGGGATAACATGTTTCCCGTGATTAAATATTATTCGGGATAACATGTTTTCCGTGATAATGAGTTATTCGGGATAACGCGCTTCCCGTGATAATGAGTTATTCGGGATAACACGGTTCTCGTGATTATGTGTTATTCGGGATAACATGTTTCCAGTGATAATGTATTATTGGGGTTAAGGCGCTTTCGTGATAAAATATTATTCGGGATAACGTGTTTCCCGTGATTAAATATTAATCGGTATAACATGTTTTCCGTGATAATGTATAATTCGGGATAACGCGCTTCCCGTGATAATAAATTATTCGGGATAACATGTTCCCTGTGATTATAAATTATTCGGGATAAAATGTTTCCCGTGATAATGTATTATTCGGGATAACGCACTTCCCGTGATAAAATATTATTCGGGATAACATGTTTTCCTTGATAATGTATTATTGGGGTTAAGGCGCTTCCGTGATAAAATATTATTCGGGATAACGTGTTTACCGTGATTAAATATTATTCGGTATAACATGTTTTCCGTGATAATGTATTATTTGGGATAACTTGTTTCCCGTGATAATGAATAATTCGGGATAACATGTTTCCCGTGATAATCTATTATTCGGGATAACATGTTTCCCGTGATAATGAATTTTTCAGGATAACATGTTTCCCGTGATAATGTATTATTCGGGATAACATGTTTCCCGTGATTCATAGTTATTCGGGATAACGCGCTTCCCGTGATAATGAGTTATTCGGGATAACACGGTACTCGTGATAATGTGTTATTCGGGATAACATGTTTCCAGTGATAATGTATTATTGGGGATAACGGGCTTCCCGTGATTAAATATTATTCGGGATAACAGGTTTTCCGTGATAATGTATAATTCGGGATAACATGTTTCCCGTGATAATGAGTTATTCGGAATAACGCGCCTCCCGTGATAATGAGTTATTCGGGATATCACGGTTCCCGTGATAATGTGTTATTCGGGATAACATGTTTTCAGTGATAATGTATTATTCGGGATAACTTGTTTCCCGTGATAATGAATTTTTCGGGATAACATGATTCCCGTGATAATGTATTATTCGGGATAACATGTTTCCCGTGATTCATAGTTATTCGGGATAACGCGCTTCCCGTGATAATGAGTTATTCGGGATAACACGGTTCTCGTGATAATGTGTTATTCGGGATAACATGTTTTCAGTGATAATGTATTATTGGGGTTAAGGCGCTTCCGTGATAAAATATTATTCGGGATAACGTGTTTACCAAGATTAAATATTATTCGGTATAACATGTTTTCCGTGATAATGTATTATTGGGGATAACGGGCTTCCCGTGATTAAATATTATTCGGGATAACAGGTTTCCCGTGAAAAGTACTATTCGGGATAAAATGTATCTCCTGATAATGTATTATTCGGGATAACGTGTTTCCCGTGATAATGAGTTATTCGGAATAACGCGCCTCCCGTGATAATGAATTATTCGGGATAAAACGTTTCCCGTGATAATGTATAATTCGGGATAACATGCTTCCCGTGATAATGTGTTATTCGGGAAAAAATGTTTCCCGTGATAAAGTATTATTCGGGATATCATGTTTCCCGTGATTCATAGTTATTCGGGATAACGCGCTTCCCGTGATAATGAGTTATTCGGGATAACATGTTTCCCGTGATTCATAGTTATTCGGGATAACGCGCTTCCCGTGATAATGAGTTATTCGGGATAACACGGTTCTCGTGATAATGTGTTATTCGGGATAACATGTTTCCAGTGATAATGTATTATTGGGGTTAAGGCGCTTCCGTGATAAAATATTATTCGGGATAACATGTTTACCAAGATTAAATATTATTCGGTATAACATGTTTTCCGTGATAATGTATTATTGGGGATAACGGGCTTCCCGTGATTAAATATTATTCGGAATAACAGGTTTCCCGTAAAAAGTACTATTCGGGATAAAATGTATCTCCTGATAATGTATTATTCGGGATAACGTGTTTCCCGTGATTAAATATTATTCGGGATAACATGTTTTCCGTGATAATGTATAATTCGGGATAACATGTTTCCCGTGATAATGAGTTATTCGGAATAACGCGCCTCCCGTGATAATGAATTATTCGGGATAAAACGTTTCCCGTGATAATGTGTTATTCGGGAAAAAATGTTTCCCGTGATAATGTATTATTCGGGATAACATGTTTCCCGTGATTCATAGTTATTCGGGATAACGCGCTTCCCGTGATAATGAGTTATTCGGGATAACTTGTTTCCCGTGATAATGAATAATTCGGGATAACATGTTTCCCGTGATAATCTATTATTCGGGATAACATGTTTCCCGTGATAATGAGTTATTCGGGATAACGCGCTTCCCGTGATAATGAGTTATTCGGGATAACACGGTTCTCGTGATTATGTGTTATTCGGGATAACATGTTTCCAGTGATAATGTATTATTGGGGTTAAGGCGCTTTCGTGATAAAATATTATTCGGGATAACGTGTTTCCCGTGATTAAATATTAATCGGTATAACATGTTTTCCGTGATAATGTATAATTCGGGATAACGCGCTTCCCGTGATAATAAATTATTCGGGATAACATGTTCCCTGTGATTATGAATTATTCGGGATAAAATGTTTCCCGTGATAATGTATTATTCGGGATAACGCACTTCCCGTGATAAAATATTATTCGGGATAACATGTTTTCCTTGATAATGTATTATTGGGGTTAAGGCGCTTCCGTGATAAAATATTATTCGGGATAACGTGTTTACCGTGATTAAATATTATTCGGTATAACATGTTTTCCGTGATAATGTATTATTTGGGATAACTTGTTTCCCGTGATAATGAATAATTCGGGATAACATGTTTCCCGTGATAATCTATTATTCGGGATAACATGTTTCCCGTGATAATGAATTTTTCAGGATAACATGTTTCCCGTGATAATGTATTATTCGGGATAACATGTTTCCCGTGATTCATAGTTATTCGGGATAACGCGCTTCCCGTGATAATGAGTTATTCGGGATAACACGGTACTCGTGATAATGTGTTATTCGGGATAACATGTTTCCAGTGATAATGTATTATTGGGGATAACGGGCTTCCCGTGATTAAATATTATTCGGGATAACAGGTTTTCCGTGATAATGTATAATTCGGGATAACATGTTTCCCGTGATAATGAGTTATTCGGAATAACGCGCCTCCCGTGATAATGAGTTATTCGGGATATCACGGTTCCCGTGATAATGTGTTATTCGGGATAACATGTTTTCAGTGATAATGTATTATTCGGGATAACTTGTTTCCCGTGATAATGAATTTTTCGGGATAACATGTTTCCCGTGATAATGTATTATTCGGGATAACATGTTTCCCGTGATTCATAGTTATTCGGGATAACGCGCTTCCCGTGATAATGAGTTATTCGGGATAACACGGTTCCCGTGATAATAAATTATTCGGGATAACATGTTCCCTGTGATTATGAATTATTCGGGATAAAATGTTTCCCGTGATAATGTATTATTCGGGATAACGCACTTCCCGTGATAAAATATTATTCGGGATAACATGTTTTCCTGGATAATGTATTATTGGGGATAACGGGCTTCCCGTGATAATGTATTATTGGGGATAACGGGCTTCCCGTGATTAAATATAATTCGGGATAACAGGTTTCCCGTGAAAAGTACTATTCGGGATAAAATGTATCCCCTGATAATGTATTATTCGGGATAACGTGTTTCCCGTGATTAAATATTATTCGGGATAACTTGTTTCCCGTGATAATGTATTATTCGGGATAACGCACTTCCCGTGATAAAATATTATTCGGGATAACATGTTTTCCTTGATAATGTATTATTGGGGATAACGGGCTTCCCGTGATAATGTATTATTGGGGATAACGGGCTTCCCGTGATAATGTATTATTGGGGATAACGGGCTTCCCGTGATTAAATATTATTCGGGATAACAGGTTTCCCGTGAAAAATATTATTCGGGATAAAATGTTTTCCGTGATAATGTATTATTCGGGATAACTTGTTTCCCGTGATAATGTATTATTCGGGATAACATGTTTCCCGTGATTCATAGTTATTCGGGATAACGCGCTTCCCGTGATAATGAGTTATTCGGGATAACACGGTTCTCGTGATAATGTGTTATTCGGGATAACATGATTCCAGTGATAATGTATTATTGAGGTTAAGGCGCTTCCGTGATAAAATATTATTCGGGATAACGTGTTTCCCGTGATTAAATATTAATCGGTATAACATGTTTTCCGTGATAATGTATAATTCGGGATAACGCGCTTCCCGTGATAATAAATTATTCGGGATAACATGTTCCCTGTGATTATGAATTATTCGGGATAAAATGTTTCCCGTGATAATGTATTATTTGGGATAACGCACTTCCCGTTATAAAATATTATTCGGGATAACATGTTTTCCTTGATAATGTATTATTGGGGATAACGGGCTTCCCGTGATAATGTATTATTGGGGATAACGGGCTTCCCGTGATTAAATATTATTCGGGATAACAGGTTTCCCGTGAAAAATATTATTCGGGATAAAATGTTTTCCGTGATAATGTATTATTCGGGATAACATGTTTCCCGTGATTCATAGTTATTCGGGATAACGCGCTTCCCGTGATAATGAGTTATTCGGGATAACACGGTTCTCGTGATAATGTGTTATTCGGGATAACATGTTTCCAGTGATAATGTATTATTGGGGTTAAGGCGCTTCCGTGATAAAATATTATTCGGGATAACGTGTTTACCGTGATTAAATATTATTCGGTATAACATGTTTTCCGTGATAATGTATTATTTGGGATAACTTGTTTCCCGTGATAATGAATAATTCGGGATAACATGTTTCCCGTGATAATCTATTATTCGGGATAACATGTTTCCCGTGATAATGAGTTATTCGGGATAACGCGCTTCCCGTGATAATGAGTTATTCGGGATAACACGGTTCTCGTGATTATGTGTTATTCGGGATAACATGTTTCCAGTGATTAAATATTATTCGGGATAACAGGTTTCCCGTGAAAAATATTATTCGGGATAACATGTTTTCCTTGATAATGTATTATTGGGGATAACGGGCTTCCCGTGATAATGTATTATTGGGGATAACGGGCTTCCCGTAATAATGTATTATTGGGGATAACGGGCTTCCCGTGATTAAATATTATTCGGGATAACAGGTTTCCCGTGAAAAATATTATTCGGGATAAAATGTTTTCCGTGATAATGTATTATTCGGGATAACTTGTTTCCCGTGATAATGAATTTTTCGGGATAACATGTTTCCCGTGATAATGTATTATTCGGGATAACATGTTTCCCGTGATTCATAGTTATTCGGGATAACGCGCTTCCCGTAATAATGAGTTATTCGGGATAACACGGTTCTCGTGATAATGTGTTATTCGGGATAACATGTTTCCAGTGATAATGTATTATTGGAATTAAGGCGCTTCCGTGATAAAATATTATTCGGGATAACGTGTTTACCGTGAAAAAATATTATTCGGTATAACATGTTTTCCGTGATAATGTATTATTGGGGATAACGGGCTTCCCGTGATTAAATTTTATTCGGGATAACAGGTTTCCCGTGAAAAGTACTATTCGGGATAAAATGTATCCCCTGATAATGTATTATTCGGGATAACGTGTTTCCCGTGATTAAATATTATTCGGGATAACATGTTTTCCGTGATAATGTATAATTCGGGATAACATGTTTCCCGTGATAATGAGTTATTCGGAATAACGCGCCTCCCGTGATAATGAATTATTCGGGATAAAAGGTTTCCCGTGATAATGTATAATTCGGGATAACATGTTTCCCGTGATAATCTATTATTCGGGATAACATGTTTCCCGTGATAATGTATTATTCGGGATAACGCGCTTCCCGTGATAAAATATTATTCGGGATAACGTGTTTCCCGTGATTAAATATTATTCGGGATAACATGTTTTCCGTGATAATGTATAATTCGGGATAACATGTTTCCCGTGATAATGAGTTATTCGGAATAACGCGCCTCCCGTGATAATGAATTATTCGGGATAAAAGGTTTCCCGTGATAATGTATAATTCGGGATAACATCTTTCCCGTGATAATCTATTATTCGGGATAACATGTTTCCCGTGATAATGTATTATTCGGGATAACCTAATTCCCGTGATAATGTATTATTCGGGATAAAATGTTTCCCGTGATAATGAATGATTCGGGATAACAGGTTGCCCGTAAAAAATATTATTCGGGATAAAATGTTTCCCGTGATAATGTATTATTCGGGATAACGCGCTTCTCGTGATAAAATATTATTCGGGATAATGCCCTTCCCGTGATAAAATATTATTCGGGATAACGTGTTTCCCGTGATTAAATATTATTCGGGATAACAGGTTTCCCGTGAAAAGTACTATTCGGGATAAAATGTTTCCCGTGATAATGTATAATTCGGGATAAAATGTTTCCCGTGATAATGTATTATTCGGGATAACATGTTTCCCGTGATTCATAGTTATTCGGGATAACGCGCTTCCCGTAATAATGAGTTATTCGGGATAACACGGTTCTCGTGATAATGTGTTATTCGGTATAACATGTTTCCAGTGATAATGTATTATTGGAATTAAGGCGCTTCCGTGATAAAATATTATTCGGGATAACGTGTTTACCGTGAAAAAATATTATTCGGTATAACATGTTTTCCGTGATAATGTATTATTGGGGATAACGGGCTTCCCGTGATTAAATTTTATTCGGGATAACAGGTTTCCCGTGAAAAGTACTATTCGGGATAAAATGTATCCCCTGATAATGTATTATTCGGGATAACGTGTTTCCCGTGATTAAATATTATTCGGGATAACATGTTTTCCGTGATAATGAGTTATTCGGGATAACGCGCTTCCCGTGATAATGAGTTATTCGGGATAACACGGTTCTCGTGATTATGTGTTATTCGGGATAACATGTTTCCAGTGATAATGTATTATTGGGGTTAAGGCGCTTTCGTGATAAAATATTATTCGGGATAACGTGTTTCCCGTGATTAAATATTAATCGGTATAACATGTTTTCCGTGATAATGTATAATTCGGGATAACGCGCTTCCCGTGATAATAAATTATTCGGGATAACATGTTCCCTGTGATTATAAATTATTCGGGATAAAATGTTTCCCGTGATAATGTATTATTCGGGATAACGCACTTCCCGTGATAAAATATTATTCGGGATAACATGTTTTCCTTGATAATGTATTATTGGGGTTAAGGCGCTTCCGTGATAAAATATTATTCGGGATAACGTGTTTACCGTGATTAAATATTATTCGGTATAACATGTTTTCCGTGATAATGTATTATTTGGGATAACTTGTTTCCCGTGATAATGAATAATTCGGGATAACATGTTTCCCGTGATAATCTATTATTCGGGATAACATGTTTCCCGTGATAATGAATTTTTCAGGATAACATGTTTCCCGTGATAATGTATTATTCGGGATAACATGTTTCCCGTGATTCATAGTTATTCGGGATAACGCGCTTCCCGTGATAATGAGTTATTCGGGATAACACGGTACTCGTGATAATGTGTTATTCGGGATAACATGTTTCCAGTGATAATGTATTATTGGGGATAACGGGCTTCCCGTGATTAAATATTATTCGGGATAACAGGTTTTCCGTGATAATGTATAATTCGGGATAACATGTTTCCCGTGATAATGAGTTATTCGGAATAACGCGCCTCCCGTGATAATGAGTTATTCGGGATATCACGGTTCCCGTGATAATGTGTTATTCGGGATAACATGTTTTCAGTGATAATGTATTATTCGGGATAACTTGTTTCCCGTGATAATGAATTTTTCGGGATAACATGATTCCCGTGATAATGTATTATTCGGGATAACATGTTTCCCGTGATTCATAGTTATTCGGGATAACGCGCTTCCCGTGATAATGAGTTATTCGGGATAACACGGTTCTCGTGATAATGTGTTATTCGGGATAACATGTTTTCAGTGATAATGTATTATTGGGGTTAAGGCGCTTCCGTGATAAAATATTATTCGGGATAACGTGTTTACCAAGATTAAATATTATTCGGTATAACATGTTTTCCGTGATAATGTATTATTGGGGATAACGGGCTTCCCGTGATTAAATATTATTCGGGATAACAGGTTTCCCGTGAAAAGTACTATTCGGGATAAAATGTATCTCCTGATAATGTATTATTCGGGATAACGTGTTTCCCGTGATAATGAGTTATTCGGAATAACGCGCCTCCCGTGATAATGAATTATTCGGGATAAAACGTTTCCCGTGATAATGTATAATTCGGGATAACATGCTTCCCGTGATAATGTGTTATTCGGGAAAAAATGTTTCCCGTGATAAAGTATTATTCGGGATATCATGTTTCCCGTGATTCATAGTTATTCGGGATAACGCGCTTCCCGTGATAATGAGTTATTCGGGATAACATGTTTCCCGTGATTCATAGTTATTCGGGATAACGCGCTTCCCGTGATAATGAGTTATTCGGGATAACACGGTTCTCGTGATAATGTGTTATTCGGGATAACATGTTTCCAGTGATAATGTATTATTGGGGTTAAGGCGCTTCCGTGATAAAATATTATTCGGGATAACGTGTTTACCGTGATTAAATATTATTCGGTATAACATGTTTTCCGTGATAATGTATTATTTGGGATAACTTGTTTCCCGTGATAATGAATAATTCGGGATAACATGTTTCCCGTGATAATCTATTATTCGGGATAACATGTTTCCCGTGATAATGAGTTATTCGGGATAACGCGCTTCCCGTGATAATGAGTTATTCGGGATAACATGTTCCCTGTGATTATGAATTATTCGGGATAAAATGTTTCCCGTGATAATGTATTATTCGGGATAACGCACTTCCCGTGATAAAATATTATTCGGGATAACATGTTTTCCTGGATAATGTATTATTGGGGATAACGGGCTTCCCGTGATAATGTATTATTGGGGATAACGGGCTTCCCGTGATTAAATATAATTCGGGATAACAGGTTTCCCGTGAAAAGTACTATTCGGGATAAAATGTATCCCCTGATAATGTATTATTCGGGATAACGTGTTTCCCGTGATTAAATATTATTCGGGATAACATGTTTCCCGTGATAATGTATTATTCGGGATAACGCACTTCCCGTGATAAAATATTATTCGGGATAACATGTTTTCCTTGATAATGTATTATTGGGGATAACGGGCTTCCCGTGATAATGTATTATTGGGGATAACGGGCTTCCCGTGATAATGTATTATTGGGGATAACGGGCTTCCCGTGATTAAATATTATTCGGGATAACAGGTTTCCCGTGAAAAATATTATTCGGGATAAAATGTTTTCCGTGATAATGTATTATTCGGGATAACTTGTTTCCCGTGATAATGTATTATTCGGGATAACATGTTTCCCGTGATTCATAGTTATTCGGGATAACGCGCTTCCCGTGATAATGAGTTATTCGGGATAACACGGTTCTCGTGATAATGTGTTATTCGGGATAACATGATTCCAGTGATAATGTATTATTGAGGTTAAGGCGCTTCCGTGATAAAATATTATTCGGGATAACGTGTTTCCCGTGATTAAATATTAATCGGTATAACATGTTTTCCGTGATAATGTATAATTCGGGATAACGCGCTTCCCGTGATAATAAATTATTCGGGATAACATGTTCCCTGTGATTATGAATTATTCGGGATAAAATGTTTCCCGTGATAATGTATTATTCGGGATAACGCACTTCCCGTTATAAAATATTATTCGGGATAACATGTTTTCCTTGATAATGTATTATTGGGGATAACGGGCTTCCCGTGATAATGTATTATTGGGGATAACGGGCTTCCCGTGATTAAATATTATTCGGGATAACAGGTTTCCCGTGAAAAATATTATTCGGGATAAAATGTTTTCCGTGATAATGTATTATTCGGGATAACTTGTTTCCCGTGATAATGAATTTTTCGGGATAACATGTTTCCCGTGATAATGTATTATTCAGGATAACATGTTTCCCGTGATTCATAGTTATTCGGGATAACGCGCTTCCCGTGATAATGAGTTATTCGGGATAACACGGTTCTCGTGATAATGTGTTATTCGGGATAACATGTTTCCAGTGATAATGTATTATTGGGGTTAAGGCGCTTCCGTGATAAAATATTATTCGGGATAACGTGTTTACCGTGATTAAATATTATTCGGTATAACATGTTTTCCGTGATAATGTATTATTTGGGATAACTTGTTTCCCGTGATAATGAATAATTCGGGATAACATGTTTCCCGTGATAATCTATTATTCGGGATAACATGTTTCCCGTGATAATGAGTTATTCGGGATAACGCGCTTCCCGTGATAATGAGTTATTCGGGATAACACGGTTCTCGTGATTATGTGTTATTCGGGATAACATGTTTCCAGTGATTAAATATTATTCGGGATAACAGGTTTCCCGTGAAAAATATTATTCGGGATAACATGTTTTCCTTGATAATGTATTATTGGGGATAACGGGCTTCCCGTGATAATGTATTATTGGGGATAACGGGCTTCCCGTGATTAAATATTATTCGGGATAACAGGTTTCCCGTGAAAAATATTATTCGGGATAAAATGTTTTCCGTGATAATGTATTATTCGGGATAACTTGTTTCCCGTGATAATGAATTTTTCGGGATAACATGTTTCCCGTGATAATGTATTATTCGGGATAACATGTTTCCCGTGATTCATAGTTATTCGGGATAACGCGCTTCCCGTAATAATGAGTTATTCGGGATAACACGGTTCTCGTGATAATGTGTTATTCGGGATAACATGTTTCCAGTGATAATGTATTATTGGAATTAAGGCGCTTCCGTGATAAAATATTATTCGGGATAACGTGTTTACCGTGAAAAAATATTATTCGGTATAACATGTTTTCCGTGATAATGTATTATTGGGGATAACGGGCTTCCCGTGATTAAATTTTATTCGGGATAACAGGTTTCCCGTGAAAAGTACTATTCGGGATAAAATGTATCCCCTGATAATGTATTATTCGGGATAACGTGTTTCCCGTGATTAAATATTATTCGGGATAACATGTTTTCCGTGATAATGTATAATTCGGGATAACATGTTTCCCGTGATAATGAGTTATTCGGAATAACGCGCCTCCCGTGATAATGAATTATTCGGGATAAAAGGTTTCCCGTGATAATGTATAATTCGGGATAACATGTTTCCCGTGATAATCTATTATTCGGGATAACATGTTTCCCGTGATAATGTATTATTCGGGATAACGCGCTTCCCGTGATAAAATATTATTCGGGATAACGTGTTTCCCGTGATTAAATATTATTCGGGATAACATGTTTTCCGTGATAATGTATAATTCGGGATAACATGTTTCCCGTGATAATGAGTTATTCGGAATAACGCGCCTCCCGTGATAATGAATTATTCGGGATAAAAGGTTTCCCGTGATAATGTATAATTCGGGATAACATCTTTCCCGTGATAATCTATTATTCGGGATAACATGTTTCCCGTGATAATGTATTATTCGGGATAACGCACTTCCCGTGATAAAATATTATTCGGGATAACATGTTTTCCTGGATAATGTATTATTGGGGATAACGGGCTTCCCGTGATAATGTATTATTGGGGATAACGGGCTTCCCGTGATTAAATATAATTCGGGATAACAGGTTTCCCGTGAAAAGTACTATTCGGGATAAAATGTATCCCCTGATAATG
Organism: Schizaphis graminum; assembly: GCA_020882235.1. Taxonomy (NCBI): domain Eukaryota; kingdom Metazoa; phylum Arthropoda; class Insecta; order Hemiptera; family Aphididae; genus Schizaphis; species Schizaphis graminum. Next base: position 69,776,657 of record CM037032.1, read on the forward strand.
TATTATTCGGGATAACGTGTTTCCCGTGATTAAATATTATTCGGGATAACATGTTTCCCGTGATAATGTATTATTCGGGATAACGCACTTCCCGTGATAAAATATTATTCGGGATAACATGTTTTCCTTGATAATGTATTATTGGGGATAACGGGCTTCCCGTGATAATGTATTATTGGGGATAACGGGCTTCCCGTGATAATGTATTATTGGGGATAACGGGCTTCCCGTGATTAAATATTATTCGGGATAACAGGTTTCCCGTGAAAAATATTATTCGGGATAAAATGTTTTCCGTGATAATGTATTATTCGGGATAACTTGTTTCCCGTGATAATGTATTATTCGGGATAACATGTTTCCCGTGATTCATAGTTATTCGGGATAACGCGCTTCCCGTGATAATGAGTTATTCGGGATAACACGGTTCTCGTGATAATGTGTTATTCGGGATAACATGATTCCAGTGATAATGTATTATTGAGGTTAAGGCGCTTCCGTGATAAAATATTATTCGGGATAACGTGTTTCCCGTGATTAAATATTAATCGGTATAACATGTTTTCCGTGATAATGTATAATTCGGGATAACGCGCTTCCCGTGATAATAAATTATTCGGGATAACATGTTCCCTGTGATTATGAATTATTCGGGATAAAATGTTTCCCGTGATAATGTATTATTCGGGATAACGCACTTCCCGTTATAAAATATTATTCGGGATAACATGTTTTCCTTGATAATGTATTATTGGGGATAACGGGCTTCCCGTGATAATGTATTATTGGGGATAACGGGCTTCCCGTGATTAAATATTATTCGGGATAACAGGTTTCCCGTGAAAAATATTATTCGGGATAAAATGTTTTCCGTGATAATGTATTATTCGGGATAACTTGTTTCCCGTGATAATGAATTTTTCGGGATAACATGTTTCCCGTGATAATGTATTATTCAGGATAACATGTTTCCCGTGATTCATAGTTATTCGGGATAACGCGCTTCCCGTGATAATGAGTTATTCGGGATAACACGGTTCTCGTGATAATGTGTTATTCGGGATAACATGTTTCCAGTGATAATGTATTATTGGGGTTAAGGCGCTTCCGTGATAAAATATTATTCGGGATAACGTGTTTACCGTGATTAAATATTATTCGGTATAACATGTTTTCCGTGATAATGTATTATTTGGGATAACTTGTTTCCCGTGATAATGAATAATTCGGGATAACATGTTTCCCGTGATAATCTATTATTCGGGATAACATGTTTCCCGTGATAATGAGTTATTCGGGATAACGCGCTTCCCGTGATAATGAGTTATTCGGGATAACACGGTTCTCGTGATTATGTGTTATTCGGGATAACATGTTTCCAGTGATTAAATATTATTCGGGATAACAGGTTTCCCGTGAAAAATATTATTCGGGATAACATGTTTTCCTTGATAATGTATTATTGGGGATAACGGGCTTCCCGTGATAATGTATTATTGGGGATAACGGGCTTCCCGTGATTAAATATTATTCGGGATAACAGGTTTCCCGTGAAAAATATTATTCGGGATAAAATGTTTTCCGTGATAATGTATTATTCGGGATAACTTGTTTCCCGTGATAATGAATTTTTCGGGATAACATGTTTCCCGTGATAATGTATTATTCGGGATAACATGTTTCCCGTGATTCATAGTTATTCGGGATAACGCGCTTCCCGTAATAATGAGTTATTCGGGATAACACGGTTCTCGTGATAATGTGTTATTCGGGATAACATGTTTCCAGTGATAATGTATTATTGGAATTAAGGCGCTTCCGTGATAAAATATTATTCGGGATAACGTGTTTACCGTGAAAAAATATTATTCGGTATAACATGTTTTCCGTGATAATGTATTATTGGGGATAACGGGCTTCCCGTGATTAAATTTTATTCGGGATAACAGGTTTCCCGTGAAAAGTACTATTCGGGATAAAATGTATCCCCTGATAATGTATTATTCGGGATAACGTGTTTCCCGTGATTAAATATTATTCGGGATAACATGTTTTCCGTGATAATGTATAATTCGGGATAACATGTTTCCCGTGATAATGAGTTATTCGGAATAACGCGCCTCCCGTGATAATGAATTATTCGGGATAAAAGGTTTCCCGTGATAATGTATAATTCGGGATAACATGTTTCCCGTGATAATGTATTATTGAGGTTAAGGCGCTTCCGTGATAAAATATTATTCGGGATAACGTGTTTCCCGTGATTAAATATTAATCGGTATAACATGTTTTCCGTGATAATGTATAATTCGGGATAACGCGCTTCCCGTGATAATAAATTATTCGGGATAACATGTTCCCTGTGATTATGAATTATTCGGGATAAAATGTTTCCCGTGATAATGTATTATTCGGGATAACGCACTTCCCGTTATAAAATATTATTCGGGATAACATGTTTTCCTTGATAATGTATTATTGGGGATAACGGGCTTCCCGTGATAATGTATTATTGGGGATAACGGGCTTCCCGTGATTAAATATTATTCGGGATAACAGGTTTCCCGTGAAAAATATTATTCGGGATAAAATGTTTTCCGTGATAATGTATTATTCGGGATAACTTGTTTCCCGTGATAATGAATTTTTCGGGATAACATGTTTCCCGTGATAATGTATTATTCAGGATAACATGTTTCCCGTGATTCATAGTTATTCGGGATAACGCGCTTCCCGTGATAATGAGTTATTCGGGATAACACGGTTCTCGTGATAATGTGTTATTCGGGATAACATGTTTCCAGTGATAATGTATTATTGGGGTTAAGGCGCTTCCGTGATAAAATATTATTCGGGATAACGTGTTTACCGTGATTAAATATTATTCGGTATAACATGTTTTCCGTGATAATGTATTATTTGGGATAACTTGTTTCCCGTGATAATGAATAATTCGGGATAACATGTTTCCCGTGATAATCTATTATTCGGGATAACATGTTTCCCGTGATAATGAGTTATTCGGGATAACGCGCTTCCCGTGATAATGAGTTATTCGGGATAACACGGTTCTCGTGATTATGTGTTATTCGGGATAACATGTTTCCAGTGATTAAATATTATTCGGGATAACAGGTTTCCCGTGAAAAATATTATTCGGGATAACATGTTTTCCTTGATAATGTATTATTGGGGATAACGGGCTTCCCGTGATAATGTATTATTGGGGATAACGGGCTTCCCGTGATTAAATATTATTCGGGATAACAGGTTTCCCGTGAAAAATATTATTCGGGATAAAATGTTTTCCGTGATAATGTATTATTCGGGATAACTTGTTTCCCGTGATAATGAATTTTTCGGGATAACATGTTTCCCGTGATAATGTATTATTCGGGATAACATGTTTCCCGTGATTCATAGTTATTCGGGATAACGCGCTTCCCGTAATAATGAGTTATTCGGGATAACACGGTTCTCGTGATAATGTGTTATTCGGGATAACATGTTTCCAGTGATAATGTATTATTGGAATTAAGGCGCTTCCGTGATAAAATATTATTCGGGATAACGTGTTTACCGTGAAAAAATATTATTCGGTATAACATGTTTTCCGTGATAATGTATTATTGGGGATAACGGGCTTCCCGTGATTAAATTTTATTCGGGATAACAGGTTTCCCGTGAAAAGTACTATTCGGGATAAAATGTATCCCCTGATAATGTATTATTCGGGATAACGTGTTTCCCGTGATTAAATATTATTCGGGATAACATGTTTTCCGTGATAATGTATAATTCGGGATAACATGTTTCCCGTGATAATGAGTTATTCGGAATAACGCGCCTCCCGTGATAATGAATTATTCGGGATAAAAGGTTTCCCGTGATAATGTATAATTCGGGATAACATGTTTCCCGTGATAATCTATTATTCGGGATAACATGTTTCCCGTGATAATGTATTATTCGGGATAACGCGCTTCCCGTGATAAAATATTATTCGGGATAACGTGTTTCCCGTGATTAAATATTATTCGGGATAACATGTTTTCCGTGATAATGTATAATTCGGGATAACATGTTTCCCGTGATAATGAGTTATTCGGAATAACGCGCCTCCCGTGATAATGAATTATTCGGGATAAAAGGTTTCCCGTGATAATGTATAATTCGGGATAACATCTTTCCCGTGATAATCTATTATTCGGGATAACATGTTTCCCGTGATAATGTATTATTCGGGATAACCTAATTCCCGTGATAATGTATTATTCGGGATAAAATGTTTCCCGTGATAATGAATGATTCGGGATAACAGGTTGCCCGTAAAAAATATTATTCGGGATAAAATGTTTCCCGTGATAATGTATTATTCGGGATAACGTGTTTCCCGTGATTAAATATTATTCGGGATAACATGTTTTCCGTGATAATGAGTTATTCGGGATAACGCGCTTCCCGTGATAATGAGTTATTCGGGATAACACGGTTCTCGTGATTATGTGTTATTCGGGATAACATGTTTCCAGTGATAATGTATTATTGGGGTTAAGGCGCTTTCGTGATAAAATATTATTCGGGATAACGTGTTTCCCGTGATTAAATATTAATCGGTATAACATGTTTTCCGTGATAATGTATAATTCGGGATAACGCGCTTCCCGTGATAATAAATTATTCGGGATAACATGTTCCCTGTGATTATGAATTATTCGGGATAAAATGTTTCCCGTGATAATGTATTATTCGGGATAACGCACTTCCCGTGATAAAATATTATTCGGGATAACATGTTTTCCTTGATAATGTATTATTGGGGTTAAGGCGCTTCCGTGATAAAATATTATTCGGGATAACGTGTTTACCGTGATTAAATATTATTCGGTATAACATGTTTTCCGTGATAATGTATTATTTGGGATAACTTGTTTCCCGTGATAATGAATAATTCGGGATAACATGTTTCCCGTGATAATCTATTATTCGGGATAACATGTTTCCCGTGATAATGAATTTTTCAGGATAACATGTTTCCCGTGATAATGTATTATTCGGGATAACATGTTTCCCGTGATTCATAGTTATTCGGGATAACGCGCTTCCCGTGATAATGAGTTATTCGGGATAACACGGTACTCGTGATAATGTGTTATTCGGGATAACATGTTTCCAGTGATAATGTATTATTGGGGATAACGGGCTTCCCGTGATTAAATATTATTCGGGATAACAGGTTTTCCGTGATAATGTATTATTTGGGATAACTTGTTTCCCGTGATAATGAATAATTCGGGATAACATGTTTCCCGTGATAATCTATTATTCGGGATAACATGTTTCCCGTGATAATGAATTTTTCAGGATAACATGTTTCCCGTGATAATGTATTATTCGGGATAACATGTTTCCCGTGATTCATAGTTATTCGGGATAACGCGCTTCCCGTGATAATGAGTTATTCGGGATAACACGGTACTCGTGATAATGTGTTATTCGGGATAACATGTTTCCAGTGATAATGTATTATTGGGGATAACGGGCTTCCCGTGATTAAATATTATTCGGGATAACAGGTTTTCCGTGATAATGTATAATTCGGGATAACATGTTTCCCGTGATAATGAGTTATTCGGAATAACGCGCCTCCCGTGATAATGAGTTATTCGGGATATCACGGTTCCCGTGATAATGTGTTATTCGGGATAACATGTTTTCAGTGATAATGTATTATTCGGGATAACTTGTTTCCCGTGATAATGAATTTTTCGGGATAACATGTTTCCCGTGATAATGTATTATTCGGGATAACATGTTTCCCGTGATTCATAGTTATTCGGGATAACGCGCTTCCCGTGATAATGAGTTATTCGGGATAACACGGTTCCCGTGATAATAAATTATTCGGGATAACATGTTCCCTGTGATTATGAATTATTCGGGATAAAATGTTTCCCGTGATAATGTATTATTCGGGATAACGCACTTCCCGTGATAAAATATTATTCGGGATAACATGTTTTCCTGGATAATGTATTATTGGGGATAACGGGCTTCCCGTGATAATGTATTATTGGGGATAACGGGCTTCCCGTGATTAAATATAATTCGGGATAACAGGTTTCCCGTGAAAAGTACTATTCGGGATAAAATGTATCCCCTGATAATGTATTATTCGGGATAACGTGTTTCCCGTGATTAAATATTATTCGGGATAACTTGTTTCCCGTGATAATGTATTATTCGGGATAACGCACTTCCCGTGATAAAATATTATTCGGGATAACATGTTTTCCTTGATAATGTATTATTGGGGATAACGGGCTTCCCGTGATAATGTATTATTGGGGATAACGGGCTTCCCGTGATAATGTATTATTGGGGATAACGGGCTTCCCGTGATTAAATATTATTCGGGATAACAGGTTTCCCGTGAAAAATATTATTCGGGATAAAATGTTTTCCGTGATAATGTATTATTCGGGATAACTTGTTTCCCGTGATAATGTATTATTCGGGATAACATGTTTCCCGTGATTCATAGTTATTCGGGATAACGCGCTTCCCGTGATAATGAGTTATTCGGGATAACACGGTTCTCGTGATAATGTGTTATTCGGGATAACATGATTCCAGTGATAATGTATTATTGAGGTTAAGGCGCTTCCGTGATAAAATATTATTCGGGATAACGTGTTTCCCGTGATTAAATATTAATCGGTATAACATGTTTTCCGTGATAATGTATAATTCGGGATAACGCGCTTCCCGTGATAATAAATTATTCGGGATAACATGTTCCCTGTGATTATGAATTATTCGGGATAAAATGTTTCCCGTGATAATGTATTATTCGGGATAACGCACTTCCCGTGATAAAATATTATTCGGGATAACATGTTTTCCTTGATAATGTATTATTGGGGTTAAGGCGCTTCCGTGATAAAATATTATTCGGGATAACGTGTTTACCGTGATTAAATATTATTCGGTATAACATGTTTTCCGTGATAATGTATTATTTGGGATAACTTGTTTCCCGTGATAATGAATAATTCGGGATAACATGTTTCCCGTGATAATCTATTATTCGGGATAACATGTTTCCCGTGATAATGAATTTTTCAGGATAACATGTTTCCCGTGATAATGTATTATTCGGGATAACATGTTTCCCGTGATTCATAGTTATTCGGGATAACGCGCTTCCCGTGATAATGAGTTATTCGGGATAACACGGTACTCGTGATAATGTGTTATTCGGGATAACATGTTTCCAGTGATAATGTATTATTGGGGATAACGGGCTTCCCGTGATTAAATATTATTCGGGATAACAGGTTTTCCGTGATAATGTATTATTTGGGATAACTTGTTTCCCGTGATAATGAATAATTCGGGATAACATGTTTCCCGTGATAATCTATTATTCGGGATAACATGTTTCCCGTGATAATGAATTTTTCAGGATAACATGTTTCCCGTGATAATGTGTTATTCGGGATAACATGTTTCCCGTGATTCATAGTTATTCGGGATAACGCGCTTCCCGTGATAATGAGTTATTCGGGATAACACGGTACTCGTGATAATGTGTTATTCGGGATAACATGTTTCCAGTGATAATGTATTATTGGGGATAACGGGCTTCCCGTGATTAAATATTATTCGGGATAACAGGTTTTCCGTGATAATGTATAATTCGGGATAACATGTTTCCCGTGATAATGAGTTATTCGGAATAACGCGCCTCCCGTGATAATGAGTTATTCGGGATATCACGGTTCCCGTGATAATGTGTTATTCGGGATAACATGTTTTCAGTGATAATGTATTATTCGGGATAACTTGTTTCCCGTGATAATGAATTTTTCGGGATAACATGTTTCCCGTGATAATGTATTATTCGGGATAACATGTTTCCCGTGATTCATAGTTATTCGGGATAACGCGCTTCCCGTGATAATGAGTTATTCGGGATAACACGGTTCCCGTGATAATAAATTATTCGGGATAACATGTTCCCTGTGATTATGAATTATTCGGGATAAAATGTTTCCCGTGATAATGTATTATTCGGGATAACGCACTTCCCGTGATAAAATATTATTCGGGATAACATGTTTTCCTGGATAATGTATTATTGGGGATAACGGGCTTCCCGTGATAATGTATTATTGGGGATAACGGGCTTCCCGTGATTAAATATAATTCGGGATAACAGGTTTCCCGTGAAAAGTACTATTCGGGATAAAATGTATCCCCTGATAATGTATTATTCGGGATAACGTGTTTCCCATGATTAAATATTATTCGGGATAACTTGTTTCCCGTGATAATGTATTATTCGGGATAACGCACTTCCCGTGATAAAATATTATTCGGGATAACATGTTTTCCTTGATAATGTATTATTGGGGATAACGGGCTTCCCGTGATAATGTATTATTGGGGATAACGGGCTTCCCGTGATAATGTATTATTGGGGATAACGGGCTTCCCGTGATTAAATATTATTCGGGATAACAGGTTTCCCGTGAAAAATATTATTCGGGATAAAATGTTTTCCGTGATAATGTATTATTCGGGATAACTTGTTTCCCGTGATAATGTATTATTCAGGATAACATGTTTCCCGTGATTCATAGTTATTCGGGATAACGCGCTTCCCGTGATAATGAGTTATTCGGGATAACACGGTTCTCGTGATAATGTGTTATTCGGGATAACATGATTCCAGTGATAATGTATTATTGAGGTTAAGGCGCTTCCGTGATAAAATATTATTCGGGATAACGTGTTTCCCGTGATTAAATATTAATCGGTATAACATGTTTTCCGTGATAATGTATAATTCGGGATAACGCGCTTCCCGTGATAATAAATTATTCGGGATAACATGTTCCCTGTGATTATGAATTATTCGGGATAAAATGTTTCCCGTGATAATGTATTATTCGGGATAACGCACTTCCCGTTATAAAATATTATTCGGGATAACATGTTTTCCTTGATAATGTATTATTGGGGATAACGGGCTTCCCGTGATAATGTATTATTGGGGATAACGGGCTTCCCGTGATTAAATATTATTCGGGATAACAGGTTTCCCGTGAAAAATATTATTCGGGATAAAATGTTTTCCGTGATAATGTATTATTCGGGATAACATGTTTCCCGTGATTCATAGTTATTCGGGATAACGCGCTTCCCGTGATAATGAGTTATTCGGGATAACACGGTTCTCGTGATAATGTGTTATTCGGGATAACATGTTTCCAGTGATAATGTATTATTGGGGTTAAGGCGCTTCCGTGATAAAATATTATTCGGGATAACGTGTTTACCGTGATTAAATATTATTCGGTATAACATGTTTTCCGTGATAATGTATTATTTGGGATAACTTGTTTCCCGTGATAATGAATAATTCGGGATAACATGTTTCCCGTGATAATCTATTATTCGGGATAACATGTTTCCCGTGATAATGAGTTATTCGGGATAACGCGCTTCCCGTGATAATGAGTTATTCGGGATAACACGGTTCTCGTGATTATGTGTTATTCGGGATAACATGTTTCCAGTGATTAAATATTATTCGGGATAACAGGTTTCCCGTGAAAAATATTATTCGGGATAACATGTTTTCCTTGATAATGTATTATTGGGGATAACGGGCTTCCCGTGATAATGTATTATTCGGGATAACATGTTTCCCGTGATTCATAGTTATTCGGGATAACGCGCTTCCCGTGATAATGAGTTATTCGGGATAACACGGTTCCCGTGATAATAAATTATTCGGGATAACATGTTCCCTGTGATTATGAATTATTCGGGATAAAATGTTTCCCGTGATAATGTATTATTCGGGATAACGCACTTCCCGTGATAAAATATTATTCGGGATAACATGTTTTCCTGGATAATGTATTATTGGGGATAACGGGCTTCCCGTGATAATGTATTATTGGGGATAACGGGCTTCCCGTGATTAAATATAATTCGGGATAACAGGTTTCCCGTGAAAAGTACTATTCGGGATAAAATGTATCCCCTGATAATGTATTATTCGGGATAACGTGTTTCCCATGATTAAATATTATTCGGGATAACTTGTTTCCCGTGATAATGTATTATTCGGGATAACGCACTTCCCGTGATAAAATATTATTCGGGATAACATGTTTTCCTTGATAATGTATTATTGGGGATAACGGGCTTCCCGTGATAATGTATTATTGGGGATAACGGGCTTCCCGTGATAATGTATTATTGGGGATAACGGGCTTCCCGTGATTAAATATTATTCGGGATAACAGGTTTCCCGTGAAAAATATTATTCGGGATAAAATGTTTTCCGTGATAATGTATTATTCGGGATAACTTGTTTCCCGTGATAATGTATTATTCAGGATAACATGTTTCCCGTGATTCATAGTTATTCGGGATAACGCGCTTCCCGTGATAATGAGTTATTCGGGATAACACGGTTCTCGTGATAATGTGTTATTCGGGATAACATGATTCCAGTGATAATGTATTATTGAGGTTAAGGCGCTTCCGTGATAAAATATTATTCGGGATAACGTGTTTCCCGTGATTAAATATTAATCGGTATAACATGTTTTCCGTGATAATGTATAATTCGGGATAACGCGCTTCCCGTGATAATAAATTATTCGGGATAACATGTTCCCTGTGATTATGAATTATTCGGGATAAAATGTTTCCCGTGATAATGTATTATTCGGGATAACGCACTTCCCGTTATAAAATATTATTCGGGATAACATGTTTTCCTTGATAATGTATTATTGGGGATAACGGGCTTCCCGTGATAATGTATTATTGGGGATAACGGGCTTCCCGTGATTAAATATTATTCGGGATAACAGGTTTCCCGTGAAAAATATTATTCGGGATAAAATGTTTTCCGTGATAATGTATTATTCGGGATAACATGTTTCCCGTGATTCATAGTTATTCGGGATAACGCGCTTCCCGTGATAATGAGTTATTCGGGATAACACGGTTCTCGTGATAATGTGTTATTCGGGATAACATGTTTCCAGTGATAATGTATTATTGGGGTTAAGGCGCTTCCGTGATAAAATATTATTCGGGATAACGTGTTTACCGTGATTAAATATTATTCGGTATAACATGTTTTCCGTGATAATGTATTATTTGGGATAACTTGTTTCCCGTGATAATGAATAATTCGGGATAACATGTTTCCCGTGATAATCTATTATTCGGGATAACATGTTTCCCGTGATAATGAGTTATTCGGGATAACGCGCTTCCCGTGATAATGAGTTATTCGGGATAACACGGTTCTCGTGATTATGTGTTATTCGGGATAACATGTTTCCAGTGATTAAATATTATTCGGGATAACAGGTTTCCCGTGAAAAATATTATTCGGGATAACATGTTTTCCTTGATAATGTATTATTGGGGATAACGGGCTTCCCGTGATAATGTATTATTGGGGATAACGGGCTTCCCGTAATAATGTATTATTGGGGATAACGGGCTTCCCGTGATTAAATATTATTCGGGATAACAGGTTTCCCGTGAAAAATATTATTCGGGATAAAATGTTTTCCGTGATAATGTATTATTCGGGATAACTTGTTTCCCGTGATAATGAATTTTTCGGGATAACATGTTTCCCGTGATAATGTATTATTCGGGATAACATGTTTCCCGTGATTCATAGTTATTCGGGATAACGCGCTTCCCGTAATAATGAGTTATTCGGGATAACACGGTTCTCGTGATAATGTGTTATTCGGGATAACATGTTTCCAGTGATAATGTATTATTGGAATTAAGGCGCTTCCGTGATAAAATATTATTCGGGATAACGTGTTTACCGTGAAAAAATATTATTCGGTATAACATGTTTTCCGTGATAATGTATTATTGGGGATAACGGGCTTCCCGTGATTAAATTTTATTCGGGATAACAGGTTTCCCGTGAAAAGTACTATTCGGGATAAAATGTATCCCCTGATAATGTATTATTCGGGATAACGTGTTTCCCGTGATTAAATATTATTCGGGATAACATGTTTTCCGTGATAATGTATAATTCGGGATAACATGTTTCCCGTGATAATGAGTTATTCGGAATAACGCGCCTCCCGTGATAATGAATTATTCGGGATAAAAGGTTTCCCGTGATAATGTATAATTCGGGATAACATGTTTCCCGTGATAATCTATTATTCGGGATAACATGTTTCCCGTGATAATGTATTATTCGGGATAACGCGCTTCCCGTGATAAAATATTATTCGGGATAACGTGTTTCCCGTGATTAAATATTATTCGGGATAACATGTTTTCCGTGATAATGTATAATTCGGGATAACATGTTTCCCGTGATAATGAGTTATTCGGAATAACGCGCCTCCCGTGATAATGAATTATTCGGGATAAAAGGTTTCCCGTGATAATGTATAATTCGGGATAACATCTTTCCCGTGATAATCTATTATTCGGGATAACATGTTTCCCGTGATAATGTATTATTCGGGATAACCTAATTCCCGTGATAATGTATTATTCGGGATAAAATGTTTCCCGTGATAATGAATGATTCGGGATAACAGGTTGCCCGTAAAAAATATTATTCGGGATAAAATGTTTCCCGTGATAATGTATTATTCGGGATAACGCGCTTCTCGTGATAAAATATTATTCGGGATAATGCCCTTCCCGTGATAAAATATTATTCGGGATAACGTGTTTCCCGTGATTAAATATTATTCGGGATAACAGGTTTCCCGTGAAAAGTACTATTCGGGATAAAATGTTTCCCGTGATAATGTATAATTCGGGATAAAATGTTTCCCGTGATAATGTATTATTCGGGATAACATGTTTCCCGTGATTCATAGTTATTCGGGATAACGCGCTTCCCGTAATAATGAGTTATTCGGGATAACACGGTTCTCGTGATAATGTGTTATTCGGGATAACATGTTTCCAGTGATAATGTATTATTGGAATTAAGGCGCTTCCGTGATAAAATATTATTCGGGATAACGTGTTTACCGTGAAAAAATATTATTCGGTATAACATGTTTTCCGTGATAATGTATTATTGGGGATAACGGGCTTCCCGTGATTAAATTTTATTCGGGATAACAGGTTTCCCGTGAAAAGTACTATTCGGGATAAAATGTATCCCCTGATAATGTATTATTCGGGATAACGTGTTTCCCGTGATTAAATATTATTCGGGATAACATGTTTTCCGTGATAATGAGTTATTCGGGATAACGCGCTTCCCGTGATAATGAGTTATTCGGGATAACACGGTTCTCGTGATTATGTGTTATTCGGGATAACATGTTTCCAGTGATAATGTATTATTGGGGTTAAGGCGCTTTCGTGATAAAATATTATTCGGGATAACGTGTTTCCCGTGATTAAATATTAATCGGTATAACATGTTTTCCGTGATAATGTATAATTCGGGATAACGCGCTTCCCGTGATAATAAATTATTCGGGATAACATGTTCCCTGTGATTATGAATTATTCGGGATAAAATGTTTCCCGTGATAATGTATTATTCGGGATAACGCACTTCCCGTGATAAAATATTATTCGGGATAACATGTTTTCCTTGATAATGTATTATTGGGGTTAAGGCGCTTCCGTGATAAAATATTATTCGGGATAACGTGTTTACCGTGATTAAATATTATTCGGTATAACATGTTTTCCGTGATAATGTATTATTTGGGATAACTTGTTTCCCGTGATAATGAATAATTCGGGATAACATGTTTCCCGTGATAATCTATTATTCGGGATAACATGTTTCCCGTGATAATGAATTTTTCAGGATAACATGTTTCCCGTGATAATGTATTATTCGGGATAACATGTTTCCCGTGATTCATAGTTATTCGGGATAACGCGCTTCCCGTGATAATGAGTTATTCGGGATAACACGGTACTCGTGATAATGTGTTATTCGGGATAACATGTTTCCAGTGATAATGTATTATTGGGGATAACGGGCTTCCCGTGATTAAATATTATTCGGGATAACAGGTTTTCCGTGATAATGTATAATTCGGGATAACATGTTTCCCGTGATAATGAGTTATTCGGAATAACGCGCCTCCCGTGATAATGAGTTATTCGGGATATCACGGTTCCCGTGATAATGTGTTATTCGGGATAACATGTTTTCAGTGATAATGTATTATTCGGGATAACTTGTTTCCCGTGATAATGAATTTTTCGGGATAACATGTTTCCCGTGATAATGTATTATTCGGGATAACATGTTTCCCGTGATTCATAGTCATTCGGGATAACGCGCTTCCCGTGATAATGAGTTATTCGGGATAACACGGTTCTCGTGATAATGTGTTATTCGGGATAACATGTTTTCAGTGATAATGTATTATTGGGGTTAAGGCGCTTCCGTGATAAAATATTATTCGGGATAACGTGTTTACCAAGATTAAATATTATTCGGTATAACATGTTTTCCGTGATAATGTATTATTGGGGATAACGGGCTTCGGCTTCCCGTGATTAAATATTATTCGGGATAACAGGTTTCCCGTGAAAAGTACTATTCGGGATAAAATGTATCTCCTGATAATGTATTATTCGGGATAACGTGTTTCCCGTGATAATGAGTTATTCGGAATAACGCGCCTCCCGTGATAATGAATTATTCGGGATAAAACGTTTCCGTGATAATGTATAATTCGGGATAACATGCTTCCCGTGATAATGTGTTATTCGGGAAAAAATGTTTCCCGTGATAAAGTATTATTCGGGATATCATGTTTCCCGTGATTCATAGTTATTCGGGATAACGCGCTTCCGTGATAATGAGTTATTCGGGATAACATGTTTCCCGTGATTCATAGTTATTCGGGATAACGCGCTTCCCGTGATAATGAGTTATTCGGGATAACACGGTTCTCGTGATAATGTGTTATTCGGGATAACATGTTTCCAGTGATAATGTATTATTGGGGTTAAGGCGCTTCCGTGATAAAATATTATTCGGGATAACGTGTTTACCGTGATTAAATATTATTCGGTATAACATGTTTTCCGTGATAATGTATTATTTGGGATAACTTGTTTCCCGTGATAATGAATAATTCGGGATAACATGTTTCCCGTGATAATCTATTATTCGGGATAACATGTTTCCCGTGATAATGAGTTATTCGGGATAACGCGCTTCCCGTGATAATGAGTTATTCGGGATAACGCGCTTCCCGTGATAATAAATTATTCGGGATAACATGTTCCCTGTGATTATGAATTATTCGGGATAAAATGTTTCCCGTGATAATGTATTATTCGGGATAACGCACTTCCCGTGATAAAATATTATTCGGGATAACATGTTTTCCTGGATAATGTATTATTGGGGATAACGGGCTTCCCGTGATAATGTATTATTGGGGATAACGGGCTTCCCGTGATTAAATATAATTCGGGATAACAGGTTTCCCGTGAAAAGTACTATTCGGGATAAAATGTATCCCCTGATAATGTATTATTCGGGATAACGTGTTTCCCGTGATTAAATATTATTCGGGATAACATGTTTCCCGTGATAATGTATTATTCGGGATAACGCACTTCCCGTGATAAAATATTATTCGGGATAACATGTTTTCCTTGATAATGTATTATTGGGGATAACGGGCTTCCCGTGATAATGTATTATTGGGGATAACGGGCTTCCCGTGATAATGTATTATTGGGGATAACGGGCTTCCCGTGATTAAATATTATTCGGGATAACAGGTTTCCCGTGAAAAATATTATTCGGGATAAAATGTTTTCCGTGATAATGTATTATTCGGGATAACTTGTTTCCCGTGATAATGTATTATTCGGGATAACATGTTTCCCGTGATTCATAGTTATTCGGGATAACGCGCTTCCCGTGATAATGAGTTATTCGGGATAACACGGTTCTCGTGATAATGTGTTATTCGGGATAACATGATTCCAGTGATAATGTATTATTGAGGTTAAGGCGCTTCCGTGATAAAATATTATTCGGGATAACGTGTTTCCCGTGATTAAATATTAATCGGTATAACATGTTTTCCGTGATAATGTATAATTCGGGATAACGCGCTTCCCGTGATAATAAATTATTCGGGATAACATGTTCCCTGTGATTATGAATTATTCGGGATAAAATGTTTCCCGTGATAATGTATTATTCGGGATAACGCACTTCCCGTTATAAAATATTATTCGGGATAACATGTTTTCCTTGATAATGTATTATTGGGGATAACGGGCTTCCCGTGATAATGTATTATTGGGGATAACGGGCTTCCCGTGATTAAATATTATTCGGGATAACAGGTTTCCCGTGAAAAATATTATTCGGGATAAAATGTTTTCCGTGATAATGTATTATTCGGGATAACTTGTTTCCCGTGATAATGAATTTTTCGGGATAACATGTTTCCCGTGATAATGTATTATTCGGGATAACATGTTTCCCGTGATTCATAGTTATTCGGGATAACGCGCTTCCCGTGATAATGAGTTATTCGGGATAACACGGTTCTCGTGATAATGTGTTATTCGGGATAACATGTTTCCAGTGATAATGTATTATTGGGGTTAAGGCGCTTCCGTGATAAAATATTATTCGGGATAACATGTTTTCCGTGATAATGTATTATTTGGGATAACTTGTTTCCCGTGATAATGAATAATTCGGGATAACATGTTTCCCGTGATAATCTATTATTCGGGATAACATGTTTCCCGTGATAATGAGTTATTCGGGATAACGCGCTTCCCGTGATAATGAGTTATTCGGGATAACACGGTTCTCGTGATTATGTGTTATTCGGGATAACATGTTTCCAGTGATTAAATATTATTCGGGATAACAGGTTTCCCGTGAAAAATATTATTCGGGATAACATGTTTTCCTTGATAATGTATTATTGGGGATAACGGGCTTCCCGTGATAATGTATTATTGGGGATAACGGGCTTCCCGTGATTAAATATTATTCGGGATAACAGGTTTCCCGTGAAAAATATTATTCGGGATAAAATGTTTTCCGTGATAATGTATTATTCGGGATAACTTGTTTCCCGTGATAATGAATTTTTCGGGATAACATGTTTCCCGTGATAATGTATTATTCGGGATAACATGTTTCCCGTGATTCATAGTTATTCGGGATAACGCGCTTCCCGTAATAATGAGTTATTCGGGATAACACGGTTCTCGTGATAATGTGTTATTCGGGATAACATGTTTCCAGTGATAATGTATTATTGGAATTAAGGCGCTTCCGTGATAAAATATTATTCGGGATAACGTGTTTACCGTGAAAAAATATTATTCGGTATAACATGTTTTCCGTGATAATGTATTATTGGGGATAACGGGCTTCCCGTGATTAAATTTTATTCGGGATAACAGGTTTCCCGTGAAAAGTACTATTCGGGATAAAATGTATCCCCTGATAATGTATTATTCGGGATAACGTGTTTCCCGTGATTAAATATTATTCGGGATAACATGTTTTCCGTGATAATGTATAATTCGGGATAACATGTTTCCCGTGATAATGAGTTATTCGGAATAACGCGCCTCCCGTGATAATGAATTATTCGGGATAAAAGGTTTCCCGTGATAATGTATAATTCGGGATAACATGTTTCCCGTGATAATCTATTATTCGGGATAACATGTTTCCCGTGATAATGTATTATTCGGGATAACGCGCTTCCCGTGATAAAATATTATTCGGGATAACGTGTTTCCCGTGATTAAATATTATTCGGGATAACATGTTTTCCGTGATAATGTATAATTCGGGATAACATGTTTCCCGTGATAATGAGTTATTCGGAATAACGCGCCTCCCGTGATAATGAATTATTCGGGATAAAAGGTTTCCCGTGATAATGTATAATTCGGGATAACATCTTTCCCGTGATAATCTATTATTCGGGATAACATGTTTCCCGTGATAATGTATTATTCGGGATAACCTAATTCCCGTGATAATGTATTATTCGGGATAAAATGTTTCCCGTGATAATGAATGATTCGGGATAACAGGTTGCCCGTAAAAAATATTATTCGGGATAAAATGTTTCCCGTGATAATGTATTATTCGGGATAACGTGTTTCCCGTGATTAAATATTATTCGGGATAACATGTTTTCCGTGATAATGAGTTATTCGGGATAACGCGCTTCCCGTGATAATGAGTTATTCGGGATAACACGGTTCTCGTGATTATGTGTTATTCGGGATAACATGTTTCCAGTGATAATGTATTATTGGGGTTAAGGCGCTTTCGTGATAAAATATTATTCGGGATAACGTGTTTCCCGTGATTAAATATTAATCGGTATAACATGTTTTCCGTGATAATGTATAATTCGGGATAACGCGCTTCCCGTGATAATAAATTATTCGGGATAACATGTTCCCTGTGATTATGAATTATTCGGGATAAAATGTTTCCCGTGATAATGTATTATTCGGGATAACGCACTTCCCGTGATAAAATATTATTCGGGATAACATGTTTTCCTTGATAATGTATTATTGGGGTTAAGGCGCTTCCGTGATAAAATATTATTCGGGATAACGTGTTTACCGTGATTAAATATTATTCGGTATAACATGTTTTCCGTGATAATGTATTATTTGGGATAACTTGTTTCCCGTGATAATGAATAATTCGGGATAACATGTTTCCCGTGATAATCTATTATTCGGGATAACATGTTTCCCGTGATAATGAATTTTTCAGGATAACATGTTTCCCGTGATAATGTATTATTCGGGATAACATGTTTCCCGTGATTCATAGTTATTCGGGATAACGCGCTTCCCGTGATAATGAGTTATTCGGGATAACACGGTACTCGTGATAATGTGTTATTCGGGATAACATGTTTCCAGTGATAATGTATTATTGGGGATAACGGGCTTCCCGTGATTAAATATTATTCGGGATAACAGGTTTTCCGTGATAATGTATAATTCGGGATAACATGTTTCCCGTGATAATGAGTTATTCGGAATAACGCGCCTCCCGTGATAATGAGTTATTCGGGATATCACGGTTCCCGTGATAATGTGTTATTCGGGATAACATGTTTTCAGTGATAATGAATTTTTCGGGATAACATGTTTCCCGTGATAATGTATTATTCGGGATAACATGTTTCCCGTTATTCATAGTTATTCGGGATAACGCGCTTCCCGTGATAATGAGTTATTCGGGATAACACGGTTCTCGTGATAATGTGTTATTCGGGATAACATGTTTTCAGTGATAATGTATTATTGGGGTTAAGGCGCTTCCGTGATAAAATATTATTCGGGATAACGTGTTTACCAAGATTAAATATTATTCGGTATAACATGTTTTCCGTGATAATGTATTATTGGGGATAACGGGCTTCCCGTGATTAAATATTATTCGGGATAACAGGTTTCCCGTGAAAAGTACTATTCGGGATAAAATGTATCTCCTGATAATGTATTATTCGGGATAACGTGTTTCCCGTGATAATGAGTTATTCGGAATAACGCGCCTCCCGTGATAATGAATTATTCGGGATAAAACGTTTCCCGTGATAATGTATAATTCGGGATAACATGCTTCCCGTGATAATGTGTTATTCGGGAAAAAATGTTTCCCGTGATAAAGTATTATTCGGGATATCATGTTTCCCGTGATTCATAGTTATTCGGGATAACGCGCTTCCCGTGATAATGAGTTATTCGGGATAACATGTTTCCCGTGATTCATAGTTATTCGGGATAACGCGCTTCCCGTGATAATGAGTTATTCGGGATAACACGGTTCTCGTGATAATGTGTTATTCGGGATAACATGTTTCCAGTGATAATGTATTATTGGGGTTAAGGCGCTTCCGTGATAAAATATTATTCGGGATAACGTGTTTACCGTGATTAAATATTATTCGGTATAACATGTTTTCCGTGATAATGTATTATTTGGGATAACTTGTTTCCCGTGATAATGAATAATTCGGGATAACATGTTTCCCGTGATAATCTATTATTCGGGATAACATGTTTCCCGTGATAATGAGTTATTCGGGATAACGCGCTTCCCGTGATAATGAGTTATTCGGGATAACGCGCTTCCCGTGATAATAAATTATTCGGGATAACATGTTCCCTGTGATTATGAATTATTCGGGATAAAATGTTTCCCGTGATAATGTATTATTCGGGATAACGCACTTCCCGTGATAAAATATTATTCGGGATAACATGTTTTCCTGGATAATGTATTATTGGGGATAACGGGCTTCCCGTGATAATGTATTATTGGGGATAACGGGCTTCCCGTGATTAAATATAATTCGGGATAACAGGTTTCCCGTGAAAAGTACTATTCGGGATAAAATGTATCCCCTGATAATGTATTATTCGGGATAACGTGTTTCCCGTGATTAAATATTATTCGGGATAACATGTTTCCCGTGATAATGTATTATTCGGGATAACGCACTTCCCGTGATAAAATATTATTCGGGATAACATGTTTTCCTTGATAATGTATTATTGGGGATAACGGGCTTCCCGTGATAATGTATTATTGGGGATAACGGCCTTCCCGTGATTAAATATTATTCGGGATAACAGGTTTCCCGTGAAAAATATTATTCGGGATAAAATGTTTTCCGTGATAATGTATTATTCGGGATAACTTTTTTCCCGTGATAATGAATTTTTCGGGATAACATGTTTCCCGTGATAATGTATTATTCGGGATAACATGTTTCCCGTGATTCATAGTTATTCGGGATAACGCGCTTCCCGTGATAATGAGTTATTCGGGATAACACGGTTCTCGTGATAATGTGTTATTCGGGATAACATGTTTCCAGTGATAATGTATTATTGGGGTTAAGGCGCTTCCGTGATAAAATATTATTCGGGATAACGTGTTTACCGTGATTAAATATTATTCGGTATAACATGTTTTCCGTGATAATGTATTATTTGGGATAACTTGTTTCCCGTGATAATGAATAATTCGGGATAACATGTTTCCCGTGATAATCTATTATTCGCGATAACATGTTTCCCGTGATAATGAGTTATTCGGGATAACGCGCTTCCCGTGATAATGAGTTATTCGGGATAACACGGTTCTCGTGATTATGTGTTATTCGGGATAACATGTTTCCAGTGATTAAATATTATTCGGGATAACAGGTTTCCCGTGAAAAATATTATTCGGGATAACATGTTTTCCTTGATAATGTATTATTGGGGATAACGGGCTTCCCGTGATAATGTATTATTGGGGATAACGGGCTTCCCGTGATTAAATATTATTCGGGATAACAGGTTTCCCGTGAAAAATATTATTCGGGATAAAATGTTTTCCGTGATAATGTATTATTCGGGATAACTTGTTTCCCGTGATAATGAATTTTTCGGGATAACATGTTTCCCGTGATAATGTATTATTCGGGATAACATGTTTCCCGTGATTCATAGTTATTCGGGATAACGCGCTTCCCGTAATAATGAGTTATTCGGGATAACACGGTTCTCGTGATAATGTGTTATTCGGGATAACATGTTTCCAGTGATAATGTATTATTGGAATTAAGGCGCTTCCGTGATAAAATATTATTCGGGATAACGTGTTTACCGTGAAAAAATATTATTCGGTATAACATGTTTTCCGTGATAATGTATTATTGGGGATAACGGGCTTCCCGTGATTAAATTTTATTCGGGATAACAGGTTTCCCGTGAAAAGTACTATTCGGGATAAAATGTATCCCCTGATAATGTATTATTCGGGATAACGTGTTTCCCGTGATTAAATATTATTCGGGATAACATGTTTTCCGTGATAATGTATAATTCGGGATAACATGTTTCCCGTGATAATGAGTTATTCGGAATAACGCGCCTCCCGTGATAATGAATTATTCGGGATAAAAGGTTTCCCGTGATAATGTATAATTCGGGATAACATGTTTCCCGTGATAATCTATTATTCGGGATAACATGTTTCCCGTGATAATGTATTATTCGGGATAACGCGCTTCCCGTGATAAAATATTATTCGGGATAACGTGTTTCCCGTGATTAAATATTATTCGGGATAACATGTTTTCCGTGATAATGTATAATTCGGGATAACATGTTTCCCGTGATAATGAGTTATTCGGAATAACGCGCCTCCCGTGATAATGAATTATTCGGGATAAAAGGTTTCCCGTGATAATGTATAATTCGGGATAACATCTTTCCCGTGATAATCTATTATTCGGGATAACATGTTTCCCGTGATAATGTATTATTCGGGATAACCTAATTCCCGTGATAATGTATTATTCGGGATAAAATGTTTCCCGTGATAATGAATGATTCGGGATAACAGGTTGCCCGTAAAAAATATTATTCGGGATAAAATGTTTCCCGTGATAATGTATTATTCGGGATAACGCGCTTCTCGTGATAAAATATTATTCGGGATAATGCCCTTCCCGTGATAAAATATTATTCGGGATAACGTGTTTCCCGTGATTAAATATTATTCGGGATAACAGGTTTCCCGTGAAAAGTACTATTCGGGATAAAATGTATCCCCTGATAATGTATTATTCGGGATAACGTGTTTCCCGTGATTAAATATTATTCGGGATAACATGTTTTCCGTGATAATGTATAATTCGGGATAACATGTTTCCCGTGATAATGAGTTATTCGGAATAACGCGCCTCCCGTGATAATGAATTATTCGGGATAAAAGGTTTCCCGTGATAATGTATAATTCGGGATAACATGTTTCCCGTGATAATCTATTATTCGGGATAACATGTTTCCCGTGATAATGTATTATTCGGGATAACGCGCTTCCCGTGATAAAATATTATTCGGGATAACGTGTTTCCCGTGATTAAATATTATTCGGGATAACATGTTTTCCGTGATAATGTATAATTCGGGATAACATGTTTCCCGTGATAATCTATTATTCGGGATAACATGTTTCCCGTGATAATGAGTTATTCGGGATAACGCGCTTCCCGTGATAATGAGTTATTCGGGATAACGCGCTTCCCGTGATAATAAATTATTCGGGATAACATGTTCCCTGTGATTATGAATTATTCGGGATAAAATGTTTCCCGTGATAATGTATTATTCGGGATAACGCACTTCCCGTGATAAAATATTATTCGGGATAACATGTTTTCCTGGATAATGTATTATTGGGGATAACGGGCTTCCCGTGATAATGTATTATTGGGGATAACGGGCTTCCCGTGATTAAATATAATTCGGGATAACAGGTTTCCCGTGAAAAGTACTATTCGGGATAAAATGTATCCCCTGATAATGTATTATTCGGGATAACGTGTTTCCCGTGATTAAATATTATTCGGGATAACATGTTTCCCGTGATAATGTATTATTCGGGATAACGCACTTCCCGTGATAAAATATTATTCGGGATAACATGTTTTCCTTGATAATGTATTATTGGGGATAACGGGCTTCCCGTGATAATGTATTATTGGGGATAACGGCCTTCCCGTGATTAAATATTATTCGGGATAACAGGTTTCCCGTGAAAAATATTATTCGGGATAAAATGTTTTCCGTGATAATGTATTATTCGGGATAACTTTTTTCCCGTGATAATGAATTTTTCGGGATAACATGTTTCCCGTGATAATGTATTATTCGGGATAACATGTTTCCCGTGATTCATAGTTATTCGGGATAACGCGCTTCCCGTGATAATGAGTTATTCGGGATAACACGGTTCTCGTGATAATGTGTTATTCGGGATAACATGTTTCCAGTGATAATGTATTATTGGGGTTAAGGCGCTTCCGTGAAAAGTACTATTCGGGATAAAATGTATCCCCTGATAATGTATTATTCGGGATAACGTGTTTCCCGTGATTAAATATTATTCGGGATAACATGTTTTCCGTGATAATGTATAATTCGGGATAACATGTTTCCCGTGATAATGAGTTATTCGGAATAACGCGCCTCCCGTGATAATGAATTATTCGGGATAAAAGGTTTCCCGTGATAATGTATAATTCGGGATAACATGTTTCCCGTGATAATCTATTATTCGGGATAACATGTTTCCCGTGATAATGTATTATTCGGGATAACGCGCTTCCCGTGATAAAATATTATTCGGGATAACGTGTTTCCCGTGATTAAATATTATTCGGGATAACATGTTTTCCGTGATAATGTATAATTCGGGATAACATGTTTCCCGTGATAATCTATTATTCGGGATAACATGTTTCCCGTGATAATGAGTTATTCGGGATAACGCGCTTCCCGTGATAATGAGTTATTCGGGATAACGCGCTTCCCGTGATAATAAATTATTCGGGATAACATGTTCCCTGTGATTATGAATTATTCGGGATAAAATGTTTCCCGTGATAATGTATTATTCGGGATAACGCACTTCCCGTGATAAAATATTATTCGGGATAACATGTTTTCCTGGATAATGTATTATTGGGGATAACGGGCTTCCCGTGATAATGTATTATTGGGGATAACGGGCTTCCCGTGATTAAATATAATTCGGGATAACAGGTTTCCCGTGAAAAGTACTATTCGGGATAAAATGTATCCCCTGATAATGTATTATTCGGGATAACGTGTTTCCCGTGATTAAATATTATTCGGGATAACATGTTTCCCGTGATAATGTATTATTCGGGATAACGCACTTCCCGTGATAAAATATTATTCGGGATAACATGTTTTCCTTGATAATGTATTATTGGGGATAACGGGCTTCCCGTGATAATGTATTATTGGGGATAACGGCCTTCCCGTGATTAAATATTATTCGGGATAACAGGTTTCCCGTGAAAAATATTATTCGGGATAAAATGTTTTCCGTGATAATGTATTATTCGGGATAACTTTTTTCCCGTGATAATGAATTTTTCGGGATAACATGTTTCCCGTGATAATGTATTATTCGGGATAACATGTTTCCCGTGATTCATAGTTATTCGGGATAACGCGCTTCCCGTGATAATGAGTTATTCGGGATAACACGGTTCTCGTGATAATGTGTTATTCGGGATAACATGTTTCCAGTGATAATGTATTATTGGGGTTAAGGCGCTTCCGTGATAAAATATTATTCGGGATAACGTGTTTACCGTGATTAAATATTATTCGGTATAACATGTTTTCCGTGATAATGTATTATTTGGGATAACTTGTTTCCCGTGATAATGAATAATTCGGGATAACATGTTTCCCGTGATAATCTATTATTCGCGATAACATGTTTCCCGTGATAATGAGTTATTCGGGATAACGCGCTTCCCGTGATAATGAGTTATTCGGGATAACACGGTTCTCGTGATTATGTGTTATTCGGGATAACATGTTTCCAGTGATTAAATATTATTCGGGATAACAGGTTTCCCGTGAAAAATATTATTCGGGATAACATGTTTTCCTTGATAATGTATTATTGGGGATAACGGGCTTCCCGTGATAATGTATTATTGGGGATAACGGGCTTCCCGTGATTAAATATTATTCGGGATAACAGGTTTCCCGTGAAAAATATTATTCGGGATAAAATGTTTTCCGTGATAATGTATTATTCGGGATAACTTGTTTCCCGTGATAATGAATTTTTCGGGATAACATGTTTCCCGTGATAATGTATTATTCGGGATAACATGTTTCCCGTGATTCATAGTTATTCGGGATAACGCGCTTCCCGTAATAATGAGTTATTCGGGATAACACGGTTCTCGTGATAATGTGTTATTCGGGATAACATGTTTCCAGTGATAATGTATTATTGGAATTAAGGCGCTTCCGTGATAAAATATTATTCGGGATAACGTGTTTACCGTGAAAAAATATTATTCGGTATAACATGTTTTCCGTGATAATGTATTATTGGGGATAACGGGCTTCCCGTGATTAAATTTTATTCGGGATAACAGGTTTCCCGTGAAAAGTACTATTCGGGATAAAATGTATCCCCTGATAATGTATTATTCGGGATAACGTGTTTCCCGTGATTAAATATTATTCGGGATAACATGTTTTCCGTGATAATGTATAATTCGGGATAACATGTTTCCCGTGATAATGAGTTATTCGGAATAACGCGCCTCCCGTGATAATGAATTATTCGGGATAAAAGGTTTCCCGTGATAATGTATAATTCGGGATAACATGTTTCCCGTGATAATCTATTATTCGGGATAACATGTTTCCCGTGATAATGTATTATTCGGGATAACGCGCTTCCCGTGATAAAATATTATTCGGGATAACGTGTTTCCCGTGATTAAATATTATTCGGGATAACATGTTTTCCGTGATAATGTATAATTCGGGATAACATGTTTCCCGTGATAATGAGTTATTCGGAATAACGCGCCTCCCGTGATAATGAATTATTCGGGATAAAAGGTTTCCCGTGATAATGTATAATTCGGGATAACATCTTTCCCGTGATAATCTATTATTCGGGATAACATGTTTCCCGTGATAATGTATTATTCGGGATAACCTAATTCCCGTGATAATGTATTATTCGGGATAAAATGTTTCCCGTGATAATGAATGATTCGGGATAACAGGTTGCCCGTAAAAAATATTATTCGGGATAAAATGTTTCCCGTGATAATGTATTATTCGGGATAACGCGCTTCTCGTGATAAAATATTATTCGGGATAATGCCCTTCCCGTGATAAAATATTATTCGGGATAACGTGTTTCCCGTGATTAAATATTATTCGGGATAACAGGTTTCCCGTGAAAAGTACTATTCGGGATAAAATGTTTCCCGTGATAATGTATAATTCGGGATAAAATGTTTCCCGTGATAATGTATTATTCGGGATAACATGTTTCCCGTGATTCATAGTTATTCGGGATAACGCGCTTCTCGTGATAAAATATTATTCGGGATAATGCCCTTCCCGTGATAAAATATTATTCGGGATAACGTGTTTACCGTGAAAAAATATTATTCGGTATAACATGTTTTCCGTGATAATGTATTATTGGGGATAACGGGCTTCCCGTGATTAAATTTTATTCGGGATAACAGGTTTCCCGTGAAAAGTACTATTCGGGATAAAATGTATCCCCTGATAATGTATTATTCGGGATAACGTGTTTCCCGTGATTAAATATTATTCGGGATAACATGTTTTCCGTGATAATGAGTTATTCGGGATAACGCGCTTCCCGTGATAATGAGTTATTCGGGATAACACGGTTCTCGTGATTATGTGTTATTCGGGATAACATGATTCCAGTGATAATGTATTATTGAGGTTAAGGCGCTTCCGTGATAAAATATTATTCGGGATAACGTGTTTCCCGTGATTAAATATTAATCGGTATAACATGTTTTCCGTGATAATGTATAATTCGGGATAACGCGCTTCCCGTGATAATAAATTATTCGGGATAACATGTTCCCTGTGATTATGAATTATTCGGGATAAAATGTTTCCCGTGATAATGTATTATTCGGGATAACGCACTTCCCGTGATAAAATATTATTCGGGATAACATGTTTTCCTTGATAATGTATTATTGGGGTTAAGGCGCTTCCGTGATAAAATATTATTCGGGATAACGTGTTTACCGTGATTAAATATTATTCGGTATAACATGTTTTCCGTGATAATGTATTATTTGGGATAACTTGTTTCCCGTGATAATGAATAATTCGGGATAACATGTTTCCCGTGATAATCTATTATTCGGGATAACATGTTTCCCGTGATAATGAATTTTCAGGATAACATGTTTCCCGTGATAATGTATTATTCGGGATAACATGTTTCCCGTGATTCATAGTTATTCGGGATAACGCGCTTCCCGTGATAATGAGTTATTCGGGATAACACGGTACTCGTGATAATGTGTTATTTGGGATAACATGTTTCCAGTGATAATGTATTATTGGGGATAACGGGCTTCCCGTGATTAAATATTATTCGGGATAACAGGTTTTCCGTGATAATGCATAATTCGGGATAACATGTTTCCCGTGATAATGAGTTATTCGGAATAACGCGCCTTCCGTGATAATGAGTTATTCGGGATATCACGGTTCCCGTGATAATGTGTTATTCGGGATAACATGTTTTCAGTGATAATGTATTATTCGGGATAACTTGTTTCCCGTGATAATGAATTTTTCGGGATAACATGTTTCCCGTGATAATGTATTATTCGGGATAACATGTTTCCCGTGATTCATAGTTATTCGGGATAACGCGCTTCCCGTGATAATGAGTTATTCGGGATAACACGGTTCTCGTGATAATGTGTTATTCGGGATAACATGTTTTCAGTGATAATGTATTATTGGGGTTAAGGCGCTTCCGTGATAAAATATTATTCGGGATAACGTGTTTACCAAGATTAAATATTATTCGGTATAACATGTTTTCCGTGATAATGTATTATTGGGGATAACGGGCTTCCCGTGATTAAATATTATTCGGGATAACAGGTTTCCCGTGAAAAGTACTATTCGGGATAAAATGTATCTCCTGATAATGTATTATTCGGGATAACGTGTTTCCCGTGATAATGAGTTATTCGGAATAACGCGCCTCCCGTGATAATGAATTATTCGGGATAAAACGTTTCCCGTGATAATGTATAATTCGGGATAACATGCTTCCCGTGATAATGTGTTATTCGGGAAAAAATGTTTCCCGTGATAAAGTATTATTCGGGATATCATGTTTCCCGTGATTCATAGTTATTCGGGATAACGCGCTTCCCGTGATAATGAGTTATTCGGGATAACATGTTTCCCGTGATTCATAGTTATTCGGGATAACGCGCTTCCCGTGATAATGAGTTATTCGGGATAACACGGTTCTCGTGATAATGTGTTATTCGGGATAACATGTTTCCAGTGATAATGTATTATTGGGGTTAAGGCGCTTCCGTGATAAAATATTATTCGGGATAACGTGTTTACCGTGATTAAATATTATTCGGTATAACATGTTTTCCGTGATAATGTATTATTTGGGATAACTTGTTTCCCGTGATAATGAATAATTCGGGATAACATGTTTCCCGTGATAATCTATTATTCGCGATAACATGTTTCCCGTGATAATGAGTTATTCGGGATAACGCGCTTCCCGTGATAATGAGTTATTCGGGATAACACGGTTCTCGTGATTATGTGTTATTCGGGATAACATGTTTCCAGTGATTAAATATTATTCGGGATAACAGGTTTCCCGTGAAAAATATTATTCGGGATAACATGTTTTCCTTGATAATGTATTATTGGGGATAACGGGCTTCCCGTGATAATGTATTATTGGGGATAACGGGCTTCCCGTGATTAAATATTATTCGGGATAACAGGTTTCCCGTGAAAAATATTATTCGGGATAAAATGTTTTCCGTGATAATGTATTATTCGGGATAACTTGTTTCCCGTGATAATGAATTTTTCGGGATAACATGTTTCCCGTGATAATGTATTATTCGGGATAACATGTTTCCCGTGATTCATAGTTATTCGGGATAACGCGCTTCCCGTAATAATGAGTTATTCGGGATAACACGGTTCTCGTGATAATGTGTTATTCGGGATAACATGTTTCCAGTGATAATGTATTATTGGAATTAAGGCGCTTCCGTGATAAAATATTATTCGGGATAACGTGTTTACCGTGAAAAAATATTATTCGGTATAACATGTTTTCCGTGATAATGTATTATTGGGGATAACGGGCTTCCCGTGATTAAATTTTATTCGGGATAACAGGTTTCCCGTGAAAAGTACTATTCGGGATAAAATGTATCCCCTGATAATGTATTATTCGGGATAACGTGTTTCCCGTGATTAAATATTATTCGGGATAACATGTTTTCCGTGATAATGTATAATTCGGGATAACATGTTTCCCGTGATAATGAGTTATTCGGAATAACGCGCCTCCCGTGATAATGAATTATTCGGGATAAAAGGTTTCCCG
This sequence comes from Schizaphis graminum, assembly GCA_020882235.1. Taxonomy (NCBI): domain Eukaryota; kingdom Metazoa; phylum Arthropoda; class Insecta; order Hemiptera; family Aphididae; genus Schizaphis; species Schizaphis graminum. Next base: position 69,806,751 of record CM037032.1, read on the forward strand.
TGATAATGTATAATTCGGGATAACATGTTTCCCGTGATAATCTATTATTCGGGATAACATGTTTCCCGTGATAATGTATTATTCGGGATAACGCGCTTCCCGTGATAAAATATTATTCGGGATAACGTGTTTCCCGTGATTAAATATTATTCGGGATAACATGTTTTCCGTGATAATGTATAATTCGGGATAACATGTTTCCCGTGATAATGAGTTATTCGGAATAACGCGCCTCCCGTGATAATGAATTATTCGGGATAAAAGGTTTCCCGTGATAATGTATAATTCGGGATAACATCTTTCCCGTGATAATCTATTATTCGGGATAACATGTTTCCCGTGATAATGTATTATTCGGGATAACCTAATTCCCGTGATAATGTATTATTCGGGATAAAATGTTTCCCGTGATAATGAATGATTCGGGATAACAGGTTGCCCGTAAAAAATATTATTCGGGATAAAATGTTTCCCGTGATAATGTATTATTCGGGATAACGCGCTTCTCGTGATAAAATATTATTCGGGATAATGCCCTTCCCGTGATAAAATATTATTCGGGATAACGTGTTTCCCGTGATTAAATATTATTCGGGATAACAGGTTTCCCGTGAAAAGTACTATTCGGGATAAAATGTTTCCCGTGATAATGTATAATTCGGGATAAAATGTTTCCCGTGATAATGTATTATTCGGGATAACATGTTTCCCGTGATTCATAGTTATTCGGGATAACGCGCTTCTCGTGATAAAATATTATTCGGGATAATGCCCTTCCCGTGATAAAATATTATTCGGGATAACGTGTTTACCGTGAAAAAATATTATTCGGTATAACATGTTTTCCGTGATAATGTATTATTGGGGATAACGGGCTTCCCGTGATTAAATTTTATTCGGGATAACAGGTTTCCCGTGAAAAGTACTATTCGGGATAAAATGTATCCCCTGATAATGTATTATTCGGGATAACGTGTTTCCCGTGATTAAATATTATTCGGGATAACATGTTTTCCGTGATAATGAGTTATTCGGGATAACGCGCTTCCCGTGATAATGAGTTATTCGGGATAACACGGTTCTCGTGATTATGTGTTATTCGGGATAACATGATTCCAGTGATAATGTATTATTGAGGTTAAGGCGCTTCCGTGATAAAATATTATTCGGGATAACGTGTTTCCCGTGATTAAATATTAATCGGTATAACATGTTTTCCGTGATAATGTATAATTCGGGATAACGCGCTTCCCGTGATAATAAATTATTCGGGATAACATGTTCCCTGTGATTATGAATTATTCGGGATAAAATGTTTCCCGTGATAATGTATTATTCGGGATAACGCACTTCCCGTGATAAAATATTATTCGGGATAACATGTTTTCCTTGATAATGTATTATTGGGGTTAAGGCGCTTCCGTGATAAAATATTATTCGGGATAACGTGTTTACCGTGATTAAATATTATTCGGTATAACATGTTTTCCGTGATAATGTATTATTTGGGATAACTTGTTTCCCGTGATAATGAATAATTCGGGATAACATGTTTCCCGTGATAATCTATTATTCGGGATAACATGTTTCCCGTGATAATGAATTTTCAGGATAACATGTTTCCCGTGATAATGTATTATTCGGGATAACATGTTTCCCGTGATTCATAGTTATTCGGGATAACGCGCTTCCCGTGATAATGAGTTATTCGGGATAACACGGTACTCGTGATAATGTGTTATTTGGGATAACATGTTTCCAGTGATAATGTATTATTGGGGATAACGGGCTTCCCGTGATTAAATATTATTCGGGATAACAGGTTTTCCGTGATAATGCATAATTCGGGATAACATGTTTCCCGTGATAATGAGTTATTCGGAATAACGCGCCTTCCGTGATAATGAGTTATTCGGGATATCACGGTTCCCGTGATAATGTGTTATTCGGGATAACATGTTTTCAGTGATAATGTATTATTCGGGATAACTTGTTTCCCGTGATAATGAATTTTTCGGGATAACATGTTTCCCGTGATAATGTATTATTCGGGATAACATGTTTCCCGTGATTCATAGTTATTCGGGATAACGCGCTTCCCGTGATAATGAGTTATTCGGGATAACACGGTTCTCGTGATAATGTGTTATTCGGGATAACATGTTTTCAGTGATAATGTATTATTGGGGTTAAGGCGCTTCCGTGATAAAATATTATTCGGGATAACGTGTTTACCAAGATTAAATATTATTCGGTATAACATGTTTTCCGTGATAATGTATTATTGGGGATAACGGGCTTCCCGTGATTAAATATTATTCGGGATAACAGGTTTCCCGTGAAAAGTACTATTCGGGATAAAATGTATCTCCTGATAATGTATTATTCGGGATAACGTGTTTCCCGTGATAATGAGTTATTCGGAATAACGCGCCTCCCGTGATAATGAATTATTCGGGATAAAACGTTTCCCGTGATAATGTATAATTCGGGATAACATGCTTCCCGTGATAATGTGTTATTCGGGAAAAAATGTTTCCCGTGATAAAGTATTATTCGGGATATCATGTTTCCCGTGATTCATAGTTATTCGGGATAACGCGCTTCCCGTGATAATGAGTTATTCGGGATAACATGTTTCCCGTGATTCATAGTTATTCGGGATAACGCGCTTCCCGTGATAATGAGTTATTCGGGATAACACGGTTCTCGTGATAATGTGTTATTCGGGATAACATGTTTCCAGTGATAATGTATTATTGGGGTTAAGGCGCTTCCGTGATAAAATATTATTCGGGATAACGTGTTTACCGTGATTAAATATTATTCGGGATAACAGGTTTTCCGTGATAATGTATAATTCGGGATAACATGTTTCCCGTGATAATGAGTTATTCGGAATAACGCGCCTCCCGTGATAATGAGTTATTCGGGATATCACGGTTCCCGTGATAATGTGTTATTCGGGATAACATGTTTTCAGTGATAATGTATTATTCGGGATAACTTGTTTCCCGTGATAATGAATTTTTCGGGATAACATGTTTCCCGTGATAATGTATTATTCGGGATAACATGTTTCCCGTTATTCATAGTTATTCGGGATAACGCGCTTCCCGTGATAATGAGTTATTCGGGATAACACGGTTCTCGTGATAATGTGTTATTCGGGATAACATGTTTTCAGTGATAATGTATTATTGGGGTTAAGGCGCTTCCGTGATAAAATATTATTCGGGATAACGTGTTTACCAAGATTAAATATTATTCGGTATAACATGTTTTCCGTGATAATGTATTATTGGGGATAACGGGCTTCCCGTGATTAAATATTATTCGGGATAACAGGTTTCCCGTGAAAAGTACTATTCGGGATAAAATGTATCTCCTGATAATGTATTATTCGGGATAACGTGTTTCCCGTGATAATGAGTTATTCGGAATAACGCGCCTCCCGTGATAATGAATTATTCGGGATAAAACGTTTCCCGTGATAATGTATAATTCGGGATAACATGCTTCCCGTGATAATGTGTTATTCGGGAAAAAATGTTTCCCGTGATAAAGTATTATTCGGGATATCATGTTTCCCGTGATTCATAGTTATTCGGGATAACGCGCTTCCCGTGATAATGAGTTATTCGGGATAACATGTTTCCCGTGATTCATAGTTATTCGGGATAACGCGCTTCCCGTGATAATGAGTTATTCGGGATAACACGGTTCTCGTGATAATGTGTTATTCGGGATAACATGTTTCCAGTGATAATGTATTATTGGGGTTAAGGCGCTTCCGTGATAAAATATTATTCGGGATAACGTGTTTACCGTGATTAAATATTATTCGGTATAACATGTTTTCCGTGATAATGTATTATTTGGGATAACTTGTTTCCCGTGATAATGAATAATTCGGGATAACATGTTTCCCGTGATAATCTATTATTCGGGATAACATGTTTCCCGTGATAATGAGTTATTCGGGATAACGCGCTTCCCGTGATAATGAGTTATTCGGGATAACGCGCTTCCCGTGATAATAAATTATTCGGGATAACATGTTCCCTGTGATTATGAATTATTCGGGATAAAATGTTTCCCGTGATAATGTATTATTCGGGATAACGCACTTCCCGTGATAAAATATTATTCGGGATAACATGTTTTCCTGGATAATGTATTATTGGGGATAACGGGCTTCCCGTGATAATGTATTATTGGGGATAACGGGCTTCCCGTGATTAAATATAATTCGGGATAACAGGTTTCCCGTGAAAAGTACTATTCGGGATAAAATGTATCCCCTGATAATGTATTATTCGGGATAACGTGTTTCCCGTGATTAAATATTATTCGGGATAACATGTTTCCCGTGATAATGTATTATTCGGGATAACGCACTTCCCGTGATAAAATATTATTCGGGATAACATGTTTTCCTTGATAATGTATTATTGGGGATAACGGGCTTCCCGTGATAATGTATTATTGGGGATAACGGGCTTCCCGTGATTAAATATTATTCGGGATAACAGGTTTCCCGTGAAAAATATTATTCGGGATAAAATGTTTTCCGTGATAATGTATTATTCGGGATAACTTGTTTCCCGTGATAATGAATTTTTCGGGATAACATGTTTCCCGTGATAATGTATTATTCGGGATAACATGTTTCCCGTGATTCATAGTTATTCGGGATAACGCGCTTCCCGTGATAATGAGTTATTCGGGATAACACGGTTCTCGTGATAATGTGTTATTCGGGATAACATGTTTCCAGTGATAATGTATTATTGGGGTTAAGGCGCTTCCGTGATAAAATATTATTCGGGATAACGTGTTTACCGTGATTAAATATTATTCGGTATAACATGTTTTCCGTGATAATGTATTATTTGGGATAACTTGTTTCCCGTGATAATGAATAATTCGGGATAACATGTTTCCCGTGATAATCTATTATTCGCGATAACATGTTTCCCGTGATAATGAGTTATTCGGGATAACGCGCTTCCCGTGATAATGAGTTATTCGGGATAACACGGTTCTCGTGATTATGTGTTATTCGGGATAACATGTTTCCAGTGATTAAATATTATTCGGGATAACAGGTTTCCCGTGAAAAATATTATTCGGGATAACATGTTTTCCTTGATAATGTATTATTGGGGATAACGGGCTTCCCGTGATAATGTATTATTGGGGATAACGGGCTTCCCGTGATTAAATATTATTCGGGATAACAGGTTTCCCGTGAAAAATATTATTCGGGATAAAATGTTTTCCGTGATAATGTATTATTCGGGATAACTTGTTTCCCGTGATAATGAATTTTTCGGGATAACATGTTTCCCGTGATAATGTATTATTCGGGATAACATGTTTCCCGTGATTCATAGTTATTCGGGATAACGCGCTTCCCGTAATAATGAGTTATTCGGGATAACACGGTTCTCGTGATAATGTGTTATTCGGGATAACATGTTTCCAGTGATAATGTATTATTGGAATTAAGGCGCTTCCGTGATAAAATATTATTCGGGATAACGTGTTTACCGTGAAAAAATATTATTCGGTATAACATGTTTTCCGTGATAATGTATTATTGGGGATAACGGGCTTCCCGTGATTAAATTTTATTCGGGATAACAGGTTTCCCGTGAAAAGTACTATTCGGGATAAAATGTATCCCCTGATAATGTATTATTCGGGATAACGTGTTTCCCGTGATTAAATATTATTCGGGATAACATGTTTTCCGTGATAATGTATAATTCGGGATAACATGTTTCCCGTGATAATCTATTATTCGGGATAACATGTTTCCCGTGATAATGTATTATTCGGGATAACGCGCTTCCCGTGATAAAATATTATTCGGGATAACGTGTTTCCCGTGATTAAATATTATTCGGGATAACATGTTTTCCGTGATAATGTATAATTCGGGATAACATGTTTCCCGTGATAATGAGTTATTCGGAATAACGCGCCTCCCGTGATAATGAATTATTCGGGATAAAAGGTTTCCCGTGATAATGTATAATTCGGGATAACATCTTTCCCGTGATAATCTATTATTCGGGATAACATGTTTCCCGTGATAATGTATTATTCGGGATAACCTAATTCCCGTGATAATGTATTATTCGGGATAAAATGTTTCCCGTGATAATGAATGATTCGGGATAACAGGTTGCCCGTAAAAAATATTATTCGGGATAAAATGTTTCCCGTGATAATGTATTATTCGGGATAACGCGCTTCTCGTGATAAAATATTATTCGGGATAATGCCCTTCCCGTGATAAAATATTATTCGGGATAACGTGTTTCCCGTGATTAAATATTATTCGGGATAACAGGTTTCCCGTGAAAAGTACTATTCGGGATAAAATGTTTCCCGTGATAATGTATAATTCGGGATAAAATGTTTCCCGTGATAATGTATTATTCGGGATAACATGTTTCCCGTGATTCATAGTTATTCGGGATAACGCGCTTCTCGTGATAAAATATTATTCGGGATAATGCCCTTCCCGTGATAAAATATTATTCGGGATAACGTGTTTACCGTGAAAAAATATTATTCGGTATAACATGTTTTCCGTGATAATGTATTATTGGGGATAACGGGCTTCCCGTGATTAAATTTTATTCGGGATAACAGGTTTCCCGTGAAAAGTACTATTCGGGATAAAATGTATCCCCTGATAATGTATTATTCGGGATAACGTGTTTCCCGTGATTAAATATTATTCGGGATAACATGTTTTCCGTGATAATGAGTTATTCGGGATAACGCGCTTCCCGTGATAATGAGTTATTCGGGATAACACGGTTCTCGTGATTATGTGTTATTCGGGATAACATGATTCCAGTGATAATGTATTATTGAGGTTAAGGCGCTTCCGTGATAAAATATTATTCGGGATAACGTGTTTCCCGTGATTAAATATTAATCGGTATAACATGTTTTCCGTGATAATGTATAATTCGGGATAACGCGCTTCCCGTGATAATAAATTATTCGGGATAACATGTTCCCTGTGATTATGAATTATTCGGGATAAAATGTTTCCCGTGATAATGTATTATTCGGGATAACGCACTTCCCGTGATAAAATATTATTCGGGATAACATGTTTTCCTTGATAATGTATTATTGGGGTTAAGGCGCTTCCGTGATAAAATATTATTCGGGATAACGTGTTTACCGTGATTAAATATTATTCGGTATAACATGTTTTCCGTGATAATGTATTATTTGGGATAACTTGTTTCCCGTGATAATGAATAATTCGGGATAACATGTTTCCCGTGATAATCTATTATTCGGGATAACATGTTTCCCGTGATAATGAATTTTCAGGATAACATGTTTCCCGTGATAATGTATTATTCGGGATAACATGTTTCCCGTGATTCATAGTTATTCGGGATAACGCGCTTCCCGTGATAATGAGTTATTCGGGATAACACGGTACTCGTGATAATGTGTTATTCGGGATAACATGTTTCCAGTGATAATGTATTATTGGGGATAACGGGCTTCCCGTGATTAAATATTATTCGGGATAACAGGTTTTCCGTGATAATGCATAATTCGGGATAACATGTTTCCCGTGATAATGAGTTATTCGGAATAACGCGCCTTCCGTGATAATGAGTTATTCGGGATATCACGGTTCCCGTGATAATGTGTTATTCGGGATAACATGTTTTCAGTGATAATGTATTATTCGGGATAACTTGTTTCCCGTGATAATGAATTTTTCGGGATAACATGTTTCCCGTGATAATGTATTATTCGGGATAACATGTTTCCCGTGATTCATAGTTATTCGGGATAACGCGCTTCCCGTGATAATGAGTTATTCGGGATAACACGGTTCTCGTGATAATGTGTTATTCGGGATAACATGTTTTCAGTGATAATGTATTATTGGGGTTAAGGCGCTTCCGTGATAAAATATTATTCGGGATAACGTGTTTACCAAGATTAAATATTATTCGGTATAACATGTTTTCCGTGATAATGTATTATTGGGGATAACGGGCTTCCCGTGATTAAATATTATTCGGGATAACAGGTTTCCCGTGAAAAGTACTATTCGGGATAAAATGTATCTCCTGATAATGTATTATTCGGGATAACGTGTTTCCCGTGATAATGAGTTATTCGGAATAACGCGCCTCCCGTGATAATGAATTATTCGGGATAAAACGTTTCCCGTGATAATGTATAATTCGGGATAACATGCTTCCCGTGATAATGTGTTATTCGGGAAAAAATGTTTCCCGTGATAAAGTATTATTCGGGATATCATGTTTCCCGTGATTCATAGTTATTCGGGATAACGCGCTTCCCGTGATAATGAGTTATTCGGGATAACATGTTTCCCGTGATTCATAGTTATTCGGGATAACGCGCTTCCCGTGATAATGAGTTATTCGGGATAACACGGTTCTCGTGATAATGTGTTATTCGGGATAACATGTTTCCAGTGATAATGTATTATTGGGGTTAAGGCGCTTCCGTGATAAAATATTATTCGGGATAACGTGTTTACCGTGATTAAATATTATTCGGGATAACAGGTTTTCCGTGATAATGTATAATTCGGGATAACATGTTTCCCGTGATAATGAGTTATTCGGAATAACGCGCCTCCCGTGATAATGAGTTATTCGGGATATCACGGTTCCCGTGATAATGTGTTATTCGGGATAACATGTTTTCAGTGATAATGTATTATTCGGGATAACTTGTTTCCCGTGATAATGAATTTTTCGGGATAACATGTTTCCCGTGATAATGTATTATTCGGGATAACATGTTTCCCGTGATTCATAGTTATTCGGGATAACGCGCTTCCCGTGATAATGAGTTATTCGGGATAACACGGTTCTCGTGATAATGTGTTATTCGGGATAACTTGTTTCCCGTGATAATGAATTTTTCGGGATAACATCTTTCCCGTGATAATCTATTATTCGGGATAACATGTTTCCCGTGATAATGTATTATTCGGGATAACCTAATTCCCGTGATAATTTATTATTCGGGATAAAATGTTTCCCGTGATAATGAATGATTCGGGATAACAGGTTGCCCGTAAAAAATATTATTCGGGATAAAATGTTTCCCGTGATAATGTATTATTCGGGATAACGCGCTTCTCGTGATAAAATATTATTCGGGATATTGCCCTTCCCGTGATAAAATATTATTCGGGATAACGTGTTTCCCGTGATTAAATATTATTCGGGATAACAGGTTTCCCGTGAAAAGTACTATTCGGGATAAAATGTTTCCCGTGATAATGTATAATTCGGGATAAAATGTTTCCCGTGATAATGTATTATTCGGGATAACAAGTTTCCCGTGATTCATAGTTATTCGGGATAACGCGCTTCCCGTAATAATGAGTTATTCGGGATAACACGGTTCTCGTGATAATGTGTTATTCGGGATAACATGTTTCCAGTGATAATGTATTATTGGAATTAAGGCGCTTCCGTGATAAAATATTATTCGGGATAACGTGTTTACCGTGAAAAAATATTATTCGGTATAACATGTTTTCCGTGATAATGTATTATTGGGGATAACGGGGTTCCCGTGATTAAATTTTATTCGGGATAACAGGTTTCCCGTGAAAAGTACTATTCGGGATAAAATGTATCCCCTGATAATGTATTATTCGGGATAACGTGTTTCCCGTGATTAAATATTATTCGGGATAACATGTTTTCCGTGATAATGTATAATTCGGGATAACATGTTTCCCGTGATAATGAGTTATTCGGAATAACGCGCCTCCCGTGATAATGAATTATTCGGGATAAAAGGTTTCCCGTGATAATGTATAATTCGGGATAACATGTTTCCCGTGATAATCTATTATTCGGGATAACATGTTTCCCGTGATAATGTATTATTCGGGATAACGCGCTTCCCGTGATAAAATATTATTCGGGATAACGTGTTTCCCGTGATTAAATATTATTCGGGATAACATGTTTTCCGTGATAATGTATAATTCAGGATAACATGTTTCCCGTGATAATGAGTTATTCGGAATAACGCGCCTCCCGTGATAATGAATTATTCGGGATAAAAGGTTTCCCGTGATAATGTATAATTCGGGATAACATCTTTCCCGTGATAATCTATTATTCGGGATAACATGTTTCCCGTGATAATGTATTATTCGGGATAACCTAATTCCCGTGATAATGTATTATTCGGGATAAAATGTTTCCCGTGATAATGAATGATTCGGGATAACAGGTTGCCCGTAAAAAATATTATTCGGGATAAAATGTTTCCCGTGATAATGTATTATTCGGGATAACGCGCTTCTCGTGATAAAATATTATTCGGGATAATGCCCTTCCCGTGATAAAATATTATTCGGGATAACGTGTTTCCCGTGATTAAATATTATTCGGGATAACAGGTTTCCCGTGAAAAGTACTATTCGGGATAAAATGTTTCCCGTGATAATGTATAATTCGGGATAAAATGTTTCCCGTGATAATGTATTATTCGGGATAACATATTTCCGTGATAATGTGTTATTCGGGAAAAAATGTTTCCCGTGATAATGTATTATTCGGGATAACATATTTCCGTGATAATGAGTTGTTCGGGATAACGCGCTTCCCGTGATAATGAGTTATTCGGGATAACACGGTTCTCGTGATAATGTGTTATTCGGGATAACATGTTTCCAGTGATAATGCATTATTCGGGATAAGGAGCTTCCGTGATAAAATATTATTCGGGATAACTTGTTTCCCGTGATAATGAATTTTTCAGGATAACATGTTTCCCGTGATAATGTATTATTCGGGATAACATGTTTCCCGTGATTCATAGTTATTCGGGATAACGCGCTTCCCGTGATAATGAGTTATTCGGGATAACACGGTTCTCGTGATAATGTGTTATTCGGGATAACATGTTTCCAGTGATAATGTATTATTGGGGTTAAGGCGCTTCCGTGATAAAATATTATTCGGGATAACGTGTTTACCAAGATTAAATATTATTCGGTATAACATGTTTTCCGTGATAATGTATTATTGGGGATAACGGGCTTCCCGTGATTAAATTTTATTCGGGATAACAGGTTTCCCGTGAAAAGTACTATTCGGGATAAAATGTATCCCCTGATAATGTATTATTCGGGATAACGTGTTTCCCGTGATTAAATATTATTCGGGATAACATGTTTTCCGTGATAATGTATAATTCGGGATAACATGTTTCCCGTGATAATGAGTTATTCGGAATAACGCGCCTCCCGTGATAATGAATTATTCGGGATAAAAGGTTTCCCGTGATAATGTATAATTCGGGATAACATGTTTCCCGTGATAATCTATTATTCGGGATAACATGTTTCCCGTGATAATGTATTATTCGGGATAACGCGCTTCCCGTGATAAAATATTATTCGGGATAACGTGTTTCCCGTGATTAAATATTATTCGGGATAACATGTTTTCCGTGATAATGTATAATTCAGGATAACATGTTTCCCGTGATAATGAGTTATTCGGAATAACGCGCCTCCCGTGATAATGAATTATTCGGGATAAAAGGTTTCCCGTGATAATGTATAATTCGGGATAACATCTTTCCCGTGATAATCTATTATTCGGGATAACATGTTTCCCGTGATAATGTATTATTCGGGATAACCTAATTCCCGTGATAATGTATTATTCGGGATAAAATGTTTCCCGTGATAATGAATGATTCGGGATAACAGGTTGCCCGTAAAAAATATTATTCGGGATAAAATGTTTCCCGTGATAATGTATTATTCGGGATAACGCGCTTCTCGTGATAAAATATTATTCGGGATAATGCCCTTCCCGTGATAAAATATTATTCGGGATAACGTGTTTCCCGTGATTAAATATTATTCGGGATAACAGGTTTCCCGTGAAAAGTACTATTCGGGATAAAATGTTTCCCGTGATAATGTATAATTCGGGATAAAATGTTTCCCGTGATAATGTATTATTCGGGATAACATATTTCCGTGATAATGTGTTATTCGGGAAAAAATGTTTCCCGTGATAATGTATTATTCGGGATAACATATTTCCGTGATAATGAGTTGTTCGGGATAACGCGCTTCCCGTGATAATGAGTTATTCGGGATAACACGGTTCTCGTGATAATGTGTTATTCGGGATAACATGTTTCCAGTGATAATGTATTATTCGGGATAAGGCGCTTCCGTGATAAAATATTATTCGGGATAACTTGTTTCCCGTGATAATGAATTTTTCAGGATAACATGTTTCCCGTGATAATGTATTATTCGGGATAACATGTTTCCCGTGATTCATAGTTATTCGGGATAACGCGCTTCCCGTGATAATGAGTTATTCGGGATAACACGGTTCTCGTGATAATGTGTTATTCGGGATAACATGTTTCCAGTGATAATGTATTATTGGGGTTAAGGCGCTTCCGTGATAAAATATTATTCGGGATAACGTGTTTACCAAGATTAAATATTATTCGGTATAACATGTTTTCCGTGATAATGTATTATTGGGGATAACGGGCTTCCCGTGATTAAATATTATTCGGGATAACAGGTTTCCCGTGAAAAGTACTATTCGGGATAAAATGTATCTCCTGATAATGTATTATTCGGGATAACGTGTTTCCCGTGATTAAATATTATTCGGGATAACATGTTTTCCGTGATAATGTATAATTCGGGATAACATGTTTCCCGTGATAATGAGTTATTCGGAATAACGCGCCTCCCGTGATAATGAATTATTCGGGATAAAAGGTTTCCCGTGATAATGTATAATTCGGGATAACATGTTTCCCGTGATAATCTATTATTCGGGATAACATGTTTCCCGTGATAATGTATTATTCGGGATAACGCGCTTCCCGTGATAAAATATTATTCGGGATAACGTGTTTCCCGTGATTAAATATTATTCGGGATAACATGTTTTCCGTGATAATGTATAATTCAGGATAACATGTTTCCCGTGATAATGAGTTATTCGGAATAACGCGCCTCCCGTGATAATGAATTATTCGGGATAAAAGGTTTCCCGTGATAATGTATTATTCGGGATAACGCGCTTCTCGTGATAAAATATTATTCGGGATAATGCCCTTCCCGTGATAAAATATTATTCGGGATAACGTGTTTCCCGTGATTAAATATTATTCGGGATAACAGGTTTCCCGTGAAAAGTACTATTCGGGATAAAATGTTTCCCGTGATAATGTATAATTCGGGATAAAATGTTTCCCGTGATAATGTATTATTCGGGATAACATATTTCCGTGATAATGTGTTATTCGGGAAAAAATGTTTCCCGTGATAATGTATTATTCGGGATAACATATTTCCGTGATAATGAGTTGTTCGGGATAACGCGCTTCCCGTGATAATGAGTTATTCGGGATAACACGGTTCTCGTGATAATGTGTTATTCGGGATAACATGTTTCCAGTGATAATGTATTATTCGGGATAAGGCGCTTCCGTGATAAAATATTATTCGGGATAACTTGTTTCCCGTGATAATGAATTTTTCAGGATAACATGTTTCCCGTGATAATGTATTATTCGGGATAACATGTTTCCCGTGATTCATAGTTATTCGGGATAACGCGCTTCCCGTGATAATGAGTTATTCGGGATAACACGGTTCTCGTGATAATGTGTTATTCGGGATAACATGTTTCCAGTGATAATGTATTATTGGGGTTAAGGCGCTTCCGTGATAAAATATTATTCGGGATAACGTGTTTACCAAGATTAAATATTATTCGGTATAACATGTTTTCCGTGATAATGTATTATTGGGGATAACGGGCTTCCCGTGATTAAATATTATTCGGGATAACAGGTTTCCCGTGAAAAGTACTATTCGGGATAAAATGTATCTCCTGATAATGTATTATTCGGGATAACGTGTTTCCCGTGATTAAATATTATTCGGGATAACATGTTTTCCGTGATAATGTATAATTCGGGATAACATGTTTCCCGTGATAATGAGTTATTCGGAATAACGCGCCTCCCGTGATAATGAATTATTCGGGATAAAAGGTTTCCCGTGATAATGTATAATTCGGGATAACATGTTTCCCGTGATAATCTATTATTCGGGATAACATGTTTCCCGTGATAATGTATTATTCGGGATAACGCGCTTCCCGTGATAAAATATTATTCGGGATAACGTGTTTCCCGTGATTAAATATTATTCGGGATAACATGTTTTCCGTGATAATGTATAATTCAGGATAACATGTTTCCCGTGATAATGAGTTATTCGGAATAACGCGCCTCCCGTGATAATGAATTATTCGGGATAAAAGGTTTCCCGTGATAATGTATAATTCGGGATAACATCTTTCCCGTGATAATCTATTATTCGGGATAACATGTTTCCCGTGATAATGTATTATTCGGGATAACCTAATTCCCGTGATAATGTATTATTCGGGATAAAATGTTTCCCGTGATAATGAATGATTCGGGATAACAGGTTGCCCGTAAAAAATATTATTCGGGATAAAATGTTTCCCGTGATAATGTATTATTCGGGATAACGCGCTTCTCGTGATAAAATATTATTCGGGATAATGCCCTTCCCGTGATAAAATATTATTCGGGATAACGTGTTTCCCGTGATTAAATATTATTCGGGATAACAGGTTTCCCGTGAAAAGTACTATTCGGGATAAAATGTTTCCCGTGATAATGTATAATTCGGGATAAAATGTTTCCCGTGATAATGTATTATTCGGGATAACATATTTCCGTGATAATGTGTTATTCGGGAAAAAATGTTTCCCGTGATAATGTATTATTCGGGATAACATATTTCCGTGATAATGAGTTGTTCGGGATAACGCGCTTCCCGTGATAATGAGTTATTCGGGATAACACGGTTCTCGTGATAATGTGTTATTCGGGATAACATGTTTCCAGTGATAATGTATTATTCGGGATAAGGCGCTTCCGTGATAAAATATTATTCGGGATAACTTGTTTCCCGTGATAATGAATTTTTCAGGATAACATGTTTTCAGTGATAATGTATTATTCGGGATAACTTGTTTCCCGTGATAATGAATTTTTCGGGATAACATGTTTCCCGTGATAATGTATTATTCGGGATAACATGTTTCCCGTGATTCATAGTTATTCGGGATAACGCGCTTCCCGTGATAATGAGTTATTCGGGATAACACGGTTCTCGTGATAATGTGTTATTCGGGATAACATGTTTTCAGTGATAATGTATTATTGGGGTTAAGGCGCTTCCGTGATAAAATATTATTCGGGATAACATGTTTACCAAGATTAAATATTATTCGGTATAACATGTTTTCCGTGATAATGTATTATTGGGGATAACGGGCTTCCCGTGATTAAATATTATTCGGGATAACAGGTTTCCCGTAAAAAGTACTATTCGGGATAAAATGTATCTCCTGATAATGTATTATTCGGGATAACGTGTTTCCCGTGATTAAATATTATTCGGGATAACATGTTTTCCGTGATAATGTATAATTCGGGATAACATGTTTCCCGTGATAATGAGTTATTCGGAATAACGCGCCTCCCGTGATAATGAATTATTCGGGATAAAACGTTTCCCGTGATAATGTATAATTCGGGATAACATTCTTCCCGTGATAATGAGTTATTCGGGATATCACGGTTCCCGCGATAATGTGTTATTCGGGAAAAAATGTTTCCCGTGATAATGTATTATTCGGGATAACATGTTTCCCGTGATTCATAGTTATTCGGGATAACGCGCTTCCCGTGATAATGAGTTATTCGGGATAACTTGTTTCCCGTGATAATGAATAATTCGGGATAACATGTTTCCCGTGATAATCTATTATTCGGGATAACATGTTTCCCGTGATAATGAGTTATTCGGGATAACGCGCTTCCCGTGATAATGAGTTATTCGGGATAACACGGTTCTCGTGATTATGTGTTATTCGGGATAACATGTTTCCAGTGATAATGTATTATTGGGGTTAAGGCGCTTTCGTGATAAAATATTATTCGGGATAACGTGTTTCCCGTGATTAAATATTATTCGGGATAACATGTTTTCCGTGATAATGTATAATTCGGGATAACATGTTTCCCGTGATAATGAGTTATTCGGAATAACGCGCCTCCCGTGATAATGAATT
Organism: Schizaphis graminum; assembly: GCA_020882235.1. Taxonomy (NCBI): domain Eukaryota; kingdom Metazoa; phylum Arthropoda; class Insecta; order Hemiptera; family Aphididae; genus Schizaphis; species Schizaphis graminum. Next base: position 69,822,989 of record CM037032.1, read on the forward strand.
ATTCGGGATAAAAGGTTTCCCGTGATAATGTATAATTCGGGATAACATGTTTCCCGTGATAATCTATTATTCGGGATAACATGTTTCCCGTGATAATGTATTATTCGGGATAACGCGCTTCCCGTGATAAAATATTATTCGGGATAACGTGTTTCCCGTGATTAAATATTATTCGGGATAACATGTTTTCCGTGATAATGTATAATTCAGGATAACATGTTTCCCGTGATAATGAGTTATTCGGAATAACGCGCCTCCCGTGATAATGAATTATTCGGGATAAAAGGTTTCCCGTGATAATGTATTATTCGGGATAACGCGCTTCTCGTGATAAAATATTATTCGGGATAATGCCCTTCCCGTGATAAAATATTATTCGGGATAACGTGTTTCCCGTGATTAAATATTATTCGGGATAACAGGTTTCCCGTGAAAAGTACTATTCGGGATAAAATGTTTCCCGTGATAATGTATAATTCGGGATAAAATGTTTCCCGTGATAATGTATTATTCGGGATAACATATTTCCGTGATAATGTGTTATTCGGGAAAAAATGTTTCCCGTGATAATGTATTATTCGGGATAACATATTTCCGTGATAATGAGTTGTTCGGGATAACGCGCTTCCCGTGATAATGAGTTATTCGGGATAACACGGTTCTCGTGATAATGTGTTATTCGGGATAACATGTTTCCAGTGATAATGTATTATTCGGGATAAGGCGCTTCCGTGATAAAATATTATTCGGGATAACTTGTTTCCCGTGATAATGAATTTTTCAGGATAACATGTTTCCCGTGATAATGTATTATTCGGGATAACATGTTTCCCGTGATTCATAGTTATTCGGGATAACGCGCTTCCCGTGATAATGAGTTATTCGGGATAACACGGTTCTCGTGATAATGTGTTATTCGGGATAACATGTTTCCAGTGATAATGTATTATTGGGGTTAAGGCGCTTCCGTGATAAAATATTATTCGGGATAACGTGTTTACCAAGATTAAATATTATTCGGTATAACATGTTTTCCGTGATAATGTATTATTGGGGATAACGGGCTTCCCGTGATTAAATATTATTCGGGATAACAGGTTTCCCGTGAAAAGTACTATTCGGGATAAAATGTATCTCCTGATAATGTATTATTCGGGATAACGTGTTTCCCGTGATTAAATATTATTCGGGATAACATGTTTTCCGTGATAATGTATAATTCGGGATAACATGTTTCCCGTGATAATGAGTTATTCGGAATAACGCGCCTCCCGTGATAATGAATTATTCGGGATAAAAGGTTTCCCGTGATAATGTATAATTCGGGATAACATGTTTCCCGTGATAATCTATTATTCGGGATAACATGTTTCCCGTGATAATGTATTATTCGGGATAACGCGCTTCCCGTGATAAAATATTATTCGGGATAACGTGTTTCCCGTGATTAAATATTATTCGGGATAACATGTTTTCCGTGATAATGAGTTATTCGGGATAACACGGTTCTCGTGATAATGTGTTATTCGGGATAACATGTTTTCAGTGATAATGTATTATTGGGGTTAAGGCGCTTCCGTGATAAAATATTATTCGGGATAACATGTTTACCAAGATTAAATATTATTCGGTATAACATGTTTTCCGTGATAATGTATTATTGGGGATAACGGGCTTCCCGTGATTAAATATTATTCGGGATAACAGGTTTCCCGTAAAAAGTACTATTCGGGATAAAATGTATCTCCTGATAATGTATTATTCGGGATAACGTGTTTCCCGTGATTAAATATTATTCGGGATAACATGTTTTCCGTGATAATGTATAATTCGGGATAACATGTTTCCCGTGATAATGAGTTATTCGGAATAACGCGCCTCCCGTGATAATGAATTATTCGGGATAAAACGTTTCCCGTGATAATGTATAATTCGGGATAACATTCTTCCCGTGATAATGAGTTATTCGGGATATCACGGTTCCCGCGATAATGTGTTATTCGGGAAAAAATGTTTCCCGTGATAATGTATTATTCGGGATAACATGTTTCCCGTGATTCATAGTTATTCGGGATAACGCGCTTCCCGTGATAATGAGTTATTCGGGATAACTTGTTTCCCGTGATAATGAATAATTCGGGATAACATGTTTCCCGTGATAATCTATTATTCGGGATAACATGTTTCCCGTGATAATGAGTTATTCGGGATAACGCGCTTCCCGTGATAATGAGTTATTCGGGATAACACGGTTCTCGTGATTATGTGTTATTCGGGATAACATGTTTCCAGTGATAATGTATTATTGGGGTTAAGGCGCTTTCGTGATAAAATATTATTCGGGATAACGTGTTTCCCGTGATTAAATATTATTCGGGATAACATGTTTTCCGTGATAATGTATAATTCGGGATAACATGTTTCCCGTGATAATGAGTTATTCGGAATAACGCGCCTCCCGTGATAATGAATTATTCGGGATAAAAGGTTTCCCGTGATAATGTATAATTCGGGATAACATGTTTCCCGTGATAATCTATTATTCGGGATAACATGTTTCCCGTGATAATGTATTATTCGGGATAACGCGCTTCCCGTGATAAAATATTATTCGGGATAACGTGTTTCCCGTGATTAAATATTATTCGGGATAACATGTTTTCCGTGATAATGTATAATTCAGGATAACATGTTTCCCGTGATAATGAGTTATTCGGAATAACGCGCCTCCCGTGATAATGAATTATTCGGGATAAAAGGTTTCCCGTGATAATGTATTATTCGGGATAACGCGCTTCTCGTGATAAAATATTATTCGGGATAATGCCCTTCCCGTGATAAAATATTATTCGGGATAACGTGTTTCCCGTGATTAAATATTATTCGGGATAACAGGTTTCCCGTGAAAAGTACTATTCGGGATAAAATGTTTCCCGTGATAATGTATAATTCGGGATAAAATGTTTCCCGTGATAATGTATTATTCGGGATAACATATTTCCGTGATAATGTGTTATTCGGGAAAAAATGTTTCCCGTGATAATGTATTATTCGGGATAACATATTTCCGTGATAATGAGTTGTTCGGGATAACGCGCTTCCCGTGATAATGAGTTATTCGGGATAACACGGTTCTCGTGATAATGTGTTATTCGGGATAACATGTTTCCAGTGATAATGTATTATTCGGGATAAGGCGCTTCCGTGATAAAATATTATTCGGGATAACTTGTTTCCCGTGATAATGAATTTTTCAGGATAACATGTTTCCCGTGATAATGTATTATTCGGGATAACATGTTTCCCGTGATTCATAGTTATTCGGGATAACGCGCTTCCCGTGATAATGAGTTATTCGGGATAACACGGTTCTCGTGATAATGTGTTATTCGGGATAACATGTTTCCAGTGATAATGTATTATTGGGGTTAAGGCGCTTCCGTGATAAAATATTATTCGGGATAACGTGTTTACCAAGATTAAATATTATTCGGTATAACATGTTTTCCGTGATAATGTATTATTGGGGATAACGGGCTTCCCGTGATTAAATATTATTCGGGATAACAGGTTTCCCGTGAAAAGTACTATTCGGGATAAAATGTATCTCCTGATAATGTATTATTCGGGATAACGTGTTTCCCGTGATTAAATATTATTCGGGATAACATGTTTTCCGTGATAATGTATAATTCGGGATAACATGTTTCCCGTGATAATGAGTTATTCGGAATAACGCGCCTCCCGTGATAATGAATTATTCGGGATAAAAGGTTTCCCGTGATAATGTATAATTCGGGATAACATGTTTCCCGTGATAATCTATTATTCGGGATAACATGTTTCCCGTGATAATGTATTATTCGGGATAACGCGCTTCCCGTGATAAAATATTATTCGGGATAACGTGTTTCCCGTGATTAAATATTATTCGGGATAACATGTTTTCCGTGATAATGTATAATTCAGGATAACATGTTTCCCGTGATAATGAGTTATTCGGAATAACGCGCCTCCCGTGATAATGAATTATTCGGGATAAAAGGTTTCCCGTGATAATGTATAATTCGGGATAACATCTTTCCCGTGATAATCTATTATTCGGGATAACATGTTTCCCGTGATAATGTATTATTCGGGATAACCTAATTCCCGTGATAATGTATTATTCGGGATAAAATGTTTCCCGTGATAATGAATGATTCGGGATAACAGGTTGCCCGTAAAAAATATTATTCGGGATAAAATGTTTCCCGTGATAATGTATTATTCGGGATAACGCGCTTCTCGTGATAAAATATTATTCGGGATAATGCCCTTCCCGTGATAAAATATTATTCGGGATAACGTGTTTCCCGTGATTAAATATTATTCGGGATAACAGGTTTCCCGTGAAAAGTACTATTCGGGATAAAATGTTTCCCGTGATAATGTATAATTCGGGATAAAATGTTTCCCGTGATAATGTATTATTCGGGATAACATATTTCCGTGATAATGTGTTATTCGGGAAAAAATGTTTCCCGTGATAATGTATTATTCGGGATAACATATTTCCGTGATAATGAGTTGTTCGGGATAACGCGCTTCCCGTGATAATGAGTTATTCGGGATAACACGGTTCTCGTGATAATGTGTTATTCGGGATAACATGTTTCCAGTGATAATGTATTATTCGGGATAAGGCGCTTCCGTGATAAAATATTATTCGGGATAACTTGTTTCCCGTGATAATGAATTTTTCAGGATAACATGTTTCCCGTGATAATGTATTATTCGGGATAACATGTTTCCCGTGATTCATAGTTATTCGGGATAACGCGCTTCCCGTGATAATGAGTTATTCGGGATAACACGGTTCTCGTGATAATGTGTTATTCGGGATAACATGTTTCCAGTGATAATGTATTATTGGGGTTAAGGCGCTTCCGTGATAAAATATTATTCGGGATAACGTGTTTACCAAGATTAAATATTATTCGGTATAACATGTTTTCCGTGATAATGTATTATTGGGGATAACGGGCTTCCCGTGATTAAATATTATTCGGGATAACAGGTTTCCCGTGAAAAGTACTATTCGGGATAAAATGTATCTCCTGATAATGTATTATTCGGGATAACGTGTTTCCCGTGATTAAATATTATTCGGGATAACATGTTTTCCGTGATAATGTATAATTCGGGATAACATGTTTCCCGTGATAATGAGTTATTCGGAATAACGCGCCTCCCGTGATAATGAGTTATTCGGGATATCACGGTTCCCGTGATAATGTGTTATTCGGGATAACATGTTTTCAGTGATAATGTATTATTCGGGATAACTTGTTTCCCGTGATAATGAATTTTTCGGGATAACATGTTTCCCGTGATAATGTATTATTCGGGATAACATGTTTCCCGTGATTCATAGTTATTCGGGATAACGCGCTTCCCGTGATAATGAGTTATTCGGGATAACACGGTTCTCGTGATAATGTGTTATTCGGGATAACATGTTTTCAGTGATAATGTATTATTGGGGTTAAGGCGCTTCCGTGATAAAATATTATTCGGGATAACATGTTTACCAAGATTAAATATTATTCGGTATAACATGTTTTCCGTGATAATGTATTATTGGGGATAACGGGCTTCCCGTGATTAAATATTATTCGGGATAACAGGTTTCCCGTAAAAAGTACTATTCGGGATAAAATGTATCTCCTGATAATGTATTATTCGGGATAACGTGTTTCCCGTGATTAAATATTATTCGGGATAACATGTTTTCCGTGATAATGTATAATTCGGGATAACATGTTTCCCGTGATAATGAGTTATTCGGAATAACGCGCCTCCCGTGATAATGAATTATTCGGGATAAAACGTTTCCCGTGATAATGTATAATTCGGGATAACATTCTTCCCGTGATAATGAGTTATTCGGGATATCACGGTTCCCGCGATAATGTGTTATTCGGGAAAAAATGTTTCCCGTGATAATGTATTATTCGGGATAACATGTTTCCCGTGATTCATAGTTATTCGGGATAACGCGCTTCCCGTGATAATGAGTTATTCGGGATAACTTGTTTCCCGTGATAATGAATAATTCGGGATAACATGTTTCCCGTGATAATCTATTATTCGGGATAACATGTTTCCCGTGATAATGAGTTATTCGGGATAACGCGCTTCCCGTGATAATGAGTTATTCGGGATAACACGGTTCTCGTGATTATGTGTTATTCGGGATAACATGTTTCCAGTGATAATGTATTATTGGGGTTAAGGCGCTTTCGTGATAAAATATTATTCGGGATAACGTGTTTCCCGTGATTAAATATTAATCGGTATAACATGTTTTCCGTGATAATGTATAATTCGGGATAACGCGCTTCCCGTGATAATAAATTATTCGGGATAACATGTTCCCTGTGATTATGAATTATTCGGGATAAAATGTTTCCCGTGATAATGTATTATTCGGGATAACGCACTTCCCGTGATAAAATATTATTCGGGATAACATGTTTTCCTTGATAATGTATTATTGGGGTTAAGGCGCTTCCGTGATAAAATATTATTCGGGATAACGTGTTTACCGTGATTAAATATTATTCGGTATAACATGTTTTCCGTGATAATGTATTATTTGGGATAACTTGTTTCCCGTGATAATGAATAATTCGGGATAACATGTTTCCCGTGATAATCTATTATTCGGGATAACATGTTTCCCGTGATAATGAATTTTTCAGGATAACATGTTTCCCGTGATAATGTATTATTCGGGATAACATGTTTCCCGTGATTCATAGTTATTCGGGATAACGCGCTTCCCGTGATAATGAGTTATTCGGGATAACACGGTACTCGTGATAATGTGTTATTCGGGATAACATGTTTCCAGTGATAATGTATTATTGGGGATAACGGGCTTCCCGTGATTAAATATTATTCGGGATAACAGGTTTTCCGTGATAATGTATAATTCGGGATAACATGTTTCCCGTGATAATGAGTTATTCGGAATAACGCGCCTCCCGTGATAATGAGTTATTCGGGATATCACGGTTCCCGTGATAATGTGTTATTCGGGATAACATGTTTTCAGTGATAATGTATTATTCGGGATAACTTGTTTCCCGTGATAATGAATTTTTCGGGATAACATGTTTCCCGTGATAATGTATTATTCGGGATAACATGTTTCCCGTGATTCATAGTTATTCGGGATAACGCGCTTCCCGTGATAATGAGTTATTCGGGATAACACGGTTCTCGTGATAATGTGTTATTCGGGATAACATGTTTTCAGTGATAATGTATTATTGGGGTTAAGGCGCTTCCGTGATAAAATATTATTCGGGATAACGTGTTTACCAAGATTAAATATTATTCGGTATAACATGTTTTCCGTGATAATGTATTATTGGGGATAACGTGTTTCCCGTGAAAAGTACTATTCGGGATAAAATGTATCTCCTGATAATGTATTATTCGGGATAACGTGTTTCCCGTGATAATGAGTTATTCGGAATAACGCGCCTCCCGTGATAATGAATTATTCGGGATAAAACGTTTCCCGTGATAATGTATAATTCGGGATAACATGCTTCCCGTGATAATGTGTTATTCGGGAAAAAATGTTTCCCGTGATAAAGTATTATTCGGGATATCATGTTTCCCTTGATTCATAGTTATTCGGGATAACGCGCTTCCCGTGATAATGAGTTATTCGGGATAACATGTTTCCCGTGATTCATAGTTATTCGGGATAACGCGCTTCCCGTGATAATGAGTTATTCGGGATAACACGGTTCTCGTGATAATGTGATATTCGGGATAACATGTTTCCAGTGATAATGTATTATTGGGGTTAAGGCGCTTCCGTGATAAAATATTATTCGGGATAACGTGTTTACCGTGATTAAATATTATTCGGTATAACATGTTTTCCGTGATAATGTATTATTTGGGATAACTTGTTTCCCGTGATAATGAATAATTCGGGATAACATGTTTCCCGTTATAATCTATTATTCGGGATAACATGTTTCCCGTGATAATGAGTTATTCGGGATAACGCGCTTCCCGTGATAATGAGTTATTCGGGATAACACGGTTCTCGTGATTATGTGTTATTCGGGATAACATGTTTCCAGTGATTAAATATTATTCGGGATAACAGGTTTCCCGTGAAAAATATTATTCGGGATAACATGTTTTCCTTGATAATGTATTATTGGGGATAACGGGCTTCCCGTGATAATGTATTATTGGGGATAACGGGCTTCCCGTGATAATGTATTATTGGGGATAACGGGCTTCCCGTGATTAAATATTATTCGGGATAACAGGTTTCCCGTGAAAAATATTATTCGGGATAAAATGTTTTCCGTGATAATGTATTATTCGGGATAACTTGTATCCCGTGATAATGAATTTTTCGGGATAACAGGTTTCCCGTGAAAAGTACTATTCGGGATAAAATGTATCTCCTGATAATGTATTATTCGGGATAACGTGTTTCCCGTGATTAAATATTATTCGGGATAACATGTTTTCCGTGATAATGTATAATTCGGGATAACATGTTTCCCGTGATAATGAGTTATTCGGAATAACGCGCCTCCCGTGATAATGAATTATTCGGGATAAAAGGTTTCCCGTGATAATGTATAATTCGGGATAACATGTTTCCAGTGATAATGTATTATTGGGGTTAAGGCGCTTCCGTGATAAAATATTATTCGGGATAACGTGTTTACCAAGATTAAATATTATTCGGTATAACATGTTTTCCGTGATAATGTATTATTGGGGATAACGGGCTTCCCGTGATTAAATATTATTCGGGATAACAGGTTTCCCGTGAAAAGTACTATTCGGGATAAAATGTATCTCCTGATAATGTATTATTCGGGATAACGTGTTTCCCGTGATTAAATATTATTCGGGATAACATGTTTTCCGTGATAATGTATAATTCGGGATAACATGTTTCCCGTGATAATGAGTTATTCGGAATAACGCGCCTCCCGTGATAATGAGTTATTCGGGATATCACGGTTCCCGTGATAATGTGTTATTCGGGATAACATGTTTTCAGTGATAATGTATTATTCGGGATAACTTGTTTCCCGTGATAATGAATTTTTCGGGATAACATGTTTCCCGTGATAATGTATTATTCGGGATAACATGTTTCCCGTGATTCATAGTTATTCGGGATAACGCGCTTCCCGTGATAATGAGTTATTCGGGATAACACGGTTCTCGTGATAATGTGTTATTCGGGATAACATGTTTTCAGTGATAATGTATTATTGGGGTTAAGGCGCTTCCGTGATAAAATATTATTCGGGATAACATGTTTACCAAGATTAAATATTATTCGGTATAACATGTTTTCCGTGATAATGTATTATTGGGGATAACGGGCTTCCCGTGATTAAATATTATTCGGGATAACAGGTTTCCCGTAAAAAGTACTATTCGGGATAAAATGTATCTCCTGATAATGTATTATTCGGGATAACGTGTTTCCCGTGATTAAATATTATTCGGGATAACATGTTTTCCGTGATAATGTATAATTCGGGATAACATGTTTCCCGTGATAATGAGTTATTCGGAATAACGCGCCTCCCGTGATAATGAATTATTCGGGATAAAACGTTTCCCGTGATAATGTATAATTCGGGATAACATTCTTCCCGTGATAATGAGTTATTCGGGATATCACGGTTCCCGCGATAATGTGTTATTCGGGAAAAAATGTTTCCCGTGATAATGTATTATTCGGGATAACATGTTTCCCGTGATTCATAGTTATTCGGGATAACGCGCTTCCCGTGATAATGAGTTATTCGGGATAACTTGTTTCCCGTGATAATGAATAATTCGGGATAACATGTTTCCCGTGATAATCTATTATTCGGGATAACATGTTTCCCGTGATAATGAGTTATTCGGGATAACGCGCTTCCCGTGATAATGAGTTATTCGGGATAACACGGTTCTCGTGATTATGTGTTATTCGGGATAACATGTTTCCAGTGATAATGTATTATTGGGGTTAAGGCGCTTTCGTGATAAAATATTATTCGGGATAACGTGTTTCCCGTGATTAAATATTAATCGGTATAACATGTTTTCCGTGATAATGTATAATTCGGGATAACGCGCTTCCCGTGATAATAAATTATTCGGGATAACATGTTCCCTGTGATTATGAATTATTCGGGATAAAATGTTTCCCGTGATAATGTATTATTCGGGATAACGCACTTCCCGTGATAAAATATTATTCGGGATAACATGTTTTCCTTGATAATGTATTATTGGGGTTAAGGCGCTTCCGTGATAAAATATTATTCGGGATAACGTGTTTACCGTGATTAAATATTATTCGGTATAACATGTTTTCCGTGATAATGTATTATTTGGGATAACTTGTTTCCCGTGATAATGAATAATTCGGGATAACATGTTTCCCGTGATAATCTATTATTCGGGATAACATGTTTCCCGTGATAATGAATTTTTCAGGATAACATGTTTCCCGTGATAATGTATTATTCGGGATAACATGTTTCCCGTGATTCATAGTTATTCGGGATAACGCGCTTCCCGTGATAATGAGTTATTCGGGATAACACGGTACTCGTGATAATGTGTTATTCGGGATAACATGTTTCCAGTGATAATGTATTATTGGGGATAACGGGCTTCCCGTGATTAAATATTATTCGGGATAACAGGTTTTCCGTGATAATGTATAATTCGGGATAACATGTTTCCCGTGATAATGAGTTATTCGGAATAACGCGCCTCCCGTGATAATGAGTTATTCGGGATATCACGGTTCCCGTGATAATGTGTTATTCGGGATAACATGTTTTCAGTGATAATGTATTATTCGGGATAACTTGTTTCCCGTGATAATGAATTTTTCGGGATAACATGTTTCCCGTGATAATGTATTATTCGGGATAACATGTTTCCCGTGATTCATAGTTATTCGGGATAACGCGCTTCCCGTGATAATGAGTTATTCGGGATAACACGGTTCTCGTGATAATGTGTTATTCGGGATAACATGTTTTCAGTGATAATGTATTATTGGGGTTAAGGCGCTTCCGTGATAAAATATTATTCGGGATAACGTGTTTACCAAGATTAAATATTATTCGGTATAACATGTTTTCCGTGATAATGTATTATTGGGGATAACGTGTTTCCCGTGAAAAGTACTATTCGGGATAAAATGTATCTCCTGATAATGTATTATTCGGGATAACGTGTTTCCCGTGATAATGAGTTATTCGGAATAACGCGCCTCCCGTGATAATGAATTATTCGGGATAAAACGTTTCCCGTGATAATGTATAATTCGGGATAACATGCTTCCCGTGATAATGTGTTATTCGGGAAAAAATGTTTCCCGTGATAATGTGTTATTCGGGATAACATGTTTTCAGTGATAATGTATTATTGGGGTTAAGGCGCTTCCGTGATAAAATATTATTCGGGATAACGTGTTTACCAAGATTAAATATTATTCGGTATAACATGTTTTCCGTGATAATGTATTATTGGGGATAACGTGTTTCCCGTGAAAAGTACTATTCGGGATAAAATGTATCTCCTGATAATGTATTATTCGGGATAACGTGTTTCCCGTGATAATGAGTTATTCGGAATAACGCGCCTCCCGTGATAATGAATTATTCGGGATAAAACGTTTCCCGTGATAATGTATAATTCGGGATAACATGCTTCCCGTGATAATGTGTTATTCGGGAAAAAATGTTTCCCGTGATAAAGTATTATTCGGGATATCATGTTTCCCTTGATTCATAGTTATTCGGGATAACGCGCTTCCCGTGATAATGAGTTATTCGGGATAACATGTTTCCCGTGATTCATAGTTATTCGGGATAACGCGCTTCCCGTGATAATGAGTTATTCGGGATAACACGGTTCTCGTGATAATGTGATATTCGGGATAACATGTTTCCAGTGATAATGTATTATTGGGGTTAAGGCGCTTCCGTGATAAAATATTATTCGGGATAACGTGTTTACCGTGATTAAATATTATTCGGTATAACATGTTTTCCGTGATAATGTATTATTTGGGATAACTTGTTTCCCGTGATAATGAATAATTCGGGATAACATGTTTCCCGTTATAATCTATTATTCGGGATAACATGTTTCCCGTGATAATGAGTTATTCGGGATAACGCGCTTCCCGTGATAATGAGTTATTCGGGATAACACGGTTCTCGTGATTATGTGTTATTCGGGATAACATGTTTCCAGTGATTAAATATTATTCGGGATAACAGGTTTCCCGTGAAAAATATTATTCGGGATAACATGTTTTCCTTGATAATGTATTATTGGGGATAACGGGCTTCCCGTGATAATGTATTATTGGGGATAACGGGCTTCCCGTGATAATGTATTATTGGGGATAACGGGCTTCCCGTGATTAAATATTATTCGGGATAACAGGTTTCCCGTGAAAAATATTATTCGGGATAAAATGTTTTCCGTGATAATGTATTATTCGGGATAACTTGTATCCCGTGATAATGAATTTTTCGGGATAACAGGTTTCCCGTGAAAAGTACTATTCGGGATAAAATGTATCTCCTGATAATGTATTATTCGGGATAACGTGTTTCCCGTGATTAAATATTATTCGGGATAACATGTTTTCCGTGATAATGTATAATTCGGGATAACATGTTTCCCGTGATAATGAGTTATTCGGAATAACGCGCCTCCCGTGATAATGAATTATTCGGGATAAAAGGTTTCCCGTGATAATGTATAATTCGGGATAACATGTTTCCAGTGATAATGTATTATTGGGGTTAAGGCGCTTCCGTGATAAAATATTATTCGGGATAACGTGTTTACCAAGATTAAATATTATTCGGTATAACATGTTTTCCGTGATAATGTATTATTGGGGATAACGGGCTTCCCGTGATTAAATATTATTCGGGATAACAGGTTTCCCGTGAAAAGTACTATTCGGGATAAAATGTATCTCCTGATAATGTATTATTCGGGATAACGTGTTTCCCGTGATTAAATATTATTCGGGATAACATGTTTTCCGTGATAATGTATAATTCGGGATAACATGTTTCCCGTGATAATGAGTTATTCGGAATAACGCGCCTCCCGTGATAATGAGTTATTCGGGATATCACGGTTCCCGTGATAATGTGTTATTCGGGATAACATGTTTTCAGTGATAATGTATTATTCGGGATAACTTGTTTCCCGTGATAATGAATTTTTCGGGATAACATGTTTCCCGTGATAATGTATTATTCGGGATAACATGTTTCCCGTGATTCATAGTTATTCGGGATAACGCGCTTCCCGTGATAATGAGTTATTCGGGATAACACGGTTCTCGTGATAATGTGTTATTCGGGATAACATGTTTTCAGTGATAATGTATTATTGGGGTTAAGGCGCTTCCGTGATAAAATATTATTCGGGATAACATGTTTACCAAGATTAAATATTATTCGGTATAACATGTTTTCCGTGATAATGTATTATTGGGGATAACGGGCTTCCCGTGATTAAATATTATTCGGGATAACAGGTTTCCCGTAAAAAGTACTATTCGGGATAAAATGTATCTCCTGATAATGTATTATTCGGGATAACGTGTTTCCCGTGATTAAATATTATTCGGGATAACATGTTTTCCGTGATAATGTATAATTCGGGATAACATGTTTCCCGTGATAATGAGTTATTCGGAATAACGCGCCTCCCGTGATAATGAATTATTCGGGATAAAACGTTTCCCGTGATAATGTATAATTCGGGATAACATTCTTCCCGTGATAATGAGTTATTCGGGATATCACGGTTCCCGCGATAATGTGTTATTCGGGAAAAAATGTTTCCCGTGATAATGTATTATTCGGGATAACATGTTTCCCGTGATTCATAGTTATTCGGGATAACGCGCTTCCCGTGATAATGAGTTATTCGGGATAACTTGTTTCCCGTGATAATGAATAATTCGGGATAACATGTTTCCCGTGATAATCTATTATTCGGGATAACATGTTTCCCGTGATAATGAGTTATTCGGGATAACGCGCTTCCCGTGATAATGAGTTATTCGGGATAACACGGTTCTCGTGATTATGTGTTATTCGGGATAACATGTTTCCAGTGATAATGTATTATTGGGGTTAAGGCGCTTTCGTGATAAAATATTATTCGGGATAACGTGTTTCCCGTGATTAAATATTAATCGGTATAACATGTTTTCCGTGATAATGTATAATTCGGGATAACGCGCTTCCCGTGATAATAAATTATTCGGGATAACATGTTCCCTGTGATTATGAATTATTCGGGATAAAATGTTTCCCGTGATAATGTATTATTCGGGATAACGCACTTCCCGTGATAAAATATTATTCGGGATAACATGTTTTCCTTGATAATGTATTATTGGGGTTAAGGCGCTTCCGTGATAAAATATTATTCGGGATAACGTGTTTACCGTGATTAAATATTATTCGGTATAACATGTTTTCCGTGATAATGTATTATTTGGGATAACTTGTTTCCCGTGATAATGAATAATTCGGGATAACATGTTTCCCGTGATAATCTATTATTCGGGATAACATGTTTCCCGTGATAATGAATTTTTCAGGATAACATGTTTCCCGTGATAATGTATTATTCGGGATAACATGTTTCCCGTGATTCATAGTTATTCGGGATAACGCGCTTCCCGTGATAATGAGTTATTCGGGATAACACGGTACTCGTGATAATGTGTTATTCGGGATAACATGTTTCCAGTGATAATGTATTATTGGGGATAACGGGCTTCCCGTGATTAAATATTATTCGGGATAACAGGTTTTCCGTGATAATGTATAATTCGGGATAACATGTTTCCCGTGATAATGAGTTATTCGGAATAACGCGCCTCCCGTGATAATGAGTTATTCGGGATATCACGGTTCCCGTGATAATGTGTTATTCGGGATAACATGTTTTCAGTGATAATGTATTATTCGGGATAACTTGTTTCCCGTGATAATGAATTTTTCGGGATAACATGTTTCCCGTGATAATGTATTATTCGGGATAACATGTTTCCCGTGATTCATAGTTATTCGGGATAACGCGCTTCCCGTGATAATGAGTTATTCGGGATAACACGGTTCTCGTGATAATGTGTTATTCGGGATAACATGTTTTCAGTGATAATGTATTATTGGGGTTAAGGCGCTTCCGTGATAAAATATTATTCGGGATAACGTGTTTACCAAGATTAAATATTATTCGGTATAACATGTTTTCCGTGATAATGTATTATTGGGGATAACGTGTTTCCCGTGAAAAGTACTATTCGGGATAAAATGTATCTCCTGATAATGTATTATTCGGGATAACGTGTTTCCCGTGATAATGAGTTATTCGGAATAACGCGCCTCCCGTGATAATGAATTATTCGGGATAAAACGTTTCCCGTGATAATGTATAATTCGGGATAACATGCTTCCCGTGATAATGTGTTATTCGGGAAAAAATGTTTCCCGTGATAAAGTATTATTCGGGATATCATGTTTCCCTTGATTCATAGTTATTCGGGATAACGCGCTTCCCGTGATAATGAGTTATTCGGGATAACATGTTTCCCGTGATTCATAGTTATTCGGGATAACGCGCTTCCCGTGATAATGAGTTATTCGGGATAACACGGTTCTCGTGATAATGTGATATTCGGGATAACATGTTTCCAGTGATAATGTATTATTGGGGTTAAGGCGCTTCCGTGATAAAATATTATTCGGGATAACGTGTTTACCGTGATTAAATATTATTCGGTATAACATGTTTTCCGTGATAATGTATTATTTGGGATAACTTGTTTCCCGTGATAATGAATAATTCGGGATAACATGTTTCCCGTTATAATCTATTATTCGGGATAACATGTTTCCCGTGATAATGAGTTATTCGGGATAACGCGCTTCCCGTGATAATGAGTTATTCGGGATAACACGGTTCTCGTGATTATGTGTTATTCGGGATAACATGTTTCCAGTGATTAAATATTATTCGGGATAACAGGTTTCCCGTGAAAAATATTATTCGGGATAACATGTTTTCCTTGATAATGTATTATTGGGGATAACGGGCTTCCCGTGATAATGTATTATTGGGGATAACGGGCTTCCCGTGATAATGTATTATTGGGGATAACGGGCTTCCCGTGATTAAATATTATTCGGGATAACAGGTTTCCCGTGAAAAATATTATTCGGGATAAAATGTTTTCCGTGATAATGTATTATTCGGGATAACTTGTATCCCGTGATAATGAATTTTTCGGGATAACAGGTTTCCCGTGAAAAGTACTATTCGGGATAAAATGTATCTCCTGATAATGTATTATTCGGGATAACGTGTTTCCCGTGATTAAATATTATTCGGGATAACATGTTTTCCGTGATAATGTATAATTCGGGATAACATGTTTCCCGTGATAATGAGTTATTCGGAATAACGCGCCTCCCGTGATAATGAATTATTCGGGATAAAAGGTTTCCCGTGATAATGTATAATTCGGGATAACATGTTTCCCGTGATAATCTATTATTCGGGATAACATGTTTCCCGTGATAATGTATTATTCGGGATAACATGTTTTCAGTGATAATGTATTATTCGGGATAACTTGTTTCCCGTGATAATGAATTTTTCGGGATAACATGTTTCCCGTGATAATGTATTATTCGGGATAACATGTTTCCCGTGATTCATAGTTATTCGGGATAACGCGCTTCCCGTGATAAAATATTATTCGGGATAACATGTTTTCCTTGATAATGTATTATTGGGGATAACGGGCTTCCCGTGATAATGTATTATTGGGGATAACGGGCTTCCCGTGATTAAATATAATTCAGGATAACTTGTTTCCCGTGATAATGAATTTTTCGGGATAACATGTTTCCCGTGATAATGTATTATTCGGGATAACACGGTTCTCGTGATTATGTGTTATTCGGGATAACATGTATCCCCTGATAATGTATTATTCGGGATAACGTGTTTCCCGTGATTAAATATTATTCGGGATAACATGTTTTCCGTGATAATGTATAATTCGGGATAACATGTTTCCCGTGATAATGAGTTATTCGGAATAACGCGCCTCCCGTGATAATGAATTATTCGGGATAAAAGGTTTCCCGTGATAATGTATAATTCGGGATAACATGTTTCCCGTGATAATCTATTATTCGGGATAACATGTTTCCCGTGATAATGTATTATTCGGGATAACGCGCTTCCCGTGATAAAATATTATTCGGGATAACGTGTTTCCCGTGATTAAATATTATTCGGGATAACATGTTTTCCGTGATAATGTATAATTCGGGATAACATGTTTCCCGTGATAATGAGTTATTCGGAATAACGCGCCTCCCGTGATAATGAATTATTCGGGATAAAAGGTTTCCCGTGATAATGTATAATTCGGGATAACATCTTTCCCGTGATAATCTATTATTCGGGATAACATGTTTCCCGTGATAATGTATTATTCGGGATAACCTAATTCCCGTGATAATGTATTATTCGGGATAAAATGTTTCCCGTGATAATGAATGATTCGGGATAACAGGTTGCCCGTAAAAAATATTATTCGGGATAAAATGTTTCCCGTGATAATGTATTATTCGGGATAACGCGCTTCTCGTGATAAAATATTATTCGGGATATTGCCCTTCCCGTGATAAAATATTATTCGGGATAACGTGTTTCCCGTGATTAAATATTATTCGGGATAACAGGTTTCCCGTGAAAAGTACTATTCGGGATAAAATGTTTCCCGTGATAATGTATAATTCGGGATAAAATGTTTCCCGTGATAATGTATTATTCGGGATAACAAGTTTCCCGTGATTCATAGTTATTCGGGATAACGCGCTTCCCGTAATAATGAGTTATTCGGGATAACACGGTTCTCGTGATAATGTGTTATTCGGGATAACATGTTTCCAGTGATAATGTATTATTGGAATTAAGGCGCTTCCGTGATAAAATATTATTCGGGATAACGTGTTTACCGTGAAAAAATATTATTCGGTATAACATGTTTTCCGTGATAATGTATTATTGGGGATAACGGGCTTCCCGTGATTAAATTTTATTCGGGATAACAGGTTTCCCGTGAAAAGTACTATTCGGGATAAAATGTATCCCCTGATAATGTATTATTCGGGATAACGTGTTTCCCGTGATTAAATATTATTCGGGATAACACGGTTCTCGTGATTATGTGTTATTCGGGATAACATGTTTCCAGTGATTAAATATTATTCGGGATAACAGGTTTCCCGTGAAAAATATTATTCGGGATAACATGTTTTCCTTGATAATGTATTATTGGGGATAACGGGCTTCCCGTGATAATGTATTATTGGGGATAACGGGCTTCCCGTGATAATGTATTATTGGGGATAACGGGCTTCCCGTGATAAAATATTATTCGGGATAACGTGTTTCCCGTGATTAAATATTATTCGGGATAACATGTTTTCCGTGATAATGTATAATTCAGGATAACATGTTTCCCGTGATAATGAGTTATTCGGAATAACGCGCCTCCCGTGATAATGAATTATTCGGGATAAAAGGTTTCCCGTGATAATGTATAATTCGGGATAACATCTTTCCCGTGATAATCTATTATTCGGGATAACATGTTTCCCGTGATAATGTATTATTCGGGATAACCTAATTCCCGTGATAATGTATTATTCGGGATAAAATGTTTCCCGTGATAATGAATGATTCGGGATAACAGGTTGCCCGTAAAAAATATTATTCGGGATAAAATGTTTCCCGTGATAATGTATTATTCGGGATAACGCGCTTCTCGTGATAAAATATTATTCGGGATAATGCCCTTCCCGTGATAAAATATTATTCGGGATAACGTGTTTCCCGTGATTAAATATTATTCGGGATAACAGGTTTCCCGTGAAAAGTACTATTCGGGATAAAATGTTTCCCGTGATAATGTATAATTCGGGATAAAATGTTTCCCGTGATAATGTATTATTCGGGATAACATATTTCCGTGATAATGTGTTATTCGGGAAAAAATGTTTCCCGTGATAATGTATTATTCGGGATAACATATTTCCGTGATAATGAGTTGTTCGGGATAACGCGCTTCCCGTGATAATGAGTTATTCGGGATAACACGGTTCTCGTGATAATGTGTTATTCGGGATAACATGTTTCCAGTGATAATGTATTATTCGGGATAAGGCGCTTCCGTGATAAAATATTATTCGGGATAACTTGTTTCCCGTGATAATGAATTTTTCAGGATAACATGTTTCCCGTGATAATGTATTATTCGGGATAACATGTTTCCCGTGATTCATAGTTATTCGGGATAACGCGCTTCCCGTGATAATGAGTTATTCGGGATAACACGGTTCTCGTGATAATGTGTTATTCGGGATAACATGTTTCCAGTGATAATGTATTATTGGGGTTAAGGCGCTTCCGTGATAAAATATTATTCGGGATAACGTGTTTACCAAGATTAAATATTATTCGGTATAACATGTTTTCCGTGATAATGTATTATTGGGGATAACGGGCTTCCCGTGATTAAATATTATTCGGGATAACAGGTTTCCCGTGAAAAGTACTATTCGGGATAAAATGTATCTCCTGATAATGTATTATTCGGGATAACGTGTTTCCCGTGATTAAATATTATTCGGGATAACATGTTTTCCGTGATAATGTATAATTCGGGATAACATGTTTCCCGTGATAATGAGTTATTCGGAATAACGCGCCTCCCGTGATAATGAATTATTCGGGATAAAAGGTTTCCCGTGATAATGTATAATTCGGGATAACATGTTTCCCGTGATAATCTATTATTCGGGATAACATGTTTCCCGTGATAATGTATTATTCGGGATAACGCGCTTCCCGTGATAAAATATTATTCGGGATAACGTGTTTCCCGTGATTAAATATTATTCGGGATAACATGTTTTCCGTGATAATGTATAATTCAGGATAACATGTTTCCCGTGATAATGAGTTATTCGGAATAACGCGCCTCCCGTGATAATGAATTATTCGGGATAAAAGGTTTCCCGTGATAATGTATAATTCGGGATAACATCTTTCCCGTGATAATCTATTATTCGGGATAACATGTTTCCCGTGATAATGTATTATTCGGGATAACCTAATTCCCGTGATAATGTATTATTCGGGATAAAATGTTTCCCGTGATAATGAATGATTCGGGATAACAGGTTGCCCGTAAAAAATATTATTCGGGATAAAATGTTTCCCGTGATAATGTATTATTCGGGATAACGCGCTTCTCGTGATAAAATATTATTCGGGATAATGCCCTTCCCGTGATAAAATATTATTCGGGATAACGTGTTTCCCGTGATTAAATATTATTCGGGATAACAGGTTTCCCGTGAAAAGTACTATTCGGGATAAAATGTTTCCCGTGATAATGTATAATTCGGGATAAAATGTTTCCCGTGATAATGTATTATTCGGGATAACATATTTCCGTGATAATGTGTTATTCGGGAAAAAATGTTTCCCGTGATAATGTATTATTCGGGATAACATATTTCCGTGATAATGAGTTGTTCGGGATAACGCGCTTCCCGTGATAATGAGTTATTCGGGATAACACGGTTCTCGTGATAATGTGTTATTCGGGATAACATGTTTCCAGTGATAATGTATTATTCGGGATAAGGCGCTTCCGTGATAAAATATTATTCGGGATAACTTGTTTCCCGTGATAATGAATTTTTCAGGATAACATGTTTCCCGTGATAATGTATTATTCGGGATAACATGTTTCCCGTGATTCATAGTTATTCGGGATAACGCGCTTCCCGTGATAATTAGTTATTCGGGATAACACGGTTCTCGTGATAATGTGTTATTCGGGATAACATGTTTCCAGTGATAATGTATTATTGGGGTTAAGGCGCTTCCGTGATAAAATATTATTCGGGATAACGTGTTTCCCGTGATTAAATATTATTCGGGATAACAGGTTTCCCGTGAAAAGTACTATTCGGGATAAAATGTTTCCCGTGATAATGTATAATTCGGGATAAAATGTTTCCCGTGATAATGTATTATTCGGGATAACATATTTCCGTGATAATGTGTTATTCGGGAAAAAATGTTTCCCGTGATAATGTATTATTCGGGATAATGCCCTTCCCGTGATAAAATATTATTCGGGATAACGTGTTTCCCGTGATTAAATATTATTCGGGATAACAGGTTTCCCGTGAAAAGTACTATTCGGGATAAAATGTTTCCCGTGATAATGTATAATTCGGGATAAAATGTTTCCCGTGATAATGTATTATTCGGGATAACATATTTCCGTGATAATGTGTTATTCGGGAAAAAATGTTTCCCGTGATAATGTATTATTCGGGATAACATATTTCCGTGATAATGAGTTGTTCGGGATAACGCGCTTCCCGTGATAATGAGTTATTCGGGATAACACGGTTCTCGTGATAATGTGTTATTCGGGATAACATGTTTCCAGTGATAATGTATTATTCGGGATAAGGCGCTTCCGTGATAAAATATTATTCGGGATAACTTGTTTCCCGTGATAATGAATTTTTCAGGATAAAATGTTTTCCGTGATAATGTATTATTGGGGATAACGGGCTTCCCGTGATTAAATATTATTCGGGATAACAGGTTTCCCGTGAAAAGTACTATTCGGGATAAAATGTATCTCCTGATAATGTATTATTCGGGATAACGTGTTTCCCGTGATTAAATATTATTCGGGATAACATGTTTTCCGTGATAATGTATAATTCGGGATAACATGTTTCCCGTGATAATGAGTTATTCGGAATAACGCGCCTCCCGTGATAATGAGTTATTCGGGATATCACGGTTCCCGTGATAATGTGTTATTCGGGATAACATGTTTTCAGTGATAATGTATTATTCGGGATAACTTGTTTCCCGTGATAATGAATTTTTCGGGATAACATGTTTCCCGTGATAATGTATTATTCGGGATAACATGTTTCCCGTGATTCATAGTTATTCGGGATAACGCGCTTCCCGTGATAATGAGTTATTCGGGATAACACGGTTCTCGTGATAATGTGTTATTCGGGATAACATGTTTTCAGTGATAATGTATTATTGGGGTTAAGGCGCTTCCGTGATAAAATATTATTCGGGATAACATGTTTACCAAGATTAAATATTATTCGGTATAACATGTTTTCCGTGATAATGTATTATTGGGGATAACGGGCTTCCCGTGATTAAATATTATTCGGGATAACAGGTTTCCCGTAAAAAGTACTATTCGGGATAAAATGTATCTCCTGATAATGTATTATTCGGGATAACGTGTTTCCCGTGATTAAATATTATTCGGGATAACATGTTTTCCGTGATAATGTATAATTCGGGATAACATGTTTCCCGTGATAATGAGTTATTCGGAATAACGCGCCTCCCGTGATAATGAATTATTCGGGATAAAACGTTTCCCGTGATAATGTATAATTCGGGATAACATTCTTCCCGTGATAATGAGTTATTCGGGATATCACGATTCCCGCGATAATGTGTTATTCGGGAAAAAATGTTTCCCGTGATAATGTATTATTCGGGATAACATGTTTCCCGTGATTCATAGTTATTCGGGATAACGCGCTTCCCGTGATAATGAGTTATTCGGGATAACTTGTTTCCCGTGATAATGAATAATTCGGGATAACATGTTTCCCGTGATAATCTATTATTCGGGATAACATGTTTCCCGTGATAATGAGTTATTCGGGATAACGCGCTTCCCGTGATAATGAGTTATTCGGGATAACACGGTTCTCGTGATTATGTGTTATTCGGGATAACATGTTTCCAGTGATAATGTATTATTGGGGTTAAGGCGCTTCCGTGATAAAATATTATTCGGTATAACATGTTTTCCGTGATAATGTATTATTTGGGATAACTTGTTTCCCGTGATAATGAATAATTCGGGATAACATGTTTCTCGTGATAATCTATTATTCGGGATAACATGTTTCCCGTGATAATGAATTTTTCAGGATAACATGTTTCCCGTGATAATGTATTATTCGGGATAACATGTTTCCCGTGATTCATAGTTATTCGGGATAACGCGCTTCCCGTGATAATGAGTTATTCGGGATAACACGGTACTCGTGATAATGTGTTATTCGGGATAACATGTTTCCAGTGATAATGTATTATTGGGGATAACGGGCTTCCCGTGATTAAATATTATTCGGGATAACAGGTTTTCCGTGATAATGTATAATTCGGGATAACATGTTTCCCGTGATAATGAGTTATTCGGAATAACGCGCCTCCCGTGATAATGAGTTATTCGGGATATCACGGTTCCCGTGATAATGTGTTATTCGGGATAACATGTTTTCAGTGATAATGTATTATTCGGGATAACTTGTTTCCCGTGATAATGAATTTTTCGGGATAACATGTTTCCCGTGATAATGTATTATTCGGGATAACATGTTTCCCGTGATTCATAGTTATTCGGGATAACGCGCTTCCCGTGATAATGAGTTATTCGGGATAACACGGTTCTCGTGATAATGTGTTATTCGGGATAACATGTTTTCAGTGATAATGTATTATTGGGGTTAAGGCGCTTCCGTGATAAAATATTATTCGGGATAACGTGTTTACCAAGATTAAATATTATTCGGTATAACATGTTTTCCGTGATAATGTATTATTGGGGATAACGTGTTTCCCGTGAAAAGTACTATTCGGGATAAAATGTATCTCCTGATAATGTATTATTCGGGATAACGTGTTTCCCGTGATAATGAGTTATTCGGAATAACGCGCCTCCCGTGATAATGAATTATTCGGGATAAAACGTTTCCCGTGATAATGTATAATTCGGGATAACATGCTTCCCGTGATAATGTGTTATTCGGGAAAAAATGTTTCCCGTGATAAAGTATTATTCGGGATATCATGTTTCCCTTGATTCATAGTTATTCGGGATAACGCGCTTCCCGTGATAATGAGTTATTCGGGATAACATGTTTCCCGTGATTCATAGTTATTCGGGATAACGCGCTTCCCGTGATAATGAGTTATTCGGGATAACACGGTTCTCGTGATAATGTGATATTCGGGATAACATGTTTCCAGTGATAATGTATTATTGGGGTTAAGGCGCTTCCGTGATAAAATATTATTCGGGATAACGTGTTTACCGTGATTAAATATTATTCGGTATAACATGTTTTCCGTGATAATGTATTATTTGGGATAACTTGTTTCCCGTGATAATGAATAATTCGGGATAACATGTTTCCCGTTATAATCTATTATTCGGGATAACATGTTTCCCGTGATAATGAGTTATTCGGGATAACGCGCTTCCCGTGATAATGAGTTATTCGGGATAACACGGTTCTCGTGATTATGTGTTATTCGGGATAACATGTTTCCAGTGATTAAATATTATTCGGGATAACAGGTTTCCCGTGAAAAATATTATTCGGGATAACATGTTTTCCTTGATAATGTATTATTGGGGATAACGGGCTTCCCGTGATAATGTATTATTGGGGATAACGGGCTTCCCGTGATAATGTATTATTGGGGATAACGGGCTTCCCGTGATTAAATATTATTCGGGATAACAGGTTTCCCGTGAAAAATATTATTCGGGATAAAATGTTTTCCGTGATAATGTATTATTCGGGATAACTTGTATCCCGTGATAATGAATTTTTCGGGATAACAGGTTTCCCGTGAAAAGTACTATTCGGGATAAAATGTATCTCCTGATAATGTATTATTCGGGATA
Source organism: Schizaphis graminum (assembly GCA_020882235.1). Taxonomy (NCBI): domain Eukaryota; kingdom Metazoa; phylum Arthropoda; class Insecta; order Hemiptera; family Aphididae; genus Schizaphis; species Schizaphis graminum. The sequence continues at coordinate 69,847,965 of CM037032.1, forward strand.
ACGTGTTTCCCGTGATTAAATATTATTCGGGATAACATGTTTTCCGTGATAATGTATAATTCGGGATAACATGTTTCCCGTGATAATGAGTTATTCGGAATAACGCGCCTCCCGTGATAATGAATTATTCGGGATAAAAGGTTTCCCGTGATAATGTATAATTCGGGATAACATGTTTCCCGTGATAATCTATTATTCGGGATAACATGTTTCCCGTGATAATGTATTATTCGGGATAACATGTTTTCAGTGATAATGTATTATTCGGGATAACTTGTTTCCCGTGATAATGAATTTTTCGGGATAACATGTTTCCCGTGATAATGTATTATTCGGGATAACATGTTTCCCGTGATTCATAGTTATTCGGGATAACGCGCTTCCCGTGATAAAATATTATTCGGGATAACATGTTTTCCTTGATAATGTATTATTGGGGATAACGGGCTTCCCGTGATAATGTATTATTGGGGATAACGGGCTTCCCGTGATTAAATATAATTCGGGATAACTTGTTTCCCGTGATAATGAATTTTTCGGGATAACATGTTTCCCGTGATAATGTATTATTCGGGATAACACGGTTCTCGTGATTATGTGTTATTCGGGATAACATGTATCCCCTGATAATGTATTATTCGGGATAACGTGTTTCCCGTGATTAAATATTATTCGGGATAACATGTTTTCCGTGATAATGTATAATTCGGGATAACATGTTTCCCGTGATAATGAGTTATTCGGAATAACGCGCCTCCCGTGATAATGAATTATTCGGGATAAAAGGTTTCCCGTGATAATGTATAATTCGGGATAACATGTTTCCCGTGATAATCTATTATTCGGGATAACATGTTTCCCGTGATAATGTATTATTCGGGATAACGCGCTTCCCGTGATAAAATATTATTCGGGATAACGTGTTTCCCGTGATTAAATATTATTCGGGATAACATGTTTTCCGTGATAATGTATAATTCGGGATAACATGTTTCCCGTGATAATGAGTTATTCGGAATAACGCGCCTCCCGTGATAATGAATTATTCGGGATAAAAGGTTTCCCGTGATAATGTATAATTCGGGATAACATCTTTCCCGTGATAATCTATTATTCGGGATAACATGTTTCCCGTGATAATGTATTATTCGGGATAACCTAATTCCCGTGATAATGTATTATTCGGGATAAAATGTTTCCCGTGATAATGAATGATTCGGGATAACAGGTTGCCCGTAAAAAATATTATTCGGGATAAAATGTTTCCCGTGATAATGTATTATTCGGGATAACGCGCTTCTCGTGATAAAATATTATTCGGGATATTGCCCTTCCCGTGATAAAATATTATTCGGGATAACGTGTTTCCCGTGATTAAATATTATTCGGGATAACAGGTTTCCCGTGAAAAGTACTATTCGGGATAAAATGTTTCCCGTGATAATGTATAATTCGGGATAAAATGTTTCCCGTGATAATGTATTATTCGGGATAACAAGTTTCCCGTGATTCATAGTTATTCGGGATAACGCGCTTCCCGTAATAATGAGTTATTCGGGATAACACGGTTCTCGTGATAATGTGTTATTCGGGATAACATGTTTCCAGTGATAATGTATTATTGGAATTAAGGCGCTTCCGTGATAAAATATTATTCGGGATAACGTGTTTACCGTGAAAAAATATTATTCGGTATAACATGTTTTCCGTGATAATGTATTATTGGGGATAACGGGCTTCCCGTGATTAAATTTTATTCGGGATAACAGGTTTCCCGTGAAAAGTACTATTCGGGATAAAATGTATCCCCTGATAATGTATTATTCGGGATAACGTGTTTCCCGTGATTAAATATTATTCGGGATAACATGTTTTCCGTGATAATGTATAATTCGGGATAACATGTTTCCCGTGATAATGAGTTATTCGGAATAACGCGCCTCCCGTGATAATGAATTATTCGGGATAAAAGGTTTCCCGTGATAATGTATAATTCGGGATAACATGTTTCCCGTGATAATCTATTATTCGGGATAACATGTTTCCCGTGATAATGTATTATTCGGGATAACGCGCTTCCCGTGATAAAATATTATTCGGGATAACGTGTTTCCCGTGATTAAATATTATTCGGGATAACATGTTTTCCGTGATAATGTATAATTCAGGATAACATGTTTCCCGTGATAATGAGTTATTCGGAATAACGCGCCTCCCGTGATAATGAATTATTCGGGATAAAAGGTTTCCCGTGATAATGTATAATTCGGGATAACATCTTTCCCGTGATAATCTATTATTCGGGATAACATGTTTCCCGTGATAATGTATTATTCGGGATAACCTAATTCCCGTGATAATGTATTATTCGGGATAAAATGTTTCCCGTGATAATGAATGATTCGGGATAACAGGTTGCCCGTAAAAAATATTATTCGGGATAAAATGTTTCCCGTGATAATGTATTATTCGGGATAACGCGCTTCTCGTGATAAAATATTATTCGGGATAATGCCCTTCCCGTGATAAAATATTATTCGGGATAACGTGTTTCCCGTGATTAAATATTATTCGGGATAACAGGTTTCCCGTGAAAAGTACTATTCGGGATAAAATGTTTCCCGTGATAATGTATAATTCGGGATAAAATGTTTCCCGTGATAATGTATTATTCGGGATAACATATTTCCGTGATAATGTGTTATTCGGGAAAAAATGTTTCCCGTGATAATGTATTATTCGGGATAACATATTTCCGTGATAATGAGTTGTTCGGGATAACGCGCTTCCCGTGATAATGAGTTATTCGGGATAACACGGTTCTCGTGATAATGTGTTATTCGGGATAACATGTTTCCAGTGATAATGTATTATTCGGGATAAGGCGCTTCCGTGATAAAATATTATTCGGGATAACTTGTTTCCCGTGATAATGAATTTTTCAGGATAACATGTTTCCCGTGATAATGTATTATTCGGGATAACATGTTTCCCGTGATTCATAGTTATTCGGGATAACGCGCTTCCCGTGATAATGAGTTATTCGGGATAACACGGTTCTCGTGATAATGTGTTATTCGGGATAACATGTTTCCAGTGATAATGTATTATTGGGGTTAAGGCGCTTCCGTGATAAAATATTATTCGGGATAACGTGTTTACCAAGATTAAATATTATTCGGTATAACATGTTTTCCGTGATAATGTATTATTGGGGATAACGGGCTTCCCGTGATTAAATATTATTCGGGATAACAGGTTTCCCGTGAAAAGTACTATTCGGGATAAAATGTATCTCCTGATAATGTATTATTCGGGATAACGTGTTTCCCGTGATTAAATATTATTCGGGATAACATGTTTTCCGTGATAATGTATAATTCGGGATAACATGTTTCCCGTGATAATGAGTTATTCGGAATAACGCGCCTCCCGTGATAATGAATTATTCGGGATAAAAGGTTTCCCGTGATAATGTATAATTCGGGATAACATGTTTCCCGTGATAATCTATTATTCGGGATAACATGTTTCCCGTGATAATGTATTATTCGGGATAACGCGCTTCCCGTGATAAAATATTATTCGGGATAACGTGTTTCCCGTGATTAAATATTATTCGGGATAACATGTTTTCCGTGATAATGTATAATTCAGGATAACATGTTTCCCGTGATAATGAGTTATTCGGAATAACGCGCCTCCCGTGATAATGAATTATTCGGGATAAAAGGTTTCCCGTGATAATGTATAATTCGGGATAACATCTTTCCCGTGATAATCTATTATTCGGGATAACATGTTTCCCGTGATAATGTATTATTCGGGATAACCTAATTCCCGTGATAATGTATTATTCGGGATAAAATGTTTCCCGTGATAATGAATGATTCGGGATAACAGGTTGCCCGTAAAAAATATTATTCGGGATAAAATGTTTCCCGTGATAATGTATTATTCGGGATAACGCGCTTCTCGTGATAAAATATTATTCGGGATAATGCCCTTCCCGTGATAAAATATTATTCGGGATAACGTGTTTCCCGTGATTAAATATTATTCGGGATAACAGGTTTCCCGTGAAAAGTACTATTCGGGATAAAATGTTTCCCGTGATAATGTATAATTCGGGATAAAATGTTTCCCGTGATAATGTATTATTCGGGATAACATATTTCCGTGATAATGTGTTATTCGGGAAAAAATGTTTCCCGTGATAATGTATTATTCGGGATAACATATTTCCGTGATAATGAGTTGTTCGGGATAACGCGCTTCCCGTGATAATGAGTTATTCGGGATAACACGGTTCTCGTGATAATGTGTTATTCGGGATAACATGTTTCCAGTGATAATGTATTATTCGGGATAAGGCGCTTCCGTGATAAAATATTATTCGGGATAACTTGTTTCCCGTGATAATGAATTTTTCAGGATAACATGTTTCCCGTGATAATGTATTATTCGGGATAACATGTTTCCCGTGATTCATAGTTATTCGGGATAACGCGCTTCCCGTGATAATTAGTTATTCGGGATAACACGGTTCTCGTGATAATGTGTTATTCGGGATAACATGTTTCCAGTGATAATGTATTATTGGGGTTAAGGCGCTTCCGTGATAAAATATTATTCGGGATAACGTGTTTACCAAGATTAAATATTATTCGGTATAACATGTTTTCCGTGATAATGTATTATTGGGGATAACGGGCTTCCCGTGATTAAATATTATTCGGGATAACAGGTTTCCCGTGAAAAGTACTATTCGGGATAAAATGTATCTCCTGATAATGTATTATTCGGGATAACGTGTTTCCCGTGATTAAATATTATTCGGGATAACATGTTTTCCGTGATAATGTATAATTCGGGATAACATGTTTCCCGTGATAATGAGTTATTCGGAATAACGCGCCTCCCGTGATAATGAGTTATTCGGGATATCACGGTTCCCGTGATAATGTGTTATTCGGGATAACATGTTTTCAGTGATAATGTATTATTCGGGATAACTTGTTTCCCGTGATAATGAATTTTTCGGGATAACATGTTTCCCGTGATAATGTATTATTCGGGATAACATGTTTCCCGTGATTCATAGTTATTCGGGATAACGCGCTTCCCGTGATAATGAGTTATTCGGGATAACACGGTTCTCGTGATAATGTGTTATTCGGGATAACATGTTTTCAGTGATAATGTATTATTGGGGTTAAGGCGCTTCCGTGATAAAATATTATTCGGGATAACATGTTTACCAAGATTAAATATTATTCGGTATAACATGTTTTCCGTGATAATGTATTATTGGGGATAACGGGCTTCCCGTGATTAAATATTATTCGGGATAACAGGTTTCCCGTAAAAAGTACTATTCGGGATAAAATGTATCTCCTGATAATGTATTATTCGGGATAACGTGTTTCCCGTGATTAAATATTATTCGGGATAACATGTTTTCCGTGATAATGTATAATTCGGGATAACATGTTTCCCGTGATAATGAGTTATTCGGAATAACGCGCCTCCCGTGATAATGAATTATTCGGGATAAAACGTTTCCCGTGATAATGTATAATTCGGGATAACATTCTTCCCGTGATAATGAGTTATTCGGGATATCACGATTCCCGCGATAATGTGTTATTCGGGAAAAAATGTTTCCCGTGATAATGTATTATTCGGGATAACATGTTTCCCGTGATTCATAGTTATTCGGGATAACGCGCTTCCCGTGATAATGAGTTATTCGGGATAACTTGTTTCCCGTGATAATGAATAATTCGGGATAACATGTTTCCCGTGATAATCTATTATTCGGGATAACATGTTTCCCGTGATAATGAGTTATTCGGGATAACGCGCTTCCCGTGATAATGAGTTATTCGGGATAACACGGTTCTCGTGATTATGTGTTATTCGGGATAACATGTTTCCAGTGATAATGTATTATTGGGGTTAAGGCGCTTTCGTGATAAAATATTATTCGGGATAACGTGTTTCCCGTGATTAAATATTAATCGGTATAACATGTTTTCCGTGATAATGTATAATTCGGGATAACGCGCTTCCCGTGATAATAAATTATTCGGGATAACATGTTCCCTGTGATTATGAATTATTCGGGATAAAATGTTTCCCGTGATAATGTATTATTCGGGATAACGCACTTCCCGTGATAAAATATTATTCGGGATAACATGTTTTCCTTGATAATGTATTATTGGGGTTAAGGCGCTTCCGTGATAAAATATTATTCGGGATAACGTGTTTACCGTGATTAAATATTATTCGGTATAACATGTTTTCCGTGATAATGTATTATTTGGGATAACTTGTTTCCCGTGATAATGAATAATTCGGGATAACATGTTTCTCGTGATAATCTATTATTCGGGATAACATGTTTCCCGTGATAATGAATTTTTCAGGATAACATGTTTCCCGTGATAATGTATTATTCGGGATAACATGTTTCCCGTGATTCATAGTTATTCGGGATAACGCGCTTCCCGTGATAATGAGTTATTCGGGATAACACGGTACTCGTGATAATGTGTTATTCGGGATAACATGTTTCCAGTGATAATGTATTATTGGGGATAACGGGCTTCCCGTGATTAAATATTATTCGGGATAACAGGTTTTCCGTGATAATGTATAATTCGGGATAACATGTTTCCCGTGATAATGAGTTATTCGGAATAACGCGCCTCCCGTGATAATGAGTTATTCGGGATATCACGGTTCCCGTGATAATGTGTTATTCGGGATAACATGTTTTCAGTGATAATGTATTATTCGGGATAACTTGTTTCCCGTGATAATGAATTTTTCGGGATAACATGTTTCCCGTGATAATGTATTATTCGGGATAACATGTTTCCCGTGATTCATAGTTATTCGGGATAACGCGCTTCCCGTGATAATGAGTTATTCGGGATAACACGGTTCTCGTGATAATGTGTTATTCGGGATAACATGTTTTCAGTGATAATGTATTATTGGGGTTAAGGCGCTTCCGTGATAAAATATTATTCGGGATAACGTGTTTACCAAGATTAAATATTATTCGGTATAACATGTTTTCCGTGATAATGTATTATTGGGGATAACGTGTTTCCCGTGAAAAGTACTATTCGGGATAAAATGTATCTCCTGATAATGTATTATTCGGGATAACGTGTTTCCCGTGATAATGAGTTATTCGGAATAACGCGCCTCCCGTGATAATGAATTATTCGGGATAAAACGTTTCCCGTGATAATGTATAATTCGGGATAACATGCTTCCCGTGATAATGTGTTATTCGGGAAAAAATGTTTCCCGTGATAAAGTATTATTCGGGATATCATGTTTCCCTTGATTCATAGTTATTCGGGATAACGCGCTTCCCGTGATAATGAGTTATTCGGGATAACATGTTTCCCGTGATTCATAGTTATTCGGGATAACGCGCTTCCCGTGATAATGAGTTATTCGGGATAACACGGTTCTCGTGATAATGTGATATTCGGGATAACATGTTTCCAGTGATAATGTATTATTGGGGTTAAGGCGCTTCCGTGATAAAATATTATTCGGGATAACGTGTTTACCGTGATTAAATATTATTCGGTATAACATGTTTTCCGTGATAATGTATTATTTGGGATAACTTGTTTCCCGTGATAATGAATAATTCGGGATAACATGTTTCCCGTTATAATCTATTATTCGGGATAACATGTTTCCCGTGATAATGAGTTATTCGGGATAACGCGCTTCCCGTGATAATGAGTTATTCGGGATAACACGGTTCTCGTGATTATGTGTTATTCGGGATAACATGTTTCCAGTGATTAAATATTATTCGGGATAACAGGTTTCCCGTGAAAAATATTATTCGGGATAACATGTTTTCCTTGATAATGTATTATTGGGGATAACGGGCTTCCCGTGATAATGTATTATTGGGGATAACGGGCTTCCCGTGATAATGTATTATTGGGGATAACGGGCTTCCCGTGATTAAATATTATTCGGGATAACAGGTTTCCCGTGAAAAATATTATTCGGGATAAAATGTTTTCCGTGATAATGTATTATTCGGGATAACTTGTATCCCGTGATAATGAATTTTTCGGGATAACAGGTTTCCCGTGAAAAGTACTATTCGGGATAAAATGTATCTCCTGATAATGTATTATTCGGGATAACGTGTTTCCCGTGATTAAATATTATTCGGGATAACATGTTTTCCGTGATAATGTATAATTCGGGATAACATGTTTCCCGTGATAATGAGTTATTCGGAATAACGCGCCTCCCGTGATAATGAATTATTCGGGATAAAAGGTTTCCCGTGATAATGTATAATTCGGGATAACATGTTTCCCGTGATAATCTATTATTCGGGATAACATGTTTCCCGTGATAATGTATTATTCGGGATAACATGTTTTCAGTGATAATGTATTATTCGGGATAACTTGTTTCCCGTGATAATGAATTTTTCGGGATAACATGTTTCCCGTGATAATGTATTATTCGGGATAACATGTTTCCCGTGATTCATAGTTATTCGGGATAACGCGCTTCCCGTGATAAAATATTATTCGGGATAACATGTTTTCCTTGATAATGTATTATTGGGGATAACGGGCTTCCCGTGATAATGTATTATTGGGGATAACGGGCTTCCCGTGATTAAATATAATTCGGGATAACTTGTTTCCCGTGATAATGAATTTTTCGGGATAACATGTTTCCCGTGATAATGTATTATTCGGGATAACACGGTTCTCGTGATTATGTGTTATTCGGGATAACATGTTTCCAGTGATAATGTATTATTGGGGTTAAGGCGCTTTCGTGATAAAATATTATTCGGGATAACGTGTTTCCCGTGATTAAATATTAATCGGTATAACATGTTTTCCGTGATAATGTATAATTCGGGATAACGCGCTTCCCGTGATAATAAATTATTCGGGATAACATGTTCCCTGTGATTATGAATTATTCGGGATAAAATGTTTCCCGTGATAATGTATTATTCGGGATAACGCACTTCCCGTGATAAAATATTATTCGGGATAACATGTTTTCCTTGATAATGTATTATTGGGGATAACGGGCTTCCCGTGATAATGTATTATTGGGGATAACGGGCTTCCCGTGATTAAATATAATTCGGGATAACAGGTTTCCCGTGAAAAGTACTATTCGGGATAAAATGTATCCCCTGATAATGTATTATTCGGGATAACGTGTTTCCCGTGATTAAATATTATTCGGGATAACATGTTTCCCGTGATAATGTATTATTGGGGATAACGGGCTTCCCGTGATAATGTATTATTGGGGATAACGGGCTTCCCGTGATTAAATATTATTCGGGATAACAGGTTTCCCGTGAAAAATATTATTCGGGATAAAATGTTTTCCGTGATAATGTATTATTCGGGATAACTTGTTTCCCGTGATAATGAATTTTTCGGGATAACATGTTTCCCGTGATAATGTATTATTCGGGATAACATGTTTCCCGTGATTCATAGTTATTCGGGATAACGCGCTTCCCGTGATAATGAGTTATTCGGGATAACACGGTTCTCGTGATAATGTGTTATTCGGGATAACATGTTTCCAGTGATAATGTATTATTGAGGTTAAGGCGCTTCCGTGATAAAATATTATTCGGGATAACGTGTTTACCGTGATTAAATATTATTCGGTATAACATGTTTTCCGTGATAATGTATTATTGGAGATAACGGGCTTCCCGTGATTAAATATTATTCGGGATAACAGGTTTCCCGTGAAAAGTACTATTCGGGATAAAATGTATCTCCTGATAATGTATTATTCGGGATAACGTGTTTCCCGTGATTAAATATTATTCGGGATAACATGTTTTCCGTGATAATGTATAATTCGGGATAACATGTTTCCCGTGATAATGAGTTATTCGGAATAACGCGCCTCCCGTGATAATGAGTTATTCGGGATATCACGGTTCCCGTGATAATGTGTTATTCGGGAAAAAATGTTTCCCGTGATAATGTATTATTCGGGATAACATGTTTCCCGTGATTCATAGTTATTCGGGATAACGCGCTTCCCGTGATAATGAGTTATTCGGGATAACTTGTTTCCCGTGATAATGAATAATTCGGGATAACATGTTTCCCGTGATAATCTATTATTCGGGATAACATGTTTCCCGTGATAATGAGTTATTCGGGATAACGCGCTTCCCGTGATAATGAGTTATTCGGGATAACACGGTTCTCGTGATTATGTGTTATTCGGGATAACATGTTTCCAGTGATAATGTATTATTGGGGTTAAGGCGCTTTCGTGATAAAATATTATTCGGGATAACGTGTTTCCCGTGATTAAATATTAATCGGTATAACATGTTTTCCGTGATAATGTATAATTCGGGATAACGCGCTTCCCGTGATAATAAATTATTCGGGATAACATGTTCCCTGTGATTATGAATTATTCGGGATAAAATGTTTCCCGTGATAATGTATTATTCGGGATAACGCACTTCCCGTGATAAAATATTATTCGGGATAACATGTTTTCCTTGATAATGTATTATTGGGGATAACGGGCTTCCCGTGATAATGTATTATTGGGGATAACGGGCTTCCCGTGATAATGTATTATTGGGGATAACGGGCTTCCCGTGATTAAATATTATTCGGGATAACAGGTTTCCCGTGAAAAATATTATTCGGGATAAAATGTTTTCCGTGATAATGTATTATTCGGGATAACTTGTTTCCCGTGATAATGAATTTTTCGGGATAACATGTTTCCCGTGATAATGTATTATTCGGGATAACATGTTTCCCGTGATTCATAGTTATTCGGGATAACGCGCTTCCCGTGATAATGAGTTATTCGGGATAACACGGTTCTCGTGATAATGTGTTATTCGGGATAACATGTTTTCAGTGATAATGTATTATTGGGGTTAAGGCGCTTCCGTGATAAAATATTATTCGGGATAACGTGTTTACCAAGATTAAATATTATTCGGTATAACATGTTTTCCGTGATAATGTATTATTGGGGATAACGGGCTTCCCGTGATTAAATATTATTCGGGATAACAGGTTTCCCGTGAAAAGTACTATTCGGGATAAAATGTATCTCCTGATAATGTATTATTCGGGATAACGTGTTTCCCGTGATTAAATATTATTCGGGATAACATGTTTTCCGTGATAATGTATAATTCGGGATAACATGTTTCCCGTGATAATGAGTTATTCGGAATAACGCGCCTCCCGTGATAATGAGTTATTCGGGATATCACGGTTCCCGTGATAATGTGTTATTCGGGAAAAAATGTTTCCCGTGATAATGTATTATTCGGGATAACATGTTTCCCGTGATTCATAGTTATTCGGGATAACGCGCTTCCCGTGATAATGAGTTATTCGGGATAACTTGTTTCCCTTGATAATGAATAATTCGGGATAACATGTTTCCCGTGATAATCTATTATTCGGGATAACATGTTTCCCGTGATAATGAGTTATTCGGGATAACGCGCTTCCCGTGATAATGAGTTATTCGGGATAACACGGTTCTCGTGATTATGTGTTATTCGGGATAACATGTTTCCAGTGATAATGTATAATTGGGGTTAAGGCGCTTTCGTGATAAAATATTATTCGGGATAACGTGTTTCCCGTGATTAAATATTAATCGGTATAACATGTTTTCCGTGATAATGTATAATTCGGGATAACGCGCTTCCCGTGATAATAAAATATTCGGGATAACATGTTCCCTGTGATTATGAATTATTCGGGATAAAATGTTTCCCGTGATAATGTATTATTCGGGATAACGCACTTCCCGTGATAAAATATTATTCGGGATAACATGTTTTCCTTGATAATGTATTATTGGGGATAACGGGCTTCCCGTGATAATGTATTATTAGGGATAACGGGCTTCCCGTGATTAAATATAATTCGGGATAACAGGTTTCCCGTGAAAAGTACTATTCGGGATAAAATGTTTTCCGTGATAATGTATTATTCGGGATAACTTGTTTCCCGTGATAATGAATTTTTCGGGATAACATGTTTCCCGTGATAATGTATTATTCGGGATAACATGTTTCCCGTGATTCATAGTTATTCGGGATAACGCGCTTCCCGTGATAATGAGTTATTCGGGATAACACGGTTCTCGTGATTATGTGTTATTCGGGATAACATGTTTCCAGTGATTAAATATTATTCGGGATAACAGGTTTCCCGTGAAAAATATTATTCGGGATAAAATGTTTTCCGTGATAATATATTATTCGGGATAACTTGTTTCCCGTGATAATGAATTTTTCGGGATAACATGTTTCCCGTGATAATGTATTATTCGGGATAACATGTTTCCCGTGATTCATAGTTATTCGGGATAACGCGCTTCCCGTGATAATGAGTTATTCGGGATAACACGGTTCTCGTGATAATGTGTTATTCGGGATAACATGTTTTCAGTGATAATGTATTATTGGGGTTAAGGCGCTTCCGTGATAAAATATTATTCGGGATAACGTGTTTACCAAGATTAAATATTATTCGGTATAACATGTTTTCCGTGATAATGTATTAATGGGGATAACGGGCTTCCCGTGATTAAATATTATTCGGGATAACAGGTTTCCCGTGAAAAGTACTATTCGGGATAAAATGTATCTCCTGATAATGTATTATTCGGGATAACGTGTTTCCCGTGATTAAATATTATTCGGGATAACATGTTTTCCGTGATAATGTATAATTCGGGATAACATGTTTCCCGTGATAATGAGTTATTCGGAATAACGCGCCTCCCGTGATAATGAATTATTCGGGATAAAACGTTTCCCGTGATAATGTATAATTCGGGATAACATGCTTCCCGTGATAATGAGTTATTCGGGATATCACGGTTCCCGTGATAATGTGTTATTCGGGAAAAAATGTTTCCCGTGATAATGTATTATTCGGGATAACATGTTTCCCGTGATTCATAGTTATTCGGGATAACGTGCTTCCCGTGATAATGAGTTATTCGGGATAACATGTTTCCCGTGATTCATAGTTATTCGGGATAACGCGCTTCCCGTGATAATGAGTTATTCGGGATAACATGTTTCCAGTGATAATGTATTATTGGGGTTAAGGCGCTTCCGTGATAAAATATTATTCGGGATAACGTGTTTACCGTGATTAAATATTATTCGGTATAACATGTTTTCCGTGATAATGTATTATTTGGGATAACTTGTTTCCCGTGATAATGAATAATTCGGGATAACATGTTTCCCGTGATAATCTATTATTCGGGATAACGTGTTTCCCGTGATTAAATATTATTCGGGATAACATGTTTCCCGTGATAATGTATTATTCGGGATAACGCACTTCCCGTGATAAAATATTATTCGGGATAACATGTTTTCCTTGATAATGTATTATTGGGGATAACGGGCTTCCCGTGATAATGTATTATTGGGGATAACGGGCTTCCCGTGATAATGTATTATTGGGGATAACGGGCTTCCCGTGATTAAATATTATTCGGGATAACAGGTTTCCCGTGAAAAATATTATTCGGGATAAAATGTTTTCCGTGATAATGTATTATTCGGGATAACTTGTTTCCCGTGATAATGTATTATTCGGGATAACATGTTTCCCGTGATTCATAGTTATTCGGGATAACGCGCTTCCCGTGATAATGAGTTATTCGGATAACACGGTTCTCGTGATAATGTGTTATTCGGGATAACATGATTCCAGTGATAATGTATTATTGAGGTTAAGGCGCTTCCGTGATAAAATATTATTCGGGATAACGTGTTTCCCGTGATTAAATATTAATCGGTATAACATGTTTTCCGTGATAATGTATAATTCGGGATAACGCGCTTCCCGTGATAATAAATTATTCGGGATAACATGTTCCCTGTGATTATGAATTATTCGGGATAAAATGTTTCCCGTGATAATGTATTATTCGGGATAAAGCACTTCCCGTTATAAAATATTATTCGGGATAACATGTTTTCCTTGATAATGTATTATTGGGGATAACGGGCTTCCCGTGATAATGTATTATTGGGGATAACGGGCTTCCCGTGATTAAATATTATTCGGGATAACATGTTTCCCGTGATTCATAGTTATTCGGGATAACGCGCTTCCCGTGATAATGAGTTATTCGGGATAACACGGTTCTCGTGATAATGTGTTATTCGGGATAACGTGTTTACCGTGATTAAATATTATTCGGTATAACATGTTTTCCGTGATAATGTATTATTTGGGATAACTTGTTTCCCGTGATAATGAATAATTCGGGATAACATGTTTCCCGTGATAATCTATTATTCGGGATAACATGTTTCCCGTGATAATGAGTTATTCGGGATAACGCGCTTCCCGTGATAATGAGTTATTCGGGATAACACGGTTCTCGTGATTATGTGTTATTCGGGATAACATGTTTCCAGTGATTAAATATTATTCGGGATAACAGGTTTCCCGTGAAAAATATTATTCGGGATAAAATGTTTTCCGTGATAATGTATTATTCGGGATAACTTGTTTCCCGTGATAATGAATTTTTCGGGATAACATGTTTCCCGTGATAATGTATTATTCGGGATAACATGTTTCCCGTGATTCATAGTTATTCGGGATAACGCGCTTCCCGTGATAATGAGTTATTCGGGATAACACGGTTCTCGTGATAATGTGTTATTCGGGATAACATGTTTTCAGTGATAATGTATTATTGGGGTTAAGGCGCTTCCGTGATAAAATATTATTCGGGATAACGTGTTTACCAAGATTAAATATTATTCGGTATAACATGTTTTCCGTGATAATGTATTATTGGAGATAACGGGCTTCCCGTGATTAAATATTATTCGGGATAACAGGTTTCCCGTGAAAAGTACTATTCGGGATAAAATGTATCTCCTGATAATGTATTATTCGGGATAACGTGTTTCCCGTGATAAAATATTATTCGGGATAACATGTTTTCCGTGATAATGTATAATTCGGGATAACATGTTTCCCGTGATAATGAGTTATTCGGAATAACGCGCCTCCCGTGATAATGGGTTATTCGGGATATCACGGTTCCCGTGATAATGTGTTATTCGGGAAAAAATGTTTCCCGTGATAATGTATTATTCGGGATAACATGTTTCCCGTGATTCATAGTTATTCGGGATAACGCGCTTCCCGTGATAATGAGTTATTCGGGATAACTTGTTTCCCGTGATAATGAATAATTCGGGATAACATGTTTCCCGTGATAATCTATTATTCGGGATAACATGTTTCCCGTGATAATGAGTTATTCGGGATAACGCGCTTCCCGTGATAATGAGTTATTCGGGATAACACGGTTCTCGTGATTATGTGTTATTCGGGATAACATGTTTCCAGTGATAATGTATAATTGGGGTTAAGGCGCTTTCGTGATAAAATATTATTCGGGATAACGTGTTTCCCGTGATTAAATATTAATCGGTATAACATGTTTTCCGTGATAATGTATAATTCGGGATAACGCGCTTCCCGTGATAATAAAATATTCGGGATAACATGTTCCCTGTGATTATGAATTATTCGGGATAAAATGTTTCCCGTGATAATGTATTATTCGGGATAACGCACTTCCCGTGATAAAATATTATTCGGGATAACATGTTTTCCTTGATAATGTATTATTGGGGATAACGGGCTTCCCGTGATAATGTATTATTAGGGATAACGGGCTTCCCGTGATTAAATATAATTCGGGATAACAGGTTTCCCGTGAAAAGTACTATTCGGGATAAAATGTTTTCCGTGATAATGTATTATTCGGGATAACTTGTTTCCCGTGATAATGAATTTTTCGGGATAACATGTTTCCCGTGATAATGTATTATTCGGGATAACATGTTTCCCGTGATTCATAGTTATTCGGGATAACGCGCTTCCCGTGATAATGAGTTATTCGGGATAACACGGTTCTCGTGATTATGTGTTATTCGGGATAACATGTTTCCAGTGATTAAATATTATTCGGGATAACAGGTTTCCCGTGAAAAATATTATTCGGGATAAAATGTTTTCCGTGATAATATATTATTCGGGATAACTTGTTTCCCGTGATAATGAATTTTTCGGGATAACATGTTTCCCGTGATAATGTATTATTCGGGATAACATGTTTCCCGTGATTCATAGTTATTCGGGATAACGCGCTTCCCGTGATAATGAGTTATTCGGGATAACACGGTTCTCGTGATAATGTGTTATTCGGGATAACATGTTTTCAGTGATAATGTATTATTGGGGTTAAGGCGCTTCCGTGATAAAATATTATTCGGGATAACGTGTTTACCAAGATTAAATATTATTCGGTATAACATGTTTTCCGTGATAATGTATTAATGGGGATAACGGGCTTCCCGTGATTAAATATTATTCGGGATAACAGGTTTCCCGTGAAAAGTACTATTCGGGATAAAATGTATCTCCTGATAATGTATTATTCGGGATAACGTGTTTCCCGTGATTAAATATTATTCGGGATAACATGTTTTCCGTGATAATGTATAATTCGGGATAACATGTTTCCCGTGATAATGAGTTATTCGGAATAACGCGCCTCCCGTGATAATGAATTATTCGGGATAAAACGTTTCCCGTGATAATGTATAATTCGGGATAACATGCTTCCCGTGATAATGAGTTATTCGGGATATCACGGTTCCCGTGATAATGTGTTATTCGGGAAAAAATGTTTCCCGTGATAATGTATTATTCGGGATAACATGTTTCCCGTGATTCATAGTTATTCGGGATAACGCGCTTCCCGTGATAATGAGTTATTCGGGATAACATGTTTCCCGTGATTCATAGTTATTCGGGATAACGCGCTTCCCGTGATAATGAGTTATTCGGGATAACATGTTTCCAGTGATAATGTATTATTGGGGTTAAGGCGCTTCCGTGATAAAATATTATTCGGGATAACGTGTTTACCGTGATTAAATATTATTCGGTATAACATGTTTTCCGTGATAATGTATTATTTGGGATAACTTGTTTCCCGTGATAATGAATAATTCGGGATAACATGTTTCCCGTGATAATCTATTATTCGGGATAACGTGTTTCCCGTGATTAAATATTATTCGGGATAACATGTTTCCCGTGATAATGTATTATTCGGGATAACGCACTTCCCGTGATAAAATATTATTCGGGATAACATGTTTTCCTTGATAATGTATTATTGGGGATAACGGGCTTCCCGTGATAATGTATTATTGGGGATAACGGGCTTCCCGTGATAATGTATTATTGGGGATAACGGGCTTCCCGTGATTAAATATTATTCGGGATAACAGGTTTCCCGTGAAAAATATTATTCGGGATAAAATGTTTTCCGTGATAATGTATTATTCGGGATAACTTGTTTCCCGTGATAATGTATTATTCGGGATAACATGTTTCCCGTGATTCATAGTTATTCGGGATAACGCGCTTCCCGTGATAATGAGTTATTCGGATAACACGGTTCTCGTGATAATGTGTTATTCGGGATAACATGATTCCAGTGATAATGTATTATTGAGGTTAAGGCGCTTCCGTGATAAAATATTATTCGGGATAACGTGTTTCCCGTGATTAAATATTAATCGGTATAACATGTTTTCCGTGATAATGTATAATTCGGGATAACGCGCTTCCCGTGATAATAAAATATTCGGGATAACATGTTCCCTGTGATTATGAATTATTCGGGATAAAATGTTTCCCGTGATAATGTATTATTCGGGATAACGCACTTCCCGTGATAAAATATTATTCGGGATAACATGTTTTCCTTGATAATGTATTATTGGGGATAACGGGCTTCCCGTGATAATGTATTATTAGGGATAACGGGCTTCCCGTGATTAAATATAATTCGGGATAACAGGTTTCCCGTGAAAAGTACTATTCGGGATAAAATGTTTTCCGTGATAATGTATTATTCGGGATAACTTGTTTCCCGTGATAATGAATTTTTCGGGATAACATGTTTCCCGTGATAATGTATTATTCGGGATAACATGTTTCCCGTGATTCATAGTTATTCGGGATAACGCGCTTCCCGTGATAATGAGTTATTCGGGATAACACGGTTCTCGTGATTATGTGTTATTCGGGATAACATGTTTCCAGTGATTAAATATTATTCGGGATAACAGGTTTCCCGTGAAAAATATTATTCGGGATAAAATGTTTTCCGTGATAATATATTATTCGGGATAACTTGTTTCCCGTGATAATGAATTTTTCGGGATAACATGTTTCCCGTGATAATGTATTATTCGGGATAACATGTTTCCCGTGATTCATAGTTATTCGGGATAACGCGCTTCCCGTGATAATGAGTTATTCGGGATAACACGGTTCTCGTGATAATGTGTTATTCGGGATAACATGTTTTCAGTGATAATGTATTATTGGGGTTAAGGCGCTTCCGTGATAAAATATTATTCGGGATAACGTGTTTACCAAGATTAAATATTATTCGGTATAACATGTTTTCCGTGATAATGTATTAATGGGGATAACGGGCTTCCCGTGATTAAATATTATTCGGGATAACAGGTTTCCCGTGAAAAGTACTATTCGGGATAAAATGTATCTCCTGATAATGTATTATTCGGGATAACGTGTTTCCCGTGATTAAATATTATTCGGGATAACATGTTTTCCGTGATAATGTATAATTCGGGATAACATGTTTCCCGTGATAATGAGTTATTCGGAATAACGCGCCTCCCGTGATAATGAATTATTCGGGATAAAACGTTTCCCGTGATAATGTATAATTCGGGATAACATGCTTCCCGTGATAATGAGTTATTCGGGATATCACGGTTCCCGTGATAATGTGTTATTCGGGAAAAAATGTTTCCCGTGATAATGTATTATTCGGGATAACATGTTTCCCGTGATTCATAGTTATTCGGGATAACGCGCTTCCCGTGATAATGAGTTATTCGGGATAACATGTTTCCCGTGATTCATAGTTATTCGGGATAACGCGCTTCCCGTGATAATGAGTTATTCGGGATAACACGGTTCTCGTGATAATGTGTTATTCGGGATAACATGTTTCCCGTGATAATGTATTATTCGGGATAACGCACTTCCCGTGATAAAATATTATTCGGGATAACATGTTTTCCTTGATAATGTATTATTGGGGATAACGGGCTTCCCGTGATAATGTATTATTGGGGATAACGTGCTTCCCGTGATAATGTATTATTGGGGATAACGGGCTTCCCGTGATTAAATATTATTCGGGATAACAGGTTTCCCGTGAAAAATATTATTCGGGATAAAATGTTTTCCGTGATAATGTATTATTCGGGATAACTTGTTTCCCGTGATAATGTATTATTCGGGATAACATGTTTCCCGTGATTCATAGTTATTCGGGATAACGCGCTTCCCGTGATAATGAGTTATTCGGATAACACGGTTCTCGTGATAATGTGTTATTCGGGATAACATGATTCCAGTGATAATGTATTATTGAGGTTAAGGCGCTTCCGTGATAAAATATTATTCGGGATAACGTGTTTCCCGTGATTAAATATTAATCGGTATAACATGTTTTCCGTGATAATGTATAATTCGGGATAACGCGCTTCCCGTGATAATAAATTATTCGGGATAACATGTTCCCTGTGATTATGAATTATTCGGGATAAAATGTTTCCCGTGATAATGTATTATTCGGGATAACGCACTTCCCGTTATAAAATATTATTCGGGATAACATGTTTTCCTTGATAATGTATTATTGGGGATAACGGGCTTCCCGTGATAATGTATTATTGGGGATAACGGGCTTCCCGTGATTAAATATTATTCGGGATAACAGGTTTCCCGTGAAAAATATTATTCGGGATAAAATGTTTTCCGTGATAATGTATTATTCGGGATAACTTGTTTCCCGTGATAATGAATTTTTCGGGATAACATGTTTCCCGTGATAATGTATTATTCGGGATAACATGTTTCCCGTGATTCATAGTTATTCGGGATAACATGTTTCCAGTGATTAAATATTATTCGGGATAACAGGTTTCCCGTGAAAAATATTATTCGGGATAACATGTTTTCCTTGATAATGTATTATTGGGGATAACGGACTTCCCGTGATAATGTATTATTGGGGATAACGGGCTTCCCGTGATAATGTATTATTGGGGATAACGGGCTTCCCGTGATTAAATATTATTCGGGATAACAGGTTTCCCGTGAAAAATATTATTCGGGATAAAATGTTTTCCGTGATAATGTATTATTCGGGATAACTTGTTTCCCGTGATAATGAATTTTTCGGGATAACATGTTTCCCGTGATAATGTATTATTCGGGATAACATGTTTCCCGTGATTCATAGTTATTCGGGATAACGCGCTTCCCGTAATAATGAGTTATTCGGGATAACACGGTTCTCGTGATAATGTGTTATTCGGGATAACATGTTTCCAGTGATAATGTATTATTGGGGTTAAGGCGCTTCCGTGATAAAATATTATTCGGGATAACGTGTTTACCAAGATTAAATATTATTCGGTATAACATGTTTTCCGTGATAATGTATAATTCGGGATAACGCGCTTCCCGTGATAATAAAATATTCGGGATAACATGTTCCCTGTGATTATGAATTATTCGGGATAAAATGTTTCCCGTGATAATGTATTATTCGGGATAACGCACTTCCCGTGATAAAATATTATTCGGGATAACATGTTTTCCTTGATAATGTATTATTGGGGATAACGGGCTTCCCGTGATAATGTATTATTAGGGATAACGGGCTTCCCGTGATTAAATATAATTCGGGATAACAGGTTTCCCGTGAAAAGTACTATTCGGGATAAAATGTTTTCCGTGATAATGTATTATTCGGGATAACTTGTTTCCCGTGATAATGAATTTTTCGGGATAACATGTTTCCCGTGATAATGTATTATTCGGGATAACATGTTTCCCGTGATTCATAGTTATTCGGGATAACGCGCTTCCCGTGATAATGAGTTATTCGGGATAACACGGTTCTCGTGATTATGTGTTATTCGGGATAACATGTTTCCAGTGATTAAATATTATTCGGGATAACAGGTTTCCCGTGAAAAATATTATTCGGGATAAAATGTTTTCCGTGATAATATATTATTCGGGATAACTTGTTTCCCGTGATAATGAATTTTTCGGGATAACATGTTTCCCGTGATAATGTATTATTCGGGATAACATGTTTCCCGTGATTCATAGTTATTCGGGATAACGCGCTTCCCGTGATAATGAGTTATTCGGGATAACACGGTTCTCGTGATAATGTGTTATTCGGGATAACATGTTTTCAGTGATAATGTATTATTGGGGTTAAGGCGCTTCCGTGATAAAATATTATTCGGGATAACGTGTTTACCAAGATTAAATATTATTCGGTATAACATGTTTTCCGTGATAATGTATTAATGGGGATAACGGGCTTCCCGTGATTAAATATTATTCGGGATAACAGGTTTCCCGTGAAAAGTACTATTCGGGATAAAATGTATCTCCTGATAATGTATTATTCGGGATAACGTGTTTCCCGTGATTAAATATTATTCGGGATAACATGTTTTCCGTGATAATGTATAATTCGGGATAACATGTTTCCCGTGATAATGAGTTATTCGGAATAACGCGCCTCCCGTGATAATGAATTATTCGGGATAAAACGTTTCCCGTGATAATGTATAATTCGGGATAACATGCTTCCCGTGATAATGAGTTATTCGGGATATCACGGTTCCCGTGATAATGTGTTATTCGGGAAAAAATGTTTCCCGTGATAATGTATTATTCGGGATAACATGTTTCCCGTGATTCATAGTTATTCGGGATAACGCGCTTCCCGTGATAATGAGTTATTCGGGATAACATGTTTCCCGTGATTCATAGTTATTCGGGATAACGCGCTTCCCGTGATAATGAGTTATTCGGGATAACACGGTTCTCGTGATAATGTGTTATTCGGGATAACATGTTTCCAGTGATAATGTATTATTGGGGTTAAGGCGCTTCCGTGATAAAATATTATTCGGGATAACGTGTTTACCGTGATTAAATATTATTCGGTATAACATGTTTTCCGTGATAATGTATTATTTGGGATAACTTGTTTCCCGTGATAATGAATAATTCGGGATAACATGTTTCCCGTGATAATCTATTATTCGGGATAACGTGTTTCCCGTGATTAAATATTATTCGGGATAACATGTTTCCCGTGATAATGTATTATTCGGGATAACGCACTTCCCGTGATAAAATATTATTCGGGATAACATGTTTTCCTTGATAATGTATTATTGGGGATAACGGGCTTCCCGTGATAATGTATTATTGGGGATAACGGGCTTCCCGTGATAATGTATTATTGGGGATAACGGGCTTCCCGTGATTAAATATTATTCGGGATAACAGGTTTCCCGTGAAAAATATTATTCGGGATAAAATGTTTTCCGTGATAATGTATTATTCGGGATAACTTGTTTCCCGTGATAATGTATTATTCGGGATAACATGTTTCCCGTGATTCATAGTTATTCGGGATAACGCGCTTCCCGTGATAATGAGTTATTCGGATAACACGGTTCTCGTGATAATGTGTTATTCGGGATAACATGATTCCAGTGATAATGTATTATTGAGGTTAAGGCGCTTCCGTGATAAAATATTATTCGGGATAACGTGTTTCCCGTGATTAAATATTAATCGGTATAACATGTTTTCCGTGATAATGTATAATTCGGGATAACGCGCTTCCCGTGATAATAAATTATTCGGGATAACATGTTCCCTGTGATTATGAATTATTCGGGATAAAATGTTTCCCGTGATAATGTATTATTCGGGATAACGCACTTCCCGTTATAAAATATTATTCGGGATAACATGTTTTCCTTGATAATGTATTATTGGGGATAACGGGCTTCCCGTGATAATGTATTATTGGGGATAACGGGCTTCCCGTGATTAAATATTATTCGGGATAACAGGTTTCCCGTGAAAAATATTATTCGGGATAAAATGTTTTCCGTGATAATGTATTATTCGGGATAACTTGTTTCCCGTGATAATGAATTTTTCGGGATAACATGTTTCCCGTGATAATGTATTATTCGGGATAACATGTTTCCCGTGATTCATAGTTATTCGGGATAACATGTTTCCAGTGATTAAATATTATTCGGGATAACAGGTTTCCCGTGAAAAATATTATTCGGGATAACATGTTTTCCTTGATAATGTATTATTGGGGATAACGGACTTCCCGTGATAATGTATTATTGGGGATAACGGGCTTCCCGTGATAATGTATTATTGGGGATAACGGGCTTCCCGTGATTAAATATTATTCGGGATAACAGGTTTCCCGTGAAAAATATTATTCGGGATAAAATGTTTTCCGTGATAATGTATTATTCGGGATAACTTGTTTCCCGTGATAATGAATTTTTCGGGATAACATGTTTCCCGTGATAATGTATTATTCGGGATAACATGTTTCCCGTGATTCATAGTTATTCGGGATAACGCGCTTCCCGTAATAATGAGTTATTCGGGATAACACGGTTCTCGTGATAATGTGTTATTCGGGATAACATGTTTCCAGTGATAATGTATTATTGGGGTTAAGGCGCTTCCGTGATAAAATATTATTCGGGATAACGTGTTTACCAAGATTAAATATTATTCGGTATAACATGTTTTCCGTGATAATGTATAATTCGGGATAACGCGCTTCCCGTGATAATAAAATATTCGGGATAACATGTTCCCTGTGATTATGAATTATTCGGGATAAAATGTTTCCCGTGATAATGTATTATTCGGGATAACGCACTTCCCGTGATAAAATATTATTCGGGATAACATGTTTTCCTTGATAATGTATTATTGGGGATAACGGGCTTCCCGTGATAATGTATTATTAGGGATAACGGGCTTCCCGTGATAATGAATTTTTCGGGATAACATGTTTCCCGTGATAATGTATTATTCGGGATAACATGTTTCCCGTGATTCATAGTTATTCGGGATAACGCGCTTCCCGTGATAATGTATTATTGGGGATAACGGGCTTCCCGTGATAATGTATTATTGGGGATAACGGGCTTCCCGTGATTAAATATTATTCGGGATAACAGGTTTCCCGTGAAAAATATTATTCGGGATAAAATGTTTTCCGTGATAATGTATTATTCGGGATAACTTGTTTCCCGTGATAATGAATTTTTCGGGATAACATGTTTCCCGTGATAATGTATTATTCGGGATAACATGTTTCCCGTGATTCATAGTTATTCGGGATAACGCGCTTCCCGTGATAATGAGTTATTCGGGATAACACGGTTCTCGTGATAATGTGTTATTCGGGATAACATGTTTTCAGTGATAATGTATTATTGGGGTTAAGGCGCTTCCGTGATAAAATATTATTCGGGATAACGTGTTTACCAAGATTAAATATTATTCGGTATAACATGTTTTCCGTGATAATGTATTATTGGGGATAACGGGCTTCCCGTGATTAAATATTATTCGGGATAACAGGTTTCCCGTGAAAAGTACTATTCGGGATAAAATGTATCTCCTGATAATGTATTATTCGGGATAACGTGTTTCCCGTGATTAAATATTATTCGGGATAACATGTTTTCCGTGATAATGTATAATTCGGGATAACATGTTTCCCGTGATAATGAGTTATTCGGAATAACGCGCCTCCCGTGATAATAAATTATTCGGGATAAAACGTTTCCCGTGATAATGTATAATTCGGGATAACATGCTTCCCGTGATAATGAGTTATTCGGGATATCACGGTTCCCGTGATAATGTGTTATTCGGGAAAAAATGTTTCCCGTGATAATGTATTATTCGGGATAACATGTTTCCCGTGATTCATAGTTATTCGGGATAACGCGCTTCCCGTGATAATGAGTTATTCGGGATAACATGTTTCCCGTGATTCATAGTTATTCGGGATAACGCGCTTCCCGTGATAATGAGTTATTCGGGATAACACGGTTCTCGTGATAATGTGTTATTCGGGATAACATGTTTCCAGTGATAATGTATTATTGGGGTTAAGGCGCTTCCGTGATAAAATATTATTCGGGATAACGTGTTTACCGTGATTAAATATTATTCGGTATAACATGTTTTCCGTGATAATGTATTATTTGGGATAACTTGTTTCCCGTGATAATGAATAATTCGGGATAACATGTTTCCCGTGATAATCTATTATTCGGGATAACGTGTTTCCCGTGATTAAATATTATTCGGGATAACATGTTTCCCGTGATAATGTATTATTCGGGATAACGCACTTCCCGTGATAAAATATTATTCGGGATAACATGTTTTCCTTGATAATGTATTATTGGGGATAACGGGCTTCCCGTGATAATGTATTATTGGGGATAACGGGCTTCCCGTGATAATGTATTATTGGGGATAACGGGCTTCCCGTGATTAAATATTATTCGGGATAACAGGTTTCCCGTGAAAAATATTATTCGGGATAAAATGTTTCCCGTGATTCATAGTTATTCGGGATAACGCGCTTCCCGTGATAATGAGTTATTCGGGATAACACGGTTCTCGTGATTATGTGTTATTCGGGATAACATGTTTCCAGTGATTAAATATTATTCGGGATAACAGGTTTCCCGTGAAAAATATTATTCGGGATAAAATGTTTTCCGTGATAATATATTATTCGGGATAACTTGTTTCCCGTGATAATGAATTTTTCGGGATAACATGTTTCCCGTGATAATGTATTATTCGGGATAACATGTTTCCCGTGATTCATAGTTATTCGGGATAACGCGCTTCCCGTGATAATGAGTTATTCGGGATAACACGGTTCTCGTGATAATGTGTTATTCGGGATAACATGTTTTCAGTGATAATGTATTATTGGGGTTAAGGCGCTTCCGTGATAAAATATTATTCGGGATAACGTGTTTACCAAGATTAAATATTATTCGGTATAACATGTTTTCCGTGATAATGTATTAATGGGGATAACGGGCTTCCCGTGATTAAATATTATTCGGGATAACAGGTTTCCCGTGAAAAGTACTATTCGGGATAAAATGTATCTCCTGATAATGTATTATTCGGGATAACGTGTTTCCCGTGATTAAATATTATTCGGGATAACATGTTTTCCGTGATAATGTATAATTCGGGATAACATGTTTCCCGTGATAATGAGTTATTCGGAATAACGCGCCTCCCGTGATAATGAATTATTCGGGATAAAACGTTTCCCGTGATAATGTATAATTCGGGATAACATGCTTCCCGTGATAATGAGTTATTCGGGATATCACGGTTCCCGTGATAATGTGTTATTCGGGAAAAAATGTTTCCCGTGATAATGTATTATTCGGGATAACATGTTTCCCGTGATTCATAGTTATTCGGGATAACGCGCTTCCCGTGATAATGAGTTATTCGGGATAACATGTTTCCCGTGATTCATAGTTATTCGGGATAACGCGCTTCCCGTGATAATGAGTTATTCGGGATAACACGGTTCTCGTGATAATGTGTTATTCGGGATAACATGTTTCCAGTGATAATGTATTATTGGGGTTAAGGCGCTTCCGTGATAAAATATTATTCGGGATAACGTGTTTACCGTGATTAAATATTATTCGGTATAACATGTTTTCCGTGATAATGTATTATTTGGGATAACTTGTTTCCCGTGATAATGAATAATTCGGGATAACATGTTTCCCGTGATAATCTATTATTCGGGATAACGTGTTTCCCGTGATTAAATATTATTCGGGATAACATGTTTCCCGTGATAATGTATTATTCGGGATAACGCACTTCCCGTGATAAAATATTATTCGGGATAACATGTTTTCCTTGATAATGTATTATTGGGGATAACGGGCTTCCCGTGATAATGTATTATTGGGGATAACGGGCTTCCCGTGATAATGTATTATTGGGGATAACGGGCTTCCCGTGATTAAATATTATTCGGGATAACAGGTTTCCCGTGAAAAATATTATTCGGGATAAAATGTTTTCCGTGATAATGTATTATTCGGGATAACTTGTTTCCCGTGATAATGTATTATTCGGGATAACATGTTTCCCGTGATTCATAGTTATTCGGGATAACGCGCTTCCCGTGATAATGAGTTATTCGGATAACACGGTTCTCGTGATAATGTGTTATTCGGGATAACATGATTCCAGTGATAATGTATTATTGAGGTTAAGGCGCTTCCGTGATAAAATATTATTCGGGATAACGTGTTTCCCGTGATTAAATATTAATCGGTATAACATGTTTTCCGTGATAATGTATAATTCGGGATAACGCGCTTCCCGTGATAATAAATTATTCGGGATAACATGTTCCCTGTGATTATGAATTATTCGGGATAAAATGTTTCCCGTGATAATGTATTATTCGGGATAACGCACTTCCCGTTATAAAATATTATTCGGGATAACATGTTTTCCTTGATAATGTATTATTGGGGATAACGGGCTTCCCGTGATAATGTATTATTGGGGATAACGGGCTTCCCGTGATTAAATATTATTCGGGATAACAGGTTTCCCGTGAAAAATATTATTCGGGATAAAATGTTTTCCGTGATAATGTATTATTCGGGATAACTTGTTTCCCGTGATAATGAATTTTTCGGGATAACATGTTTCCCGTGATAATGTATTATTCGGGATAACATGTTTCCCGTGATTCATAGTTATTCGGGATAACATGTTTCCAGTGATTAAATATTATTCGGGATAACAGGTTTCCCGTGAAAAATATTATTCGGGATAACATGTTTTCCTTGATAATGTATTATTGGGGATAACGGACTTCCCGTGATAATGTATTATTGGGGATAACGGGCTTCCCGTGATAATGTATTATTGGGGATAACGGGCTTCCCGTGATTAAATATTATTCGGGATAACAGGTTTCCCGTGAAAAATATTATTCGGGATAAAATGTTTTCCGTGATAATGTATTATTCGGGATAACTTGTTTCCCGTGATAATGAATTTTTCGGGATAACATGTTTCCCGTGATAATGTATTATTCGGGATAACATGTTTCCCGTGATTCATAGTTATTCGGGATAACGCGCTTCCCGTAATAATGAGTTATTCGGGATAACACGGTTCTCGTGATAATGTGTTATTCGGGATAACATGTTTCCAGTGATAATGTATTATTGGGGTTAAGGCGCTTCCGTGATAAAATATTATTCGGGATAACGTGTTTACCAAGATTAAATATTATTCGGTATAACATGTTTTCCGTGATAATGTATAATTCGGGATAACGCGCTTCCCGTGATAATAAAATATTCGGGATAACATGTTCCCTGTGATTATGAATTATTCGGGATAAAATGTTTCCCGTGATAATGTATTATTCGGGATAACGCACTTCCCGTGATAAAATATTATTCGGGATAACATGTTTTCCTTGATAATGTATTATTGGGGATAACGGGCTTCCCGTGATAATGTATTATTAGGGATAACGGGCTTCCCGTGATAATGAATTTTTCGGGATAACATGTTTCCCGTGATAATGTATTATTCGGGATAACATGTTTCCCGTGATTCATAGTTATTCGGGATAACGCGCTTCCCGTGATAATGTATTATTGGGGATAACGGGCTTCCCGTGATAATGTATTATTGGGGATAACGGGCTTCCCGTGATTAAATATTATTCGGGATAACAGGTTTCCCGTGAAAAATATTATTCGGGATAAAATGTTTTCCGTGATAATGTATTATTCGGGATAACTTGTTTCCCGTGATAATGAATTTTTCGGGATAACATGTTTCCCGTGATAATGTATTATTCGGGATAACATGTTTCCCGTGATTCATAGTTATTCGGGATAACGCGCTTCCCGTGATAATGAGTTATTCGGGATAACACGGTTCTCGTGATAATGTGTTATTCGGGATAACATGTTTTCAGTGATAATGTATTATTGGGGTTAAGGCGCTTCCGTGATAAAATATTATTCGGGATAACGTGTTTACCAAGATTAAATATTATTCGGTATAACATGTTTTCCGTGATAATGTATTATTGGGGATAACGGGCTTCCCGTGATTAAATATTATTCGGGATAACAGGTTTCCCGTGAAAAGTACTATTCGGGATAAAATGTATCTCCTGATAATGTATTATTCGGGATAACGTGTTTCCCGTGATTAAATATTATTCGGGATAACATGTTTTCCGTGATAATGTATAATTCGGGATAACATGTTTCCCGTGATAATGAGTTATTCGGAATAACGCGCCTCCCGTGATAATAAATTATTCGGGATAAAACGTTTCCCGTGATAATGTATAATTCGGGATAACATGCTTCCCGTGATAATGAGTTATTCGGGATATCACGGTTCCCGTGATAATGTGTTATTCGGGAAAAAATGTTTCCCGTGATAATGTATTATTCGGGATAACATGTTTCCCGTGATTCATAGTTATTCGGGATAACGCGCTTCCCGTGATAATGAGTTATTCGGGATAACATGTTTCCCGTGATTCATAGTTATTCGGGATAACGCGCTTCCCGTGATAATGAGTTATTCGGGATAACACGGTTCTCGTGATAATGTGTTATTCGGGATAACATGTTTCCAGTGATAATGTATTATTGGGGTTAAGGCGCTTCCGTGATAAAATATTATTCGGGATAACGTGTTTACCGTGATTAAATATTATTCGGTATAACATGTTTTCCGTGATAATGTATTATTTGGGATAACTTGTTTCCCGTGATAATGAATAATTCGGGATAACATGTTTCCCGTGATAATCTATTATTCGGGATAACGTGTTTCCCGTGATTAAATATTATTCGGGATAACATGTTTCCCGTGATAATGTATTATTCGGGATAACGCACTTCCCGTGATAAAATATTATTCGGGATAACATGTTTTCCTTGATAATGTATTATTGGGGATAACGGGCTTCCCGTGATAATGTATTATTGGGGATAACGGGCTTCCCGTGATAATGTATTATTGGGGATAACGGGCTTCCCGTGATTAAATATTATTCGGGATAACAGGTTTCCCGTGAAAAATATTATTCGGGATAAAATGTTTTCCGTGATAATGTATTATTCGGGATAACTTGTTTCCCGTGATAATGTATTATTCGGGATAACATGTTTCCCGTGATTCATAGTTATTCGGGATAACGCGCTTCCCGTGATAATGAGTTATTCGGATAACACGGTTCTCGTGATAATGTGTTATTCGGGATAACATGATTCCAGTGATAATGTATTATTGAGGTTAAGGCGCTTCCGTGATAAAATATTATTCGGGATAACGTGTTTCCCGTGATTAAATATTAATCGGTATAACATGTTTTCCGTGATAATGTATAATTCGGGATAACGCGCTTCCCGTGATAATAAATTATTCGGGATAACATGTTCCCTGTGATTATGAATTATTCGGGATAAAATGTTTCCCGTGATAATGTATTATTCGGGATAACGCACTTCCCGTTATAAAATATTATTCGGGATAACATGTTTTCCTTGATAATGTATTATTGGGGATAACGGGCTTCCCGTGATAATGTATTATTGGGGATAACGGGCTTCCCGTGATTAAATATTATTCGGGATAACAGGTTTCCCGTGAAAAATATTATTCGGGATAAAATGTTTTCCGTGATAATGTATTATTCGGGATAACTTGTTTCCCGTGATAATGAATTTTTCGGGATAACATGTTTCCCGTGATAATGTATTATTCGGGATAACATGTTTCCCGTGATTCATAGTTTTTCGGGATAACATGTTTCCAGTGATTAAATATTATTCGGGATAACAGGTTTCCCGTGAAAAATATTATTCGGGATAACATGTTTTCCTTGATAATGTATTATTGGGGATAACGGGCTTCCCGTGATAATGTATTATTGGGGATAACGGGCTTCCCGTGATAATGTATTATTGGGGATAACGGGCTTCCCGTGATTAAATATTATTCGGGATAACAGGTTTCCCGTGAAAAATATTATTCGGGATAAAATGTTTTCCGTGATAATGTATTATTCGGGATAACTTGTTTCCCGTGATAATGAATTTTTCGGGATAACATGTTTCCCGTGATAATGTATTATTCGGGATAACATGTTTCCCGTGATTCATAGTTATTCGGGATAACGCGCTTCCCGTGATAATGAGTTATTCGGGATAACACGGTTCTCGTGATAATGTGTTATTCGGGATAACATGTTTTCAGTGATAATGTATTATTGGGGTTAAGGCGCTTCCGTGATAAAATATTATTCGGGATAACGTGTTTACCAAGATTAAATATTATTCGGTATAACATGTTTTCCGTGATAATGTATTATTGGGGATAACGGGCTTCCCGTGATTAAATATTATTCGGGATAACAGGTTTCCCGTGAAAAGTACTATTCGGGATAAAATGTATCTCCTGATAATGTATTATTCGGGATAACGTGTTTCCCGTGATTAAATATTATTCGGGATAACATGTTTTCCGTGATAATGTATAATTCGGGATAACATGTTTCCCGTGATAATGAGTTATTCGGAATAACGCGCCTCCCGTGATAATGAGTTATTCGGGATATCACGGTTCCCGTGATAATGTGTTATTCGGGAAAAAATGTTTCCCGTGATAATGTATTATTCGGGATAACATGTTTCCCGTGATTCATAGTTATTCGGGATAACGCGCTTCCCGTGATAATGAGTTATTCGGGATAACTTGTTTCCCTTGATAATGAATAATTCGGGATAACATGTTTCCCGTGATAATCTATTATTCGGGATAACATGTTTCCCGTGATAATGAGTTATTCGGGATAACGCGCTTCCCGTGATAATGAGTTATTCGGGATAACACGGTTCTCGTGATTATGTCTTATTCGGGATAACATGTTTCCAGTGATAATGTATAATTGGGGTTAAGGCGCTTTCGTGATAAAATATTATTCGGGATAACGTGTTTCCCGTGATTAAATATTAATCGGTATAACATGTTTTCCGTGATAATGTATAATTCGGGATAACGCGCTTCCCGTGATAATAAAATATTCGGGATAACATGTTCCCTGTGATTATGAATTATTCGGGATAAAATGTTTCCCGTGATAATGTATTATTCGGGATAACGCACTTCCCGTTATAAAATATTATTCGGGATAACATGTTTTCCTTGATAATGTATTATTGGGGATAACGGGCTTCCCGTGATAATGTATTATTGGGGATAACGGGCTTCCCGTGATTAAATATTATTCGGGATAACAGGTTTCCCGTGAAAAATATTATTCGGGATAAAATGTTTTCCGTGATAATGTATTATTCGGGATAACTTGTTTCCCGTGATAATGAATTTTTCGGGATAACATGTTTCCCGTGATAATGTATTATTCGGGATAACATGTTTCCCGTGATTCATAGTTTTTCGGGATAACATGTTTCCAGTGATTAAATATTATTCGGGATAACAGGTTTCCCGTGAAAAATATTATTCGGGATAACATGTTTTCCTTGATAATGTATTATTGGGGATAACGGGCTTCCCGTGATAATGTATTATTGGGGATAACGGGCTTCCCGTGATAATGTATTATTGGGGATAACGGGCTTCCCGTGATTAAAAATAATTCGGGATAACAGGTTTCCCGTGAAAAATATTATTCGGGATAAAATGTTTTCCGTGATAATGTATTATTCGGGATAACTTGTTTCCCGTGATAATGAATTTTTCGGGATAACATGTTTCCCGTGATAATGTATTATTCGGGATAACATGTTTCCCGTGATTCATAGTTATTCGGGATAACGCGCTTCCCGTGATAATGAGTTATTCGGGATAACACGGTTCTCGTGATAATGTGTTATTCGGGATAACATGTTTTCAGTGATAATGTATTATTGGGGTTAAGGCGCTTCCGTGATAAAATATTATTCGGGATAACGTGTTTACCAAGATTAAATATTATTCGGTATAACATGTTTTCCGTGATAATGTATTATTGGGGATAACGGGCTTCCCGTGATTAAATATTATTCGGGATAACAGGTTTCCCGTGAAAAGTACTATTCGGGATAAAATGTATCTCCTGATAATGTATTATTCGGGATAACGTGTTTCCCGTGATTAAATATTATTCGGGATAACATGTTTTCCGTGATAATGTATAATTCGGGATAACATGTTTCCCGTGATAATGAGTTATTCGGAATAACGCGCCTCCCGTGATAATGAGTTATTCGGGATATCACGGTTCCCGTGATAATGTGTTATTCGGGAAAAAATGTTTCCCGTGATAATGTATTATTCGGGATAACATGTTTCCCGTGATTCATAGTTATTCGGGATAACGCGCTTCCCGTGATAATGAGTTATTCGGGATAACTTGTTTCCCTTGATAATGAATAATTCGGGATAACATGTTTCCCGTGATAATCTATTATTCGGGATAACATGTTTCCCGTGATAATGAGTTATTCGGGATAACGCGCTTCCCGTGATAATGAGTTATTCGGGATAACACGGTTCTCGTGATTATGTCTTATTCGGGATAACATGTTTCCAGTGATAATGTATAATTGGGGTTAAGGCGCTTTCGTGATAAAATATTATTCGGGATAACGTGTTTCCCGTGATTAAATATTAATCGGTATAACATGTTTTCCGTGATAATGTATAATTCGGGATAACGCGCTTCCCGTGATAATAAAATATTCGGGATAACATGTTCCCTGTGATTATGAATTATTCGGGATAAAATGTTTCCCGTGATAATGTATTATTCGGGATAACGCACTTCCCGTGATAAAATATTATTCGGGATAACATGTTTTCCTTGATAATGTATTATTGGGGATAACGGGCTTCCCGTGATAATGTATTATTAGGGATAACGGGCTTCCCGTGATTAAATATAATTCGGGATAACAGGTTTCCCGTGAAAAGTACTATTCGGGATAAAATGTTTTCCGTGATAATGTATTATTCGGGATAACTTGTTTCCCGTGATAATGAATTTTTCGGGATAACATGTTTCCCGTGATAATGTATTATTCGGGATAACATGTTTCCCGTGATTCATAGTTATTCGGGATAACGCGCTTCCCGTGATAATGAGTTATTCGGGATAACACGGTTCTCGTGATTATGTGTTATTCGGGATAACATGTTTCCAGTGATTAAATATTATTCGGGATAACAGGTTTCCCGTGAAAAATATTATTCGGGATAAAATGTTTTCCGTGATAATATATTATTCGGGATAACTTGTTTCCCGTGATAATGAATTTTTCGGGATAACATGTTTTCCGTGATAATGTATAATTCGGGATAACATGTTTCCCGTGATAATGAGTTATTCGGAATAACGCGCCTCCCGTGATAATGAATTATTCGGGATAAAACGTTTCCCGTGATAATGTATAATTCGGGATAACATGCTTCCCGTGATAATGAGTTATTCGGGATATCACGGTTCCCGTGATAATGTGTTATTCGGGAAAAAATGTTTCCCGTGATAATGTATTATTCGGGATAACATGTTTCCCGTGATTCATAGTTATTCGGGATAACGCGCTTCCCGTGATAATGAGTTATTCGGGATAACACGGTTCTCGTGATAATGTGTTATTCGGGATAACATGTTTTCAGTGATAATGTATTATTGGGGTTAAGGCGCTTCCGTGATAAAATATTATTCGGGATAACGTGTTTACCAAGATTAAATATTATTCGGTATAACATGTTTTCCGTGATAATGTATTATTGGAGATAACGGGCTTCCCGTGATTAAATATTATTCGGGATAACAGGTTTCCCGTGAAAAGTACTATTCGGGATAAAATGTATCTCCTGATAATGTATTATTCGGGATAACGTGTTTCCCGTGATTAAATATTATTCGGGATAACATGTTTTCCGTGATAATGTATAATTCGGGATAACATGTTTCCCGTGATAATGAGTTATTCGGAATAACGCGCCTCCCGTGATAATGAGTTATTCGGGATATCACGGTTCCCGTGATAATGTGTTATTCGGGAAAAAATGTTTCCCGTGATAATGTATTATTCGGGATAACATGTTTCCCGTGATTCATAGTTATTCGGGATAACGCGCTTCCCGTGATAATGAGTTATTCGGGATAACTTGTTTCCCGTGATAATGAATAATTCGGGATAACATGTTTCCCGTGATAATCTATTATTCGGGATAACATGTTTCCCGTGATAATGAGTTATTCGGGATAACGCGCTTCCCGTGATAATGAGTTATTCGGGATAACACGGTTCTCGTGATTATGTGTTATTCGGGATAACATGTTTCCAGTGATAATGTATTATTGGGGTTAAGGCGCTTTCGTGATAAAATATTATTCGGGATAACGTGTTTCCCGTGATTAAATATTAATCGGTATAACATGTTTTCCGTGATAATGTATAATTCGGGATAACGCGCTTCCCGTGATAATAAATTATTCGGGATAACATGTTCCCTGTGATTATGAATTATTCGGGATAAAATGTTTCCCGTGATAATGTATTATTCGGGATAACGCACTTCCCGTGATAAAATATTATTCGGGATAACATGTTTTCCTTGATAATGTATTATTGGGGATAACGGGCTTCCCGTGATAATGTATTATTGGGGATAACGGGCTTCCCGTGATAATGTATTATTGGGGATAACGGGCTTCCCGTGATTAAATATTATTCGGGATAACAGGTTTCCCGTGAAAAATATTATTCGGGATAAAATGTTTTCCGTGATAATGTATTATTCGGGATAACTTGTTTCCCGTGATAATGAATTTTTCGGGATAACATGTTTCCCGTGATAATGTATTATTCGGGATAACATGTTTCCCGTGATTCATAGTTATTCGGGATAACGCGCTTCCCGTGATAATGAGTTATTCGGGATAACACGGTTCTCGTGATAATGTGTTATTCGGGATAACATGTTTTCAGTGATAATGTATTATTGGGGTTAAGGCGCTTCCGTGATAAAATATTATTCGGGATAACGTGTTTACCAAGATTAAATATTATTCGGTATAACATGTTTTCCGTGATAATGTATTATTGGGGATAACGGGCTTCCCGTGATTAAATATTATTCGGGATAACAGGTTTCCCGTGAAAAGTACTATTCGGGATAAAATGTATCTCCTGATAATGTATTATTCGGGATAACGTGTTTCCCGTGATTAAATATTATTCGGGATAACATGTTTTCCGTGATAATGTATAATTCGGGATAACATGTTTCCCGTGATAATGAGTTATTCGGAATAACGCGCCTCCCGTGATAATGAGTTATTCGGGATATCACGGTTCCCGTGATAATGTGTTATTCGGGAAAAAATGTTTCCCGTGATAATGTATTATTCGGGATAACATGTTTCCCGTGATTCATAGTTATTCGGGATAACGCGCTTCCCGTGATAATGAGTTATTCGGGATAACTTGTTTCCCTTGATAATGAATAATTCGGGATAACATGTTTCCCGTGATAATCTATTATTCGGGATAACATGTTTCCCGTGATAATGAGTTATTCGGGATAACGCGCTTCCCGTGAAAATGAGTTATTCGGGATAACACGGTTCTCGTGATTATGTGTTATTCGGGATAACATGTTTCCAGTGATAATGTATAATTGGGGTTAAGGCGCTTTCGTGATAAAATATTATTCGGGATAACGTGTTTCCCGTGATTAAATATTAATCGGTATAACATGTTTTCCGTGATAATGTATAATTCGGGATAACGCGCTTCCCGTGATAATAAAATATTCGGGATAACATGTTTCCTGTGATTATGAATTATTCGGGATAAAATGTTTCCCGTGATAATGTATTATTCGGGATAACGCACTTCCCGTGATAAAATATTATTCGGGATAACATGTTTTCCTTGATAATGTATTATTGGGGATAACGGGCTTCCCGTGATAATGTATTATTAGGGATAACGGGCTTCCCGTGATTAAATATAATTCGGGATAACAGGTTTCCCGTGAAAAGTACTATTCGGGATAAAATGTTTTCCGTGATAATGTATTATTCGGGATAACTTGTTTCCCGTGATAATGAATTTTTCGGGATAACATGTTTCCCGTGATAATGTATTATTCGGGATAACATGTTTCCCGTGATTCATAGTTATTCGGGATAACGCGCTTCCCGTGATAATGAGTTATTCGGGATAACACGGTTCTCGTGATTATGTGTTATTCGGGATAACATGTTTCCAGTGATTAAATATTATTCGGGATAACAGGTTTCCCGTGAAAAATATTATTCGGGATAAAATGTTTTCCGTGATAATATATTATTCGGGATAACTTGTTTCCCGTGATAATGAATTTTTCGGGATAACATGTTTCCCGTGATAATGTATTATTCGGGATAACATGTTTCCCGTGATTCATAGTTATTCGGGATAACGCGCTTCCCGTGATAATGAGTTATTCGGGATAACACGGTTCTCGTGATAATGTGTTATTCGGGATAACATGTTTTCAGTGATAATGTATTATTGGGGTTAAGGCGCTTCCGTGATAAAATATTATTCGGGATAACGTGTTTACCAAGATTAAATATTATTCGGTATAACATGTTTTCCGTGATAATGTATTAATGGGGATAACGGGCTTCCCGTGATTAAATATTATTCGGGATAACAGGTTTCCCGTGAAAAGTACTATTCGGGATAAAATGTATCTCCTGATAATGTATTATTCGGGATAACGTGTTTCCCGTGATTAAATATTATTCGGGATAACATGTTTTCCGTGATAATGTATAATTCGGGATAACATGTTTCCCGTGATAATGAGTTATTCGGAATAACGCGCCTCCCGTGATAATGAATTATTCGGGATAAAACGTTTCCCGTGATAATGTATAATTCGGGATAACATGCTTCCCGTGATAATGAGTTATTCGGGATATCACGGTTCCCGTGATAATGTGTTATTCGGGAAAAAATGTTTCCCGTGATAATGTATTATTCGGGATAACATGTTTCCCGTGATTCATAGTTATTCGGGATAACGCGCTTCCCGTGATAATGAGTTATTCGGGATAACATGTTTCCCGTGATAATCTATTATTCGGGATAACATGTTTCCCGTGATAATGAGTTATTCGGGATAACGCGCTTCCCGTGATAATGAGTTATTCGGGATAACACGGTTCTCGTGATTATGTGTTATTCGGGATAACATGTTTCCAGTGATAATGTATAATTGGGGTTAAGGCGCTTTCGTGATAAAATATTATTCGGGATAACGTGTTTCCCGTGATTAAATATTAATCGGTATAACATGTTTTCCGTGATAATGTATAATTCGGGATAACGCGCTTCCCGTGATAATAAAATATTCGGGATAACATGTTCCCTGTGATTATGAATTATTCGGGATAAAATGTTTCCCGTGATAATGTATTATTCGGGATAACGCACTTCCCGTGATAAAATATTATTCGGGATAACATGTTTTCCTTGATAATGTATTATTGGGGATAACGGGCTTCCCGTGATAATGTATTATTAGGGATAACGGGCTTCCCGTGATTAAATATAATTCGGGATAACAGGTTTCCCGTGAAAAGTACTATTCGGGATAAAATGTTTTCCGTGATAATGTATTATTCGGGATAACTTGTTTCCCGTGATAATGAATTTTTCGGGATAACATGTTTCCCGTGATAATGTATTATTCGGGATAACATGTTTCCCGTGATTCATAGTTATTCGGGATAACGCGCTTCCCGTGATAATGAGTTATTCGGGATAACACGGTTCTCGTGATTATGTGTTATTCGGGATAACATGTTTCCAGTGATTAAATATTATTCGGGATAACAGGTTTCCCGTGAAAAATATTATTCGGGATAAAATGTTTTCCGTGATAATATATTATTCGGGATAACTTGTTTCCCGTGATAATGAATTTTTCGGGATAACAAGTTTCCCGTGATAATGTATTATTCGGGATAACATGTTTCCCGTGATTCATAGTTATTCGGGATAACGCGCTTCCCGTGATAATGAGTTATTCGGGATAACACGGTTCTCGTGATAATGTGTTATTCGGGATAACATGTTTTCAGTGATAATGTATTATTGGGGTTAAGGCGCTTCCGTGATAAAATATTATTCGGGATAACGTGTTTACCAAGATTAAATATTATTCGGTATAACATGTTTTCCGTGATAATGTA
Organism: Schizaphis graminum; assembly: GCA_020882235.1. NCBI lineage: Eukaryota > Metazoa > Arthropoda > Insecta > Hemiptera > Aphididae > Schizaphis > Schizaphis graminum. The sequence goes on from CM037032.1 coordinate 69,887,430, forward strand.
TTAATGGGGATAACGGGCTTCCCGTGATTAAATATTATTCGGGATAACAGGTTTCCCGTGAAAAGTACTATTCGGGATAAAATGTATCTCCTGATAATGTATTATTCGGGATAACGTGTTTCCCGTGATTAAATATTATTCGGGATAACATGTTTTCCGTGATAATGTATAATTCGGGATAACATGTTTCCCGTGATAATGAGTTATTCGGAATAACGCGCCTCCCGTGATAATGAATTATTCGGGATAAAACGTTTCCCGTGATAATGTATAATTCGGGATAACATGCTTCCCGTGATAATGAGTTATTCGGGATATCACGGTTCCCGTGATAATGTGTTATTCGGGAAAAAATGTTTCCCGTGATAATGTATTATTCGGGATAACATGTTTCCCGTGATTCATAGTTTTTCGGGATAACGCGCTTCCCGTGATAATGAGTTATTCGGGATAACATGTTTCCCGTGATTCATAGTTATTCGGGATAACGCGCTTCCCGTGATAATGAGTTATTCGGGATAACACGGTTCTCGTGATAATGTGTTATTCGGGATAACATGTTTCCAGTGATAATGTATTATTGGGGTTAAGGCGCTTCCGTGATAAAATATTATTCGGGATAACGTGTTTACCGTGATTAAATATTATTCGGTATAACATGTTTTCCGTGATAATGTATTATTTGGGATAACTTGTTTCCCGTGATAATGAATAATTCGGGATAACATGTTTCCCGTGATAATCTATTATTCGGGATAACGTGTTTCCCGTGATTAAATATTATTCGGGATAACATGTTTCCCGTGATAATGTATTATTCGGGATAACGCACTTCCCGTGATAAAATATTATTCGGGATAACATGTTTTCCTTGATAATGTATTATTGGGGATAACGGGCTTCCCGTGATAATGTATTATTGGGGATAACGTGCTTCCCGTGATAATGTATTATTGGGGATAACGGGCTTCCCGTGATTAAATATTATTCGGGATAACAGGTTTCCCGTGAAAAATATTATTCGGGATAAAATGTTTTCCGTGATAATGTATTATTCGGGATAACTTGTTTCCCGTGATAATGTATTATTCGGGATAACATGTTTCCCGTGATTCATAGTTATTCGGGATAACGCGCTTCCCGTGATAATGAGTTATTCGGATAACACGGTTCTCGTGATAATGTGTTATTCGGGATAACATGATTCCAGTGATAATGTATTATTGAGGTTAAGGCGCTTCCGTGATTAAATATTAATCGGTATAACATGTTTTCCGTGATAATGTATAATTCGGGATAACGCGCTTCCCGTGATACTAAATTATTCGGGATAACATGTTCCCTGTGATTATGAATTATTCGGGATAAAATGTTTCCCGTGATAATGTATTATTCGGGATAACGCACTTCCCGTTATAAAATATTATTCGGGATAACATGTTTTCCTTGATAATGTATTATTGGGGATAACGGGCTTCCCGTGATAATGTATTATTGGGGATAACGGGCTTCCCGTGATTAAATATTATTCGGGATAACAGGTTTCCCGTGAAAAATATTATTCGGGATAAAATGTTTTCCGTGATAATGTATTATTCGGGATAACTTGTTTCCCGTGATAATGAATTTTTCGGGATAACATGTTTCCCGTGATAATGTATTATTCGGGATAACATGTTTCCCGTGATTCATAGTTATTCGGGATAACATGTTTCCAGTGATTAAATATTATTCGGGATAACAGGTTTCCCGTGAAAAATATTATTCGGGATAACATGTTTTCCTTGATAATGTATTATTGGGGATAACGGGCTTCCCGTGATAATGTATCATTGGGGATAACGGGCTTCCCGTGATAATGTATTATTGGGGATAACGGGCTTCCCGTGATTAAATATTATTCGGGATAACAGGTTTCCCGTGAAAAATATTATTCGGGATAAAATGTTTTCCGTGATAATGTATTATTCGGGATAACTTGTTTCCCGTGATAATGAATTTTTCGGGATAACATGTTTCCCGTGATAATGTATTATTCGGGATAACATGTTTCCCGTGATTCATAGTTATTCGGGATAACGCGCTTCCCGTAATAATGAGTTATTCGGGATAACACGGTTCTCGTGATAATGTGTTATTCGGGATAACATGTTTCCAGTGATAATGTATTATTGGGGTTAAGGCGCTTCCGTGATAAAATATTATTCGGGATAACGTGTTTACCAAGATTAAATATTATTCGGTATAACATGTTTTCCGTGATAATGTATAATTCGGGATAACGCGCTTCCCGTGATAATAAAATATTCGGGATAACATGTTCCCTGTGATTATGAATTATTCGGGATAAAATGTTTCCCGTGATAATGTATTATTCGGGATAACGCACTTCCCGTGATAAAATATTATTCGGGATAACATGTTTTCCTTGATAATGTATTATTGGGGATAACGGGCTTCCCGTGATAATGTATTATTAGGGATAATGGGCTTCCCGTGATTAAATATAATTCGGGATAACAGGTTTCCCGTGAAAAGTACTATTCGGGATAAAATGTTTTCCGTGATAATGTATTATTCGGGATAACTTGTTTCCCGTGATAATGAATTTTTCGGGATAACATGTTTCCCGTGATAATGTATTATTCGGGATAACATGTTTCCCGTGATTCATAGTTATTCGGGATAACGCGCTTCCCGTGATAATGAGTTATTCGGGATAACACGGTTCTCGTGATTATGTGTTATTCGGGATAACATGTTTCCAGTGATTAAATATTATTCGGGATAACAGGTTTCCCGTGAAAAATATTATTCGGGATAAAATGTTTTCCGTGATAATATATTATTCGGGATAACTTGTTTCCCGTGATAATGAATTTTTCGGGATAACATGTTTCCCGTGATAATGTATTATTCGGGATAACATGTTTCCCGTGATTCATAGTTATTCGGGATAACGCGCTTCCCGTGATAATGAGTTATTCGGGATAACACGGTTCTCGTGATAATGTGTTATTCGGGATAACATGTTTTCAGTGATAATGTATTATTGGGGTTAAGGCGCTTCCGTGATAAAATATTATTCGGGATAACGTGTTTACCAAGATTAAATATTATTCGGTATAACATGTTTTCCGTGATAATGTATTAATGGGGATAACGGGCTTCCCGTGATTAAATATTATTCGGGATAACAGGTTTCCCGTGAAAAGTACTATTCGGGATAAAATGTATCTCCTGATAATGTATTATTCGGGATAACGTGTTTCCCGTGATTAAATATTATTCGGGATAACATGTTTTCCGTGATAATGTATAATTCGGGATAACATGTTTCCCGTGATAATGAGTTATTCGGAATAACGCGCCTCCCGTGATAATGAATTATTCGGGATAAAACGTTTCCCGTGATAATGTATAATTCGGGATAACATGCTTCCCGTGATAATGAGTTATTCGGGATATCACGGTTCCCGTGATAATGTGTTATTCGGGAAAAAATGTTTCCCGTGATAATGTATTATTCGGGATAACATGTTTCCCGTGATTCATAGTTATTCGGGATAACGCGCTTCCCGTGATAATGAGTTATTCGGGATAACATGTTTCCCGTGATTCATAGTTATTCGGGATAACGCGCTTCCCGTGATAATGAGTTATTCGGGATAACACGGTTCTCGTGATAATGTGTTATTCGGGATAACATGTTTCCAGTGATAATGTATTATTGGGGTTAAGGCGCTTCCGTGATAAAATATTATTCGGGATAACGTGTTTACCGTGATTAAATATTATTCGGTATAACATGTTTTCCGTGATAATGTATTATTTGGGATAACTTGTTTCCCGTGATAATGAATAATTCGGGATAACATGTTTCCCGTGATAATCTATTATTCGGGATAACGTGTTTCCCGTGATTAAATATTATTCGGGATAACATGTTTCCCGTGATAATGTATTATTCGGGATAACGCACTTCCCGTGATAAAATATTATTCGGGATAACATGTTTTCCTTGATAATGTATTATTGGGGATAACGGGCTTCCCGTGATAATGTATTATTGGGGATAACGGGCTTCCCGTGATAATGTATTATTGGGGATAACGGGCTTCCCGTGATTAAATATTATTCGGGATAACAGGTTTCCCGTGAAAAATATTATTCGGGATAAAATGTTTTCCGTGATAATGTATTATTCGGGATAACTTGTTTCCCGTGATAATGTATTATTCGGGATAACATGTTTCCCGTGATTCATAGTTATTCGGGATAACGCGCTTCCCGTGATAATGAGTTATTCGGATAACACGGTTCTCGTGATAATGTGTTATTCGGGATAACATGATTCCAGTGATAATGTATTATTGAGGTTAAGGCGCTTCCGTGATAAAATATTATTCGGGATAACGTGTTCCCTGTGATTATGAATTATTCGGGATAAAATGTTTCCCGTGATAATGTATTATTCGGGATAACGCACTTCCCGTTATAAAATATTATTCGGGATAACATGTTTTCCTTGATAATGTATTATTGGGGATAACGGGCTTCCCGTGATAATGTATTATTGGGGATAACGGGCTTCCCGTGATTAAATATTATTCGGGATAACAGGTTTCCCGTGAAAAATATTATTCGGGATAAAATGTTTTCCGTGATAATGTATTATTCGGGATAACTTGTTTCCCGTGATAATGAATTTTTCGGGATAACATGTTTCCCGTGATAATGTATTATTCGGGATAACATGTTTCCCGTGATTCATAGTTATTCGGGATAACATGTTTCCAGTGATTAAATATTATTCGGGATAACAGGTTTCCCGTGAAAAATATTATTCGGGATAACATGTTTTCCTTGATAATGTATTATTGGGGATAACGGGCTTCCCGTGATAATGTATTATTGGGGATAACGGGCTTCCCGTGATAATGTATTATTGGGGATAACGGGCTTCCCGTGATTAAATATTATTCGGGATAACAGGTTTCCCGTGAAAAATATTATTCGGGATAAAATGTTTTCCGTGATAATGTATTATTCGGGATAACTTGTTTCCCGTGATAATGAATTTTTCGGGATAACATGTTTCCCGTGATAATGTATTATTCGGGATAACATGTTTCCCGTGATTCATAGTTATTCGGGATAACGCGCTTCCCGTGATAATGAGTTATTCGGGATAACACGGTTCTCGTGATAATGTGTTATTCGGGATAACATGTTTTCAGTGATAATGTATTATTGGGGTTAAGGCGCTTCCGTGATAAAATATTATTCGGGATAACGTGTTTACCAAGATTAAATATTATTCGGTATAACATGTTTTCCGTGATAATGTATTATTGGGGATAACGGGCTTCCCGTGATTAAATATTATTCGGGATAACAGGTTTCCCGTGAAAAGTACTATTCGGGATAAAATGTATCTCCTGATAATGTATTATTCGGGATAACGTGTTTCCCGTGATTAAATATTATTCGGGATAACATGTTTTCCGTGATAATGTATAATTCGGGATAACATGTTTCCCGTGATAATGAGTTATTCGGAATAACGCGCCTCCCGTGATAATGAGTTATTCGGGATATCACGGTTCCCGTGATAATGTGTTATTCGGGAAAAAATGTTTCCCGTGATAATGTATTATTCGGGATAACATGTTTCCCGTGATTCATAGTTATTCGGGATAACGCGCTTCCCGTGATAATGAGTTATTCGGGATAACTTGTTTCCCTTGATAATGAATAATTCGGGATAACATGTTTCCCGTGATAATCTATTATTCGGGATAACATGTTTCCCGTGATAATGAGTTATTCGGGATAACGCGCTTCCCGTGATAATGAGTTATTCGGGATAACACGGTTCTCGTGATTATGTCTTATTCGGGATAACATGTTTCCAGTGATAATGTATAATTGGGGTTAAGGCGCTTTCGTGATAAAATATTATTCGGGATAACGTGTTTCCCGTGATTAAATATTAATCGGTATAACATGTTTTCCGTGATAATGTATAATTCGGGATAACGCGCTTCCCGTGATAATAAAATATTCGGGATAACATGTTCCCTGTGATTATGAATTATTCGGGATAAAATGTTTCCCGTGATAATGTATTATTCGGGATAACGCACTTCCCGTGATAAAATATTATTCGGGATAACATGTTTTCCTTGATAATGTATTATTGGGGATAACGGGCTTCCCGTGATAATGTATTATTAGGGATAACGGGCTTCCCGTGATTAAATATAATTCGGGATAACAGGTTTCCCGTGAAAAGTACTATTCGGGATAAAATGTTTTCCGTGATAATGTATTATTCGGGATAACTTGTTTCCCGTGATAATGAATTTTTCGGGATAACATGTTTCCCGTGATAATGTATTATTCGGGATAACATGTTTCCCGTGATTCATAGTTATTCGGGATAACGCGCTTCCCGTGATAATGAGTTATTCGGGATAACACGGTTCTCGTGATTATGTGTTATTCGGGATAACATGTTTCCAGTGATTAAATATTATTCGGGATAACAGGTTTCCCGTGAAAAATATTATTCGGGATAAAATGTTTTCCGTGATAATATATTATTCGGGATAACTTGTTTCCCGTGATAATGAATTTTTCGGGATAACTTGTTTCCCGTGATAATGTATTATTCGGGATAACATGTTTCCCGTGATTCATAGTTATTCGGGATAACGCGCTTCCCGTGATAATGAGTTATTCGGATAACACGGTTCTCGTGATAATGTGTTATTCGGGATAACATGATTCCAGTGATAATGTATTATTGAGGTTAAGGCGCTTCCGTGATAAAATATTATTCGGGATAACGTGTTCCCTGTGATTATGAATTATTCGGGATAAAATGTTTCCCGTGATAATGTATTATTCGGGATAACGCACTTCCCGTTATAAAATATTATTCGGGATAACATGTTTTCCTTGATAATGTATTATTGGGGATAACGGGCTTCCCGTGATAATGTATTATTGGGGATAACGGGCTTCCCGTGATTAAATATTATTCGGGATAACAGGTTTCCCGTGAAAAATATTATTCGGGATAAAATGTTTTCCGTGATAATGTATTATTCGGGATAACTTGTTTCCCGTGATAATGAATTTTTCGGGATAACATGTTTCCCGTGATAATGTATTATTCGGGATAACATGTTTCCCGTGATTCATAGTTATTCGGGATAACATGTTTCCAGTGATTAAATATTATTCGGGATAACAGGTTTCCCGTGAAAAATATTATTCGGGATAACATGTTTTCCTTGATAATGTATTATTGGGGATAACGGGCTTCCCGTGATAATGTATTATTGGGGATAACGGGCTTCCCGTGATAATGTATTATTGGGGATAACGGGCTTCCCGTGATTAAATATTATTCGGGATAACAGGTTTCCCGTGAAAAATATTATTCGGGATAAAATGTTTTCCGTGATAATGTATTATTCGGGATAACTTGTTTCCCGTGATAATGAATTTTTCGGGATAACATGTTTCCCGTGATAATGTATTATTCGGGATAACATGTTTCCCGTGATTCATAGTTATTCGGGATAACGCGCTTCCCGTGATAATGAGTTATTCGGGATAACACGGTTCTCGTGATAATGTGTTATTCGGGATAACATGTTTTCAGTGATAATGTATTATTGGGGTTAAGGCGCTTCCGTGATAAAATATTATTCGGGATAACGTGTTTACCAAGATTAAATATTATTCGGTATAACATGTTTTCCGTGATAATGTATTATTGGGGATAACGGGCTTCCCGTGATTAAATATTATTCGGGATAACAGGTTTCCCGTGAAAAGTACTATTCGGGATAAAATGTATCTCCTGATAATGTATTATTCGGGATAACGTGTTTCCCGTGATTAAATATTATTCGGGATAACATGTTTTCCGTGATAATGTATAATTCGGGATAACATGTTTCCCGTGATAATGAGTTATTCGGAATAACGCGCCTCCCGTGATAATGAGTTATTCGGGATATCACGGTTCCCGTGATAATGTGTTATTCGGGAAAAAATGTTTCCCGTGATAATGTATTATTCGGGATAACATGTTTCCCGTGATTCATAGTTATTCGGGATAACGCGCTTCCCGTGATAATGAGTTATTCGGGATAACTTGTTTCCCTTGATAATGAATAATTCGGGATAACATGTTTCCCGTGATAATCTATTATTCGGGATAACATGTTTCCCGTGATAATGAGTTATTCGGGATAACGCGCTTCCCGTGATAATGAGTTATTCGGGATAACACGGTTCTCGTGATTATGTCTTATTCGGGATAACATGTTTCCAGTGATAATGTATAATTGGGGTTAAGGCGCTTTCGTGATAAAATATTATTCGGGATAACGTGTTTCCCGTGATTAAATATTAATCGGTATAACATGTTTTCCGTGATAATGTATAATTCGGGATAACGCGCTTCCCGTGATAATAAAATATTCGGGATAACATGTTCCCTGTGATTATGAATTATTCGGGATAAAATGTTTCCCGTGATAATGTATTATTCGGGATAACGCACTTCCCGTGATAAAATATTATTCGGGATAACATGTTTTCCTTGATAATGTATTATTGGGGATAACGGGCTTCCCGTGATAATGTATTATTAGGGATAACGGGCTTCCCGTGATTAAATATAATTCGGGATAACAGGTTTCCCGTGAAAAGTACTATTCGGGATAAAATGTTTTCCGTGATAATGTATTATTCGGGATAACTTGTTTCCCGTGATAATGAATTTTTCGGGATAACATGTTTCCCGTGATAATGTATTATTCGGGATAACATGTTTCCCGTGATTCATAGTTATTCGGGATAACGCGCTTCCCGTGATAATGAGTTATTCGGGATAACACGGTTCTCGTGATTATGTGTTATTCGGGATAACATGTTTCCAGTGATTAAATATTATTCGGGATAACAGGTTTCCCGTGAAAAATATTATTCGGGATAAAATGTTTTCCGTGATAATATATTATTCGGGATAACTTGTTTCCCGTGATAATGAATTTTTCGGGATAACATGTTTCCCGTGATAATGTATTATTCGGGATAACATGTTTCCCGTGATTCATAGTTATTCGGGATAACGCGCTTCCCGTGATAATGAGTTATTCGGGATAACACGGTTCTCGTGATAATGTGTTATTCGGGATAACATGTTTTCAGTGATAATGTATTATTGGGGTTAAGGCGCTTCCGTGATAAAATATTATTCGGGATAACGTGTTTACCAAGATTAAATATTATTCGGTATAACATGTTTTCCGTGATAATGTATTAATGGGGATAACGGGCTTCCCGTGATTAAATATTATTCGGGATAACAGGTTTCCCGTGAAAAGTACTATTCGGGATAAAATGTATCTCCTGATAATGTATTATTCGGGATAACGTGTTTCCCGTGATTAAATATTATTCGGGATAACATGTTTTCCGTGATAATGTATAATTCGGGATAACATGTTTCCCGTGATAATGAGTTATTCGGAATAACGCGCCTCCCGTGATAATGAATTATTCGGGATAAAACGTTTCCCGTGATAATGTATAATTCGGGATAACATGCTTCCCGTGATAATGAGTTATTCGGGATATCACGGTTCCCGTGATAATGTGTTATTCGGGAAAAAATGTTTCCCGTGATAATGTATTATTCGGGATAACATGTTTCCCGTGATTCATAGTTATTCGGGATAACGCGCTTCCCGTGATAATGAGTTATTCGGGATAACATGTTTCCCGTGATTCATAGTTATTCGGGATAACGCGCTTCCCGTGATAATGAGTTATTCGGGATAACACGGTTCTCGTGATAATGTGTTATTCGGGATAACATGTTTCCAGTGATAATGTATTATTGGGGTTAAGGCGCTTCCGTGATAAAATATTATTCGGGATAACGTGTTTCCCGTGATAATCTATTATTCGGGATAACGTGTTTCCCGTGATTAAATATTATTCGGGATAACATGTTTCCCGTGATAATGTATTATTCGGGATAACGCACTTCCCGTGATAAAATATTATTCGGGATAACATGTTTTCCTTGATAATGTATTATTGGGGATAACGGGCTTCCCGTGATAATGTATTATTGGGGATAACGGGCTTCCCGTGATAATGTATTATTGGGGATAACGGGCTTCCCGTGATTAAATATTATTCGGGATAACAGGTTTCCCGTGAAAAATATTATTCGGGATAAAATGTTTTCCGTGATAATGTATTATTCGGGATAACTTGTTTCCCGTGATAATGTATTATTCGGGATAACATGTTTCCCGTGATTCATAGTTATTCGGGATAACGCGCTTCCCGTGATAATGAGTTATTCGGATAACACGGTTCTCGTGATAATGTGTTATTCGGGATAACATGATTCCAGTGATAATGTATTATTGAGGTTAAGGCGCTTCCGTGATAAAATATTATTCGGGATAACGTGTTTCCCGTGATTAAATATTAATCGGTATAACATGTTTTCCGTGATAATGTATAATTCGGGATAACGCGCTTCCCGTGATAATAAATTATTCGGGATAACATGTTCCCTGTGATTATGAATTATTCGGGATAAAATGTTTCCCGTGATAATGTATTATTCGGGATAACGCACTTCCCGTTATAAAATATTATTCGGGATAACATGTTTTCCTTGATAATGTATTATTGGGGATAACGGGCTTCCCGTGATAATGTATTATTGGGGATAACGGGCTTCCCGTGATTAAATATTATTCGGGATAACAGGTTTCCCGTGAAAAATATTATTCGGGATAAAATGTTTTCCGTGATAATGTATTATTCGGGATAACTTGTTTCCCGTGATAATGAATTTTTCGGGATAACATGTTTCCCGTGATAATGTATTATTCGGGATAACATGTTTCCCGTGATTCATAGTTATTCGGGATAACATGTTTCCAGTGATTAAATATTATTCGGGATAACAGGTTTCCCGTGAAAAATATTATTCGGGATAACATGTTTTCCTTGATAATGTATTATTGGGGATAACGGGCTTCCCGTGATAATGTATTATTGGGGATAACGGGCTTCCCGTGATAATGTATTATTGGGGATAACGGGCTTCCCGTGATTAAATATTATTCGGGATAACAGGTTTCCCGTGAAAAATATTATTCGGGATAAAATGTTTTCCGTGATAATGTATTATTCGGGATAACTTGTTTCCCGTGATAATGAATTTTTCGGGATAACATGTTTCCCGTGATAATGTATTATTCGGGATAACATGTTTCCCGTGATTCATAGTTATTCGGGATAACGCGCTTCCCGTAATAATGAGTTATTCGGGATAACACGGTTCTCGTGATAATGTGTTATTCGGGATAACATGTTTCCAGTGATAATGTATTATTGGGGTTAAGGCGCTTCCGTGATAAAATATTATTCGGGATAACGTGTTTACCAAGATTAAATATTATTCGGTATAACATGTTTTCCGTGATAATGTATAATTCGGGATAACGCGCTTCCCGTGATAATAAAATATTCGGGATAACATGTTCCCTGTGATTATGAATTATTCGGGATAAAATGTTTCCCGTGATAATGTATTATTCGGGATAACGCACTTCCCGTGATAAAATATTATTCGGGATAACATGTTTTCCTTGATAATGTATTATTGGGGATAACGGGCTTCCCGTGATAATGTATTATTAGGGATAACGGGCTTCCCGTGATTAAATATAATTCGGGATAACAGGTTTCCCGTGAAAAGTACTATTCGGGATAAAATGTTTTCCGTGATAATGTATTATTCGGGATAACTTGTTTCCCGTGATAATGAATTTTTCGGGATAACATGTTTCCCGTGATAATGTATTATTCGGGATAACATGTTTCCCGTGATTCATAGTTATTCGGGATAACGCGCTTCCCGTGATAATGAGTTATTCGGGATAACACGGTTCTCGTGATTATGTGTTATTCGGGATAACATGTTTCCAGTGATTAAATATTATTCGGGATAACAGGTTTCCCGTGAAAAATATTATTCGGGATAAAATGTTTTCCGTGATAATATATTATTCGGGATAACTTGTTTCCCGTGATAATGAATTTTTCGGGATAACATGTTTCCCGTGATAATGTATTATTCGGGATAACATGTTTCCCGTGATTCATAGTTATTCGGGATAACGCGCTTCCCGTGATAATGAGTTATTCGGGATAACACGGTTCTCGTGATAATGTGTTATTCGGGATAACATGTTTTCAGTGATAATGTATTATTGGGGTTAAGGCGCTTCCGTGATAAAATATTATTCGGGATAACGTGTTTACCAAGATTAAATATTATTCGGTATAACATGTTTTCCGTGATAATGTATTAATGGGGATAACGGGCTTCCCGTGATTAAATATTATTCGGGATAACAGGTTTCCCGTGAAAAGTACTATTCGGGATAAAATGTATCTCCTGATAATGTATTATTCGGGATAACGTGTTTCCCGTGATTAAATATTATTCGGGATAACATGTTTTCCGTGATAATGTATAATTCGGGATAACATGTTTCCCGTGATAATGAGTTATTCGGAATAACGCGCCTCCCGTGATAATGAATTATTCGGGATAAAACGTTTCCCGTGATAATGTATAATTCGGGATAACATGTTTCCCGTGATTCATAGTTATTCGGGATAACGCGCTTCCCGTGATAATGAGTTATTCGGGATAACATGTTTCCCGTGATTCATAGTTATTCGGGATAACGCGCTTCCCGTGATAATGAGTTATTCGGGATAACACGGTTCTCGTGATAATGTGTTATTCGGGATAACATGTTTCCAGTGATAATGTATTATTGGGGTTAAGGCGCTTCCGTGATAAAATATTATTCGGGATAACGTGTTTACCGTGATTAAATATTATTCGGTATAACATGTTTTCCGTGATAATGTATTATTTGGGATAACTTGTTTCCCGTGATAATGAATAATTCGGGATAACATGTTTCCCGTGATAATCTATTATTCGGGATAACGTGTTTCCCGTGATTAAATATTATTCGGGATAACATGTTTCCAGTGATAATGTATTATTGGGGTTAAGGCGCTTCCGTGATAAAATATTATTCGGGATAACGTGTTTACCGTGATTAAATATTATTCGGTATAACATGTTTTCCGTGATAATGTATTATTTGGGATAACTTGTTTCCCGTGATAATGAATAATTCGGGATAACATGTTTCCCGTGATAATCTATTATTCGGGATAACGGGCTTCCCGTGATTAAATATTATTCGGGATAACAGGTTTCCCGTGAAAAATATTATTCGGGATAAAATGTTTTCCGTGATAATGTATTATTCGGGATAACTTGTTTCCCGTGATAATGTATTATTCGGGATAACATGTTTCCCGTGATTCATAGTTATTCGGGATAACGCGCTTCCCGTGATAATGAGTTATTCGGATAACACGGTTCTCGTGATAATGTGTTATTCGGGATAACATGATTCCAGTGATAATGTATTATTGAGGTTAAGGCGCTTCCGTGATAAAATATTATTCGGGATAACGTGTTTCCCGTGATTAAATATTAATCGGTATAACATGTTTTCCGTGATAATGTATAATTCGGGATAACGCGCTTCCCGTGATAATAAATTATTCGGGATAACATGTTCCCTGTGATTATGAATTATTCGGGATAAAATGTTTCCCGTGATAATGTATTATTCGGGATAACGCACTTCCCGTTATAAAATATTATTCGGGATAACATGTTTTCCTTGATAATGTATTATTGGGGATAACGGGCTTCCCGTGATAATGTATTATTGGGGATAACGGGCTTCCCGTGATTAAATATTATTCGGGATAACAGGTTTCCCGTGAAAAATATTATTCGGGATAAAATGTTTTCCGTGATAATGTATTATTCGGGATAACTTGTTTCCCGTGATAATGAATTTTTCGGGATAACATGTTTCCCGTGATAATGTATTATTCGGGATAACATGTTTCCCGTGATTCATAGTTATTCGGGATAACATGTTTCCAGTGATTAAATATTATTCGGGATAACAGGTTTCCCGTGAAAAATATTATTCGGGATAACATGTTTTCCTTGATAATGTATTATTGGGGATAACGGGCTTCCCGTGATAATGTATTATTGGGGATAACGGGCTTCCCGTGATAATGTATTATTGGGGATAACGGGCTTCCCGTGATTAAATATTATTCGGGATAACAGGTTTCCCGTGAAAAATATTATTCGGGATAAAATGTTTTCCGTGATAATGTATTATTCGGGATAACTTGTTTCCCGTGATAATGAATTTTTCGGGATAACATGTTTCCCGTGATAATGTATTATTCGGGATAACATGTTTCCCGTGATTCATAGTTATTCGGGATAACGCGCTTCCCGTAATAATGAGTTATTCGGGATAACACGGTTCTCGTGATAATGTGTTATTCGGGATAACATGTTTCCAGTGATAATGTATTATTGGAATTAAGGCGCTTCCGTGATAAAATATTATTCGGGATAACGTGTTTACCGTGAAAAAATATTATTCGGTATAACATGTTTTCCGTGATAATGTATTATTGGGGATAACGGGCTTCCCGTGATTAAATTTTATTCGGGATAACAGGTTTCCCGTGAAAAGTACTATTCGGGATAAAATGTATCCCCTGATAATGTATTATTCGGGATAACGTGTTTCCCGTGATTAAATATTATTCGGGATAACATGTTTTCCGTGATAATGTATAATTCGGGATAACATGTTTCCCTTGATAATGAGTTATTCGGAATAACGCGCCTCCCGTGATAATGAATTATTCGGGATAAAAGGTTTCCCGTGATAATGTATAATTCGGGATAACATGTTTCCCGTGATAATCTATTATTCGGGATAACATGTTTCCCGTGATAATCTATTATTCGGGATAACATGTTTCCCGTGATAATGTATTATTCGGGATAACGCGCTTCCCGTGATAAAATATTATTCGGGATAACGTGTTTCCCGTGATTAAATATTATTCGGGATAACATGTTTTCCGTGATAATGTATAATTCGGGATAACATGTTTCCCGTGATAATGAGTTATTCGGAATAACGCGCCTCCCGTGATAATGAATTATTCGGGATAAAAGGTTTCCAGTGATAATGTATAATTCGGGATAACATCTTTCCCGTGATAATCTATTATTCGGGATAACATGTTTCCCGTGATAATGTATTATTCGGGATAACCTAATTCCCGTGATAATGTATTATTCGGGATAAAATGTTTCCCGTGATAATGAATGATTCGGGATAACAGGTTGCCCGTAAAAAATATTATTCGGGATAAAATGTTTCCCGTGATAATGTATTATTCGGGATAACGCGCTTCTCGTGATAAAATATTATTCGGGATAATGCCCTTCCCGTGATAAAATATTATTCGGGATAACGTGTTTCCCGTGATTAAATATTATTCGGGATAACAGGTTTCCCGTGAAAAGTACTATTCGGGATAAAATGTTTCCCGTGATAATGTATAATTCGGGATAAAATGTTTCCCGTGATAATGTATTATTCGGGATAACATGTTTCCCGTGATTCATAGTTATTCGGGATAACGCGCTTCCCGTAATAATGAGTTATTCGGGATAACACGGTTCTCGTGATAATGTGTTATTCGGGATAACATGTTTCCAGTGATAATGTATTATTGGAATTAAGGCGCTTCCGTGATAAAATATTATTCGGGATAACGTGTTTACCGTGAAAAAATATTATTCGGTATAACATGTTTTCCGTGATAATGTATTATTGGGGATAACGGGCTTCCCGTGATTAAATTTTATTCGGGATAACAGGTTTCCCGTGAAAAGTACTATTCGGGATAAAATGTATCCCCTGATAATGTATTATTCGGGATAACGTGTTTCCCGTGATTAAATATTATTCGGGATAACATGTTTTCCGTGATAATGTATAATTCGGGATAACATGTTTCCCGTGATAATGAGTTATTCGGAATAACGCGCCTCCCGTGATAATGAATTATTCGGGATAAAAGGTTTCCCGTGATAATGTATAATTCGGGATAACATGTTTCCCGTGATAATCTATTATTCGGGATAACATGTTTCCCGTGATAATGTATTATTCGGGATAACGCGCTTCCCGTGATAAAATATTATTCGGGATAACGTGTTTCCCGTGATTAAATATTATTCGGGATAACATGTTTTCCGTGATAATGTATAATTCGGGATAACATGTTTCCCGTGATAATGAGTTATTCGGAATAACGCGCCTCCCGTGATAATGAATTATTCGGGATAAAAGGTTTCCCGTGATAATGTATAATTCGGGATAACATCTTTCCCGTGATAATCTATTATTCGGGATAACATGTTTCCCGTGATAATGTATTATTCGGGATAACCTAATTCCCGTGATAATGTATTATTCGGGATAAAATGTTTCCCGTGATAATGAATGATTCGGGATAACAGGTTGCCCGTAAAAAATATTATTCGGGATAAAATGTTTCCCGTGATAATGTATTATTCGGGATAACGCGCTTCTCGTGATAAAATATTATTCGGGATAATGCCCTTCCCGTGATAAAATATTATTCGGGATAACGTGTTTCCCGTGATTAAATATTATTCGGGATAACAGGTTTCCCGTGAAAAGTACTATTCGGGATAAAATGTTTCCCGTGATAATGTATAATTCGGGATAAAATGTTTCCCGTGATAATGTATTATTCGGGATAACATATTTCCGTGATAATGTGTTATTCGGGAAAAAATGTTTCCCGTGATAATGTATTATTCGGGATAACATATTTCCGTGATAATGAGTTGTTCGGGATAACGCGCTTCCCGTGATAATGAGTTATTCGGGATAACACGGTTCTCGTGATAATGTGTTATTCGGGATAACATGTTTCCAGTGATAATGTATTATTCGGGATAAGGCGCTTCCGTGATAAAATATTATTCGGGATAACTTGTTTCCCGTGATAATGAATTTTTCAGGATAACATGTTTCCCGTGATAATGTATTATTCGGGATAACATGTTTCCCGTGATTCATAGTTATTCGGGATAACGCGCTTCCCGTGATAATGAGTTATTCGGGATAACACGGTTCTCGTGATAATGTGTTATTCGGGATAACATGTTTCCAGTGATAATGTATTATTGGGGTTAAGGCGCTTCCGTGATAAAATATTATTCGGGATAACGTGTTTACCAAGATTAAATATTATTCGGTATAACATGTTTTCCGTGATAATGTATTATTGGGGATAACGGGCTTCCCGTGATTAAATATTATTCGGGATAACAGGTTTCCCGTGAAAAGTACTATTCGGGATAAAATGTATCTCCTGATAATGTATTATTCGGGATAACGTGTTTCCCGTGATTAAATATTATTCGGGATAACATGTTTTCCGTGATAATGTATAATTCGGGATAACATGTTTCCCGTGATAATGAGTTATTCGGAATAACGCGCCTCCCGTGATAATGAGTTATTCGGGATATCACGGTTCCCGTGATAATGTGTTATTCGGGATAACATGTTTTCAGTGATAATGTATTATTCGGGATAACTTGTTTCCCGTGATAATGAATTTTTCGGGATAACATGTTTCCCGTGATAATGTATTATTCGGGATAACATGTTTCCCGTGATTCATAGTTATTCGGGATAACGCGCTTCCCGTGATAATGAGTTATTCGGGATAACACGGTTCTCGTGATAATGTGTTATTCGGGATAACATGTTTTCAGTGATAATGTATTATTGGGGTTAAGGCGCTTCCGTGATAAAATATTATTCGGGATAACATGTTTACCAAGATTAAATATTATTCGGTATAACATGTTTTCCGTGATAATGTATTATTGGGGATAACGGGCTTCCCGTGATTAAATATTATTCGGGATAACAGGTTTCCCGTAAAAAGTACTATTCGGGATAAAATGTATCTCCTGATAATGTATTATTCGGGATAACGTGTTTCCCGTGATTAAATATTATTCGGGATAACATGTTTTCCGTGATAATGTATAATTCGGGATAACATGTTTCCCGTGATAATGAGTTATTCGGAATAACGCGCCTCCCGTGATAATGAATTATTCGGGATAAAACGTTTCCCGTGATAATGTATAATTCGGGATAACATTCTTCCCGTGATAATGAGTTATTCGGGATATCACGGTTCCCGCGATAATGTGTTATTCGGGAAAAAATGTTTCCCGTGATAATGTATTATTCGGGATAACATGTTTCCCGTGATTCATAGTTATTCGGGATAACGCGCTTCCCGTGATAATGAGTTATTCGGGATAACTTGTTTCCCGTGATAATGAATAATTCGGGATAACATGTTTCCCGTGATAATCTATTATTCGGGATAACATGTTTCCCGTGATAATGAGTTATTCGGGATAACGCGCTTCCCGTGATAATGAGTTATTCGGGATAACACGGTTCTCGTGATTATGTGTTATTCGGGATAACATGTTTCCAGTGATAATGTATTATTGGGGTTAAGGCGCTTTCGTGATAAAATATTATTCGGGATAACGTGTTTCCCGTGATTAAATATTAATCGGTATAACATGTTTTCCGTGATAATGTATAATTCGGGATAACGCGCTTCCCGTGATAATAAATTATTCGGGATAACATGTTCCCTGTGATTATGAATTATTCGGGATAAAATGTTTCCCGTGATAATGTATTATTCGGGATAACGCACTTCCCGTGATAAAATATTATTCGGGATAACATGTTTTCCTTGATAATGTATTATTGGGGTTAAGGCGCTTCCGTGATAAAATATTATTCGGGATAACGTGTTTACCGTGATTAAATATTATTCGGTATAACATGTTTTCCGTGATAATGTATTATTTGGGATAACTTGTTTCCCGTGATAATGAATAATTCGGGATAACATGTTTCCCGTGATAATCTATTATTCGGGATAACATGTTTCCCGTGATAATGAATTTTTCAGGATAACATGTTTCCCGTGATAATGTATTATTCGGGATAACATGTTTCCCGTGATTCATAGTTATTCGGGATAACGCGCTTCCCGTGATAATGAGTTATTCGGGATAACACGGTACTCGTGATAATGTGTTATTCGGGATAACATGTTTCCAGTGATAATGTATTATTGGGGATAACGGGCTTCCCGTGATTAAATATTATTCGGGATAACAGGTTTTCCGTGATAATGTATAATTCGGGATAACATGTTTCCCGTGATAATGAGTTATTCGGAATAACGCGCCTCCCGTGATAATGAGTTATTCGGGATATCACGGTTCCCGTGATAATGTGTTATTCGGGATAACATGTTTTCAGTGATAATGTATTATTCGGGATAACTTGTTTCCCGTGATAATGAATTTTTCGGGATAACATGTTTCCCGTGATAATGTATTATTCGGGATAACATGTTTCCCGTGATTCATAGTTATTCGGGATAACGCGCTTCCCGTGATAATGAGTTATTCGGGATAACACGGTTCTCGTGATAATGTGTTATTCGGGATAACATGTTTTCAGTGATAATGTATTATTGGGGTTAAGGCGCTTCCGTGATAAAATATTATTCGGGATAACGTGTTTACCAAGATTAAATATTATTCGGTATAACATGTTTTCCGTGATAATGTATTATTGGGGATAACGGGCTTCCCGTGATTAAATATTATTCGGGATAACAGGTTTCCCGTGAAAAGTACTATTCGGGATAAAATGTATCTCCTGATAATGTATTATTCGGGATAACGTGTTTCCCGTGATAATGAGTTATTCGGAATAACGCGCCTCCCGTGATAATGAATTATTCGGGATAAAACGTTTCCCGTGATAATGTATAATTCGGGATAACATGCTTCCCGTGATAATGTGTTATTCGGGAAAAAATGTTTCCCGTGATAAAGTATTATTCGGGATATCATGTTTCCCGTGATTCATAGTTATTCGGGATAACGCGCTTCCCGTGATAATGAGTTATTCGGGATAACATGTTTCCCGTGATTCATAGTTATTCGGGATAACGCGCTTCCCGTGATAATGAGTTATTCGGGATAACACGGTTCTCGTGATAATGTGATATTCGGGATAACATGTTTCCAGTGATAATGTATTATTGGGGTTAAGGCGCTTCCGTGATAAAATATTATTCGGGATAACGTGTTTACCGTGATTAAATATTATTCGGTATAACATGTTTTCCGTGATAATGTATTATTTGGGATAACTTGTTTCCCGTGATAATGAATAATTCGGGATAACATGTTTCCCGTGATAATCTATTATTCGGGATAACATGCTTCCCGTGATAATGAGTTATTCGGGATAACGCGCTTCCCGTGATAATGAGTTATTCGGGATAACACGGTTCTCGTGATTATGTGTTATTCGGGATAACATGTTTCCAGTGATTAAATATTATTCGGGATAACAGGTTTCCCGTGAAAAATATTATTCGGGATAACATGTTTTCCTTGATAATGTATTATTGGGGATAACGGGCTTCCCGTGATAATGTATTATTGGGGATAACGGGCTTCCCGTGATAATGTATTATTGGGGATAACGGGCTTCCCGTGATTAAATATTATTCGGGATAACAGGTTTCCCGTGAAAAATATTATTCGGGATAAAATGTTTTCCGTGATAATGTATTATTCGGGATAACTTGTTTCCCGTGATAATGAATTTTTCGGGATAACAGGTTTCCCGTGAAAAGTACTATTCGGGATAAAATGTATCTCCTGATAATGTATTATTCGGGATAACGTGTTTCCCGTGATTAAATATTATTCGGTATAACATGTTTTCCGTGATAATGTATTATTGGGGATAACGGGCTTCCCGTGATAATGAATTTTTCGGGATAACATGTTTCCCGTGATAATGTATTATTCGGGATAACATGTTTCCCGTGATTCATAGTTATTCGGGATAACGCGCTTCCCATGATAATGAGTTATTCGGGATAACACGGTTCTCGTGATAATGTGTTATTCGGGATAACATGTTTCCAGTGATAATGTATTATTGAGGTTAAGGCGCTTCCGTGATAAAATATTATTCGGGATAACGTGTTTACCGTGATTAAATATTATTCGGTATAACATGTTTTCCGTGATAATGTATTATTTGGGATAACTTGTTTCCCGTGATAATGAATAATTCGGGATAACATGTTTCCCGTGATAATCTATTATTCGGGATAACATGTTTCCCGTGATAATGAGTTATTCGGGATAACGCGCTTCCCGTGATAATGAGTTATTCGGGATAACACGGTTCTCGTGATTATGTGTTATTCGGGATAACATGTTTCCAGTGATTAAATATTATTCGGGATAACAGGTTTCCCGTGAAAAATATTATTCGGGATAAAATGTTTTCCGTGATAATGTATTATTCGGGATAACTTGTTTCCCGTGATAATGAATTTTTCGGGATAACATGTTTCCCGTGATAATGTATTATTCGGGATAACATGTTTCCCGTGATTCATAGTTATTCGGGATAACGCGCTTCCCGTGATAATGAGTTATTCGGGATAACACGGTTCTCGTGATAATGTGTTATTCGGGATAACATGTTTTCAGTGATAATGTATTATTGGGGTTAAGGCGCTTCCGTGATAAAATATTATTCGGGATAACGTGTTTACCAAGATTAAATATTATTCGGTATAACATGTTTTCCGTGATAATGTATTATTGGGGATAACGGGCTTCCCGTGATTAAATATTATTCGGGATAACAGGTTTCCCGTGAAAAGTACTATTCGGGATAAAATGTATCTCCTGATAATGTATTATTCGGGATAACGTGTTTCCCGTGATTAAATATTATTCGGGATAACATGTTTTCCGTGATAATGTATAATTCGGGATAACATGTTTCCCGTGATAATGAGTTATTCGGAATAACGCGCCTCCCGTGATAATGAGTTATTCGGGATATCACGGTTCCCGTGATAATGTGTTATTCGGGAAAAAATGTTTCCCGTGATAATGTATTATTCGGGATAACATGTTTCCCGTGATTCATAGTTATTCGGGATAACGCGCTTCCCGTGATAATGAGTTATTCGGGATAACTTGTTTCCCGTGATAATGAATAATTCGGGATAACATGTTTCCCGTGATAATCTATTATTCGGGATAACATGTTTCCCGTGATAATGAGTTATTCGGGATAACGCGCTTCCCGTGATAATGAGTTATTCGGGATAACACGGTTCTCGTGATTATGTGTTATTCGGGATAACATGTTTCCAGTGATAATGTATTATTGGGGTTAAGGCGCTTTCGTGATAAAATATTATTCGGGATAACGTGTTTCCCGTGATTAAATATTAATCGGTATAACATGTTTTCCGTGATAATGTATAATTCGGGATAACGCGCTTCCCGTGATAATAAATTATTCGGGATAACATGTTCCCTGTGATTATGAATTATTCGGGATAAAATGTTTCCCGTGATAATGTATTATTCGGGATAACGCACTTCCCGTGATAAAATATTATTCGGGATAACATGTTTTCCTTGATAATGTATTATTGGGGATAACGGGCTTCCCGTGATAATGTATTATTGGGGATAACGGGCTTCCCGTGATAATGTATTATTGGGGATAACGGGCTTCCCGTGATTAAATATTATTCGGGATAACAGGTTTCCCGTGAAAAATATTATTCGGGATAAAATGTTTTCCGTGATAATGTATTATTCGGGATAACTTGTTTCCCGTGATAATGAATTTTTCGGGATAACATGTTTCCCGTGATAATGTATTATTCGGGATAACATGTTTCCCGTGATTCATAGTTATTCGGGATAACGCGCTTCCCGTGATAATGAGTTATTCGGGATAACACGGTTCTCGTGATAATGTGTTATTCGGGATAACATGTTTTCAGTGATAATGTATTATTGTGGTTAAGGCGCTTCCGTGATAAAATATTATTCGGGATAACGTGTTTACCAAGATTAAATATTATTCGGTATAACATGTTTTCCGTGATAATGTATTATTGGGGATAACGGGCTTCCCGTGATTAAATATTATTCGGGATAACAGGTTTCCCGTGAAAAGTACTATTCGGGATAAAATGTATCTCCTGATAATGTATTATTCGGGATAACGTGTTTCCCGTGATTAAATATTATTCGGGATAACATGTTTTCCGTGATAATGTATAATTCGGGATAACATGTTTCCCGTGATAATGAGTTATTCGGAATAACGCGCCTCCCGTGATAATGAGTTATTCGGGATATCACGGTTCCCGTGATAATGTGTTATTCGGGAAAAAATGTTTCCCGTGATAATGTATTATTCGGGATAACATGTTTCCCGTGATTCATAGTTATTCGGGATAACGCGCTTCCCGTGATAATGAGTTATTCGGGATAACTTGTTTCCCTTGATAATGAATAATTCGGGATAACATGTTTCCCGTGATAATCTATTATTCGGGATAACATGTTTCCCGTGATAATGAGTTATTCGGGATAACGCGCTTCCCGTGATAATGAGTTATTCGGGATATCACGGTTCCCGTGATAATGTGTTATTCGGGAAAAAATGTTTCCCGTGATAATGTATTATTCGGGATAACATGTTTCCCGTGATTCATAGTTATTCGGGATAACGCGCTTCCCGTGATTATGTGTTATTCGGGATAACATGTTTCCAGTGATAATGTATAATTGGGGTTAAGGCGCTTTCGTGATAAAATATTATTCGGGATAACGTGTTTCCCGTGATTAAATATTAATCGGTATAACATGTTTTCCGTGATAATGTATAATTCGGGATAACGCGCTTCCCGTGATAATAAAATATTCGGGATAACATGTTCCCTGTGATTATAAATTATTCGGGATAAAATGTTTCCCGTGATAATGTATTATTCGGGATAACGCACTTCCCGTGATAAAATATTATTCGGGATAACATGTTTTCCTTGATAATGTATTATTGGGGATAACGGGCTTCCCGTGATAATGTATTATTAGGGATAACGGGCTTCCCGTGATTAAATATAATTCGGGATAACAGGTTTCCCGTGAAAAGTACTATTCGGGATAAAATGTATCCCCTGATAATGTATTATTCGGGATAACGTGTTTCCCGTGATTAAATATTATTCGGGATAACATGTTTCCCGTGATAATGTATTATTCGGGATAACGCACTTCCCGTGATAAAATATTATTCGGGATAACATGTTTTCCTTGATAATGTATTATTGGGGATAACGGGCTTCCCGTGATAATGTATTATTGGGGATAACGGGCTTCCCGTGATAATGTATTATTGGGGATAACGGGCTTCCAGTGATTAAATATTATTCGGGATAACAGGTTTCCCGTGAAAAATATTATTCGGGATAAAATGTTTTCCGTGATAATGTATTATTCGGGATAACTTGTTTCCCGTGATAATGAATTTTTCGGGATAACATGTTTCCCGTGATAATGTATTATTCGGGATAACATGTTTCCCGTGATTCATAGTTATTCGGGATAACGCGCTTCCCGTGATAATGAGTTATTCGGGATAACACGGTTCTCGTGATTATGTGTTATTCGGGATAACATGTTTCCAGTGATTAAATATTATTCGGGATAACAGGTTTCCCGTGAAAAATATTATTCGGGATAAAATGTTTTCCGTGATAATGTATTATTCGGGATAACTTGTTTCCCGTGATAATGAATTTTTCGGGATAACGTGTTTCCCGTGATTAAATATTAATCGGTATAACATGTTTTCCGTGATAATGTATAATTCGGGATAACGCGCTTCCCGTGATAATAAATTATTCGGGATAACATGTTCCCTGTGATTATGAATTATTCGGGATAAAATGTTTCCCGTGATAATGTATTATTCGGGATAACGCACTTCCCGTGATAAAATATTATTCGGGATAACATGTTTTCCTTGATAATGTATTATTGGGGATAACGGGCTTCCCGTGATAATGTATTATTGGGGATAACGGGCTTCCCGTGATAATGTATTATTGGGGATAACGGGCTTCCCGTGATTAAATATTATTCGGGATAACAGGTTTCCCGTGAAAAATATTATTCGGGATAAAATGTTTTCCGTGATAATGTATTATTCGGGATAACTTGTTTCCCGTGATAATGAATTTTTCGGGATAACAGGTTTCCCGTGAAAAGTACTATTCGGGATAAAATGTATCTCCTGATAATGTATTATTCGGGATAACGTGTTTCCCGTGATTAAATATTATTCGGTATAACATGTTTTCCGTGATAATGTATTATTGGGGATAACGGGCTTCCCGTGATAATGAATTTTTCGGGATAACATGTTTCCCGTGATAATGTATTATTCGGGATAACATGTTTCCCGTGATTCATAGTTATTCGGGATAACGCGCTTCCCATGATAATGAGTTATTCGGGATAACACGGTTCTCGTGATAATGTGTTATTCGGGATAACATGTTTCCAGTGATAATGTATTATTGAGGTTAAGGCGCTTCCGTGATAAAATATTATTCGGGATAACGTGTTTACCGTGATTAAATATTATTCGGTATAACATGTTTTCCGTGATAATGTATTATTTGGGATAACTTGTTTCCCGTGATAATGAATAATTCGGGATAACATGTTTCCCGTGATAATCTATTATTCGGGATAACATGTTTCCCGTGATAATGAGTTATTCGGGATAACGCGCTTCCCGTGATAATGAGTTATTCGGGATAACACGGTTCTCGTGATTATGTGTTATTCGGGATAACATGTTTCCAGTGATTAAATATTATTCGGGATAACAGGTTTCCCGTGAAAAATATTATTCGGGATAAAATGTTTTCCGTGATAATGTATTATTCGGGATAACTTGTTTCCCGTGATAATGAATTTTTCGGGATAACATGTTTCCCGTGATAATGTATTATTCGGGATAACATGTTTCCCGTGATTCATAGTTATTCGGGATAACGCGCTTCCCGTGATAATGAGTTATTCGGGATAACACGGTTCTCGTGATAATGTGTTATTCGGGATAACATGTTTTCAGTGATAATGTATTATTGGGGTTAAGGCGCTTCCGTGATAAAATATTATTCGGGATAACGTGTTTACCAAGATTAAATATTATTCGGTATAACATGTTTTCCGTGATAATGTATTATTGGGGATAACGGGCTTCCCGTGATTAAATATTATTCGGGATAACAGGTTTCCCGTGAAAAGTACTATTCGGGATAAAATGTATCTCCTGATAATGTATTATTCGGGATAACGTGTTTCCCGTGATTAAATATTATTCGGGATAACATGTTTTCCGTGATAATGTATAATTCGGGATAACATGTTTCCCGTGATAATGAGTTATTCGGAATAACGCGCCTCCCGTGATAATGAGTTATTCGGGATATCACGGTTCCCGTGATAATGTGTTATTCGGGAAAAAATGTTTCCCGTGATAATGTATTATTCGGGATAACATGTTTCCCGTGATTCATAGTTATTCGGGATAACGCGCTTCCCGTGATAATGAGTTATTCGGGATAACTTGTTTCCCGTGATAATGAATAATTCGGGATAACATGTTTCCCGTGATAATCTATTATTCGGGATAACATGTTTCCCGTGATAATGAGTTATTCGGGATAACGCGCTTCCCGTGATAATGAGTTATTCGGGATAACACGGTTCTCGTGATTATGTGTTATTCGGGATAACATGTTTCCAGTGATAATGTATTATTGGGGTTAAGGCGCTTTCGTGATAAAATATTATTCGGGATAACGTGTTTCCCGTGATTAAATATTAATCGGTATAACATGTTTTCCGTGATAATGTATAATTCGGGATAACGCGCTTCCCGTGATAATAAATTATTCGGGATAACATGTTCCCTGTGATTATGAATTATTCGGGATAAAATGTTTCCCGTGATAATGTATTATTCGGGATAACGCACTTCCCGTGATAAAATATTATTCGGGATAACATGTTTTCCTTGATAATGTATTATTGGGGATAACGGGCTTCCCGTGATAATGTATTATTGGGGATAACGGGCTTCCCGTGATAATGTATTATTGGGGATAACGGGCTTCCCGTGATTAAATATTATTCGGGATAACAGGTTTCCCGTGAAAAATATTATTCGGGATAAAATGTTTTCCGTGATAATGTATTATTCGGGATAACTTGTTTCCCGTGATAATGAATTTTTCGGGATAACATGTTTCCCGTGATAATGTATTATTCGGGATAACATGTTTCCCGTGATTCATAGTTATTCGGGATAACGCGCTTCCCGTGATAATGAGTTATTCGGGATAACACGGTTCTCGTGATAATGTGTTATTCGGGATAACATGTTTTCAGTGATAATGTATTATTGTGGTTAAGGCGCTTCCGTGATAAAATATTATTCGGGATAACGTGTTTACCAAGATTAAATATTATTCGGTATAACATGTTTTCCGTGATAATGTATTATTGGGGATAACGGGCTTCCCGTGATTAAATATTATTCGGGATAACAGGTTTCCCGTGAAAAGTACTATTCGGGATAAAATGTATCTCCTGATAATGTATTATTCGGGATAACGTGTTTCCCGTGATTAAATATTATTCGGGATAACATGTTTTCCGTGATAATGTATAATTCGGGATAACATGTTTCCCGTGATAATGAGTTATTCGGAATAACGCGCCTCCCGTGATAATGAGTTATTCGGGATATCACGGTTCCCGTGATAATGTGTTATTCGGGAAAAAATGTTTCCCGTGATAATGTATTATTCGGGATAACATGTTTCCCGTGATTCATAGTTATTCGGGATAACGCGCTTCCCGTGATAATGAGTTATTCGGGATAACTTGTTTCCCTTGATAATGAATAATTCGGGATAACATGTTTCCCGTGATAATCTATTATTCGGGATAACATGTTTCCCGTGATAATGAGTTATTCGGGATAACGCGCTTCCCGTGATAATGAGTTATTCGGGATATCACGGTTCCCGTGATAATGTGTTATTCGGGAAAAAATGTTTCCCGTGATAATGTATTATTCGGGATAACATGTTTCCCGTGATTCATAGTTATTCGGGATAACGCGCTTCCCGTGATTATGTGTTATTCGGGATAACATGTTTCCAGTGATAATGTATAATTGGGGTTAAGGCGCTTTCGTGATAAAATATTATTCGGGATAACGTGTTTCCCGTGATTAAATATTAATCGGTATAACATGTTTTCCGTGATAATGTATAATTCGGGATAACGCGCTTCCCGTGATAATAAAATATTCGGGATAACATGTTCCCTGTGATTATAAATTATTCGGGATAAAATGTTTCCCGTGATAATGTATTATTCGGGATAACGCACTTCCCGTGATAAAATATTATTCGGGATAACATGTTTTCCTTGATAATGTATTATTGGGGATAACGGGCTTCCCGTGATAATGTATTATTAGGGATAACGGGCTTCCCGTGATTAAATATAATTCGGGATAACAGGTTTCCCGTGAAAAGTACTATTCGGGATAAAATGTATCCCCTGATAATGTATTATTCGGGATAACGTGTTTCCCGTGATTAAATATTATTCGGGATAACATGTTTCCCGTGATAATGTATTATTCGGGATAACGCACTTCCCGTGATAAAATATTATTCGGGATAACATGTTTTCCTTGATAATGTATTATTGGGGATAACGGGCTTCCCGTGATAATGTATTATTGGGGATAACGGGCTTCCCGTGATAATGTATTATTGGGGATAACGGGCTTCCAGTGATTAAATATTATTCGGGATAACAGGTTTCCCGTGAAAAATATTATTCGGGATAAAATGTTTTCCGTGATAATGTATTATTCGGGATAACTTGTTTCCCGTGATAATGAATTTTTCGGGATAACATGTTTCCCGTGATAATGTATTATTCGGGATAACATGTTTCCCGTGATTCATAGTTATTCGGGATAACGCGCTTCCCGTGATAATGAGTTATTCGGGATAACACGGTTCTCGTGATTATGTGTTATTCGGGATAACATGTTTCCAGTGATTAAATATTATTCGGGATAACAGGTTTCCCGTGAAAAATATTATTCGGGATAAAATGTTTTCCGTGATAATGTATTATTCGGGATAACTTGTTTCCCGTGATAATGAATTTTTCGGGATAACGTGTTTCCCGTGATTAAATATTAATCGGTATAACATGTTTTCCGTGATAATGTATAATTCGGGATAACGCGCTTCCCGTGATAATAAATTATTCGGGATAACATGTTCCCTGTGATTATGAATTATTCGGGATAAAATGTTTCCCGTGATAATGTATTATTCGGGATAACGCACTTCCCGTGATAAAATATTATTCGGGATAACATGTTTTCCTTGATAATGTATTATTGGGGATAACGGGCTTCCCGTGATAATGTATTATTGGGGATAACGGGCTTCCCGTGATAATGTATTATTGGGGATAACGGGCTTCCCGTGATTAAATATTATTCGGGATAACAGGTTTCCCGTGAAAAATATTATTCGGGATAAAATGTTTTCCGTGATAATGTATTATTCGGGATAACTTGTTTCCCGTGATAATGAATTTTTCGGGATAACATGTTTCCCGTGATAATGTATTATTCGGGATAACATGTTTCCCGTGATTCATAGTTATTCGGGATAACGCGCTTCCCGTGATAATGAGTTATTCGGGATAACACGGTTCTCGTCATAATGTGTTATTCGGGATAACATGTTTTCAGTGATAATGTATTATTGTGGTTAAGGCGCTTCCGTGATAAAATATTATTCGGGATAACGTGTTTACCAAGATTAAATATTATTCGGTATAACATGTTTTCCGTGATAATGTATTATTGGGGATAACGGGCTTCCCGTGATTAAATATTATTCGGGATAACAGGTTTCCCGTGAAAAGTACTATTCGGGATAAAATGTATCTCCTGATAATGTATTATTCGGGATAACGTGTTTCCCGTGATTAAATATTATTCGGGATAACATGTTTTCCGTGATAATGTATAATTCGGGATAACATGTTTCCCGTGATAATGAGTTATTCGGAATAACGCGCCTCCCGTGATAATGAGTTATTCGGGATATCACGGTTCCCGTGATAATGTGTTATTCGGGAAAAAATGTTTCCCGTGATAATGTATTATTCGGGATAACATGTTTCCCGTGATTCATAGTTATTCGGGATAACGCGCTTCCCGTGATAATGAGTTATTCGGGATAACTTGTTTCCCTTGATAATGAATAATTCGGGATAACATGTTTCCCGTGATAATCTTTTATTCGGGATAACATGTTTCCCGTGATAATGAGTTATTCGGGATAACGCGCTTCCCGTGATAATGAGTTATTCGGGATAACACGGTTCTCGTGATTATGTGTTATTCGGGATAACATGTTTCCAGTGATAATGTATAATTGGGGTTAAGGCGCTTTCGTGATAAAATATTATTCGGGATAACGTGTTTCCCGTGATTAAATATTAATCGGTATAACATGTTTTCCGTGATAATGTATAATTCGGGATAACGCGCTTCCCGTGATAATAAAATATTCGGGATAACATGTTCCCTGTGATTATAAATTATTCGGGATAAAATGTTTCCCGTGATAATGTATTATTCGGGATAACGCACTTCCCGTGATAAAATATTATTCGGGATAACATGTTTTCCTTGATAATGTATTATTGGGGATAACGGGCTTCCCGTGATAATGTATTATTAGGGATAACGGGCTTCCCGTGATTAAATATAATTCGGGATAACAGGTTTCCCGTGAAAAGTACTATTCGGGATAAAATGTATCCCCTGATAATGTATTATTCGGGATAACGTGTTTCCCGTGATTAAATATTATTCGGGATAACATGTTTCCCGTGATAATGAATTTTTCGGGATAACATGTTTCCCGTGATAATGTATTATTCGGGATAACATGTTTCCCGTGATTCATAGTTATTCGGGATAACGCGCTTCCCGTGATAATGAGTTATTCGGGATAACACGGTTCTCGTGATTATGTGTTATTCGGGATAACATGTTTCCAGTGATTAAATATTATTCGGGATAACAGGTTTCCCGTGAAAAATATTATTCGGGATAAAATGTTTTCCGTGATAATGTATTATTCGGGATAACTTGTTTCCCGTGATAATGAATTTTTCGGGATAACATGTTTCCCGTGATAATGTATTATTCGGGATAACATGTTTCCCGTGATTCATAGTTATTCGGGATAACGCGCTTCCCGTGATAATGAGTTATTCGGGATAACACGGTTCTCGTGATAATGTGTTATTCGGGATAACATGTTTTCAGTGATAATGTATTATTGGGGATAACGGGCTTCCCGTGATAATGTATTATTGGGGATAACGGGCTTCCCGTGATTAAATATTATTCGGGATAACAGGTTTCCCGTGAAAAATATTATTCGGGATAAAATGTTTTCCGTGATAATGTATTATTCGGGATAACTTGTTTCCCGTGATAATGAATTTTTCGGGATAACATGTTTCCCGTGATAATGTATTATTCGGGATAACATGTTTCCCGTGATTCATAGTTATTCGGGATAACGCGCTTCCCGTGATAATGAGTTATTCGGGATAACACGGTTCTCGTGATAATGTGTTATTCGGGATAACATGTTTCCAGTGATAATGTATTATTGAGGTTAAGGCGCTTCCGTGATAAAATATTATTCGGGATAACGTGTTTACCGTGATTAAATATTATTCGGTATAACATGTTTTCCGTGATAATGTATTATTTGGGATAACTTGTTTCCCGCGATAATGAATAATTCGGGATAACATGTTTCCCGTGATAATCTATTATTCGGGATAACATGTTTCCCGTGATAATGAGTAATTCGGGATAACGCGCTTCCCGTGATAATGAGTTATTCGGGATAACACGGTTCTCGTGATTATGTGTTATTCGGGATAACATGTTTCCAGTGATTAAATATTATTCGGGATAACAGGTTTCCCGTGAAAAATATTATTCGGGATAAAATGTTTTCCGTGATAATGTATTATTCGGGATAACTTGTTTCCCGTGATAATGAATTTTTCGGGATAACATGTTTCCCGTGATAATGTATTATTCGGGATAACATGTTTCCCGTGATTCATAGTTATTCGGGATAACGCGCTTCCCGTGATAATGAGTTATTCGGGATAACACGGTTCTCGTGATAATGTGTTATTCGGGATAACATGTTTTCAGTGATAATGTATTATTGGGGTTAAGGCGCTTCCGTGATAAAATATTATTCGGGATAACGTGTTTACCAAGATTAAATATTATTCGGTATAACATGTTTTCCGTGATAATGTATTATTGGAGATAACGGGCTTCCCGTGATTAAATATTATTCGGGATAACAGGTTTCCCGTGAAAAGTACTATTCGGGATAAAATGTATCTCCTGATAATGTATTATTCGGGATAACGTGTTTCCCGTGATTAAATATTATTCGGGATAACATGTTTTCCGTGATAATGTATAATTCGGGATAACATGTTTCCCGTGATAATGAGTTATTCGGAATAACGCGCCTCCCGTGATAATGAGTTATTCGGGATATCACGGTTCCCGTGATAATGTGTTATTCGGGAAAAAATGTTTCCCGTGATAATGTATTATTCGGGATAACATGTTTCCCGTGATTCATAGTTATTCGGGATAACGCGCTTCCCGTGATAATGAGTTATTCGGGATAACTTGTTTCCCGTGATAATGAATAATTCGGGATAACATGTTTCCCGTGATAATCTATTATTCGGGATAACATGTTTCCCGTGATAATGAGTTATTCGGGATAACGCGCTTCCCGTGATAATGAGTTATTCGGGATAACACGGTTCTCGTGATTATGTGTTATTCGGGATAACATGTTTCCAGTGATAATGTATTATTGGGGTTAAGGCGCTTTCGTGATAAAATATTATTCGGGATAACGTGTTTCCCGTGATTAAATATTAATCGGTATAACATGTTTTCCGTGATAATGTATAATTCGGGATAACGCGCTTCCCGTGATAATAAATTATTCGGGATAACATGTTCCCTGTGATTATGAATTATTCGGGATAAAATGTTTCCCGTGATAATGTATTATTCGGGATAACGCAATTCCCGTGATAAAATATTATTCGGGATAACATGTTTTCCTTGATAATGTATTATTGGGGATAACGGGCTTCCCGTGATAATGTATTATTGGGGATAACGGGCTTCCCGTGATAATGTATTATTGGGGATAACGGGCTTCCCGTGATTAAATATTATTCGGGATAACAGGTTTCCCGTGAAAAATATTATTCGGGATAAAATGTTTTCCGTGATAATGTATTATTCGGGATAACTTGTTTCCCGTGATAATGAATTTTTCGGGATATCATGTTTCCCGTGATAATGTATTATTCGGGATAACATGTTTCCCGTGATTCATAGTTATTCGGGATAACGCGCTTCCCGTGATAATGAGTTATTCGGGATAACACGGTTCTCGTGATAATGTGTTATTCGGGATAACATGTTTTCAGTGATAATGTATTATTGGGGTTAAGGCGCTTCCGTGATAAAATATTATTCGGGATAACGTGTTTACCAAGATTAAATATTATTCGGTATAACATGTTTTCCGTGATAATGTATTATTGGGGATAACGGGCTTCCCGTGATTAAATATTATTCGGGATAACAGGTTTCCCGTGAAAAGTACTATTCGGGATAAAATGTATCTCCTGATAATGTATTATTCGGGATAACGTGTTTCCCGTGATTAAATATTATTCGGGATAACATGTTTTCCGTGATAATGTATAATTCGGGATAACATGTTTCCCGTGATAATGAGTTATTCGGAATAACGCGCCTCCCGTGATAATGAGTTATTCGGGATATCACGGTTCCCGTGATAATGTGTTATTCGGGAAAAAATGTTTCCCGTGATAATGTATTATTCGGGATAACATGTTTCCCGTGATTCATAGTTATTCGGGATAACGCGCTTCCCGTGATAATGAGTTATTCGGGATAACTTGTTTCCCTTGATAATGAATAATTCGGGATAACATGTTTCCCGTGATTCATAGTTATTCGGGATAACGCGCTTCCCGTGATAATGAGTTATTCGGGATAACACGGTTCTCGTGATAATGTGTTATTCGGGATAACATGTTTCCAGTGATAATGTATTATTGAGGTTAAGGCGCTTCCGTGATAAAATATTATTCGGGATAACGTGTTTACCGTGATTAAATATTATTCGGTATAACATGTTTTCCGTGATAATGTATTATTTGGGATAACTTGTTTCCCGTGATAATGAATAATTCGGGATAACATGTTTCCCGTGATAATCTATTATTCGGGATAACATGTTTCCCGTGATAATGAGTTATTCGGGATAACGCGCTTCCCGTGATAATGAGTTATTCGGGATAACACGGTTCTCGTGATTATGTGTTATTCGGGATAACATGTTTCCAGTGATTAAATATTATTCGGGATAACAGGTTTCCCGTGAAAAATATTATTCGGGATAAAATGTTTTCCGTGATAATGTATTATTCGGGATAACTTGTTTCCCGTGATAATGAATTTTTCGGGATAACATGTTTCCCGTGATAATGTATTATTCGGGATAACATGTTTCCCGTGATTCATAGTTATTCGGGATAACGCGCTTCCCGTGATAATGAGTTATTCGGGATAACACGGTTCTCGTGATAATGTGTTATTCGGGATAACATGTTTTCAGTGATAATGTATTATTGGGGTTAAGGCGCTTCCGTGATAAAATATTATTCGGGATAACGTGTTTACCAAGATTAAATATTATTCGGTATAACATGTTTTCCGTGATAATGTATTATTGGAGATAACGGGCTTCCCGTGATTAAATATTATTCGGGATAACAGGTTTCCCGTGAAAAGTACTATTCGGGATAAAATGTATCTCCTGATAATGTATTATTCGGGATAACGTGTTTCCCGTGATTAAATATTATTCGGGATAACATGTTTTCCGTGATAATGTATAATTCGGGATAACATGTTTCCCGTGATAATGAGTTATTCGGAATAACGCGCCTCCCGTGATAATGAGTTATTCGGGATATCACGGTTCCCGTGATAATGTGTTATTCGGGAAAAAATGTTTCCCGTGATAATGTATTATTCGGGATAACATGTTTCCCGTGATTCATAGTTATTCGGGATAACGCGCTTCCCGTGATAATGAGTTATTCGGGATAACTTGTTTCCCGTGATAATGAATAATTCGGGATAACATGTTTCCCGTGATAATCTATTATTCGGGATAACATGTTTCCCGTGATAATGAGTTATTCGGGATAACGCGCTTCCCGTGATAATGAGTTATTCGGGATAACACGGTTCTCGTGATTATGTGTTATTCGGGATAACATGTTTCCAGTGATAATGTATTATTGGGGTTAAGGCGCTTTCGTGATAAAATATTATTCGGGATAACGTGTTTCCCGTGATTAAATATTAATCGGTATAACATGTTTTCCGTGATAATGTATAATTCGGGATAACGCGCTTCCCGTGATAATAAATTATTCGGGATAACATGTTCCCTGTGATTATGAATTATTCGGGATAAAATGTTTCCCGTGATAATGTATTATTCGGGATAACGCAATTCCCGTGATAAAATATTATTCGGGATAACATGTTTTCCTTGATAATGTATTATTGGGGATAACGGGCTTCCCGTGATAATGTATTATTGGGGATAACGGGCTTCCCGTGATAATGTATTATTGGGGATAACGGGCTTCCCGTGATTAAATATTATTCGGGATAACAGGTTTCCCGTGAAAAATATTATTCGGGATAAAATGTTTTCCGTGATAATGTATTATTCGGGATAACTTGTTTCCCGTGATAATGAATTTTTCGGGATAACATGTTTCCCGTGATAATGTATTATTCGGGATAACATGTTTCCCGTGATTCATAGTTATTCGGGATAACGCGCTTCCCGTGATAATGAGTTATTCGGGATAACACGGTTCTCGTGATAATGTGTTATTCG
This sequence comes from Schizaphis graminum, assembly GCA_020882235.1. Taxonomy (NCBI): domain Eukaryota; kingdom Metazoa; phylum Arthropoda; class Insecta; order Hemiptera; family Aphididae; genus Schizaphis; species Schizaphis graminum. The sequence continues at coordinate 69,923,724 of CM037032.1, forward strand.
GGATAACATGTTTCCAGTGATAATGTATTATTGAGGTTAAGGCGCTTCCGTGATAAAATATTATTCGGGATAACGTGTTTACCGTGATTAAATATTATTCGGTATAACATGTTTTCCGTGATAATGTATTATTTGGGATAACTTGTTTCCCGTGATAATGAATAATTCGGGATAACATGTTTCCCGTGATAATCTATTATTCGGGATAACATGTTTCCCGTGATAATGAGTTATTCGGGATAACGCGCTTCCCGTGATAATGAGTTATTCGGGATAACACGGTTCTCGTGATTATGTGTTATTCGGGATAACATGTTTCCAGTGATTAAATATTATTCGGGATAACAGGTTTCCCGTGAAAAATATTATTCGGGATAAAATGTTTTCCGTGATAATGTATTATTCGGGATAACTTGTTTCCCGTGATAATGAATTTTTCGGGATAACATGTTTCCCGTGATAATGTATTATTCGGGATAACATGTTTCCCGTGATTCATAGTTATTCGGGATAACGCGCTTCCCGTGATAATGAGTTATTCGGGATAACACGGTTCTCGTGATAATGTGTTATTCGGGATAACATGTTTTCAGTGATAATGTATTATTGGGGTTAAGGCGCTTCCGTGATAAAATATTATTCGGGATAACGTGTTTACCAAGATTAAATATTATTCGGTATAACATGTTTTCCGTGATAATGTATTATTGGAGATAACGGGCTTCCCGTGATTAAATATTATTCGGGATAACAGGTTTCCCGTGAAAAGTACTATTCGGGATAAAATGTATCTCCTGATAATGTATTATTCGGGATAACGTGTTTCCCGTGATTAAATATTATTCGGGATAACATGTTTTCCGTGATAATGTATAATTCGGGATAACATGTTTCCCGTGATAATGAGTTATTCGGAATAACGCGCCTCCCGTGATAATGAGTTATTCGGGATATCACGGTTCCCGTGATAATGTGTTATTCGGGAAAAAATGTTTCCCGTGATAATGTATTATTCGGGATAACATGTTTCCCGTGATTCATAGTTATTCGGGATAACGCGCTTCCCGTGATAATGAGTTATTCGGGATAACTTGTTTCCCGTGATAATGAATAATTCGGGATAACATGTTTCCCGTGATAATCTATTATTCGGGATAACATGTTTCCCGTGATAATGAGTTATTCGGGATAACGCGCTTCCCGTGATAATGAGTTATTCGGGATAACACGGTTCTCGTGATTATGTGTTATTCGGGATAACATGTTTCCAGTGATAATGTATTATTGGGGTTAAGGCGCTTTCGTGATAAAATATTATTCGGGATAACGTGTTTCCCGTGATTAAATATTAATCGGTATAACATGTTTTCCGTGATAATGTATAATTCGGGATAACGCGCTTCCCGTGATAATAAATTATTCGGGATAACATGTTCCCTGTGATTATGAATTATTCGGGATAAAATGTTTCCCGTGATAATGTATTATTCGGGATAACGCAATTCCCGTGATAAAATATTATTCGGGATAACATGTTTTCCTTGATAATGTATTATTGGGGATAACGGGCTTCCCGTGATAATGTATTATTGGGGATAACGGGCTTCCCGTGATAATGTATTATTGGGGATAACGGGCTTCCCGTGATTAAATATTATTCGGGATAACAGGTTTCCCGTGAAAAATATTATTCGGGATAAAATGTTTTCCGTGATAATGTATTATTCGGGATAACTTGTTTCCCGTGATAATGAATTTTTCGGGATAACATGTTTCCCGTGATAATGTATTATTCGGGATAACATGTTTCCCGTGATTCATAGTTATTCGGGATAACGCGCTTCCCGTGATAATGAGTTATTCGGGATAACACGGTTCTCGTGATAATGTGTTATTCGGGATAACATGTTTTCAGTGATAATGTATTATTGGGGTTAAGGCGCTTCCGTGATAAAATATTATTCGGGATAACGTGTTTACCAAGATTAAATATTATTCGGTATAACATGTTTTCCGTGATAATGTATTATTGGGGATAACGGGCTTCCCGTGATTAAATATTATTCGGGATAACAGGTTTCCCGTGAAAAGTACTATTCGGGATAAAATGTATCTCCTGATAATGTATTATTCGGGATAACGTGTTTCCCGTGATTAAATATTATTCGGGATAACATGTTTTCCGTGATAATGTATAATTCGGGATAACATGTTTCCCGTGATAATGAGTTATTCGGAATAACGCGCCTCCCGTGATAATGAGTTATTCGGGATATCACGGTTCCCGTGATAATGTGTTATTCGGGAAAAAATGTTTCCCGTGATAATGTATTATTCGGGATAACATGTTTCCCGTGATTCATAGTTATTCGGGATAACGCGCTTCCCGTGATAATGAGTTATTCGGGATAACTTGTTTCCCTTGATAATGAATAATTCGGGATAACATGTTTCCCGTGATTCATAGTTATTCGGGATAACGCGCTTCCCGTGATAATGAGTTATTCGGGATAACACGGTTCTCGTGATAATGTGTTATTCGGGATAACATGTTTCCAGTGATAATGTATTATTGAGGTTAAGGCGCTTCCGTGATAAAATATTATTCGGGATAACGTGTTTACCGTGATTAAATATTATTCGGTATAACATGTTTTCCGTGATAATGTATTATTTGGGATAACTTGTTTCCCGTGATAATGAATAATTCGGGATAACATGTTTCCCGTGATAATCTATTATTCGGGATAACATGTTTCCCGTGATAATGAGTTATTCGGGATAACGCGCTTCCCGTGATAATGAGTTATTCGGGATAACACGGTTCTCGTGATTATGTGTTATTCGGGATAACATGTTTCCAGTGATTAAATATTATTCGGGATAACAGGTTTCCCGTGAAAAATATTATTCGGGATAAAATGTTTTCCGTGATAATGTATTATTCGGGATAACTTGTTTCCCGTGATAATGAATTTTTCGGGATAACATGTTTCCCGTGATAATGTATTATTCGGGATAACATGTTTCCCGTGATTCATAGTTATTCGGGATAACGCGCTTCCCGTGATAATGAGTTATTCGGGATAACACGGTTCTCGTGATAATGTGTTATTCGGGATAACATGTTTTCAGTGATAATGTATTATTGGGGTTAAGGCGCTTCCGTGATAAAATATTATTCGGGATAACGTGTTTACCAAGATTAAATATTATTCGGTATAACATGTTTTCCGTGATAATGTATTATTGGAGATAACGGGCTTCCCGTGATTAAATATTATTCGGGATAACAGGTTTCCCGTGAAAAGTACTATTCGGGATAAAATGTATCTCCTGATAATGTATTATTCGGGATAACGTGTTTCCCGTGATTAAATATTATTCGGGATAACATGTTTTCCGTGATAATGTATAATTCGGGATAACATGTTTCCCGTGATAATGAGTTATTCGGAATAACGCGCCTCCCGTGATAATGAGTTATTCGGGATATCACGGTTCCCGTGATAATGTGTTATTCGGGAAAAAATGTTTCCCGTGATAATGTATTATTCGGGATAACATGTTTCCCGTGATTCATAGTTATTCGGGATAACGCGCTTCCCGTGATAATGAGTTATTCGGGATAACTTGTTTCCCGTGATAATGAATAATTCGGGATAACATGTTTCCCGTGATAATCTATTATTCGGGATAACATGTTTCCCGTGATAATGAGTTATTCGGGATAACGCGCTTCCCGTGATAATGAGTTATTCGGGATAACACGGTTCTCGTGATTATGTGTTATTCGGGATAACATGTTTCCAGTGATAATGTATTATTGGGGTTAAGGCGCTTTCGTGATAAAATATTATTCGGGATAACGTGTTTCCCGTGATTAAATATTAATCGGTATAACATGTTTTCCGTGATAATGTATAATTCGGGATAACGCGCTTCCCGTGATAATAAATTATTCGGGATAACATGTTCCCTGTGATTATGAATTATTCGGGATAAAATGTTTCCCGTGATAATGTATTATTCGGGATAACGCAATTCCCGTGATAAAATATTATTCGGGATAACATGTTTTCCTTGATAATGTATTATTGGGGATAACGGGCTTCCCGTGATAATGTATTATTGGGGATAACGGGCTTCCCGTGATAATGTATTATTGGGGATAACGGGCTTCCCGTGATTAAATATTATTCGGGATAACAGGTTTCCCGTGAAAAATATTATTCGGGATAAAATGTTTTCCGTGATAATGTATTATTCGGGATAACTTGTTTCCCGTGATAATGAATTTTTCGGGATAACATGTTTCCCGTGATAATGTATTATTCGGGATAACATGTTTCCCGTGATTCATAGTTATTCGGGATAACGCGCTTCCCGTGATAATGAGTTATTCGGGATAACACGGTTCTCGTGATAATGTGTTATTCGGGATAACATGTTTTCAGTGATAATGTATTATTGGGGTTAAGGCGCTTCCGTGATAAAATATTATTCGGGATAACGTGTTTACCAAGATTAAATATTATTCGGTATAACATGTTTTCCGTGATAATGTATTATTGGGGATAACGGGCTTCCCGTGATTAAATATTATTCGGGATAACAGGTTTCCCGTGAAAAGTACTATTCGGGATAAAATGTATCTCCTGATAATGTATTATTCGGGATAACGTGTTTCCCGTGATTAAATATTATTCGGGATAACATGTTTTCCGTGATAATGTATAATTCGGGATAACATGTTTCCCGTGATAATGAGTTATTCGGAATAACGCGCCTCCCGTGATAATGAGTTATTCGGGATATCACGGTTCCCGTGATAATGTGTTATTCGGGAAAAAATGTTTCCCGTGATAATGTATTATTCGGGATAACATGTTTCCCGTGATTCATAGTTATTCGGGATAACGCGCTTCCCGTGATAATGAGTTATTCGGGATAACTTGTTTCCCTTGATAATGAATAATTCGGGATAACATGTTTCCCGTGATAATCTATTATTCGGGATAACATGTTTCCCGTGATAATGAGTTATTCGGGATAACGCGCTTCCCGTGATAATGAGTTATTCGGGATAACACGGTTCTCGTGATTATGTGTTATTCGGGATAACATGTTTCCAGTGATAATGTATAATTGGGGTTAAGGCGCTTTCGTGATAAAATATTATTCGGGATAACGTGTTTCCCGTGATTAAATATTAATCGGTATAACATGTTTTCCGTGATAATGTATAATTCGGGATAACGCGCTTCCCGTGATAATAAAATATTCGGGATAACATGTTCCCTGTGATTATGAATTATTCGGGATAAAATGTTTCCCGTGATAATGTATTATTCGGGATAACGCACTTCCCGTGATAAAATATTATTCGGGATAACATGTTTTCCTTGATAATGTATTATTGGGGATAACGGGCTTCCCGTGATAATGTATTATTAGGGATAACGGGCTTCCCGTGATTAAATATAATTCGGGATAACAGGTTTCCCGTGAAAAGTACTATTCGGGATAAAATGTATCCCCTGATAATGTATTATTCGGGATAACGTGTTTCCCGTGATTAAATATTATTCGGGATAACATGTTTCCCGTGATAATGTATTATTCGGGATAACGCACTTCCCGTGATAAAATATTATTCGGGATAACATGTTTTCCTTGATAATGTATTATTGGGGATAACGGGCTGCCCGTGATAATGTATTATTGGGGATAACGGGCTTCCCGTGATAATGTATTATTGGGGATAACGGGCTTCCCGTGATTAAATATTATTCGGGATAACAGGTTTCCCGTGAAAAATATTATTCGGGATAAAATGTTTTCCGTGATAATGTATTATTCGGGATAACAGGTTTCCCGTGAAAAATATTATTCGGGATAAAATGTTTTCCGTGATAATGTATTATTCGGGATAACTTGTTTCCCGTGATAATGAATTTTTCGGGATAACATGTTTCCCGTGATAATGTATTATTCGGGATAACATGTTTCCCGTGATTCATAGTTATTCGGGATAACGCGCTTCCCGTGATAATGAGTTATTCGGGATAACACGGTTCTCGTGATAATGTGTTATTCGGGATAACATGTTTTCAGTGATAATGTATTATTGGGGTTAAGGCGCTTCCGTGATAAAATATTATTCGGGATAACGTGTTTACCAAGATTAAATATTATTCGGTATAACATGTTTTCCGTGATAATGTATTAATGGGGATAACGGGCTTCCCGTGATTAAATATTATTCGGGATAACAGGTTTCCCGTGAAAAGTACTATTCGGGATAAAATGTATCTCCTGATAATGTATTATTCGGGATAACGTGTTTCCCGTGATTAAATATTATTCGGGATAACATGTTTTCCGTGATAATGTATAATTCGGGATAACATGTATCTCCTGATAATGTATTATTCGGGATAACGTGTTTCCCGTGATTAAATATTATTCGGGATAACATGTTTTCCGTGATAATGTATAATTCGGGATAACATGTTTCCCGTGATAATGAGTTATTCGGAATAACGCGCCTCCCGTGATAATGAGTTATTCGGGATATCACGGTTCCCGTGATAATGTGTTATTCGGGAAAAAATGTTTCCCGTGATAATGTATTATTCGGGATAACATGTTTCCCGTGATTCATAGTTATTCGGGATAACGCGCTTCCCGTGATAATGAGTTATTCGGGATAACTTGTTTCCCGTGATAATGAATAATTCGGGATAACATGTTTCCCGTGATAATCTATTATTCGGGATAACATGTTTCCCGTGATAATGAGTTATTCGGGATAACGCGCTTCCCGTGATAATGAGTTATTCGGGATAACACGGTTCTCGTGATTATGTGTTATTCGGGATAACATGTTTCCAGTGATAATGTATTATTGGGGTTAAGGCGCTTTCGTGATAAAATATTATTCGGGATAACGTGTTTCCCGTGATTAAATATTAATCGGTATAACATGTTTTCCGTGATAATGTATAATTCGGGATAACGCGCTTCCCGTGATAATAAATTATTCGGGATAACATGTTCCCTGTGATTATGAATTATTCGGGATAAAATGTTTCCCGTGATAATGTATTATTCGGGATAACGCAATTCCCGTGATAAAATATTATTCGGGATAACATGTTTTCCTTGATAATGTATTATTGGGGATAACGGGCTTCCCGTGATAATGTATTATTGGGGATAACGGGCTTCCCGTGATAATGTATTATTGGGGATAACGGGCTTCCCGTGATTAAATATTATTCGGGATAACAGGTTTCCCGTGAAAAATATTATTCGGGATAAAATGTTTTCCGTGATAATGTATTATTCGGGATAACTTGTTTCCCGTGATAATGAATTTTTCGGGATAACATGTTTCCCGTGATAATGTATTATTCGGGATAACATGTTTCCCGTGATTCATAGTTATTCGGGATAACGCGCTTCCCGTGATAATGAGTTATTCGGGATAACACGGTTCTCGTGATAATGTGTTATTCGGGATAACATGTTTTCAGTGATAATGTATTATTGGGGTTAAGGCGCTTCCGTGATAAAATATTATTCGGGATAACGTGTTTACCAAGATTAAATATTATTCGGTATAACATGTTTTCCGTGATAATGTATTATTGGGGATAACGGGCTTCCCGTGATTAAATATTATTCGGGATAACAGGTTTCCCGTGAAAAGTACTATTCGGGATAAAATGTATCTCCTGATAATGTATTATTCGGGATAACGTGTTTCCCGTGATTAAATATTATTCGGGATAACATGTTTTCCGTGATAATGTATAATTCGGGATAACATGTTTCCCGTGATAATGAGTTATTCGGAATAACGCGCCTCCCGTGATAATGAGTTATTCGGGATATCACGGTTCCCGTGATAATGTGTTATTCGGGAAAAAATGTTTCCCGTGATAATGTATTATTCGGGATAACATGTTTCCCGTGATTCATAGTTATTCGGGATAACGCGCTTCCCGTGATAATGAGTTATTCGGGATAACTTGTTTCCCTTGATAATGAATAATTCGGGATAACATGTTTCCCGTGATAATCTATTATTCGGGATAACATGTTTCCCGTGATAATGAGTTATTCGGGATAACGCGCTTCCCGTGATAATGAGTTATTCGGGATAACACGGTTCTCGTGATTATGTGTTATTCGGGATAACATGTTTCCAGTGATAATGTATAATTGGGGTTAAGGCGCTTTCGTGATAAAATATTATTCGGGATAACGTGTTTCCCGTGATTAAATATTAATCGGTATAACATGTTTTCCGTGATAATGTATAATTCGGGATAACGCGCTTCCCGTGATAATAAAATATTCGGGATAACATGTTCCCTGTGATTATGAATTATTCGGGATAAAATGTTTCCCGTGATAATGTATTATTCGGGATAACGCACTTCCCGTGATAAAATATTATTCGGGATAACATGTTTTCCTTGATAATGTATTATTGGGGATAACGGGCTTCCCGTGATAATGTATTATTAGGGATAACGGGCTTCCCGTGATTAAATATAATTCGGGATAACAGGTTTCCCGTGAAAAGTACTATTCGGGATAAAATGTATCCCCTGATAATGTATTATTCGGGATAACGTGTTTCCCGTGATTAAATATTATTCGGGATAACATGTTTCCCGTGATAATGTATTATTCGGGATAACGCACTTCCCGTGATAAAATATTATTCGGGATAACATGTTTTCCTTGATAATGTATTATTGGGGATAACGGGCTGCCCGTGATAATGTATTATTGGGGATAACGGGCTTCCCGTGATAATGTATTATTGGGGATAACGGGCTTCCCGTGATTAAATATTATTCGGGATAACAGGTTTCCCGTGAAAAATATTATTCGGGATAAAATGTTTTCCGTGATAATGTATTATTCGGGATAACAGGTTTCCCGTGAAAAATATTATTCGGGATAAAATGTTTTCCGTGATAATGTATTATTCGGGATAACTTGTTTCCCGTGATAATGAATTTTTCGGGATAACATGTTTCCCGTGATAATGTATTATTCGGGATAACATGTTTCCCGTGATTCATAGTTATTCGGGATAACGCGCTTCCCGTGATAATGAGTTATTCGGGATAACACGGTTCTCGTGATAATGTGTTATTCGGGATAACATGTTTTCAGTGATAATGTATTATTGGGGTTAAGGCGCTTCCGTGATAAAATATTATTCGGGATAACGTGTTTACCAAGATTAAATATTATTCGGTATAACATGTTTTCCGTGATAATGTATTAATGGGGATAACGGGCTTCCCGTGATTAAATATTATTCGGGATAACAGGTTTCCCGTGAAAAGTACTATTCGGGATAAAATGTATCTCCTGATAATGTATTATTCGGGATAACGTGTTTCCCGTGATTAAATATTATTCGGGATAACATGTTTTCCGTGATAATGTATAATTCGGGATAACATGTTTCCCGTGATAATGAGTTATTCGGAATAACGCGCCTCCCGTGATAATGAATTATTCGGGATAAAACGTTTCCCGTGATAATGTATAATTCGGGATAACATGCTTCCCGTGATAATGAGTTATTCGGGATATCACGGTTCCCGTGATAATGTGTTATTCGGGAAAAAATGTTTCCCGTGATAATGTATTATTCGGGATAACATGTTTCCCGTGATTCATAGTTATTCGGGATAACGCGCTTCCCGTGATAATGAGTTATTCGGGAAAACTTGTTTCCCGTGATTCATAGTTATTCGGGATAACGCGCTTCCCGTGATAATGAGTTATTCGGGATAACACGGTTCTCGTGATAATGTGTTATTCGGGATAACATGTTTCCAGTGATAATGTATTATTTGGGTTAAGGCGCTTCCGTGATAAAATATTATTCGGGATAACGTGTTTACCGTGATTAAATATTATTCGGTATAACATGTTTTCCGTGATAATGTATTATTTGGGATAACTTGTTTCCCGTGATAATCTATTATTCGGGATAACATGTTTCCCGTGATAATGAGTTATTCGGGATAACGCGCTTCCCGTGATAATGAGTTATTCGGGATAACACGGTTCTCGTGATTATGTGTTATTCGGGATAACATGTTTCCAGTGATTAAATATTATTCGGGATAACAGGTTTTCCGTGAAAAATATTATTCGGGATAAAATGTTTTCCGTGATAATATATTATTCGGGATAACTTGTTTCCCGTGATAATGAATTTTTCGGGATAACATGTTTCCCGTGATAATGTATTATTCGGGATAACATGTTTCCCGTGATTCAAAGTTATTCGGGATAACGCGCTTCCCGTGATAATGAGTTATTCGGGATAACACGGTTCTCGTGATAATGTGTGATTCGGGATAACATGTTTTCAGTGATAATGTATTATTGGGGTTAAGGCGCTTCCGTGATAAAATATTATTCGGGATAACGTGTTTACCAAGATTAAATATTATTCGGTATAACATGTTTTCCGTGATAATGTATTATTGGGGATAACGGGCTTCCCGTGATTAAATATTATTCGGGATAACAGGTTTCCCGTGAAAAGTACTATTCGGGATAAAATGTATCTCCTGATAATGTATTATTCGGGATAACGTGTTTCCCGTGATTAAATATTATTCGGGATAACATGTTTTCCGTGATAATGTATAATTCGGGATAACATGTTTCCCGTGATAATGAGTTATTCGGAATAACGCGCCTCCCGTGATAATGAATTATTCGGGATAAAACGTTTCCCGTGATAATGTATAATTCGGGATAACATGCTTCCCGTGATAATGAGTTATTCGGGATATCACGGTTCCCGTGATAATGTGTTATTCGGGAAAAAATGTTTCCCGTGATAATGTATTATTCGGGATAACATGTTTCCCGTGATTCATAGTTATTCGGGATAACGCGCTTCCCGTGATAATGAGTTATTCGGGATAACTTGTTTCCCGTGATAATGAATAATTCGGGATAACATGTTTCCGTGATAATCTATTATTCGGGATAACATGTTTCCCGTGATAATGAGTTATTCGGGATAACGCGCTTCCCGTGATAATGAGTTATTCGGGATAACACGGTTCTCGTGATTATGTGTTATTCGGGATAACATGTTTCCAGTGATAATGTATTATTGGGGTTAAGGCGCTTTCGTGATAAAATATTATTTGGGATAACATGTTTTCCTTGATAATGAGTTATTCGGGATATCACGGTTCCCGTGATAATGTGTTATTCGGGAAAAAATGTTTCCCGTGATAATGTATTATTCGGGATAACATGTTTCCCGTGATTCATAGTTATTCGGGATAACGCGCTTCCCGTGATAATGAGTTATTCGGGATAACTTGTTTCCCGTGATAATGAATAATTCGGGATAACATGTTTCCGTGATAATCTATTATTCGGGATAACATGTTTTCCGTGATAATGTATTATTCGGGATAACTTGTTTCCCGTGATAATGAATTTTTCGGGATAACATGTTTCCCGTGATAATGTATTATTCGGGATAACATGTTTCCCGTGATTCAAAATTATTCGGGATAACGCGCTTCCCGTGATAATGAGTTATTCGGGATAACACGGTTCTCGTGATAATGTGTTATTCGGGATAAAATGTTTCCCGTGATAATGTATTATTCGGGATAACGCACTTCCCGTGATAAAATATTATTCGGGATAACATGTTTTCCTTGATAATGTATTATTGGGGATAACGGGCTTCCCGTGATAATGTATTATTGGGGATAACGGGCTTCCCGTGATAATGTATTATTGGGGATAACGGGCTTCCCGTGATTAAATATTATTCGGGATAACAGGTTTCCCGTGAAAAATATTATTCGGGATAAAATGTTTTCCGTGATAATGTATTATTCGGGATAACTTGTTTCCCGTGATAATGAATTTTTCGGGATAACATGTTTCCCGTGATAATGTATTATTCGGGATAACATGTTTCCCGTGATTCATAGTTATTCGGGATAACGCGCTTCCCGTGATAATGAGTTATTCGGGATAACACGGTTCTCGTGATAATGTGTTATTCGGGATAACATGTTTCCAGTGATAATGTATTATTGAGGTTAAGGCGCTTCCGTGATAAAATATTATTCGGGATAACGTGTTTACCGTGATTAAATATTATTCGGTATAACATGTTTTCCGTGATAATGTATTATTTGGGATAACTTGTTTCCCGTGATAATGAATAATTCGGGATAACATGTTTCCCGTGATAATCTATTATTCGGGATAACATGTTTCCCGTGATAATGAGTTATTCGGGATAACGCGCTTCCCGTGATAATGAGTTATTCGGGATAACATGTTTCCAGTGATTAAATATTATTCGGGATAACAGGTTTCCCGTGAAAATTATTCGGGATAAAATGTTTTCCGTGATAATGTATTATTCGGGATAACTTGTTTCCCGTGATAATGAATTTTTCGGGATAACATGTTTCCCGTGATAATGTATTATTCGGGATAACATGTTTACCGTGATTCATAGTTATTCGGGATAACGCGCTTCCCGTGATAATGAGTTATTCGGGATAACACGGTTCTCGTGATAATGTGTTATTCGGGATAACATGTTTTCAGTGATAATGTATTATTTGGGTTAAGGCGCTTCCGTGATAAAATATTATTCGGGATAACGTGTTTACCAAGATTAAATATTATTCGGTATAACATGTTTTCCGTGATAATGTATTATTGGGGATAACGGGCTTCCCGTGATTAAATATTATTCGGGATAACAGGTTTCCCGTGAAAAGTACTATTCGGGATAAAATGTATCTCCTGATAATGTATTATTCGGGATAACGTGTTTCCCGTGATTAAATATTATTCGGGATAACATGTTTTCCGTGATAATGTATAATTCGGGATAACATGTTTCCCGTGATAATGAGTTATTCGGAATAACGCGCCTCCCGTGATAATGAGTTATTCGGGATATCACGGTTCCCGTGATAATGTGTTATTCGGGAAAAAATGTTTCCCGTGATAATGTATTATTCGGGATAACATGTTTCCCGTGATTCATAGTTATTCGGGATAACGCGCTTCCCGTGATAATGAGTTATTCGGGATAACTTGTTTCCCTTGATAATGAATAATTCGGGATAACATGTTTCCCGTGATAATCTATTATTCGGGATAACATGTTTCCCGTGATAATGAGTTATTCGGGATAACGCGCTTCCCGTGATAATGAGTTATTCGGGATAACACGGTTCTCGTGATTATGTGTTATTCGGGATAACATGTTTCCAGTGATAATGTATAATTGGGGTTAAGGCGCTTTCGTGATAAAATATTATTCGGGATAACGTGTTTCCCGTGATTAAATATTAATCGGTATAACATGTTTTCCGTGATAATGTATAATTCGGGATAACGCACTTCCCGTGATAAAATATTATTCGGGATAACATGTTTTCCTTGATAATGTATTATTGGGGATAACGGGCTTCCCGTGATAATGTATTATTAGGGATAACGGGCTTCCCGTGATTAAATATAATTCGGGATAACAGGTTTCCCGTGAAAAGTACTATTCGGGATAAAATGTATCCCCTGATAATGTATTATTCGGGATAACGTGTTTCCCGTGATTAAATATTATTCGGGATAACATGTTTCCCGTGATAATGTATTATTCGGGATAACGCACTTCCCGTGATAAAATATTATTCGGGATAACATGTTTTCCTTGATAATGTATTATTGGGGATAACGGGCTTCCCGTGATAATGTATTATTGGGGATAACGGGCTTCCCGTGATAATGTATTATTGGGGATAACGGGCTTCCCGTGATTAAATATTATTCGGGATAACAGGTTTCCCGTGAAAAATATTATTCGGGATAAAATGTTTTCCGTGATAATGTATTATTCGGGATAACTTGTTTCCCGTGATAATGAATTTTTCGGGATAACATGTATCCCGTGATAATGTATTATTCGGGATAACATGTTTCCCGTGATTCATAGTTATTCGGGATAACGCGCTTCCCGTGATAATGAGTTATTCGGGATAACACGGTTCTCGTGATTATGTGTTATTCGGGATAACATGTTTCCAGTGATTAAATATTATTCGGGATAACAGGTTTCCCGTGAAAAATATTATTCGGGATAAAATGTTTTCCGTGATAATGTATTATTCGGGATAAATTGTTTCCCGTGATAATGAATTTTTCGGGATAACATGTTTCCCGTGATAATGTATTATTCGGGATAACATGTTTCCCGTGATTCATAGTTATTCGGGATAACGCGCTTCCCGTGATAATGAGTTATTCGGGATAACACGGTTCTCGTGATAATGTGTTATTCGGGATAACATGTTTTCAGTGATAATGTATTATTGGGGTTAAGGCGCTTCCGTGATAAAATATTATTCGGGATAACGTGTTTACCAAGATTAAATATTATTCGGTATAACATGTTTTCCGTGATAATGTATTATTGGGGATAACGGGCTTCCCGTGATTAAATATTATTCGGGATAACAGGTTTCCCGTGAAAAGTACTATTCGGGATAAAATGTATCTCCTGATAATGTATTATTCGGGATAACGTGTTTCCCGTGATTAAATATTATTCGGGATAACATGTTTTCCGTGATAATGTATAATTCGGGATAACATGTTTCCCGTGATAATGAGTTATTCGGAATAACGCGCCTCCCGTGATAATGAGTTATTCGGGATATCACGGTTCCCGTGATAATGTGTTATTCGGGAAAAAATGTTTCCCGTGATAATGTATTATTCGGGATAACATGTTTCCCGTGATTCATAGTTATTCGGGATAACGCGCTTCCCGTGATAATGAGTTATTCGGGATAACTTGTTTCCCTTGATAATGAATAATTCGGGATAACATGTTTCCCGTGATAATCTATTATTCGGGATAACATGTTTCCCGTGATAATGAGTTATTCGGGATAACGCGCTTCCCGTGATAATGAGTTATTCGGGATAACACGGTTCTCGTGATTATGTGTTATTCGGGATAACATGTTTCCAGTGATAATGTATAATTGGGGTTAAGGCGCTTTCGTGATAAAATATTATTCGGGATAACGTGTTTCCCGTGATTAAATATTAATCGGTATAACATGTTTTCCGTGATAATGTATAATTCGGGATAACGCACTTCCCGTGATAAAATATTATTCGGGATAACATGTTTTCCTTGATAATGTATTATTGGGGATAACGGGCTTCCCGTGATAATGTATTATTAGGGATAACGGGCTTCCCGTGATTAAATATAATTCGGGATAACAGGTTTCCCGTGAAAAGTACTATTCGGGATAAAATGTATCCCCTGATAATGTATTATTCGGGATAACGTGTTTCCCGTGATTAAATATTATTCGGGATAACATGTTTCCCGTGATAATGTATTATTCGGGATAACGCACTTCCCGTGATAAAATATTATTCGGGATAACATGTTTTCCTTGATAATGTATTATTGGGGATAACGGGCTTCCCGTGATAATGTATTATTGGGGATAACGGGCTTCCCGTGATAATGTATTATTGGGGATAACGGGCTTCCCGTGATTAAATATTATTCGGGATAACAGGTTTCCCGTGAAAAATATTATTCGGGATAAAATGTTTTCCGTGATAATGTATTATTCGGGATAACTTGTTTCCCGTGATAATGAATTTTTCGGGATAACATGTATCCCGTGATAATGTATTATTCGGGATAACATGTTTCCCGTGATTCATAGTTATTCGGGATAACGCGCTTCCCGTGATAATGAGTTATTCGGGATAACACGGTTCTCGTGATTATGTGTTATTCGGGATAACATGTTTCCAGTGATTAAATATTATTCGGGATAACAGGTTTCCCGTGAAAAATATTATTCGGGATAAAATGTTTTCCGTGATAATGTATTATTCGGGATAAATTGTTTCCCGTGATAATGAATTTTTCGGGATAACATGTTTCCCGTGATAATGTATTATTCGGGATAACATGTTTCCCGTGATTCATAGTTATTCGGGATAATGCGCTTCCCGTGATAATGAGTTATTCGGGATAACACGGTTCTCGTGATAATGTGTTATTCGGGATAACATGTTTTCAGTGATAATGTATTATTGGGGTTAAGGCGCTTCCGTGATAAAATATTATTCGGGATAACGTGTTTACCAAGATTAAATATTATTCGGTATAACATGTTTTCCGTGATAATGTATTATTGGGGATAACGGGCTTCCCGTGATTAAATATTATTCGGGATAACAGGTTTCCCGTGAAAAGTACTATTCGGGATAAAATGTATCTCCTGATAATGTATTATTCGGGATAACGTGTTTCCCGTGATTAAATATTATTCGGGATAACATGTTTTCCGTGATAATGTATAATTCGGGATAACATGTTTCCCGTGATAATGAGTTATTCGGAATAACGCACCTCCCGTGATAATGAATTATTCGGGATAAAACGTTTCCCGTGATAATGTATAATTCGGGATAACATGCTTCCCGTGATAATGAGTTATTCGGGATATCACGGTTCCCGTGATAATGTGTTATTCGGGAAAAAATGTTTCCCGTGATAATGTATTATTCGGGATAACATGTTTCCCGTGATTCATAGTTATTCGGGATAACGCGCTTCCCGTGATAATGAGTTATTCGGGAAAACTTGTTTCCCGTGATTCATAGTTATTCGGGATAACGCGCTTCCCGTGATAATGAGTTATTCGGGATAACACGGTTCTCGTGATAATGTGTTATTCGGGATAACATGTTTCCAGTGATAATGTATTATTTGGGTTAAGGCGCTTCCGTGATAAAATATTATTCGGGATAACGTGTTTACCGTGATTAAATATTATTCGGTATAACATGTTTTCCGTGATAATGTATTATTTGGGATAACTTGTTTCCCGTGATAATCTATTATTCGGGATAACATGTTTCCCGTGATAATCTATTATTCGGGATAACATGTTTCCCGTGATAATGAGTTATTCGGGATAACGCGCTTCCCGTGATAATGAGTTATTCGGGATAACACGGTTCTCGTGATTATGTGTTATTCGGGATAACATGTTTCCAGTGATTAAATATTATTCGGGATAACAGGTTTCCCGTGAAAAATATTATTCGGGATAAAATGTTTTCCGTGATAATGTATTATTCGGGATAACTTGTTTCCCGTGATAATGAATTTTTCGGGATAACATGTTTCCCGTGATAATGTATTATTCGGGATAACATGTTTCCCGTGATTCATAGTTATTCGGGATAACGCGCTTCCCGTGATAATGAGTTATTCGGGATAACACGGTTCTCGTGATAATGTGTTATTCGGGATAACATGTTTTCAGTGATAATGTATTATTGGGGTTAAGGCGCTTCCGTGATAAAATATTATTCGGGATAACGTGTTTACCAAGATTAAATATTATTCGGTATAACATGTTTTCCGTGATAATGTATTATTGGGGATAACGGGCTTCCCGTGATTAAATATTATTCGGGATAACAGGTTTCCCGTGAAAAGTACTATTCGGGATAAAATGTATCTCCTGATAATGTATTATTCGGGATAACGTGTTTCCCGTGATTAAATATTATTCGGGATAACATGTTTTCCGTGATAATGTATAATTCGGGATAACATGTTTCCCGTGATAATGAGTTATTCGGAATAACGCGCCTCCCGTGATAATGAATTATTCGGGATAAAACGTTTCCCGTGATAATGTATAATTCGGGATAACATGCTTCCCGTGATAATGAGTTATTCGGGATATCACGGTTCCCGTGATAATGTGTTATTCGGGAAAAAATGTTTCCCGTGATAATGTATTATTCGGGATAACATGTTTCCCGTGATTCATAGTTATTCGGGATAACGCGCTTCCCGTGATAATGAGTTATTCGGGATAACTTGTTTCCCGTGATAATGAATAATTCGGGATAACATGTTTCCCGTGATAATCTATTATTCGGGATAACATGTTTCCCGTGATAATGAGTTATTCGGGATAACGCGCTTCCCGTGGTAATGAGTTATTCGGGATAACACGGTTCTCGTGATTATGTGTTATTCGGGATAACATGTTTCCAGTGATAATGTATTATTGGGGTTAAGGCGCTTTCGTGATAAAATATTATTCGGGATAACGTGTTTCCTGTGATTAAATATTAATCGGTATAACATGTTTTCCGTGATAATGTATAATTCGGGATAACGCGCTTCCCGTGATAATGAATAATTCGGGATAACATGTTTCCCGTGATAATCTATTATTCGGGATAACATGTTCCCTGTGATTATGAATTATTCGGGATAAAATGTTTCCCGTGATAATGTATTATTCGGGATAACGCACTTCCCGTGATAAAATATTATTCGGGATAACATGTTTTCCTTGATAATGTATTATTGGGGATAACGGGCTTCCCGTGATAATGTATTATTGGGGATAACGGGCTTCCCGTGATAATGTATTATTGGGGATAACGGGCTTCCCGTGATTAAATATTATTCGGGATAACAGGTTTCCCGTGAAAAATATTATTCGGGATAAAATGTTTTCCGTGATAATGTATTATTCGGGATAACTTGTTTCCCGTGATAATGAATTTTTCGAGATAACGCGCTTCCCGTAATAATGAGTTATTCGGGATAACACGGTTCTCGTGATAATGTGTTATTCGGGATAACATGTTTCCAGTGATAATGTATTATTGGGGTTAAGGCGCTTCCGTGATAAAATATTATTCGGGATAACGTGTATACCGTGATTAAATATTATTCGGTATAACATGTTTTCCGTGATAATGTATTATTGGGGATAACGGGCTTCCCGTGATTAAATTTTATTCGGGATAACAGGTTTCCCGTGAAAAGTACTATTCGGGATAAAATGTATCCCCTGATAATGTATTATTCGGGATAATGTGTTTCCCGTGATTAAATATTATTCGGGATAACATGTTTTCCGTGATAATGTATAATTCGGGATAACATGTTTCCCGTGATAATGAGTTATTCGGAATAACGCGCCTCCCGTGATAATGAATTATTCGGGATAAAAGGTTTCCCGTGATAATGTATAATTCGGGATAACATGCTTCCCGTGATAATGAGTTATTCGGGATATCACGGTTCCCGTGATAATGTGTTATTCGGGAAAAAATGTTTCCCGTGATAATGTATTATTCGGGATAACGCGCTTCCCGTGAAAAATATTATTCTTGATAAAATGTTTTCCGTGATAATGTATTATTTGGGATAACTTGTTTCCCGTGATAATGAATAATTCGGGATAACATGTTTCCCGTGATAATCTATTATTCGGGATAACATGTTTCCCGTGATAATGTATTATTCGGGATAACGCGCTTCCCGTGATAAAATATTATTCGGGATAACGTGTTTCCGGTGATTAAATATTATTCGGGATAACCTAATTCCCGTGATAATGTATTATTCGGGATAACTTGTTTCCCGTGATAATGAATTATTTGGTATAACATGTTTCCCGTAATAATTTATTATTCGAGATAATATATTATTCGGTATAACATGTTTCCCGTGATAATGTATTATTCGGGATAAAATGTTTCCCGTGATAATGAATGATTCGGGATAACAGGTTTCCCGTAAAAAATATTATTCGGGATAAAATGTTTCCCGTGATAATGTATTATTCGGGATAACGCGCTTCTCGTGATAAAATATTATTCGGGATAATGCCCTTCCCGTGATAAAATATTATTCGGGATAACGTATTTCCCGTGATTAAATATTATTCGGGATAACAGGTTTCCCGTGAAAAGTACTATTCGGGATAAAATGTTTCCCGTGATAATGTATAATTCGGGATAAAATGTTTCCCGTGATAATGTATTATTCGGGATAACATATTTCCGTGATAATGTGTTATTCGGGAAAAAATGTTTCCCGTGATAATGTATTATTCGGGATAACATATTTCCGTGATAATGAGTTGTTCGGGATAACGCGCTTCCCGTGATAATGAGTTATTCGGGATAACACGGTTCTCGTGATAATGTGTTATTCGGGATAACATGTTTCCAGTGATAATGTATTATTCGGGATAAGGCGCTTCCGTGATAAAATATTATTCGGGATAACGTGTTTCCCGTGATTAAATATTATTCGGTATAACATGTTTTCCGTGATAGTGTATTATTCGGGATAACGCGCTTCCCGTGATTAAATATTATTCGGGATAACGTGTTTCCGGTGATTAAATATTATTCGGGATAACCTAATTCCCGTGATAATGTATAATTCGGGATAAAATGTTTCCCGTGATAATGAATTATTCGGGATAACATGTTCCCCGTGATAGTGTATTATTCGGGAAAACATGTTCCCCGTGATAATGAATTATTCGGGATAACATGTTTCCCGTGATAATGAATTATTCCTAAAAATACATTATCACGGGAAACATGTTATCCCGAATTATACATTATCATGGGGAACATGTTATCCCGAATAATATTTTATCACGTGGAACATGTTATCCCGAATAATATATTATCTCGATTAATATATTATCACGGGAAAAATGTTATCCCGAATAATACATTATCAGGGGAATCATGTTATCCCGAATATTTCATTATCACGGAAACATGTTATCCCGAATAATACATTATCACGGGGAACATGTTATCCTGAATAATATTTTATCACGGGGAACATGTTATCCCGAATAATACATTATCACGGGAAACATGTTATCCCGAATAATTCATTATCACGAGAATCATGTTATCCGGAATAATATTTTATCACGGGGAACGCGTTATCCCGAATATTGTATTATCACGGGGAACAAGTTATCTTGAATTATACATTATCACGTGGAACATGTTATCCTGAATTATACATTATCACGGGGAACATGTTATCCCGAATAATATTTTATCACGGGAAACATGTTATCCCGAGAAATACATTATCACGGGGAACAAGATATCCCGAATTATACATAATCTCGATTAATAAATTAGCTTGGGTAACATGTTTTAAAATTATTAAATCATTATTTTAAAATACGGAACAAAAATATAGAAAGGTAGGCCAATAAGTTAAGTGCACACACACAAATTTAATTAAATTATAATAATATTAATAATATCATATTCATATAATAATAGGCCAACGAAGTGATCAAGTAAATGAGCTGAGGCAGAAGAATGTGAAAATTATCGAATGTTTAGGAACGAAAGCACCATGATAGAGGAGCAGTGCGAGTTTTATTCTACTATATGTATGACTGATGCGTTTTATTGAAACCTGTATTTTTGTGTTTATGTTTAAAATAATAAATATATATTGTAATAGTATGAATTATTAATTGTCATTTTTTTAGTGTACTGTCTAAAAGACAGGTATATATGATAATTGGTATGACGAAATTCCGTAGAAAATTCCAATGATGTTATTCCAGATGTAAAAATATTAGCAGAAAATTCCTAAGAATATTCCAAAAGTAAAAATCGGGTAAATAGATGACACTCTGCTGTACAGTAGGTTATAACTTATAAGTGAGTCACTGTAATTGATGGTATTACATTTGAATTCAATGATATAAATATATAATATCATTCTTTACGAAAAAACGATTCTGAGCGGAGACGGTTTTTCAGTCTAGGATATTTTAACTAAAAAACTTATAAATTTTGTCAACATTTGTATTTTAAACGGTTAAATATTTTTTTATTTTAAATGTGCCCCTATATATTTTTAATATTTTCCGAATGCTATTATATCAACTAATGGGGAACTTTGTCTTAAATGTTCAAACTTTTTGACTCAGGAACGTCCCAACGAATAGAATTTTATTGACATTTAATAGAATAAAAAACTAAAAAAATTGAAAACTGAAATTGTCTGTTAACATAACTCCCCACTATTGAAAATCACTGAAAATCATCTACAAGAATTAATTATAAATTAAAAAATAAAATAAAATAATTAAAAACATGATTCTTTGATTACAAATTTTAACATAAATATCTACAAAAAAACTGTTTTTAAATTTTTAGATATTTTGGATACACTAATCAACTACATTATAAAAAAAATAAAAAAAAATTGATTATTTCAAATGTCCATAAATAGCGCAAAAATAGTCAAAATATTTTGAAAATCAAATCACATAAACAAAATGGCAATTTAAATAACTGGTAAAATTTTCAAGTATTTACGACTTATACTATTTGAATAACAACAAATATCAAAAACCGTTTGAGGCTAAACCGTTATATAACGCGGTTTTGTAAAAATTTAAATTACAAACACTCATAACAAATGTTTCGTCTTAGTCCGGTAGAGTTTTTTTTATAGATATTTAAAGAAAAATTTATGGAGAACCTTGTACCAAATTTTCAAAACTTAGTTATAAAAGAAAAAAAATTTACGATTTTTTAACCACAAAATGACTTGCCAATTTTCGCAATTTTGACATATTTCGTATAAATTCGAACTTTAAGCACTTATAAAAAAAAATTGTGACTAACGATTTCGGATTTTTTTTTATCACTTTAAGAACAACTTATAAGAAACCTTGTATTAAATTTTCAAGATTTTCTGGCCGGCCAAAAAATTTTTATCGTTATTTTAAAAAAAAATTAAAAATTTCAATTGTCTATAAATAGCTTAAAAAAATACTTTGAAAATTTAACTGTGTATGGAGAACGCTAATATAAACATTTGGTGAAAATTTCAAGTGTTTACATCGATTAGTTTTTGAGTTATAGTAAAATAAAAAATTCAATTTTGTCGAAAACTGGTTTTGCGTAAAAAATCTCGTTTTTTCCTCATTTTTTTAGGATTTTTCCCGACTTATTTAAAAAATATTGAAAATTTTTAACACTTTTGACCCCCCAAAGTACCAACTAGATTCAATTTGCTTTTCAAAGAGGGGCTGAAGTCAATAATCGAAGCATTTTTACTGCTCCAAATGTTGTCGTCAGACACAAAAACAAAAAAACACATATCATTGTAACATCAATACGTCATTTGTCACTCCGTTCAGAATCTAAAAATAGTTTTAAAATCCAATTTGGGTTAAAAAAATCAGAAATTATTAAAAATAGCTTATAGGTAGGTATTATTTATTCTAAATCCGCTTATTTTTTTTTTTTTTTTAACTTTGAATATAAAGTCCATTAGAGTTGAGTTATATCTATAATTCTAGAATATTTAAGTTGATATTTTTAGATTCTGAACGGAGTGAATGTATTGATTTTACAATGATGTGTGTTTTTTTTTTTGTGTATGACGACAACATTTGGAGCAGTAATAATGCTCCGATTTTTGACTTCAGCCCTCTTTGAATAGGAAAATTCATCTGGTTGGTACTTAACCTTGGGGGGTCAAAAGTAAACATTTTCAAATAGTTTTCAAAAAAAGTCAAGAAAAACAAAAAAAAGTGACGAAAAACCACTTTTCGACAAAATCGATTTTTTGATTTTGATGTAACTCAAAAACGAATTATTGTAAATACTTGAAATTTTCACCAAATGTTTATATTATGGTTATCTCTTTACAGTTAAATTTTCAAAATATTTTGACAATTTTTAAGCTACTTATAGACAATTGAAATTTTCGACTTATCTAAGTTTTTTTTCTTCAAATACCGATAAAAAATTTTTGGGTGGCCAGAAAATCTTGAAAATTTAATACAAGGTTTCTTATAAGTTGTTCTTAAAGTGATAAAAAAAAATCCGAAATCGTTAGTCACAATTTTTTTTTATAAGTGCTTAAAGTTCGAATTTATACGAAATATGTCAAAATTAAAATTAAATTTCATACTCTCATTATGCATATGTTGGCCAAATACTTTTTTTTATTAATAAACAGATACTATAAAGTAACTATAATAACATATAGTAACTATTCTATTTGTTTCAAAATAGGATATATGACAATATTTAAATATAATATATCCTAAACTGACAAATCATCTTCGTTCAGAATCGTTTTTCGTATACAATGATACCTATCATTGCATTCAAATTTAACCTACCATAGTCTGAGGTCCACCCCACCCCCTATTATACAGCAGAGCGATACCCACTTACCCGCTTTTTTTTATTTTGACTAGATTGTGCCAATAAGTTATTCAATAATATCAATATTGACCTTTAATTCAAAAATGTATTGTGTTGATAAAATTGGATCTATTTATCATCTGAAACAAATTCAACGGTAATTTATTTGCTGCAAATTCCTTGATATAAATTTATTTTAATTTAATATTTTAGTGATTCTCCAGACTTATTTGATTGTTCTGGGTCTGTTCAAGTTATTCAACAGCCACTATCATGCAATTATGAATGAAAACCTTTCTACTCTCAAAAGTGTCAATGTGAAGTTTTAGGAACAACTTGCTATTCAGATGGAATTGCTCTAATAATAGCAAAGGGAGAATGGATAATTCTACAAATGTTAAAAATTACTATTAATGATAATAATGAACCAACTATATTCAATACCTGCAATAAACAAATTAGATCTCAGAAACCGGTAATAAAATAAAAAAGATGTTCAAATACTAACAATAATAATTTTATGTACAATTAGTTTCCATTTGTAGTTACTTCGTTTATATCTTGTAATTGGAGGGATTGGTTCAGCAGCCAAAGAGCAAAAGAACTTTTTGAATTAAATGTAATTGATAGTCTAGACATTTTCTTAATAGCAACAAAAGAGTGTAAAATATATTGTACAACATCTAATGTGGTCAATAAAAATGTTTCATTATTATTAAATAATCCACAAAAAATTCTACACATACAATTTTCCGATTTTGGTAATAATTTTGGGAATTAACTTTATTTACTTTTTAAATTATTATAATTTTGTCAATGTTTTAGAATCAAAAAAAATGCTGTTGGTGTCATCCGATGGAATTCTTACAGTAGTTCATTGTATTGAAAATATTGATTCAACATTCATTTACGTGGCAGTTACAAAAACAGTTGCTACATATATTGTCGACCATACAGTGATTTTAAGTGATGGTGTTAATTTATTTCTTATTACATTGGATAAGCAATTTTCTAAAATAAACAAACAAGTGGTAACTCTGTTGAAAGGTATTATTTTAGTTTTAAATTTCTGTATTAATAGTATCTTATCCCGTTGTTAAATATTTATATTTTAGGAGTTAATTTATTAAGCCTATTTCAGTCCAATAACATTATTGCAATGACTCGATTAAATAAAGTGTATAAATTACCTGCTAAACATGAAGTGATCACTCAAGAAGAAGAACTCAAATTTAAATTTAATGAAAAATCAACTTTAGAAAACATAAAAGTTCTTTGTATGAATATAGAATCTTTAGAAGAGCAACATGATAATATGAAAAAATACATAAATGCAGTATCTATTGTTGCTCGCAAAGATTCAGTTGCTCAACATTGCTCATTAAACCTTTTAATATATTCAGGTTATATTGTTTATTCAATTTTATTTACTTATTTCAATAAAATATTAAAATATTTCAAATGTAGGTGCTAAAGCCGTCAAATTAGGAACTTGCCAAAGTGAATATATTTTTGCAATAAAACTTTCCCCAAATTGTTCATGGTTATCAATTCCATCTTCAATTTGGCAACTTTTAGTTCGGATTACGGATAACAACAATTTGTCATCATACTGTAGCCTACATTCTTTTGACGTTGATCTCTTTGACATTAATCATCCATTACTGGTGATGGGTGAAACACCATTTATTGGCGACAGTTGCTGAAAATTGTACATATTATGGTTTAGTACACTGTGAATTGGCGTGTCAAGTACAAAATGATTCAATTAATCGTTGTTTAATTATTCCATTAAATCCAATAAAATAAAATTAATTATACTTTGTCAAAGCTGAAAATCGAGAAAAGATACTGGTGATTAATCCTTTGGAAGATCGACATAAGTATGTTTTTAAATTTCCATAAAATGTGTCATTATCAGATTGTTTGACTATCATTACAAACAGAAATAAACATAGAACATCAAAATCATTTTATAAAAATATAATCGGTAAGTGCTAAAATCAGTATTTCCCAGTTGAAATTTTTTTTCAATTGAATATATCCTCTATGCTGTATACTTTATTATTAGTTTTATTTATTATTTTAAAAGTAAAATATAGAACTTATCATAGTATTAGTATTTATACAATTTGAAATTTGAAACAAAGTATATAAATTATAAATAAGATTCAAAAGTAATATTCAATAGACATATTAATATTTATAGATCTATTGGTCTATGGATACAACATACAAGATACAAGTAATCTCCTTGTATTATTTTTAATAATTAATTTCCAAGAAAAACTTACAAATAATTATTTTATCAAAATATTTAGACCATTTTTAGGCTACTTATAAACAATTGTTATAATATTATAATTTTAAAATTAAACAAATTTTTGGGTGGCTAGAATATCTTGAAAATTTAATACAAGGTTTCTTATAAGTTGTTCTTAAAATGATAATAAAAAATCCGAAATCGTTAGTCACAATTTTTTTTTTTTATAAGTGCTTAAAGTTCAAATTTTTATGAAATATGTCAAAATTTAAATTAAATTTCATACGCTCATAATGCGTATGTTGGCCAAATACTTTTTTTATTAATAAACAGATACTATAAAGAGTATAAAGTAACTTTAGTAACATATAGTAACTATACTTTTTTTTTAAAATAGAATATATGACAAATGACAATATTTAAATATAATATATCCTAAACTGACAAATCATCTTTGTTCAGAATCGTTTTTCGTATACAATGATACCTATCATTGCATTCAAATTTAACCTACCATAGTCTGAGGTCCACCCCACCCCCTATTATACAGCAGAGCGATACCCACTTACCTGCCTTTTCCATATAAATATTTAAATATATTTACAATATACGCAGTTATACATTTCAATTAAGTTAGACTTTGTTAAACAAATTTTTTTTTGCTTTTATAACTGTATAAATTCATAATTTTTGTCTGTTACATATATTATGTCATTACAACAATTAATATAATAAATGGTGGAGGGTAACATGTTTAAGGCGTAGTATCTAGGCATTATATATTACGGTCCCACGACAAAATATCCCCGACAAAATATTCCCAAACCAAAATATCCCCGCAAAAATATTCCATGACATAATACCCCCTGTAAATATTAATTCAAAATTTAAACTTTTTTATACATGTTACATGGATACTAATACATTAATAGAATAGAAAAAAAATATTCGTCAAAAATTAGATTTAGATACTTATTTATTTATTTATTTATTCAGCCAAAACAATTTTAATTAAATAATTACAATAATATTATCTGATACATATATCAACTGAGCTATTAGCTTGTATCTGGTATACGGAGTTCAACGATATTATAATTCGTTTAAAGTAAAATACTTATACAAATAAATTATGATATAAATAAATAATAAAAAAAACGAATAGCCTTCAAATACTAATAAATTATTGCCTTTTTGGCTTTTAATAAATTCCAGCATTTTTTAATAGAATAAGAAAATAATAAAACAATATAAGAAATGTTAAATGCTCACGACACGTTTTGTAAGTAATGAAATAAAATGACAGTATGACATTCTATACTATCATCAAAATAACGAATAACACACGTTCACTTTAGAATTTAGATAAAGTGCGAGTAAAGTAAAGTTAAGTATCTAATCGCAACTTTTATAATAAAGGTCAACATTTTAAGTTATTATTTAATCGGGGAATTTTTACGTGGGATATTTTGTCATGGAATATTTTTGTGGGGATATTTTGACGTGTCACCATATATTACCGTATACATAATATTTATTATACCTAGATAAAAAAAAATGTGCTATGGACTATTATTACTTATTATGTCAACTGTCAATGCACGAAGAGTAAAATAAATTACTATTATCACTTCACTGAATACATTATTTAACTATTATCATGATACGTCTGTACCTGGCGAAAACATGATAAAATTAACAATAATGTATACTAGAGAAATTAATTTTTATAGTTTTAATATAAAGGAAAACAGTTATTAAAAAATTGAATTAACTAATTGATCAGATTAAGGGAATATTTATAGTTCTTCTTTCATAGGGGGGATTGAGAATCGATTTTTCTTCCTACCACTTTTTTAAAAATAGTTAGAATAATTAATTCTTAATTTTTCATAATATTTGAGCGCAAAAAGAAACCAAAATTATTATACTTGATAAAATGTTCAGTTTATAATGTTTATAGTATATACTTCGTGCGTAAATTGTTAGTCAAACTAATTCAAGAGTGGCAAAGCATAGTAGCGAATATAATAATCATATTTGTATATATTTACAAAATATAAGGCGTATTTTTTTAGTATTGCTGTAGTATATATAAATTAAAAATATTAATAATTGCATCGAGGCCACAGCAACTGAATTAGACGCGGAGAACCAGCGGTTTAGCGATATCATAAATCTGAGGCGCACAGCCCTTGAAAAGGTTACAGCCACTGTCAAAGCAGCTGGCGATCAATTGTGACAAGACCCGCAAGCTGTCAACGACCGAATGACGTGTATCTTGATGGCCACCGCTTTAGAGCCCCAGGGACCCGTAGCTTCGCAAGACAGTGGATCTGAGACGCACAGTGCTTGCAAAGGCCGTAGTCGGCGGCCGATTTCGCCAGGACCAACCTGTCAACAACATGACAACGCATAACGCGACGACTACCGTCCGCCGTCCACGACGCACTTATTGTTGGTCACGACCGCGTGCCATGGTTCCAGCTTCCAACCGTTACGTGCGGATGGGTTGCGGCTATAGACTTTTGTACGTAACAGCTATATGAACGATTTTTTTCAAACGGTTTGCAAACACGCCATTACATAAGTGACCTATGATCTTGGTGGATCGCAGCCAACTAGTAGTATATACTATTCGCTATTCGCACAGCAGGCCACTCATCGTATAAGGAATAATTACACTTTGGGCGTGTCCGCGGAAGTTCAATAGTGAAGAATGGCTACCGGCTGCGATGCCTGCATTTGTGCAGCAAAGAGCTCATGACGTGTTAAATTCTTTTCCGTGTAATGCTTTTAAACTATAATATACTACGTTATAACTTAAAAAAAAAATTATTTTTCCAACTTGAAAATTTACTACATCTAATTAAGTATACGTATAAGTACATATTTTATGCTTTACAAGTATAATGGTAGATAAACACATAACACGGTGACCGATTTGAAGAAGACTCAGTGTGCTAACAATAACTTTACAAAGTGCTGAATGAAATAATTACTCGGGGTTAGCGCATCGTTTTTATTATTTTACAAATATTTTTAACCATAGTTAATTTAGCTCCTTTGATTATAAATTTATTAACAACCAAGACTAACCATAAAAATTAATTAGGCTAATAGGCCCCTTTTTATAAAATCCACAGTCAAAATTATAATCATAAAGTTTTGTTTTAAACGAAATATTCATTTAGAAAGTTTTAGATTGTAATCTATGGATAAGATAAGAACTAGTTTATAAACTTGTAAAGTTTCTCTCTGCTTTCTGCTCTTATTGAAAATTGTCTATAATTTGTAATATATTTTATAATCAACGACGATATTATAGGTAAGTATACACTACAAAATACAAATAAATTCATACATAATATAGTCTATATGCAACTGGTACGCATTTAACATTTTTGATTTACTAGGTACGGCTGGTGAGTGGTGACCAATTGTTAGACACTCAAACTCAGATTTCATAAGCTTATATTCATAAGTATTCGAAACAAAATTTCCAAAGCATCAGGCCACCAAATTAGTGGTACCAACTTCATAGACATCGCTATCACCCACCTCCAGAAATGTATTTAGGAATTTTGCACCCCAGGTAAAAAAAACTCGTACCGTATTAATCGTAATATATCAAAATGCTCTCCAAAATTAAAAATTTACCACTCAGGGTTTAATCACCCTGACCCCCTTAAATACATCACTGCCCTCCTCATGTCCTCATCACAAAACTAAACGTGCAACAGTGGCGTATATAGAGGGAGGAAGTTGAACCACTATAAGTTCAACCTCCCCCCTCTCGAAATGTATTGTTGATATGGCATACGTTGCACATCACTTCATGACCCTGACTCGAAAATTGAATTTTCTTGCTTTAATTTAACTATAACATTTAAGTTTTTATAATTTATTATTAAAATAAAATAAATTTATAACATATATTAATTCCTATATATACACCACTGCGTGCGATTAGTTTTACCAAAGTTTTTCTCAGAGAGACTAAGTCTTATCTCCGATCTAGGATACCTGGATACTCAATAGTCAATACATACTTAAAAGCAAGGTTCACAATCACAAGCGATAAACTTTTATTATATAAAATGTAAATAATATTGTGAATTAAAATTAATCAATACTTGACGTACCTATTTATACTTTATTACATTTATAGTTTATAATCACAAATTATTTTAATATTTTTTCAGTAATTATTTTGTATTTTATTTGCTTTTATTGTTAATAAATTATTGATAGTCTGTAAATCTTGCACCATTTGTATCAAATGGTGTTAAAAACGAAAAAAAAAATTAATTTAATTCATTTTTTTAAGTTATTCCTAGCTCTAACTTTGTCAATTTTGGATTTAGAATACACGTTGATTGATCAATATTACTTGAAAAAAATTGATTTATTCGAAAATAATATTCAAAATAGAGGTTTCCATTTAATAAAAAATGAAGTTGTGTTGCGTATGAGCAAAATACATGAGTTAAAAAATTGTAAGTCATGGGAATTTATGGTCAATTAATCTAGCTCTAACGTCAAGCAAACAGAATTTAAAAATATTTGAAGAGTAGGTAATGACTAATTAGTATAGTAATTAATATAGATAGGTACTTGAAAATATTGGTTTTTTTATTTTTGAACTTTTATTAGAAAATTGTTGTCGTTTATGGTTTATAAGCTTAAACATATAATACAATGTTCCTCATATAAAAATCCCGTATTTGATTTAACGAATATTAAAATGTTATAAATATATAAAAATAAAATATTTTTGTTCGTTATTTTGACGAATTTAGCGAAGATTTTAATCTCAAACACCTTTAAAAAATAGTTTACTCTTCATATACTTTTTTTTTATTTTAGTATTAAAAATGTGTTACTTATTATTTTATGAGGATCCTATTGTATAAAAAGAGATAATATTTCGAAAATTATACCATGTATAAAAATTTTTAATATATAAACATTTAGTGAAAATATTAAGTATTTATGTATTTTTTTATTTTGTTTTTTTATTACAGCGATATAAGAAAATTGATTTTTCGAAAACTTATTATTGTTTTGTGTAAAAATCTCTTGTTTTCCTTATTATTGAGAAAAGTACTGGGAATATTTGATTTCCTAGAAAATAGAAATACTTATTAGATCCAAAACTACATACATATTATAATTGTTTATACAAAATTTAATTTCCAAAATATTTACACAAAATAAATGTTAAGCTATTTGTGTTATGAAATTGTACACGATATTCTATATTTATACTGTACATTTGCATGGACTTAAAAGTTCATTAGTTCATATACAATACATAACAATAATATATGAAATAATATGATGGTAATATTATAATATGCGATGTTGTTGGAAACAATTAGCTCGATTTACCGTAAGAGTAACATAAAATAATTGATTACAAATAATATAATGTAAATAAATATTGTAAATACAAATCAATTTTGCCCAAAATCTTTTTTTTTTCACGTGTATGATTTATCATTGTATACAAATTCAATAAATTATATATATATTTCAGTGATAACTAATGATAGTATACGCTTTAGTATATTATATAAAAAAAGTGAGTTGCTTGTTTTTTCTTTTGTTAATTCGTCTTGATTCAAAGCTTTTCCTGAATTCTATTTACGCATTCCAAAGAATCTTGATATAGATTTCATTATTAGAGAATCTAATCTTTAACCAGTTTATTCTATTTCCTACATTATATAAAGCCTATAAAATTGTTGTAATGATTAAATTATTTCATAAGAATGTAATAAACATAAGGTAATAAAAAAGTTTTTTGGAGAATTTTGCTCTGATAATTTTTGATGATAAAATTATAGGTAAGTAAACACGACCCAATTTAATCTATATGTATAAAAAAAAAGGTATTTTATCGTGTACATAATTGATAGTAACAGGAAATTACGTTTAAAATAATACAAAATTAGTGATAAATAAATTATTATATCCATTAAAATATTATTATTTTGAAATAAAAAAAAAAATTACATAATATTTTTATATGGATTTTTAATATCCATGATACTTTATAAACTATTTAGAGAAATAATAAAATAAAATAAACATTTTTGGAAGTTAATATAATTGACAAGTTTCTCCTCACCTTTTCTTAGAAAATAAAATAGGGTAGATTGTAAATTCATATATTTTTTGTATGTAAATACAATTCAGTTTTTTTTTCTTAAAATACTTGTAAATTTCATCAAACTTATTAGTTATTAATTATTTGTAGCAGGCTATAAAAATAAAAATTTAAGTTTTATTATTTAATATAATATTTTTTTGATCAATTTAATTTTTAAAACTAAATTTTATAATTATTTTAATAAGTATTCCCTCCACTTCGAACACTGAAAATACTATTGAAATTTAAAATTAAGTTCCTAGATATAATTGTATTGTATAAGTACATAATATTATCTTTAGTATCCACATTTAGTAGGACCACGCGGCTGTCCACTACTGTTGTTTAATCTCATATAAATGTCAAATACAATGGGATTTTGTAAAAATAATTTTCTAAAATATTTATCTAATAGGTACTTTGTACAATTATCGATTATTTAATATTTATACGATTTTCGATTAAGGTTTTCCACTATTTTACTCGTTCCATGGTGGCCTTAGTGTAGTATTATACAGGTAAATATTTATTGTGACTCTATATAAGGACGTTATACATCCGTATATGTGTTGTGATTACGACATAGACGATTTGTGTCTAACAGAACCAATTTCGTGTAATTAGTTTTAATTATTTTAATGTTAAGCTATAATTCTCGTATAAATAAGTAAGAGACAAGAACATTATTTGAGTTTCTAAGTAGGTTTTTTACGATATTTCAATATTTAAACCAGTGATAGATAATCATTTTTAAATTTCAATATTGAGTGCAGACTTCCAGAATCTTACATAATAATGTATGTTGTAAATATAAGCACCCCCTTCTGAAATTTCAGTGCATTTTCGCCTATGTATACGATTTTAAAATATTTGAATAATAATGTGTAGCTTATTATATTATTTCAGTAATGCAGTAAATAGATTATAGGGAGTAGGAACTATAATAATATATTATAAATATTATATGACAACTATATGGTAACTATACAACGTCTATGAAAGCCCTCCCTCAAAAAAAAATAACCAAATTTTAATTAAAATTTTAAAATTGTATTCTTTGTTATATAATTATTAACTGTAATACAATATTATTAGGTATGTATTTATTTTTCTTATTATCGTGCATATAGGACAGTATTGGGATTTAAGATATCCATACAATTTAAAGTATAGTAGGTACTATTTTAAATTGTAATTTGTAATCATTATCATTCTTATAGTATGACTCATCTATTATCAATTATCATCAGACATCAATATCTTATTGCATATGAAATAGCAGTTAAGAAATTGTCAATACCACGAATGCTATTTTTATAATAATTACATATAAAAAGGTATTATATACAGATACAGTAATGTAATGCATAACGTATAAGCTTAAGCTTAACCTTTTTTATCTTATTATACAGACAAGCAAACAAGCTCTATAGGTCTATGATCTACCAGTGGTCGGGAATTCTGGCGGCCCGCTCCAAAATGATAATTAAATTGAATATTTAAATTTTTTGTTATTTCCTTAAATTTATATATTTATATCTATAAATGATAATTTAATGATTGAAATGTATTTTATTTATTGTATGATTGCGTCTCGATCTTATTTCAATCAAGAAATACAAGATTATTTGGAAGAAAAGAGAAAAGAAGCTTTCATACTTATAAAGGAGTTTGGATTTCTAAACTGGTGTTTTTTGTTGGTATATTCAACATTATATAGTATATGAATGAACTTAATATAAAACTACAAAGTAAAAATCAACTTATTCCTGATTGTAGTCTTATATTAAGTCTTTCGA
Organism: Schizaphis graminum; assembly: GCA_020882235.1. Classification (NCBI taxonomy): domain Eukaryota; kingdom Metazoa; phylum Arthropoda; class Insecta; order Hemiptera; family Aphididae; genus Schizaphis; species Schizaphis graminum. Next base: position 69,958,096 of record CM037032.1, read on the forward strand.
AGGAAAGTTGAAACTTTAACAGTCTCGTCTTGCAAAAAATAAATTAATACATTCTCTTGCTTAAAATCAAATCTTTTTGAATTTTCGAAATTTTCATTTTCATCAGTTAAATTTGTTGAATTTATTTTCGAAACTTCAATACGAATTTTATAATCGTTTTCAAGATTTTAAATGATGTTCACAATATTTTCAATTATTCGCCAATCCAATATTGATGTTGACGATATTCCTGTTAAGCTTCAAATAGATATAACTAGGGCTCGGATTTATATGCAAATGCATATTCTTCAATAATTCACCTAGAATAATTTTGATTATAAATGTTGACGTTTCGTAATGTGTAGATTCTATGGTTAGTTTTTTTTTTTGCATATTTGAACGAAAATGCATATTTATTGCATATTTCTTTATAGTTGCATAAACGTTGCATATTGTAAAATTCGTAGATTTTACGTCTGTAAAAATATCTACTAGTTCAGTCAAATTAGACAAAATTAGACACAAATTGACAAAGTTAGGAACAAATTCCACGAAAGCTGGATTTTTATTTATTTTTAGTTTATACCTTACTTATAAACATACTTAAAATCCTGATACCTACCCCTTGTGCATAGCCCTACAACCCTCTTTAAAGGGTGGTGCGCCTTTTCACTGTTTTCGTTTATAACTCGTAAGATTTTCAAGTTACAATAAAAATACCTATTATCAAAATTAAAGGCCATCAAATTTACCATGGAATAAATAATGTTATTGGTTATTCTGAATTTTATATAATACTTTACTTAATTAATTTATAATATTTTTATATACTTACACAATTTAAGTGCGTTTACCTACATTTTGTGTACATCGTACATGTATGTGTTTTTTTTAATAAATTTTAGCAAATTTGTTTACAAAATATATTATTTAGATTGTGTATATTTTTTACTCAAAACCTTATAGTTTGTTAATTTGTAAAAACAATTATTTTGCATATTTTTTGCATATTTATGATATGAAACTGCATATTTTATAGATTTTTGTTGCATATAAATCCGGGCCCTAGATATAACACTAATAATAGATTTGTAGTCCCAAGATATTCTTAAAAAGGTACTTATTCAAATAATTACCTTTACTTTATGTCTTTATTATGTTTAACTTAATCCATCATTTTCAAAGTTTTTAAATATAACAGTTGCAAAATATTATTTTATGTTTCAATCTACACATCGATCACGTTAAACAAATGACCATCTCAAACGTGTGCTTAGAGAATTAAAGCGTAGGTACATAAGTAATTTTGATGTGGAATCCAAAAAAAGAAATGAACAATATCCAAAAGCAAAATCGCATTAAGTGTATTCATCAAGTATTCAAACATTTGTAATTTCATTATTCTCTAATTTGTACCTAACCGTTAAATTATAATATTTTTACATAATATAGGTACCTATAAACAAACAATTTTAAAATAAGACTAAATGTTTATTGTCCGACACGGCCTGTGAAACTTTATAAATTTTTGAATGCGGCCTCAGAGTTAAAAGAGGTGACCGGCTACTGCTCAATAACACAAAATATCACCTATACTTAAATGATGCCGTTCATTTTTATACGGGCATTGATGCATACACATTACACACCAATTAAACTAATATCGATAGTATCTACAATTTCCTAATACAGATTATAGTATAGGCAGTTTTTATGTGATAAAAATGTATAAATTTGGATAAATATAATTATAATTCAATATGTAATTAGAATTAATACATAATAAAATAAATAAATTTGGTTTTTTTTTCGTAATTCGCAGTAGGTACGTACTATGCCTACAAGTATTAATGTTTTATTATTACAACTATCGGGTGACGCATAAATATTTTATAAGTCTTACACTTACATAGTTAAATATAATGAAAATCAGTATAGGTACATGATAATAACTTACTACCTATATAATATCAAAACAATAATAACAAAAAATCGTAATACGTAGATAGAAATAATTGTGACCCTTCCCCTCTGAACAATTAACAACACGGACGGACGTTAATACGGCTACTAGCTATTATATTACACATTATACATCAACATAAACTATAATACATAATTTCTTTCTATACAGGGTATGCGTTCAGTTATGTTATTTTCATAGCAATTGTTTTATGTTGCGACGAATGTAAAAGGTTAACTTATAGTTATTAGTTTATTACCTATTATATACATATAGATATTAATATATAAAACATCAGGTACACTGCAATAACACGGTAGTTATATAAACGAGAATTAACGTATATAACACGGACTAAAAAGATATAGTAAATAAGTAATATGTAGGAATAATTTAGTAGTCACAAAAAACTTAAAAAACCTAATCTTATCTTTTGACTTTTTAAGTTAAAAATATACGTATATATACAGTTCGATTTCTTTGAATTTTCCACTATACAAATGTCGACGATATAATACAACAATGGTGGAATCTTAGTCCCAGATACCTTAATATGTACCTATACAGCTATTATACGTATACGTATATTGGATCAGAGTAGGGAGGAAAGGTCGTCTGTCTATGGTCCATCAATGCGTTTTTTATGTAAAATTTTTTTTCTTTCTGGCAAATATAATGTAATGTCGTTATAGACAAACGTGAAGCGTCATACTTTGTCTCTCGCCCCGGCCCGGCCCCTCACACCGGCGATCGGATATTGTTAAGAATAAGAATATCGATCAAACACAAAATAATGTAATATCGTGTAAATCGTAGTAAATCGAATAAACGTATTTTATTCTGACGACGCGTTAATGTACCCCAATAATATAAGACCGCGATGAATGACGACTACGGTAGTGCATTAGAGTTTTAGGACATACTCTACGATCTGTCAGGGCGATAAAACCGGTTGAGGTCGATTATTACATATTATAGTTCTCCTATATACGTACAGCGTCCAAAGGTTATCGCGCGTGCGTTCGTTACAATGTGCTGTACATAATACACTTATCATTAATGATCCGAATGAAAACCTCTGAACGTACCATTAGGAGGGCATTATACTATACGTTATGAATTATACATAATAATATATACATGTATAAATATAATCTTACCGTGTAGGTATATATATGTACTAGATAACTCAGATAACACGGATTCCCTCTTTAGTCTCTCGTTGGACTGTACGTGCACGTACGCCTACGTTTTATCGTCAATTAAAGTCCTCTAAAACAAATACCTACGTTGTTTACGTTTATATTCATATAGAACATTAATTAAATAACATTTAGTCCTCTGCTGCCACTCGCCAGTACAGGTCGCGTCACACACGGCACTACAGCAGCTGCAATTCAGTCCAACAGCAAAGACTAAGCTTACAAAATGTTCAAGCCGATTATATTCTTGCCTGTGGGCTTTTTAATCTTAAGTTTCGGACAAGGCGACAATGAGATCCGCGTGGACATGGATCCGTTGTCGGACGAGTTCATCGATCACATTAATTCGATACAATATTATTGGAGCGTACGTCTATGATGTAACCATCGTGCCTTGTCGATTACTTATATTATTGTTGTTGTCACGTATTATTTCAGGCCGGTCGTAATTTCCACAAGAACACGCCGCTTTCTTATTTCAAAGGATTGATGGGCGTGCACGAGGCGAACAAAGATTACCCCAAATTGGAACAACTGTTGTCTTACAACGAAAAATCGAACGATCTTCCGGAGACTTTTGACGCTAGGGAACATTGGCCGAATTGCCCTACCATTAGAGAAGTCAGGGACCAAGGTTCATGCGGGTCTTGTTGGGTAATTCGGTTTCTCTAACATTTATCAATTTGAATTTGCGTCCTGCGACGCCGATTTTTACATTTCCGTCGATATTTACAGGCCTTTGGAGCTGTAGAGGCTATGTCTGACCGTGTCTGCATTCATTCTAATGGCACTAAAAATTTCCATTTTTCGGCCGAGAATTTAGTATCCTGTTGCTGGTCTTGCGGTTTTGGATGCAATGGAGGCTTCCCTGGAGCAGCATGGCACTATTGGAAAACTAAAGGCATTGTTAGCGGAGGCCCATATGGATCTAAATTGGTAATGATGTTATTAATTCTTTGATTTTAAATTAATACAAATTATATTGATTTGTTTCAATTTGTCATTATTTTTTTATCTATCGGTAGGTACTTAAACCTGTAATAATTTCTATGTACATAATGCTTATAGCTTATTATTTATATGGGTACAATTTACTATTTAGAAGAGGACGTGGTAGTATGAAAGTATTTATATTTTAGACATTTAGTATTTTCATATAGATGCCTACTTAATAAAAATAAATAAACATAGATACGGCCTTATCAAAAAATCTTTTTTGATGTTTCGATCAATGAAAATACGTATCAGTGTATTACCCTCTACTAAAAAGAGACTTTTCAAAAGAGTATGACTATTCAACTATTGATTATGAAAATTACTATATAAATCTATAATAATCGTATTTATAAGCAGGGTCGGATTAAGTCATCCGTAGTTTCTAGTCATTAGAAAAAATTGAATTTCATAACATAGGTAGGCAATTTTGAATACTATTTTTTTTGTATATTTTTAACCATCTTTTCGTAGACCTTTAGCACAGTGCCTACACTCACCCTACAGTGCCTAATGGTTATGCGGCTCTGTTTATAAGTTAAAACCAATGGTATGTCGTATCTCAATAGTCAATATCTCATGTCTATTTTTTTTTTATTATCTATGAATATTTTAATTTTTAATTATTAGTGGTGTAAAACCAAATATATATCTGTGGCATCAGCTGCTCTGCTGCTTTTCAGAGGAATTTGTGATAAAAATAACTGATAGACTAAATAAGAATAAATAAATCTCTATCAAACTTATCACCATTGGTAATAATTCACGTAATTTATTGTTTACTTATTTTATCAATTAAATTATATATTATTGTTAACTTTCAACGACCCACCTTTGTCCCTTGTAGGAAATATAATGATTTCTACAGAGTCTATATTAATAATTGTTTACTGAAATGTCTGAAATGTAATTTAGGTTAAATATTTTTGATTTCTCATGTATTTATTTTACTATAGCCATTGTATGTATTATATTTAATATAATATGTTTTTAATAATAAATATTACCTACTGTGATATACCTAAAATTACAGTTCATTAATTTAGTTATAAATAAGTATTTTCAATTTAATAAATCTTCAAGAAGATAACGGGTCCCACTGAATATGTTTGTGTGAGGCAAAGTCTAAAAGTATATAATATGGAGCATATAAATAAATTATAAATACCCATTTAACATGTTATTTATTTTTGGTATAGGGATGTATTCCCTATGAAATTGCTCCATGTGAACATCATGTGAATGGTACTCGAGGACCATGTAAGGAAGGAGGTAAAACTCCTAAATGTGAAAAAAAATGTGAAGATGGATATAAGGTGCCATATGAACAAGATTTGCACCGTGGTAAATAATCTAAATCCAATAAAATTAAAAATACCTTCTAATATTTTTATTAATTGATATTTATAAAAAAAAATTAATATCAGGTAAAAATGCATACTCGATTAGCAATGATGTCGACCAAATCAGACAAGAAATTTATAAAAATGGTCCAGTTGAAGGTGCATTTACTGTATATGAAGATTTTATAGCTTACAGAGCAGGTTAGTATTAACTTTTAATAATAAATAATTTATAAATCTAACTCTTAATAATTTTTATTATTTACAGGAGTATATAAACATGTTGCTGGTAAGGCTCTTGGAGGTCATGCAATTAGAATCCTTGGTTGGGGTGTTCAGAATGGTGAAATACCATACTGGTTGGTAGCTAATTCATGGAACACCGATTGGGGTAGCGATGGCTTTTTCAAAATATTGAGAGGAAGTGACGAGTGTGGTATTGAAGGACAAATTAATGCTGGTTTACCAGCTTAATTAACATTCTTTTCAGATTAAACATTTATCAATCCCAAACTTTAAACTTTATAATTTACTACGAATCAAATAATAATTTTTTTTTTTTTATTAATACTTAGAGGTTATTAACTATTATTAATTAAGCTGATATTGATTAGATATAATAAATTATAAAATTAAATTAAAAAAAGAGTGTATTATCATTAAATTTTGTATACCTAATTGATTTGTATTTTGTATGTACGGTATTAATGCTATTATTTTTTTTATATTTCTTCTAATTTAATCACTGACTTACTATCATTCATTTTTAGTAACAATAACAATAGCTAATTCTATATTATGAATGGGTAAGTGAGGAAAATTCCATTATCAGTGATAATTTTTAAAAATTAATTACTACTAAACAAGCACGAACGCAGGGGAAGTTTTGGGTGTTTAACCCCTCCCTAATATCAGTAACAAAAAATAAATTACCTGACCTGCAAATGAATAGTATGCTATTTATACACATTTTTTTTTAAACCGCTCCCCCCCCCTAAAATTTTTTCCTGTATTCATGCCTGTTACTATAAGTTAAATAATTATTGATATCAAGTCATATTAATTTATATTTTATAAAACATTTCATTATAATTTTTAATAATAATGGCAAATTAGCAACAAAATAACTAGATAAACACATAATATAAAATAATTAGTAGTGACCAAAGCAAAATATTATCAGAGATTAGGAAGAATAGATAAAGCTATTATATTGATAATGTTGGTATCTTATACTTGATTTTCTATTAAATTAGTATCTAACTTGTATAAGGTCATAATAAAAATGTAATATTTTATATTCTTAAGTGTAGAGTATAAGTATTACTCAAGAGTAATAATTTAAGAATAAAAAGTGTATTATATTTTAAGCTTGTTGAAAAATAAAATATAATTTATTGTATTCAACTAAATAAATATCTGATTACAAAGGTAGATGATTACTAATTTGGTTTTGAATTTTAGTTTTAATTTCTTTAACAATATATATTTTGTTTTGACGATCTTAAACTGATAATTCTTCTAGTAAACAAAGTTGTTTCTAAAAACCAGATAAATAAAATATTACATTAATCCTTATAAAAAACATATAATTATATTTACTTGTATCTCTCCAAGAACGATTCTGAAGGAAGATGATTTGTCAGTTTAGGATATATTATATTTAAATATTGTCATTTGTCATATATTCTATTCTGAAAAAATAGTATAGTTACTATATGTTACTATAGTTACTTTATAGTATCTGTTTATAGTTTATTAATAAAAAAAGTATTTGGCCAACATACGCATTATGAGCGTATGAAATTTAATTTAAATTTTGACATATTTCGTATAAATTCGAACTTTAAGCACTTATAAAAAAAAATTGTGACTAACGATTTCGGATTTTTTATTATCATTTTAAGAACAACTTATAAGAAAATCTTGTATTAAATTTTCAAGATATTCTAGCCACCCAAAAATTTGTTTAATTTTAAAATTATAATATTATAACAATTGTTTATAAGTAGCCTAAAAATGGTCTAAATATTTTGATAAAATAATTATTTGTAAGTTTTTCTTGGAAATTAATTATTAAAAATAATACAAGGACATTACTTGTATCTTGTATGTTGTATCCATAGACCAATAGATCTATAAATATTAATATGTCTATTGAATATTACTTTTGAATCTTATTTATAATTTATATACTTTGTTTCAAATAATCAAATAGTATAAATACTAATACTATGATAAGTTCTATATTTTACTTTTAAAATAATAAATAAAACTAATAATAAAGTATACAGCATAGAGGATATATTCAATTGAAAAAAAATTTCAACTGGGAAATACTGATTTTAGCACTTACCGATTATATTTTTATAAAATGATTTTGATGTTCTATGTTTATTTCTGTTTGTAATGATAGTCAAACAATCTGATAATGACACATTTTATGGAAATTTAAAAACATACTTATGTCGATCTTCCAAAGGATTAATCACCAGTATCTTTTCTCGATTTTCAGCTTTGACAAAGTATAATTAATTTTATTTTATTGGATTTAATGGAATAATTAAACAACGATTAATTGAATCATTTTGTACTTGACACGCCAATTCACAGTGTACTAAACCATAATATGTACAATTTTCAGCAACTGTCGCCAATAAATGGTGTTTCACCCATCACCAGTAATGGATGATTAATGTCAAAGAGATCAACGTCAAAAGAATGTAGGCTACAGTATGATGACAAATTGTTGTTATCCGTAATCCGAACTAAAAGTTGCCAAATTGAAGATGGAATTGATAACCATGAACAATTTGGGGAAAGTTTTATTGCAAAAATATATTCACTTTGGCAAGTTCCTAATTTGACGGCTTTAGCACCTACATTTGAAATATTTTAATATTTTATTGAAATAAGTAAATAAAATTGAATAAACAATATAACCTGAATATATTAAAAGGTTTAATGAGCAATGTTGAGCAACTGAATCTTTGCGAGCAACAATAGATACTGCATTTATGTATTTTTCATATTATCATGTTGCTCTTCTAAAGATTCTATATTCATACAAAGAACTTTTATGTTTTCTAAAGTTGATTTTTCATTAAATTTAAACTTGAGTTGTTCTTCTTGAGTGATCACTTCATGTTTAGCAGGTAATTTATACACTTTATTTAATCGAGTCATTGCAATAATGTTATTGGACTGAAATAGGCTTAATGAATTAACTCCTAAAATATAAATATTTAATAACGGGATAAGATACTTTTAATACATTAATTTAAAATTAAAATAATACCTTTCAACAGAGTTACCACTTGTTGTCTATTTTAGAAAATTGCTTATCCAATGTAATAAGAAATAAATTAACACCATCACTTAAAATCACTGTATGGTCGACAATATATGTAGCAACTGTTTTTGTAACTGCCAGGTAAATGAATGTTGAATCAATATTTTCAATACAATGAACGACTGTAAGAATTCCATCGGATGACACCAACAGCATTTTTTTGATTCTAAAGCATTGACAAAATTATAATGATTTAAAAAGTAAATATAGGTAATCCCCAAAATTATTACCAAAATCGGAAAATCGTATGTGTAGAAATTTTTGTGGATTATTTAATAATAATGAAACATTTTTATTGACCACATCAGATGTTGTACAATATATTTTAGACTCTTCTGTTGCTATTAAGAAAATGTCTAGACTATCAATTACATTTAATTCAAAAAGTTCTCTTGCTCTTTGGCTGCTGAACCAATCCCTCCAAGTACAAGATATAAACGAAGTAACTACAAATGGAAACTAATTGTACATAAAATTATTATTGTTAGTATTTGAACATCTTTTTTATTTTATTACCGGTTTCTGAGATCTAATTTGTTTATTGCAGGTATTGTCATATTGGATATAGTTGGTTCATTATTATCATTACCTAATAGTAATTTTTAACATTTGTAGAATTATCCATTTTCCCTTTGCTATTATTAGAGCAATTCCATCTGAATAGCAAGTTGTTCCTAAAACTTCACATTGACACTTTTGAGAGTAGAAGGGTTTCCATTCATAATTGCATGATAGTGGCTGTTGAATAACTTGAACAGACCCAGAACAATCAAATAAGTCTGGAGAATCCCTAAAATATTAAATTAAAATAAATTTATATCAAAGAATTTGCAGCAAATAAATTACCGTTGAATTTGTTTCAGATGATAAATAGATCCAATTTTATCAACACAATACATTTTTGAATTAAAGGTCAATATTGATATTATTGGCTAACTTATTGGCACAATCTAGTCAAAATAAAAAAAAGCGGGTAAGTGGGTATCGCTCTGCTGTATATTAGGGGGTGGGGTGGACCTCAGACTATGGTAGGTTAAATTTGAATGCAATGATAGGTATCATTGTATACGAAAAACGATTCTGAACGAAGATGATTTGTCAGTTTAGGATATATTATATTTAAATATTGTCATATATTCTATTTTGAAACAAATAGAATAGTTACTATATGTTACTATATAGTTACTTTATAGTATCTGTTTATTAATAAAAAAAGTATTTGGCAGCATACGCATAATGAGAGTATGAATATACCTCAAGCACCCCCTTAAGCCTGGATTTAACACGAGGGTACTTATGATTACTTAATGTAAATTCAAAATAAGAACTTTGAAGTGTTCTTGTTTTTTTGCAAATACCTAATTAAGGTGGGTACATATTTTCAAAGTTCTGTGACAGTTCATGATACGATATGCACTTATCACTTGCTCTCTATATGTATTTAATTATGTATATGTGCATTGTATAAGTATAAATAGTATAATAGTATTAAAAATGTGTGTTCAATAATTACAGCAAAAGAGCAAAGCCCTTAAAGTTAAGTATACATGTTGAGGAAATTCTCAAAGAAAGGGATCGTCGCCATACCTACGCCCGGGAATAATTTGATAATTTTGTCATTTTCAGTATAACTAGTATAACTGCTACAGTAGGTACGTGTATACTTAATCGTGTACCGTATTTTTCGTGGTTGCATTGAATATTCGTGTTTAAACAATAATATAATTATTATAATTTTACGTATATTATAACGTGTAAGTATAATCATAAATAAAAAACGGGTAAGTGAGTATCGCTCTGCTGTACATTAGGGGGTGGGGTGGACTTCGGACTAGGGTAGGTTAAATTTGAATGCAATGATAGGTATCATTTGTATACGAAAAACGATTCTGAACGGAATGATTTGTCAGTGTGGAATATATTATATTTAAACATTTAAATATTGTCATATATTCTATTTTGTAACAAATTCAAACATTTAAGTAAAAGTTTCAAGATCTTACGTTTAGTAATTTTTTAAAAATAACAAAAATCGAAAATTATTTAGTAGTAAAACGTTATTTTACACGTGTAAACAAGTGAACTTTAAACACTAGTAAAATTTTTTAAATTGAATAATCCTCAAACTTTTTTATAATTATTTTAAGCTTAACTTATAGACAGCATAGTATTAAATTTTCAATTCTTAGCTTTTGATAGTAAAATATTTATAAATTTTTAATTACCAAATAGTGAAAAATATTCATGATTTTGATGAATTTTTGTCAATATTTGAACTTCAAATGCTAATAAAAAAAAATTGTGCCTATGTATTTTTATAATTTTTAAATGAGAGTTAGAACAAGTTATGTGGACCCTTCTATTAAATTTTCAAGTAATTTGTCTAAGCTAAATTTTTTTTATCAACATTTATAAAAAAAAAATAAAAAAAAATTGATTATTTCAAATGCCTATAAATAGCTCAAAAAAAGTCAAAATATTTTGAAAATCAAATCACGTAAAGAAAATGGCAATCTAAATAACTGGTAAAATTTTCAAGTATTTACGACTTATAATATTTGAATAACAACAAATATCAAAAGTCGTTTGAGGCTAAACCGTTATTTAACATGGTTTTGTAAAAATTTAAATTTCAAACACTCCTAAAAATTTTTTGTTTTAGTCCGGTAGAGTTTTTTTTACAGATATTTGAAGAAAAATGTATGGAGAACCTTGTACCAAATTTTCAAAACTTAGTTATAAAAGAAAAAAATTTAACGATTTTTTAACCACAAAATGACTTGCCAATTTTCGCAATTTTGACATATTTCGTATAAATTCGAACTTTAAGCACTTATAAAAAAAAATTGTGACTAACGATTTCGGATTTTTTTTTATTACTTTAAGAACAACTTATAAGAAACCTTGTATTAAATTTTCAAGATTTTCTGGCCGGCCAAATTGAAAATTTCAATTGTTTTTTATTTTTATTTAATATTTTATTTTATAGACAATTGAAATTTTCAATTTTTTTTAATTTTTTTTTATAAATGTTGATAAAAAAAATTTAGCTAAGACAAATTACTTGAAAATTTAATAGAAGGGTCCACATAACTTGTTCAAACTCTCATTCAAAAATTATAAAAATATATAGGCACAATTTTTTCTTATTAGCATTTGAAATTCAAATATTGACAAAAATTTGTCAAAATCATGAATATTTTTCACTATTTGGTAGTTAAAATTTATAAATATTTTTCACTATTTGGTAGTTAAAAATTTATAAATATTTTACTATCAAAAGCTAAGAATTGAAAATTTAATACTATGCTGTCCATAAGTTAAGCTTAGAATAATTATAAAAAAGTTTGAGGATTATTCAATTTAAAAAATTTTACGAGTGTTTAATGTTTTAATTTTAATTTGAAATCAAAAATACACGTGTAAAATAACATTTTACTACTAAATAATTTTCGATTTTTGTTATTTTTAAAAAATTACTAAACGTAAGATCTTGAAGCTTTTACTTAAATGTTTGAATTTGTTTCAAAATAGAATATATGACAATATTTAAATATAATATATCCCATACTGACAAATCATTCCGTTCAGAATCGTTTTTCGTATACAATGATACCTATCATTGCATTCAAATTTAACCTACCCTAGTCCGCGGTCCACCCCACCCCCTAATGTACAGCAGAGCGATACTCACTTACCCGCTTTTTTTTTTTTTTTAAATTAATTGTTCTTCTATTAATCTATTGGTCAACAGTCAACACAATTATGAACTCATATGTGTAAAACATTTAAAACGTCTATAGAATATAGTAGAATATGAATATCTATACCTACTTATATTAATTATTCGTAAGGAAATAATGCTATAATCTTAATAATATGAAACGAAGCCTCGTAAAGTCGTAAATATACGACTTATACTAATATAAACTATAGGTAGGTACCTATAATTTTTAGTTTTTTTATAAGAGGGTATTATAATAAATATAAATTAAGACAAATCCGTTCAAGTAAATTTTAGCTTGATCCAAAATGAATATCCCCAACTCCAGACTAACGAAAAGCTAATCCCAATCCATCCCTCAACAACATATTATTTGGGTTTCATTTTCATCCTAGACAACCTTGGACTCACCACATAAAATGTAAACGTATTACGTAAACATGCAAATTATCATCTTCATCTCAAAAACACTCCTCAAATCCAAAATGTGTTTCAAATATAAAACTTCAATTTATAAAACTTCGATTAGACCAATTTGGTCTTATGGCTTTCAAATTTGGGGCCCTACCAAACTTTTTAACACACGCCCACTCACTGTTTGGAGCTCACTGGTTTGTTATAAATTAACCTCTCCATAATAAAGACCTCCAAATTCCCACAGTCACGAAACTTGTTAAAATGTATTAGGTTTAGGTATAAAAATGTTCACACTAAATAATCAAACCATCCCAATTTTCTTATCAAATATATGTCTTCCTTTTCCCTTACCGATAATTTTCAATAATGTCTTAAACGTAACTGGCTAAGAGATCTATACTTAAATTAAAATTTAAAAAAAACCGTGAACAATTTAATACGAAATTCTGAATCTGAGATATGGTTGGTGAACGGCTCCGTCCCCAAGTTTTTAATGTGTGCTTTATTTTTATTTTTACTAGCTATTAAATTTGTTTGTTTTAGTTAACAGAGAATAGCGTAATTACGAGGGGGGATTTGGTGTCGTATCCCACCCATGATCATTTTTTTAAAGACTGGTTAACTACATTTCTATTTATTAATTTAACAATACATATTATCCTAGATTATTGAATATTTTGTAATTATTTCTTTCCGTGTCACATATACGTATATACATAAATACATTTATTATACTGAAAGAAGATGTTTATGATAAATACAATTTTTTTTTTTGGGGGGGGGTTGCTTAGATAAATTACAAAAATATTTCTTCCCCCTCTACAAAAATGATCAGATTACGTCACTATTAACAAAGTGTACATAAAATTAAATAAATAAATAAATAAATAAAACACTTCAACAGTAATTAATTTAGTTCAAATGTTTTCTATGTACCGAACTACCGAATACTATCATTTAATGAATAGAAAATTAAATATTGGAAATTTATTTTTTATTGGTTATGCAATAATTTCGTTAGGTTTTTTTCAGGTAAAAAAGCCAAAAGGTAACAGTTCATTACGGCCATGAAGTTGGCCCACCGACATCGCACAATCCATACAAAATCTATGCCAAAATTTCGCGAATAATTTACTAGAATTTGCGAGTCCATTCTCGGAATTTGCTAGTCATGAACTTTTAAAGCAAGTTTTTCACGTAAGTGGTCCATTCTGTAACCAAAAAATATAAAAATATTTTAACACATTTTTTATCTATAATTGTATTAATTTCAAATTTCGACGAAATGACATAAGAATAACGATTTTAATCATTTTGTTGTTATTTAAAAATATCATTCATGGGTATATGAATTTTTTACAGTATATTATTATATTTTATACACGTAATGACATTTGGAAAAAACTAATTTAACATACCTATACCGATATGGATTGTTTTGAGTTAGGTGGGTGGGCCGACTTCAGAACTTTGAAAGCTCATATCTGGGATTTTGAGGACTAGCAAAATCCGGGAGTGGACTCGCAAATACTAGCAAATTAAGACGAAAGTTTAGATACCGATTTGGTTTGTTTTGAGTAAGGTGGGTGGGCTACCTGAAGTTGGCCCACCCTTGAATAGGGGAGGAAGGAATGACTAGCAAATTCTGAGAATGCTCGCAAATTCTAGCAAATTATTCGCGAAATTTTGGCATAGATTTTGAATGGATTGTGCGATGTCGGTGGGCCAACTTCATGGCCGTCAGTTCATTATATTATATGACCTTTCGCCTATGATGACTTATGCCTATTATTGCTAATTGTTTTTTATTGATTGGCGATTGCTAAGAAATGATAATCAATACTATAGCACATTCAATCGGCAATGTTCATAGTTCATTATGTACATTTTAGTATATTTTTCATCACTATATGGTGTAATATAAATCATACAATCTTACTCCATATTCCATAAAATAATAAAATATATAAATAATCAGCAATACGACTTTAATAAATATTTAGATTTAAAAAGTTTAATTTTTAATTATTCTTAAACTATATTGTATAATACACAGTTTATATATACGAGGTATATCGTATATACTTAATACTTATTATCTATAGTCAATAACGTATCCAGAATTTTAGTAGGTACCTACCTATCACAGGTCAACGTAGATTACTAGTCCATCACCTGTAGGTATTATCATCAACCAACTACGCATTATTAATTATTGGCAATTTGCGATTTCATTCATTTACTAAGAGATTTCAAATTTTGATATTAAAAATATAAAATAACTAATTTGCAATACAAACTGAAATAAAAACAGCAACTATGATTTGCTTTTGCAATTTAATTATAATGTGCATTAATTACATTTTAATTGTCATAAGTAGGTATCACATACTTACTGACAAACTTTTCAAATGTGTACTGCCTTCAACTAACGGGTCAATTTGCCAGGTCTTATGGTATTGAAAGTAATTTTAACTTGAGTATATTTATAGCCACATAGCCACATAGGTATACTCATATACCAAAGTAAGAATTAGGTATTCCATTAACAAATTGTTAGGAATATCATATTATACAGTACCTACACGTATAAATTATACTGTGTATGTACCTACTTTTTAGGAACCTATACCAATTTTTGTATTTATTAATTTTTCAATTTCGAAATTTGACATTTTAATATAAATAGGTACCCTAAGTAAGACTGACCATTACTGCGTAAAAGTTAAAAAGTAAAGTTTACATGAAAGTTAACTTGGTTGTCAATGTTGTGATAACAATTTATATATTTTATATTTTTTTTTTTTAATAAATAGGTACCTAACTTTTACTTTAACGAGTTAACTTAGTTCTATGATATGCAGTTATTAATTAGTTAACTAATTTAAAAATTTCTAAATCAACTATTAGTCATGTTGGATTCATTTTATTTTATTATAAAGCTCATGGATTTAAAATATATCTATTTTGTTTTAAACAAATTATTGTTTTTAAAATAAATAAATAATTATAAATATTAATGATATTATATAAGTTTTATTTAAAATATTCTAATTTGTACTTTTTTTCCTACCATCAAGTTATACATCGTGATTCTTTTATCATAAAACACTCATTATTTCAAAAAGTATTCATGTTTTTGAAAACATTTTTTTACATAGTTTCAAGTTGTTAAAAACAATATTTTTATTAAAAATTATATTTTTAAATATTTTTATCCTTATATTTTTTTTAAGTTTTTTACTTTTTTGAATGACAACATAGTTTTAATTTCATATTCTAAAGGCCAAAGCAGAATATTTTTCAGAGTATTTTGATATATCAAAAATGAATTTAGGGCAAGTAGTTTATGAGTTATATTATGTATTTAAAGTTTTGATAATTGATAAGCAGAGTGGAGTGTTACGGGATTACCCGCAAAATGTTTGTCCACTCGCTTGTCTAAACTTTAAATAAGTATAACTCATAAACTACTCGCCCTAAATTCAATTTTTATGTATCAAAATACTCTGAAAATTATTCTGCTTTGGAATATGAAATTAAAACTCTATAATGTCATTCAAAAAAATATTTTCAAAAACATGAATACTTTTTGAAATAATGAGTGTTTTATGATAAAAGAATCACTTCGTATAGGTAACCTATAGGTATTTACTTCCAAAGTTTCAACTGTTGAGGGTTTTTATGAAACAAGTCATGATTTAGTAAAACTATTTAGATTCCTATGTGTAGAAAATGTTAACATTAACATTGTACAAAAATAATGACGGAGATAATAAATACAACAAAATAAGATTGATCTTTAAAACTTAAAAATAAAGGAGGAATAGTGTTATGAAATGATTGAAATAAAAAAACTATGTGATAAAGTCATACTAATATATAACATTGTGAATAAGAATGAGTTTTAACAAAAAAATGAGTACTAAAAGTTAAAATAGTAAGTAACTTAGAAAATTCCCATTTTAATTTTGATTCAGATGAATAAAAATTATTAAAATAATCATCAGCTCATAGTCTCATACTTAAATTGTTTATAATATCATTAAACTAAGACATTAGGACATTTAAATTTCATAAAATATGGTATTTTTTTTTTTAATCAAGTTTTGATCATTTAAGTGAAAGCTGTAGAATTGTATGTTTGTTACTTGTAAGTTGTACAGTTTGTTTTTGGAACAAGTGCTTTGTATGTGGGATATTAATTTTCATTGTTAGAAACTTGAGTGATCATCCATCCTAGAACTAGTAACGTCACACCATGCCCCAATATGATGTTAAAATATATAAATATATCAAAATTAATTATTATAGAACTTCATAATTAAAAGAATTTGTGTAGATATTATTATATTAAACACCTGCAAACCAAGATGGCCCGACTTGGTCCTCGAAAGGCCCAGCTAGTCTGAGTGCACCGGGCCGGGTGTTAAAAAATATATAAAAGGCCGTGATGGACTTGAACCAAGGCTGGATGGGGTTTTTTAAAAAAAATTTACATCACGCCTAGGCATTTTTTGTATGACAAATAATTATTATTTAAAACTAAAATGATAAGTTTACAGTTCGATGTTGGATTAATTTCAAATAACCAACCGGACCAGGTTTATAAAAAATATCCTTGGACCGGACTGGGCTTTTTTTTCACACTATTTTTTGGACTTGGCTTGGCTGGGCTTTAGAAAAAAATTGAAGGACCAGGTTGGGCCATACATGTATGACCCTTGAAGGTCTGAAGTAAATAATATGCATTCTAAGAAAATTTCCCCCTGTATATTGTTTATTCTGATTATAGAGTTGGAAGTCCTTATTGCAGACAAATTGACAGTAAACTAATAATATTATTTATTATTGCTATAAAATGTTTCACTTTGCAATAATAAATTTTAAAATGTTTGTCAATAATTTAGAATAAGTTTTGCATATGGTTATTTAGGAGGAAATGTTTAATTAAAAATAAATGGTATATTAGTAAATATATCATATATTAAATTTCAAGATCTAGTGTTTATTTCATATCTCAACGGTATTGAAAATTATTATTTAATTAGTATACAAGATAATACTCATAATTATATTAAGAAACAAAGATACTTTAAAACAATCAACGTAATTTGTAAAAGAAAATCATATTTATACTTTGTAAGGAAAAGATAAGTAAGACTAAAAGCAGTCTAAACATTTATAGATGGCAATATTACACGATATAAATTGAATTTATTTTGAGCTCAGCATTAAAACACATCTGTGACACAAATCCATTTTATGATTTTTCTTCTTGTTTTTTTAGTTGTTTTTCTCTCATTCTATCAGCATCTCTAAAAATAAAACAATTCTATTAGTGCATATTTTAATAGTCTAGGTACTAAATTTTTACAAAATTAAACATTGATAAGTAATATATTAAGGTATCAATTATGATTTTAAAATTAGAAATACAATAAACTAAAATAAATTGTTCACATTGTTTATCTGACACATAATTATTTTAATATTTTATAGTTACTACAATATGGTCAGTGTTTGTCTTAACCAATTTAAAATTATGCCAAATAAAAAATAAAAATTCTCACTACTCAGAATCTAAAAAAATTATAGACATCTTGTTTTTAATTTAATACTTGGAAATATAATTAAATTTAATGTAAAAATAAAATTGTTATTATAATATTGTTTAAATAAATTAAAATTTTAGAGAAGCGTGGGGGCTATTAAACCAGTTTTAAAAATGTACCAACTGGCACAGAATATACCACTTCCTTTCAATATCAGTAATTATGCTAATAAATAATAACTAGAAATTTGTTAAGATTTGATAATTTATATACATGAAAAATCTCTAAAATGTATTCTGAGAATGATTATGAATAGTTAATTAATAACGAATAAATAAAAATTATAATATAAAATATAAATGTTACATACATTATATTTATAATTAATTAATAAATATAAAGTTAAAATCATTAATTTACAAAAAAGAAATCATAATAAAAAAAGTAATTTTGTACAATATACCTAACCACATATTAAAAACAATTAATTGTTTTTTTTCATTTAACACTTGTCACTTTGTCAGTAAACAATAAAATGCTAGGACGTTTAGTAGCAACAATTTAGGGTCATATCTCCCCTCTCAAAGAAATTCTAAACATGCTAATGTTAAATGAGTATTAAAATATAAAATTTCATTATTGCAGTAAGTAAAGTGCACCTAGTTATTATCTACCTTTGTTTTCTTTGTTCCAATGTCAAACCCTGATTTGAACCCTTGTCCGAAATTCCTTTTTTTTTTGCTTGTTCCTGCTGTTTCTTTTGATTCTTTTCTCGCGCAAGATCTCTAGCATTACCTCCTAGAAAACAAAATTAAAACAATTATATTAAAGCTCTATAAACTGACAAAAAATTTAAAATTTGAATGATACTTACTCGCCATTTCTTATCCGAGATTGGTAATTATTATTTACAAGGCTTCACAATCCACTACAAAAATTCGACTATGTGTTCGTAACTTTGTAAGATCCTCGGGTGACTGGAGGAAATAATTATACCGTACAATAAAAATTCAGGAATCTATTGATATTTATAATATCGTAAGACTGAAAACAATTTAATTTGAAATAAAGGTATAACGAGGTATGGCATTTAACTCAATTTAAGAAACTCACAGTACTCACTAGTCACTAGTCACTACTCACTCCAAATGGGAAATACAAATACTAAAAAGCAATTAGCGAAATAGTAAATTCCAAAATGATAACAATTGGTTTGGTTTTGGTTAAAATATGGTCAATTGTACTTCAAATCTTCAATTGTTTAGTAGAACCACGGTTGTAGATAGTAGCAATACATAAACTCGCAATCCCAATGCTAAAGTGGGAGACACGACCGTACATATTATTTTATAGGCACTGCCATTTTGATATTTTTCAGAATCAGCTGATGCTCATATCACTATCATACATTCACGATTCTCGCCTCTCGGTTTAGTCGTTTTATATTTTTACATGATTTTTACATTCACAAATCGCAAGTCGAATGTACTACTATCTATATATATTACATTTTCAAAAATACTATTTTAAATTTTTCATAATTTTGTTCTTGAGTTATCAAATCTTCATATAATGATTTAAAATTATTTCTGTACATAATAGTTTTAAACTTTTAAATACATAAAACATACATAATATAGTCTGCAGTTAAAGTAGCCTAGGAGAAAAATATTTTGTTGGTAAATCGTATATTTTTTTATGATATTACCAAGTTATATATTATAAATTGTAATATCATTTTATAATTGAGTATGAGTTGTCATTGCCACTATAATAAATAATAATGTATTAATAAATGAAACCGACACAGTGCCTGATATTAGTGGTTTATTTTATATGTTTAAACTTTTAAGGCCTTAAGGGTTTAATACGTCTTTAAGTAGTTTAATTGTTCCGATATTTCAGTATTGAGTACATGATTTAATTTTTTTCGGATATATAAAATACATTATATAACTTGTTTCAAAATGAAAATATGAATAAAAGCTACAGGTGCCCCAAATATGGCCTATTCACTTTAATATTAAATATACATAACAGATTTACTGAGTACAGCGATTTTTCTTGAAAAAATTTGATGTGTGCATTTAAGGCAAACCACACAAACGATAGGAGGAACCGAGGAAGTCATAAACTGTATGTGTTGGTGAACACTCTTGTCTCTTACAACTCAGGTTACAATAATTAGTATTTAGTAGTAAATAGTAATAGTAGTATATTATGATCTACTAGGGTGACTGGTGAAGTGGTGAGCATGGGCACAACCAATGTGACCAACTTATTATATTATGCCCATAATACCATGGTTGTGTATCTACAAAGAAAAACGACGAGTATAAAATGACCAGATTTAGACCATGCGGATGTTATCAAATGTTTAGAATATTTTCAAAACATAAAAATTTAAATGATAAGAATTTAAAAGTTTAAAACTTCATATTCAATATTTCAAACGAAATTGTTACAAGTTTAACTTGCATGTTTTTATTAAATATATTAAAATTAAAGTAAATGTTTTTTGACCGAAATTTATTAAAGTTAATGTTTAAATAAATATCATGACGGCAACAAATCTAGAAAACATCATCTCGCGAGGTGATTACTTAATTATTAACAAAAACGAAACTTATTTAATTCATCAAATATCGAATAAAGCCATATTGAAGTTGGGCCGCGATGTTATCGACCTGAAAGCTGCTATTGGACAATCATTTTCATCTACCTACAAACTAGAGCCAATTCCAGAAAAAAAAAGACATTACACATTGGTAATATGCAACGACAATCAGGCACGTAATCAATGGTCAACGAATGGTTGCGGTACCGATAACAAACTTATAACTGATGATAGTTCATCTCAGTTGTTGAGCACTGACGAAATAATAGCATTGAAAGAAAGTGGAGAAAGTGGGCAGAATATTGTTGAACGATTGTTAGAAAACAGTAAGACATTTCAACTAAAAACTGAATATGCTCAAGAAAAATACTTGAAAAAAAAAGCTAGGAAATACTGTGATTATTTAACTATATTTAAACCGACAATACGGCTTATTACAGATGTGTTGTACAAACAACAAACTCTTCCTAAAACAATAGCTTTAAGGTTTGATACATTAGCTCAGATATTATGTCGTGTGAATTTAGATCCTGGTGGTAAATATTTGCTATATGAGAATGGAAGTCAAGGATTATTACAAGCGGCACTTCTTAACCAACTGTACGATAATGGGTGTCTTGTCCATATATTCTCTTCAACATCTGAACAAAATGCATTAAGAGCAGTAAAGGCTATGAACTTTTCTGAAACTAAAATAAAACAAATGTTAACTGTGAATTTAGATGAAGTATTAAATACAAAAATTGAAGACAATATTTCAGAAGAAGAAAAAGATGAAGAAGATGTACCTAATTGTTCAGACGATAAAAAAAGGAAAAGTGATGAAGCATATACTCAAATAAAGAAAAAACATCGACCAATAACAAGTACAGATGGTTTAAATTTTTTAAAATCAAATAAATTTGATGGCTTAATTGTAGTCTGCAGAGAAGAACCAACTGAATTTGTTAAAACCCTTTTACCATATTTATCTTTGTCAAGACCTTTTGTCATATATTCAGCATATAGAGAAGTGTTAGTTACTATGTATGCTGAATTTAAGATGAGAAGAGATGTAGTGTTCCTTCGACTAACTGATAATTTTATGAGATATCATCAAGTCCTTCCAAATAGAACACATCCTGATGTCACAATGGATGATGGAGGTGGTTTTTTGTTTTCTGGATTATTTGTTGCCGGAAATAAATAATACAACTATAAATAATGTCATATTAATAAATGTTGTTATTTTTCCAACAAATATTTATTATTATTTATTAAAGTGTCCATTATTTCCTAGTTCCTACTTATATAAATAAATTACCTATTCAAAAAAAAAAATGTACACATTTATTGTTACTGAATAATTTTAGTTTTCAGTTTTTATTTACAATACAATCATTACATATTTAACATTAGACTCGAAAATAACCCAACCTTTATATAAAATTTTCTTTTGAGTAATTGTACCTATATTTATGGTGTAAATTGGATTTAACTCTATGATGTATAATTTCAAATGTTCTATGTCTAACTTTTATAATAAAAACACTAGTACGCCATGGAACAACTAATATTATTTTGTTAAATAAACTAACAAATTTTATTTCTTAGAATTTCTACAAAAAAATCATTACAATGTATGATGTTAATATTTTTGAAAAGCTTCTTTTTATTTTGATAACAATTTGTCATAAGATTTATGGTCAATCGCTAAAAAATGATTTGGAAGAAAATGTAATTTGTGGACTTTCTCAGAAACAAATACATGAAGCAATGTCTTATTCTAAAAAACATTCATCGAAAGGTATTGCTAAAAATTCAGAATGCTTGGAAGAACAAAACATTGGCAATGATCACTGCTTAACAGAACAGATCAAATTGATCGAATGTCTTCAGAAAGAATACTTTTTGGCCAAAGGTAACTGTGAAATTAATATATGATTAATTTATATTAATAACCCTCTTCCTATTTAAATATAGGTAATAAATTATGTAAGATTAATAAACAATTAATAATTAACAATTAAGTAGAGTACCTGAGTACACAATGTATTATGTAATAAAGCTAAAGCATAATATATAAATATTATGATTAACACTAAATAATAGCAGTAGGTAGTATACTATTATAGGGTAGTCTATAACCTAAATATATATGTGTTAGGTACATAAAGTATAATTATTAATTTTATTTATGGAAGTAAGAAATCATATAATATTGTTAATAATTATGAATCATGATTAATGAGCATGAATTATTAATTAAAACTAAAGTTATAAAATAATATGATACATCATGTTAAAGCTACGTATCGCATACAAACAAAACATTTTTGTTTCAAAAATTGCATTGCATTTTTTTTAGTGTAACTCAACCTAACCTGCATCTTATTGAGCTATATCTATACATAAATGACGACTTTTTTTTTAAATATCGATACATAATTTTTTGATTCGTCAAAAATTTTGAAAATTTAATACAAAATTCCTCATGAATAATTTTATGGTAATCAAAAAATATAAAACATATAAATTCAATTTTTTTTTCTAAACGTTTTAATTTTAAATTTCGTGGAAATATTACATTTTTACAAAGAATAATAATTTTAGTTATTTAGTAATAATATAAAAATATTATTGATGCATACTTGAAACTTTAAACAAATACTATTATATTTTATAGACTATAATTCGTATATTGTTATAATATTATATACCTACAATGATATTGTGTATAGTTATATCTTTTTAGGGATATCAGCTATTGAGTAGGTACCCAAACTTGCTTACTTTGAACACTGAAAAATACCCAATTGGCCAATTATACTACATTAATCAACAGATTCCAAATTTATATTATGCATACTTTTTTTTTTATTAGGGGAGGGTGTAAGGTTTAAAAATGTACAGTGTAATCGGAGCTTATAACCTTAATTTCCAATATCTTTCCCTCTATATCAGGGCCGTATTCAACTTTTTCGGGACTCCTTAAAAATAGGCTTAGGGCCAGGCCCGGGATATAATATGACCCGAGAAACCCGTCCTGAATCCGGCCCTGCCTATGTTCGATCCATCGATGTCTATTATACAAATTAATAATTATAATATGTCAATATCAATATATGAGCAATTAATTTACATAATTTACAGAACAAGGGAATGAGCTAACTGAAACTAATTTAGCAAAAAAGGACAAAAAACTCCAAGATATAATTAAGAAACGTAGCTTACAAAATATTATTGAAGGAAATGAAGCATTGGATATCATGGCTAGAGACTATGAAGAAATAATTGTGCAACATTTGCAATCTATTGATAATTTGATGAAAAAAACGATTTGTGTTGATGATATAAATAAATCGTTGACTAACACAAAAGTTGAACTAGTTACAGTACTACGGCGGCAGATATTGAATAATAACATTGATAAAATAAATAGACTTGGCATATATTATAATTAATAATATTGTGCTGAGTACATATTATATTATATATTTTATATATATTAGATAGGTTCATTTATTAGTTAGATAAATACTTTTCTAATAATATGAATTCAACACTAAGAAACATACAATTAAATAAATACTTTTTATTACGTGTTCAATACTTCAATGTTTAAATAATACAAAAATAATTGATACATTAATTTTAAATAATATATTAATTATTGATTATTTACTTCCTACTTATTTATAATTTTTTGCTGACCGACGTATAACGCGTAATTATAGCCTAAGGCTAAAAGAGTAAAAATTAAAATTAAAAAAAATACCCAAAATTCATATGTTAAGTATGGACTTATGTATGTTTAATTCAACTCTGCAAATTGGATCTACACAAGAACTTCAGAAACAAATATTCAATAGGTAGTTTTATACAATACTATAAAATATTAAAATATAAATTAATTTGGTGAAACATAATAAATGTATTATTGTTCAATATATAGGGTTATAGGAACTCCGAACTTACATAAGGTGATACGTTTGTGCCACGGAAGTAATGCGAGAGCAGTTCCCGGCTCCCGCGGTGCCATCGGTTCAAAAACAGGGGAAAAAAGGTAATAGGTATTATAGCCGGACCCCTGGACTCTCCCCCCCAGTTAAGGCCTTGATCATCACTTATGACTTATATCTAATTTTTTTTATCGAGAGAATCAACAACTATCACATCTTTAAAATGGCATAAAAAATATAAATAAACAGAAAGTACAAGGTATATTTACATGTCTTCCTTAATTCCTTCATAAAAATATATTTCTATAAATTACATTCTCTTCCAACATCAGAAGTAGCATTATCTATTGATTTTATATTATTATAAAATCAATGGAAGTATTTATTTTCACAATTTTCAGGAAAATTATTCTTAATACAACCCCTCCAAAAAATATTTTTATAGAGTATAGACTTTAGTGCACTTCTACTAAATACTAATTAATAATTTACCCTATATGCTGACTACAATCACATTATAAATAGTATATTTGCGTTGTTAAAACCGCTTATTCCCACCAAATAATAAATATTCATAAATTAGTCATTAGAACCAAAAATAATTAATAATATTGTGAATTAGATTTTAGGTAATTAACAAAAATCAATAATAGGTATTAGGTACTTACCTACCTATAAAATATCAAAGGTAAAAAAACTAGTAATTGATTGTATACTATCAGTGCCGAAACTACACCAATTTTGGCCCGTGTGGCCGTGTGTAAAATAAAATTAATGGGCCCGTCGGCCGTCGCCCTTGTGTTTGACACTTTGATATTTGACACACGCAACACACTCAGTTATTGCGGCACCTACTGTATAGTATACATATTATTTTGTTAATTTTGTAAATGCACGCATTTATTATAAATATCTGTCGATGCGTAATAACTAATAAATAATTAATCCGTCAATTTGCAATAAACTAAAATAAGACTAACTCGTGGCAAAGTAAATAACTAAGATTACATAACTTAGGATATTGAAAAAAATTTAAGAATAAATAATGAATAAATATTATTTGAAGTAGGTATCTATTCACGTACGATGTACAAAATGTAATGAACAATGAACTAAATCTTGATGCGGGACTACCTACACCTATTTATTATAATACGAACGAATCTCGCCTGTTCAACTTTCAAGTTTCAACTGTTCAATATTCAATATTTCAATTACTTCAATTACCTATGAGTGGCTATGACTTATGATATATGACTATAATATGAGGCTAAAAATATGTATAATAATATTAATACCTAATTATTGGTGCAATAATAGGTAGCCAGGTAGGTAATACTGTATAGCAAGCTTGCTGGTGTCTGGCATTAATA
Organism: Schizaphis graminum; assembly: GCA_020882235.1. NCBI lineage: Eukaryota > Metazoa > Arthropoda > Insecta > Hemiptera > Aphididae > Schizaphis > Schizaphis graminum. The sequence continues at coordinate 69,984,555 of CM037032.1, forward strand.
AGTATACATAACCATATAGGTATCAAATTCTGTGATTGGTAAATAGTTATTAATTAAAAGGAAATAAGAATATCTAAAAAGTTGTAAATTGTTGCTAAATAACTAGTTTATACATTTTATAAAAGATAGTTGAAACTTAAAAATTAAAACAAATACATATTTGGAACCTCATTGAAAAAAATTTAACACGGGTTGGTCACATTGTTGTTGTATCCTTTGTAGCAACGACGGTTTTATGATAAGGTTTTTTTTTTTTTATGAGAACTGAGAAGCACACGCTACAAGTTTTTTGTTGAATTGAAGCATTTGATCAGAAGTGAAAAGCGTGGCTTTGTGTTACGGTATTTTACTTTACTTTTCAAGTAATTGTAATTTGGTAATTTACAGTAGTGGTAAGTAGCAAATGGCCCATCAGTACTTGGACCAAACTTCTGCTATTTTAAAAGACGATAAGGGTTACTTCGTTCCAGCTACACAGCGCGCAGACGGCACTTGGCGTAAGGAAAGGCGACTCAAGGAGAATTATATTCCTCAAGACGAAGTAGCACTTTACGAATCCAAAGGTAAAAAATTTGCTGCCAACAAACCTAAATTACCTCCAGGTGCACCTGTTGCAATGGTTGCGGTACCTAAACAGCAGCAACAAACTAAAAAAGTTCTCACCGAAAAGCAACCTAAGCAGGAGAAAATTAAAATGCCCGAGGTACAAAAAGAAAAAGAAAAAGCTAAGCCAGTAGAAAAGAAACCTGAGTTAGAATCAGGAACTGATCCTGTTAAGCGGGTAAGGAATCTTAAGAAAAAGTTGAAAAACATTGAAGAATTGGAAGTTAAAGTAGCAGAAGGACAATCTATCGATAATGACCAACGTAAAAAGATTTCGAGCAAAAATTTAGTTAGCAAGGAGATTGCTAGTCTCGAAGCACTTATTAAGTGAGTATATTAATATGATTACCTAATTAGTTAATAATTATTGAAAATAATACCTAATTATATAACTATTTTCATTGTAAATATAATTTTTTGTTTCATAGAGTTATGTTTCCTTCGCCTCCTAAACCAACCAAAAAAGATGGAAAAAAGGATGCTAAAAAGGATAACAAGAAAGAAACATCCAAAAAAGAAACAAAACAAGAGAACAAACAAAACAAAGCTAATGATAAAAAACCAGCCTCAGTATTGACAAATGGTACACAGACCAAGAAGGTTGAAAAAAAAACAATCCCTCCAGTACAGCAAAATGGTACAGCAGCTATTAAAAAGACTGAAAAGGTTACCAAACCTGATGTCAAAACAAAAGCTCAACCTAAGACCCAAGCCCAACCTAAGACTCAATCTCAACCTAAGACACAAGTCCAACCTAAGACGCAATCCAAAGCTAAGCCAGCTGCTCCCGTTATTGAGATTTCAGTCGAAGCAGCTAAAAGAATTAGGAACCTCAAGAAAAAGTTGAAGACCATTGATGAACTAGAACTTAAGGTTGCTCAAGGTGGTAAAATTGATAATGATCAACGTGTGAAGATATCTAAAAAGAGCGAAGTATTGGCAGAAATCCACGCTCTTGAAAGTGGCAAGTAAAGAGCCTAATTCTTTTGAGTATTACAGAGGTTAACAATTTATTTTCTGTTGGTATATATTATATATATATCTGATTATATTGATTCTGATTTAAAAAAAATGAAATTTCTGTTTGTTTTGAAAAAGTATTTTTTTTAAGCTGTGTTCAAACTATTTCAGTTTTTTCTTCCTAATTAATATAATTGACAAAAATCAATTAAATAATAACCAAGTTTCATAAAATGTGTTTATTTTATTTTTATTACTTATAATTCTTTTCCTTTATAAAAAAAATTTGAAATCTTATTCAGACAAATTTTTTTTTCTATTAAAATAAATACTCTTAAAATATTTGAGTATGTGTGTGTATGTATTAATATCAAGACTTATTCTTGATTACAATTGAAATATACTAAAAAATTCAATGTTATGAAAAGCAGGACATTTTGTCTATTTAAATTTAGTTTTTAAAAAAGTGTATAGTTGAAAGCTATTTAATTTTATGTTTTATTTGATTATCTAATCATTATGTACAAGTATAATTTTGTTTTCTGAAATATTGCATTGTTTGATTATTAAGGTATAAAAAATATTTTTGATGGAATGTAACATTCTATTTTTCATTGAAATAAGTTATTATACAGTGACTGTTTTTTAAAACTACCTACAATAAAGTTACTGACTTGTATAAACTGCTGCGTTTGGTTTTATAATTTAAATTACTTTGTTCATAAATACCTACCTACTAGCCACTGGCGGTTATTGAGATTCATATCAAATGGTACACAAATAATTTTATAAGTTAACTTTATAGGCTAGTAAAAAAAAAAATTAATTTTGTTACAGATACATAATATCCTAAGTAATGTACTTTGGTAATTAATGAACAATGCATGGTGGTCCATCGTTTTGACAATCAATGTGGCAAGTGTATTCCGCACACTAAAAATTGATACGATACTTACATTACTTACATTAAATGTGCTTCAATAGATTACATTTTACTAGCCGTGTTGATGCAAGCTTATGTTCCTTATGAATTATTTAATCGTTAGTAGACTTTTCAACACTACAAAGCTGCTAAAACTTATTTACTTTTTAATAAACAATTTTTATTCTACAAACTGTGCATTATAATCAATTTGAATTTACTATAAAAATGTAATACATATTTTTGGTAGTTCACTGTTACTGATGCTTCAACTGTTATATTTTATGTCTATGAAAGTTTTATAATTTTTTAGTTGAATAAGCACTATAATAGCTCTAATGAAGATCGTTAAACAATTTTTAATAAATATATAGTGATCAAGGAATGAATGTCCTGGTAAGTAAAATATAATCGTTTTTTTTTTTTTTAATTTTTACAAGTAATATACAACCTATACAATTTATCACAATCAATATATATAAGTAAGAAGAGAACAATAAACAATTTAGATGTGTGATTAAGGAGCCACCCATTAATGACACTTAAAAATTTTATTTAAGTTTGATTTCTTAGCCGAACCTCGGAGAAATCCTATATGTCCATAATGGTTATAAGAGTGTTCTATTAATAATAATTTGGTATTTAGGGTAGTGAATTTATATTTTGATATTAGTATTTTTAGAGAGAGATAACGTGCATTGAGTCTCAATCTTCTTTTTTAATACGATTTTTCTAGGTTAGTCTATTATCCAAATTAAGCCAATTTAGGCCTAAGTATTTAACAGTATTGGAATAAGAATTGATAGGTATATTATTAATGGGTTCGGATTTATTATAATGTAACATAATCACCACTTTCCTCACAAAAATTTGATTCAGATGGATTTGTAAATTTTTTGAGGCAGTAACCGGATCACTGTTTATTAATTAAATAATTTTATTATATGTGTAGTAAGTTATGAAATTGTCTATTAAGATTATTTTAATACCCATACATGGTTTTATATTTATTATTTTTATATTATAATTTATAACTATGAACACATTTATTTTTTTTAATAAAATAAACAAGTATTTTAAAATATGGTCTTTCAAAAAAATTCTAAAAATCAATAGAATAATAGAATTTTCATAAATGTACTGTAAAATACATTAATGTATTAAAGCAGTGATTCCCAACGTGGGCGCTACCGCCCCCTTGTGGGCATTTTTTATTTTGAAGGGGGTGTTTTTATGAGGGGGCGCTCATCTATCATTTAATTTTTTTTGTTTATAACTGATTGTAATGAAATGAATAACTGCGTAGAATAAAATACCTTATGTAATCCACAGAATTATGTAGGTATAATATTTATACACTTAAATAATATCAAAATAATTATATTGACAGGTACTTGACATTATTAAAATGTTAAATGATATTTTGTCTTAAATTAAATAGCTTATTAAAAAATAAAACGTTTATCATTTTAAAAAATTGATTGGGGGGGGGGGCGGTGTGAGATTTTTAAAATCTAAAAGGGGCGTTGAGTAAAAAAAGGTTGGGAAACACTGTATTAAAAGGTGAGCATTCCTAGAGAAGCAACCGATATATACTAATTGTTTAACTAAGAAAGAGCATTTACAGTAAGTTCAGCCTTCTCATAAACTCATAATGATTTAGAGCTAGTTGTGCCAATAAACAAACATAATACAATAAACCTTTTTACTCTGGGAAAATATGCATACACCACTTGGGTATTTGAATATGTATACAATTCCTTAATATAAAATAACATCATCTTGTATGATATAAACCTAGTAAAGAAATAATAAAAGTATTATATATGTATACAAGATGATTCTTTTATCTTTTAACTTTTTTTTCTCTTTTATATTTAAAAGTGAAATCAACTATCAACTTTTAATTTTCAAATGGCAAATTATGTTTAAAATTATAGGGCTATTTTTTTTTTAAGAATTTTAATATTAAAATTATTATTTTTCATTAAACCGTTAGCTGCTCAAAGTTGGGTGATTTAAGGTTTTTAGGTGTTCATCCTACTGGTTTATACGGTTGTGAGACATTGGTAACTACAGGTACAAAGTTCATCACTGCCAGTGTCGGCCTGGGATCTAAAGGGCCCAGGAGGCAAATTATTCAAAGGGCCTCTCAAAAATACCAAATCTCAAAAAAAAATAGTTTTTATTGACAGTTTTTATTTTAATGATAAAAAATTCAAATGTTAAGATTAAAAATATCTATATTTATACAATATGTATTATGTAACCACAAAATGTAATGTGTATAAAAAATTAAAAACTATATAATTGAACAAAACTAGATTTTTGTATAGTACATTTTATATTAGTAAACCTTTTAATAAATTTGATGAGTGAGCAACATTGTCAATCAATATAATATAATATCGACCAAACATCACGATACGTATTTCAACATAATCTATGGACTGTGATTCCAAAATTATCATATAATTTTATTATTACCACGGACTAAGATATTATTATGATATTAAATTATTATTTTAAAACTATTTAATGGATCCAAACGCATACCCCATTGGGTTATATATTATAGTAGGTACATTTTGGTAAATAATTTCATTTATTTCTTGAAAAATATGGGTCGGGGCCTCAGAGGTGATCGCCTCCTAGCCACCTGGGCCAGGCCGATACTGATCACTGCGTCAATACAACTTTGAAAAACTATATCTCATTAAAAAATTAACGAAAAATAGTAATTTTAAGTCAAAATTTATAAAAAAAAAAAATAGCCCTATAATTAGTACATTTTAAATTAGGTTACTATTTGAAAATCAAAAGTTGATAGTGGTTTCACTATTAAATAAATGGGTGAAAAAAATTAAAACTTCATATAGTTTGAGAAAAGCATGAAACAAAATATTTTGAAAAAGAAAAATGAAAAAAGTCAATGCTTTATGAAATAATGAGTATTTAATAATAACAAAATCACCCTGTATATATATTAAATAATTTATATTATTGTATTATATTATTTGTGTAGATATTTATACGTAAAATCATTATTATACTAATATATTTATAAATATTATAATAAATAAATTAATATAATATATTTAAATAAAATAACAACATGCATTTATTTGTTGATTAATTTCAATGCAATATAATTAATAACAAGAATATTTATAATAATCTACTTAACATTGGTTTTAACTAAATAATTTTCACAATCATCCAATAATTCTTGCATTTCAGGATAAACAGCTAAATTTTTAGCTTCTGTAAGTGGCAACCATTTGTAATCCTGGTGTTCATTAGATAACACTACTGGTGTATCAGGATTAATTAAACGAGCTAACCAATAAGTGACTTGTTTGGAAAATGGTTTATCTTTTGGATCATACTGTAAAAAATAGGATAAGTCACATTGAGTCAACTAAACTAGACCAAAAATAATAATAATAATAAAATTAAATTAAATAGGCATAGAAAAGCTGTTTATAAACTACGATTTAAGATAAAATTTAGTTTTTTTATTTATTTAAAAAACAATAGGTAGTATAATTTAATTTTGAATTTTCCAACTAAAAAAATATGTATTATATTTTTAAGTTATAAACTGAACCTGTATTATTTTATTATTATACTTGGCATGAATAATATAATTTAATTTTTTAAATTATACCTATAATACAATTATAATGAAAAATATATTATTACAATAAAATATATAATCATGTTAAGAATTATCTAAGGCACTCAGAAGCCAAAAGATATGTATAGAGGATATGATTGAACAGAAAACTGCAAAGTATCCTTATAACTAGGGCTCAGAAGTTGATGACCTTAAAAACTTTAAAAAAATGACCTAAAAAAATTATAAATATTTGTTTTAAATAAGTAAAAATATAATATTTTTAATTTGTATTCTATTCTACTATAAAATTCTATAAACTTTTATCAAAGCTTACAAATTACTCAAAATATTACATAAAAATTACAAAAAATGTCTTTAAGAATTAAATAAAAAATTACAAATATAGTAGACGTTTTAATAATAAGTTATCGGTATAATGATCAATAAAAAACGATAAGAAGTGAACCAATGTGAAATCAGTAAAAATTACTAAAAATGTAGGAATATGACCTAAAAATTTCAAAAAATGACTTAAAAAGTAATAAAACAAAAAAAATGCAAAATAAAAATTAGTTGTTCAAATTCACATACTATTGAAAATTTGAAACACATATGTGGCTAGGAGAGCATTGTCTAAAAAGTTCTAAAAAAAATACAAAATATATCAACTTCTGAGTCCTACTTATAACACTTAATAGGATAAACTAAAAATGACGCAAGAGTCAACATTACATTACTAACATAATATAAAAAGTTATGAAGTAATGAAGTGTGTATAACTGTCAAAAAAATACAAAACACACACATTATTATTCACAGGCTTTCACAAAACAACTAATACCTTCAAAACTTTTTTAAAATTATGATCAACACTAAGGTCTTTCACTTTAATACCAGCTTCTTCATCAGTTTCTCGAATAGCTGCATCCATATTGGATTCATTTTCCTCTAAGTGACCTATGAATAACATTAGTCAATATATTGAACAATTAGATGAACCATGTTTAGTTGTAACATTTATACCTTTTGGTGGAGTCCAATGATGATTTGCATAAGAAGCTTGCATAAGTAAGTACTCAATTATTTCATCATGGTTTTTTCTGTAAACTACGAATCCAGCAGCTCTTCTTACAGCCTTAGACATGGTTTAATTTTAAATTCTATTAAATACTTAGTCTTATAATTTAATTGAAATAAATTGTTAATTTAGTTTTATAGCTAGATACAACTTAAAAGGTTGTTGCATAAAGTAGTTACATTTATTTTTTTTGTAGATAAATAAAATACTAAATAAAGAATATAATTATAATAATTAATAAAATATAACAAGTTAAAAAAGATAACGTTAATCAAAATAATCTAAAACCGTGATATCAGCCATAGATAAATACAAAATTCAGCATATATGCATAATATATGATATATATAAATATAATATTAATATATTATACTCAATAACATATTTTACTTGTTTTCCGTTTTGTGACTTTGTGTATGGTATCAGCAAGTAGTTGGAAAAAATTGAAAACTCCCAATATAAAAATATATAAAGCGCCAAATATCCGAGAAACCAGTGTTGTAAAGTAGTTGAGTAAAAGTATTTGAGTAAAAGTATTCAAATACTTTTTTCCGTATTGAATACTTTTTTAAATACTTTTTATTTTAAAGTATTTGAAAATGGTATTTGAATTAGTTTTTTTTACTATTGAATACTATTTCATTGAATACTTTTTTTCGTCGACATCGCCTACCAATTTATATTATGACAGATCGGCACTTTGAACAAATGTTTTTAAAATGCAACACTCAAATTTTTGATTAATATTTATAAATACCTAAAAATAAATTAAATTTTTTTTGTATTTGAAAATTATTTCAAATACTTTTAAAAAGTATTTGAGTAATACTCAAATACTCTACAATAGATAGTATTTGGGTGGTATTTTAAATACTTTATTTTATAAGTATTTGAGTAATTACTAAAATACTTTTTAAAAGTATTTTTTACAACACTGCGAGAAACTAATCCTTCACACATAACTATGTATCTTACGTTTCTTCCACGGACTAAGATATAATATTATAATATTATATACCTATCTTAGTCCGTGGTTTCTTCACATGAATTTTTAAATAACTCACTACCACCAATAGCCGCCATCAGCTGACTTCTCCATTTTAGATTCTGAACGGAGTGATGAATGTATTGATTTTACAATGATGTGTTTTTTTTTTGTTTTTTTGTTTTTGTGTCTGTGTACAGCATAACTAGTCGAAATAATGCTTCAATTTCAAACTTTGGGGGTGGTTTCCGATGGCAAAGTGGATATCTTTGGTGCATTATAGAGGTGAAAAGTAAACATTTTCCAACAGTTTTCAAAAAAATCGAATTTTTTATTTTGCTATAACTATAACTCAAAAACTAATCGATGTAAACACTTGAGATTTTCACCAAATGTTTATATTAGCGTTTTCCATACACAGTTAAATTTTCAAAGTATTTTTTTAAGCTATTTATAGACAATTGAAATTTTTAATTTTTTTTAGTATTTTTTTTTAAAATAACGATAAAAAATTTTTGGCTGGCCAGAAAATCTTGAAAATTTAATACAAGGTTTCTTATAAGTTGTTCTTAAAGTGATAAAAAAAAATCCGAAATCGTTAGTCACAATTTTTTTTTATAAGTGCTTAAAGTTCGAATTTATACGAAATATGTCAAAATTGCGAAAATTGGCAAGTCATTTTGTGGTTAAAAAATCGTAAAATTTTTTTCTTTTATAACTAAGTTTTGAAAATTTGGTACAAGGTTCTCCATACATTTTTCTTCAAATATCTGTAAAAAAAACTCTACCGGACTAAGACTAAAAAATTTTAGGAGTGTTTGAAATTTAAATTTTTACAAAACCACGTTAAATAACGGTTTAGCCTCAAACGATTTTTGATATTTGTTGTTATTCAAATAGTATAAGTCGTAAATACTTGAAAATTTTACCAGTTATTTAGATTGTCATTTTCTTTACGTGATTTGATTTTCAAAATATTTTGACTTTTTTTGAGCTATTTATAGGCATTTGAAATAATCAATTTTTTTTTATAAATGTTGATAAAAAAAATTTAGCTAAGACAAATTACTTGAAAATTTAATAGAAGGGTCCACATAACTTGTTCTAACTCTCATTTAAAAATTATAAAAATACATAGGCACAATTTTTTTTTATTAGCATTTGAAGTTCAAATATTGACAAAAATTCATCAAAATCATGAATATTTTTCACTATTTGGTAGTTAAAAATTTATAAATATTTTACTATCAAAAGCTAAGAATTGAAAATTTAATACTATGCTGTCCATAAGTTAAGCTTAAAATAATTATAAAAAAATTTGAGGATTATTCAATTTAAAAATTTTACTAGTGTTTAAAGTTCACTTGTTTACACGTGTAAAATAACGTTTTACTACTAAATAATTTTAGATTTTTGTTATTTTTAAAAAATTACTAAACATAAGATCTTGAAACTTTTACTTAAATGTTTGAATTTGTATTACAAAATAGAATATATGACAATATTTAAATATTTAAATATAATATATCCCACACTGACAAATCATTCCGTTCAGAATCGTTTTTCGTATACAATGATACCTATCATTGCATTCAAATTTAACCTACCCTAGTCCGAAGTCCACCCCACCCCCTAATGTACAGCAGAGCGATACTCACTTACCCGCTTTTTACTTATGATTATACTTATACGTTACAATATACGGAAAAATTATAATAATTTTATTATATTATTGTTTAAACAAGAATATTCAATAATGCAACCACGAAAAATACGGTACACGATTAAGTATACACGTACCCAGTGGCGTACTCACGGGGGGGGGGGGTCATGGGGTTTGAACCCCCCCCCATTGGCCGTATTTTTTATATTTCATATGGGTATCACAATACAATATTTTTTTACCAACAATATCATGATTCATAGTATTCTAGTAAATTTTTAGAGCCCCCCCCCATTGAAAATTCCTGAGAACGCCACTGCACGTACCTACGGTAGTAGTTATACTAGTTATACTGAAAATGACAAAATTATCAAATTATTCCCGGGCGTAGGTATGGCGACGATCCCTTTCTTTGAGAATTTCCTCAACGTGTGTACCTAACATTAAGGACTTTGCTCTTTTGCTGAAATTATTGTATATACATTTTTAATACTATTATACTATTTATACTAATTATACAATGCACATGCACATAATTAAATTCATATAGAGATAAAGTGCATATCGTATCATGAACTGTCACAGAACTTTCAAAATATGTACCCACCTTAATTATTTGCAAAAAAACACGAACACTTCAAAATTCTTATTTTGAATTTACATTAAGTAATCATAAGTACCCTCGTGTTAAATCCAGGCTTAAGGGGGTGCTTGAGGTATATATATATATATATATCATCCAATAAAATCGCAGGGGCCATAGTCATCTTTAATACATTATTACATAATTTTTATTTTATTAACCATCTGAATTTATTATTTGTTAATATTCAAACACGCGTATAATAATATAATACATTTTCAGATTTTTAAATAGAGATAAAATTGAGCAAAATTGTTAGTATCCTAAAAGAGGTTGAGGTTGAACGAACTTATCTTAGATACACTTTATTTATAAAATTTCTAATATTTATGAATACCACAAGGGACAAACATTTTTGAAAATTATATATTACTGTCTTGTATATAACAATACGAATCAGGTATCTACAGTTTTTTGTTTTTGAATAACAATTTCCATTTTCCATTACACCTCTTTTTTTGGGATTATTTTGAAAAATACTGGTAATTTTTACATTGACCATTTTCAATCAAAAATAATTTTAAATTTGAAAATTAAACATTTTTTCTAATCTAAAAAGACGTCAGACACATAGAAAACTAATAATAAACAAACTGTTTTGAATTGATTTTAAATTATTTATTATTTAGGACTTGGCTAGTAATAAATTAAAATTGTAAATAAATTAATTACTCCAACTAAAATAGTACTTGATAAAAATGCATCAAATTCTATAGCAAAAAACATGGTGTAGAGAATATAACATGCAAAATTAACTACAATCAAATCAAAATAAAATAAAATTGCTTGGTAGTTATAACACCAAAACATTGAGTAATCCTAATCAGTCCTAATCTAGGTATAACAATAATTTTCAATATTTGAGTTGGTTGTATCATACTATAAATAATATGCATTAAATAGTTAAGATAAATTATGCTAACTTTAGATCAGCTGCTGATTATCGATTTTTTAATTAATTACATTTTTGCACATTATGAGTAAATAATATAATATTTGTTTGACTTATGATTTGAATTGTAAACAATAATATTAGTCAGTACTCAATAAAAGTAAGTACTGAAAAGATATAATATGTATTATAAAATATTTACATATTACCAATAAGTCCAAATACATATTATAAATTAACCGGTACAGCGATAAAAGTATTTAATAATTATTTTAACATAAATTTCACACATTTGTTAATAACATTAAATAGGTATACTATATACTATGTTTTATTTCATTTTAAATTGTTAAAATGATTTGATAGGTATATTAATCAGACTTGTATAGTTTTGTTTTCATTTGAAATTACATTTTTTTTTTTATTATTTATTAAAACATTTTTTTTTTTTAAATTCTTGGACAACAAAAACGCATAGACCACAATACAACATACTTTGTGTCATAAAAAGTGGAACATTTTCTTGATATTATTCACCCAAATAGAGTAATACATCATCAATACAAGTTAAAATCATAATAATGATGAGAACAAATTATTATTTATATGGCGATGAACACGATTTATTAGTGGCTGGATACCTGAAATATAAAATATACATTTTATTAAAAAAACTTATAAACATATTTTTAAATAGGTAATATTTATTATAAGAATAATAACGATTAAAAGGATTTATTAGCAAAAATTAAAGCAAATCATACAGATATTAAATATATATATGTGCACTTAAAGTTATTCAATATATTCATGTCCGCGTACATTTCAGAAGTCGAACATAATATTACACTCGTGAAAACCAGGCAAATTATAAACATAATAATGCCGGAAAATCGAAATCAGCTGTTTGTTGTTGTAATTATTAAATATAATTAATAGTTAAAACTATTTTCATAAAATCTACTTAATACTTAAATAATTTAATTATAAATATTTTACCTTCTTTAACTTTGTTGTCTAACATCTTTGCAATAAGATTATAGCGATTAACTTTGGTCATGGCTGTTAAGTATTCTACAATAAGATCTAATTCATGATTGGGATCAAATTTCTGGTTTAGGGTTTCCAAAAACTTGGACATGATTTCTTCATCCAAATTTGTACTTATAACTAAATTAAATACAAAGTCATTAGATATTAATTATTTAAGATAATCAAGTATAAGTAAACAGTAATAAAAATAAATTTTAAAGACATTTAGGTGTTAAAAGTCTAACATCATAGGCGTAACTAATCCTTTAAGTCAGGTCCCCTTCCCCCGGGCTAGATTCCTAAAATTTTTTTTTTATTTAATTATTATTTATTGTTTTTATTGGTGTTTTAAACTGAATGAATGATTATTCATTTATACATGAAACATTATATTTTTTTATATATGGGAAAAAATAAAGTTAATATTAATATGTTTATAAGCACATACATTTACTTAAAATTCTGGGGGAGGGGGCTAAAGCCTAATCATGTCTCTATAGTTCTGTTATGCTTATAACTTGCTTCATAATTAAGGGGCCGCTACACCAGCATTTGTTTTCTCTGTCTATCTCCTACATAATATAGGAACAAAGATACTCTGTATTTCTACGATTACGACTCTCTGGTTCAGTTTAGGGCAAAAGCAACTGTAATATATTTTATAAAGAAAAGTATTTCCTGTGCATTGACCGGATAGATTTTTAATACATATTTACAATTTTGAATAAATTATTAATGGTTAAAAATAATCAAAATTATTTTAAATTAAAACATACTTATATTCAGGCAAATTATAAAAAAAAAGTAATTAATTATAAATAAAAAATTACTCAAAATACTAATAATTAATTACAAATTATTAATTACATGATTGTAGAACATTTAATTACAAATTACAAATTACATAATTGAATTACTTACAATTACCAATTACATTTAAACATTTTATTACAATTGTATTAGTTATTAATATTATTATATGAAAAAAGTATATAAATTAAATAAAAATAAAAACAAAAAAACATTGGAAAAATATAGATACCTACATAGAAAAATGAGATAATCCCGTAATTTTGGTTACCTTTTAAAAATACAAGTTTTTCGAATTGTATGTCAGACAACCGAGAACGAGTAGGTGCCATTATAAAGCCAGCAAATGAAAATAATCTCTCTACCGGTGCTGACGAACAAATATTAATAAATAAGGAAAAAGTAAAATAATTATCAATTTTTAAGACATTAATCAGTGACGTACAACAACGAGATGGTTACTAAAGCCTGTACATAGACACAAAGTGTACAATTTGTATATTGTACAGTACAATTGCCAATGTATACATAGAACATGGACAATTAAGATAGTTTAAATGTATAATATTATATCTATATTATCTGTATTTTGTAGTAATGTTCATCATAAAATTATCTTTTAGTATCGGTGCCGAATGTTTGATAAAACTTATGCTGTATACGTTATATATATTGTACATTGTAGAAAATCCTAAATTTTTATCATTGAAAAATTGTAGTTCTTTATACCAATTACAAATTATATCAACATTTAATAATTAATTACTTATTACAAATTACATAAATATTTTTATAATTAATTACCAATTACAAATTACTTAAGTAATTGAATTACTGTAATTGAAAAGTGCCCAACCTTGCTTATATTTATAAAAAATGTAAATATTAAAAATCTATCTAGTCAGTGCATAGGAAATACTAGGAAATACTCTTCTTTATAAAATATATAATAGGTGCTTTTGCCCTAAACTGAACCAGAGAGTTGTAATCGTGGAAATACGAAGTATCTTTGTTCCTTTATTATGTGGGAGATAGACAGAGAAAACAAATGCTGGTGTAGCGACCACTTAAAATAATAATAAAAGCCTACAAGATGCTGTAAATAATAATCATACTTTTACATTTTAAAAAAGGTCTAATTTTAAAGATAATAAAGTAAAATAGAATATTCAAAATGTAAAATTTGCTATGCTGACCACACATGCAGAAATGTGAGTTTGACATCCTCTAGATAATTTTTAATGTTCATGTTTTTAATACTTATATAACCTTATTTTTTTATTTACAATACATTGCAAGTAGTAAATGTATTTAACATTTTAATTAAATGTTATAAAAAGGATTTTAGTCTTTTATATCCTAACAAAAAAGTCATAACTACAAATATTAATTCTCTATGATTTGGGCACTCATCATTCAGGTTTGCAAGTCATGTATCAATATGTGAAAATAACAATAATGATAGTACTTACCCCTAGGTAAATCTTTTGGTTTAATACTCCGCAATAGTTTATGATATAATTCATAATTATTTTTTTGACTGGCTATTTTCCAAGTTTGTAAAAATTCTTGAACATTAGACACTGGTTTTATATTTATTTCGTTGTTATCACAATTTTTACAGGGAGATTTATCAATTCCATTGATTTCTTTACCATTCATTTTCTGAAATTCACAATATAATTTTTACAATAGTTCGAATATAATTATAAACAAAAGTCAAAGGACTAAATTCTAACCTTTGAATTATAATGACCATTCATTTTAATTGAGTTAATTCCATTATTGCAAATTTTCTGAAACATACAATAATATAAATATAATTATCATAGTAAAGTGAATAAAATTATGATATAATGTCTGAAAATTAAATAAGAACCGTTGGATTATGATGACCATTTATTTTAGCAGAATTGATTTCAATAACGTTCATTCTTTTCGGTTTTTGAGTTTCTGGAGCTAAAGACGTAGACAATAATGCAGGAACAATATCAGGTGTTAAAAATTGCCAACGTTTCCTTGGTCCTTCATTTTTAAACATTTTGTGACGACCCCATTTTTTTTTACGCTGCTGCCACTCGTGCCAAGGACACAATTGACAAACACATTCTGTTAAACATCCAAAAGAATCAGCTTCATAAACATATTCAACACTGTCTTTGCTTAACTCAGAAAGTTCCATGTAAGACACATGAAATGGGTCTTCTATATCCCATACAGTTTCATCATAGTGCCTAGTTATTTCACGAACTCTAGAAAAAGAACAAATTATAGATTAATAAAATATGATTTAATATATTTTGTTATTTTAAAATCAATATTACCTAATTAATTTTTTTGGATGCATATTTGTAATTGTATTTTTTAATTCTTTTATAGAATTGAGAGCATTTACATTGTTACAATCATACTTTAATGTGAATTCAAATGATCTTAATGCCTATCATAGAAAAAATACAATACTAAATAACTATAACTGATAAACAATTAAATAAGATATGTTACAAAACTTACTAAGCAGTACATGGATATAGCTTTATAACAAGACCCTCTTCGATAATGTGCCTTTATATTTCTTGGGTCACTTTCAATCACTTCTCTTAAATCGTCTAATGCTTTTTCATGTTTTTTCAATTTTATAACTAAAATTTATAAATACAAATATTTAAAATAAAATTTTCAAGTAAAAACACAAATGAGAATATTATGCAAAATAAGTTTAAAAATATATACATAAAAATTATTGTAATGTACTATGTTAAAAAATTACTCTGTACACAGTTTTAGCCATAATATTTTGTATTATATTTAACTACTAATTTAAGAAACTATTAATATAATTAAACTAATAAACAAATATGATAAATTTAATAAATTGTACATGCCTAACTTCCATTTAATTGATGCCTTAAATAATTTATATAAATCATAACATTTTTGGGGGAAGTGGAACAGTTATATATTAATGGTAAATTTTTTTACTTTTTTGAATGATTACATACATTTATAAATTCATATTCCAAAGCAAAATATTATAAGGAGTATATTATTGAATAAAAATAAAATTTTGGAAGATTATTAAGTATGGACAAGCAGAGTAGTAGACCAACATTTTGTGGGGTATTTCTTGGTTACTTTATTATGCTCATCTATATTAGTTATAACTTATAAGTATTTAAAAATTAAAAACTCATGAACAAATTTACTAAAAATGTTTGCATCAAGTATATACTCAAAAAAATATTGCTCTATAATAAGAAATTACAAAATTATAACAATAGAAAAATATAATTTTTTTCAAAAAAGTTGTATTTTAAAATAACTTAAATTCATGAAAAATATTCAAAACATAGTTATTAAAATAATAAGGGTTCTTGAATAAAAAAAATCAACTGGAACAATTATTAATACTTAACAATTAGAAAAATTAGAAAGTTAATTTATAATACAAAATAAAAATAATATAGACTTATTTAGTAAAAAATGAAAGAAAATATAAACTTTTAAATTTCAAAATTTCATATTATACTTACAAGACATAGCACGATTGTTTCTTGCTTCAGGTGTTGAATGAATACTAATACTAGTATTGTAATGACAAATCGCTTCTTCATAATCATTTGATTTAAAACATTCATTTCCCAGTTCTTTTTCTCGCATAGCCAAGTCTTGAGGTTTAAATGTACCACCTAAAACAATTTAGATGTTTATTTTTACAAAATATTTAGAATTTTTAAGAAAGCTGAATGATTGCCAGATATTTTATTTTAAATTATTTATTTAGAATGTTAAAATTTAAAAATCACTAGTTTCTCAGAACTTGATTTCAAATACAAGTGTTTGTGCAATCACTAAAATTAATGGGTATAGTTTATACTTTTATATATAATAATATATTCTTTGTTTTATAATAAAACTTGAAAAATTAATTTATTAAGCAAGGTTAATAACAAAAAGTGAGTAGTTAATCCTGAACAATAATTTTAAATTACTTTAACAATACAAGTTAAGTAAAAATATGAGATAATATAAAGTAATTATAACTAAAAATTACTTAGTTTTATACAATAAGAAAAAACTTATTTAAATTGTAAGCATTTAAAAAATTCTTTTAATATAAATATCCAATTGACATTTTAGAAATTGAATACCCTCCATTAAAAATAAAATAAACATGTTTAATGTTGTCAAAATAACAAAAATGATACAAATTTGATGGTGGATCACTTACATTTAGACATTGTATCTACATAATTCTTCATAGATTTAACTCTATCATTAAAACTTTTCGAATCATTCAATCCAACTGACAAACAATTTGAATTCATATTTTTTTTCTTATGCGCTTGTAACTTGTCAATCTTTTCTTTGTTATCCAACTTCATTATTTCGACATCAGGATCATATTTATCCCATTTAGAATATGAGGCTCCCAATGGTTCATGTTTTACACTAGATTTTTTGTGCATTGATAATTCTTGTTCAGACTAAAAAGTAAACATATTTTAATAATTTATGCATGTAGAAGAAAAGCTAGTATAATCAATTGTTTTCAATGAATTTTAATTTATAATAATACCTTTTCACTATTAAACATTGATGTTAAATCAATAGATCTTCTAACTGGTGGTTCACTATGACCATTCATGAGGCTTTTTGAGTTTTGCCTTACAGATGACAATTCTTTTTCTTGTTGATTTGATTTTTTTATCCAATTCTAAACAAAAAAATATATAAACATCATTCAAGTATATTAATTAGTTAATTAATTTATTAATTGATTCTGAAAGTGAAATAATATATTGAATAATCTAAACTTATTTTAGGGTAAAATGTTTAGACTTTGTACATTCAACTTTAAGTGAAAATCACTAAGATTTTTAAGGGGAAAAAATTGATATAAATTGAATAGTATCAAGGCCCAATATACAGGTCAATATGTTTGACTAATATATATTGGTCCTGTAACTTCTTGAGTACTCAATTTAAACTAATAAGATTCAATGCATTCAAATATCTTCCTTAAAATCTTTAACATTTTTAAAAAATTGATGATTTTTTTTTCATTATTTGTAGCTAATAAAAAATAATAAATAATACAATAATCATATGTACAAGGTAAAACATGGTTTTTTCCAAGATGGTACCAAAAAAATGGCCAAAAGTAACATATTCCATTTTACTCACGCATCATTCAATTATGACAATAGTATTGTACAAACTACATTTATTATTAGTTATAATTGTTAAAATTAATTAATTATTCTAATAGTTAAAAATATAAAAAACATTTTATCTGTTTTATATTTCTGATACATTAAATTTTTGAATATTTAACTAAATAGACAAGTTGAAATATAGTATAAACATGGTAAAAATGTACTACCTATAACTTGAAGAAATACTGACTATTTTTTTCCTCAGCAATTTATTTAAGTTTAAGTTTTTATACTTACAGCCACATCATTAAATTCATCATCATAATCTTTGTTTACTGATAGATCAGAAGATTTTTGAGCAAAACAAAGTTTTCTATTCAATATTGAAGCATCTGGTTTAATTTGACGTAAACGAGTTTCAGTTGCTCTCAATAGTGCAGGATAAAATCCTTCTTCTCCAGATCTGAAATTATGCATATAATTAAAGACAAGAACATTATCTGTATTTAGGTACTTATTAGTTATCAAAAATTAATAATATTAGATAAAGTTTGGAATGTTCCGACATTTAAACTTGATAATAGGTTAATTCAAACTAAAATTTAAGCTAACAACACAAAATTTGAAATACTAAATGTAAATTTAGGTTTGTTAAACATTATTAAAATTAGATGATATACAAAAATGAATCTACCTAAGTTTAACTAATTTCATCAATAATAATTTAGAAAACTTGAAAAATGTAAGTATCTAGCTAAATATTAAAATAAAAATTTAAGTGTTTAAACTAATTATGGATAAATAAGATAATTATTTTATACCTATGGGTTATGGCCATAGGTAAATATATAATTAATAATGGGTTTTAGATATATTACTAAATAATCTATCTAGGTATACACAGGTATAAAATAATATTATAAATTATATTAAAATCATAACAACGAGACAAAGAATTTTAATTATTTTTATATATTTAATATGAAAACTAGTAGTGATTACATAAGAATATGATATTCAATAACAAAAAAATAAGCATAACTACAGTTCATTAAAACTGTAATTGTTCCAATATGCTTCACTATTATAAGCTTAAATTAAAAAGAAAATAAGTGGATTTAAATGGATTTGGTGGATCATTTCTATTTTAGTATACTAGACAAATGTATTAACGTTTAAATACTCTGAACATACAATGATAGGGTGAATTAACCTAACAAAAACATTGAACTCACTCTAATATTTTAATGATGCGTTTCAATAATTTCGGATCCTCGCAAGTCTTCACATAGTCGAAGTCGATATCGGCTATGGGGATACCGTATTTTTCGATCAGTGACCGGTTCTGGTTGACGGCCATTTGGTCCATGACGTTCATGTTTGGCAGTCAAAAACTCACATTGTGTACAGTCGGGCGGTCATTGGTTAACGGTAAGAAACAAGACGTACCTACAAACGAATATTAAAAATTGATGAAATACGGGGAATATGAATTTGAGCCACAACCAGTAGAAACGATTTTTTTTATATCACTAGATTTTAATGTTATAAAAATATATAAATGTTATATTTGGTTTTAGAAACAAATTTGAAGAAAAAACGTGAAACGAGAGAAAGACATCGGAAAACATATGATTATCAACAAGAAAAAAAATCTAAATGATAAGACGTGCGAATACATAGATAAGAGAAAAATGAACATGTAACGCTATCTCGATGACCTATGTCCAGCGCGTACACAAGGGGGATTTTAGCGGTTTAAACTTTCCCCCTCCCCGAAATTTCAGGAAAATCATTAAAATATACTTTTATGGTACAAAAGTGGTTTCTGTCAATAAGGAAGATAAATATAATTTTAGTTTTATTCACTTTGTGTATTAGGTTATAGGTTAGGTTAGATCATATAAGTATGAAATGTATAACCTAATCCCCCTCTCAAATATTTTTTTGTTTACGCACCTGCCTGAATCCATAAAACTGTATTTAAAATAGTTGCAGACTCACTGATACCTAGCCAATTAGGTATATTAGATCAAAACAAAAATATTCCGTGTAAAAATGGCTAAGTAGGTAAAAAAAATATCAGTCATTTATTAGATCTTTAAGCACTATATAATGTGAAACCTATCATGAGACATGAATAAATGCAGTGGTACCCAGTACCCACGTAGAATACCTACCAAGTAGTGCAGTTGCACTGGTTCACGCTGGTCTGGGACCTTTAAAACAATATGTTGGTCCTGAATTTGCAATATTTTTAAATTTAGTTAAGGATAACGTGAGAAATTGAGAAGCGTTATGTATTAGAACATTATAGCTTATAAACTATACCTAGCATTTGGAAAATAATTATTTTAATCAAGTGAATATGAATTATGAATATAGACTAAAATAAATTTGGGGACCAATAATATAACTACATTGGTTTGGTTTATGGAAAACCCGTGGGCGTCATTGAATAAAAGCTCATCTTATTTTATGTCATGTAAAGTAAATAATTAGGTATTCACCATAAATACAATTATTAAAACAAAATAAGCGTACTTTTAACTTTGATTGAATTTATTTATCATTTATTCATGATATTACATATTTGTAGTGTTAAAAGATCTAACTATAATAAATGACTAAATTTTTACAGAGTCGTTTTTCACGGTGTTTGACAAAATGTTTTTGTTGTGATATCATAAATTTTATAACTAATACTTCAACACATTTATATAAGTTTTGGCTCTCGAGGATTATAATATAAGCGTCTTTGCCATCACGAGGCCATCTTTTTTTATTAAAAATTGACCGTTTAATCCAAAGATTTAATTTTTTTATGAAACTTGTGTAATGATTATGGTGTAACGATCTCCGTAGTGAAGATTTGAGAACATAATCTAGGTAGGTTTATGTTTTTTTCAAAATATTTTTATCTATGACTTTATTTAAATATGAGAAAGAATTAATGTATGATTGTATGTTACTTTTTTTGGACATCATATATAGTAGATTTTAGAATGTTGTCAGATTGCATTTTATTCTAGTAATACCTTAAGGCATTTCGACAATGCTTATATTATATTATAAGTCATTAGTCGATAATTTTATTTTTCAATGTGTTCATGAAATGAAAATAGTGCTTTGTTGTGACAAAATAGTTTTCTATGAATTTATTTGATCACTAGTTTTATTAATAATAGTAGGTAAGTTTCTTTTTTTTATTCAATAAATACCTACATTTCTTTATTTTGAATTCTTTTTTGTACGCTTTTAGTTAGGTTAGTAATATTTATAATTAAATTTATGCCAATATATTTTCTCAATAATAACTATAAAAGATATTTTTTGTAACTTAAAATTAAGTTCAATGTTACAGTCGTATACTGCTAGTATACTAGTATAATACACTTACTTTACTATATTATAGTTAAAACTTTTAAAGTAATAAAATAATAACCAATGTGGTTTTAACAATTAGGTTAAAGAACGCGTTATTGCAAAGATTCAGGTTTAGTTCAACATGTCATTTTCTTACCCATATTATCATATTGTCATTATTATTATTACTATACTGTACACTACGGCTACATTACATGCCTACTAAAGGATCTGATCGTCAAAATGTTCCAGATCATACCTTGTTGTTTATATCATGAATAGTATTTAAAATATTTATCTATGGAAATAGTGATAATGATAAATTTCAAATTGTATGAAAATTACTATTAATTATTATTGTATCCAATATAGTGCCTGTGCTGGATTTATACCTACCCGAATCTCCAGATGAATCGTGGAGTATAAAAATCATATGAATAAAATATATCCACTTCAATAGTAATTGGTATTTTATAGTATTTTCTATTCAACATCAATTATTATACATGGATCAATAGGTGTATTGACTATTGAGCATTGATATACCTTGACTCGGACTGTGCGAATTGATCAAACCGATGAATAAAACATGGTACTCAAAACCATTTGTTACAGTTTTATAAATAGTACTCTAATAATACTTTAATATACCTACTAATTACTATATACTACCAAAATGGATATATATTATATTCATATGACTTTTATATTCATCATCCAAGATTTACTTTGAGACTCGGGTAGGAGGTATAGTTATTACTAATAACAGTAATAACTTATCAGTTATAGTCTTATGCCCTTATAAGTAGGTACTATTAGATTTAGACATGATAATAATTAATAGTACCTATGTAATAGTAACATTGCATTAATTTTTTATTTATACAATAAATATATTACTATGTCTCAATACAATGCATTAATGCTGTACATTTTGAGTAGGTTTCATATTATTTAAGATTTATCACTAGGGCTTAATGTACTAAGTACTTAGATAAAATTACCTATTAATTAAAAATTTATAGGAAACAATTAATGTTTTATATAGACAACTAGCACTGTAGAATTAAAATGATCCACGATGAAAATTTGACCGATTACATGACCTACTTCGAAAATTTATCTTCTATACCTACGCATAAAATATAATGTTTACTATTTAGGTATTTTAAATACTAACAGACAGAATAAGTTGCCCATATTCCGCATGACTATGCTCGATTTCCCAATTACATAAAAGTACCTACCTCATTTGTCATTTCACATCAAGTAATCGATATTGAATTTTTTATTCTACGATTTATTTATCGGTCCAATTAATTAATATAAATAAAAACTGAAATTAAACGGTTATAACTGCAGTTAATGTATGCATATATTATATTAATGAAAATACGAACAAAATTAACACAGATATATATATATATATAAGAAGTATACAAGATATATACGAAGTACCTATAATTGTCGTATTGTATAATGTAGATATATACTCTTTATTGCACACTTGGTGACTTATTTGTAGTTAGGATGTTGGTTATAAGTAAGCAATAAGTTGCTTAGATACATAAATATTTATGTTCGTCTCTAAGTAACGCGCGTTCTTGCAGCAGTCAACCCTAAAATATATATACCTAGGTATATAAATGTTGGGCACAGCGGCACAAGTGTGCAGCGTGTACTGTGATGCACGGTAGCACCAGTGACCATATCGAGAAAATAAATTAATGAATTAGAATCGTATTATATACGATTGTCCCGAACAAGTACCTACCCAGAAAAATAAATTACGATGCGTGAAGCTTAGTTTTGGAAAAAAATTATATAGCTTAACAGTTTTTTCATATATATCTATATTATCTAGGTACATGTTATAAGCATTTAACCGTTTTTACTATTTACTTAAGCTTTGCAAATCCTTCATTTTTATTTTTTTAAATTTTATCTCTATGATAGAATTAAGCAAACAGATTAAATATTGATATTTTTTAAATAATATGAATAATATGATTACTCCTGTAAAATAACTTTAATCCGGCGTTCTTTAAAAGTCAAGAAGATATATTTTCCTCCACGGCTCCACAACAGTTTATTCTATCTATTTAATTATATTAGAAAAATTGTCAACCAGTTACCCCCAGGCCCCAACATTCAAAATATCCTTTTTCACCTATTATATATAAACTAAGTAATTATTAAGTTATAACACTATAAAAATTTACAAAATTTACTTTAAAATATTCAAATTTATATATTGATCATTTACTATGTATGAAACTATTAGTATCCATAACCTGGCAATATAACTTGGAAATCCACTACTTAGTTCTCAGTAAACAATACAGTTTATATTTATAAGTATAGAAGTGATATGCATTAGTAGGTACGTAAAAAGGGTAAAGAAAAGAGAGTTGTACGTATGCAATTTTGTCTTTTGAAAGATATGACGGAAGTTTTTATGGAATAATGTATACTTTGAACGATTGCTACACTAATAAAAAAAAAGTAATGTATTATCTCACGTTCTTAACAAAAATTTAGATACAATTATTAAACATTATTTATAAGTACTATATTTTTTTTAGTTTTAATTTTTTTTGTAAAATTCTATTTATTATGATATAACTTTTTATTTTTTGGTTGTTGTTGCTGTTTATTTGGTGAATAACGTCGACTGTCGTTGACCCCAGAATAATATTTTATAATGTCTTGTATTAATTCAATTTCAATACATACACAATAATATTATAGCTTATATTAGTTATGACACAGAACAATTGGTTATAATAATGATGTACACTATTTATGAGTAAAACGAGATATCGCATTATCGGAGAGCATGACGTATAACTTATTCAGTATTCTTGGAAAAACCAGCGAGGTTGACTCTTTATACGTACACACTACACGCCCAAATCGATTAAAAGTGTTAAAACAACTACTGTTAACGAATCAGAATTTGTATAATTTTTTCCGTTAAAAACTACTAATTTTTCATCGATTTGTCCGATCGTTGTATTACTTGTATTGGTGCGATAACACTTCTGAAAATTTATTTGAATTCAGAGTTAACTATACTTGAGATCGGTCGGGGGTCGGGCGCTCGGTCCACTTTTTCAGTTTTATTTAATAATATTTTTTAAACAAGGCTACAACATTTAATATTTTTCAAAAAATTTAAATCAAATCTGCAGAATTTAAAGGTTAAAACTTAAAATTAAAGAATGTAGTCCGATCGATCTCAAAAAGACTTCATGCTGAATTCATATACATTTTCAATAATCTTATCTTCAATACAATGATTGGACTGTAGATTGAAGTTAAATGGGTAGTTTTTGTCGGAATAATTGGTTAGTATTCAAATAGCCTTAAGAGTTTTTTTACATAAAATATACGGTTATAACTGATCAGTAAATTTATAGTTAAGTTTCTAACAAAACAATACTCAAGAGTCAATATGTATAAAATATTATGCAAGAAAATATTTATAATTTTTTAGTATAATAATATTGTGTAAAATTAATATAATAAATATTTGTGGTAACGCCTTACGTAATAGAAATAAAAATATAAAGCAATAGAGAGGACTCCCAACTAAAAAAAAGATTTATCCTACAGATCACGCTTCTAATAAATATACAATACCTGAAAATAATTCAATCATAATATTGTTTAAAGGATATGCATAGTGTGGAACAGGAAATTCAAGTTACAGACAATAATAGTGCCACTCTGGAGGAGAATACAAATATTTCATTACCAAGCGCAGACGTTCAATAAGTACTGGAAATAAATTGAACTAAACACAAATAATCTGGAAAAAGTCATGAACGAAAAAGAATTAGATGAAACGATTCTGAAGACAGATAACTCCACGCCGGAACCTAATCTAGGCTAATCTAATTACCTACATTTGTTAATGATTCTATCAAATGGTGATAGGAGTTGTGGGACACAAAACTTGGCACTGTTCTATCGTTCTATGTGAATAATAATGGATGATGTAATCAATAGCGATTAACAGTTCACACAATTAAAACATTCTTGCAACCTATAGTTTTGACGTTACAGGTGTTTTTCATTTTTTCAAACATTTATAGGTAATAGTAATGGCAAATATTATGTTTCGAAAGGGTGGATAAATTAATAAATAATCGCAATTGTACATTACCCACGATTGTAATGCAAATACAAATGTTCATTGTAGCTATAATACAAATTAATAATTATACTCCAATAAAAATAATTTACATAATATAATAAAAAGGAACTGTTTTTATATTTCTAGTCTTAGTCTTAATGGCATGTGATGAGTGTAGACTCTGTTTTACACATACGTAACATGTTATCAAATTTAGCGTTCAGTATATATTTCACTCTATTATTTTTAAAATTAGAGTAAATTGATTAATAATTTACACACAATTAGTGTACAGTTTAAAGTTAAGATTAATGAAAATCTACAAAAAGATTATAATTTTAAAATACTAACTTTCTTCTAAATTAAAATGGCAATAAAACTTTTCAATATACCTACCCGGATAATAATTTTAATAATTTTATCATTAAATTTTACAATATATAAACTTACTCTAGTTTTAAAATAACATAATAAAATGGATTATTCTAATTATTGTATTATTCTGAATGCAAAATTTTCCATGTTACTTGTGTGTGAGATAGTCGACAGAGACAACATTTGCGGATTTTGTTTTAAAATGTAGTCGGCAAATTCACATATTTATACCCCATCCCCATAAATATTTGCTAGCGTCAGTCCTGTACAGAGACCATAATATAATCTAAAATTCTAAAATGTAACTTGGTAATTATCGGATCACTCGTTATAAGTAACACCCACCAAAACCTGTAATGTCTTATAATTGTACACTCTAATTAGTTAATGATCCTATCCGAAAATCAATTTGACCAACACTGTTAATTTATATGTATTGAGGTACGGATGAAATAGGTTTATCGCTTTTGCGTTTGCTCCCTTTTAGAACTCAGCAACTGCCAACTGAATGATTTGTATACCATAGCAGTTTAGCCTGATTCAGTCCTTTCAGAAAGGATGTCATTAACAACTCAATGGTGTGTATACCCTACTACCCTAGCCTGAATCGGTAAATTCGGATTGCAATATTGCATGCCAAAAGAATAAACATAAATTGAAATGTCCAAATTGTTTGCTACCTCATTAAGGAGTTTGTCCGAATTGCATGCCTTGCATAATTTTACTAAATAAAATAATTTAACTTAATTTTCCACTGAAGGAATAGGCTTTTATTATATTAAAATAAAATATATAAATATTATAGAGAAGTTAACACTGTGGATATTATTTTATTTATTTTGATGCCGGCAGACGGAAACGCTATCTATTACAATTTTTCTATAAATAAAATTCTATTAATTACATTAATTATTTATTATTTTGAAATAGTGTCATCACTGAAATTATAAATATTTTTTTTCGAATATTTCTTGATATCTATTGTTTAAATTTTAACTACGAATTCTTATATATATATATATATATCACACTATATAGTGTACTTGTTTTAAAACATCGACTAATTGAAATATACCAGGACTTAGAGAGTATAACATGCTGCTTTTCAGTTTGGGATGAAATGATTCACAAACATTAGTTGTACGCATTGTAAAATTAAAAAATTTGTTGAGTTAGATTACCATGAATTTTCAAATTAGAAAGTTCAAAAAAAAGTTTAAGTGATGCACATAAGTTCATAATACATAAACTTGTTGGTACACGGTATACAATTCTGATAGACTTCTTTAAGAGATGGCATGCAATTCGGATGCAGTCGCCTGGGTCAATCCTCAAAGGTTGAACGTAAAACGATTGCAATGAAAAGTACAACACAACACTATGATAAGAAACACATTGATATCATTAAAATACCGTTTGAGGTCTGTGTGACGCCAGTTCGTCTTTCCTGACATTTTGTCTTTACACCTACAACGCTTTTGCCGACATTAGCGAGAGTATCCTCTCGTACGCATGGCAGCAGTAGTGTTAAAATTATATAGTATTATGTTGTCTTAGCATAATTTGCTTTACGGTTCCTGTCTATAATGAATTGTACGCTAAAACATATATTATGTATATATCATATCTATATTATAATATTGTGTTCCTATGCTTATATATAATGTATTATTCGAGCCATAATAATAGTATACGACATAATTAATAATTATATGTAAACTCACTGTATGAGTTTAAGTTGACTCTACCTAAGGCCGTACCCTCATCTCCCCGAAAATTTATTTTGAGTATGACTCTGACCACGATAAGGTGCGCTAAACACTATGTAGGTACTGTACAATAGAACGACTTCTATGGTTTTTTTTTTGAATTGTCGATGTATTTAAGCTTTTGATTTATAACATTTATACACAGGTAATAAAATTTAATTAAAGTAAGTGATTGGTGTAGTGGTATAATTATATTACTTTTAATCGAACTATTAAAAGTGAATTTTGGGTAAGTTTAGTAAGTACTAAGATATTTTCTATAAACCAATCTTCAATCTTATGAAACAAAATTATAAGCACTTACTTTAAATACCTACTCAGAATGTGTTTTAATTGTTCTTGATAATTTTACTTATAATTACCAAACTACCAGTTCTAACCACATGAAATAAAAACAACTTTTTAAACCGTTTTATTCATTTTAAAATTTTCTAAAATACGAGTATATGCGTATTATGGGATAATTTTTTTTATCATTCTATTTTAAAATTATTTTCAATACAAGGACGTACATACATTTAAAAGCCCATAATAACATATTATATAACATACTCAATACGCATTTGTGTGAATTTTGATTTTCAGGATTATAATATGTCTTAAGGGTATTAAAATGCACATACCCTAATTCCACCGAATACCATTATTTGTTTAATAGCTTTTTATATAGTATATTTTTCTCTACGTCATGTTATTCATTCATCCAAAATTAATTAAAACAAAACTTTGTAAACGAAATTCGCCTTATTCTTTCAGCTGATATGATAAACTTATAAACTTACGTGACTAAAGCGCACGCATAATTAATAATATGGAAAAGTGTACATTGTTTGTATATTACACACGCTATACGTATTAACATATTTTATATTAAATATATAAATTAAAAAACTTCTACTCACTTTCTTGGTAAATGATAAAACAATATTATAGGTAGTGTTTTAACTTTTAATTATTTTTATCTAAGCAATCTAAATAAAATAATTACAGTATTTCAAAATCGATTAGGTATATACAATTATTTTAGATAATATATAAAATAGTATAATATTAGACTTATACAGAGGTCATTTAATATGAGAACACTAGTAAGAATATTTTTGATGATCATAAAATATCAAAATGTTTATAATTTTCTGATAAAATCACACGCTTACTGGCTTACTTATAATAATATGTTTAGGTGTAATAATATCTTTCTCTGTGTGAAATTTCCTAGAAAATCTTGCTATAAGCGATCGGAGTCTTTTTACTTTATAGAAATTATAAATGATAAAATGGTAGGTATATAATATACATATAGTTGTATCAATTTTCAAAGTTTACAAAAATAATATCTCTAATAGAATTCAATATTGTTAACGTAGGTACTAAGAGAACAGACCAATCACTCGCACCTTTTAGCATGCCCGATTGGTTATAATATCTTATGCCTTATATGTATATCAATTTATGTTTCCAGACAAACTTGATGTCCAGAAAGTGCTAACCATGTTATGTAACGCGAATACATGACGAAGGTTGATGTGATTGATCACGTGACGGTCAGTGGTCACACAATGTAATTTAATATTAGATGTATACAACAAAT
Source organism: Schizaphis graminum (assembly GCA_020882235.1). Lineage (NCBI taxonomy): Eukaryota > Metazoa > Arthropoda > Insecta > Hemiptera > Aphididae > Schizaphis > Schizaphis graminum. The sequence goes on from CM037032.1 coordinate 70,014,166, forward strand.
ATGGTTGAAGTAGACATAGACAAATATTCTTTGGTGGCTTCGGTCCTGATGTTTTTATTTCTCATAGTTATTTTATTTTTATTTGACAAATAACGTTACAGTTCAACCTAACGTATCACCGGTGGGAGTTTAACGAAATATATTAGATGTTTGAGGTGTTTTATAGTCAAGTTTACAAATAATATTATCATATAACTCGTAAAAAGTATAGTAGTTTTATACGGGTCAAAACATTATACATTAATATACCGCGATGTATTATATAAAATTATAAAAATTATAATGATTTTCTAAACAGCTTTAGATGTATTTGTTTTTAATATTATATTCAATTTATAATTCAATCATCACTAAATTTTAATGTCTGCGTGTACTAAATGTGACTTTTTTAGATTCTGAACGGAGTGATGAATGTATTGATTTTACAATGATGTGTGTTTTTTTTTTTTTAGATTCTGAACGAAGTGATGAATGTATTGCTTTTACTATGATGTGTGTTTTTTTTTTTTTTTTTTTGTGTCTGACGACAACATTTGGAGCAGTAATAATGCTCCGATTTTTGACTTCAGCCCCTCTTTGAATAGGGAATTGAATCTAGTTGGTACTTTAGGGGGGTCAAAATTAAAATTTTCTAATAGTTTTCAAAAAAATCGAGAAAAACAAAAAAAAAATGACAGAAAAATGGAAATTTTACGGAAAAACCACTTTTCGACAAAATCGATTTTTTGATTTTGCTGTAACTCAAAAACGAATTATTGTAAATACTTGAAATTTTCACCAAATGTTTATATTATGGTTATCTCTTTACAGTTAATTTTTCAAAATATTTTGACCATTTTTAAGCTACTAATAGACAATTGAAATTTTCGACTTTTCTAAGTTTTTTTTTCTTCAAATGCCGATAAAAATTTTTTGGGTGGCCAGAAAATCTTGAAAATTTAATACAAGGTTTCTTATAAGTTGTTCTTAAAGTGATAAAAAAAAATCCGAAATCGTTAGTTACAATTTTTTTTTATAAGTGTTTAAAGTTCGAATTTATACGAAATATGTCAAAATTTAAATTAAATTTCATACGCTCATAATGCGAATGTTGGCCATAGTAACCATAGTAACATAATATAAAAACTATACTATTTGTTTCAAAATAGAATATTTGACAATATTTAAATATAATATATCCTAAACTGACAAATCATCTTCGTTCAGAATCGTTTTTCGTATACAATGATACCTATCATTGCATTCAAATTTAACCTTCCATAGTCTGAGGTCCACCCCACCCCCTAATATACAGCAGAGCGATACCCACTTACCCGCTTTTTAAAAATATTTAAAATATATTAACACAAACTATTTGTATAAGCATTTGAAGTTAAAAATTTTAAAAGTTAATAACTAAAATAAATTCACTAGTTAAGTTAAATAAATAATATATATTATATATATACACAATATACATAATATAACATAATATTATAATAATATAATAATAAACATATATAATTGTATAAGTTATGTAAATATTTTTATTATTAATAAATTTATATTTTGGTACTCGACAAATATTTTATTATATTTTTATGAATCATGCATATGCCAGTTTGTACGTATTAGATTCATAATATTCATTAATTGTTTTATCTAAATATTTTATGTTAGTAAAGCCATTTGAAAGAAACATATTTTTGATGCTGATTTTATTTTTGAGTAAGTCATTTTTTGTGTTTCCTTCAGAATCGATATAACTTATAACTTTTGGACTATGGAAATGGAACTAGGCTTTACATTATCTATTAAAGCTCTTCGATTCATTTTTTATACTTGAAAAAAATTCACGGTTAACATCTAATGTCAAAATGTATTATACTACGGTAATAATTAAGATACTTAGATATTATACCTCTCAGTTAACAATTCATTTTTTTATAGGTCTATACACTATACTCTTAGTTCAAACACAATGAACAAGATGACGATAGTTATTTTTATTTGTATATCACGATATTCACGAATATGAAACTATAATGTTTGTCTGTTTAAGATCATCAATCATCATTAAGCAATATTTCATTGTTTTTAGAACATAAATAGACTTTTCATTATATTATTCAAAATATTGACAACATTTTTTAAGTAAAAAGTTAAGCTTAACCTATATTCCATAACAGCAGTAAATTTAAAATATCGTATACATTTTTCTCTGTGCAGGAGTATAATTACCCTCCTGAAATAAACACTGCATAGTGAGATCTAAGATGATTTAATTATAGAAACTTATTTTTTTTTTAATTAAAAACTTCTTTTTTTTTGTTTTTTTGTGTCTTCCCACGTCGCCGTAACTCAATTTATCAAATCTTATATCGCCGACAATCCTAAAAATTATTATTAAAGACTATTACCCTTTAATATCCTTATAAATTATAATGTATAATAGTATATACATTATAATAACTTATAAAATTTGATTTAAATACATTTCTAAAAAAGTGGGTAAGTAAGTATCGCTCTGCTGTACATTAGGGGGTGGGATGGACCTCGGACTAGGGAAGGTTAAATTTGAATGCAATGATAGGTATCATTGTATACGAAAAACGATTCTGAACGGAGATGATTTGTCAGTCTAGGATGTATTATACTTAAATATTGGAATATATTCTATTTTGAAACTAATTCAAACATTTAAGTAAAAGTTTCAAGATCTTACGTTTAGTAATTTTTTAAAAATAACAAAAATCGAAAATTATTTAGTAGTAAAACGTTATTTTATACGTGTATTTTTGATTTCAAATTAAAATTAAAACTTTAAACACACGTCAAATTTTTTAAATTGAACAATCCTCAAACTTTTTTATAATTATTCTAAGCTTAACTTATGGACAGCATAGTGTTAAATTTTCAATTCTTAGCTTTTGATAGAAAAATATTTATAAATTTTTAACTACCAAATAGTGAAAAATATTCAAGATTTTGACGAATTTTTGTCAATATTTGAACTTCAAATGCTAATAAAAAAAAATTGTGCCTATGTATTTTTATAATTTTTGAATGAGAGTTAGAACAAGTTATGTGGACCCTTCAATTAAATTTTCAAGTAATTTGTCCCAGCTAAATTTTTTTTATCAACATTTATAAAAAAAAAATAAAAAAAATTGAAAATTTCAATTGTCTATAAATAGCTCAAAAAAAGTCAAAATGTTTTGAAAATCAAATCACGTAAAGAAAATGTCAATATAAATAACTGGTAAAATTTTCAAGTATTTACGACTTATACTGTTTGAATAACAACAAATATCAAAAATCATTTGAGACTAAACCGTTATTTAACGCGGTTTTGTAAAAATTTTAATTTCAAACACTCATAAAAAATTTTTGTCTGAATCCGGTAGAGTTTTTATTTTAGATAATTGAAGTAAAATGTATGGAGAACCTTGTATAAAATTTTCAAAACTTAGTTATAAAAGAAAAAAATTTTACGATTTTTCAACCATAAAATTACTTGCCAATTTTCGCAATTTTGACACATTTCATATAAATTCGAACTTTAAGCACTTATAAAGAAAAATTGTGACTAACGATTTCAGATTTTTTTTTATCACTTTAAGAACAACTTATAAGAATCCTTGTATTAAATTTTCAAGATTTTCTGGCCGGCCAAAAAATTTTTATCGTTATTTTAAAAAAAAATACTAAAAAAAATTAAAAATTTCAATTGTCTATAAATAGCTCAAAAAAATACTTTGAAAATTTAACTGTGTATGGAGAACACTAATATAAACATTTGGTGAAAATTTCAAGTGTTTACATCGATTAGTTTTTGAGTTATAGCAAAATAAAAAATTCGATTTTTTTGAAAACTGTTGGAAAATGTTTACTTTTCACCTCTTTAATGCACCAAGGATATCCACTTTGCCATCGGAAATCACCCCCAAAGTTTGAAATTGAAGCATTATTTCGACTAGTTATGCTGTACACAGACACAAAAACAAAAAAACAAAAAAAAAAACACATTATTGTAAAATCAATACATTCATCACTCCGTTCAGAATCTAAAATCAGGTGACTAACGATTTCAGATTTTATTTTTCATCACTTTAAAAACAACTTATAAGAAACCTTGTATTAAATTTTCAAAATTTTCTGGCCGGCCAAACAATTGTTATCGTTATTTTAAAAAAAAATATCAAAAAAATTAAAAATTTCAATTGTCTATAAATAGCTCAAAAAAAGTTTGAAAATTTAACAGTGTGTAGAGAACACTGACATAAATATTTAGTGAAAATTTCAAGTATTTACAGTGATTAGTTTTTGAATTACAACCATATAAAAAAATCGATTTGGTCGAAAACGGTTTTTGCGTAAAAATTCCCATTTTTCTATCACTTTTTTTTTGTTTTTCTCGATTTTTTTTTAAAACTGTTGGAAAATGTTTACTTTTGACCTCTATAATGCACCAAAGATATCCACTTTGGCATCCGAAACCACCCCCAAAGTTTGAAATTGAAGCATTATTTCGACTATAGTTATGCTGTACACAGACACAAAACAAAAAACACATCATTGTAAAATCAATACATTCATCACTCCGTTGTTCAGAATCTAAAAAATTATCTACTTACAAATTTACGATAAAAAGAGTGATCCTCAATAAAAACAATAATTTTTTATAATTACTTATAGTACATATAATTTATTAAATGATAAGACAAACCTAGAACTTTTTTGAAAAAATAGCTCTTTAAATATACTAAAAAAATTTCAAAATGCAATACTAAAGAATAAAAGGGTGGAGAACTGAATGCTTGGTGAATAACTTTATACAATGTACATTGTAAATTTTTTAAAATATTATAATACGCATGTTCTGCGGGAGAATTTTGAAATTATAATATTATAATCAACGTGTTCCTAACATGCGCACGATGTAAACGACAACGGAACTCAGTTATAATAGTTTATATCGTATAATATGTAGTTATATATAGGTAGGTACTGGGAATATTATATAAAGATAATCCGGTCGTCTCCGTGAGGTTAAAACGGAAATTATGTACACTATATTATCTACTATACTTCGTATAATTATTATATATATATATATAACTGGCTAGGCAAAGGTTCTGTAAGCGATAGAATTATATATATATATATATAACGTGGAGTGTGGACACTATGTAAGTGTATATAACTTGTAAGTCGTATAAGTACACATTCCGTTCGAGTATATTATATAGACAGCACTCGACGACAGGTCGAGCGACTGACCTCAGTCGTCGAATCAATGCGCGCACGGACGAAATTCCAATTACAACAACGCGTAAACGTGTTTCACACACCCACGCACGAGATATCACAATAATATATATATTTATGTGTACACGACATCAGAATTTTAGACCCCGAGCGAAATGCCGAAACACACACACGCAAATCCTCACTCACTCTCTCACTCTTGCGCGCGCGCGCCATCATCATTCAATGAACTATTTTGACACACCCACCCGATTAACCCTTGTGTCGTCTTGTCATCAAGTTCTCGACTGTTGTTTTTGAGTGACTAATATTTATTATAATTATTTTGTGGTTTTTATTTTATTGAAAAGAAAAATAAGGCTTCGACATCTGAGGTTGTTAGCCTTGCATGTGTAGGTACATGTTAAATTGTGTGTATTACATTAATAATTAAATTTGAAAGGTACAAGTTTAACATTTAAGCATTTTTAAATCATGTATACATATTAGTCAAAATTTATTTATAATACTAAAATTTTTATCGAGTTGTCTTGATCTAAATTGTTTGGTAATGATAGTGTATTTCGAGTATTTTGAAGATCTGACCAGTCTTGGATGATGTATTGGATAGTTAAGTCTTGTTGGCATTTATTGCATTTGGGTGTTGGATTTTTGAATTTTTCTAATTAAAATTGCCTGGATCAAGAAAGAATGTCCAATTTTCACTCTGGATAGAGTGATGATTTCTTATCGTCTGCTCAAGTTTTGGAGAACATTTTGCGTTGTTTTATTTTTATAAATAAAATATATTTATCGACGTCACTACGTTAACTACTATATCGTCGGCAATCAACCACTTAGTTAAATTAGGTTCGTAACTGCAGTAATATTTGTTATTATATTTTTTTCTGTAACTTAATTATATAAATTTTATTGTATTAAAGTAGTACCTATTCACTATAGTCCATAATATTTAACAAATATTAATATCAATAAAAGAGACACGACTTTTAAATTTTAGTATAATAGTGGAGCGTCATATGTTTGTGGATTGCGGTCTTAAAGTGGTAAATTAACATTTAATATCCTCATTATGAATCAGTATTACAATTCTGTTACAGATTTCATCGAAATTATTTCTAGATTTAAAAATGGTCAACGAGTACACATTTGTAACATTTTGTGGTGTGTTTACGTGTAAATATTAATTTTAGTAAATACTAAAATACCTATTGTGTAACGAAAGATATTAAAATAGTAATTGCTTGCTGCCTACTGTACATTGATTGTAATTTAAAAAAACGGGTAAGTTAGTATCGCTCTGCTGTACATTAGGGGGTGGGGTGGACCTCGGACTAGCGTAGGTTAAATTTGAATGCAATGATGAATATCATTGTATACGAGAAACGATTCTGAACGGAGATGATTTGTCAATCTAGGATATATTCTATTTAAATATCGTAATATATTCTATTTTTAAACAAATAGTATAGTTACTATATGTTACTATAGTTACTTTATAGTATCTGTTTATTAATAAAAAAAAGTATTTGGCAACATACGCATAATGAGAGTATGAAATTTAATTTAAATTTTGACATATTTCGTATAAATTCGAACTTTAAGCACTTATAAAAAAAAATTGTGACTAACGATTTTGGATTTTTTTTTATCACTTTAAGAAAAACTTATAAGAAACCTTGTATTAAATTTTCAAGATTTTTTGGCCACCCAAAAAATTTTTATCGGCATTTGAAGAAAAAAAACTTAGAAAAGTCGAAAATTTCAATTGTCTATAAGTAGATTAAAAATGGTCAAAATATTTTGAAAATTTAACTGTAAAGAGATAACCATAATATAAACATTTGGTGAAAATTTCAAGTATTTACATCGATTCGTTTTTGAGTTACAGTAAAATCAAAAAATCGATTTTGTCGAAAAGTGGTTTTTCGTAAAATTGCCGTTTTTCTGTCATTTTTTTTTTTGTTTTTCTCGATTTTTTTGAAAACTATTTGAAAATTTTAATTTTAACCCCCCCCCCAAAGTACCAACTAGATGAATTTTCCTATTCAAAGAGGGGCTGAAGTCAAAAATCGGAGCATTATTACTGCTCCAAATGTTGTCGTCAGACACAAAAAAAAAAAAAAAAACACACATCATTGTAAAAGCAATACATTCTTCACTCCGCTCAGAATCTAAAAATTAAAATGAATGTTTATTACCTACTATAATTTCTATAATACCTGCCTATGATATCCGGCCAAAATAGCGAATATAATATAATAACCGCGAACGTAAAATCGCGAAATAATAATGGCGAAAATAAAAACAACGAATTTTAAAAAAGAGCGAAAATATACAATTAGGCATTTAGTTTGTTTTTTTTTAAATTTTTAAAAAAACAATTAGGTTCGTGATAAATTATATGCTACACCATTTACAAAGTTATTATTATTATTAGTATTATAATTTTTAATTATTAACAAATGAAGTCTTTTAGCACAGTCCTTGTACATTTTTTTTCTGTGGTTGTTCTCCAACATCATACTGTTCTCGTTTCAATTCTTCTAAATTTTGAATTTTCTTTATTCCGTTAATAAATTTGCATATAATAAGGTGGTTTCCTCTAAAAGAATATACAAGCTACACATTGACGCACTACTAAACTACAACTGTATTGACTTGTCTTAGCTCAAATATAATACGATTGACAATCTTATCTTAGTATATTTCCAATATTAAAATAGCTATAATAGTAACTAAGATAGCACATTGACGATAACCCGATACTGGTTACTGGGTATATATTAATTGCGCTAGAAATTACAGGTAAAAATAAGTTTTATCAAGTATTTAAGTTTTAGTTTTATGTTTTATAGTATTTAAAAAGAAATAATAAAAATCTGCAGTTTCGCTATTATGCATAATCGTTTTTTTTTAAATTCACTATTATCAATTCGCGATTTTTACATTCGCGGTTAATTGTTTCGCTAATTTGGCTTAGACCCGCCTGTCTATATACTATATTAGCCAAATTTTAAACTAATTTTTTATTGAAATTATTTTATTATATTAATTTTTAGTGACGACTTGAACTTGTTTAACAGCAAGACAATAAGAACATTTACCTTACATCCACCACATATTTTATTCACTAACTACTAAGAACCATGTGGCAGGTTTTGCATAACGTATTAGTTTTCTTTGTCACCTTTCTGATAAAGGCCAAGGGTAAGATACTTAATGTTTTTCCAAGGCGCCGCGTATTTTAAATATCTGTCTGGCTGTCTACACTATTCACTACATTTAATGACTTTTTTCCTCAACACAATTACGAATTCCTATGCTGATGTGCGATGCCTTACCAACTGCGTAGACTAACAGTAATATAGGTAGCTGATGTGGATATTAATCAAAATAATCTAATAGTTTGATCTTTATATGTTTTTTTTAAGTAACTTTTTATTATTATATTATATTATTATATTTCATTTTGTAAATGATTAATAGCATACCAAATAATATTATACAGAAAAGAGCGGAGTGTTATAAAAAAAGTAATTATATATTTTAGAGATTTGTGGAGGAGGGGTTAAACTATAAATTAAAATAGTGAGGCTTTTTAGAGTTAAATCCTCCATAAATGATTAATTGATTATAAACTTATAGCCATGAAGTAGAATACAAGTATATCTTATAAATAATTATTGATTATATATAATAGTTTAATAAATACTAATACTTATGCAATATATCTGTTACGATTTTTACGTGCTCTGTTACAGTTAGTACGTATAATCTTTAATTTTTTTAGTTTTATACTTAATTGTAATTTAAATTAACGCATTAAAAATTTTAAAAATACGATTAGCTTTAGTAAGTATATAGGTACTTATACGCTTATAAATTTTAAAATAATATGTATAAATAATAATATGATGTTTGTGTGAAATAATATTAAAAATAAAATTGTTGTTGATCACATCAAATAACTTAAGTATTTGTTTTTGGTAATTTTCTGTATAAATTCATCATCATACATCACATACACTCACTGAAAAATATAACTTATGAATACCATGATTTATGATACCTATTAATTTAAAAAATAAAATTGTAATAAAATAAATAGTTATACAATTTTTTAATAATATATAATATATATATGTGTAATGTGTATATATATATTAATTATTTTTTCTGTTCTTCAAATAGCTACAATAATTCAATATTAATTAAATGGTACCCTGACTATTTTTATTTAGCTGTAAAAGGAAAGATATGATTTTGACGGAAAATCAATTTGAAAATAATAAACGAACAATGCACGGCAAATAAGGCTTAAATATTAATATATTTAAAAAAAAAAATAAATTTAAAGAGGAATTTTTATAATGGTTTTTCATATTTTTTATCGAGAAGGGATATATAGTCATGTATTATGTACATTGTACATCGTATTTGAAATGAAAATAATAAATACAACAAATAAAAAAGATAATAACTGTATTGTTTACAATTTGTATTTAAATTGTATACAGCAGTTATATATTATATATATATATATATATATATATGTTTAGTTAAATAGTAAGAGTTTTAGGCGAATGGAGTTCATTAGAACTGTATCAACCTAATCGAAATCTGGCTTCTGATATGTAACATTTCAGCAATACGAAGAATATTATTCTTATCAGGAAGAGGTTCGCTGAATTCATATAATATTGTAATATTGTGTTTTGCTTAATTTAAAATAAATAATAATCGATCATAATTATTAGTAAGTACATTGAGTACGTATAAATTATTCAAAATAACAAAATATATCGTTTTGTATAAATTAAAAACACGCGCATTAGTAAAATATTATTTTTTACTAAGTACTAGGTACTTAGTAAGTAGTAATAGTACCTATATATATTTTATATTTATATATACAGTTGAAAATGTGTCAAAAATTCTAAATGTATTTTTGACAAGTAAGATTGTGAAAATGAACAATTTTTTTATAACTTTCAGTTAAGTCAATAGTCAATACATTTTTTAACTCAATTTTCTTAAGATGGAAGTTGATCACAAATATAAGAAACTATCTAGTTATACGTATCTTAATATTTATTGTAATTTTAAATTACCTATGGCAATTTTAATTTAGTGTCAATGGATGCCTTCTTCTATCATGTTATCACGCTCTGTTTATAAATTATAACATTTTGCTTATATTGTATTATATTGAATACAGATTGTAATTGCTTCTATTAATTCTAATAAAAAAGGTATATATCAGTGTCAGCTTAACATCTATTTTCCCCGTATAATAATTTGATAATTAATACTTAATATTCTATAAACTCTACTATAAGAAATAATGAATATTTATTTTTCACCATACACGTTTACATTATTGGGGTTATTATAGTATGAAACTCGGAGAGCTCAGTTTCCCGAGAGACGTCTCGGTGCCATGAAAAATAGATTATAAAATTTTTTTGAAAAAAGCTGCTCATAATTCCTTATAATTTAACTGCAATATATATTTATTTAGTTATTGAATAATATGATATTATGCCATTTTTTTAGTGTGTTAATTTTATGAAAAAAATTTATCGTGCATACATTATTATACTGTAGGAAAAAATCGTTGGGTAATAATAATAATAATAATAATAATATGTAACAATCATTTTTAACTAGTAAACATAATAAAGTAAATTGTCGTTGGAAAATAATGATATGCTACATAAAATAAAATATATAATACGAGTAGGTATAATAATGCAATATGCTCCTTTTTAATATACCTTTTAGTGACATTTATCAATGAAAAAAAAGAAAAATTTACCAGGAAAAAACTGGGTGATAAATGAATTATATGCTAAATAAAATATAGAAGAACGTCCAAAGTCTTGACAGTTTGGTCAATCATAATTATTAAAAAAAAAAAAAAAAACGCAAATATATCATTGAAAATATGCCTTACGTTTAAATCACACGGGGAAAAATCAAGATAGTCCAAATTGATGACTGTATTTTAATACATTTTTCATGTTTTACTAAGTATTATATACATTCTTATCTGCATGCCAGTAAGAAATTTTTATCGTTTATTTATATTATATTATACAACAACTTAAAAGTGTACAATATAAGTATGTACAAATTAAAAGCGAATCAGTTAACGATTAAAAAAAAAATAAAAAATACTACATATATATATACCTTAATATTATTACTATAAATAAAATGGTTGAATTTAATTTTAATTTTGATTATTCGTGATCAGCGTACCGTAATTATTACTGACTTTGTCATAAAAACGTCTTCTACTATATAATAATAATACAAGGCATTCGCCATTATCAATGCAACAATGGCTTGCAGTGTAGGGTGACAAACAATTTATTACGAAGCATTAATTTTCTTGTAATATATATAGTGTAAGATGCGCGGTATACCGTTAATTTTCATTAGCAGCATCCGTCTGCAGCAGCTGTACAATATATATATTACATTTTTTTCGATTTTAAACGTTTACGAGCAACTGATTGCGGGAGAAATAGAATAAGTGAACACTGAATGAGATGTAGAAGAGGAATGGATGAGTATTGAGCAGTATAGCCTGCAGGAGGCGTCAAAATAACCTGGCTTGAATTTTACACGTATAATATATATATAAATTATTATAATTATTGTACATCTTTTCATTTTCTATACATAATGACATATTTAAAATATTGAAACTAATGTTAAGATAAGTATTTAAAAGTATTTTAAGTTTTTGAATATTTTTTATTTTTGTTTTTCAAATGTCAATAAAATATATTTTTTTCGACAAACAATTAAAATATGTAATATAAAGATTCTCATAAATTGTTTTTATAAAAATTCAAAAATATAAAAGTGCTTAAATATACATTTATATTTTATATAAACATTTAAAATGTTTAGATCAGTATTATTCACACAGTTTTAAGGTATGTAGATTTACGACTATAATTAAATATCGGTAATAAATATAATAATATGATTTATGCATGCGATAATTTTGGAAAAATTTAGTTTAAAATATATTTAGAAATATAAGTTGATAGACTATTTCGTATATAAAACATATATGTATAGTGATTCATTTTTGAGTTTAAATTTAACATATTATTTTAGTAATCTATTCAATGACGAAGTACACTCGAAACGTACTATATAGCAGAGCAACTTCCCTCATTTTTACTATTTTATAAATGAAAAAACTGCCGTTTTCTATTTTATTACCTTGTATAATGCTATGTAAGGATGTTTTAGGAAGGGCGTGTGGGTCGGTTGAAACTACTAGAGGTATTATACTTTATACATTTGATATTTTAATCTTTGAACAAACTACGATAATCACAAACATCACATGAGACATAAATTATTATTTGTATTAAAAACCGAGTTTCTTGGAAATTTGTACTTCAATGGAACATATTATTGTTTAGGACGTTTACGGTTTACCATTATTGATACCCCCTTTACCGTTAAAGAAATCAGGTCCACGTCACTGTAATGTCATTTAAGACAGTATTATTAAGTAAATGTATATATAAAGCAGATCCGATTATCATCTGTGGACTGGGGAGTGGCATGCAAAGACAATTGTTTCCAGAAATCTATAACAAAACCGCGTGCTGCGTTTAATGCGTTTTGTCTTTCAATCAGTGCAACCTTCTACGTACTACGTAGAGAGATGTGCTAGGTTTAATATTATGGCCACCCCGAAAAGAATAAACGATACGCATCGTAAAATCTAAATGGTTTTGCTCAGAACCCCACAAACGGCACGAACCGTCCGCCGCAACGACGTCCACTATATGACCACCACTATGATACTATACAAATACAACATATAACTATAATATAATACATATAAACGGTACAAAACTCGCTATATAATAGTCGGTATTACGTTAATTATCGTGCAATAGTTACCAGCAGGGCATTTGCCATTTAATCAATGCCGCCCCGTCACTTTCCCGCCGCCAAATTCGCCACAGGATTTAATGAAATTATGACCATGCGAGTTCTTTCTGTATAAACACGCGCCTGGGGAACATGACTTACTGTACTTACTGTAAACTGGTATACTATTATGTATAAGTATAGTCAGTATATAATACATATATTATATTATATAACTCGTATAGGGTGTGCCTGTATATTATAATATGAGTGTTGAGTAATGAGTATTTATATTTTAATCGATTGGATCAATCTTAATTTTCAACACGACTGCAAAATATAATAATTTCAAAAAAATTTGAAACTCGTAAATTATAGTATTCGTAAACACGAATCGTTTACATTATTATTATTATCACCACACTCTTCGACGGCGTGTTTCAGTACTCATTCTAATGCATACACAGCATGCGTGCATATCAGTATATAGTACATTGGTTATAAGACTGCCGACGCGTGTAAGTCTATGTTAAATAAATATATGACTAGCGAGAATGAATTAAAATAAAAAAAAAATCGTACTTTTTCATTATACATTATTATTGTCGTCGCCGAAACAAGAGAGTGAGAGAGAGAATGATGGAGTCACACACTCAGTGGCGGGTATATTATATATATATTATATACTATATATATAATATACAGAATGATTCATCAGGCGCGCTCGCCCCTTTTATTCCATTAATTCCAATAACGAATATTTTCGCATTCTGATTTTTTCAAGTCTATTTTTGATCAATTTTTTGACTATTAGATATTTAATGTTATTTAAGGAGTGTCCTTAGGCAATAGAATCTTCTTTTTGTCAAATAGAAATCGCTTTATTATCGTGCACTACCTTTATTAACTATAAATTCTTGTGCATGCAGATTATTATTTTTTTCTAATGTTTACAAACAAAAATAACATTTCTATAACGAGTAGTTTCGGAATTATAATTATTAATAGCTTTATGTAGGTACCAAGTATATTACCACGATACAAGTTTAGTTAGTAAAGATCATATGTAGCCATATAGGTTATTATGATTTTTAAATACGTATTATAGGTATGCAATATTTAATTAATATAACAATTATTATGCTAATTATTAAAATTATTAATTTTAAAAAAAATTTTAATTATTAATTTTGTACTAAATTAAATATTGCATATGCTTTAAATTTGACGTAAGATCATTAAAAGAAATAATAAGGATTATTATCTTTAACATATAAGATGTAACGTTTAATAATTCAGAAACTACTAAGTTAGAATTTCAAATTAGATTAATCCGCATTTACAAAGAAAAAAACCATTTAATTATAGCTTAAAGTAAAAAAAGAACACAAGACACTACTTAATATACTTAATAAATGGTATAAAAATGCAAATAACTGCATGAGAATATTAAGGTCTTTAAATATTAAAAAAAAAAATTACCAAAATCATAATTTTAATAAATTCGCTGTTAAACGATAAAAAGGGGGATGAAAATACTAGTAGGATCACCCTGTATATGTGTATTGTGTATGTATGTATATAGTACCGCGATCGCATCGATCGGCGGCGTTTTACGGTGACGACGTCGGCCGCCGAGCTGGCGAACGACAACGGGCATGCGCCTCGGTCGGATCATGTACACACACACGCGTATACGCCTTAACGCCGCGCGTCCAGTGTTCGTTGGAATAGTGGGTACCGCAAGCGCGTGCAACTGTTGATATATATATATATATACTGTCAAGTATTACAGTTCGGGCGAATTTTTTTTTTTCGTTCCGCCGCCGCCGTACAGTGGGAGCTCCGAGTCCTTTCAGTATTCGCGTCCACTCGTCCCCCGAAGGAATATTATTATAGTGTAACCGGTGGCGTACCTCTACACGTCGTCACACAGTATTTTACGATTATCGGCGAGAAGAAAACCTTTCAGCTACGCTACTGCAAAACGATAGAATAATAAAATATTATATTTTTTTTAATACCATAGTATATTAAATAATTAAATCCAATTCACCGCCAGCGCCGGACCGAAGATTCACAATGTCTTTCTTTCAGGAAGAGAACGACGAGTAAGTGTGACAGTACAATTTAATAAACTTAAGATAATAATATTTTAACAAAATTTAAACTAAGAGCCCCGTCTATATAGACAACATAATACATACATTATAATATATATGTATTATACATCGTCTCTAGTAGCAACGTGAATAATGTGTATTCAAACGTGTTCGTTCATGATCGTATAATCGTATTGTTTATGTTACATATTGTATGATAGTAATATTATACCTTTAATACAGTTGTTTACTTTGCTGACGAGTTATATTCTTATATATCTCATACTTGACATAATAATAAATAAATAATAATACTATCATAAAGCGATTCGTTCCGAAATATGTATATATACCTACCTACTTGTAACTGTTCCAAGTGTATCGTGACTGTATTAATTTTTAATGATAAAATAAAAAAAGAACGATACAATTACGTTATTGTATACCTATACATAAATAAATAAATTTATCATTTATATTTTTTTTAAATTAAATAATAGATTAATGTCAGGTACCTACACATAATATTTTACTATATATATTTAAATACACGCTCAAAAAACATTTAACTATATAGTTTGTATACGATTCTCGGAAATATACAAATATTAACTGCAGGTACCTATACTATAATGCCATAATATTAAATTTAATAATATTGTAATATTGATTATTATATTGTGTAGTTTATTATATAAAAACCAATGTAGTATAAGAAAAAAATATGTTTATTATAATATTATGTTTAGTATAATGTGATTATCGAAATAAATATTAAATTATTTTTAAAATTAAAAATTACATAGAAATATATAAGTATATACTTTAAAATACTATAAGATATATTGTTTTAAAAACTAAAAAGTGCATTCAATGTAAATTTTAAATATTCCTGTATTAAAATGAATACTCGAAAAAGAAGTAAAAGTAGACGTAATAATGAATTAACTTTTTTAAAAGACTTTTAATAAACTCTTACACAAAAATCATAAAATGTTCTTAACTTTTGATGTCCGCAGACAACATAGAAATAAACAACAAGCTAATACAACAATGGAGAATAAAAATCAATAGTGTGAAAGTTTCCGAGGTTTTGACTAAAAAAATAATAATTCAAATTTTTATTCAAGTAGGTACTTACTACCAAGCGGTATGATAGTTAATTACTTTAAATTTAATTTTAAATTTGTAAGTAACATTTTTAAACATTTGAAATTTAATAAATTAAATTTATTAGTCAATATTTTGTTTTATTTTAAGTAAATCACAACTTTCTACGCAAAAATTGCGAGACAAGCAAATAATACCTAAGCCATGAATTTATGTTTGTTGTAAACATTGTGTTGAATAACATTATAATCATGCGTTGTACAGTATACAAAGTATAAACATTTACTATAACATAAACACAGTAACTTATTATTAATAATAATTTAATAATAAAATAAGCCGGTTTTGGTATATATGTTTTACAAAAGTTTATCTGTATACCCATTCAATTTTATCATGAGACTGACCCTAAGCATTTGGGAGATTTTAATTAGCATCTTGTTTTCATATAACATTATATTTTATCAAACACATAGACTTTTTAGATTATTCAATGAAAATAAATCTTAATATTTAAAAAATTATTGTGCGATTAGTCATACTATATCAATTAGTTTTTTAATATAATCTGTAGAGTAAGTATAGTATAACGTTATTAACTGATTGGGGTTAAGGTTTAAAAATCATTAATTGCAGTATGCGTAACATAAAAATAACAGAAAGGTCGTTAGTGTTACTATGTAAGAGTCCAGTGCTCGAATTGTGGGAAGAGGGCAGGGGGCAGAACTCCTTTTCAATTATTTTATTTTATTTTTAGGCACCTCTTCAAATTATTTTCATTAGAACGGGAGGACGGAACTTTTTCTAGTTAAAATAACACTGTAATTTTGTAATTTTTATTTCGTAAATTAGTATCTATTTAGTAGATTCAATTTAACGATTCTTTTTTTAAATTTTTATTGATAAATGATAATTATTATTCATTAATAATGTGATCAAAAGCACTAACTAAGATATAGTATAATATTTTAGTCTGTGATCAAAAGTCTTTTATCTATTTATCATTATTATAATTTATGATTAATTAACTTTGATAATCAATTAACTTAAAATAACCACGTGATATTATTACAGATAAACGATAATCACATCATATAATATCTCGATTTATACTTTTTAAGAATTACCAGTTTATAGACAAATACACTCAGGTCTCAGTTACTTAAAGATTTGGATATAGTACCTACCTAGATCAAAACAATAAATTGGCTTGGTAAGTGTAATATTGAATACAGCGATAGTGCCGTCGGGCAACTAGTAAAAACATTTCAAGTTTATGAAAAGCCAACAATACGTGGTTTTCGAGAATTTAAAGATACTAACAATAAACTTTGTATACAAAATCTGAACCCTCTGTTAACCGCAATAAAGACAATTGCAATATTATCAAGTGAGCAAGAACGTGATTTTAGTTCTATATGAGCAATTAAGTGACTTTCAAAAAGAATGCGTTAAGTTATATCCATATTTTTTCCTTAATGTTTATAAAATGTGTTAAACGACTAGTAAAAAAAAAATTAATTAGAATCTTATGTATTATTTTAGATAGGTACGTAGAGGGAAAATATCTGCTGAAATAGAATGTTGTACGTTGTACTAAAAGAAATAATACTGAATTAAATCGCATTTGCCAAAAGTTATGGAATTAATATAACATTTTTTTTAATGAATTACCTAATTAGTTAGAAATGTTAATAATGTTAACCATTAATTGTTATCTTAATAAATGAGAAGTAAATTAATATTTATTGTAATTGATGGTAAATTTTACTTGTATTTGTGTATTAAATTTCAACTACCCATTATTAAAAATGGATAGTTGAACGTTGAAGTTGTAGAGGGCGAAGTTTTGAAATTCCTGAATATTTCCTGAATTTGCTTCGATAGACGATATCTTATGTACATTAAAATTATTAGGCTGCAATATTGTTATAGTAAATTGATTTTTCTTAATTTTCAATGTTTATATTTAGTATTGGTCAAAATAACAGTGGTATTAACATTAAACTTTCAGTAAAATCCTTATTATTTTGACGAAAACATTTCAATACACAAGTTGTGTGATTTGAATATTAAATAACAAATAACAATTATTGTCACGTTGTATTGAACACTAAGTGTGTCTACGTGATATAGTATAAATAATAAAATATATAACTATATTAGAAACACTAGGAACTACATGATATAATCTACTGACTATATACTCAGTATATTCGTAATTTTTTTCTATGCATATAAATTGAAATCTTTTCAACAAAACACATTTGAGTGTTTTTGAGTTCTCAAGTTTAATATATATCAGAGAAAACGTCTTAATTACTATTTTGCTTTAGTCAGTGTCTGAGAACAATTATTTAAAAGAAATATAAAATATATTTTTCGTTGTATATGCTTATTATATTTTATATTAAAATTTGGATATTATTGCAACTGTGCAGTGTACCTACTGTTTTTAAATGAAATGAAACAACAATTTAGTATAATACTATAATATGTACGCTGCAAGTAAGAACCGTTACTTCTCTAGAAATCTTGAATTTCCTAATACAATATTGTAATTTATAGTTACACAAAATAAACTAATAATATTGTTCGTTTTTATTAAAAACTAACAACACACTGACTGAAGGTTACTGAAATGTATTTCTACGACTTCAGTAATAATATGAACCCGTCAACTGTTCTTTTGTCAACACTCATAGGAGCAAATAGTTGCAGCCATCGTTTAGTAGTAGTTTTTAAAACATATCTACTTGCATATATCTTTAATATACTTACTAAATTTAACAAGTATTAAACGGAAAATATGAGTCGATAACCTTGCACGTGTTTAATATAATACAATAATATTATATGTTTCTTTCTGTACATTGTGTGTATGCGTATTATTGTAGTTGTAATACAATAATCGTCATCATCATTCACGACCAATAAATTCCAGACAATATATTAACTAATATAGCTAGGCCTATACTAAATAAATTGGCAGAACAAAATGCGCGCTTGAACTCTTAACTCTAAGCGTTCTATCTTGTACATACTAGTAAGTAGAAGGTATAGTCAGTATAGATAGTAGATATAATAATAATATGAATTAACGTACACGTGAACGCATATATAGTTTGATGATTTAAAACCATGTGTCCGCATAATAGGTACCCATGAATGATTTAACAAGTAGTAGTCGCCATGGCTGTGCGAGGTATTGCGTTTATCGTCGAAACGTTTTTAAACATTTTTTATTGACACGCTCGTTTTTAATCGGCCAGTTATGAAATTAATTTTGTAGACGTTTTCGTATACACTGAAAAACATTTTTTTATTTTTATAGCGACGATGAGGTTATTATGTAAAATGTTCTTTATTAATATACGGACAGTGTATAGACTACAGCAATATTAAAATATAGCGATCACGATAGTAAATTACCGTTTTGACTAGGTGTTAAAATGCACAACGCCGGTACATTATTATACATAAAGATTGAATACATAATAATGTGAGTATATAAAAGCTTTTACATTATTATGCATTATATACTTACACTTATTAGTTGTTTCGATCGAAGAAAATTACATTGCTAAAACAAAATATGTATTTCAGTGGAAGTTGACTATATCACTTTAATATATTACGGTAATACACATAGCGTTTAATAATGCATAATGGTTGTAGCGCGTGTAGTATGTATATTGCAAAGTTATACAGTTAAATTGATTTTCACTTTTCCGAACTTTCTTTCTTATTCCATCAAACTGAAATTAAAATATTCTGCGATCATTATTACAATAAAATTATATTATGAAAATATAAAATAATATATTTTATATTGATATTATGTATGTTATTATTAAAATAATATCATTTATACCCCTTATTTAATAATAGTTAATACAATATATAATGAGAGGAACATAAAATACGCATGTGAGAATTATGACTAAATGACATTTTAAAGTAATTATTATTCATTTTGTAAGCATAATATGTACATATTTAAATATTATTAATGACTATAATGATTAATGACTAATAAAAAAACAATAGTGTAAAATGTATCTTGATTTCATTATGATTACAGGTATGAAGATGTGAGCACTGTTATGATTCGAAACTCTCATCTAGATCTCATGGATCAAGATATTTTATATCATTTGGCTCTAGGAAGTGGTTCACATGATTTAAGAGCCATGTTCGGTGATGTTAAGGTAGTTATGAATAATCTAATTTTTGTTATTTTATTGTGCGCAACTATAAAATTAAAACCGCATTTTATTAAAACGTGCATCCATTCAATAATTATTTAGTATGCGCTGCACAACGTTTAAATTTTAAAGTAAATAATTATTTGTGGAAAAAAAGGATAAAAAGAGGAAACATAGGTAACCATTTTACTGTACAATAGGTGTTTTATAGGTTGAGTGTACTTCATAATTGAGTATTAAATCACTTTTATGAATGAATTAAATTTTAAATAAATAGTAGACTGTCAGTCATCCTATATTATTACTAAGTATATTTTATTTTACTATTGATAATACAGTAGGTAAGTTGAATTCATTTCTTCCGTAAACATTGCATTTATTATATTATTAATATTTAATGATTACAATCAAGCTGTGAGTTAATTAAAACTTACCGTAGAACAGTGTAAATAAAGTTCATGGTATGGATAAGCAATAAGGCAATAGCATAGAATTAAGCTAAATGTTATAAAAACGAAACAAAATAAAAAAAACCACGTGTTTATTTTTTACTTTTGATCATCCAGAGTACCAACTAAATTCAATTTCTTACTAAAGAATATTAAAGTTGAAAATTCAAGCATATTTACTGTTTATTGGATGACACACACATACCGCACCCCTCAGAATTTAAAATAGATATGATATTATATAATAATTATAGGCATATGCCAATTGCCCACACACACACACATATATATATATATAATGTATATTATATGTATAAAAATAAAGATTATAACGTGTATGCTAATTTTTCCAAGTATATATTTTATTTACCTAAATTAATATTTTTGATTAATTTAAAAATTGATTAATATTTTATAGGTTGGTTTATTACCAGTATAGTACTATAAACGTTAGATATAGCTTGTTTTTAATATTTTATTATTGCATAACTATACTTTTTACTAAACTTGAGAATAATTATATAATACAATTTTTATTTTTATTTCAAGTAAAAAAAAAAGTACTGCAGATTATTTTTTCTTAGATTTTGATTTAAAAGTGTAGGTTAATTGAAACAAGCTGTAAATTGATCCGTACATTAATTTGAACAATATAAATATGATATAGTGAAATCTATACTGATGAACAGTATTTGTAGTTTTCTTTATAAAATAAATAAAAGGCTAAGCATATTTGCTAGTAACCATCACATTAATAATGAATCTTATATTAAAGACGCATTGTCAACTTTACTTACTATCATTAAGAATTCTAATACTTTCTAAAATATTCCTGATAGAGATTGAATTAAGCATAACCATGAGAATTATTCTTTAAACCACTTAAGCTTACGGCCTCTGGTCAAATTATATTAATCAATTCTTTCTTAAATTCTTAAAACGAAGCTACTAATTATGATCTCAAATACACATTCATAAAATAATTAGTTATTTTACTAACATATGAATGTCACAGTTCTTAATCTTCTGGGAATTATAGGTCTTATAAAATAAATATTAAATACTTACATCAATTACAGATAATTAGGAATATCCGAGTTAAGTTATTGACCAATTTATTTTCCCAGTCTAGAAACAACATCGATGTCAGTAAAATTACCATTTTTATAATAATAATAATATAATATAAATTAAGCCAGTAAACATTTCAAAAACATCTAATCTATCTAATCGAAATCCTTTATAGACTTTAGATAAATAAAAGATGAAAACAAATATAATGACAATAAACATGGACAATTAACATTTATACAAAAAAGGAAAACCTTGCGAGTTATAAAAGCGTTCTCGATACTTCTAACAATTAGTTATTATGCAGTACGTGTAGTAGTAAATAGGAACGTTACGCATATTTATATAGTAATTATTAATAAGTTAATAAGCTATAAACTAATAAGTATAAAATAATCGATTATTATTGATTTTATTTTTACTACATAATATGTAATATAATTGCAATTATCTTATAATCAATATTTATTTTTGATATTTGTTACCTACATAATTTTGAGATATCTTTGTTTGCTTTTATCAGAATAAAGAGTTTGATTTTTTTTTTTATAGTTTGTATGTATGGGTGGGACACCAAAACGCATGGAACAATTCGCTTATAGATTAATGGAAGAAATATCATACAAAATACCTACAGGTACCACATTGCAGGACATCAGTCGATATTCGTACAGATACTCAATGTACAAAGTAGGCCCCGTCTTGTGTATAAGCGTAAGTAAATTATAATAATTATTAGAGTAAACTATTAATTGTTATAAATAAAACCGCATGTATTACCATGTGTATAATATTTTTTACTCGTTGTTACCATTTAAGGAAACCAAACAATTTCCCCGTTTCGTGTTATTAAAACAAATTGCCTTTCATATATGGTTTTTATTTTTAGCATGGAATGGGCATGCCTTCGGTGGGAATCCTTTTACACGAGATCATTAAACTGATGTTCCACGCGAAAGTCGTAGATCCTGTTTTCTTTAGGATAGGTACAAGTGGTGGTATTGGGCTGGAAGGTGGAACCGTGATTATTTCCGACGAAGCTGTGGATGGAACTCTCCAACCACATTTGGAATTGGTAAGTGTATTACGTCTTGTATTTTTACATATAAATATATAATATTAGTTGAATTGTGTAACAAGTATTTCTTGCATGATCGTATCACTATTGTTATTGTAATTATTTATTTGAAAAATATTACCTATGCAGCAAATTTTGGGCAAAACTGTGAAAAGGAGTTCGGTTCTTGATAAGAAACTGCAGTGGGAGTTGAAATCGCTAGCGGAACCGGACGACCCATATCCAACAGTGATCGGCAAGACTGTATGCACTAGTGATTTCTATGAAGGTATAAAATATAAATTATACAAATAAATTATTATCATATACTATTAATAATGTGCTCCGGATGTAAAGACTTAATTGTTATCGCGTTATTTAGTTATCTAAAAATAAATATGTCTAGACGCCCAGGAATCCTATTAATATGAAAAGCTATTTATTATATTGATATAATATATTCACGAGCTCATGACAATATTATAATATTACCGTATTAACCCTGGTCTGGTAATAATTTATTATTATCAGTTATAGCCTTAAACTGTTGAGTTAATATAATATGTAACATGTTTATAAGATTGATATCATATTATAAAAGTATAATATGGTTTTTAAAAGCTTTGAAATATTTTCTCTAGTATAATTTGTAAGTTAATTTTTTCAATAAATTGCTATTTTTTAAGTGTACCTACTTATCTTCTACTTTTATGTGATATATAATATATAATATATATAAAAAAAAATAATAATATAACAAATATATAGTAAATAATAAATTTTATAACTTAAACAATCATTAATTTCTACAGAATATTTTTAGAATGTCAAATTAAAATAGTCTAAGTTGCTTAAAAGTAATATTTGTTTTTAGTTTTATAAAATCATATTGAACAGTGAACACGATTATCAACCTAAGTGATGTGAAATCGGAAAAAATTGAACTTCTATTTGCCAGGATCGAATTTATTGAATTGCCATATTTTATTTTATATATATATCAAGGCAAACTTTTTTGGTGTACTTTTATAGGAAAAATCTACAGTCGGCCACCTGTTTTACTATCATTTTTTTTTTTTAACTGAAATACTTTCACGGATACACACACACAAATATACGAAGGTCAGATAAAGTAAAAATTAACTAAATTTACTAAACTACTCGTAAATCGGGATGAGTAACCGACAAACTAATCTATTAACAAACTGTATTATTTAGTAAATATTGAAATTCAAACGTGAAACAATCGGTGTAGTCGTGGACAATACTTCATAGTATAAACTTTATAGTTTATACCAACATGACGTGTATTATGACTTAACGATTATTGATTCTATAATTTTGAGTTTTGAGTTTTTTTTTTAATTCTAAACAGGGCGAAGAATGTATTAATTTTACAGTAGTGTGTAGGGTATTTTAAATTATGACCAGATCAATGAATGTATTGATTTTAAAACGATACATGTTTTTGTGTCTGAAGACACTTTTTATAGTAGGAAAAATTAATTCTTAATTTTCAATTGCAAATTGCAATATATTTCCACTAAGTCTTATCTCTGCCTTAGTAAGGGCCTGCTGGTTGCATCCTATTTGGAAATGTGGTTAACCGCTGTATAAATAAAAAAAAATAATAAATGGCTATACGAGGTACCTTATAATATAGTTCTGCAGCTGTAGTCACTCGAACAAAAACCTATGATATTAAGCAATTGTACAAAAAAATAGATGATTAATAAATTGATTAATAATTAATTAATTTTATTTCGAAATATTATTCATAAATATTTAATATTAATTTTTCGTTTAAACATTAAAAATTAAAAATTTAAGTAGAGAATAATTTCCTTCGTGTTGTTTTTATTCAATAAACTTGATGGGTTTTTGAATTCATCTTAACTTATGATGATGTTATGTAATGAAAACATTTTAACAACTTAACAATATTGTGATAATTTAATAATAGTAGTTTAGTTAGTATATATACATAAAATACAACTAATACAAGAAGTCATAAAATGTTTCACAACTGAAGTATTGTTTGTATAATTATCACGTTTCTTGGCAAAAACAGTAAATAGATTAAAATTAATTACATTTTCGTAGGTCAAGGACGTATGGACGGAGCATTTTGCGACTTCACAGAAGAAGAAAAAATGGAATACTTAGAAAAATTAAAATTTAATGGTGTAAGGAATATCGAGATGGAATCTTTAGCTTTCGCAGCGCTCACGCATCATGCGGGAATTAAAGCAGCCGTGGTTTGTGTCACACTGTTGGACCGACTAAAGGGAGATCAGGTAAAATATTATTAAAATTTCAGTGGTTTTCGTTAAAATAACTGATCCTTATTAACTATATTAAGTTAAATTTCGAGTACAAGACACAAGTCTCAAAATGTTTGAACTGTTTTATCATTTCATCTTAAATACAAAATAATAGTGGGACTTGGATACCTAATTAATATTTTTAGTATTTTTACAATCATTTATTGAATTCATATACTAATATAGGTACGATAGGTATTATATAATTATATTATTATGTAGTACGTTTCTTAAATTACGTTTATATGTATATATATTCATATACCTTACATATGAACACAAATTATTAAGTTTATGAAAACTTTATTGATAAAAACATACTCGATGTTTGTAAAAATAATAGGAGTATTTGAAGATCCAATAGGTATTTTATATTTTATTTAGTTTAATTTTCCATTTTGCGTAGCAAGTTAGATAATTAATAAACATACTTAAGTGAATAATAATATTTATTACCACATTAGAGGTAGATGAATACAGATGAACAAATTAGAACGGTTATACACATTAAATAACAGGAGGTGTCCGAGTCCCCTAAATTCACACCTGATATACACAAACAACACACACATACATAAATATCTATACAAGACAAGTATATACGCGTATAGTACATGTATATTATGTATAGGTATATTATACGTCATAAACACTCCCCAAAACTCTGTGATTTTCTTCACCTTTTATTATATAATCATCATTCATCACTCTTTTTTTGCAGCTAATAAAAATAAATCTAAAAATTCCTTCTCTCCCCTTAATATTAATTTTCTATCATTGTCGTGTTTATTTTGTATCATCATGTTATATTATTATTATAACTGTCGAATTATGCGTTTGTATTTACAGATCCATTACCCCAAAGAGGTGTTGGACGAATGGCAGCAGAGACCTCAAAAATTGGTATGCCGCTATATAAAGAAATACCTTTCAAAACGGGGTTTGATTTTGAACAACCATTGTGGATCGGTGAACGTCAAGAGCCCGAGGAGGTTTAAGCTCGTCCAACAAGAATCCGAAAGTTATGACTAAATCAAACGATTCAATATAATACGCTTCCGGACGTGCGCTTCAACACGATACACGCCTAAATAATGTTATATTATCCTATAACCGTCGACGATAAAATACTACTTATCTATACACGATACTTTATGTATATGATTTACGCGGGTTCGTGTTAAACAACGCTATTTTATTCCAATTATTTCTTCTTTTTAAAGACTTTTTCATACTTAATATTATATTCTATCTTTATATCATACACCTATATATACTACATATACCTAACCTAACATTAAATACTATATATTCTACGATATATATCTCATTTAAAATATTTTTGAACGTTTTGTATATTAACTATATGTGTATTAAGTATAATTTCTCTTGTAATAAAATCTTAGTGTACTAGCGATATTTTAACCGGTAGAAAACTAAATTACTCACTTATATACGATTTAAATATTATTTCATATAACCTGGTTTAACTCAGACATGTAAAACCCACTTGTTTAATGACTATATATACCGATAGTTGATTATAGTTGTACGATTATACTTGAACATTACGTCTTCGCAAAATTTCATAATAAAAACGGTTTTTAAACAACGTATATTATTTTATAAAGCCTATGACTACATTATTATTGCTCAAAATTTGTTTGCACGTAATTCCAAACACCAATAATTAGGCAACTAATAATGATACAAATACAAATTACAATAAATTAACATCCTATGTTATGTAATAAATTTACTCAGTTCAGAATTCTAGACTAAAACAATAATATTAATGTATTTTAGCAAATTTAGGTGTAATAAAAATAATTTTAGTATGTTAATCAATGACACTGTTAAATGTACCTATTATTGTTATACAATATTGTAGTTTAGTTGAATAAATATTTTTTAAATACCGATTTTGCAGATCTTAATATCTTATTGGACTTTTTTCAATTTATATTATTTATTATAATACAAAATGACCTTCTTGTATTAATAATTATTTAGAGGTGATTGTTAATTATTGTATTTTAAAGTTCAGTGTAGCCTCATATATAAGATCATGTTAATTATTTTTTCTGTACATTTTATGTAATTACAAAAACCAAGAGAACTGTATATTATATAAAACGCACAGTACATTTTTGACTAAATGTAAAATTATTTTTAACATAATATAACTATTTATGTAAGTGTAACATATTCAACCATATACAATAACTATTATTAGATTGTAATCGTCAATTTTATATGTTATTTAGTTAGAACATTTATAAATCAACGATTTAGACTAGATTAATTTAATTACAATACCTATATATTAAATATATAAGAAAAATGTAAATCAACAACCATTACAAATAATATCATACCTATTGTATACATTTTATAATTAAATATATACAAGTTTGATAAAAAAAAAAAAAGTATGATATTAAATACCTAGATGCTATAACATCTGAATGTCGGTTCATCTGTTTCCGGGTGAACCCTAAAATCCTAGTTCATTGATGATATCATCAATTGTCGCAAATGTTGATGATAACCAATTTGACGCAAATCTGTCACACCTACAAATATTTATTTCCGTGGGTAAAAAGGTCTTTTTTAGTTGGTAAGAGAGTAGTGGTGCAACTGTTTCAAAATAGTTTTGCTGGACCATACTGAACCCAGCAAGACGACATAAGACGCTTGAAATGATGAACTATTTAGAGCCGACGCTCGACAGTCGACAACATCGATCAAAAGAAATTAATTGAACATGATTTTCTTCTTTTAGAGGTCAGAGACCAGAAGTTTTAACAACTGATATCTATTATTTTTAATTTACATCTGTGATTATTTTATTTGAGTCACTCATCGTATTAATGTACACACCGGGTGATTCTTTTATCGAGAACAGTCACACACATTTTAAAAAGTTTAAAAAATATATGTACCTATTTATTCTCTCTCCCGTTAACAGCTCGAGGACTTATAGCTGACAGTAATTTTTAATTCTTTACGATTTTCAGCTTTTATTTCTTTTTAACTCATAGTATGTTGTATACCCTTTATATTTCACTACCTATCTTATATATTCGGGGGTGATCTTTCTCTACTCTCTTTATCTCTTCTATAGATCCCTCTATTACCTACTCTTCCTAGTAAATTTATTGTTATGTTGTAGACTCGTAGTGTTTGTCTAATAAACAATTAGGTAAATAACCTTTTCTAATCTCCAGGTCTTCTAGAAAGCATCTTCCTTTTTATTCTTTATAAAAATCGTCTTTATTTGGTACACGATCTATCTAATTCATTTTAAGAATTTTCCTGTAGCACCACGCTTTGAATGTCAGTAATTTATTTTCTTCAGCAGATCTATTTTCCTGGAAGTAAATTGACTTTTCTTTCTTTGAAATGGTCACCGTGTTTGATGTATAATCTGCATTTTATTTCTCTGGCGCATCTTCCGTTACTTGTTATCATACTTCCCAAGTACCCATTTATTTTTATTGACTGCTTTTCCTGTAGTGACTAGTGTGTCACCATTCAGTTTTATATCCGACTTAGCTTTTCCGTTTTAACTACAAACAAAAATTTTGGTTTTCAATTTATTTATTTTTGTATAGTAATCTTTGTCATTAGAATATTTTATTAATCATCTTCATTCTTCGTTAGTATTGCGGTATCGTCCGTGAATCGAAGCATATCTACTTTTTCGTTTTGAATTTATATTTCTATTTGTATTAATTCTCTCACTTTGTTGACGGCTTCTTGTGCATAAATATTAAATAAACATGTTGATAAGAAACATCATCGACTTACGCTTTTCTTAATTACGTTTAAGTACGTCTTATTATATATACCTAATATATTATGTATGATATTATATATTTAGAGATATCAGATATTTATTACGTATAAACGTAGATACTATATATTTTTGTCGTTATCATTTGGATATATAAATATTGAATTTTGTACGAATAATAATACTCTAATGGATCAATTAATATTAAAATTTAGTTTTATAAATACCTACTATAAAAATATAGAGGTTGATTGTGTTGATACACAGTTAAAAAATATTGTATATTTCATGTATTATTTAATTATTTAAATATAATATACCTACCTATTATAATTTAATTCAAATTTAAGTAATTTAACACATCCATAACAATGATATGTTATAAATTTATAACATTATGTTTATAATTTCACTTATAATTTCTAAGTTCAATTTATGTGATAGGCTCCTGGCTCCGACTACAGGTACAGATCTAAATACCTTCATAAATAATAGTGTGGGATTGGTGAATTTAAATATAACGATTCCAGGCACGTACACAAAAAAAATTTCGGGTGGGGGGGGGGTTTTACAAAATTTAGTAATGCAATTTGTGCCGCACATAATAAAACAATTTTTTCCTCGTTAATTGAAAATATTTCGGTGGGTGGGGGGTTGAATCCCCCCCTGTATACGTGCCTGAACGATTCGACGAGATTAACCTAATATTTTATAATTTGTGGGTTAGGCCACTTTGGTAATTAGTAAATAATAATAAATAATTTGTGTATATTGTATAGAATACGGATATTCTAATAATAACTTTATGTCATTATGAAATATAAATTCACAGTATTTAAATCGACTTCTAAATTTAATTTTCCAATGCGTGGCCATACTGTGGTATAGTTAACATCTTATCAATTATTGTTTACTATCAACAATATTTTAATTATCAACAAATTAAATTTTCAAAATACAAAAACTGTTTTCTGTATTTTATTTCCTTGTTTTAATGTTTTTTAATAATGATTTTAAAACACCATTAAAAATACACGAAAGCGATGAAACCATTGTAATTAAATTAAATTTGATTACTTGATATTTTAATATCTTTTCATTTTATCTAAGCACAGCAAACATCTAACAGTAAGCAACTTAATACAAACACATTTTGTTAATTTTATGATATACAAATACAATATTGACTTTATATAAGAGTTAATTAATAGGAATATTTAATTTGTTTTTCTTCTTTAAATTCGTTCAAATTCTAATTAATAATTTTGTATTAAAGTTTTAGTAAAAATGTAAAATAAAGTTATTTAATTCAATACAACAAATACTAGGTATTATTTGTTTTAGAAATGTCTGCTGGAGAAGTGGTTATGGAAGTGCCAACAAGCTTAAAGCGTCTTGCACGATTAGTTGTAAGAGGTTTCTACACTATAGAAGATGCACTTATAATTGACATACTGGTTAGAAATCCTTGTATGAAAGAAGATGACATGTGTGAATTATTAAAATTTGAAAGAAAAATGCTTAGACAACGTATATCTATACTAAGAAGTGAAAAATTTTTACAAACTAGATTGAGAATGGAAACTGGTGCTGATAGTAAGGCACAGAAGGTCAATTATTATTTTATAAATTACAAGGTGGGTTATGTTATATTAGAATTTAATAGTTTTAAATAAGCTAATATTGTCTAATATACATTTTTAGTCTTTTGTGAACATGGTTAAGTATAAACTTGATTGTATGCGAAAGAAAATGGAGACACAGGAACGTAATGCAACAAGTCGAGCTAGTTTTAAATGTGTTCAGTGTTTTAAGACATTTACCGATTTAGAAGTAAGTATACAGTATGCATAACAAATTTTCTTAAAATTAATTTTCATTTAAATATAATTTATTGAGATAAAAATGTACTATTATAATTTTAAATATCATTAAATATTTGCATTTCTTTAAAAAAATAAAAATAATTGGGTACCTATATTATTATTATTATTATTCAATATTGTTTTGTAATATTATTATTAAAATAAATACTATATTCAATAAATTATTTAATAATAACAGATTTAATTAAATTAATTTAATTTTGAAGTTAAGTATTAATGCAGTGGTTCTCAATCTTTTAAGTACCGCGGCTCAAATTACCCTGAAAAATCTTTTACAACCCACATGGTTTCACTTTTCAAAAAGTAGTTATAAAAAACAAAGTTTGTATTATATAAATATGTATAAATTTGTAATATATATTTAGTGTTTTATAAGTTTATAATCAATTTATTTTTGTAAATGTAGGTACTTTTAATAATGAGGTGTATGCGAAATGTTTGTTTGTTTTCTATTATGGTTAATAACAGCATTGACATCATATTTCAAAAAATTGTTCGTAACCCACTAAAAATTGACTGACGACCCACACTTTGAGAAACATTGTATTAATGTATTATTAAATATTATGGTGATGAGCTATGTTAGTTGGGGTAAAAATTGGTAGGTGTAAGCTATTTATGTGCCAACAGTATTTAAATAGGAACATATTATAACTTATTATCCTAAGGTTGTAAAGTATAACTATTGAACTAAAAATGTATAAATATTTTTTAAATTTTGATTTTTAAAGTAAATATTGATAAAAAGAGGTTTAAATTTCATAAAAAAAAAAAATGCTAACGGTTACATAGGATTATTATTTACTCTAAATTAAAACATAAATCTGCTCAAAAAGTGTCACTACTTTTGAATTAATTTTACCTGATTACCATGGTTTGTATTTTATATTTAAATTTGCTTATTTGTTAATTTTTTATAAATTTAGATTTTTTATAAATGTTAAAAAAAAAAAAAATTCTTATAAATTATTTAAGGATATATTATATTGGGGGTATTTTATTTGGTATAGGTACCTTCATATTATTTACTATAAAAACATTCTGTATAATATTTAAAGTGATAAGAGTTAGATTAGTGCTATATCAAATATAATTTATACATTTTGTATGTACATTGTACACCTATGTCTTTTTAAGAAGCATTTTAAACAAATATTCAAACATTTAATTTTTTAGGCTGATATGTTATTTGATTTTCAAACCAATGAATTTCATTGTACTTTTTGTGGGGAGTTGGTTGAAGAAGATACTTCAGTTCTACCACAACAAGATTCTCGTGTAATGTTGGCTAATTTCAATGAAGTTGTAGAACCTTTTTATTCGATACTTCGTGAACTAGATGGTATCCGTCTTGCACCAGAACTTCTCGAACCTGAACCTACCCGTATTCTAGGGTACTTGTACTATACTTTAATTAGGATAATTGATACTAAAAAATAACTACATAATATAATAATTATAAATTATTTTGTAATGTTAGACTGGAATCAGCAACACAGTCTTCTGGC
This sequence comes from Schizaphis graminum, assembly GCA_020882235.1. Classification (NCBI taxonomy): domain Eukaryota; kingdom Metazoa; phylum Arthropoda; class Insecta; order Hemiptera; family Aphididae; genus Schizaphis; species Schizaphis graminum. The sequence goes on from CM037032.1 coordinate 70,046,844, forward strand.
AGTAAACAAACGAATGGTATGGAACGATGGGGGCCTGATAAAATGCGAAATATGGACTCAAATAGTTCTAAAATGGAAGTTACTATTGGCGAAGACCTCCAAGACAATCGTACAGTTATTAAAGAACGGCCTATATGGTTAACAGAAAGCACTGTTGTAGAAAATACTTCTACTCGAGTAAGAAATAAATTTTCATATTTTATATTTTTAAAAATTAATTAATAACATAATACATAATATTTGTTTTTATAGTGTATTATATTTTTTTTTATGGTGCACATTTATTTGTTTTATTAGTAAATTTTATTTTATAAGATAAAATGGTTTAAAATAATTAAACTATGTTTAAATGTAACATAGTAAAAATTATTTCTATAAAAAATTTGTTATATTATACTACATATCTTTAAGCCGTCAAATAATTTATCAGTGGAATTATGTATATATATATATATATTAGATTCCTTGCATTTATAATTCAAATGATTAAAAATAATTAAGTTTTTAGAGAATATACTAGTATGTAAAAGTTTCATCACTCAATGATTCTTCAATCAAGTCCTCAGTTTTCTTTTAAATATACCTAATTAATTAAATCTTATTTCATATTAACATAAAGTTAAATTTTTTAAACATAATTTGTGTTTACTGTAAAAAGATATTTACAGATTGTACTAATTTGAAATTAAGAAAAAAAAAGCGGGTAAGTGAGTATCGCTCTGCTGTACATTAGGGGGTGGGGTGGAACTAGGACTAGGGTAGGTTAAATTTGAATGCAATGATAGGTATCATTGTATATGAAAAACGAATCTGAACGGAGATGATTTGGCAGTCTAGGATATATTATCATACATTCTATTTTGAAACAAATTCAAACATTTAAGTAAAAGTTTCAAGATCTTACGTTTAGTAATTTTTTAAAAATAACAAAAATCGAAAATTATTTAGTAGTAAAACGTTATTTTGCACATGTATTTTTGATTTCAAATTAAAATTAAAACTTTAAACACTCGTACAATTTTTTTAATTGAATAATCCTCAAACTTTTTTATAATAATTTTAAGCTTAACTTATGGACAGCATAGTATTAAATTTTCAATTCTTAGCTTTTGATAGTAAAATATTTATAAATTTTTAACTACCAAATAGTGAAAAATATTCATGATTTTGACGAATATTTGTCAATATTTGAACTTCAAATGCTAATAAAAAAAAATATGCCTATGTATTTTTATAATTTTTGAATGTGAGTTAGAACAAGTTATGTGGACCCTTCTATTAAATTTTCAAGTAATTTGTCCCAGCTTCATTTTTTTTATCAACATTTATAAAAAAAAAATAAAAAAAAATTGAAAATTGAAAATGCCTATAAATAGCTCAAAAAAAGCCAAAATATTTTGAAAATCAAATCACGTAAAGAAAATGGCAATCTAAATAACTGGTAAAATTTTCAAGTATTTACGACTTATAATATTTGAATAATAACAAATATCAAAAATTGTTTGAGGCTAAACCGTTATTTAACGTGGTTTTGTAAAAATTTAAATTTCAAACATTCCTAAAATTTTTTTGTCTTAGTCCGGTAGAGTTTTTTTTACAGATATTTGAAGAAAAATGTATGGAGAACCTTGTATCAAATTTTCAAAACTTAGTTATAAAAGAAAAAAATTTTACGATTTTTTAACCACAAAATTACTTGCCAATTTTCGCAATTTTGACATATTTTGTATAAATTCGAACTTTAAGCACTTATAAAAAAAAATTGTGACTAACGATTTCGGATTTTTTTTTATCACTTTAAGAACAACTTATAAGAAACCTTGTATTAAATTTTCAAGATTTTCTGGCCGGCCAAAAAAATTTTATCGTTATTTCAAAAAAAAATACTAAAAAAAATTAAAAATTTCAATTGTCTATAAATAGCTTAAAAAAATACTTTGAAAATTTAACTGTGTATGGAGAACACTAATATAAACATTTGGTGAAAATTTCAAGTGTTTACATCGATTAGTTTTTGAGTTATAGCAAAATAAAAAATTCGATTTTTTTGAAAACTGTTGGAAAATGTTTACTTTTCACCTCTTTAATGCACCAAGGATATCCACTTTGCCATCGGAAATCACCCCCAAAGTTTGAAATTGAAGCATTATTTCGACTAGTTATGCTGTACACAGACACAAAAACAAAAAAAACAAAAAAAAAAACACATTATTGTAAAATCAATACATTCATCATTCCGTTCGAATCTAAAACATTTTGAGTGTCCCATATTTTTTAGTTACTGGTCAATAATAATTCCTAGATACCAATGTTATCAATATTTTAAGTTTTTTTTTTAATAACGCCATGTAAATATTTGTTTGTTGAAATTATTTTACATTTATAATTAAATTTCAACTAGGTTGAGTTTATTTATCTTTACATGCTTTATCAATTGGTAAATTTTATTGATTTAATTGTTTATTATAGTTTATTATTCTTAAATTGTGTGTCAATAATTAAGGTTCTACCATCCTATGAATATTGGCCTCTGTATTTTGATGTATTAATATATTGTGTTTATATATACTTTTAAAGGATTCAATTGAAATGGACACTAAAGATCAAACTGAAGGAGCTCCACTTGAATTCACTCCTGATGTAGATATAATGACTGTCTTACTGCAGCATGAAAAACGTGCTGATCAAACTGATGGGCCTGGTAAGAAAAGTGGACAGGACGTGGATTCAAGTGATGAAGATTTTTCAAAAACAATTAAGAATGAACCATCTATTGGTTCAGGTAATATAGATATATTAATTATTTAAATATATTCTGATTAGTAAACAGGGAAAATATGTAAAAAGAAATGTATAAACAATATATTGTATTTATACAATTTTTCAATAAATATTTTTGTAATTCTGAAAAAAAATTCAAATACTTAAGCTAAAAATAAAAAAAATCCATTGATGGTTTGATGAGAAAAGTCATAAAAAATCAATTTAGTATTTATGTTAAAAATGTTAAATAAGAACAGTACAGTTATTAAAATGTTTTATTTTGGTTTTAAATGTATAAATAATTGTTTTAGGGGTTGAAGAGTTGACGTCAGAAGAGGAAGAAGAAGACGAAGACGTACCTTTAGTCAGTGTGGCTGGACGTCGTGTACCAATTACTGAAGTAGTGAATATGACTGATGCTATTAGTCAAATGACACCATCAGAAAAAGAACACTACATACAAGTTTATCAAGACTATTTCTCTGCGTTGGGCGATTAAATGTTCTGTAATGATAATTAGGTTGTGATTATAAATATTGTAATAATGTTGATACAATATAAATGTATATTTTGTTCTAATTCTAATTTAATCCATGTATGTGGAGTATAGGAAATATTAACCAATTTATTGAATAGATAATATTATATTTTTAAATTATGTTTTGTTTACATAGTATTATATTAAGTAACCTACAAATAGACTGTATTTTTTCTCTTTTATTATTTTGTAAATCGACAAACTGTAACATAAGCATACAATACAAAGATCTAAATAGTGATGTACTGGTGTATGGGTAAAACAGATATCTAGCAATACCACTTCAAGTATTTTTTCTCCAAATTAACACATAAATCAATATTTGTAATCATTTAAAATAACAAATTTTTACTATCCCTGAAATATATATGTTTTTATACTTGAACATTCTACTTAAAATTGTGCATATTCCTGAATATTTATTACAGACAAGAAGAAATCAATTGTCAAGCACGTATTATAATACTCAATAAAATTTAAATAATCTTAATTTCTATTGTTATGAATGAACAATAATACAATATATTCTACAGTTTTGAGCCCAGATAATAACATGTATATTATATAATACTAATAAACAGGTTAAAGATAATTTTCTTAACATTTATTTACATTAAATTTGTACGTAACTGGTACCTATCTAGTTCTAAAGGTTAACAAAGATTGATAATATTTTGTTAGTTTGTGTCAAAATTAACTAGAAAAAAAAACAATTGAATGACTTCAGGTGATGTAGAAGAAGGAGCTATTCTAATTATGTTACCATTTCCTCTCCTTTTTCTTTCTACATTAATTTCCATAACAACTACTAATGAAGTCTGAATTATCAATTAATACTTGTAATCTAATCACTCCGCTCTTAAAATTAAAATAATAAATGCTCTTCGTTCTTACAATAAAACATATTCATAACTGCCAATGCCCATACACCTGTGAAAAATCATGGACTTGCTGACTTCTAAAATAATTATATTTTTACAATAACGGCATGGGGGATGGCAACTAAATATGCATAACTGTCTGTATTTTTTTTTAACTGGCCTCGTACTAGCCAATAACGATGCTAGTAATGATATTATAATTATGCATATTATAGTATAGCAGTTATACCATAGTCCATAGGCTTAAACTGGGGGGGGGCAGGCATAGTACTTTATGTAAAGTTAACTATATAGACTAGTTGATATGTAATTATATATTTGCCCCCCCTAATAAATTTCCAAGTTACGCCCATGTGGCCATGTACCATACTGTCTTACAACATACACAATAGTCCATAATACATAAATATTGTGATAGTATTTTATGGTTATAATTATTTTGAAACTGTTCATATAGGTACTCAATACAGGTTTAACCAACCCATTATTTTATAAAGTAAATCGACATTTTCAAATATTATAGTACATATACATAGTTATAATAAAGTTATAACTAAAATTAAAAATAAATAAACGATAACTTATGACTAGTTAATCACTAAAATAAATATCCTTCCACGCGTTCAGATTTAGTGTAAAAGCGTTACAATCGATTTGTTTTGTATTAGATCTGTAAAATATATCTAATCATTAATAGGATTCGTAATGTTTTTAAATTTTTGCCTCAATATTCTCAAAACGAAGAACAAACATGTCATAGGTATGAGTATTAAGTTGCTTACTTGCTGTCGAACGGCATAAATATGTCTTTCGGTAAATATCGGAGATTAGACGTCGCGCATATTACACTGCCAAAATTCACGTTTTTCAATGTATGTAATTGTTCTGAAAACAAATCGTATATTTTTAATTTATAAGCTACGCACATCTTTTAAATATAATAATTAGCTTAAGTTCACTTTGTATAATCTAATAAAATATGTAGAATGTGCAGGAAACTTTAATAGGTTTTGACGGTTTTGTATAAAATAGATTTAAAAACGCAGACAGCGTATTAAATACATAATATGTATATTAGCCATTAGGTGAAAAAAATGAAAAAATACTGCTAGGTATGTACTAGATGAAGATTCATGGATGTAATGTATTAATATGTAATGATATTAAGAGGGAGCTTTTATCAAATCGATAGATAAGTCATAATTTCCTGAATATATATTTTAGTGACAATGTTAAAAATAAAATGAAAAACAGGATAAAATAAATTCAAATTAATATTTATTAAGCATTACAATTTTTTTTGTTAATTTTTCATAACTATGCTATTATTATTATGCCTATAAGTTACATTGCAATTGTCATCCAAAAATGCAACGATTTTATTTAATAAATTGTATTTTATTTAAACATTCATTATAATATAGTTTATGTTAAAAATGTTAAAATATTTGATAATAGATACTATTACTATAAGATACTCCTTTTAATTTCGAAAATTGTATACATTTTATCTGCACTCCTATTTGTGGGTTAAAATACCAAATTAAAATTAGGACAAGTTTTAGATTCTGAACGAAGTGATGAATGTATTGCTTTTACTATGATGTGTGTGTTTTTTTTTTTTTTTGTGTCTGACGACAACATTTGGAGCAGTAATGATGCTCCGATTTTTGACTTCAGCCCCTCTTTGAATAGGAAATTGAATCTAGTTGGTACTTTGGGGGGGGGGGGGGGTCAAAATTAAAATTTTCTAATAGTTTTCAAAAAAATCGAGAAAAACAAAAAAAAAAATGACAGAAAAATGGCAATTTTACGAAAAACCACTTTTCGACAAAATCGTTTTTTTGATTTAGCTGTAACTCAAAAACGAATTATTGTAAATACTTGAAATTTTCACCAAATATTTATATTATGATTATCTCTTTACAGTTAAATTTTCAAAATATTTTGACCATTTTTAAGCTACTTATAGACAATTGAAATTTTCGACTTTTCTAAGTTTTTTTTCTTCAAATGCCGATAAAATTTTTTTGGGTGGCCAGAAAATCTTGAAAATTTAATACAAGGTTTCTTATAAGTTGTTCTTAAAGTGATAAAAAAAAATTCGAAATCGTAAGTCACAATTTTATTTTATAAGTGCTTAAAGTTAGAATTTATACGAAATATTTCAAAATTTAAATTAAATTTCATACTCTCATTATGCGTATGTTGCCTAATACTTTTTTTATTAATAAACAGATACTATAAAGTAACCATAGTAACATATAAAAACTATACTATTTGTTTCAAAATAGAAATATGACAATATTTAAATATAATATATCCTAAACTGACAAATCATCTTCGTTCAGAATCGTTTTTCGTATACAATGATACCTATCATTGCATTCAAATTTAACCTACCATAGTCCGAGGTCCACCCCACCCCCTAATATACAGCAGAGCGATACCCACTTACCCGCTTTTTTTAATTATTTTCGTTTGACATGTTTATCACAATTTTCGCAAATTTAAATTGATTATAATAATAAGTTGAATGGCAAAAGAAGCTATTAAATTCACAGTTGTTATGGATTTAAATTTTGTATGTGCACATAAAATTCTGTTTCATGGATTTTTTTTTATATTTTATTATTGATGTTTTGTTATCCATAGATCGAAACGAAAGATTATGTATTATACGCAAATAAATCCTTTTCCGCCACAATACATTTGCTTTCATTTGTTGAATTACTAATAAAAAATTAAGTTATCTTAGTTTAAGAACTGATTAATACGACCAATAAATGATTTTTTTGTTTTACATGCATATTAATATCTAAACGGTCACTATTTTCGAGTGAAAAAACTGCTTTACATAATTTACCTTTGTACATACGACTTTTCCGATTTCATCATCATCTTTTAAAAATGGAAATTCAACTTTCAAGTTGGGATACTTTATTAGAATATAATATAATAATTTTATATAATTCCAACTTATGCCGTCGATTGTTGTACCCACGATTAAAGATATATCTTTAATCGTGGTTGTACCTCAAGGTTTATAGATTATAATCTAGAGTATAATCTATAAACCTTGGTTGTACCTAACAATACTAATGAAAATATGATAATCGAATTACGAAACATACCTACCTAAAAGTAAACTATTTTAAAATAACTGTAATTTCCGATAAGGTTACGCTCGTCACTCGACATAATCTATATATAACTCACTGTCATAATACCTATATAAAAAATATTGTTGATAACAAATTTATTATATTCAAAAATGAAATAAAATTGTAATCATCTATATATAAAATTAATTTTATATCTCATCATTTAATTAAATAATAATGAATACAAAATAATTGGCATTGATATAAAAAAACAAGACAAAAAGCATTTTAGGACAGCAGGACACAAAACCGAAAAAAATAAAACAGGACTTATGGTCACCTTAATATATGTATAGGTAGATAGTTAATATAATAATACACCATAATAAAAGCAAATTACAATACTCGAATTGGACAAAATAACGTTTTTATGCATTTATCGAAAATTCCAAAAACCATAAAATAACTTCCTAAAAGTACCAACTAGATAAAATGTTGAATTAGAAAATGAGTATATACCTCTTATACCTACGTGTATGGATTGGATCTAGTCTTTTAGTAATTTATTAAAAAAAAATATATATAGTTATGTTTATAAATATGACATGTAAATGCTATAAAAATAATTGTGTACCTAGTCTCAAATTATTTATTAATTTATAATTTAGGTAGTACACGTAAATATATTTAAATTAATGAAGTAAATTAATAGTTATAAATAAATGATTTATTATAAAAAAAAGTATTACAAATGTAGTTTTAACATTAATTATTAAATATTATAATATTATTACATTTTTGAGCTGTTTATTTTTATGCCTTGTTTTTAAAATATTAGACTTTGTTTATTGCTTTTTAGTTTTTATGTCACATTATCACCTACTGAGATCTGATTATTTTAAGAATAGATCATAAAATAGTACAAAACTTGGATTAGTTGTTTAGTGTTGTTTTAAACAAACTCTTTATTCGATGTAATTGCAATTGTTAGTGTTTAGTTTTTACATTAAATAAATAAAATGAGGAAACTGTGGATTCAAATTTTTACCACTGTATTATCTAAGTGTAAAATTCTAGGGAGTAAATCATGAAAATATTTATTTTGTGTCAGGCTTAGAAAATAATATTTAATTATATATTATATTTAATTATACTTATGACCGGTTTTCGTTCGATGGCATATATACCCCACATTATAAATTATAGTTGATATATTTTGGAAAATAGTGCGAAGAGCTCATAATAATATTATTTTCTGGAATCTAACTAAAATAATATAGGATATGCTTAAGTTATATACAATTTCATATTTTTGTAAATGAAATAATATATCTAAACTTAAGGTCAATGGACATATGACCAGTGTTGGGAAAGTTCCTTTTAAAAAGGAACTCGTTCCCGTTCCTCGTTCCTACTGTAAAAAAGGAACTCGTTCCCGTTCCTCGTTCCTGTCGCGAAAAAAGAACGCGTTCTCGTTCCTTTGCAAATTTTTTACAATTTGAGTGGTGTCAATTGTGTTTTTTGCGAACAACTTTTAAGTCAGAAATAATCGGACCGAGAGAGTTAACCGATTATTTCTGGCTTAAAAATTTAGGTTAGGTTATGTTATTAGTAGCTTAAAGTAGACTTGAAACTTTCCACAGTAAAAAGTTTATTATTTTGACTAAAAAATAAAAATGCACTCCTTAACTCAGAATTGTTTATTATTTAATAAGACCGACGGCGTCGCAGCTCAGTTTTGGCGCGGAAACACACTATACGCGCTTCATATTTTCATAAATACTGTGGCACTCAACGTGTTAAAAATAACTATTTTTTTTTTCATTATTTGAGGAATGGAAATTTTCTTTCAAGTTCTTTAAAAATAGGAACTCTTTCCCGTTCCTCGTTCCTATATTTTAAATAGAACGCGTTCCGAGCTTCGTTCCTATAAAAGGAACGCGTTCCTTCTCAACACTGCTATGACAAAGGTATCTATAGGAGAGGCGGGCTTCAGTCATAATACTATAATAGTCCCTTTTTTTGCATGCGTTCATGGTTATGTACGATTTTCGTACTTATCATACACAAATAATCAAAGTTCAGTATTTGCAGGTAAAAATAGTTATAACTAATTAGTTATTTGAGTCGATAGAGGTTATAACTATAGTTTAGAATTGATTATTTTTCATAAATTTATATTCATTGAATTTATCAATACTTAGATAATAATAAATCGTATTATAGTTTTAGTGAACTTAGTAATAATGCCTACCCGGCGTAAAGCTTCCAGGTTGTCCTCGTACGTCGTAAAAGAAACGATCACCAATCTTTTGTCGGTAAAAATTATCGGCTATTATGCACTGAGACGTGGGACCAATCTTTGAACCTTCGGCGGGCATTTCTAATAGTGCACCCACGATAAAATCGATGTCGTCCACACAAGAGTAGAGGGTTTTCAATTTTTGGATGTCCTACACGTCGAGTTATAACAATAATAATAATAATAATAATAATAATACATAATATGATAACTGTATTTTAGAAAATAAATACCAACTTCGTAAGCAATTAAATCAATTAGGTCGTCAAACTCTGTAGCTTCCGGGACTCCACAAATCGATCTCATTTTATTATAAGGCGGTATCCCGGTATCGCGACCTCTTTGTACATCCGCCGAGAGCAAATCATTGCTCCTGAATTTTGGGGTGGTTTGTTGGAATAAGAAATTTGAAATCTGTAATGGGTAATATAGCAAAATATATTTTATAAGCTTAAATATTATATTACATAATAAGCAGTTGACGATGATTAATTCGGTTCGGTAATTATGTAGGTATAACCGTATAACATAACGATAATACCTACAATATCACAGGGGTTGCCACAACGAGGCTCGTGGGCCGCATGCCCGCATGTGCCTCTTAAATCAATTTCATGCGACTCTTGAACCAAACTTAGACTAAAATTAAATGTAAATAAATGTCCCTTCATTTTATTTAAAATGAAAAATGTATCTCCATTTTATAAACATTGCTTTACAATGTGCAGGCACACCTCGAATCAACTTTATGGATTTGTGCAATGGCGCCCAAGATATATTTTTCAGGTGTAGCAAGAAATAATTTTACCCACCCACCCACCCCCTTATAAACTCAAAAGTCAAAATAATATTATTTTATACATTTTATCATATTATTTTAATTGATAATATTAGTAAATATTAAGGTACCAACCAATATAATCTGTGTTTTGTCAGAATAATGTGTAATTTTTAAAGAAATATACCAATATACTTTAATATACATTCATACACATATGTAACAGGCATTATATTTTTTAAATTCATTAAAATCTTCAAAATAAAAATTTATTTTCGAGTATTATGTAAATAGTATATAGTATAGGTGGTTTACTGTTTATTTCAAATGGTTTACGAAATATAAAGCATGAACAAAATACAATAACATTATCATTATTTTATAAAAATAATTAATAATGAACATATTTCAAGTTAATTAGTTTATGTTATTATACCCATCACCTAGTACTCACCCTCTCCTTAATTTCAAGGTGTAGTGATCGTTACACCTAGTAATAGGGTTGTGTGCCACTGGATTTGTGGCTCCCAAACTCCAAAGTTAAGGTTAGTGGCCACCCCTGCAATATCATATCATGCTAGTCGATAACGGTTAATAGGTATTGGGTAGGTAAATTTTATTAACGAGTATACTTTATACTTTAAATTTTACAGTAGGTTATTATACCCAAGTGTTATAAGACGGTTGTTCTTCACGAGTAGGCGTCTCTTGAAATCCACGCAATAGTCCATCAAAGTTATTTGGTAATGGCAGAAGATCGGGATTGTTCATCCAATCGGTGAGTAAAATGCGATGGAAGTTGAAGTGGTCTTCATCTATCATGCTGACGAAAACATTGTGTTCATCAAAAGATAATTAATATAATTTTTGAATAGTTAATTAGCAGGGCCGGATCTAGGCGGGGTGAACCGGGGCACTTGCACCTGCAGAAGTCTTGGTCGAGGGGATAAGTTAGTAATACGCGTGTTATAGCCGTCTTTTATAAAAATAAAATATTTTGAATTTGCATTCAGTAGAAATAATTTTGTGTGTTAGCTTTAATATTAGAGTGATTCGGCCTATTATAGGACTTAACGATAAGAATATTATTTGGGCATCTCATAAGCTTTTATTAATATTTTAATTTATAATTAGTTGTTATAAGTTATAAACAATATCAACTTACTCTTAAGATGCCATAGATATTAAAGATACCTAACCCCACACCCTACTAAATCAAAATCACATTAAGCGTTTAAAAATACGTATTTCCAGTCCTATCTTCGAAATTTAATATTTAATAATAATATTTTTAAATTTTTATATACGTTTAGTATTAATGTAAATACCTCATATAGTTTTTTTATCAATAAATTTGCTTATAACTGTGTAATCATTTATCAGTTATCGGCAGCTGCCTTAAATCGTATAATACATTTTCTCCGAAGTGTCTTAACCCGAAGTTTAGTGTCATCATCGGTATGTGACATTGGCTTGGTATCTAAACTATGACTGTGCAGAGAAAATGTACCAAACGATCGTACATACAGCACAGACTAAGACATACAATTTATCCATTTAAAATTCTATATATTATATAATTTTAAGTACAATATTTAGTGTTTTAATTAAATTATATTATAATTTATAAGATTATACCAAATAATATAAGATGAATTATTTACAAATTTTAATAAAAAATAAAAAAGTTGTTACTCATGAAAATTTGTTAAAATGTCCATAATCCTTTAACAATCGTCGTTCATATAATGATAACAATTTAAAATTACTTAAATGATTCTTAGTTATTAGGTAGTTATATTTATTATTATATTTTGCTTATCCATAAATAAAAAAAACCGTTTAACAAACGTTTTTTAAATGTATTAACTTAAATTTATTTTTTATATATCACGTCATGATAATTTCATGTAAATATAATATAGTTACTTTAAAACAGAAGGAATTTGCTTATGGAGTATTCGGAACGCACCAGTCGAATGCTCTAAGGTCGTGCTTGGATTTACAGTTTCGTCATATACTGTTTGTTCGAAGAATCCGTGGGAATACATAAAATTTTCTCCTAAAACAATTAAACTGCTTGCAAACAATGCAAACATTGTAAATATTATAAATGTTAATGCCTACCTAATAAAATTGGCAGATAATGAGTGTAAGTAATATGCTGAATGACGGCGATTACAATTCTACGCGTTTCTTGGTAAATTTCTTCGTCAGACCAAAATGGATTGAAACGATACAATTGATAAGCTACAATATTGTGAAATCTCAAAAAAATATTTTGAAAAAGAGCTATTGCTAGATTTTGATTTACTCGACTGTCACCTAAAATAAGAAACGAAAATATTATCGAAAATGAAACTTTTCAATTACATATTTTATTTGATGATATAACTGATATAAGTATTTGTACCCGCAAAATAACAAATTAACGAATGTGCCGACGAGTCACATCGCAATGACGTCCGATTCCTTTGCGGGCAAAATTCTTGTTGACCTACGAAAAAGTCCGATTTTAATCGACCGTTTTTGAACGACCGCAAGTTTACAGCGAGTTCTTCTGCGGAACCATATATTTGAGATCCGTCGATGAAATGTGTCGCCTGGACCATCTGAAAATAATTTATTGTTGTGCTTAGAATTTACAGCATTTTTCAACCTTTGAGCATACATAGATTGAGCTATTATATTTTACTTACAACTATTTATCATTATTATTATAAGTATAACATGGGTAATTAAAGACGATATCTTAATATGCAGTCTAGAAATAAAAATTAAAAAATATGTACAATGATTGAGAAAATCAAATATTTTAAAATAAAATAGTGTATTTGTTTTGTCTAAAAAATCATTTACCTAAAAGTATTTCACAAAATTGTTTTAACAATTACCTATGGATAGTCCTAAGATAAATATTATAATATTATACGTGTAGGCCCAAAAATTGAAAAACGCTGGACTATATTATATTATATATATATTATTAACTATAATATATAAATTCAATACCACACAAATTATAATATATTATTATAGTGATGAATTAAAAATAATTTTATTGTACTGACAAATGTTGCCGGTTTTAATTGACAGCCGTCGGAAATAGACGTCCGCGCACGGTTAAAATTGATGCACGTCTGTCCGAGTTTTGAATAAGTCGGATCATTTGCCGGTACTTCAATGACCGCTTGACATTGTGGAGGCACCGGTTTGATTTTTTGCAAATCACAACAATTGCTACCAACTGAAAATGTCCCGAATCACATAAATAAGTACATTTAAGGAAATTAATTACTCGACTTTTTTGTGATAAAATTTGAGTTCAGCTTTATATGTTTAGGCATATATATATATATATATATATGTGTGTGTATAATGTGTATAGGTAGAATAAAAATCCCCGAAATAAAATATCACGTTTTCTAATATTTTAACGATATAAAAATTTAAAATGTTATTTACCTATTGACGTAGTGCAGGGGTCTCCAAACTTTTTTATTCAAGGGCCACAAAAAATATCAAATGCTCTTAGCGGGCCAAAAGTTTATTAACACATATCATTTTTAATTTTATGAAAATACAGGTATACAAATATAAGTTTTTATTTACCGTCCTATGGTTGCTGCGGGCCGTAGTTTCGAGATCCTTGACGTAGTGTAATGTATAGTGTTTATAAATGTTATAAGTATTTTATTTTATTAAAATTTATATGTTTTAATTGAATATAAATAATTTTGTAATTAGCGTTTAAAAAAATTTTTATTCAATAATTTTCATGTAATTGTGAGTAATATTGAAGTATAGTGATTTTTTTCCTAGGGTCGGAGATTTATATTCCAGAATTCTTGCATACGCAGTATAAATGTATAATGCTGTATTACAATTTACAATTGTTTTAAAAAAGACTATACACAATAAATTGTAATTTGTTAGATGTAGCTTAATTTATTACGTTACGCTTACTTATATAGTATCTAAAATACAAATACGTAATGTTGCAATACAAAAACACGACTTTAAAAATTCTAGAATTCATAATATTGTATTAAAGTGATGAGTTAATTTATATTTTCCTTTCATCTCTTCCTTTCCATTCTCTGGCTTAAAAATGTTTTGACTTAATATCTGTATTAGTACGTTGTGTACGTTATGTGTTTCGTGGAGTGTTATATTTTTTTAATGTTTACCTGAGACGTCGGGTGGTAGATGGGTTGTATCGTGTGCAATAAATTGACCCCATTCCATAAAAAGGATATTATGATCGTTTAGAAACGGAAACTGTTTGTCAAGAAACAATTTTAATTGAATGTATCTTGCGTTGGGCAATGGATTGCCGTTTGTTTGTCTACGGAATTCATACTCCCCTGCGAAAAATGGTTTTCATTCTTTAATCGATTTCGATTATTTTCAAATGAGATAACACAGAGTAATTCTGTTTACTTTAAAACTATTTTAACAATATTAATTTTATAGTATTTATTTTATTAATTAATTTAATGCGTCACTTACCATCATCGTAGTAAGCATCAAATATTCGTAAATGTGGAGTTATAGAAGCACCTAACCACGGAGTTTTCAAATTATTGCATGATCCGTTAATACTTCGATATTTGACATTGGAGTCACACGAAATGGTCGGAGCACATAAATTGGCATAATCGTCGTACGTCAAAGCATAATTTGGCGCTAACTCAAACTTTGAGATAAAAAAGTATAGGTATATTTAAATATGGTGTATTTATTAGTTATACATACATATAATAAATATGCATAATGTGAAATAATTTGAGATGTACAGTGTGTTTAACGAGAAAGGTAAAACGAAATATTTGAAACGCATGATTTAGAATTTGATTCATGTTATTTTTATAGTATAAAGGACTTAATAATTATCGTATTAATTTTCAAACTATTTCACATTTTCGACACCAATAAATTAATATATAAATTAAATATTCTTTTAATTGATATGACTTATGGTAGAGGCGGCTAACCCAAATAATCCTGCTGGCCACATTGGAAATGTATTATAAACCCATAGGCCTCATACAAAATTATATATTCCAACATTAAATTTGGACACGCTATGCATAAAAATAAATATGCTTTGTAAAAGTGTGATAAATCTCGCGGGTCAGGGATTAGCAACCCCTGTAGCTTAATAATTATGGTAATCAGATATGTAGGTATATAATTTGAATGACCGAAGGTTAATAATACTGAATAATTTATTTTATTTAGATAATAAATTTATAACTAATAATAATTATGCACATTAGATAATAATGAAAATTGAAATTAAACTTACCAACATAACAGACATACTAGTAGATATAATATAAACGATTGTTGTACAAATGGTCCTAAAATTCGCCATGGTTATGGTTTGATGTGTATTAATTGAGTGCATCTATGAGAATGACAATGCCAATGAGTATAAGGTGTTATATATTGTCACCAGTATATTATATTACTTGTTGTTCTTGGCTAACTTATCTGGAAACAGTAGAAACCTATGAATTATGCAATAACTAGATTTTAAACATAAAAAAGTTCCACGGAAAGATAAATTACTGAATGACAAATAGCAACTGTAACAGTCACGTATGTATAACTTATATATATATATTATATGTATGTTTTATTATGATTTCGTTGAAATACTATGAAAATTGGATAGTAAAATTTCTTTAGGCTTTAGTTTTAATTTCACATTTGCATATACCATAAATAAAATTAAATAAAAATACATTATTTTGTATACAAAAGTGATCTGTAGTTGTGGATTGTATAACTTACTACATACGTTTATGTTTATAGTTTCAAGCGTTCTAACTATAAATAATGAGATGGAAATTTGTAAACTAAGTTCATTAGTCATTAAAATTAAATTAATATTAAATTGATTTTAAAATGTAAATTAATTTAAGTAACTTAGTTCAGTTACACATTTTTAGAAAAAATAATATCTCCTATAAGTTAAAAAATAAGTTAGTTTTAGGTTTCGTCTAGATTGTTTGGGCAGCCACAACGATAATATTCTTTTTGCTGCGTTCACATGATAGTGTTTATAAAGTATGATTTAAGTATTATTACATTGCACGTTGACTCCTAAAACCGCATACTTTTGATAAAATACAAGAGAAAACTGCATACTTTTGGTAGGTTAAAACCACAGAATTTTTAAAATTGTTGTATCCAAAAACCACACACTTATTATTTTTACCACAAAAAGGTCGATAAACAAATAGTATTTTAAAATTCTATAATTTATTAATTATTATTTAAATTGATAAAAAAAAATGTATATAGGTATAGTATTCAAATTAAAAAAAAATTTAAAGTTTGATTGGCTGAAATCTATTACCGACATTTTTTAAAAACTTAGTATGATTTCCGTCTATTAACAATTCTTCACAATATTTAAACAAATGCTCCTATAAATGAATCTTATCTGCTATTTAGCAATAAAAATAGTGTATGGTTTTAACCACTATAAGTTTGCGGTATTTTGTTATTCAATGACCGATAAACTTTGTAGTTTTCGAATGCAACCAAATTTTAATACGAGATAAAACTATATGTATATCACAAATAAACGCGAAAAAATATACAGTTCATAGTACAAAAAAATTATAAATATATTTTTACAAATATAACTAAGTAAAGTTATAATTGTTTATAAAAATTAATAGCTTTATTATTATGTTGTACCTATTATATATTAGATAGTAGATACGGATAAAATTAAATTAAGAAAACAAATTATGTAATAAGTAAACAAATTTAACAATAAGTCCTAATAAGTAAGTATTAGTATATGCCTGCAATATAAATCATGCATTATATCAACAAAGTAAAATAAGTTAGGCTGTGATAATAGGTATACAAGAAATAAAGAGAAGACGAAAAGAGGTTTGGGTAGTGTATAAATGTAAAATATTGTTTTGTGTATGTACCGTAAAAGATATTATTCTAACTAAATTATTTTCTAACATTCCATTCTTTTTAACCAGTTAAAATTAAGTTAAAAAAAGTTACTTTTAACTTTTTAATTAATTGCTGCCTAGCTTTGTTGAAATACTGTTATGTGTAAAATAAAAATGGTTGGAAAGTGGGTACCGCTCTACTGTACAGTACATGTCGAGTGGGTAGGTCACTGTATAATAGATATGTTATAAATTTGTATTCAATGGTATATTATTGTATACGAAAAACGATTCTGAGCGAAATAGGTTTATGCCTTTATGGGATAAATAGATAATATCTTAAAATAAATCTATATTTTTTTATAAGGTTTGTGTTGTAAAGTAAAATTTATAAGAAATAGTTCAGAAATAGTCAATAGTTTTTAAAGGTTAAATCTTGTATAGAAAATGACACAAAATATTAATATCTGTTAAAAAATTATTTAACTATTGATATTTTATATTTTAATTTAATATTAAATTAGTTTCTTTTAATTTTTATATTATTTTTTATCTAAAATCTAATATTATCAATACATAATATATCACGACTACTATCGTGTATGCAGATACACACAAAAAATACACTCAAAGTTCCGCTGGGAATCTAAAATAGTCCTAATGTAGGTATAAAATCGAAGAAATAAATTATATAAAAACAATGATAAATAAATTAAGACTACAATAATAAATAATGTATACATTAATAAATCAAATATATTTTATATATTTATTAAAGTTATGAATACATTTAAAATTTTGTACTATAGTGAGTTTCGAATAATATAATAAAACAGACGCAAATTACACAGAGAAATTAAATTTGGTTTTAATGATACTTCAATCTCTCTAATCAAGGTCTTCTTTCCATGGTTTAAAATCTATCATATATTTTTCACTGCAACCCCACTTCATTGAAGAAAACCATCTAAAATAAATTAAAATACTTAGGTACGATATATTATTTTAATAGTGTAGTAGATAAGTTATACTATACTGAATACTTTTATATTCAACAATAAATAATGAATAAAATAGTCCTCGTAGTATTTTAATTATTATTTTCACTACAAATTAAACTAAATTTAAAATGTTTCAACTTATTGACGTTTTAGCTAAATAAAGATAAGTAACTATTATATATAAGTATTTACGTTATTATTGATAATATAATTAATATTCTTACCCGTTGTCTACTTTGGTGAAGATATTTTTTTGCAAGTTATTAACAGACGAGGTAGTGCATATAATATGATTCAGATTAATTGATTTGATTATTTCAAGTTGATCTAAAAATTCAAGTATAAAATTAAATTAAAATATTTAATAAAAGTAGGTATATGAAAATACAAACGTGTCACAGAGACTTAAACACTAGATAAATTGTTTACTTTTAGAAAATTGACCGGATTGTCCTTTGGTATTGTAAAAAAAACGATCACCAACTCGTGACCTATAGAAAAAATCACCAATAATACATCGTGAGGTATTTCCAACCAAAGCATCGTCTTCTGGTGTCTCCAACAAAGCCCCCACGATAAAGTCTATGTCATCTACGGAGGAGTAAAGTGTTTCTAAATCATAAATGTCCTGAAACAAAAAAAAAAAAGAATCAGTAAGTGATTGAATAACAAACAACATAGTACAATACACTAAATAATTAACAATTAACTATGTATAAAACTGATTTGTTTTGATACTTATTAGCTATTAAAGTATGGTGATAATAGTTTCTATACTCCAATAAATTATAATCACCGGACTCATATAGTAACAGAAATTCGTAAAATAAATATTTTATCAACTTCTCACTAACATCTGTTGGTATGATATCGCTCAAATCTTCAAATGATTTAGCAACAGGTAATCCACATAATTGTCTCATTTTATTATACGGTGGCAGACCAGTATCACGCCCTCTTTGGATATCGTACGACAGAAGATCTACGCCAATCGAATTATTTGAATGGAACATTAAGTTCGAAATCTATTCAAAAAAAGAAAGCTATATGTTACTACGTAAATAAGTTAACACTGTAACTTTATTCTTTAATTATTATTTATTTAATAATAAGACATTACTAAAGGATTGTATGAAGGTTGACTCAGACGTCCTTCTGTACATAATAAACCTCGGAGTAACTGGTCATAGTTCGAGCCTTGTTGTAAAAGATATGGACAATCCATCCAGTCTGTTACATTGACTATTTGTACAGTTGTGGAATTTGAATCAATAAATCTAAAAATAACAAAAACAAATATGTGAAAATCTTATTCACACGTGATATTTCAATTAAAATAAGTGTATTTTGTTTGTACCTATGTTGAGCTGGTACAATATTGTGCAGTACACGGAATGCGCCAGTTGAAAACTCTTGTGAAGTTGATGGGTTCACAGTGGGATCATATTCATTGTTATTATCAAGTACTTCATCCGTAGTATAATTTTTACCTAAATAATAGGTCATATTATGACATTACGCATACAATTTTAAAGATTTATACAATGTTGAGTGTCGGGTAAAATATTTTTATATATTCTTTAAATGAGTATAAACCTACCTAAAATTATCGGCAAAAACTGTGTGTATGTAATATGCTGGATAATTGCACCAACGAATCTGCGAGATTCTTGGTATAACTTTTCATCAGACCACAAAGAATTCTCAGATTTTAGTTTAAACGCTACGTAATTGTGAAATCTCAAAAACATATTGTGAAAAAGTGCTATTCCAAGGTTCAAGTTTGCACGCGAGTCTCCTAAAATAGAGTATAACTATATATGTATATTATAATACATGGTACGTGGTCAGAAAACAGTGTCAACGCATGGATAGCTTTACCGGAGCTGTACAAATATTTGTTGGTATCTGAAGACTTAAAAGACGAACGTGGACAAAACTCTTGGTTGTTATCAAGAACAGAAATTAACGCCCCACCAGTGAACGATCTCAGTTTCGATACAACGTCATCATTAGAACCATAAATCTGAGAACCGTCAATAAAGTGCGAAGCATCGTCTATCTATAAATACAGATTTACTATTAAATTAATTTATTATATTAAAGTTGATTAGGTATGTAAAAAAATATTAATTAAAACTAAGTACATAATTTTATCAATACAATCAAAATATAACTTAAACGGAATAGAAACTATAGATATGGATGGACTATAGGTACTTCTAAATTGTATACAATATTTAAAATACTAATGTATTGGCATATTTTTAGCTTGATAATTATGAAAAAGTGGTTAGGTAGAATATAAACAATTTAAATTGGATCTGAATTAAGAAAAACACCCGTCGTCTTATTGGTCATCAATATTTAATTAAAAATGCACTATATATAGGTAATAATATAGGTATTCTACACAGTAAAGATTTTCGTAATACATTTTCAATAGATAAAATAAAAAAAGAAGATAGGTAGGTACCTAATAAAGATTTTTGTATTTAATATTTTAGTCATATTATAATTTTTAAGAGATATAATTATTTAAAAAACCGTAAAATAATTTTATCTACAACGGAAATCTTAGTAACTATTTGGTTTGGTAAACAATGAAATGCGTAAAACCAATTCAAAAATACTGAGACTATCAGTGAAATAACATATTAACTATATTAACATTCCCGTATGATCAGTGGCGCAAATAAGGGGGGGGGCTTAGCCCCCCCCCCCGAAATAACTCAAAGCCCCCTCAAAAAATAATAGTAGGTATAATATATGTATGTTATTCTTAATAAGTTATTTTTACCGGTTTTGGTAATTTTGGGGCTTGAGCCCCCACTAAACATTTTTCCTATTTGCGCCACTGCGTATGATATATATATATAGTTATTATTTAATTTTATTGTATAGGTACAGACGGTCATGTACTCTAAATTATAGAGTATGATCATTTTAAGTGCAATGATATAAATCACGGAATTTTCTATATTAAGTGATAAATAATATAATAATAACTTACAAATGTCAATGGTTGTAAAGGGCAACTATAGTTGTATGATGTCATTGCCCGAGTAAATTTCATGCACGTTGTGTTGTACTTTGAGTATATAGGATCATCTATGGGTATTTTGATTGTAGCTTCGCACGCTATTGAAACCCAAGGTTTATTTTTGTATACACAACAATCTGAAAAAAGTATTTAAATTGTATTTAGAATAGGCATAAGTGTAATTTAATTCCGAATTTCAAGAGGTAAGCCTTATACATATTATAACTTATCATATAATTAAATATCAAATGAAAAATGTCATCATGTTACCTTCACCGTTTGTATCAATTGCTAAGTTAGAAACGTCATGAGCGACGAATTGACCCCATTGCATTAATAGTTGGTTATTTTTGTCAGGGATTCTTATTTGTTTATTTAGAAACAGCTTTACTTGAATTTCTCTTGCACTCGGCAATGGTTTCCCATCAGATGATGTGCGTAGTTTAGAAATCCCTTTAAAAAAAACTACAATTATAGGTACTTATTAATGTACATACGGCAATGATGGATAATATTCTCAATATATTATTAACACATAATATTAGTAAAACTCATAAATTATAATTGGTAATATACTTTTTTTTTATGATAGTTATAAAAATAATTAGTTATTTAAAGATATTTTTTTCCATAATCGTAGTTTATTGCTAATTAACCGGCTTTAAAATAAATTTAATTTAAAAATCATGATGATGTACAATAAAATATTATTTATAATATTTTTTAATATCAATAATTTATTTTACTATTTATAAAACTTATCATTCGACTAAGAATTGAACACATTAAATTCTCCCATGGTTATCAGTTTATCACTTATATGGTTAGTACGTTAAGGAACCTCTATTAGCATAACATACAATACAATCAAATAAACCATTGCACATCAATCATCAATCATTCACTGCCCAAAATACACTAAAACCAAAAATAAATTCAACATCCAGAAAATCTTTACGAAGTAAACAGCCCACAATGAGATAAAAAAAATTATTTCCTTTTTTTAAAAAAAATTAATATATCATAATTAAGATTAGCTAATAATCACAGTAGCTGATGCTATAAATAATAATACAAATATATTACTATAATACTACTAATATAAGATATGCTATACAAATGCAATAAACATTAATCATATGATATGCTGTTTTTTCAAATATACAATAATTGAATAATATTAATATTTAAACTTTATATTTTAAAGATATATATATTATATAGTATTATAGTATCTATATAAATTAGTTCAAGTAATAACAAATGTGAAATGGGTTATATTAAAATTGTTATTGTAATAAATAATAATACTATTAATATAATATATCACACGTATTAGCGTTGGATTATGTAGTTCTTAACATTTATCAAACATAGATACCTAGAACAATATTAGTAATTTGTATCAGGACTATAATATTATTTTCTTATTCACAATACGATAATAATTTTGTTCATACGTTTTGTAATGGCTAAATATACAACATGGAAGTAAGCCTGCAGAGTGTTGTTTTATATTTTAACTTGCCATGAAATTCAATTTGGTATGAATTGTACTTTACTCCTGTTTATGGTAAAATTGGAATTTTTACTCAAAAATAATTTCAGTCTAAAATTAGTAAAACTAGATTGAATTCTATACATACTACGGACATAAATAAATGTGTTTTCGATAGATGATTTGTGTTATAACTTATAATATGCGTTTCAATATAATTGTAGACTGATATAATGCAGAGCTTACAATCAATGCTTCAGTCTCCTACAATATTTAATATTACGCTTACATGAATATGTACGCGTGCTGGTGTATTATTATTTTAATATACATGATACACGCTTGTCTTAGTTTAAAATTTAAAATATTAAACTATAAAAATATTATAATAACGATTTATATCAAAACCTTCAACAGTAAAAATCATCAATATTCTCCCTATTCTATATGTTATGTGGATATATATATCATATATAAAATACCACATAGATATGAACAATTGTTTAAACAATAATTATTAATTACCATCGCTGTAGTGTGCGTCGACAAGTCTGATGAATGGGGTGTTCGATGAACCCCAAATTGGGTTGTTTGGATTGTTACATGTCCCATTGCTAGTTCTATATATGTCACTATAATTACACGAGACAATAGGTGCACACTGGTCGAAATACTCTCTGTTTTTCATTGCGAAGTGATCTTTATTTTTAATGACTGCGTGCTGTGACTATTTTAAAGGAATATAGTTACGTTATTATGAAACATAGTATAAATATAAATTATTAAACAAATATAAATATTATTTATTATAAATGGTTAATATAAAAATCGTTCTTATCAATGTATTAAATAATTCTTTGTTACTTTTTTCCGTATATTTTTTAACCATTAATTGTTTATTTTATATATATTTTTTTAGATTTTTTTTAATAAATATATTTTTTATTATATAGAATGTTCTTTATCTGTATTAAATACTTAATAAGTAATTAACGTTTTTTTACCGATTTAAAATACATAAAAAAAGATAATAAAAATGCATAAAGTCAATAAATGACTTATCTATTGTATTATTATAACCATGTTTTATGATCTGATATTATTTACAAATTATATTAGCTATGCTTTACAGACATTTTTGAATTTTTCTTACTTTTTCAAAAACGTTTTCCGAAATAATAATCACACGAAGATATAATAATTATAATTGTATATTTGTATTACACTAATACTAGTAATTTATAAAAAGAACCATCTTTCATATTTATGTTTAATTTATTATTTTTATATAGTTCATTAATCGATATCCATCAATAGACACATATTTTATAAATCTACAAATTATTAGATAATAAAACATAATCCATCCATAGAAATACAGCTAAAATATTCCCAATTGACTTATATACCTACCTATATAGTTTTTAATTGTATTATTGTAGTTCAATATATATATTATATTAACCTCATTATATATTTATTTTATCAAACTGAAAGAAACTAATTTATGGCACATTTGACCCACTGTAGGAATTTAAAAATTTAAGCTATAATGACGATTGATATGAGCTTATTAAATGGTTAATGTCAATTATCTCTGAGTTCTGATAATCATACGTGTAATATAATAAATTAATTTACCTACTTAACAGTGGTTAGGAAGTAGGAATAACGCTTATTCTACGTGAATATTAAAACTAATAAATTGAACTAAATTATTAAATTGAAACACGTGAATATTGAGATAACGTTTTTATTTTTATATATATTTTAATCATTTTTTTTAGTGTTATACATACATTTAAGTTATATATGCCGCATCATTTTTGTTATGATCTTGGTATTAAAAATTTAATGTTAAGTTATGGATAATATTTTCATTATACGAGTATTCTATGTAAATAAAATATTTTATTTTGTAGTTTTTTATAATGGTCGTCTGCTTGTGCATATTTAAATAATTTAAAGAATAATTTAAACAGTACTATGATTATAACGATAACACGAAAATAATTTAAACTGCTTTGTATTCACATAAGAATAAATTAAACATCATTGAATATTTCGATATTTTACGAGAGTCTGTACTCTATATAACACAGACTATTAAATCATTAGGCATTTCTCTTTGTAAATAGTTATATTATGTCCTTAGTCTTTTTTTATGAATCCACCACTGAGGAATCAGATTTATTAATAAATAAATAAAAAAGAAACATAACCATAAACCAATAATATATAATTATACTCCAACCTGATGTAAATATTTACACACGGCTAAATGACATGTAATAATCGTATTTTATTTTACCTGTACAAATTGGTCGTCTGACCAAAAATCGATCACTGACATCAAGAATGTGATAATCAACACCGAAAATATGAAAAAAATAACCAATAATTGATTTCTGTAGGCATGCAGCGGTTTTGTGTCCTTATCGTTTGTGTGCTGAAGCAGGCCACTGAAAGAACAAAATGAATTATTAATATGATGTAGTTTTTCATATTTAAAAACATATTGCAGTGTATACTTACATCGTTTCTCCATTCTTGGTCCACGTTTCTAATGCAATATCGTTTACCATTTCGAATTAAATAAAATATACATTTAAAAATTTGTTATTAAAGTGCATTATTTGCATGTCACCTAGAGTTTATAGCCAGACCAACTGAATGTACTACATAACTACTGACATTTGAGCACAGCATACTGCATAGTATACCTAACAACACAAACGGCTGATAACATTTTTTATTAATCACAATCGTATCGATTATTGTTGATAGCTTGCTACCTATTTAATCGATAATTATTTCATATACATACTTTTTGTTTATATACCTATTTAATTATTATTATATTATGTAATAATAATTTTTAATAATAACTAATGAATGATTATGAATAATATAATATGCTATATGGAGTATTTTAATAAATAATATAAATAACAAATAACAAAATATACCTAGGTAAAATTTGAAATGATTAACCTGTATATGCTGTATTTTAATATTTTGTTTTAACTTTTAACGTATAAACTTAAAATATAAATATAAATAAAAAAGTATTTAAAAACCTAAATGCATTTATTTTTAAAACGTCGGCCGTATCGGTTGTTTTTTTTTACTGTAACATATTTAGAAAAATCAATTGAGAAAATCAAAAATTGGCTTCTTTTATCCGTTAAAGAACAAGAGACAAAATTAATTTTTGTACTGACAAATTGAAGCAGGAATTTTTGATGTATTTGACTTTCACATAAATTATCAGAAATTATACGATTACACAGTACAAATATTAGGTAATTTAAACAATTTATTTTATTTTAATATCATGCAATACAGTGCATAATAATTTATTAGGAGCATTTCATAAAGTTAAATATTGGAAAATTAATATTTAATAATTAACACACGTTTATATAATATTATTGTTATAAAAACAATAAAATGGGTAAATACATGGTGATCTATATCTGACTATATTATTATTGTTGGTAAAATATTTTATAAGCGGGATTTTAAAATAGAATATCAAGGAATTAACTTTGAAAGGTAAATGTTCATTATTATTATATATGTATTGTACATTTGTACACCAAAGTCTAAAAATATATAATGTTATTAATTATTGTATATTATATAGTTTATAAAAAGTAAGGAATGTATAATCAAGTTAAATAATAATAAATTATATTTCGATAATATTTATATAATTTGTTTGAGCATATCAAATGTATACTTGGACATATGCATCTATATAGAACTTATATAAATATATATATATGTATTTCTTGTTGAGTTCTATACGACTATACTTACACAGGTAGGTATATAGTTTTATATGTGGCGCGTCAAAACGTCTTGTCCGTAAAATGTCTATTTGGACAACGACCGCGCGCGCGTCCTACCAGCTCGTGTATGGCTCATATACACCGGGCGAAGAAGTGTTTATTCCAAACACACCATCAATCTCCTTCAGCAATGACCCGAAACAATTATTTAATTTTTGTTTTAATTGGTTGGCTCCCGGGCTGCGGTTATATATCCGCGAGAGGAAAACGGAATAATATCCCGAGTGTGTGTACGCGTACGCGTATATACGAACGCCGAAGGGATACCCTGCAGGTTCTGTGCTGGGTGTTTCAGGTTGACAGCGCGCTTGATCGATGACCATAACTCCACGTCCTACACATAAAACACTCCCCCACCCAACATCTATCCATATTATATGCTTTTGCTCTTACCCTGTATCGTCACATAACGCCCACGGACCATCCCCGCTCGCGCACATGCACTATCCTGCACGGTGTATACTATTCTCCCTTGCACGGCTCACACGCGCGCGCTATAGCTACGTCACCTCACCCCCTCGCTCGCTACAATATTACCATCAGCCTCCGGACGGTGAACAAACCACTTCACCCCAACCTGGTGTATAATAATAATAATCACAGATGCTGGTGATCGGCCGTGTACGCGTGGGAGCAGAGTCCGTCGATTTCTATGCCCCCGAAAAAAATATCCCAAAACTCAGCAGTGCAGTTGTTTTTGGCGGATTTTATTTGCGATTGTCTATAAATAATACAATTAAAACACGTTAGTATCGCAATATTACATTATATACGATTATTATGTATCTTGGATATGTTTTTTCGTCAAGATCACCTCACGAATCTCAGCACCGGTTTAAAATAAATGTTAATATACGTATAATATGTACATATTAAATGTTATAATATACCAATGAAAAAGTATTTTTAGTGTAGGGACCGTATAGGGATTATTATTCTATAATATAACAATAACAATAAAATTGTTATTAGCTATATGTATGCAATAGCGTGTCCAATCAAGAGTTGACAGTTTTTAATGACTATAATATGAATAATAAAATATACGAAAAACATGTCAAGAATTATAATAATTCAATTATATTTTTAAGAATAATTAAAATAAAAACAATTTCAAATTTATACATGCTGTTGTTTAAAAATGAATATTTCTTTATCCGCTGGCCTTTTAATGACTCGGGTTATCAATCGACAATCCTTGTTTGACTGTATGATTATATATTATATAAATCAATCATTATACTCGCATTTAGTTATCAATATTAGTTACTGTTATTCGTAAATGTAATGTTCGATATGAAAAAGTAATAATATTTTAACTGTAAGTCTGTAAACATTAAACAAAGAAGTAAACAAAAGGGCACATTAACATAATTTTGCATGAAATACAAAATAATTAACCACAATAGCCAACCGTTATGGATAGAATCGCTAGAAAAATAGTTAGTCTTGAATTTAAAAATTATAATCAGCATTATGAAATTTTAATATTTATCAATTTTTCTTTAATATTAATGAAAACGATTAGAATTCTTAATATTTTTAAATTCTGAGCAGAGCATCTTTTAGTTTTAAAATTATGTATGTTTATATTTTGGTGTCCATCTTCAGCTTTTAAAGCAGTAAAACTATATTAAATCTTTAGTTGGTTTCTGGTAGAATATTAAATGAAACAGGTATTTCGAGGGGTCAGATGTAAAAAAAATTCCTACTGTTATTCCTAGTAGGTACCTACTTTTTAAAATAATTAGAAATAAGTCCAAATAATAAAACAATTTATTAAAGTCTTCCTTAATGTATTTATAAAATAATTTTCTTAAAGAGGTTATTAAATTGTTTAAGAAAAATTGTAAAAAATATTGTACAATATTTTTATCAAACATAAATTTAATGAAAACCAAAAATAGTCGATAATAATATAATAGGTTTATAAAAATCTTAACGGTTTTACCTAATTATGTCTAATTTAAAAAAAAATCCAAACTTGTTTTCCATTGTTTCTTGTTTATCCTGATTATTTAACAAATAACTGTAAAATTTCTACTTTTGACTCTTCAAATTACAAATTTGCTCCAATTTTCTACTAGAAACTTTTTTGGAAGGTTATGATAGCAATATTTTTTTCTATTAGGAAAATTATCTTATGAAAAAATAAAATTGTCTAAATAAATTAACAGTTTTGAAATTATTCATGTTGGAAAGTCTATCAATTTTAATAACAAATTTGTAAGATAAAGTAGCACCCAAAGGTTGCAAAAGCTTATTATGTATAATTATATCGTATATAGGGAACAGAACACTTAGTGAGACGCACTGAGACGTTTAATTTTAATTTTCCTCAATTTAATAAAAGGAAACAGTAAATAAAACTATAGTTGCAGACCAGATTACTATACAATAAATTAGTTACAACATCTGATTACTTGATTAAATATAGAAGTAAAATAATTTTTTTAACTAAACTAAAAACAAAATTAAAATTACCGTAGAAAACCAAACAATTATTTTCGGTTTCAATGATATCTGATGTGTCCATTGCACTATTAAAAAATATCTGTATATATGTAGAGACGCAACCGATATAATTCAATTGAACGTGAACCAAAAGAATGTCGACCACACCCACTCGTAATGTATACGGATAATATAATATCGCTCAAGCCTCGGGGACAGCATGTCAAAATAACAGGACGTAGGTACGTATTAAAGAGTTTTGCGAGTATCGTCACAGTCCACAGAGGTGACCTTTTTCTTCTTTCTTCTTGTATAATATTATGATGTGTGAGAGGAGGACACCGACAAGTATATATGTATGTATGTATGTGTATGAGTGTGTGTGTGTGTGTGTTTGCGTAAAAACAAGACTCTCTCAGGACGTCCCGCGGTGGGAGGGCTTGCATGCGCTATCGTGAGACTCGTCTCGGATGTCAGGTCGTCCGTGGACTAATAGACGTTTAAAAATACAGATATCTTCGTACATGCACGCGTTAGATATTATTATAACGGGCGTACCTATATATGTGTATACTGTCCGTGTGTTATTATACCAGAACGAGTGCTGTCAAGTCACCTGGTATAGTATAATAACGTGTGCCAAGAGACACATATTATATTTTATATTATTATACTATCATTGTAATCGCGGTTTTTACTCTTCTAATGGTCCTGCCATCTATATACATGTATTATACTAAAGGCATATGGAAATTATTATATGATATATTTATGTATAAATAATATAGAGTTTATATTATATGACACATTATTGACGGTTCCTTTATTCTCACGTCCTCCTACTCGTCAGAGGTCTTCACGAAAAAATTCGTGAAATACATGTTGAACGTCCTATCGTTACTGCAGGATTGCACAATATAATGTCTGTTATAATTGCGGACGCCGGAAATTACGATTGATTTGATTTTTATTTATAAAAAGCAGATCGCTGTAGTAATAATTTACATATTATTTATCATAAAGCATTACAGTGAAAACAATAATCATATTTACAATCAATTTATTTAAAACATTTTTTTTTTATGTCAATAATTGACTATTATAGGTTCGATTATTATTGTTCTCTTTCGAATGTTTGTTATGTGGATAATATATACATTACACAATACAGATACAACTTTTAAACATAAACTATACAGGTAAATAACTAAAATAAATCTATACACGAGATATGCAACAAAAATAATTAAACTCTGATGTAATATTTCCCCTTTGTCTGTTTATGATTTTAGTAAATATTTACTTTTGGCACAGCTGCCGTTGAGTCAACTTTGACGTAATTTAAGACATATATTATGTGTTTATACTGTTTGTAGATAAGCTAATGGACTTGAGAGCTATAGTACTTGGTAAGTTATATAGCTATTATAAGTACGATGAAAATGAAATTTTTCTTTTATATTTACCAGTAATATATACAGTGAAACTTATAGTATATTACAAGTCTCATTGAAAAAAAAAATCATAAAATAAAGACATTTGTTCAATACAATTAAATAAATTTGGTTCTGATTTTATCTACTTTGATTTGATCCTCAAAAAAATTGCATTAAATGGAAATATTTTATATGTAAGTTTCATTTTGCCTACAATTAATACTTCCTATAAATATTATAGATACAGCTAGCATAATAAAATTTCAGAAATTAATGATAACTCATCAGAAAAGTGCAATCGCGATTTACTGGTTTTGGAATTGTATCTGAAGAACCATTTTTGTAGTTTATTGTAACTTATTTTACCCAGTAGAGTACAGAATTGAAAAAAACGATCATTTATCGCAGTTTTAAATATACAGTACCTATTACGTTAGACCTATTCTGAAATACAAAACACTTGTATTATACTCAATACAATTGGTACAAATCTCAGTATCCTAAGCCATGAATAGATGATCATGAACTAAAAAAATATGTTTAAAAAGGTACATATTCGTCCCTTGGGAGCACACCTCACATCAGTTATACTACCCTCCACAAAACGCCCAAACTCCTGGACAGCACCGTATCGAATTGCATATACTTATTTGA
Source organism: Schizaphis graminum (assembly GCA_020882235.1). NCBI lineage: Eukaryota > Metazoa > Arthropoda > Insecta > Hemiptera > Aphididae > Schizaphis > Schizaphis graminum. Next base: position 70,078,085 of record CM037032.1, read on the forward strand.
ATTGTCGAGTTATGTGGGGTAAATCCCTTGGGTGAGACACACAAAATTTGGTGGTCATGCTAAAAGACACGATCGACGACTAAACCCCTAAAGCAAAAATAATTCTTATACATCGAAAATAACAGTTCTTTTATGTATAAATGTATAATAGGTACATATGTGAGAATATAATATTATAGTAACATACAGATGGTTAAAGTTGGTTTATTATATTATAGTATTGCATAAATATTTAACTTAGTTAATGGTTATATAAATTTATATAATTTAAATAGTTTAATGAAAATAAATAGTTAATAATATTATCTTTGCATAAAAAGTACATTTTAATTTTTTTTAAATGTTTTTTTTACATTTAATTTGTATCTAGGTATAGTTATTTAATTATTGAAGATCTAATTTATTTTTTAGGAACAGGTGTAGTACTAGTAATTATTACTTATTATTTTTACTAATTAATTAATTAATTATTATTTTAAAGGTTTAAAATAAAATCTATAAATCTATTGTATAATACCTTAGTGAAAATTTACCTATTTTACAGCCTTTATTTAATGAAAAAAAATACCTTTGTTTCCACTTCTACAAACAGCTATAATATTTTGTATTGGTTTAAAGAGACATCACAGAATGAATAATGGTCGTCTGGTGCAATTTATTTTGAATCATCACGTTACACTATATTGGTCAAACTCACGAACACGTACCTATATTTTTAAAACAATCTTATCAGAAAGCTAAAATTTCGAGACTTAAAACCAAATTAGATACTAACATATTAAAAATATATACCTAAAATATTTAACTCTAGGTTAATCATATAAATATATTAAAAATTTGAAAATATAATTTTTCACAAATTTACAAATATTTTAAACTTTAAACTTTCATATTTAAATAATATTAAGCTTTTTGTTATAGTTTACGTATAGAATTGTGAAAGAAAAAGTGTCACTAGTTGAGTATACCTAACTATTAATTATAATACAGTAAAACCTCTATTATCCGAACTGCAATTATCGTATACGAACGTTCTGTTATCCGAACATTAAAACTCGTATAGTGTATACGCGACTTGGCTGCAGAAAAGCGCGTTGCAGCTCATCATCGTCAAATAAAAATCGATAATTTTGTCAAAAAAATATAACAAATATTATCTTATATGTATGTAATGTATTTCAAATAATGTAATGTACTAATGTATGTAGTTCTAATAAAATATTAATAATAACAAATATGTATGTACATATTATAAAAATATAAAATATTTAACTGTTTTAAAAATTTTTTTTTTAATTTCCAATATCCGAACTAGGCGTGGTCCCAATTAGTTCGGATAATCGAGATTCTACTGTACTTACAAATTTAAATTACAAATAATTGACTTATCACATGAAATATCTTTGATACAAAGAAAATATACCTAATACATTATTATTGTTTATTAGTATTTTTTGATAGTGTTAAGGTTTAAAGTGACGAGTGTTTTATTAATTATTTATTTTTTATTTTCAATATTAAAATAATAATATAATATAACAGTTATTTTGTACTTTTTTCATCATAATAAAGATTTTTTAAACATACAAATAATATAAGTAAGTAATATAATAATGTAAGTAATATTTTACAAAAGGGTAATTAAATTATGTTTATTTTTAATTTATATAATACATAAATATATTATAATATTTAAATGATAATAAAATCTTTAAATATTACATGTTAAAAAGTTCCTTTTTGTAATTGGTGTTTTAGTAAATAATTAAAACATATCAACAAAATAAAAACATTTAAACAAAAAAAAGATAATTTAGATATTTAAAAAATTTTATTGTTTATTTGTTTTTCCGTGAATGCATATTGTAGCCAAAAAGCTACAAACCGAACAATGTAAATTACACAAAAGTAATTATACACATTAAAATAACTATGGTTTTAATAGATAATACTTACAATAATGATTTAAAAAATATTTTTTTTGAATCCAAATTCCTTTAGAACAGTTTGATACAATATGATAAACACAGCAGCATTGGTCAATTGATAAAGATATTAGCTAGGGAGTGCAAATAAAACATATGATAACTATGATTGTACTGTGGTTATTTTGATAATTTTGATATCAGTATATTGCTTGGTATGTTGACAAAATGTCTACAATGTTGATGAAAAAATATCGTTATTTTCAAATAATACCATTATGTAGCCAAATGTCTTCACTATGCAGTGTAGGGTTAAATTTATGTAAACTTATTTTGTTTTACTTATATTTACAATATTTATTATTCAAATTTTGTATGTAATAATACGCGTTTATGTAAAGAATATTTCGCATACAAATATCATGTTGGTTAATAATCATAAATGATAATAGTCATTTTAAACCTTGTAGAGAGAGAAATATTGACACTATCGACAACGCGATAAACTTTCATATAATATAACAAATAGGTACCTATAATTTATAAACAATGGTGTATAGTATGCGTATAGTATATAATATAGCTTTAAGACAAGCCAATTTGTCATGACAAAATGTGGGCTTACATTAATTTATGACTCTGGACTGTCAGACCCCTTCGGCGCGAACGCTCTTAATTAAGCCACATCCCATAGCCGGCTTTTGACGATGACTTTCCTAACTGGGGTGTGTTTAATTATCAGTGTTATAAAGCCACACAGACCGTTCCAAACACACAGTTTTGTAATATAAACGGAAACACGATCTGGGTTTATATCATGACACAGTCGTTTTTCTAATCCCTACAAATCTATATAAATATATAATATTGTATATTGTATATACGCACGACTCGACGGAGTATAATATTGAATATAAAAAATATAAGAAATTATTAAAATAAACTAAAAGCAAATACAATTAACCATAAACACGTTATAGATTAAAAAAATACGTTGATTTACGATTAAAAGGCGATAAAGTTGAAAATTAATTTAAAATTTTGATTTATTTTACAATAGAAAAATTATTATTATATGTTATAAATATATATTCATATGCATACAAATAAATGTTTATTTTCTTTTTCTTTGTCCTCTTTTTACTCAAAAACTGCTAGATCGTTTTCAATCTAATAAGTTATATCAATCGATTCCTTAAGATTCGAAAGTTGGGGAAGGATATAGTTGGACAGAATTTCATTTTGAAATTCATATAAGTTACTGTAGTGTTGTTCACACATTTATTTTATCACGAAAATTCAAGGTTGGGTTAGATCAGGTATAGCTGAGATTTAAATAAAATTAAATATATTCAAATGATTCTGACGATTCGAGGAAGGTTTATATAGATAAGAAATTGAAATAGTTATTTTAAGGTATAACTTACCCGCAAAGTTCATGCAAGAAAAAATAAATAGGTACTTATTATTATTTAGGGTCTGGATTTCAATTCTAAATGTATATTTTTTTTTTCGATCTTAGACAATGCATTCCAAGTATATAATTAATTTCGTGTAACGGATGCTTTAAAGCTGAAACTTTTATTTTGCATATTCCGAGGTTTTTTCATTTTTAGAGCATTTTTTTTTGTATCTATTGGGTATTTAGTTGGCTTTAATGCATATTTGTTCAATATACTATAAACAATGAATTTAGTCTATTTAAAATATTATCTAAAGATGAATTGTTTTCTTGATATTTAAGTTGTTTTCGTTTAATAGTTTTATTGGGTTAATGTATGTTTAGGATGAACTGCTCCAAAAGATATTCATGCAATCATCATCACCGCATCAAGACATCAAGTAAAATTTCAAATTTCAGTTTTTTTAACAAAATAATAATTATGCCTTATTATTTATAATTTACCAAATTATACGAAAAGAAAATTAAAGGGTATGTTTGGCTATTTTTTAGAGCATATTTTTATATGTTTTTATGATAATTTAAATCCAGGTCCTAGTTATTATTACTTAGGTATTACTAATATATGAATATATCTACCAAGGTGAATTGCTTATATCGGTAATACATTTATTCGTATCCTAATCTAAGTGATAATTATGAAAATTGTAAATATATATGCCACTTAAGTACAAAAAAAAAATCCGAAAAGTTGTGAAAATAAAACAAATATGTTAAAAGTTCTACTATTATGTATATTTTTTAACATTTTATAAAAGTATATAAGTAAATAATTTATTGTATGATCCCAAAACGTCTGATAATAATTTTAAAGTATGTATATAATATATATAGGTATTATTCAATTTTAACGGTTAAATGTTCACAACATTTTATTACAGAGTATAGAAATTATTCATGATTTTTTTTTAACGATTATGATAATATATGTTATTAAGTTGACTAGATGACGTTTTAATTATATTTATCAAACGCCTAGAAATTATAAATAGCAATCGAACATATTACATCTATACCTATATAGTAAATGTAATATTCAAATCAACGTAACAGTGCTATATAATAATGATAGGTATGACGAATTACATTCGATTTAATCGAACGACACTCGACAATTGATTATGCGCCACGAGCACTGCACTGACTGCAGAATAATATACCTGTGAATAATATACCTAATTAATTTGCAAGCGTAATTTAATAATAATATAATATTATGTTACTGTAAAATATTTAGTTATCGTCAGACTTTGTATACGAATGTTTAGGACTCTCCACGATAGAGGTTTTAAGTGTTTTAACTTAAATGCGTATATACGGCGACGTCTCCATAAATTCCATCATCTGCAAATTTCAATATGCTACAGTCACTGCAGAACTATAGCTGCAGCACATTGTATAATATGATGTGATATTATATGCCACTCTATATTATTACACTATAATTTGGTACAGTGACTGCAACTCGGGAGAGTTCTCCGGACCATTAAAAACGGAAAAGGGGCGACGCGATGACCGAACGGCTGATTCGTGACGAAAAAAGAAAAAAGATCGTAGAAAATATTATATGTACTATTACGACGCAGTACGCAGTGCGTCGCGCGAGGGCCAACCGAAACACGAAAACCGTCAGTAAAACGTATATAAAATGTTTAATGGGAGGTAGCTGTGGTACACGAGAATAATAAAAGCAGGATCGTACACGCGATGATAGTATTGTAATGGACGGAGACTGTTACTCACACGCGTACAAGCATAATATTATATACTGAAATATTAACGAGGAAAAATGAATTGAAATCAAAATCCTGTGTCGGCAAATCACAATATATGAGTGAAAAAACACCACCCAAAGCGTATGCCGAAATCACACACGTACTATATGTATATGCCCACTGTTGTATAATATATTATTTTGTAATATAATAATATTATATTTATAATATTATGCCGAATACAATATATTATAGAAGTCGTACCGGCGTGACGACGGCGGCGGCGGTTGCGGAGGGAGTGCTACCGCTTTTGACAAAAGACGCGCCGGCGAAAAAGTGGGTCATATATACGCGGCGGCGGTGGCGGCGACGACAACAACAATAACATCGACGACAACGACAAGCGCAAGAACAACAACAACAACAACAACAACAACAATAGGATAGTATACGACACCTAGGCCGATCGCTCCGCCCGCCCATTGGCCCGGAATCGGCGGCCGCGGCAAACAATCGATCACCGGCGGCGGCGGTGACGATCGCTCACGCCCATCTGCGGGATGCTGCGGCCACGTGGACCGGGCAGCGCGCGGCCATTGGCCCGGCCGTGCCCGATGGGTGTCGCCGTACCGCGCGCCGCGGCCGGACTCCACCCTGTCGGCGGATCGCCGTAAACCACGGCCGCGATACCGATACAGCGGGCGAGCGCGCCTTACGGAGGAGGTAACCGCGCGCAACCAGTAGTATGACGATTCATCGCGGCGTTTATCGTAATACCGATAGGTGTGGGTAACCGTCGGGCAGTTGTGTACCGCGATAGTGCGCGATATATACCGTCCACGTCCAGTTAGGCACGTACCGCCCGGCCGCGCGGTACACCGTTATATTATTATCATTATCATTACATCTACCGGCTGACTGACCGCGCACAGCAACAGTATTATTACACTTAAAATAATAATATCGTCGTCGTCGTTGTAGCGCCACCTTGCTCAGTAGTGCCATAATACATTACCGTTTTCGTCGCGATCGCGCGTTCCGTCCGCGTTAATTTTTTGTGCCGCGAGTTTCGGGCTAGTTTTTTTTTTTACCTGCGAGTTTCGCGCGCGCGCCCGCTACGGTGGTATGCGCCGACCCTGTCGCCACTGCAGGACGAAGTGATGTTATCGATGAACAGGCCTATTATCTATCAGGTGGGTACTGCCAAATGGGGAAAACACTAATTTTATTCTTATTGGTCATCACTCGTTATCCGTTAATGACCGCAGCAGTACGTATAAAGACGAAGGCATAGCCTGCAGTGGTGTGGTGAACGACGTTTGTCAAATTCAATAAATTGCTTATCATTACAGAAATTTATCTCGAATTAAAAAATTAAAATTTGTGTGGATGAATTTATTATTAATGTATTACCGTAGTATTTTTTTAAAATTAAATTGTTAACGACTATTAGCTATGTCACATAACATTGTCATAATCGTTTAAATACCTTGCATAGGGTTTGAAATATGCTTGCCACGATACACTGGGTATAGTTGGTCTACCTAATACATATTAGAACATATTATAAAATAGTAATTTATAATATAATAGTATACGCTTGCCACGACACAAATTAATATGTATTGACCACTATAGAAAGAGTTTTGGGAGAAAAATATAAAAAGTTAAAGGTTGATAGGAACTTTTTTGAACTTTTCTCTCATATTTTGTACTTTTTTTATTTTAACTGGAAAACAGTGAACAATATATAGATTAACAATGAACATATTTCAGACTCGAATAAAAAAAACACCAATATGTTTTTGTATTGGATGAATTGCGCATCTTCGTCAAAATCTTTATTTTGTTTTCAATAGGTAATTAGGTACTTTGAATTTAACTCATGCTAATAAATACCTGTTGGTAGGTACAATATAAATATTTATAATTATATTGATATGAACATTGTTCACCTAAAATATTTTTTAATTTATAATAAATATAATAATTCTACGTGTTTAAGTTAATTTAATCTTAAATTATAATTTATGAATACATTATTACACTTAAGGTTAAAACCATTGTCATTTTTTAAATAAGAAAATCAATCTAACCATTCTTAACTATAGTAACTAGGTATACATAATAGAACCAGCAAAAATTGTTGTACAATTTTGGTTACACTATAAATGTGTTTAAATAATATAATATACAAATACATGTTTAGCCTAATACAAACTTTATAACGATTTTTCATACGTATAATAGTTTATTGTCATACATTTTATGCTAACTACGGACATCATATTACTATAATTTAAAAATGTATTATGGTGTGGAATTAGATTGAAAAAATAAAGGTATGCTTATAATGATTTCCCTTTAAAAATAAATAAAAAATTCGCTTGTTCCATTAGTTCTACAGTCATGTTTTACAACTAAACTTTTCTATTAAAAAAGTTTACCGAAAACTGTCAAAATTTGAAAAGAAACAGACATTGTCAACGTATGTACATTATATACTTTGCACAAAAGATTTGTCGTATTCCAAACAGATAAACATCACCTGGATACATCAACATCAAAAAGACATATTATTGTAATCCAGTGACAGTCAATTTCAGTCTATTCATGCATAAAATCTGACATTTTTGTTAGGATAGTAAATTTTTCTCTAGAGGTGGGTACACGAACATCTATGTATACACGTTTTACTATACCACTCTATTACCTCAATAATACCCGCAGCAGTCAACTCAGTTAAAAATAAATGCGTATAAATCGCATATTTATATAGCCATATTATAGGTATAATACTGCAATAATATTATTCCAGTTAACTATAATAATATATGTGTAGTTAAATCACAATTTCCTAACTGAGAAATTCGCATGGTTTATTATGGTCTTTTTAATGTATATCAAATATTAACAATTTATTTACAGTAGAATCCGCTTAATTGGGATACATTGGGCGGTGATCTATTTCTCCCCATTATCCGACTGTCCCGATTAACAGAATAACTAATAAACCGATACATTCGTTCGGAACTATGCAATCTGTCCCTATTAAGCGGTTACCCCCTTTATGTAGTGTCCCAAATAAGCGGATTCTACTGTATTATAATTTTTGACCGTGAGTTTTACCTATTAATGATTTTTTTTTTTTTAATACGCAATGTAATTATAATGCATTTTGTACAATCATGTAATACACTAAGCATCTATATTTGTCGAGTCTAACCTGCATAATTATTAAATTATCATAAATATACGAAAATGAATATAATAATTCATTTAAAAATGTAAACAGTACAATTTACATATCAATTGTTTCATGATAGACGTTTTAATATAATATTATGAAATATATTTACGTAAGTAGTATAGTAAGTACTTAATATAATCACATGGATAATATAGATATAGACACAATGAATTAAGTGTAACTACATGTTGTAAAAAATACAAGAAAAAATATGTTGGCATTTATAATTAATAACAGAAATTTAATTTCCAGCTAAAATGTTTATTTTAAATATATTTTTAAAGAAAGTAGATACCAATAAGTTGCAAAAATAATATTATTAACACAATAACGACAAGAGCATTAATATTTTTATAATTCATTTACAACTAAAACATATATAATTGAGTTAAAACTAACTTATATGATTGTTTATATACAATATCTAAATAAAATAAAGATACAATTTAACGATGTATGCGGGTATGCGGCTTGTTTATTATTATATACTAATACTAATGCCTATAATGGTATTGGTGTATACTTATAAAACTTATACTATTAATTAGAAACTAAAATAATATTCACCCTTTTTTAATGCCCTACATATTTATATCGATCGTTATATACAACTGCAGCTGATTAAATTAATATGTTTAATGTAGACGCATAAATTAAGACGTTGTCATGTTTAAATACAACGCAAAGTTATAGATAAAAAAAACTTAATGGACATTCACTTGTTAACTTGTTCAAATCGAAATTTAAATAAAATAACGAATTCTAAATTAATACCGTGTTGCGAGGAGTTCGCACAGAAATTAAAAATATACATGACTCTTTTTTACCTAACGAAACTTTAAAATCAAACGTATACAATAAATATGTAAAAATGTATACAAAAATAATAGAATTATTTTAATGATTTTTTAATTTTTTTCCACGCTCTGTTATAGATATCGTACTTGTATTTTTGCGAATAGATTGATTTAAAAATCATTCAATTGGATGAATTTTGAATTATGGCGTATGAATGATATATTTAATATTGATATTTTTAATTTAAAAATAGAATATAGTTTATTATTTAAATATTTAAAAATTCTATTTTGCAGAAAGATTATTGTTATTCATGATAATAAATAATAATACGGTGCAGGGAATACACTCTACCAACTACTATTTTAAGTAAAAATTACAACATAACACTAAGATGAGTTCCTATAAAAAAAATACATTAGTATCTAATGATTTAAAATAATTACCTAATAAGGAGTAATAAAAACCAAAAATAATTATTAGGTATACACAATCTGTACAATTTGATATGCATCGTGTACATAGATAAAAACATATTATTTTAATTTTTTAAGTATGATAATTTGATGTTTTTATACGTGAATTTTTATGAAACTGAATTTGATTAATTTGTCTTAAGTGATCGTCAATCAATCAAGTATTAAACATGAGGTATAGAATACATTATTTCATTAGTTCTCGAATACATTATATATATATATATATACAATTTCGTTATAATTTTAAAACAAAATTTAAACTTACATAATGTAAATGCCATAAAATACATTAATATTTTCATTATAATCTTGAGTAAAAATATAAGTTCACACATAAAATGGCTAAAAACATAAAATTCATAAAAATTAAAAAATCGAATATTCTAAAAAAATGGAAAATAAAATTCGGTTTACTTATCTATTCAATACGACATGGGATCTGTGACAAAATATATTGTGCATTGTTAGTAGCTATTTTCACCACGTGAAAGTAAGTCCTGCATTGAAATCCTAACCGACTAGCAGCGAATATTATACATTATAACATACTTAATATTATAAGTTATAATAAGTGGCGGGGCGAAAACTATTGCCTCAAAATGATCAACAGATAACAATTTATAGTGATGATTATGCTATTTTATCACGATAAGTGGGTAAAAAATATGACAGTAAATGTGCCTCGGTGGTGTTAGATCCTAGGTGGGTGGATACAACATTAGACTGTATAGCCATTTCACGTTTACCACGCCACTGAATTCGCAATGGTCATATTAATATAATATTATAATGTAATACTCGCGGTTGTGTGTACTTTCGCAGACGGCAAACATGGGAATGCACAACAACACGTGCGGCGGCGGTGCGGTCAACGGTGGCGTCGGCGTCGGCGGCAGTGGCGACATGATGTCGTACGCTACGCACACGCCGGCTGCGGCCGACGATTATTACGGCGGTGCCAGCGGACTGGTGGCCGACTACGACCTGCCGCAGTGTCTGGGCGGCCGGCCGCCACTGGAACCTGCGTACGCGGCCGAGTGCGGCGTTTACTACGAGAAGAACGCGTCGGCGGCCGATTACCGATCGTATTACGGTGGCGGCGGTGACGGTGCTTACGATCAGCTGGCGGCCGACGCAGGGGGTGGCACATACCATGCCCATCACCAACACCACCACCATCACCACCAGCACCACCACCAACACGGCCATCACAATCACCAACACTCGTTGCAGTCGGCCGAAGCGGCCGTCATCATCACGTCGTCGGACGGTCTGAGCTATACAAACTTGGACTGTAACGGCATCGCGGCCGCCGTACACGGACAAGACTATGGCGCGTACTCGGACGACGGTAGTGTCGGTGGCGGCGGTGGCAGCGGCGGTTACAACGGTTACGGCGGTCATCACCACCGGGACAACAACGCTGTCCGTAACGAGTCGTATTGTGGTGGCGGCGGTGCGTCCGTGGACAATGCGTTCTTCAACATGCACCTGAACCACAACAACGAGCACTCGGCCGCCGGACGACAAGCGGTGCAGCAGCCGCGGCCGCCGTCCGCGCAACCTCCGCCGCCACCGGTCCAGTCGTCCGCTCAAACTACGGCCGCCGTGGCTGCGGTACCGCTTCAACTACAGACCGCGCCGACGTCCGGTGACGATCGGTGTCCACGCGTCATCAAGCAGGAGGCGTCCTCCGGCGGCCAGTGTTACGGCGGCCGAGACGGTACGTCGCCGTACAGTGACGACGCGTCTGCGTATCACACCACGTTGATCGCCGGCCAACCGCAGCAACACGTCCAACAGCAACAGCAACATCACCACCACATTCATCACCAACAGCAGCATCACCAGCACCAGCACCATCAACCACAGCAGCAGCAGCAACAACAGCAGCAGCAACAACAGCAGCAGCAACAACACTGTGGCCGGCAAAACAGCGGTGGCCAGCAAAAGCACGGAGCCGCCGCAGCCGCAGCCTCAGCGGCCGTCCAGACGGCCGTACCCACTTACAAGTGGATGCAAGTCAAACGAAATGTTCCTAAACCAGCTGGTAAGTCTTTTCCGTTTAAACATTATGAATATCATACAGGTAATACATTATATACATGAACAATCATTATTGAAATGCACGTGATTTTTAATCCGTCCCTCCACTGAAATCTGAAAATATATTTTATTATAAGATAATATATATATATTTATATTATATACTTAAAATGAATTATTATGCGATTATATTTATATACGACGAGTACGATCGGCCGGATGACTAGGATGCGACATTAAATTGTAAAAGTTGAGTTTTTAAAAATTATTATTCCATTGCGGAATATGGCCAGAAACATCTTTTGGCCATTTTCGGAAGATAAGATAAGAGGATCTGGAACATAGTTTAAGCTGATGAGGGGAGGAGGGAGTATTACTTCGTCGAACGCCGCATTACATAATACCGTTACGTATTATACGTGCTATGGATTTACGAATAATTATCTATTTTAATTTATTCAATTATATCATTGAGTATAGATAGTATATATATAGTATCATCTATACTTAATGATAATATATATTATACAAGTATGTTATATATTTTATATGACATAGGTACCTAATTATAATTATTTGAGTATAATTTAGGTATATGTGTATTTAATCTAATTGATTGTGAAAAGAAAAAAATATATATAGATATTATTTAAAAATATTCAAATTATTGAAAAAGTAGTGTATTTAAAAGTCAAATTAAAAATATGTTATTTTGAATACATTCAAAATAAAATAAGGGTTAGCAAATACAACAATCAGAATTGGTACTCAGTTAATAAATTTAATTAAATAATTTAAATTCTACATCATTTAAATAATTCGATATTGAAAAACCGATAGAGAAACAATATTATATTCGTAAATATTGTTGTGTATATTGATATAGTACATAATTTAATAATTATAAACGTTTTTGAGCAATAGCTAAATCTAATGGGTACAGTTATTTTGTTCAGAGTAATAATATATGTTTTTCAATGATATAAGTAAGTACGTACAACACTGTACTGAAAATAATACCGAAAATCAGAAATTTGCGTGGTTATTACAAAACATGTCAGATAAAGTATCATAATATGATGATTTTCAATTTAATATTTTTACCTTAAATATATTTGTGAGCGATATAATTGTTACGTTTTAATTTTAAATGTAATGTCAAAATGGTTGTTACTAGTGGTGGGTTTAAAATTGAAATGATAAATGGCAAAAACAAAAGGCGATACATGCGATATTTATCTGTGGGTCGTGTATACCTTTTACAAAACATTTTCACTGTAATTCAGGTTAGCCCAGCCCACAGAACAAAATACAGACAGGTGGGGGATTCTGGTATTTGCCGAAAAATTAATGTTAAATCCGCCACTGGTAGCCATAATACGACTAAGACACGTAAAATCCACGTTAAGATCGTTCGAGGCGCAATAATAAAATTAATTATTATTGTAATGGCGTGCGTTCAGAACTATACGATGAAGGGCGAGTTGCTGTATTGCATGCATACTATTTTATATAAATTGCAGACTAACGAAAGATATTTACAAAGAATCTGGAATACATCATACATTAATACGTCATACGTGCATGATGTATATAGAGAAGAAAAATAGATAAAATAGTTGTTCATTCTTATACAGTTTTAATATTTTAAGATTATTATTGATAAGGTATCTCAGAAATTTAATATTTTACAAAAATAAGTCCAAATGAATAATAATCCATTGAACCATCAACTTATAAAGTCTAGAATATTGTTTTTAACAACTCACAGTGACGACGGTGTTATAAAAATCTACCCTCTAGTTGTGTTAAAAAATTTTCCAAGAATGGTATATACACATTCAACCTATAGAAGTCTTCTACTGTAATATTTCCATTTATTGATCTTTTTTGCAGTATTCTGGTTACCTTATAAAAATCAGTATCCAAATTTTTAGTTTATGCAATACCTGTTATTAATAGATTTCGTATTGCCGTCGGTCCATTGCTCAGACAACAAACATCGTTGTTATGTAATTAAAATAACTATCATTCGAGAGATTTTTAAATAATAATTATTGATATAATTCACTTACACGATGAGCGGCACACACGATGAGTGTGAAGAGTACTACCGACTGCGGGCGTCCGAGATCACGGGACAGCTGGCGTCGTGGTCTCGGTCAGCGGCCGTTCGGGATGAGTCGTTCGTGAAGCTGTTGGGGACCAAAATCGAGCGGCGGGCACGTCTCACCGACGCGGTGGACCGGACTTCGCGGAATGCTGTGGCTGAAACACGGCTCGCACTCGAAGCTAACAACGAGCGCGCGGCAGCCGCGTCGGACAAAGCGGCCGTCGAGCTTGAGCGTTTCGCAGATGAATTGCGGCAGGCTGGCTATGACGGCAATGAGGCTATATTAGCTGAGTTGGACGCGGAGAACCAGCGGCTTAGCGGAATCATAGATCTGAGGCGCACAGCCCTTGAAAAGGCTACGGCCACTGGCAAAGCGGCTGGCGATCAATTGCGACAAGACCAGGCTGTCAACGACCGAATGACGCGTAACTTGATGGCCACCGCTTTAGAGCCCAAGGAAACCGCAGCTTCACAAGACAGTGAATCTGAGGAGCAAAGTGCTTTCAAAGGCCGTAGTCGGCGACCGATTTCGCCAGGACCAACCTGTCAACGAAATGACAGCGCATAACGCGACGACTGTCGTCCGCCGCGCACTTATTGTTGGTCACGACCGCGTGCTTGGTTCCAGCCGTTACGTGCGGGTGAGTTGCGGCTATAGAATTTTGTACGCAACAGCCGCACGAATGATTTTTTCCGAACGGTTTCAGACTGCAAACACGCCATCAGGTGACCTACGGTCTTGGAGGATCACAGCCAGTAGTATACTATTCGTTATTTGCACAGGCCGCTCATCGTATAAGGAATTGAAACACTGTGGGCGTGTCCGTGGAAGTTCAATAGTGAAGAGTGGCTACCGGCTGCGATGCCTGCATTTGTGCAGCAAAGGGCTGATGACGTGTTAAATTGTTTTTCGTGTAATGCTCTCAAATTATAATATAGTATTATATTATAAGTTTTTTATTTTTCAAACTTAAAAATTTACTATACCTAATTAAGTATACGTATAAGTACATATTTTGTGCTTTACAAGACGTATAATAGTATAGATGAACACACAACACGGTGCCTGATTTGAAGAAGACTCTGCAGTAACGTTACAAAACGCCGAATGAAATAATTATTTAGGGTTAGCGTATCGTTTTCATTATTTTACAAATATTTTTAACCACAGATAATTCAGCTAGCTTCTTTGATTATACATTTATAAACAACCAACCATAATAATTAATTAAGTATCTATTTATAAAATGCACAGTCAAAATTATAATCATAAAGTTTTATTTAAACGAAATATTCATTTTGAAAGTTTTAGCTTGTGGTCTATGGATAGGATAAGAACTAGTTTATAAATTTATAAAGTTTCTCTCTGCTTTTTGCTTTTGTTGAAAATTGTCTATAATTTGTAATATATTTTATAATCATTGACGATATAGGTAAGTACTAAGTATACACTACAAAATACAAATAAATGCATACATAATATAGTCTATATGCAACTGGTACGCATTTAACATTTTCGATTTACTACGGCTGGTGACCAACTGTTTGACACTTTAATTTAACTATAATATTCTAGTTTTTAAAATTTATTATTAAAATAAAATAAATTTATAATATTAATTCAATATAATTTTTCTATAACCCCCTCTTTCCCCTGAAATTAATTCCTATATACGTCACTGCGTGTGATTACTTACCAAAGTTTCTCTCAGAAGTTAAGTCTTATCTCCGACCTAGGATACTCAATACTTACTCAAAAGCAAGGTTCACAATCACAAGCGACAAACTTGTATTATATATAATGAAAATAATATTGTGAATTAAAATTAATCAATACTTATTGACGTATTTTATTACATTTATAGTTTATAATCACTTGTAATGGATTATTTTAATATTTTTTCAACAATTATTTTGTATTTTATTTGCTTCTATTTTTAATAAATTACTGATAGTTCTTAAATCTTTCACGTTGCAATGTTCGATCTGTGATTTTTATTGTAATGGTATTATGCTTTTATCCCGTGGACGCACGCCACCTATTATAATTATATATATATAATATGGGATGTATAACCTATATATTATGTGTTGTGTATATTGTGCCTATATCTCTATTCACTATGCAGAGGGTCCGGTCGGAGTTTACGCAATCAAATATCCATTTCACGGTAAAATACTCATCGGCAGCTAAACACATACAAAACGATCGCCTGCGTGTAATTCGATACGCATATATAATATGTCCCGTGCATACTAGGTATCTGGTATACAACGTAAACGTATTTTCTATGTTTCTCTTTATATATATATATATATACCTTATAAATATAATATCATTGACGTCAATACAATTTTACTATTTATAAAATGCATTAAGCGATGACCACCCTTACTGCCATCCACGATATTACATTCTGTGCATTATATTATTATTTATAATACGACGTCACTGTTATTGCGATTGACGCGTACCTACACGCCGTATAATAACACTATTAAAGCGCGCAGTCTATAACAAATGGACGGTATGCGAATGGTACGATGAAATTGTACATGTAAATGGGTAATATAATATATAATATCATACCGTTACATAATATTATTATAGTATGCGCGGCGTATATCAATTAATTTACATAGATGGTACGGGCTAGCGTAACTGAGTGATGACACCACCGCTTACTGTATACATAGGGAATCCTAGTGGTACATATTTTGGTCGAATAATAAAAAACAGTTAATTATATTTACTATGTATACAAAATGTCTTGTACATAGATAGTGGTAGATTTTGCGTTAGGTATATGTGGTATAATGTGTTTATGGGTTAAGTCTTAATAATATACTTATTTTATACTTCGTGTCCATACTCTATTGTGCCAAATAGGTATAATATGACTGTGGGTATGTACGACATACTATAAGAATGAATATATTTATCTGTCTTAACACACGTATATGCAATGTCAAGGTATCAAATTGTAATTAATAGGAAAAAGTTTTATGGGCAAACTGCGTTTAGATCAGTTCAAGAATATTATGTTTCAAAATAGAAAATCGTTTGGATTGATTTTTAATTATTATAAATAGAACAAAAATTAAAAATTAAAAACGAAAATGATAGATTTTTTTATAAAAATATACGATATATCATAATGTATGCAATATCTTCTTCGTATATAAAATAATTAATAAGCTTGGATTTTACAAACTGAATAGGTACGTAAAGTTTAAAATAATAATAATAAAATATTCTTAATAATTACCGTATACAATTAAGTTGGCCGATGCGTATATCCTATTTTTTTTGTGAGTCACTCGATCTGTAATCCTCACGGAGAACTAGACCATGTAAAGCTATGTAGATAATAATATAAAGGCTCGTGTAGTCGTATGAGACTAGCTCAAATTCAATCACACTACACAATACTATATAATACACGTACAAAATTTTGAATGGTTAGGCGTCGAGAAAAACACAAATAAAATGGAAGGTAACAATCGACAATCGTTGTTGTACCTAAAGTAGTGTTCATAGCTATGCGTTGTATGTTGTGTTGTGTTCAAAAGTCGAGTTTTCTTCAACTTACGGTAGATCATGGTCAGCGAATAATACCACGATTACAACGGCCAATTAAAATACGATATAAAGAACATGACACGACGTAGACGCCGCGCTCCGTAGCTGTAACCTAAATCTATGTAATTATGTTTCAATCGCAGTAAGCGCCATCCAGGTAATCACTGGACATCAACGGCGACCTGTATGATTTGTAGATAACATGAATTGTCCAATAGTAGTTTCTCACGGGTACGCGGACATTGCAAAAATTGAACAACGCGTTTGTGAAATGGGCAGCCAAAGATCAGGTTAAATTTTCAGATACAAAACTGTAATACGCAGGTCTATCCGTCACTGGGTTAGTCACAATAATTAATAATGTTTGTATACTTATTAGTAGTTATTATAAAGCTATAAATTATTTTCATAACTACAAAAGAATTGATTTTAAAGTATTTGTAACTAATGATTACATTATCATTATTATTATTTTTTTTTTACTAAAATAACCCTTGATATTGTAGCCTTTGAGAATCGTTACATCTGTCATAAAATTTACTTATTATTTTGTTTCTTAATAAAATACATAAATATACATGAATATAATAATAGTATTTTTATGTATTTTATTACTCAGAAAACGTACTATTTTGTAAGCCATTTAAGAGTTCGATATAAATATTCTTTATTCTTTCACACATTAACGTGGGAACGTTTTTCATTAACCCTATCCTGCGGGCTTGCAGGCAGCTAGTACATATTATATGATATTATAATGTCATGCCGGTACTACTGTCGTAATTTCAAAAGTCAAGTCATATACACCACCGCAAAGAATAATAGAGATATCATAGGTTTATTATGTCATAATATTGTTCTCACATCATATTTTAAAAACAGTTTCCGTTCACTTTGTTTAACCCCATTCCTAATACTCGTATTATTATACACGGGGTAAACAGTGATACCGCCTTATAAAAATGTTGATAATTTTAAATAGTCGTAAATTTTCAACCCGTTTTTCTACAATTCTGATCATCCAGAACACGTGTTTGGAACTAATGTAAAAAATATACACGTAAACGTATTATAATAAAACGCCATGAAAATATTTTCGATACTCGCTGGTCCGCGTACATGATATTATAATAATAATAATAATAAATAAATATATACCTCTACCTTTGTGGCTTTGTAATGCTAACTGTAAGAAAAGAATGTCGCACCACGTGACACGTTTGATGCTATATTATATTTATACATTATTATTATTATTATCGTCGTCATATAATAATATATAATACCATATTTAGCTGTATCAGCCCGCTATGTGGTTGTTTGTGCGCGAGTCGAGTCGCGGAGAGCTCGAAGTCCGTTCTCGGCGGGACATTCTCGCGGATATAATATTGTTATTATCATTGTATAAACGATTTTTTTCCTCTGCGTTCTCATCATCGTCATCCTCCTCCTCCTCCACCACTTGTCACGCGTTATTTCACTGGCATACCTGCCACAGTGTAAAACGTGTTTAGAATGTTTATATATATATATGTATACACACACCTATATATTATGTGTAGGTATACAAGCGGCGGCGATGACTACTTATACGTATGACATGAGCCGATTTTCACAATGAAATGGCGTAATTTTTCTACGTTTCACATTTTTTTTATCAGGACGAACACGATATAAATTATTATAGTCCGCTGTCAAAACAATTTGATTTAATTTTAAACGTCAATATAATATAGATATGCGTGGGTGGGAGCGCAATAAGTCGGTTACTTATTATATACAGAGCTTAAGCGGATTTATCGTGTATAATATTATGATGCATATTATATACTTACTATATAATATGTATTCAGTGTTCTAATGTACTATTGACTATAAAATATAATAATACTTTGATGGTCCATAAGAATGAACTATGTTCTCAGTATTTTTTAATATTATACTTTATAAATTATAATATCTATAGGTACAATTTACTGGACCCAAGTGACTAAAAATTACCATGTACAATATGTAAAATACATGCCGTGTAATTTTTAGTTTTGACATTTTTGCGTTAGAAAGTATAAAATGTTGATAAATTAACATTTTATATTTAATAAACGATTAATAAATTTATGTATAGCACTACTTCGAATGATTTAAAAACAGCTATAATGATGTAAGTAGTTTTCCTAGAAATATAATATTATCTTTAATTTAACATGTTTTGCACTTTACAATAAAGTATTTCCATCTAAAATATATCCATCAACATTTAACATATTATTAAAAGCCTAGTCCTAATGTAAATATTATATTTTATTATTTTAATACTAAATACAACAAAAAATTACATGTTTTCAATACGAATAATTAGCATGATTTTGCTAAACCTACCTTGATGTTTATTAATTGTACATAATTATTATGGTTAATAATTCGTGAAAGTTGTTCAAAAATGTTGGGGCTGATTTGCGTAGGAAAAAACTCGTGAACAATATTATGCCGAGTATTTTTCGAACGGAATATTAAATAATTATATGTGTTTTAATTAGAAACACCGCATAGGAACAATGACGACCGTTGATTGTCCGTTTCGTGAATGGAAAAAAAATAGAACTGTAGGCACTACACGCCATATTACAAGTATATACGGTGCATTGTATTATTGTAATATGTTATATATAACTATATAGCCATTTCTGTTTTTTTTTCATTCGAAATTCGAGCGCAACGTTTTTAATTTTTGTTTTCACCCTCGTGTGCGTACTGAGTACTGACCTATAGCTGGTCTACGCTCTTATTTAAATAATATCATTTTTAGTCATCGGACACTAATTATATAGTCCCCGCTTAAGAGGTCTCTCTTATCTCACTGTGCACAACCACACATTTGTGTGTACCTATATATATATATGTATAAACACGCGGATTTTATTGTGCTTTCACTTAAAAATAAAAAACACAAACACACAAAGGCTCTACGGGGGTGGCACGCAACCTGTCTTGTAGTCGATATCGCTTTGGGTCCGATAAGTTTTAAAAGTAGTTGCATATAAGTGCAGGTTTTTAGACTACTTATATGCTATAAATATAATATATATATACTCGTATTTACCTACAGGTATATTATACGTTGGAAATTCTTGTGAAAAGAATAAATAGGCATACCTATTATATAAAATACGACGGGATTTTGAAATCCCTATTTTGTATATCATATATATATATAATATATATAGGTATATAGATTTATACACATATATGATATAATTTATACTATATTATTATAGAGACGTCTGGACCACAGAATTCATCGCCATGGCTTACAATAAAAAAAAAATGTATATATATATATTTACCTTACCCTGTTATAGAAATCTCACATAGTATTGTGTTACGTTCAAATGTATAATACATACATACAAACTTCGTACCAAAAGAAAGTGATCCGTCTTGTGTCAGAACTTCGCGTCGGATAAGGTACACGGACACAGGAATCTATAAATATATACATTCATATGACGTACAGCTGAACTAACGCGATCTTTTATTATATTATATTATATAGGTAATACCTTTGCGAGCTGTTGTAGCACTTGTAGGTCATAAACGCATCACTGTGAAGTGATTTTGAATGGCGAATATTAGACAAATTGACGTGTAAATTATATTTAAAATTTTAAATAATATACAAAATCCTTGTGACATATCAATATATTAAATGTATTAAATTTTCAAGAAATTTGACCCGTTGATTATTTTTTTATTAACATTTAAAAAACTAAAAATAATCAAAAATTACTCAAGCCTATAAATAACTTAAAAAGTGTCAAAATAATTTTAAAATTATATTATGTACCTAAAGGAAATGATATTTAGTAAGAATCTCAAGTACATAACTTATCTAAGGCTTTTGTTTTTGAAACAAAGGTAATAAAAATTTAATTTGAATTTCTACAAGTAGTAAGAATTGTTTTTTTATTATAGGTTGCAAAAGTATAAAGTAACTTATATTACATTTAAAAATTTTAAGTATAAACAGATAATTTTTTTATGAATTTTGAACTGAAATATTATAACTAAAAAATAATTTGTAATTTTGACCAATGTTGTCAAAATGTTAACTTTAATGCGTATAAAAAATGTGACTAAATTGTCGATATTTTTTAATTGGGATATGAACCATTTATTAGAAACTTTGTACTAGGTGTTTAACTATTTTTACCTATTCATCAATTTTTTAACATAATTTAGGTATGAAGAAAATAATTATGAATAATCGAAAATTAAAATTGTCTATAAATAGTTCAAAAAGAATCAAAATAATTTGAAAATTAGAAAATGATTATATAAATATTTAGTAAAATTTTTGAGGTTTTACGATTATCCGTTTTTGAATTATAATAAAATAAAGAAATCATAATTTTGTCAAAAATTGGTTTAACATAAAAATTCTCATTTTTTCTTAATTTTTTTTTTTTTTTTGATACTAACTTTTGACTCCTCAAAGTACTAACTGAGTCATGTTTTCTACTAGAAAACGTCCCAAAATTAGAATTCATATTTTTATTGCCCCAAAAAGTGATGACAGTAAAAAAACACATATCATGTGAAATCAATACATTCACAGCTCCACTCAGAAACTAAAATAGCATAATATTATTACAATGGTTTATATAATATAACATACATAGCAACATTAAATTGGCACATAAAGAAATAAGTAATAACACGAACAAAAATAAATAATAATAATACGATGAAAAATTAAAACGTAATACCTACCTTTTTTTTATTTTATTTTATCTATACAATATACATACACAAACAATGTTCGTATATGCGTTTAAAATGTTCTATCGAAAATCTAAACTTTTATTACCACATGGAATTATAATACACACAATTCAGAAGATTTTAATTTAACATTTTTTGTAACTATATTTTTTTCAATACAATTTTAAGTTGTATGATAAAACATTACTATCATCACTGTAAGTGTTGTTGTGTTTTCAAAAACATGTACGTACACATGATCTAAAAACGTATTAGTGTCTTAAGAACAATTAAAACACAAACAGATTTACCCGAAACCTATTATACCTCTTATAAATAATTTAATTTATCTATAATATCTACAATTTTAAACCGTTGTGTTAAAATATTATATGTATTATATTTTATTAGAAGTAATAAGATTTTTCATTATTTTTTTTTATTTTCTTCGTTCAACCTTTTCCTTATTCTACAAGAGTGGCGGACGCTCATGTTTATATTAAATTCATATACGTATATTATACATATTATATTAAAAGGGAATGCATGCGTTTATATAAATAGGACGTTGCCCTTAAATCCTCACCATCCCGTTTGCCCTTAACGCTTCTACCACCACACTGCACTGGAGGTATGGTGGAGGGAAACTCGAGTCGACAACCCGAAAACGAGACCCTCTGTACACCATCACCGGTTCTGACTTTTATCCTCCCTGGTATATCGCGCGCGTATACCATTAACCAAATTGACTGTGGACGGCCGCCACCTTACATATAACCCTCCATACTCCTTTAGCCCCCCCACCCAGCACTCGCCGAAGAGCATAAACAAGACGTAAGTCGTGCGAAAAACCTTCCCGAGAGAGATTGACTTACATGTATATATATATGTGTGTGTGTGTGTGTATATTTATAATATTATATGTATATAATAAGCGCTATTCGATAACCAACAGCGAAGTGCTTTTAGCGCCGAATAAACGCCGGTAAACTGAGAAACGTTATTATACATACAAACTATATAGGCGATTGTTTTAATGCTTTATTAGACGCGAATTTTTGTGATTTTATTATTATTTTTTTTTTATATAGAAATTGGGAATATAATTTATGTAATATACACATTAGGTAATTATCTTTAATTTATGAACAAAAATATTATATTAATTATGATAATTTATAATATCAATTATTTTGTTTTTTACATAAACAAAATCAATTTACCGTATTACTAATAGAGAAATAAATTACTTAAATGGTAATACGGATAGATTATAAAAATCCTCAGAAATAGAGGCCGATATACTATATCTTCTCTAAAAAACCAAGTGATTTAACAAATTCATTACAATGATCTACTGAAAGATAAAGAATACTAAAAACCTACAATGTGCCATGCAGAGCGACTTCGCGGGTTTTAATTTTTGTGTTATACTTTGATATTACTTTATAGTATGTTATTTTATTGTTATAGTATTAGTATTTAGTATTGTTATAGTATGTTTTAAAATTTTAAATATTAAGCAAAAATAATAAAATGCTTTTAAGTCGTATATTAGTGAAAGTGTGGGAAAGCTAGGGAGTTATAATAAAAATACCTTGTGTATTTATATCATCATTGAGTGCAGTATTGTATATAATATCAGTAGAATAATACGGTGTGTTTAACATTTTCTATCATATTAGGTTGTATATACCTATAATAGTAAAACCTTATAACTAGTTATAACTTATAAGTAATAACCGAATTAAGGTTGGGAAAAATATAATAAAGTAATAAACCAGTATTGTTAACAAGTTTTAATGTAATATAAGCCATTGCCAATTGTATGATAGTATCATATTAATATCATTTAAAATGGCAGTACTCGTGAAGCATTAATCATTTGTGTTTTGATAATTATTTCGATTCACGAATACCAGACATGGCGGGTAGCCACAACTATATCACTATGTATTATTAATATTCTTGTACCTACGTATCATTTGTAATTGTAATTTGCATCGCCATTAAAAATCGACAGTGAACTAGTTTGACGACTAAACAGTACGGGTGTTTGTTTAGTATAAGACGACGTGCGAGGAAAGTCTGTGGCCTGGGGGTGTCGAGGAACTGAGACAGTCAAAATATAATATATTACACAGTATCGTGTCCTAAACATGTATTTGGTCCAAAAAAAAAAAAACAAGTATCGCCGACTCGCCGTTGTATAATAGTATTAATAATAGTAAAATATTAAAATAATAAAATATATAGTGCAAAATTACGTTTTAAAACGACGCTACAATGGACACAGATAAGTTTTGTATTCTTATAATATGTGTGCACACTGCACCTGCCACCTATATTAATTATACCTACTAAAGTAATAGGTATTAATCAGTGGTGCGGACTTGATGTGATGGCTACTTTTTTATATCTGCATATTTAATTTAGATACACGCGTGAATGCATTACAATGTTAGAGAACTGTAGCTTTATTTTCTGTATCTTATACAGGATGATTTTTTTATCAAACAACACTCATTATTTCCAAAAGTATTCAAGTTTTTGAAAATATTTTTTTTCATAGTTTCAAATTGTTAAAGAAACAACGTTTTTATAAAAAAATTATATTTTTAAATATTTTTTATCCTTATAATTTTTTAAGTTTTTTACTTTTTTGAATGACAACATAGATTATTAATTTTATATTCCAAGGCAGAATAATTTTCTGAGTATTTCGATACATAAAAATCGAATTTAGGGCGAGTAGTTTATGAGTTATACGTATTTAAAGTTTAGACAAGCAGAGTGGAGTGGTACGGGGTTACCCCGCAAAATGTTTGTCCACTACTCCGCTTATCTAAACTTTAAATAAGTATAACTCATAAACTACTCACCCTAAATTCGATTTTTATGTATCAAAATACTCAAAAAATTATTTTGCTTTGGAATATGAAATTAAAAATCGATGTTATCATTCAAAAAAGTAAAAAACTTAAAAAATTATAAGGATAAAAAATATTTAAAAATATAATTTTTTTATAAAAACATTGTTTTTTTAACAATTTGAAACTATGTATAAAATTATTTTCAAAAACATGAATACTTTTGGAAATAATGAGTGTTGTTTGATAAAAAAATCACCCTGTATATATATATATATATATATATATATTATATATACGTTAGACATACACCAGTGGTCGTTATTGATATAATTATTGTATAGTGTTTTCTTTCTTCTGAGAAAATTTTATTATTACATTCATATTTTTTCAATATTATGTATTTATGTTATGCATTATTTTAGTTTAAAATATTTGAGAAAGAGCTCTAAAAATTGATGTTCTCACAAAATAGATTTGAAATTAAATACCGATTATTACTGTTTTATTGTGAATTTGATAATAATAATAAAAAAAAAAACCCCATACTTATAGAAATATCCCCTATTTCATTTAATCTACAATGCTCAACAAAACTAAAAAATATATAATATTTAAAACAGTTATACGTTTTCTAGAATTTAATACTCATACTACACGTGGATAACATCTACTATAGGTACAATATCTATAACAGGGGTCTGCAATCTTCGGATCATAAGCCGTATACGGCTCTTTTGATCTTAAGTTGCGGTTCTCTAGGTTTATACGCACAAATAATTATTTTATTATCAAAAAAAAAAAAATAAATATTTTATCATATAAAAAACATATATATATTATTTATCATTTTATTTTTGTTGCATTTAAGAACATGAAATACCTGCACAGGCCATTGTAATCAACTAAAATTAAAGGGTGACAATATATATATATATATATATATATAGGAAACACATATTTTTATCTATTAGCGATAAATGATTCATAATAAATTATTTATAATAATATTATTTCGTATTTAAATTTGTTTATTTTAAATCGAAAATCAATTATACATAAGAAAATACTTAAATATTGAGACAATCATTTTTAGTGACTCTTTAAAAATTGGGAAATTATGTAAATTGTAGCTTTTGAGTCTGCTGTCGCAAAAGGTTGCCGACCCCCTGACCTATAGTAACTGTAGCCATAATGATTTCACACAGACATTCATCCGAATTTCAGTGATTGCATTTCACCATTGATCTGTGTGGGGGAGGTAAGGGTGAATTTATGAATAGTGAATGAAATTACATAAAGAGATTTTATCGCTACAAACATTTTTTTTTTTACTTTTCTTCAAAAAATCTTTTACCAAATACCTAAATATCTAAAATATTAGTTTTATTGTTGGTAAACATTCTGCGTTTTATTTCATATTTCAGATAGTCTATTTTATTTTAAAAATACCTATCTAAAACAAAATGTCGCATACATAAGATACTGTATACCAATAAGTATAATACCTACTCGTAATAGTATACGATGTATAATATTATATCGGTATACACTACGTCACTACCTTCATATACTACTTACATGATAAACATTAAACCGCGACATTTCGGACGAACATCGTGTGAACGTTAATAATAATAATAATAATAATAATAATAATAATAAAATAGAATTCTTTAAAAATAAAAAATTAACACGGCTGCACGTCCCCCGGGTCGCGGATCGGACTGACAGACAATAAACAGTGTACTTATTTCGAGCATTAGCCCATACTCTATAGCGTCGTGTGTAGCCGTCGTAGTGAAGTTTCGTTATCGGTCACCGACATCTGACAGGCAGTCGGCGCTGGTGGCCGGTCGGCCTGTCAAGTGCAGTACAAGTGCAGTCATGGTATATGTATATACACTATAGTACAGTACAGTATATTTTATGTATATTATTTTATTATTATTATAGGTACACGCGTCGTATAATATTAAAATAGTAGCAAAGTATATCCGCGTGAATATTATTTTGCCACTGCCGTACACACGCACATGTGTAGACCGTTGATATAGGGTAATGTTTTTTTACTATTTTCTTGACACATTTCTTTCTTTAAATATATCTATCTGACCAGAAACCACAATCATTGCGTTTTTATATAACTCTAAGGACTATTAATCAAAATTTATAGGCTACATAAAGAGGACTTGATTTCTAGCTTATTTTTTATTGTTACATGATCACTTATTTTTATTTAACTCACCAATGCAAAATGTTTGTCCGTGAATTTAAATTTACGTAAACACCATATAGGTATACTATACCAAAATATTATTATACTACAATATTATAATATGTATATAAAGTATATCGTTTACATGTAACTGACGTTTTGATAAAAGTATCTTGGTTATTATTTCAAATACCTACAGTGGCGGACTGGGAGAAAAAAACAGCCCGGGAAAATCATCATTTTAGAGGCCCTCAGTATACTAACAGCCCTATATATATAATATATATACTTTTTTATGTAAAAACAATTTTACTATACATTTTTTTAAATATTTTAATTAATTGATATAAAACAAAATAAAATAACAGTATTATTATACATTTAAAATTTGTTAGAGTATATCTCAAATAATTGTTATGTATATAAAAATAAATAATAATAATAAAATAATATAATATATAATATATAGGTATCATTGTATACGAAAAACGATTCTGAACGAAGATGATTAATTGTCAGTTTAGGTATATTAATAATATTATATTTAAATATTGTCATATATTCTATTTTAAAACAAATAGTATAGTTACTATATGTTACTATAGTTACTTTATAGTATCTGTTTATTAATAAAAAAAGTATTTGGCCAACATACGCATTATGAGCGTATGCAATTTAATTTAAATTTTGACATATTTCGTATAAATTCGAACTTTAAGCACTTATAAAAAAAAATTGTGACTAACGATTTCGGATTTTTTTTTATCACTTTAAGAACAACTTATAAAAAACCTTGTATTAAATTTTCAAGATTTTCTGGCCACCCAAAAAATTTTTATCGGCATTTGAAGAAAAAAAACTTAGAAAAGTCGAAAATTTCAATTGTTTATAAGTAGCTTAAAAATGGTCAAAATATTTTGAAAATTTAACTGTAAAGAGATAACCATAATATAAACATTTGGTGAAAATTTCAAGTATTTATAATAATTCGTTTTTGAGTTACAGCAAAATCAAAAATCGATTTTGTCGAAAAGTGGTTTTTCGTAAAATTGCCATTTTTCTGTCATTTTTTTTTTGTTTTTCTCGATTTTTTTGAAAACTATTTGAAAATTTTACTTTTGACTCCCCCAAAGTACCAACTAGATGAATTTTCCTATTCAAAGAGGGGCTGAAGTCAAAAATCGGAGCATTATTACTGCCCCAAATGTTGTCGTCAGACACAAAAAAAAAAACACATCATAGTAAAATCAATACATTCATCACTTCGTTCAGAATTTAATAGAAAATGTGTAATGTAATGTCATTGCGAGTTGCGACAGCGCGATGATAGCAATAATTATTATTTTATTTGTTATCGCCTATCCATCGCCTATCCATCGCCTATTCGCCTATAACGGCCCATGTAATAACTATTATCGATTCTATTTTTAAACTTGTAACAATAAGTTGTCAACAAGCCCGGACCGGCCGAACACGAGCCAGTCCCGCAATAATCAGAAATCTGGGTTTTTAAGTTTAAATAATTTAACATACTTATTAGTTATTACTTATTAGATAATATTTTAATTCATAATTTCACAATAATAATAATATTAATAAATATATATTTTATACGAGCAGCGGCCCACCGGGAAATTTCCCGGTATCCCGGTCGTCCAGTCCGCCACTGAATACCTATATACTTATATATTAATTAATAAAATGAAAACCAAGTGTTTCATGTTAAAAATATTTTTGACATCATGAAACACTAGGTTTTTTAGTACATATTTATGTACTTAACCACATTTTTGATTGTCAAATAATAACTAAATTATATAATAGATACATTACCTTATGTAGCATACCTTTCTAACTTTGCCTTATATATAATATACACTTGTATATTGTATAATTTAACATGGTCAGTTGGTCGCGGCGTACTACAGCGTTTGTCACGCGAACCGCTGAACCACAACCATTTTCGCACAAAATCGTTTCAAATGAAAAAACACAAAATAAAAATAAATTAATACAAATTGAAAGTTCCGAAAAATATACTTCCCCGAGAAAAACAGTGATCGTAGATATATACATACGTTATGAATACAACTCTATTTATTGATATAATTATTATCATATATTGTATGAATTACCTTAATTGAACTTCAAAATAATGGATATTAATTATGCCTATTGTAATCCCAATTCACAATTCATATAGATATCACATTTTAATAACAATCGTGTAAGTAAAAAAATGATATCGTCACTGAGTGAACGATTCTATCATTTCGTCACAACCTCATAAATAAAACAATCTGGTTGGCTTCCAAATGGCCAGACTGCCAGAGAGTACTTTCCCAAATCATGCAATAGCATAATGTCATCCAATTGTAAATTTTAACCTAATATCATACAACTAATGGCCTTTGTTGCTGATGTTTACTTTGGATCAACAAAAAAAAAAGACAGTCTGTTCTTGGCAACAAATTGCTCACATGAAAGAGCTCGTCTTAGACACTGTTCCAGACACACGTTCAGTTGACTTTGGGTCACGATTCAGTACTTAGCTTTATTTTAAGTCTTAAAATAAGTTTAAAAACAGTATTTTAGTCTTTTAATTATTATACCCAAAGGTAAGAAGCAATTAATTTATTTGTTATATTCTATTCTATAAAATTCTCTAACCAACATTCAACTTATATTACTAAATAACTCATTATACATTTTAATTATTAAATATAATATCGTATTATATTTACTTTTAAAGCTTTTTAATAGAGATATTAAAAGTGGTATGTAATGCGTAAATAATTATAGTATATTTACCACTTGTATAGTTGAATTTATATTATAGATATATTATATCCGCAAATCGTATCTCTGTATGATAAAACTTTAAAAATATAATAGAACTATGAAATTCGAAATTTGTTCTTCAATATTATTGGTTCAGATTAAGTTATTTTAACAGTTATCGTATGTTTTCAATAAGATTTTTCGGCTTTAATTATTGTTTTAATGATTATTATAGCAATGCACCCCTTCCTGAAACCAGCCTGTGTCGTCGATGGTAATTTTACAGATGTTACGTGTGGTTTTTAATTCAAGGATTTTTACTAATATTAAATAAAACTCATAACATCAAAACCTATATAAACTAAATACATTTTTTGTTCAAATTTCGAATATTTATTTTTCGTAATAATAATTTTATGTGATGTCTTTTTGTATTGAATCCTTTAGTAATAATAATATTATTAAACAGGATATGTTTTAACTTTTTAGAAAAATAACATTTTATGATTTAAACAATTATAATTTATAAAGTTATTTTATAAGTAGATAATAATCATATCATAGTAGTATTTTATGAAATGAAATAATATACCAAGAATAATATCCTATAAATGAAATATGCTCCTAACTTTTAAATTCAAATTTAGCGGGAGATAATGAATTTTTTAACACCCACACTGAACCAAAATTTTTAATAAATAATTAGAGTAATAGGCCTTGATTTTAATGTTCTTTAATTATTAAATTAAAAAAAAATAAATATGCTCATATCTCACGAAAATACAACATAATAAATTCATACACTAATACATAACTTATACATTATAATTTGTTATATTTATAGGTAACGTAGATATCCTTCATTTGTCGCAGATAGACATTAAATATTGTATCTCTAATATGATATATGTATAATGGACTATTGAAGGTTGTTAATATTATTAAATATCAATAATTACAATAATAATTTATATTACGAGTACGATAGACACATTTAATTCTTAATCATTCCACGTCCCACACTAAAAACAACAATATAATATTATTACATAAAGTATAATAACTCTCAAAAAGACACACTGTGTTTATGTATATCACATAAGTACATAACGTGTTCAGATATGAAAATATATAATCAAACGAATTTTTAGTGCATTTATAGTTTAAATTTTTACGCTTTCTTTTAGGCGTTATGGCACGTGATTGCCGCGAAGGCATGCACAACAAGCTCGCTCTTGCTGTATTTTGTCGTCGTCGGTAATAACCCGTACCCGAACTAGGGAGAAAAATGGTATAAACGTTAAGTGGTACTCCGTGTAAATTAATCACGGTTCAGATGATCGCCGCACTCGCGTTTATCGTTTAACACGTAATTTTTTTCTTTTCCCTTGTATCTATACTCGCCACACAAACCAGTTTTGTACATAAAAAATATAAATAATAAAATTCAAACCTAAACCACACAACGATCAGCGGTTTATATATTATAAACATTAAACGTATTTAATATTTATGAAATTACCTATGGTATATAGTACATTAATAATACATATATTGATAAATTGTACTAATTATTGTACTCGTGACTCGTGTATAAAATAAAAATGCTCTAGCGACGGCGAATCAATATCGACGAAATAGTCAACCCTATATTTGTACACACGTACTACACGTAGGTATATATATACATTTTGTAGTATGATAAATAAATAATCAAAACCTCAATGGTTATGAGCTCGATGTTATCTGTGGGGATAATGGGCGCCTTTTACTTATTATAATATATCCTCAAATCCGTGTAAGTTTATACTTACATTGCGGATAATATACCGTTCTCCGCCTGCACCATCGCCACTGTCGTTGTACCGGTATAAGTGACGTGTAAGCGCGTCTTGTGTACATATATATGTGTGTGTGTGTGTGTATATGGGCACCTAAATACTATGATATATATCATGCGTATATCTGATATTATAGTGGTCGTCATGTGCACTCCTCTATACGTATGTGATATTATATTATGTACAACTTCACTGCGATCCAAATACGATCGGACAAACTGGTTTCCGATACGAATGTTTGACGTGTGCATTATAATATTGTAATATACGTTTTAAACTCGTCTCAGACCGCGTGCGTAGTAGGTTGTTGGTATAAAGTATAGGTATATTATATGTATTATGTACGACATCGCGACCGTTCGGGAGAAATAATAATAAAAAAAAAAAAAAAAAATGAAAAATATTATAAAACTCGACCGAGGTATACAAGCCACGCGGGCGTATATATTATAAAATATATAAGGCCTGGGAACATGCGCGTGCTTGTGTGTGTCATTCACGTTGTGAGGACCAGAAGACTTTGGACAGTTCAGATAAGGTTGAATGGGAGAGCTCTAGAAGCCATCGGTTCTTCGCTGCTGCGCGCGTATACGTACATATATATATATATATTATGTATATTGAACAGATACGAGAAAATATGTTATCCAAAAACGGACGTGGTGTAAAAAAAAAACGACGATGACGCCGAAGAGGAGATAAACATAGGTACGCATGGCCGGTTTATTAATATTACCGTACATATTATTATTTATTATACGTATATAATATGTAATAATATATTATAAACGTGGAATTATTGACGCCGTCGTCGTTGCTGCTGCGGTATTCTTTTTTTCTTATACAAAACTCACTGTCAGCGTCGATTACAGGCGCCACGTTTCACCGCGCGCGCTAAGGACTATAATACACGTATTAGACTTTATATAGGTATATATATATATTATATATGTATTATAATATGCGGCTATGGCTTACACACCAAACGGTATTTCGAAACTATATACATTTCACATATAATGAGCGTGTGTGTATCTTTGTTTGTATAATATACGAAACCGATACGTCGATTCAAATATCGTTAAGTGATCGGACGGTGAATACCTCTTTAGAGCTTTAGCCAATACTCTCTGGGTAAAGTAGGTGTGAAATAAGATTAGGTTTGACTCGCAAGTCACACCGATTTATTATGTATACATATATTATGTATAATAATATAATGTGCATATTATGTTTAAGAACAACTAGGTTTTTCCCATCGCAGGTATTTTCGTCGTGCAATTTTCCGTTCTCTTTTCGATCAGAAGATGAGCCACCGTTAATGGGTTTGCGATATTATTGAACGATTTTGGTTTGAAAATAATAAAACATCTTACGGAATGATTGCACTAGTGGTGAATTAGAAAAACGCGCGCTTGCTGGTATTAGAATGTTGAAATCACATATCATAACACAATAATTAAAAGCAAACGAGACTGAATAGGATGAAAAAAACAACTTAATCTGCTGTCAATCTGTTATTTTTTTTTCTTCAGAAGGCTATTCAATACATTAATATGAAATATGCGCGCACAAATATCAACTACAGCAGCCCACCTTCAGGCGCATAATTCTTATATTTATGTATACTTACATAATACATTATCTATCTATATACATATATATATGTGTGTGTGTGTTTGTGTTAGTAATATATTATATAGGTATATGTGACTACTGTCTATATAATATTACACATCTATTAGACTAACCCGTTTATATATATATTAATAACATATACACATAGTAGCTGGTATATTACTCAAATTATATACGGCGATAATATGGTTATGACTAGGGCAAAGAATTTGTAGCATTTGCATTTTTTCATAGTAGGTAATAGGAACTCCAAAACATGGCTCATCTAAAACAAAATTAATTTCATACATTAGAAAGTAAAGTTCAAGTATACAATATTTTTGTAGAATCTTTTTGTATTTTATTATGATATTACATGAATAAATAGATTTTAAATTTAGTTTTTTATAATTTATATGCTTTACATTTTTAAAACTTTTAAGTACGTATTTATAAATGAATGTAAAGTAAAATTTTTGTAGATATATTTCGTGTTTTCGTATCTATAGTCAAATGTCATCGCCTTATTATTTATTAAAACATTTTTTTCATTTATTTTTTTACATAGATATTAAATTGTATGCAGGTGAAAATTAATTTATTTGAACATACGTAAAAAATGTGTTCATTAATAAGATTAGTTTTCGATTTAAACATTTACATTTTTAAGACACTTTAGTACCATTTTCATGGTTAAAGTATATTTTGTAGTATATTGGTACCTTTATAATAACTCTACGGTATCGCATCAATTATAGTTACGATGGTCCAACCGTAACTGAACGTGAAATATATATGAATATTGAGTAGGTATGTACATTGTATCGTGTTCGGGTGTTCCTTAAGTTATTATATATTATTATAACGATTTACTAATTAATTGTATAGAATATAAAAAACTATAGATGTAATTATACACAGCAATAATAAATATCTACACAAATAGGGGCTTTTTAGTAATTAAGTCATCATATTTAAATAATTTAGATATATTTATTTAAGAGTATCTATAAGTTAATAAAATTTTTACTAAAACATTATTAACTTGAACATTTAATTTAATTGTATAATTATTTATTGGTTAATCGTTACCTAATATATTTCATTGGTGATAAAAAACTTGTATTTGATAAAATAATTTTAATAAGATATTATTTGAAGATTAATATATAATATTTTGATTTATTTTTATTAAGTTGGGTTTTTTTATGATATACATCTGGTGCAATAACATAAAACTACATAGAATATTTATATTTTTACCTGCTAAAATTTGATAGTTTTTTTTTACTCTCGTGATTATAATATGATGTAATTATTGATAGCTTTTGAGTAAAAAAAGATAACAATACACAAATTTAATAATTATT
Source organism: Schizaphis graminum (assembly GCA_020882235.1). Taxonomy (NCBI): domain Eukaryota; kingdom Metazoa; phylum Arthropoda; class Insecta; order Hemiptera; family Aphididae; genus Schizaphis; species Schizaphis graminum. The sequence continues at coordinate 70,112,914 of CM037032.1, forward strand.
GTGCATTTATATCAAAGTAAAAGTAAAAAAATCTTTACCTTACAATAGTATATTTAATTTTACTAGATTATAGTGAATAAGAATTATATTTTATCGAGGCATCGGTAAAAATTGAATGACTGGTTGGAGGTCCTTCTGTTGTCATTGACGGATAATGAATAAATATTGTAAATTGTATTATAACTGTTGAAAAATTAATAGCTTTTAGTAAACAATATAGATTAGGTAGACATTACCCAATCAAACTTCAATACTATAATAAGCAAGTTGATAAAATATTTTGTTTGGCTTCCTTTAAATATCATCATTAAATATGCTTATCGCATTTATAATTCAATATTGTAGATTATTTTAATTAATCATACAAAACAAATTAGATAAAATAATTTAATCATAAAAAACGTTTTTAATTACATTCTAGAACTCGGGTGATATTTCGTTATATTTTCTATTTTCTATTATTTTACCTAGGTAGACTCCAACCAAAACCAAAACCAAAATAATTTTTCATTGATAATATTATATTATCAAACTTTATCTATATAATATCTAATTATTTTATAGATAGCAGAGCGAGATTTCACTATTTTTAAGTATTAATATTTAAGTATACCAATTTAATATACAATTTCGATTTATTTTGTTAATTGTACACATTTTTTATTATATTATTATACATATGAAAACAAATACAAATATTATATACTCGTATAGTTACAGGATTTTGAATTTTACTCAAAATCTATGGAAAATTTTTAGATGTAATCTAATGATATTTTGAAACATTTATGATATATTTACGACAATGCACATTTTTTTCGTACAGGAAAACAAATAAAATTTGCGTAAACTCGTCATTATGGCATTCCTTCGTGCAGCACGATCATTAATTATATACAGATATCTACTCTATACTTAAATCTACTAAAAAATCTCAATTTAACTTACAACCAGTTCATGATGTACCTACCCTGCAATCGTGAACACAAAACATAATATTTACATAGGGTATGATATTTCCAAGCGGTTTTGTTCGTCCACCGAATGGAATTTTTGTTCGTCGGGGTTACGCGCAAAGATCGTTCGCACACACACACACACACACACACACACACACACACACACACACACACACACACACACACATATATATATATATATACATACGGTTATCTGCAGCAGTGGACAATAGCTGCTGCATCAGGACTGTTTTGAAAATTGTACAATTAATTCCCTCGGGAGGAAGAGATTAAATTCTATGTATAATATTATTGTCTGAGAAAATGCGTCGTCCGTGACCTAAGTGTATACACACACACACACACACACACACACACACACACACACACATTCATATATATATATTACACATGAACACGGATAGTATCATCTATAGGTATTGATATACACACACGCGTGCACATATATATATATATATATATACATTATGCGTGGCTACGGTGTACAAAAATATCGCCTGTCAAAATATTACACGACGTTCATTAATAAAGGTCGCGTCACCTGTTGGGCCAGACGCTGGCTTACATACTGTGTACCGGGTGGTCGCGGTATTGTCGTCGTACAGTTTTCAGTGACTCGGCAGATATTTACACTTGCTGCAACAGGGAACTCTAATAGAACGCAACCGATGGTGGTTTTTTTTTAAACATAAATACCAAAACTCATAAATTGCGCACAATAAATACTAGTATAATAATAATGTAAAAACTTGTTCAGGTCAAGTTTATCGGGTGTCTATATTTAATGCATACTGCAACCTTTATTGACTTGGTTTTTTTCTTAATATTTGAGTTGGAAACATACACCCGACTTTATACAGAGTGATCCATTAAATATAATCATCCCTATTCTATCTATTAATTCTGATTCTTAAAATTTTAATTTAATTTACTTTTTATTTTTATTTACTGATAATAAAAGCCTTTTCGGTTCCACCACAGTATATACAACATAAATAGTTTTACTTATAATTAATAAGTTATAACTTATAAGCTTAGGCTATTATTTAATGTCTATTCGGTTAATTTATTAATACAAATATAACAAAATTAAATTTATCTGGTGACTTTGAACACTTTAGATTTTAAGCTTTAAAGTTTAAAGTAAAGATCTTAACTTAGTGTGTCGTTTTTGAAGAAATACAATTTTTTAGTAGAATTGTCGTGCTCATAATATTCTAATTTTATTAATCAGAGCAAACTGACTGTAATTTTTGTGGTTAGTAAATACATAAAATGTTTGTGATACCTACATGAGTATTAACGTGAATGACGTTTAAGGAATTTTGATTCGATAGTTCAGCCAGTTTAGGACAGTCAATTTGAGAATTGAATAACTTGCATAGCCAGAAAACATTATTAAACTTTTTTCACTTTAAAGTGATTCGAGATTAAAATTAGTCGTTAATTGTTCGAGGGTATATATATATTATAAAATATTTGTTATATACCAGTAAATTTAAAAATCCCAGCCCGTATTTTTCTTTGTATAATATAAGTGCAATGAGTGCATAGAATTGTTATAAATAAGGCCAAGATAATCGATAAATTTTTGATCTGCAATTTTTAAATAGTAATATTTTAGCAACGTATGCTCGAAAAGATCAATAATAGGTGTTATGTATATATCATGTAGTTTGCTTTTTGCAATTTAATATTTACTACTATATTTACACTATATTATGATATTAGGTACATATTTTTATGTTTTATTGTTAATTATTATTGTGTACAGACTAGTTTTATCGTATAATCTGAAAGTAAATATGCGACCTTGAACGTAGTTTACTAGTTTATAAAGTAGGACGATTAGCGAAATCCAGTCTTATAATATGTCAATTGAAAATAAAAATATGACGCGTCGTAAAAGAAACATCAAACACGGCTACATAATATTATAGTTCAGAAATATTGGATTACATAATAGATGAATAATGTAGGTACGTCATCGTGATGTACCATTAACATAAATATTTAAAGGCAGGTTTTAGTAATCCAGTTTTTGAAAATTTAAGTCGAAATTACAGCATATTTAAAAAGATTAATTTTGATTGTATATAAAATTAATTTTAAAAATATTGTATATTATATCCGTAAAAGCTGTATACAGACGGTTGTTGTTAATATTTCATATTAAACACCGCTAAATTACCGGTTCGTATCATATTATCATTATATTATACTCAAGTCACGTCGTTGCTATTACGAATGCACACTGACAACTAATTAGTAATTACCTATCTTAATCAGAAGTTAGACGTGACGTAATTATACAACAATAATATTTAATAAACAACCCCGCGAATAATGTTTTCACAATAGAATATAATTATTATTATTTATTAATGGAATTAAATTTATATATTTTAGTATTTATTTACATGTTTATATGTGTGTATTTATATGAGTGTACCCGGGGATGTATACATAAATGTATGATTACAATAATTACGACAAAATATATTCACATATTCATATTACATATATGATGTATATATATATATATATATATTATATACATATTATTAGTGCGATGTAAATCGCAATACTCGTCATCTTCAATTCCGTTCAATAAACTTTAAACGCGTAGGCATACAAATCTACAATTCCATTTACGTTTATAGAAGTACGTCCACTTCGAAATTGACAGTTTATATTATATCTCTCAATCTGTTGAAGGTTTACAATATTGAATATTCGATATTGCGTATATGCGTGAGTGTTTGTACCTTTTTAGATTTAAATCCACTGTTATACTTGTATATACAATATTAAATTTGCTCAACATTGATTTGGAACTTGTGATGGGCGTTCAGTCCTATAATTCTTGTATACCAAAAATAAGTAATAATTACGCGATTGAATGAATGAAGATCTCCATCAAATGTGCAGCAATAATTTCCTCCACGATGATAGTGATATAGAAACGTTTGTTCTTATTGTGGTGAATTTGTGACGCGTTGTTTTCCAAAACATTTATTTGCCAAATTTAATATAATAAGTAATAAGTAGGTATTATTACTTATTAGTTATTACCATAATTACCATAATAATAACTAATAACGATTTGTACATATAAGTGTGACCATGGCATTGTGTAACCAATTCAAGTTACTACTATTTTGATATTTTTTTATTTGTGCAGTTAGACCTGCATAAACAACATAAAATATAATATTATAATATGTGTAGTCGTACGGACTCCAAACGAAATGAATAAATCACGAATGAATGAATGAAGATCAAGTGGGCGTCGAGAAAAAGTGATGTTTCCGTTAAGCGGTTGATTGTTTGACGGAAGCGTTTGTCGAGGGGGTCGAGACGGCCCCAGCGCTCCAACGGTTATGAATAGCGTGTTGTTAGGGGGGAGAGTGGGAGGGGTATTAGACAGCAGATGTCCTCCGTCCTGTCCGCGAAAGGGTTGTGATGTATCGTGTGTCAACTTAACTTTAATTCGACGCGTTATTAACGCTCGTGTTAATATTAGATATCTATGTATATAGGTGTAAATACACACAATCTATATACAATATGAATATATATATATGTATAATATAATATATTACTATAGAAACGCAATGCGCACAGGACTTGATTACATGCGTTTGTTCCGAAATTGGTTCAATTTTAACGACGGTCGTAACGTTAATACAAAATATTATTAAATGATTCGAACCGATGTTAAACCCACGTAAAATATGTGAGTGTGTATACAGGAGCCACCTCCTTATAGCGTTTATTATTTTTTTAAAAATGACGTGGATACATAAGCACAGTTGTAGGTGGGGATGACAAGGGGAGGGGTGTGCGCAGGACCTTTATATTTTATTCGTTCCTCCTTAAAATAACATAATTAGTTATTTACTTAAACTAGGTATATTATACGTAATTTACGTAATAAATAAGAAATTGACGGATTTGATTTCTAAACGGAATATTGAAAAATATTTAAAATATCAACTAAAAACTTAATGTGCTATTGAATAAATTTGCAAACAGATAGGGGAATTGATTTTATGTAGATATATAGATACTTACTATTAGTCATTCTTTTGTATTTTATTTGAAATAGTTTTGTATTATTTTAGCTCATTCTAAATCGAAGAGATAGTTGCGTCATGTGCAAGATATCAATAAATAATATACATAATACATGTGCGTGTCGGGCGTCGGCTGGATGTTCAGACATCGATTTGATTTTTTTTTGTCTTTCCACTGAATATTTTTCACATTATTATTAATCAGGACAAATGTTAAATTACCACGGAACAACTTGCTTCTGTCGGTAATACTTTAGTACTTTACGCATAAATAGTATACCTACATAAATTATTAAGTATTAAATTAATTATTTTAAATAGTACATTAAATATTAAATGTGCATAAACATTAAATATTCAGTATGGGCAGTACATATATTACACATTTACGTCAGAAATCATATGCAACAGCTGCATATTTAATAGTTGTTAATCATTTTTGCTTGATTTATCGTGATTAGTTGTCGTATTTGATTAGTGTCATATATTAGTCAGTATTATCAGTTATCACGCTTGTCCAAATGCTTCAAAAACCGCCTCGTAGTAAATGTAGTCACCGATTTTTAACATGAAATTTGAAATTTCATATCAATCGTACTTATAAGAATTTCACTGTGTGCCAATTATATTTGTCGATGGGCTCTGGAACACTGGATGATAATAATTATAATGAAATATACCTGTATTCATTTATTTATGTTTTAAATTTCAAGCTGAAATTGAATCATGTGCTATAATCCTAGTACTTACCATATATATGACATATTGTGTCGATTGATATCCTACTAAAATTGAACCTGAATATATCAATAGTATTATTTAATTTGAAACGAAATTCAAAATACAAAATAACTAGTAGTTTATTCATTCTAGAATATTAAATACGGATTAATTTTTACGTTACATTTTCTATCATATTTTTAAATAATTGTCAAAATAGAAAAAATACGTGTTATATTAAAAATATATATTTCAAATAAATTCAGTGTTTAACACATGGATTTGTATACTAATTTTTAAAAATCTAATAAATGATTTTTTTTTAGTATTAATAAGGGTACAAAATATAATATAAAATACTATAAATTTAAAAATATATTAGCACATGTCAACAAAAATAAATTAGATGTATTATATAATTATTGATGTTTATAGTCTTTATACAATTTACAATACTACTGGTATATTTCTGTTTACAGAATAACATATTTTCACGGGTTGAATATAAAGTTATTCACAAAATCATACGACTGTACGTCGCAATATTATAATAATTAAAATATATACATAGGAATATGTGATAAAAACGACTAGCGGTGTAGTTATTTATTGTTCGTTAAAATTGTTGACTTATTTCAACTCCTTTTGTATAAAATAAAGTATTTGACACATTAAGTATAAAATATTGAGTTTACCGACTATAAAAATAAAGATTATAAGATGATTGCTTTGTGATTAAAACACTTTATTTAGAGCAGTATAATTGAAGTCCAGACAGTTTGTACTTTCTATGCACGCCCTTCATTTCGAATATTTAATTTAAATTTGTTTGTGATTCACTCCCTTTGAATTTACCCCAAAATATAACAGGGGGTTCAGGGTACACGCTGACACCCTCCAATCGTAATTTTATGGAATCATACCGATGCCAAACTTTGTACATTCAATAGTGGAAAAAAATGCCTGCTATTGCTCTCACTATAAAAAAAGTTATTCATATTTCACACATAAGGTATATACAGATGATACATGCCAACACGTCATTATTCGTACTAAAAGTTTGAAACCCAAACTGTTAGTTTATATTGTTAGTACTCGTTTGGGTAAAAAATGTTCGTTAATGCTCCACCCCTAAAAATGTTATTCATATATCGTGCAGGGGTAGACTTCTAAGGGATATGACAGTGCCTCACTTCCATTTAAAATTTTTGGTTCAGACGACCCAGACATATGCCATTCGTTTATGTTTGTAGTTACGCCATTTTGGGTTCTATAGTAAGTTATCTTTTGAATTCTCCCCTAGTATTATCATTGGGGGATGTAGGGGACATGACAGATCTTCTAGCCCTTATACATGTTTAAGCTCAGACCGATGACCACTAATTCGATTTAGAACACTTACAAAAACAATTTTACCAACAGTTATTTTTGAGATACTTAAAAGAATACTTTGGTTATTGATTTATAAAAAGTAATTACATTTAATAATAAAAATTGAAAACTCTATAAAAGCGTAAAACATACATTTTCATAATTCTATAATAAACGAGAAATTGTAAACATATTTTTTAAAATCGTATTGTTTAAATAATAATATAATACACACTCATTAAAAAATAAAAAAACTATTTAGAAGTTCTTTTCTGAATTAAATAAAATGCTTAAATAACTAAAATCCATTTTTGCATGAAATAAATAATGTTACTATTTTTCTTTATATTTTATAAAGTTACCATAATTTACCAAAAATGGAGATTATATAAAAATGACATTTCTAAAACTATAAAATATATAATATACAGGGTGATTTTTTCATCGAAGAACACTCATTATTTCTGAAAGTATTCATGTTTTTGAAAATATTTTTTTACATAGTTTCAAATTTTTAATAAAACAACATTTTTATTAAAAAATTATATTTTTAAATATTTTTTATCCTTATATTTTTTAAGTTTTTTACTTTTTTAATGACTATTAATTTCATATTCCAAAGCAGTATGATTTTCTGAATATTTTGATACATAAAAATCGAATTTAGGGCCAGTAGTTTATGAGTTATAAGTATTTAAAATTTAGATGCGCGGAGTGGAGTGGTACGGGGTTACCCCGCAAAATGTTTGTCTACTGCTCTGCTTGTCTAAACTTTAAATAAGTATAACTCATAAACTACTGGCCCTAAATTCAAATTTTATGTATCAAAATTCTCAGAAAATTATTCTGCTTTGGAATATGAAATTAAAACTATATGTTGTCATTCAAAAAAGTAAAAAACTTAAAAAAATATAAGGATAAAAAATATTTAAAAATATAATTTTTTAATAAAAATGTTGATTTTTAATAACTTGAAACTATGTAAAAAAATATTTTCAAAAACATGAATACTTTCAGAAATAATGAGTGTTCTTCCATAAAAAAATCACCTTGTATAGCAACACAAGCTATTAATACATACGTATGTTTACAAAAAGAAAAAGAATAAAAAAATTAATACATTTCATACGTTTTGCATCTTAAGAAATAGTATACTTCTGAGAATTGTTGCGGTTGATAACATCCCTGAGGGTTCGCATTAGCGTTACGTTGCCGGTTTAAATATTGCAGTGATATTTAAACAATTGTATGAATAATCCGTTTGGTGTCGGGATAATATAAATTTCAAAAGACTCCGGAATGCGATATTTTTTACATTTTGCTATACTTACTGAATATAATCTAAGTTATACAATATAATAATCAGTAAATACATAAAATTAAATAATGTAGGTATACACTATGCATCTATAATGTTCAATACAGTATTTTTTTGTATTATATTGGGCAATTGCGTTCTACCGTGTTAATAAAGTGTTAGGTATTTGTTTAATAACTTGTAATAGTACGTTTACAATACGCGAGATCACACAGTTATGCACTTGTTATTTATTATTATTATTATAACAGTACCATCATAATATACTTGTATTTGAATGAAATTTTATCGATTTTTCGTCGCATAAAATATGCATTATACATATTTAAATATAATTATGCATCTACTGCAGCGGTCATTTTGCAAGAGCATTTGACATATTATAATCGGACAATGAGAACCGCGATACATTTCGACGTCTTATTGTTTGCTCGTGGTGTCATAACGCCGTTAAGATTTATTTCACTTGTAATCAGCTAAAATACGATCAGTGATTCTCGCGTAACTGCATCTATATAATATACTTAATATATATAATAGGACATAGGTGGTACACCACTGCACACGCTCGCATTAGCCCCGAAGACATTTCGGTTTCTGTCCACCCAGTCATCAATCACAGACAAGGGATATTAAAGGAAAACAATCCCCCCAAGCAGCGAGTGTGAGCGTGTGCTTTGTGTGTGTGTGTGTTTAGTTCCCAGTTTCTTTTGACTTTTGTACGTATATACACGTCGTGCGTGATGTGTATTATATACCAGGGAAAACCGTGTATACGATTCCCGAGAGAGTTGCGGTGACACTTATGGTTATCGGTGTATACGCACGGTATACACAAATATCGTATACGTGTATGTGGGGTACAGGCTACTCCGGTTCGGTTGATTCCAATACGTGAAAAATTGACATTTTCGTTTAGACCCTCGCGAAAGCGTGTCGCTATATAATAATAAACACAAAAACACACATACATACTAAGCGATACAATATAATATATATTTTACACGTATAATATTATTTATTGGACTGCAGCGGCCAAAGTCGTGACTCAAAATAAATGGCGAAATATTACAATTTTGTAAATAATCTACACATAATAATAATAATAATAATAATACCTAATATATAATTGCTTAAAAGGACACATAAATATATAAACATTTTTTAATTTATTTATATACGTAAATCCTTTTCAAATCCATTCTAACACACAGACTATAGAGTATATAGGTATTAGTTAAAACGTTATGCATGTAAATCACTTGCTACTTTGCAACATTACGTTGACCACATAGTATTATTATGTGATATTATAAAAAGCACTTAATATAAGTATTGGAAGTTTATTTTGACTTACCAAGTTCTTTTAAAATATATATATTAAGTGTATGCCTAAAGTTTTGTTTTTATAAATATAAAACTTGCGTTTACATATTATACTGTTGTACCTACCTAACCCCACTAAAATATGAATACATAATAATAGATAAAATTATACCAATGATTAGGTTATAGTGTTCTACACATATTTATCCCATATATTTAATATAATCTCTGACTAATTAATATAAATCATCGTCCGGCGACGCATGTTTAATTTAACAACAGTAAAACTAAAAATATAATTATGCATATAATGCGCCTGTCAAAATGACTTATCAGTTCTTATAATGTTTAGTATAAAAACCGGTCCTATAATAAAATTTCTAGGGCTAAGGATTTTATTCGTTATAATAGTGATATCTCTTATTAAAAGCAATATTGTGTTTTATATTATTTACATACACATATTATATAGGTATAGTTATTTATTTGATTGTATATTCAAAAAATTGTAATTATTACTAGTTATGTTACCAATTATATTTATACATTTTAATGTGTCCCATAAAAATATAATATACTATACTGCATTACTACGAGTAATAATGTACCTACTATAAATATATATATAGTTTACCTATATATTGGATATGATAAAATAAACTATTGTATATGTGTATAATAATAATATGGTTAAATGTGTAATAGCCAATAGGCAATATAAGTATCGGCAGATGCTTCGAAATAGTTTATTATTATAACCCATTTTTGAATATGGGAGGCGTATCGTTCACTTCATCCAGTATTGATAGATAAGCGAATGAAAAAATTTCCAGAACCATATATAATTATATATATTATTAATCAGACTTGCGTATACATGAACTAATTTTTCATCACAGCCCCACATCACGAACTGTTTCTATGATATATACGTTGTGTATAGGTACTCGCGTACTCATAATATTATAACACGCTATATATTATTATCGGCTATGGCTACTACACATGATGTAAACGAACTGCAGTGTCAATTTAATAATGTGAAAATCGTGTACGTGTACCTACATGCGCGTACTGAATTTTGCGATGTACAACAACAGCAGGTTTCACAGTTTCCTACTCGTTACGCGGACAACGACGGGCCGTATAGTTTTCTCGTAATGTAATGTATAACCGCAGTTTTCTACAAACAGTACAAACACACATAATACACAGACACACAGACACACAGACACACACACACACACACACACACACACACACACACACACACACACACACACACACACACACACACACACACACACACACACACACACACACATAAAAATTATTTATAATATCTTATTATCTTATGATACGAGTACCTATGGGCTATGATACGAGTTTATAATAACCCAACGCGTTATTGTCTCCCATATACCGATGCTCTTAATATTTTGATTTATAAACGTACCAAAACGTACTCTGCCAAAATCGAGGCCATCTAAAAACTTTCAAAAGCCAATATGAGATATGACTATACTCATTATATTAATATCATTAATCATTATATTTAATTATAAATTATGCGATGTATGTTTAATAAAACGTGACAAATTCGCGTTTATTATATTTATATATAATAATGATTTAAACGCGCGTTATTGGGTCAACAATTTAATAATAATTATTATTGCTGGTCAGGGGCGTAGGTAAGGGGGGGTTTGGGGGGTTCAAACCCCCCCATTTGTTAATTATTAATAAAAATAATAATCAGAAAAAATTACGTATTAAATGCTAGGTTTTATGTAGATACTACAAACAACAAAAATGACTAACTATGACTATCTACTGCAACTGCGGAACGTTCGTTTTCTACGTTAAAACGTCTAAAAACATATTTACGAAACACCATTGGTCAAGAACGCCTTACCGGACTAGGTCTTCTTAATATTTATAGAGATGTAATTGTTGATCCTATACACATTGTGAACAAATTAACACAACGTAGGCAACGATTAAACTTACTTGTATAATACCTATTACATTTTAGATTCTGAACGAAGTGATGAATGTATTGCTTTTACAATGATGTGTGTTTTTTTTTTTTTTTGTGTGTCTGACGACAACATTTGGGGCAGTAATAATGCTCCGATTTTTGACTTCAGCCCCTCTTTGAATAGGTAATTGAATCTAGTTGGTACTTAGGGGGGTCAAAATTAAAATTTTCAAATAGTTTTCAAAAAAATCGAGAAAAACAAAAAAAAAATGACAGAAAAATGGCAATTTTACGAAAAACCACTTTTGATTTTTTGATTTTGCTGTAACTCAAAAACGAACCACTGTAAATACTTGAAATTTTCACCAAATGTTTATATTATGGTTATATCTTTACAGTTAAATTTTCAAAAAATTTTGATCATTTTTAAGCTACTTATAGACAATTGAAATTTTCGACTTTTCTACGTTTTTTTTCTTCAAATGCCGATAAAAATTTTTTGGGTGGCCAGAAAATCTTGAAAATTTAATACAAGGTTTCTTATAAGTTGTTCTTAAAGTGATAAAAAAAAATCCAAAATCGTTAGTCACAATTTTTTTTTATAAGTGCTTAAAGTTCGAATTTATTCGAAATATTTCAAAATTTAAATGAAATTTCATACTCTCATTATGCGTATCGCGTATGTTGCCTAATATTTTTTTTATTAATAAACAAATACTATAAAGTAACCATAGAAACATATAAAAACTATACTATTTGTTTCAAAATAGAATATAATATGACAATATTTAAATATAATATATCCTAAACTGACAAATCATCTTCGTTCAGAATCGTTTTTCGTATACAATGATACCTATCATTGCATTCAAATTTAACCTACCATAGTCCGAGGTCCACCCCACTCCCTAATATACAGCAGAGCGATACCCACTTACCCGCTTTTTTATAAATAATATTAAAACTATTTTATTAATATACCTATATTTGTATTTGTTTTCTTTTCACGTTAGTCTATTACTAATATTTAAAGCCGAATCCCCCCCCCCCTTTAATAATCTATACCTACGCCCCTGTTGCTGGTGAAACAATATAGAAAAAAAAACATATACTTACCTATTAATTAATTTTTATATTACAAACCATTTATACACAATCGTATACTGCATTATTATTCCGTTAACGTTGTTGCGGAAAATATATTTTGGATAAGTACATAACAAATCGTTCGTTTAATAGATAATCGAATTTTATTTATTTCTGCAGCAACAATTTTATTAAAGTACCGACAAAATATTATATACACTATATTATATACTTATAAATATTACTAGATTTATAGTTTTATAAATAACTAGATATTATATTATAATACAGTAATATGCGTATATATTATAATTTGTTGGTATCTCGACGATATTTTATTATCTAATTGGTGGAGACATGTGAAATAAATAACAAAAACAGAAACAATATATTCTTGCGCAAGTCACATTTAGTAACGGTCGTCGTTTTTACGAAATGGTCGAAAGACCATAATATATCTACGCGGAATTTTCTGGGTAAAAGCAAAATGATTAAACAAACGTGAAAGCTGTACGGGCGATTTCTCTCCCTATCCTATTTGGGAAGTATGTTTAGACGAATCAAGACAAATCCGTCTTTTTTAACTGGATGGTACGAATTAGTGTCTGCGCCTCGAAAATAAGTGATTTATCAGAGTTTCACCATCGGTCATTTAGCTTAAGGGAAAAGCGCAGATATAAAGTTTAAACGAAAAAATGAATTCAGAGTTTTGGACAAAGTATATATACTATGTATATAGGAACGTACATTTGGCATTGCTTTTAAAACTTTCCCAAACGGTTTTCAACACTTTAGGCTGTTCTTACACTATATATATATATGTTATGTGGTCTCTGCAAAAGTAAAACACATTGCTGATTTAATAATGTGCACATAATATGTCGTGGTGGACCTTATGGATAGCCCAAGGGATATGGTATTTTTTTTCGAATCCCAACTATAGCAGCGGTCATTAAAAAGCAACCCTACGATTCTCGTATATTTGGCCCCTGTATACAAGTCAAATGAACTATATAATATTCATCAAAGATATAATAATTGAAGCGTTTATAAATTTTCATCACTTTTAAAAAAGCCATTCGTATAGTTATACAATCATCGCAAACCAAATACACCTACCTACTCAAATTCTGATAAATTACGTCAACCTGTTATAGTAGAATAGAAATATATACCTAGATAGGAAGCTTTTAACCGTACAACAGTGTGTTATACTTACACCGCCCAATTCATTCGGTTTCCCACACACTCCCGCAAATTAACCAACGATCTTAATTTTAGTTTTTTTGTTTTATAAATTATGATACAGTTATTACGTTTTGCTTCATAGCCTAACTTTACTACGTTAAAGTCTCAATTATTATACACATTAAATGGTATATGATTCCAATTGAATAATTGTGTATTTGCAAATAATTTCATTACAATTATAGTGTATATTATGTACTTAATAGCGAGGGATAAAAATAATTTTAGTATTAGCATTATAAGATTTTTTTTTAAATTTAAATACGGGTTACACATTTTATTTTTATTTTTATTTGTTATAAGTTATACACAATCTGTACCAGTAGGTACATTAAGAGTATGAGGTATGTGAAAAAAAGAAAGAAAACATGAACAATTTGAATCGAGAAATCACACATTGGTGACACTTCATGGGTTACACATTAAAAAAAAAAAAAAAAAAAATTAAAAAAATATGTCACTTTATGATTTAGGAATCTAAAGAAAAAGAGGCAAATATTCAATTATAACGTTATTTTTTATACAAGAATGAAAAGTAGGTTCAGATTAGCATTCAATAATATTATATTCATTACTTGAAAAATAATTGACAACTCGTTTTAAATATTTTTAAAAGAAATTTGATTTGACATTTTGTTGGTGCTACACCAACAACAGCTTCGTGAGTCTTGATTATAATGTATTAATGTAATGTTTTATTATAATCAAAGTGGGTTTTAAAAACAACTTAGGTTTATAGACAAGTTTTAGACGTGGTAAAATTATATTTTTATTATGAAAAATGGTTGTGATAATTCATCGCTGTAAATATTATTCTCAATTTAATAATATATAATATCATTAAAGAGTTGATGGCCATCGATTTTATGAATTATTTAGGTAATTTTATAAAGTTCCATGACATAAATTTTATGTTACCGCTATCGATTAGCATTATTAATTATTTTCGTTACTAAAATTCTATCCAAAAATTCTAACAACAAATTTTGCATGAAAAAAGTATTGTCATGTATTACAAGTTGTAGTTTACCACCCTAAAATTATAATTATATAATTACCTGTTACCCGTACTGTTGCAGTGATGAAAACCGAGTACCATCATCACCATCAACACCAAATGCAGGCGGCCAACACGGCGGCGGTGGCGTTCGGCGGTACTCAGTCTATGATGTCGGCGGCTGGTCATCACCAAGGCCTGCAGATGTCGGCTGCGGACGCGTCTCGCGTCGGTGGCGGCGGTGGACAGCAACAACAGCAACTGCAAAACATGTTGAATCAGTCACCGGTTTCCATGACCCGTTCGCAGGCGATTGGCGGCGGTGGTGGCGGTTGTGGCGGCAGCAGCGCGGCCATGATGCTGATGAACAACACTGGCCGGACAAACTTCACCAACAAGCAGCTCACCGAGCTGGAGAAGGAGTTCCACTTCAACCGGTACCTCACGCGGGCCCGGCGGATCGAGATCGCGTCCGCGCTGCAGCTCAACGAGACTCAGGTGAAGATATGGTTCCAGAACCGACGGATGAAACAGAAGAAACGGCAGCGGGAGGGTTTGCTTCCGGTGGCCCAGCAACAGCACCACCTACAGCAACAGCAACAGCAGGAGACCATGCACCTGAGCGGCGCGAGCAGCACCAGCAACTCGCCAACCGCGTCCTCGAACGTGTAATATCCGGACCACTGCGCACAGGATCCAGTGGCCGCGAATTATAAAATAATATAAAAACGTGTGACCTAACGGCACACATTGTCTCCTACCTGTGTACTAATCCTTTGACGACCGTTTTTAGAGGTTGTGCTGACGCACGTTTCATCATAAAATTTGCTCATCAAAGGGTTATCATATGAGATAACGATAGATCAAATTGTGAACGACCGCGCTGTTGTGATCCGATTGTGAAACGTACACACGTGTATAGATCTACGTAGACGACCGCCGCCCATGCGTTCCTGACGTCGTAGATTCCGCGACATCGTAGTCTGTTATAAAATAATAACATACCATCCGTTGGTACTATATCATAACGAATCTGATGTAGGTACATGCGTTTTTATCTATCTGATTTTCTATCTCATATAGTTATTTTCTGGTAATTTGGTATATGTTAAATCTGATCGCCTAACTCTAATCTAACCCTCTATCACATACCTCAAAATATATGCAATAGAAATATGGCATATTATAATTTAATGGTACTATAAAATATTATGTGATTGTGTATAATTAATATTGTTGTGTTTGGTGACTGGTGCCTGTTGAAGAATCATAAAACGATTTGTGTAATAAATCGAAAACCATGATTTGTTATACTTATACTACATTGTTAATATAAAATATTATATTTAAAAATTATGCAATATTAATACAACAAAATTATACAACTATATGATTAAAATTGAATTAAAATTAAAAACAAAATATCTTAAATTCCAATTTTAATATACTGATATCGATCAAGAGTATTTTTTTTCTAATATGCCAAAAGATCGCAAAATATCGAAAAACTACCAAACTACCAAATTACAACTAAAATATAAAAAATAACATTTTAAGTTACATTTTTTTATTGAGTTACTATAATACATTTGTTAATATATTTAGATAATGATATTAATTAAGTGTAATTGAAGGCACTTTATCAAAACACACGAAAGTGCTAGAAAATCTTTCATCGTATATCAATTATCAATAATTACGTATTTATACATAATTATATGGAATTTGTTAAATTTTATCAGTATGGAAAATTAATAAATATATTATATTATTCATTTTAAAAATTACAAAAACGAGTTTATCTGCTATTACTTGAAGGAATCATAAAAGTATAATTTTAATAATAACTATTATTGTATAGTATTATAGCATAAAAGTGATAAATCATGTAAAAATAATGTATTACCACATTTCACAATCGGCGATCAAAACGCGCTTTTAACAATTAATCTGTTATTGTATGATGGCGGTCGCACTTTCTTTAGTTCCTATATAATATTTGTATTATTATCATTATTATTATTATTATCATATTTATATTACATAATTACATAATTATAATATGACTTATTACGTGTTTAATTATGTAGTAATGCGTATGTAAAGACTGTACAGTACCTATACATTATACAATTATGACTAAGTCATTGCACGTACCTATCCGAACAATTTAAAATTTTAATACTATACACAACATCCTCCAGTACTTTTAATTTTTATGATAAATTATATCATAGTATACTCGTTAAATTTCTAACCTATTCGTATGAAAAATGGCCTATTATATAGGTATAAATGCGTTTATTATATTTATAACTGTACCACAAGAGTTCAAAAACAGTATTTCTTCTCTGATTACTGAGATTAAAATCGAAAAATATTAATTAATCGACAATTTTGTATGGACTTAATATTTTAACATTGTGTAAATTATGTTATACATTTGTAGTGTGAAAGTATCTATTCAAATATGGTGTATTAATTATATTAAGTATGTACAATGGAGATTCTAGAATACGATTTCGAATAATAATATGTAATTCCATTCGTGTTATGATTTATATATAATATAATACCTATGTGTACTATATCTTAATTGTGTTGTACTATTTGTAGTGGACGATATGTATTATAAAATAAATAAAAAAACAAACAAATCATAATACCAAATGGATTTTTTTTTACAAATCCACGATAAAGTGGAAACACCTCAAACACCCAATACCTACAGATATATTTAGACCTAGATATTTTAATATAAATTTTCATTATTTATGTTATTAGATTTTTTTTTTTTAATATTTGAATTTCAAGTGTATGCAATACACCATTTTTTTTTCAAAATAAATCGCAACCATCCTTTTTCAACGCCAATTATTATTTTTCTCTGTATTGCTTATGAAATTTAGTAATCGATCCAACCTCCTTATAGTAATTTTGAATGTTGAAATAATATTTGAATGTCCAAAGTAAATTTTTCGTAAGACCACATATTTGATTATATCTTTATGATCTAATAAATTCTTGAATAACATTGGTAATTATAATATATACTATATAGTATAAATAATGTAATTTGTAAATTATAGACGTGTAGACATTACATTATTTGCAATTATAGGCCACAAAGTTATTACAAAAACTAAGGGAGAAAATAATAAAGTTTAAAAATATGTTTCAAAGTATGACAAAAAATGGAGCGAAAAACTTTAAAGGTTTGTATTATATAATAAGCTCTATTGGTTCACAATTCAATATTATATTTATACAACAAAATTTTAAAGAATATATAATCAGACCAAGACAATCATGAATGATAGGTGATATTTTGCTGTAGAGAAAAAAAGTTTAATAATTTATAAAATATATATATAATATATATGTATTAAAAGTAACAAATTTTAACAAAACTTGATTGGAAAAATTAATATCTTACGTTTAAAAAATATTAGGTACCTATTATAGGTATATTATATGATACCCGACTACATCGCATTATTTCAGGTAAACATATTTCTGGACGTCGAAAGTTTTAAACACGCTTTATTTATTTATTGATATAAATGCTTATAAGGCTTGAATACAACTAAGATAAATTTACAAGAAAGACTTAATTAAACAGACTGGTTAAAATGAATATAATATTATAACATTTTATAATTTTTAAGTATTAGGTAATAATAGATTTAACATTAAGTAAAAATTAATTAATGTACAATATCAGTTGAATTTACGAACAAATAATATGTATAATAATTTGTATGATATTTACGCGTTGTTTCACACCAGTTGACTCGATAAAACGAACAACGTCGTGGAATCAGCGATGGACCTGAACAGGATGCATCTATTATGTATCATAAGTATATGGGTTATAATATATAAACGTTCTTCAAGCCCGCTCCGTTTAGGGACCGGAGGCCAAATTTCTAACCAGACACGCGCACACATAAATAATCTGTATGTATATACATTATACGTGTATGTAATAATACGTATACACGCCGCCGCCTGCCAATGGCGTACGAGCGAAGGGACGCCGTCGCCGTGGACAATAGAGATCGAGCGGCGAGAATTGAACGACTCTCATCGTCCGACGGACCACTTTTTCGTCTCCTCTGCCACTCGCCACTCTTTCGCTGGCCGATCATCGCAAGGGGCAGAAAGCAAGCAATAGGGACCGGACATTTTAATCTACCATTATGTGTCCCTGCTGCCTGTCTGCACGCCTCGCGTATATTATGTACATATATATTACACACGCACACGCGGACGTGCGGATGACTTTATCCTTGTATACGCGTCGATATAGAGTGAGTGAGAGAGAGAGAAAGAGAGAGAACGAGAGAGTATGTTTCGGAGTGTTGGGTGAGTGCGAGAGTGTCTCGGATAGTTTTGGGGAGGGTGCGATAGTGTTTGGGGGGGAGGGTGAAACACTCATACACGAAGTATAAAAAAAAAAATGAGAGAGAGGAAAAAAAAGTAAAAATAAAACACAATGGGGGTCCGCCGGTCACGGCGTTATCGGGGGAGGTTGCGGGCTGCAGGGGCGAACAGGCAGTGGCAGTGAGTGGCAGTCGGCTGATAATAATGATGGATTATGAGAGACCCCGCGCCCGCGAGAGTTTCCCCCCGGGGGCGACCCGGTGCATGTGCGCAGAAAGTGGCGTGTGTATTATTATTATTATTATTATTATTATTATTATTATTATTATTACACACACACTCTTGCATATACACACAGGGACCCGCGAAAACCTACGTCAAAACTGCTCTACGACCTTTGCACGTCGTGCCAACAGCTCCCACCTATATATAATACGTATAATATATGTATATATATCTATACAGCTATCGTGTTCTATACATACGACGCCGTCTGTTATGTTATTATTATTATGATATTTTTGAGAGAATTTTTCGGTTATTTCGATTATATATTTTTTTCGCCGCTTCGTTCGCCCCTTTACCACTACCATTATTTTGCGCGTTATTTTCATCATGCAATGTATTTTGGCGAGTGCGCGTTCGAACTTTCGAACTCTTTAATGCAACCACGTGATGATTTTTGATAATATACTTAATAATAATGCATTTTAATAATATACGCATTTATATTAATATACCTGGACATAACGATGGATCAGCTTGGCACCATTATAGATAATCGCACATTTTATATATTCTTGCCGAAGAAACGTTTAATTGTTTTTCTTTAGCATATACAATATACCTAGTTAATACTTAATATAAAGGAAATGCATGCTCCAAAAGTATCATGTAATATATCAGAAAAATTATCAATTTGAAGTGTAATCCAGTTTACATTAAGACTTTAATTTAATTTTAACTTTAAAGTTATTCTAATGATAATTAAAACTTGTAGGTCAAAGACATTTATTTTTTGTATAGGTCTAGGTAAGTGTTTTATAATTTATCATGTGATAGTTAACTATACGTCTATATTACTACTACGAATAAAGAAATATTCACAGAATCGTTTTATATGCAATTGTTCATCAAGCGTTACCAAAAACTATACCTTAATAACGTTTTCTTAGTAAAAATGCATTTAATTTTAATTATTTTTATGATATATTATTAGAAAGCGTTGATATTTAATTTTAAAATAATATTTATTTTATTGTAGGTATCATGATGGAATTTTAAAATACTAAACGTTGACTTTCAATATAGTAAAATAGGTATAGTTTTAAATATAGTTTAACAGATTTATTTAAATATACCTTCACTAAATTATACTATATGAAACTATTGTAGGCTGGCAATAGTAAAACTATAAAATAAATTATATCCAGTGTACTTAAAATTTTGTAAATGTTTCGTTAGGATTTGTACATAATGCATAACGCATATATATCACAGAATATATTATATATATTTATTCTGTGTATATATTTCCAAATCGAGTCATGTAAACAAAATATTTACACTACCTATAGCTATACTGACAATTAACAACCTATTGTAAAAATAATTCAAATGACTTTTAGAATACAGTTAGTTTGTTAAAATTAGAACTTTTAATGCATAATATATGTAAATGAAAATGTTTCTTTTATAATTTTAGAGTTTTGTATTATCATTTTATTAAAAATATTGAACTCGATTTTCATGTTTTCGATATTTAAAATAAAAATTGTATTCATTTTTACTCCTTAAGAGTCAAAAATACCAACTAAAATCTAAATCTAATCTACGAGAAACCACTATCGAATTTAAAAATGAATGCAATTTTATACAATAAAAGTGTCTTTGTTTTGTGTCACTCTTCACGCACAGAAAAAAGAAAAAATACAAATCATTGTAATATTGTTAATTGTAACCTCTTTATATTTTATAATACACAATAAGTAGAGTTCAATCTGAAGTACTCCATGGTTACTATCCCATTACATTTTTTAAAAAATATTATAAAATTATAAAAAACTTCATTTATAAGATACAACATTGCCCGTGAAGAATTAATAACGTGTTAAATTAACTTTCCAATTAATCACGAAAACCAACTTTATAATATAACAAATTATAATTGCTGATCTAATTTTATTTTACTTTTTAGAACTTTTATGTGATTTGTAGTATAAAAATGTTGGATGAATTAATAATAGCTACTACTTACACTTAAACTAAAAAACAATAATATATTTAATTAAATTTATTCATTATATAATTAAATAACTTGGTAACAAATTATCTTGAAGAATGATAGCATTAAATAATAAAAAAGAATGATATAATATCTTTAAGAATTTGATATCTATACTGACTATACTAGTCGTAAACAAAAAAACAATCCGTCATTTTATCGGAAAGAGCTAAATATTGATAAATATTTTATTCTGGTAATAGTGTAAATACGCGTGTGAAAAATAATTTAACCACCTACACCCTACAGTCTATACAATATGTAATACCGTTACACTATAGTCTGTAATGGGATTTTAAATATATGTTGATCGTAAATACTTTTGACTGTAAACCTTAAGTAACCACTGATTATAACAAAATAAATGCTTTTCAATAACAAGTGTAATATAGTGTAGAGTCTACTGTATTTGTACAGTGTGTAGACTGTACACCTTTCTTGGATTGTAAAACGATACTTTTGCTACCTCAGTTAATGCTACAGCTGAGACTCAAGTAAAATAAGAGGAAGAATTTTTTTTTGAGAAGTTTGATTTTTTCGTTTATCGCAAATCCAATATACTAGCAGTATAACAATACATATATATTTCCATTTTATACTACAATAAATGTCAATTATTTAACTTTGGTAATTCTTAAGTATGAAACACTTAGAAAATACATTGAATATTTCTGTAATCTGTACAAATATTACTTAAAAATAATAAAAACGTTATAACTGTTATTAACACTTTTTGAACTTTTTTCTTATTTATATTCTAAACACTGGATTAACTCATGTTAATTTGAATTTATATTGAAAATATGTTGTTATTTTTGAGTAAAAAAGTATAAATTATAACTAGTGTGTATTTATTATCGATAAATATTTTAAAAAAAGTTAATCACAATTATAATGATATAAATACATGTTTAGTATAATTAAAATTAAGAACAATATAATAAATTTGATAATTTTTGGCAAGAATTAACCGATATAAAAACGGGTTGCCATATTAACAACTAAATAATAGCAATATAAATGTATAATTATAAAATATCCAGACGGAGTGTTAGCTCAAAATAATTTTTCGTACGTAATAATTTATCTTTGAATTCAAATTCAATATAGTCATAACAATGAACCACTTAAATGTGTAATTTCATATCATTATTATACACTGAATAATGGAATCATTAAGTATCTCTATTCGGGGTGATTTTTTTATCATGAACCACTCATTATTTCAAAAAGTATTCATGTTTTTTAAAATATTTTTTTACATTGTTTCAAGTTGTTAAAGAATCAACGTTTTTTAAAAAAATTATATTTTTAAACATTTTTTATCCTTAATTTTTTTTTTTTGAAGTTTTTTACTTTTTTGAATGACAACATAAAGTTTTAATTTCATATTTTAAAGCAGAATATCTTTCTGAGTATTTTGATACATAAAAATCGAATTTAGGGCGAGCAGTTTATGAGTTATAAGCATTTAAAGTTTTGATTTGCTGAGAGGAATAGTAGGGGGGGGGGGGTAGTGAGCCAGGTTTTAGAAAGTCATATTTTAGAATGCTGAGTTTTAGAATACAAAGTTTTAGATACACTGTGTTCTAGAAAATAAAACTTTTAGAATTTTAATTTTTAGAAATATATTTTTTTTATTGTTTACTCGTTTATAAAAAATTCTTTTATCATAAAAAATAAATATAATACTTAAGATTATTAGCAATAGCTCTTATACATTCATCTAAATTATAATTAGAATCATTAACTATTTGTTTACATATTTTCAATAAGTTATTATTCAGTATTTCATTGTACTTTTTTTTCTTGAATACTTTCTTTGAAATCAACGATTCGATTATTGATTCAATTTCATGTTCATAATTAAGTTTTTATAAATAATATACTTAACTAAATAAACGTGAATATATGTATTACTAAAAAAGATCTTGTACAATAGACAATTATTATTATTTGACAAACACTACCAAAAAAAAAAAATTTACGTTTTCGTAATGTGTACCTATAGGTACAATGTTTCGAACAGATTCGTATGTCATTCAACGACGTCGCAGCCACCGAATAATCGGATCAAAATCAAATCGCATGCGTTGTCAGACCATTACAGTGGCACACGAGACAGGTAGCTCAAACGAGAGCGATACACCCGTAACGCGGAACTCTTACGAGTCACTGGAACTATGCCATCTGCTCACTAGATCTGACGTACGCGCGACTCGTCATCTCTGCGGAACATAACCGCCGTAGCTCTGCGCATATCGACAATGACGACGATTCACAGGGAAACGGGGTTTTACAAATATACGTTCTGTTTGGGAAACATACTTGAACACTTACGATTAATGTATTTCTATGAATGACTGTTTATCGCATAACACGGAAACAGAAAAAATAAAATATGCATTGACGCAAATATTTGATACAGATGTGACGATCAGTTTTCTCGAAAACTCAACAAACCAACCACTCACGCACTGCCCAAACGGTGTCAGACTTATATTATAGGCCACGGAACAAGGCCAAGGTCGAATTTTGTTTGTGCATACCAGAGCTTGAGTTAAGAAAATGTTAGATCTGCGAATAGGTATGAATATAGATATAAATAAAATCACTATTTAATAATACAAGTACAAGCAATGTAATGTGCAGGCAACATAATATGTTAAAGATCAATTAAAAATATAAATACCATCAAATGCCTTCCCTAATCGCGCAAGTCTGTCCTGGGTGGGTCTTGCTACGACGGTGGACAGGCAGTGAGTGTCAATGCTGGTCGTTTCACCGGGCCTTTTATACAAGGTGTTCTATGACAGATAATAAGAAACCGTAGAAACCCCAATAGTGCAATAACCGATAGACGTAAAATTTAAATAAAAGTTATTATAAGAATAAAATAATTTTAATAATAAAAATAGTAATATTAATAATAATAATAATAATAAGATTATGAATAAGAATAATAAAAATGATAATAATAAAAAAGAAAAGAAGAATCTAGAACCTTATCCGTACATCCCCCCCATACCGAACGGAAAAATCCCCCTCTCGGACAAAAAATTAAAAATTAAAATATTAAACAATTATTATTTATTATGTACAAACTTTTAATGGGATTTTAAGACTTTTCCAGAGTTTTTTCCAACCCGTTCTTTTCATATTCGCGTAGTTTGCGTCTTTTGAAAGCCGTGCGTATATACGATTTTTTCGCCGTTCATAGTGGTTGCGATCATGGTAAGGACTAAGGAGTATGACCGCCGACCCCTCCCCCTGTACGTTTTTCTTCGTTCTTTTTATTTTTGCACATAGTATCGCGGACATCGATCGATGTACCTACTTGATTTTATTCTATTGTTATTGCTTAAATAGTTAAATGTACACATATATAATAATATGCGTTTAATTCGAAGCCCATTAATTTTCGATGTAAAATACTGTTTTCTTTTTATTCAATAAATTGCATTATATATTTATATTATTTTTGTTGTTATCGGTAGCTAAACTTTTACGTCATACTTATATCTTCAACCACGGGTTGTGCTGTATATCATAAAAACGTTTCTCGACGACGTCGCACAATACTGTATTCATGTACATGGGTGTATTGGTGTATATATGTAATAATACATGATAAGTTTTTTGTAGGTGTATTGATGAGTTATTAATAACATGTTATATATCTTTATAAATCGTAGTTTAAATTATAATGTCATTAGATGATGTGTAATAAATAAATAAGTGTTTCTTTATTTTTGAAATATTTTTATATAATAAATTTAATGATTTTTGGGGATGATGGGTGGCTGAAGGTGATGGGGGAGCTTTTTGTCGCAGTCCGCACAGTAATGTGATATTTAACTTTTTGAGGAACGTTCGTTCATCCAACATCCACTGAGTTCCCCTTCTAGTTTTTTCCAAATCAAACACTGTATATATCTGGATGTGTTGATAATAAACAATGTTTTTTTTGTTGTACTAACCTTCTGCTGAATTGGATGTTCTTGGCATTTCGTTAACTGTTTGACTATGTACTGACCACATTTCAATTGGAAAACATGATTCATAACGCGTTGCTTCTTTTTTTCTAAACCTCAGTCTAATTTTTCCAACCCCGTAGTTTTCTTCAAAATATGTCACAAGATCAATTTCATCGTCTTTAAATTCAGATATCAAAATACCCTACGATTCCTTCACTTTCACCGGGGGCAAAAATGCTAAGCTAGCATTTTACGAGCTTGAAAAACATCATTTAACATTTTTCTAAAACACAGATTTTCTAGAATTTTCATATTCTAAAATATAGATTTTCTAAATTTTTTCATTCTAAAACTTGATTTTCGAAAACATGCACACAAATCGGTATAGGGTTACCCCGCAAAATGTTTGTCCACAACTTCGCTTGTTTAAACTTTAAATACGTATAACTCATAAACTACTCGTCCTAAATTCGATTTTTATATTAAAATACTCAAAAAATTATTTTGCTTTGGAATATGAAATTAAAACTATGTTGTCATTCAAAAAAGTAAAAAATTTTAAAAAAATATAAGGATAGAAAATATTTAAAAATATAATTTTTTAATATAAACGTTGATTTTTAACAACTTGAAACTATGTAAAAAATGTTTTTCAAAAACATGAATACTTTTTCAAATAATCAGTGGTTCATGATAAAAGAATCAACCCGTATAGCCAATGATGAGTTACGCTTGACACATAGCTACTATACAGCAGAGCCAGTATGCTGTTTTTTAAATTTGTTTGATGTATACTGAAAAATATTTTTGTTCTTTGATAGAAAAAATTTAAAACTTAATACTTAGTTCCTATTGAGTTTTTTTTATTAGTAGCTAAAATAAAAACCAAAAATACATTATCGAAATTATTACACGCCATAAATTAATTTTACAATAGGGTTTTGGATTTTATTAATTATATTTCAAATAAAAATAAATTAAATTACTTAGCAAAAAAAGTATTTATTATACGATTATCACAATCGATATATATTAGGCATTTTTTTTATCAGGCATCAATGTGATAACTTTCGTTAGTAGACCAGTCATTATAGTAATTAATTGATAATATATTATGTATACGACGTTCATTATAACTTGTATTCTACAAAAAAAAAAAGAATTTGCCATAAACTCTTAACATTGTAAAGATGATTGTGAAACAAAGATGAATTAATATTATATTTAAACACTATTTAAAAATATTCATGACCACAACATTTTTATTGTATTTGTGGCAAGAATACATTTTAGTTTTAATTTAAAAAAATAAACCGGGACGAGAAATGAGAAATCTGGTAGGTTGTAAAACGTAAATATAAAGTAATGTAAAAAGCAAATAAATTTATTTATTTTAAATAATACAATTGTTTATAGAATTTAATGATCTTATCTCCTTAACATGTAAGTTGAATAAACTTTGATAAACTAATAAAATCATATAACAAGACTTTGTAGTCAGGGACGTAGCCAGGCTTTTATTTTTTTGGGGGGTGGGGGGGGGGGGGGGGGGGTTAAGACAAAAAAAAATAATAACAATAATAAGTTATTTTAACCATCCTTATTAATTAAGCAAAAATTAAATTCGTTATGATCTACGGAATGTTATATTATTATGTACCTACATATTGTAAAAAAAAACGCGTGCCGCTAAGTCAGAGATCGGCATGTAATCTTTCTTGATTTTAAATTTTTAAAAATTTATTAATTGTATGTAATATGTATGTATAATGTATTTTATTTTCATTTTCATTTAGTGAGATAGATCTCTGAAACCGGAGAGCGGATTTTGTTGTTTGGGGTCTTGTTAAATTCACATTGTTTAGTGAAAATTTTCAGAACTTTATCTTTTATAGTTAATTCACTACAGAGCTTCAAAATTAATTAAAACACATTTTATTAGGCGTTTTTTTTTGTGTTTTTCAGCTTATAGCTTTGTAGTGAGTTAATGATTGAAGATAAAGTTCTGAAAATCTTCACAGCACTTTTCCTAGCCAATGTGAATCTAACAAGACCCCAAATAACAAAATCCGTTCTCTAGTTTCGGTAAACTACCGCATGCTAAATGAAAATCTAGCAAAAAATAACTAATATTTTAACTCTGAAAAATTAAATAATTGTACAAATTGTAGTCATTGTCTCATGTAATTTTTTTTCTCTTGCTTGTGGAGAAAAAGCATATATTGTAAAAAATATTATCTACGTTGTCTATAAAATAATCTATCAACTATTATAATAAGAAGTTATCAAAAACGTAATACTAAAATTTGTTATGATGGGTAAATTATACTATCTATTAATATACTGGTGGTAAAAATAATACATTTCATCGGCGATATTCTTTTTTTGGAGCGAATTCCGAACCCATCGGATTCTTCCGGTAACCTAAAAAACAGTTATATGAGTGACTATCATATTAAATGAACACAATATATTATATGTTACTACGTATAACGTATTCGAGTCGAGTCCAGCTCATGAATTGGATTGGAAACGTGTTTCTGCCTGTTTCCAAAATAATCCTATACGCGGAACGCGCGAATTAGCATGATATTTAAAAAAAACATGTTCACTATTAAATACGCGTCCATGATACGGACGAAGGGTTCAAATGAGGGTCAATGTCTGCATATATATCTTGA
This sequence comes from Schizaphis graminum, assembly GCA_020882235.1. Lineage (NCBI taxonomy): Eukaryota > Metazoa > Arthropoda > Insecta > Hemiptera > Aphididae > Schizaphis > Schizaphis graminum. The sequence continues at coordinate 70,141,348 of CM037032.1, forward strand.
GAAAATTTGACTGATCGGCCGTGACTAGGAGGGGGTGGGTTTGGCAGAGAATGTCGCAAAGGGATGGATCGAAAAGGATTTCGTGCAGTATTATACGTTATACGTGCGTGCAACGTATATTTTACTTACTATATCCTCCTAGTCGGGCGGGATAAGAATAAAACATGTCAATCGGTAAAAACGCGCGCAATAATAGCGTTCATTGTGCGCGGGCGCGACGCGTACTCGTGGCCGATGAAATTGCCAAAGAAATCAAAAAAACGCCCGTGAGGTACGTATATATATATATCGTATACCGCATACCGTATTATGTATGCTACCGCCGGTCGAGTCGACAAAGGCTGCCGAACTGCCGAAGACAAGCCGATCCATCATACATATAGAGACGTCTACATACATAAATATACGGCGGGGCACTGTGTGAGTATTGGTGTACAATATATATATATATATATATATTTGTATACGGAGGACCGTATGCTGCAGAAAGGGCAACTGCTATATGGCGTGTTACAAAATGTCCAACACGGTTTTTGTATATCGCATCCCGCTAAATAATATAGGTATATAATATAATTTTATTTATATATATATATACTATATAGGTGTAGTATTGCCGCTGTCGTCGCCACGTGGGAATCGAGACGAGACTGTTTTGTACTTTTGTACATCGTCGACAGTGCTTCTGTTCCAGTCAATGGCGCACAGTATATTTTTCACAAAGGTGTCGAAAATATATATTTCAAGGTACCCACCCACCCCCACCAGTAAAATAAGAGTTTAGGCATAGTATAACTCTTATTTTTAAGTATTTTTGGTTTTTTCTTACTAACAAAGATACTAAAAATAAAATTATATATACAAATATTCATCCTAGTCCACAGTTCACACAGCACTAGCCACCAAATAATTCTCTGAAGAGTGTCAGCTCTATGTGCGCCACTGGTTCCAGTATCTACGGACTGTATAGGTACCTACCAAAGTACCAAATAAGTATTATTATTAATAGTAGTTAGTTTTTACTCGTTTTAGTAGGTAGTTTAGTAGCTATAAGACGTCAAATGGGATATAATATGCATATAAATATTATAATATTGAAAATACACGAGTGATATTTTATAAATTTTTTACTGTAGTATGCATTTTGATGCTAATAACAACCAATTTAATGCATGTCTTTAGACTTTAACCTACACGTTTAAAAGTTTAAAATTTAAATTCTACAATTAATATTCTGCTCGTACTATCAACGAAATATTAATAATATATTAATAACGAATTATAGTAAAAGTGTTGATTTGAACACAAGAAATATCTTATCTTTGCACATAAGTAAAATTTAAAATAATTATTCGTCATATCAGAGTTGGACTTGGTCGATAAAGAAAGAAAGAAAGATAAAACAAGATTAAAATATAATATATGTATATATTTTCTCCATATATGTATTACTTAGTTTAGTAGCATGTTATCACTGTTATCTCATGATTCGAGTGGATAATAATATTTTTATGTATATTATATTTATTACTTTTTTATATTATAATAAATAATTATATACTATTATATAAAAATGAATAGTAAAATGAGTATAAAAGCCAAGCCACTAGCCATAGCAAAAATCATTAAATTCTCTCCATCAACACCCAGATTCTATTGTTTGATCATTTAATAATTAAATTCTAATTAAAAAGAAACTAAAGTAGTAGATTCTTAATGAAATACTCAGAATCTGCAGTGGCCAATTGAATGTGACTTTACTAAATGTAACAATAATACTTTTAAACCTTCTTTCATATTTATTTTATTTATTATATTTCTTATAAATGTATTTTAATTTTAAAAGTCACTAGGACTAGTCAAGTAACAATTTTATTTTAACTTAAAATAACAAGTTTCCAAATAATTGTAAATATGAGTTTGAAAATAACGATAGGTAAATCAATTTTGGGTCTTAAAACAGTTACATTAGGTACTGCAGCCTAACAGTATTTTATGTTATACTGATAATTAATAATATTTTCGTTTGTTGTCTAATATCTATTATGTTTCAATCATTTGTTATTTTTTGTTCCGTTATCTGTTTCAAACGTTTATCGTTAACTGATATGTTATCCTCATGCTATTGAGTTCAATCGTTTTTTAAAAGCTTAACATCATGATCAAAATTCATTAAGTTTTAAAGCTCTGAATTTTAAATAGAATATAATATTTGAACATCGTTATTCAATGCATCGTGATGACCAACATATATTAAAATATTGTTTTATAAAATTAATTGACCCTTTTTGGACTTTTGGCAATACCTACTTTAATATTGTAATTGATTATTATTAATATCAAACAAACTTTATGTATATATAAACTATTGAGATGGTAAAACGATACGTGTTATCACTACGGTTATTAATAATAACGAGTCATTCGTATGATTAAGTATAATATACTCATTATTTTTATATTTAATACTTGGTTTATTATATTAATAATACTTATAAAGTCATTATACTCACATAATATTATATATTATAGTCCATTATTTTATGTTATTATTATTTTATATAATGAGATCTATCAATAGTGGTGAATGGTGATACTCAAGGTTAGATTGGTTACCTATAATATTATATTGTTTTGTTTTGCACCGTTGTAAGTCCATGTACTATTTTTGAGATAACCATCACACTACCACAGTATTCACTTTGCAGTTTTTGAAAACCACGAAACAGCTTGTATATATAGCTAATACTTTCATTTAAATATTATATTAAATAAACAATCTATATTATATTATTATCATAATATTTTTTTTATTATTAATTTGATGTATATCGACGTAGGTACTCAACGTCAAATAGGTAGGTTTATTAAAAGTCAAAAAAATAAAACGGCATACCTAAATGGCCTAAATGGAAGGGGAAAAACTCAACCTCTCAAAACTTTGGTAGAAAATATAGGAATAAATGAAGAACAATGAATAGAATTTGAATTGATTCAAAATTTACATTAAACACACTGTGGAAGATTATTCACTTCAATACTCCATAAAGTCAAAACAACTTCTATATTATAAAATGCTATATCATTAAATGTATAACTCATAACTAATAATAGCGATAATATTCGATAACATTTTAAACACAAACTCACAGTGGAGGCCTAATCCTTTTAGTTAAGCCTTCATACATATTATATATTATTAAATATAATTGTATCTATAAAAAATGAAATAAGCTATAATAAAGTTTAATCATTGTCGTCAGTGACCATTTCAACCAAATAAATATTACTTTGCTACAAATAAACTAAAATAAAATCATAATGGTAATCAGTATTGACCAAATTGTCAAAATTCAGTAGATCGATAGATCATAATATCAAAAAAATTACATTATAGTACATAGGTACCTACTGTATAATGTAATGAAAAATAACAAATAATATAAAACCAATGGTGGGCCCTATACGTCACCCCTTGCATAAGCCACTGAAATGAACTGGGGCACAAACTGGTCATAATTTTTTGCAATGCACTAAGATACAACACTAATACAGCCTATATAAATATAATTGCTTGATGCACTTGGAAGATCCCTTAACATAATACATGCCTACTGTACATTCCCTTGTTGGTTTGCCTACCCTCGATCGAAATATGTGAAAAAGAAAAATAGTAATCACTTAAGCAGTTTTTTTTATCCAAAACTATCCTATCAACTAGAGTAATGGTGTTTAGATTTTATGCACGGGAATTCATTTGCATAAACCCATGGTTAAAGCCAGTTGCCCATAATGTATACGAGGTATAGAATGAAAGTATATACCTATAGGATTATAATATATGCAACGATATGCTGTGGCCTGTAACTATATATAGCTATTACATTATAAAGTCAGCATAAATCTATTATAATAATTAATAATAGGTAGAATATAATATGTACCTGTTGTACCTATATCTATTGAGTGCAATTTGTTTCCATTGATGACTTTTTTCCAACACCGTTTAGTTATACTTCTGATCATTATTATTTTATTTAATAGCCAAATAATTGGCTAAAAATCAGTAACACAATAAAAAAAAAAATTTGATACATTTTTTAATATTAAGTAACCATCCAATACAGATGACACTCCATACCGTAATGATTATAGGTTTTTAAATAAAAATGATTATGATTGTGAGTAAAAAAAATGATTTACAGGGTTAAAAGTATATATTTTAATTTCAATTTTTTTTCATTGATATTACATTAAATGATTAGGTTTGTAAATATTACATTTACAAATATGTTTACACAATTAAATGAATAAAACATAAAATTATTTATGGTTATGACTATAGTTATAGTTATAAGTTCTGTTTTTTTAAATTACAAAATAAATCTTATTCTAAAGCATAAAAATTTTAGAATTATATTATAATAAATTATAATATTCTATACAATGTATTGGTTATTTTTGTATAAGTATTATAAGTTATATGTAAATATTAGATGGATAAATTATTAGTTTTTTTTATAAAAATTGATATTGTATCGGTATCTATTGATGTCTTTTTAACATAAAATTATTATTAAAAAATTTAATTATTATCTATTTGAAAAATCTAATGAAAATTAAACCAATATATTTTGAAATTGATTATTAATTTTAAATAATGAATAATACTTTAATTTCTCTAAATTCAATCTGAATAATTTGATATCAATATCGTATACGAAATGTAAATTAATATAATATACCTATAACAGGGGTGGCCACTAACCTTAACTTTGGGAGCCACAAATTTATAAAGTTGATTCGAGGTGAGCCATATTGTAAAGCAATGTTTATAAAATGGACATACATTTTTCATTTTACATCAAATGAAAGAACATTTATTTACATTTAATTTTAGTCTAAGTTTGGTTCAAGAATCAAGAGCCGTATGGAATTGATTTAAGAGCCGCATGCGGCTTGTGAGACACCCCTGATATATAATAATATTATCAGTAAATATTGAATTATGTTACTATACTGTATTAGGACCACTCGTATTTCTCGCATATTCAGTAAGTTTAATTGGTATTTTAAATATGAGTTAACGTCCTTGACGTCGGATGAATTTTAAATGGTAAGTCAAACATTACAATATAAATGTGGATTTAAAATCATAAGGGTTTACTAAAAACTTAATGTGTTTTTCTCATTTTTAACCAAATATGAAATAATTATCTGAGTGTAGAGCATTTATTTAAAGTTGTGTAGATCTTTTATGTTTTATGTATATGTATATAAAAAACAAGTATTTAAGTGTTGAGAACAAAAATACAATAATTCATAATATATTTGATATCTTTTTTATGGTTGTCACCACTATCCATGGTCATGTAGATAGGTACCTACTATAGATAATAGATACCTGCTCTTCTATTATTTATTTAACTGGTAATGCTCTTGTTATGCTGATTCCGAATTCAAACATGGAGCGCTATCTATACTTCAAGTTAGATGATACTTTGTCCGGTAGTCGTATTCAAACACACTGATCGGACAACTAGGTGGCAATGCATAAATAATTTACAGTCATATTTTGTTTAATAAATTATGAAAATGTTTATATAAAAGCGAAAAAAATCAAGAAAAATGGAAATTTTTCTCCAATTTTCGAAAAATCGAGTGATATAAGCTGACAGTCTGTCTCAGCTTAAACCTCAGATTCTGAACGGAGTGATGAATGTATTGATTTTACAATGATGTGGTTTTTTTTTGTGTCTGTGTACAGCATAATTAGTCGAAATAATGCTTCAATTTCAAACTTTGGGGGTGGTTCCCGATGGCAAAGTGGATATCTTTGGTGCATTATAGAGGTCAAAAGTAAACATTTTCCAACAGTTTTAGCAATTTTAGCAGTTATTTAGATTGGAATTTTTTTTACGTGATTTGATTTTCAAAACATTTTGACTTTTTTTGAGCTATTTATAGGCATTTGAAATAATCAATTCTTTTAGATTCTGAACGGAGTGATGAATGTATTGATTTTACAATGACGTGTGTTTTTTTTTTTTTTTGTATCAACGACAACATTTGGGGCAGTAAAAATGCTTCGATTTTTGACTTCAGCCCCTCTTTGAAAAGGAAATCGAATCTAGTTGGTACTTTGGGGGGTCAAAAGTTAAAAAATTTCAATATTTTTTAAATGAGTCAGGAAAAACCCTAAAAAAATGACGGAAAACCGGGATTTTTTACGCAAAACCAATTTTCGTCAAAATCGAATTTTTTATTTTGCTATAACTCAAAAACTAATAGATGTAAATACTTCAAATTTTCACCAAATGTTTATATTAGCGTTCTCCATACACAGTTAAATTTTCAAAGAATTTTTAAATTTTTAAAGCTAATTATAGACAATTGAAATTTTTAATTTTTTTTAGTATTTTTTTTTTAAAATAACGATAAAAATTTTCTTGCCGGCCAGAAAATCTTGAAAATTTAATACAAGGATTCTTATAAGTTGTTCTTAAAGTGATAAAAAAAAATCCGAAATCGTTGGTCACAATTTTTTTTTTAAAGTGCTTAAAGTTCGAATTTATACGAAATATGTCAAAATTGCGAAAATTTGCAAGTAATTTTGTGGTTGAAAAATCGTAAATTTTTTTTCTTTTATAACTAAGTTTTGAAAATTTGGTGCAAGGTTTTCCATACATTTTTCTTCAAATATCTGTAAAAAAAACTCTACCGGACTAAGACAAAATATTTTTAGGAGTATTTGAAATTTAAATTTTTACAAAACCGCGTTAAATAACGGCTTAGCCTCAAACGATTTTTGATATTTGTTGTTATTCAAACAGTATAAGTCGTAAATACTTGAAAATTTTACCAGTTATTTAGATTGCCATTTTCTTTACGTGATTTGATTCTCAAAATATTTTGACTTTTTTTGAGCTATTTATAGACAATTTAAATTTTCAATTTTTTTTTATTTTTTTTTTTATAAATGTTGATAAAAAAAATTTAGCTGAGACAAATTTCTTGAAAATTTAATAGAAGGGTCCACATAACTTGTTCTAACTCTCATTTAAAAATTATAAAAATACATAGGCACAATTTTTTTTTATTAACATTTGAAATTCAAATATTTGACAAAAATTCGTCAAAATCATGAATATTTTTAACTATTTGGTAGTTAAAAATGTATAAATATTTTACTTTCAAAAGCTAAGAATTGAAAATTTAATACTACGCTGTCCATAAGTTAAGCTTAGAATAATTATAAAAAAGTTTGATGATTATTCAATTAAAAAAATTGTACGAGTGTTTAAAGTTTTAATTTTAATTTGAAATCAAAAATACACGTGTAAAATAACGTTTTACTACTAAATAATTTTCGATTTTTGTTATTTTTAAAAAATTACCAAACGTAGGATCTTGAAACTTTTTCTTAAATATTTGAATTAGTTTTAAAATAGAATATATGACAATATTTAAATATAATATATCCTAGACCAGTGTTTCCCAACCTTTTTTTTACTCGACGCCCCTTTTACATTTTAAAAATCTCACACCGCCCCCCCCCAATCAATTTTTTAAAATGATAAACGTTTTATTTTTTAATAAGCTATTTAATTTAAGACAAAATATCATTTAACATTTTAATAATGTCAAGTCCCTGTCAATATAATTATTTTGATATTATTTAAGTGTATAAATATTATACCTACATAATTCTGCAGTGGATTACATAAGGTATTTTATTCTACGCAGTTATACATTTCATTACAATCAGTTATAAACAAAAAAAATTAAATGATAGATGAGCGCCCCCTTTAGCGCCCCCCTCATAAAAACGCACCCTTCAAAATAAAAAATGCCCACAAGGGGGCGGTATCGCCCACGTTGGGAATCACTGTCCTAGACTGACCAAATCATCTCCGTTCAGAATCGTTTTTTCGTATACAATGATACCTATCATTGCATTCAAATTTAATCTACCCTAATCTGAGGTCCACCCCACCCCCTAATGTACAACAGAGCGATACTCACTTACTCGCTTTTGTACAATTACCTATACAATAATAATATAATACATTCATTACAGTGGCCCACTCGACATCTAATTTAAATTAAAGAATATATTTTTATTAATTCAGTTGTTCATTAATAAAAATAAATAATGTTAATATTTGTATACATTTTTTTCAAATATCTAAACTTTTATAAATTATGTATTTTATTTTATTAAAAAAAATATGTTATAAATATTATAATAGTACCTATTTGTTTTTAAATGTTATTTCTACATTCTGCATATCATTTAATATAATTAAATACTTGAAGTATCTAAAAATATATTAAAGTAATAACTATTATGTAATAGCAAATAACTTGATCATATTATTAAATTATATAATTTAAAAAAGGGTAATTTGTATTTCAATGTTTTAATTAAATGTATTAATGAAACTGAGAGTAATATCGTTGATAAGATGTAATTCTTACATACGAATGCATTAGCATAATATATTCAAAATAATATTGATATTATAGTGGTTAATTATAAAAAACGTGTGTACAACGATATCAGTGGCTAAATTTATAATCGCGTAAAATGTTTATCAATACTTTTATGACAGTAATCGTTTGACCGACAATACATAGATAGCGCTCGTGTATATGAAAACAATAATAAATAATATTCTAACATTCTAATATAGTGCAATGTCATGATTGAGCTACAACAAGCGGCAACTTAAGCAAGTTTGAGATGCAATGATAACAACTTAGATATTATACAATATTATTATATAGGTTGACGTATATTATTCATTAATGGTGTACATAAATATAATACGAAACGAATATAAGGTAAAATATTAAATATCATTGGAAATTCTTGAAGTAGTGAAGTCACTTCAAGTTCTGTCAACACGTTTTTAAATATATGTATTATGTACCTAACATCTTCGTGGAAATTAATGATATTTTTGATTTTTAAATTATTTGAATAAATTTAACCATATAGATTTTAATATTTACAAAAATAAAAATGTTGACTTGGTTAAAAAAAAACACTATAATTTATTATAATTCATAATATTTAATAACATAATTTATAAAACTCTAGTATAGAATAAATTATTTTACTTTAGAATATCCTATACTCCTATTTCTTTACTTACTTCTTTACACATTGAAATTTTCAAAAATGTTATATTAATTTTAAGATATTTATACTACAAACATATTCATATTATACTTACTAGATACCATGTCTTTTTCGAAGTTCCTTGTACTACCAACTATGGCAGAAATAATCCAATAGACCGTATGACGCGGTTGGTCAAAGAGGGCACCATTTATCATGACTAGGGCTCGGTTTATATGAATTTATGATTTATGAAACCAAAATATGTGATAAAAAACTCAAAATGTATTTTACTAATATGATTAGTAAAATTATTAAAAAAAAAAAACGTATTAAAAATTATAAAATACATAAAAAAAAATATTAATTATCTTGATTACAAATTATGATAACATGCATTTTTAAATTTTCAAAATCAAAAGAACATAATAATTAGTGGCATTTAACCAAATTGACAATTAGTTTTGGGGGAGGCTTAAATCTGGGTACATATTTTTAAATATTTCGATACGGCTAGGAGCTTTTAAAAAAGTTCTTTTTAACTGTAGATAATATTAATTCGTCTACTTTTGAAAATTTTGATTGGGTGGTTTCTGCTATTCGGTAAAATTCGTGTGCTAAATACGTTAAATAGATTATTCAATGAACAAATTGTCGAAATATGTAGGAAAACTCATAAATTATTATTTTAAGAAATATGTATAAACATGTACTTATGGCAAAATATGTAAAAACATATAAAATAAAATATAGTTAATAACATTGAAAATCCCTCGAAACAAACTTATCACTCACCTAAATTAATTTATCAATTCACAGTAAAAATATGTATTTACATATAAATCCGAGCCCTAAATATCATAACTTATAATATTATAAATTATTGTTACTACTTGTTTTATATTTATATTTATTCTATCTTACCTAGCTATAAGCCTATAACTTATTATTATTGAATTATTATCATGCTTAAACTTTTAAATGTCATTTAAACTTTAAACTGTTGTATAGGGCTTCGCCCGTTAATATAAATATAAATAAATAAATAATGACCAATTAATAATAGCTAGAAATCGTTTGTTAAATAATATAGTAATAATTATAAATTATAATACAATATATGAGATTAGTTTTTGATAAAAATTGGTTCAACCTATTAATTATCAATAACAATATAACTATATAATATTATAATAAAACACACATGATAATATAGGTTGACCAACCGCATCTGGCCTTTATGCAATGTAGTATAAAGACTACATTATGTACAACTAAACAATTTAAAATAACGTCTTGCATATTACGAAAAACCTGTAGGCTGTGGATACAGGCACGTATACAGAAAAAAAATTTCGGGGGAGGAGGAGTTACAATATACCTATAGCAATACAAATTATGCCACAACAATAAAAACAATTTTTTCCTCGTTACTCGAAATTATTTCGTGGGGGGTTTGAACCCTAAACCTCCCTGTATACGTGCCTGTGTAGATAAAATATACACATTTGACAGGTATGACGTATGTTTTCTTTTAATACTTCATTATAGGTTAGTAATTCTCTGGAAACTGGCCAAAATCCGTAAATATACGAATGTACTACAAAACATTTTACCTAGGTACATATATCACAACCGTGGTATAAGGTCTGTAACCTCCACTGTGGACCGTGGTCCATATTTTATACACGTTATACCTATATTTATGAGATTGCAATATTGCTAATCAACTATCAAGCCGATTATAGCTAAACAGTATTTAAGTTCATTTATCAAGTGAAAAAAAAATGAAAACTAAGTATCAGTGAGTTTCCAAAGTTTTTTTTCCTAAATGTGTCACAATACTCATGAGTTATAACTACTGTCTACTACCTATACTTTGATGTACCTATGTATAAGCCGATGATTATATTACATTATACTACAGATCTCTAGCGTTTTTATATAAGTATAAATACATCAATATATGTTTTCAATCTTGCTACCTATAATATGCTCAAACTTTCAAATATGCCGAACAAAATTTTGCTTGCGTGCGACAAAGTAATTTTATAATATTTATACATAAGTGAACTGATTTAACTTATTTTATTATTTTTTAATAGTAGCACTAGGAGGTACGTTTATTTACAAAGTTCATACAAAACAAATATTTCATAAATTATAAAGTAAGTATATACCTTATTTGTATTTGGTATTAAATTATATTTTATAATTTTAAATAAAAATTTAAGATGTGTATACAAACATTTTTTTTTTTTTGAAAGTGGGTAATAACATATAGACCAATAGTATATTTACTTATAATTTATAAACATGGAATAATAAACATTGTCTTTTTTTCTGAAGGTCCTCTCCTCCACTAATATACAAAAAAGTTTAAGGTGTTCAAAGAACTTCTATGATTATAATTTTTGGTATTTTCATATATTAGAGCCTTTTGAAATGTATAATAAGGCCTCGCAAATCCCACCGTTGTCACTGCCCCCCTTCCCTCAACACATATTCTAATCATTGATGCAAATACCTGTATGACGTGTATCTATACGCATGGTTGTATGCCCTTTCACAGTAAAAAAGTCGTAACGATATTATACTCTGACTGACAGCTCGTATTGCCTCGCACAACGACGAGTCGTGAGGGGGGGATCCGCCTCTCCACACAACAGCAGCCATGTTTGACATGTTCAAACGATTGCATGCAAGCTCGTTGTCAGCGTCTTGGCGATCGTTTTGGCAGCAGTTGGACGTATAATATTATGAAGTATTAGTTTATCATTCTGGGCCCGATATATTTAAATAATAATACAATATAGTCACGTGAAGAGAATCATAACATACCTAAAATTACTTATATTAAAATATTATTACAATGTCTAAATTTTATTGTGTCGATCGAACTGAACTTATTTATGAGTTTATAGCAATCACGTTATGGTTAAAAAAATAATAAATTTTGTATCATATTGTCATCAAAGAAAATTTAAAAACTGTGAAAATATATTTTTTTTAAATATTATTTTAAAAATGTCAATAATCTTGAAATATTTGGACCATTATTGAATGCCCATTTGATAAACGTTTTGATTAGCCCCCATAAATAAACACATTTTAAAATGTTAATCCAGTATTATAAGTACCTACTATAATATAAAAACTCCAAAATAAAAATAGTGTTAATATTGTTAACGTTAAGGTATAATGATCTATTTAGGATTGGCTATACTTTTATTGTTTTTAAGAAGTATAAAACAATTTTTATGTTTGACGAACACACATCCGCCCGTTTTATAAAATATGATATTATCTAACATTATCGCCAGGTACGGTTATATATACATATAAGTAGAGTATTATTTTTTTACCCGGAGAGAGACAATAATAATATCCTACAAACGCTAAGTGATTTTTTTTAACGGAGTTTTCACATTTATATCGTGTATTTCTTTATACGTATACATAGTAATACTGTTGTAAGTATATAATTTTTATAATTATGTATAGGTACCTTACTACCACAGTACTGCCTACCTAGCTACCTAATCATTATATTTCAGTTTTTTTGGCTATAATTATTATTTATTTTATTATTCGTATTATATAGAATAGAAAATGAATGTATGTACTTACTGCAGCAAAAAACTATAGTCTATACGAATAACGTAATAGGTATGATATGATTAAAATATTTTAATTCTTCTATAATAGAATGTTATGTTCTATGGAACGTGTGTTTAATAACAAACGTGTATACTTTATAGTATGTAGATATATAATAGTCGTGTATTTTGGGTTGTTGGTGTCTCGTTTGAGGAAAATGCATAGATTTAAATTTCAAAAATTCGAAACGATAATAATTTACTTAACCGTAATACTGCGAAAATAAGGTCACTTAAATTAAGTATAATAATATATACGGTATTACATCAGTATATTATTTTATAGTCATTAGTTATGCATAATATTATTATACATGAATAATAATCGGTAATAATAATAATAATATAGACGATGGTTATAATAAATTTATATTTATAATATGATACTTTATGAATTAAAAACCAGTGACATTTACATAGACTATATTAAATAGTCTATCACGTACACTTTTTTTTTACTAATAAATATCACTAATACATTGAAAGTCACTAGTTAAAGCTTTAAAAATGAAAAAGTTTTGAACAATTATTATTATTATATAACATACCACACACAATAACACTATATTATAGCATGTATATTATGCATTAGTCAAGTGTATGAAATGCATAAAAGGTATAAGGATTGTATTATTAAGCCACGTATATACATTATACAATATACATACTATAATATATAGTATAAAACAATTACTTAACCCTTCGCTCGAAAAGGGACCCTTTTCGATGTCCGCGCGGTTAATGGAATAAAATTGTCTCGGTAAAATAATAATTTTCTTACAACACAATACAATATATTTTATTAAAATATATACTCGCCCGCAAAGTATAATAATACCAGGCATCATATCAAATTATATTAGCACTTAACAGATGCGTGCAAAATAAAAATTCATCGTTTTAAAATATATTTTTAGTTTTTTACAATATGAATTTGCATATTAACGTACCTACGTGTGTACTTATGTGACACGCGCACACTAATATATAATAAGTCGGTATAATAAACCTAAATTAAATCTTGTTGTTAGATATAATAGTATACAAGCTGTAAAAAGCAAATTTATGGGTTCTTAGAAATATTATTAGGATATACAGATTTAAATCTGACCGACTGCGAAAAATTCAAATTATTCGAATAAATTTTGATTTTTAGGTGCGTGTATAATATTTTTAAATGCTTTTGATTTAATTTAATACAATTAGATTAATACCACGTATTTACCATGCTGTTCATATTTTAACCAACTGCCTGATTATAGTAAAACGAGCTCGTAATAATATAATTACTATTTATAGTTATAGTAATTCAATTGAAAAGCCGGTTATAGGTTAGGTTAGATTATTGCATTTATTATTTAAATAGAATGATGTCTCTGACCTCTGTATATTTACTAATAATTGTGTATAATGAATAATATGGTGTATGTTCAGATTGGTATTACAGAAGATCACTTTGTAATTGTAGGTTATAATGTTTTTATTTATTTGAATTCAAGTATAATAATTTAATACCGACTGGCTTATTTTTATATAATTTTTAATCAATCTCGACACTTAAAGTGCGTATGGGAAATACGATGCGTGGATCTATATACGATATACCAGCAATATATTACCTTTATACATATACATTTATGTACCTATGTATATATACATAACGTTACGCAATGTTCGACGTTGGAACACCAGCCGATATAGGTATAAATTGTTTGATTTATTATTAATGAATATAGTTTATATGGGAATAATATTATTATATATATATATATGTATATATTATGAAATGCGTGTGTTATAATAATATTTTGCTTTTACCGTAATTAGCTGCCGCCGTGAAGTTTTCGAAAAATGTGTACACGACAACGGCCTTATACTAATAGTAATAATAATAATAATAAACTCGTTCATGGAGCTTCGATGGAGTTTACCTACCGTCAAACCGCTCAAAATGTTTGGTGGAAGGGGGGCGAAAAAACATAAAGTTCGATCGCACTTTTGGACCACCGCTGTATCTACAGAGTGTGTATCCGTCGAAGAGGGAAATATGCAGTACAACTTTAATGGAAAAAAAAATCGTAGGTTCCCATGTAGGTAGAGTTGGCCAACAACACATTTTTTAATTTTTATTTCATACAACCCGTAACGACGATATATGTATAATAAATCATGTTAAAAATGCTGTTGGTGTATATATTGTTATTCATTACTATTATTATTATTATTATAATTATTATTATTTAGTATAATAGTATATCAAAAGGATATGGGATTTTAACAATATTGATATAGTGGTATACATTTACTTAAAATTCAAAGAGAAAATGTCCAATTTAAAATAAAACTCATGAGTAGTATACGATAATAGTTATTTAATGCCAACGGTCTTCAACCTTTTTGGATTCGCGTCCCATTCCTTCAGGCCTAATTTTTTCGCGACCCACGTAAACTTTGTAAAATAGCTAAAATTGCTTAATTCTTTGCAGTAGTATACTATTAAAACTGAATAAATAAAAATTACATTTTAGTAGGTAGAATATTTAATTATTATCAATTAAAAAAAAAAGTTGGTAAGTGAGTATCGCTCTGCTGTACATTAGGGGATGGGGTGGACCTCGGACTAGGGTAGGTTAAATTTGAATGCAATGATAGGTATCATTGTATACGAAAAACGATTCTGAACGAAGATGATTTGTCAGTTTAGGATATATTATATTTAAATATTGTCAAATATTCTATTTTGAAACAAATAGTATAGTTTTTATATGTTACTATGGTTACTATGGCCAACATTCGCATTATGAGCGTATGAAATTTAATTTAAATTTTGACATATTTCGTATAAATTCGAACTTTAAACACTTATAAAAAAAAATTGTGACTAACGATTTCGGATTTTTTTTTATCACTTTAAGAACAACTTATAAGAAACCTTGTATTAAATTTTAAAGATTTTCTGGCCATCCAAAAAATTTTTATCGGCATTTGAAGAAAAAAAAACTTAGAAAAGTCGAAAATTTCAATTGTCTATAAGTAGCTTAAAAATGGTCAAAATATTTTGAAAATTTAACTGTAAAGAGATAACCATAATATAAACATTTGGTGAAAATTTCAAGTATTTACAATAATTCGTTTTTGAGTTACAGCAAAATCAAAAAATCGATTTTGTCGAAAAGTGGTTTTTCCGTAAAATTTCCATTTTTCTGTCATTTTTTTTTTGTTTTTCTCGATTTTTTTGAAAACTATTAGAAAATTTTAATTTTGACCCCCCTAAAGTACCAACTAGATTCAATTCCCTATTCAAAGAGGGGCTGAAGTCAAAAATCGGAGCATTATTACTGCTCCAAATGTTGGAGTCAGACACAAAAAAAAAAAAAAAAAAAAAAAAAACACACATCATAGTAAATGCAATACATTCATCACTTCGTTCAGAATCTAATATATAGAATTCATACGAATATATATTTTATAGTTTATACACATTTTTTTTTTTAAAGAAGACCCAATTTTAAAGCTTACGTGACCCACTGCAGGTTGAAGACAACCGCTCTATATTATAGTCTATAAATACTAACATATTTCACCAGATGAGGTTATGTGAGTAAATTTGAATCCCGAATCTATTTGTCTATATTTATATGTATTTATAGACTATAATATAGAGCGGTTGTCTTCAAAACTTTGTAAACTATACATATTGTTCACTCTATACATATAGATAGTATGACAAAATGTTAAATATCTGTTAATTTAATTATATTGTTAATAACAATTTTTTTTTTAAATGTTAATAATAATAAAATCGAACTTAATTAAAGTTTATACCCTAAAAAATATAATATTAACAAATAACAATAATTGAAAGTTTTACAATTATTAGGATAGATTTATCATATGGGGAAATTTAAAGATTACAATAATAGTTTATAATATTATTGTTGGTATAATGGTGTCACAACTGGTGCAAACGCGTTAGTATTAAACTCGTAGTTTTAATAAATTATCTATTTAAAAAAGTGTAGTTTATCTTAAATACAATTTTTAATGTATTTATGTAATATTTGATTATTAGAAGGGCGCAATTTGGAATTTATTTGGCATATTATTATTTATAACCATTTTCAGATTCTTAATGGTCGCAAACATTCTGAGCTTGGTTATGCGTATTGTTACATACGTGTAATGAATAAAATATAAAAAAAGCAGGTAAGTGGGTATCGCTCTGCTGTACATTAGGGGGTGGGGTGGACCTCAGATTAGGGTAGATTAAATTTGAATGCAATGATAGGTATCATTGTATACGAAAAACGATTCTGAACGGAGATGATTTGGTCAGTCTAGGATATATTATATTTAAATATTTTCATATATTCTATTTTAAAACTAATTCAAACATTTAAGAAAAAGTTTCAAGATCCTACGTTTGGTAATTTTTTAAAAATAACAAAAATCGAAAATTATTTAGTAGTAAAACGTTATTTTACACGTGTATGTTTGATTTTAAATTAAAATTAAAGCTTTAAACACTCGTAAAATTTTTTAAATTGAATAATCATCAAACTTTTTTATAATTATTCTAAACTTAACTTATGGACAGCATAGTATTAAATTTTCAATTCTTAGCTTTTGAAAGTATAAAAAAATATATTAAAAATATTCATGATTTTGACGAATTTTTGTCAATATTTGAACTTCAAATGCTAATAAAAAAAAATTGTGCCTATGTATTTTTATAATTTTTAAATGAGAGTTAGAACAAGTTATGTGAACCCTTCTATTAAATTTTCAAGAAATTTGTCTCAGCTAAATTTTTTTTATCAACATTTATAAAAAAAAAAATAAAAAAAAATTGAAAATTTAAATTGTCTATAAATAGCTCAAAAAAAGTCAAAATATTTTGAGAATCAAATCACGTAAAGAAAATGGCAATCTAAATAACTGGTAAAATTTTCAAGTATTTACGACTTATACTGTTTGAATAACAACAAATATCAAAAATCGTTTGAGGCTAAACCATTATTTAACGCGGTTTTGTAAAAATTTAAATTTCAAATACTCCTAAAAATATTTTGTCTTAGTCCGGTAGAGTTTTTTTTACAGATATTTGAAGAAAAATGTATGGAGAACCTTGTACCAAATTTTCAAAACTTAGTTATAAAAGAAGAAAAAATTTTTGATTTTTCAACCATAAAATTACTTGCAAATTTTCGCAATTTTGACATATTTCGTATAAATTCGAACTTTAAGCACTTATAAAAAAAAATTGTGACCAACGATTTCGGATTTTTTTTTATCACTTTAAGAACAACTTATAAGAATCCTTGTATTAAATTTTCAAGATTTTCTGGCCGGCAAGAAAATTTTTATCGTTATTTTAAAAAAAAAATACTAAAAAAAATTAAAAATTTCAATTGTCTATAATTAGCTTTAAAAATTTAAAAATTCTTTGAAAATTTAACTGTGTATGGAGAACGCTAATATAAACATTTGGTGAAAATTTCAAGTATTTACATCGATTAGTTTTTGAGTTTTAGCAAAATAAAAATTTGATTTTGACGAAAACTGGTTTTGCGTAAAAAATCCCGTTTTTCCGTCATTTTTTTAAGGTTATTCCCGACTCACTTAAAAAATATTGAAAATTTTTAACTTTTGACCCCCCAAAGTACCAACTAGATCCGATTTCCTTTTCAAAGAGGGGCTGAAGTCAAAAATCGAAGCATTTTTACTGCCCCAAATGTTGTCGACAGACACAAAAAAAAAAAAAAAACCAAATCATTGTAAAATCAATACATTCATCACTCCGTTCAGAATCTAAAATACTTAGAAAAATTGAAAATTTCAATTGACTATAAATAGTTTAAAAAAAGTTAAAATTCTTTGAAAATTTAAGTGTGTATAGAAAACGATAATACAAACGTTTGGTGAAAATTTCAAGTATTTACATTGATTTGTTTTTGAGTTATAGCAAAATAAAAAATTTGATTTTGTCGAAAACTGGTTTTGCGTAAAAAATCCCGTTTTTCCCTCATTTTTTAAGGGTTTTTCCCGACTCATTTCAAAAGGATTCAATTTCTATTTCAAAGAGGAGCTGAAGTCAAAAATCGAAGTATTTTTACTACTCCAAATGTTGTCGACTGACACAAAAAAAAAAAAAAACACATCATTGTAAAATCAACACATTCAATCACTCCGTTCAGAATCTAAAACAAAATGATAAGAAATTAAATAAAACCTCTAAGATATACAATTTATATCGCCTGTATTGATATAATATTATGTAATATGACGAATATAATAACAATACAAATAATTATAGTCCCTTTGCCTCCCAAGTGCCACCCCTCTCCCTCCTATCACCCCCCTGAAATTAACCTACACGTTCGTCAGACAGTTCGTACGTCTGGTTTTATATGTATATATATATATATATATATATACTCGTTAGATCGGTCAAACCCGACACGTTATTATGTATACACGACGGACAACACAAGTACACCTACCCATATATTATTATACGATATAATTCGGACCGCAAGAACTGTCTTCGTGACTAATGATGCTAAATTACGGCGCGCGGTAGCGTCGTCTGTCTCTCATTCGCTCACTCACTCTCTCTCATTTGCGAGTGTATATGCGTGTATGTGTGACGTGTGTGAGTGCATATTATTTCCTTTGAAATAATGGTGTTATTATTTTAATAACATATCGGTGAAAAATTAGGAAAAAAATACGAGAAGTATACGTGTGTATATCTGAGTATGAGTGTACGCATAAATATTAGTATAGTTTGCGGAGAAAACGAATTTCATACGAATGTATCAAACTGTAGGATATAATATTTTTTCGAACCGTATAATTCCACTTTGTTGTACACGCTCATTTTTTACATTTTATTTTTTTGTTTTCCCCTGAAAGATTTTTACTCAAAGCTTTTCTTATATTCCACTTTTGGGTGGTATACTGTATATCTAAATGTATATATATATACTATTACCACCTGTTACCGGCAATCTCGACGCTCTAGTTTTGGTCGACATTACGAGATTATGATATCCACGTACGCGTATTATATACATTATATACGCACGCTGCCGCATATGTGTATAGGAGACGAAAGCCGCGTGTGCGATTAAAATACAATTTTGGTTACGTTACAGTGCCTCCCTCCCGCCTTTGCAGCCTGCCAGCCTTTGCCACTATGTATCGAGCAGCTGCTGTCGTGAATGCAATACGCGCATATAATATGTGTACTACATATATATCTCATACATTATATATAATATATATATATATATATATATATGCATGCACACTCACACATGCTCAATGTTCATACATGAATTATAATATCATATGAGACAATAATAATATGTGGTGAGTAGTGACGGTTATAACCTATGGAATTGCCGATTAATTAAGAAAACATAGTGAATTTTACCGGGTATTATTTTATTACCGATAACGCTAAGTTTACATAATATAAATTACATAGAATTTCATAAATATAGTATTTTAGTGTACAGCCCCCCCTCCCCCCAACAAGTGAGGAGATTTACCAATTTTTTCACGCTCGAGTATGGTTTATATTATTCTTGGAACTCCCCCTCTTCAACACCTTGGGCGTATTTGGTATAAAGATATTCGAACTAACTAAAACTAAGTCCTCTCATGTCACAGAGTATCAATAATGACAAATCACCACCATACGTATTTCATTTATGATATTTATAAACGTAGTACCAAAATACTTAGTTTGAAACAAATGTATAGAATGTATATTTTAGAAAATAAAATCTAAACAATTTTTATTTTAATTATTATATTTATTAATAAACAAATTCAAATAACTTAAAATTAAACATAGGCTCTTAAATTACTTAAAATTAATGTATACAAAAAACACTGCAGTACGGTATAATTTTTCAAATTTTAATTGTCATGTACCTATATATTGCAGAAAATATTTTATAATATGCAATAAACGGATTTATATTTATTTAATCATAGATCATCCATCAACACCACTCTATAACATTATATTTTAACTGGTTAGTTATCATATTTTATTAAAATTAAATTGAAAAATTATTAAGATCACGCATTTTATATTTTCATGTTTGACAATATACGAGTACTAAGTATCTTCGGTTCATAATAATTATATAGAGAATTATGTCTAAGTACACAACTGAATTTCTATTATAAATGATTTAAGAATTTATTTATTCAGACATTTTATCAAAAAATTTTCGGTATTGATTATAAGTCCAAGAATAATTAAGTACTTAATAATTTTGGCAAAATAGAAATCAAAACATTTTGAATAATTTAATTATTATTTGAAATACAATTTAGAGTTTATACTAGACAATGTATAAAAGATATCGTGTGATAACTTTTTTTCTAATATTTGCCGAGTTTAGCTATTTTATGTTTTAAAAAAACAATTGATTATTTTTTTTTACATTAAACACAAATACACGATTCATCCGGTTATTTCTACGGGGGTTTTTCATGAAAATTTAAAGCACCACGTAAAAGTCATCGAAGTTGTTGTCCAATTCAAAAAAAAAGTTTAGACAATTTCGTATATTATAATATTGTGTGATAGTGTAATATATATGATTTTGTTTATCGTTTTTACGAGGTCAAAGCGCACCCGTTTATTATTGTAATACATAGGCTTATTTCTTTATAAAATCATTCCAACGCCCTTCCTCTTCCAAAAATACCCAGCAGATTCGATATATCCACCGCACGCAATAGTCGAATAACAAACAAACACATACTTATAATAATATTTATTATCGTAATTATCATAATAATAATAAATAATAAAGATATATATAGAAAAAAATAGTGAGAGAGAGAGAGAACATGTTTATGATATTATTATATTATTGTACAAAGTTTAGAAGTACAGGAGGGAAGCGGATTGATGTGAAAGAAACCTTGATATATAATATATATGCATAACTATCAAAAGTTTAAATTTATTTAACGTTTATCTCCGGAAAAGAAAAAAATGTAAAATTATTATACCAACGATATTTGCTGCTCAGGGTTATGCCAGTGTATGCATATAATAAACAGAGCTTGTACATAAAAACGGAGCAGATGACTGGACCGATGCCAATATAAAATAAAGGGCCACCCTATATTATATACATATATAAATATAATATATAGACTATACCCAAACCTAACCCTATAACCAGATAAAATTTGATAAGAGTAAGAGATCAAGTATTTTTCATTTTTTTATTTTTTTTTTATTGTTTTTCGACAGTCTTAATAATACGACCAAAAATGTAAAAATAAAATAAAATGTAAAAATTGATACGGTTTCAATATTTCTCAGATATACGAGATATCTACGCTCGTTATTATTACCATAGCGAGTAGTGAAGCACTATATTTAAACGATTTACTACACACACAGTACATATGTAATACATGTGAATAATACATTATTAAATATTATATGCCGTATCAATTTTGTCACTGGACAATAGATAATTACATTTTAATCATTAACTTAAAGTAGGTATATTGCACTGAAGTTAGAAACAATTTTTCCATTATATTATATTAAACAATTAAACCATTGTATTTTAATATTTTTCTAAAATGTTTATTATTTATTATAATTATTATTAAAAAAAATTACACAAAACTTTTATATTATTTTGTATATCTGAATTCTGAACATTCTTTTAAAGTTATAAATATTTTGCTTATTATATAATATACATTCTAACAATCCATTAATTTAACAACCTAACATTTGAACAAGTTACGTACATATTACATATAGGCAACTTTATTTATGTAGCTCCATACTAAACATACTCTTCACTTCCCTTTTATTCCTTTAATTCATTTTTGAATAATTCTCGTGTACGTTACATTATATTATTATACTAAATCAACTTAAATTCTTGAGTCTTGATATTCTATTTGTTATTAAGTACTATTTGAAGTTGATTTCTGCTCTTATTTACCTTTTAAAAAGATGTGTACGCTTCTCCTCTTTAATATTATCTATTCTAACGAATTTCCTTTTAACTCAGAATTTATATTCTCTAACCAATTTAAATCCGCTCATATACTAAATTGTTTATTTCTCAGCCATGATAATTTTATGGTTTATGTAGATTCTAACTGTTGTTATGTATTTAAGTATTTTAATTTTATATTAATTACAATTTTCATAACATGTATATTTTAACTACTATAATAATAGCAAATTCATCTGCCATCCACATCTGTCTTATAAATACAATACAATGTAATATAATAATATTATGTATCTCAGTCACATCAGAGTATCAGACACATATTATATCTAATACGTTAAATTATAATAAGTCTAATTTTGTATTACTTGATTATTCACTACTTTTTTTGACTTAATACATAAATACTAGGTATACTGTACAATAATTTACTTCTAAATAGTCCTAATGATTCTAAAAATATAGAGTAAAATAATATTTATATTATTATACATAGGTAAATGTATATAATATACTATGAATATACATAATATATATATGTATACTCATAAAGTTATATTTTAACAATAAGATAATTTATAACTGAATCTTACTATGTTAAATTATACTTTAAAAATGACAAGATTATGTGTCTATAATTGATCATATAAATTTAATAATAAAACGATTTAACTTTTAGAATATTATGTTTAATTATTTTTTCTTTATTTTTTTCACTTCATTATACTCAAGCATAATATAATAGTAAGTATAGTATAATATAATTATGTATAATTCTCTAAAGCTGTATGTGCAGTACATTAAATTTTATCAATAATTAAGTAATTAAATATTTAGTATAGTTTAGACGCAAATAGGCGCAATACTGTACAATTTATAGTATGTAAATGTCGATCATTTTATTATAAGTTTAAAATTTCAGAGTGTATATTTTGTGAAATTATTATATTGCAAATTTAAAATTAATCTATAAAAAAACACTAGAGTGTATAATAAAGACTAAAGAGTAAAGTTACATTATGAAAGTTTTCCATAATTCAAATAAAACTAGACTATATTGTATTGTTTATAACTTTGGGTGATTTAAACTTTCATCGCGTGTATTTAAAATACCGAAAAATATAAATTGTCGTGTGAATTGACTACAATATTTGATATATTTACCATATACTGTATATAGTCTATTCGTCCAACTATATATATTACGTTAAAATAATATGCGAGTATAATTCAGCTCTTAATTCGTGCATAAAGAGAACAATGTAAAATTTTATTTCGAGGCGTCTGATAGTATCAACTATATTCAGCTCATACAATAATACAATAATATTTTAATGCGCGAAATAAGTGCATGCTAATCAAAGTATAACATAATACAGTATAATATAGACTATACAGAAAACGTATATTCATGTATACATAATAATAAAACAAAATCGGTCGAACAATGGCACAATACGAAACTTCAAGACATCCAATGTCATTAAATTAATGTGCTAGCTCAGTTTTAGCGAATGGCAACACACTCGCATAGAGGGTTCGTCGTAATAATAGTATTTCCTTAACGAATTTCGTGACAGCCCATTCACCGGAAACATATTGTACGCCACGAATAAACAGGGTAGTTTCCTCGAGTACACAAGCTAACTTTATAATACTCTACCTATATTATTATATACATTATATATATACAATATATATTCATATATTAATTTATTTATATTGGCATTCGTTTGGCTTAAAGATTTATTTTATGTACATAAAAAAAAATACACAAAAACCATAGCTTAAATAAATTCGTAAAATTGTATATACAGTAAACTATATATTAATATATTATACTATATACATTTAAGGTGTAACTTAAAATTCGCATCGACCCTTAAAAGGCCATTTAACTTCTATTGCGTCCTCAGCGATATATTTTATTTAAGCCTTCGCCCTTCAAAAGCATTTGTGACTTTTGAACGTACGCCAAATTATACATCAGCTGATTTTTATCTGTGATAGATTGATTCAATATATACAATAAAGTATAAACGTAATTAGACGTTTTAAAATTTTTAGCAATAACATTATAAATACATGATATTATATAAGTATTTTAAATCATAGTTAATACATATAGTTCAATATAATATATAGATGCAAGATGGCTAAAGTCTAATAAAAAGATCTGCAGAGTCCAAACATTATACTAATATTCTAAATTTTATAATTTTTAAAATTTTAACTAATTTTTTGTTGTATTAATTATAATAATTATTATAAATATATTAAATTCATAGGATAACACGGATACATAAAATAAGTATCTTTTATGTAGAGTAGTTTTAGTTTGCGAGGAACATAAGTGATTCACTAAATATTATTTAAAACATATAATAAAAAATAAACTTATAGCAGTTTTTTTAATGGACTAAGTTGGATATTTAGACTAGACAAAAAATAATGATTTCAGTTAATTTGTTGTGATTCAAAAAATATATTATTCGTTAGGCTATCACAAGCTTATTCGCATTCATCCATAATACATCAGTAATTGATTTATACCTAATTTAATTATTATTTAAAAATATTAATAATATTATTATTATAAAATATAAAATTGTATTTTATTTGACTTAATTTTTTTGTTGGTCATATGATTATGATGATTTATCAGCTAAAGCCTTTGGTTTAAACATATTTGTCTACCCAATATAGATACTAAATTACATGTTTTATGAATATATATTTTATATGATTTGTCTTAAGCAAAAATTGTTTAACCAAACAATATAAAAAAAATAAAAAAAAATGCTGGTATAAATTTATAATATAATATTATGTATTATAATAAAATACTTCTAAAAATATTGTCTGATAGACTCGAGTCACTCAAAATCGTTTTTCATCGTATAAAATGATTTATCATTGAATTCAAATTTAATACGTTGTTACAGTGCCTACACTAAATCATAACATACACTCGAGATCTACTTAACAGTCCTATTTTTTTATGATGTTATTTTTTTTTTAATAGTTATTTACTCATAATATCTATGTTTTTCTTATATATTTCATGTTTTTATCTCATAACATCAAATAATATTGTTAAAATATGAAATTATTACAATTACACTTGTATTCAAACACATTTGAAAATATAACATTATTAATTTAACATTATTTGAATTTTTTTTATTATTTAGTTATTATGGAAACCGTAAATCAATTGTAGAAAAAATGTAAAATACGAAAATTACTAATCATAAAAATGTATGTTTATTAAATACATATTTTGTGACCATAATTAAGAGTTAAGCTAAAAGTGTTATGAACACTATATAGTGTAAAATAATAAGAATTTTTTAATTAATACATTAATTTTTAAGGCGTTTTCATTAAAGAATATAATTTGCTTTATGGTAAACTATTTGTTGAACATCTTATGCAACATACTAGATAGATATACAGTCCTTTTTTTTTAAATATTTTAATTGGATTATTTCGAAAACGAATTTTTCTGAGTGTAAACATATTGTTGTAGCAGGAAACACTTAATAATATTTAGTCATTTTTAATAGTCTTTACCATACGATTACTGTCCGACGTCCGTACTGCAGTGTAAGTATACCACATTAATAGGGTGTCTATTTTGAACGAGTTATTATAAATATAGTTATAATATAAAATAAATTACGTAACGGGAGTTTTATTTCGAATGGTTAAATTTATAATAATAATAATACGCGATTAATTATTGTAAGCAGTAGGTAAAGACGTGTATATACATATATATATATATATAAGTATACCTATTATATGCATTATGTTGAGATAACCGACACGTGTCAATTAAAAATATCCAGACAGATATATTATAATTTAATAACTTAATACAATATAAAAATATACAAATTGTATTTAAATTTAGTTAACTACGAAAATAGTACAAAAAATTATTTAAATTGTAGATAATATACAGTATAGCGTTTAAGATATTATTAGTAAAACGTTTTGTTTCAATATTAAATAATCTAGTAATTTTAATAAAATATTTATTAATTTTAATTAATCCCTTATACCTAAATAATATACCTTAGGATACTACAATTAGGCACTTATTTTAGTATTGCTTGCAAAATATTAAGTATTATTCAAAAAAAAATCACTTTATAATACATCTTTACTAAACTTATTAGATTTAGAAACTTCCATCTTCTATCTTTAAAACATTATATTATATACATATAATACATTTTTATTATTTCTTAGATTGTATTCATTTTGTATAATATTTTAATTATTAAGCATAAATTATTATTTATAAAAATTAATATGATATTTTTTTAACGTTAAACGTTAAATGATTGTAACATTATTCTTAAGTAAATATTAAGTAAAAAAAATAGTAAATTCATTACAAGATATCATAATACTATTTTGGCACCTATTGGTAATAAGTTCTTGTTTATTTTATTGTATGCATATACCAGCTACTATACTTTACCAAGTTCACCACACAATACTCTTTCGAATAAGTAAATACATAATAATTTAATTCGTCATTTAACTGATAAATAAATAATTACTATTTTTGTAGTATTTAACGATATTGAAATAACAAAAATATAAATGTTCAATAAGTATTCCAATCACAATTATTAAATCAACAGTTATTTAAACTGTATCAAAATATACGAATTACGAGTATATTTATACTTTTATTTGTGGTTTGCAACTAATATTTTTAGATTTTCATTCATATATTTTAAGTTTCGAATTTTTATTAGTGTTACTGGGATTAGTATATATTATCCATCCATCCATCAACTCTAGAGATCTAAGAAGGTGAGTAAATTACTATTATTTAATATTATACGCCTATAAATTATATTATTAAACATTTTACACATTTAATCTCTTTTGGGTTGCATGGTAAATGTTTTCAGGAGTTCTGGTTCTTAAAAAAGAAAGCTATGAAAAATTGAGTTTTTACTGTTAAACATTATCGTTAAGACGAAACGGGTACAGTTTATTGCCTAAATACAGCTGTTAGAGAAGTTGGTTAAATCTTTGAATTATCCAATCCTTTAGTAACGAATTGTACTGAATAAAATCACTAAAATCCAATTGAAAAACCAAAATGAACGTATGTGGCATATGAATCGAATTTAATTCGTAATTATCTTTAGTATTGTAATTTATTGTATAATAAAGTAATTAGATAATGTAATATAAAAGTTATTAATTATTAATATTATTTTAAAACCTAAGTATAATATTATATAATATTGTAAAATGGAATTTATTGTCAATAAAAATATAAATAATCAAGACAAATTTTAGAATTAAAACAAATGTAGTTCCATACCATAAATAATATAATTTACATTGTAACAAAGTAATGCTATTAAAAATTACTTGTACCATTTTTTATCTGTTAAAATTTAAAACAAACTATTTAAAACTTATACACACCGGTCTACAGGTTTATAGATGAAACCAGAATAGTAGATAGAAACTAAAAAGGAAGTTTATGATCTGTGTTATTTCTATTTTAGGATAATATGTTGATTGTTATAATAATATTATGCTTACTTATATTATGTAAAATGAAAAAAAAATAAAAAAGATTCAAATAGGCATTCTACATATTCTACATTAACCTTACATTATTGATAAATTTCGATTATCGGAGGAATACAGTAAAAATACCGTATCGATGGGTTATATACATTGAAGAATAATGGATATTATTTAGTTATTGTTTTTCAATGATTTTCAAGTAATGAATAAGTGTGTTTGTCTCCTAAACATTTCGTGGGTTTACTATGGAACCGCTCGTTTAAACTGTATTAGAGCACATCATGAATAAGTTGAATAAGTAATATTTATTCAGTTTCCTAGACACACTATTATATTATGTAGGTTTTAGGCAGGTACGACAGCAAAAAGTCTTAATCACGTTCGTGTAACATTAATTATTATAATAAGCGTGCGGCCATCATGTATTATACTTAATAGTTATTATGTTTGTTAACAGTTTAATTACAATTTACAGATGACTCCCGGAAGCGCCGACAACGCCTATATCGTAGACACCTTAAAGAAATAGTACTTAAGCGAATTACTTGTCTTTTTTTTATAGGCTCTGTGGCGGCAGCCGCAAACGCGAAGCGGACGACCGCACAAGACGATCGAGCGTTACCTGCTTAAATATGTATTCGTTTATAATTATATATTTATATGATACATTAAATTAATATAAAATTAAACTATAAAGAAACATTTAGTACATTTTATACGATCTACATCGTGGTTTACAAGAGTTATTTTTATTATTATTATCATTATTATTATTAGAACTTAGAAATAAAGGCCTCAATTTATAAGTCATTAGTCTATATTTACAATAGAAATACTATTTTAACTTAACTGACGAAGGCTTATGATATTACTTTAAATTGAGTATATATTACAATGGTAATATCATAATATTATACTTTAGTATCTATCAAGTATCAATACTAATGTTAAAAAAATAACTGGTTTCCCAAGTGTTTCCTAACGTGAAGGATTTTGGGCAATATAGAACAATATATTGTTCTGTATGAACTACGTTTGATGCAGTTGGATTTTCTTTTGTGCTTAATTATATAGATGCGAGTAAGTTTTGTTTGTTCAATTCTTGTTTTAGTGGCCGTATTACTCGTCGAGATATTATATTGGTAGGGATATATCATTTTTTTTATACACATTTTTAATTTCCTTGAGTTTGTTTATGATTGGTAGTCAATAGTTTGTCATATCTCAACAGTTTCTCACATATTCTTAAAGTATATATTTTATGCTACGTTTACATTTATTTAGAATATTTTTTGTCATTTTTTAGCTCATTAATATACGAGTCTTTTTTTAAATTACATCCTAACGAATAAAATTAATATACCCAATTGTATTAATATTCTATTAACGCGTACCTACTTGTTAATTGTGTGAACAAAACACATAGATCCTATGATATGAAAATTTGTGGTTTTACAAAATTGACGTGATTTATAAACTTTTATAATATATTTAAATCGTGTTAAGGCCATGTTGTTTTATTTTATCGTTGTCCACGGGGTTACAACAATAAATAGGCAAGTACTCGAAATCGAGTAAATTACAATTGCGCGTGTTCAGAGTTCAAACTATTTTGAATGTTTGTTTTTATTATTAGATCGCGCGTAGTTACCACGGGTAAGACATTTTACACAACTAAAAACAAAAATGTAATCGTTAAAAGGATTGGGGGGAAAATAGTATATTATATTATTAGCTAATTTACTAATAATCATCATAAACTTATTTTAAAAGAAATATAATAAGTAACAATATCAAAAAATTTGTAAATTATTAGAAAAAAAGTACAGACACTATTATACGTAGGTATGCTATAATATATAAAAACGACATCGGTTACAGGCACTGCGAGAAATCGGTTAGTGTTATAACTAGGGCTTAATTTTAGGTATAGAGAAACGAGACGCTGTTTTTGAGGGAGTAGCTAGTATTTTTTTTTAATTGCATTGTAAATCATAATTTCTATAGCCCTATTAAACATGGAAAGTGATCTTACTTTTACCATCCATTATGATAATAATAATAATAATTTTCCTAGTCCAAGAAGAAAATTTAAATTTTTAAATTTTTAATCTAATTTTGGTACAAAAACAGTTTTTTTTAAACAAATGTATATTTTTTTATCGCTTCTGGACGGAAAATCACTAAATATGACGACTGCCTTTGATTACCGAAATAATTTTTGCGGTCAGGTAGAAATATTTCATACACGTGTATAAATTATTTGCGCGTAAAAATGGATGAAACGAACCCATTGTTGTTAAACGGCCGTTATAAGCAGTTTCTACACTGTAGTTGTGTGAACCGCGCTTTCATGCATCCGTCGTCGTCGTCGAAACAGTAAGAAAATACTGCGCGGCGGCCTACTACACACGTTCAGCTAGTCCGCCGGCACAGATCCCGCGCGACGACCGTTTGACGTTGATTGATCGATCGCCGCCTCTGCCGCCGCCTGCTCATCGCTACGCCGTTGCACAGCCGGACGACAGTCCACGCGTATATACGTTATATCTACTCGGCTATCGAACAATATTGAGCTCGATTGTATACGTTTTAAGTGAACAATTGCAAACACCGCTGCTTCGGATCTAAGAGTTGTGCTCACACTCGGGAGGAAAAACATATAATAAGTATATTATACGATTTATAGGTCATGACGTACTATAGTGAGTGTACTATCCCGGTTCGGGACTATTAAATTTGGCCCCAGGGCGATGGACATCCCAAATACTCAGTCCTCGTGAAGCCCCAACGACGAACTAATTAAATACATATCCATACGCGCGACGCGCCCAGTACAGTCGAAGATTTGAACGTTGCAGCAGCGTGACATTTGAATACATAATAATATGATTTTGTAATATTACCATATTTTTCAATACATCCATTGTATTGTATATACGTATCGTAGATACCTATATATAAGCATACGCAAAATAAAAACCAATGTATAAATTATATTAATGTTATCCACAATATTGTGTGTAGGACAGAGTGTATACTGTGTAGGTATACAATATAATATAATATAATATAATATTATGCAATCAGTTATGTAGTTTGAATTAAAGAAAAAGAAAGGCTGAAATTAAAATATTTAAATTATGAGAAGTGTTTGAAGTATATATTTTAGTTTCGGTAGGCATTACTTAACAATGTTTTGAAAAAATTAAAATTTTAAAATTATAAAAATACCAATGATTTTTGAGTCAACAAAATATTAAGTCCCTAATCGATTTAATTTTAACATCACAATTCACGATATAGAATGCGTCTCTTTGCGCCATCTTGTACGTATTTCAATCTTGATTTTATGGGTTGTATATATTCGTGGTTTAATCTTTAATTGAAACGTATTGTATGGAAAAAAAATTATATAGCAGTAAGTTTAAAGGTGTTTTATTGGCCTTAGAGACACAATACCATTTGAGTTCACTATAAAGTATAATTGGTCCATTATTTTTTATAGTGACGACTTTAAGAACATAGAAATAAAAAGCTAAGGTAATGCAAATTGGGTGATTGTATTTAAACAATAAAAATAATTTTCAACTCTGTTGGTATCTTTTAAAAACGGAAATTCAACTTTTATGTTGGGAGTAAATACAAATAAATTCTTTTAGGTATTTTAATTTTAATTTAATATTTTAGTTACCGAGTTTCCACTTTCACTGTATATAATATTACGTTGATGATTGTTGTAACAAGACTAATGAAATGAAAACATAAAAATAATCAATTTCAATATCAAATTTTATTTTGAAATTTAATTTAAGATAACACAACTATCGCCGCTTGACATGAAGATAAATTATAATATAAATAAATTACGTATTTTCCCCGATATCGATTCTATTGTGGTTATTATTGAAACAGTAAATAATATTTTTGTCAACAATTTTATTTCAATAAAAATTAAAATATTATGTAAATATACATATATATAAATATATAATGTATAATACATGTTTATTTAAAAAAAAAATAGTACTAATTAGTATCGAAAAAAAACATCAAAACAAAAAGCTTACTGAAAGAATTGAAAGAAGTTCGTCAGGACACAAAGATGGAATAAAGGAGAATCCAGTATAAAACGGTACAGGCCATCATTAGGTTAAGGTAAATTATAATATTTATGTATAATATTCTTGAGGATTTTATTTATTTATTCATATTTAAAAGATAACAAATATGTTTAATTGGTAATATTAATAATAAAAATATATTATCAATTGTGTACCAACCACATATTATATTTGGTATATTTTAAATATGAATAAATAGATTAATATCTTCATGAATAATACCGCCATGTGAAAATATTATTATTTAACCTATATAATCATTTTAATTATTAAAATATTTAATACTTACAATAGAACAATAATTATTTTAATATTAAAGTACAAAAATATTATCATGCATTAATAATAAATTGTGTTCGTGATGGATCAAATTATTTCACTTACCGATTATGTTCAAAACTAATTACTATTATAGTCTTATATCAAATTATAAATGTCTTTCACTAAAGTGTCCCATTTCAAGTTTTAGCTAAATGAAAGTTTTGACAAATTTGTTTGCCCGGAAACTGCATGGAATGACAAACGCCGTGTTGCGTCTTCGACATAAATATCATATGGCTTAAAATATAAGTACCTATATGCCATACTATTCATAATAACTAGCATAAATGCATGATTACCTAAAGTGGTTATTTCGTGACTAGGAGACTTAACGTGTATATTTTTAAAATACATAGGTACAACACGTCAGTTAAATATTTTACTATTAATAATTAAATTTAATATAATATATAACATACGATTTAAAATCGAACATGTTGTAAGTATGATGTATTGATATATCTAATATCTATATTCTATATAGTATGTGTATGGTTATATTTTATAGTTAGTCCATTATATTAACTCGGTACTATTACTTTAATATGTATACATATATATATATTATACACATTATGTATTTATAGTATACACTTTGGAAAACAGACAACATAAGACCACGTGTGGGGGCGAAACATAGGTATACATATGTATTGCCAAGCAAACGCCCAATCACGAAAACGCCATTTGTTGTATTGGTAAAAACCGATTATAATTTATAGGTACGTATAATTTTCCCGTCAGCTAACATGAATATATACCACAAACCATATTAATCAGTTTCGTTTTCAAAACTTATATAATACAAACTATAGCTACACACAGTGATTCGCACCAAGCACGCTCACCCTTTTTTTTCTTCAACAATATAGTTATTCAAAATTTGAGTGTTGAAATTTTTAAACAATGTACTTAGTCTAAAGATCATTAATTATTATCAAATACTTGAAATTTTTTATAATATTATAGAATGTATTGTAGAGATACGAATTTCTGTTTTTAAAAATAATTGTCATCCCTATTCTTCTATTATAAATTATTTGGCATTATCTGAGAATGTTAACCTAATATACGTGTAATAAAATTCGAACAAGTAGTTAAGTTATTTAAATTAGTGTACTAAGAATAATAGATCCATATTATGGATTCCATACTTATGAGTAATAATTATTCGAGCAATTTAACAATTTATATTAATCTATTAATATTTATAAAAACTGTTCTGCAAGTAAAATAAATACTAGATTCGATATGAAATTAGTTTTATATTTTTGTAAAATAATTTTCAAAGAAAATGTATTATCATTAATGTTATTAATATAAACATTTTGATGTTGACTGAAAAATGTACTCATCTAAATTTTGAATTAGATATAACTACATTTTAAAAAAATTTTCCACTTAATAATTTTTTATAAAGAGAGTTCTATTTGAAAAACGGTAGTTTCTATCTCTAAAGGACACTTCTTAAGCAATAAAAAAAAAATCTTAAAAATTTAAAGTATATTTAAAAATTTCAATTATTTGTATTTTTTAATTAAAAATGTGAACATATTTGGTGAATCACTCTATATAATGTACAATGTACATACTATGTAGGTATATGCCATATGAATGGTATAGGTACCTACTATTATAATTATTCCGTATTCGACTTATTATTCTCCTATTTATACCAGAAACATATCATTTCCAGCTCAAGTCCCAACCAAGGTCCAAGATTAACATATATAAACTCTTATGACATATGTACAGCTGATATTTGTATTGAATATAAAATATCATAATATTTTAAACTATTTGCAATATACTCACATAGCAGTATAACACATAATAATAAGATAGTGATGGGTCTTCACGAGAGTTTATTTTGTAATACGAAATCCCACTTGAACGGCGGCGTGGCAGTGGTGGTGGCATTATGATTGACAACTTGTCAACCTCAAAATAAACGGAAAAGTTAAACGAATTTATTTTGTGTCAAAACCGATAAAAATATAGTAAATAATATCACACTCTAATACTGTAGGTATAATACTATATAAATATATAATAATAATAATATTGTACGTACATAATATAGGTACTACAATAGTATGTACCGCGGCCGACACACTACGTGGCGAAATTATATTATTTTTACTCTCATTATTTCGTTTGCGGCATAGGCACATTTTTAATGGTATATTGTACACAGATATGGTTTCGTAGATTCACAACGTTACAAACTTACAACTAATAATATTAATAACAACAAATTTCATCAAAGCACACTCACACACACACACACACACACACACACACACGTACACCTATATTACATTGCACATATACCAGGACGATAAGACTACTAGTCGAGTCCATAATAGCAATATATTATTATATTATTACAATGAAATATTAAAAATCACCGCCGCCACGGACTTCATTCATGTCGTTGTTATTTCCATTCAACAAAACGTCGACCGCGCCGCACGCATTCTTTGCTTTTTCTCATCACCGTCGTATAATATTATTATCGTCACTCCTTCACGGTACCGCCATGCCGCAACAGTAGTCCTGTGGATCTTCTTGTATGGTCCAATATAACTACGACAGCACGATTCGTATTACGAACATGGTATACTACACATAGCCATGGGTGGTCAGATTTGGGGGAGGGGGTGGGGATGAATGAATTACGATACAATAATATTATACCTACCCTCGTTGGCTTATTTTAAATTGATTAATGTGACTTAACACGTTAGATGAATCTTTATTATAAGTCATTGAATGAACTACGCATATTATAATTTATAAGTGAAACTCTTTTTATAATCTCATAATTTATTTAAATTAGCTATCGATGTAGTGTAGATGCTCTTGTTATTATCTGATATGCGTTTTAATAGTTTCCAGTTTTTTACGACAAATAATTTATTTATTTACTCTTACTCATCATACTTCTAAACTATAAAATTTGACATTAAATACAATAATTATTTTTATATAGTATGTTTGTTTTTTATCTAATAGCTTAGTTTATGCAATATTCATAGTTTGTCTTTAATACAAAAAAACGTACACTATTCATATCAAATTAAATTAATAGCTAACAGAATTAATCATATATTTTTGTTTATTTTATAATACTTCTAAGTACCTCTTCATTTCACGAATATCCTAGCAAGGTCTTTAAAGGTTCAAATAATGCCAAAAATATTTAAAAATATTCAATAGTAATTATTAAGTATTTGCGTTTCTAAAACAAAAAACAAAATTATTAATTGATTGTCGACGACAATATATATAGGTATGTAAAAATTATAGTTATCAATACTACAAAAATGAATGATTATAATATATTTTTTTGAATTTTATAAACCAACCGTTGTTATTGTACTTTCAATAAAATTTTAATGATATAAAATAAAATTGTTCAAAATACTAAAAATCATAAAAATAATAATTTACGTACGATGACATCATAAGAGCGTTTCAGTAGTTTATCAGTTATTATATTTTTCATTAAAAATAAGCGGACATGACTATATGCAATAAAGAAAACGTCGGCAACAAGTTAGATAAATATTTAATGAAACCTCGAAGAATCGCATTTACCTAAGTATTGAGAGCTTCTAGTATCGCTATAATTATTTATTTATTATTATAATTTAATTTCCATGTTTGAGCAAACTTCCATCTTGCAAAGGCTTAAGGACCAATAACAAGTTCCACGTTATATGCCAATATTATATCATCGTAGAACCATGTACCCGCGCATAAGAACCTAAAAAATATCGTATGACGTATATTACGATAAATAAACGTTTCTGGCTCTCCCATCTCCATCCCACGACGAGAAAGTAACAATTCGTGGTACAAATATATAGGTGTGCTCAAAAAACGAATTTAATAATAATACAATATCAACGACGAAATACGAGATTATAATATGTGTGCATGTAATATTATAATTTAAATTATAATATATCTACATATATATATTTATATTAATATAATGCGCTGATGAGCTGGTTCGTCGTGCGATTCGGTCGCTGTGCTCACTTGACCGGTTAATACTTTTGGGCGTTTTTTAAATAAATTTTTTTTCCGTTTCACACAAATCTCACACCTCGACGCGTCTGCGTCCACTCCCGCGGCTCTTTGCGTCCATTAAAATCATTATCGTCGCGTCGCAGGCATCATTTTATTATTATTATTATTACTATTATTATTACTATTATACTCGAGTACCTATATACATAATATTACACGCGTTCCGTCCGCCGTGTAATCTTAAACATTTTCATATACCTAAACGCGCGTTCTCTATAACCTACGACCGTCGCTTCGCGGGTTTTCTTTTCCGCCGCGCCGCCGCTCCGATGAATAATTGAGCAATACACGGCACGAATTCTATATATATTTATATATACATATATATTATTATATACGCGTACCTACATATCGACGTAGCTGCGAGCTCCGTGTACACGATGTGCAGTGTAGGTGTACCCATGTAACTTGTAAGTACATGTGTATGTGTGTGTATGTATGTATGTGCACGTCTATACACGCCGGACAAATTGAATTATTATTGACCCGCCGAGGTGCTCACTCCGTGTGTGTGTGTGTGTGTGTGTGTGTGTGTGTGTGTGTGTGTGTGTGTGTGTGAAACAATGAGCCCATTAGCAGTCCGTCGTAACCGCGTGCATGTATATATGTACATGTATATTATTATACCTGCGTGTGTAATAACTTACATTATATAGGTATATCGTATCGTTATAATAATATAAGCGTCTAATACATATATATATATATAGTGCGCTCGCGTTGCTTCCATGCCCGTCGGTACCGCCGACGACTTCACCCAGCGACGTGCCCGTCTGTATAATATTATTATATATATATATTTTATAATATACCTCGCTGCACTCTTTGAACTGGACCGCCTCGCGCGACCGTTCCCCGTACATATTATTACATTTTCGTACACCTTCATACACGTAGTAGGTACATAATAATATGTACGTATACGTATATATATAGGAGGCACCTATACCGTGTACGCACAGGTACGACTGGGCGCTGTTTTCGTGGTCGTCGTCGTCGGATTTTTATTTTAGTAGCCGCGTGAGATTTCTGGTTTTCTGGACTCGTCTGTTCCATTACACGCGTATTATTATTACGCGTATATAGGTACATACGGCACCTGTATAATAATATTATTATACCGCGCGCACCACCACTCTTCCACTGCGCGCGCGGTGCACTTACACACAACATTATTGTATTACATGTATATACGTGTATTTTTTTTTTATCGTATTGCGTTATGTACCTACCTATAGGCGCGCGTGCAGTGTACGCCATAGTAGTACGGTATTACGGATATACACACATACATACACAGTATAAACTATGTAATATTACAGTGTAGGGTGGAGCCCTGAAAAATGATAGCCCGTGTCCACGTCCCGTTTCACAACGACGACGGTATAATAACAATAATTATTGCGCGTACGCACGCACACTGCGAGACCACTTGCAATGGTGTGCGATGCGTTTTCTGTTTTCGTGTTCGTACGCATAGTCTACGTGCGCCGCGGCGTACACAGGTAGGCACCTCTATTATACATAACAGTGGCTGGGTCTCGTGTGACGCCATTTTAGATATCTCGTTTCCTCTTGGCCGCCCACACGTGCATACGCAACACACATGTACACAATATTTCGTACATATAATATATATAGGCACCTGCGGTAATGGTACATAACTACATCGTGTATGCGCCGTATATAATATATTATAATACGTTCAGCACGATGGCATGCTAATATTATGACGTGTATGCGCGCATGATATAATATTATATAGTCAACCGTACACGCGTAGTCACAGCACATTAATATGTACACATATAATAATATATTACACATGATTACGACCCAGTGATGTCAACGACGAATTAATTGTAAAAACATTCGGTCGAATTCGTATACATACTATAACGGCCGTATTGTGTTGTGTGATTGCGTTAACCGCATTATACATTATGCATTTAAACCCATCGGCCATCACCTATACGCGTATCTGAGCGTATTGTAATAGATAGGACAACTCGCCATTTATAAATAAGCATAATATACAAGCTTGCAGAGGCTGTAGAGGGTCTGCAGCAGAAATTCTTCAGAACCGCACGCATCACCCGACGATACTGCAACCATCGTGTGCAGTGCCGCTGCACTTCTAAATATTATTCTAATATTATTTACAAAAGTTCGCATGCGTTCTACATTTTTATCCCGTATAGAAGAACAATCTGTAAATGTTTAATTTGTTGATACTTCCGAAGGAAATATCGGATACCACAATGCAATTAATTAATATGACGTATTACACGTCATTATACACATTGTCCTAAAGTCTAAGCTATATAAATAAGCATTCATATATCCCTAATTTTCATTAAGTTATCATACCATATTCTGTTATAAATTTTCAATCACAGCCGTTTGGGTCTCGTCGACATTTTTACAAAAAAATCGTCAAGGCGCTACGCCAATTGGCCCCGTGTACATATTACTTCTCATTAAAAACATATAAAGGTCAATATTCAATACCAGTCAAACTGCAGCGTGTAATGTTTTCGGCGGAACGCAGGTTATTACGTCGTATTATTTCGAATGTCATCGAACGCGCGTATATATATAATATATACGTATATCATATTGCCGTGGAAAATCAGACTGGCGCGTACATATTTTAACATTATATTTACATTTGGCACTGACTACACATGAATAAACCAATAAGACCGAGAATAAATATAATATGACGGTTGTTATTATCCTAAAACCGTGAAAGTTTTCGCGGAACTTTGACGGTATGTTTAAAAGTTTTGTAAGAGGTTTCAAAGCATCCCAGCGTGCCGTGCAATATGCGAATATACCCCCATAATACGTATATATAATATATAAGCATATTAAGCACGCGGTCAATATATTATACTTCGTGTACAAGACACGCTCTACTATCGCATACACTTTCGCGTATAAAATAATAATATTATTTTATATTCTATCAGCTATCGCGGTGTTGTGTAACACTAACTAAAACAGATATGAGTATATGTGTATATTATTTAAGTAAATTTTACAAGTGTAATTATGTAATACATATTATAATACAATGTATACTTCATAGTCAAAAATCATAAATCGTTTATATAAATAAATTGACGATGAGCTAAAAACCTTTTTTTATGTGTGTCTGTGTTCATGCCATGCAACTGAATGATATTGTCTTACTTATTTTGTTTGTTTTTTATTTATTTTTTTTTTTACATTGTACACTTACAACACTTTGTTTTTTCTTTCTTTTGACTATTATAGATATAAAGGTAGACATTATACAGGTACTGTAACTCATTAGAGTTAAACTATACAATCCAAGTCAACATGATTTTCAGAAAGTTATTTTATTAGGTACACCTCTACCTATATGTACATCAAAATACGTCGAAAACATTTATTAATTATATTGCAAAATATTTTTTCGTCAACAATATTGTAAGAGTTATGTTTAGAAATTATGGCGCGTACGTAACGTTCTTTGCACTCACAAGTCCTTCTTGACCACGTTTCACTTAGATGTATTGCCCGAAAACTGTAAAAATAATATTACACAACGACAACGCTATATTCGATAGTAGGTATAGAGTTTGGTATGCGAGTGTACACACTTGTTATATATAAGTATATAATATATGGGTCACAACTTTGGTGTCCGTTGTAGCACAAATGACTTTTAAAAGTATCATATTTTCAACCCTGACATATATAATAATATATATAGTAGGTATGTACACACGGGATAAAAGTTTTGTTATTCAGTATTTATTAGAAATAATTATTTTTTTTAAACTCGAATTAAATGTGTATCACAAGGTTATCTATTATTATTATTATTATTTGAAAATTTAAGATATTGTATATTTGTATGATGCTTAATCAAGAAATTTGGAAGATTAAATAAATGTAGTCAAATCTATAGTAATTTTTATGTCATACAGTATTTATTTTTTATTTTTAATAAGAACAAATTACATTTTTTTAAATGTAAAATCAATCAATCGTTATCATTTATCTTACATAAAGAAACAATATTTCACAAGAAAATCTATACATTTGAAAAAATTAATTAGAATATTATATATAAAATATAATTTAAACCGTACCGTACAGCGTTCACGGCCCTATATTAATGCTGAAACGTACAAAGAATATTCTACCACACTAACGTTTTATACCGTCAGTTATTACGGTGCATTTGACATAGTATAATATAATAATAATAATAATAATAATGATGATATTAAACGTGTATTTTAGTGTGTACATTTAACCGGAAAAAAAAAATCACATATACACACACATGTGCAGGTGTCATGGGGTCGTGAGTAGAAGGCATTCGATACGACAACTTACTGTATGCAGGATATATATACACGAGTAGAACGTGCACGTAAAATGACGTAGCATTTTAGGAAAAACGTGTGACGAAAACGGTTGTCGGTGTGGGGCGGGCGGTGTCGTATATTATATAATATATTCTATGGTCCCACGCATATAATGGAAGAATAAGACGTGAAAAGTGTGTTTTAATGCTTTTATCGCGCGCGCGATCTGCGCGACCTTTTAACGCGCGCTTTACGCAATGTATCAATGTGTATACATACGATAAAAACCAACGATAGTGTAAAAATATAAAATAAATAGATACGTAGTGTTCCAAGCCAGCAGTGTAATCGAAGCAAGTACTTATTACGGATCGATGGAAAAAGGGGTTGTCTGAGGTTATTGTATTTAAGTATAGGCATATCAGACTTGTCTGTGGTGTGACTATAGTGTGAGATATTTTAAGTATTACATTTATCCGTTTGTCTAAGCAACTTTTAATCGAAAATTTCTCGTCTATACACCGGCCACTAAATAGCAACTATTATACGTAGTTAGTTAAAGAAATAAATAAAATACTCAGTTTGGGGTAAATAGAATAACACTGGCACAAATACCAAAACAATTTTTAATTTTTTTAACTGATTAATTCATACGTTCAGGGTCTTTGTTTATGTAGAAATCTTCTGGGCAGGAAATTAATGAGGATTATTAAATTAATATTACGCTTTACGCACTACCTCTTTAAATACACTTTTCATTTAAAGATTTTCATAAACATCTGAAGTTCAATTATTAAACAAGCTAGATACCCATTCAAATGAAAAATAACTATTTTAGTTATTTTTTTATAATTCAAAAATTACAAGACTTGAAATACCTATAAATAAATGCTGACTCAGCGTTATAGTTCAAAACTATTTTTTTGTGCAATGATTTATCATTGAATTAAAATTGAATACGTTTATTATTCAATGATGACAATTGTCATTGGCGACATCATAAACTTATACTTTACATACCTATTATACCATATATATAAATATAATAATATAATAATATACCTAAGTTTATTAAATTAATTAATTAAAAAAATGAAAATAGGTTGTATCTCATTCATTAGGAATAATAGGAATAGATTTTTAAATTAAAAATTAAAACACTAAATACAACTAACTAACCAAAAAACAAACAAACAAACAAATAGCCTTATTAGGTAATTGGGTACATAAATTTAGACACGCAAATATGTGCAAAATAAATATATTAGTGACTAGTGTATATCATTTTATTATGAAAGCAATTTCCCACGGGCTATGTTGGGTAATACATTAGAGACAGCGGGTGAGCGTGTGTATTTGTTTGCATTGTTTTATATTAAATTTTCAAAACCAACTAATAAAATATCGTTATAACATTAAGTTTATGTTATTTTAAAAGTATTAATTATAGTTTGTTAAAATAAAACATACAACATTTAATTTTAAAAAAAGTTTATAGTAGTTTATATACAATTAATTGATGTAGATTTTATGGCTCATATAATAATCAATCTAACTACCAATATTTTATTTAATCTGAACAATTAGGTATTTTGATATTTCATCTTCATTTATTAACTATCGTTATTAACAGTGATGACATATAATGATATAATATAGTATTGTTGCATTAAAATCAATCGAGAAGTAATTAGAAAACTATGTGCAAATATGTATACGAGGATATTATTCAGAGGACTTGGACAATATTTTTTGTTGAATCAACTACAATTTTCTATGCATACTGATTATATAATAATATATACCTTAAATTTACTACTGTACAATATACAAATAATTAAGGTGCTAAACACACGACCATCAAAATCAGCTAACACCACTCATTTATTCATAGGTACTATCTTTATAAAACACTGCATAAATCCTATTTACCAGCTGCTTAAAAATATACTATAGGTAGCTTATTTATAGTCTATAGATTACAAAACTTTCTTAATAGTCAGATAACATCAACTATGTGTATGAAGGCTTCATGTTAGCCACCTCATTTACATAATATTATTATAATACGTATTTATGTATATTTACCACAAGTAAGTATTGCGGAAATCGGTATAATTTAGTTTGAAGAAAATTTCTAAAAACTATTAAATACCTATATAATATTTAACCTGTCATACCTATTGGTATCTATAAATTATATTATACTATCGGCATCATTATTTTACGCACGCATAGGCCTGGGTATGAAGATATTTATTTAGATTATAATACTGAACTCTGTGTGTATTATGTTTATAATATATACTTCAGTTATACGCGGTCAATATGCGCCTTC
The DNA here is from genome assembly GCA_020882235.1 of Schizaphis graminum. Taxonomy (NCBI): domain Eukaryota; kingdom Metazoa; phylum Arthropoda; class Insecta; order Hemiptera; family Aphididae; genus Schizaphis; species Schizaphis graminum. The sequence goes on from CM037032.1 coordinate 70,184,963, forward strand.
GGGCGCTGGTTGTTTGGATAAAAGTTTTACCGTAAAACGATTCTCCGCACTTCCAATGACAACGTCTTGACAAAAGGGGGTCGGGTGGCGATGGACAGTGAGCTAGCACGAGTGTGCGTGTGTTTGTAGACTTGACGTGCACTAGTGGAGAGAAGAGAGGAGATATGTCTCGGTATCTCGATGTGCGAGACGGAGTGGCGATGGCGATGTGTCGATGACGGAGGGAGAAGAGTTGTCGGGAGAAGAATAAAAAAAAAAAACGTATACTATAGTTTCGACTGAGGATATATATATATGTATATACTATATATACAAGTATACAAGTATAGCTAGTGCACTCCTCTCTACGCGCGTGGCGATTATATAAAACGAGGGAAACGGAAAAAGAAATTAGAACTGTAATCCTGCTGCGACTATATATGTATATAGTATATACATTGTAGCGGATATAGTGGTAGTGTAAAGGTATATGATATATATCCGTAGGTATATATATATATACATAGCAGTGCGTTTCTAAAAGTCTTCCGTTCGGAAAGAACCGTCGATCGAACGCTACTATATATATAAGTATAGTCGGTGGATAGGGACGACTACGTAGATTGCGACGCACGCGGGTGACCGTTTTTTTCTTTTTTTTTTTCGTTTCCTTTTTTTCCGATTTCAACCCCCTCTCCACTTTCACCATGACGCCACCGCCCACCGTATCGAATCTACTCGACGACGCATCCACGTTGTTCTCCTCGTCCGTCCCGACTGCAGGGCAGAAAGTCGCGGTGACGAGCAGGAAGCGAAGAAGAGAGCTGGAAGACATTGTTTTCCACTCTTACAGATTTCCCCTCAGACTTGATTGACAACCGAGATACCGTTTACATATTATAACGTATATAGAACGTATATATACGTACACAGTATAATATATAGTGCGTTGTATATACGTAAAATATATATATATACATTGTGTGTATACCACGTTTACCGCGTTAACCATAGTACTCCTATAAGTACTATGTTATATTGCTATACAGGCCGTATGTCCGTAGAAGTATACAGAATACATAATATTACACTCTAGATTTGTACATGGTACCTAAAAATATTTTCATCACGGATTCGATAAAGTGTATAATATAATTGCTTATATAATTTTTACCATGTTATTAGTCTATAGTCTTAGTTATTTTTCACTATTTGTATTTATAGTTAGTATAGGTATCCAGCTAGCATTCATTAAAAAATAGTGAAAGGTACCTAAGTTGTTAAAAATAGAGCAAATGGCCTGTTACATCGTAAAAAAGTTCCAAAAATAAAACATTTACTTTATGAACTTATCCTACACATGTTCATCCCATTTCCGACTGCCGTCACTGAAATAATTATAAAAAAGCAATTCATTATTAAGTGTATCTATCGTACAGTTGTGTTTTTATGCGTAACTTTAGAGACTCTTAGACAGCCAATTTAAACGGTTGTGTAATGTAAATAATGAATATATATACATAGATACCAATGCGTTATCGTATTTCTACAGTACGGTGAATAATATGAATATTTATATTATGGGGTCATATACCTATGCAAAGAACAAGTGATCGGAAAAATAACGAAATAAACATCGTTTAAAAAAACCCTTAAAAGTTATATTTAAGTGGCAGAAGTAATGTGTGGCGGTGGAGCGACGACGACGACGAAACGCTGTGAAACGGGATAAAATTACTTTTTGTCCGTTTTGAACGGACGCCAAGGAAGTCGGAAACTTTTCTTTTTTTTTTCATACTTCAACGGTTTGCAGTTTATTCGTTTTTAACTGATCCGTATTGTACACGTTATTATTGTCATGGCTTAAGATTACATGATGTACAAATTCGATTTAGATAACATAAATTATTTATAACATAACATAATATATAGATAAATCAAATATTAAAAAAATAACTACAACACGTCATGTAGTTACTAGCTGTATACTTTTAATTGATAGATCAATATATTATGTATATAAGTTATAGAATGATTTTTTTTTTTTAATCAAACACTTTTAATTTAATTTCAAGTCATTATTACTCATAATAAAACAACATTTTTAAAAAAAGTCCATTTTTATTATTATAATTATTTTATGTTTTTTCTTCTTGTATGACGGTATATTTAGTTTAATTTTGTGTTTTAAAGCATAATACCTACTTTTCTAACAATTAAAGTAAAATAAAAATAAAATTATATTTTGAATAAATAGTTAATTTGTTAAGTCTTTTAAGTTTTGAAACAAATTCTAGTTATCACTTCTCTGACAACATACATTGCAAAAATATACCCAATTATTATAGGTACTCTCAAAAATGTACCATACATAGTTGATAGTTCTTATATTAAAAAAAGATCAAATTATACTCAATGTATTTTATTTTTTTAATTTTAAACTAATTTATGATGAAATTTCAATTAATTTTCATAATTTATAAAAAAGAACCTATTAAACAATTTAATTTATTATTCCTACAGACTGTAATATTATGTACCTATTCGCGATTCGAATATTTAAAAATACATTTTACATATTATTTTAATATCTTCAAAGATAAACTTTGAATCATTTACTAATTCTGATCATTATTAAATAATTTTTAATATTCATAAATGTTTCAAGTTTATTATTATACTTCTTTTTTATAATTAACTGAATTCAAATCAATAACTTTTTAGTTTAAGCGATTTGATTTGATATAACTCTATCGCCATTACGATGCTATAATTTCTTATAACTTGTAAGAAAATATAAATTAAATTAAATTAAAATACGATGCGAAAAGTACCGAACATATAATATTATTTTCTAATCTATACAGAATCTCTTATGTTTCGGTATACTGATTATTTATGTCTAATGTGGAAACAATACAAGAATCGCTTACTCATAGTCTGTATACATATTACATAGTAATATATAAATACGAGTTTGTACAGTATAATGCTATTACTGTGAATTGCTCTTTTCTTAATAGTTTCCGAAAAACTGGCAGAGAATTAAATTTTATAAATAATTTGGAAATCGTCCATATTATTACTGTGCATATCATAGATGAATAAAATTATTAAAAATACAATGATTCGCAAGTGTGTTTTATATATAGTTATGTAACATAACTTATGTTTAATGAACTTTACTGAGCTAATCGTGATCTGAATACAAAGTGGATGTTTTTGAAATATACAATTTTTATCGTGTGTAACAAAATTGTTGTAAACAAGAAACAAAAAATGGCTATAATGAAATCGAAAAATGTTAAAATAAATGTTCTTGACGTGAACCATCTATATTTCTAATAGTGTAACCACTTGTTTTTACATATATATATTGATAAGTTTCTGACGAGGGATAAAATTACTGTAACAGAATTTTTTTTTGGTTTAAAAACTGAAAACCAAACCTATAGTTTAACTTTTAGAAAACACTGATTTCTATTTTGATCAAGCATGATAAATGTTGAAATTTCTATAGATGTTTGATCATTTTATATTTTTTCTAGATAGAAAAAACTTAGATGGGTATATAATAATATTACAGTACGGAAAAAATGTGGATTTCGTAAAGATAAAAAATAAACTAAATTTATTTTAAAAACAATATATTAACAATCATTTTCCATCTTATACTTATTATTATATGTATACTATGCGTGCGTAATATGTTCGTATATATATATCATTTTCTTGCGATGAATGGATCAACGCTAGTCAGATTTGAGACTAATGAATTCGTTTAATTTTCTTTAAATATTATATGGGTATAAAAGCATTCTGTGATTGAATATGGACCTCACGGGAAAGTATTCGATCGGTAATTTTTGCAGTTAAAGCCTATCCATTCACTTATCATGTCCTATATGTGCATTATTATAATAAAAATTACGTATAAAAATATAAAATAATACACGCACACACGCACACACACACACACACACACACACATATACAGTCAATACTCTCTCGTCGATATTATAGGTAGACGTTTAAAAGGAAATGTGAATGTGTGTGTGTTTTTAAACTGTCTTCGTCGTGTTGACTGTCGAGTCTTCAAACAGCAGAAGAGTCACAGGCGACTATATCGGATACTATTACGACGAAAGTGCACGTTCGCACGCACTCGCACCGAAGTGTCGGACCGAAATTGACGGCGGAACGATGCGGCGCTCGGTGTGATCCGGAAAAAAGACCCTCCGGCTGGCGGCGGTGCGTACAGAAGACTACAGAGGGGTTGGAATAGAAAGAGAATGAGAGAGAGAGAGAGAGGAAAAAAAGTCAAGGGTGAAACGGGGCCGGCCGACGGCCATTAATCAAAATCCCGTGACATATTGCTGTGTGTTACACCACTACTATATACGCGTACAGTATATATATATATAGTTATATACTATTTGCACGATATACACGTTCACACACACAGCCTCCTACTGCGTCTATGTATCCACAATTCACGTGTGTGTATGTGTGTGCGTGCCAAAACCCATTGACCTAATCTCCGATCTCTGTCAATCGATAGGCATAACAATATAATAATTTATGTCTGTTCGAACGGTTAGACGAAGACGTGTCGCAAATCGACAAACTGTGGAAAAATAACAATATAAAATCTATATTAACGAAGGTAAATGTTTGTTTGTGCGTGTAAGCGATCCACTGCAGCAGAGTCTATAATCGCACTCGTTTTTTTTTCAAAATTTAGTGCGCAGTAATACCCGATGACGTACACCTCGAAACCGAATTTTTAAATTTTACCATTTTAGGGGGTCGCGAAAAAACGAATATTTTGTCTATAAGATTGCCCCATTGATCACAGAAAACAAAACGGTTGTTCTCATAATTGGATACAATTTTAAACTCGTATTTAGTATTCGGTCAAAACCGCCCTAATGCATTCATGAGAAACACGTGTAGCTTATACGACAGCGTTAATCCATTGGTATTATTTCACCATGCAGGATCAACCATAATTAATAAATACATCTGTTGTATAAACCAAAGACCTAAAACGATAGATTTTCATTATGTGATCGTCAATAGATTCAGCTAGATCCGTAGTAGTGGCACAGCTTATTTTTATTATTTAGGTAATTTTTAATGTTTAGCACGTCGGTGTTAAATATTTATAGTTGACTTATACCAGTGTATATTTTAATAGTTATAATAATATACTTGTGCCATCTGTTACAGAAAAAAAATAGTCGTTGTGATTGGATATCGTTTTAGACGTTCGTATTTTCGTTAAAACAATCCAAATATAATAGTGTTAAAAATCTGTGCGGTTTACATTAAATGGAGTTTATGAAAGTATGTAAATCCACAAAATCCGTCAAATTCGTCACGGCAACGTCGTGCAGGATCAGTTATACGCTAATGTATTACCCGAATCGGGTAAATGCGCATGCACTGCCGTATAATAGGTATATGCACATCATGCGTAATATTATCATTACTACGTACACGCGATTTCTCCGTTTCCTCGATTTCGTTTCCGTTACATTACCTATTGTACGGTTCATACCACACAAAATCAGATTGTCATGATATTATTATAAAAATAATATATCACGACCGTTTCAGCGAGGCGACTGCCGTCGCGTATTAACAGTATTTTGTTATTTTCTTTGACTTCCAAATTGTACGACATAATATGGCCAATATGGGCTACAATCGTATTATAACATTGTATTTTATAACAAACACTATGGCGTCCGCTAATGTAGGTACTGATGTCAAGTGAAAAAATGACGACTTTTACCGTTTCTACGTTGAGGTGTGAAAAACACGCATTTTGGTAAATTATCATAGTCTACAACTTGTAAATTAGTATTTTACATAAATGTATAATGATCAATAAGACGATATAATATTATTTTGATTTGTTGGGTATTCATTATTATTATTTTTTATTTTTTTGTATAATTTAATCATAAGTTTTAACTACAATTTATTACAATCGTTAGGTAGTAATAACAATAGCAGCAATATATTTAAATACATAATTAATAGAAATAAAAAAAAAAAATAAAGAAAAACGTATTGCAATCGTGTCCGTTACTTTGAACCATTTATACAACTTTTCTTATAATTTTTTTTTTTTTTTTTGTCCCTTGCAGCGTTACAATAAGACGAATGTTTTCTACTACATAATATAAACATTAAACATTAGGCATTAATTTATTTCCCTTTTCAACGTATTTCTTAGCGATTCAATTGAAACTAAATAATAATAATAATAATAATAATAATAATAATCATAATAATAATAGTAATAATATCATAAAATAAAACGCGACAATAATAATAATTTTATATAAGACAACAATTTCTAATAATGTTTAATATAATAATATAGTAATAATTATTTTTGTACAAGAAATATTTAACACGACCAAAAGGAAACAGTTATTATATTATTTAGTTACAGTATTTCATCTATAATGTGTATAAATAATGTACAAAGTTGCAATGCAATGCGTCACACGGTTACAAGTGCAACATATCTACATCGCTGTTATTTTACAACGAACTTTTCCTAATCTAGAAAATTAACGGTAAAATAATAATATACAAAACAACAAAAATAATAAATAATAAATCGTCGAAGATAATAATATTATTTGTTTTTCGTTTAAAATAATATGGTATACAAAATAATGATGAAACGTAACGGTTGAATAAAAAAATATACTTAACATAAAAACAATAATATTTTAATGAGCTTGGACATGATCGAATGTTGTGTACAAAAACGAAAATAAATTTTATGTGGCAGACAGTTGTTTTCCGAGTGGACGTCCGTTTAGAGCCTGTGTGATAGAATCTACCGGATCTCGGCGAACCACTGAAGGTTTTTTGGATAAAAAAAAACACTCGAAACGTACAAAACACAAATTCAATCGCAGTTAAAAGTTAATATTCATATATTTTAAACGCCACTAATATCATAATAATATTATAATGTGAGACGTGAGTTTTGGTGAAACGTAGTTCTACGAGGGTTTCGACGTGCTTGTACTCACATACATACTTTACGCGTGATGACTCGAAAACAGTCTATATCGGTGCTAATTTTTATAACTTTTGATCAAACGCTAAATATTTAAATAGGTAAATCGTGCGACGGTCGACGGCCACGACTTGGACGAGATGACCGAATCCAAATTAGATGTAATCCAAAAAAAAAAAAAAATACACACGTATAGTGATGACAAACATGGACGACTCGCGTCGGCCACGAATGCGATTCCGAAAGACAAAATAATATTATAATAATTATACTGTTAACGAAAACCACCGAGACCGCGACGAGTATATTATACAACAAATTATAGGCATACGATGGTACACCTCGCGAACGTGCGAGTTATACGTACGGCGGCGACGATGTGTGCTAATAGTAGAGCGAATCTCAGCTCAGCTGATAGTATTCGGGTGCGAACTCGTTGGCCAGGTTGCTGAGGAAGTTGAAATCGGACGAACTGTTGCTGTTGTCGTGCACGCCGCCGTGGTGGTGATGGTGGTGGTGCGGCAGCGGCGGCGGGGGCGGGTGATGCGCCATCGCGGCTGCGGTGGCGGCCGCTGCTGCCGCGGCTGCAGCGCTGCCGGTGACTGGAGCGACGACGGCCGCGGCGACGGCGGCGTTTGCCGGCTGGTGATGGTGCTGCTGGTGCAGCGACGGTTGCTGGTGCTGACAGTGCGGTTCGCCGACCACCGGGCCAGCGGACGTGGACCCGTTGTAGAAGTGATGGAAACTGTTGAAGTGGTCGCCGGACGAATCGGCGGCCGCGGCCGCCCGGACGCTGTTCGGCGGCGTCATGGTCACAGACGAGCCGTGCGCGTGGAACTGGTCGGCGAACGCGGCCTCCAGTTCCGGTACGGCGGCCACGGCGGTTCCGGTACCGCCGCCGCCACCTGCCACGGGGTCCACGTAGTACTGGCCAGCTGACACCTGCACGGCGGCAGCCGCGGCCGACTTGTTGTACCTGAGCTGCTGTTGTTGTTGGTGGTGTTGTGGCTGGTGATGTTGTTGCTGCTGTTGGAGTTGCTGCTGTTGATGATGCGGTTGGTGGTGGTAGTCCATGTTGTACAGTTGCGAGCCCGAGTGATGGTCCTGTTGGTGATGTTGCTGTTGGTGATGAACTCCGACGCCTCCGCCGCCTCCCATGTGATGGTTGCTGGACGCGTATCCTTGGCTAGTGGCTTGGTACGTGCCGGCGTAACTCAAATGGTGGTGATGATAATCGTCACCGCCGCTACCAGCGCCTCCGACACCGGCGGTGCTGCCGCCGTAACCACTGACGCCGGTCTGCTGCTGTTGGTATGCCTGACGGTGATGGTAACCGACAGCTGACGGTACGGTCGCGGTCTGCTGGTACGAGTCGCCGGCACCGCCGCCGCCCGACTGATAACCGTTGTTGCTGTAACCGTTACAGTATTGCTGTTGTGGACCATAACCTGCGCCCTGCAAGTACTGTTGACGGCAATGGCCCGGACCGGTCTGTTGCTGTACCCTGCCAGGGCTCTGGACGGCTGCGGCCGCTCCGGACTTGGACTTGTAAGACGAAGACGACGACGGGGGAGACGAAGTTTCCGGCGACATGTACCAGCGACTTTGCGTGGTCGGCGGATACTGTGACATGTAGCAGTCCTTGCCGGTGCCGCCGAAATTGTTTTGCTTGTTGTATTGCTGTTGCTGCTGTCTGTAAGCGTCGGCGACCCTCGAGTACGGTGACTTGGCCGCCGGTCCCCCGTTGGACGGCGTCGGCGGTGTAGACACCGAGTGATCGAGTTGCTGTTGTTGCTGTTGCTGGTGTTGCTGCTGTTGTTGCTGCTGTTGTTGGTACATGGCGGCCGCGGTGCCCAGAGGACTTGACAGAGCGGTAGACGGCGTATCCGGTGTGGATGGCGTCAAACTTCCCACGGACGTGCCGCCTCCCTTTAGCGACTTGCCTACTTCCGGCGAAATATCCGGCATTAGCCTCATAGGGTCTTTCGGGCACATCGCCGCCGTCGATTTCTTGTTCGTCTGTGCTTGTTCTGGTTTACCAGATGGTTCCCGCTTGACGGCTATGTGCATTATGCCCTCGTTGGACCGCGAGTCGTCTTCCATTTTCGTGTCGAACGAACTGACGCTGCCAGCGCTACTCCCGGCTCCACTGCTATTTCGGGTCACGTGATCCATCATTATGCCAGGTGGCAAGTCGCAGTTCTGACAACTTTTCTTGTCGTCCATCTGTTTGTCGCCACCGCCGCCACCTCCTGATGACTTTCCGTGTTTGCCAGTAGTCGTGCCAGAACTTTGTGAGTCCTTGTCGTCGCCGTCTTCGCCCTGCTTGTTGATGGTCTGCCGTTTGTGCTTCATCCGTCTGTTTTGGAACCATACTTTGACCTGAAACATGTATATTTGACCAAATTCAATCGCACGTTTTCAATTTTTCCCCTCCAGACAACATTTGATAAAAAGAAAATCGGAATAGAAGAGACACACGTTCATATTATATTATTGTCATTATTATTATTATTGTTCCTATTGTTGTTATCAACACACGCGGCATTATAATATGTATAGGTACAATATAAATATATACATACAATGAGCACACGTACGACCAACTCACCGTGCAGCCCATGGGAGCATGACACGTTTTATTTTTATTTTTTCCGTTTCGTGTCCGTCCAAATTACAATTTAATAGGACCACAAACCACATACATATATATCGTATATATAGACGGGTACATAGCATAAAATATAATGTTATATTCTTGCTATGAGGCCGCGGCGTTTCACCCGAATACTATGTACGACCGTTTCCGTTGCGTTTGCACGACATACACGAGCCGTTTACAACACTATGTTTCGCTGTCGTTTACGCGACACGGTCAGATGACTTAAAACGTGAAACATTCGAAATTTCGAATCTGCGTCAAAAGTCCGACAACAATCGAGTACAATCTCTCTGCCCCGCCCGCTTTATATACCCAAATTCAAACTGTACCTTTATGGCTGGTATATGCGTCTAACTGTACTTACTGTTGTTAAACAAAAAACACGACTGCGTTTTTCTATGTCGGACAAACCGCATCGATCGCGTATTGAATGCGCACACACAGTGGTTTAAGTCACAACCAGACGTGGATATTGTGCATATATAATTATATTATGAATTATAGTCGATTAATACAATAACTCTGACTATTCCAATATAAATAAAAAATTGTTTTTCGATACTATTTTTATAATCATTCTTTTTTGAGACCAGGATAATATAATAGAAACTAGAATATTTTGATTGCCATCCACCCGCCACACACAATATAAAAATGTTAAAAACATTCGAAAAATAAAGTGTATTTGATTTCTATAATATAATGTTTTAATAACGCTGACAATGAATGTAATATTGTCTTAATGGCATAAATATTTCAAAACCGCCTGAAGTCATATCAGGCATTATTTTCCCTTGAGAACTGCCTACTTATAATGTACTGTATGAAACCATGTCATTTTTTTTGGAAAATATTATTATTATCATCTTGTTCAAGGTCCGAGTTCATTGAAATACAGCTGCATTATACATTAAACGCGGTAATCGCTGGGAAACCGATTTTTATAACTCCGAAGAGCATAACATAATAACAACAGTGGCTATTTATGTTCCGGTACGATTTTACAATGCGAACACACTACAGCACCAGCCAAGACCTGTAATTTAATGTCATTTAATTTTTTTTATGAACACAATCTGAAACTATATTTTTTTTTTTATTACGCTTATAGAATAAAAACTCCGAAAAATTATTAATCAGGTAATAATATTATATTCGTAGTCATTTTTTTAACGTAGTTATTATTATTATTGCACACTTATATTATTTGATTTACATATTATTATTCTGTTTTTTTTTTTATTATCAATTATTTTTTGAAATATTTTGAGTCTCCTACGACTTGACAGATTTATAACTATAACAAGTAATATTAATGCGGTGACTTATAAACAATATAATATAAATATATTACCTGTCTCTCGGTGAGATCTAGAGATGCGGCGATTTCTATTCTCCTGGGCCGACACAGATACTTGCTGAAATGGAATTCCTTCTCGAGCTCCAGGAGCTGAGTGTTGGTGTACGCGGTCCGTAGTCTCCTAGGCAAACCGTTTTCTGAAACAAATAAACGATACGAAAAATATAAACGATTGCCAGAATATGAGATGCGGGTTATAGAATAATAAAAATCCGTGTCAACCTCGAAGTTATTAATTATACGTAAACCTATTGGCGGCGTCTTATTTTTTCGCCTTCGCATCTGACAAATGACATTATTAATATTATAAAAATATGAAAACATAAGACGGGAAAAAAAGAAACATATTGGCCTGAACGTCCCTAATGACCGTCGGCGGCGTAAGAGATAAATTTTATCCCAATGACGAGGCATCCGAAGCGGACACGAGGGAAGGCCGACCGCATTTGTTTCCGTCAAACAAACAACGCGCACGTTCTGCGCGGCAAAACGTGTTTGTTTTTCTTTTTAAAAAAAGCGTATCTCGCCGACAACTGGCATGTACATTGTCGAAATGCGCATTTCCGTTTTACGATGTGCACATCACAGCGATCTAGTCGATTTCGTGATGAAATGACATTAAGAAAAAAAATAAGTGGTGTCAACTGTCAGAAATATTTTTAACAATATTTTATTGATTATTTCGAAATTTGAAATTAAATTCACTACACGAGTTTTAGACAAATAAACCGACGAGCGAGCGTTTTAGGTTTGTGAGTTATGACATACAAATGATCATGCGCAATTTAAAATGATTTGCATGCACTGCTTTTTTATAAATAGGTAATATTTCTACATTTAATAGAATACCTATAGGTATATATTTTATAGAAAATACATTTAGTGACATAATATAAAATAATGAAAAAAATTATTCTTGGTTTTACATCAGTTATAATGCAAATTAAGCTTAAATAATTATATTATATATAAATAACTATACAAATATAAAAAACTGTTACCTATTTTTAACTTTTCTTTCATAATCTATCGTAAGAGTCTGGATATATGTATATTAGGTAAAATTTGATTCAAGCGATTTTAAAATAAAATTGTAATATAATATAAACTCTAAGAATAACATTTGAATAGCACACTCCGTATACAACTGAGTGAAAATAGACGATGCTATGTTCCGTCACAAAACCAGTTACATCAATCGTTCGTAAAATTTAAATTTTGTTGAGTTGTAAATACTTAAATAAATGTAAGAAAAAAGCTACAATATAAAAACTGTTAATAAAAAACTTTTCATTTTCCATGAGGATTGCGATCATTAAAATGTTTGTGCGATAAATTGCCATTATGATCAATTATTATTTAAGATATATTTTTTTACATCAGGTTATTTATAAATAAAGACTTGTACCTATGTAAAATACTATATTATGACTTCATATTTTGCATTCGTTTTCATATAGGGTTTGTGAAGTACGATTAATTAGTGCGCAGTATAATACGGGTTCTTATAATATTTTGTTTGAAGGAAAACACTCGTTGGAAATGTAAAAACGTTGTATTCGAGGAAATGTTTAACTTTTTTTTTTTTACTGAATCAGGCGAAACCCGAAAATGCGGCATCTTTTCGAGTGATTTGTAACGCGCGAGAGACGTCATCAACATTCAAACATTCAACGAATAGCGAAAATACTTGCGGCGGGGCCCCGACCGTTTTCGAGTGACGATAAACCGATCGAACCCGTGGGATATTTTAATAATGAGAATTCGAATGGCTCATACACTCTTCACCGAAATAAAGGTATAAACATGCATGACGTGCGTGTGTGTGTGTGTGTGTGACGTGTGCGTATGTGTGTTCCTCTAAATATCATATATTAATATATATATATATATTTCATAGGTAATAGGTATATACAAATACGGTTCGTTGGGGCGGAATTTGATTTTCGGAAGTCACTTCTCTCATCTCCGCCGTCGTCTCTCTCCCCGTCGGCCACCGTATAATATCATCGGTATACTGCAGTGTGTATTGCGAGACGACGACCGTGGCATGACGGAATAAGATAATATATAGAAACGGCCGCGGCGGTGGCGGAATCAAAGGCGCGGGCTGCAAACGAAATATTATATTATATTATATTACATAGGACGCACATCTCCGGACGAGGCGATACGAGGGTCGTGGAGACGAGAGGAGCTGCGGAGTGCGTGTGCTGCTGCGCTCGTATTCGTTTATATATAATATAACGGTCGGCTGCGACGAGAAATCGACTGGAGGGCGGTGGGCGGCCGTCGTTCATCAGTCATCGTCAAATCTCATATATACGATATGATATGATATGATATGATATATATTATTATATACGCGGCCATGTGTCGCCAGGTAAAATTTAATATCGCCCGAGCGGCAAACGCGAGAGTTTGACTGGATGACAATAAGCGGGCGAGGACCGGCGTCGCTGCTCCGACTTAAACTGCGTACATGTATAAATGTGTGTGTGTATGACATTACCGTCGTTGTCGTCGTCGTCGTCGTCGTCGTTGTTGTTATTATTATTATTATTATGTATATGTATACGGATGCACGAATATCTTTTACTCGAGCGCGAGAGGGGTTATTGCTGACATCATTTGTTGGGGTTCCGTTTCGGGTTTCGTCCGTCAGTCTCCTGCCGCATATATCGTCCGGTATATTATATATATAGGTACCGCCGACGAGGTTACGACGGCCCGGTTATTGTGGTGGCGAGCGAGGGTGGGGGTCGGTTGAGCATTTTTGTTTCTGTCTCGCGAACAAACATTTTTTTTCTCTTCTTTTCGCTTTTCCAATATAAAACATCCGAAAGTCATCCCGCACCCCTTTCCGCGCTCGTGTACCCCCTCCCCTTCAACCGTCGACCCCCCCCCCCAACACCACATAAAGTTAAGAAAAGTTACCGTATTCTTTTTTTTTGTTTTTCTATACGAAACGCTCCCCCTTTACCCCGCCGACCCTTTTTACGCGTTGTTTTTTTTTTTTTTTTACAGACCGGTAAAAGAATTTTTGATTAATGATATTACATTGATTTTTTCGTCGTGCTCATTCCCCCTCTTACGCAAGGTTTTTACTTACTTATTATTATTATTTTTTTTTTAAGTTTTTGTTTTGCATATTTCTCTCAGTTTTCCCTATGGGCGCGCGCGCATCATAACCTTAAGAATTTATGCGTTTGACATGACTGCATTATACATACCTATTTCTCACCCCATATACTTATATATACATATAACCTGAACAAACAAATGACTTTTTTTACTCTCCGTTTTTTAATCGTTCATTATAATGTAATGCATACCGGTGTTTAAACTAATCGTATTAAATCATTGTTTACCGATGTTTCTGTTTATATGGGGTGGGGAGGAAAGGTGTGCAGGAAAACGAAATTTTTCCATATCCGTCGATTAAATAATCAAAACGTGACACAGAAACCTGCTAAATCTGTATCAAAACGACACTCGGTTCAGATAAACTATTGTACGATACATAATAATAATGGATAGGATAAGTCAATACTTAATACATGACATAATATATATATATATATATACGTATACAGGGTGTATCCGATAAATCTGAAATTGTACATTGAAATTACATTAAACTGTGTCAGATCTATACATATTATACACGTGGTCCTGTATATAGACGTCGTGAGGCGTGCAGTATATTATACACACACATATAATGATATTTACGATGAGTGATTCATCAAAATATCCACATACGTACACATAGCCTGCACAGACTTCGGTAAACTTTTGACGTTTTCAATGAGAGACCGTTTATGCTTGTCGGAAGCCTCAGCCTCAGTCGATGTAACAGGGGCGGGCTCGCGACTACACCCGCGTACGGCGTACTACATGTATATATATATATATATATATATATATATGCCGTAATAATCATACGAGACCCTTTGCGCTGGGTATATAATAATCTAATTACGATATTCTCAGGTTTTTCTTCGGAAATCCTTAAGCCCTTCAACAACTTGTCAGGCCGTGTTTATGGATCGGAAAAGGGTATATATTATATTTATACGCGATGTATCGCAGCTAGTACATGTGCACGCGTAAAGGCGAGAACTGCAGACGGCGGTTAACCTGGCGGCGGCGGCGCTCCGTATAAAGCAGTTGTATTTGTATACAACGATGGGGGGGGACGGATGCAAAGTAAGTATAAAATATCGTACGGCGAACGGGCAGAGAGGGCGCGCGGCTATGACGACGTTGACAAAAGGCTCCGCGACACTAGTGTTAATAATATAATCTCTCTCATTCAACCGAAATCACCGCGAGTTTGTTATGCCGCGTAACACACACCACCCCGCCCGCGGCTTGGATGCACCTTGTCATCGGTTATATAGGTAATTTTACACATAATATGATAATATGTATAATATGTAGGCATGTATACTTCATTTGTATATTATGTGTATATTTTATATGACGTCATTAACCGTGGCAAATATATACTTACACGTTTGTCGTGTGGTCTATGTATGTGCGTTCGGTGTCGTTTTGTATATTTGTAAAAACATTTATTATTTCAACTCTTTATTATATACGAAATACATTCAATTAGGTAAATAAACATATATATGTTGAACACTTAATATAATATAACAAGACATTTTAATGAATTTCAATTTTAATAATTAAAATGTTGCATATTTTTTTTTTTTTTTAATTCAATGCCCACCAACGTTAGTAAAACAATACATTATGACTAGGACAAAGACTTTCAAGTGCTAAAAAAACATCAAGTATGTATTTACAAGTATGCACTAATACATTAAAAAAGTAAAAATATGTAGTTAGATATGTCCTAAAAAATTTATTCCTATATTACACTAAAATATTACATATTTGTTCTTTAAATATTTTTTGTATTATAATTTATTAATTATTTTATTTTATTCAATTTTCTATGTACCTATATGTACAAAAATAAGAATAATACACATCTAATTTAATCTACCCACTGACCATTAGGATAAAATTAGTTTCTTTTATCTTTATGACAATTTCACAGTTCATAATTGTTAAATTGAATTCAAGAAAAATATTAACCAAAGTAAAAGTACTTAATTCTCAATAAACTATCAAAATGTGCATTAAAAACTTAAAATATGCTCTTATAATCAAAAAATATCGTTTAAACTTGAAAATGTCATAATATGCAAAAATGTGCACTAAAAACTTTAAGTATTTGATCACAACCATTGTGAAATATATTGTATACTTACTAAGCATACAATAAAGTTAACCAGAAAAATATGCAAATGCACGAAAGTCCTTACTTTAATTATTACGAATCCATAAAATTAACAAATATTAAAAAGATAGGAACTATACTAAATGATATAGAAAAAACTTACGATTTCAGACTTAGATCTGTAATAAGAATTAACCATGGTTCAAATCATTCTAATAAATATTTATATTTAAAAAAAAAACCGAGGATTTATCTTAAGAGTTATTCAGGACTTGAGTACTGAGTTTTAAATAATTATTATAGATCAACTATGATAAATTTTGGAGCTTGTTCAATTTAAAAAATATTATTGTCGGGTGCCTAATTTTTACGTCTATAAAAATTAAAATTGGCATGCACAAAAATACAAAGCAAAAACAACTAATTAAAACTAATCTGTGGAAACACGTATTCCCACATACCCACATATAGAGTACAGACAACGACAAGTAAATCACAATAATTAACATTTGGTATATTCAGTTCCGGAATAGAGGTAATGGGGATTCGGTATATTATAACTATATAAGGGTCAAAAAGGAGTTCGAAACACATCATCTTTATATAGATATACCATATATTGGTCACTGAGCTTCACACCTTTACACCAGATTTTTTGCAGAACATTATATTTTTAAATACTTAGGAGTTCTACGTAATTTTACATTAATCTGAACTCGTGTTTACTTAAAATATATTATTACGGTATTATTATTATTATATTATAACTCTACGACATTAATATTTATAATCTGCTGTTATTATATCTTCAGCATAATAAAAGATTATTTACGGAATTAGTGTGTACACAATAAAGATTTTTAACCAGTGAATCCAGAAATAGTGTACCTATCAACCTGCTTGTATCAATTTTAACAAAAACAACATTTGCACCAGATGTATAATGTACCTAATCATTATTTTTGGTACACCATTTGGATTACAGTGTGGAAATTCGACTGACACAATTTATATCTGTGGTTCGTTTAATTATTGCCACGAGTCAATATTTTAAAATATTCATCCTCGTCGTAACTTACACAGCATGGGCGGATAGGCCTACCGGGAAACCGAGCATTTCCCCATGGGTCCCCCTTCGTATTTCGGAAATGGGTCCCTTTTTAGACTTTTTTTCATGTGGGGGCCCCTTTTTAAAATTCCCCGGTAGGCCAAAAATAGCCTATCCGCCCATGCTACACAGGTATATGTCTATATCGTCTATATCATTAATATTGCCATGTTAGAGATCATGTATACAAGATTCATAACAATATTATACACTAGCTGCAGCATGATGATGCAGCACGGAACCGGAAGAACGGATGGCCGACTGGACGTTTCAAAATAATAATATTATGATGCGGCGAGCATATTATTATTATTATTATGTCTGCCCGTGTACAAACGACAAAACGAAACACTGTCTCGCGCGCAACACTCTGTATATTATAATAGTAGTACATTATATTATTTATAGTAATATTATGTCACGATATAATATATGTATTATTATGGTCGACGTGACCGAAAAACATGGCAACCGTTTGGCGCTCACGTTCATCAGTATTCGCGTCTTGTCATTGGTTCGTTTCCTGCCCCGGAGTAGCGGTGGAGCTGTCAATCAAACCCACGGGCCCCGTACATAGTAATATTATACATGCACGCACCGACCCTCGGCCCGGGCGACGTATAGTCGGGTGGCGGTGGCGGCGGGACAAAAACACTGCAGCTTGAGTTGCCTGTCGCAACACATCCACTAAACAAAATACATATATTACGCTTCTGAAATCCGTACGTCGACGGTGCGCGGATGTGTAGTGTAGTTAATTTATCTATATTTTTTCGTCTTATACTATACTCGTCGTCGTCGTAAATATCGCGTACCTAACACTGCATACTGCATAGTAGCGCTCTGCAGAAGATTTTCGAGACTATATTATAATAATAGTATATGTATATATAATAGTTATATATTGTACATTCTCGACTGTTTCGACTTGAATATTATTTGATATAATTTGCTAAAGATAATATCAAACATAATCACATAAAGAACACACTGGTACAAAATTATACGAGTTTATTATGGTCTAAATTTATACACACTCCCCCTTATTCATACTTGTCGTAAATGCATCTCAAGTGTGTGTCTAAAATTATTTCGCAGATCTGGCCAAGAATATAGTTTTTTGATCTTTCCTTATGAAATCACGAGTCGTTCTAAACAAAATATCCAAGAGTTAATTTAAATTCACAGGTCCGGCCACTGTGAAAATGACACTCCTATAAAGTATAATGCGTATAGGTATAACTTATAATATATACAATATACGACGATACGCGAATCTGAAACGAAATTCCCTTCCAAAACGCCGTCGCGTGCTATATAACGCACCATCGTGAATATTATCTCTTTATCACTTATCACGATTCAGGGATGCGATGACTTGCTGTCGTAAACACAGCGGTTCAAATCGTCTGCGATCGATTTACCGCGTTTCCACCGAATTTCGTCGATTATATTCTTCAGGAGAAAATCTCGCGCGTGGTCGTCGCCACCGTAAATCGAATTCTTTCGCATTGTCGTTAAACAGCCGCGTAATTATCGCGGCCAAACACGCGCGTCTCTCCGTGTGGTTCGTGCGAACAGAGGTACGCCATTATATACACATAGTTTAAGCGTCGCCGCTCTCGTTGTTCCCGCGATGTCGCTCTGTTCTATGTGTACCTATATGTGATATATATACACTACACAGGTATAATATGCAATGTGTTACGGATGAAACTTAGACCGCGCGTAGCCGTGATCTATATATAATGTATTACAGTATACGCGTGTGCATAGATTATAATATTATATAATAACACGAACACATACAGTTCGCTCGCGTCCCTCTGCTCCCTCGCGCGTCATTCCACCGCCGCGCCGCCGAAACGGTAGTGCGTCTAACTTATTATTAAAATATGCTAATATGACGTCATACTTCGCTCAAGTACCCGCGTACGAGTATGTATATATATATATATATATATACATATCGTCACGGGGAGCGATAAAGACGCGCGGCGTGGATATACGCGTTTAATATGTGTGCGTGTGCAATATACATATATGTATATATAGATTCGTGCGGGGTGCAACGCGTGTGCAGTATAGAGTCACGACTTTTGGACGAGGGTTGTCGCGTGCGTGCGTAATTTATATACGTTTCGGCAGACAGTAGTGCGTTTGATCGGGGAGGGGGTTGTCAAAGTTTACCTCCCCACTAGGAAATCGACAGCCGATGACACCATATATATATATATATATATATATACGATGTAAATTGCTATGTGCGTGTGTGTGTGTGTGTGTAGTATTCATGCGTCTCGTGTGTACCTATTTGTAGGTATAGGTATATATAGGTACTTCAATATAATATACGGGTGGAAATGTGCAATCAGCACATCTCCGCGAAAATCAAATTTCCGCCTATATGATGACGTCCTTTCGTCGCCGAAGTGGTTGAAACTGTACCTACTGTTTTAATCCGATTAAAAAAAAAGTAGCAACAAATAATCCTTGTGTGTAAAATCGGATATATGCATAAATTATATTATGTAATATATACACGCCAAACCAAACCACATTTCGTCCGCTCCCTTCTTTATTCGTATAAGTTCCGTTTCATTATCTTGCTCTGTATATGTACGTATTATATCATTAAAATAACGGACGGATGATACGAAATAATATATTATATAAAATAAAAGAGAGAGAGAGAGAGAGAGCTCGCGTGTCTGTGTATAGTTTTTGTAAGGGTTGTCGGTTGAAAACGCTAAAGAAATGCACGCGTTGAGATATCATTGACAATATAAATTATATATATATATAAGTAAAGATATTATATTATTATATACGACCAGATGAAAAATCATGCAATTGATAGCTGTTTGTGTGCGTTATACGAATATTGTCGGTTTGTACGCTATATTACAACGAGATTACTACGTTTTTGAAAAATAACAATGTGATTTAGGTATAGTATACAATACCTAACTTGTTACATATATCATTGTGACCAGCAAATTATTAAGTTGTAAAACGTTTTTAAAGCTGTAATTTTCTAACCAGATTACATTTGAATAAGTAGCGTGTTATATTATGCGTCACGTATATTCCAAGTTATAATATAGAGGTAAAAATCGAGTAAATAATATTATAATAAACGAAAAACCGTAAACACCATAATATTATAATAATATAATATGATACGTTAACGGTAGATAATATAATATGAACGGTTCAGTAAGCGTTGAGGGGAATAAAAATGTACCTATAACATAGTCAGCGGTATTCATTACAAGTGTCTAAATTTGATACTAAAAACAAGTCTTTATTACTAAAGTTTGCATAATCAATATGGCTTATAAAATTTAGAATTAATAAAATTTTATAAAATCAAACATAGCAATTGTTGATTTTAAAATCATATAGAACTGTAAACTATATTATACTACAGTAGTATACTACTATATAGCACTTTAGTATACTAAAGAACTTTTTTTAAAGTTCATACAATGACAACTACTTAGGTATTCATACAATATTATTATAATTTATAAGGTTACTCGTTTGTTACAGCCCCGCCACCAACCAGTATAAAATTTATCGTCCCTCCGAGATCTTAAATCAGCAGTCTTTAATCTAAAATCTAAAATTTTGATATTCATAATCGATATCTCTGCATATTTAAGGATAAAGGGTAAATACCTAGTATAATATTTCAATTTGTATTTTATTATTTAATCGTGTTAGTATGTTTTTGGCTTCTTACTATATTGTATTTAATTCTATTTTAAAATGTATATACCTATCTTACATAATATACTCGCATTAAATTATTTAAAAATAGTATGTAAAAATTAATTTTAATTAGTTATTCCTTGTAATATTTAATACTGACATTAATGGCATTTAATTTTACAACAAAAATTATTGTAAGAACAAATAAAATACGTGCTGTTTAATTATTTTAAGACACTGTCTTATTTTTTACGTAATGTAACTATAAAATATCAATTGTCAACTATGTTATTATTAATTGTAAATAATTTATCATAACTATTTTTTTACCGTTATTTGAAAATTCTGTAACGTTGTATAAAAAATTTCATATTATAAGGGGTGATCACTTAATGGTGAGGTGATAACAAACAAGTACCATTTATAATGGTACCTCTGAAAATGAATCATACCTAACGTATAATTCGATATACGACAGTGTGTATGGTTTAATACATATTATATATTATAAAATATCGATTGCAGTTAAAAAAAAAAAAAAAACGGTAAAGGAAAAATTTTACCTCGAGTTGATTGACCATGTATAATATTATGGTAATGATAGGGGATTGACAGCCTGTTTCCCCGATGATATAAATACGACTGTGAGAGTATTTATACAGACGGGTAAAGATATCTCACAAAATTCCGAATATTTTCCACGAGGCTTCGTGATGTATATATATATATAGTGCTGTTATATAAGGACCCTATCGTCGTGTGCCAAAATAACGACACTGCAGCACACTATATTGGAACATTCTCAACAGATACCTCTGTGCGTGTTTATGTCCCTCCCTCCATCACTTCGATGCGCCGTAGGGCTGTTGCGGTTTATTTTCCTCCTGAGCTCTTTTGAATCCGCCGCAAAGGTTTGTAGTCCCGCAGGAGACGAGCTTTCGGCAAACTCTAAAAGGTTCGTGCGTCAACCGTCGTATTATGTTATATAAATACTGCGTTTATATTATATATTTACACACATTGCACACACTTGCTATATCGTATTATATTATACGTTTACGTTAAAAGTAATAAATGAGTACCTACCTATAAATAGTATTTGAGCACGAGTTATATGGAGTATCGACGACATTAAAAAAATCAATTTAAATGAATAAGCGACAGTACCTCGAGTGTGTAGGTATATTAGTCATCATTTTAGTTTAATACTTTAATACAAATCTATTGGTTCAATCTTAGTAAAATAAAAACCCATTTTCATTTACTATACTTATTTATACCTGTCTTAATTGAACATCGCCAAAAAATATATATTTCTGAATCTGAAGACCAAATTTCCTCACTCATCTATATTAAAACACATTACGTAAGAGATTACTATGCTTATAAAATGTACTTGTCGTCATAATATGATCATTATTATTTTAGACATATTGACTATTATATTTATATATATACGGTTGTCATTAGACATGAATATTCACATATCATAATGTAGAAACGACAATTAATAAATTATAATTTGTATATGTTGATGGTAACAAAAATTTGTAAAAAAATTATATTAGTGGTTGCCAATTATTGCTAATTAATAATTTATCGTGATAATGCATTTATTTTTTATTTTTTAATGTCTCCGTAACAATTTGTATATTCTAGTTGTTGACATTGTTCAGTAGCCAGTAGGCAGTAAGTCACATACTATTTTCTAAAACCCACCTCTTCTATTGTAATAGATCTGATAGAGTATATAATATTATGTATAGCAAGACGCGCCCGAGCAAGATGCGGTGATTTCTACGCTGCACTCTTTCTTTTTGTTTCATGGGCGTCGTATTATTATTATTATTGTACAGACGCACACAAAGAGTTTGCCAGAAAAGCGACGCGGCGTATAACGAAATATATTATACATAGAACAATATTATATTATATATATATAATATATAATATGTCTACGCAAAATTCGGTGTAGGTATTATTGTTATTATATACGGAGCGCGTATTTGTATATATATAAACATAAATCTATTCAATAATGCCGACAGATGTGTAAAACGTGTTTCGTAAAAAAAAAACCAACCACCTACCTACCCGCAAAAAGGTAGTTTTAAACCTTCACGATATATTATATATATAGTATGTACTAGGGTAGCACTCCACAAATTTTTTTTTTAGTTTTCTCATATTTTGAATTCATTCTATAATTCAAAAAAAAAAAATAATTCTGTGAATATAATATGAAGTCATTATATAAACATTAAATGGTAGCTCAATAAACTTAAAAATACCAAATTTATTGTCTTATATGTTTTCTAACATAATAGATACTATTAACTATTAAGTACTTAAGTTTCTGTTCTTACGAATATTAGTTATTTTATGAAATTGAAATCTTTTATAGTGGTTTATGTTATAAGTATAAATACTTCTTACTCTTAATAAAAACAAAGTAAAATATTTAAGTTAATATTTCTGTTTAATTATGTTACAAATATATTCTATGATATTATATATTACAATAAGTAATAATATTATATTTTATTCATCTGACATAGAAGTATTATTTTAAAATATAGAATATGGCTTGTAAAATGTTAATTGGTACCAGGGATAATATTTTTCAAAACATTACGTAAAAAATATTTTATAAAAATATATTGAAAAAAAATTATATGAAACAGATATTAAAAATATATATGTCGAACTACTCTTGGTTAAAGTTGAAGCTTTTAAAGAAATAATATAAAATATACGAGTATACACAAATACTAAACTCATATTGGTAATAATATTGTTGTAAATACCTATGTATAAAAACCCGATAATATAATAATAATGTTATAAAAAAGTTAATTAATTAATTTATAAACTGTATAATAAGACATTATTAGAGCTGAAAAGGCGGATATTATCTGATTATACTAAGTATTAATGCGATTTATAAATTATTTCAGTTACAGCTAGTTTTAATTATTATCATTCCACAAGGAAAACATACTATAAGATAAATAATTTGAGTAGCATAAATAATAATATGAATACCATATATTTGTTTTAAATATTCAATTTTTTAACTGCAATTCAAAATAATAATATAAAAATACTAATAATAGTTGCATATACGAACAAAAACACGATTTCAATCAAATACACATTTGCAAACAAATGTGAGATTTAAATTTTTTTAACATACGTGGTAAAACCCCATAATGTTTGTTTCAATGAGTATAATATAATATTATAATTTTATATTCTTGAACTTAATAAAATACGGTAGTAAAGCTTCCTGTTATTACGGTGCAAACGCTCTAGGAGAGTTACCGTTGGGGAGGCGTACAACGGTTGCGCCGGTGGTGAAACGACGGATTGAAAATTATATGCATAATATATCGACGCTCGTGAATATATAAAAAATAGTAATTAATAATCGAATAATAATATGTGTATTGTGTAGGTATATATACAATTGTTCTCTGGTCATAGACAAAATTTGATTGACGTGACTATAATTCAATTCTAATCCGGTACCATTTTTTAACATAATACACCCATTGTTGTACTTATATCATTACATGTATGTATAATATTCACGAGAAATAAAGCCAAAATGTTACGTGTTTGAGCAGAACGACAATAAAAAATTAAATGTTTGTTTACGGTATTTGAATATTATCAGAAATGCAGGATCATCTGCAAAAAAGTAGTTAAAAAACACGCGAAACAAAGAATCGAATGTCGAGTACAATGCATCATCCAATAATAAAAATTACAAAATATTATATAATATGCAATTAAAGCGTTAAATCATAAAATCACAATAACACGATGTTTATACTTTGCATATTGTTTTACCATGAATCTATATCGTTAGGTGATTTACTATAATAATAATATAATTTTTTTTTTTTTTTAATAAATAACCACCGCTTAGTGTTGCGGTGATACCTGCTTAGTAATAATAATAATAATAATAAAAATAATAACAACAATAATAACATTATATTAAAATATAATACGTGCTATGTCGCGTAATAACAAATACCGCGAAAAAAATGAATGGAAAAAATGACAAAAAATCAGGAACGGGTGAAAAAAAAACTGCTCGCCATCCCTCTGCAGACGTAAATTGATGCGTATATATGCATACCACGTGAGTGGCGGGTGGGTGTGGGCAATCACGCCGATTGTGTATGTTTGTCCACACGCACCCATCACCGCGGTGTTTCCGGCCGGATGACCGGACACTATAATATGTACGCGGGCACACGCTTTATGTATAATATAATATTATTTGTACGATATGGTTATTCGACGTCCTCTCCGCCAGGCTCGCGAGGCTATTATAATATATACGTATACACGCCTGCACACGTGATGGAGCAGCGGTATTTGTGGGCATTTTGAGTGTGTGCGGCGGTGGCGGCGGCAACGTGTCGCGCTCGCTATTTAAATTAAAACACTAAGCGGTTTTCAATTTGTTCGCTGCAGCGGCTGTCGCGCGCGTCGCCGCCACCGCGTACGTCCCCCTCGGAGCTTATGCAAAACGAGCCGCCGCCCCGCGCTGATCCGCCCGCATCCTCACCCGCCGCAACGGAAAACCCCCCTCCTACTACCCCCTTATTGTGTTCAAACTCGTCGGCCGACGGAGGCTGCGTCGTATAATAATAATAATCCGTTCCTCTCGAGCCGTGCAACTGCGAAAAAATATCGAAAAAAATAATGTATATAACGATGGTAAAATATATACTTAAAATTAAATAATATATAAATTCCAACAAACCAAACGAAATCGGTTTCATAATATTATTATATAGTTTTTAATGATCATATCATGCAATTTAATATTGGCAGGCGCTGCCTATTGTACCTACATTTTTCAGCCAACGGGTTTCTGGTGCTATAGGTACTCCTCCTATCAATCCTATCTATGGTATACGGCGTTTTATAATTTTATCTATACTTTAAAAATAGTCACTATATAAGTCGACGATAAAGAATGTAAATCATAGTCAACGCTAAAGTGATCTAAATACATAATTATCTTTATTAAAAAATGTGCAAATAATAAGCAATAAAGTATATTGTTATATATTAATTGTAAACCGACATATAATAGGTTACGACTTCGTACGATTAAAATTTCTAAAAAAATTTTAATATGATATTTAATTTTAGCGAATTATTTATTTATATTTATTATTATAATAAAGTTATCATAAAAAAAATGATTCTCCATTAACCTTGTGTATAATTATCACCCTTTTTCGAACAAAATCCACTTCCTAGAGATTGTATTATAAATTATGATACCTACATATTGTACGTATTGTATCTACTATAAAGTACTTCTATAGAATTTTCATTAAACGTAAAAAATAAATTTAAATGCTTCAAAAACTAATAATAAAATTAAAAAGTCACATAGGTAGGTACTATTTTAATTCGTTTTCTGAATCATCTGAATTAAATATTATAGTGTTGCGAAGTAAAATTTCTTAGATGACGTAAGATA
Source organism: Schizaphis graminum (assembly GCA_020882235.1). Lineage (NCBI taxonomy): Eukaryota > Metazoa > Arthropoda > Insecta > Hemiptera > Aphididae > Schizaphis > Schizaphis graminum. Next base: position 70,211,612 of record CM037032.1, read on the forward strand.
ATAATATAACATTCATACATAAAATTCTAGTTTATTTATATAATACAACGATAACATTTATAACGATGTATTTAATTGAAAACGTTATCTTTAATTTTGTTTTACTATATAAATTATACGTATAAGTACAACGGTTGTCGACATCATTACAGTTTGCATAGGATGATGCGATATGTATTATCATGTCTGCTCATTTCTCATTCAATTATTATTTTCCCTAATTATTTTTTTTTTTTTTAAACGCTATCCCTATTAACAAAGAATAGATACATATCTACGTATATCTAGACGTACAGTATATAAAGTCTATTTAGATTTTAGATTTATAATATGTCTCAAATAAAAAACATTTCTTTTTTATGATAAATGATTGAATATTATAATAGTATATGACACCGTACTAAAAACGTAATAAAAAAAAAATTCAAATTGAATATTATAATTCATTTTGATTAGGTAATATTTTAATATCTAAATATGGTACAGAAACAATATACACATGACATGTATCGAATAACAATATAATGCACAAATTGATTATTTCATTTTTTCGACTGACACCAAAAATCACGCGTTATTTATGCTCTCAAGCCTACATCCATCGAACTCTGAAATACCAAACCCTTAATGGACCCCCTTCACATTCAAACACCAACCCTTCTTACTTCAATAAATACCGTTAATAATAAAATTACCGTTTCTTATGGCTGTTTATATCATTTAAAATTAAATAAATCTTGAAAAAGTTTTATGCAATATTATATTAATATTAATATTTATATTATGTAATTATAAATTAATTGCAATGATATTATGGGAAAGGTTATGAAAAGTGAGCAGTGACAGATGCCGTAATTTATCCCGTTTGTAGTCCTCATTGTATATCCTCATTTAATCTACCGTCACCACAACTACCACAGTAACAAATCTTATTTTCAGTTTAAACAGCAATATAAAATGTTGTTACCTTATTGTATGCGAATAATTCAAACACATAATAGGAATATATTTTCACACGCATGTACTCACGTAGGAAAATAGATTTTCAAAATAAAAATGTCGTATTAGAATACACCAATATGCGACAATGATATGGTACATATTATATATATCCTCAAACAAACACCAATGCACACACATATAGATCGATCGAATTCGAGTCGACCACCCCTACCACTATTTGTAAGTGCGGTGGGAGTAGGGGTAGAAAAGCGTTGATTGCGCCATTGGTTTATTAGCGGAAAAGACGCGGCTGCGGTCGGGAACGGTTTTTTGCTACGCGCGTTTATCTAGACCGGGGCCCGGCGCAAAAACGGAATGAAATGTATCGGAAGGAAACTCACTCCTCCACTGCAGCCTCCGACTCTTATCTTGGTATTTATATATGTATACTCAAAGGCGTACAGTGTATAAACCGCAACGTTCTTTTTCGCGGTGTGTCTGTCGCCGCCGAAGGACCCCACTGAGCTCAACGGGTGGCGTGGTGGTGTGGACTGGGTGTTGCAAGGGTCGTATACATATATACCACAAGAAAAAAATAAGGGAAGTGTACCGCGCGTATCGTCGTCGCCGTCGTTGTCGCCGTCGTCGTTGTTATAATATTATTATATATTATTATCGTGTGCGGTGTGTGTATATATATATATAGAGGTTTTTTCTGTAAAAATATTGTTTATCTCGCCACCGTTTTTTACGACCGATGTATATGTGTGTGTATGTGTGTGCGTGTGTGTTGTATGTATGTTTGTATTTATAGGTTATTTTTTAACCTCTATACACGCTCCCACCGCGCCGACTGCAGATCGTGAGATTCCACTGGTGCCTGTAGGTCCTATACATTATTTATACCTATACCAACTATTATATGTACCTACCACTGCAAACCTCCTGGCAAAATTAACCTATACAATTTAAATATATATAAATATAAGCATCGTGATAAATATTAGTCACGTATGAATATATTCAAAATATAGTTTTTTTTTTCATTTTTACTCGATTCATCATGATCACGTAAGAGGCTCGTCGTACGATATATTATTCATCATGTACTATACATATTCTATATATATATATATATACATATATTACAATGAATACTAGTACTCGTGGACGATTTGCTCGATTAAAAATAATGGCTTAAACGAAAACGGCAATTATGATAATCGTCAGTGATTTATATCGTACAGTATAATATATTATGTAGCTATAGATCTATAACGACTATAACTATACATAGAGCTTCGGACGTCGCTGTCGTAATAATATTATCATATAGCAGATGTATGCACACGTATAAAATATAACGAATTTTATATGTCTCTCTACGATGCTGCAACGGTTAACTATATATCTATCTAAAACATTAATAAATTACGAGTATTTATATTACGTTTATAAATATGATATTTTTACTGTTTTGACTTACGTTTTTCATCGAATAAACACGTAGTTTTACGCACTCCTGGAAAAAACAACATAACATCCTTTTTATTTCAAACGTTTTAAGAGAATAACACCATAATTTTATTGTTCACCATTTATACACAATATAATTATATTTATATGATATTTTTCGCACAATATTTTAACAATACATCAAAATTATAAGAGTTTTGAATGTTATATAATATATATGTATATGTGGTACGTATTTTGTTAATTAAAACTGCACATGAATTGGATTCAGATATTATAATTATATATTCTACAATAAACGCTAACACTTTTGTATAAATTTAATCTTAAACTACAATAATATAATATAGTAAACGCGTGTAAAATTATTCGATTTGAACGACATTGGCATAAATATACACTTCACTGTTCTTACCCGACTTATAATATTGTATTTCAACGTACAGGATGATATCGCATAAAAAGTTTAATAATTATTCATTTTGACATTTTTATTGCATCCTATGTACTAAAATATAATAATAATAACAAGTGCGTTAATGCAATAATAAACATATATTTATACGCACGTGGACGTTGCTAATAGTTTTCCAAACTTAATTTCCATTTATATTTGTATATAATATATAAATAATACATTGAATATGTGACGATACTATATAATATATTATTTTATACTATACATACGCACGTACATTATAATATAGAATTATGAAATAAAGCGACAAACTTAAACGTAACATAATTGATTTTCTACACAGGATATCCGGCAGAGAATTTTATATATATATTATATGCGAAAAACAAAAATTCTTGTAATATTTTATGTTGTGTACGCGTATTATACATTTCCGGCGTAATTATAAAGCGTCGTGCATTCGTTATACATATAAAAGCGAGAGAACGAAAAATGTCTACCACGAGATATACTATTTAAGAAAAAAATGCATACAATAATAATTGGCGTGTAACTGTAATTCATTACTATAAATATTATACCATCACCCGTCGTACCTGCAACGCGTTTTATATAATATGTTATATAGTTATTGTTATTAACCGTGGCGACCCGGTGTCGGTGGCGGAGAAGTCATCACGCTTATATCTAAACGTAGGCGCCCGCCGTCGATTGCGCGCGTAAAGAAAAAAACTAAAGTAACTCGGAAAGAAAAAAAAACTAAAAACAAGAATAATAAAAAAAAAAAATGGGAAAGAAAGAAACACGTCAATCGGGACAAATTGCCGTAGGCGTTCCATTTGACTATCCAGTCAGGTGACTTAGACAAATTTCGTGGGCGTATCGTTTGATTTTTAGTTCAACCCGCCCGTCCTCGAGCTGTACTATTAAATAATTTTTCAGGACTTCGGTGGATACAAAATCATACGAACAAAACGTAATTCGTTATAATTAAATTCTCTCTCTCTCTCTCTCTCTCTCTTTCTACCTCTATCTATTTCCCTCTCTGTGTCCCTGTATCTATCTTCCGCTCTTCATCTTCACGTGTATTACGTGGCCAACCGCATCTTTATATATATAATATATATATATACCTACGGTAATAATAATTATTAATCATTATATACCTGGTGGCGGGTACAAAGACAGCCGTGGTGCGACGATTGGAAATAATTTCGAAACGTTGATGGCATTGTAGAAATAAAAAAAATATTTTTTACTGTCAAATCAAAAAATACACAGTCTGAATAACATGTCATGATAAAAATATTCAACATTGTATAATTATTTATCCCAAACGTATATAACATTTAATTACAACAATATAAAAAAAAATTCCGTTTTTGACAAAATACTGAGTAAATTTCGACTATCGTTATCATAAGAATTGGAAAATTCAATTCTTGGTCTGATTTAACTATGAATGTTTACAATTTTTGATAAAATATATATCATGTGTGTTAATGTATTGTTTTACCTATGCACGTTATTGGTCGCGTGGTGATTAGTAAGTATGGTTCTATAGAATAGTATAGATATTATAATAGAAAATCGATCAGTTTTTTTAAATATTTTTTTTCCGTCCGTACAACAATCAAAAATTTCTAAGAGTCGTTTGAAAAGCATGCCGTGAAAAAGACAACTTATGGGTGAGACGTTTTTGCTGTAAAAGGTTTATAGAGGTTGGATGGGGGTAAGTTCTTTTCGAGAGATCATAAAATCCGTGCCAAATTATTAAAGGGTGTAGCCGGTTAAAAAAAAATAAATAAAAATAAGTGGCACAAAACCTACGTTCGTAATTCAAAGGAGCTTATTCCCCTCTAAGGTGGTAGGTTTAAATCGAGAAACACAACAGTTTTGAAAGAATGCTTTTTTTCAAGCAGTTTTAAATTAAAATATATCTCCGTGAAATATTCATCGGAATAATAATCTGCACCAAACAAACATATACTCTTTAAAACTATTTCGTTTGACTTATTTATGTATAAAAATTATTTTTATCGTGATAGAAGTCAATATTAATATTATTATAAGTTATATAGGTATTCAATGATAATATATTATAATTTAAAAAATTTAAAAACTTTAATATGAGTTTTGTCCTTGTAATTTGTAAGTACATATTATTATAATATAATTCTTGTGGTTTTAAGGATTTCTCGTCAATTAAATATAAAATTATCATGAAGTACCTATATATATATATATAGTTATAAAACTGTACACATTTTTTCATGTACTTATATAGTTGAAACTACATATGCATACACAGATATACTATACATATATTATATATTAAAAAAAATAATAATTATTACATATATATATATATATATAGGTGGATGCGTTCTCCTTCGCTAAGTTCATAGTTATTATCGTTGGATTTCAAGAATGGCTGTATAAATCAAGGTGCATATAAATATTATTATATCATATGTATATTTTATTTGTCTGAGAAGATAATGAGACACATAAATTTGTGTGGTGGTAGCTATAACATACGCATATATATTTTACATGATATATAAATTGCATTTCATTTTCAACAATAGTTATCACATCATACTGACATATTATTAAACAAAATTAATGAATAGAAACTATTTGTATATATATTATATGATATATAATGTATCACATTAAAATATAATGTTTTTAGTTTACATAAAATTAATAAATAAAAAATTATTCTCACTGCGGACATTTATCAAATGCATATTGCATAATATGTAATATTAATTTTAATTGACGTAATTATTTTCGTTTTAAGTAATATAAGTACAAACTTAATAATATTAGTTTTACGCGTATAAAACGGATATACTTGCGCTGGTATATTACTACGTACATTACATAATATTACAACAATAAGATGAACTCTTATTACATTTTATTACAGACCAAAATACATTTGGATATTTAATATACATACTATACATAACATACCTGACATATCCACCCAAAAAATAAATTTATATTGTGGTATGAAATATCAATGTATAAAATTCTGCATACAATATGTATTTATTACATTATTCTCAAATGTTTATTTATTTATAAAACAAAATGTTTTATGATTTATATAGGTTTTCAAATATTAACATAATATTTTAATATAATATTATAATATGTTGTAAAAATATCCTATACCTGGATACCGATAATCGAGTTCCTGCTGAGTAATAGCTAGATTTATCGTGCAGTGTTTTTCATTCTCGAGGGCGTGATTTTATTCAAAATTGAATACAATGAAATGCGTCAAAATTGGTTTAGGAATAACGTGCGTCACAGTCACTCGTGGTTTTTTTAAAAAAAAAAATGTTACGTTATATTTCTGTGTCACGTCTTCTACCGACGACTTCGTCGACGAGCATCTTTTTTTTAATTATAAAACAGTCTCGCCTGTGGTTGATTTATACGCGTATAAGTCGGCCGCCGCGGTGGCTGAGAAAACGTGGAAATTGCGAATAATTTATGTAGGTACGCGTCCGCGAGCACAGACACTCACACATACACGCATAACTGTGGCCCCGGAAAGGAAGGGTTAGACGTTTCTTGGTAGTGGTCATTCTCGTTTTAATATACCCTTTCCGGGGGTGGTTGTGGGTGAGGGATTCGTCCTTTTCGTCGGCAGCGACAGATCCTCCGAATAATATAGTGCAAACGTGAATTATACGTATATTCGGACGCCGCACGCAGACGCAGACGCTCTCATACACACACACACATTTGCGCGGGCGTCCCGTGTAAATACGGGAATGTTATTTAAATCGGGAGGTATGTGCGCGTGTCCTTATATGTAAATATACGCACACTTTCAGGGTGGCTTTCGGGCGGGGACATGACGATGTGGAGGGAACTACCGGACCGAGCCGGACCTTATTAGCGGACGACGACCGCGTTTCTTGTGCGCTCGCAGCACACACAATGTGTGTCCGGCCCGCCACGTATATATGCATTTATACAATTATATACACGAATAGTATGTATATATATAAATATTATATACCGTGGGGTCGAGTGCGGCACACACGCATAATATGTATTTATATGTATATATATATATATGTATGTAAGCGTGTAAATAATATACGTAGGGACGCGGCGACAAGAAAGAGAAACGCTGTACATAATGTCCACTCGACGTCACGCTTAATAAATTATTCGCGCCGGGTCCTCCTAAATTATCGTATATACATGTATAAATACCATACGAGTATACTGCGGTGGTTACCGTTCTTTTTTTCGACTTCTTTTCATTATTATTATTATTATTATTATTTCCTGCAGGTCAACAAGACGGGTCCCGAATACCCGCGGACGTATATATTGTACAATACACGTTTAATGTTTATATACATAGTCGTAATACGTTGTGTGTGTGTGTATATGGTTAAAAAGGAAAAACAAAAAATTACAACGCCGTCTCTCGTCCACACGGTATGTGTACGGGTCGCTGGACATCTGCACCACCGTCGTACGTATATTATATACGCATTACGCATACGGAATACCACTCTTCGAACAACTGTTTATGTACGATGTTTATAATACTGGGCGTATATTATAATAATATATACACGAGTATAAATTACACTCGACCGCGACTGTGTGCTGTTACTGCCTTCGCTATAATGCTGTACTTTATTATATATCTATATAATATTATTGTATACGGACAGACTATATGACAACTTTTCGCCCACGACACGCTGCCCGCTCCTGGTCTCGCCCTTCCGTTATCCTTATCCTCCGGCACTCGACGCGTCGCCTGCACGCATGTAGACCTATCACGGTATCGTAATTCTAATAAACGAACGACCTCGTTTGTACGCGTATTATATATGTTATTATATATGAGGTTAGGATTTTGATACGCTTAAAAGTTGTACGAGACGCTCAAAAAAAAAAAAAAATGTGCAAAATTAAAAATGCGTTAAAATAGATTTAGTTTAAAGATTACGAAAAATAAAAACGCGAAAAACTACAAAATAAAATTACATTTAATTATAAAAACACTACATGAAATACATTTTTCTGGTTATGTGGAATTACATTTTTAAACGTTAAAAATTAATATTAAAATCTATCATAGGTACTTTCTACATTATTTATACATAATTTATGCTAATGTATATTATATATTTATTATGTATTAGTGTATTACATATATACACTGTGTCACGTTAAAAAATTTTATTGCCAAGGTTATTTTGCTTATTTTCTAATTCTTCATATCATATTCTAAGACTAGTTTTAAGATATATATACGAACATTTAAGCCCTGAAATGGATAGACTTAGATAAATATACAACAGTATATCTAACAGTTAATATTTAATTTAATCAGTAAGGTACAGGTACTTGAAAGATAGAAAATACGATATATTTCTGCGAACATTATTTTGTAATTGTTTTAAAACTGCAGTATTTTTTATTTATTACACCGCGAGAAATAAATTTCAATCTACAGTTTCACACGAAAATATTGTTTTGTTATGAATTGATTACAGTAAAGAGGCTGTTTTGCATTTTATTACTTTATTATACTCATAATAATTCGATATTAAATTTACTTGCTCATCATTATTTATATACAATTGATAAATAGTTTAATCGAAAATATGTAGATACAAATTAAAATGTATAAGTTTTAATTTAATCGAGTCATCCCAAAAAAGCATAATATAATATAATATCTTTATACATTTTCCGAATAACTACATTTATGTTGTATATCATTGAAGTTTAACAAATTTAATCATCTTTAAAACGTGAGTTTAATCGATGTGAGCTTGGTACTATACACAAACGATTTGTTTTAACACCGACAGCAACATCGCGACGCATAGGTATTGTTATTACGCACGCGATTCATCTACGTGGAAATAATAATAATCGATTTTCAGAAATTCCGTCACGTGAAATATTAAATATTTACCGCTTCTCCCGAGTGGGATATGTCTATTATAATAATATATTATTATAGCAGGCACATAAATCGATTTGCATACCTTACACCCACACACACACATACACACACCATATATTTATAATAATATTTTGTACAAATAAATAATAACAAATTTACTTATAATACAGGATCTATGATAACCCCTCCCATTATATCAACGTGGATTACATAATATATTGATATACACAATATAGTCTGTAAGGAGAGTAAAGTAATGCGCCAAGTAGGGGCTTGGTAAATTGAGTCCCAAATGACCCAAACTCGGTAAATTGAGTCCCAGGAAAAAACAGGTAGTAAATAAGTTGAGTCCCGGGGAAAAACGAATTATTTGCATTTTAAATTTAAAAATATGCTTGCTAACATACACTAACGTTAGAATATTATGCAGAAATATGCACTACAATTTTTATTTGTGATTTTTGGATTTTTATTGACTGCATGTATAAGATTTTGAAATAATTATTATTAATTATATAATTATTTTTTCCCCAACGATAAAATAACGATACACTCATAGCAATTAATTTGTAAATAAATGGAGTGTATAATAATATAATGTTACTATAATGTATAATAATAATGACATTTATTTTTTATTTTTTTTTATTCATTTATAAGTATTTGTAATATTTTTAATCAATATCAATGACGTTTTTACTGGGTGTATAATATATATATAATAATAATGATAAATTTTTTTAAATTAATTTGTTAATAAATTGAGTGTAAACTATTATGACTATTGTTTTATTAATACTATTATTATATTTTTTAAACAATTTTTATTTTATGTGTTAATATATTGCAAGACTAATATTTTTTTACAGCAATACGAGCGGTATCAATTTTTTGTAGGAGTTAACATTATGTTTTGAAGGAGATTACACTACAATTGTAGGAGTGTACAAATAAATAGTTTAACGTAAATCAAAATATTTACTTACTACCAATTTTTTCCCGGGACTCAATTTACCGCTTTCAAAATGTACCTAACTTATCTCGGACTCAATTTACCTAGCCCTGCCAAGTATGTGCACTACCATTTTTCCTTTAATAACCTAACCTTACCTTTGATAATATATTTGTGATATTTGGAATTTTTAAATATACTATATATAACCTACTTATATGGATTATATTTAAAAATTATTAGGATGTCTATACCATTTAAGGAGTATCCTGTGTTGGAGATTATTTTATGGGAAACAAACTTTTTTATTGTAATTTGTTAAGCAGGTGACTTATTTAAACATTTTGATGAATTTTAATTAAACTTCAAATAAATAATTTCTAAGTTGTTACAATGTATGTACTTAGTTATTGTATCTATACTAAGTTCTAAGGATAATAGTCCGTAATAATAACTTTATATTATAAAAAATACTTTTTAAACTACAACATTTTAATACATTAATGTTAATTAGGTAATGTAATTAATATAATTATCAATATTTTATAGCTTCCATAATTTATTATATTTTCCAATCCTATCATCATGAGCCTACATTATCTTAGTATACATTATAGAATATAGATCGTTAAATAACCTAAAAACTACAAATTCAATTTTCGATTTAGATACCTAGTTTGTTATTTTCAATCTCATTTGAAAATAAAAATTTTTGTAACACCACTTTTTAAATGGTACACAATTATCAGAATTTTAAAAAAATGTAGGTTCTATTAAAGCATAAACGATAAAAGGTTATGAACTGCGACGATTAGTCGATTGATCAGAATATAATAGGTATTATATATATATATATACTTATAATAGTTTTATTGATTGTATTTATATCCTATTATCATCGTAATTATAACTTATAATTATTATATTATTGTACAGTCAGTATCTACACGAGCCATTATTAAAGTATTTTTCACATTTAAAAAAATCCCGAGTATAACGGGTTACAAGAGTTTTCACGTCGTTGTTCGGAAATAAAAAAAAAAGTAAACACGTTTCTGAAGATATTCCCACGCGAAGACGACATGATGTCATCTTGTATTGAAATTATGACGTTGACGCGGCGGCAGTCCCGAAATATAATAATACGACCATGATATTATTATTATTAAGATATATTACAACGAAATGACGTCGACGAAGCGATCCCGGTTTTTACAAATCTATCAGTTCCGGAGGCGATGGTAATTTTTTTTTTTGACCGCGCGGTGAATGAATAATATTTATTTTATTTATTAATATACCCAACAGATAAAGTTATTGTTGTGTTTTAAAATCTCACGAAACTACGTTTTATAATACCTCTGCTAAAATCGAAATCTCTTATTCATTGTCGTCTATCTTAGAGTTTACCTTATGGTTTGTTTTTGTAAAGTTTTCGTCACATTCTCGTATAATGACGCCGCTATAATAGAAGTATAATATTATTATAAATGTATAATATCACCACACTATTACTGCAATTTCTCATAACATATCTACCTATAATAAACAGGTACATGGTAACCTATATAAATACATGGTCAACGTGTATATAGAGCGTTTTTTACCCACACTCCGGTCCATTATTAACTAATATTCAGGGACCTAGGGTTATGATTTCAATGATTGTACACATCAATGAGTTTCATTCTGAATAGGAATAAGTGAGTTACAAATTTATTCTATTCATTTCCATTCTAAATACAAGGTTTTAGTTTATATAATTGTGTATGTATATTATATATAATTCAATATTTGTATATTTTAAAGTAAGCGTTTAACGTTAGTGCATAAGCCACATACATACATATTTAATGTATATCTGAGGAAAATTCGTGGTTTTTACCAATACATAAATACATAACATTTTGAATAAGATAATTTAATAAAAAACGTTATTGTTTACAGTAAATTCTTAGAAAAATCACTTTTTATTTGTAAAATTCATCTATTTTTTTTTATATACAATCATATATTATATTTTTAATATGTTAAGGTTGTTTAAATAAAAATATTCTTCAAATAACGAACATATCATTGTTAATATAATTTATATTATTAAAAGCATGTACATAGTCTTTTGCATAATCTGGAATTTTCAGCGCATAATAAGCGTATGTCTGCAGTAGTTTTTAGTGATGAAAATCTATTTTCTACTACATAATGCTGCAGCGCAGACTATACGTTATTACGTATTGTTATAGTTTTTAGGTGAATTACATAATGCTTGTACGCGGTGGAAAAAAATGGACGTTTTCCCGTCAGAACGAACGGACGTCGCCGCCAGCGTTGGCTCCGCTTACAGTCGAATCAAAAAACACAATATATAAACCATATATATATATATATATATTTTTTTTAACGGGGTAAGGCCGGCGGAGCCATTATACATATTACGCTATAATACACACACACACACACATACACATTTATTCGTATGTATTTATGTGCGTGTGTGTGTAGCATTACACAGAGACTACCCGAGTACACCGCGCACTGGTCTGTGCCCGCCACAGGTCGCCGACTGTGTTTCCTTTCCCCATAATTACGGGTTTGTGTCGCCACCGCAGCCGAGTCTATTATTGGTGCGCGCGCGTTCGGCCCGGGCGAGTTTCGTGTTCCAATTATTATTATTTTGTTTTCGTCGTTTCTATATATTATACGCAGTGTTTTTGTTAATATATATATATATACGTATAGTGTATTGTGTACCTATATAGTCGGAGTAGCGGTGGGGCACGGGGAAATGTTTCACTCGCGTATACCTAAATATATATATATGTATGTATAATGTAAAGCCCTCCTCGGGGACGCCAAGACGGCGGCGGCAGGAGTCTATTAATTTTACACCAGGCGAATAATAAAAAGTAAAAACAACACGATATACATACATAAATATAATATGCGAAATCGCGGGCATACTATATAATATACGAATATAAAATACGAGAAATGGAACAAAAAAGTCGTATTTATATACGTCATAGTGTTTTCCGAGTTAAAAATTTTTTTTATTATTATTATTTCGTTTTAACCCTGGCCCGCCATTCGCCGCCACTACTATACTGCAGCACGTATACACGACCACGGTCGGTTAATTTCTCCTCCACCTCCACCGGGGTCGAAGTAAAAAAAAAAAATAATAATAATAACCAAAAAAATACCAAGAAGAAGAAGCCACGACGACATAAGGCGGGCTATACACGATATGGCTATGGGTTTTTCAAAACTACGTATATAATATGCTCGCGCAACACAAACCGATGCGATAATAATTCACCGGGTTTGCAAATCTTTCCCCTTTTTCCTGAGGAAGTGCCCGTTTTGCATTTTGTGTGTACTCACGCCGCGGGGGTGGAATTATTTTTAATTCTAATATTTGTTGGTTTTATCGTCGTCGTTGTCGCCGCCGTCGTCGTCGTCGTCGTCGTAGTATATATAGTAGTCGGTCGTCGTCGTAGTCGTCGCCCCCGGTAAACCCACCCCCGAAAAAACCCCTCGCGCCGTTGCCACTGGTTTGGCCTTTTGAAATTTATGATCCTTTTCCCCTCTCTCACGGTCCCCTTTTAAAAAAATATTATATATATAAACACACACACACACTAACAGCACGCGTATATAAAATAAGCGACTACGCTATCTCCCGTACACGTATATATATATAACGCGAGTGAGACCGTTAATGAACTTATATAGTACTATATAACTGCCTTATGTTCGTATTATACGAGAGGATTGTTTTCGCGTCTTTTTTTTTCGCAAGTCTTCTGTTTTTTTCCCGCTCGTTTCTTTTACGACGACGGCGCGCGTTATTATATTATATTAAGCTCGCGCACAGATTAAACGGCCAATTATTTCCTTAGGTGCACTCCTCGGTTTAAGTGAAAAATAACTCGTGGGCTCCCGAGCACGGCCCCATTACCGAGGTCGTAAACACGGCTTTTGCGGACAGCGGGATAAGCGCTTATTTGCTTTCCAGACCCATATTAAATAGTTTATAATATATTATAAATACCGCTGTAACGAATACAGAATAATATCATCATATACATTTTGTGTATATAAATTATAAATATATTATATAAATAAACTATATACCTAAATTGTATACTATGGTCAATGTTGCAGCGTTTTGTTCACCAGAATATATTATTATAATTATAACAATCCTAGTTACGATTAAAATAGAATGCATACCTATATTTATTATACTGCACTGCAGGTTAATGATATTACAGATGATAAAAGAAAATAACTTTGTTAGCTCGACTGATTATATTATCTACTATCATCTCATGTTACCATGCAGGTACCTATAGGTATAATCAGAGGTTGTCTATCCAAGCTTATTATAAGAAATAATGTTCAATTACGTATACAAAATACAAATACAGCACACACCGTATATATATTATTATCACTCAATATCATCGCACACGTAAATAATAATATATTTTTATTTGTTGAAATAAATTAAGTAAGTGTATAATAAACGTTGAATTTATTTTTTCGTTGCAAGGTATATCATTACATCATTGATATAACATCAATAATTGAAATACGTCAAAAACGTATAAATGTATTTAATTGTTTCTTTAAACAATTGTATTACAGATACACGAATGTGATAAAGCTGTCTATTGTTTTCTTAATCATAATATTATTGAAATGTTTGTGTGATTAATTAATTCGAATGCGTACTTACACTCACAATATCTATAATCTATATATTATGTACGAACGGGCATAGCATTTCCTTTTAAATAAAATTAAGAAAAAAAGAATAACTATTGATATCGAAGTATCGGACGCGATTTATTTTATATTATGCTGTCCAAAAAAATGTTTTCTTTCGACATTTTATAATATTATTATTAGTATGTAGCAATATGATCATCATTCATCACCATGGGGTTTGCGGTTATAGTGTAACATAGACTACTGTAATAATGACGCATGTTATAAATAATAGTTATTGTGAGCCAAAAAAGTCGAACTCGATAATCTATATACATATATTTATATATTGGTCGGACACATGATTTGAAATTTTTGATGAGGGGAGGAGGAGAATTACAGTGAAATTCCGTCGTCTATATAACGGCGGCGGTTATACCAACTGTTGCCTCGGCGTTCGCGTACCGCAATATGTGCGTCGGGTATAGGTACATAAATCGTGATCGAGACCACAGCGCGCTTTTATCGCACGCCCTCAAAAGCGACGTTTCAGGAGAGGAGAAAAAAACAACCCCTGCGTACCTCATACATAAGACGTGCGTGTAAAATGCATAAAATATCGCTTGTAAAATAAAAGTAAAGTATACGGTTAAAATCCGTGACTTGATATTTCAACTGCCGCGACGCCCGTGTGGATGATATATATATATTATATAATATTGCATATACGTTGTTGCGGTGGTGCTCGTAAATCAAACGCGCGCCCGCGACTCTTACTTATACACATAATAATGATATGTATATACGCGCATAACAATGTCATACTCGCGCGATCGAGCTTATAAGGGGGGAGGTAGGGGGTGACTCGCGCTCCGAAAAAAAACAAACTAAAAGCAACCTTAACGAAAACGGTGGAAAAAAATTAAATTAAAATATTCGCGCTCGTCGGACATAAATAATATGCGTGTATATTAATATATATTTCTCCTCGGAGACCGATCTTAACCTTAAAGCGCCCACCCCGCCATCATCGTCGCTCCTGCCTAACATCATCGAATACCAGTACAAGGCTTCCGACCGCGGTCGACATGATATAGGTGCCTATATTATATATTACACATAATAAAATATTTTTATAATCGTTCAGCGGGGGCTCCGTTTATGTTGTTGTTGTATGTGCGTACGTCGCGTAAAAACTTGATGAGCCGTTCTTTTTATTGCCCGGATGACATTTTTGAACTTCCGCGCGACTGGCTGCGCCGCTTGGGCCCGCGTTTGACATTCAACACGTGTAGCGCATACACAGTCGCTTCGACGACGGGATAACATAATATTTTAAAGAGAACTCGAAACGGGCTGAAAACGTCGTAACGTGTACATAATAATATTATCACCTGTGTGATACATAACGCGTGTGATGAATTTTTGTGAGCAAGGCAGGAGTAGGTGTGTTTTAGGTGTTTAAAATCCCCTCCGTCGGCGTTTTCACGTCAAAAATAGCTTACTATCGGTATGTAAATATTCCCATCTAAAAATATATTTTACTCGGTAACCTTGTAAATTTATTAAAATTGATTTAACAGAAAAAAGTTGAAAAGTTGATTTAAAAAAATAATATTAAATTACCTATATAATGTATACATCTTATTATATATTTTTTTAAGAGTTTATTGAATATTTACATTCTTCAATTTTGTATAATAATAAGTATTAGTAAAATAATAAAAATAATACTATGATAATATAGGTTAGCTACTTTAAGAAGACTTTTAGCATAATAGCCTTTATTTTGTTAAGCATTAAACAACTTAAAATTATCACGTCTTAAGTACCTTATTTATTTGAAAATGTTATTAAAGCTTGTACAACAAAACAATTTGAAATTTTGCGCGATTTGAAACATTTAAAAAAAAATTTCAACTTTACCTATTTTATGATATTTTCTTTAATTTTTTTTCTATTTATATGAAAAATTGAAAAGTATTTGAAATTTCAAGTTTCTGAATGCCTCAACTTGATAAAAGATCCCATATCATTAAAAATGTTTAAAACCCTTAAAACGTTATTATTCGTATCGTGTTGTCAGTTTTTGGTATAAGATATCTAGTAACCATTTCACGGTTTAGGTACAAGTGAAATTCTGAACATTTTCTATATTTATAGCAATGATACGTGCGATTCATTCAAATAATCGTAACAATAATAAAATACATGCACCATGTAAACCGACGCGCTTGAGTGCTGCAGTAAGGTACTGCTAATTGCTTGCGGCTACCGTATTATGAGGATAATCGTGCACTATATATAGGTATACAATTTAGGTAGGCAGAGCACTTCCGCGATATACACATAGATAACACCACAACGTACGAATAAAACAAACGCGGTATCGTCGTTAATCTACTACGAGGGGTGAGGGGTCATTTTTTTCTTTCGCCTCGAAGAAAACGGTCGACATCGGCGGCGGATAGGGAAAAAGTAAACGTTTCGAGTTTGCGGCCGAGATATAAAGTTTTTCCTCACCGCGCGCGACTACTTTATTGTTTTTCATTTCCTCTCCGGCACTCGTCGTCCTTATCCCCGTCGCCTCCCGATCGCCACAACCGAGTTTTATAATATACACACGGCGGTGCACATTCTACAACGCGCACACTTTTCTCCCATCGCCGCCACCACGACAGATTCGCGGAATTATCAAGAAATTAGTGCCCGGGAGGAAAAAAACAAACGAAACGAAAGCAAAAAAAAAAACCACAGAGAAATGAAACAGAGAACCCATACTGCCGCAAACGCGACCGCCTGGTCTCGAGCAACTCGAGCGGAAACGAAATCTTTTTCTAATCTTAATCTGCATACGAAACGGGAGCGCTTCGGGGAAATTCAACAGATAGCTTTTTTTTCCAACCACCGCGAGAGATAGTTTTTAAGCTTAAGTTAGTGTATATAATATCGTTTCTTTTTCTTTCCCCGTTGCGTTTTCGTATTCTTTACTGCGCGCGGAATAAATCTGAATACATTAAACTGATGACGACGGTACGCCTCCTCCCACCACAACGAAACATGTTGGCGGCAATTCAATCAGCCGCCGCGTGCCTGTTTACGCGCTCGTCGTATATTATTTATATATATATATATATGTATATAGATACCTTAACATATTATTATAGATATTCATATAAACGCTCGTGACGTGATATAATATGGGTATATATATGAAAACGCAAAACGAATACGAGCAGTATATACAATCATATATTTGTATACTTTATATATTATAATATAGTACAGTTTATCGTTTTAAATGTATACACTATACATGTTAGTATCTTACACCTATAAATACTAGCTTCGGAAGTACATTAAAGGGAGAAAGCTTAGGGGACAATTGGATTTAGCATTTTTTTTTTAGGGGGGGATGGGTGGAACATTTTAAAAATAACCGTAACTGATCTATACACCTATTAATTTGTAAAATATTAAAATTAAAATCAATTTTTAAAAAATTTACCGGATATTTTACGAGTAAATGTATTAATAAATTATTTATATTTTTGGTTATTAGTGTGATTACAACGATAATTTATTATTCATTATTAATGTAATTTTTCAAAAACTTGTAAAAATATGCCATTGTGATTGCAATATTCTTATATTAAATGTAATTATAACTACTTTACCTAACTTATTTGCATTTAAAGATTGGCGTTTGTGCTTAATTTAATTATAACTGTGTAAGTTAGAAGATAAAAATCAATGTTTTATTACATAGATGATTTTATATTTATTTTTCATAAATAAAACATTATTCATGTAATATAAATTGTCATTAATTGTTAATTCATTAAAAGTATATTATATTCGATGAAAAGAATATGTTACATTTATATTAAATATTAAAGCAAAATTAGATAAAATGCTGATTTTTTAGCATCATATTATTATATTATATACCAACTTATAATTGAATAAAATATTTGAATAATGTTAATAAGATAAGCCTACATTGTTTAACATCTATAAATATAATATTTATGGAATATAGATTAAAATAATAATCTTATAAACCCTCACCCTCTCAAACTAAAAAAAAAACATTCAACCTTGTCTGTATATATATAATATGATAATTGATAAATAACTAAACAGACTATTTATAGTATAATATTAAATTATTATACCTATTAATCAGCGTTTTAAATTGACTTAGTGACTGCTTTTTATACAGCATTACTAATTACTATGCAGGAGACTAAAATTAAAAATCGTATTTAAAAAAAACTATATATAATATAAGTAATAATAGATTCATTGTAAAATGTTTTAAAATCTAAGAATATGTAATTTTATTAGTACCAGAGTGTCGATTATTCTATAAATACCACTAATACCAGTAAAAAGCTTTGCAGTGCAAATTTCGATTTTGTATTAGTGTTTTAATATTGTGTTTATTTTACCTACCTACACAATAATATTTAACTTGAAAATAAAAAAATCTTTGGTTTCCCGTTCAAATCGGTTTGTAGAAAAAAATTAAAAAAAAATTACCTTAACCAAAACCAACTCAGACAGACGAATAAACAACGAAGACGTGTAAAGACCACAAGGGTTGCTGATGGTAGTATTGGTTGTATATGTATAGACGCAATCGATTACGAAAACAAATTAATCTTCTCCGATGGAGGCGACGACCGTCTACAATATAAACACACTAACCATGGTCGCGAGGGCAGAGGGGAAGGTTTTTGAACGCGATTAGTTCGATAGGCCCGACGCGTCACTCGGCGAGTGTTTTATTAATGAAAATACGATGTAATGTACGCACACGCACGCACATAAATTTAATAATACAACATATTATATTAGAACTTAAAAGTTTCCAAGAACGATGTGGCGGCGATAGTTTTTTTACCTCTATAATAACACCGATTCATTAATGTGATGTACACGTGAACTCGTATATTATCGTAGTATATACAAGTAGATGGTATAGACGTACCTACGAACAACAAAGCGAATTTTCTTTATTTTGTTATTATTATATTGCCGAAGAGTATATTTTCTATTCTGCTCGTCTATCCTATTGGAACACCGGTAGCCGCTAAAATGTGTGAACGCGATCTCTCTTAGCGCACACCGTTCTAAATACAATAGACAATACTTTTCGTAGGTGTGTATCGTGTATGCGTCGTTTTTTTCCCTCTGCTCACTCGCATTTGCTATGTCATTGCGCCGCCTTTCACGGAAAAAAAAAATAATAATGAATAAAAATAACCGTTTACAGTGGCCATCGGTAAACATCAAGGCCTCCCTCCTCTCGGACATCTGAAGATAAATACAAAAATGTATACATATATCTATGTGTATACTGTGTATACTCTATAGTAACATGAAATAACCGACGCGTAGATACTATACAGAAAATAATACTGAAGCATTGGTCGTAGGTACATGTGTCGGCCTAGGAACAGTATAAATCGGTGGCAATACGTCCGTTGTATCTTATATTATAATATATACAAGTATATGAGTATATACTGTATATGTGTATGTGTGTGTGTGTGTGTGTGTGTGCGCGCGAGCGCGCGCGCGTATTATTATGTTCACGCCTAAAGAAGTCGACAGCGGATGAAGGTCAAACTCACTGCACCCGTGTACATACGTGCTGACGACTTCTTCATGCTAAAAAATCGAAAAACGGAATTTGAAAATTATATATACCCTAGACTAATGAATAGTGATATTAAACATCAATCGTAAATCGTTGGATTGATTGTAGTTTCAGGAGCGTTAATTTTACATTTGAAATTTTCTATGACTAATAAATAATTATATAATATACATAATTTTCAATATTATTACAAATATGATTTTTTTTCTTTAATTTAAGACGACTACCTAGTTAAATATTATAAGTCCTCTTTATTATTACATGCAATGTTTATATATTATTCGGTAACTTTAGGTAATTATCCCTAAATATACCTATTATAGACTATACATATTGGAAACATTTTAATTTTAAGATGATTTGTTTTTACTAAATTATCGATCAAGACTATTCAATAGATTAAAAATGTAAACAAATGTTATCGTATTCCACAAAATTAGTTTTTCAACAGTTGTTGAAAAGAAAATTGTGAAATAAACAATCTGAATCTATAGAAATATAAACAATGTCAAAATGTTTAATAAAAACTTGAAAATGATTCCAGGTAAAGTTCACCAAGGCGAAGAATGAAATTTATTTTAAAATAAAAACCAAACCTCCCTTACCGAGTATGGTTTGCTCTCTGTTTATCACTCCTTTACAACAATAATAATAATGTGCGACCATATACAGAATCGAGTAATACGCGTGTTCGGTCGACGGTTTGTCAGTGTATTTAATCCGATCGTTTTATAAAGTTGTCGCCTATGCCAATTCGATTGGTTCGTGTGCTCGGTCGACAGACACGTACATAAATACGCGTGTAATATAGTGATCATGTCCGCTAACGGAGAGTAGAAAGTCGGCAAAAAAATTAAGAAGAAAAAGTACTCGCGCGCACGCGGTATAAGTGAACGACGACGACGAGCGTCGGTAGGAGTGATGTGGAAAACCACCGCAGTCGGCGAGCGAGCTTCGTTTGGTTTTATATTATTTATAATAAATATATATATATATAATATGAGGTCGAAGAGAACGGTCAGGGGATATAATACGGCGGCGATGAAGCTGCGTGACAGAGTGAAAGAGAACGAGTGCGAGTTCAGTGTGTACGACAGAGAAAGAATGTGTGTGTGTGTGTGTGTGTGTGTGTATGTATTTATACAAAGAGGAGACGAGTTGACTCAGCAAATTCGTTGATTAATGATGGCTGTTTGCGGCGGCGGCGGCGGCTGCCGTTTTGGGGGCCGCCGCCGCAACGTGCACGCACACACACACACGTGTACACGCTCACACGTAGATCCCTATGAATGCGACTTAACACGAGGCAACTTGTTATGTACGTATATAATGTACGTGTACCGCAGCCGCCGACCGGGAAGCCCTTTTCTTTTCCATTTAAAAACCTTTTACGCCGCTTTCATATGTATATAATAATATATACGAGCTGGCGCGCATACACTGCTAGAGGTGTATAATATATACAGTGTGTTATAATATTTTATAGGCCTATGAACTCGTATGCATATATAGGTATAATATATATACAATATATGCGTCGCATTTAAGATATGTCGCATGACGACGGTATATATATTATAATATTACAAGTGAGGAAATTTCACCTCCATTATAAAATATGTATAGGTTGTTTATAATAATATTGTCAACAACGAGTCCCCGAGGACCGCGACGGTGTAAGGGATTTTTATAACTAATTCAATGTATCCTCCCGGGCCACCGTAAGCGATTCGTATGAAAACTCGTCCGGAAAACACTACTTCGAGACATCACGGGTCGGTTTATATAAATATGTAAAAAAAAAAAAAGCGGTGACAGTGGTCGAGATCGTGTATTTATTTTTTAAAATGAATTTCTCCATTGCCGGGCGTACGCCTCGTGACCGAAACAAATAAGATTCAATAACCCAATTTGAACTATATATTATACAATCTAATATTACGATGCAGTATAGTGCGCCTCGATAAACCAGTTGCGTAGAATAGTAATAGACGTATAATAAAATATTAATATTGTAACTAAAATTGACCGACAAAACATACGTTTTCAACTATGAAAACGTCAGAATTGTCTTAAGTCGATATCATTTATTTGCACCATGTAAAGCGTAAAAATCATAAAAAAAACCTTGTCCTCGTAGTAAATGTTTTACATAAAGGTTTTAAAAATTACTTTTATTCGACGGTTCATAAAATGCGACCGTGTTTTCTTATCGACCGGAATACGCGCATATACTTATATTAAATTCTGTCCTTGACACAATCTTTACGGTCTCGTTATTATTTTCGCAAAATGCAATTCATGTTTTTATGATTACTAGGTACCTACTTGGTTTATTTTGCAACCTTCCGTTCGGTCGATAAGTGTGTATGTAAACTATTACCGAAATTCAAATAAACAAAATATTACTCGTCAATGTGCCACGAATATCACATTCTTGGGAAAACTATCTTCGTCATTGAGTTAAAAAAATATTATCTTTTGCATTATTTTTTTTCAAACATTTTTCTAACGATATCCCGTGCACACACCAAGAAATAATATTTTTTTGTATATTGTACATACTTTTTTTGGTTGTTATTAATTTTTACATCATGTACCAAATTATTCACTCATTAACGACACTAACATTCGTAAAATTGTACTGTCATAATTCCAAATAATAATATAAACGTGAATGATGATATGCGATAATAATAATTACAGGTATAATGTACACTTGTTGGTGTAGAATCGGGCAAACGTCACCCCTCCCTCCGAATCATGGGGTGAATCTGCAGTGAAGTATTACCCATTATTATTAGGTGTATATACTATTTATATAAACGTGATGGAGGAGTAGAAAACGACCTAATCGCACGTGATGCGTGTATGATCGCATTGTAGTGTATACTTGTCGTATAATAATATATCAGTGACGATGGCGTTTAAATGATAACGTCATTTCGATCTGAGTGTTTCTGGATTTCTTGCGCATCCCGGTGCACCACGCTCTATACTTCCGGTCTTAGCCGATGACTGGTCGGGTTTTCGTCTCAATCGCTGCTGAACCCGACTCCCCTAGTCCTTTTGGCTGTGTCACTCTGTTGCACATCCGTCAACGTCGGACATCGCAGTCCGGTCGTCATCGTTTTATCTCCGGCCCTGGTTACTACGCGTGGCAGCAATTTATATAAAATCGATACTCGAGCAAACGTCCAATTACATCATTATACATATAGACATATAGGATATAGTATTATAGTAGATAGTTACAATATTCGTAAGCGGAGCGTATTGAATGGTCGCAATGTAAAGTAATATTACAGCCCTTCCTAGGTGTAAATGTGTACGTATAAATGTGTTTAATCAAAATATACTTTACTTAAAAAAAAATAAAACAATTAATTTTCTGCACACAAACCGATATATTATATTTTTAGATATACCTATAGTACAAAGACCGTTTTCGGTGTTAATGACTGGTCGACGTCTGTGGCAAACCGCGTTCCTATAATACGTATACGTTCCTATATGACGAAAACCGTACAAAGTGATTCGTTTTTTTAACGTTCTCATACGCAGTGAAACGCATCTGTACCCACTGCACTACTCTCAGTATACTCTCGTATTATATGTTGGTAGACTACTTTGATCGTGTAGTGGAAATGTCTGTAAAACTATCCTATCAACGATTTAATGGACTCGATTTTGCCTCGGTTGCAGAAATTCCCTGGCTAATAACCTCTCTAAATAGTTCACGCCGAAAACGCACAGTGTTGAATTACTGTCTGTCGAAAAAAACGGTAAAGAGAAAAGCACTAAACCTAATTTTTACCTTTACCGTAAACAAAATAGGCCTTTAAAACTTACTTCTAAAAAATGTTATATTAATCATAAAGAACCAATAAAGTAACATATTGTTATTTTTTTTTTAATTTAACAATAAATAAGCAATATACCTACCATCAAATGAATATATTTTTGATTGCAGCCCATAATGAAAAACCAAAATAATTTTTCAAAAATCAATAACCATAACTCCATGCGTAACTTGTGCAGAGCATAATAAATGACCTCCCTTATCCGATAATTTAGATTCCGCCCTACTCCATATTGCACCCTTTGCTTAAAATTCATTTCACGCTAAAATAATGAAATTAAAAGACCCTCGGGATACTTTTAAATATAATAATAGATTGAAGTTTGAATACAGATAAACCAAAAATTGATTTAATGACTTTTTTAAACAAATACAATTTTATTAAGATTTATACTCACATTGACCATTAGTATCATTTTCAAATTAATTCTAATGATTTGAGCTTTTTAAATGTAGTATATACCTACAAATTATATCATTTAATTTCAAAATTTAAAATTAACACATAAAATTGATTTGAAGATTCAAAAATGTAATATTATTAAATTGTTTTAAATGTAATAATCCCCTATACCACATCAATGATCTACAGTGATATTTAAATTACAGATATTTTTCAAGCAACATTTTTCCAAGGTATTTTCACAAAGACAAATGGCAAATAAAAACAAAATTAATAAATTAATAAACAAATGTAACGAATACTTTTGAATCATATATTATTATTCATTAAAACACTTATATTTATAATATAATTTTTATTTAGGTTCTATTATTATTCTAATAAAGGTTCTATTAAATTATTATGTATATACAAATTCGTCGATTATTTAAAAAAAAATCTAAAACACACAGCGCTTTTTTTTTAGATAAAACTCAATCATTATTTTTCTATTTTATTATTATCTAGTTATGTTTTCCCTAAACCATGCACCTATCGTTTTAGCAGGTGAAATAAAATATATCTATATATTATATATACTGTATACGTAGACATATATCAGACGACATGCCCCTCGCAAAACAATAATAATGATTTCATTTTCACACGTCCGATCGAGCGGTGAGTCTAGGGTAAACTGCTGAGAAAAACAAAAGTTTGCGCACACGGACAAATGAAAAATTGACATCATCAACCAACGGCTATGTGTATATATAGCTGTGGTGTAGAAGATATGCTCGTGTGAGGGTCCGAAAAAATACTAGCACCGGGGGAGGCTGGAGGTGGTGGAGGGATTATGGGGTGGATGTGGCGATAGGGAAGAACACGAGAAAAAAATAAGTGAGAACTGGAAATGCGTAGAGGGGAGGGCAAAACCCGTGAAAGATGGACAGTTTTTTCTCTTTGACCATTTGTCTTCGCCCATCGTGGTTAAGGTCTTGTTACCGACAAACAATAAACACTGACACACATGCACACACACACACTCTCTCGAACACACGTGCGCATATATACCTTGCTAAACTTTTACTTCATCACCCGTAGGAAGAGTTCACGCGCTAAGTCCATACCCCATCTATGTATACACTACCATTGCTGTATATTATAGTGTTTATGCTCGCCGCTGCTGTATATAAATGTACTGCGCGTTGTGGGCGGCGACGGTTCGGCCGTTTTTTTCGCATCATCCGTGATAGCCGCCTACGCTACTGTCGGAAACCTGTTGAGCATCTGTCCTACTCACAGGGAAAATTGTGTGGGGTTAAAATAATGTTTGTTTTTACGATTCCGAGAAGAAGATAAACGGCGGGAATAAAAAATTAACAGATTAATATTGTCATCCGTTTTACCGCGGACTTTTGAATGCATAATATAAAGAAACGTACAACGTGTAGGTAAATTTTTATTAATTAAGTACATTACAATTACAATATAATTAAATTTTATTAACTATATGGACATCTAATGTAACTTAATATGCAATTTCGATCATTGTTACGTAATGGTATATTAAGTGGATTTGTAAAGAATCGATTTAAAATAATAAACTAAGCATTTGGGTAGTTCACTGTAAAATTAAATATTATATATAGGTAGTAATACGCATTTATATTTTTAAATATCAGTTCAAAAGAAAATCCCTGATGATTAATACATTTTTGATATTCATAAATAACTAAGACGTAGACTAGAGTTTATTTCTGATAAGGCTCTAATCAAATATTATAGTCACAATCATAAAATGAGATAATATATTTAAAATTTTTAAGGATATTTATAATAATTATTATGTATAGTTAAAATAATAAAATATATTATTTATAATGTTAGTTTGACATTCGTGAATCATGTATACTGAATAATATGTCTATTATAAAATGAAATTAGTATATTATATTCGGTATGACATTTGTATGACGCATTGTGTTAAAATTGACTTGTTTAAATTTTAAAATACCGTACTACCGTAGCATATTTAAAATATTTTACTTGATATTCATATAGGCACATGAAATGACTGGAACATTGACATCGTGCGTAGGCCATCTGTCGTCGTGTTTTAACTTTTATATATAGTTATAACACACGTTGCTGTGGAACGTGCGTATTGTAGATATTTTGTATAATATTATACTATGTAATAATAATATAGGTACCTATGTAAAATTATAAAAAAAAAAATGTTTGTTTTATAACTTCGTGTGGGTGGCGACTGGTGAGTGCATTATTTTACCAGACGCAAGAGAAAAAAATGGATAATAATGATACGGTTGAATGGATGCCAAATCGTATATATGCATGCGTTTAAATAATATACATAGTACCTATACAAATATACATATGTATGTATATAGATAAAATAACATTTTTAATATTATATATTATTATTATGCACTGTTATTATAGGAGGTGTATACACCAACGCACACGAAATATACAGCGAATTGTGAACCACAAAATGCCCAGAATGGAGACGGCAGCGAACTATACTATAATATGGTCCGGTGGGGAACTTTGCAGGTGTCGGGGGGAAGGGTTCGCATTGTAGAGAGAAAATAAAATCGAAATTTTTTTCGTTTGTGTGTTTATATACTCGTCGACTAATGAATGATTCGCGTGTGGCAACCGTATTACATGTTATGTATAGGTACACATTATCTAAATATATGTGTACACAGCGTATACCACCTATTTATACAGGTATAATATTTTTGCTTTCGTGGATAGTGTTTTACTGCGGGGTGTTTGTCTGAGTGTTGTGTAAACACAACTATATGTATATTTTAATAATAATAAACCAGAGGCTATAGTAGTGTTTTTTTGGATTTATGTTATTTTCCAACTTCCATTAGGCGACGAACCGAAAAACTAAAGAATATTTTCGATAAGCAAATTAACGACGGCCGAAGGGCGTTGGGCGAAATAATATTAATGATAGTATAACAAAACATTTTTTTTAGAGAACTCGTACGGGCATACGAATAACACAAGCTCATCAGCAGTCGAATTAATTATCATAATCTACGACCATTTATATTACGTGTACAAAATCTCGACTTTGTTGCAATTATTCGAAATGTGTCACTATATATCTATAAACTATATACTTATACTTTGTGACTGGTATATTATTTACCTATTATTTATATTTTATAAACAAATGTTAGATTATAATTATTTATTTAGCAAAAATAAGACTTGTATTATAATAATATATAAAAACTATAAACACAAGGAACATAATTCTACTAAATCTCCCCCTCCCTATTCCCCCCAATAAAACCCAGTCAGTAATGTTAGTAAATAACTTGCCAAAATAAATAATGTATTTTTCAAATAAAACAATTTTTATCAGTTCTGTTACAAAAATGTATAATATTGTAGTTTTTATTTTAAATTAATAACTTTAGGAAAATTTATTTTAGAAATTTCTCAAATTTAACAGCAATACACACAAAACAAATAAATTAATTTATCTATACAATATACAATAATATGTACATATTATTTTAAAGTCATAAACTCAAAATAATTATTATCTAAAATTTAACTACGGTAAAATGATTAGCAATTAAACATTTACAACCATAAATTTGTACAGAACAAAATTATACATATCAGTGTCAATTTGCAGCTTACATCTTACTTATAAAAATAAAATATACTCATTATTATTGTGAAATTTATTTTTTTTGTATAAATTTATAAAAATGTATTAAATTATAAAAATCCCTTTATAAATATTTTAGCTCTAGATATTATAATTGTATCTATCCATATGACTCACGGATATATTTATGTTAGCCACCCCTGATATATATATAATGTACAAATATACACTATAGATCAGTCTAATCTGCATTTAGTAATAATAATTTGTTCATTCTCAAAGCTTCTCAACAAATTATTTAACTGACACTGCAGTAATTCAGCGCTATGAGTAAAGGTGGTAGTTTATAATATTGCGCTGTGTCAATATATTATTATACTATTATATAGACCGAAATACTCGTATACGATTTATTATAAACCACGTTAAATTCTTAACTCTTCGTTCAC
This sequence comes from Schizaphis graminum, assembly GCA_020882235.1. Classification (NCBI taxonomy): domain Eukaryota; kingdom Metazoa; phylum Arthropoda; class Insecta; order Hemiptera; family Aphididae; genus Schizaphis; species Schizaphis graminum. The sequence continues at coordinate 70,240,118 of CM037032.1, forward strand.
ACATACATGATACATATAGATTCGATGGTGTATGTGAAAGTGACTGGTGGTCGAAGGATGCATCAGTGCGTTTAGAGGCTTTAAAACCGGCGTGGAGAAGCGGGTGTGGTGGAAGGGTTTCCGAGGTACTGGAAATATATATACATAGGTATTACCTAAATATATATAAGGGCCTTCTCCCCCACCCCCACGATAGGTTTTAGCCATCCCCGATACATAATCAATCACTGCCGGAACGCGCGTTCCGGGCCGCCGGGTGCCGCCGCCGCCGTTAACTAAGAAACTTCGCTAGTCGTCAAATTCATTCATGCTAACCACCACCGCCGCCTTCTCCTCTCAGCTTCGAATCTCCTCCACCCTATCTATGTTTCTCCCTCTCCCCATGCAGTTTCTCACCGATCTCGTTTCATTTCTCTCTTCCCCACGCGTATAAAACGTGCTCACCCCTCCGCAGGGTGTAGACGATCCAACCTATTTATCCCTTACAAATTAACTCGACCCTACCACCGTCATCGTGCAATTCCGTTAAATTGATTGAACCCGCAACGGCATCGGCTTCGGCGGCGCCCAACGGCGACGACGGATGAACCCGACGCGCGGCGTATACAGAAATATGACAACAGAGTGGCAACAAAATCGAATTCCATCGTTCATTTTGTCGCATTTAAGACTTGTTTATCTGATGTATAATTTATGTCATTAAGTCTTCTTATATTTTATTATAAAAAATATGTCGAAAAATAAAAATTGGTTTATTATGTACATAGCTACATAGTATCAAATCAATTTCCTATACGTTTCGATGATCAAACTCCTCTGCAAACGTATAGTTACTACTAAGTGTATAATATAATCAATAATCAGATACTTAAATTTTTGTACCATACATATATTATATAATTATAAGCATATTCCTTAATATTATCATTTTTGAGGGTACGAGTCGTTCGAGAACTGAAATAACTTCTAAAATAAACGTATATTATATTATATCATTCCAGCTGTAGCCGGTTTTCAATTATTATTTTACATGTTATATTATAATATAATTATTCATTATTGTTTCTATTTCCACGCTAAACAGATCCCATATTATTCAGAGAGCGATGTATTTAAAAATATATTAAAGTAGTAGAGACCAACAAATCTTCTATAGAAAACAGGATTCCATGTTATTCGTGTTCTATATCACACAGGCGTTTTATTGTAAATAGTTAACGGTTGTACTTTTACCTTTTATAGAGATTGTAGATACTTCGTACACAACAAAAATATATCTTTGTAATTTTAAACGTGTATACAATACGATTTACGGTATTCACTACGTCATGTACTCAATGCAAACATATTATATGTGCAAACAGTGAATCCTGCAGTGTCTATAGCAGGGGTGACCACAACGAGGCTTACGAGCCGCAGGCGACTCTTGAACCAAACTTAGACTAAAATTAAATGTAAATAAATGTTCCTTCATTTGATTTAAAATGAAAAATGTATCTCTATTTTATAAACATTGCTTTACAATGTGGCTCACATTTAGCCGAATAAACTTTATAAATTTGTGGCTCCCAGAGTTAAGGTTAGTGGCCACCCCTGGTCTATAGGATTTGAATCAGTGCTTGAAAAATGTTTCAATATTTTTTACGCCATGTAATCACTAATAATAATAATAATAATACATTATGTTTGTACCATGCGAAAATTGAAACGTGCTTACGTGTGCGTGTAAATTATAATATGTTGTGTATTATATATAACGCGTATGTGCGTGTACTCGACGACAAAATTACAGGATTTAAAACGGCCACCGCCGGCGTCGACAGCGCACCATCAGCGATCGGATTACACGGGGGCTTAGCGCAAATAATATATATAAGGACGATAGTATATATATAAATATATATACATATATATATATATATATATATATATATATATGTTGGGGTGGTAGAGTGGAGGGATGGAAAAGGCGGTAGACGAAATATATATAGGTATATAAATTCACGAGGGGGTTCGTCAAACGCTTGGTGGAGAGGAGGGATATATTATGGATGGAGGGGTAAACCGAGGGGGTTTGTTTCTGGTGTGCACCACACGCGCATATAATAGGTATATACGTACACCGGGCTGCGGCGGCGGGTTGACTCTGACAAATCGCATATGATTACGGAGGTACTCGCCCGTGTGTTATTATTATGTCATTAGTGGCGCGGCGGCGACTGAAGGGTGCCCAGCCCGGCCTATATATCTGACTACGCGCATACGACTATATAATATATATATATTATATATGTACAAGCTAAAGTCTGTATGACTGTATGTATATGTGTGTGTGTGTGTGTGTGTGTGTGTGTGTGTGTGTGTGTGTGTGTGTGTGTGTGTGTGTGTGTGTGTGTGTGTGTGTGTGTGTGTGTATGCTACGATGTGAAACTATACGACTCTCGTATATATTATTACATACATATAGAGCGATTCTACGTCATGTTCAGAGTATTTTTTTTATTATTTAAACGGCTACCAATATAGATATATTGCTTTTTGTACTGAAATAAACTCGAAAAAAGTATCTTATACCATGGCTGGGTGAGATAAGGTTAGGTTAGGTTTACTTATATTAAGCATAAGTGCCTAATACGTTGTATTTAACATTTTAACAGGAACTACAAAATATAATTTAGGCGCATTATACATTTTGTACGTATATATTCTGCTGCGCATAGTATACACTAGGACACTTGGTATACATGATATTATTGTTCAAATTATTTTATATAACAAGCCGTTTGCTGAATGCATTCTTATGTAAGTTAAATATTAAGTGATTTTAATAATTTTTTTGTTCATCAAACCACAATAAACCTTTGACGAACGACGTATATATGTTCGTCTGTTGAAAAATCACAGCTTTTTTTTTATAAATTGCCATTTATATAGGTAACCCGTGTAAAAATAACGATTGAACATATAGTATTATAGTGTGACAGGACTTTTCTTGCAGTGTACAAACAAAATAAACTAAAATTCTAAATTATTACCAACTACCTCTTAAGTGCCATTTCGCGTGTCCTAAACTGTAGCACGCATAATCGAATGGATTAATTGATTTAAATTACGGACGTTTAAACACGCGCGTTGTACGCGTTAAACGAATAGTCTGTTGTCAAAAACTCAAAACAATAATTATTTAGTAATCTTAAGCGTATTTTTAGAAAAAAAAACTATTTATACTACAAACAACATAAAATTTACTGAACGCATAACAGCAAATTATAGTATAAGTTTATATACACACACATATAAACCCGCGAGTTAAAATATATTATATTACACATTTATTCCAATAGGAGGTACACAACATAACATGCATATTACAAATTACATATAAAAAAAAAAAACGATTGATTTATACTCGTTGCTGCTTTTGAAATCGAATTACACTTTTTTGCTAATGAAACGAGTGAAAAAGTCTCTCGGGAAATGGTGGCGTGACGCGACATACCTGCCACTCTAACATTTGCACTATACAAAACTATATTATTATACTCTATTTTTCACTCTCTGCTGACTCTCTGTCCTACGCACAAAACGATTTTACTCGCGTTATAAAAAAACATACCTTTAGATTTATCTGTATGCTTTTAAAAAGACTTTCTTGAGTTGGCAGTATAATATAGTATAATTATATACCTGTATACTAGCCATATTGATAAAACCTAAACTATATACTTTTATCGATTCTCAATATTCCTTATTTTAAAGGTTTCAATATTGAACATATACTACACGATAACAACATTTCTAGCATTTTATTTCTCTTTATCTCATACATTATATTCTTGCTATTTGTTATTGTTGTTTAAAATGTAATTTGTTACTATTGTTATGACTTTCTTTATACTTTTTGTCATCAATATTACCATCTTGACGCGTACTCTGTAGTCTACAAAATATGAAATAATATATAAACATGACAACGACTACGCTGTTCCGAAATTTTGTTTACAACGCGCGTACGATTCGCACGCATCGTGGCGTGTGCTTATTTGTACAGACGTATTTCATTATCTGAAGCAAAAATTTCTACAGCAGTATATGATACTTATCGTCGCCGTCACCAAACAATCTTTTATACATATTTTATTATTGTTCCCGATCCGTCGCCTGCAGTATGAGAAATAATCGAGTGAATTTCCCGACCATCAGAGACGAAGCGGTTTGGAGAAAAGAAAAATTTGACATAAAAAAACCACTATAATATGGTTTGTATGGGGGTGACGTGAGGGGACGACGACGACAACAAGAGTGGGCGAAAAAGAGAAAAATTAGAAATTCAGATTTGTGATATGAAAAATATATATATGGCGTGTGTATGCGTGGCGTATGTATATGTATACGAGTAACGCGAGTGTGCTCCCGGAAGTGGAGAAAAAGAATATGATCGAGTGCGGGTGAGAAGGGGTCGAGAGAGTCGGAAGGGCGTACGGTGTACGTTTAGAGCTTTTTGTGTCTGAGGCCGCGGCCAATTTATCAAAAAACATGTTCGACCCCTTCTCCCCCCGGGGGGTCAACCGCCCGTCAACCTTGTGCTGTGGCGGCACCGCTCAAACAGTGAATCGTATCTTCATAATATTACAACGGTGACATTTCCCCGTCATTTTTTCGTTTTACGACCATTTTTCTTCACTCGCTCTTATACGCAGGCTATACTGTTCTGTATATATAATACTACTATCGCCTTACTCTGCAGAAAAAACCTACACCGCTTTTCTTTTCGTTCCCGCCACTCTTCATGCGTACACATACATACACACACAAAAACCCCTCGGCTTCATTTTTAACTTGCAAAATGACGTGGAAATTGAATCCGCTGTGACCGGCAGCGCGGCACAGTGACTTTTTTCCGTATATACATTTTATACAAAGTCGTTTTTTTTATCATCTTTATTGTGCATTTCTGACGTATGACCTTACGGCCACCCAGTTTCCGTTTCCATCTTATTTATTTTCATCGGTATACATACATCGTAGCACACCATCTATTTTTACATACCTATATAGTAATATAATATTATACATTTGTATTTTCTATACGCATCGTGTACAGTGCATGCACCGCAGTAGTGACTGCAACGAACTGTAATATAGCATTATAATATATATATAATATAATATATAAACATACAGTAATAATAAAAAGGTATGTCCGTTAATGACACGTCCAACAACGCGATGACGGTAGGTACGTATATATAAAAGTTTATTATTAATATTTTGTGTTTTTTTTTCTATCGCACCCAAAATCCGAATCAACGGAAATTGGTACGTCAATCAATCGGGTTGCTGCAGGAAGCGGCTTCGGGTGAAAAACAAAAACAAAAAAGGTAGGTAGATACGACGACATAACATATGCTCGCATATATATATATATATATATATATATATATAAATTCAAGAGTAGAGGTTATTAATAGTCTCCGCGGACCGCGGTATCACCGAGATTAATTATTATTATTGTGTTATACGCTCCCCCTTGACGCCGCCGACAGTTCTCAACAAGTCGTCCTTGGTCACAGACTTGCCCTCCGGTCATTTCTCTCCACTCCGTCATCCACCATTGCCATCATTCATATATAATATATTTTATACTAAATATAATAATAATATATAGTATGCTGTGTACTTTCCTCCCCTCGCACTTTTCGTCTCAATAAACGCCGCCGCGTCTTTGCCACCTCTGCCGTCTATATAACATTACATTTTAGACAGAGCTTAGGTACGTATATATAATAGATAAGTAATATATTAGTACCTACCTTCCTGTACATTTCAGAAACCTTGAAAAAAATTGTTGAACGTAAAAATAAAAATGAATAAACGCAATGACAACACTGTAGTGTATCTTTATTTATTATTCTCAATTCTTTTCAAAATTGCACATTGGTTATAAACTTATAACTTTATGATAAAATATACACAACAACAATTTACAAAAATGTAAATTTAATAGAAAGTACAGTGTTTGACTTGATGAGGACGTAGGGGGACGGAGTGGATTATGGATTATTACAACTATAATACTTACCTTTGTAATATAGTATTATCAGTTACCACTGTTATCATTATTCACTAATATTTGTTATAAATTATCATAGATTTAAAGATTATTATTTTTGAATTTCATTGTCATCATTGTTATTAATAAAATGTACCAGTTATAAAATATTTTGTATAATATGTAGTAAAAGAAATGAAAAAGAAAATTGTTACCCAAAAAGGATAAATTTGAAAGATAAAAACCACATAATACTATAAAAATTAATGGAAATATTTAAATAAATAGGTTAAAATGGATGTTTTTTATTTACTTACTTTCATTATCCTTTTGATATTGTTATTATTTATAACTATATCATATGAAATAGGTACAGTAATTATCTATGTCTTTTATTAACTTATATTTGATTTATTAATTATTTACAAATATTTTTATTTAATTTAAAAAGGTGTATTAGGAGATTTAGAGTATACATATAGTCCCCACTCCCCACAGCCTAATAACGTTTAACAAGTGATGGGGACACTCTTTTTTAAAAGTAAATAAAGTCCTCCTACTTTAATTTTGTGAAGTCGAGTATTAAAAAAATATCTATTTTATTACTATTTATTATTATAATAATTTTTTGATGTTCACTGTACTTGCAGAAATTAAAGTTTATACTTTTTCATAAACTTTTTATTTCATATTATGCAGTTTTAAGAAAACGTCATGGTTGCGTATTACTATTTAGTATTGTAGTCTATAATATATTAATATGATATATCCATCTTGCAAACGTATAAACAGTGTATCAAATTCGTGTTTAGTTTAACCAATTGTTTGTAGTTAGTTTAAACATGACAGTGACTTAATTTATAAGTAAAAATATTATCTGTATTTAAACATCGTTTTTTACGATGTTTTTATTTTTAAGCGAATTACGAACAATTGAAATATTTTAACTACTCTTATGAATCGATTAAAAATTGAAAAAAAATCTAAATCTATGATAAAAAAAACTGTGTACAAGCAGATATTATAATGTTGTTTTACTTTTAAGTTTGTAAAACGAAAGAGACTAGTTACACGCGTGTACACGCAGTAAGGTTTTATTAATATTTATTCGATGTTAATTTGTATGCTTCGAATGTTAGATAGTTGTGTATAATAGAGAAACACGAACAAATATATATTCTAAAAATGTGTTGATATTTTATGTTGACTTAACGAAAACTGTACATACAATTAATTGTAAATTACACGATTATTAATGATACTACATATCTATTATCTTTATTTATTCACTTTATTCAAGTAAAAATTTTCTAAGTACTTAAGACTATAAAATAAATATATATTTTAGCTGTTAGGATATAATAAGTAATATACTAGAATACGAAAATAAATTACATTTTATTAGAAATTAGAATGTCTATATTTATGTAATAAAAGTAGAGCAGTTTTACTAGGTTCATATATGATATTACATAAGTGTAGTTGAATCTGATGAAAGTCGTTTTCGTAAAAAAAAACATTCTTTACTTTTTTATTCTGTTACTCTCGTGTGGGTACCTACTTATAAATTATGATATATTTTATGAATATAATGAAAATTAAATACTTTAATATAAATAACCTGTTATAAACATTAGGTATATATGATGAATACATTGATACTTTATCTGTGAATTTTAATTCAAATATTCTCAATATTAACTAGATTGTAATTATAATCGATAATGTATAATACTATGTTTAATGATTCTAAAAACATAATTCTGTAGTATCCGAAAATGCAAAAAATATGATGAAATCATGTATATCATATTACTGTAAGGGTTCTTATATTATAATGATTTTATTTATCTAAATAGTATATATGTCATAGGGATATAGTCAAATCAAGCATTATACTAAATGCATAGGCAAATACGTCGTCAAAGAATTTAATTTTTATATCACTTAACTATCCACCAAAAATTTTAGTTTAATTCCTATTTAAGTCAGCAAATAACAAAAATGAAACATTTTGCATTATTTTAAAAATGTATCTATATTTTCTTATTAATTAGTTATTGCTATTATATAAAAAAAAAAATTATGTATTATTTAAATTTAAATATAAATAAATATAGGTTATTACTATAGGTAAACCTGTCGGTGTTTTTGTTTTAAAAAAAAAAATGTTAAATGTTCCAGCAAATGCCACCAAACAATAATTTATGTAACAGCAATTAGTAATAGGTAACTAAAAAATAACAAAAATGTTTAATGTATTTATATGTTTATATTAGGTATTACTGTTTAAAAATATCTTGAATGATTTTAGAGCTATTGAATCATCATTGATGTTCTCCTTGAAGTTTTAAATATTATATTGTAATTTAAATGTAATTATATCTTTCAAAATATTTATGAATTTATCATAGAAATAGCATATTAGCATATTATTATAACACAAAGCAAGCATATTCTTCCTCCTTTTTCCTTCATATATTTTCCAAACATCAAATTTAATTGGAAGTAAGCATTTAAGTATAAATACTGCTTATTTATGCATTACCTAGCTATTAAATACATATCTTTATTTATTATTACGGATTGTTAGTATAAATTTGGTATTGAGTTAATATTTTTAGCATCACATGAATACATAATTTAAAATATTCAGTTTATTTTTACCTTAATAAATTAAATAAACGTATATTATTTAAAAATCAATAAAGGTACTAAAATAAAATGCATCATGTTATTTTTATATTAAATAAAATTAATCTAAACCTTTTAATTTTCTATAAATATCAATTTTTATGGTATAATCCTATGCAATTTCATACTCACTCGTTCAAGTCTCCTTAATACAAATATTAGTAAGTTATCTTAATCAGCATTATATTACTCATTGTTTATTTAGTTTATTATCATATCATATAATGATTAATAACTAATAAATATCAAGGTATATTCCAGGATTATTAGATATCTTCAATAAGGATTTCTTAGCATCTTAATACATATGAATTTAAAAACAATACTTTAGTTTATTAATTCTAAACTAACAATTTTAAATAAATAATAAATAGTGATTTTCATTGCTCAACAATTTAATTTTAGATATTTTATTATTCACGAAAATGAGTTATAAAAGGATTGACCGTCCAATTCTTTAAATTTTAGAAAATCAAAATAATATATAACTTACAAAACAATATTATAATATGTATTCTCTTTATTATTACAAATATGAACAGACAGAGGTTGACGATAATAATTTTAAATACTGTAGACGAAAGTTTTCGTATACTTGACAAGTACCACAAAATATAATATCTAGGCAAGACAATTTAAAGAATAGGTCGTCATATTATTTGTTAATATTTTTAACATTTAATTACGGTTTTTTTGTAGAGAAAGTATATACTTATAAAGTAAATATAAATAATACATAATATATAATTATATTGTATTATTACACAATAAATTACTATACATTTATTATTAAGCATATTTCAACAAAACAATTCATATTATATGGTTTAAAAACTGAAAACACCATGTGCTTATTTAAATACTATATAGAGTTACGTGATGCATAATATACATATATTATGCGAGTTTTAATAGTTAAAATTATAAGCACTTTCTTTCTTGTAAATACTGCAGCATGCACATGATGTGCATAATTATCACAAAAGAACGCGGCAACTTGTCCTACACCGATAATTGTTTGATCAGCGGTTATCATATTGAAAACCTGTTTATTAACTAAAAACATAATGAATACCCATCATCGCTGCACGAAACAACATGTACAGGTAAATAAATGCACATTATACACCCATTCAAGATATTCTGCAAGTGTATTAAGTTAATTAGTACTCTGTGTAAATATTATATAATATACATAATAATACTATTATAATACACTATCGTGTAAATTGACAGCTTGTAAAATACAACGAAAATATATCACACAATATTTTGCCGTCCCATTTAATAACCGGATGATCCTTAAATTACTATATTTTGTTGATACGTTATTCAACATCGAGAATAATTCTATGAACAGTGTATATTTTATACGAAGACAATATAAAGTCATAGCGCATTGTGGTATTCAAATCTGCCGTTATAATAATATATCGGTCTAACCTATTGAGACACGAAATAAGTAAAATAAAGCGTTTTGTGCCTATATATGAGTAGGTATAGATTATAATTGAGGTTGTACACATAATATTGTATTATTATACATCATAAAAAAAAAACTTTTTGACGGTGTATAGTTTCGGTAACCATAATAATTTTTATCGTACACGTCGTACAGCATAATTTAACCTTCATGATAGACAGATTAAAATAATAGTATGCGGACAGTAATTAATGTTTGAACTCCATCGGCGGCGGCGGCGGTGTGGATGAGCTTCCATATTTGACCTGTTCCACCTTTGGGGATCTAACCCCAGCGCGGTTATATAGCAGGTATATTAAAATGTCGTCCTATACTCCTATATAAACTTGTTCAAAGTAATGTTATTTTCGATAATGAATTATCCAATGACTTCCAAAAACATCGAGAACAACCTTTGAAAACACGATACTGTTTATTTTTTATCTTTCAATAATTCGTATAGAAGCAACACGATCTTATACATACAATACTTTATTCATTAATGTTTTCTTACGTGAAAAGAATGACCCTACTTTAACACAACAAATTTTCTCACATCAACAGGCCTATCGATCATATTCAGTCTGACAGTAGTCCACATTTCACAAACTATATACAAAAAGTTCAATTTATTCAAAACGATCCTTATAATATTTATATATTATATATTATGAAGTAGTAAACATGTTTTCTTAAAAAGAAGAGGATTCAGGGCTCAATTTTTTTCTTTTAAATATATACTTCTGTAAGTAAATAATATAACAGATGTCGAGAGAAATCAATAAAATACATTTTAAAATGCTATATTAGCTTTAAGTATATTAATTAAAACAAATAAAGATATAAATTCTATATTATTTTTCAGACTTTCAAAATATAACATACCTACACATTTTTATATAAATACACTGCTGTAGCTATAGGTTTCAAGTATAAGTAATTACATGAAAATTTAAGTTAAATTAATAAAAAAAATTATTTATTAACTAATTTAAATACATATTTAATGTATGTACTTAATAAAAATGGTTACTTAAATGAAAATATGAATGAGTACAAAAAATAATAAACTCAATATAGATTCATTATAGTTGTGTATTTATTATAACTATAGTTCTACATTTTTCTAAATCTTAACCGATTTTGAATTAACACCGGGTTTATACTTAGACTAAAATGATAAATTTAAATTTTTAAGGTATATGTATGTAATAATTGTAAATTGATTTATAAATGTATGATGTAATAATAATGTAATTTAAGTTTTATTAACATTAACGTTAGGTTATTTTTGTTACAAGTTACAGTGCTCATGCCAATAACACAAATTCTAAATTAAAAAAACTGTAAAACTGTCATTCAACATTCCTCGTAACATATTATAAGCAATTAAAATAGCGAATCCATAATTGATTCACATTTAACATCGAAATGATTTACGAATTTACGATTCAATAGATTTATTTAGGGGTTGTAATCATGATACTTGAGGGTGAGGGTAACTTACAGGATATTCGGTAGTCATAACAGTGTTTATTCACGCCACTTATACGGAAATCACACAAACGTCGGGAAATCGAATCATGTTTTGTTTTTAGCTATCTAATCGTTTCAATTATCCTTTTTTATTAACAACCTTTTTTGTTAATTTGGACCAGTCTTCTGTTTTATAGGTAGGTACCTACGGCAGTCGGCAGAAGCGGCGTCGGCGACGGCTATTATAGTATATACGGTCGGTGAGAAACACCGATTTATCTGGCGGTGTGTACACCATAAAAACACGATAATGATAAATCGACACGGTCAAACCCTCAACCGAATGTCAAACACAAATTGATGGGTTATTCGTCTGGGAAAAACAATACCACGCTAATAATTTATACGTACGGGAAGTACATTTCATATGAAACAATTAAAATTGCTTTCCGAAGTCTGTCTGGCGTTTTAGAAAACGTTTAACAAATTTTAAGTCCGCGAGAGTTAATTATATTAGCTATAGTTATGGTTTATAATTTGCTTCAATAAATAAAAATTACATAGGTATAGGTATTAGTTATAGGTACAAGTGATAAACGGTGGCGTTGGCAAGTTAATTACGATTCTCAGTGTCACTATTCTCTTAAATACTGGCATAATAGTAGTTATGTCTTATGCAATTATAATTGAATATTTCGTTCGGTACATAATTATTGCGCGGTTGTTATAATCCCTTTTAGTTTATATTATAGTAATTTAATTTTCCATCGTGTTTTTGTATAAAAAATCTTCACGTGTTAAGTTGTGATATTATAAAAGTACTATAAAAATAATAATATGACAACAGCCATTCTTCGAGGGTACTTACTGAGTTTATGTGAAAAGTTACCATATAGAGTATGAAAGATTTTATTAAAAAAAATAAAAAAACGGTGGTCTTCTCTCCCCTTATGTGATTCAAACACACAATAAACGGGGTGAATTTAAATTCATGAAGTGATAAATGAAGTAACACATGTATGAGTAGTTGAAAACTTTTTATGTGTTCTTACTTCTTAATAAATAGGTATATGCCAAGTGTGGCAGTTGAAAAATTTTTGTTTATAAATATAAAATTAAATAAGTACAAAACTAATATTAAATATTATCGTTTGTTAGTAAATAATACAATTTAGGTTACTTTCAATATTAATCAAGGATCAGCAAAAATATTTTCATAGCTTAATAATGTATAGTATAGAAATTATAATTATTGTTCTATCAACTTATAGTACAAGAATCTATCAAATATTTAATATCATCTTTATTTACAGAGTAAAATAATGTAAGATAGAAAAAATAATTATTATATATACAGAATGTTATATACCTATATGTTATAGTACCTACACATATTTTGAGACTACTATTTTTTATAGGTTTTAAAGTATAAGTAAATAGTTCTAGCATTTTTATTTTTATAACTGTTCACTAAAATCCATTTTAGAGAACAAATATAGTACACTTGAGTTGACGACACAATATGAAACTATACCACTGCTGCACCAATGTCCCTCGTCAAAACAAAGTTTACGGCCTAAAACAATATGTGTACGGAATGCAATTTCAAACTTTCTTAGACATGCTGTGTTAGTATTATATACACTTCTATACGTACAATATAGATATAATAATGTAATAGCGCTTCAAATTATTATATATACATAAATAATTTATATGACGTGTTATCGGATTTTGGGAGGTTATACGGTAAAAACAAAAACTCCATCCTAGTATCTCTAATAACTTCTGATATTGTAGAGTTCACATAAAGTATGAATTACGTCAAAGTTTACGATAAATGTGGCTGTTTGCTTACGAACAATATAATCTATTCACGAAACTTACCTTGATGGTTGTTTTTCCTAGTGGTCTTTTTCTCCTTCATCCAAGGATACTCTTGCTGTCCACCGCCTCCACCGGCACCGATACCACCACCACCGCCACCGACCTGCTGGTCTGCCTGCATCTGGTACATGGCGGCGGCGGCTGCGGCGGCGGCAGCGACCTGGTGGTGCTGCTGCTGCTGGTGTTGCGGGTCCACCGGCGACACGTTCTCGTTACCGCCGCCACCACCTCCCATCACGTGGTGCATCATATAATCAGGCACGGCGGCCGGCTGATAGTCAGCCGCGTGGTGGTCCATCTGCGGCCCGGCCGCGGACACGGCCGCCATCCAAAACCCGTTGCCGTCCTGCAGACCGGCTGCCACCGGCGAGTCCTTCATGGCCATAGCGGTCGCCGCGTACATGTCTCCCTTACGATCTCCGCCGCCGCAATCGTCGTCGTCGTCTTCGTCGTCGGCGGCCGTGGCGGCGTGCAAGGTGTCTGCCAACATCTGCGGGCCGCCGAACGCGCCCAACATCAGCTGCTGCTGTTTGCCGGGTCGCAAGTCGGCTTCACTGTTTTTTAACATCATTCCGAACGCGCGGCGACGGTATTTTTCACGCGAAAACCGTTGTGTTATTATTTTCGATATCACCCGCGCACAATACTATTAAGTAGATACTAATCGGAACGAATATCGCTGATATTGATATATCAGTGGCGTAGTATAATAATATATATATTTATAACAGCAATTTATACCATATAATTATAATAGTAGAGGCCTAATAAAGTAACTAGTAGTAGTATATAGTAGTAATAGTAGTGATAGTATATTTAGTATGTGTAACAGTAGTATAGTTTTATATCGGTGGTAGTTTATATTATTATAGTCGTATATTTTATAATGTCAGTACCGAAAAAATATTTTAGAAACGATTTTTACGACGGCAATTTAATACGAAATAAAACTCGCGCACATTCATCGCACCATCAATTCACGCCCGTACGTACAATAATATTAAAATATATCATAGGTATAGCACTGGCTGCTTGACGTTTAGCAGACGTCGTGGTCGAACGTAGTCCGCCGACTGTCGGCCATCGGACGCGTATGTCGATGTCGTCGCAGTCGTCGCAGTCACAGCAGAGTGTACAGTGCCAGTTACGGCGGATGAGGCGATACGCCGACGATGGCGCGCGACGGACCGATAGTTTTATTATTATTATTATTCCCGTTCCCGACACTACCGCACGCCGCGCGCAGCACATGAACCATACATCGTGCGCCTGCGCTGCGATCGGTATGACGGGGCCGCCTTTTCTCCGCCGCCGCCACTGTCAGTCACCACCACCACCGCAGCCGCCGTCGCCGCAGCCACACAGCAGCCGCAGCCGATGATTTTTCCCGCGCACCACCTGTCAATCATTACACACACGCGTGCGCGCACAAACGTTTTATTTTAAACTCCTGCGTGTTACCTACAACTTACTGTATAATATATTATTATTAAACATAATATGATATTTTTTATATTATATAATACCGTATACCCTCAATAATATATACGCAAAATGTGTATGTATTTAGCACCTTATCCGCTCAATATAATATACTAATCATCCATCCAAAATGTGCTCCTATCACCACTACTCGAAGATTATTACAATATATGCTAATTAAATTTACACATTTTATTTAATCTTTTTTCGGGTGAAAAATTTAAAGGTTATACGAAATACGACTAATATATTTATGCATCCTGATTGTCGAATTCGATCATATTTATTCAATTATATTATATTGTAACTTGTATAAGTTACAACTTAACTAAAATGCATAAATGCATTGTTCACATAGGTATACACTGTACGGAAGACGAATTCACGCGTTGTAAATATATTTATTACGTATTATACGCAACTAGGATATACACACTTAACTTTGTTAAAATCGATTGCCCTAACTCTATGGAGGAAAAACATATGACTTTGGACAAAAACCAAAGAACAAATTATGGAAGTGTTAGAAAGAAAATTACTCAGAAGAATGCTGAAAACGTATATAGAGCATAAATACTTTAATGCTCAGATAAATGAATAGAGGAAACTACATAACGATGAACTGCCACCTTGTTTTCAGCGACCAAATATATTAAAAGAAATTTTAAAAAGAAGACTATGTTAGGACAGATCATACCTGAGGGAAGCATGATTTGCTGATAAAAAAAGTAATTGAAGAAAACCCAATAGAAAAGAGATCTCTTGAGAGACTGCGGTTAATATGGGAAGATTACGTTAAAAAAAGATGCAGGAATAGCTAGTGGAACCAAATATAGCTATTGGCAAAAATTATAGTAGAAGATATATAATAAGATAGATAGAAATAATATATGTTGACTTAGCTAGTGGTATACTTGGGTAATATAGGGACGTATACAATACTGCAATATATAATAATATAATAAATTGTAAAATGAGAAACTATTTGTTATACTCATATACAAATATAAATTGTCATTTTTAAATAAGTATTTTAGTATTTAAGTATAATAAATTGTTGATATAAAAATATAATAATTAAATTCAACTTTTTAAAACCTTGCTTTTTTCTAATGAATTTACCATAATAAATACTCATTGCTCATAGTATATGCTATAGCACTATATTGTTAATTTATTATAGGTATATCAACACCTATACCTATAATTGCATTACTTGTTGGAACAGGTCATATATCGTATCATGGTATATATATTATTTCGTTTTTTTTTTGACAAATTGTGTTACATAGAAATAAAATTAGGTACTCAATTAAGTTTGATATACATAATATATATATAATATATATATATATATATATATATATTATATATATAAGAACAATATATATACCTACTAAGTACAAATGTATATTTTTCTTAGAACTTAACTTATATCACCAAATACAATAATACGTAAATAAGAAGAAAACTTACCAAAACAATAATTCTACATTTTTGACAATATTTTCATCTATATTTTCGAAAAAACTCTTTGAAACTGTACGCATAGCAACTGCTGCAATGGTGAAATCGGTGATAGATATACGTATATAATATAAAAATGTATTTTATTATATCGATAGCTAGTATTATTAGTAGGTATGTATTCAGTATACTGTATAGTATATACTATGTATACGTACATTGATTACATCGTCGTGACATTTAACCTAACCTCGAAGTAGGGAGGTATATGTATATTGTATACCTAGTACCTACAGAGTACAGATATCAGCTACTACGTATACGTATATATATACGTCATCTTCTTCTTTTTTAGTTTTGGCCACTTAAGACCAAATATGCTGTATAGGTAAGGGGTAACAATAAATTAATATATACGTCATTTAAAATAATAATATAATATTACATTAAAATTAAGATTATATAAAATAATTTAATTTTTAATTAACATCAGTTTTTATTTTGCCAGAGGTTTTTAAATTCTATTCATAATTAAAACCTGTGAGGCTACTAATATATAATATTAAGAGATAAAATATAATATATATAATATTATATATATCCTATATTTTTGTTATATTATGTATAAATAAACTTTTACCTACATATTTATACCACCTTGTTGCAGGTTTGTGTTAAGTATTATACGTAAGAACAAATTGTAAATATTTGATTCGACGTAAATATATATATATATATTATATATTCAATATAATTTATTCACCATATGATTAATGAATTATCTGAATAGTATGCCGCCACACGGATGGTACGTATATTAATATAAATAAAAATAAATGAAAAATGAATAATATTATAATATAATCGTCAATGAGTGGCAAAATATATTAGTTTATTTATTGTGCATATAATATAATAACGATTGGTGTGATTTTTTTTGAAATTTCTAATAGCAGCAAATACTTGCAATAGATCATGGATGTATATGTATAAATAGATACAATTATAGTGTATTATCGTATAGCGGTTTATTATTATACCTACATTATAATATAATTTAATATCGGAAGTTCAAAACCTGCGGAATATGATAATATATCATACCAGCTAGATCGCGACGACGACTGTGTTTCACATGATTCACGGACACACGATCAGTCGGTAAGTCATCAATGTTTTGGTAGTGTATTTTTTTCTCTCTCTTGACCGTAGCTCCTTAAAAAATACCCCCTCCTATCCACCTACAACCGTCACCGCCGGAGACAATGAACACCGCCACGTACAGGTGACGTGCCGTGTATGTGTTTTTGTGTGAGTGCGTGGGTCGTGGCGAGGGCTGCGCGGGGTCGGGCCAACCGGCCAATCGGCGACACGCGGTCCGACTGCAAACCACTCCTCCGCCGCGTCGTTCGTCCGTTTCGGTTTCGACTGCGCGCTTGTAACCTGCCGGTAACAACGCCGCACTGTTATTATTATAGTCGTGTTATTCGGTAGTCAACCACCGACGGTTTCCGCGTACCTTGACTCCGATCGAGAAGCACGTAAACAAAACGGAAAACGTATTCATGACAAATGTACGAAACCCTATCGAAGTGCATTGACATTATGCAATATATGCCTAAAATGAATTTTATTATATACCTATACCTTATACTTTATAGCCACTATTATATTGTAATATAGCATAATTGTTTTTAAATATATAGATCAACATGCATATAACGTATTATACCTATGCGTATTATTAAATAATACGATAGATTATTATATGATATTATGATAACGTAATAAAATGTATATTACTAATGTCTAATATTATTAGCTATTGTATCACACCTATTTTGAATTAACGTGTAAATGTTTATTATTGTATAGCCATACAAGTTTTGGTGTATTAAATTGCAGGTAAAATTAATTACTTGGCGAAAAGTCTGTACAAAATGTTTAATAATAATATATTTTTATTAACGACAAACTCCATTATAGGTAGGTACATATAACATGTGTATCAGTGGAAATAATTATTATGTATATAGCCATATAGAGTGCGTATTATAATATAATGCACCCTTCAAACATTTAATAAATTCTATCGAGTAATATGTAGTATATTATATTATATATAAATATCTTTTCTGAATATAATACCTTTACAGATTTCATGGATCAATTGCAGCATCATACATTATGATATTACAGGTACCTATTATACCTACTGGTACTAGGTAAGTATTTATAGCTAGGTATGTATGGTGTGTTTACGAAAAATGTATAATTTGAAAAAAATATAGCTTATATGCTAATATATATATGCTAATATATATATAGCTAATATATCATTACAAATATGGGATATCCATTCAATTTTTTTCAATTTTTCGAATAAAATATTTATATTTTGAAAAACTGTCCTGTACCTATATAATTTATTCATATAATATAATCTACAGTATTTAAATTATAACTATATTAGTAAGTTATACAATAATATATGCTTTAAGAACATGATAGTATAGTCAAAAACTTAAAATATATATAGGTATAGCAAAATAAAACAAAGACGAAAGAACAGTATAATTATATTATAAAAAAATATAGGTTTTTATAATATCAAGTATATATATAGATATATATATTTATAGGTATTTAATTATTAGGTATAGATACTCGCAAGAGTAAATTATATATACTGCAGTCAGTATTATCTAGTCACATAATTAAATTATAATATCTATATATAAATATAATAATAAAATAATACCAAAATAGGTAGGTACATACTTATAACATAAGTGATTTTTAATTTGACAAACATATTATATTTATTACTATAACTACCAAAGTCATACTCTCTAGAGTCTGAACTTAAAAATTATTTAATATTTTACAATATTTTGAGACATAAGTTTTAATGGACAGCTGCAGTTTGAAGGTGCAGTAGAAAAATAACAGTGTCAGTGCGACATATAATTGTATAGCATATATATATATATATATATAAGCAACTATGTTATAAATAGATAGTTGTTACTTGTTCTTATTGCCGTAATGTAACAATAATCAGACAATTTGAAAATTCATTTTGAGCAAATTTCCTAAAAATTATAATGATAGTAATCTAAAAACAGGTGATTTTATTGCTTTATACATCTTGTAGAGTTTTCAAATTATATTTGTATTTATATAGGTTATAGGTAATATAATATTGTATGCATGTTTAATATATAAAAATTACATGCATATTGTTAACAATCAAATTTTAAAATAGGTACTTCGACTTTTTTGAGCTATATTATAAAAGTATGAGAAATTTTCAAATACTTTTTTAATTTTTTTTCAGAAATATAAATTAAAAATTATTTACTAAGTAAAATTGCTTGAAAATTTAGTATAAAATTCCTCATAAGTTTTTAACTTCTCAATTAAAAAATATTGAAAACCTATTGTCACAAAAAACTTTTGTGAGCAATTAAAATTAGAAATTTTACGAAATTCATAAAAATCTCGAAAATTAGCTAATTATTTTCTAGTTATAAAAACCATAAACATTTTTCTTTTAATAACGAAGATTTAAAAATTTAATACAAGATTTGTTTATAAGTTTTTCGACCTATTAAAAAAAAAAATTTTCTTTGATATATCATTATTATCTGTTAATATATAGTGTTCTACGTATACTATAATAATTTAATCTATTTTTACCGTTTTATCGTGTTTACAGAATGATGTTATTCAATTTTAAATTATATTATAAGTTGATATAATATGGTATAAATATTATATAATATATATTATTATAATAATTAAATACTAATAATATAATAAATTCAATATTTTACGAAAAAAATGTATCAACCTATTTTAGGTAATACTAAAAGTAAAATAAATGACTTCATAATAGCTATATAAAATAAAAACATCACGAATTATATTTATACCTATAATATTTAGTAACATATTATACATTTATACAGGCTGACAAATGCTCAGTAGTTTTTCGTGTACTGCAGTATCATTGAATTCAAATTTAACACACTCATAGTAGTGACCCACTATAATGTAAAACAGAGGAATGTCCATTTAGCTACATTTTTATTTTTTATTTATTATTATTTATTTACATTATAATAATAACTATTGTCTATAAGATTTGCAGTTGTAGCGGTAAAATAGGGATCGAATTACATTAGTATAATATTACACATATATATTTTACCATTGTCTTATAATATTACATAAAATAATAAATAAAAACTATTACAGAGACTTTATTTTATAGTTAAGCATATAGTATATATATGTATATATATATATATGAATTTAACAATAAAAATACTCTTATGCATATAGGCATGAATATTAATATACTATAGATATAACTGTCCATTTATAAAAATTATTTTTAGGGTTTCTAGTTCCACATAGTATTTTTTTTTTTTTATTCAAAAGCGATTATGTACTTATACATACCTATATTATGCATTTATTTAATAATTTCAAAAATTATATACTGAGCGTATATATTAGCGGTCCCCATTACGTGTCCCGCACTAAAAATAAATTGTACATTCTAAAATTCAAAATTCTATAAATTAATATGTCATTAATGAACTTTTTCTAACAATACCCTTGCCTAACAAAATATACTGTCTCATTTTATTATTCTCCACTAAATTTAGTAAGCAGTTGTAAATTTTTACATTTTTAATTATTTTCATGAAAAATGTAGGTGACCCGCAAGTAATTTTAAAAAATGACAATTGACCCTTCCTAAAATCCTAGTGAGGAATATGTATAAAACTGACTCGTACTCAAATCTCAGTAGATTATTATGTATTATAGCGTGTAACTTAATTCAAGACAGAAAAAAATTAAACATGCAGACATTAATATAAATTTCATATTCATAAATATGCATAAATACACATACAAAAATATGGAGTGAAAACGTGCACTGCTGCAACGAGAGATATAGACGCTGTGGATTGGGGTTGTTGAGAAAGTCAAATAACCATTAGCCACTTTAATACGATGATTTATAATCGGCCGTTTTAACCCTTTTTTGTGCTCAAATTGTCTGTTAATCGACTTCGAGATGCAAATAACAAACTCAAAGAACTGTTATATGCTCGTGCGACTATATACATACATGTTATTTTAATATTGTATACATAATGTACTCAAAAAGTAACAGCGCATGATATTGTATTTATGTATATTGTACATAAACATAATATATAAACTGTTATTTCGTCTTTTGTCACATGCATACATATAAATAGACCATATTTCAATTCGGAATCGGGACAAAACTTATACACGTGGTATAAAATATAATGTTCGTGGAGAGGGATGTGAAAAAAAATCGGACCCTCTGTCGAGGCTGTCGGCTATTACAAGCCCATAAATCTACTGCGTATGTCTGTACAACCCCTGTATCACGTACACGCACTATCACCCTGTATACATACATGGTTTGGCTAATATATAATATACCTATTATAACTGCAACACATATATATTATACACATCAAAAATATTGCAATGCGAATCCACACAACCACGTCGACAGGCCTCGTGTATATACGTATAAATAACTTGTTGATCGCCGTCCACTGAGTACATTATATGTATACATACGTATTATGTATACATACGTATTATGTATACATAATATGCTTACCTAATAAGTCTACGTAGACTTAAAACGGATGACAGTTTGTAGGGTAGTCGGCAAAACGTTAGTAGTAATAATAGTCGTGCCGATTAGTTTTTGTATACACAAAAATAGAAGATATATAGTGTTTAAGTATACAGTCAAATTATCTTTTGAAATAAATAAACTAATTCTATAAAAACAATAATAACAATTGAATTTAATGTAACATTTAAAATAAATGATTACATTAAAATATTATATGGCAAGAAAGTAGTAAAAACATAATCAAACTCTTCTGGTAATAATATATATTTAATATGTATTATTAGGTACTTTAATGTAAATATTTAAAACAAGTTTAAACTTTAAACACACCCGAAGCTAACAGTATATATTTGTATCCATTACAAATTAAGTTATAATTATAAACATCAAGCAAGTTAAACAAAATAGTTAATTAGTCAACGATGCCGCGATGAATTAGTCACTATTGTACGAGGAAAAAAGAAGATATCAGTGGACTACCTATTTGTTTTGTCTTTCAGATCCTTGCCGCTAGATGTTTTCGAATTAAATATCTATTTTTGCTTTCATATTAAAGTGAATTGACTTAATATAAAACTTAAAGTTCAGAATAGTATCGAGTCTTATAAGCGTTTATTGAAATTTTAATTGTAAAGTTATAACTATTAAATTTGTTATGTTATACTCGTGAGTCAGTGAGAAAAAACTATTAGTACACTGAGTCTTGACATTTTATCAAATTATGATAAAAAAAAGTGGGCTATTCGCAGTGATAACATAATTTTATTTGGACATACGTTATTTTATTGTAAATAACTTTACACTATAATAATCAATCGCAAAAATTTTACCGAACGATGATTGACCGCAAATACCAATTTATTGTTATTAAACATAAATCGCCATCATATTCGTATTTTTTCTTATCTGAATTAGAGGCTATCAGCCTACCTGTCATCATTGTTGAATTAATAACTTAATATATAACTATGTAAGTAAACAAAATTACAATAAATTATTTATGACTACTTTAAGTTTGGTATAAGTATAAAGTAATTTTAGAAAACCTAAATAAGTTGTATTTTCTATAATTGTATAAAATATCAGTTAAAATCATAATAGTATTATTTAATTTTTATAGATATATACATAACTATATAAGTATTGAATCTAGCAGAAAAAAATAATATATTCTTATATATTTTATTTGTATGGTATATAAATTATAAATTAATTCTGTTTAAAATTTACTTTTTGTATTTAGGTCAAACACTGCACACTGTTTATTTGAACTCCAATTATTATAACAAATAATAATAAATAACATAAAAGTCTTGAATTCAGCACTGTTATACAGAGAATAATAGATGAATTCTGACACCTAAATGATACATGATTAAATTGAGGTTTTTATTTTAACCATTATTATTTTGGTTTGACACGTTACTTTATTATACTAGGGTCTATGATCACAGAATAACTTACCATCAGTTCACCCAGTCTCTCCATACATGGACTATAAACCTACTAACTATTCGCCAAAGCATACCACAATGAAAAAAACATGCCACTTGCAATTCCTCATCATGTGACATCAAATATGACATAAATAGAGTAATTCATAATTGATTGTCATTTAGCGTGACCTCAGATGCGAGGAAACTTACAATGCTTAAATATCAACAACATATTGCATCACATGTTTATGATTTTTACTAAAAAATTAAGACTTATAAAGCAAAATAATTTTGTATAATAAACTATACTTATAGGCAATTAGGCATTCATTCTTTTTGATTTGCGAAATGTAGAAATTGCAATACAATATTAGATTATCGAATAGTATTTACATAAGTATAAAAAAAAAATATATATATAAATAAGACCTGTAAAAGTATCTTAAAGCTTAGAGATGTATGAAATGTGAATAGACCTGTATTAGATAAAATGTATCTTATATTTATTCAAAACAAAAAAAATAGGTAAAACGGAATATTTTGTTAACATGTTATGTAATATATATATATACATTATACTTATTGTACCTAATTATTATTAACGCAAAACGGTCGGCTTAAATATATAGTACTATTCAAATGTACCTTTTACTTATTATTTATACCGTAGCTACTATAAATTTATCATACGAATCATAAGCTAAATATATCGATATAATATTATTTTAGTGACAAATTATTATAATTATATAGGAACTATGCGAGTATGAGACTATGTAGATATATATAATATATTCTTGTAACCTAAAGTGCTATTAGGGTTGCATGTATGATATCATATTTACTATGACAAATGTGAAATTAATTTTGTAACAAGGGTGACGTATATATCATATAGACATACCTAATGACTAAATCACTCCATATTAATCGGACCCCCTTTCGATTAATATTCTCATTCGATGAAGTGGCAGCAATAGTCATTTTTAATAGACCACTATCGTATTTGTATCTCAAAATACACTACGTCACTTAGTAATGTGGGTATGAACAAAAATATATTTTTTATTTAGGACTTACAGAAAACAAATTTTTGTAACAACTTATTATCATCAATATCAAGGTATGTGGTATTTAAAATAGTATAGATTATTATTCTAATTTTTAAAATTCTTAAAAATAAATGTAAGAGATTAAAAAAAAAATAGTATTTATGTGTATTTAATAATATTTTAAATAAAATGTAAAATTTAGTTAGTTTTTAGCTTAGGTATTTGAATTTTTTGTAAGAAATTAATCTTTTAATGTTTTATATAAGGTTAAACATATTTCCTCATCCACGTGTCAATTGTATAAGTTAGGGGGATTTACGCACTCTGTTTTGTTTTATTATTATTACTATTATTTTTTACTTATACAAAAGTCTGAGGTATTGTCTATATAAGCCGGTGTAGAAGCCGTTTGATGGTCCCCTTTCAGTGGGTGGTTTCGGCACATAAATTTAATTGCACATCATCGTCGGCTGAGGTCATAATAAACGTCACTTCCGGTTTTTTTGCCTTCTTTATACTTTTCCCCTATACTGTGTCTGTAAAAAAGGGGGCCACGCCTATGCAAAGAGATGGTTCGCATATATTCAAACCTAGGAAGCTCAACTTCCTGTTTTCACATATAATATACCCCACGGTCGGACGATAACTTTAAATACCTATATATCCTTCCTCTTCCTAATAATAATTTAAAATATTTTTGTTTTATACTCTCTAAAAATATTTTTTTTAGTACAACTAGTAAAAAGTTGTTGTATATACTCTAAAACTTTATGAATGTTTTACGTTAAAATATATGCTAACTCGCTTGATACCATATATGCTCATAAAAATAAAACTATTGAATTATTATTGTCGTCTAGCAAACGGAATAATTGAATAAAAGTTATAATAATTTGGACATGGATACAATTTTAAAAGTATTAATATTTACACATTTCTAACATGTGTAAGTTTGAAAACCTATTTGAACTGTAAACTGTTAATAAAATTGACTATTTCTTTTTACACGAAAAGTGGTTATAATTTATATTCTATATTATTTTATATTTACCTTTAGTCTCAATAATATAGTACCACAGTCATTTGTGCTGTGGAGCGTATAGATAGCTATGCGTGTGTTTCATTTATATAACCGAATTTAGCGGCGTCGTACGCAGTAGGTATATACAGTATAATATATAAGTACTATACAACACAAAGGGATCGAGTTAAAAAAAAAAAAAAAAATGTTAATATTATTTATTTTTGAAGAAAACTATATCTATACATATTACATATATTATAATCATTTATCGTATTTTAATAACGAGCCGCACCTATGATTCGTTATAATATTAAATGTATACGTATTTACACATAACATGTATATATTTATAAACGCAATATGTAATGACTCTCTCTCTTGGTACGTCGAGAGAAATCGATATCACGCGGCAGACTTATACTGGCAAAGGGGTTAAGTATTAAGTGCAGGCGGCGGACCCGATAAATTTGGTCACGGACCCCGCGGTCTTCGGACAATTACGCGGCGGCGGCCCGCTGCAAATACGTATACAAAGTGCACGGGATGTACATATAATATAACGCACACGCACACACGCACACACATGCGTCCGTGACCGCGCTCGCACTGACCGACTTGACTTTGGGACAATAAGGAGCGAGTATAATATATATACATATATTTATATTATAATATATAGCACACCCCATACGTATATACATTATACATGTATATTATACAGGGTGCGACGCATATATCTCGAGAATTGGGTCCGGGACTGGTGCAGTGTGCGAATTCCGCCGAAACGCTGTGGTCAAGCCCCCCATTAAGCTGGCGCGCGCAAACTTTTCCCGTTCGCGACATTTCGCGCTTTTCGGATATTATTTATGCCGGGGCAACACATGTTGTTTTGTTCGATATTTTTAATCCTTTTACCGTGACCGCGGTATCCTGTATATTGTATATTTCTATATACATATATATTATATATATATGTATGTGTGTGTGTGTGTGTGTGTGTATTTAAGTAGTTACCTCTTTTATGTATATATATATATATATACTCGATATAAAAATGTGTACAAAACATATACATATATATGTATAGTCATTATACTTACAGTATGTATATACTATATAGTGGTGTTTGCTGCAGCTGCAGAGGGGTTGCCGCCAAAATGCTGCTCTGGTAGGTACCTTATATATAGTAGCGTAATAGTATAGTGCGCTTCCAAAAATGAAATGTATATGATATTTATTTATACACCATCTATGTTATGTACTAAGCGTATAATTATGTTCATGCGCGTTGTACGGTTAGAAAAATGAGAATAAAATATGTTTCAATTTCTCCACATTTCTGACTTATACTTAAATGCAATTAAATTGCTCGTTGACTTAAGGTAATACCTACGTACATCACTGTGCTTGTCATCAATAGACATTCGTCACACTGACATCGTTTTGTTGTACTATCAGGATTTTAATTTATTTAGTATGTTTACTTACCAATATCACCAAACTTTCAAATTTCTAGATTCAGTTTTTGGAGACTTATGAGCTTAAGTAATGAAAACAATAAGAGGATAGAGCTCAAGTAATAGCCCAATATTTTAATTGTAAACATAATATAATATTAGTAACATTTTTATTTCGTCAGTGGTTTAATGTAGATAACTACACATTATTTTATAGCAAACTGAGACTGGAGTAATTAATTTATTAATTAATATAACTATAGGCTATAGATAATAATTATACATCAAGAGCAAGCTCATTACAAATAGTCATACAAGGTACCTACTGTCCCTTTAAATAATTAATATTATTTTATTACATTACAGGTTGTGCAACATAACATAAATTGTTTCCAAGGTGAAACTATTTATAAAGCGACACTGACGTATGTATTGAAAAAAAAAACACGAGCAATTTTTTTTCTTTCATGTCGCGGTTACCGCTATCGACTTTATGCTTTTTTTGTGTATTATAATTTAAATAATTTAATCAAAACAAATCGTTTAAATATCTTAACTTCTAGTATTTTTCTTTTAAAATATTACTATTAGAATTTCTAGATATATGCATTTAATGAATTTGTAGATGAATAGCTGAATAGGCACTATATCTATAGTAAGTAGAATTCATTGATTGTATAATGTATATGGTACCTACCTATATTATTTAATTTTTACTATTACTCGTTAATCATATTATTATCAGAAAGTATTAACCACATCAAAAAGTAAAATGGTCCAAATTCCAAATGATTCAATACGATCGGTATTAAGAATGTCATATACTTGTATACGATACGCTTTTCAATAAATAGTAAATTGACAATTAGATAGTCGTTTAGATGTATCGTAAAATCTATATAGTATCTATAAAAACATCAATATTATTGAAAAACGCGTAAAAAATCACTTTTTATGTACCTATTTATTTTGTCCACCGCCCAGTTACTAAATAATAGTAATAGTAATAATAACAATATGTTTACATTATAGTCGTCATCTCCGAAAGACATTTGAGTGAAATGGCGTTACTTATATTCTCGTAAAAAAAAAATAACACTAAAAACATTAAATCTAACTAATGAGATTGTGTAATATAATAAAACAAAATAGATAATGTATTGTTCCGAGGTCATCGAGTGTTATCGTACAGGTATAATATTAGACAGATTACACTAGATTACCAATTTATTTTTAAAATGCCTATAGCATTACAGTTATGTTATGTACACGGAATTTTTTCGTTTCCCTGATTTGGACGATATATTTCATTTATGCATATTTGGGATATATTATGTTCAGTGATGGTACGAGGTAGAGCTGAATTGGTATCTAGTATATAATATAGTATATACATTACAACACCAACTCCGAGCTAACTTCAAAATATATTTTACATAATTAATTATTATCTATTACAGTATTATATATGAATATTATACTACATTGTGACTAAATTTAATAATAGGGCTATAATTCTACCAAATTCTCACCATTATAAAAAAAAAACTTTGACTAAATTGATTTAATTTTTTTTGAAATCACTAATAATACGAAAAAAGTTAAGTATTGTATATAGTTTTAAAATCCACTATTATTTTCTATTTTTTTTCAGACTTGAAAAACTTTTTTCGTTTAAATAATATCGATAAAATAAAAATATATTGAACTGACAATGTTTTACTTTTTTATGGTAAAACTGTGTTCCTTATTTATTACTGCATAGCCTCCTTGCATCATCGCTTTCACCCTATAATCGTTATTCTCTATAATTTTGTATCAATTATACTCAACAACCGTTAACCAATATTGATACTAACGTGGAACCAAATTTAAGTTACGTTAAATTAATATTTTAGTTTTTAAATTTTATGAATTCTTATTAAAATTGCTTGTATCGAATCCCTTAGAAGATACTGACATTGTATATTACTTGCATTTATATCGAACGACACATCAACTTAATTTACTTTAGTTATCGTCTAAATTCACAGTAGTTGGTACCACAATCTACAATACGATACTGCATAATAATAATATAATATACGATAAATGATTTTGTTTCCCCTTTTTATGGTGAACACATTTTGTTTTTTCCTCATTTTATACTTGCGTATAAATATAATAATATAATAATATATTATTAGGAAGATAATTCCGCAGAGGGTGCGCGCAGTAAAACCAAACCAATAATAATATTAGAACGAACAAATCCTATATAAAACGCGAAATGATAATGATAACATATTATTAACGGGTAATAAAAAAAAATAAATAAAACTGTGTATACTTACATCGGTGGTGGTGGTTCCCGGATGGCCGTGCTGCCGACAGTACCTACATTAACTCATATATCTATATATATACGCGACAATAATATTGGCGGCGGCTTCAGTTTATGACGCTCTCGTCGCTCGCTTGCGACATATACTCGTAATATACGCGCTGCACGTCGTTACATCACATAAAAACGTCGCGGACCCCTAGACAAACACAATGTCGGTACATGTGCCCGCGGGGCCGTAAAAAACTTCCGTATAAATTGTCTGTGTATATATGATAATAATATATGTACTTATATGTGATAAGCAACACATGTGAATGAATTTAACGTAAAACACTCCTTTTTGTGGTAAACATATATTTTTTTGTTCTTATAAATTTGCTAACGATTTAAAAGTGACTTATAAGAAACAAAATTCTATAGTTTTACTTTTGGTGCCTTATACGTTAGGTATATGGATTTAGAGACTCCAAAATTTAATAAAACATGATTCTAAAAAGAAAAAATTGATAAGTCACATTAATCTGTTAAGGAAACGCCTAAAATTGAGTTGTATTATAATATAATGTTTAATTTTAGAATATGCAATAAAAATGTAATAAATAAAATGTATAGGCTCCATCGCCGATTCGAAGCTGTAGTATTGTAGTTTTGTTTATCTTAACAATAATTAGCGTTTACAAATAAGGACAAATTGTAAATTTTTATTAAAAATATATTTTAATATTTTCATTTTTAGATTTTGGAGGTCATAACTCATAAGTTTGTCCAAAATAGTGCTAAAATTTAAATCTGTGGAGGTCACACATATACTCTATGTTTCCTATAAAGTTACAAAGAGCTTTTTATTTATAATGTAAATAATATAGGCGAGCGCGCCGTAATAAAAATGTACGATGATGAATGGGGATCATTCTAACTTAATGTCGACTTCCATTGTTGCGCTAAAAATCCAACGATGTGACGCGTGTTTTAGATCATTATGTTTGTTCGGCAAGTGGAAGAGACTGCGATAACATCTATCGCGCGCGTCAACCGCCAGTCCGACGAACATCAGCCGGGCGGCTGACTAAAAAATTGGTTGACCGTAAATAATACTTATATATAATATGATAATTCGCTATGCCGTTTTCACCTGAAATTGCTTTAAAACCCCATAAAAAAAACTGTTTCATCAGAATGTCAGATGCTAATAATACTGTATTTAGAAGAAAAAAAATGTTTTACGTTACCTATACAGTTACAATTATTTTATCGCAAATATTTGTAAGTTATTTCTATACCCTGACGTGCAGTGCTTAAGAGGAAAACCATGATTTTATCGAAATGCCAAATTGTATTATTTATAATTTAATATTTAAATATATTTATTTGTACTGTGCCTATGCAATTCATACATAAAATGTAGACAATTCTAACAGACTACAACCCTCAGGCAAGTCAGTGGTGCATAACAATTGGGGATGCCCCCCCTATCTTTGGCCTTTATTTTATATATCAATTTGTCATAATTTATAGTTGAAATAAAAATCCATGTTTTCAATATTATTTTCTGCATGATCTTATATTTTTTTTTAAGTAAATACGATTTCTAACAACATGATAAATAAATGAAAGCATATTTACTACCATCATCCACCGTGATTTACGTCTAAATGTTACTATAATAACTATAATAATATACATGATATGCAAATTCCCTTTTTACACGATTAATTATAATATATTATTATAATTAACTATATAGCACCACCTGCTATCAAATTCAAAATCATGTATTTTTTTTATTTTTAATAAAATTATATGAATAATATAGTCAAACATTCATATCTCTGCCTCCCTTTTCAAAAAAGCTAAGCACGCTATTGGGACAATTTGGCAATAACGTCGTCAAATTCATTTGGCTGTGGGTTACATACTATATAATATATATAATAATAAAATATACACGCTTTTATTATACGTCTATTGTATAATGTACATATATTAATATTATATATATTTATTTGATGTAATACATCACATGTCATCGTCGTACCCGGACAATGCGCGTGCGAAATGCAAATAAAAGTAATAACGATAATAGGTACCTATGCGTATTATTTTCATTGTCGTGTTACCTACCATACACGAAAACATTGGTCGACGTGTCAGCGAGTCGCGCGTGGGTCACTTGCGAGCTGCCACCGTACGCTGTAGAGACATGCATTTGTCCGGCCCGTCGTCCGTTGATTGATCGTCTACATACCTTCTCGCTCTTTTTCCTCACGATCGGCTGACAAACCGTAATACCTATTATTTCTCTATCTAATCATGTATATTATCGGTGCTTGTATGACGTGAGAACGATATAATATATTATATATTATGTGCACTTCCATTCATTTGTTCTTTCTGAAAAATGTTTAAGCACACAAAATAATAAAATGTCTTCTATAATTATTCGATAAACTGTCTAGTCATTATCAAAAATTAAAACTTAATATGGCATTAATGGTTTTGTATTCAGGAAAGCGATTTTTTCGAATTTTAGTTTGGTTTTTTTTCTCTCTCCCCACCGCCGTCACGCAAAAACTCCAATCGACATTAACAATGTAATGTCGCAAAAAGGGTTAACGACGACTGTATCGTATTTGGCTAATCAAACGACACTAGTTACCTATATAAATATACCTAATACATCTATACGTGCGAGGGGAAATAATGGGGAATATGTTCGCACACGACGATGACGGCTTTTTCAACTTTTGTTTCGCTGTACAGCGGTAGTTAAGAATAGTAGATAGGTATTTATGTCATATGTGCGTGTGTGTATTAATGTGAATAACGTTCACGGGTAGCGTGTAGTGTGTGTGTGTATATTATATATATATAGATTTACAGTGTATTGCAAAAAGAAAGAATAAATTGGTAGAAAAAAAGCAGCCAAACGGCCGCAGTATATTTGTCCTGGCAGAGCGTAGGACTAATGGTCTATGTGATTTCTTGCGTATATAGTTCTTATTCTTAGAAATTAACTCCGTTGGTTAGGTCATCCACAAAATCGAGGCGTGCGTGGCATATTAGCAGTTCGATCGGCGTTTTTATACTCATAGGTATATAGTAAAATCTACGTACATTACCTATATAGAGGAATACAATTAATTATAGAGCAACGTTAATGAAATTTATGACAATCTATTAAATCCAAAATTTCTCTTTATTAACATTAATTGATTCACTTAAATACGTACGAAAAATACAAGGATTAATATCCATAGTTATGAATTATGATAATAAATGATTTTAAATATTGTAAAGATATTCACGTAGATTATAAACCATACTCAGGCACTAACATTCTAAGTTTATCTTTCATATGTTTTAAGTACTATGCCTTTTCTCATGTCGGTAGATAAATTCACATGATAGTATTATATAATACAATATGTGGGCATGTGGCATATGCTTTTGCCTGCTATCTATTTTATAAAATATATACGGGAGTTGATGTGACCAAATTGTTTGGGTGAACATTTTCGATTTGTATATACTGCAATACAACGTTCGTCTATACATCATTAAAACAACTACCTGTGCTCCATTGACTAATAGAAATTTAAATAATATTTTATGTATTAATTTAAGTATTTTAAAAATGCATATTATATTATGTATGCATACGTTTTTATTTTTTTTTAAATTTATGAAATAATAAATATATATAGTATTATATATTATACCGTCTATAAGCTCTATAATATAATATTATATTATATAACCTTTGAATTAATTTTCATTGATGTATTAAGCATAAGTTATATTTAAGTAAAATATTTTATAGATATGGACATATGGCTAACACAAAAGAGTTAAAACGTACAAAATTGTTGTTCCAAAAATGCAAATGAACTAACTGACCTGTGTAAAAAAAGGACACGTACCTATATATATTTATATAAATGAGGATTAAGGTATTTGTACAAAGATCCAATCTCTAGTATAATTAAAAACACATTTTGAAGGGAAATAAAAATTATTCATCTAAAATTTATAGGACCAATGAATATCAAAAGATATTTTATGATATAAATGTTAAAACTAAACGAGCGTTATAAAAACTGCATAATATATAGTGTCGTACGTATGATATAAATATATGTATAATAATATTTATATTATGTATATGTTATTTAATTCACTATAATTTACTGACGTTATTATTTTCTGTCTTTTTAGCATTACAGTTGTCCAATAGATTATATACGGATTTTATTCGTGATGTTTACGCTATTCTATTTTACAAACCGTTGCACACGAGACACTAATAACATTAGACTTTTAACGAACGGAATAACCATCTAAATTTATCGCCTAAATCTAAATCCAAATAGTGCATTTATATATTATTAATATGTTGCACCGTAAGTTCTGTCGAATGCACCAGTAGTGTCTTGTATACGTACTTATAATGATAAGTGTAATATATCTAATACTGTGGGGACCGTACCATAATTAATAGACGACAGTGTCAATCATCAACTGAATGTGCGCTTATGAATCGCATATTTTTAGGAGTATAACTTTACTTACTACACTGACTGTAGACATCATTATTTAACAGTTGTGCGCGAGGGTCGGAAGTCGGCACAAATCGTCCGTTTAAGCAGCGACCAGGGATTTTGGGGATACCGTCTGTCAGGTCCGGAAAGATGGAACGGTCCCCTGAGAAACCATGCCAGAGATTTTTTTCCCCTTTTTTTCATGCTTCTTCTATATCGGAAGTAAAACAAAAATAGAAGCCCCGCAGAGATATGAAAAACTTATAATATAGTGATATCAGAAAACGAATTTAAGTTTCTTTTCTTTTCTTGAAAGTGTATATTATAATGTAATATTATTATAAACACGAATATACAATAATAATATATTATTTGCTATTTTGTTTTGGAAAGAAGTATATAAGTAACATTCACAAATAATGTTTTAATTTGGCATTAGTGGCTCAAGAGTTTTTATGATAATGGTACCTAACTACTGGTAAATACTTATACATTTATCATACAATTAAGTTGAGGTACAGGTACTTATCAAATCAAACATCTCATTACCATGATTGATCAATGAAATTGTAATTACATGCAATTTTAAATACTTAAACAATATTTACATAAGTATTCATTAAGTAATTATCAACTTTTGTAAACCGCTACCTCGACAATTTTATTTATCGTGACTCCTATTATTTTCTTGTAATTATTTAAAAATTCAAATTAAAAATGTATGTGCAGAAAAAAATACTCTATGAACATATATAATAAATACACATATTTTTTTATTGTTATAACTTATAAAGTTATAAACATTCAAACATGTTGTCAAATTAATCAAAAAGATAATGTTGAAGGCTTTAATCATATTTTTAACTATACAAAATAGAACTACTGTACACCGAAAATTTATAATAATAATTTTAAAATTCACAAATTTTTAATATAGGTACCTATGTAAATAATTTACTGTGTATATTAACCTAAGTAATTCTACATAGAAATTATAACTTGTTTCTAACTATATGTTTATTTTATATCGTTAAAAATATTATTCCAAAGTAGGTATACTAAGAAAACGACAAACAATAAATGTATTTATATTTATAAAAAAACTGTATAATTTTGCATCGTTAAATTTCAAAAATGAAAAAATATCATAGTAATATAATAAATAAACTGTAATATTGGAATATTATAATAGGTAATATAGTAATTTAATTTAACTTTTATAATATACGGGGTGTTTCACGATGAACTGACACTTTTGAACTTAACTTATGTGTGTAATTGTCAGTTCATCGTGAAACTCCCTGTATACCTACTTTATATAAAACAATCACAATTAATATCTTTCTTTAGATAAGTTGTTTTAAAGTATTATAATTTTTTGTAATAAATATTGC
The DNA here is from genome assembly GCA_020882235.1 of Schizaphis graminum. Lineage (NCBI taxonomy): Eukaryota > Metazoa > Arthropoda > Insecta > Hemiptera > Aphididae > Schizaphis > Schizaphis graminum. The sequence goes on from CM037032.1 coordinate 70,275,569, forward strand.
TATAAGATTGGAATATTGTTCATATCACACAATTTAATGTTTAAGATTTTCATTAAGGGGATTGGAAGCGATGGTTTCCTGTCTTTATCTAACACACACGCAACATAGGATTATAGAAGTGTTCTATTTTCAACGTACCAATTGATATAATGGAGCGATAAGAATTCTGAATACAGATTTTAATTTTTCATAAAGTCTACTTGAGATTGACTTTCCCTTATTTTTGATTTTACCCTTCCAAAATCCAAAATACGTAGTTATATTAAAAAAGAGTAATTAAAAAATTGACATATTTCAATTTTTGGAGTAGTAAAAATCAAAAAATCAAAAATGTGGGAAAGCCGATCTTAAGTAAACTTGATGACGAATTCAAATCTGTTGTATTCAGAATTATTATCGCTTCATTATATCAATCCAGAGCTTGCGCTAATGTGTGCAGTTCATAAAAAAAAATATGTTTTGAATTTTTAATAATTAATTCTATAATATGTCTATGAGCTTATAACATAGATATCATTTGACATTATTTTGTTCTTCAAATTAATTAGAAATTATGATTGAAACGTTGATAATTAATCTATGAATATCAAGAGATTAAATCTACTACGATCTATTAGATAAACCGTGATCATGACCATTGCGTTATGCCACCAAATATTGTGATTGTGCTCAAATTAATAACCATCTCCAATTAGAAAATATTGTTATCGATGAATAGGTTGTCGTAAAAAAGAAAAACATTTAAAAATTAGATTAATATTGATTGCTGTTAATCAAAATATAATTAAAAGGAATTTGTTATTTAAACTTTAAACTGACAATATTTAATATTTATGAATTTATGATATTATATAATATGTGTTATGTATTATACGCGAGCGAAGCGAGCATCAATTTTTTTCACTTCTGAAAAAGACAGAGTGTGCAGCTCTAATATTTCTTTATCGCAAGCTCTGTATCAATCGGTACGTTGAAAATAGAACACGTCTATAATCCTATGCTGCGTGTGTGTTAGACAAAGAAAGAAAATCATCGCTTCCAATCCCCTTAAACAAGGCACAAATATTCATACCTATTTACTACTTTTCGAAGAAAAGAATAACCATCTTTTAAAATATACCAATAAGTGTTCCTATTATATTGTATGCGTATTTTAAACGTCTACACATCATTTGTGAAACTTTCAAATCATTACGTAATATCGTGTACAGTAGAAGAGGGACGACAACACTGTGCGCATTTTCAGAAGGAGCGATGACAACGAATGGGTGAAGGAGAGGGGGTGATTGGATTCGAGACGACGGTATATATAAGTAATAAATGCGAAAGACTTGACGGCGTGTAAATGGCCGCAGTTGAGAGGTTGGGGGATTATAAGGGGTAGGAGGTAAGTCGAAAAAGTAACGGAAGAAGGGAAACCCTAGTAGTGTGTGTCTATAGTTATTTGAGTGGGCCAAACTTGGGGAACATAAGGCGCGAGAAATTTAATTAAGACGATTCGCTGCCGCCGACTGGCACGTTGTCCAAAACGCTGTCGGAGAGTTTTCGGGGTCCAAAAGTTTTCGTCTTCATCAAAAACGACCCGGACTCTGGATTGGAGTAGTTCTCTCTCATTCTTCCTCATTCTACTCTCTCTGTCGCCCTTTGTAAGTCCATATATCTATCTTTCTTACTCGTTCCGTCCTCTGCGTTCGTATTCGTACCCGTCAAAATGATTATCGGACTATATTAAAAGTTCCCGCTGAATTGAAAAGCTCCAACGACGATGCTTTTAATAGCTAATTTATTTCTCTTCAAACGAGTCTCGTCGATTTAAAGATGAAAAATAAAACGAAATTATAAAAAGTTGAAACAATGTGACGACAGCCATCGACCGTCTTCCGTCGCCTTAATTTATCCATGTGAGCGCTTCAACTCAGTACTAGTGCTCAATGAGTTGCATATCTAACGGTTGTTTAAGGTAAACACGTTTGCTTTCAAAATTGATCAATTTTTTCAAAAATATTATTTATTGTAGTGCAATACTCATAAATAATATATCATTAAGTATTTTTTTCAAGTCTTAATTCAATCAATTTTAACCTTTTTATATTATGTAAAATATATGTACTTATATAGTTATATGTAATATATACCTGATAAGTTTAGTAACATTTTGAGATAGAAAAAATAACTTAAAAAAGCGGCAATCTTTTCATTATTATTAAAACGTATCATTCAATATTTAATTTGAATAACACATATATATTGATAAATTATACTATATTATTATGTATTTTTCATACTAGTTTTTTAAACCCAAGTTTTATAATTTTATAGTCAAATTAAGTATTATAGTTTTCATTATTAAGTAAAATATAATAAAATAGACGTTCAAAGTGTTTACTAAATTGTAAATGTGTTGTGACTTGTGAATTTTTAACATGACAATAATTGATAGTTTAAAAGTAAATTCAATATACACTGTCCACGTTTCTTCGTGCTATTTTTTACAACCATATGATATTGCTATAAACACAATCACTGAATCACCTAATATTGATTTCTAACACAATTCTGCATGCATAGTACGAGATAAGATGCACTTGGATAATGCAAAGAGACAAGTGCACTGTGTTGTACCTACCAAACAAACCCAACGAGAGTATTTTAAGAATGTATAAAATTGTGAAAAATGTGTAAAATTATTATGTTTATATATGGGTATGATAAAGTTCACCGAACTCGTCGTATCACGCACAATACTGCAGTCTGCAATGTATGTGTTGCGAGTGCGTGTAGACGACGACGACAAGTCTTGATTAGTCGTGTATATACGCGCGATCGGTCGGTGTTGAAGGGGTGTCGTCACGGTGCGGTCTGTGGAGGGTACTGCGTGCCGAATACAAAACGACGTCTGACGTCACATCGTGGCGGCAGCCAGTAGTAGTATAGTAACTCGGTCGCGTGAATGATGGATGGGCGGCTGTCATATTTATCCGGCTACTGGAGGGTGAATGTTTTTTTTCTTCCTCTCTCTCGTTCCATCTCTCTCGAACCTACCGTCACTCGTCTACGCTATATTTCTCTTTATATTTAATTTAGCCACTGTTGTGTGTTAAAATAAGAGGTGGAGGGGGAAGTAACACAAAAATATACATACATAATATATATGTATGTATATGAAAAAGGGTTTAAATAAGGGTCGGTGGTGGCGGCAGTGGCGTAAAAATGTAAAAAGAGGGATAAAACACACGCCGACAGCGTCCCAATAAACTATGTCAAGACGGATGATAAGCTCTTTTCGGCTTCGTCATTTTTTTCTCTAATTTTTCGTATACGTTATATTTGTATTTATACCACCGTCTACAAACTATACAGTCGAAGCTAAAAACCAGTAACCACATATCATATTAATCAACTCATCACTTTTTATTTTGTGCGCCCACAAACATAAAATCTTAAATTTTGTCATTAAAATTAAAATTATATTATAATATATACGAGTAGGTATAATAGTATACGTGTCCCGTCAACACACGTTAAAAACACACGGTCAATCACCTACATTGTGCTTTTTATTTTCGTTTTATCTATACAAAAAGCAGTGGTGTATTGGGGGGTATACGGGGGTATACGGCGTATACTTACTCCTCTAGTTTTTTTTTTAGCGTATACTCTCTAAATAAACGACGATACGCGGGTATACGACCGTATAGCTCCGTATACCTGTTAAGAATTTTCAAAAATGAATAAATGCACTAAAAATACTACAAAAATGACCTTAAAGAATAAAATTCCCTAAAAATGCAAAATAATAACTGCTGTACCATAAAATTCTATATTTCATGAATTAAATTTCTATAAAAACGAGCCTCAAATGTAATCATTAGAAAAAAAGATGCAAATGCATCAAGTTTCGGGCCCTAGCAATCATGATTAGTATTTAGTGCACTAATCACTAAGTTATTAGCAGTTAGTAAAATTAAAATAGTAACCATTCTAATTTCTTAGACTGTACTAATTGTTTAAAGTTTTTCTCTGGTCAATACTGATAATTAGAATAAATGTTGTTAGTGAATTCGAGCGAAGCGAGAAAAAAATTTTTTTTTATTCAATGTTATAGGTATATCTTTCAATCTTTGACACCTAAGATCTAGAAGGCGTATACCCACGAATATTTTTAGCAATACACCACTGACAAAAAGTATGCATAAACTAAATTAAATATTGTAATATTGTTTTGTTCCGCGTTTTGCAATTTCTTTAGTGCCTATTTAGTATTTTTAGTGAAAACACACTTTATAGAAAGCGTCACCGCATAACATATATATGCATGAGGAGTACATAGTATTGTTCAAACAGAACCCCCCCTGTTGTCGGTTAAATAAGGGTAAAAAGCATATATATGCTGTCTAGAAAGCACACACGTATGTAAAGGAGGTGATAATAATGTCTTCATTTCCTATAAACCTAAGATTTTTATGTATTCATTATTATAAATGATTATTATGTACTCTATTGTTTTGATATTTTTTATTAAAATTGAATAATCGTTTTTTACCACTAGTGCCGTATGCCCGTATATTATTCTATAATTAATAATTATTAATAAAATGTTTACATTGTTATGTTTATGTAATATAGGTAGTATAATACTATATACAGTGGAAATCGTTGATTAACAAAAATCATATTTGTAAAACTTTATTTTTTTGTGGGATATCTGTTGCGGTACAGCTACACGTATAATATTTTTGTATTGAAATAAATTGCAGGCTGATGACTTCTTGATTGGTTATTTTTATGTGAGTATATAAGTACAAGTAACTATTATACCTATATTAAAATATCAGAATTTATACAATTTGTATCAAATATTTTAAGGAATATTATGCATACATATTATGGGGCCGCCCTACGGACTTGTATAAAATAACAACCGTGGTTTTCTTAGTGCACAGAATGATGGTTTTTTTTTCCCTCTCTTTTGGTTTTTTTTCTGGCATCCCGTTTAAAAACGTTTTTTTTTTATATATAAGATTAATGACCCAGTAACTTCAAGAACATAACCACTGTTTATAGATCCCTTAACCCTTGTTATAAAATTATGTACGTATCGGATATACATGGGCTAACAAAACTAAAGAGAAATATAGTAGCTATAGCATGCGTATCTAACCTACATGCATATTGCATATATATATATATATATATATATAAACTTATGCAGTATCTTTATCATAAAACGTATAAACATATTTAAATATTTAAAATTATACTCAAATAATTCAAGCGTTTGTTGAACGTAAACAATAAAATTATTGTCACTAAATACCTTTATTATTTTGAAAATAAAATTACTATAGATGGACTGCTTAATGATGATATTTAATTTAAACATTAAAAGTGAAAAGTCGTTTAAACGCTTTATCCTCAGCAACATAATACAATAACCTATGCAGTTATACGTATTAAAATTAATTTCCAAAATTTTTTTGGCTTCTTTAAAGACTGTGAAATCATATGGTTAATTACATTTAACCTATATAATAACCATATCTCTGGAAATAATTAAAATCTTACCTATACCTATATATTATTATAATATTGGACAATTCATTTGTTACATTAGTTGTATTAATATTTTTAAATTATGATGCATCAATACATCGTGTATATTATTATATGACTACTTTTTAAGTTTTCAAAAAAATCATTTTTTATTATACTTATAACTTTATAAGTGGATTTCCTTTAAAGACAGCACATTTGCCTTTGATATTTATATTTTTGAGTGATAATTTAAATTTAATATTTTGTACTACATAAAAATAATAAATTATGTATAGATTGAATTATATTTAATGAGATTCTAAATTTTCGTAGAATTAAATTCTATCAAATTGTTATTTTAATATTTTATTCATTTACTGTATACCCATTTAATAAAAGAAGTATCCCCCTTTTTACTTAAATTTTAAAAGTAATTATTTTTCTTATTTTTAGAGTCACTACAATGATTACCAAATTTATAAGCGTTAAAAAAATCGTAGAATACTAGAATCTGCAATTTATTTGGATATAGTTATTACCTATTATTTATTATTATTATTATTGTTATTATTATTATTGAAATGAGTAATGGTTTTTTTCCATCAATTCTTTTATATTATTTCTAAACATTAATATCAAATTTAAAAAAATATTAATCCTATATTGACTAAATTATATCATTATTCATTTTCCTATTGCAATTTTATATTACATGGATTATTTATCGATATTGATAAGTTTTGTAATAACTGTATTATTTAGACAATACTCTTAACGATTTATAAATTAGTCTCAAACCGTTTTGTAACATCCAGCTTAAATTTAGATAGTATTTACTAATTCTAAATTCCTGAAGAATTCTAAACTTTTTAGGTACTTTAAAAATGCGTACCTTAATAAATATGCAATCCAAATATTGTTGTATTAGTACAAATTGAGGAAATGCACCATTCAATATAATCATGGTCGACGATCTAATTTTTGAATATACATATTATATTGGTTCGGAGAATTCTAAACTATTTATTAAAATATTATTATTTATTAATCGATTAGTCACAATACAAAGTACTAATGATAGTCTATTTTCAGATGTAGTTATTATACCAAAAAGTGTATTTCGTACTGGACGCTTTAATGGTATACTCGTTTTGTTCTTTCAAAATGGATGTATCCGTATTGTATCGATTAAATAAACCATATTTTGCAAATGATCCTTCAATTGTCAATTTAAATGGGCGTGAGAAAATTGGGTCGATTAAATATCTCATATTTTGCAAACAGGGCGCCAACTGTCAATCAAACTTAAGAATTATTTATTTAGTAATTATTAAGGAATAATAAACAACTATTTAATTTAAATCATCCTATAGAATACTTAAAAATTACAATTGATCTCATTACTTATATCTACTGGTCTGTATCTTTTGCGAATCATATGTACAGATAGGTATAATGTTATGAGTATAGAAATTATGAACAATAAACGAATGCATAATATTCTTTACTTACATGCAGCCTATTTAAATAATAAATGGCAGCTATTACGAATAAACATAAAATATAAAATATAAATGTAAATCGTTTGTGAATAAATAAATACTTAAATTAGGTGAACGTGTGGTCCATGTTATCATCGATCATCAAAATTTAAAAAACACCTTTTCGAAAAAATGTGTACCAACAATACTATTTTTATTTTTATTTTTTTAGGTAAATACATTTAGTAAGTAATCAAATATATTTATTTATAATAAATAATAATTTATAACGCCCATCAATCACCCATTTTCAATTTAATAATGTAATTCTAATTTTAAACAATTTTTTACCTAATCTAATTTGATGTAAAAAGTAAAGAAAGGTCACAGTGTGTCATGAAAATGTTGAGAAGAACACATTGTGCCGTATTCAATAAAATTTTGAAACCCCCTGGTAAAGATACTATAATAAAATCTAGAATTTATACCTTAAATTTCAACTATTATTATTTATTAGTATACGTTTTACATTAATTTTAAATAGCTAGTAGTAGTATTATTGATATTCGCTCCTAATTGTCTTGCACGCAATTGTCATTGCGCCTAAAAGTCCCGCACCCAAGTGTAGGCATACCTAATATATTATATTTGTATTTGGTATCAAACCAAAGTATTTTATTATATTTTTAAATGATTTAGTTATTGATAATAACTTTTTATATAATAATATTTTTAGTTCATTTAAACGTAAATATTCAATTTTAATAAAAATCAAAAATTATTTAAAATGTGTTTAATGAATCGAAGACAGTGGTTCGTATATGTGTTAAATACAAAATTACCATATCGATAAGCTTTTTGAAGATATCTATAGTTGTTTATAATATTTAATTAAACCCTTGTTGGTTAATTAAATTCTTGATTAAATATTATTACTCTACGTATGTATTTTTTTATTTTATTTTAAACTTATTCCGTAGTGTCTTAGTTACGGTCTTAGTATTAAGTACAAGAAGAAAGTAATAAAGGTTGTACATGTACTTATATATTTAGGAATTAAGAGTTGACAATTACAGATTAAAAATGTTTCATTATATTAATATAGTAAGTAGGTATTTAAATTTATATATACCTATGTTATAATTGACATTAATTATCAAGTATAATTAATATTATAAAACATCAGCAGACCATAATAATTACTTATCGGTTATCAATATTATCAACCATACTCATACAAATATTGAAATATACAATATAGACTTTATACATACACCTAATGGACAATGGTCCATATTTCAGCAAAGTGAATTAAAAAATGGTATAATTGATTAAATTTTAAGGTAAATACGATAAATTTAATTTCAGTCGTTTGCAATATTGAAGAAGCAGAAATAATCCATTTTTATAAAAAATTTAATTAATAAATGAAATAAAATTATTTGTAAACAAACTATTGAATCCAAAAATTCATCCCACATTGTATTTGTATTTCAATTCAATAGAAAAATTACTTAATCGTGGTAAAGCATGATTTGATTAATTTTATTTTATAGTAGGTAGGCTCTTGATATTGAAACATAATAAATACAAAGTAAAGAAAATATGGAACAAATTAAAAACAATTTTTTTTATCAAATTCATAATACACAACTTTAAGAATAATTATATGCTATAATTTTAAATATGTTGTGTGTGTGTGTGTGTGTGTGTGTGTGTGTGTGTGTGTGTGTGTGTGTGTGTGTGTGTGTGTGTGCATATAATATGTTTTGGGTGTAAATAATACTACTTTCACTATGATGGTTTATTTTTAATCTAATCTAAGTGTAAATATCAATTAAAATTCCAATTTCTAAATATTTTTATTTTTATTGATTTTGTTTTTAGTCATAATCCAAATATTTTTATTCAAGTTTTGAATAAACAAGAATCACATGAGGTACAGGCACAGATACCATAAATGTACGACAAACATAAATCATAGTAATATAATATTAAAAGAGACAAATATTAACATATCGATTTGATTTAAGACTCTATAATAAAAAATAACCCATAATGTCGACACTTTACACTTATTTATGATGTATTGCTATTTTATTTTGTTACGTATTTACATTGATATTGGTAGTCAGTATTACCTTGCTATTTATTTATTCAGTGTAGATTCACTGTCCAACATCAGCGGGTATAAATTAAAAACAAAAAAAAATTTACAGGAGGCCGCAGTAATGTAAATTCGATATTATTAAATAAATAGCTCCGTTCAAAATCTACGCATGAGATTTGAAAATATATCACAAAGCGATTATACCCATCATTTAGTCATCAATAAGTTTTTGGGTCATATATTGTTGCTGTAACTGAAATTTTTGTTATGTCGAATTTAATAATGGCTATCGTCAAAATCTTTACCGTTATGATATACTTATGTGTATACACCTAGTCGTACTCGAACACATTTATTTTATTAATTATCTAGTGTAGAGAAATCGAAATCAATTCTATGACCAATGCGTTTTACAGTTATGAGAGTCTACCCAGAAATGTGTGCATACAAATTTTTTTTATATACTTTTGTTTCACTGTAAATAAGCTTAAAAGTTTAATGAAAGGTTTCCTTAGAAATTATTTCAATAATTTAATAATATCAAAAAAGCATAATCGACATTTTTTTATGCATTTTAACAAAATTCAATATTCAATACACAAACATAAAATAACGATTTTTCATATTAACAAACTTATAGTTATTTTATTGTAGTAAAACTAAAATGCATTAGGGTTAATCGTCCAAACTTGAAACATTTCACTTTAATTTATTTTATTATTTTATTACATTATATACAATGACATTTTTAAAATATTTAAATTCATTTTAAGCTATTTATACCACAAACTATGTTCGTAGTTTCGTACCATTTTGCAGTGTTAACCTATAAGTTATATCTCATATGTATATGACTGCGTTTGGCAAAAATTAGTTTAACTGATCAAATTATCAAAATACTAATAATAATTTAAATACTCTTTTACAGCATTGAGCAATTGAATTGACCTACATATTATTTTCATTGTTCATGTCTAAATTAAAATAATTAATGTAATCATCACGAAAGGAGATGTTGGTGACTGGTATTTGGTAAGGTGGCATTATAACGTTTGCAATCAAATTTAATTTAATTATATTTAACTTCCATATGTATTCACTATACAATATGCGTAATACATGAATATATAATATATTAATGTATGTATATGTATAATATATTTTAATTTAAGATTTTATAGCTAATGTTACAACTTACTAACACAAATTGTTAAATTTTCTAATTGCATTTTCAAAAAATATAATTCAACGACATCGTTCATTCAATAAACAACTAAAATGAAAATAACTTTAAATAAAATATTAAATGCTTTGATCAAAACAAAGTTGTAATTTAAAAGTTCTCAAATTTAAAGATTTAAAACCGTACACGTGCACCAAAATCACACATATTGTAAATTATTTTATTATAATTACTATTGAACGTGTCTTGTATTTCTATAATCGTATTTTAAAAATGTGTATAATATAATAATATAGAAATGCTTTTTTTTATAATATTAATAATATAGTAATGAAAAAAACATTGTCATTATAATACGAGTATATATTCTTGAAAAATCTGTAGAAAGACCCTTTGATTTTTTCTCGTTCTTTCTTTTCATTTTTTTTTTTTTTTTTTTTTTTTGTTACCAGAAATAACTATTAATATCTTGTCATACCCGTTTTTTCCCCTTGACGAAAGCCCCGGCGACTTTTTACTGGCTCTTTCAGTTCTCAGTCCGCCGCCGTCAGCGGCTGTTTGCGGTTTTTTTCCGCACCCTATTCCGCCACGAGCTTCTATATACGTATTCCTTCCAGGACATTAGCCGCGGCCCGTGTCGGCCACTTTTGTATTATTATTTTTCTCTCGCCCAAGACATTTTGTCCCAATAACATTACGCGGGCTTAACCCTCCCGCGCATGCCGTCCGCTACATACGCACGACAATGTGCACTGTGGTTTCCATTCTCTCTCTCACTCTCTCTCTCTCTCTCAAAGTAGCCCTCCGCACGTACGTAGGTTCCAAAAATCCTTCGTCGTTGATATGTGTTGTTTTTCATTTTTTTTTTTTTTTTACTTTTACTTTAACTTTTTTCGTCGTTCCTTGGCATAGCGTTTTTCCCAGTCACTGGCGAACGATTTATTAAAAGATAATTTCTCGATTGCCCACCGCTCTTCACCGTTTTCTTTCCTTTTGACTTTCCTATTTTTTCCGTGTTTTTCTTCTCTCCCCTTCCCCATTGCTTATATCCGAGTTTTTGCCAACCGACTGATACGTCCGTCCTCCCTGCGGCGGCGGGTCCTTGTTTTACACCGCAATAATAACGCCCCATTAGCAAACACTCCTGCTCTCCAGCTCTGTATTCTCTCACTCACTCTTTCTATCTCTATCTCTCTCTCTCTCTCTTTTTTCTCTAACTCTATCTCCTCTTGCACTACAGCAATGTGCTCGTCCTGTGGGGATTATATTACTATATACATATATAGTACAAAGTCGAAAGAATGGCTAGGCTGCGCGACTCTAATGACGGTGTACGGCGTATGTATAATGTATATATTATATATTATATATAAATTGCAACAGACCATATGCTGTTTGCACGTGTAATGTGGAACATTATTATTATTATAATTTTCATTTTTTGTCCAATTAATTGCCTCCAATTTTACTGATCGTAATATTATTATCACAAAAATATATCATTATCATCGCGAGTATGCACTATTATAGCAAAATATTATATAGGCCTGAAATACGTCAAATCCATATAGTAACGATTTCGTTGTAATTTTCTTCGGCAGGCATTCACCTAATTAGATCGGGGACGTCATTAGTTAAATGTTCGCCTGACCAACACAGGAATGTGTAGCATATAAAATACCTTTTAGCTATTGGAATTCGTTTTAGTAAACGATGATTAAACTATTATAGTGTGGCAAAAAAATAATATGAAGATATTATCGAATTCCGCGAGTATTTAAATCAAATAAATAATACGTGTTTAATGCGAAATATAGGTATTTGTGCTAAAATCTCTAGTCTTGTTACAATTATAATATAATAGATATAATATGTTCTCCAAAATTACTGTACCTATCTATAATTATTAATTACAACTTAATAATATTATAATTTTTGCCTTGTGATTTTAGTTTTTTAATTATATACTTTTATATCAATAACTTTAAACCGTATTGTCCGTATGTAAACATTTTTGTAAACGATGAATAGCCGTTTATTCATCAAACGAATAACAAAAATTAAAGTTCACGACTTAAAACGTTTTATTAATAATTCATTCTAACATAATAAGCAGCCATCTTATAATCTTTCGGTTATAAAAGTTGTTTTATTTATAAAACAATTGATAATATCATATATAGTATGTATAATATGACTATAATATGTGTCTACAGTATAATATTATAATAATTAATAATAATAGTATTTTTTAAAACGTTTTATTAATAATTCATTCTAACATAATAAGCAGCCATCTTATAATCTTTCATAATTAATCTATAATAGGCTCTTTTTTTATATAAACGATAGGTGTATTTATTTTTATATAATTACAAAAAAAATATTTATATCATACGACTAATTTCATCAAAGATGTTGGTTGACCCTTTTATGAATAAAAGATAAACAATCAAAGATTTTGAATTTATTGTATTTAATTTTTTTTTAATTCAAATAAGATAAAATTTTATTTTAAGTTTTAACAAATATTATATTACTTATATTCTTTTTACGCATTACCTCAGAACTTCACCAATTTTTTTTTTACTTACATTGAATTGTCTGTGTCTTAATTATACGTTTTATGCATTCACATTGTGTATTTATATTATACTGTTAAGCTGATACTAAGTATATATTAATATATAATTTTAAACACGAATTTGGAATTTCTATTTCGGTTATAAAAGTTGTTTTATTTATAACACAATTGATAATATCATATATAGTATATATATATATATTATAATATGACTATAATATGTGTCTACAGTAAAATATTATAATAATTAATAATAATAGTATGCAGTTAAAATGCAGAGAATCCGAAAATGATATAATATGGGCGCGGTTTGGAGTGTGAATATAAAACTACGTAAATTGTAAGGATCAACTGCCGCTGGGGAGTAGATTATTAGCATAATCGGAATAATTCGGAGCAGCTGACAGCAGACGATGGAGACGTTATCTCAACTGCATTTCTTAGCCCGTTTTTATCACGCATTTTCGTACCCCTTACTGCTACACTGCAGTGCCATACGCGTCCGATCGCTAGTCGAGAAAAAAATTGTCCTCGCTCTCCGTGTCCTCCTCTTACTTACTCTTTCCTCCTGTTTTCTCAAAGTCTCTCACACGCTCTCTTATTAACGTCCTCGTTGAATTGTGTGTTTTTAAACGGGCCACGCTCCTCCAGGCATGGGCACGGTTCCAAAATCTTCCTCGACAGTCAAACATCCGAGTAGTGAGACGAGTAAAGGGAAAGAGAAAATACAAAAAAAACAAATTATGTATATATTTATATAAGTATGCTGAATTAAATTCGTTGATGGTAATATAATATTTATTTGTGCATTATACAGTCAACGAATATTTCATGATTTTTATTCGGAGAAAAATCGTTCTCTATACAGAAACTCATAATATAAATATTATGTTCGTTGATCATGCATTATTTCTTAATATAGAATAACGATCAGCTTTAATAATATTTATTTCCAACGTTGTATCACTTGTATCTATCACGTTTCCTATGACTATATGTCTATATAAAACAACATTATAATTTATAACATACTCTGAATCGTCTTATAGTTATTTTTCTAGTGACCAGAGTCATAAACTATACGGTGGTCGAGTCAAAAGGTATATTAATAATTAAGAAAGCCCATTAGAATAACGGCCAATACTATGTTTGCATTACGAGTATATAATGTATATATATTTATATTATACATGTGAGTAAGTATTATAATATATACTCGTATATTGTTTTAAATTTTAAACGTTTCCAGTTAAATCATGCGTAGTAGTTTAATACCATTTATTTATTTTTGTGATATTTTTCGTTTTTATAAATGATTTTGTTACCTATGAAGTATAAAATGTAACATTTTATTCCATATAGCCCTTATATTATTTTTGGGAATATAAATTTTGATGTTATGTTTTTGTACATTATACAGTATACCATGTATTATTATTTTTATTTACAAATTACAACCAATTTAAGTAGTACATTATATAGTGTATAATTTATTGTTAACAAGTCTTCTTTAAATTATATATAGTACCTATATACTATGTGTCTATGTACCAACCAAACCAATATTTTAGAAATGGTTTTTAAAATTCTCCAATAATGTGCACAACTTGACGTCATCTCTTTTCGGGTGGATTGACGTACTAATGGAAAATGTTTAAGTTGCAATTCTTGACGTTTCACAATGAATAGAAACTTTGATGATTCATTTCGACATCTGAAAAGAAATTAAAAACGATGTCAAATTTGAAAACAAAAAGTTTTATTTTATTTTAAAAAACGATATTTTACTGAATACCTATATATTTTTCAATTTATTAATATTTTAAATGGAGTTTTATTATAAACATCGATTGAAAAAAGACACACTCACACACTATCATATATTTATATAATATGTGTATATAATTGCATGTAAGATTTTTAATTAAAGTTTATGTATTTTACAATTTATCATTATAATATTATATATTATATATAATATATTATATAATAATAATATATACGAACATATCTGTCCAAAACATACGTTCCGGTTTTGTATATACGTAGTACAAGTTGAATAGAACGGAATCTGTTTAACGCGGAAACGGAAAGCATTTGCCAACCGACCTCGTGTAGTAAATATCATTTGATAAAACGGAATTTCCGATAGCATAACGGACAAGATAAGAAGCGGAGCAAAGGCTTAATATACAACAGAGATACGAGTATTGCGAACGCAACCATATTATAACCGTGGGAGAAAGCACTGTTAATATACTATACATATTTGATGTAAGATCGATTTCCGAACAGTATAGTATAGTAAGTACGTCGAAATAATCAATTCTAACATCTTGATATACTTTACATTTCGAAAAATTTATTTTTATTAAACACACAATGTACTATATGTATATTATATCTTATATTTTACTTTTTTATACAGTTTACATTTTAAAAATATCCCATCGCTAGTGTGCCTGTGTAATATGTAAGTGAATAAAGAAAAATGTTAGATGTATTTATAGAAAATATTTTAATAGTTATATTGTATTATCAAATTTTTGAAAATAAATTCTTGTTCAAATTCCTACTTTAAATTTTTTATGGCATATTAAAAATTTCATTATAGGAAATTTAAATCTTTATTTAAAAGTAAAAATGCACGCCGCATAGTTAAAAAAACTTTTTTCATTTCGATAGTTCTTTATTTAAATATTTAAATATACTAGATGAATGTACATAAGGAAATTTATTCAAGTGAACATATTATTAAATGAATATAACAATAATGTAATAGAAATTTGGAATTACAGAAACTAAAAAATTATAAGTATAATATATTAATGTATTATAATATAATACATATTATTAATTGTAGTTACTAACTATACCATATTAAGCGTAGTGATTTGTGTATGTGTGGCTCAGTATCTCAAACATCCATACTCTTATCAAAACTATTGTTATTAATTTACATATTTCATATTATAATAATACGCAAGATGTATTGCGCGATAGTTCAAACGTCATGCTATACATATTATATTTAAATGACTGCATATACACATAAACAATGTACCTATTACAATATTAATATGGAATAATCAAATTATTTATTTAATATTACCTATTACCTATTATTACTACTGCTATAAATTAGTATACCATTATGATTTTCGTTTAAAATAATACACAGATATATTATGAATTTATGATTTATAATATATTTTATATTGTAAATATTGTATTGGTATGTATAATATAATAAATTTTAAGTTATAACACATATATTTCCACATTAAACTAATATTGGTGTCATGATGTATTATATGGCGAAATATACATTAAAATTATTTTAAATTCAAAATAAAGTATAACAGTATAGCGAAAAATGATTTTGATTTTGTCATAAAGGGGATGTGGCTAATTTTTAATATATACTACTTAATCATAAAATATAATTTATGATTATGCACTTATGCCTAATATCAATTTGTTAAATAAAAATAAATTAATAATCTATTTATAATAAGTGGAGAGTTTGTTGTTATTGAATATTCACAATCACCGAGCGGGGAAATTTCCATATATTTTGTATAAGCAACTAAATATTAATAATAAATAACAGTCTTGTTTTTAGAATGAGTCTAGAATCTATATAATAATAATAATAATATGTATACGGTCATAGGCGTTGTTTTGAGATAAACATAATATATCAGTTTATTAAAAAATAAAAATGTTGTATGTATAATATAATATTAATATTGTACAAATTATTATAATCTTGATCATTATTATTATATAATCAAATTAAACATTTTTCATACACATTAAAAATTTAATTTTAATATTTCTTAAAAAATGATAGCAACTTATTTCTGTTAAATTGTATCTCAACTTCATGAATTCAATAGATACTCGCAATTAACATTATCGTAATCAGCGATAATGTAATCGGTCGTAATTCGTGTTTTCGCGTGTATCTGATATTCCGCTCCGTATTGACGCTATTTCGTAATTTATTCATACATATGATGATATAATACATATAATTAGGATTTGAACTAGGATTTTTGTCTGTTATGAAATCACTGGGGTAAAATTATATTAGTATCCGTGTCCGTAATACAAAGAATCCGTTATAGACAGGTCAAAATACATTGGAATACGCATATCTTTTGATTGGGACTAGGTCATTTTGGCCATTAAGAGAGGTGTCCATAATTTATACAGGTGGTGTCTGTTAAGTCAGGTCTCACTGTATTTAGATTATTACGTCTTTGTGACATGTTATCACCATTTTCTACGAAAAATCATTTTCAATAAAATATAAATTAAGTATTAATATAAAATATTTTTTTTTCACCTACAACATCATTCTATAAAGTATTATATTATAAAAATCTTAAAATTATTTTTTATAAATTGTTAACCAAAAACATGTCTTTACATCAACAAATATGCATTTATAATAATAATAACATTTCGATTGCAATTAAAAAATAAAATAAACAAATATAATATGACAGACTGAAATGGATACAATAATGTTCGGCATTTCACGTCCACAAATTAGAATACGATTTGATCATAAGTCAATACAGGGTACTGGTTTAATAAAAAAACTTTTGAACGTGCAAACACTTGCGCACGCGAGTTCAAAAACGTGCTAGAAACACAAGCGATTTTATACTCACTCTCCGTCTCTCTCCTTTCGGATTTCACGCGCACGCAATAAAAAAAAATAAAAAATAAAAAATATCCAATAATGTATACACACACACATACACACACAAACACACACCTACACACATTTCTCGTATTTTTTTTTCGACTTCACGTGTTCGCTCCCAATTTAATACCGCTCTCGCGTCTATTTCGTTTGCCCTTAATGTCTGTCACGTTTGTCCTCGCGTGCCCTATGGCCGCGGCGCACATATACGTGACATATAGGTGAACAGTGGTAGGAGTGGTGTGCAGTGTACAGGGAAAAAAATGTGTGTCCTCGCAAAACGCCACCTGTTTTTTCTCCTCCGCACAGTATATACATATTATATATGTGTAGTGCGACAACACAACGTATGCGGGATGGGTGGGGAGACGATGGTAGCTATATATATATATAAAGGGTAAAAAGGAAACCGAACTTTTTCTAACCGTATACGTGCACGTATATATGTATATTATATATATATATACCACGTGCATAATATTAGCGTCCGGGAAAACGTCAGAAAACGATATAAAAATGTTAATGCACTCGTTTTGGGCCCCTGCACCCTTCTGTATATATATATATATACACAGACACATATACCTACGTCCGCACGCAGAAATCCGAGGGAATAAAATAATAAAAAAAGAATCCCAAGGTATAACCCTCGGCGCATGCTATACTTTTTTACTTCTTTTTTTTTTGCCTCCCGAGTTTTTACCCATCGCACGACTGTAGGCAACTATATACACTATATATAACGTGCTGCAGTACCTATATACCATACAAATACTATTATATTATATACGAATATAGTACACAGACAACATGTGCTAGCTCCGGCCCGGCCTGTCTGCTCGCCGAACAAGTGCGAATACGTGGCCGGAATGTCCAAAACGATCGTGAAGCAGCAACGGCGGGGAGGGTTTCGGAAACTAACCATAGCGGGAGGGTATATATAGGTATATACCACGCTGTAGTTACACTCGACTTCTGCTGCTACGGGGCTTAAAGTTTATCAATTGTTTTTTTATTCGTCATGTGCGCACCTCTATGTATGTGATGTTCCTAGAATGTGTGACCCGCGTGCGAATCGTGCGAATCGTTCGAAGCCCCCGGCAACCCTGCGGCGCTTTTTGCTCCAGTCCACGATCATTCCGCGCGACAGCACATTGTGGGTGAAGTCGTAACTCGTAGTCATTCAAATAATTCCCCCTTCCGAGACCTTTTTACTATATAGACACTTTAAATCATACATAATTGTATATTAAAATACAATATAATAAAATATTATAAAATATTCGATTTTCAAAACGGTTATAACTTGTGGATAATTATCTATAATTGTGATTTTGACAAATAAAATGTATTTATCTATGATAACTATTGTCTGGTTATTGCATATTCCGATACTCACATCACTTGTTTTTTAAATTTTGATTGTTTTATGTTTATTATTTACGAATATAACATAACGTAAGTACCTACTACCTAAATATATTTTTCGATATCGGTTCAATGAAAAAAAGATCCTAATATAATCGGAATAATTGCTTGTTTTGTAAAATTAAGTTCTATGAATATTAAATTAATAATAAACTCTTTCTTGTTATAAAAATAAGGACACAATCTTCTTTAGTCTTCTACTAAAACTCCAAATAACTCAATTCACTTCCTTTGCCGTTCCTAAATGTAGGTTTAAGAATCCTTTGAAATGATCGGTAGAATAAAACTTATTATAAGTTATAAATAGGGTACCTACTACCTATAAATATTATATTCTATTTCCCGATGCCATACATAATACGATATTATAATATATATATAAATAGCGGATGTATGTACTATAGCATACGACGTGCTCGACGCCGACAAATCGATTATCAAATTCGCTTCCAGTACATTCGACAACATTTCGGCTTGCTAATATTATATTATTATTATTATTATTATTATTATTATTATATTTTATACTATACCGACGACACACGGCGGTCGTTAGCGCCGAGACATAATATAATATATGTGAATATGTTTATATTGTATCTATTTAATAACGCGCGTGTGTGTGTGGGTTAAACGTATTTCTATATCGTTTAGATGGACAACGTTATATTGGCTGCAAGTATATTTATAATATATAGTGTACTACCTATAATAATATAGATGTATTCCTCGCGAATACAATAGCCGATACCTAACCCCATAAAAGGTTCACTGCCGCGACTGCAGTGTTCGCATTAAATTTACCTATGTACATGTTATTATTATATTAAATTGATCTTTTTTCACTCTATTTTATTTTTTTCAATCGTCTATAATATACCTATACATTTTAATCGCCAGCTGTACATTTAATATACTATTTATATATTATTATTATTATGCTGTTTACATTGTTATTAAACGATATTGTTCCGTGTCATCAATTCCGTGTGCCGGACGACAGTATTAATCACACATAATAAACTGATTTATCTACAATATGTAATTTCTTTACTAAATAGGGTGTGATAGACGGATGTGGTGCATTAAACATTTCGCTCCTTTGATCTATACCATTACATACATCCTTTACAAGTATATGACCCGGTAGTTTCCGTCTCAAATTCGTCTAATTTAGCACAAAAATCTTCAGATTAAAGACCGGGGCTATACACAGCGTATTCCACCGCGTTTCGAATTCCGTGTATAGCACCGGCCTAAATAATATTAAATATTTAAAAAAAGAAGTTTAGAGCTACATTTTAATAATTATAAGTACTATAAACGTAGTGACGTACCTAAATATTCTAGATGAGCCACCGCATGTTTTCCTACGGTTTAGAGTAACACAATCAAACACTACGGACTACGGTTCACTTCAAGATATATTGCAATCAAATACATAAATATTAATAATTAAAACAAACCATCAAGCTGGGGACATGGTATAATATAATATGGGTGTGTAGTTGTGTACTATAGAGTTTTTTTTATAGTTTATTTAAAAATATAAGTTTCTTAAAATATTGATAATTCGAAAAAAATGTAAAAGTGAATTGACCTATTATCAAACTTAAAAGTTAGAATATAACCGAGATCATTTGTAAGCTTATAAAGTAAGCTATGACAATGTAAAATAAATGTTTAAATGCTCAAAACTTGTTACAAAATTAAAATATAAAAAAAAACCTACAAAATGACCAAAATAATATTTTTATCTTTACATTTTATCATTGGTCAATTCACTCCAATATTTAAGTTATAACAACATAAAATTGATACAATTGAAATTTAAGATGTTGTACTTTTGTAAGACAAAGAAATCGCCATGGATTATAAAATAATATTTTTCTTTTATTTGTTATAAATATTATAATTTTTTAAGTTAATGAAAGTTGTTTTCCAATTCTTATACAGTGGTTGTGCTAACCCCCTCCAATACAACACGTCACCGAGTATGTAAGCTTAGATTGATAATAGTATACAGCGATGCAAATATTATATTTCCTATTTACGTGCAGGATGTCCGTGCGTGATGTGTGCCAATGTGGCGGTGCAAGGCAGGGGTTGAAGTAACGCGGAATATAGTGGGTGAAAAATAAAAGATTTAACAATAAAAAGTTCACGGGACCAGTGTGCTAATGTGTGCGTGTGTATCGAACGGCGGGTGGGAAGAATACGTCGAAATGCCACGTCGGCCACGGGGATGTGAGGGGCGGTTGCGAAAAAATCTTCCGGCGGGCAACCATTCGTCACCGGGCGTCAAATTGTCATTCGGCAAGATAAACCCGCCGAGATACGGGTGAGTGACAATGAAAAATGAAATATTATAATTTTCTACAGCGGTGGTGGCGGCGGCAGCAGGCGCGGACGACCAAGACCGGCTTGAAATAAAGCTCCCCGCGCTGGCAGCGTCGACACAAGAAACAAAAAGGAAAAAGTGAAAAGGAATAATATAAAAAAAAATACACGAAGCGAATATTTACATATTATACTAAAGGGAAAACGAAAGCCCCCGCAAAACTTGATGGCGCGGAGCGGGGTGGACGGTGAAAGTGGAAGAAATTCAAATGAGGAGATCCGACAGCGACGTTGACGGCGGCGTTCGCGGGGATATATATTATATAAGTATACAAACTCGAATTCGGTCGCTGACGCGCGGAGGGCGGCGAGACGTCACCGCGCGTTCGACGAACTTGTTACACCGAACCCGTCGACGGTGGCGGGCAGCGCCGATAAAAACGTATACTGTTTTTTAAATTTATTTTTATTTTGTTTTCACAGACGACTGTTGGAAAAAAATCAAATGGTAGGAGTCTAGCGGGTAGTCGTAAGTCGGGCAGAGGGGGCGAACAAGAGAAAACGATACGGTGTGACAAGACTGTGCGGTGTACCTATAGCTGCGCTACAAGAGAGGGAGATGGGCGAATACGGTGATCTGTCATTTCGCGTTTTTGTATTGTATAATAATATAATATATTGTCTACTATACCCACAGCGACATTCGTCGACAGGGTCGGTTTCGACGACAATAAAAATTCCATTTAATTAAAAAATATATTATTATAATAAACATAATAATAAACAACTTGTGTTACCAAGACGTCGTCTTGTTTTTTAGCGTTTACTTATCACACACCGTGACGATAATACGTGGAAAGAACTTCCCTTATAAGGAATTCAGCATAATATCGGATATCTCTATACTGATATGGTATAGTATATGACAATGCAGAAACGAGAAAAATAAATAACCTCACTTGCCAGCTAGTATTTAATAAATTTGATATTAGATTTAAAATGTATTATGCGGATACGTTTGTGTGTATCAATCTGATTTGTATAGCAACTTTGCCTGACAGAAAATGGTTATTTTCAAGCGCTTCAGCCACCATCAACAATTAAACTTTCGGTAACAAAATATCGTTTACGATATCATTTAATAACAAACTTAATATACATTCCTATAATATTCAGAATAATCCATTTAAACGCCTACACTTATTATTTTAAATACAGCTTTTTTAAATAATTTGATATCATCACAAAACAAAATTTAAAAAAAATATTTTTTACAATTTTTATCGTTATCATTTTTTTAAATGTTCTATTATTTTGAATGGCATGTATTTTTAATTTGGAAGAAAAAAATTATTTGGAGTACTTTGAATTCTGATAGGTACACAAAAATTTTATTACAAACGAATAATTAGTATACAAAGTTTCAAAAAAGTATATGGCTTAAAAAACGATGAAGCTAAAAATTCAAAAAAATATAATATTCTGCTAAAACTTTTGAAGTAATGATAGTAGACACTTAAACGAGTTCAACGGATTACCTTGTATAGTGATATTTTTATAAGTTCTATTTCAAAGTTCTGTAACTACCTACGTATTTATAGATTTTTAGATTATTAAAATAAAATATATTTCTAAAACTTAAAATTACTATATATAGGTAAATATTATTATTTATATTCTTATATTGAGCTATATGATATAAAATTATAATCATAGACAAAAGACTATTGTCTGGACGCTTATATTACTGGTGACATACTGTTTTGTTAGGTATATGTGATTAGAACGCGTATGCACTGATTTAGAATAATAAATAATATATTAAAATGTATACCTAATTTTAACTTTTTAACCAATATATAGTTAGATACATACCTAGTGGAAATCGTTTTTTACGTGTTAGTAATAAATTGTAGAAATGGGCGTGTACTATCAGTGAACGGTGTAACCAACCAGCCAACTGCCATATGCCCATATCTCTGTATTATATTATGTAAATATTTGTGTATGTGTATTATTATACACATTGTCCGATTAAAAGTATTTTAACATTATCATGAATAGTATGTACCATAAAATCATTCTATGTTTGATTAAAATTACCTTAAAAACTTGAAACATAATATTTTGTGTAGGTAGGTTCAACGTGGGTATATAATATGTTCTAATACGCAACCAATGCCACTATAATGTAGGTACCATGAGAATAGTACATAATATATACATTCATTATAATGTATTATTATTATATTGATATCATAAATTATTAAGTGTAATCCACTCAGTGGATTCTACTGTAATAAATAATAATATTGTTTACATTAATTATATTTATATTGTATCGCCTGAACGATACTTTTATACCTGTATAATATAATGTGTAAAGTAAGTATCACACATAGAAATGGGATAGTTGTTTAAACTCCATATTATGGTCTAGAGCATTATAATCGAAGTGAACTGAATTATTTTAGTTAAATTAACTACAATAAAGCGTTGATCTAGTTATAATATTTTGACTTTTTGAAGGTACTGAAATAATACATTAAAATTGTTATTTTGAGAATTCAGGTTATTTCATTTAATATGTTTATAGGATTAAAATGACTACAAGTTTATGAGTTATTCTGAATTATTTTTACACTTAAAATAAATATCAATTGACATTGTTGTGACTATCTATCTACAATAGTTAATTTGACTGTTATGGTTTGAAGTTATTTTTACTAATTACGTATATCATTAATTACAATATTATATTATTTTAATACCTATATATATTTTTCAATAAATATCAAAATATTTATTAAGCCCGTCAACAATTATGTTTAATAAGAATAAAAATTATATTTAGACAAGTTTCACACGTTCGTTTTGTATCATGTATATCTTAATTATTCATGTTGCTAACGATACAATATTAAGGTACCTAATTATATTGATAGGCAATTCGTTTTATTTTATCTCAGTAGTGAATTACAAAAATTTTTTTCATAATATCTTAGTTATATAGGTAAATACTGTAAATATGTCTTTACTTAGATAACAGTGTTTTCGTTTGCATAATTAAATTAGGTAGTGGCTCAGTAGGTTAGAAAATATAGAAAATTAGAAAACACCCCCAAACCACTACCGAGTTAGGTTATGACTAGTGACTATTATAAATATACGAGTAAGAGATTATACTAGTATCGTGACAAGTCTATATATAACATAAAGATAGTACAACTTAATAATTTCAAGAATCACGAAAAAATTAATATTTGTGGAAATGAAACTCAAACCTTTTTTTAAAATTTGGTGGAAAAAATATTATAAAAGACACGGAAACAAATGCTTATTTTTATGGAAATAAATAGAAACACTGTTATAGTAGCTACTTTTAACTTTTTAAGTCACAAACTTTAGCTAGCTCGTTAAAAATAACGTTCCGATGTAGTTATTAATATTTTATATTATTTTATATTATTATTATGTACCTACTGACTACTGGCATATATTTATTTTTTATTGCGTAATATCATTTAGGTTTGCGATGTTCCGTTAAAATAATCTGCATTGGTGAGGCCTGTTTCATGAAAAAATTAATGTTTACAAATTGTAACTTACAAGTGAGAAATAACATGATAAAACACTAGACAAGCTCAATTTATATTTTTTTCATAAAATTATATATTATAGTATTATTTATTATACACGCATAATATATAAGTAACAATCGACTTTAACTCAACAACGATGTACAATTTACTAATGATCTACCGATTACCAACGTATATTATAATAAGAGTAAAATACGATTATTGATTAACAACTTTAGTGTTAACTTGATGGCTGTACCAACACAAGCTTTCTTCGTGATGTATATAGTTATATTTTAATACAGTAGATGAGGTACATTATACATAATAGACGTTTCAACAAACACAATAATAAAAATAAGAATCAATAAGAATCAATTATCGAGTAAAATCAATAACCACGAATATCATTTTTTGTATAGGTTTTATTTTTTTTTAAATACGTAGGTATGTCAATAAAATTATATGATTTTTTTTTTTTTTTTACTATCGATATATGTTTATTATGCACTTACTACTTAGTACTTACATAGAAATCTGCTACGATACCATGTAAATCATATAATATTACACCCGGGAGCAGCCAACTGAGTTTTTGACCAATACATATTTTATTAAATCTCTAAAAATAATAATCATCGTTTACGCTATTGGTGTTGTAGTAAACATTAAGAGTCGTGTGATGTTTTCGTTTAAACGTTATATACATACCTATATACCCACATTGGAACGGTATTTGCGGTTGTTATTATGGTCGAAATAGTTATTTTTCTCACCTTCGAATAACAAAACCGACGGTTCGTAAAATCGTAACACCTATATATATATAATCTATATAGACTAGGTGTATTATATTGTATTATTATAAGATATAATATGTATACGTTGGACGGTGTTTCGCAAAAACGTGTTAGAATTACGTAATAATAGAATGTTTGAAAAACACTCGAAATCTATTTGTTTTAAATTTCTTACACGGCTGTAATATTTTCGTCCCGTCGTACAAATCGCCTCGAGTGATTTTAATTTTTCACCCTTTATAATATCATAACACAATGTCATATTATTATGTACGATACAGCTAAACTCGCGCCGCGTCGTTGTCAAACATAATAAGTAGTCAGTTATTTTTCATAAAATCGAAATAATATCTTGAGTGCGGTTTCCGACAAAACCCGGTAACTGCAGGCGCATTATTTTATAATAATGCAAATCCTTAGAATATATATATATTTATTTAAACTATACGATCAATGAGGCATATGTATTTTATAAAAAAAAAATCTATCACTATTATTGATAAATTGTGTGCATATACACCAAATATACGATGTTCAGAAACTCAACACAATAAAATAAAAGATGATTAAACTAATGGCAACATTAGAGATGTAAATCGATAAAAAAATACTGATCTAATTGTATACCTGTATATTGTATTGATGGTATAGTGATTAGTGGAGATAAAACCTTTTTATATTAAAATTATTGACATTCTATTACTTCGATTATTCTTAAACGATGGACCTTTCTATAATACTAATAACGTTTTTATTTAATAGTTTGCTTACAAATCGTTAGTTGTTACTTAAATGGGTTTCAAAACTGGCATGAGTATTTCTTAGTGATTTAAATACTTATATAGGAACATTTTACTTTTCAACAAACCGACAATAATGTCAGCATAAAGTATAGTGATTATTAGCAGACTAATAATAAATAATAATAATAATAGGTATGAATTTAGAATTAGTATTATTAAAACTGGATTTTTAAATAAATTTATATTTTCAAAAATAATTATGTTTATTTTAAAAATAATATTATCGTGGTAAGCATACAGCAGCTTTACTTTTTTGTCATTGTCTATAAATATTATTGTAAAATTTTAATTATATTTTTAAGTAACCGCTTTCGATTTTGTATCACTGCATGTTATAGGCGCATAGATGACTGTATATTTTACTCTCGGTCGCTATATGACCTCGCATATGACATTGACATTATGTGTATTGCGATCGAATTTTTTGAACTTTTATGTTAAATGTTTGCCTTTAAAATATGTCGTCGAAATATTTCCATTATTCCACAAACAATGTTATATATTATAATAGTAAGCTATAGGTACATGAAACAACATTATTAAAACAATATAATAAATAATATTTATGCATGACTAATTTAAAACATTATTTTATCTAAAAATGTATGTATAAATATTTTCTTAGGCGGTTGCTATTAATTACAAAACATAATATATTGATTATATCTGTAGATATAAAATCCTTATCTATAGATGGCCCCTACAATATAAAAAAATATATTTTAGTTACCTAATCAGTTTCATCTTAAGTAATACAATACCTTTTAATCAATATAATATTATCTAGGATTGTTTATTATGTAACGAGTAATGACTAATACATATTTTCAGAAAACTTTTTTATCGAGAACCATAACGTGAGAAATAACTACCTTCTAACAATAATTGTAAAATTTAATAATGTAACATGGTAATCCATCGTTAGTTATATTATGTCGTGAAGTGAGCAAAGCAAGATTGCTGTCTGATTATATTTTTATCTTAGTACTAATATTTGATAATCTCATTTAAAAAATAATCGCTGTTAAATAAATAACGATTCTACTCTTTTTTAAATAGTAAGAGCAAAATTTAAATGATTTTAATTGATAAACTAGGTATTCAATTTTTATTGAAAAATCAAATAATATTTGACTAAGTATGATAATATAATGTACTGTTATTTGTAGAAAAAACTTGAAATAGTATTCTTATAGTTATAGCACTTATAACATAATATGAAGACTAATCTCATGATGATAATTTTTAATTACTTATTGATTTAACTCTTGTTTAATAAAAATACGTCATACGATGAATCATGTCTAATCTGTCGGTACACATACAAATGATAAAATGTATAAATTGATGTCAACTTATTCATATCACAATTAAAAATAATATGTTTTGATCTACAGATCGGCTTGGGTTAGTACCTATACATTAAATTACGCGTCAGGGGCGGATCTAGATCAAGATAAGGGGGAGGGGTGCGATTTTTAAAGGTCAAACATGATATCTACGATGTCTTATGAAATACGAATAATGAACTATGAAATAATTACGTTAAAAACTTAAGCCTGAGACGCGAACCTTCCTGGATCCACCCCTGTTACGTGTAGCTATATCATATGCAAATGCAAATGTTTGTATAAACGAATACGATTTGTTTTCTGATAGACGAAATGCAACGGACAACTTACTAATAACTACAACAATAACAAGAGGGAAATCGTAAAAATAAATAACACAAATTACACAATACAGAGGACAATATTATGTTATGCGGTTTGAAAGAGGAGAGTATAGAGGTTTTTCATACGAAGTTTCATGTATAGTAAGAGTATAATAAAAATAGGAATGATGGACCGAGAAGTCGAAATGGAGTGTGATTTCGATTGAGGTATACGCAGTCCAGAGAAGAAAGACATGAAAAAAATGCACTCGAATAGAAAGGGAACATCGACGACACAATAATAATACAATATGGGTGTGTTAGGCAGTACAGGTACGTCCCGAGTTGTCGAGCATTATTGCACCGAAAGATATTTTGTCGAGTAGTAGAACGGCAGAGGAGTTTATAGTATATTATTATAGTAGTTTAGATTCGCGGGTATAATAATACGTTATTATTGTACGCCTATAATACAGTGTGTACGTACGACTGCCTGTCGTATGACATTGTTGTAATACAATTTGACGTGTATACCGACGATGTATACAAATAATCCGTGTATAATATAATAATATACGATATATTATTATTATTATTATACGGTGTTGGCGCGGAAAACCATTATGTTAATAATAATAATATGTGTACTACAACAACGGTAGACCGAACGCCGTGTGATATTAGCATTGTGTTATTGGATACGGCACGATCGACTACGGCAAGCTATATAGACGTACCCATCCGTAGTGTGCGTTATATACATGTATAAAGGTTATAGGATATCACTAATTGAATCGTCGTCGTCGTCGTCATGATGTCCCCGTACTGCAGCAGTTGACGCGGACCTTTCGAAAGGCAAATCGACACAGTCATATATATATATATGTATATGTATATATGTATAGCGTGTTTGGGTGTAGTGCGTGCGCGCGTCGGTTGTACTACGATGCGATGGCTGCAGCGTATCGGCCGTATCGCATTCGTACATGCATAATATTAGAACAAACGCACATGCACGTTGACGGGTAGGCGGCCGGGGTGGGGATTTCGCGGAAATCGCGTATACATATTATAATACTGTACATGATTACACATTACGCGTATTTACGTGCGCTTATAATATTATTATCTAATACAATGTTTGAGTCGGCGTGTGCGTTTAGGATCGCTTCGAGGACTTAACGAGCGCCGAGCGAGCCGTTCCGCGTATAATATGTACGCGATATCCAACGTAATTATTGTTCGCTACCGTTGTCGGTTAGGTTCATGTATTATAATATACATGTATATACACTCGTATAATATATGTGCACGTGTATAATTTATATGTTCGTGTAAATATTTCGTGTTTTCCGAAATTTTTAGTCAATCTTTGGTCGACGAGTTTCCCATGACAATGGTGTGTATAATAATGTCACAACGTTGCACCATACCTATACATAGTATCTAAATATATTGTATTAATAATTCTTTAATTATACGCATATCATGCATTATAATATATTATCAAAATCTTATCTTTTGCGGATACTTATATGAAAAAAAATATCAAAATGTTCATAGCCTTTCCAATATAATAT
This sequence comes from Schizaphis graminum, assembly GCA_020882235.1. Classification (NCBI taxonomy): domain Eukaryota; kingdom Metazoa; phylum Arthropoda; class Insecta; order Hemiptera; family Aphididae; genus Schizaphis; species Schizaphis graminum. Next base: position 70,305,368 of record CM037032.1, read on the forward strand.
ATACATGTGGGTGCACTTGTAAATTTGTATTTTATGTGTAAGTTCAACTGTCGGATAGATTTAACAACAAAAACAGAAATATGTTATACTAAATATAGGCAACCCCTACATTTTAGTATGCAGAACGAGAATGTGAATGTCTTGTATAAATTAAAAATAATATGTAGCTTATATAAATGTGTTCAAATTTCCTTTAAGTGTTTATAATTTTACTCCTATCGGACTTCCAAATCCATAAGTATAACGAACAAAAATGCATGTAATATACCAGTACGTAAACTCTATTGGTTAAAAGGGATTCAAAAATAGCTGGTAGTATTTTGTAAACTTCACGCATACATATGTGTTGCATTTAAATAATTATTTATCTATGTATATATATATATGTTATGTAGGTATACGTATTATAATAGGTGATAAGAACTGTGTTTGACATTACCCCGCAGCGAATAAGGACAACAAGACGAGACGATCTTATTATTCTCCAAATGTGTACAGTGTGTGATTCGATTATTATTCTCAAGTTTGGTAATGTCCGGATACACCTTTTATGAAATCATCAATAGTGTTTTTTCGTACCTGTTTCCTTTTAATTGTATTATTATATTATAGTGTAACATACTGATATATATATATTCTATTCGGTTTGGTATTCAAAGTTCGCTGACAATTACACAGACCCGTGTGGGAGTTTACGTACGATGCATATGACTGTGGGATTCACAATCACCCGCGTATATATATATATATATATAGGCTGCTGTTTTTGCAGGTGCGATGGCGATGTTTCCAATATAAAATGTTTTACATCTGTGTCTCAGATAAAACACTATTATTGTTTCCGACGATTTGTCTGCAAAAGACGTATTTTGATGGACCATCACGATACCTCGCAGATACTACAAAATGATTACACCCAAAACTGACCTATACATTATTATTAAAAGTACACTTGAAACTACACTCTTTATATACGAATAGCATATATATATATATATATTATATTATACGCATAAATACATATTGAATAGATACATAAAAATCGTTAAAAAATTATTCATTTCGTTCGTTATGTATATATATTATAATATTTAACATAATATTATATATTTATATGTATAAATATCACAGTATCAATTTATATTCTTAAATTTCTTATGGTTGTTTTAATTAGAATAAAACAGCTAAAAAAAGTATCAATTATTAAAATTTACAGAATTTTTTTTTACTAATTGTTTGATTATTATGAGTATAATACTATTAGTATTTGTATATTTAAAATACTCAATTAACATTATGTGTAGATTGTAGACGTGTAATGATATTGAATAAATGATATTTGCATTATTCAAGTTAAACGAAGAAAATAAATCTATTATCGCACAAAATATGAACGTACAAATATATAATTTTCTATGTAGTGTGTTTGTAAGACAGAGTTAACGCATATGGTTGTAGGATCATAAAATTTCCAAACGTTATTCCGTATAAATGTCATATATTCGAATGTGATGCATAATATTATTAATTAACACTATAGACCGACGTTTTAGATTTACATTTCTGATTCTCTTAATATGGTTTAAATCTCAATCGTTAGTTAAATTTTTCGAAATATTTTCATGATTTTTCTATAGCAAGTTAATTTTGAAAAGCAAGCATTAATTCAAAATGCATTAACTTAAGATTAAAATCCTGAAAATTAGGAACTGCTATACAGACGTACAACTATATTATATTATAAAGATATACATGGTTCTTAAATAACTATAAGATATCAGTGGTGTGATAAAATCCGCAGGACCCGGAAGGTCTATAATATAAATTTGGGGAGGAGGGACGTATTTAGCTGTTTTCACTTAAGTTATAGCTATAAGCACGGGAAAATACTATAGCGACTCGCCCTACGGCCTACAATTATATAATATTGACCGGTAGTAGTAGTTGACCTACGGGATTACAAAACCCATCGACCTGACCTGGCCTGTAGTCACTTATTTCCACCATGCACCAAATGTATACATTTATTGTAATATTATAATATTATAAATGTAAAAATATGTTTATTATATTAGATATGTCCTAATTAATGTATAAAATCGTTCGTTTTGAACTAAGATGAATATTATATAAATATTATAACAATATGATATTATAATATTGTGGCTCGTACCTAATAAATTAATACGCGTGGGATGTTACTACATAATCTAGTAACGTCTAAACTCCACATATTTGTCCATACTTATATAGGACATTGGTACTTATTGTTGTTTTATGCATTTTATCAAATACAGAACTGTGAACCACGCGTACTTGTATGATATCCCGATGATGTAATGAGCATCCATGATTCATAGACTAAAATATTATGTTAGTACGTAAGTATATTCAATCACTCATGATTGATATTTTTTCCACCGCCTGTCAAGGTCATATTTTCGTTGTTACGGTTACGTATCTAGTACCAGTAGTACCCAAACATATATTTTCAAATATGTGTATTTTCTTAGCAAAACGATAAATCACAAATGTACCTACGTGTGCTTGTTGTAAAACGCTATGGACTATATAATAATAATATTATAGACGTTTATTCTCGATTCAAATCTCACTGCTGCAGCAGAAGTTCCACGTTATAATATATAATATACGAGTATAGTACTAACTCCTACCCTCCGGCCATTAGTTATTTCTGACTCCTATCGAAACTCGAATGATCTTCCCTCGAAAAAAAATTGTCGATGATATAAAATAAATAATACACATTAATAAATCGAGAAAAACAGAAAGTAAAATTCGAGAACTTGTAAAGATTTTGAAAATCGTCCCGCTACGGCATCGAGGAAAACGGGAAACAACTCTTAGCGTTAGGTTATAATAAAGGCTCTCGGTCGGCACAGTCTTTTACACATATATATAGTATATTATACAGTAGTATTCTGAGCAAGAGCGTGTGTGTGTATATCTCATGACGACGTCATTGTTATATGTGTGTGTGTGCGTGCGTGAGTGGCAGTCATTGTTGGCGTATATTATACATAGTACGTCGTCAATAGAGGTTAGGCCATTGTGCGGCGGCGGCGATTACGTATAGGCCAAATCCTTATGCTTTGCGCACACATTCGGTCCCGTAGTTTTTCCTTTGTGATGTGTCCGAGGGATTTTCCGCCAACGCATTGTACAGCGCGTGTATGGGTCTAAATTATGAAAATTTGCAACTATCCGGCAAATATATATAAGGAAAAAATACATGTATACATATTAACACGAGACTTCGAAAAGATATCGTAAGAAGAGGATATGAATGAAATATTATATATATTTTATATATATAATAATATATAGTATAGACAGTATAGTCATAGTGTGTGGCTACAAAATATAATACGTATATGCACATCCATTCTGTGCGGCTAAATCGAACCGCCGAGCCGATAAAGTATATAGGATTTTTATAAAATTATACAATGTGACGCCTAGCTGTATACTGAATTTTATAAACTTTTCGAATTTAAACTGTTGAGAATCAAATAGAGTCAAATGGACTTGAATAGCAATACTGTTTTAATAATCTTATATATCATGTGTAATATAAATTATTATAGGTATTCAGCATTTATCAAAAATGTTATTATTTATAACTAATTATTAACTTTTAGATTCTGAACGGAGTGATGAATGTATTGATTTTACAATGATGTGTGTTTTTTTTTTTTTTGTGTCTGACGACAACATTTGGAGCAGTAATAATGCTCCGATTTTTAACTTCAGCCCCTCTTTGAATATGAAAATGCATCTAGTTGGTACTTTGGGGGGTCAAAAGTAAACATTTTCAAATAGTTTTCAAAAAAATCGAGAAAAACAAAAAAAAAATGACAGAAAAACGGCAATTTTACGAAAAACCACTTTTCGACAAAATCGATTTTTTGATTTTGCTGTAACTCAAAAACCAATCATTGTAAATACTTGAAATTTTCACCAAATGTTTATATTATGGTTATTTCTTTACAGTTAAATTTTAAAAATATTTTGACCATTTTTAAGCTACTTATAGACAATTGAAATTTTCGACTTTTCTAAGTTTTTTTTTCTTCAAATGCCGATAAAAATTTTTGGGTGGCCAGATTATCTTGAAAATTTAATACAAGGTTTCTTATAAGTTGTTCTTAAAGTGATAAAAAAAAATCCAAAATCGTTAGTCACAATTTTTTTTTATAAGTGCTTAAAGTTCAAATTTAAACGAAATATGTCAAAATTTAAATTAAATTTCATACTCTCATTATGCGTATGTTGCCAAATACTTTTTTTTATTAATAAACAGATACTATAAAGTAACTATAGTAACATATAGTAACTATACTATTTGTTTCAAAATAGAATATATGACAATATTTAAATATAATATATCCTAGACTGACAAATCTCTCCGTTCAGAATCGTTTTTTGTATACAATGATACCTATCATTGCATTCAAATTTAACCTACCATAGTCCGAGGTCCACCCCACCCCCTAATGTACAGCAGAGCGATACTCACTTACCCGCTTTTTTTTTAAGCATTAGTTTTTAGTTTCTACCCCCAGTAAGAATTTATAGCAAACATTTTCATTAAAAATTCCTAAAAACGCCTTTGAATCTATCGACCTACGGTCATATTTAATATATTAGAGAAAACTAATTACTACTTTTGAGGAATCAAATATATCAATTAAATTTTAAATAAAATATTCTATACATACAAAAAAACTATTTGTTCAGTGTCTATTTTTTTCAAATTTATATTTCATAGTTTGTAAAAGTAAAATAAATTGGTAGTTATCAATCATAATAATGAGGAATTTGATTTAAAAAAAAAAAAGAAGTATTTCATATTAAAATTGTTTTTGATATTTTATTAAAAATTATAATGAAATGGAGGTAGTGTAAAGTAACGTGATAAAAGCTTTACCCCTACATCTCTGTATCAAATCATTGTATCTACATGAAAAAATGTATAGTATGAATTTCATAAAAAATATGGGCTGGCATCTAAATATGTACGTGAATAATGTTGCAGAATGGTGTACACCTTCTTACACCTATCTTCGAATATAAATAATAAATATTGACATGCAGATTTGACGAAATTTCGGCATAGATAATATAATATATAATATTTTATTATAGCCTTTTCGCTCGTGAATAGCATATCCTTGTACCGTTGTTTATCGTCGTATAATATTAAGCTGCATCATGCAACCTGGTCGGCTAATTATTATAATATCGTTTTCGTAAAACAAGCATAATTGGATAACACGACGTATAATATGCATATTTGTATCCATCGTATATATTATATATAACGACTACCGATAATACCTACGCATATAATAATTATAATAATAATAATAACCACGTATACACATGAGAACTGTGCGTCATTAGGACGTTGTGCAAAGGGGTCAACGGAATTACCTCTAACAAAGTCATGATAAGTTAAACGTAGAACAAGGACCTGCATGGCCGCCATGAAAATATAGAAGAGATAACAATATATTAATATGGATCTGTGATACATAATGCGCCTATTTCTATATGTGTACATAATATTTATACATACTCCAACAATACCTTATATTAATGCATTACTTATAATATACTACTTCAGTGATCGGAATGGGTGTGGAAAGATTAAAGATTGAGATGCGAGCTGTCACCGTCCCTCAACATTTTTCCATTCGCTTGAGTATTTTCATCCCCTTCGTATTATACTATAGACTTTCTCGTAAAATACTATCACTTTATTATACTTGTATGTATATATATATATATATATATATTATAATATTATAATATACATTATAATATTATTAATTCACGTTTGTATTTTATTAGTCGTGTTTAACGATATGCAGCTACTGCTACTTCAAATAATAAGTAACGTTTTGATAAAAAATAAAAATAATATAATACTATTAAACCGTGGATTTGATTTGAACGAAATTTAATCAGTCTGTAGCTAATAATTTTTATTAAATAATAATAATAATTATGAACCATGAACAGCATTTTCAATTATATATGATAAACATCGTGTTAAAAATGTAATGTGTTTATACATTATACATCATCGATATGATTACTTTGCAGATATTTTAAATGTCACACGCAATTAATAAAAACGCGTGTAACCGTAATTGTTGATTATACTCTGAAGTCTGAACATATTTAGAAGGTTTCTCTTAAAAATAAAAGTGTATAGTCCAAATTTATGGAACTATAATATTATTATGACGAAAAAATTATTAGAAATTCTTAGCATTTAGCAACATATCATGAGCAAACATTTGAACTATTGTCTATTTCGTGTATAATTAATTTTATAAATTTGTTGTTATAACAGTATACATGTTGCTTTCGTGTTGTTTATGTACTATTTGAAATAATGTTGTGTAATCTGAATCCATAGACCATTCGTTAGATAAGACTTATATTATTATAATTCAAAACACTGCAGTAACAATAATAAACAATTTTCGAGTTACCCCACGTATCATTTCGTATTTAAAAACTAAAGAAAATGAACGTATTTCGTAAGTTTTTGATTAAAAATCAAAACACAGATTTATTATAATATACGTTTTAAACATTTTAGTAAATTGTACAACGATGAGTTGTAAATTATATTTATATTTAGCAACATAGTGTAAATAGTGAGTACACTTTATTCACAATTCAACATTGCTTGTCGTTGATTCGGTCAATTTGACTAATGTGCAATCAATCAAATAAATTGTATATTTTGGTTTTAATGATGGATATATTTTAATTAATTAATATAACGATGTCATACATCGTTTTTCGTCGCATTGTGTTTACGCAATCAAATTAAAAATGACCAGAAAAAAAATGTAATTAGTCGTTTGAGTTTTGTACAATCAATATTCAATACTATATATGTATAGGTACATATAATAAACTATTCACAAATATTATTTTTGTTGTTATTATTTGTGATATAATATAGCGAAGGAAACGAAAAATAATATAAAATGTTTACAAGTCCATCATCGTCGGCCTTGGCTTAGGCTAAAGATATCCATTCCCAGGGTGACATAAGCCATATCGTATTGTTGAGTATTTTCGATACTTTTCGTATATATACAATTTTTCTCTCATCTCCCTTCCAATACATACATATACATTATACATATTCCTTACCCTCCCTCTAACCCACCATTCCATCCATCACCCCTGCTGTAAAATTATTATGATAGCTCGTTGTCGCACTTGACTCATCGCCCGCCTGCCATCTTCTCTACATAATATAATACAATATACCTGTATAATACTATATAGTCCGTACGCTACGCAAGGTCGATGGTTAATGATGTTAGATTATCAATTACACGCACTACCGTGTTACACACAAACACACACACACACACACACACACACATACACACACACACACTCACACCAACACACCGACACGCACACTCAATCCAGACTAGTCTCTGATATGGTTTTCGAAGAATAATGTTTTCAACGAAAACACGAGAGCTAAGCTGACAAAAACAAAACACAGTATACGCGATACGAAATTAATATTATAATGTAACAACAAAATAAAATAAAAAACAGACGTCGTTGTCCGATACTGTGCGGCGGCGGTCGCGTGTCAAAATAATAATATATATTATTATATAGGTATACACTATACACGATATGCCTAACACAACCACGTGCCTATGCATACCGTCGTCATATTAATGTAGAATGTACCTACATACACACTCGAAGAGAGGACGCCAACGCCGGTTTATCGTCATCATCATCGTCGACGCTTATGTACATACGACGTTTTCGATAGCAACAGAAGAAGTCAGAATGATAAAGATATTATAAGTAGTAAAATATATCAATATATCGTCGCGACGCCAGACTGAAATTTATACACGGCGATGGGGTGCGAAACGAAAACGGAAAACTTTAACGGTGGTGCACGACAGTCGCCACACTAATGCACGTTAGGTATATCGCGGAAAGATCCGCTACAGGAATAACGTGTCCACCGTTACGTTTTGCAACGATAACTTTTGAAATGTCGTTTAGCACAAATCAATTATTTTTACACGATGACTTAATCAATATTATATATTTTACCAAGCCATAACTAAGTATATATACCTACCTATCAGTCGACACACTATAAACTGCGTCCCAGTACTCGTATTCACTAATTTTCGTTGATGAAGCGACTATCCTTAAAAATGACCTATGTTACCAACCACTACGTCCATATATATATATATAAGTACTACATGATACTTCTATCTAAAAATAAATCTACATTTTACATTTTTTACTTGTTTTAAATGATTGAATGCCTGAGTCAGTATTTTATTTTTTCGTTTCAATTATATTCATTTACCTATATTTATGAGATTAGACACAAATCATGTGTAGATCAAAGTATATCCAATATAAGAAATGTAATTATTATCATTAAAAGTATTGTAAAGGATATAGTAATAATCTTTTGGTATCTATAAAGGTCCACTACAACTGCCACAAGATTTGATCAAGTTATGAATATATGAGAATAATATGCACACGGAATATATACACTATAAGGTATACGTATATGAAACAGGACGGACGTGTAGTACTACCAATATTGACGATCGATGCACGACCAATAGAAATGGTCAACGGCAATAGTCCTCCCCCCCAACTAACGTCACCCGACGCAGCGTCGCTACGATCCTCGAGTAGCGCGTGGACACTAGACACCGCGACATCGTCTCTCGTCAGTCTACAGGACACTCCGCCGACGTTAAGACATCGTCGTCCCAGCTAGATTTCTGAATCTACTTCGATTACTTTAACCATAACGACTTCAGCAGCAACATCAATACACTTTTGCCATGGACATGAATTTCGGTACATTGTTGGACTTGGATCGAGGTCAACACGACGGTAAGCAAATCACAATTTATCGTTCATATAATTTTAATATTGTATTGATTTGTAAACAATTTTGGAATTTTTTTTTCAAACAATTAAGCTTCTATTACGCGGGTGACGTATTGTGTAGCTAATGTAACTGATCTTATAGTCGACATGCTTGATAATTAAACTATAGTGTTGTTTTATTATAATTTATTTTAATATAAGTTCACATATATGGCGGATTTAACGTCAGACAAAATAGGCGGCCGCTTAGAACATTAAATCATAGAGCGCAGATATTTTGTATTAATTTTATTTTAAATTATTGAATATTGTACTTGTAGATTTTTTAGTACCTATTTTTACCTTTTTTGTTGATAATCATTGAATAAATACCTATCGTATTGATAACTTAATTTCGCGATTAAACTTATAATGTCTTATGTATTATGTATAATAGAAACCCTATAAGTATTAATAATTATTAATTTTTTTGCATATGCTTGGTAGATAATAAAAAAAAACATTCTAAAAAATAAAGACCAGTGACCGGGGGGCAACAATGGAAATATCTGTTTATATTTTTGTTCCATAATATTCCAATATTATTAACTATTAGGTCACTATTTTTTGACATCGACACGCGTATAAAAACATTAAAAACCGTCCACGAACACATCGTACTCGTAGGGGTGGTTAAGCAATATACGAATATGGCCAGGACATCTAGATGCACATTTCAGAACTGTCTAACCAAAGAGTTATTTTTTTATTTCTTCCTCTTCTTCTCAGAAGTCATAATTAATATTATAAGCAATACAGAATTAAACAGGCAAAACCAATTCCACAAAGAAATTTAAGAAATTGTATAATAAGTACTACCTATCAACTTATCAATGAAATTTCAATAAGTAATTACAATCACTAAATACGCATAACTCTAAGAATAGTAAAAGAAAATTTCTAACAATTTGAAAATAAATTCTGATATGATTAATTTAGGGCCGGAAGTTAATGCGTTAAAAATTAACGAAATATGCATACATTTATCATTTATACTTTGTGGGCCATTGCATTTTTTTTAAAAAATTTTAAAAATAAATAAAAAAATCTTTTAAATACTAATTTTTATTTCAATTTCGTTAACTTTTACGTAATTAAACGTATTACTTTATCGTACATTTAAAAAAATATAAAATAATATAAATTATTAAACGAATAATTATTGATTGTATTAATATTATTATTAGAAATACAAAAAACGTGAAATTTTATCCAAAATTAAAAACGGCACCCCCTTGCCCCTTTAAATACACTTCTCTTTTAAAGGTGTGCGTGTTGGGGCAGAAGGTAACGTCACTGTCAGGGTGTGTAGTCTCATTCGTGTACCACCTCTTATTACCCGCGTAATCGACAACATCGTCCGTTCCCCCTCTCTGGGCATGCGCGATCAAACTCGCGATTAAAATTTTAATAAATAGTATCAAAGTAAGTAATATAACAGTAATAATAATATAATAATCACTATCGTTGTCGTCATGCTTTCGCGAACATTTCCATCGGCAATAATAACAATATAATAATTATGATGATAGGCGATAAATGATAATAATAATAATAATATTTTAACGTGAACACGTGAATTTTCAAGATAAGTATTGCGCTAAATTTAAACGGGATTTCGTGTATTGTGCTTATCCAGACTTGGAGCCCGCCGCCGCCGCCGCCGCCGTCGGATCGTCGATCACCGTGATCGTGTCGTCGAGCAACAACAACAGCAGCAACAGCAGCACCAGCAGCAACCGCAGTACGCCGTCAAGCTTTCCGCCGGTCACTGACTACCGCCATCAGCACCGCCGCCAACAGCAGCAGCAGCACGTCCAGCCCGGCGCCGTAGACGTCCACCGTCACCAACGCGATCGCGACGACCGCCTCGACGGCGTGGACAACATGCACGCGACCCAATTATCCTCGTCGGCCGTAAACGGATACGACAGCATGATGATCGCGGGATACAACAATTACTGCAGCAGCGCCGCCGCCACGTATGATCCGTACAACGGCTACACGCAAACGTACGCGCCGCTGCCGCCATACGACGGTAAGTGTTTTTGTCGTTTCCACGTGCCGTAGTAGATAGTATTTGATTTTATAGCGCGCCCCGCCGCCGCCTTTTCGGGAATTCGATTTTTCCATTCGATCGCTACCCGTACGAGTGACTCGCACAAATCGTTCAAAGGCCGCCGGACCGTCGTCGTTAGCGCATATCGTTTTTAAAACCATTGAATAATAACGGCCGCGCGTCGTCCGCCGATTTCACCAAAACTAATGTATATAAACGATATTTTCGTACTTCCGGGAGCCCCCGCAACAAACACGTCTTGTTCAAACCGTCGGCGGTTTTGTTTTATAGTTCCGTTTCCGTGTAATAATATCTCTACCGTCCAGTTTACGAGAAATCGTAGTATTTCTATTATTTCATATTGTATAATATTTTCGAACGCTCTTATAATAATATCAAATGTAATTTATTTATTTATTAAACCTACAATTACACGTGTATCTACGTGCGGTTCACGGTCAATGACCGGCATTTGTCTTTACGTAAATCGAATGCTTAAACAGGACCAAAATAAAATGTTTATAAATATCTACCTGCGAACGGCATTGAATCGATTCGTTTATTTATATATTAAAAATATTAACGAGCGGTGCACCTATTAATTATTATTATTGTTCAATATCGTTGTCAACAAGTTGGGCGGCTCGAATTCATTGTACATATACGAGGCCCGCAGTTCTCGTTTCCTTTCTGTCTATAATAATTTTATACTTTTACTCGGCAATGCTATTTGTACTTAGATTTATTGTGGCTATAATACTGTACTAGTCCCTCCCAAATTCGAGAAATGCATTATGAATAACTATGATAAATGTATAAGCAATATAAAAATATTACATCTTATAATTGTTTTCGTTTTCCTGGTTGACCGTCGATAGTTATTGCCTTATAACTTATAAGTGGGCTATTTGATACATTTCGAAATTTACAGTCCGCGTTTTATTGATTTGAAAGATAAGTTTTTAAATTTCAAAGTCATAATCATGCCACACATTGTTTTCAAGTGACAATTAATATTTTATAATTGAGATTATTTCCATTGAAAATAAGTATTGACAATTATCAAAATATTATTATTATATTATTATATATATTATGTTAATGTAAAACAATAGACTATCGTCCAAATACAACTATTACTCTATAAAATACCTATAACGTTATATATAATATAATATAATATATTATGATTATGATAAAATCAAATTACGTTTAATACATCAGTTCCCAAACTGTGAGGCGTCTTAGGGAGTAGAAATACTCGAAATCACTGTACAATAATAATATAGTACTATGCACTAATGAAAAATAGTTGTTTCAGTAATCTTTTTGTTATTTATTTTAATAGAAAATAAAAATGTATTCAAAGGAGCGCAATTATTTTTTTTTATTTTTGGAAATACGTTAAACATAAAAATTTGGGAACCGCTGATTTAGTGTTTAAATGGTCGACTTTCGGTATTAATAGTTTAATACTTTGTTGTATTGTAAATAATTTTGTATTAATAATAATCATCTCATTCGGCAGACATTCGTAGCTCGGCTCCACTGTTGCCCCTTTTGCACCCACAGCAGCACATGCCACAGCAACACGGTCCCGCATTACTTGGCAGCGATGAGATGCAGACCGGCGCGGTCAGCGTGCAGCGCAAACGGGAGAAGCAGAAGCGCCAGCGGACTGCTTACTCAAGCGAGCAACTGATGCACTTGGAGGAGTCGTTCACGGCCAACCAATATTTGAACAGAGCCAGGCGCATCGATTTGGCTCGGACTCTACGGCTTACAGAGAGGCAGATTAAAATTTGGTTTCAAAATAGGCGCATGAAAGAGAAGAAGTCCAAAAGGGATTCCAGTAAGTACTTTGTTATTGTATGTAATGTTATATTAACATCATGAGCGCGTGGGTAGGTTTTCCGTTTGGCAAAACAAACCTGGTGACATTAGCGAAGTTATATTTTTCTTTTTCGATTTTAAAACGAACAATATTCTAAGCAATAATGTTTAAGTTGTTTCTCATTCAATATATTGTATGTCTATTGAATAGTTCAACCTACGAGTAGCTCCGAAGAAAAGGCCATTAATACTTAGTAGGAGTACCGAATACTGAGAACGCATGCCTTCTCCTCCCACGTTACCAAAAATAGCACAGTTGACTGAGTGTCATTTTCTCAAATCATTATCGCATAGAATCATATAAATTTATAATTATATTAGGTATATTATAATATATTATTGTTGTAACAAATGCATTCGATAATATTTTCTGCAGTTAATAAATTACAATAACAGATGGCCGGGTTGTTGGCGTGTTCTCCATACACTTCTACCAATATAGAAATAAGTCTTGTCGCGAGCTAAAAATGTATGATCAAATTCTGAGAAGATCCGCCCGCGTTATGACTATTGTAACTGTGTACTGCTAATTATAACAACGGTATACATAAATACATAATAGTAAAATATAATAATAATATTATCGTCTTACACGTGCCGTTTTCCCGTATTATAAATTTATAACCGAGGTGGATAATATTATACCAGTTCGTGAAATATTTGTTTTCCTACCGACTTCTCCGAGAATAACTGTAACCAATTTCGTTCCGGGGCCAACCAACGTCAAAATATGAAAATGTGTAAAAAGAACCTTCGAGGAGGAAGGAGAGAATTACATTTTTTTTTTCAAATATAATATCTTAAATAAAAATTTAAAAAGATAAAAATTCTTATCATAGTTTGCTTGATTTACAAATCACCATTTTCTGCATAAATTATGTGTAGATATCATTGGTGAGTTTAGAGTTATTTCTCAACATATTTCGTTTCTCCACTTGATAAAAAAAAAAAATCTAAAAATTAGTTTGAATTTATTTTAATTTGTAGATTTACACGTAAACTCGCCTATGATTGATAAATTATTGTTACTGTTGTTTTTAACATTACCTGTTTTGATAATATACGGAAGATAAAAAACAATAAGATAATAATTTGTTGCTGATAAAATAATGAATAATATTTCTTTAATAAATAGTAATAATGAACGGGAATTGAGGCGTTTTAGTAGATAATTTTATAGTAAATGATCGGCGTTTCTGTTATTCGTCGTAATTTTAAAATTCATCATTCAAGTTATAATTTTCACTCAATATTAAATACTTTATCTCGTAAAACCCTCAAAATTCAGTCTCGTCTTACGGGTGCTGGGTTGTGGGATTCGTTACTTGCCAACTTGCACCCCTTCGTCATCAACACACCAAACGTCACAATGAACACTATGACTGCATATCATATCAATATATCATCGTATAGACCCGACCTGTGCACTTCATACCAAATAGGTTACCTATACAACTGCGACAATATAATATATTTTCTCGTGTCCCCGCAGGCCAAGTGGAATCGACCAGCGGCGGAGTGACGGCCATGACGCCGGTGGCCTTGGCTGCTATCAGCGGTCCGCCTGCGGCGGTGCCGGTAACCGTGGCCGGTTGCGGTTACGGCGCCAGTCATTACGCCGCGGACAACGGCTGCTCGTCACCGACCGTCAACGGCGTCAACATGGCGATGAAGTACAGCCCGTCGAGCACGTACTCGACGCCGTCGCCGCCTGGCGTCGCCCAGCACCATCACCAGCACCATCAGCTCGTCGAACATCAGCGCCCGGGACCGTCGGGCACGCTGCACCACTTTTCATCGTATGCGGCCAACATGTACAACGGAGCAGGAGCAGGAGGAGGCTCTTGCACGATGCCGCCCACGTACGAGGAAACCGTCAACGGACAGCACCAGTCCGTGCCGCTGCCGCCGCAAGTGCACCTGCACTGGTATCCGACCTCGGTCATAGCGTCTCATGACTCGACCGCCGACGGGTTGCAGTGACTCGTTAAGCTTTTGACGGCGACGACCGCGGACAGTGGGAGGGGAGTGCCGGGAGGGGGCCCGCCTCGTGCTTCCGATGCGATCTCAGTCCGGGATCGAATCGGAAGCTCGTCGCGCCTTACGAACGGTTTTATATTTTTTTTTTCGCTTTACATTTTATTATTTTGATTTCAATTTTGTTTTCCTATGTATTAATATCTTAATTCCCGATGTTGGCCGTCCCCGTCTCGTGGGTTTTTGAACGTCATAGTTGGAACTGATTAATTTTATTTTTTCATTATTATTATTAGGTACTATATTTGTTTTCCCCGTTACAATTATACTTTATACATAAATTTTAAACTACACGATATACCTATATATAATCTACGTTGAAATTTAAAAACTACTCAATATAATCCTTATCAATTATATTATACTACTATTATTATTATTATATATTATATCATTAAACTAGCAAAAAATTATTCTAAGCACGCTTACATATTATTATACTATATAGCACGCTAACTATCATGTTATAATCTTCGAAATTAAAAAGAAAAATGAAAAAATAACAATAACACCATTATACATACATATATATATCATAACACAACTATATTATATTTATATTTTTATTATAGCCCAGACTGTTTAACTTACTGTACTAACCTATTATCTATGCTGATTTTTGTACTCAACATATTTTTAATCACCAAGTAAATATCATATTATTATATAGGTATATATTGTTTTATTTCTATAAATAATATTAATTATATTATTATCATTATTTTGTAAAAAAAAAAAAAACAATGGGATACGCTTAAATTGTTTTTTTTTATTATTATAATTATTATTATATATTACTGTTACAACGACCACACACGAGTTATGCAATTTTGAAAATTTTAGTTATTACATCGAAAAGTACCGCGTTAAGAACATTTCGTCTAAGAAATTGTTTCCGATGCGTTTTTTTTTTTCATAAAAATTTGGCATTTTTCAATCATACCAACAATATTATATATTGAACTTTTACTTTGTTTTATTTACAACAATCGTACTTTTTATACTTTTTATACTGTGTAGATCATCATTACAATGTTATGTGTATACATTATACACTCATCAACAGTTTATAAAAGGGACAATTATGTTTAAAATATTTTAATGTTTTTATATATATTTATTAAGTAAAAAACTTTTTGTATTCTTTATCATATTCATATTTTTGTAATGCTGATTGGCAATTTCTATAAAGAAGGATTAATAGAAAACATATACTCATAGTGTGTCATTTGTTCTTTCCTACATATATTTAAGACTATTATTATAAAAATATATCTATAATAATTAATTTTGTAAATGTATATATTTTAACAACAATAAAAGCTTACAGGTTTACATGAGTGATTTATTTTATTTGTTATCTAAGGCTTAGATTTTTAGTAAAATATGGGCAATATGTGTACATTATTTTTGTATTTCATACTTATATTGAATGGTCGATGGTCATATATTTAAAGTTGTTCCATAAACTAGAATAATTGTTTTAAATTTAAACTGATGTACAATTTTATTTTACAAATATTATCACCGTTTCATACTATTCAAATCGTATTTTTAAACTATGTTATAAAATATTTAGATTTTAAACATATTTTATTTACTGTACATTTTAGTCTGGACTTTGACGTATATGTATAACTATGATTGCAGTATGCAAACTACAATTTTATCCAAAGAAATATATATTTTTAATTCGTTTAGTATTAAGTATTTAGGTAAATCATGTGAGAGAAGTATGATGATACAATTAAAACCTAAACCAAAAAAATAAATATTTAATACATTTTTATAATCAGTTATTGTTGATAGGTACATTAAATTTTTCAAATTAAATAAAAATGTTTTATTTTCGGAAAAGCGAATTTAGCAAACAAAACAAAAAAATAAAACTCGATGCCATAGAGAACGTTATATTTTCTATTTTATTTGGCAGTGGGCGGAGACCTGTTTTTTTAAAACTTATAATATTCTAGATTTGAATACGAATGCAATGGCATGAAAAATTATCCTTCGTTCGTCAACTCGCCATGGCTTTAACGATATAATATATATATATATATATATATATATATGACATATATAATGATAAATATATTACAGATCGCGTGTGTCAGCGACTGTCCTGCTACAGATAGGCGTAATATATTTAAAAACGCCATGACCTCCAATCACACTAGTAAGAACTGAGTTTATAAATACGAATACGCATTACGCGTTGATAAATATTTAATGAAAATACTTCTATTTTTTTGGACTTCGTTAAGCTGAATAAAATTAAAATATTCCTGCCAATTTTTGAAAATTCTATAAATATAGGTAGGCCTGCAGTCCATATCCCCATGACTCTTCGACGTTTTTAATATTTCGGAAAAAAATATAATCTTTCGTCGTAGTTATAGTTGTTGATCGTTATGTACATAATATTAATTGTGTTAAATGCGTTTGATTATATTAAATATAATGTAAACACGGGTTATCTTTAAATTTTAATTTGATTTTCTATTGATGTGTAAATACGTACAACGCGTCTACAATTGTTAATATTATTGTATATTGTTGTAATACGGAAGATACAGTCATAGTGCACGTTGAGTCATGAATTACTTACCTAAAAATGAGTAATATTTTCTCAATTTATTCTATACTGCAGCTGAGTAAACTTAAATCAAAATAAAAATCTAAAAGTATAAATGTATTAATAAGATAGGTTATCAACAAACTAAAATATGAATTCAATATGTGAATCAAAATATTAAATAACAAAACGCGTAAACAAAATACGAAATATTAAGTGTTTTCACTGTCATCACGATATGAATTATGAGCTATTTTTATCAGTGGCGGCTCGTGAACCGTATGAGAGGTGAGGCAGATATTTTCAAAATGTATGGGAGAAAAAATGCTGTTAAAATATAACAATGAGTTTTAAGTTCACTTTTAATATAACTCAATTAATATTTAATCCTAACCTTTAAAAATATATTAATAATAAACCATATAATATTTATTTCAAATGTCATACACATAAAAAAAAATGAGCCAATATCTTTCGTTTGTTATAAAAGTATTGTGGGTAGGTACTTATACACTTACGCTACACGACATTATATCCATTATTATAACCTCCCGGTTTCTATTTCTATTAGTGGAAGTTACGTCGCTTCGACAAATGACGAATGGATAATGTAAACAAACTCTGAGGCTCGAATCGTTCAGCCTCATTTCATAATAAAATTCCGATTTTCCCCTCTACCATTATATATTTTATTATTGTACGGCCGTCCCATCTCGTCTGAGGCTAAAAATTACTAGCCTCTCGGCACTCTTCGGCTTTCATCGAGATTGTTATATCGTTCAACGAACGTCTTCGTCGTGATTTTTGATAACAGTTGCGAAGTATGTAGTATGTACTCATTGTGTACTATGATAATTAATATTATATACGACAAAATAAATTTATTTTGTATTTTAAAATTTACATTATATTATTGAATATAATATTCTTAAAGTCGATTGTAAATAACTATAACTATAGTTTATATACCTCCTTTTTCTATACAATAATTAGGTGAGGCTGAGCCTCACTTGCCTCCCCTGACGAGCCGCCACTGATTTTTATTAGTTCAATACACGGACGGCCGACATCGTTTACCACGGTAGTTCGTGCAAAGTCATACCACGGTTGCTGTATGCAGTGTACCACATGGACAACGTTGTAAGCTTCAACGAGTAAACCATGGTTCATATTATTTTATCGGGTACTCGAGATATTTTCTTATTTTCCATCGGACAGTCTTTAGTAAACAGTTACCAATTACCATCGACCACCGTTTTCTTCACGATCCGCCGATCCGTACGATTCTCTCCGATTCTTGATCGAACCATTATTTTCTCGTTGCCGTTCATTAATGTGTAATATAACTGTTAAGTTGTGTACAATAGACATATCTATACTGGCAAATCGAGTCTTGGCCGAACCAACATCAATTCCGGTCCGATGTTTTCCGAGGATATTATGTACCAGTGTAAGGTAATAATCCGTAGGTACACAATAAATCACCAATAGTTTTATGATTAACAAACTGATTCGTATAATAGTACCTTAACATTAATTATCTCAAAAAATATTAAAGTTTTTTAAAATGATTTTTGTTTGCATAATTTGAAATCATTAAAAACAGTATTTTTAAAAAACAAATTTTTAGACAGGACTTTCAAAAGAATCAAACAACATAATTCTGCACTTCTTATTGTGTCGTATTTAGGATTTTG
The DNA here is from genome assembly GCA_020882235.1 of Schizaphis graminum. NCBI lineage: Eukaryota > Metazoa > Arthropoda > Insecta > Hemiptera > Aphididae > Schizaphis > Schizaphis graminum. The sequence continues at coordinate 70,324,629 of CM037032.1, forward strand.
TCTGAGTATTTATTCATAGCTCATTGCTTCAGTGTGACATAGCACCCCTCATTCCTAAGTTGCCTTAAAATTGTAATAGCTATTAATAACCTTTTTAAGGATAAGAATTATCACATATTGGTATGGAGGAATCTAAAACGAAGATTTGTATGGTCATTAATTTGAATGTACGAGTAATCATTATACAATTAATATTCTTCTTGTACATTTTTTGATAATACGTATATTATATTATATACATTATATATATTATATACATTATATATATTATGTATATTATTATTATTTATTATTCATCATTTGAGCTTATTGTTAAATTATAATTTAGAGATTGGTTAATATATAATATGATAATATGTATATACCTACCCAGGGCTGGGCAGTATCTTAGATACAATTGTATCTTGTATCTTGTATCGAGATACATAATTTGAATGTATCTTCTATCGGGTATTTAAATACTTTATTAACTTGTATCTAGTATCTTTTTATGATTAAGATACTAGATACATTCAAAAAATATGTTTCATATTTTATTTATATAACAGTTTTCCTAGGTTATGCTATTTTAGCTACATGTTTTCACCCTACATTTAAATTACGTTGACTCCCAAAAAATATAACAACTGATCGAGAAAAAAAAATTTAGATACTTTTTTTGAAGTATCTTGCCCAGCCCTGATTATATACCTATGATAAAAATAAAAATAAATTAATAGATACAATTTTTATACCTTAATTTTGAATTTATCTTATTTTTATGTATACCTAATATTAAATATATTATTATACTTGCCTACTTTATTTATTAGTGTCTGGGATCCAAGTAATTTATTAAATTATAAAGTCAAAACGCCATGCTATTTAATAGTTACATTATTTACAATAACTACCTATACATTCTCAATCAGGCATAATTAGCCAATAGATAATAAATATTATGTACTATTGATTTAATTTTCTTTGTATCATCGTTATCATCAAAAATTACATACATTTTACTTACCTTTTTATAATTTATTTAATTAGCTACATTATAATATGATTATAATTTATCATATAGATAAAATATTTTTATTTTTAAATCGGGATTCATGTTTGTGTATGGTATGTCTGGTGTGATATCTAGATGGGGGCTTGTTCTCTTACCCAATCGCCATGATCCGTTACGACCATAGGCAGAAATCTATTGAAAAAGTTGGGGGGCTACGATTTTTCTCATAAACCAAAGCCGTGAGAAATGTATTAATTGTATCCAATATGTATGTATAATGGATTTTATTTTCATTTTCATTTAGTGAGATAGATCTCTAAAACTGGATAGCGGATTTTGTTGTTTAGGGTCTTGTTAGATTCAAATTGGCTAGGAGAAGTGCAGTGAAGATTTTCAGAACTTTATATTTTATACTTTTTATACCTATTTTATTCACTACAGAGCTTCAATAAAAAATTAAAACATATATTATTGGGAGTTTTTTTTATGTTTTTCAGATTTATAGCTTTGTATAGTGAGTTAACGATTATTGAAGATAAAGTTCTGAAAATCTTCACAGCACTTCTCCTAGACTAAATGAACCTAACAAGACCCTAAATAACAAAATCTGTTCTCCAGTTTCGGTAATCTACTACTCTAAATGAAAATCTAGCAAAAAATAACAATTTTTTTAACTGTGCAAAATTATTATATACGTTGATTCTTTTATCATAAAACGGATACACACGAATTGCGTACCAAAACAGGTAAACGTACCTTTTTGAACGAATTGCGTCTCGGACGCAATTCGTGTTACCTTTTCATCTACGGTTGATTATTGTAAGAGGTGTTATTGCCATAATAAAGATATGTCAAGTTATATAAAAAAATGTAAATTTAATAATTGTAAAAGTATAATAATATAAATTATAAGTCATAATAACATACTTATTTATAAAAAAAAATTAAAATTGAATTGTAAAAATATAATTATATCATTTAAATATATAAAATAATAAATGACTGTTTAATAAAGTAATACAATAATATTTTTATCGAAAATATCTATAAGGATAGAGCTACACACGACGTATTCCACCGCGCGTTTTCCATCGAACTAAAAAGCATTGGTTTATTTTTAATAAACGCCGCGGAATACGTAGCGTTTGAAACGCGGAAAATACGCCATGTATAGCTCCGGCCCAAAAGTACAAACCACTAAAAATAAGTTTTCATTTAACGTTATTATGTTAATGATAAATATTTAATTATTATTATTGGTTTTTTTTTTTAAAAAAAAAATTTAAAAATATCAAAATCAAAAATAAATTTGGAAACCACTGGAAAGCTCAAAAAAAATGTTAACTTAAAAGGTAACACGAATTGCGTCCGGGACGCAATTCGTTCAAAAAGGTTCGTCTACCTGGTTGGTACGCAATTCGTGTGCACCGCATAAAACACTCATTATTTCAAAAAGTATTCATGTTAACATTTTTTTTACATAGTTTCAAGTTTTTAAAAAATTATATTTTTAAGTATTTTTTATCCTTATATTTTTTTAAGATTTTCACTTTTTTTAATGACAACATAGAGTTTTATTTTCACATTCCAAAGCAGAATAATTTTCTGAGTATTTTGATACATACAAATCGAATTTAGGGCGAGTGGTTTATGAGTTATAGGTAAGTATTTAAAGCTTATATGCGTGGAGTGGAGTGGTACTGAGTTATCCTGCAAAATGTTGATCCACTGCTCCGCTTGTCTAAACTTTAAATATGTATAATTCATTAACTACTCGCCCTAAATTCGATTTTTATGTATCAAAATATTCAGAAAATTATTCTGCTTTGGATTATGAAAATTGAAATTAAAACTCTATATTGTCATTCGAAAAAATTAATAACTTAAAAAAATATAAAAAAAAGGATAAAAAATATTTAAAAATATAATTTTTTAATAAAAACGTTTTTTTAACAACTTGAAACGAAGTAAAAAATGTTTTCAAAACCATGAATACTTTTTGAAATAATGAGTGTTTTATGATAAAAGAATCACTCTGTATATTGTATTTCCAAATTAATATAATTTTATGTATTTATTGTTATATTCGACAGATGATAAAACAAATCACTATAATAGGACAGTGTTCTAACTTATAATTTTCGTATAAAATAGCGGTTCCCAACCTCTGCACCGCGGTGCCCTAGGGGTACCACGAGCACTTTCTAACGGCACCGTGGTCTACGTAAAATTGGTTATCAATGAGTATATTTTTTGTTCTGTCTTTCGTGTAATTCACAGCAGGGCACCGTGGCTAAATTGGGTTTAAAAAAGGGCACCGTTGGTAACCGCTGGTATAAAATATAATGCGTAAAATATTATACAAACAAATTTATAATATAAAAATTATTATGTGTTATATTTCTTATTTTTGAATACAATATATAATAATGAAACAACAACATTTTTATGTTTGCAAGAATGTTTGAGGGGGCTTTATGGGCTTTTTTTGGGGGGGGGGGGGCTAAGCCCCCTTAAGCCCCCTCACCCCCGATTTTCCGCCAATGGTTACGACTCACTGATCGCTGTAGTCACTGCACTCACAGGCAATGTAGGCTTATATGGGCGTGTAAATATAATAATTTAAGTAACTTATAAATAGAAGGAAAATAAGTGAATCAACTACATATTATTAATGTATTATATGAAAGTTTTCAATACATTTTTGGTTTTGCAGCTTTAACAAACTTTTATGTCCATAATATGTAATATGTTTTATATACATTTCTCAGCATAATTGAACTACTTAAAAATTAAATTCGATAACTGTGATGCAAGATAATTATAAGCTATGGTTCAGCTATTCCCTGAAATATCTGTCTTATTGTAAAAAAATGTCTACTCATCAAAAAGCCATAAATAGACAAATATGTAATTAATTAATTAAAATATAAATATATATATTTATCTTAACATATATTATCAAATAAATTAATTTGCTTTACAATTTAAATCGGAGACAAAACGAATTAATACGATTATAGGTTCTAGGTACTTACATTAAATAAAACAAAAAGTTATTAATATGTTATATGAAAACAATTTAACGCTAGTCAATTTTTTATATGTGATTTATGATATTCTGATAAGACCATTGAAATTGAGCTTACCCCTATTAAAATTATATCTTGCATTTCTCCTTTATATGTACGTGTATAATATATAGAAATTTAAAATTCCAACTTCTATATTAGACATACCATATATTATAAATAGGTATATAATTTACAATACCGACGGTTAGGTTTATTGTTAGGTGTCATTGTATAGTTACCATTGAATGCTGTTAGAATGGGTTATGGTGGAGTCTGCTGTTTCAGAATCAACATCAAACGCTTGCTTTTGCGTACATCACTGTGAATATCTTAAATAAATAATAGACATAATATAATCTATCGCTGAGAGTCGAGACGATAATAATGTATATTAATGCACAAAAGAGTAATGAGTGTACAAAAAGTTGCTTATATTATACATTTAATATAATAATAAATAATATAACAAATATTATGTATTGTATATTCTTAAATTAACAATATTTTTAAATTTGAAGATAATCTCTTAAAACCAGGGATGGAAAACGTTTTTAATTTTTTCGTTTTCGTTTTTGTTTATCGATTTAAAAAATATCGTTTTTGTTTAACGTTTTTAAACGTTTTTGGTTATTACATTTTTGATTAACGTTTTTAAAAACGTTATTTTTCCATAGCGTTTTTGATTAACGTTTTTAAAAACGTTAATTTCTTATTGTTTCTAAATAACGTTTTTGGTAATTTTTTTTTTATATATATATAATATAATATATTTTTATACCTTATAACTCGTAACTTTTAACTTTTAAGTTATAATAGTAACGCGCAATATAGAAATGCACTTAAACGTTAAAAATTCAAATTAAATATCTTTAATATTTAAATTTTAATTTTTAAATCAAAATTATAATTTATATAAAATTTAGAAAATTTAAAATTTCTGATTTAAAATTAAAATATTTTTAAATTTTAAAAGTGCATTGGTAAAGAATGTCAACAATATTATCAGAATTATCAGTTTTTCGGGTTTTTCCGTTTTCGATAACAGATTTTTTTTTCGTAGTATAAATAATTAAATAATGTATAATACTATAATTTATTTCCGTTTTACGTTTTTGTTTTCGTTTTTCGTTTTGTTTCGTTTTCGTTTTATTAATTGTTTTCGTTTTTTGTTTTTTTTCGTTTTCGTTTTATTTATTGTTTTCGTTTTTCATTTTTTTCCGTTTAATAACGTTTTTTAAAAACGTTTTCAAAAACGTTTTCCATCCCTGCTTAAAACCAATACCTATCTGGTTTTGTGAACAATGCATTATTCATAAAAGATAATCCTAGATATACGAATAAGATATTTCCAATTATCCTTCTAATAATATGTACTATCGCAATATTCATTTTTATTCAAATGAAATTAAAATCCAAGTTTTGTTAATGATAATATTGACATTCTATTAGATTCTATAGTTGCAGTTCACTACCTATACTTTATATTTATTTTTATTTTTTTGGGGGGGAGGGTTGTTTTAATGTTTTAAATTAAAATATTTATTAATGTTATAACGCAGTTAACGTATTTTTTTTAAGACAATGTACAATTTAGTGCTTTAATATATTTATTTTTAAATAATATTTTAAATTAATCTTTGATACCTATTTAATTATACATGTATACCTAAAAATATTTATTTGAAAATTAATATCATAAATCCAACGAAAACATTAAGATTAATTAAGCTATATAATGTGCATAATGCATTATAACTATAGGTATAAAACAAGCTTAATGTAATTGAATATACCTATTGGTCAATACTCAATTATCAGTGATACTTAATTACACATTAACACTAATTACATTAAAATTATATTTTAATAATCGTTAGATTAAATATATATTTATTTATTAAAAATTAAATGTAGTTAACTATATCTACAGCTATATATAGGTAATACAATACCACTACAATACTAGTACTATACTAAGTATTACATAGCATATATCAATATAATATATCCATAATGTAACATAAAAATTCAAAGTTCTTGTCAAAAATGTTTTATATTATTTCTGTAATATTAACATTATAAACTTAATATATTATTAAACTAATTTACATTTAACTATTATCATTTTATTTTTGTCCAAAGATGAATGAAACTAACTTATTTATTCACCCAACAGAAAAGTAACAGTTTATTAGTTTGATAATTACTCTCTAGTGAGTCTAGCGTTTAGCATAGTAAATACAAGGTATTCACCTCGTTGTTTGTATACTGAATTCAAATAAGTTATTAATTTTAAAATTTAAACCCTTTGACCTGAAGAAGTTTCTCGTATATAAAAAAAACTATCTTATATATGTATATATCTATTGTTAAGAATACGGAGTTAATAAAATAAGTAGGTAAACTGAACTCGTACCTACATAGATGTACTGGCAAAGATACTGCCAGGTTCACGTTAAAAAAATTAAGTCACTTTCTTTAGCGGTCAACGAAATGCTCTGCATTTAACATAGTATTTTTTTTTTTATTAATAATGTCGAATTAAAGATACATTATTCTCAAATTCTACAACGCCGATATAGTGCTCATCCGGTATTGTAAATTCACGATGACTATTTCACCTAAAAGGAAATGATGGACGTAGCAGTATCCGCTCACCGCTTTTGTTGGTGGTTTACAGGTGTGGTGCGTAAACTTAAAGAATTATTGAATATCCGCCCTCGCAGGACCTCTTCTAGTGGTCCCGCGGGTTCCGTCCTGCACGTTTTATAGGTACCGAAAACGTTGTACCTATGTATATTATATTATTGATGTATAGAATACCATAGTCCATTATATTTTATCGAGTACCTACATGCTATCTCATCATTGTCATTATATTACACGAATACAATACATTCTACATATGTTTATATTGTCCTTAACGAATCATAATATTATGATGCTAGTTATTATAATACTACATTTTTGATACTGTTATCCTTTAATAATATATTTATTAAACTTTTGATTTTTGGAATTTGTCAATATACTTATGTACTAAAGACCATACTTTAAAATTCTTATGGATGATATTTTTTAATGTCCATAAACATTTAAAAAGTGTTTTGTAGCAATACAATTTTTTTTTAAATTAGAATTAATATTTTATTGCTATATAAATAGTTGATTATGTTTTTGCAAACGCTGACGCATATTTAAATCGAAATTTAAACGAGTTATTTCTGAGTTATTAAACTTTATAGTAGATACTAAAAGTATATTATATAGCAGTCCAATAATTATTTTATACAAAATATAAAATAAATATAATATCCATAGTATAGTATTATTATTATAATAATATATTCGTAACAATTCTTACTAATTATAAGATGTTAATATAATTATTATATTAATTATTACATTTTTTAAACATAAAAATCCTCATATATTGTAAAGTTTTGAACCTAATGTCTATTATGGGATATTCTAAGTTGTTCTTAAACTGATAATAAGTTAGTCACAATTTTTTTTTATAAGTGCTTAAAGTTCGAATTTATACGAAATATGTCAAAATTGCGAAAATTTGCAAGTAATTTTGTGGTTGAAAAATCGTAAAAATGTTTTCTTTAATAACTAAGTTTTCAAAATTTGGTACAAAGTTCTCCATAAATTTTTCTTCAACTATCTGTAAAAAAACTCTACCGGACTAAGACAAAAATTTTTAGGAGTGTTTGAAATTTAAATTTTTACAAAACCGCGTTAAATAACATTTTAGCCTCAAACGATTTTTGATATTTGTTGTTATTCAAATAGTATAAGTCGTAAATACTTGAAAATTTTACCAGTTATTTAAATTGCCATTTTCTTTACGTGATTTGATTTTCAAAATATTTTGACTTTTTTTGAGCTATTTGTAGACAATTGAAATTTTCAATTTTTTTTTATTTTATTTTTATAAATGTTGATAAAAAAAATTAAGCTGGGACAAATTACTTGAAAATTTAATTGAAGGGTCCACATAACTTGTTCTAACTCTCATTCAAAAATTATAAAAATACATAGCACAATTTTTTTTTATTAGCATTTGAAGTTCAAATATTGACAAAAATTCGTCAAAATCATGAATATTTTTCACTATTTGGTAGTTAAAAATGTATAAATATTTTACTATTAAAAGCTAAGAATTGAAAATTTAATACTATGCTGACTATAAGTTAAGCTTAGAATAATTATAAAACAGTTTGAGGATTATTCAATTTAAACAATTTTACAAGTGTTTAAAGTTTTAATTTTAATTTGAAATCAAAAATATATGTGTAAAATAACGTTTTACTAATAAATAATTTTCGATTTTTGTTATTTTTAAAAAATTACTAAACCTAAGATCTTGAAACTTTTACTTAAATGTTTGAATTAGTTTCAAAAAGAATATATGACAATATTTAAGTATAATATATCCTAGACTGACAAATCATCTCCGTTCAGAATCGTTTTTCGTATCCAATGATACCTATCATTGCATTCAAATTTAATCTGCCCTAGTCCGAGGTCCACCCCACCCTCTAATGTACAGCTGAGCGATACCCACTTACCCGCTTTTTTTTTTTTGTTGCTTTTTAGTGATATTGATATTCCCCATGGTTTTGATTATGTTACTTTATTTCATTATAAGATTTCAGGTTCAACACTTACCTGCGTGTGTTGTCTCTATCTTACATACATATAACATAGAGCAGATTTGCGTTCATTAGAACCCATTATATGTGTTGTTAGGTTTAAGATTAAAATGTATTTATTAATACGTAAAGTGAAAGCATGAACATTATCAGTATTATGTAGGATTGGGAATAGATACAAGCATTTTTATATATAATATTTTATATAAGCGCTTAAAAATTTAAATAGGTATTGAAAGAAATTAACGCTACATCACTGATAAAGTTCTAACCCAAAATTTTGATAATAGGTAAATTCTATACTGGATGAAGATTTGCCATGTTGTGTATGTATCATATTATATGTAATACGAAGATAATACATGTGGGTATGACGTCCTTTTAAGTATATTTATTAAAGCGTTTTTAATTTTTATTATTTGATGTATAATACTTTGTGGCTTGTTTCATCGATTTTTTAGTACATTTTGTCTGTAATTTTCATATTCTTAGTGATTCAAGGCAGTTTGAAATAGTTCAACAAATTATTTGCGCTTTTCAAGCTAAAACTACGTAATTAACTCATGTGTCACTTAATTATTCCATGCACAGTTGATAAAATGCTTGGTCGACCTTCTTGGGCTAGGCATAGATTGCAGATAGATTATGGATATAAGGTTCCTAGGTGGGATATTGAGTTATAAAATGAAATCAAATTTGCTGTAGTATCACCGATTAGGTTAAGTTAGGATGTGATAAGATACCTCAACATTCATCTCAGCGTTATTTTTATATATTCCACAATCGCCAGGCCATCTATTATATGACTTATGAGTCTTTGTAATACAGTTGATGTCCTAAGACCTAAGGATTGTTCATTGTTGTTTGCAAGTATATGCATACGCTATATATAAGATAACATATGGATGAATGTAGATAGTAGATATGTATAATAATCGTTCAAGACGAAGCAGTCACTCGTGTATAATTGTCGTTGGCAATACTTATCTGCCCAGTCGGTTGATCAGTTCCGCAGTCTCCCATCCATTTCCTGTTTATGTTTCTGGTTGAACTCAGCGCGTATACATACATATCGTACACGTGCAATCGTTATAATAATAATAATAATACGTAAGAGTTAACTAATAATATATAATATATGATATATATATTAAATAATGTCACATAACGTTATATAACCCCCCTCGAGGACCAAATACTGAAGAGGTTATGGCGTAGATCGGGTTCCGTTTGACGTGAAAGCCCACCTCGAGCTCGCGGATTATGCTCCCTGCGTGTGCCGCTCGTAGTAGCTATTAGTGCATGATTATCTCTCTCTCTCTGTAGTTAGAACATTAAGGACTTAAGCCCCTTGCGCGTGTTTGTACTTATCTCAATCGCATGTACATAGTATAATATTATATAATGTGATTACAGACGCAGTCCTGCGATGGCGATCGCCGTCTTAAATACTATTGATTTATCCGATTTGCATTGAGTAATAAGTTGTTTACATTTTACAATAACATAAAACTTATACCTATTATGCCTATACACATACACTAGATCGATCTGGTTGACCATATCTTTGCGGTAAGAACCATGTATTTCTTTATCAGTTCCCATTTTGGTTTAATATATTCTGTAGTATAACCTCAACTGCAATAAGAGACTCGTGAGTCGTGATACCAATTATGATACTACCTACAAGATCCAATAATTATTATTTAATATTTGAAAGGTCCAGCATAAATGTCTACCCCGTGGCTCGGTAGACTTAATTAAGCATTGATGATCCATATAACCATGTATATCGTATATGTATATGTATAAACTAATAAACTTTGCATAATGGCTGCATAATTTTAAATATATATAGCACTACGTTTCAAAAAAGTTATTCTTTTTCTTTACGAGTATACTACTAGTACATTTAATTTTTACTTAAATATTTATTTACGACAATAAAATTAAAAACAAATTAAACACATTTTAAAAATTTCCTATGAACACGAAAAATATTCCAATTGTTCTGCAAAATATCTCTACAAAATAACTAAAAACCAAATTTGTTAAAAATTCGTACAGACTGCCTCATATATTGTATAAATATATACAAGTATTTACTATTTACATATTGTTAATAAATCATAATTATTATTATAAAATTATAGTCTTTTATGTCACTATCTGCTTACGATGTGTTAATTAACTCATAACTGTGCATATATTTATATTTTATTTACTTAGTACTTAGTAATGATACTAGGTTATAATTTCTACTAAAAATAGGATAGCGAAATTAGTAAAGCTAAACAAATATTAAAAATAACGATTATTATAGATTCTTCACTAATATTTAATACCATACGTTTTTGTAAAATAAAATACAATACCTGTTATATCGTATATTATGATATTGTGTAACTACGCGTGTATACGAAGAAATAATATAATGATTTACTAAAACCGCATAATTATTAATTAGTAGGTAGGTAATATTATATACATATCCGTACGTGGTACTTCGAACCTATTGGACTATCTGCGCAATTTAAGAGAATATTTACTAATTGACACACAAACGACCTATAATTATATCCGAATGCGGAAACTGTTATTTTTTTTAATCACCGACCCAAATTGTTCATAAAAGACGTATTTTTGAAAAACCACATTTTCCTCAAGTATATTCCCTGCATTATATTATACAATAATTAGCGTTAAATAAAATATTTGGATGTTTAATTGTCTGATTAAAAATTTTATGGACTGTATCTATAATTTAAAATGCCTACCTATATAAATATAAATATATATTTCAATAAAATATATAGTACATACATTACTTAATTTAATTTGCAAATCTATTTTTTTAATATATGTATTAAATATCAATGTAAACAAAACTAACCACGGTCAATGATTACATTAAAAATGTATATTGTTAAGCATGATTAATTTCATTAACTAATTTTATTTATTTTAAAATCATTAATAGACCATCTTAATTCTTTAGAATTCGCAAATTCAAAAATTGTATTCATTTAAATTTAACAATTTTAATTACAAATGTATAATCTTTATAAACTGTAACATTGGTACCATATAATTATTTTTTTCAATACTAGTAAAATATTATGTATAATTATTATATAAACTACTATACACAGTATATGCAATATTCTTTGTAATTTTGATGAATCGGAAATAAAATTACCATACATAATACATGTATCATTATAGAATTTAATAAACCAAAAGTCGACTAACTGCTATCTACACACACACACACACACACACACACACACATAATATTCATATTAATTCATTTAATAGTATATTTTTATCATGGATATGAGTGAGCTTAATCGTTCTGAAAAACACGTAAATATATTCGACTGCGATATTCATGCAACTGCAATATAATATTTTATGCGTATAAAATATATATATATATATCAGGAACATCATAAAACCAAGTTAGTATACACAAGAGCATAAAAAACCCCTCTCAAAAGGCAATCGGTGGTGGTTAAACAATAATAATAAGCTCCTTGTTAGACAATCTATTTTGCGACCATTGCGCACGAGGCAGTCTTTACTTCTTTAACGTCTTAATAAAAACTAAAAAGCAGCATTGTTACGTTATTAAATGTATACATATAATATAAGCTACATTATTGCAAATGACAATGTATACTGTATAGTGTATCTATATCACATGGTGAATAATTCGCTGGTGCGTATAAACAGGTTTTATTATTTTCTGTATATTTTATTTATATTTATCGATTACCTATATGTTACAGTGTAATATAATACAAAATAATGTGTTTATAATACGTATATTTGTGTGTGTGTAAAACACGGCGAAAAGAATACTTAATATATATAAAAATGTATATTGTATTGTATTTTAAGCACAAAACGAGTGTACAAAATAGGTATGCAATATGTTTTTAATTATAATTATTACAAATAAATAATAATATATCGTTATAACATACAACTATAGTATAAATAAATTGTATTTGAAATAAGCTTTAGGTATGAATACACATTATTTGATAAGGATGTACTATTATATTTTATATGTTATATAATAATATAGAGGCTCATAACTTCTTAATAAATCAAAATATTTCATAAGAATTATTTTTCATCAATTGTTTCTATTACACCATTTATTTTATACCTATTTAGTATTTATAAATCCTAAATATTAGACCATCACATAATTCATCGTATAATTTCGTAAAATAATTGTTTATATGTTTGAACAAGCTTGCAGCAGATTTAAATACTTGTATATAGATACATACAGGATAAAGAGCATATTATTTTATGTACCAAAAATATTAGATGTAATATTATAATAATTATATATATTTATTCAAATATGAAGTATTAAGCATAATAAAGCTGGGAATTCACTTAAATTTACATGAATTATGTATCTATACGTTAATAGAGGATATAATTCATTTAAATGAAAATAATTATTCCCAGCCTTTAAATTAATAAACTACGTGAAAATATTATGTTTATCATCTTAAAAAAAGTACTTAAACTGTAAAAATAAGCACTAAAAATGGTTGGAATTATCATGATACTTTAATCATAAAACGTTAGAATTTATATTCTTATTAGAGGCGTAGACAGGATTTTTTTTATGGGGGGGGGGGCTAAATACTTTTCACTTGAGTTATTGAAAACCAAAAACAATAACAAAACAAAAATATTGATAACAGTGATAACATTATTAACGTTGATTTGCCATTAACGTATTTACTTTTTTAAATAATTAAAAATTTGTAAAACAATTTCCATATTTAAATTTAAATATTTCAAAACAATATAAAAATACGGTCAATGAATGGGGGGGCTATAGTCCCTTTAGTACCCCCTTGGCTACATCACCACATACAATGTGCCTCGTTTGAGGCTAAACCGTTATTTTACGCGGTTTTGTAAAAATTTAAATTTCAAACACTCCTAAAAATTTTTTGTCTTAGTCCGGTAGAGTTTTTTTCACAGATATTTGAAGAAAAATTTATGGAGAACCTTGTTTTAAATTTTCAAAACTTAGTTATAAAAGAAAAAAATTTTAAAATTTTTCAACCACAAAATTACTTGCAACTTTTCGCAATTTTGACATATTTCGTATAAATTCGAACTTTAAGCACTTATAAAAAAAAATTGTGACTAACGATCTCGGATTTTTTTTTTATTACTTTAAGAACAACTTATAAGAAACCTTGTATTAAATTTTCAAGATTTTCTGGCTGACCAAAAAATTTTTATCGTTATTTAAAAAAAAATACTTAGAAATTCTTTGAAAATTTAACTGTGTATAGAAAACGCTAGTATAAAGATTTGGTGAAAATTTCAAGTATTTACATCAATTAGTTTTTGAGTTATAGCAAAATAAAAAATTCGATTTTGTCGAAAACTGGTATCCCGTTTTTCCCTCATTTTTTAGGGGTTTTCCGACTCATTTAAAGAATATTGAAAATTTTTAACTTTTGACCCCCTCAAGTAGGTACCAACTAGATTCAATTTCCTTTTCAAAGAGGGGCTGAAGTCAAAAATCGAAGCATTATTACTACTCCAAAAATTGATGACAGACACAAAAAAAAAAAAATAAAAATAAAAAAAAACACACACCATTGTAAAATCAATATATTCATCACTCCATTCAGAATCTAAAATAACTATTTCACAAATACATACTATTTTATTTTAAATTCTTAATAAGTATTCCATATTATTGTCCACTTGAAATATCAAATCTGCGATATAATGTGTAATGTGTATAATAATAAATATTATATACCTCCGTGTTATAGAAACTCTTAATTAGTTCATACAACCCACGTAATATATATTGCTGTTAGTCGTACTTATTCATACAACTCGTTTGTTTATAAATATAACATAAATACAATATTATAATACATACCTGCAATATACTATTGTGGTTTCGCGATTTCAGTGTATGTTGTTTAGCCACGTAAATGAGTAATGTATGAAAAAAATAAAAGCGAGAAAATCGAAACTCATCTAATAAAAAAAATTCGGTCATGAGATGGGTGATTGGCATGTATTAGAGAGGATGTTGAGATGGCGGGAGTGACGAGTGTAGAATCCGATTTCACTAGTAACTGTTGTAGAACTGGCAGCGGCGTCAGCTGCAGCAGATATATATCTATCTAATATACGAGAAAAACGAAAGGAGCTATAGACACGGTTATCGCGATTCACGAGACAGAGATCCTATTCCAATTCATGTCAGTGAAAACGTTTATATTTTATGTTTTATTATTATTATTTATCAAACGGCAAACGTGTATCATAATCTGGCTGGTATATTATATTCCGTGTGTATACTGGTAATCTTTATATACGTATGGTATCGTAGATGTTCAGAACTCAGAAGGTACGAAATGGGATACACCCTATAGCTTATTAAAATGAGACATGAGACACAATAACCAATACTTATTATTTAGCGAGAACTAACCATATACACTAACATTAATGCTTGCACAGTTGCACCCTTTCCTCTAGAAGACAGTCTGTGATGGGTGCCTATACAATATACAATGCAAGACTTCAATGCAGTAAGTAAATATACAAACAAAACTACAACAGATAGATGTTTGTATCCGGATATCTCTGTATTCTATGTATATACATTGGTGTCTTATAATGGATATTGTAAATTACTTTTATTTTAGTAATATAAAGTTATAAATGAATGCATATAAACATTTCTTTGAAATGTACTTTTCACGTCAAACGCTGGGTTGATATTATTAGAGTGCAATTTGGTTTTGAAATATATTAAATTTACTGTTAAATAGACAACTGTACATAGTCTACTTGAATTTTTAAGTTAAAAAACAGTGTATTTCATAATAATATAATAAATGTGTGCGTTATTCAATTTTAAATTTTGAGCGTACCGATACGGTATCGCACCGATAAATCAATGAATGTATTGGTTTCACAATGATATATGTTTGTGTGTGTGTGTGTGTGTGTGTATGTGTATAATCACTTTGTGTTACAGTAATAATGCTTTAATTTTTAACTATGAGGTGATAACTATGGGGTGATTCTGGTAGCAAATTTTTTCATTAGAAATCAATAAAATGTTGGATTCTGAGCGAAGCATCAATGCTGAAATAAATTAAACCTATAATTTAGTGTCTTACTAATAGCAATATGCATATTAATATAATAATACATATATAATGTAAAACATCCCAGGCTGAATGAATGTCTCCGCTCAGAATCGTTTTTCGTATAAAACGATATATCATTGAATCCAAATTTAATACTTTCATTACAGGCCCCCCTTCCAACTCGATAGTAGAGTCCACGGAAGACGGAACGCATAATTATTGCCCACATTTTTTACATTTATATTCGCATGGATTTTACATTATAACTAATTATGGAATATAAAGGAATACATTATATTCAAATTAAAATTATATTATAATAATAAATTGGTGTATTTACTATTTTGTTAATTTAAGATTACATTTTAATAAAATATTAGTTTGTTCATAATTCAATTTTCATATACTTAATATTATGTTTAGATATACCTATTTAAATTATTTACAAATTATAACAATAACTATTACGTACCTACTGACTACGACTACATATTACTCAATTAATAAATACAAAACAAGTGATCGTGTCTTAGTTTATTTTTTTTAATTTAAATTTAATTTTGTATACCTATCTTTACGGAATAGTTATCCAATCACATTTTTGTTATTTTTAAAGAACAGTGATTTAAAAATTTAATTATGATAATTTACAAGCTTTATTGTAATGATAGTTAAATAAAAAAAGTTTGTTATCATTGAGTGTCTATTCAATATATATAGCTTCACGATAATGCTTGTACGAAAGAACCGTTTTATGTGGACACGTATTGCAGTAGGAACTGTTGTGCTCAAAAATTACAGGAACTGATTAGTACATATTATTATATCGTTTATGTAAAAGTATAGTACTAATTTTTAAGTAAAATCCGAGTTACGAGTATAATACCTTCAGTTATTTGATTCAACATACTATTTTAAACAATATTTTTATTTATAAAAACTGTCTGATCCTATACGGCGTTAGCCGCATTGCCGCAATACATCATTAAATCAAATAAAACCAATGGATTTACTCTGTCTTTATAACTCTAAATTACAAGTTTATATGTTTTGTCGTTTTTGGAAAGTAGCAATCAATAAGTGTAGTATTTGGTTTTTAAGTAAATGTAAATTGTAGACATTTAAATTATTATACAATTACACTTGCTTATTTAATCATAATAAAACAGTTAAGAAATAGGTACCTACATTTTGAATGGATTTTTTCGTTTTTCGTGTGGTTAATAAAATCTAAACAATTTTCAAAATTGAAATTGTGTTCAAAAAGTAAATAAGTATCGTTTCTGTACAAAGTTATTAGGTGCTCTATCTATTACAGTATTAGCTACCTACTAAATGTGATTGTACTACATTTTTTTTAAATCTTTACTTTGTTCAGTTTTCCACTAGAGCGCGCTCAATATTTCAATACAATTTGACGCCTGAGTTAATCTTACTAATTCAATTTATCTATAATATTTATTGGTACCAAATAATCGTGGTTTTTTCTTCTTAGGACTTATAGAGGGAGTCATGGGAATGCAGTTAAGTATAAAAATAACATGGTTGTAAATTGTAATTGGTAATACAAAACTGTTTGGCTATAATAATAATGTATAATATTTAAACTAAATTATTATTGATATATATTTTAAAATAAAATATAATATTATACATTTTGTTTTAAAAGAATACATTAAATAGTAGGTACATACTACATGTACAGGAACAAAATATTGGGTATTCGTTTAGTATGTGACCTACCGTATAGGATATTCTTTTTGTATGTGTGACCTACCGGACCGATAATTAAATAATTAATAAATAATTAAAAAACAGTCATATTGAAAATCATAAAATTAGGTTATTTTATAATTACAAATTATGGATTACATTCAATATTAGTCAACAAAATATCAGAGTAAAAAATGTTATCAAATTATTTTATTATAAATATTAAATTATGTTTGGAAATACACTTTTTGTATATCACTTAAGAATTTAAAAAAAAAAAATTGTATCTTGCCCGTTAATAGATTGGTACCATGCATTTTTCGTAGGATTTTAGTTTTTAATACTCCCTATAAACATGTGATACATCGTATAGTGCTAATTTCTCGAATTTCACCTGTAGCCAATCTTTTTTTCCTCATGTACGATGTACCTACCTACATCTTTGTTTCACTATGATATTTATTTTATGGCATAAATTAGCAATGACGTATATAGAAATTAATTTCAGTAGAGATTAAAAATAAATTTCCGTTCTAAAATTCTAATTAATTATGCATCAAAATCAATGCCTGTATCAACTATATTTTTCAGGGAGCGTTTGAACCTCTAAAACCCCCTTATATACGCCATTGTAAATTAGTTTCGTTATTTTGTGGTAATAGTTTTGGTAGGTCACTTACTAAACGAATACCAAATATTACTACCTACGTGAAATAATTATTAAAAGACATTTATTTTAACGACTTAAAGACTGCTCTTGAACGGATTTAATGGTGCTGTATAAAACACAAACATATGATATTCTTGGTTGGAATAAATATTTTAAGTTTAAAATACAAGTAGTTTGCTCGATTCAAACACCTATTGTAATTGACAAATACACACACATCAATGGCTGCAATTGAACGGCATTTCCGCCAACATTTAAACTGACGAATTGCCGAAACGATTTTTATAATGAAAAACATTATAAAGCCATAACCCTCAATGAAAAGTCTTTATAGTTTCAATTATTGAATGTGTTTTGTGTTTTCAATTAAAATTCTTTTTGGTCATTAATTGCAATAGAGATAAACTTTTTATATTAGAATTACAAATACAAATTGTTAAATGTTTTCCTATACTTGGAGGAACCAGGTTAAAATTTAAAAAAAAAAGGTTTGAAAATCTAATATAAAAATATTCCTTATAAGTTGTTATTGTTGAAATAACATTGTGATACCTATAAATGGGCTATTTGCGCTGTAACTTATTTACATAGGTATTTTATAAAAATGTATTTAAATTAGATATATATTATGAGATTACATTAAATTTAAGTCTTACATTTTTCTGATAAAAATAATAAATATGATTTATTGATTTTCCGTGTATAAAAATTAACTGTCAAGTAATCGTCATAGATTCACGTTTGAAAACATCAGGAAATATGTTATTAAGCGCAGTGAAATTTTCAAAATATTATTAGAAAACAAGAATATTAGAAAAGTAATATTCTAATACATAATATAAATTCTAATAAAATAAATATTTAATTTTACCACATATTTGTTATACTTAATTTTTTGGGGGGCCATATCTTAGTTCATATACGATTATTTTTAAGTGCATATTTTAGAGCATATTTAGCTACTTTTTGGTGCATATTTGGGTATTTTTTAGAGCTACAAGTCCCTAAGCCTAATTATAAGAAATTATTATAAAAATAAAAATAAATTTAGAGAGAGCATAATATAGTATTATATTATTAGTATTCTACAACTAACCTTATTTTATTGTTTCAGAGATCACAAGAAGTATTAATTAACTATCAATATTATTTTAATTTTTATAATATTGAATTCAAACTATATGTAAACAAAATTATTGTATTTATATTATCTGATGAAAATTGTATGAAATTGAATTCTACTTAGGGTAAAGCGCCATTTGTAGACCTGTCTACCAATACTGCCTTACTAAGCCTAATGGCCGTATACGCCAAAAATTGAAAAACAGGTTTTTTTATACTGTAATTTTCTAAATTTAATTTTAATTTTTTTATGTGCTAAGCAAAATCGTCGTATGAGCCATTATTTACGAGATAAACAGGGAAATGCATATACGGTTTTCTAAAAAGTATAGAGTTTACTAAGCAAAAAGGCAGTTTCAGTATGAGTATTTTTATTAGAAGTAAGCAAAAATTTTTTGAGGTTTAAAATGAAAACAGATGCTAAGTAGCACGAATAATTTCACAAGACTCAATACATTAAATGATTGCTCTTAAACGGATTTCATGGTGCTGTATAGAACACAAATACCTATATGATATTCTTGGTTGGAATATATATTTTAAGTTTAAAATACAAGTAGTTTGCTCGATTCAAACACCTATTGTAATTGACAAATACACAAACATCAATGGCAATTGAACGGCATTTCCGCCAACATTTAAACTGACGATTTGCCGAAACGATTTTTATAATGAAAAACATTATAAAGCTATAACCCTCAATGAAAAGTCTTTATAGTTTCAATTATTGAATGTGTTTTGTGTTTTCAATTAAAATTCTTTTTGGTCATTAATTGTAATAGAGATAAACTTTTTCTATTAGAATTACAAATACAAATTTTTAAATGATTTCCTATACTTGGAGGAACCAGGTTTAAATTAAAAAAAAAAAGGTTTGAAAATCTATACTATTATATAAAATTGTAAGGGTTTTTCTACGACCGCGCTAACCGAGAAAACCACTGAACCGATTTGGCTGAAATTTTTTTCTGTTATACCCAACATTCTGCTGAAGGTTAGGAATTTAGGATTAGCTGGCCCGCGGGTTAAAGCTACCCGTAATCTGACCTTTTTGTTCATCAAATTGTATTGTGTTTGATATGAATAATATTGTTTCGAGAAATTTATTGCACGTACACTGACAACATGTATACCCTGCTAGCTAGACTGCATACTAGTTGCGGTCATGACGATTTTTGAGATAAACAGATATAACAGTTGCGGTCACGCCAATTTAGGTAATATCTTAGTTGCGGTCATAGCTTATCATAGCTGTATATAATGCACACAGCGTATATATGTGAGAACACCACTACTTATTTGTAAAGTTTATAAATAAAATAAATTAAATTGTATACAACCAATGCATGCGAAAGTTTTCATTCAAAGCTCAATAGCATGTTTTACCACTCTCACCCTAATATTTTTATATTTATTGACGCTTTAAATGAAATTCAAACGAATGGCTATTTAAAAATGAATTGTACAAAAACCAGTCGTATTAATAAAATTTCAATAGAAAAAGAGCATTTTTTAGCGCAACAAATACAATATTATAAAGAAGGTGAAATAAATCGGCTTGAATATTTATAAAGTCGATTTCCTTTAAATTTATACCTACAAAATTTTAAAATTTTAAATTATTATTATTATTATACTATTATAGTATTATATATTACATTTTGACACAAGTTTACTATTATATACTATATTTTGACACAAGTTTAACCACGTAATTTAAACATAAGTATCAACATTTTTACCATACCTACACAAAAAATAATAGTGTAGACAGTACTACGTCTGTTATCTTTTCGATATAAATGGGAAGGAAAATGTTGATTAATAAATTTTTCTAATTAAATAATATTATATTATTTAGTATACTTAGTTATTATAATTTGAGTGACCGCAACTAGTATGTAACCTTTTTGAGAGGTGACCGCAACTAGTATGTAACCTTTTTGAGGAATGACCGCAACTAGTATGTAATTTTTGATTATGACCGCAACTAGTACACACCGGTATACCCAATATTCGTATTAATCTATACAAATATATAGTCAAACATTCAAATAGATCTTCGTAAAGAGTGCTCTTCACATGGACTACGTGGGATTTTCTAGAAACTGGGGACCCAAATCATCTTATGATTTTAATTTCAACAAGAGATAAAACAAAAAACGTTATATGCTCAGAAGTCTTATAAAATTCTTAAGAAACCATAAATTACTCAGCATTTCTTTTTTATCTGTGTTTATTTTTAATAAAAATATATTTATCATTTATACCGTAAGAAAAATTTCAATCTATTTTCATTAACTGTTTTTTATATTTACTTGGCGATCACGTTAAACAATAATATTTGAATAAAAAATTCTACATATCATGGTCCGAAAGCAAAATAAACAACCAATCACGGGCGAAGTCGTGACGGGTCGGCTAGTTTAATATAAAAATATTCCTTATAAGTTGTTATTGTTGAAATAATGTTGTGATGTAAATGGGCTATTTGCGCTGTAACTTATTTACATAGGTATTTCATAAGAATGTATTTAAAACAGAGATGAAGCAAAAAAACTGATAAATAGATTAATATATATAATTTATCTATCTTTTAGAACATATATAACTTAAATAGCTTTTAAAGTATTCTTATTTATAGGTACTTAAATACTGTACTGTAGTATAATGTAGTGTAGTATTATATTATATTATAATGTAGTGTTATGTTAATATTTTGTTATAACATAAATCAATTTTAGTATTCAGTTTTTTCTTAAATGTAGGTATAATTGATATAATGCTAAATGTAAATATCGGTAGTTTATTTTAAGAAGTGTAATAAAATGTATTATTGTAATGACAAAACAACATTATACGTTTTGTAAACATGTTTACAGATAATTATAAAATAATATACCTAAATAACCAAATATTTATAACTATTAAAAATAGCTTTTTGAATTTTGTTAGTTATATCTTTTATAATTTATAATTAAGTAGGTACTGTGCTAAGATGGATCATTTTGTAGATCATAATAACTTAAGCTATACCAAAAAGTTTAATGTTTCTACAGATAATATTTTTTTTAAATAATAATAAAAAAATACTCGTTATTATACGTTCGATTACTTAATGTCATCTAAATTTTAATTTAAGAGTTTTAAGTTTAGACTCATAAGAAAGTAATATTGTTTAATACGCATAACTTAAGAAAAATGTATGAAAAACCTTGTATTACATTTTTAAATCTTAGGCGTAAATATTACAAACGCCTATAAAAAAACTGATGTGAATCTAAATTTCACTTGTTTTTTAATTTCTGTAATAATTATATACATTTGGATATTATATTATAACCTTGTACCAGTTGTATCACATTTTTTTATTGTTTGAAGAATATATTAACATTAATATTAAAGAAACTATAATAATACTTTATACAAAATTTGTCTGATATATATAGTATTATATTTTTGTACGCATAACACATTAACTATTGTCTAATGTCTATTAATATTATTCTTTGGTACTTATTTTCATAAAATGATTTATATATTTTTTGATTACTTTATTTAAGAGTGAGATTATTAGATAGCCACTGTATAAATTAATATCAACCTTCGATTTTACTCTGGTAGTATATCTATATGTTAGCAATTAGTGAAAGAAAATAAGGGAAGTAAATCTGCACCAGTTGGCATTGCCTGTAGTGAGCACGAGTTTCATAAAGTCTTTACCTTACTTAGTCCAAAATTTTTAAAAAATATTGGATTTAATGGTTCCATAAGAAAAATAATATTATATTTTCAGTATCTCAGTAAGAATATATTTTATATTTTATATAATTCGCTCAACTCACGCAGTCATATTATGCTCATAGATACATACACACCTATGGCAATTATTATACCCGTTTCCGCCAAAATTTAAAATGCCCACGTTGATTAACAATTGTTGTAATGAAAGGTATTATAAAATATAAATCCATAACCTTCAATGAAAAGTATTTAGTTTGAATTATTATTGAATGTGTTTTTGATCAAAATTCTTATTGGTTATAAACCGCTTAGGCTTAAGCCTAACTTTACTCCATATATATATAGAATTATAAATGCTAAACGTTGATTTTTTTCTGCTCGTGGAGCTTAAACGTTGTCATATTTTATTGTTCAATTGTGTTGAAAAGTGAAATAACTGAACTGCAAGATAGATATTAATACGTAGACCATTTTATAAACTAATTATTTACTGTTAACAACATTTTTAATACTGCATATTCTATTATTCTAATTAATTTAAACTTAAAATGTCTAAACATAAAATAAATATATGTAAATTAGTACAAAAATATATTCAAACGTTGGTATTTAAATGAATAGTAATTGATTATAATAAGATAATGATAAGTGATAAAAATAATATTTATTAATGTGGTGTCTTACGCTTTAGAATGTCGAATTCATATCTTTGATTTTGCTTACATTATATTACATTGTATGTATACCTTTTTTTGATCATATGAGTCTTACAAGTTAGAACTGTTAGAATACATTTATTTAGTAGAATATTTTTGTAGTACTAATAATTAAAACATGTACTTATTGTTTACACTTTACATAAACAATATACTAAAAAATAAAAACTAACTTACTATAAATAAACACCATTACTTTATATCGTACCTATTCAGAATATAATGATATTTTATTAATTTTCAAAGCAAATTATATGCTCGATGATCATTGTGGTTAGTAGCTACATATCTGAACTATTATACTACGATTTCTTATAAAGTTTTAATAATTTTAGCATTAACTTTGATGTTTATTATAAGGTTAGTGTTATTTTCTCAGATAAAAAATACCAACAATTTAATATTTAAATAATTGTAATATAAAATTGATATTAAGTAGGTAAGAAACATAATAACACTTGATATTTATATATTAAATAAGAGTGATAGTCATTATTGTTTTTAAGATATATTTTTTGTACCTACATTAAAAATATTGTTTTATTTTATCAATATTTGACTTATAATTATTTTTTATTGTAAATTAAATTTATATCGTGTAATAGTTACAGGATTTTTATACGTCTAGAATATTATTTTGATTGATTGTGCACTAAAGAAAACATGAATCAACCATAAGGCATAAAGGTTGTAGATTAAAAATAAATCGAATAGTCATTACTCATTATTATAAGTTATAATATTCGGTAGTCTTTTGACAAAAATAATACGAATTTTATTAACTATATTATATTACATTCTTATCGGAAACTCGGAAATTAAATTAATATATCATATACAAATTATTGTGAATTTTTAATAAATGTATCTATGAGAGCCGAGAGGTATTAAAGAAAACATATGTATTTTTGTTGAAAAATGTTTATACCTAATAGCATTTAAACGTTAAACCTATACATATAGATAGTAAATAGATATTTGAAATAAAAAGTATACCTACATAAGTTTATGGATAACCAAACCTAATCAAAAGTTATTTGATAAATAATATTTTAAATACGTGAAGTTGAGATTATAATAATAAATTAATATTTGAAATACAATAATTGTTAATCGATTATATAATATTAATATTTAATTTGAATTTCATATAGTGAAATACAAATAAATAAATGTTATATAATATCATACAATATCATGTACGTAATATGCATTCAATGACATTCATCACTTTTCAATGTCATACTACATATTTTATTGAATACTGTTACTTTTTTCAATATTTATTCAACATTACATAATACATTTTTCTAAATTTTACGTACAAGATATTATTTAATGATAATATTTAAATTTAAAACAATATATTCAAGGTGTATCATGTTATAAATTTCAACTATATTCATTCATATTATAATATCCTTCTCCTCGACTCTTGGCATTTAATATTACGTGTCTAATACTTATTTTACCATCGTCAGTACTCGATTATTGCAATAGTTTTTTGTTTTTATGATAATAAACAGTTATTTTCTTAATGACGGATTTAGGAAACATTGTTCAATATCATGTTTGAATAATTATCGACATTTACAATATTGAATATTTAGCTCAAACTAAACATCTAACGACATCTCGCGTTTCGAGTAGTAAACGAAATATGAGATACACTGGTACTATTATTAGGAAAATAAAATATCTACCAAATATAATATAATTGTGTTATTAAAACAATTTGAAAATCTGTTCAAAATTTAAAAAATTAAATGTTACCAATTTCATAAAGGAAGTACCTAGGTAATGGTACTATCAGTCCTGTGTTAAGCTGTTTCCGCCTCGGGGAAAATTAAGAAATGCCGCCCTTAAGTAAATTACAATTCAAACATTTGCCGCCCCGGGGCAATTGCCTCCCCTTGCTCCCCGTTAAACGCGGCTCTGGATACTATTTTCAAAAGCAACGTTAGTCATGGTATTTTAATTGCCATAATAATAATATAATATAATATTCTTTTTTACGGAAAAATATTCCAATTCCAATTATTTATAATATTCGGGCAGTACTTTTTTTTTATATTCTATATTAAATTCAAAATTTAAATGAACAAGTTTAATAATCTAAGGATTTAGTTTAAACTAATATAATAACTAATAAGATTAATAATTAAATTACAATAACTAAAACAAGAAATAAAAGTCATGACATTTATACAAAGGAAGATTTATTTAAGGAACATGTCAAACGGTAGTGACCGATGAAGATGGATATAGTTAGCATATATAGGTATTTTAATTGAATCATCATATAGCATACACCACACTTTTAAAACTAAAATAATTGTTCTCGGTATTCGATAATGTTGAAACGATATATTTTAAAATATTAATATATTACATGATTTAAGATTTTAAGATAGCATCTTAAATCGTGTGAAAATTATACATATGAATGTATTATATGAACATTAATTACTAGAAAATAAACTACGTGAACAAATCGTGTGCACGTGAAAATAATTTTAAATTGCCAATTAAACGTCAAAATATGATTATTTTTATTATAATACATAGGTATTTAAGAAGTTGTATTTCGCGATGAGTTGAATGGTATAAAAGTGAAACAATATCGTCTGTGATTTACTCTGTCGTAT
Organism: Schizaphis graminum; assembly: GCA_020882235.1. Classification (NCBI taxonomy): domain Eukaryota; kingdom Metazoa; phylum Arthropoda; class Insecta; order Hemiptera; family Aphididae; genus Schizaphis; species Schizaphis graminum. The sequence goes on from CM037032.1 coordinate 70,351,143, forward strand.
AATAGTATATAGGTACTATGTATAAATAAATTCGCACATACATACAAAACATATAATTATATTATATATATATAGTGTTTGTGTGAGTCTTGATCTCGTCAATTGTTCGAAATCCAAAAATGTTGCAGATGTCTGGGCCCGGGGCGAAGAGTGGCGTTGAGTCACATTACTTAGTGGTGTGTGATGTTTCTCGTCTATGTGTGTCCCTCCGACAGTACCCTCCTCCCACCGTTGGATGATTGATGATATCCTATCTTTATAGTCCCGTTCGAAGGAGATTGAAAAAAAAATATATTTACGTACGTACGCACACGCACTGTGCGTTACGATTTACAGTGAATCCCACCAAGTAGCAAAGGCCTACCACTCGCCGTTACAGATATTATGTATTATATGTGTGCCAGTGTTCGTGTGTGTGTGTGTGTGTGTGTGTGTGTGTGTTACTGTCAAGGAAGGACGTGGCATGCGAATGGATGCGTATTTATATATTATATATATACATAGATAGTGTGTTTGGGGTCCAAAGACACACCAAACGTTTTGTGGCTAATTGTTGCGATTTAGTGTCCCTGACGGTAATAAATTGATTTTGACAGATGGCTCAATTTACTATAATAATAATGTGCTCTATATTGTCGTTGCTGTTGATATATTATAAAAGTCTTTCCGTTTTGGTAAAACCATTGTTGCAATATCAATGTCTGTTGCATAGCTGCAAAATCTTTTGAGATCTATAGAAGCATAATTTTCGAGTGGTTATAATATATTATACTAGTATCTTTAATGGTTTTTGCTGTGTGTGTGTTTTATCTATAAATAATAATTAAAGTATATATTATAGTAATAAGTAATATAATCTTATATTATAAAACGTTAACTAATAAAGCATATAATCAATGGTTAGTTGGTAGTTAATACTTAATGTAATATGATGGGTAGAGGTTAAAATAGAGTGGATTATTTTGGTGGGAAGGGGTAGTACGCCCAACTGAATCTAAGTTCCTCAAAATATTCTCATAGTATAATAAATTTTCTTATGTCAATTATTATTGTCAATGCAGTTCCCTAATTGCGCCTATGCGACCTACCTGTATAATAATTATATTGAAATATTTTTGTTTTTTTCTCTTATTTTAACAAAAATCCGGAAATATGATGTTAATATCACAGATATGAATAAATAATGCTGTAAATATTAATGTATTAAAAAAATTAAAAAAATTAAATAATATTATAATATATTCATATACAATTACACATCAGCAACAAATTCATTCAATTAAAAAATAAATTGTAAATTTTAATTTTTCTTCGTAAAATATTCTAATAATGAAATTTTAGTAGATAAACAATATTTATACAATATATATATAATGATTCACCAAGCCCCCATTTTACCCACAGTACTCTAATGGTAATTTAAATTTTTTCAATTAATAATGAATTTTTCAAATTCTGATTTTGAAATAAATTATACTAAAAACAGTTATCTGCTAAATATTTTACTGTTCAAAAAGGGAGTTGTCATTTGAAAAATAAAAGTCTATATCTTCACAGGACCTTCCTTAAATGACGAATAATCTCAATCATTTTAAAATATGATCTTAAGGTAGGTATAATATAGTATATTTAAGAATTCCCAAAACAGATTTTAAACAAATTGAACTTTAAAAAAAAGAGTTAGCATGCTTGTTGAATCACTCTATATAAAGTATAAACCGATCCTATGATTTTAAAGGAATAAATTCAATGTCATCTTTTGGATCATAATTAAGAAATACATAGTATTTATTTATACGTTAATAAGGTCTCTCAAACCCATTATCATATAATACCAGAACCAGATAGAACATATTTTACACAACTCGCCTAAAAATAATGACATTTTTCAGAGTATCAAAAAACTATAGTCCAAATACGTTATGGCCTTGTGATCTTGTGATTAGTAGCTTATTAATTATTGTATTTATCTAAGTCACATATTTTTATATTATAATACTAATAAAATATATAAATAGTTTATAATAATTAAAAAAAACAATTTAGATGATGATTAATCCATATAAATTAGTACCTAGATAGAAATAGAGTATAGCATTGTTTTATCTAAATTTTATCAATAGCTTTATAATCCTATAATTCATATTACATAAACAAATATACAATTATAATAATTCTATACATTTATAGTAATGGACTACAACATGCCTTACTCAATAACTTAATTGTCTTACATTTGTTATTAGTTATCAATGTTACATATATAACGTATAAACTTTACTTTTACTCATTAACACATCTCATATGAGATTCGAGAGCGTTTATATATTTTAAGTTAAATGTATTTTACAGTAGTTTGTCGAGCTGCACAATAATAATTAACAATTATCTATTATGAATACAGTTACAATTTATAATTAATTTTGATAACACAGAAAGAATGACCATCGTAAAATAATCGTCGTAATAACTTCGCTGTATTACATTATTAATGTTATAGGTATTATTATTCCTTACATTCTTGTAATTTTATTATTTCGGTCATTAGTCGCCAACTTACTAAACATCATCGTCTGCGGCACACCAATGCTCCAACAAACAGCCGGTAGATGCAGTGACGTATTTAGGGGGGGCAGGGGGGGCTTGGGCCCCGGGCGGTCAAATTTTAGGGGCGGTAAATTTTGGAAAGCATTTTGATATAATACGGTAGGTTACAAAAAGTAATTATATACTAATAAAATCATTATTGCTAATTTTCGTGCTAATGAAAAAGCACGACGTAAACATTTTTAATTTTAACATATATATCTTTAATATTCTTTATTAAAATGTTGTCAATTAACCTACATTGAGGTTTTCTGTAGAATTAATAATAAAAAGCGGGTAAGTGGGTATCGCTCTGCTGTATATTAAGGAGTGGGGTGGACCTCGGACTATGGTAGGTTAAATTTGAATGCAATGATAGGTATCATTGTATACGAAAAACGATTCTGAACGAAGATGATTTGTCAGTTTAGGATATATTATATTTAAATATTGTCATATATTCTATTTTGAAACAAATAGTAGGTATAGTTTTTATATGTTACTTAGTTACTTTATAGTATCTGTTTATTAATAAAAAAAGTATTAGGCAACATACGCATAATGAGAGTATGAAATTTAATTTAAATTTTGACATATTTCGTATAAATTCGTAATTTAAGCACTTATAAAAAAAAATTGTGACTAACGATTTCGGATTTTTTTTTTATCACTTTAAGAACAACTTATAAGAAACCCTGTATTAAATTTTTAAGATTTTCTGGCCACCCAAAAATTTTTTATCGGCATTTGAAGAAAAAAAACTTAGAAAAGTCGAAAATTTCAATTGTCTATAAGTAGCTTAAAAATGGTCAAAATATTTTGAAAATTTAACTGTAAAGAGATAATCATAATATAAATATTTGGTGAAAATTTCAAGTATTTACAATGATTCCTTTTTGATTTACAGCAAAATCAAAAAATCGATTTTGTCGAAGAGTGGTTTTTCGTAAAATTGCCGTTTTTCTATCACTTTTTTTTTGTTTTTCTCGATTTTTTTGAAAATTATTTGAAAATGTTTACTTTTGATCCCCCCAAAGTACCAAATAGATGAATTTTCCTATTCAAAGAGGGGCTGAAGTCAAAAATCGGAGCATTATTACTACTCCAAATGTTGTCGTCAGACACAAAAAAAAAAACACACATCATAGTAAAATCAATACATTCTTCACTTCGTTCAGAATCTAATATAGGTACCTATTATAATAATTATGTAATATTTGCTTCGATGTAAATTAATTTTTTTATGTATTCCTAATATATTATCTTTCCGACTATGAGTGTAGCAAAAAATGCAGTGGTTTCACTATCATGTGTTTTATACATAGGTTGGGAGGGGGCGTTTTTTTTCTTACCTGGGGCGCAAAATTCCTAAATACGTCTCTGGGTAGATGGCGTTTACAAGCTAAGTCGTTTACCGACGTAATTTTATTACCATAACTGGTCGTTTTAAGCGCACCATTCTGAACGATTCTTACGATCGGCTTTCGAGATGACATTAAAAGCTTGCATTGGTAATGGCCGTATACCCGTATGTGTACTGACCTGACAGATTTACGTTTGAAATTGGGAATACGAGGTGTGATTAACACTCACTTACTACATGGTATCGAACCTGTGCAATCGTATCTAATGAACTGATCAAAATTTTTTTCACAAATCCGGTTCCCTTTCAAATCAAAAAAATCTTTCGCCTTATACTAAAGATTACCGTGGAGGGGAACATTCCAAGGAGTCTAGAATGTAAATTTTTTAAACGTCTGATTTAATGGTCGGGCCCATATCTAATAATTTATTGGTGCTATGTATCTATTTTCAACATTTAACTACCAGTTAAATTTGGACATTTTTATTGATTTTAAGATCCAACAAAAAAATAATGTAATATTAATATCATTACGAATTGAATGAAGAAAAAACCAAACAATCCAATAAAGATTATGAAACATATTTCAAATATATAAAGTTATTGATGATTGCCTTCACAACTCTATCATGGAGAATAGCAGAATATTACACTAAAAAGATAATTTAAGATTTTTAATTGTACATAGAGAAATATACTCACTTAATACATAAATTATAAATATATTATAGTAGTATTGTACACTTATAGTACAGTATAATAATAATATTTTTTTATAAATTTTAATAAATATTAAATAATACCAATTACCTATAATGTACGAATATATTATATAACCAATTTTTTTCTTATAGTTCATATTATTTTGCAATTCCTCATAAATGTTCACTATATCGAGGTTTTGCTGTAATACCATTATAATATTATATTGTGTAGACTGTAGATTGAAAAGATGCTCAATAGTAATACCTGCAGTAAGTAATATATATACATTATATATATAAGTATATCAGTGGCGTACATTCAAATTTGCTCTGGGAGGGGTTTAAAAAAAATAACCAACACTAAAACCTTCTCTTTAAAACTATCTATTTTTCCAACAATCAAACACAATATTACACGTATAAATATTAATAGGAAAAATAACAAAACAAATACAAAAGTTTACATACCTAACTCATGGCAGTTAAATACTATTTAATACAGTATATCAGTAGTTTTCAACCTTTTTAACCATACGGCACACTTAATATCCTACAAAATTTTCGCGGCACACCAATCCGTATAATATGTTAAGCATATATATACATATAAATACATACTAATAAAACTATTAACAGATTTTTCGCGGCACACTTCAAGAGCACTCACGGCACACCAGTGTGCCGGGGCACACCGGTTGAAAACCACTGCAGTATATACCAGTACAGAATATTTAACATATTATATTATTAATTACTTATAGTAAAAATTCTAGTCTCTTTTTTTTAATATTTTAAACTTTAATGTTTTGTTAATAAACAATTTTAATGTTATAAACTCTAACTAATCTTATCGTAATACTTACCTATGGTTTATGGAGTTTAAATAGTTCAATGAATAGTTATTAGTTTTTGACATAAATTTCTTCAACTGCAGAATAGAACAGAATGAACGAAACATTCATAATATTATTTAACGAAAATTTTTAACATGATCATTTACGATAGTGCTATAAAAATAAAATCCATTTCACCGTGTTATTGTTCACGCGAAATTCAACGATTATAACGTAATCAGTTTTTTCTCCGTTGTTCGATCGAGACGGTCGAGACAACCGACAATATTAATATGTATTTTTGTCCGCACACAACTGACTGTCTACGATCAAAGTTTTATGACATTTAATGTCTATTTTGATTGATATAATATGGCATTTTTTCGTTGTTGGTTAAGTATAGTCAACTCAATAGTCATATTATTATCATGATGTATGTTTGTGTATACACGGATGATTAATAATAAGAAATTCATCAATAATATCAATTTTTTTTGGTTCTGGGGGGGGGTTTGAACCCGAACCCCCCCCCCGTATGTACGCCACTGAAGTATATAAAATCATAATTTTTTTAAATAATGAGTTAACCATACGTAAACACTTATATATTGATCTGGGTTGATCTCATAACCGTAAATTTATAATATTACTCAATATATTGACAATATTCAACAGTGTTATAGTATTTTTGGCTGGCAAATGACTGTTGAGAAACGGACTATTTAAATTATCTATGATAATTTATTTACCAAGAAAAATCGTAAATTGTTATGACTAAATGATTCGTATTAATTAATTTATGATTACAGTTTATAAAATAGTTACTGTGTGTACACACTACACATATTACTCATATCATTGATTTAAATATAATTTCAATGTTATAATTGTTCACGGGTTTTTTTATGTAAAAAATATGTTATATATTCCAACTACCTAGTATTTGTATTTCAAGCATTGACGCAAAATATGATAACACAGATAAACAACAAAATAAACTATTAAGTAAAGAAGTCTAAAATTAAATACTTTTAAAGATAATTTTGTTTAAAAATGTAATAATGTTTTCGATTCTAAGCGAATTTAGGATTAAAATGACAAGTTTTATTATTGTATCTGTAGTCGCCTTTTAGTAAAAGTGTTTCAATCCTCTACCTACTACAATATTTGATCAGTTATCTGCAGATAGAAAAACTTATCTAGTTGGTATTTTGAATTAAACAATTTTACAGTACTAATCTTAATAATTGTGAAAAACAAAAATTTAGAAATAGCAATTTTTAGGTAAAGCCAATTATTGACAAATCGATTTTGTTATTTTGGCCTTTTGGGTGATAAGCCGGTTTCGCCAAAAGTGTACCTTTTCCTTTTCTGCCAATACTCATTTCAATAAAAATAATTTCTATAGATACTATTTAAATCAGTACAATAAGTACACAAAGTTTTTTTTAAAGCCTAGGTATATGATTTTGTAAAAAGGTGTAAGTATTACAAATTTTAATAAAATAATTTTTGTATTATTATTGTGTTATAAGAATAATTAAGCAATAATAATAATAATAAACTACGAAGTAACTTTTATTCGATACATATTTGTTGTTACGTCCGTGATTTTTTCGTATAATTTATTAACGAATGGCCATTGACACATACAAAAAAACGTTTTCCAAATGTTTATATTACGATTTTCTAAACATAGCATATTGATATTATATGTATTTTTCAAAATATTTTAATTCTTTGTTAGCTAATTTTAGACTGTAATTTTGTACTTTGTTAAGATATTTCAAGAGCACGATTTTTTTTTAATTTTAAATTTTGAAATATTATTTGTGTTTTATTATGTACCCATGATAATCTAATATTGATTCACCTTCCCATGGCGTATAGATAGCGCTGCATATTTCGTTTTGTATAAATTCTCGTTTCGTGTTTCATCCGCCGACATCATAGTAATATTATTTAATTCTTTTGTGTCCTTCGACTTTTATTTTGCCCTTCAACTTTGCGCACTGGACATTTGAAAGGCACTGGTGGACTGATGTTACGCGTCGATTTGATGGCGCAACTGACAACTATTGAAGTTGTCTGTTGTAATAATTTTAATAATATTATCTAACAATTATATTATTTATTATTGCCAATTAAATGCATACAATTTATTCGTCGTTATGAACTCAAGTTCTCAACATTTCATGCCAGTGCTTTTACAGTGTTACACGTTTCACAAACATTTTGATTTACACGTATTTATACTCTAATTGGTGTTCGGATTTATACATATCATGGGTTCGATGGAAGTAATAATATTAATAATAAAAATAATAATAGTATGTAGAATATATTATGTACGAAATAGTAAGAATATAAAATATAATAATATGTATGTACTTACTGTGAAATACTGATTAATTTTAAACCAGAATATTGACATTGAACGCGAGTCGATCGATATTCACGAATATTCGCGATAATTATTTGGCGGAGTAGCGTAAGGCGCGCGCACAGTTTCAACTTTCAAACATATCTATTGGTCATTGATTAATATTATTTTTATTTTTATTTACTCTGATAGGTAATAATAATTAAATCCCCGAAATGTTAAGGCGTAATTATAAAGTCACAAAATAACATTTCTACCCGGAGCTATACGTTAAATGGGTCGGATTATGTTTTTAATTTTTTGGACGTTGTAGGACTACTATAATATTTATATAGATAATATTATAATATCATGTACCTATATTATGCATTTGTTTTAATATTTTATTTTGGCAATAGTAGACGAATATAATATATTTTAAAAATGTGACTAACATAGGTAAATCATTGTTCTTATACGCATACATATTCGGGAACTACGAAATAGTTAAATAAATAAGTAGATAGATAATTAACTATTTTAAATAATGTATTTATAATACGTTCCAATACAGTATTTTTATTTCTTTTTTCAAAAAAATACTTGACAATTTTAATTTAATTTGACACCATAGTATGTAATTCTATTTTATTAATAAGACCGTGAGTAAATGTGTTTGTATTTAAAATAATTAAGTGTGATGTATACCTTGACTATATTTAATGTCTTGCAAAATTATAAGATTACACATATTATTATATTATTAAGTGATCATAATTATTATCGATTTTATACGTCTACTATAGTAATAATATATAAATAAAAAGTAGAATATCTACTATTATAATTTAAAATCTGACAAATACAGATATTACCATATTGGTGTATTTTCATTTTCATTTTCATTTATCACACATATTACGCATCTGTTGTACCCAACGATTACAAACATTAACGTGCAAATGTAAAGTATGTTTAACATTAGCCATTAGTTATAATGATATGTCAAACACACATAATTGCAGTGTTATTATATTATATGTTATTATTTGGTCAAATGAAAATTGCGTCAGATATCTGCCATTATACCAGGCTCGCGTATCTATAGATTTTTCACAAAATAATTTACATATAAATAGTAAGTAATAAACATTTTTCGGTTAACCTAACTAAGTTAATCGTGTTCTTACTGTAGACCATACATTTTTTCCATTGGGACTTTTCGTTGGCTCTATTGAATTATAGACGCTAGAGGTGTAGACACCTCGAATAATGCAATGTCTCTTACCAGCGATAAGCCCGGCGGGGCCGCATATAAACAAGGAATGTTTTCATATGGAACCGTATTTTTCAGGAAAATAATTATCCAGACTAGATTTCTCGTAGGGAAAGATACTTCAAAAGAATCGTTTAATAAAGGAATGATATTTGCAAGGATTAATATATTCTTGGAACGATATTTTTCTAAACAGTCTTATTTTAGGAAAATATAAAACGGTAAATTTTTTAATTTACACGGAACCGTATTTTTCAGGAATGGTATAAATTAGGAAAATATCGCTCAGGACCAAGGCCGTAGCCAGAAAAATATTTCGGGGGGGGGGGGGGGGGGGGGTTAGAGTATAAATGTTATATTATGTTATATTATTAAAAATAAAAAAATGTGTAAAACGTACTTTTTTACCGTTTCGTAGGTACCGTTTTATTTATTTATGTGTTGTAATCACAGTGACACGTATCAAATATAATAGGTAGGCATTTAAAACTATTCAAACTATTCAATATTATTTCAAAAAAAAAAATTTCGGGGGGGGTCTGAACCCGAAACCCCCCCCCTGGCTACGGCCTTGCTCAGGACTGTATAAATCGAGACGATATTTTTGAGTATATTATACACGTGGATCCGTATTAATCTAAAATAGTATTAATCGAAAAAATAAATCATAGAACTGGGATGGGATAGGACAGTTATTTATAGGAAAATATTCACGAGGAATAGTATTAAAAAGAAATATTATTTTCTAAGAAAAATACGGAAAGAGATTAAAATATAGTTAAAACTTATTTACTTATATGGAATTATTAAGTGATAAGCACTTGTCCAAAAAATGATAAGAGTGGTAGGGTAATATGCGTGGTTATACTGTGGTTACCTAGTGATCCACTTGAGGTGGTGTTGCATAGCAAGTCAAGGGATATTTTCGTTTTTTTTGTCTGAGTGAGTGCAGCGAGCGAGTGGCGACGTGGGCATCCGTATTTTTCTTATAAAATAATATTTCTTTTCAATGCTATTCCTCATGAATATTTTCCTATAAATAACTGTTCTGTCCCATCCAGTCCTATGCTTTATTTTCTCGATTAATACGGTTTTAGATTAGTACAGATCCACGTGTATAATAAACTCAAAAATGTCGTCCCGATGTATACAGTCCTGGGCGACATTTTCTTAATTTATACCATTCCTGAAAAATACGGTTCCGTGTTTTTAATTTACTGTTTTATATTTTCCTTAGATAAGACTGTTTAGAAAAATATCATTCCAAGAATATATTATTGATCCTTGCAAATACAATTCCTTTACTATATCATTTCTTTGATATACCGTTCCATGAAAATACCAATCCCGGATTTTTTTTTCCATCTGTATATTTTCCTGATTCATATAGTCCTCCGAGCCCAGCCAAGCCTACCCGGTAAAAGCTGCTTGTATTAATATTACTAGACTTTCTTGTCCTGCAGCAGTCAAATATTTAAATTTTCGATAACCATTGTCATTGTAATAATGCAATTTTTACAATGTTACTGTATTGGACCAGTAAACAATTTTATTTTACATTCGTATACAAGTACGTTGACCTACGTTGATCGAAAAAAAATTAAATCGGTAGCCGACCGGACCATGAACGGCCTAACCCTCCACATTTACGATGACAATGGTCGCGTAGGTACGTATTTTTCTAACGGTTGCGGGTACATTATATATGTAGTATAATATTTATTGTACTATATTCCAACAACCCCTTTTACTCTTTTTTTTACACAATTCTTCGTGAGTGATTTTATAATATCGTATATTATTATTATTATTATTATTATTATTATTATTATTATTATTATTATTATATAAACGATTTCGTGCTCGTCGCTCCCTCGCACGCCTTGCATCGTACAATACGCGTATTGTATACTTACTGCTTAGTGCGACATATTTAATAAACCACATATTATATAGGTATATATATGTAAGTAGTTACTAGTTACGCAAACATATACATAGTGTTCCGTAAATAAAAGCGCAAGCAATTCGTGTGACCATGGTAAAATCGATATGATTTTCCGACATAAAATATTAAATCAAAAATAACGCCATCGGCTATTCCTCTCCCTCTCTCTGTCGCTAGTAACAGATTACTGTCGTATTGCAGCTGCTACTGTGTTTTTACTATATAAAATTGGCCGAGTTTTTATATTTTAGAAAAGTCTTTAACGTTACTATACTAAATACTCTAACACGGATTTCACCGCGAGGTTATGTACTTCGTAAAGTATAATGTCAATCTACGAAATATATTTTGAAAATTTTGGTTTTATTGGTAGTATAATATTATATATTTGTACTTCTGTAGATGTACCTACGTTGTCGACCTGTAAATCAATCATTTATATACATAATTACATTAAAATATATTGGACAACATATTGATATTTCAGTAAATATACATACATAATACATTATATACTTTACGAAAAGAAAAAGCAACCCCGCAAAGATTTAATAGCATTTCTTTTTATATCATCTTCATTATTTCAAACGTTTTTCTTCTGTGCATATATTTTTATGTGCCATTTTTAATCGTGAACGGGTATAACATGCAAATGTTTTTTATTTTTAACAGCTAAAGTTTTCGCTTCTCTACTCTGACCTAAACACACACACACACACACACACACACATACATAAAAAGTGAGGAGACGAGTCCACCTCGACGATGGCGTTTCCCCGCGCCGGGACTTTTGCATTTTATAGATTAAACCGACTGCGGCGTGTGTGCGTGCGCGTGGCCGAGGGTGGCGTCGCGCCCCTTCCCGTACATTATTAGCTGCCACAGCAGCAGCCCTTCGCAGCGGTGCGCACAGCATCGGAGGCCCGGCAGAAGGACCACGACTCTCGGAGAACCCTCACGTCGGCCGTGGACCGCACACTGTACGTATCACATTCGATCATTTGCTGTTAGTAAGTATAATAATATGTCCATATAATACTATGCCTTTATTAAAACTATTATAAATCATCTTTTTCTTACGGAATTACTGTGTTAAAATGTACGTATTATAATGCAACGATTATAGCCATTATATTATTATTATTCTATTCACATTTGTATATTTTATCAGTGATACTGCGCATCGCGGAAACTACATTACGGGCCTCTATATTACACGCGCGTTAATATAATATATTATTATAATTAAAATATATAATGTAATATTATATATATATTGTTATTTGCTTTTCTTTGTCATACGCACCTATTTATTTGTAGTATGTGCCTCGTTCGCTCACTAAAATCGCGCATTCGCGCAACACGCGTGGTGTGTTATTTATATACGTAATGTAAACTTCCGTTTTTTGTAAATGTAAGATATTCGTTTAAGACGAGTCCGTGCAGAGGAGCTTTGAGTAGATCTCCGTATTGGGATGTTATTATACTACATAAAATATGTTTATTTCTTTCCGATTCAAGTATCGCACATTATATAAGTAATGCCATTATTTTAACGGTCGTGTCCCGGTTTTCGTCTGGGAGACAAATATGTACGGTAGTTTTTTCCGCGTTTTGTGTTTTCATAATATGTACATATTTTGTTTTCGATTTTCGCATCGTATATTTACAAAGCAGCAGCCGCCGCCGCTGAGTTCCGGTCTCGTCCCCCACCGCGACACGTTCTCTACGCAACTCTCGCCCTTTGCCCACGCCCCGGACTCAGCAGCAGCATCAGCAGCCGTGATCAATACACGTCGGCCGCCGCACCGAGATTCGCAGCACCCACTGCCACCACCACCACCACCACCACCACCCTGCTAGCTCCACTAATCGGGCGGCCTCCCTTCGGCCAAGGTCAGAGGTGCGTTCGCTTTACATCTCCCGACGTGTTCGAACGCCCCAAGTGCGCCGTTTCGTTTCCGGTGCAGACTTGTCGTAATATAATATATTTATACAAGCCGGGCTTACTTATGACGAATAAAATGTTATTCTCTTGCCATCCATACTAGGTTAAGTAATTTATAGACACAGGCTATTATTATTATTATTATCGTTTTCCAGCATTTACAGTTCGTTCATCGTCGCCCGCCGTGGTCCATGTGCAAGTATCCGGTCACGTCAGAAATGTAACGCATCCGTGATCTACCCTGTAGATCCGGGCTTTTGTAGAATAATCGATACGTTCAGAAGCTCGTCTCTACAGGTATCTTACGGATGGAAGTTTACCCCGACCCGCGGCGGCACCATACATCGAACGGACGGAAGCCACGACGCCTGATGATAGTATAGTACCTACCTATACAATATATTATATTATTAGTTAATTTTGAGCCTTAACCCGTCGTTGCATCCTCCGCCGACGTCAACGAACGAGTATGAAGGTTTTCGATGCACGTATGGTTTAGCTGTCGCGGCGTCTCCTCTGCGCTCGTCAGTCGTCATTCATCATACGTTCGAAATTATAATACTTAATATTTTTACTCATTTTTTTACATTTTGTATAATTTCCGCATCATTTCTTCTATTTAAAATAAAACAAGTGTCAATATTCCATCCTTGCCATGGCCGCGGATCAATCGGTTATTTATGGCCACTGTATAGGTTATTAACATATTATTATAATACATAATATATATATAGGTACGTCGTATGTACAAACATAAATAATATGGTACACCATACATTATTGAATACTCGGTTAGGTTAGCTTAATATCTTTCGTTATTTAACAATGTTTTGTTATTTATTTTTTTATGGTTGTAGTTATATACCTATATAGTCGTATATATTATATATATTGGAGTTTGTCACAATTAAACATTATTGAATATTATTGTTATAGTAATGGTGACATTAGTTTATAATCCATATATCAAGGTGCTTGTATGTATGTTTAATATATTATAACAATTAACAATAATTGTATTTTGTATAACAAGACATTTATCTACAAAAATTGTTCATTTTTTGTGTTTTTATATCATCACAATATTATTTTGTTATAGACATTATATAGACTAAAATCTAGAATAAGAAAATAAAAAAAAAATATATGTTCACATACCTAATATACATACCAGTAAGTACTAAGTTAAATTATTGTGTATTGCCTTAAATAGTTCTAAATATATTTTTAGTGATACAGGTTTTTAACATTTTTAATTTTTATGTATATTCATTTATTTTATTTTTAAATAAATTTTGTTTTAACTTTTCAGTATAATAAATAATTAAACTTTATTTTTGCATACACAATTAATTATTTATTTGTAACAATAATTTTATTTTTAACTATTATTTTTGGAAAAATATCAAATAATAATAGAAATTAGAAATATGTACAAAACTCTTATGGCCATATAATTAAAAGTATTATTTTAAATAGTTTTGTTTATTTATATTTAATAAATATATAGTTAAAATGTATAGTATTTATAAATTATAATTTGTGTTCGATACCTACACTTTTTGAGTTAAGTAATAGATTTATATAAATTTACATATAATTTTTTTATAATTCATATTCAGTAATATTATTATGGCAACAACTCACTTTCTCTATATCGAATCCTGTAAGGCTGTAAATGACAATTGGACTTGTTTTTAACTAATTATGTTTTTTTCTTGGATTCAAGTATTGATCTTATCATACTACAGTATAGCCTATATAGGCAATTGTGAGTCAATTAACGTGAGGTATATTTTATATATAATTGTATGGTATGATATACTACACTTTATAAGTGTAAGGAAGAATCTACCTGGACTAAAGTCTTATTATCTAGTATTAGCCATTTTTAGTTATATTAACTTTAATTTTACTTATTCTATTATTTTTACATTATAACAATGATAGGTATATATAATTATTTCCATCATGTGCCAATTGTCTTATCCCCTTAGCATTACACGACGTATTAATTAATTTATTATTTAAAAAACCTGAGGTATTATATTAGTTAATCATTTTTATTGTGGTATATCTCTGTTAAGGCATAATAATTCACATACATACAAAGCGTTCATATTTTTTTACACTATTAATATTTACGATTAATTATTTGTTAGCAAATTACGCATCAACTTTAGTAAGTATGCCAAGTATGTTATATCTTATTTAAATAAACCTAATAGTTCAATTACATTTGATCTATGTAGAATTAATTTATTAATAATCAAACTAATTTTTATCAATAATATAGGTATAAACTATAAAGTTTAACAAAATGATAATGATAATGATAGTATATACTATATATATTTGTATTATATTTAAATAGTACAATCAATGTTGGATGGTGGCGTTTATTTTAGCGCACACTTTTGTAGTACATGTATTATATTATTATTCACATTATAACTTAAATCTTTGTTAAACTTTTTTCATATGTTTTTTAAAATCAATATTCTTGACTTGACTAATATTAATTTTGTATCTTTTTGTACAAATATCGGAAAAAAATATTAAAAATATGATACACAGATCGGAAGTTAGACTGTGAAGCATAATTGAAAATTTAAAGAACTAAACGTACTATATAAGTTAATACCTAAGCACAAAAATTTCAAATTTAAAAACGATCACAACCCAGAAAATCATATGAATACAGTACTCCTTGGAGTTATATTTTATTTCAACATATATTTTCTGTGTATACAAATATTTATCAACTCATTATTGGTATTATTACAGTCTTATAAATTATTATAATCTTTAATCTAACCTAACCAGTTGGTAAAGCTGAGAACTTGAGTAAGCAATTTACAATATTTGCTTACAAACAAAGAACAATTTCAGTATTTCACACGATTCGATTTTAAGGAGCATTATATAGGCAACTTATTTGTTATTAATTTATTATTAATTTTCCATAACAAAATAATACTTGTGGTCGTCGTACAAATTCGTAGACTTGAGTCAATCAATTTTAAATTGAACTTTATAAGCCGTGTTCTTACTTTGGATCTGTGTTATGGTCCATAATACTTTTGTTATTATTTGGTAAATACTCGTAAAATGATCCCACGAAAGACATTAGGTAGGTAGCTATCAAGAAGTATCTATGTATCGGCGTAACTAGGGGGGTCTAGAGGAACTTAGTCCCTTGTATTTGTATTAAGCCTCGTATAAGATTTTACTTTTTACCCTCAATCAGCCATCAAATTAATTTTAATTTTGGTTTTCTAGGACTCTAGTCCTTGTAACAGGGTCCGGCAAAAAACCTCCCATATTTTAAGAGGCAGTTGTAAATAAACAAACAAACAAATAGAAAAAATTCTTTTATTTTTTACTAATAAATATTATGCCACTTTTAATTATTTATTTTAAACATTATATCGCTAAGTGGTATCCTCCATTGTTAACACATTCATGAATTCTTTCCCGATATTTTTCCATAACTTTTCGTGTCATTGCTGGTGTAATGAAGGCCAATCCCTGATTATTGGCTCCTTAAGTGCTTGTAGGGCTGTGGAATGATGATCGTATACTGTGCATTTAAATATCTGCAAAGAACGTAATCACAGCCCACAGAGTAATCACGTTAAAAATTTTAAATTTAGAAATTTTTTTAAAATCAAGTTTTACTTTCGTTATTTTTTGTTGGTTTTTATTTCGTTTTTTTTTTGTTTTTATTTTTGTTCCTTGCCATTACATCTAATAAAAATGGCACGTAGGTATACCACTATCCATCGATACCCTCTTCACTGTTGTACCACCACTACAACACACATAGCACTATTTTTAAATAAGAGAGGTTTTTTTTGCCGGACCCTGTAAATGGAATCTATATAAAATTTATGTGATCTTGAATGGTTGCGACCGATTGTAAATTATCCACCACACGTATAATTAATATTATTTTATGTTATGATTAGAATACGGATTTGAATGAAAATAGCATTTCTTTCTGTATATCCCAGGGTACATTGCCTTCCAAGCACAAAATTCATTTCATCATACATCAAGGAATTAAAAATTATAACATTAATTTTATTTTCATCCAAGAGCAAAATATATGTATATTATAAAATATATCATTTTTAATTTATACAAAACTACATTTATAATAATATATTATAGTTAGTATAACTCATAAAAATATAATGGAAATGAACAAACGAGTGTTAATTAAACACAAAAATATTTTATATATTTGAAGTCTTAAATAAAGTCCCCCCTGCAATAAAACCAAAAATATAAAACAATTAATATTAACTGTAGTATTATAAAGTTTTGTTTAAAGTATATTATTATTATATTTATCAACGTTAAATTATTATCTAAAAAGTCTTATTTATCGATAAATATTATCAATTTGGTAAATATCATTTTATTTAAAAAAAAAAAATGTAATAATGTAAATATACGATGTATTTAATTTTATTACCTATGTCAATATACCCAAGGTGAATGTACGTTTCATACAAATAATAATATTGGCATTAAAAAAAATCTTCGTTTGCCGTGTGGAGAACTCACTAAAACTTATTTTCATCAATATAATATATTATATATATATATATTAGTGTTAGTAAATATTAAAACATTTCAAATTATCAAATATATAATTATTAGATTCGATGTTCAACAATAAATCGTTCAAGGTTTATTGATACGTTTATTCTATATCACAGAGTTTTGGCAATATTTTATGTAATTCTGTACAAAGTACGATGTATTAAATAAATACACATTAGATATAAGTACAATTATCGAACAAATAAAAATGGCTTTATTTTAAGACTAAAATGAATAAGTTATAACTAATTAAGTTCAGTCAGTTGTCAGTGGAGCCAGTGGAGGTAGCAGAAATCAGTGGTCAAACATTTTATCAGAACATCTGAAGTATAGGTAAATTGTTATTTATTATTTTAAATATATACACTAATAGTGGTTATTCCTATAAAGCTATAATTTATGGTGTTTAAAGCTATGTAATCAACTGTATAAGCTGTAATATTTTGTTTTTTTAAATGCTACGGCAAACTTTTAGTACACTGAACTACTGGAGTACTAGACATACTTTGTAGGATGTTGTTGCTTTCGTTTGAAAAATGTGAGAAAAATATAACTTTGTGTGATCATGAGTCTGGACCACAAGGATGTTTGAGCTTCGCAGTACACTAGTTGAACATAACTAGGCTTGTTATATATGTGACATGTTATATTATGTACCTAAGGCTAAGTAATATTAATTGGAATATTTACTCTTTGAGGTGTATTTTCCATGCAAACTATGAAAATATTTTAAAATTCGACCCTGTCGTAATGAAAGTCTATGTAAATTAAATCAATGTCAGCTATAAATAAAACAAATAGTTTGATTCCCAAGCGAAAAAAATCGCAACAAGTATTTATGTATTAATAATTGAACGATATGAAGATAAGGTTAAATTATCGATTTTAATCAAACATTTAATAAAGATAATTTTTTGAAAATATTCAACATTAAAGAACATTTTTTCGCAATAGTCCTCCGTTCAGGATTGTTTATCATTGAATTCAAATTTTACATGTTTTTACTGATTTTAATGATCTACCATTTACTCTATGACAAATGACAATGTAGTACGCCTATAGGTACTGCCTATTATAGTAATCATTTATTTATTTTAACAGAATAATGGGTCGCACTACTTGTAACGAGCATACTCGTACAGGGGCCTATGAAGACTTATCTAAGAAATATCTTTGATTTGATATTTACATAGCCCTTGGTAAATAAAGATTAAAAACTATACTTTATGGACTATGATGAATCTTTTAATCTATAGTTTGTAAAATTATTTACTTTTGTGGATGATAACAAACAGGGCCAGATTAAGATATTTTGCGCCCCGGGGCAAACCTACCTAAAATTAAGAACTACTTTTTTATAAACATAACATTGTTTTACTATAATTTGGCATTTATTAAATAATATATGACTGTAGTTATTACTTTATACTTGTAATTCAGATATCGGTAAATTCGTGGAAACGCGTATGTGAGTTTGCACGCCATGTATACACTGTTGTAATCGCTAATAGTTTTTTCACTCTAAATGGTACCTACAATATTTCAAAACTTGCGTCTTTAAAATCTTGCGCCCGGGGGCAGGTGCCCCATCTGCCCCCCTTTAATCCGGCTCTGATAAAAAATTATTTGGTAAAATTAAATTAGTAAATGATTCGTAAGTACTTATTGAAAAATAATATAAAATACGCAGTTGAGGAATGGTGTTTAGAAAATGATATGCACTTAAATACTTAATACTTAAACTAATTTAAATGTTATATCATTTAATTGTATTGTATAAAATATCAATACCTAGTGTATCCCATATTCCCATCCCTAAATAGTATACCTATACAATATCAAACTTTGAATTAGGTACCGGTCGCTACGACGTTACTTATATTAGGATTTTGATGTCATATTTTAATCTTATTTAGGTAATTATTAAAATACACATTTTTACAATTTTCAATAAAGCTGCAAATCATTTAGGTTTAATTATATCTATATGATTTATATGTCATTGTAATAATTTCAATAATATGTATACTTTAAAAACCCTTTATTGCTTTCTCGTTCGGTCATTTTCGATTATAATTCTTTTCTTTGGTCTCCTCATAAACTTAATTTAAATCACGATATAGAAACCATACAAAATTGATTTTTACGATTTGTATCTTTTAATTGTTATATTTATAGAGCTTCACACTCATCGTATATGGTATGTACATTTACTAAATTGTTTAAATTTGGACTCTTTAGAAATATATCGTAATAAATTATTAAATAATATTTTTGTTTAAGCTCCTTAATAACTAACTTTATAGATAATTCTGTACTATTGAACTATTATCAATAGTTAATTTTATGATAAATTAAGAAACTACTACTAACTTATTTTACACATTTTTTACTTCTATTAACTTACTACTTAGTGTCAAACTCGGCAATAAATTGCATAGATACCTATTGAAATTAGCTAATAAGTATAACATAGATCCATTTGTAATAAGTAATAACATATATAAATTTAAAAGTAGTGTTAAGTTAGAAGTTAAATAGTTTATTGTGTATATTTTATATTATAGTATGATTGTTATTGGATCTAACAGTCCGTATAAAATGTATAAGATGAAATAAAATAAAATATTATGATTGACAAACAATAAAAATTAAATAATGAGATAACATTAATATTAGTAATTAAAATTATAAAAGTATTTCATTAGGTACACAGTTAGTTGCATTAAACACTATTATTTATAATATTATATTAATGTAGTTGGATTACTATTAAATTTGAAATATTGCAAAATATTAGTTAAAAGCCTCTAGGGAGTATCTATTCCCCTCATCATCCCTTAATTACGCCCCTGCTATGGAATGTAATGAAATATTAAACTGTGCGTCTATCATCATCATATTACGATGAGTACCTATAATATCAATACCGCATATTAAGTTAATACTAAGTCTGTAATAATTTAGATTTTCGCTCCAAATGCATAGACCAAAAAATCGTAGGGCTAGATTCATTCAAGAGTTTTATTTCATGCGTAGGATGAATAATATGTACCAATGTATCCCGGTTAGGGTTCGAACTGAATGTCGACACGCAGTGGCGAATTAACCACTAGGCTCGTGGACTCACAAGCCTAGGGAGGCAACTGCAGGTAGAGGGCGGCAAATTTGTTATGTTATTTTATTTTTATTCTCAAAACAATGAACAAAAAAAAAAATTGAACCATTACTATTTTTCACTCCCGGGGCGACCAACTTGATTACCCATCATTTTTCGATGTTAGCCCATTTAAACTACGATCATTGGATAGTATTAAAAAAAGGGGGGCTGTAAACACTGAGCGTGCCTCGGGGCGCAGTAAAGATTAATCTGCCACTGTCGACACGTTGATAACGTACGTATTACAAGAATAGATGTGTAATAATGTAAGTACCTATTAACCCTGATAGTGTTTGACGCGTGACGTACAACTTCGATTACAGAAATAATTATACGGTAATAATCTTCAAATCTTACGCGCAAGTGACGTCACGGTGATCGAGTATTTGAGCGACATATTATATATTTTCAGTGAAAGGCACTTTCTTTATTTCAAAGTACTGCAACGGTCAGTGAAATGTTGCACATCGCTTCGCTGTACGCGTAGATAATATTTGTATCGTGTATAATATATATATATAATATAATATATATGTATACACTTATTATCAAAGACTGTACACCGTTGGCTTATCAGTTATTTTATTATTATACAAATATAAATATTAAATTACAAATAATTGAATAATTGCTCCGATTTGGAAATCTATTAGTAAGAGTTCGAACGACAACGATCAACGATGGTCGGCGGAAGTGGCGGAGTTCAGCTCCGACCGGTTATACATAGTGCGTGTTAGACGGAACAGTAGTATACTTTAATCTATAGTCGTGCTGTGCCACGGTCATTCGCGTTAAAAACTTGCTCGTAAGTCATATTATGAAAACCCCATGTGCCATTGCTATTAATTGGCTATCGAAAATTTGTTATTTACGAAGTTAGTGTTTGCGCAGTCCGTAGTTTTGTACTCAGTAGTTAGTTTGTAATTTCATGCGTCGCACAATTATTCCGGCGTAGTGACGTTAGTATTGTTAGTAAGTGTTTGCTTTAGTAGTACTTACCTATTGTGAAGAGGTCGGTGTATGGATATTTTTGCAGATCCATTAGCTATGATTTCTGATCCACCTAAGACCCGAGACTGGTGGCCAGATTTGGAAGACTTAAAACTGTCGAACACAGCTGTAGTTGTACTGAACACAAGCATAGAGAATCCACCAAAGCTGGTACGGCATCTGTGGAATAATTGTGAGTGTTCTGTCACTGCCATCACGTCCAATAATTAACTAAATTTTGTTTTTATCTTTATTTCTAGCTTGGCTCCGAGTGACTGTTGATGGCGGCACCAACAAATGGCACAGTTTTGTCAAACAAAATTCATTTGATGACTTAAAATTCCCCGACCTCATAACTGGTGATCTGGATTCGGCCAACCCTGCTGTCGTTGAGCAGTTTGTATCCATGGGCTCAACAATCATTCCCACACCTAGCCAGGATGAAACAGACTTCACCAAAGCACTTAAAGAGGTTAAGAAATACTCAGCAAGTAATTAAACATAAACTTATGAGCTATTTGTAATAGTCTCATGATAATCAAAATTGATTTTTTTTTTTAGAAAATTCTAAATCAATAGATTCTATTATTGTTATGGTAAACATGTGTCATAGAGTTGATCATTTCTTGTCAAATTTAAACACTTTGTATAAGTCTAAGACCAAAGACCATTATTTCGATGAAGACATATATCTTCTGGGAAGAAATTCATTGACCTGGTTGCTCCAGGCCGGCACACATCGTATCCATGTTCCTCAGCTCCTCAGGTTTCACCCTGAGAACAATTATGTAGGCTTTTTTCCAATGGGTTCGGCATGCAACGAATGTACAACTACAGGACTCAAATGGAATTTAAGTAAGTTTCCTTTTTTCTTAGCTAGATATGTTTTATCAAATCATTTCCAATTTTTATTACTAAATTATTGGTATATTTGATTTATTATTATTTTAGAGTAATAGTTGATTTACCTTTTATTTAGCTATTATAAATTATCTTACACTTTGTTTTGTAAATAAAATTAATGATGGTAAAGTAATCAATATACTGTGTATTACATTTTTATATCTTAAATTTTATTAATTTAAAATATATTAAATGGTTGGGTTGATCACTATCATTCCTCTTTTTATTTCTGATGTTTGATTGAATATACCAGGGGTGGCCAAATTGTGGCTCACGAGCTGCATGCAGCTCTCTTCATCGATGTATGCGGCTCGCTGTTTTATTAACAAAAACCAAAATTTTAATTTTTTTAGCATACATTTACATATAAAAAAAAAAAAAATGTTTTTATTATTATTTTATAATTTAATTTGATATGTTTATCGGATGTTAGCTATCTTTATTATTTGTGTGGTATAAAAGTACAAATTAGATAATTTGGCTCTTGATATAATTGTATTAATATATGTGGCTCGCATACATAGTCATGTTGGCCACTCCTGGAATATACTGTCTAACAAATGCATTCTATTTGCTGAAATTTTATTAAATATTTATATTTTTTAATTGTTGATTGATCATCTGATTATATAGATATATTATGTGTTAAGACAATTTTAAATTCACGGATATTCGCTTTCTTTTAGACAGTTTAATTTATTTTATACTATAGTATTTATAGATCTAAAATCATTAGAGCATTATTATATAAACATATTAATAGGTACTATAAAAAGAAGTTTTAACTATAATAATATTATAAGTAATGTTTAGATCAAATAAAAGTTTTAACAAATGTTATATATATTATAATTACGGCTCAGAAGTTGAAGCATTTTGCATTTTTTATTTTTTGGATCTTTGTAGATGATGCTCTCCTGGCCACAAATGTGTTTTATTAGTATGTGAATTTGATCAATTAATTTTTATTTTGCATTTTTGGTGTTTATTACTTTTTAAGTCATTTTTTGACATTTTTAGGTTATTTTCCCACATTTTCAGTCATTTTTACTGATTTCACATTAGTTCACTTCCTATTGTTTTTTATCGATTGCCATTATGCTGATAACTTACTTAAAACTTTGAAATTACCACAGACTAAGATTAGTAACTATCCGATTTTATCTCACCGATTATAGTCGTTGTTGTTGTGTTGTAGTGAATATTATTGTACCTAAACTTTATTATTTTTTCGTAATATTTTCAAAATGCCGAAAATTAATATGTCGGCTAATGCTCGTCTACTTCTATTATATTTTTAATTTTTTTATTTAATTTTTAAGGACTTTTTATGTCATATTTTGAGTAATTTGTAAGCTTTGATAAATGTATATAGAATTTTATAGTAAAATAGAGTACAGTTTTTAAAAAAATTTATTTTTATTAATTTAAAACAAATATTTGTAATTTTTTTAAGGAGATTTTTTGTCATTTTTATATTATGTTTGTGTATTTTTTTAGGTCATTTTTTAATGTTTTTAAGTTCATCAACTTCCGAGCCTTAATTATAATTATATAACAAAAAAGTTCTATAAATATTTATCATATAATAGATTAGGTTTATCAACATTAATATATTTAGTAAGTTTGTGGGTTATAATATGCAGAGTTGATTAAAAACATGATTTTTTTAAAAAAATCAAAAAAATTGTTTTAATCGTTTAAAACATGATTTTTTTGTTTAAAACGGGTTTTTTTAAAATGATTTTTTCAGCTGTTTTAAACATGTTTAAAACAAAATATGTAATTTATTTTAAAAAAAAATCATTTATTTAATATTATAATTTTTTTATTACACGACGTGTAATTGAACAACGGCTGACGGTTTTATACTTAAAAATCGTTTTTGATTATTTTGATAATAATTGATGATAAAGAACTGATCTGTTATCTACATCGTGATAAAGAATACTAAATAATATAGTACCTATAATTAGTATTTACTATTTTGATTTTTGGCGGGTTTCCGATTATAAAATATGATAAAGGTAATAATATGATATGATAATTATGATATCAATAAAATTTAATTTTGATGTAATTTTTCTGCATCTGACATTAGCGACAGAGACAGTGCAAATAATAAATAATTAATTTAACTTTGTTCTTTAATGCCGTTTAATATTTTAACTTCTTAGTTCTTATCAATTTGCTAACTAAGTACTAAGTAGTAAGTAATAAGTATACACAAAATAAAACTTAAAAGATAGAAAACATGTTCACGGGACGAAGACGTGATGACATTTGGAAATATTATAGTGAAGATATTAATTTATATATTTTTTTTTTATTTATGTTGGAGTACAACTAATTAGTAATTACTAATTGTTATGTTATTTATTGGTATGTAATTTAAACAAATAAATAAATAAATATATTACAGAACTACAGAAGTAATATATTATATAACCATTGGAATGTTAGTAATTTGAATTTTGAATAAGTAAAATTATCATAATACATTTTATAAATTTTAAATTTGTTTATGAAACAAAAAATAATAATAAATAGGAGTTGCCAGTATGAACTTACAAATTATAAGTTATATGCACATAAATGATGATTTTCTGTTTTAAACAACTGTTTTTTTTATGTTGTTTAAATCATTTGTTTTAAACGTTTTAAACAAAACCATGTTTGATCAATTTAGATTTTTAAACAAGTGTTTAAAACAAAATGTTTTAAACATCTCAACTCTGGTTATATGTGTATAGATTTTATTTATTATAACTAAATAAATTGTAATAATTAAATAGTCTTTTTTCATTATTTTATAATTTTTTTTTATAGAAATATGCATGTCTTGATAATTCACAATTTAATAATAATTAATGGAATTTTTACTG
Source organism: Schizaphis graminum (assembly GCA_020882235.1). Lineage (NCBI taxonomy): Eukaryota > Metazoa > Arthropoda > Insecta > Hemiptera > Aphididae > Schizaphis > Schizaphis graminum. The sequence goes on from CM037032.1 coordinate 70,376,715, forward strand.
GATTACTTGATAAAATACTGGGTATTAAATTCTTAATTGATTTTTAAATTATTATTAAAACTTTTACTTATTCAATTTATTCTAACTTTAACTTTTTCTTTGTAGCATTACAATAATCATATGGTCTTAAAAAGAGAAGAAATATTAGTAGGAAATTTCTATGGTCTTAATATGGTAAAATAATTAGACTATAATTCTTGTTACTTTAAAAATTGATTATATACTATTAATACAAATCCAAAACTCTTAAAAAAAAAACTGTGTTTCAAATATATTAGGTAATCGAAAATATTTAGAATACCTGTTATGAAATAATAAATAAATTATGAGTGTAATCACTAAATATATTTTATACTAGAAAAACAGAAGTAACATTATTCATAATAGTACAAATATTTTTTCTATTTAATGAGATTTTTTTATAATTTTCTTTATATTTTTTTTTATTAGGTAATTATTCAAAACAATTTTCAGAGAAATGAGCGGTTGTCTACACTTTTATAAAAGTAATAAGTTCATTAATTGATTTAATAATACTTTGTGAAACAATGTATAATTTTTTAGCTTAACGCATAAAAGTAAAATATGCTTCAAAATCAATATAAACTATTTATTATTTAAATTCATAATTTTTATTACTATTTCTGTGACAAGGTTAAACCTAATACAATTATATTTCACATTATAGCTATATAGCTATACTGGTTAAAAAATTTATAATTTCTTACTAAATTCAATAAAATAGATTTTTTTTTAATCAAAGCCAAGCCCCGAATTAACAATTACAGTGCTTATAGCCTGTGAAAACTTTGGTGCCCTTATTTTACTAGTTTACCTTATACATTTTTCAATCAATGTACAAATATTGAAACAATCCTGATTATGCAACTTGAATAGGTAGTAAAATAAAAGTTTTAACTTTATATATATAAATAAAAAGTAAAACAATAAAAATAAAATAAAATTATAAAGGTTTATTTTATTTTAAATATGTGTATAATAAATTTAAATTAAACGATAGTACAACAACTTAATAATTTTAGTTTTGGATACAATCTAATCAATCAGTATTATAAACTCTTGTAACTTCATTTAGATAATTAATATTCAATATTTTGTATCAAATAAAATATAGATAGTATTCCTAAATTTGTGGTCAATCATGAATCTGTAGGTTGTACACTATCTACTGTTTATAGTTTATACCTAGCTTATATCCGGGCCTGATAAAAAATTTTGTATAGCTTTTTATTTTTATCAAAAAGTTATACAATTTTAAGTTGTGAAGTAGTAATAATTATAGTTAGTTAGAATACAAATAATTATTATTTTTTATGGAGAAAAAAAGAGGGATTTTTTCAATATTTATGTTTATAGCCTTTTTTAATGATTTTAGTTAGTCTATTTAATATCGCCGTGGACACAAAAATGAGATTTGTTTATTATACACCAAACGACTGGTAGTGGTTCTTGCAACAGAAAAATGTTAATTTTCAATGCTATATAGAATCTTAAGGACATAGGTAAAAAACTATAAGTAATGTGTGGTCTAGTTAGTGGCTAGTTGGTCAGCGCTTATTTTTTCATGTCTGCAAATACAAAATTTAATGATAAAAATGTTACAATGTATTCATGTAAAATTTCAATAACGGTGCAAATTAATAATAGGCCGTTGAGGACAGGTCTCATTTTTTGTACAAGTGACTATATAACTATAATTTATAAAGGACTCTGCATGAACATCACTAGTTGCTTTTATTTGGAAATTGTTTGATATGACTTATTTTTAATTGTAGTACTGTCTGTGAACAAACTATATTTGCAATACGATTTTTTTAAATAAAGATTAAGTTTTATTATTCATTTTAGATGGAAAACTTATGGAAATGGGAGGACTTACTAGTAGTAGTAATACATTCAATGGAGAACCAATCGTCACAATCACCAACAGTTCTCCACTATTGTGGACAATGACTATGGGCTATGAAGAAAGTTTCTAAATCAAGAAAAACTCTGTTAGATTGGTATATTTTATTTTAAAGTAAAATTTTTCCCTTCCTACTGCCTTACCACTTGTTATTTACCTGCACAATAATTATTGTGGATTTTATGATCTGCACTGTCAGTATGACTGCAATAAAATTTACTACATACTTTGTCTAATGTATCTATGCGCTTAATTTTTATAAAGCAATATAGAAATTTGTTATATGTTTTTAGAATATATATGTTGTTAGGGCCTTAATGGTTGTTATATTTAAAATAGTCTATGCAATAATGTATTTAATTGTTTTTTCAATCAAATATATTTATACATATGTATTTGTGATGATGTTCCATTTTTATTGTAAGCATTTTATAAGTTTTTCATGTTAAGATAGATAATCAGTCAGTAATACAGCACAATATAATATTAAATCAATTTTCAATTTAATTTCAAAAATTGGAAATTGGTACTTTAGTTAAACCCTTATAATTTATATATACATTTTTATCTTTGCATTTGAATATAGTATCTTGTGTTACTTTTTAGATTAGTAATACAACTATATTCTCACTTAATTAATTATTCAATATTAATTTTTTTTTTTAAAAAATCATTTTGCAAATCCATTGTATAAAAAATACTCAAAGAGATATGGAAAGTTAAAAAAAAACCAAATAGTGTCATGACATAATCACATTAAAGTTGTTCAATACATATAATTCAGAATTCTAATTTGTACATTATATTCAATTATGTTTTTAAAATTTCATTATGAATTATATATTGTATTATTTAAATAATACTGTAATCTAAATTATTGGAATATAGAGTTATGATATTTTTATATTTTAAATACTTTGGAGAATAATTATGTAATTCTAATATGTTACCTCCATGTTAGATGAATAAATTACTGCTGTGACACATGATTGTTATTTTACTACTTTAGTTTAAAGAAAGTTTAAGTTTTTAGTTTAAACACTAAAAAACTGATTTTACTCATACATAAATCTGTGTTAATATTGTAAAAATATAACAACATTTAATTTTAATGTTGTAAAATTATCCTGTAAATTGAATAAATATGTAACAAGTCCTTTTTGATCAAACATACTGTAACATCAAAATACGATTTAACATTAAATAATTAGTACCTAGATTGTATTCTGTAGAAAGTATAAATTTATCTAACAATTTAAACTAGTTCCAACAATATTGTGGCTTTACTTATTTATTTAATCTATCCAGATTCCAGACCTATGATGGAATTAATATTTTAATCAATTATGTGGGGTTGTTTTCTTATACATTCTACATTTCAGTAGCATCAAAATGGGATTTTATCCACAAATATTGAGTAATGTTTGTTATTATATACAATGACACTTTTTCTTATCAAATGTCAATAATTTAATCAATTTGAAAAATTAAAATAATTACTGTACAAAATTATTTATTTAATTATTGATATTTAACAAAAACTGCTCGTTGTTGAATAGTGATCCAAGTATTCATTTTACATTTTCATATAACTCATCTATAGCTAAAGCTTTGCAATTAAGCATTATTTCTTTTTTTAATAAAATATAGCTATGAAAATAATTATTAATAATTCCCATTATAATCAATTAAAATATACGATAATCATATCTACAATTTAAAATTTAAATTAATATATCTGAAGAAAAGAAATTGAAATTGACTAAGATATTCAAACAAATATACAATAAATTATTTCTGAGAACTGTATTACCTACTTAAATATTTAATTGTTCTCATCCCATATTATTACTAATTATGATAATTGTTTATGAATCTATGATTTATCCTTATAATTATTTCATTGATACGGTTTTTTATTTTTAATTATTATTTATTAGTAGATTTTGATTGTTATAGTTCTGATTAAAAAAGCTTAAAAACAATATTAATTTTTGTATTATTAATGGTTCATAATAGTAATTATAAGTAATTGATAGGTCAACATTGATATTTGAAATTGAACTAAACTATAATATTTTTTTAATAAAGTCAAATTGACTTAAACCTTCATATTTTTACTGAACCAAACTTAGAAAAATTTTCAATCAGTCAAACTTGAGATTTTTTTTATATTCAATATAAATATACTATAACAACAATTATTTTTACTTATTTTTAATATGTTTTTTATTTAAACTATTTATTTATCATATATTTTTCTATTTAATGTGGTTATATCTTATATCATGAAATAAATATCATTGAAGACAATAGTAGTCATAAACTCATAAAACTTATAAGTTATAAGTTACAACTACCTTAGAATACTGTAATAACAACCATAACAAAATATATTTTGCCAAAATAACAACTAACGTCTACCTTTACTTGTTTACCTTTTATTATAATAGTGTAAAGTACTAAAGTGTAGTAAATATTGAAAATTGAAAATAACTGTAATAGTGTAATACTAAATAGTAAATAGTGACCTATCTCCCATCGGTTATTAATGTTGTTATCATTTATATGATAATATAATATTTTCAAGTTGGATTCATTAATCAATCAACTACCTTGGGGATTTTCACCTTTCAGTGATAATAAAAGATATCAGCATAGAATACAAAAAATACAAATACCAGATAACGAGATGATAATAGGTTTAACATCGAATGCTGGCAATACATTTTAATTTAATTTGAAATTTGAATTGCTGTCTACAAAATATAATAATTAGATTAAAATTATTATTTTCACTGGATATTAATCAATATGAATCTACAAGTAAAACTTAATAAAAATACAGTTTTTTTTAATATTCGACGCGATTTATTGACCTTAGGAAAACATTCATATTTAGTTATCGTATCTACAAAACGAAAAGTAGGTGCACACATAGCAATGCCCATAAAAGGCAATGTTCACCTGTTGTTTCATTATGCTTGAAACCCACGGTACGAAAGTGCGTTTTTGTTAAATGTTTAACAGTGTTTAGTCGTAATCTTCGACGTCAATAATGGCTATGCTTTCTTTACGTATTCGGTTTGTAGACGACGGGGTGACAAAGACGATACAATTCGACCCATCTACGTCTGTGTACGATGCGTGCTGTCAGATTAGCGGGAAAACATCACCTAACCATCTGTCAGAATACACATTGTTTTTGGCCGATGAAGATTCCAAAAAAGGCATATACCTTGAACCTGTACGTAATTTAGAGTATTATATACTACGAAATGGCGACTTGCTTGAATATCGCAAGAAAGTGCGTCCACTTAAGGTTAGCACACTTGACGGGACGTTAAAAACTTTAATGATAGATGACACTCAGCCCGTCGCCAACCTTATGGCCGTGGTTTGTGCTAAACTTGGTATTACTAACCATGATGAGTATAGTTTGGTACGTGAATTTCCTGAAGGCGATGAAAATAATGCCAATGCAGGAAATTCAATTAAACGCGATCATAAGATGGAACATTTGCGCAAAAAGTTGAAGACAGACGAAGAAACTAATTGGATTAATCCAGGAGCAAGTTTACGAGAACAGGGTATTGATGAAAAGGAAGGCGTTTTATTAAAACGCAAGTTTTTCTTTTCAGATGGTAATATAGATTCGCATGATCCGATTCAATTAAATTTGCTATATGTTGAAACGAGGGATGCTATTTTAAAAGGTACTCATCCTGTTACTGAAAATCTTGCCATCCAGTTAGCTGGCTTACAAACACATATTCAATTTGGTAACCACAATGAAACTAAACATAAACCTCCATTATTGGATTTAAAAGAATTCTTGCCACAGTCTTATGTAAAAAGTAAAGGTATTGAAAAAAAAATACTTAACGAACACAAAAAATATATTGATTTGCCTGAGCTTAAAGCTAAAGTTTTGTACACTAGAACTGTTCGAGCACTTCCAACTTATGGCGTTACATTTTTCTTAGTTAAAGAGGAAATGAAAGGTAAAAATAAACTTGTGCCTAGAATTCTTGGAGTTACTAAAGATTCTGTGTTGCGTTTGGATGAACGAAGTAAAGAAATATTACAAAATTGGCCTTTAACCAGTGTTCGGCGCTGGGGAGCTTCACCTCATACATTTACATTAGATTTTGGCGATTATTCTGATCGTTATTATTCTGTACAAACCACTGAGGCAGAGCAAATACTACAATTAATATCTGGTTATATTGATATAATTTTGAAAAAAAAAGAAGCTAAGGATCATTTTGGGATTGATGCAAATGAACATTCTACAGTGATGGAAGATACAGTAAGTCCATTAAAAGCAATTGTGATAGAAAGTAATGGCCAAAAGGTAAAAACTGAATCAGTTGCTAAACCTGCTATTCTCAGAGTTCCACAAGAGGCTACATCTTATACAACTGGTTACATTTCTGAAGAACAATATACTTCTATTGAAATCACTTGCACTGAAGCCATATCAGGTGTTTTAGAAGATCTTGATACCACTATGTCTGAAAGTAATAATTTAGAACTAGAAATTAATGAACAGAAATTTTCTGACTACAGGGAAAATATCCTAAAAACTTCCAAAACGTTGGTGGAAAATACCAAATCATTAGTAGCAGGTGTTGGTGTGTCCAAAGAACAATTGGACGATTCTTCTAAAAATGCAGTAACTACAGTTTTGAAACTTGTAGAACTTGTGAAATCTGGTGCAGCCTCACTAGACGACCGTGAAGTTCAAATTAAATTGATTACAGCTGTAAAAGATGTTGCTAGCTCACTTGGAGAACTAATTAAGGGTTGTTTTGAAACTCCATCTATGGACGAACTAAAAGATAAAGCAAAAGTTTTGGTAACTAATGTTACTTCTTTATTGAAAACTGTGAAGTCTGTTGATGATGAACGTACAAAAAATACTAATGTTATGGAATCCACTGTTGAATTGATTGAAAAAGATTTACAAAGAAATCATAATGTATCAAATTATGAGACAACAACAGAATCACTTATTCAGTCTGCAAAATGTATTGATGAAACTACTAAAAATATGTTGGATATTGTCTATAAAGGAAAACCAAATGATGTCAGAAATGCAGTACAAGAAAGTCGTAAATCAGTAAGTGAGTTATTAACCGCTTGTCAAGGGAAAAATTTAAATGAAAAAGTGTTGGATGCTGGACGTCAAGTTGCTGAAGAATTTAAGACTTTTTTGTCTACAATTTTAGAAAATTCAAAAAGGCCTAGTACTACTACAAAACGGGTTTTAGAAGAAGTATCACAACGCTTGTCTTCAAAGGTACATTATTTAATTACGATTGTGGAGCACATTGAAACTATAGAATATCATTTATTGGATTCAGCAACTTCAATTGATACAGCGGTAAAAAAACTTGACACAATTCAACCCAGGCCTTATGAATTCAAAGTTGATGAAAGTTGCTGGAAATCTGATGAAGTTATTTTAGAAGCAGTAAAATCGATTGCGGCTGCTACCTGTGCATTGGTAAAAACAGCTTCACTTGCACAACATGAAATCGGAGTTGATGAAGGGGTAGATGGATTAGTGTATGCTGCTAGAATGGTTGCCACAGCAACTCATACCCTAGTAGAATGTGCTCGTGAAATAATTGAAGGTTTATCAAGCGAAGACAAACTTATATCTGCTGCTAATCAAGTGGCTTCTTGTACAACACAACTTTTGGTAGCATGTAAAGTCAAAGCAGATCCAAATAGTGATGCTACAAAGCGCCTTTTAGCTTCTGGTAATAATTTTAGATTAATTTTTTTAAATAAAGATTTTTAATTAATTTTTTATTTTAGGTAATGTAGTGAAACGTGCAACTGAAAATGTAGTTCGTGCTGCTCGCCAAGCCATGAAAACGGATGAAATCAAGAATCTTATACTAAATGAAAAAATGGTTGGTGGTATGGCCCAAGAAATAGATGCTAGATCTGATGTGTTAAGAATTGAAAGAGAGTTAGAAGAAGCGAGAAAAAGATTGGTGGTTATCAGGCAAGCAAAAAATAGAAGCGTTGATAGTTATTAGTATATTGCAATTTGTTCAAAATTACCTTAAAAACCATTAATTTATTTACTAGTAACATTATGTAATTATTGAAATTGATACATTCCTTATGTTAAATGTTAAAATATTTTTTATAGATGTAATATTATTTGAATTATACAAATCCAGTGGCATATGCAGGGGAGAGGTGTCAGGGAGATATGACACCCCCCTTAAAAATAAGTATCTGTTCAAATTATGAAACGATGACTAAAAAAAAAAAAGTCAATTCGTGCATATGCCATATAGTTATGATTTATGACACCCCCCTTCAAAAAATCCTGTGTACGCCACTGTACAAATCCATTTAAAATTATAGATTTTTTTCAACCAGAAGTCATGAAAATACTTCATGTAATTTGATTATGTTAAATTTTAACATTAGTTTTCTCTTAACTTGGTATTTAAAAAAACAACTTATAAAATTAATACAATTTAATCTGTTTCAAATTAATTAATATTAACAAAAGTAAAAATAACATTAAAATAGTGTTTTGTAGAATCAGTTTTTTTTATTATATAATGTCTTAAGGAATTAAAAAAAAAATTATATCTATATTTTTTTATTATCTATTTTTAGTTTAAATTTATTTTTATATTAACCATGTGAAGTAATAAAATATTTTTTAATTTTTCTATTTTTATTTGTATGTGATAATATAACATATTAATAGTATACCTAATGTGATATTTATTAATGTTGGCCGTAGAAAAGATAATTGCATAGTTAATGGGGTTATATTAAATTGTTGTTTAAAATCCTCGTCATTCTGAGGAAATACATGTTTTGCTCGTTACTTTTACAGATTAAGACACAGTAGTTAGATGACGGCATTGTAAAGTAAAATTTCAAGTAGAAGACTGAACCACAAACATATTTTTTTTTTTAAAGTGTTACATTTGCATTCACATTTTTGAAATATTTTGGCAAAATCAAGACCAACCAAAAATTAGATGAAAGCGTTGGTTGAACTTATGTTCAATAACCTGAGACTAAATTCTGGTAAATTTTCTGCCAACTTTACCAAACAAATTGCTAAGGCAAGATGGGAAAGATATTGAAAATTAATTAAATTCATTACTTGGTGCTGAAAAAACATGGGAGAAACGGAAAAGGTAATATTTTCATAAGAAATTGAAAAATATAAAATATCTAATCGAGTGTTAGAACAATATTTTCCACATATTTTATGAGTAACCAAAGAAGATATAATCTATTTTCTTAAAATAAATACTGTTAAATATGTGTTATAAAATACCTACTACATAAGTGATAAATCATAGATATAGGTAGATGAACAGATATACTGATATAGAATGAATATTATAAAATAATTCAAACTTAATGCAACAATAAGTAATTAATAGGTTTTATGTTTTTGAGTTTTGTATACAGAATACTACTATTTAAAAAAAAACTGTGGCACATTAATCCCGACATTTAAAAATAATAATATTAACTAGTGAAAATCTTATGAGTTTTTTTTTATATTTTTATTTTAAAGTAAGTTATGACTTTATGAGCTTATTAGAATTCCTAATTGTTTGTACATTTTAAAATGCTTATAACTCACTTTAAAATAAAAATTTAAAAATAAAACCTATGAGGTTCACTAGGTAATATTATTATTTTTAAATTATAATAATTCACTGTGATATTAAAACATGACAGAGTTAAATGGATTTTTCACAATAATTTGCTATGCTATACATTGTAGTGTCAGTCTGGTTCATAACTGGGCCCCTGGTTAACTAATTTCGAATGGGCCCCTTACAAACTTAATTTTAACGAAAAAATATTTAACTGTCATTTAATAAAATATTAAAACTATTTTATACATAATTAATAAAATTACGTCATTTTTTTCAACGCCTTTGTCAATATAATTATGAATATAAAAATGCAAACCAACATTATTACTTAACAATTTTACAAATAAAATACAAAATTTGAATTAAAAATTAACATAATATTAAGTCATTTTTTTAATTCATTGCTTGACGATCCTAACATTCCTAACGGCTAACATATCAATAACTTTATCTTTGTTTATTAATTTAATGATATCATCTTCAACAAATAGACAAGCACAGATATAGATAATTATCTATATCTGTGTAGACAAGTTAAAGGATCCAAATATTACTGGCTTAATGAAGATCTAAGTTTGGTTTTTAAAATTTTAGTTTTGATAACACTCGTTCACACTTTTGAATAGATCTATTTTTATTCCGTGAACAATTAGACTGCAAGTAAGCTAAATATCGCGTTTATTTATCCTTATCACCAGACCACAATAATTACCATATAATTATATTCAATGTTTACATATTTATTAGAGTTGTACCTGATTAGAATTTTAAACACATACATATTTTTTATCACATTTACGATTGGCTCTGGGCCCCTAAATTGAAAAGTATCGAAGGGCTCCCGGCGATCGCCGGGTAGCCGGGTGGGCCAGACCGACACTGATACCTACATTGTACTTGTAAGATTAATTAAATTAAAATGTATTATAAGCAAATAATTGAGGCCATTACTTATAAGCTGAACCTTAAAAAGGGTGGCAAGTGCATTTGACTTTTTAAGGGTATCGTTCTGCTGTATAGAAGAGATGGTGAGTAAGTCACTATAATGGATGTGTTAAATTTGAATGCAATAATAGGTATTAGGTATCATTGAATACGAAAACGATTTTGAACAGAGATGATTTGTCAGTCTAGGATAATTATAGTAGGATTTGTAGAACAATTAATATAGTTGAACATTGAACAACTTACAACTTAGTCGCGCGGGTGACTGGGCGTACAGTAATTGTCGTTTCCTCGTTTGGTGCTCGATGCTCGCGCGTGCAGCATTGCGTCGGGGCCTCGGGGGCACGCGAGTTTGGTGTCGAGAAGTTAGGGACTACTAATTAGTAATTACTATAGTCTATAAGGTTGAGCACGAAGATGTGATCGTTGTCCGACCTTCGCGGTGAGAGTCCGAGAATATCGTGTGATGAGACGTGAGCGGGTCGGAAGCGCATTTCGAATATAAGTGCTCGTTCGTCGAAGTTTGAGAGAAATATAACATGACCATTGCGCGTTAAAGGTGGTTGCTTTGAGGTGCGTGCGGTACGTGTCGTGTCGTAGTCGTTACATTTCGAGGTTAGCGATCGTCGATGCGCGTGGACGTGGCCGCATTTCCACGTGGATGAGGTGCGTTGGACTTTGTCGTTCGTGTCCGGTGGTTAAAAGTATCGTGTCGAACTTCGTGTGTTCAAAATATAATTGCATAGTTAATAAATATTAAATTTTGATCTAAAATCCAGGTGCACAGTACAAATACCAATTAAAATGGTAGATTGTTAAGCAATTAATTAAGTCTTTTAGCATAAAACTGTGCCAAACGCATTACATTTTTCTTGTCTTCAGAAGTGGCATTTGAAACAATTTTGGCCTTCGGGTCAAAAATGTTTGTCCAGGCCATATTTTCTACAGATATTCTCAATTCAGATTTTAGACACGTATACAAAAAAAATTTGGGATTTCGCTATAGGTACAGGAACAGGAGGTATACGTACCTGCCTTAATTTAATATATTTCTATGGAATTTAAGGAAGGGAGGAAAGTGAGCAAAGAAGCTAATAAGCTTTTCAAACATTTTATGAGTTGTATAATAATATAAATTAAACAAATAAATGTAGGTAGCCAGGTAGGTAATAAAGTTGAAAGACATCTTGCAACTAGCTGTCTAGTTTATGGTAAAAGGTAAATGGTCTATTATGTAGAGCCGCCGAAAATACTCGGGTGTGCCAGATCATCCTGGTTGTTTGAATCAAATTGTTTTTTAACTAGTCACCAGGTGTAAAAATAGTTTTAAGACTCCAGCGCCTGAGAAAAATATTAAAATTTCAAAGATATCCATCTAAAAATATAAGTGTCGTCAGTGTCGTTATAATTCTTCCATAGAACATACAATAGTGTAATTTAATAATATTAAATAATAAATATATTATGCATATTATGCAAAAAAATAATTTGATTTCAGATAAATAATTTATGTACTTTCATAGTTGGCTGTTAAGAAATATTAAAATCAATATGTAATCACAATAACGTTTGACAAATTTAAATTACAAAAAAATCAAATTTTAAAATTATTATATAAATAATTTAAATAATTTTATGTACTTGATATTTTTGTAGTCTGTACTTAGACTTTATTAGTTTGGATAATTATTTCTATGTTAATGTATATTTTTACATTTTTATTTTTCATGAATATTCTGACAGGACGGCGATGAATGGTGGCAAAAAGCCAAAAAATTGAATGAAATCTGATATAATGGATGAAATGGATTTAAATAGATTTCATGAATTCTGCGTTTCTGTAGTACCGCCAACCAATAGACCTACCAAACCAACCAACCGACTACCGAGAACCGATCTTAGATCATATATATATAATATATATGATCATATTATGTATGATATTATGATCTAAGATTTTAAGGAACCTACACGTCCGACACCGAGTCGCAGACTCTTTTTTAGTCTTCTAATGAGTGTAGTAGTGTAGATTTTAATCGCTTGGAGCTCTAGTAAACAGATATTCGATTAGAGGTTTCTTATCATAGATCATATCTCGTTCTCATGATGATAAGGCTCATAATAATATTATGATTTAAGTATAAATACTCAATATTGAGTATCGTAAAGAGGAACCTCTGTACCTCATTCATTATGATGTTAAGGAGCTTAGTAGTTTACTAGTATAATATTACGCTTATATTATAGCCTGTAGTTGTATTATAGAACGCCAAGTCATTATTAAATTTACTATTATTTATTACTTTCCTTCATTATATTGTTTTGTTTACTTTGTAGTATTCATTTTTATTTTTATATACTACAACCTGTTAAATAGAATTACCTTACAATTATATTGTAAATCTTAAAATTTTATTATTTTTTATTGATAATTGAAGTCTAATAGTCGTGAATAAGATATGGAAAAGAAAGGCAAGAATACTAGTCAAAAGAAGAATCTTGCTAAAATGCAAACCATAAAATTAAATGATTGCAAAGCAGTCATATTAAAGCTGGTGGATGAATTACTTGATGGTTAAAAAATTTATTTATTAGTTGGGAATGTTTCAATAATGTATGCAATATTTATATTTTGTTATTTAGCGACGAGTATGATGTCCAATTCTCCATCAATCAAAGAGCAATGGTCCATACATTTGGTGATTGTCAACCTATTATCTAAGATTAATCAGTTTGAAGCAGAGTTTGATTTGAAGCCCTTGTCTCAGAGAAATGATCAATCTATCGAGAAGTTGACTAAATGGGCCATAAAAAATGGTGCTATTCTTAACGGAGTAGAAATTCATCAATTTGAAAATTATGCGTATGGTATGAAAGCTACTAAAGATATTGCTGTTGGTGATAAGCTTGTGACTGTACCTAGAGCATTGATGATGACTGAAGAAAATATACCATCATCTCCACTATGTAAGTGTTTAATTTTAAAGATATTATATTTAATCACATAATTTTCTATATTTATTTATTTAGGGAAATTGCATTCACAAGATATGATGCTGCGTAATATGCCAAATGTGGCTCTGGCAATATTCATTTTGGTCGAATCTTTGCGAAAAGATAAGAAAAGTTTTTGGCATTCATATTTAACTACCTTGCCAGTAACATATTCAACACCAGTATATTTTGATGTAGCTGATCTAGAAGCTTTGAAAGGATCGCCTGCATTTGGTATTATATGCAGTTTTAACAAATTTTAGATTGCTCAAATACACATAGTACATAATCTTTGGTATATTATGATGTTTACTTGTTTACTTTAAATATATGAGTATAAATTACTAAAAGGTGCAGCAAAATAAACAGTGCAGTTTTGAAGGGCTATTAAAATATAATTATGTAACTTATAGAAATGAAGTTTATTTTATTTTATTTGATATATAATGCTGTTTAATACATTGAGTTTTGAAAATGACATCAGAAAGATGATGGCTCCCAGCAGTAATACATTGTTGGAGTTTTCAGCTGTATTTTTGCATATTTCAACGAATATAGTGTTTCTATGTTGAAACCCTTTTTTTTGAATTTCAATTGAAAGCATTAAATGAGAAAGCATATTCAGGAGTCATCTGGTTTCATTGTTTCAGTATGACAGAACTATTGGCTATACTGCTTGAGTTTTAATGACAAAATTGTAATATATGTTCCCTGTGCGCTTCATTTCTCTGAGAGGTGATGTAAGATGGCCCACTCATTCAACCAATTTGAGCATTTATTAGATTCTGAACGGAGTGATGAATGTATTGATTTTACAATGATGTGTGTTGTTTTTTTTTTTTTTTTTTTTTTTTTTTTATTTTTGTGTCTGACGACAACATTTGGAGCAGTAAAAATGCTTCGATTTTGGACTTCAGCCCCTCTTTGAAAAGGAAATCGAATCTAGTTGGTACTTTGGGGGGTCAAAAGTTAAAAATTTTCAATATTTTTTAAATGAGTCGGGAAAAACCCTAAAAAAATGACGGAAAAAACGGGATTTTTTACGCAAAACCAGTTTTCGACAAAATCGAATTTTTTATTTTGCTATAACTCAAAAACTAATAGATGTAAATACTTGAAATTTTCACCAAATGTTTATATTAGCGTTCTCCATACACAGTTAAGTTTTCAAAGAATTTAGACTTTTTTTGAGCTATTTATAGACAATTGAAATTTTTAATTTTTTTTAGTATTTTTTTTTTAAATAACGATAAAAATTTTTTGGCCAGCCAGAAAATCTTGAAAATTTAATACAAGGTTTCTTATAAGTTGTTCTTAAAGTGATAAAAAAAAATCCGAAATCGTTAGTCACAATTTTTTTTTATAAGTGCTTAAAGTTCGAATTTATACGAAATATGTCACAATTGCGAAAATTGGCAAGTAATTTTGTGGTTGAAAATTCGTAAAATTTTTTTCTTTTATAACTAAGTTTTGAAAATTTGATACAAGGTTCTTCATACATTTTTCTTCAATTATCTGTAAAAAAAACTCAACCGGATTAAGACAAAAAATTTTTATGAGTGTTTGAAATTTAAATTTTTACAATACCGCGTTAAATAACGGTTTAGCCTCAAACGATTTTTGATATTTGTTGTTATTCAAACAGTATAAGTCGTAAATACTTGAAAATTTTACCAGTTATTTAGATTGCCATTTTCTTTACGTGATTTGATTTTCAAAACATTTTGACTTTTTTTGAGCTATTTATAGACAATTGAAATTTTCAATTTTTTTAAATTTTTTTTTTATAAATGTTGATAAAAAAAAATTAGCTGGGACAAATTACTTGAAAATTTAATTGAAGGGTCCACATAACTTGTTCTAACTCTCATTCAAAAATTATAAAAATACATAGGCACAATTTTTTTTTATTAGCATTTGAAGTTCAAATATTGACAAAAATTCGTCAAAATCATGAATATTTTTCACTATTTGGTAGTTAAAAATTTATAAATATTTTTCTATCAAAAGCTAAGAATTGAAAATTTAATACTATGCTGTCCATAAGTTAAGCTTAGAATAATTATAAAAAAGTTTGAGGATTGTTCAATTTAAAAAATTTTACGAGTGTTTAAAGTTTTAATTTTAATTTGAAATTAAAAATACACGTGTAAAATAACTTTTTACTAATAAATAATTTTCGATTTTTGTTATTTTTAAAAAATTACTAAACGTAAGATCTTGAAACTTTTACTTAAATGTTTGAATTAGTTTCAAAGTAGAATATATTACAATATTTAAGTATTATATATCCTAGACTGACAAATCATCTCCGTTCAGAATCGTTTTTCGATACCTATCATTGCATTCAAATTTAACCTTCCCTAGTCCGAGGTCCATCCCACCCCCTAATGTACAGCAGAGCGATACTCACTTACCCGCTTTTTTTAATTTTTTTTTCTATTAAGCTTCCAGAAAGAAAATGTTTTAAAATATTGACTTTACATCTTGGAAGAACTCTAAGATTGAATTCGGGAGAAAATTGCTGCTAACCCATCGTTATAGGCAAAAATACGCCAGAAAACTTAAAAAAATCACCTTTAACAATGTATTGCTGTTGGGGATCATTATCTTATTGATGTAATTTTCAAAACTTAATGTATAAAACAGCACGAAGTACTGATTAAAATAAAATAAACCTTATTTTTTAATAGTCTTTCAAAACTGCACTGTTTTATTTGCCGCACTTTGTATAAGATTAAATTTACTTAAGAATTTCTATTTATCTCAGTTAATTTTTTATTTATTTTTATCATATAGTTTCAGTTATTTATCATATTGCTCCAGATCTGTATATTTGTATATTTGCAGATTTGATATTACATAACATGTTTTTCAATTTGCAATTAGTTATTAAAATATTTTTATAAATGTAGAAGCAGCACTGAAACTCAATAGAAATATAGCTCGACAATATGCGTACTTCAAAAAACTGTTTCAGGTAATTATGACTAGATATTATTATTTTTAACTTATCATGTATAACTTATTGATATTTTTTTTCCTATTGTTATCGTATTTTAGATGCAATATGTAGATATATACATATGTTTTGGGACAAATAATGATGTTTTTTTTTTAAAAAATTGAAAATATTAACTTTATTTTTTTTTTATTCGAGATATAAATACAAATCCTTTTGCAATTACACCTGCAATTTTTTTTTTACTTTGTATAAAATATTAATTTTAATATGAAGTTATGCAATAATATTAAATAAAATAGTATAGCATATGATAAATATGGAGTGTTACCTAATGACAATACGTATAACCGTATAAGTATAATATAGAATGTTAATATATGTTAGATATGTTAAATACATTTTATATACTTCAAAGTTAAATTTATTTTAAGTTTATGAATAGTTTTAATAGTTGACTTAATTATTACAACAAAATATTTATAACTTAATTTTTATTAGTATGAAGTTGATGATAAAGACAAATAGTCTTTTCTCTGTCTTTTATGAAATCTATATTATTGAAAATCAGTTTTAAGAATAAAAAATATTAAAATATAACTTATCTGATATCAATGGAACTAACTAAAAATATTGTAACTTGAGTTTTTGTTAATGAAAAAGTTATACTCCACAAAAAATGTTGACTTTACTTAACGAGTTATATTTAATTTTTGACGAATAAAGTAAATTGAATTAATTTAAGAAAATGTTCTTATATAATTACATTTTTAACTTTTTAAAAATTCTTTATAAATAACTAATTTGATTTCATAGAATTTAGATAATTGAAATTTGAAACTTGCTTAAAAATACATAACAATTTAGAATAAGTAATTAAACTTTAAATTTTTGTTTGACATCTGAAAAGTTATCAAAGATAAGTTATTTTTCTAGCTCAGCTGTTAATATATTTAAGTAATTGCACATCTTTAAATAAAATTGTCAATTTTTAATTTTAACCACAATTATCCAAATTTAAAAAATAAAAAACATTACTTTGAGATTATAAGCTACTTGTTTAATTTCTTTTGTGGTATTAACTATAGTTTGTTTGATCAAATGAGGGAAGTAAACACAAATTTGCTTTTTTAGATTAATAATAATTGTATATTTATATTTTCAGTTATCCAATGATCCCGCTAGTGTAATATTAAAAGATACGTTTACTTATGAGTATTATAGGTAAGTTGAATTCATTTTGAGTTTTTGATTTATGATTTATGAGTGTTTCTAAAATCTAGTAATGAAGTAGAAGTATAATTGTTAATAGCTTTAAATACAAAATTACTCTTGCTGAGTAATTAGACTTTTACTATTTTGCATTAATTATTTTATTCTTATTAAATTGTATTGTTAGGTAATTTCAGATTTTAATAATAATCATTATAAAATCTTTTTGTTTACTCTTTACAGTGATGTATTTATGGGGGGGGGGGAGGGGGTGATATGGGTGATATATCACCTCCATATATCACCTTTTTTTTAGGTTGGAGATATATAGATAGCCTATATATTTGTCCCCTTGGTGGTCTGGCCCTAATGTGCTAAATAGTTTTAATCATATCATCCCCTAGAAAAAAATCCTAGATATGCCACTGACTCTTTATGTTTAGTGTAAATTTAACAAGAGAAATATTATGGATAATATTATTATTATAATTTGGTTATAATATTTTTTTATTTATACTTGAACTTATTTTCTTGTAAATATTAAAGAATATAATTCTCAGTTAGGTTGTAATGTGATTTATGGAAGACTGGACACTAATGATTTATTTATTTTTAAGTTTTTTCAATATATGTTTCTATGTAATTAAAAGAATTTATATAGTTCTTTTTATACTTATTTTTAACTACTAATTAATGTATCACCATCATTCTTATGATGATTTTTTTTTCAAGCGTAAAAATTACCTGAGTACAGTGAAACTTCTAATTAATGGTCACCAAAGGGACCATAAATAATGACCGATATTTAGAGGTAGTCGTCCTATAGAGGTGACAATACATAACATAACACTTGATGGGACCAAAAAACCTAACCGTTACATAGAAGTGACCGTCCTACAGAGGTGACCGTTAACGGAAGTTTTATTGTACTAGTATCTTTTATTAAAAATTATTGCCCTATATTAATGGCAATAATAAATTTAGAAGTAGAGTAAATTAATTGAATATTAGTAGAATTAGTTATACCACTTAATAATCTTTATTATCCTGTGATTTAAAATTGTATTAATAACTTCATTATTTTTAATTGACATATATATATATATATATATTATATATTTAAAAGCTAGAACCAAAATTTAAGATCTCTATGTTTAATAAGTTGTCAACTTTATAATATAACTTTTATTTATGTGTTGTAATATATAATTTTTGGTTCACATATATATCAAATTTTTATATGCTTATTTAATTAATTTACAGACTACAATTCGTGTATCATGGTTTATTAGCACAGAATAAATTTATAAATAATAAATAATTATAAATTATTTTATTCTGTGTTATTAGCACTTATTTGGTTAATGATAATATGTATAGTTTTAACTTTTAATTTACAATGCATAGAATAGGATGAGTATGATAAAATAATACAGGAACAAATTATTTTATCTTACAATAAATAATGAGATTATTTTTATTGATTAAAAACAAAATAATGTATCATTTATTTTAAATTGCGCATTTTCTTTAAATTTTAATAGTATAAATTTAACAATATAAAAATAATTTAAACTTTGTCCAAGATACGAAGATTGAACAACTGTAACACTGATCAGTCATAACGGAATGTTTTCCTCAATGTTCTCCACAGGTAATATTGACGATTAGCTGTTGTGTGAGCATCGATACGTCCTCCATATCCATCATAATATTGATCTTCGCAATGTTTATCCATGACAGGACTTGTACTACGAGCGCTAGACCTAAGATCTGGGTCATGGTGTAGATTATGTGGGCAAAACACAGATTTTTTTCTTATAACCCGTTTTTTTTGCCTCATTCTACACGATATGAGCAACACAAAAAAGCCTAAGACTGCTATTGCCAATATTGCAGCACTAGCTATGATAGCCGATTTAACAGCTACTGGTAACTTTCTCATTTCAAAACGACGGTATACTAAATTATTTTCCTCGTCTATATCTTTATTTTTTTCTGAATAACTTTGATATTTATCTAAATGATTTGTGTCTTGAATGAATAATACCTGTGAAGGAATAGTTGGTGCTATAAGAGGCCTTTGGGTAGTTTTTATAGTGAAATCTGGCATGCTATCAAAAAGACGCGGTTCTCTTTCAGATGTTTCAATAACGATTCGAGTTTTTGGGGTTTTTGAAACAAATGAAGTTCCTTTATTTTCGGGGTTTTTAACATTTGTTGTTGTATATGTAGTCGTTGTCGGAAAACTAAATACTTTTTTCTCCTCAAAAATCGTATCCAATTGAATTTTACCAATTTCTGCTTCTTGATCCACTTTTAAATTATTTAAATGCTCAGTGTTTATTGGTGGTTTCGAGAAGTTAGCGACTTCGTGATCAATCGTTTTTTCGTCAATTTGAATTGACGATTTAACATCATCAATTTGCATCTCTTGTGTGAGTTTTGATTTTGGTTCATTAGTTGTACTTTTATATTTATTGTCATGATTTTCTTCATCTAAATTTGTAGGTATCGTTGATACTTGTGTTGTTAACTCTTTGTTTTTATCTTTAGTTTGTTTCGACTCTTTTAATTCTTCCTCTTGTAACGTAATTTTGTTATTTTGTGCTAAACGTTTTGTTTCTATTAAATAGTTAGTGAAATTTTTAGTATTTTCTGATACTATTGGCTCATCGGCACTTATGTCTACCAATTCTTCTTTTGTGTCTATAAACTCTTGATGCCGTTGACTTGACCCTCGTTCTCTGTGTTGTAAAAGTTCTTCTAAAGTCATGTTTCTAAGATTTAATACATTTGATAATAACGATGATCCAGTTTTAGTTTTTAATAAACTTAATATCTCGTCTTTGACCTTAGGTATGCTATCGGATTTGAATTTGTATTCGTCGTTGTTATTATTTGGCTGCTCTTTCATTATTTTCGATAGTGCTTCGTCATTGAATTGATAATCATCCGTGTTATTTTTAGATTCTTTAGGTGGTGCGTTATCTGTCATTTTGAAGTCTGGGGGAAGTAATGATAAAGGTAGTTCTTCTTTTATTACTGTAATTTTCGGTTTAATTGTTGTTATTTCTTCAATAGTCGTATTTTGTGGTTTAAAACGACGCCTTATCACTGCAGATGTTGGTGGCAAGTTACTATTTATCGGCCTTTTATGCAATACTATTATGTCGGCTCGCGATGAATTTGATTTTTTTAATAACCCAATGTCTCTATGGTTAATCTTGATGTTATCGTCAGGTAATTTATGTGTTGATAATGTTGGTGAAATCGTAGATGTTTTTGGTGTGTTAGTCGTTGTACTCGTAGTTGCAATAGAAGTAGATTTAGGCGTTACTGTTGAAACTGTATTTGTGGTTTCTGTTGTCGTGACTATTTTCCATTTACCTTCTTCGGTTGAGGTTATTGGTTCCCATCGTTTTACATCTTCATTGCTCACTTTATTACCAGAATCAGCTGGCCTGCGGATCAGTTTTCTTCGTGGTAAAATATTTTCTTCTTCTGCGATGCCACCCCCTTCAATTAATGGCCTTCTTTGTAATGGTCGCCTTCGTCTCTTTATTGGCCGTCGTCGAATATATCCTTCTGCATAGTCTGGCTCTATCGGTTCCTGATTCCATACTACAGGATGATTTATATTTTCCTCGTACGTGTGCGTCGATGTCCTCGGGCGTTTGCGTCGACGACGTCTTTTACGACGAGGCTTCCTTACTAGGACTTCAGATTCAATCTCATCAGGTTTATTTGTCGGAAATGGCACTTGACTTTCAACAATTTCTGATGAAGCTTCATCAATACTTTCTTCAAGTTCAGAATCATCGTTATCGTTACTTATCTGTTCGGCATCAAGTTCGTGGTTCTAAAATACAATTAATAATACATGTTTAAAATCATGTTTTGTATTTTAATTTTTAATGGAAAGAGTACTTACATCAGATGTTCCGTGAGTAGAAGAGTTAGACAATTTCAGGTTAACATTTAATTCTTCTTTATTTTTAATACAATAAGTAACCGTGAATAGATTAAATACTAAAGTGTGTATTAAAAAAATCCAAACAACATTCTTCATTTTTCTGAAAAAAAAAATTATATATATTAGGTGTATTATAAAAACATAATTATTTATTATTCGTAACATTGTAATCAGTTTAACATGATATTTTTGTATTTTTATATGTATTTGTAATGAATTATTTAGGTATAAGCTATTTTTAATATAGGTGATTTGTTTTGTTTTTGTTTTGAGCAAAATCGAAATAATTTGAATTGATGACCAATATTATATACTATATTTTATAGTTATTCAATCTACAGCTATTTTTTTTTTTTGTAAGAATATGTAATATATCAATTGACAAATAACCTCTATATGTATGATTTCGATGGTTTAATGACTTAAATTAAATTTCAGTACGCTCTAGTAACTATACGTCAAATAACTTACAAAAATGATTGATGGTCAGTTGAATAATAATTGCGAACTTGAAAGAATACTTTCTCTGTCTAAATCGTGTGCATTCGAAAATCAAATAAAATGAAACTCATCTAGCTACTCAATGTTAGTTCATTGTCATCGTGTGTTTACCACGCGAGACATGTTTAAGGTTCATGGTACACTGAATTTTATCGAATCGAAATAATATTAATAATAATAATAATATTACGAAAAATGAATTGTTAAATATAAAGAAGTTTTTACGGTTTTTTTTTTGTAATCATTAGGTGTTGGATATTAATGTCAATCTCGCAGAAATCATACACCACTAATTTTGTCAAATTAACTTCTAGTTCTCCGCAATTAGTCTTCACGAATATGGTATGAAGAAGTGAAACTAATATCTGTATGTCCATCTTTATAACATCTATCAAAGTAGTTGTATAGTATTTACAGTTGTGAGTATACTGTATAGTGTATATATAGTAGTATGGTGTATTTTTGTCATGTTTATAGTTTTCACGGTGGATTAGAATCGGATTTAAAACTGAAAAACGTCTATTATCCTTATAAACTATTATGTTATCCCGATCATTGTGTGTTTTTCTTATTTTTATTTGTCAGTAGAAAATTTGAACGATTTATAATTTCACTCGACATTCTAAACAATAATGGTTATAATTCATTTTTGAACTTTTATCTTTTTTTTATTGTAAGCAATAAAAAAGTAGGTATTGATGCACTATTGTACATGATATTACATACACACACACACTCACATAGTCACATATATATATATGTGTATTTATAATTTATATTTATGAACATTGAACTTATCATAGATGATTATTTAATATTTTTTTCTAAATTATTTGCAATATATTCATATCTAAGATATCGTTAGGAGATTAGTAGATGTTTTAGTGGACGCACTATAGTTCTACATAAATTTTGTGAATCGGTAACTTCGCATGTACCTACCTCATTTCAAGCGGTCGAAAAACGGCGAACCGTAGGTCCGCATTCTAAATCAATTTTATACACCAAAAGTCCACTTACCATTAAACTGATATAATTGAAAACATTTAAACCAATATATTTTATTTTAGCCGCGTGTAACGTTTACGGTACGAATTCTCTAACTAGTAGTTGCTTAAAATATTAAATTTTATATTATTTAAATACTGGAAGTGAGATAAGTTTCGTATACAGTAACGTATGTGCGGAGTTGGGGTGTTAAAAAAACCTTGTATGCGGAGTTTAAGTGATATACCTATTATAAAATGGCCACGATGCTTGCGAAATTACGGTGTACCGATTTTAAGAGTTATAACCTATACATAGGCGTAAATTGGGGGGGGGGGCTTAGTCCCCCTAAAAAATAGTATAGCTCTCTCATTTTAAATCTTCAAATTTCAGTTTTTTGTTAGAAAAAATAATTCAATTTATTACGTAATTCCTATAAGCAGGAAAGCAGTAAAGCACTGATAGGTATAAGATTATATTATGAACGTTTAAGTAATAGATTTTGTATTGTAATTATAGTAAAGTAATATTAAGATGATATTAATTGTTATTACTTATTAATATTTGAATTAAATTATGTACGGTTTTATTTAATAAATAATTTTGAAGTATTTATATACATGTTTTTAAATTGTAAAATTTAGATGTAGATGGTGAGAGGGAGGACAAAGCTCGCATAGTAGGCTTGTTATAAATTATAAATTATAATCTTAGCGTTAGCCCCCCCTTCTAGCAAGCCAAATTTACGCCTATGAACCTATAGTTAACTACCTATCAGTGCCGGCCCTATGGGGGGGCAAGCGGTGCGACTGCACCGGGCCCCGCGTTTGTGCGGGGCCCCACAAATTATGTAATACGATTATCACTTAGGTTAAGTTGGGCCCCCGCAAAATTCTGCACCGGGCCCCGAAAACCATCGGGCCGGCACTGCTACCTATGTATCGTATTAAGCAAAAATCCTTATAAGTTATACACATATATATTACTATAGGTACATATATGCATTGCATGATTATTATTTGATAACATGTAAATTAGGGATTACAATAATATTAAATATTTACATTTACGGAGATTTACAATTTTTCGTTATTATAAAAACAATGAAGTTTTAAAATTGTAAATATATTTGTAAAATAAGGTTCATAAAATCATTAGATGATACCAAAGGATTCATAATTATTGCTATAATGCTATGTATCTTTTGTATTAAATATTTTGTACTTGTATTTGGCAGTGCAGTAAATATGTAAGTAAATTTGAACATTATACCATTGATTATATTTAATAAATAATAATAATATTGATAAATACATATACAATCAAAACACGAGGAAAATCCCTTTCAAGCTCCGATAAAAATAACCATTATATATTTTTTTAATCGATAATATTACTGACTAATTTTAAATTAAATCAATTTATGGATTTAGAAACTGTATGGAACTTTTTAAAAGTTATTTAGAAGTGTAGGTTGTAAACTGTTAACTACGATAGTCGATAGGATTGTATATTATAAGAATTTAAAATAGTTTTAAATAGCTTATGTATATAAAAACATTATTTCGCTATTTAATTTATATGGATTATATGTATATATTACCTACTTATTACTTTTTTTGGTTGAATTATCTAAAATATTATGATTTTTGTACGTTTTTTCTATTATTGTTATAATAATAGATTAAACACTTCGCGAAGATAATAATTTTCACTATTGAAGCATGTACACGTGTAATTTGTTACATAATGAATACTTAACTCATGAATGTTACGGTCGAAATAAAATAAAACAATTTAAGAATAAAAAAAACTCTAGATCACACGTGATAGGGAGATAATCCAGTTAAAAAATTAAAATACAATGGATAGTAAAAACAGTGCAGAAAGAGAAAGTAATTGCGAGTTGGTATTTAGAAGCAGATACAAAAATGAATACAACACTCACACCAGGAAATGGTCCAATTCGTATAATTGTGATTAAACGGAGCTATTGTTTTGTATTTTGTTTTTTTTTTTGTCATTGATAACAAAAAAACACCTTTTATAATATTACGAATGAATTAATAAATTATAGGTTATTAAGTAATAATTCCATGCTATACATATTACATATATATACTTGCAGACATACGTATAATATGTAGCAAATGTCTATGTAATATGTAACTATGCGTTTTGATTTTGACGGTTGACACAGAATTTTTCGGCGAAAGGGTAAAATAATATGTAAAAATAAAACGAACTATTGGCACTATAAACGCGTATCAATAATATGCCAAATTGTCAAACAAAACATCCTGTAGAAAGTTTTTCGTTTTTAAATTAAAATCTCAGTTATTGTGTATCATTTCTTCAACACGTTAAAATTTGGCAGACTCAATTATTATTCATTTGCCGCATGCATATGTGATACGTATATAATAGTATAATATAATATGCCTATTTTTTCACACTCGTGTATGTCATAGAGACCAAAGTAATTTTTATAATAAAACATTAAATACGTAATAGGGTACCGACATCTTACATTACGTTCTAATACATATATTATCCAATACATTGGATATAGAACAGAATGTAAAATAATTTTGTGATTACTATTATCATCAACACAATAATAATAATATTACCGATATTTTATTTACTAATTGTAATATAAAAATTATAATAATATTATGAATATAACGTAGGGTGTGTAAAATCCAACATAAATAATTAATATACTGTAGGTAGTCTTAATTTTTTAATATATTTATTGATAAATAAATTAAAACATGAATTATTAGTTAATATTATTTAATAATTTCACGCATATGTTTTGTTATACATTTTATCAAGAATTTATTTCTTTAAAATCTCAACTACCTTTCTCGTCAATATATCGATGTATAAACTGTAAATAGATAAGCAGAGTGTTGTCTGTGTTTTATTTCTTTAGATACCTTTGAAGTATGAGTTATATATATTAAACATTTAGTTTAGCCACTAGTTGAATCGTTTTTATAAAATTTTAATCAATAGTAAAATATTATTCTGACTATTCTGAGGTATATATTTGTATTCATTGACATATTATATAATTATAAGTTCATTACAGTCTTCATATATATATATTGTTTAAGTTGAATAAAAAGCTTAATATTTAAAATAAATAATAAGATAAAAAATAAGAGTGAATATGCTTCTTAGGGGGAGATGATTCGTTGAAATGAAGTAATAGTTTTAAGGTTTAATATTCAATTTTATAATTTATTAAATCGAAAAGGTACTCATAAAACATAAACGAAAAAAAATATAAAACAATATTATTCATTATACTAATTGTATTATTATTATAATTATACTTATAATTAAATAAATAAAAAAATTGTATAATCTGTAAAATTGAAAAACAATTGAGATAAATCTGCAATAACCGGATAATTTGATGGAATTAAGTCCAGTGATACTATTCATGACTATCATTATTCATTAATTTTTGTTAAACATGTAGTAATGTTTGATCTTTTAATAAAATATATGTAACTAACATTCATATATTACATTAGTATAAAATTATCAATTCTATCAAATTAACAAGTAATTAAGTTTTGAATTAAATTAATAGGATTTGGTTAAGTAATACTAATATTATATTTATTATATTATGCATTAATATGAATATAATACGTATAGTCAGGGGTTAAAGTTGGAAAAAATTCCAGAGGGGACTAATGTCTCCATATAGTTTTAAGCGTTCCATATATAATTTTATGTATAATGTCTAATATATAAAATCCTAATTTGTTAAAGGGGACGCTTTTTAACCGTTGTCAGAGGCAAGGGGACTGGGTTCTCCTGCGTCCCCCCTCACTTTAATCCCTGAATATAGTAGGTATTATAATTTATACGTGGTTTTACTTTAAATTTCTTATTTTTTTTAAATTTAAAACTGTAGAAATAAAGAAATACATTTTTTATAAATGTTAAGAAATAATAGTAATGTTTATTTGATATGAAAATGGTACATAAAGTGCGCATGCTATTATGCCTAGACATTCATTCGATTTGTTATATCCATCATAATTTATTTTGAAGTATCAATTGATACTTATTATTTTTCATCTCAGTCCATTTAATGGAAGAATTATTAGCATCAGGTTTTTAATAAATTGAACTTTAAAAATTGCACTTTTAAGCTTTGTTAGATATATAATATTTTATATTGTATAATTAATTTAATGGATAAGTGTATAATTGACATTTTTAGTACTTATATTTTACATTTAAGTAACAACTTGTGTATTTTATTGGATTTTTAGAATATATTTTAGAAAGTATAAATCTAGGGAATAAAAATTGAAATTAATTATACAACTATTTCTTAAATTAATGGTTATAACCAGTAATGTGAATTGCATGCATTAAGTAATTGCTAAATATATATGCATGCACTTTAACATTAAAAATAAGGAAAATATCGAAAAATGTATACTTTAAAATTATACAATTTTAAAAATATGTTAATATTTTTTTAAATATTTTAAATAAACCTTAATCAAAATTTTGCTTGCAATTATTATTTTGCATATAATTATAATACTTATTGTACAAATTAGTATTTTTTGTTCTTTTTAAAATCAACTTCTACGGAATATTCTTTATTCTTTTCGACATTTTTATTCAATAAACGATATAATTGTCCGCAAAATAAAGAGTCTGGAAGTAAAATTGCCTATTACTAGAAATTAACGTTTAAATAAAAAATGTATTATTTTTCGTACAGATGTACTTACTTATTTATGTAAAATATTTAATTTACAACTTAGATTCTGGTTACTTTTGGATCTATTTCAGCTATTGTTTGCCTTTTATCCTTTGGAGTTTAAACTTTAGACATAGAATGCACAAAATAGTTTAAAGAGTATTTTACATTTTAAATTGGGACTTCTGAACTACATATGTAGAAAATGTTAGAAATAATAATAATGATTAGTATATTGTATAAATGAGTAACGAAGTTTTCTTGTGTTACGAAATTATTTCTATTATTTTTATTAACAATGTCTATTTAATCGTAATATTTCGTGTACACTTGTACACTTTAGAGAAAGCAAGAGTATCATTCATTTCATTAAACTAAATATAACAGAGTCACGATGATAAAACAAGAGCTGAAGAACCGGATCCTAACTGGATTAGTATTAATCGTCGCACTTAAAACTACTTTCCTCATCATTTAAACATCTTCTTCGAAATGAATAACCCATTTAATAAATTACTGCTACTTATTGAGGTTTTTTAGAATTATTTTCTTTTAGAACTAGGTTTGAACTATCTTTGATTTTTGTTTAAAAAAGGAAGAAACTGGAGTTAGGCGTAAAGCAACTCTAAAGGAAGGTATTTTAAAATTTAAAAGTAATTAGGTTAGAGCTCGAAATTATTGGTATGCATTTAATAAATGCAATTAAATGAATTTTATTTAATTATTATGATGCATTATGCATATATTCAAAAAAAAAGTAACAAAATATGCAGTTATATCCATTATATTTTAAACTTGATATGCTTGATAAAAAATGGTTTACAATTTACTACATATACATTAATCTACATACATTACTTTTACACTAGGAATCAACGTTGTTATTTTTATCAGAAGCAATAAGAAACACTAAAATAATCAAAATTAAAATAATACATTATTAATTAAAATGCATTATTCCACCAATAATTAACAACAAAAATAATACCAGTTATTATTATTATTTTTTTAAGTTATTTAAAAATTTAATTAATTAATTTATTTCACATGAAATGTGAATTTAACTAATATGAACTAATTTTTAATAATTCTTCGGGTATGAAAAAATAAAATTTGTGTTTTTAAAGTTGATATAGGTAAATCGTCGGCGTTTCAAACCACGTGTTTACTACATTTGGTGTAAACTAACATGCAAGATAAAAATTGCAAATTTGTACTATAATTCGGGCTTAGTATAAATTACTAGTCAATATACTCATTGTTCGTGTATATATTTTTATACATTATATTTAATAGTACTATGAATTATGATGTGTACTCTATAATACTCTATTATATTTATTGAATTTAATAATTCTACTGGCCGCTTAAATAAAGATGCGTTAAGGTAGTGTTTGCCGTAATTCGAAAATGAATGACCTTAAACTTAAATTTGTCACCAAATATTTTTTTATATTAGAAATGTTTAGATAAGTTAGAATATTAAGTATACTTTGGCTTTTTTTTGAGCTATTTATAAATATTTTAAATTGTCGACTATTTTAGTTTTCAATATGTATGATAAACTTTGCTTTTTAGTAAAAAAGTTTGAAAAAGTAACACAAGGTTGGTTCTCCGAGGTTTTTTAAGTAGCACTTAAAAATATCGAAAAAAGTTACGTAGGTATACCTATATATAGGGTCACAATTTTATTTACATGTATTTAATTTTTAAATGTTGACGGAATACTCGCAAGGAAGAAATAATTAAAAATTTAATATAAAAATCTTTTTAAGTTGTTAATTTTTTCATTAAAAAATATTGAAATTCCGTGGATACAATGTTTTTTATAATCTATAAATTTATAGATATTTGACATTAAAAAACTGCACATTATTTTGTAGTTAATAATTAACCTTTTTGTTTTATTTATGTTTTGAAGTTTAATACAAGATTTTTTATAAGTAGTTTGTATATATGTAGAATGTAGATGGTTATTTTTTTATAGACATTTTAAGTTCAAATTAGAACGAAATTATTTATTTTAACAATAAATATCATCGTTAATTATTTTATTATAATTTAAAAATATTCACGGAGATTTAAAACATTTATACATATTATATTATGAATTTTGCTATACGTTATGACATTTTTAATTTATTTTGAAATATTATCTATGTAATATATTATATGAATCTACTTTTATTGTTTTACGGAATTTATATAAATACCTATATTATTAAATTTGAATTTATATAAATTGATATTATAATTTGGTAAACATTTATATTATAATAATTAAATGCTAATCATATAATAAATGTAATTTTCTGGAAAATTTCATCAACTTACGGTAATATTAAATAAAATAAATAATTTTAATAGCTATTACATAAAAAAAAAAAAAAATCATAAAATATATTTGGTATTATAGACTGAATGATCATTTCCGTTTAGAATTGTTTTTCGTATACAATGATATATCATTGAATTCAAATTTAACAAATCCATTATAGTGACCTACTCGACACCTAATATACCTACTGCGGTGGTACCCACTTGCGTACTTTTTTAAATTATATTATATAAATATATAAATATTAAAATTATATAAGGTTTATCATAAAAGTTTATTACAAGAAAAACTGTTTAGTGCAAGGCTAAATTACTTTTTTTTATGAATATTTGATTTTTGAATTTTGATGAAAATTACTAAAATCTTCAAGGTTTCGAATTATTTTGCAAACACATAGGCTGATGTCTCTGCTCGGAATATTTTTTCATCGTATTCAATGGTTTATCATTAAATTAAATATAATATCTACTACAGTGACCTCCTCAATGATGAAGTATAGATACTAGATAGGTACTCTACACCTACTATATTGCTGAGTAACATCTTAGTTCTTTTTGAAATTAAATTACTCACACACATTTATTTACATAAATAAAAAATTTCGAATAAATTACCGAAAACCTAGTTTTTTAAAATCTACCTTCAATATATATTATAGTGTACCTACGATACTTACTTAGAATATCTTAATTTAAATTGAATAACAGTTTTTCGTGAGAACGAATTAGCTTTCCAGTAACATTGTTTATAGTACACATACTTAATTTTAATGCATACACATAGAAAGTATCGTATTATATATTTTGTTTATGCGAAATCCACTCATTGCCAACAATCAACATAGAAAATATATTCAAATCATGATATAACGTGACGAATAAGAATGGAGAATAGTAATAATATTACGCATAATTTTTATTTTATTTTTTATGTATACGTTGTTTACTAATATGACTGAATTATTAACTTTATATTGGCATCAACTAGTATTTGAGAGAAAGCCAAATAATGGCATCTCGAAAATGTCAATTTTACACTTCTATATACTCTTACGATTATGATATTCGGAACTAGGAAGCGAACTCGAGTGATTTATTAGACACGTGAACTTGATAATAATTGTGCAATCATATTTTTCTCAGACGAAGCGTGATCAAACGAATAAGCTTATTAGTGCGCAAATAACGAACCCCCTTAATTATATAAAATTAGCGCCTTTCTAAATTCCGCCTAGTTGGATTCTATATATACATAGTATAGAGTGATAAAATTGAAATTGAATTCTAGAAGGTTTTTCGTATTGAGAAACTAAAAAGTATCTATTTTGGACCAGAAAATAACATAGGGCATAGGTCGTGCAATGGACTTCGCGGCGTGTCGGACCTCGCTCTCTTTTTTTTAGTTACATTTTATTTATTTATCTATTTATTTTTGTACCGGTGAAACCAGAATTCATGCCCTAAGCATAAAGTATATTAGTATTACAATAAAAATGAATTTGTTCTCAAATACGTAGTAGCGGGTGATTAGATGAAAAGTCGATTGTTATCAAAAATATAACAAAATGCACTCGCATATAATAGTATCAAAAAATAAATGATTCTTTATAAAGCCTCAAGGTAAATAATAATAATAATAATAAATTATAATTTCCAACTTATACTTATATAGTAGTTGAATACTATTGAATGTACCTATAGGCTATAATATACTAGTAAAATTAACCGCAATAATAACAATATGGTTTATACGCATCGTGTATTAGGGTTTTTTTTTTGTAAGCTACTTTTAAATATTTGTATATAAATTGGAGCATTGTGTTTTTAATATTTATTTAATATTTAAAACAATTTTAACAATTATTACAGTTAACTTTAGGTATAGTATTATTAGTGCGTCGTAATCATATTATGTTTCTAATTAAAAAATTTAATTATTTTACGTATTTAATTAATACAAGCTGTATTTCGTTAAATTAATTACTAATCATAGTTACGTTTGGTTAGATTAAATTTACAAATTAAGTACAAAATCATAAAACTGTTTTCATTTTTGTAAAGTAGATATTTGGTTCTCATTAATATTTTTTATTACATAACAATTATTGGTTTCAGACTAATGTTGTTGTTTTATAAAATCTATGCTTAAGATTTTTCAATGTATCAATATGTGAAATTATATATTAGGTACTTATTACAAAAAACTAATATTGTAGACTTTACACACCATGCACGGTAGTGTTGCACTATTTCATATAGGTAGGTACTTAACTATCAAGTGAATATTGTAATTTATAGTACAATAATGCCCCTGTTATTATAATTTCGTATTTTTGTATTGAAAATAAATATCTTACAACATAATGTGTAAATGGAGCCATGTAACATTTGAAGATATTCACATGTCGAAATGTTACTATTGTTTATAATTTATAAGGTTTATATCTATTTTATTGTTCTAAATTTCCACGATAGAACTAAAGATTTGTTTTTTGAAATGTTTATTTAAATTTGTTTAGGTATGTTATATTTTATATCATTACATAATATTATATCAATAAAATAAAATACACTTTTTAAAACTATTATTTTATACCTATGTAAGTTATAAAATGATTTGAATAATAAGTATTAACAATTACTACTGATTATCGTTTTTATTCTGGAACTCTATAGTACCTACTGGCTACTACTATAAATCCATAAGATATTAAGATGTAATCTCAATAACCCTTTTAAACCAAAAATACAAGAGTATTTGTTATTAGAAAAACTAAAAAACCACGTCATGACTTATATCAAAAACACTAGTCCTTTATCTATTTGCTTAAGAAAACTCATTTTTGACTTTATAAGTCATTTCTCAAATATCTTTTTTGCCACGCAACATTTTTATGTTACCTAATACCTACAATTTAGTATTCTGAAATATTAAATCTGTAATAAACAGCTCGTAAGTTTGAATTAATTGTTTTTAAATTTAAATTTGTATTATATCATATTGTAAATACTAAATATTCTAATAGTTAACTTGACTAACCATAATAAAATAAATATAGAAATATTTTAGTTTTAAATAATTTAGGCTCTCGGGTTTGACAATGTTATTTATTTTATAGTTAGGTATATTTTGTCTTTTTGTTGTTTTTGTTGATATTTTAAATGTTTTTGTAATTCAATATTTTAATATTTACATTTTCTTTTATTGTTTTATTTTACATTTAAAATAATGTTTGTTTATTAAAATTCAAAACACTGAAATTTGTTTTATTTTACAAAATTAATAATAGAATAATTGTTATTGTTTTTTTAATGATACGTGATGTTTCTTATCATTTAACTTCAGAAATTTATTATATGAAAATAAAAAAATCGTAATTAATAAGCTCATAATACTTTTCATCAAGTTACAATAAATAATAGCAAAACTACTGCGATTTTAATTTATAGAATAATTTATGTTTATATAATTCATTCCAATAATTAATATTCTGCTCAAAATAATTCTTTTAGAAACTGAATTATTTCTTTATCATAAACATAATAGATAAATATTCCCTTTATACAAAATTTGTGTTTAATGATATTATCTGGTGCAATAATACATACTGCGCTTGGATTAATTGCCAGATTTGAGACTATTGGTATATAATTTTTTCTTTTTATTTCATCTCATTATTTGATTTATTATTAAAATCAACTTTCTTGTACCTATTCAGTATGTGGTTATTTTGATTTTATTGTTATTTACGCGTAGTTGCCAATCGATATTTTTATTTACTATAAAGTTTTATATAGATAATATTTTCAAAATTATATAGTACAAAGATCGATGTAGAATATAGATTATACCTATCTGATATAATTATAGCCTCTCGGATATGTAAAGTTAAATTTAACTTGAATCGAAATTTTTGTGTTGACAGGTTATAGTACGAAATTTATTCATTTATTCATAATTAACGGTATTCGATGTTTTCTATACTTTATAGAATAAAAACATTAAAAAATAGTAAACATCAGTTCAAACAATTCAAATTATCATTTCACCCATCTATGTATATTATATAGGTATAATATGCTAACCTAATTTGTAGGTATGCTATTACCTATATTATAATACAATATATAATATGCATGTACCAAAATCACATGTGTATCTATTATGTTCACGAAGCTAGATCCCGTTTTTGTAGATATTATATTAATAGTGAAACGATGACCACGCGCAGACCATTTTTTTTTATAATAGCGAGACAACAACCGTTTATGTATGTGTGGTAATTTATGTAATTCTCTCAACAATATAAATATGCGTGTATAAGACGTATATCTAATTACTTTCATGACATTGTTAAAAAATATACACATGTGTAATGTGTATGTGTGTATGGCTTGATGTGGGCATGAGAGAATATACGCACTATTATATGTATATAATATGTGTTTATACGTATATATTTACGTTTTTTTTCCTCCAAACCGTGCGAATTCATAACAAATTTAATATGTAATTTCAGTGTATGTATATATAAATATTTTCCACTTCGTATTATAATGGGTAGATATTGCTTAACAAACAACGCGATACACGCGACATGTTTTTTACTCACCGCATCTACTTAGCGGCGTATTTAGTAAATTAAAACACAAATCCTCCGTCTCGTATGTGAAAAGATGTAATACGTATAATATTGTTCGAGTAGCTGTTATGAGTACCCAGTGATTTTTCTTTTTGAAATTGAGTGTAGTGGATTACATATTACATTGTAGCTATATAGATACTGCGAAGCGCTTTCACCCGCGGGTTTCCTCGAGAAACTGGTCCCGATCGAAAGCAAAAATACTCGTTTTTCTTACATTTTAATTCAATTTCCGAATGCTGTCTAAAACGAACATCCATCATAAATTAAAAATAAGAAGCGTCTTTAGTCTTAGGGAACAAACGCGGCGACGACGGTGCTAAAATCGGAAATCCGCATTTAGCACGGATTCAAATACCATGAACAAACGGATGAAGCGCCGCGTCGAGGTTTGTTCCACGTGGGAAAATGTTCACGGAATTTGAAAAAAAAAACACTCAACATCACAGTGTTGTTACAACCTGTTGTTGTATAGAAGGATTGGTATTATGTATATTATCCAGTTAGACAGATAAACGCGAACGGGCGTTTCAAAAAGTCGTTACAATTAAATTCGAATACCACGGGTCTCCGCAAGTCTATATATAAGACCGTAATGATATTATATGATATAATATAATATAATATAGGATATATTATTATACAATTATATAGATTCTATGGAGTTTAAACTCTACACGGTTTTCGTTCAGATAGCTCTATACTCTATAGCTTACAACGACCAGAACTATATAGATACGTATTGTCTCCCTTCCTCCCACGTATTCAGTGTAATTAATTTCAAACTCGTTATATGATAAATGCTTGATAGTTATTAATTATTATTTATTATTATACTTTTAATTATGGTTTTTTTCTTTTTAATATGTCAACGATACTACAATGATAACAAATTATAATAAATATAAATTTCCTTTTAGATTCCGTTTGTGTAAAATAATCGCCATTGCTTCCGGAAGTAAAATAAAAAATTAAATAGACAAATTATTTTTGTTGATGATTATTACAGTGTGTTTATTGGTTGAGATACACATTTATCGGTTTCATATTTTCTTAATTACAAACATACCTATAATAGTGACTAGTGATCACTACACTTATCGTGCTATCGCTATGTGTATCTATTGGAAATAAATATTAGGTTAAATTCTTTATCCAGCATTAATAAATACAATTATTTAGACGAAATTAAATGGGACAGTTTACAAATAGCTACATATTATTATTGTTTTAACTCATAGAAAGTGGTTTTACTTATCCGTCATGTGTTCAACACCAGAAAATGTTTTGTATACAATTTTAATTGGGTCTCATTAAAATGATAATGAAGATTTAAAATGTTTACTTTCATACTAATTAATAATCAAGAAAGTTTGGTCTTTTATTATGCAATTGCAATTGTTAGTATAAAATCTATCAAATGTAGTTTTATTAGAGAATTGTGTTCGTGTTATCGAACTTTAAAACACTTATTTTTTAAAATATAGCGGTTTTAAAACTTATAAATCATTTCTGTCTAGGTGGATGATAATGTAATTATTTTATATTATACAATTGTTATTTTTTAAATTATAAATTACAATACATGATTTAAATTATTATTTTTATTTTTTAGCTATTATATTATTGTTATATTGTATTAAAATACTTAAATATAATAATAACTATAAATAACTAATCCTAGAAAGCTTATTTTGTTTTAATTTTATTACATATAATTATTTTCATACTTATACGTAAATACATTTTTTTACTCACATGAATCCTTATTTTAGTAACATTATTAAAGAAAATATTTATTTGTATGTGTATAATGAAGAGAAATACTAGTTATACACTATTAATTATCACACATATAGGTATTTTATTGTTTTATGCTTAAAATACATGTATAATATAGGAATATACGAGTTTATATATGAAAGTAGTTTTATTATAGTTGTCAGTTATTTATGTAGGATACAATTTTATGTGAATAAGTATTTAGCAGAAATACTAAACCGGATTTAAAAGAGAAATAACATAATAATAATAGTTTACTAAACAAAATTATATCTTTATATTGTTTATAATTTAACACACATTTATTTTGTAGAAAAAAAGTATTTGACTTGAAATCTATGCACGCGTTAGGTATAATTAAGTTTACATTAAATACGTATATCTACTTATTATATAATGCGTCAAAATAAGAAAATTTTATTTTGAGCAGTACTCATGTTGAATTTATAAGCCTTTGTGATGGTGTGTTGTACCTTGACTATATTATAATATTGATTGTTATTTAATAAGCATGACAAATTTTATAATTTTTAATGATTAATTTTGAAAGAAAATATTATAAATTTGTAGATATATTTTAAAAATATTATTTGAAAGATTTTAAAATATATACTACAAGTA
The DNA here is from genome assembly GCA_020882235.1 of Schizaphis graminum. NCBI lineage: Eukaryota > Metazoa > Arthropoda > Insecta > Hemiptera > Aphididae > Schizaphis > Schizaphis graminum. Next base: position 70,414,016 of record CM037032.1, read on the forward strand.
TATATTAAATATCAGTTCATAATGTTTTTACATTTCGATTTACATCCACTAAAAATAAGTACTATTTTATGCTCTAGTGACGCTCAAGTATCCGAAATAATAGTATTATTTTATTTATATGTTTAAAGCTGCTTGGGTTGAGTTAGAAAGCAATTCAGTAACAAAATGTATCTCTATTTCATAAGTAATTGCGAATTTTCTTTTTAACACATTTTTATTTAAGGACCAATATATTTAATAAAAATATTCTAATGCCAATTATTACGCGTTGCAATTAATATGTTTATAAGTACAATTTATGTAATGATGATCTAGAATTAGTTTGACGAGGTTATAATTGTAAATTATATCGTAACTAATGATCAAATTAAGATTTAATCAAAAAGGAAAGTAACTTAAAAACATTCTTATAAAAAATATTGTCCCTTAAAATTGTTTAAACTACATGTTCTAAACAATTTTGAGCGTAACATGTTTACATATATTGTGGCACAATAAAACGTTTTTATAAATATTAAGTTACTCATGTAAACAATTATCTATTGAATATAATAACAAAAATTAAGAAACTTATACTGGAATTCCAAACGTATGTATGTACATACACTACGAGTATATACGTATTATGCTTATAAAAATGAATGTTCCTTTGCTTGTTTGTCCTCTATGACTATATATATTTAAAAACTAAAGGAAAATTTTCAATAAAAGTTATATTAATAGATTTTTTAATATTTGGGGGTTGTTTGTAGCATATTTTTTTTAAAAACTTTTATATGTTACGAAAATTGAGTATTTTTTGTTGATTTAATTGGTTGTTATTGGTTAGGTTATAACAAAAGATTACTATCATAATTAGTAAAATATGTCATTTAATTTTTTTTATAAATATATTTAAAATCAAATACTTATGACCGCAAATTATAATGATTTCTAAACGATACTAAATTTATGACGGCTTTCAAGCATTAATTGAAACTGTTTTCTTTATTTTTGCGTTTACATTAAAAATATGATCAGAATTAAGATGTGGAAATAAAATTACAAAATTAATCACTCTAATAGCGTTTGTATTACAAATTCCAACTGAAAAAAAGATACATTAATTTTAAACCAGACGAAGTTGGGCTACACAGCCAATTACCTACTTTTAAATTTTAATACTTAAGACTACAAAATTCAGTAAAAATAAAATAAATATAATTTTATAAGTTTAAATATAGTACGAAGTAACATTTTAAAAATATCTCATCATAAATATAATAATTCAAAATCTAAGGTTTGTTTATAAGTATGCAATATACATTAGTAGTACTATAAATTAATATATTTTTCTATTTAATAGGTAGTAAAATCATAATATTCATTCGAATCAATGCGATGATGTTTTAAATGCTTAGAAAGTAAATCGTCCATTACTTCGCACTTAAAATATATTTAATTGATTAATAACATTTAAATGCTACCAAAATCGTCTTCAAAATAAGGTGTTCGTTCATTATGTTTTGATTAATCACATAACGCGGAACTCTCTTGGAGCTGTTAATAGTTTGTTCCGTCATCCGCGTCCGTCGGAAAATATATACTTCCTCATTTTCCGACTATTCGTTCCAGAATCAAACTTAAAGATGAACAATTTCATTAAATTAAAAACAAATTATCGATTCGTTTTTTTATTATTATTTAACTGCAATTTGTTTGTATATTTTATTTTAGATATTATGTTATAAACAAAACTATAACTATACAATAAATGTTGTACCTATTATTAATAACATACTTTCAGGTTTTTAAAGAAAAAATAAAACAATTATCTTTTGTTTGAAAATGATTCACTTTAAAATAATTCAAATTAAATTATAATATTGCATAACCAGAAAAATATTTTCCTTCAAATGTATAATAAGTCTGTAGGTACAGTTTACATGCTAGTAGTACAATAATAGCTTATATACGTTATAATGTTAAGTGATAATAAAAGAAGAATACCTATATTATATCAATGCATGTACAAGTAAATAAGATACTTTTAACTACCTACTTAAACTATGAGACAATCATAAGAGAACATTATTACTTTTATTTAACTAAAATTGTCTTTCGTTATTATGGTTAACATTTGACTATAGTTATTAGAATTTTTTTTCTTATTTTGTTAGATAATATTATAATATATATCTGTTAAGCATTTAATTTGTAGTTTTAAAGATGATACGAATACGGTGGTTAACTTTTCTATTTACTTCAATGTTTTAAATTACCAAGATATATATTGAGAGTAAAAGTAAAATGCGTTATAAACTTAATTTTTTTAAATACATAGGTATGTAATTATTTTATGGTTTTAAAAAAATATACTATACATTATACTTATTTAACTCCTTTTTTTGTTGTTAAAATTTTACTATATTTTAGGCAGATAAAGTTCCAGCATTTAAGTACATATACAAAAAGGTTGTCAATATTTTAAATGTTTTTATTTATTAGATACCTATACTGTAGCTAATTAGTGATTATAATGTTTTTGTCGACGAACCTGTAATTATTGAACCTTTAGTTTTTCTTTCATTAGTATTTCCTTGACGAGCGTCCCGGCGTATCCATAACGTTGATGTTCGCTGCGGTGGTGTTCGTGTACCCACTTAAATATAATATTATTATGTTGGCATTAACTACAACAACTATCCGTTAATTATAAAATTATCACACCTATGATGTATCGTACACACTAGTAGCAGCACTACTAACACCGTGAACCATTAAACGTTAAACGCGCACTGGCACATGCCCACAATACTACGATAGTTTCCGGCGCGAACAAACACCGAACACGAGACACGAGTAAATAACCTTTCACTGAAGAATTGTATTTCTGTATATCTATGACAGGATGTATATATACACGTTCGTACCACTTCCACTCCATCTCACACTCCTTCCGTCTACAATAATATTTATATTCGATCGCGTGCCACCGAACGCCGTTATTTATTATTGTTATGACCACTACTTGTACGAACGTTTCGACCCTTCGAGCTATTTATCGTCAATTAATTCGCAAGGCACACTTTTGATATTGTATATATATTATTTCCGCATTGAATTATTATATGTGCTCTAATTAATCTAGTTAATCAGCTATACGCTTCTATAAACAGTCAATTCGCAAAATTAGGGCTGAGATTAGGGGCTGATAAAAATAATGTATAACTATATCAGAGGTATTTTTTTTTAGTAATTAATCAATTTTTTAAATTATCGATGTGCATGTACGTAAGTGGGAAATAATTGCTATTTTTATGAATCGTCGGACATGATGGCAATTCCAATTACCTTTCCTAAATGTCTGGTTTCTTCGTTTAATTCATGAGTAATTTAAGTTTTTCAAAGAATACGTTTCTAATTTCATTTCCAAAGCAGAATAATTTTCTAAAAGTTATACGAAAATAGAATTTTCAACTATTAGTTTACCCATTGTAAGTTACCTATAAGTATTTATATTTAAAGTTTAGTTGACCGGATTAGTGTGAAATATAAAAGTACCCTGTCAAATGTTGGTAAACACAAAATTATTACAACGAATTAAATATTTATTTGAAATTCGTTTTTTGTTTAAGTACAGACGTTTTAATTTTAAAAACTTAAGTACTTATCGAAATAATGATTGTCGACTGTAGTAATAGCAATCAATAATAGTAATAGTAATAGTCATCCAGTATATGTGATAATATGTATATATTATATGAGTTATTATTATAACGCTGTGTACATCTGATAAAAAGTCTTTGAATTATTTTAATTTAAATTATTTAGGCGAATTTACAGTTATCCAACCATCAAGGTATTATATACGGTAGCCAGTAGATATTACACAAAAGGCATAGATGGTTATTTTAGAGTAGATTAATCTACTTACAAGCTCTATACGGGCTTATTGTAAACGCGTGTATCTTAATGCTCAAACAATAAATGCGTTTTAATTAAAATGTTCAACATCAATACAAAATATATAGCTTTGTCGTTTGATTATGATAATGATTTGACCTAACACTTATGGCAAAAATATTTTTAAATGTTTTATGTAGGTATAATGTATATATTATAGGTAATGATTAAAAAAAATACATTTATATTTTATTATATAATATGAATGTTAATATATTCTTATGATGAAAATGTTGGAAAATGATGAAAACATGGAACTTTAAATTGTTAATTTATATAATTTTTTTCCATTTTTCACTCTAAAATTGTATAAATATTTGGTACATCTTTAATCTTAATTATTTTGTAGTAGATATTTTATCTGCTACCTACCACTGTGTGTAAACTGTAAAGGGACTGCTTACTACGTTTACATAGGATTCTACGCGTTCATAATTTCAAATGCCTGCCTATCCGTGTAACCACGATAATTGCTGTATGTACTATGTAGGATTAGATGGTTTTTTGTTTGAACCTAAAACATCGCTTCGTGAGACTTGGGCTTTGGCCGCTTTGGGCTGTATAAATTTGGGTGGCAGATAAAAAAAAATACCGACCGATCATAGGATTTCTATTGTGATTAGAAATTGTTTTAATACTTTTAACATTAAAAAAAAAAAACACTATGATAATCGTAATAATTGTCACTTATAGGTAATATAAATATATATGTTGTACAATTATTATTAGATTCTGAACGGAAAAAACCGTAAAAAAATGAGGGGAAAACAGGAGCTTTTTGAGCTATTTAGAGACAATTGAAATTTTTAATTTTTCTAAATATTTTTTTTTAAAATAACGATAAAAATTTTTTGGCCGGCCAGAAAATCTTGAAAATTTAATATTTCTTATAAGTTGTTCTTAAAGTGATAAAAAAAAATCCAAAATCGTTAATCACAATTTTTTTTATAAGTGCTCAAAGTTCGAATTTATACGAAATATGTCAAAATTGCGAAAATTTGCAAGCAATTTTGTGGTTGAAAAATCGTAAACATTTTTTCTTTTATAACTAAGTTTTGAAAATTTGTCACACGGTTTTCCATAAATTTTTCTTCAAATATCTGTAAAAAAATTCTACCAGACTAAGACAAAAATTTTTTAGGAGTGTTTGAAATTTAAATTTTTACAAAACCGCGTTAAATAACGGTTTAGCCTCAAACGATTTTTGATATTTGTTGTTATTCAAATATTATAAATCGTAAATACTTGAAAATTTTACCAGTTATTTAGATTGCCATTTTCTTTACGTGATTTGATTTTTCAAAATATTTTGACTTTTTTTGAGATATTTATAGTCAACTGAAATTTTCAATTTTCCTAAGAATTTTTTTTTGAAGTGTCGATAAAATTTTTTTGGCTGAGTCAAAATATTTGAAAAATTAATACAAAATTCATCATAAGTTATTCTTATGGCGATAAAAAAATTATAAGAATACATAGGCACAATTTTTTTAGATTCTGAATGAAGTGATGAATGTATTGCATTTACTATGATGTGTGTTTTTTTTTTTTTTTTGTGTTTGACTCCAACATTTGGAGCAGTAATAATGCTCCGATTTTTGACTTCAGCCCCTCTTTGAATAGGGAATTGAATCTAGTTGGTACTATATAAATTTTCTAATAGTTTTCAAAAAAATCGAGAAAAACAAAAAAAAAATGACAGAAAAATGTAAATTTTACGGAAAAACCACTTTTCGACAAAATCGATTTTTTGATTTTGCTGTAACTCAAAAACGAATTATTGTAAATACTTGAAATTTTCACCAAATGTTTATATTACGGTTATCTCTTTACAGTTAAATTTTCAAAATATTTTGACCATTTTTAAGCTACTAATAGACAATTGAAATTTTCGACTTTTCTAAGTTTTTTTTTTCTTCAAATGCCGATAAAAATTTTTTGGGTGGCCAGAAAATCTTTAAAATTTAATACAAGGTTTCTTATAAGTTGTTCTTAAAGTGATAAAAAAAAATCCGAAATCGTTAGTCACAATTTTTTTTTATAAGTGTTTAAAGTTCGAATTTATACGAAATATGTCAAAATTTAAATTAAATTTCATACGCTCATAATGCGAATGTTGGTAATAGTAACCATAGTAACATATAAAAACTATACTATTTGTTTCAAAATAGAATATTTGACAATATTTAAAAATAATATATCCTAAACTGACAAATCATCTTCGTTCAGAATCGTTTTTCGTATACAATGATACCTATTTGCATTCAAATTTAACCTACCATAGTCTGAGGTCCACCCCACCCCCTAATATACAGCAGAGCGATACCTACTTACCCGCTTTTTTTTATATAATGAATTTCCATTTAAATATACACGTCCTACATTATATAAATATATGTTAATGTGTGCGTGTATATTAAAATTCGAATATACAGTGAAACCTCCACTAACGGACACCTCCCAATAGCGGAGGTTTTTTGAGGATCGGGGACATTTTCACTATACTTTTCAATAGGAAAATCTCCGAATAGTGGAATCTCTGAATAACGGATATTATTTTATTAGGGTTTTTAAAATAATAATAATGGTAAGTCCCTCCTAATCTTTATTTGGAAATAATACATATTCATATTCGTATATATTCTCGTATTACTATTGAGATTGTACAAAGTCGGTGTAATAATAAACAGACAAAAATCACCAATTTTTTCAAACAAAAATAATTTAAAAATACATGTAAATAATTTTGATTTCGATTGTAAAAATATACTTTAAATAATAATAATTAATAATAATTTGTAAATATATAATAATTTACAATAAATAATAAGTAATAACATTATACAATATAATACATAGTAGATACATTATAATACAAATAAATTTAAAAAATGTATCCCCTCTGAATAATGGACAAAATTTTGGCGACCGAGAGTGTCCGCTATTCAAAAGTTTCACTGTATTACATTAATTATTAAAGTTAATTTTTTTAATTTTTCAATTTAAAGATTAAAATGAGCAGTCTATAAAATTGTATTTTATGCATATTGTTTTAGGTGGGCAGTATCGACGCTAATGTCGCGTCAAAATACAGTTCCCAGCTCAGATAACCCGTCCGAAAATGTTAGTGCGCTCATACCGCTTTGGGACATGTTCAACCACCGAAGTGGAAGAGTAAGTAGATTATTATAACTTATTTATTCGTGTAAACAAAAAAACTGCAACTATGAATATGGATAAATATTTGGTTGTTGATTTGTTAATAAATGATTATAAATATGAATATATTATGTTATAATACATTTAATTTTAGAAATCGAAACAAGTGGGCCGTGGGCATGTAGATTCGGTTAAAATAAAATTGTATTAAAATTGAACTTACCTTTACACAAATGACTAGACTTCGGGGTCAACAATACACAACTTTTTGGTTCGGGGTTAGTTTCTAAAATGTGTTCTTAAAATATATAATTGCATCCAAACACATCACGATTTTTTCGTATAGAATTTGGCCGAGGACGTGTATTTGTTTTTTACTCATACTATAATAATATGACATATGTTATATAATGATACATATTTTGATTCATATCATAATGTAATATAAATACAGGTGAATGATCTATAATAACAAGTATGTAAGACAATAGGTTTTTTTTTTAAACCGCAAACTTCAATTCGAAGTCAAACTAATTTTTATTTTTGTTTTTTCGTTTGTATATAATATTTTATAATATGTATACCTACAAATTCTGTTATTGTGATGTAATTTATTTTTCCTGCGACGTGGTATATGGTTATCTCGCGGTGAGCAAGCAGTGTATTCGTTACGGCATTATTCGTGGCTATCATAAGTGCGACAAGGTCAATTTGCTTTCGATTCATCATTATAGATTGAGTTATTTTTAACTTATTATATACGTAACTTAAACTTCGAGTTGAAGGGGATCGAGTCTCGGCTGCTATTTCCTTCGAGAACCTTAAAGCCTATAGGAAACCAAAAATGAAGAATAAAGTCCTGATAAATAACGTATACTCACGTCTTAAAAAGTCTGAAAAGGCAATACAGTATTTATAATACAGTTTTTCTTGTACATACTACATTTAGAAGTACCAGATGTATGCGCGTATTTAAAATAATAATTATTTTGGGTCATAGGGTGCGAATATCAACTATGCCCGAATGAAAATTATTGTACAATTTTAGATTTTTCTCGAAACAATTTCTTGTAGTTATTTTATGCAGTTGTGCAATAACCGTGACCATACATAGTTTGAGGTTATTTATAAGTGCAATAATATAACAACTCATCCAGGTTGTCATAATTATTATTATTTTATAAGCTTGTAAGTTATAACACACGTATACCTATTGCGATGGATTTTTTTCTTATTTATTCGTATATCATTCTGTTATACAATTGGTCTCATACATGGTACCTACTACCTACATTATGTAATATAAAATACAGAGACCTAACCTAACCTATGGTGATACAAACTATTTTTTTTAATTTTAATGAAAGCCACATTCAAGTATAGTATCATTAGTGTTTGAGTTTATAACATCATGTAATATAAATAATATAATAACTTTATTCTTTTAATTATGTATAATAATGAACTGAATATAAACTTTAAAATAAATAACAATAAAAAATGTATTAAATAAATCAGTAGAATAATAAAAAATATATGTAATATATATATAATATAATATCTAATTAATTTTATTTTTATTAAATTATGTTTAATCATAGGTTCTAAACCAACATGTATTTAAGCATAATATTACATTAACATTTTCAACAGACATTAGACAGCAGTAACCAGTGATTGCTAATTACTAATCATTTGCAAATCACAACCCAGATTACACTTAAGTAGAAAGTATAGAACAAGTATAAGAAACTATACTATTTTAGAATTTTCAAAAACTAATCAGCGCTTAACTGTTTTTATATACATAAAAAAGGATGTTTGAAAAATAAATGTGTATCCCCAAACAGTCCATATTGTATACACATAATGAAACACATATACGTCTGTATATATTAGTATATATACCTAGTTAAAAAAAAATTAGCATTTTAGCGAGATCTTTTTTATAAACAGTGCGAGGGTAATCCCTCGATTAGCTATGTATTATGTCGTAATATGATTTTTTTTCGCGGCGGCGTTTACCGGCTCAGCTGTCGACCGATTTCGTCAAGGCAAGTAACGTGTGCGTGTGCTACGCCGACGGCGAATACGCGGCCGACGACCAAGTGTACATATTCTACGGGGTGCGCACCAACGCGGACTTCCTGGTCCACAACGGGTTCGTGTACCCGGACAACGAGCACGACGCCGTGAAGATACGGCTGGGTGTCTCCCGGTCTGACCCGCTCTACTCGACCCGGTACCGTCTGCTCCAGACTCTCTCGCTTCCCGCCCTCGCCGAGTTCTACATCACACCCGGCCCGTTTCCCATCGACGGCAAGCTCCTCGCATTCGTTCGCATCTTCAACATGGATCAAAGTACGTACCAATGTACACTATTTTCGGTATACTGAAATACCGGTTAATTGGAAAACAATTCAACGTTCCGGTATATCAAAAATATCGTGTAGTTGAACATTTATAGATTCTGTGAAAGAAACGAAAGAATGTGATGAGTATTTTTGATTTAATTTCAATATTAAAAAAAAAAAAAAATTCAATAAATATGATAAAAAAATAGTTGTTTTGAAAATTCGTTTAAAATTGAATTGTAAAAAAAAAACATTTTTTGGAATTTTTGCCATTTTATTTGAATTTTTTTATAGATTAATATTTTAAATGTGATTTCAAAATAAAAATAAAAAATGATAAAAATGATTTACCATGTAAATAGTTTGGGTGATATGGCATGTCTGTGATATAATGATGTATAGGTATAATGATGTCCACACTTCTGGCCGTGTGTTACAATTTAATAACGCTGTATCTGTAATTTTGTGTTCGTCAGAAACATTGGGCGATTGGACACAAATGGAAGAGAAACTTTGCCTGAACTTAACACTACTGGACGGTACTCTCGATCCTGCCCTCGAGACTAAGTGCTGGGAATTCTTGCAAGTCAGAATCAATTTGTTGATAAAGCAGTATCCAGCACCACCGGAAAATGTGGTTAGTATTGTCAATTTTAATAAAATGATACGTTCGGTATTTATACGATACGAAATTCGTATTCCAATACGTAAATAAATGTACTATATAGGTCGATCGTCAATATATATAGGCTGTAACTAACTAGTTAGGGAGCGGATTTCAATGCAAATCGTATTTTTTTCTGATTACCCGAAAACATTGCTTTTCACGTACAAAGTTGATTTCATATATCGAGGAATTTTGCATTTTTTTACATTCCTAAGGTTATTACTTTTTAAAGCATTTTTAGTCCATTTTTATATTTTTAAGTCATTTTCGTATAAGAATGGATAACATTTTATAAAAATGTATTTAAAATTCATTTTAAAAATTAAATATTATTTATTTTGCTTTGGCATACTTCTATTTTTATTATTTGTTATGTCTTTACCGACTAGATAAATATGACACCGTCGCCATTTATAAATTATTGTTGACAACTATAGACCACTTAGGTATTTATAAACGTACATGGAATTAAACAAAATAATTAATAAGAAGAAGAATAAGAATTTTTCAATGTTAAAAAAAATTCCTGATATTATTGCATTAAATCGTATTTTTCAAACGAATTTTTCTTGTTTTTAGAGAATTTAAATCCGTTCTTGGTTATAACTGATAAAAAAAAGAACATTTTTTTTTTCATTTATGAGCAAAATGTCCAATTCCTAACCACACTGGAGTACCTATATACCTATAATATCATATATCTATTACCGTTGCAAATGTTGCAATAATATAAAAAGTATTATTAATACCTAGGTATAGTTGTTTTAATAATTATTTTACAATATAAAATCATTTTTTTTTATTATTTTTCTAAATAACCTTTTTTTTTTATTCTTAATGTACTTATTAAATTAATTTTATTATATATCTAATAATAGATAACAACTAAAAAATGTGGCCCCGTCGCCAATAAGCAATGTTGATATTTCATCGTAATAAAAGTGTTTTAAATAACAAATTATTGGGTAGGAAAATTATAAATTTACCTTTTTCAGTTGGTACGCAATCGCGTCTGGTTTTATTGGATACAAAAATGTAAAAGTGCGCAATCGTGTGCTACACCGTTCAAATCTATTACGTTCGCTAAATATATACGAATTATGATAAATATATAGTTATAACTTATAACTACCTAGCTACCATATGAAAAAACGCCGCCGAAGGTTTAATTGTTCAAAACCCGCCGCGGTATTTAATTTTAAACGCTCAATAAGTTCGCTAGCCCGAGTAACTAATAACTATATTGGTTCCAACCATACGAGTATACTGCCTATACCTACTGATTGTATTACGTATTAATGGGGCGTATATATAGTGTACTGCGCGAATGTACTTTTAACGAAAACCATAACTAAAATGTTGATAGCTCGTGCGGTTTTAGAACCAATTATTATAATGGTGGTATTATATATATATTATAGGTAGGTATACCCAATTGTAATATAGGCACTTTATATCGTAGTGGGCTTGGGCAATCCAATACGATCAATAAAAATCATTACGAGACGTAGGTATTGCGTTGGTAATAATATTGTATAGTGATCGTGGGATGTGAAGTATTGCAGTTAAAATTGACTTTGTAATAATATATAGGTAGTTTAGCTGCAGTATATAGGCTGGACCTCTAACAGTAGGTATAATATTATATTGTATATTGAATACATCGGCTATATATAATGCGTCACATCTACGTGCGAGTCCGTTATCGTCGTCGTTATTATTCCGTTTTCGTCCCCGTATATACGATAGTTATTACAACGAAACTAGAAAATTAATTAATTAACTATCATATTATAACTGTTGCTGCAGTTGTGCGATAGGTATAGATGAGTAGATCGTGGGTACCCATTTCGGCACTAAATATTATGATTTATGACGCGTTTGCAGCTTATAGTTTTATACTGCACAGTTTATTAGGTATACGTTAATTGATTTCGAACGCGTACAGTTTTGATTTATCATAATATTATGTACTTCCCTATTATATTTTTTAAGTAGTAATGCTCAATATATTTTTATTTAACAAATTTTAAGGCTGTGTTCTAATGCTGTTAGTGGCGTATTATTGATTGCGTTGTATAGTGTGAAGATTGAAATGTATAGGTCATAAAACGATTTTGAAATCGTTTTTTAATTTTCACTCAAAAATCAAAATCAACAATTCAAATTTAAATGTTAATTAAAAAGTAAAAAAATCATTAATTTCAAATACCTATAATAGTAGTTTAAAATTAGTCTTCATATTTTGAACATATCATTATATGTATATTTTAAGTTTTAACTATTGTGAAATGATTCAAGTTCTTACAAAATTATTTGAGGGTAGATCGATTTTTATTTTAAGTTAGAATTTTGATGATCATCAAAATTTGACTTTAAACGTTTATAAGAAATTATAAGCTTGAGCACGCTAAACTTATTATTTATTTTAGGTAAGGATAATTTATGAAGAAATGAAGAATATAGTAGGTATCTAATAGTATTACATAATCAAACTTTAAAAAAAAAATTTGATATTTGCCTGTTGTATAGAAAAACAATAAATATTTCAACCGTATAAAAATGTTTTTGCAGGTTTATTTCGTTTTTTCATTAATTTTTTTTTTAAATTCTAGCTTACTTTTCTTCATCAGTCTTCGTCGACGAATCAAATAGCGTACGAATTCTCGATATTAGTGTAGTTCTCAACCGAGCTGACATGGACACAGTATCACAGTTTAAGGGTGATACAAAATTCTTGAGGACAAAAATGGAATTTTTAATTTTTTCTAATGCAATTATTCCCTTTTTATATACTTATATAATACCAACCACTTGCTCTATAAGCGTGTCCAGAACTTTTTCGTAGGGGTGCAATATTAACCATTATCATTAGAATTCAACCCACCCAATAAGTTTTCTATGTAGTATGAGTGGTTGTGCCTGATCTCGCGAATCTAGGAAAATAACAACAAGAGTAGAAAATGAATTTTTATAAATAAATTATATAGATATCATATCGAATAGTATACGTCAAGACAAAAAACGTTAAATGCAGTTAACTTTAAAATTTCAAATACGTACCTATTATTTATTAATTAAGTATAAATATATTATAAAAAGGCAATTATTTTTAGTTTTATTAAATTCCCGTAAAGTACCGCGTATTCACGTCGCACGATTAAGACGTAACTGACGCCTAATGTTTTACAAAATACAGTAGAACCTATAATTTATATCCATAATCTTATCATAACATCCAAAGTAGTAATTTAAACTGTTATTATACTCAATAAGTAATAGGTGTCTGTTCTCTATATTATTATTATTATCGTTGCGACTTCGCTCATCAAAACTACGTAGGTACTTAGGTATAAAATACGATTACATTTTTAATGATAAAATTTATATAATTTTGTAGGTATCTATAGATACAAATATAACTTTAGGCTAATTACCTGTGATGTTGAAGCCTTACTTCTAATAAAATATATATATAACTTACATATTAAAAAAATTAGTACAAAATATGTAAAGTTTATTTCAACAAGCGTGCTTTCGAATTTTTATGTAATTTAAAAATAATTTTATTTATGACAATTATTTTAATAACTTTTAACCAAAATTAACATTTTTCACTTAGTCGTTTTTTACCGATTTCCGATCTCGCAGAGGATGCAAATGCATGCTCTGCCCACCCCCTTTGGACACGCCTATGAATTACTTATTAACGATACGGGATCATATCCAACTAGCTATACAAGTATAAGTATAGATCGTAGTGATCGTACGATGTGCAGATATAGACTATATTATTATGAAGTATTTACGTTCGCGTTATGTTTTCTGGTGTTCAGTATTTGAGCTATTCAGTCTAATAATAATTTTTTAACAATTTTATTTATGAAAATTAGTTCTTGTGTAACGCAAACAAAATTTCGAATAATTAAAATTTAATTAGGTTTGTTAAAAAAAAAAAATAAATGTATCGACGAAATTGATATAGTTACATAATATGCAGCGACAGTGGCGTGCCTAGGAATTTTCGATGAGGGGGGATATATGTTATAAGAAAAAACTAGATTTAATTCCATTAAAAAGACACAAGAACTGTATAATTATACCAAAAACTACATAAAAATTGCATAATAAATTGCACTGTAAAAATACAAGTCATATAAAAAACTTTAAATTCTTAATTATAATTTAATTAATTTTAAAAAGAATTGATAAATGTATTACTTTTTTGAATTAAAATTAATAATTAAATATATTTCCAAATTATATTCATTAAAATTAAATCTTTTATTACTTAAAATATGTTTGTACCTACAAAGAAAAAATACGTTCTACTTCTACTACACTAGTTATTAGTGTATATTAAAAAAACTCAATAATTTATAGGTGTTATATCTAAATAAACATCTGCTTTACCCATGACTTAGTAAGATTTAATAGTTTTATATGTTATATCCTTTATTTTTTTTTTTCAATTATATTTACATACATTTATCTATAGTAGGTATTTTTTCGTTTGGACCAGGAATATTTGTTAAAATATCTTCAGCTTTTCTAAACCTATTCAGTATTCATACTTATTAATAGGGCTGGGATTTTAATGCCCTAAAAAACCCCGAAAAATGTCCTAAAAAAAATGCTTTTATGACCTAAAAACTCTAAATAATGCCCTAAAAAAACCCGAAAAATGCCCTTAAAAAATTGCTTTTATGAACTAAAATTTTTTTTTATTTTTAATAATTTTACTATAAATTACAATAAAAATTTTTAAAAAATCTATTATAAAAATCTATTACAAGTATAAATCTAAAATGAAATAAATTGAAATAAAATTTCAAATTCATGCACTTGGTTTCCAAAAACTCAAAAAATGCTCCAAAAACTCTAAAATGCCAAAAAATGCAAAAAAATGCAAAATAAACTTTCTTATTCTTATTCAAATGTACATAAAACAAATTTGTGACAAGATGAGCATTGCACATTAAGCTTTGAAAAACAATGCTAAGTGCATCGAAATCCCAGCCCTACTTATTAAGTAGCTTACTATTCGATTTTTCCAAGTTTTTAAGATTTATGGGTAACTCAGATAAGTGTAATTGTATGAATACTATAAACCACATTTGACTACATTATATATTTATATATTTATATTGTACAAGTTGTTTCAGATTTTTCACACTGATGGGGATTAACATCGTTTTTTAAAATTGTAATCACAATTAAAAAATTTTCAAAATAATTTGCATAGAAAATGACAGTAATAACCATGTTTCCGGACCTTGTAGTAATAGGTTTGGGAATCGGGAGGTAAAGGTTTACCCGGCATTTCTTTTCTGTATTTATTTATTCTTGATGGTATTACTTTTAAGAAAGCTTTTTTTTCCTAAAATAAACGAAATAAGTTACATAATATGTAATGTACTAAGATTTTATATATTAAATTAATTACCATTGTAAAATAATCTATTTATGTAATAATGAATTTAGTTTAGTTAAGTATTTTGTTCATTAAAACACCATATTTAAAAAAAAAAAATCCAAAAACATGAGAAATTGTAAAAAATTGCATCATAAAATTAAATAGGCAGAGAATGAGAGAATATAGAGTATATAATATTATAATAAAATATATATATTATAATAAATATAATTTATAAGCAATAACTTATTAGTTATTACTAATAATCAAAAGCAATGACTTTATAACAAGTAACAACTTTAATATCTAATAATTTGTTTTCCGAAAGTCAGCAAAAAAAGTCGATGGGGGATGGGACATAACCCCTAACCTCCCCTCCTGGTTACGCTACTGTAGCAGCGGTTGTTTGGGGAAACATATGTAGTATAGTCTATAACGTGAAATTAATCAGAATAAAAAAAGTCATATTCAGTCCAAAAACATATTAATTTAAAGAACTAATTTTTTTTAAAACATTTTAATTGTTTATAAATTGCTCAAATATTTTGAAATTCATACCATATCTGAAAAAATAGTAATATAAAATTTGGAATCGTTATTGTAAAACTTGTTGTTACATAAATTATAATCCTATTTTCAGTAAATTTTTTAGTTTTCCTTATTATTAAGAAAAGTACTTGAAATTTTTAACTATTGACTTCTTTAAAGTATCAACTCATAGATTCAATTTGCTGTCAGCAATAACCCTTAAAGTTGAAGTAAAAGCATTTTTTCTACTTAGTCTTTGGACACCAGAGTAAAAAAAAAAAAGAAAACATCGTTGTAAATCCTATTCATTCATTATTCATCTAGATTCTAAAACTTATGGTAATTTAATTATAATTTACTTATTATTCATTATCAAATGAATGTTTAGAATCACGTTCCATCATTCATCATTATTATATTTTGTAAAAACAATTTAATTTTTATCTTTTAGGCAACAGATCTAAATTTAAACTCATCATCACTTGTTTTTTGACTGACAGCTTGGTTAAAACATAGACAACAATAAATTAGTGTTGTTATTAGTTACTCATATTATATTAATTTATAATTAGATTACATGTAATTATTTCATAATTTGATTTTTAATATTATTAATTAATTATAAACATTTTTTTGTTTAGGAAAATCTGTCTAAATTTCAACAACTAGCCCATACTCAGATACAACTGGAATTGGACATATTGAAAAATGCCTTGGAATATGTTAAACAACACTTGGATATTATGTTAAAGCCATAATCACATTTTTAAATACTATCTTATTATAATTATCTAAATAATAAAATCTAATTGTAAGGACTTTCAAGTAAAGTATATTTTTTTTCAAGACTATTTGAATTTCATAAATTTACTATAAATAAAATAATTGTTTTTTTTAAAAAAATATTTATTATTAAATAACACACAACACACATTTTAATATTGTTTTATTTTTATTTAGATTTCTGTAAATCTCTTATATTATTTAAAATGGAAGTATGGACAATGTATTATTAATTGTACACTACGGCATTGTGCTTTAGATTTTTTGTTATAAGTTAGCTTTTCCATAAATATAATAGATAATTTCAATTTGATATAATATGCATTATTTGGCATACATATAAAATATGTACAGAATTGTCTTTTTCATTTAAAAAAAAAATATATTATTGATGACTATGTTCACATGAATAATATTATACATTATAAAATAATGTAACTAAAATAACTAACTGTAATAACTTTTCTTCTAATCAATATTGAAATTTCTCTTTTATTTAAGTGGTGAAAAAAAAATTTGTATTGCACATATTAGGTGATTACATTTATCAATTTTTTTTATTACATTACCTTGCATATTTTAAATGTTCTAAAATAAAAACAGATTAAATAGTTTTTAACTGATTTTATTCATACAACAAATAGTTAACAGCAAATTTTATTAAATAATAAATATGAAATACAATTTAATATAACAATACTTATAAATAATATAACAAATTTTAATAAAAAATAAAAAAGTTATTAAAAACTCACTCTTTTTTTTTAGCTTAGTCTGCTTAGTTTAGTAATGTAAAATAGTCCATGCTATTACCCTGTGATAAAATATAATTTTAAGATTAACCATGCAAACCAATCAACTAATTAAGTATAGTCTAAATACTAAACATAAATTAGATGAAAGTTTAAGATCAATCTATTATAAAATACATTTTACATTATATTTCATTAATCATTTCAAACGCCCTTGCAAATTCATCATAAGCATTAATACTTAAGGCTTGACATAATGTTTCTGATGTATCTTGCATTGACCATCCACGATTAATTCTTTCAATGGAATCTTGCACTAAATCTACTCGTATGGATGGAAATTTTTTACCATTTTTTTCGCCAACACACTGCAATAATAATAAGGACAAAACACCATTCATCCTTTTTAAGGTAATTATTTCATCTGGATCTTTCCATGCACCATTTTGATTAAGATCTTTCAATAATCTTGTTCTCTCTCTTAAAAGTTTATTGATTTTAAGACTTCTGTTTTCACAACCTTTGCATGGAATTATTACTTGGCATCCCTTATCTTGGCTTAATGAACCTTTATCTGTATTTAAAGACGTGCATAGACTTTCATTATTTTTTAATAGTTTCTCACACTTATCATCACTATCAATTTTATTAATTAAATTATTTATAGGTATACATTTTATATGGTTATGAGTGTTTTTGGTTTCTTTAGAGTCTGTGACTATAATCACTTCAGTGTTATTTCCTTTCACTTCTTCCTCATATGAAGACAGATCTATATGGCTAGCTTCATCTTCCGTGACAATAATGATTTCTTCTTCCTCATCAGTAATCGTTTTATCCAAATGTGTATTTGATACATTATTAACTATTTGTGGTAGAGCATGTAACATAAGTCCGCCTTTAACAGGTGTTACTTGAATATTTTGATTCATTTCCTGAGTTAATCTATTAATAAATGGCGATTCTAAATGTTCTGTATTTAAGTTTAGGGCCGTAGATACTTTCCTTTTTTTAGAAGGAGGATAGGTTATTGGGTTATCTATTGATTTTAACAATTTTAATTTATCTCCAAGTTTAGCATTTGAATTAATTTTTGGAGAAAAAAAACCTGGGTATTTTGTTACCATGCCATTCAGATGACTCTTTTCATTTTTTTGTTGCTCCTCATAGTCTGCTAACAATTTATCTACAAGTTTTTTACGTTCTGTCCTTAATAACTCGTCTTCAACATTTTTAATATCTTCATTCATAATTCCACCATTTAATGTTGGTACTGCATCTTTTTTCAGTACTTTTATTGGATACGATGACTTCAAAAACATATTATTTTAATAACAATATTAATTAAGTGTTTACATTTTAGATAATAAATTGATACCAAATCATAATATACTTTACCTCATTAGTAAATTTGTTTTCATAATTGTCTTTGTTGAAATGCTCTGAACATATTTGAAAATTTTGATATTCATCCGAAATAATTTTATAATTATTACAAAACTTCAACCATTTCTCTAATATTACAGTATCAGTTGGAAATTTGTGGAACATTATTTTACTGTTGCTCATCCGATTTGGCTCATCTGATTCACTATACATAATACTGTTACAATTGGAAACAGCGCAGCATTTTTGTACATCATATTTATTATTAAACTGCAACTGTTAAAAAGAAAATTTAATGAAATAAAAAATATGAAACAATTGTATTTTCAACATTAGGGGAGAATAGCTTATATAATCTTACATGTTTTATATTTTAAATTCAATTAAACATTTTTTTTACTATGTGTTCTACTAGAGAACTCCCCTCATACAAATAAATTACTATGTCCTGAGATTAAATTCCCACCAATGTGCTATATCTAGTATGTATATAGATCAAGGTAATTTCACGTGTGCGGAATGTGCTATGTCTAACCGTCTAGATTTTCTAATGTGAATACCAAGAATTGACAACTTTAGATAGCTGCCAGGTTACATTTTCTCACAAAGCACATTAAAATATGTATTTCAATGATATACTATACTTACACTTGCACCTGGATTATTAACTTCATTTGCTAATTTTTCTTCTTTTGAAGTATTAGACAAATTAATGGATGGAATAGCTGAAACAATTTTGCACACTTGAGTATATTTATAACTTTTCAAATAGGTTATTGATTTTATAATATTTTAGATGGATATATTCACCAACCAGTTCTTTTCAGTTGTCTTTTAACTTTAATGTTAAGTAATTGTTCTTTTAAACTATTACATTCAAAGTCATCAGGAACAAAATGTTTGGAACAGACATAAGATGTATCCGCATTAAACTTAAATGGTTGTTTAATATTGTTCATCCAAGCATTACGTCGTTGTGTATTTTTAGGAAAAA
Organism: Schizaphis graminum; assembly: GCA_020882235.1. Taxonomy (NCBI): domain Eukaryota; kingdom Metazoa; phylum Arthropoda; class Insecta; order Hemiptera; family Aphididae; genus Schizaphis; species Schizaphis graminum. The sequence goes on from CM037032.1 coordinate 70,434,000, forward strand.
TATGATAAGACACATCTTTTTCATGTTGCTTTGTAGCTTTCAAATTGTTACTACAGCCAATTATAATACAACAAGGCATGACAATTATAATTCATATGCAATATAAAATTATCTGAAACAAAAAATTAACATGAAAACTAATATTTATAATTTGTTATAATTTATTATTCATAATTAATTGTAATAGTATATTTTAAACTATATATTTTGCTATTCTAATGTTTTAAGGGCCCACAGAAATAATAGAATTTATTGAATACAATATTCTATAAGAAGATATTATATTTTTAAAAGCTGAATTAACATGGATTTAAATTAATCATCTAAATAATAATATTTTAATAGTAAATATTAAAAACTTTAGTTATTTTAAAACAATATAACATAAATATTTGAACACATTTTACTCTTTCGGAATTTGAAATATTTATTTTTTAGAAAATTATAAGTATGCATATCCTTATACTATTCTTAAATGTCAGCATAGCATAAAAAATAAGTTTATAATATTAAACAATTGTGGTTATACAATGGCAAGAAATAAAATTTAAAAAAATTTTCAATTTTCTCCCATGTATAATATTAATAATCATTAAATTTATTTCAAGTTTAATTATATAGATTTAACTAAAGGTAACTTGTTAAATGTTATGTCTTATGTATAATTTTAATATGTTTATATTATATAATAATTAATTTTAATTTTTAAAAACGTTTATGCACAGCATTTAAATTTACAATAATAGTAGGCAATAGGCAATAGCAACAAAAAAAGTAGTATTAGCATTGCAATTTAGAATGATATTTTTGTTATTATACCATTTATTTATATTATATACCACAGAATAGATTTTATCTATTTTGTGATTATACTTTTAAATAGCGTACTATTATTCTAGTAGTGTGTTGAAGTACATTAGATTATGATAAATGATTTAACGATGTTGTTGTTTAATATAATATTTATTATAATTACTTATACGGACACGTGATATTTTGGCAATACACAAAATATGAAAACCGCGGCCAATAACACTGAAACACGGTTAACCTAGATAACAGCGGACGCATTAATTACGGTTGTGCGTGAATCTGTTCAATCTAGACGATCTGAACTTACCACCAGCTAATGAAGTACAGCGTTCGAATCAACGGTAACAGCGATCTCACCGAAACTGTAACAATGATCGCGGTAAGTGTGTAGATATTTAATTTACGGAGTCGATGTTATATAAATTTAATTTTATTAGTTACCTATTGATCATGAACGGTAATTATCGTGTACTGACTGTTGTATCGTCGGAAGTAGTAAGTAGTAAGTACAACGTTTAGAAATGTACAGAATTAACAAAAATTAAAAGTATTAATTCGGATTTCAGAGTTCGATAAGGCAGACAGGCAGTCGTGCAGTCGTCAGAAAACGAAAATCAACAAACACCACACTGACGTCACAAAATGTCGGAAAGCAGATGTGAAGTATTTACCACGGTTTAAGAGAATATATTATCTTAAACCGAGGTGATAGCACGGAACAATTGTGATAACATTTCTCAACGGTGATAAAATGGTGCACCACATATATATATATATATATAATAAACTAAGTCGTTTGACAGTATTTTCTCATTGGTGAATGGTTAGTAGTTACCATTGTTTTAAGATTATTGTGGTTACTGTGGTACAACAGAACTATGGAACAATAAATTATAAAATTACACTTGTATTTGCATGGGTTCTAGAGTTCTAACCACAGAGTAATAAAAAATTTTTTTATATTATTCTTATTACCCTATGGTTCTAACTATATTTTATTTTACACGAAAAATTAAAATCTACTCTCAAGCTCTCATTTGCTAATCGTTCGCGTGTGTTGAATAATTGCGGTAGAATATTGTCCAACTATTACTACGATTACTACTATTAATACGATTTGTGGTATACTTAAATAGGTGTATCTTTTCGTGTCTACAACCACGAGTCCGCGAACCATTACTTATCCCTAACCATTATCTACGTGAGACGATAAAGTGAAAAATTATAAAATTAATAGGTATCTTTTGTCTTTTGGATCTATAACCATGAAAATATTCAAATCATAAACATAATACATACCTAAATATTAAACTTGTCGATGTGTGGTTACAGGTGATTAACATTTAAACTACTTTGTACAATATAATATGTCTATTATCAACCACAATGCTGTAGCCAGAGGGTTAGTCAAATAGATCTGGGCCTACCAAATTTTCTCCAAAAATAAAATTTTCACATTATTTTGAACGTGTCTATAATTATTTACATGACTGAAATTAAAATTGCCATTAAAATATCGGGTATAACTCAGAAAAAGAGTCTAGCACTCTCTGTCTCTCTAGCTACGTCATTGCGGTATACACAGTATATACAATTGATAGGTATAGGTATTGTTATTAATTATAATAAAACACATTATTTTTTATACATTTACTTTGTATTTGTATTAATAGTATTATTATTTTGAATAAATAAATAGGTATCAATAAGGATGACCCGATAGAGTGTCGAGGGCAGGCACTGTAAGCGCCTTAACAGGTAATTTTTATTAATTAATAATTTAATAATATACCAATAATATAACGTAAAATAATATGCATAATATAAGTTTATAAATATTTAACTAATTTTGAGTTATTTATGAACATTTTAAATTTTCCAATTTTTCATAAATTTCGATAAAAAATTATTTGCTGTGTAAAAAATAAAAATGTTTGAAAATTTACGTAATAGTCGTAATACAAAGTTCCTAATTAGTAGTTCATACTGAAGTCAAAATATCTAAAAATATAAGCATAATTTTTTTCGTAGACATTTTAAATTTAAATTATGTCACAATTACATGCTTGTTTTAATCTATAAATAACAATATTCATTATTTTGTTATACTCAGTTTAAAAACATTATTTGTGGAGGGGGACACTTATACGTATATTATTATAATATTATACAAATACAATGATATTTACAAATATGAAATATTTATAATTTAAAATACTCTATTAAGTAAAATAAATTACTTTACCTTAGGAATATGTATTTAAAAACAAATATGAAATATGTACATATACTAAGCTGATAGAGTGATAGACTGTCTTTAATACTTTAAATACGTTTAACTCATAAACTATTCACCCTAAATTCGATTTTTATGTATCAAAATACTCAGAAAAATATTCTGCTTTGGAATATGTAATTAAAACTCTATGTTGTCATTCAAAAAAGTAAACAACTTAAAAAAATATTTAAAAATATAATTTTTTAATAAAAGTGTTTTTTTTTTTAACAATTTGAGATTATGTAAAAAAAAAATGAAGTAAAATTGAAATAATGAGTGGTTCATGATAATCACTCTTCTGTATACCTAAATATACTTATTATTTTTAATACGCATAAAAAATGAAATTGGTGAATATCTTACTTGATTTGTGAATCTTGTATTGTTATTATAAATACTTGTAAAAATTCAATATTGTGTATATTCCTACTCAACTAAATACAGAAATAAAGGTACATGAGACACAACCTTTTTAATATATTAATTGAAATTATATACATAAAAATATAGGTAATATAAATAGAAAGTATTAAAAAAGGTTCATTTGCAGGTTTATTATCAATGTTTACTTATTTTATATTATAACATTATAACTGTATCTACGTGCTACGTCATACTCATACAGCGATGTATAACGAGTATGTCAACTATACAGCCTATTTTGAAAGAATACGCCTGCTATAGGCGGCCCGCAAAAGCATCCATTAAAGATAATAGTTTGATGTGTTTGAGAAATTATCTAATTCACGTAGTCCTCAATGATTTTAATCGTGCAATCTGTTACTCCTTTCCCTGCTATTGTCAATCCTTATCTATGATTTTGGAGGCTGTGCTAAAAATCTAACCTAATGGTATTTTGTTTATTTTTTTTTTCACTTTTGAAACACAAAACATTAAATGTGATAAATCTGGGAAGAATAAAGGCTTCATTAGACCATGGTTTGAAGCAGGGCTTGAAACCGATTGAAACAATTTTGGTTTCGGTTTCGATTTTGTATACCGGTTTTTAATTTTTTCGATTTCGGTTTCAATTTTTCAATACCGGTATTAGGAAATTTCGGTTTTGGTTTCGATTTTGTATACCGGTTTTGAAATTTTACGATTTTGGTTTCGATTTTGTATACCGATTTCTAAATTTTTTGGTGTCGGTTTCGGTTTTAATTTTTCAATACCGGTATTAAAAATTTAAGTTTCGGTTTCGGTTTTGTATACCGGTTTTTATATATTTCGGTTTTGGTTTCAGTTTCGATTTAGATAAAATTAAAGTTGAAAAAGTTAGGTTACCTAACCTTAACGATAAAAATTAAACAATACTTACCAAATACCAATTAAAAGAAATATACATATTCATTACTATTAATAAAACAACTAATAATTTTGCAAATATTGAAATGGTTATCAACATTTTAATCACGATCTCACGAACATATTAATGGAATTTACGTATTTAAAATTTTAAAAACACGTAAATTAAAAAAAAAATTAACGGTTTACAATTTTTTCATTTTTTTGTTTTGAATTTGATACCGGTTTCCTATTTTTTACGTTTCGGTTTTGACTTTAATACCGGTATTTAGTTTTTTTCGGTTTCGGTTTTGATTATGGTTTCGGTCTCGGTTTTAAAACAGTTTATACCGGTTTCTGAAATCGGTTTTAAAAACGGTTTCAAGCCCTGGTTTGAAGTTTGTAACTTTTCCTGATATTTAATTATTAACAAATGTGAGGTAGGTATATATTATCCTTTAAGATAAAACGTTGACTGTCTAGCATTCTTGTCTTATAAGTAAGTTGTATACTTTCATAATTTGGTAGTCTTCGTAGACGTGTCTCTAAGTAATAAGACTATATACTATACTATAGTATTGAATACCCGTGTAGCTTTATTATTTATAGTAAGGCGGATACTGCAGGACACGTGTATTTCTTGGCGCCTGATCATCGTTTCATAGTGTAAAGATTGCCGTATATTGGTTCTTAGATAGAGCACAGCAAACATGCCAAGTGTGAGGAATGATGAATAGGGCTGACTGCATCAAAGTGTTTGCAGACTAAAGTTTTCTCGTAAGCATCGTGGTATACTTATTATATAATGACCGATGTGTGCTAGGGATAGGGTGTGTAAAAACTAAGAACAAATAAATTTAATTTAATTTAAAAAAAAACATCATTGTAAAATCAAATCAATACATTTCATCGCTTTGTTCAGAGTTCAAAATAAAGGGGCAAGACTTAAATAATTTGTTCCAAATATTTTTAACGGTTCATGTGATGAATGTATTTTAGAATATTTTGAGTAAGTACCTCAATGTGCTAACTATTGTTAATAATTAGATTTTATAAATAAAATTATACAAAATATTAATAATAAATAATTTAAATTTAAATTTTGATGAAATAAAAAGAATGTTAAAAAAAAATTTTCTTCACTACAGCTAGAAATTGTATGTTAAAAAAACAAATTGAAAAATAAAAAATGAAAATAAACAGAATCAATATTTCAAAACTTTAACTCTTACTCCAGAATATTGTAGTTCAGTAATTATTATAAATAATGAAATACAAGACAATTTTAAAGTTAATTTTAAGAAAATTTAAAATTTAAAATCAATTAAAACGGATTTCAAAATAATAAACACTGTAGAATTTACAAATTTAAAGAAAGAAAACGAATTTAAAAAGTTTAAATTACAATAAGTGGTCTTAACAATGATAATTGCGCGTAATTTTAACCACAAAAAGAAATTCGTTAATAATATGCCTAACCCTTATCAGAGTTTTAACAATTATTTAAGCATTGCATTCAATAATAGGTGTAATTATTATCCATAAAATAAGTATTAAGTATACAAAATTTTAATAACTATAATGCTAATAATATTTTTTTTATCCCAAATTAATGTATAAATAATAGTTACAATAGTAAAATTTCAATCCAAATAGTACATATTATTCCAAACAATTAAATTAGGTAATAGATAATGGCTAACAAAATCAAAGTGGATTAATCGGCATAATAAAAACATCATTTATGTTCTAAACATGCGTGATCAAAATAAAAAGTTTCAAAATTACTACGGAAATAATAATTATAATCAAGTTTTTAATAATAATGAACATAATATTATGATTTTCAATTTTATAATTATTAAATTCTATTGAATAATATAATGATAATGATATGTAAATTTTTTTTTTTGCTCATCAGCGACTTTTTTATTGTATCTATGAAGCGGGGCCTTTCCAATTGTGGTGATAGCGCGGGGCTCAGGCCGAAGACCCCGCTCGCCCTGCCTTTGGAACGGCCCTGAATACTATGAACCTGTTTAATCAAAACTTACACAATATATACGTATATATTGTATACGTATATATAATATGTGTTTACTACAATATATGGGAATATTTTTATTTTTCAATCACTTGAAAAAAACGAATCTTTACCACACACCCTGTAATCTATTTAAGTATATTATTCTTTTAGAAATATTGTCATTTGAATATTCTTTAGTATAAATTATATACTAATAGCCTTAATTTTTAATGTTTGACTTAAACATATTTATGTAAGTATTTTAAATTTATTTTGTTAAAAATGATATAAATTAAACAAGTTTTGTGAAACTATAAATTACTCGTTTGTATAGGAAATAAAATTTAAAAACATATCATTTTGTAAAGTAGCTAGCTAATAGTTGCCAAAACCAATAACCATTTGTTAAGATAGACAAACGATTTTATGTATTTTTATAATAAGACATATAAGTTATATGTACTTATAACTTATCGAGTGCAAAAATACTGGAACTTGGCAGTGAATATTTTTATGAATCTGTAAAAAAAATCAAAATGAAATATGTTCATATGTATGTATATCAGAAAACAATAATATAGCAAACAAACGTATAAAACAATATTTATTGCAATTTTAACCATAAATATTAAGTAAATTATCCGTCATAGTTATTTTTTTTTTGGCATGCTTAAAATTATTTAAAAAATATGTACAAATATAAAATAGATATAGATAATAAAATAAAGTTTATAGGTATCGAAGTGGAAGGTTCCGATATATCCATTTTACAATTTAAAATAATGTGACAACTACCTATAAATTACTTTTTCAGATCAGATTTTAGTTAACAATCTAAAACTATTATAATATATTCATAGTTATTTAAAAAAAACAACATTAGCTGTTAAATAATATCGCCAATGTAAATTATATGATATATCAAACAATTAGTTAATATTAAGAAGTTCTATTATTTTTTAAAAATAATTTTAATTAAATTTGATTGAAAATTAATATATAATATTATAATTATTAAATTATATATGTATGCCAAAATGCATTTTAGAGCACGTTTACTTTTTAAAAATAGTTGTCTATTATATTTTATATGTTGTAATCGGAGGAATTATTAATAGTAAAATTTTGAATTAAGTTATAATTCTATAAATTATAAAAATACTTTTTAATTGTATTTAGTGTTTATATTTAAAGAAAAAATGAAAATTGGGTATTTACTCTTCCCCTTTGATAAAAAAACAAATAATGTTCTTCATTTTAAAATGTATAAAACTCAATTTGTAGCGAGAGTAATAATATTTTATTTTAGTAAGTTATGTTGTTTTACTTTACATACAGAGCAGAAAAAATAAATTTAGTGTTGTGGTTATTTAATGTTCAATATGACCATGGGCTATAAGTAAGCGTGAAAAAAAAACCAATGTCTAGTGTATTTGGATATTTGTTAAATAAATAATATAATCAAATGAAAATGCTAAAATATATGTTGAGATTGTATAAATTGTGTAGTTGGTATGTTTGATATTATTTTATATATTTTTAAATTAAAATCGTTCAGTGTTGTCAAATAAATGAAGTAGATAAGTAGTGTAATTTTTGAAAATTTTGGTCGATTGTTAATCAAAATAAAATTTGTCGGCATTGTTACTAGGTATGTATATTTTTAATATGTGCGTGTTAAGTTATTTTTTAACAGGCTGTACTCATGCAATTTAAACACGCAACTTGAATTATTTACCCTTCTACTGATAAACTTGTTAGTATCCAAAGAAAAAACAAATGTTGCATGGAAAAAAATATGAACGAATATTTCAAAATATAAAACAACCATGAAATTATTAATTAAATTTAGATAGCTAAATATATTATATACATTATAATAAATTATTTTGTTTATACCATTAATTACGTTTGCAATGCATTATGTTTTTGAGATGTATATACTTTGGGAGTTTCACTTAATATCACTCGTTAAATAATTTATAATAATATAATATATCATAAATAACATTTTTATTCTTATTTTATATTTATTTAAAAAAATATTTTTGACTGATAATATTAACTCTATCTCGAAGTTTTTTCTGAGTAACATTTGTTATTATGATAGTAAAACTATTCTTTACGTATTTAATTTTGTTGGAAACTATTAAAATTAGGTACCTAAGCTTTGGGTTTGAACATTTCACTAAATATAATATATAATGTTAAAACAATTTTAGTTTTTATAAAAAAAACCTTTTGGCGTTCGTACAGAGTTTATGAATTTTGATTTTGATTTTATTTTTTATAAAAATTGATTAATTACAAATGTTAATAATTTAGTATATTAATAAGTGTCATCGTAACTTTAAAATGAATAACACAGCTGTTAAGTCAAATAGAATAAATCCGAATAAATAATAATCATATTATTCAAAATTTACAATAGAGTATTGCTAAATTTACCGTTTAATATCTATCAAATTATTAACAATATACTTTTTATACTTTGTATATTCTTTTTATATTGAGTATAATTATCCTTTTAGCTATTAGATATAATTTTGTAAATGTATAATGCAAATAATAATAATAACAATAATACTTTCTTTGTAAATATTGAAATATTAAGTTTGGTTAATACAAATTGAATAATTTAGCTTAAAAGCTAGAAATATGAAGGGTGCTATTTTGCTTATATTGTGTTTGGATAGTGCTAATAGAGGTTGCCCAGTCATTCTAATAGAAGGCAAACTCGTCTGAGTATAAATAGATATTTATCCATCAAATCTACTCATAACATTTTAGTCAATTAAGTTTGACACGAGCAATATAGTGTTTGTTATTTTTAAATTTTTGAATGAATCGTGTATAAGTGACCTATTGATCTGTGCATTTTAATTAAACTATTTAAGATGAAACAAACTTTAAATTCTGAGCTTAAATATGGATGTATTGATTTGGTAACGTGCCTGATTTTTATAGACGTTACCACTTTTTACAGTAAAAATGCTTCAATCTTCAACTTTGACAGTGGTTTTTGGTAACATATTGAATTTAGTTGATATTTCGGCAAAAATGCTTGGTATATATATATATTTTATAAACAAAAAAATTATTGAAAAAAAATTAAAGAAAACGGGAATTTATACACAAACTAGATTTCATCAAAATTGATTATGTATTTTTATTGTTATTCATAAATGAATACCTGTAGAGACTTGAATACTTCACCAAATATTTATATTATTATTGTACAGACAAGATGTAAATTTGGTTCATGGTAATTTTTGACAATTTTGTACTATTTATACACTTATGTAATTTTCTTATTTTGCTTTTATTTGATTTATGTATGATAATTGATAACATTTTTGTTTTTGAGTAAAAAGCTAAAAATGTAATGAAAGGTTTCTCAGAAGTGTTTCTTACATTGAATAAAAACAAAGTTTAGTATAAAGCCACATAAATATTTTATGAGCTATTGAAGTTCAAATTGGATGACTCTATGTAAAACTATTATTTCTTCTTAAACGATTTTTGTTATTTTGTTGTTAAAACATTTTACTATTAATTAATTTATATTTTTATTTACATAGTGGTATTTTTAAAATACCTAAACAAATTATGAGTTATTTAATAATTTTTGTAATATAGGCTGACAAATTATTTTTGATTAGAATCGTTTTGCGTATGCAATAATTTATTATGATTAAATTCAAATTTAACACATAAATTACAGTGACTTACTCTATGACGAAATATATTTAACACATATCAACAGAGAACTAATCTGTTTTCCCTCTTTTTTTTTTATTTATAAACATTTTAAATTAAAATTTGATTGAAATTGGATACTAAACGAAAAATAATAAATAAAAAAATTATTTTGTAGAAATTAAAAAATATTATTTTTAGTGATTTGAAACATTTTTTCACTAGGTACATCACTGTTTTTAATACACGATGAAATATTCAAACTATCTATATTAATTTAAAGATATAAATAAATGTGTGTTATATTATGAACCAGTTTACATTGTTTTACCATGGTATGTCAGTATTAAATTATAATATACCTAGTTACATGAATTAATAACAATTAACAGATAGGTAGTTAGTATACTATATTAAATTATAATTGTATATGCGTTGTTTTTTGCTAAAATTAGTTCTATTTCTGTATTACTAATCGAATAATAAACTTCAACTATTAACAGTATAAATATGTTATCAGATATCTTTATAAAATATATAGAATAACAGAATTAATTTACTAAACTTTGAAAACAAAACAATTTGCATGTGGGTTATTCCAGAAAGCTAAAAAGGATAAGTTAGAGCCTAAAACTTTTGAAATTTTTCATCAACCCTCACTAAATATAAAGTTGGCAAACATTGTGTAACTAAACAGCAAATAAAAAACAATAAGTATACCACATGGTCGAGATCCAAAAATATACTAGCAATTAATTTTATACATTTTAAGCTTTCAAAGCTATTTTATTGGAATAATATCAACTGTCATAATTCATTGGTTTATGTTTATTTCATTGATATTCTGTTTAGAGTGTTTAGACACATAATATATGGCATATATATATATATTGGTGATGTATGTCCTGGAAATATTTTAAAATAAGTAAATTAACTTACAATATTTATGTAATTAACAAATGCTTACCAATTTATACGGAATGTCTGTGTGTGTACAAGAAAAGTAATTTTAAAGGCGATTATATGGGTATTTGTGATGAGTTATTTTGTGTGCTATAAATATTTAGATTTTAAATATGTGTGAGATATATTAAAGGGGGTGGGGTAAATAGTTCCAATTTTATTATCCAATACAATACATACATTCTATGAAGTACCTACATAATATGAATAATTTTAAATTATTTTCTAATATTACTTTTCCGCCCTAATTGAAGCCAAATTACCACACTAAAGTTTTGTATGTGATGTGCTGAAGCTTTCGGCAGTGGGCGGATATTATAATATTAACGGTGTCCAGTGAAGTATCACACGAACAATAAGTATTGGATATAGAATTTTTTGCTTGCTAAACAACAGTAAGTAGGTAGCAATAATGCGATTGATACTATATTATGGAAATATCAAATAAGTATTAATAGATATTAGATAATCTCAAATATCACCGTATGTGTCTGTGTGTGCATGCGTGTAGGTGGTATAATGTATAAGTTTCAAGTGTAAATGATTAAAGCTGTGGTAGTGCAAATGGTGAGTGGTAACTACAAATGACTAGCCTTGTACAGGATATTATATATAGTACATAGCTTTGAGGGGAAAAATAGCGATCTGCTCCGAGACGTATGGTTTAGATACGCCGTCGTCGTGGAACCTAAGTACGACGCGCGCGAGGCACATGCAATATTCATATAACGCGTACGTATTTTATACGCATATATACCTGTCTATACCTGCCTTTCCACCCACCCACCTACCTACTTTCGCATACATAATAATATATGTGCTTGAGCGATGAGGGGTGGATAGTGCCAGGGTGTTCTATAATGCCTATGTGCTAGCGGCGAAGGTTTGTGCGCGCTGTCTGGCGGCGCAAATTTTTTTTCCTTTTTGTTGAACCTCCCTTCTCGTAAGGGGGTGGTAGCGGTGGCGGTGGGCTGGTCAGATAAAATGCTAGTGCCGCCGTAGTACAGCGTAGTAGTAGTAGTAGTAGTAGTAGTCGTCATGGTGCGGTGGCCGTACGCGTACGCTCTGCGTTCGTCGACTCGCGTTCGTTCCGTCGTCCGCAGACGGTCCGCTTCCCTGTCTCGTCCGTCGCCCGCAACTTGTTGATGACCGTCAAAGTCGCCGCCGCCGCGGGTTTTCCGCTCGTTTCCTCTCCTCGTTGCCGCCGGCTATACCAATGATAATAGTAATATGTCATTTCTCGACCGTTGTTCTCTATTCGTTTATCCTCGCGGTGTCGTGTCACCGTTCCCGATACAATGCCTCGATTTTACCGGATTTCTTCCGGTATTGTTTAGGAGACTTAATTAGCAATCGTTAACGACGATGGTGATGATGTGAGCATAGCTTTCAACCATCAATGGACTAAAGGTTCTTATTATTTATTTAATTTTTGTATAATAGATTTTCCCTTTTTTGTATCAGTTATAAATTACTAGTTGTTACCATTGAGTGTCGACAGTATCTATGCCGAGAGCGGTTAGGTATGGTACACTTGGTGTATGCTTTTTGTTCTGTAAATTGATTTGTTGAAGATACTCACACGATTTAAGCGTGCAGATATTGAATCGGCCATCATTCAAATAAATCGTTCATCGTTTTTTGATTTATAATAACTATACCTATTTACCTACAATTTGTATTACGTTTTATAATTGTATTAAAATGGTAAATTAAAGTAAATATAAATAGATTATGGTGAAATATATTTATTTAATGAATAAAAAATACTCTTTTGTTTATTGAATTTCAATTTTAATTCTTAAAATAATGATTCTTTTTTTCAACATATGCGAAAATTGCTGAAAGTTGTAATTCAAAATAATTTATGAGCGTTCGAAGTCTGTAGAATATCAATTAAAAACATAGTATACGAACAAGTAAACCGAACTTGTTTCACAATTGTTTCTTATAGGTAGGTATAAAATCATTTATTATTCCTTATTTAAATTTACGATGAAAACGATACTGTCTTTTAACAAAAAAAGTGATGCTAGACTGGAATTCAACACGTCTTACTCACCGTATCTTGCCATGTTTAACATTGAATAGGTGTGTACCACTTATTAGAATGTCAATTAAAATTTATTCTAAATTCTGAGTAAGTTATATAGCTATTAGCTTTTTATATATATAACGTTTATTCTTAAATATCAATATTTTATGGAAAAATATTAAATACCGTAAACAATTTTAAGAACACTAAAATGTTTCTAAAATTCTATTTTATTGATTTCAGTTAGTCGTAGATATTATTATTTAAAAAAAGAAAGATTTTTATATTAAAATATTAATATTTACAAAAGTTATTGAAAAAAATACCAAGCAAATTTCATGAATATATTTAAAAATATTATTTTAAATTTGTGTAATTTTTTGTTAAATAAACTGGAAAAAAAGTACGAGCTACGAAAGTGGTAAAATATCATAATGGTATTAGTATTATTTATTAAATATATAAATAAGTACCTATATAGACTATAATAGCGAAATACCGGTCATATCGGTTTCTATTCACGACCGTGCGTTGAACATCACTTGTCTTGCTTTGCTCATTTTGGCGCAAGATAGTATAGTGTATACTGTGTACTGGAATGAAATGCCTAATCACTAATCAGTATCATTAATCGTTTTTAGCTTTTATTATTATTTTACGTGTGTATAGATGATTAAATCTAATATAAATAATATACTTTTGAAATACAGAATTTTGTGCATTATTCTAATACTGTGAATATCATTGAATTCAAGCATTATAATATGTTATATTTCAGTCAATAGTAATAAGAACAATATCATTTAATAGTATTGATTTTAGAGGTTTTAAAACTTGAAAAAAAAAATGTTAGATATATATAAAAAAAATATTAAGGTAAATTAAATATTTCTTTTTGTTATTCAGTTCACTATGTTAATCTGCATAGTCTTAATTTTTAAAAATGTTAAATGTTTATTATTACCTGAATATTTAATGAAAAATCCATACATAACATTTAATATTTAACTATAATATTTATATATATATCTAAAAGGTATTATGTAGAAACTTTTTAAATAGGAAATTTCATATCGACAGTAGCAGTATAAACTAAATTATGCGATTGTCGACTAGTTTTATAAAGTGTATAATTAAATTATACGAAACATGATTTTTTTTTGAAACCATGATGGGATTTACGATACATCCGTGTTTATCGCAAATAGTTTTATTTATTTTGTATTGCAATATTCAAAAACAAGTTAGTTCATCAACCCGCCTCTGTTTCCTGTTCGAGAATTTTATGTTTACGATAAACTTAACACATACAACATAAGTAAAATGTATTCTTAGCACGTTTCTTCAATATTTCCTTGCATCTATAAGATAATAACTAATGAAATAAACAAATTTTTAAACACATGATCAGTATACTTGTTAGAACTGTTGAATAATTTTGTTTGAACTAATGATAATAATAAGCACTATTCTTGATATAGGTTTGAAAAATAATACAATATATTTATACCCTTTATACCTAGGTGTAATTTTCTTCATAAAATAAAAAAAATGATGAAATATATAGGCATATAAATAACGACGTTACTGTATTATGTTTATAACAACAAATATTATCAATTTATTTCACATTTTCATGTTCATACTCGTATATTAAAAATGTATCGTTTATATTTAACTTAGTCATACAATTAAAATATTGATTTCTGTGATTAATAAGATAATTGTATTCAGATAATAGGTATGTAATCATAATTTTTTACAGGGATTATATTATTTATTTATTTTTAGTTACATACGGGTATGCATTGATTTTAATTTATAATATTTTTTTATACACATTATTCGTTAAAAATACCTTATAAAAATTAATATAGTTTTTTTATTTAAATATATATTACAGTTACTACCTTTGATTAGTATTAATAAAATGACTATATTTTTATAACAGACTGTGATGTAGGTTGAACAAGAATTTATTAAAATTTAATACTTAGAAATTATATTTAAATAAGTCATTACTCATCACTCATTTATAATTTGTTTATAAATTTAGTGATAACGTAAAATATAAATATAAGTTTAATTTTATACTAGACAAGTGATTATTATACTTAAATGCTAATGGTTTTTATTTTTTGATTAGAATTTATCAAAAGTTTAACTATTATTTATGTATTTCGTGCTTGCATTTAGGAAAATTTTGCGCATGATGCACTATCAGAATTAAAACAAAAGAATTCTCATTATTTTGTATAAAAAGTAACAATAAAATGTAAACTATAAAACAAACCATATGAAATACGAATTCAGAATTTTTTTAATGAAGAAAGTACAATGCATTTGTTTTAAA
The DNA here is from genome assembly GCA_020882235.1 of Schizaphis graminum. Taxonomy (NCBI): domain Eukaryota; kingdom Metazoa; phylum Arthropoda; class Insecta; order Hemiptera; family Aphididae; genus Schizaphis; species Schizaphis graminum. Next base: position 70,449,451 of record CM037032.1, read on the forward strand.
TATATCTCATATTTTCATTATAAAGATTTCTATCCAGGATCAATGGATCATATTATACTAGGAGTTCATCTGTTGAAAGACTTAAAACATTTTTCTACTTAAGTTTTGTTATATTTTCAAAACATTATACTGTATATTAAACATTACAAAGATACGATAATTAATCTTAATTAAAAACATTAAAATATCTATTACCTAATATGACAACTAAAAAGAAATTTAGTTACCTTAGTAGGCGAAATTTGAATATAGTAACTGTATACCTATTATTTGGTGTCTATTTATAAAACATTTTTCATGTATTAAAGTATTAAAATATATAATAGTTAAGTGTAGAATATTTTCGATTCTAAAAAATATTATTTTCATTTTTTGTTTAATAGATTAAAGAAATAATCGTATAAGTGTAATAATGATTTAGTAAAAATAAAAACAAAACATTTATGTCTGAGGAAAAACCCTTGAAATGAACACAAAAATATTATACCCTGTAGTGCAACTCATCGGATACGTAGACCTGTTGTTGTTGTAGCAAGCTAGACTTCGCACTGTGTCGTAGTATTCCGTAGTCGGCTAATCTCTTGAGTGCTTCATGGCAGGTATAGCTGGGTAGCGATGTGTCAGTATATCTTTCTTAAGCTGTCTAATGTACGAGCTCGGTACCATTGTTCCACTCTTTGGCCCGCTACACTTCTGTCGCGGCGTAATCCCGTAGGTGCGAAGTGCGTGACCGACCGTTTAGCAACCACGTCGCCTATCGTGTCCATCAGTATTGCGCGTTTCTTACAAACATGGCGTACGTAGGTATAGGTATATAGGTACCTCTTCCCCGTTCTTGCCATCGGTACATCCTTATTATATAGGTACTATCTTTATATCCTAACACCGCATTCCTGTGCTACTATTGACTTTTTTCGGGATACGTTTCTCAGCAGTTGGATATCGCGCATTGATATACATCTTATCTCGATGTTAATTTATCTCTTTTTTTTAACATCATAAATAAAACTTATCTCAAACATGATATCATTAACATTATATAAGTTCATATATACTATCATCACTATCATACTATCAATATTAATGCTTTACAAATGTATCAATAGAAATATTTTAAAAAAAGCGAGTAAGTGAGTATCACTCTGCTGTACATTAGGGGTGGGATGGACCTCGGACTAGGGTAGGTTAAATTTGAATGCAATGATAGGTATCATTGTATACGAAAAACGATTCTGAACGGAGATGATTTGTCAGTCTAGGATATATTATACTTAAATATTGTCATATATTCTATTTTGAAACTAATTCAAACATTTAAGTAAAAGTTTCAAGATCTTAGGTTTAGTAATTTTTTAAAAATAACAAAAATCGAAAATTATTTATTAGTAAAACGTTATTTTACACATATATTTTTGATTTCAAATTAAAATTAAAACTTTAAACACTCATAACATTTTTTAAATTGAATAATCCTCAAACTTTTTTATAATTATTCTAAGCTTAACTTATGGACAGCATAGTATTAAATTTTCAATTCTTAGCATTTGATAGTAAAATATTTATAAATTTTTAACTACCTAATAGTGAAAAATATTCATGATTTTGACGAATTGTTGTAAATATTTGAACTTCAAATGCTAATAAAAAAAAATTGTGCTTATGTATTTTTATAATTTTTGAATGAGAGTTAGAACAAATTATGTGGACCCTTCAATTAAATTTTCAAGTAATTTGTCCCAGCTAAATTTTTTTTATCAACATTTATAAAAAAAAAATAAAAAAAATAGATTATTTCAAATGCCTATAAATAGCTCAAAAAAAGTCAAAATGTTTTAAAAATCAAATCACGTAAAGAAAATGGCAATTTAAATAACTGGTAAAATTTTCAAGTATTTACGACTTATACTATTTAAATAACAACAAATATCAAAAATCGTTTGAGGCTTAACCGTTATTTAACGCGGTTTTGTAAAAATTTAAATTTCAAACACTCCTAAAAATTTTTTGTCTTAGTCGGGTAAAGTTTTTTTACAGATAGTAGAAGAAAAATTTATGGAGAACCTTGTACCAAATTTTCAAAACTTAGATATTAAAGAAAAAATGTTTACGATTTTTCAACCACAAAATTACTAACAAATTTTTGCAATTTTGACATATTTCGTATAAATTCGAACTTTATGCACTTATAAAAAAAACTGTGACTAACGATCTCGGATTTTTTTTTATCACTTTAAGGACAACTTATAAGAAACCTTGTATTAAATTTTCAAGATTTACTGGCCGGCCAAAATTTTTTTATCGTTATTTAAAAAAAAATACTTAGAAAAATTGAAAATTTCAATTGTCTATAAAAACCTAAAAAAAATTCGATTATGTCGAAAACTAGTTTTGCGTAAAAAATCCTGTTTTTCCCTCATTTTTTTAGGGTTTTTCCCGACTCATTTAAAAAATATTGAAATTTTTTAACTTTTGACCCCCCAAAGTACCAACTAGATTCAATTTCCTTTTCAAAGATGGGCTGAAGTCAAAAATCGAAGCATTTTTACTGCTCCAAATGTTGTCGTCAGACACAAAAAAAAAAAAACACACATCATTGTAAAATCAATACATTCATCACTCCGTTCAGAATTTAAAATGCGGATAACATACAGATACACTAAATTATTTAATTTATTGACCTATAATATTACACGTATTTTAATAAAAATAAGTCTTAAATAATTTATGTCGTTGATAACTGATAAGTTAGCATATTTTGTTATTTTTAACTGTGGTATTTTTTATGAATGACATTACAATATTATAATAATATAAAATCAATTGATATATTTGAGTATGATTGAATAATTTTCGTTAAAAATATTTTCATACTAACATATTGTAGTTATTATTGTAATGTATATTGTTGGATAAGAAAATATTATTATTAATGAAATTAATTTAGTTGAAGAATAATAATTATTTATAGTTTATTGTTGCTTTTAGAAAATTAATTGTACGAACGTGAACCTGTGAAATATAATCTTCCGATCATGTTACCAATCCGTTTACCTAATACAATCTTGGCAAGTCGTCGCCAGCAACCACCTACACCTAGCCCAACAGAACCTAAAGTACAAGTTCGGCCACTAACGAAAGATTCGCTGGAAACTAGACAACATGTTTCAACATCTGTTGGGTATGGCTACCAAACTCGAAATAAAGTGAGCGTGTTAGATGGATCTGTGTTACCCAGTAAATTTGAGCCGTTTCCTAGTGAGTTGTATGGCATGCCACTCGAGGAAATTGACAATTTTATATTTGATGAGGTAAGTTAAATTGATTTTATTCTATTTCTAAAGGAGTGATTTTTAATTATTTGTAAACGCAGTATAATTGTTATCGTTATTGGTTAGTTAATAGTTATTATGATACAACAATGCAATTTTTAGGTGACTATAATATTTCGTGTTTCCCGTCTTATACTCTTATAATGTATTATTTCATCTTAAATTATTGTGTATTAGATTTGAAACGCACTGAGTGGCTATTGGTTAATAGCGGACTACAAATTTTTAAAGTAATTCGTTCATTTTGATGACGCAGTTTTATATGTTTACATTCTGGGTTAGTACTTTGATTTCATATACTTCGTAATCATAAATTTAACTAATTTTCTTATAGAGTTTATTTAATTCTATTTGCTATTAATGTATTGTTCAAAATATCGTAAAATATCCGGTTAATGGATTAATTTTTCAAAAGTTTTAAAGCGTCCTATAAAACACCACACGTCAAGCTGAGATCCATTTAAAGAATTGTCTTTCTAACACCATGATTTATCATTGTTTTAAATTTTAAATAATTAGCTTAATCACTATCGCATGCATCCTGTATTGAGGTAAGACCAATACCCAAACCAGATCTCTGTACCTATCCTATCCATCCTTTCATACCTTATTGACGTAAAATAAAAAAATACACTTCATGTCATTTTAAAAATTAATTAATGAAATGTATATGTTGGGTAAAATAAAACATAACAGTAACTCACAAAAAAAAAAAAAAAATGAAAGAAGGAAAAAATTGACATGATTAATTTACTTTTTAAACATTTTATAAATATATATAATATGTATATAATATAGTAAGAATTATGATTTTCTAATAAAATACTTTTCTTTATAATAATAATACATTATATCAAATTTAAATGACTTTAACATAAAAAAATAGCAGATTGAAAAAATGTATTTAGTATTTATTAGTTTAATATTTTAACAATTTTATAAATATTTAATTAAAAAGTGTCAACATTTAATTATTAATTTTAATGACTCAATATTAATCAGTTTTAATACTTTTTGACTTTTAATTTCTGATCACAAAATTACAATTTTTAACTTCCCTAGATTAATATTTTTAATCAAACAATATAATATGATTACAAAGTATTAAAATTAAATTTATAATTTATTAGATTTTCATACATGATAATATTATAATTACTATAAACTTTTATAATTTACCATAGAAACTATGAAAAATAAATAAGCAAATAATTAAACGTTTTTACTCTTGTATTACAAATAAATAAGTAGGTATACGAATAAAGTATAATATATATAATGAATTTCCATTATTTTTTTAACATCACCAATCATATTTTCTGGGAGGATACTTTAAATGTTTATATTTAAGTATTTCTGTTTTGTTGTTTCATTTGACTTTGACAATTTGACTAATATTTTTTTAAAAAAAAAACGAGGTAGTTATATTTATCGTTTGTGAGTATAAAAGGTTAATTGTGGTCGGCGAGCACTTAACCAATAAGATAAAATTAATTCCTAATTTTTTTTTAACATATTATATTATGGGCTGTAATTAGTAATTACAGTATAGGTACAGCTTACACAGACAAATATTGATACCAACCATCTCTACTTTTCTGTAAAAGAATATCAAGATATATTTAAAGAATTATAGTTATTAGTATATACCTACTAATATTAAAAAATATTTAATAGAGTTTGTAAATTAATAATTGGTAACTTTCATTAGTTTCAAAAGTTTCATTTGACTGGTTTCTCGAAATAATGACTGAACTTACTAGTTATAACAATTTAATTTTTTAATATAGCTTTTAACCTCTTCGAATTTAATTTTTAATCTTTATAAATACTATTTGAAAATTTTTTTAGTACTTTTTTACCATCAAAAGTGTGATAATAAAAAAATAGAAAAAAATATCACTGCGAGACGTATTGCTTTACATAATAAAAATGCTTGAAACTTCGCCAAAATGTTTTTACAATGCGATGGGTAATAGTAATCAATTTTTTTTTTTTTTTTTTTTTTATTAAAGAAATAACCCTCGGCAACTAGGCCATTGGGATAAGAGAGATACATTTTTTTTTTTTAAAAAGGTGTTACATGATAAATATAGGTTTTAATAACAAAAAAATGTCTAAACTAAAATAAATAAGCTAAGTTATGAGGTTGATACAGCTGGCTAAATAAGTTTGTCCAATCCGGTCTCCTGGAGGAACGTAAATATGTCAGGTAATGGCAAGTCTGGTCCGAGTATATCGTATAAATCGTTGGATAAATGATTGTGGTTCCTTGCTTCGAGGTATGCAAAACATTCCGTGAAAATGTGTTTAATTGTGAGTGCGACCCCACATGTCGTGCACGAGGGAGGGTCATCGCGGGACATTAGGTAGCCATGGGTTATTCTGGTGTGACCTATTCTTAGCCTGTTGATGATGGTCTCCTTTTTCCTGTCGTGATGATTGTTAGGCCAGTGGAGAATAGTTGATTTAATTTCGTTAAGTTTAGTTTTTTGTTTTGCCCATGTATTTTGCCAAGCTTGTATTGATATATGTTTTATTGTTCTTATGGTATCTTGAGAAGTAATGAGCGGAGTGATGTCTAAGGAAGTTGAGGAGGCTGTAATCAATTTTTGTTTTTGTTTTATAACATACTCATCTCGCCTAAAATAGTATCTAACCTGATAATATGCGAAGAATTTTTTTTTTAAATGTGTTCTTAAAATAATGTTATGGACTTGACTTCAGTAATTAATTCTATAAATTTCTAAAATGTAATATTAGATAGATATTTTTACACCTCTCTTTATTTTTTTAAATGTCAAATTACGATTAACATTTGTGTTTTTGTCATTTGATTTATGTACAAATAAAATAAAATAAATTTATATTATAAGTTATTTTTTCAAATCCAAAATGGTATAAATCAACTTGTATCTTATCAAGACGTATCATTCAAGACAGTTATTCAAGTATTTATTTAAATATCATGTTTAAAATATAGGTTTTCTGTTTGAGAGCCACATAAAATAAAAATCGATATTTACGTTTACTTATGATATAATAGAAAAGACATATATATTTTAACTCGCCAGCAAATTGTATTTGATTACATATTTTGAATAATAATAATAAAAAAAAAAATCAAATTATTTTACCAAGCTTTCGTGTTTTTCAATAAATAGTATTAATAAATAGTAAGTAATAATATAAAATAATATATACATATACCTACGAGTAGGTACTCTTGTACACCTGACGTGTACTAACAAAATCTACGGACTGGTGCCTGTAAAGGGCTCAGCGGGCGAGTGTTCATAATGCTATATTTTCATGAATATATAATAATATACAGGGGACCGAATCTCCTCAGCTTGAATTTCGTTTATTTAAAGATGAAAATGGCAGTGGTAAAATAACAATCATAAAATAAAACACTCCCTATCGCCGTTCATGCTTTTAGTATAATTTAGAACAATAACATTTCTTTTTTTTGTTTCACAGTAATAACAGTCAATATAAATACATATTTACGTTTTTACAGTTCCAAATAATAAGAATAAAATATCTTAAATATTCCACATTGTTGTAAATTGATTAAAACCTATATTTTGTTGCTGTTCAAAAAGTGATCACAATTATAAATATATACATATTTACATATTTGAACTATTATTGACTTGGTATACTAATATAGGAAGTATAAGAAGTATTGGAAATGTTTTCTATGTACTACTACGATTGCGTGGTTGTCCATGTTGTAGTGAGTCCAATGATTAACTAGTTTAAGTTATTTATTTATTATAAAATTACCTTTATGTTTGAATGCCTGAGCATGTAGTTTGATACCTTATACAACCCCCTCTACCCCGCTGAAACTATATCACTCAACCACTATTTACCCTTAAAGCCATAATGTTTTAGAACTGCATAGACAATTTATATTTTATCTATAACTTTGTTAGATATATAGGCATTAAAATTATTTAAAATTTCCGCGCAAGGTTTAACAATTTGAACTCATTACATAATAGTATATTAATTGTATATTGGCTTTATGATATTTGAACTAGGTAGCAATTAAAATGTTCCAAACAAAGCATAATAATGTATTATATAATTTTTTTTAACATAAATTTTAGTTATTTACAACTAACAAAGTTTATATCTATATTATATAAAAGAATTAAAATTAAAATATGTATATTTTTATATTGAATTATATATTATCATTTTTTATATAAAAAGGAAAATGATGGTAGTTCAAATTCCAAAAAAATGTTCATGTCACTTAAAAAAAAAAGATTTCTTCTTGTCTCGTTGAGTTGTCTGTCACGAGGAAAAATATTCGTTTGTAAACTAGTCACGTTTCGTATGGGTAATTGTTGGCGACAGCTGGTAATTACGTCAGTATAATTTCATGTTTCCAAAATTCTGGTCAAATGTTTTTTGCCGTAAATTACTATGGTGCAATACGAATCAAATTTTTTTAGTTGGTTTAAAGAATAAATGAAAATACAGGGAAGTAAAGAAAAAACGGAATACACACTATACAAAAATAATATAAAGAACTCAGTTTTTTCTCTTTTATGAAACTATAGTAAGACTATAGTAAAACTTTTAAAGCGATAAAATTCTAAAGTTCTAAAAAGTATACTAGGTAACAACTTATTCGTATTTTACTAAACTAAGATTTTAATATTTTTAAATTTTTCTTCAACGCTTCATATTTTATAACTAGATGACCTCAAATTCTGTGTTGATCAATTGGATAGATACACAAATTATTTTTACTTAATCGTTTGGGTGAGTAATAGACAATTTTCTCATTCGCTAATATAAAATAAAATTAATAATTAGATGTACAACTATGTATTTAATTTTTTTATCGATTAACTCTTTTATTAGTAATACAAATGAATATATTGATAAGAAAATATATAGGTACTTGAATTTATCGTGATACCCATATTGGTTAAACCGTGTTTGACTTGAAATCATTTTTCAAATGTCATGACTTGTATTAAACATGCATATTTAACATGAAAAGTCTTACCCAATCTATGATACACAAATTCTAAGTATTTTTTTTTATGATTATTCTAGGCCATAAGTATTTCAATTTTAATTATTTTTATCACCAATACAAATAAGATATTTATTATTTTGTTTTATATATTCCTAACTTTCTCACCATTTAAAAACATATATCGTCTGTACCTACTTAAATAAATATTATCTTTAGTAGGTAATAATATTGATTATAAATTAGAGTGAATTGACTATTCTATAATCAATGTGAATACTACTTTTATTTTTATTTTGTGTACACTTTACTTTCTGCATACTAACATTTAATTATATCTATGAAAAGTATGTACAGTTCTTTTATTCAAATTTGTTATTTTAATTTATTAGAATGTTCATTTTTTCATAGTATTTTTTTATACGAGTAGTATTCAAGCGTTTAAAATATTTTAAAATATAAGTGAAGTTGTTGTGGTTGATTTAGTTGTATCAATTGATTAATTATAATAATTAAAAATTGAATTATTAAAAAGAGCAGAATATTTATAGTAAAAAAATAGTATTTAAATTGTATGAAAATTTAAATAACCATTTTTTTTTATACATATGGAATAATATTTGAATTTATAAATATAAGTAGTCAAGTACAGCATGATACTTTTAAAAATGTCATATTGTGTCATTCGTACAGTATATCACTATATTCGTATTGATAAGTGTGCTCACATCCAATGAATACACGTTTAATATCTGTACGTAAGGAACGATTCTGTATTATTAATTAAATTTGAATTTACAAGTGAAATTTTGTTAATGTTTTTTTTTAAATATATAACCACTTGTTTGGTCCTTGAAAATGTTAGAGTTGTATTATGCGTATATGTGGAGTAAAGTATTTGGTAAAAGTGCATTAAAGTACGAAGGGGTCACGGCGTATTGACAAAATCAATACCCCCTCTTTTTGTAACTATATGCCTACTTGTTGAAGGGTGCACGTGGTCACCATGTATAGGTACCTCCCCCAGAACCATTGTATGCTTTATGAACTCAATTCAAGCGACATGGTGCGCACACATTAAGTTATTTGAATACACGCCTCTCGTTCGATATGTAGGTCACTATTTAATGTGATATATATGTGCCAAAATATAATAGTTCCCGCAAGTTTTATAAAAAAATGTATATGTTATTATATATATATATATATATATATATAGAGAGAGAGAGAGAGAGAGAGTGAGAAAGAGCAGTATTTTGAAATAATTATATTTTATCACACAACAGATTCGGTTATACAGGATTACTTTATGTCATCCCTATAAACATCGCCTGCTGGTACCAATAGTGTTTATTGAAACTTTTTCAATTTCTAAAAAGTGTGCACGTTAAAAATTATAATAAATGTTATTTTTGTTCATAAGTGGAAGTTTTTACGTAACAAAAAAATATGAAAAAAAAAACATTGGAAGAGGTGGTTCGTAAAAGGTCAGTTTTGTTATAGTGTAACCCATTTATATAAGGGTGGAGGAGTGTCAGTTGAACAATTTATGACCATAAATTGACCATGTGGAAAGTTTTCTCTGAAAAAAAGAATGGGATATGCATAAAAAAAATATATGCCGACATATATCTATATGTCAATTTGTATGAAGAGATGAATGGAAGTATGAAAATTGTCATATCAAATATATCATTACATTTAAACGTTGTTTGAGGATGAAGCAAAACTTTATTAGTATTAAATATAACAATCATTTAAATACATGTACATATTACTATAAAATATATATACATATCAGATGTCAAAAATACAATAGATTATTAATATATTTTTGTTCTGTATTAAAAAAAAAAATAGTTTATTTTCTAAGTGCCTGTACAACTTGTATTGTGGATATGATAGTTATAACTTATACAAATTATCAGCGACACATAATATTTTGCAGAAATATTGATTACAATTACATCTACTCTAATATAAATTATTAAAATATAAATATATTTTTACACATTATAAATTATATTTATAACGATATGATTATATGAGGTAGTAATGTAAAATCTTATTATACATTATATTTATCTATTTTTTGCAGAAATCATTAAATCATTAGTATAATTTTGATTGCATTTAAATAATAGAAGTGGTATTTTATATTATTTTTAAAAGTCCAAATGAAATCTCATCAATTCTGAACAACTAAAACATATTTATTTTCAATTTAGAAATATTGTGATTTTTTTTTTAATTAAAATAACAGTCGGTTATTACTTATTCGATTGTTGTATAGTCAATATTATTTTAGCATGTAAAAGCCAAAATAGCAACAGACCTGGTATGGGTAATTGTCAAGGGATTTAAAATATTGCCAAACAAATATAATATACGGGTGGAATAGAAAGTGTAGAGGATATGGGGGACTGCTGTCGCGATTTATAGTATGGCCCTCGGTTTTACCACACCTGGCCTCATCCTGACCCGGCTCTATTTTAATTAGACCTGGATATTGTAATAAAATGGCTACTGCATATAGATAATCCGTTATAAATTCATGAGTAGGTATAAATTTATATCTTTTGGTTTCAAACAACAATGAGTTATTTTTAATTCATTTTTGTTATTATTGGTTAGTAGAGATTCTGTAAAAGTTATTTTAAGTGTCTTATTATTATTATTAGTTCACTTGCTTCAAATTTTCTTCTTTTTCTTAATTTAATTTTATTATTTTTAATATTTTTGTATATGTCCTAAACTTTAATATATTATTTCGAGTATTTTTAATGTTTTTACACTTTGTATAATGTGTGTAGTATGTACCAACGTATTACGTTAATATATTATATATTATTTATATCTATAAATTATTATTTATTTGTAAATGCTATATTTTTAATTGTGTACACATGGACATTTTATATTAACCAAAAGCATAATATGTTTCAATAAAAGATAAACAACTTTGAAATTGTGGTGGTTTAAAAAATAGAAGGACTGACGCTATGAGAGTCATTAAAATTGGATTTACGATTTAATGTCATACCTATAGAGACCACCAGTACTTAAGTTCTAAGAAAGCCTTAATTAAGTACAATTTATTATGTTGATAAAATATAAAAATAGTATTTTCTTGTTTATACATATTTTATCAAACAGTTAACTGTTTTGAATTTTCAGAACTATTGTTAAAATCAAACTTATTTTAAACATACTTTCTTATTATTTTTATACAAACAACTCTGTAACCGGTAACCTTGTTTAGCCGTTTATCGTTATTAATCTATAAATTTTACAATAAAAAACATTTTTCTTTTAATAAAATTAAGTTAAGCGTTAAATTTTAAGTAATTACTAATTATATTTTATTATTGCCATGGTAACTAAAGTTATTTAATCTTTGTGAGCATTTTGTAATTTATAAATAAGAGTTAATGATGATTGACGAATTATTTACGTCTTTAAGACGTTACAGGTACAACAAAATAATTTTTTTTTAAAGGTCAGTAATTTGTTTGACTTAATTATTATTTTATTTTCAAACAGTAGGTATTTACATTTTTAGATTCTGAACGAAGTGATGAATGTATTGCTTTTACAATGATGTGTGTTTTTTTTTTTTTTTTTGTGTCTGACGACAACATTTGGAGCAGTAATATTGTAATAATAATCCGATTTTTGACTTCAGCCCCTCTTTGAATAGGAAAATTCATCAAGTTGGTACTTTGGGGGGTCAAAAGTAAACATTTTCAAATAGTTTTCAAAAAAATCGAGAAAAACAAAAAAAAAAATGACAGAAAAACGGCAATTTTACGAAAAACCACTTTTCGACAAAATCGATTTTTTGATTTTGCTGTAACTCAAAAACCAATCATTGTAAATACTTGAAATTTTCACCAAATGTTTATATTATGGTTATCTCTTTACAGTTAAATTTTCAAAATATTTTGACCATTTTTAAGCTACTTATAGACAATTGAAATTTTCGACTTTTCTAAGTTTTTTTTCTTCAAATGCCGATAAAAATTTTTCGGGTGGCCAGAAAATCTTGAAAATTTAATACAAGGTTTCCTATAAGTTGTTCTTAAAGTGATAAAAAAAAATCCGAAATCGTTAGTCACAATTTTTTTTTATAAGTGCTTAAAGTTTGAATTTATACGAAATATTTCAAAATTTAAATTAAATTTCATACTCTCATTATGCGTATGTTGCCTAATATTTTTTTTATTAATAAACAGATACTATAAAGTAACTATAGTAACATATAAAAACTATACTATTTATTTCAAAAAAGAATATATGACAATATTTAAATATAATATATCCTAAACTGACAAATCATCTTCGTTCAGAATCGTTTTTCGTATACAATGATATCTATCATTGCATTCAAATTTAACCTATCATAGTCCGAGGTCCACCCCACCCCCTAATATACAGCAGAGCGATACCCACTTACCCGCTTTTTTATTTATGTTTTTTATTATTTTTTTAGGTAGTGATAGTAATTTGTAATTTTTCAGACTCAATGGTTTTGTTTAATGTGTTATCTATTAGTTTATACTTCCATTTCATATTATTTGTATTTTATTTTGTTATTCTATACAAAAAAATTGAATATTATTATTAATTACTAAATACTAATAAATAGTTAAATCATTAAATTAATATTATATTATTTGATTATTATTTATTTATCAGTATTATTATGCATATAATTTTTGTCTGTTACGTAAGTCCCACTCTATCAGCTATTGACTTTATAGATCTTATTATATTATTCAAAATAATTGTATTGTTTGAATATTATGTATGCTACTTTTGTTGTTATTATAACAACTGTAATTTAAAACACTCATAAATCTTTCAACTTTCGATATGCTAATATTTATATTTAATAACTATTTTATGATTTTATAAAATATAACATTTTTATATTTATATAAATTTATAAAAATAATAATACATTTATTAAATTAATTTGTACTTTTAGAAAGTTGTATAAAATAGGTAATTTATGCGTGTATTGCATAATAGTGTTTAAATGCTGTATTATTTATATAGTGGTATTACTTCACATTATTCAATCTTTAATAAAAATGTTAGCAAATGTGGTTACACTGATCCATCAAATAATATCTATGCCATATTTGCCAATCCATATGTTTTAAGAGTGATGCTTATACCAATCAGAAAATAATATTTTATTAGGCTTTCTTACGTAAAGTATCTTATGTACGAATTACGAAAAAGTTAAATATACAAATTAACTATCTTTTATAAAATTATCGTTATTTTGTTTGTTTAAAAAGTGTATAACTACCAATATTATTTACGACTTTTTTTTTGATAGGTGAATTAGCTATTATTAATATTTATTGCATCAAATTAAAATAATGTATCGAAATTTCGGATATCCAGGTACTTACTTATTTAAGACTTTCCAAACATTCTATGCTTAGTACAAGAATATTGTTACTATATAGCATGTTTTGGTCGCGGGTGAGGCATTATTAACGTATTCACGGGAAAACCGCCATAAAGCTGATGATAGATCATTGCCCGTGTTGCGTGTGAATACAGTGCTTTTGGCAAAAGGTTTTTTGGTGATTGATGTCTCTCTGATGACGTCGCGTACAAGTTTTGTTCAGGCAGCATGGCTCGCCTAGGCCCGCCGGGTTTTATATGATGAATTATCCTCCGGGTTGCTGCCGTGAATTACCCGGGCACCCGACTTCCTGCCTTTTGCTTTTCATTTCTATCTGCTAAATACAATCGTTTTTTCCCGTATTATTATTTATTTTTTTATTTTTTATTTCTATTTATTTTAGCGTGTTTCCTTGATATTTCATAAACTACTATGTTGATTTAATTAAAAATGTGAGACGAATCATTTTTAACATATACATTTTTAAATATTTATATTTGAAATTGATTCATCTCATAGTTTTATTAAGAGACAAATATTTTAAGTGTAAATAATATTAATTAAAATTTTATATATTATAACATTTCAAAAATAACTATAGAATTTTTGTGAAAATATAATCATTATTATTGTTTTTTACTGCGTTAATATTTTTTTTATATTCAATAATATAAACAATATATAATAAGCAATATTTACATTTGAAATATATCAGAAAATAAGCATAGTTGTTTACAATTATACATAAATTTAAATCATATATCCATTAACAAAAATTACAAGATTAATAATAAATTATATCAATTAGATATAAAATATATGCTATTCCGTTAATCTTTATAATTGAGTTACTGTTTGTAATTGAATGAGAGGCTACTTCAAAATAATAAAAAAATTATACGTCTGTTTATTTTTACAGTCTACATGAGAATAATTTTACTAATTTGTACCTAACTATGAAAACAATTTTAACTGTATTTATTTAATTAAAAACTGATTTAATTACAAAAACATCTATATTATTAACTTATTAAAATCGGTTTTAGTTTATGGCTGACATTCAAATATATTATTATAAATAAAAATGTAATTTCCCGTATATATTTTATTTAGTTTCTAATTTTTATTGGTATAACACTTATTGATTGATTAATAAATAACTGTTTATTGTATTTATATTATCTAACCAAAAGACTAATTTTATAATTAAATCTATAATTTTTTTTCACCCGATAGTTATTAATTATTTTAATTATATTAAGTACTACCGTAATCGAATACGATAATAAAAATACCATGATAATAATATGATTTCAAAATAAATTTGGGCAAATTATTTAGTTTTTATTTTATTACAAAATTATCTTAAATAGAACTGTTGTAAATATTATTAAAAAATAATAAAAGTTCTGAATATTTAAAAATATAATCATCTATATTCTATATCATTAATAAAATATAAAATTTCTAGGTTATCTGCAAGAAATTCGGATATTTATTACCTATTTATTAGTGTTAAAATATATGATAACTAATCCATTACGTTAGTCTTTTTTACCTGCATTCAAAACTTTAAATACTTTAAATTGATGAAAACATTCCTAAAATGTTTATTTTAAAATAATTTAATTTTTTGAAAAAAATCATAAACAAATAGAAAATATGAATTAATATTTTAAGGATGCTTAATGAATATACAAATTAAGGTACCTACATGATATTTTTATATAATAATATATTATTCCTTCTAGATTTATTTTATTGTAAAATTTTCTATTTGCCATTATTCATATCGAAACTACTCTTTTAAGTTTAAAAATAATAAACTTTATCATAAA
Organism: Schizaphis graminum; assembly: GCA_020882235.1. Taxonomy (NCBI): domain Eukaryota; kingdom Metazoa; phylum Arthropoda; class Insecta; order Hemiptera; family Aphididae; genus Schizaphis; species Schizaphis graminum. The sequence goes on from CM037032.1 coordinate 70,465,048, forward strand.
AAGGATAACGTATGTTTTAAACAATTTACATAACAACTTTTCGGGCAATTATTTTATAAAAAAATGTCGGCTGGGAGTTCTTTGAGTGAATCCACTATTACTATTGCTAAACGACCCAGAAATTACATACCCCTATACTCCATAAAAATAGCCATTTAGCTTAAAATTAATATGACAAACGCAATGCGATCATTCATATTTTCAGAAACGACGACGTTTATTAAAATTATCGCCTTTTGTTTTTCAAATATATATGTACCTATTATGTATACACAAAAAATATCAACCTGAAATGAAAATCTATTATATTTTTGTTTTATTGTTCCTATTTTCATTATTAATTATTAATTGAAAATATTTTTTCAAATGAAATGAATAAGATGAGGCATTTATATCATGTTCCTTTGAGGCATAAAGTGATTCTAAACGGAGATGATTTGTCAGTCTAGGATATATTATATTTAAATATTGTCATATATTCTATTTTGAAACTAATTCAAACATTTAAGTAAAAGTTTCAAGATCTTACGTTTAGTAATTTTTTAAAAATAACAAAAATCGAAAATTATTTATTAGTAAAACGTAATTTTACACATAAAATTTTTGATTTCAAATTAAAATTAAAACTTTAAACACTTGTAAAATTGATTAAATTGAATAATCCTCAAACTGTTTTATAATTATTCTAAGCTTAACTTATAGTCAGCATAGTATTAAATTTTCAATTCTTAGCTTTTGATAGTAAAATATTTATAAATTTTTAACTACCAAATAGTGAAAAATATTCATGATTTTGACGAATTTTTGTCAATATTTGAACTTCAAATGCTAATAAAAAAAAATTGTGCTATGTATTTTTATAATTTTTGAATGAGAGTTAGAACAAGTTATGTGGACCCTTCAATTAAATTTTCAAGTAATTTGTCCCAGCTTAATTTTTTTTATCAACATTTATAAAAAAAAAATAAAAAAAAAATTGAAAATTTCAATTGTCTACAAATAGCTCAAAAAAAGTCAAAATATTTTGAAATATTATATATATAATTTTTAGGAGTGTTTGAAATATTTAAATTTCAAACACTCCTAAAAATTTTTGACTTAGCCAAGTAGAATTTTTTTCACAGATAATTGAAGAAAAATGTATGGAAAATCTTGTACCAAATTTTCAAAACTTAGTTATAAAAGAAAAAAATTTTACGATTTTTTAACCACAAAATTACTTGCCAATTTTCCCAATTTTGACATATTTCGTATAAATTCGAACTTTAAAGCACTTATAAAAAAAATTTGTGACTAACGATTTCGGATTTTTTTTTATCATTAAGAACAACTTATAAGAAACCTTGTATTACATTTTCAAGATTTTTTGGTCGGCCAAAAATTCTTTGAAAATTTAACTGTGTACGGAGAACGCTAATATAAACATTTTGTCAAAATTTCATGTGTTTACATCGATTAGTTTTTGAGTTATAGCAAAATAAAAATTCGATTTTGTCGAAAACTGGTTTTGCGTAAAAATTCCCGTTTTTCCGTCATTTTTTTTTTGTTTTTCTCGATTTTTTTGAAAGCTGTTGGAAAATGTTTCACCTCTATAATGCACCAAGGATATCCACTTTGCCATCGGAAACCACCCCCAATGTTTGAAATTGAAGCATTATTTCGACTAGTTATGCTGTACACAGACACACACACAAAAAAAAAAAACGCACATCATTGTAAAATCAATACATTCATCACTCCGTTCAGAATCTAAAAAAAAACACACATCATTGTAAAATTAATACATTCATCACTCCGTTCAGAATGTAAAACATTTTTAAAATTTTAATAATTGTTGAAATTATGTGTGTCTTACGTCAAATGGTTCACCCGGTATTTGTGATTTTATTAGAGGGGTAGGAGTGGTGAAAGGGTAAAGGAAATTTACTGTCATTTGTCATTATCGTTCTCTTTCCCAACATCCGTTATATCGTCCGATTCTTGATCAATCCGTTTTCGGGTCCTCGTCCCCGAATTTATTTCAATTTAGTGGTGTGCAATGTGCCGAAATTCCTACGAAATGATTCTTGGTACGATTGTATACTGTTGTACGCATATTATCGTATGTTTGTGAAGCTCATCATTTCCACTCCGACAAAACACATCACCTGTCTCCCAAGGATTAGGAGCTGAAGGCGGTGCGTCAAGGTTATATGATGTAGATGATATAGAATATCATGTCACCTATATTATTCACTCGTTTCTTGCAGGAATAAATATATATATATATATATATATATATATATATATAGTTATTCATACTGATATGGATGAGTAATGATTTTATATAATAAACTCGAGTCATAGCAAGGGTTAAATAACAATAATATTTTATTTTAATATACACTTTAAACACATGTATGTCCATATTAAACGTGTCGTCATCCCACAAAGTACTGCATAGGTCAATCGAGCATTTAGTCAGGACGAAATGTGTAAGTATTAAGTTTATGTTATCTTTACATTAATTACACTTTTTATGTAATGAAATAAATGAAAAAAAATATTTGACCTTTTTAAATCTAAATTTTTTATTTTATTCTTTAAACGGTAAGTAAAATTAGGTTTATATGATTTGGTCGCTCATTGTTAGGATATTGATATATATGTAACTATAAATTATTTTTTATTTACCACTATATGGAATCGTATAGGAAGGATTAATACCAGACAAACTCTTTAGTTTTAAAAAATATATTTTCATCATAACTTAAATATTTAACCCGTGACCACTTACACAAGATAATAATTCAGGTAATGAATCAGAATGTAAGAAATTATTTACCTGTTTTAATTCTTCTTAGTTTATAAATTGCTTAAATCAATTCTGTTGACTTTAATGTGATATAAATTCACCAATAGGTTATATATTTATCTAAAATTTATAATTTTTTAGTTTTGTTTTATATAATATAATAATATAATATATATAATGAAGTCTTTAAAAGTAATTTATCGATATAATATGACGCGTATACTGAATTATCTTGAGCGTATGATCTTGTTAGAAATCGTTGAGTCTTTTTTGGTATAATAATAATAATAATTTCTTTATTACGGAATAAATTCCAATAACAATAATAAAAAAATAAAAATAATAATAATCAATAAGTTATAAGTAGTTTAGAAAGTAATTAATTAAATAACAATGATAATGAAATACAAGAAAATGCTTATCGTGAGTACTTAAGGAAATAAATCAAAATGTATTGCAGTGTTACCTACAGACATTAAAATGTTAGCAGGACTGTGTGACATATATTTAATTTTAAAATTTGACAGATAAAATGTATGTTTAATTCTAGAGTTAATTGTATTTACCTTAAAGTTTAATTCTCCAAGAAGTTCTGGACAATGGATCATATTATGCAATAATTTAAATAGGAATCTTAAATTTAATGTAAGGTATCTATTTTTTAAAGAATCAATTCTAAAAAAATTACTGATTATATTATATCCCGAATGAGAAGATCTTTCCACACTACATTTATATGACAGATATCTTAAAAAATTATTTTGAATTGAGGATAGGCTGGAATTTTGACCGATATTATCGGTGTGCCATATTAATGTAGCATATTCTATTTGAGATCTGACTAAAGAAAAATATAAAGTTTTTAATGCTGAGCTATCGTAGAAATCTATAAAAATGCGTTTTAGAAGACCTAATTTCATAAATGATTTATTACGAACGTAATCAACATGCTTATTAAAAGACAGTTTTGAATCAAAAATCACACCTAAGTCTTTGATAGTATCATTATGGATTAAGCTAAGTTTATTCAAGGAGTAATCAAAATATAAAGTTAGTATTTTTCAAGTAAAGTGGCTTGGATTTCTCTTTTTGATCAAGTTGTTTTAAAGTACAACAGAGTTACGCTTTAATGTTTTTAATTTCAATCTAACATATTCAGTCTTCTCATGCAGACATCGAATAACTATCGTTTTTTGAATATGATAAAATGTTATTTATTTTTTATATATATTCTTAAATGTAAAATTGCACACTACATCGTTGACCAACATGTTTAAAACCGTTTTTCAGATAGTATGGAATTTTATCTCCACGTTGACTCAGTGAACGACTTTTTTCACACACAAAGCGTCTTCTAAATTTAGGTCATGTAGGCAGAATCACTTAGTTTTACATTAAACGTATAAAATGTCACGTTATAGTGTTTAAGAAACGTTACGCTCCTTTGAATTTCACTTAATCCTGATATATGTTCACTAGCTGTCGACTATTTTCAGGATTCTAATTCATAAATTATTTTCGGCTTATGTGTCATGATTGAAAAAGTATTTCAAACTGTTTCGGCGTTGCCTGTTGTGAAGTGAAGTAACCAAAATAGAAAGTAACATTTTTAAATTTTTATTATTGATTGTAAATATTTCAAATAATTTTTTTTTTTTTTTTACTAAATTTTATTAACGCAATAAGCAATTAATAGTGTAAATTAAATAATTCATGCATTTTTTATGGCGTATCATTAGGGGTAATTAATACTGAATGTATAATAAATTCAAAATTCTAATTAAACGTGCTATTTTATAAGAACTTCACCAATTATTTTTATTAATTTGTATTTGATGTATAGATTACTGGGAAAGTATTGGCCAAAGTGCTTAAAATATTTTATTTAAACAAAATTTTTCATGATTTTTTTTTAATTTAAACTTTTTTAAATCTATTCATAGTTATTTCTATACTCAATAATTTATTCCTTTACAATTTAAATTTATTATTCTAACATTTTTGATAAATAAGTGGCTTAATCCACATATTAAGTAGTCTAAGCTTATATATAATAATTTTATTTTTCATTTTAAGCTACACTTTTAATTGTTTTTCTTTTATATGTTTGAAAATAAAATTGAGTAGAATTATTTGTTTAAAATTAAATTCTTTATGACTATTTAATATATTTGTATTTATTGATTATGTATTTATTTCACTATAACCGAAAAAACAAATCATAATAAAAAAAATAAATATCTCTCTTTTTTAGAATTTAAAAAAAGCGTGAAAAAATACTGGCCATATTTTTGTTTTATTATTTTCATTGTATTTTTTTGTTTTATTTCATAATAAATATAATAATTAATATTATTATTAATAGTAAATTATAATATTCAATTTTGTATTTAAAAGTTTTTCTCAGATCAATCATAAAAATAATAACAGTATAATAATTGTTTTATATTTATTATTATTATTATAAATGATACAATGCATAATACTATAATTATGTTTATGTATTTTTTAAATAAATAAATTTTAAAATTGTCAAACATAAAATTGTTAACCACTCCATTCCTCATTATAACATAATAATAAATATCATTTAACACTTAAGTATAATAATTAAATATTTCATAAAATTTGAAATAACAAGTATTGTGTAAAAAAATTACTTTACTTTTTTTAAACTTTAAGGGATGTAATATATTTATTAAAATGTACAGATGAATCATATAAATTAAAAAAGCGGGTAAGTGAGTATTGCTCTGCTGTACATTAGGGGGTGGGGTGGACCTCGGACTATGGTAGGTAAAATTTGAATGCAATGATAGGTATCATTGTATACGAAAAACGATTCTGAACGGAGATGATTTGTCAGTCTAGGTCCTAGACTCTAGGATATATTATACTTAAATATTGTAAATTGTAATATATTCTACTTTGAAACTAATTCAAACATTTAAGTAAAAGTTTCAAGATCTTACGTTTAGTAATTTTTTAAAAATAACAAAAATCGAAAATTATTTATTAGTAAAACGTAATTTTACACATAAAATTTTTGATTTCAAATTAAAATTAAAACTTTAAACACTTGTAAAATTGTTTAAATTGAATAATCCTCAAACTGTTTTATAATTATTCTAAGCTTAACTTATAGTCAGCATAGTATTAAATTTTCAATTCTTAGCTTTTGATAGTATAATATTTATAAATTTTCAACTACCAAATAGTGAAAAATATTCATGATTTTGACGAATTTTTGTCAATATTTGAACTTCAAATGCTAATAAAAAAAAATTGTGCTATGTATTTTTATAATTTTTGAATGAGAGTTAGAACAAGTTATGTGGACCCTTCAATTAAATTTTCAAGTAATTTGTCCCAGCTTAATTTTTTTTATCAACATTTATAAAAAAAAAATAAAAAAAAATTGAAAATTTCAATTGTCTACAAATAGCTCAAAAAAAGTCAAAATATTTTGAAAATCAAATCACGTAAAAAAAAAATGGCAATCTAAATAACTGGTAAAATTTTCAAGTATTTACGACTTATACTATTTGAATAACAACAAATATCAAAAATCGTTTGAGGCTAAATCATTATTTAACGCGGTTTTGTAAAAATTTAAATTTCAAACACTCATAAAAAATTTTTGACTTAGCACAGTAGAGTTTTTTTTACAGATAATTGAAGAAAAATGTATGGAAAACCTTGTACCAAATTTTCAGAACTTAGTTATAAAAGAAAAAAATTTTACGATTTTTCAACCACAAAATTACTTGCAAATTTTTGCAATTTTGACATATTTCGTATAAATTCAAACTTTAAGCACTTATAAAAAAAAATTGTGACTAACGATTTCGGATTTTTTTTTATCATTTTAAGAACAACTTATAAGAAACTTTGTATTAAATTTTCAAGATTTTCTGGCCGGCCAAAAAAATTTAATCGTTCTTTTAAAAAAAAATACAAAAAAAAATTAAAAATTTCAATTGTCTATAAATAGCTCAAAAAAAGTCAAAATACTTTTAAAATTTAACAGTGTATAGAGAACACTAACATGAACATTTTGTGAAAATTACAAGTATTTACATCGATTAGTTTTTGAGTTATAGCAATATAAAAAATTCGATTTTGTCGAAAACTGGTTTTGCATAAAAAATCCCGATTTTCCCTAATTTTTTTAGGGTTTTTCCAGACTCATTTAAAAAATATTGAAAATTTTTAACTTTGGACTCCCCCCAAAGTACCAACTAGATTTGATTTCCTTTTCAAAGAGGGGCAGAAGTGAAAAATCGAAGCATTTTTACTGCTCCAAATGTTGTCGTCAGACACAAAAAAAAAAAAAACCACATATCATTATAAAATCAATACATTCATCACTCCGTTCAGAATCTAAAATATGATATTCATGAAACTTTTACTTAAACGTTGAATATAATACAATTTAGATTATAAATAGCTAAGTGAAATTAGTCGTGGACTATAATTAAGTTTTTATTGACTTTTATAAGTTATGATATGTTTAGATTATTACTTTTTTTCTTTATCAAATTCTAATAAATTGTTTTAATATCTTAATAGCGATAATCCACAATTTTAATTGACATCTTTTGACAAATTTAATGAATGTATGTTCTACTGCTTTTGTAAATAAAGTAGTTGGCAGTAAGTCAATAGTAGTAAGTTAATAGTTAAAGTTTATTACTAATTAATCAATTTTACTTTATAGATCTAAACTTTATAAACTTTAATGATATAATTTAACTTTAAAAATCTAGGTTATTACTTAACAATGATTACCATAAATTAAATATTTTAGCTTTAAGTAACATCATTAGTATAATACCTATTTATTATGAAATATGTGTATGCTTTATGTGTCTATCACCAACTTTCAGAAAATAATATATTTCAATGTTTAACTTAAATTGTTTCTTTGGTATGAAACTGTTCCAAAGTATATTTCATATTATATATGTGGGTTCACAAGCAAAATATTCCCATCGTTTTTCTTTATATACTTGAAAATAACAAAATTGAGAAAATTTATAATTTTTGTACGTAATTAGTTTTTGTTAAAATCAATTTTGTTGAAATTTAAATGTAAATAACTAAAGGTGCAATAATTTTACCATTGTTTATAAATATATGATTTTAATAAATATGTAAATTCTTTTTACACTATTTTATATATTTGAAATGCTTAATTTTAGATTCTGAACGGAGTAAAGAATGTATTGCTTTTACAATGATGTGTGTTTTTTTTTTTTTTTGTGTCTGACGACAACATTTGGATTAGTAATAATGCTCCGATTTTTAACTTCAGCCCGTCTTTGAATAGGAAAATTCATCAAGTTGGTACTTTGGGGGGTCAAAAGTAAACATTTTAAAATAGTTTTCAAAAAAATCGAGAAAAACAAAAAAAAAAATGACAGAAAAACGGCAATTTTACGAAAAACCACTTTTCGACAAAATCGATTTTTTGATTTTGCTGTAACTCAAAAACGAATTATTGTAAATACTTGAAATTTTCACCAGATGTTTATATTATAGTTATCTCTTTACAGTTAAATTTTCAAAATATTTTGACCATTTTTAAGCTACTTATAGACAATTGAAATTTTCGACTTTTCTAAGTTTTTTTTCTTCAAATGCCGATAAAAATTTTTGGGTGGCCAGAAAAGTTTGAAAATGTAATACAAGGTTTCTTATAAGTTGTTCTTAAAGTGATAAAAAAAAATCTGAAATCGTTAGTCACAATTTTTTTTTTATAAGTGCTTAAAGTTCGAATTTATTCGAAATATTTCAAAATTTAAATTAAATTTCATACTCTCATTATGCGTATGTTGCCAAATACTTTTTTTATTAATAAACAGATACTATAAAGTAACTATAGTAACATATAAAAACTATACTATTTGTTTCAAAATAGAATATATGACAATATTTAAGTATAATATATCCTAAACTGACAAATCATCTTCGTTCAGAATCGTTTTTCGCATACAATGATACCTATCATTGCATTCAAATTTAACCTACCATAGTCTGAGGTCCACCCCACCCCCTAATATACAGCAGAGCGATACCCACTTACCCGCTTTTTTTAGTTTTTTTTTTACATACAAATATTGATAATTATTGAAAATTAAAAAGCTTGAAAATTTAATACAGGTTCTTCACAATTAGCTTAAATTAATTTTAAACTAGTTTTAATTTTGGATATTTAGAATCATTAATTTGATTTTAGATATCATAGAGTAATTCAAAAATATTTGTAAATACTAAATTAGGTTACTATAGTTTATAATAATTATAATAGCTATATAAATATACAGTCAAGTCGCGATAACTTGAAGTTGAAGGGAGATAAAAATTCGCCTCGAGATATATATCTCGAATTTATATTAATTTATACTTCTAGGGGAATAAAAAAAAATTCGAGTTGTCAAGTTTTTCGAGTTATCTGTTAGGTTCGATTTATTGTGACTCGACTGTACATGATAAATTAATATACTTAATAATATATTATATAAATAGACATTAGATTTCTAGACTGTTTCCAATCAGAATTGTTTTTTTGTATCCAATGATTAATCATTTCATTAAAATTGTACATATCTGTTACTATAATGAACTCAATAACAAAGTGCACTATACTACTTTTGTACAGTATAGTGATACCTACTTGTCAAATTATGACTTCAATTTGTTTCTTATATTTTTTTTTTAAGGCAAACAATTTTTAAATTTTATACAATGGATTTTAAAAATAATTTAATGTATAAAAAATTCATTTGCACATTTTTTAGACACGTTTAAGCTTAAATGTTGGTAAAATTGGATATTTCAACAAAAAATAACGATTTTTAAATTTTAATTATTAAGGCTTGAAAATATAATATATGGTTTAATTTAAGTTGTTATTTCCCACATTTTATTACTGATTTAATGTAATATTTTGTATGTATTATTTTTTCTTTTCTTTTCATATTTTTAATTAAAAATTCAATATCTGTTATAATTAATTATAATAAACAATTTTGATAGATATTTTTGTTTATCTTAGTAGTTGAAAATATCACTTATTTTGAGTTAAATTATATGAATATTAGTAAAAGAAAAATAATGATTTATTGACAAGCATAGAAAAATATAGTATTTTTCTTTTGCATAGGTATATAGAAACATTTTGTAGGTATTGTATTTATTTTGTGTTATGTAGGTGTGTCTAGGTTAAAACACAGGTGAACTAAAAATAATATGAAAACAATTAAGGAATCATTCGATTTTATCTAATATTATTTTAGAGTTACATTTTATGTACATATTTAAACTAAATAATAATAGTTTAATCATAGAAATAATGCTCTTACCGTGATTTTAAAGATTGATTTGTATAATATACATCAAATACATTTTTTTGTAGTTTGCTCGATTTATATAATTAATGTTTACGCTTAATCTTCTAGTGGTTTTATATTTCTTTGAATAGGTATTATAAAAGGGATAAATTAATTGATTATCATTTTTTATTTGAGTAAAAATGTATACTTATTAATTTATAATAGTCTTTAGTAGATATTCAGCTTCAATTGCTGCTTATTCCATTTCTATATTTGATTCATCAATTAATGTATTGATGAATTTATCTATATAAATACTTAATAGGTGACTTAACAACAAAAACCATCAAAGTGTAAGGTGTGTTCGATTATTCTATGTATTATTTTAACTGTTTAAATTTCACTTCTTGTTTCATATCTTTACAAATTCAATCATAATATAATATTCATTATAATATATAATATATTATATATAATATAACGTTTAAATTTAGTATAATATTATATAATTGTCAATGGTTATTATTTTTCATAATCATATTATTTTTTGAAAATTTAATTCAACTCAATTATACAAAATGTTTGAACACCCGAGTTATTGATGTAGATGTGTTGCCGCACATAGCGAAGTTTTTATTAGCTAATCAATGATCATTTATTTTATTAATATCCTTTAATAAACGACGTTTTTTAGTTTTATCACTGTCAATTAATTTATTTTCTATAAAATTCCTTTATGGGATTTATCAGATTGCAGTTATGCGTTAGATTAAAACAATAACTGTCATTAAATTGAAAAAATGTTGTCCCCAACCGTTGTACTAACTATACAATTAATAAATAATCATAAAAGAGTGTTGGGTTTATTTAAATTGTTTATTTTGCAGTTATTTTACCACTGTTTTTTCCGTATACATTTTGTTATACATTTGTATTTTTCTGTTTTATTTTATTTTCTCTAGTGTTTCGAATATTTAATACAGAACATAAAATCAATATGAAAAAAAAAACTCAACTACAATATCTTACGCCATTGAGAGCGAAGTTAATTGAGTGATTTTAAAGTCCAATACATCTTATTCTCACGTCCGGCTTTTCGTTATTTATTAAACATAGAAAAAACTTGGGTAGTTTTTGTTGCTAATTTTAATCATATCAAAATAATCCAACGACAACTTGTGGTTTCACTATAAGTCTATAAAACGCGCCTGGGGTTATATTAGTTTTAACATTTTGTTTTTAATTTTATATTAATGTATAATTATATATATGTATAATATACGAGGTGAAAAAAAGTCGACCCCATGTCGTTTCAGATATCATTTGTGATAAGTAACTGAACACGAAAATGTGCCACCATTAAGGGAACGAAGGAAAACTTAGTTTTTTTTTTTTTGTGTGTGTAGGTCAACCGCACACAACATTCCCCCGCCACTTCGTTTCATTTATTAACATAATGAATAATCGCATGTTAATGTTTTCTGGGTTATTCGAGTTGTTTATGAAATTTATTCAAATTCAAATTAGGAAGACTGTTGATTTCTGGTTCAGACACATATTGTACATGATATTATGTACATTTTGAGAGTATAGCTTTTTTTTGTTTTTTTGAAAAATGAAATTTATTTTATGCGTTTTTCTCCAATTTGTATGGATTAACTGTATAACAAAATATTGGATAAAGTGAGTTGCGCTGTTTGCAGTGTACTCTTTTCTTTTGTTATTTTATTATATTTTTTAATATTCTGCGTATCTATCTTTCATATTAAACACGTGCTCCAGATATTTTAAATAAACTGAATGACACATAAAATATATATGTCAACGAATATGTTGTTAGTTATTTTATTCATTTTATTTGAAGATTTTAGATATTTAATACTAATCTTTGAAAAACTTTGTCAGTATAATAATTATTTCAAATTTTTTTTTTAATTATTTAAAGGTTTTCTTTTTAAATTAATGTTTATTTATAGCATAATATCTATGTATAAAATAGAAGAAATTTAATGTATTATAATAATAAAAAAAATAAGTTTCTTTTTTAATATATGATAATAAATTGTACAAAATGAAAAACAGTGGAAAAAATAGTAGAGCAATACATTTTAGATAATTGTATTTCGAGTATTTATTTAGTACTAGACGTGAATTAATCGTTAATTAGCATTACTATGCACTAACTTACATATTATATTTATAGTTTTATACTAAACATTATTAAAGACAATATGACGCGAGATTCTATTTTACAATAATTTTATGTTTAAAATATTATATATTTTTAGTAAGTATTATATTGTACTTAATTTATTGAAAATGCATATTAATAATCCTTGTGAGTTTTATTATTTAAGTCATAGATAATTTACTTATCGTGTTAATATTTAATTTATTGCATTTATCTTTGTTTTTGAATTGAAATTTACTCATGAGTCATGACGCACAGTGAAATATTGCACCTTATTTGATACATCCTCTGCCCTTAGGGATGATTTCTTATCCATCGCCGTCTCTTGAAAACTAATACTTCCCCATTAGCGGAACAAATTAAGGTATACTCACTTTATCACACTTATAAACCGATGACACTATTCAATAAATGACTTGTCTTATTAAGGTTAACGTACTTAGATGTTTATGTATTTCACAATAAATGTTCATTCTTACTTAATAAAATACACTCTTTTACAAAACATAATAATAATTATATTTTGATGATATTGAAGGATTTATAAATGAATAGTTTTACTAAAAGTTTAATAGGTAAATAATTGGTATATTAGAAATATATTCGATTAAAATTTAAATATTTTTTATACAAGCCAAGACAAATTTGAATTTGAGTAGTACTATTGTATGTTAAAACAATGAAACATATATTAATCATATTTTAATGATTGTACCACGATTTGAAAACTTATTGGAATTGAATAATGGATATATTTTATTAATATCTTTCTTCGTTGTTTAAAAAATAATTTTAAGTACAATAGAGTGTAGATAATATTGTTATAATTATATCAGTATTATCATTAAAATTGCCCAACTAGCTAAGCACTTTGGCATCTAGAACGGAATTCTATTTATCCATCCGTCCAATCGAGAAGCGCTTATGATTTGTGGAATTTCACAAGTCGTTAACCTAAAGGTGCAGAATATTATTTGGCTATTGTACTTGTGCATGACACGGTCGTCTAGGAGTCCAGCAGTAGCACAATGGAACGGTGCACTGGCAAAGTTGTTTGTAGAATTTACGATTCAAGAGGGTAGGTCAAAAGTTTTGGCAATTAACATTCAAAACCTCCCTTTTGAAATGATTTCAATGAAATATTAATAACAATACTAACTCGACTTATAAGGGTCATCTTCTTCTACAGATCATTAGGTAATAATTATATTTATTATTATTGTTTGGATTAGACTCTAAACTAAACGAGAAAATATTTGTTTTTTCCCCGATGCCACGTGTATTATACATAATAACACTAAACAGTCTTGTTTATTTTTTTAACCTCTGATAACCACCATATAGGTTGTGCGTGAATGACCTTCAACAGAAATGTTGTTATTATATAATATCAACGTTTTCATTTTTTTCTAATATTATAAATTTTAATACGCAAAAAAACAAGGTACTTATAAGTTATAACATATAATAATAGATTGATTGGATTGTATGATATATTAATTAAAATTTTTTATTATTTTTTATTTTTTAAATATATCATTATTTAATTATTTTAATTAAAGCTATTTTATTTTATCAAGTATTATCTATTAGTTTTATATTTTATTTCAATTTTTACAATTGTTGTTGTTGTATTATTTTTTTTAATTTTAATAGAACAATAAAATAAACTGTTTAAAAATTATCATAATATAATAATTTACGAAATATTACGAATATTTTGCCATAATATTATTGTGTTTTTATGGATTCAAAATTCGTGACTCGTATATAATTATATTCGTACAAAAAAAATATATACAGTATATTATAAGTGCAATAGGTTACTGTCTTATATATTTAATATGTAAACTGTAAATTCTTTTCCTTAATAAACAATATTAATATTATTATTATTATCAAGATCTACGTATATAATATGTAATGGAAGTTATAATGATTAGTTTTCAACAATTTGATAAAAAAACATTAATTATTACGTGTTTTTAATTTTAAATATACATCAACTATAAATAATTGTGTATACCTATCTCATACATGCCTTATAAAATATTTGAAAATCATAATTTAATTTAGTTTTAAGCATTTAAAAAAAATTTATTTATTCATAAAAAAATAAGCATTACTTGAAATCTTTTTTTAAATTACAGTGAATCATAATGAGATAATGAAAAACGAATATACACTTTGATTAAACTGTCCAATTTGTTTTACTAATTAAATTAAAGCATTTTGTATTCTATAGGTATTTTATTATTCACTGTCAGTTAGAAATTTAATATTAAAATAATTTACAATATTAATTGTTTCACTATTAAATATTTAAGTAATATTGTATCTAGTATCTAATTATATATAGTTAGTTATAAGTTAATAGAAAAAAATATATTTATTGTGGTATTATGTCTATTGTGACATTATTTGTTTCACTGTTACTGTCTGTTAGACTTAAGCAGTTCTTTGACTGTTATCAAAACAAAAAAAACGTTAGATAATATAATAAGTAAATAGGTTATTATATATTAAATAACTTAATTTGACCTATCATAAATTCTATAAACTCTAAGTTAAGTTTGGACATTTTGAGTTTAACAGTCATACAATTATAAGTACTTATTCAATTTTTTATATTAAAAAATGTTTAATAAAATGCATTTTAGTACCTATATTATAATCAAAGAATTTGTATCAAATTATTTTTGGTCAATTAATCTAGTCGTAGGAAAAATATCTATGAAAACAATTCGGGTTTAATAATATGACTTGATTATATGACAATAAAACTTAAAATTCAATATTAAAAAAAGTATTATTATAACTTATTTAGTCCCAGACAAAAGTAATATCGTTGATATATTATTAAAGTACCTATACATAATTGTTTTCAAGAATATAATTAAATGTGTAATGCTATAATTAAGTAAATATTAACTATAAAATCGTATTATTTTACTCTTGAGAGTGCATATATGCTGGTGTTACATTATCGTGTTATTATTATAGTTGTTTATTTTTATAACTTAAAACTTTAAAAAATAGGCCAACCAATGATGCTGCTTCAATCATCCACACAATACGTAATCAACGATTTAGTAAAATAATTGCCGAAGTAATACATTTTTGTTATTTTTTTTTATTGTTTCAGAACATCTTTATCAGTTTACTATTTAACTTATTTTAAAAAATTTATTAATTTTAAATATTGTTTTGAATAAATGAGATTTTGGTGCAACTATAATCCATTTGTCAAGTATTTTTTTTTTTTTTAATCAAATATTTTGGAGAAATATTAAAAGTAAAAAAAAAAATTCTTTATTTTTAAAAGTAGGTACGTACTCAATTCGTCAGTAATTCAATATTTTGTCCAATTTGCCAGCAGTTTTCGAAAACATTTAGAAAATCAAAGAATAACTTTAATTAATCAATCATTTAAATAAAATCTTTATCAAATTTGAATGAACTTAATATCTAAGTTATATTCGAACTGCATTATGTATGTTATCATTTATCATTGTTATAAAACTCCATCATCTCCTCCACAATGACCAATACACTTCCGTTCTCATTTTTATTTTTTTATATTCTTAATTAGTTGTACTAAAGTTTGAACATTTAATACTTATGTAATACTAAATGTATATTAGAACATCGGGTGGGCTATATTAAAAGTTAGGAGAACGTAAATTATAGTATACCCACAGGCGGTAAAGTATTTAAGACGCTTTTAGTAGGTTCCAACTAAATTTTACCGTAATTTATGACGATTTATAGTTTTTGAATTAATCAATTTTGATCATTTTTCCTTTTAAAATAAAACAATTACATTGTATTGTCCTTATTAATTTTAAATAAATTAATAATCATCTACATACAAGGCTTCATGAAAGTTTTACAAATTTAAAAAATAATTCGTTTTTAGAAGCTTTTAAATTTATCAAGTACATATAGTTTTGATTTAACATCATATTAAACTTCGATGTTGAAAGTTTTTTTAATATAAATAATATAAATATAAATATAAATTATTACAATATTCATAAACGTTATTAATGTAAAAAGTCTTAGATGGTTAGATGAATCTAAAAAGGCTAGTTGAAATTATTTTTCTTATCCTATTAATGTATTTTTGATATGTATGTATGTTACTACAGTTGTCATATAATAAATAATGATGAAATGTCACGGGATAATCGTAAACTCAACTAGCGCGTATGACGAATTAGGACAAATTAGGGTTAAAACAGGGATTAAAGAATGTTCCTTTAACATCGACCCCCCTTGCGCTAGTGGTACTTGGATATAACTAATTATAGTGACAACAAATGGCCTAAGTATGACATAAATATTTGGAGTGCCGTATTTACACAGGTTACTCTAAAATTTAAGAAATTTATGATCCTGTGTTGTATATTAATTTTTTATCATTTTTATAGATTTATTTTAATTTTATATCGTGTTTTTTTTCTGTTCAATTTATCATTTCTATCCTGATGCAGGCTTATGCAAATAATGTGTTTTGGATTACGAAAAATCGACCAAGAAAATTGTGATGCTCCAGAGTCGTACGCCTTATGCTTGAATAGACTCATATGCGTCTCGAGTATATACGTTGGCAGTTAGATATCAGGTGGTGTTTATTGTATAAACCATTGTTCACTGTTTTACATACACGCTATACAGCATATGACTGTATAGCATAACTAAATCACTACAGTCCTACACAAACGATCGCTTATTTGACCTAACCTAGCCAAATTTGTTTCGAAATTTTTTTAAATTATTTAATATAATATAAGTAGTTACTTACCTATATGGTTATATGTTTATGAAACTATCCAAAATATAATATTAGGGAAGAGATTTTTCGACAATCTCCTCGAATATCCAGCAGTTACATGATGCAGTTATATTATACATTATTGATTATACTACTTGTACTTGCATATCATTCGCATTACTGTGTTTTAAGATATACAACCATTCAAATTCTTTATAACTGACATCATTTGGAATCCAGAATATTCCAAAAAATGTATAAGAATGTTTTATTAACTATAATTTTCTTTAAGGATTTCTTAATATAATATTCCTGGAACATTATAATTTCTAAATATTGTGTGGGAAGAATATTAATCAGTTAACCGGACTACCGGAGTAACGGTTCAACAGTGAGTAGATGCTTACTGATATTTTTACATTTTATTATTTTGGTATCTAACATTGAAATATAAATTTATAAATAATAATTTAATATTTGAATCACGACTACTATAGTGAACACAAGATAAAACTATTTTATAAGCTTTTCAACAAGCCTATTATGATTAAGTTAAATTTATATAACTGAAATACTCGTACATTAATTATTACTATATAATCAGTGTGATAATTATTTTGAACGTGGAATTTAAAATAGTGGCGTAACATTGTACAAAATATAATGTTCATTGTTTGATAACATATGATATGATTAATATTCAGTCTGTACCAATGTAATGTTTGGTATTTGGTAACAATAACAAATGAGTAAATCTCCATTTAGTATTTTGTATTTTGTGTTATTTATTATTTGGTTAGGGTATTTTTTAGTATAAACATTAAATCTCCCCCTCTTAATATGCACACGAAAAGTACCCTGCCATTGAACGAAGTTATCTACCGTAATAAATACAAAAATACCAATATAAAGTATAAATTGTATATTGTTACTGCAGTAATAATTGTATGTGTATTGTATATGAATTATTATTTCATTATTATTATCATTTTTATTTTTTTATGTTTCCAGACCTTTTGTGTGGTATCCAAAAGATTTCGGAAGAATTATATACACCGTTTCACAGCCACCCAGTCTTTCTTTATGTTTTCTCCTTGGAACTCGTTTCGGCAACTGTGCATATACATTTCTACTAATCAAATATTCGACTATGTGGTTATGACCACTATATTGCTCAATTGTGTCTTCCTAGCCAAAACAGATTCAGTTGAAGAAGCTGAGTAAGTATCATATTTGTTTACTATTAAATTATATTCACATTTATTATTATTATTATTCGAGTAACATTTTCGGTAAACATACAACATTTAGTAACATATAATTAGGCAGGTAAATCAAGTTCGAATTTTTAATATTAGTTAAAATAATTATTAATTATAATATAATGTGTAATTACATTTTCATATTGCACTTTTCTAATAGTTAAGTGTAGTGAAAAATCACTACAATTTACGTATATTTTATACTACATCTTAACAAATATTTTGGGCCTAAAATTAATACAATCACAGTTCATCGGATTAATCTTGTTTTTTAATACATTATATGAGTATTAATATTAAAACTGTGTGTCTGTGTTCACAAAAAATTAATACCGATCTAATTGTTATAATCCTTAAGCAATAATCATTCAATACTTTTAAAAATATTATTTATTTTAGATTGTTATAGGAAACATTGAATGCATTAGTTTCACAGTTATGTGTATTTTATTTATTGCATCTATCATTATTTATTAAAAACATCATATTATTTTGAGCAATAAAAGTTGAAAATATTTTAATTGTTCATTTTAATAGTTCAGTTTTAAAAAAGATACTACAATGTTTTTCGTAAATCTTTATTAGTTGCACTTACAGAATTCTAAAAATATTAAAAATAACTTGGCAATATTTTTAGAGGCATATGTAGTTCTAATCTTTACGATAAACGAAAAATTGTGATTTTCCTATAAACACTTTATTGTAAACTATATTCCGTCATTAAAATAATAAAAATCGTAGAGATTTGAAACTTCATAATCATATATTATTATTATATATGCACAATAGTATTTTCAAAATATTTAGATTAATTATTATTTAAAGCTATAATACAAAAAACGGAAAGTTCACACCGTTGGACTGAATTACTATATTATAGTACAGAGTAATTTTTCCTATTTTGATTACGTTTAATGTGAATGTGTAGCCTGTTGTAGGTTGTCTAATTTTATGGCCGGACTAAATTTTAAAGTTTCATTTGAAACTTTGAAAGTGTATCGAAGTTGATTTCTTTTTATGAAATTAACTTCTTGAACAAAATGTTTTCATTAATTCGTGTCTATTTACATCAAAAATGCTATTGCAGTAATATAATGTTACCTAACATAGTTGCTACGAAAAGTATGAATAGAGAATACGAATGTTTATTTACTTTGTGACCTACATAACGCTTGTCGTTTTACTGTAAATTGGGCGATATTTTCGATTTAGCGACGTGTGACGACATCGAATAAGTGCCAAACACGTGAAGTTACTGACATGCAAATGCATAAAAGGTTATAACTTAACTGATTGCCTACGATCAAAATTATATAAGGTTTACAACACACGTAACTATTATATATTATTTTCGTTTATCACGTATGTTGAATTATTTTTTATTACTTTAACTTAACACTATTTTGTCCGACAAGCAATTCTGATTGCTTATTATTTTTAAAGGGTAAAACTACATATATAATACGAAATATATTTTTTTTAATTCACTTATTCTGAGAAGCTAAGTATGTTAAAAAAAAATGTAAGATAAGTTAATATTGATCCATATAAAGTATAATATTGTTTAGTTTTATATATGCATATAAATATATAATATAATATATATTGATCTTATATTTTTTTAATAATATACACTTCATAATGAAGTGTCTTTTTAAAATTATTTATTAATTCACTCTTGATTCGTGTTCCTTTATAGATAAGACTCCATGTCTGAGTTATTTATAATACTAAAAATTTAATTTTCCAGTAATTTAAGTGGTTTTTATAATATTAAAAAAATAATATGTATATTATTTAGTTATTAAAACTATTTAAAAAAAAAATGAAAAATATGAATCTTTGAACATGTAATCCAACGATTTCCTAAATGAAATACAATTTTATTTTCAGTAGTACCTATTGTTTTTGATTTTAAAATATTATTATAGTTTACGGAATAATTATAACAAGCAATTTTATTTTTATAATTTTTATAATTGAAATTAAACATTTTATAAAAAAAAGTATTCTTTAGATTTTAATTTTAATATTTCAATATTTTCGTATTAACTATTAATACTTTAATTTTAATTTTACAAAGAAAAAAGTGAAAAACCATACAATAATGATCGCTGCGTAGATAAATTATTATAATCAATAATTATAAATATTATAAAATAATAAAAATTATATTATTATGATTTATTAAATAAGTAATTATGATCGTTATCGAGTTGATACTCGAATGCTGTTTCATTCTGTGGATTAAGCAATAGAGGACATAACTGTTATATCATATTATTACCACACATGAGTTAGTGTTTCAATTTTCAGCTATTTCAGGGAAGTAGTTTTGATAATAGGATGCACTCTACCAAAAGACTGAAGAATTTAATAGATTGTTTATTGTCATACTCGATAAGTAAATGTACCAAGTGTCAGGTTTCTGAGAACAACGTAATTGATTGAGAATGTCTAAAGAAAAATATATACGGCCTAAAAATCGATAAAACTAATAAAAGGATTTTAAAAACATCAATTTTTGAAATTCTATATATTTATATACTGACTTACAGAGAAAATAATAAAGTATAAGAAAGAGAATATAAAATAAATCAGTTTAATTCACCAAAATGTTCTCATCACTATTCCAATAGAGATACTTTTTTTGGATAGAATTAGTAAATAAATTAATTAATAACCGTTTTAAACTTTATATTTAAAAATAGATCACTTGTTAATTGTAATCTAGACTAATTTATTCAAATAACATAATAATTAAAGACAATCAGTTTATATTTTTAAATTTAAATTACAAGGGCACACTGTTTAACTATTTACACAGATGATGTTACAGATCAAATCTATGGCACTGCTTCGATGTTGATGTCTATATTATGTGTAATAATTAAAAAGTTAACTCGTATAATATATTTGATTACTTAAAACATATCGTAAGATATTACATTTGTAACCCCCTGCGTCTGTTAAAAAACTACCATATTTTTTCAAACATTTTATTTATTGAAACTAATTAAAAAAATAATAATGCATTTTAAATCATGAAATATTTAACATTGTTGTTTACATAATATTTGAAACTTTATATCGTTGTTTAATGGAAATTCTAGAAAAAAAAATTGCCATGTACAAAATAATGTTATGTGGCGTATCGTTTTAGGGTATAGAATATCTTTGAATATAGTTTATACATTATTGTAATCATATATTTGCAAAATATATTATGTATTCAAGTATCAATCGTGTATTTGTTCTTTCTGTGGAATGCGAGTGATACAATAATAGCAAAACAGAAATTGTATCTATTTGATGATTATTGATTTTCATATTTTATGCTATTATTTAATTTATTTTTTAATGCATATAAACATACCATTTTCTATATTTACTAAAACTTAATTTTACTCGATGATAATCGATAAAGATTTTATCAAATTTAAATATTATTTTTCTTAATCATACTATTACTAAAGACATAAAAAAATATGTAATTGATATTCTGAAATTATCTTTTTTATATTCATTTGGTACTATAAATTATTTAATATTAAAAAAAAAAAAAAAAATCAATATTAACTGATATTTTACAAAATTATTTTTTCATTATAACAATTTCTAAGAAATAAATCATAATAAAGTAACTAACAGCTAATATAATTATTCTTAAAGTATTAAATAATGATCTTAAAATTATTTTTCTATTTGAAATAGTTTATAGATTATAAATCATATGCCTAGTTTTAGTTAATGCTTAATGATGTAACTATGAAATAAAAAGTTTTAATTTGAAATATATTTTGAACACTTAAATAAAATAAATGCTATATTAGAAAACTATGTATACAATAAAGATGAATGGTTCTTCTTCATGAATTGAAAATTTCGATAAACTTTTATTTAAACTTTTTTAGAACTTGAAAACATGTGATTTCGAAATACATTAACTCGTTAAATGTCACATAGCAAATGCATCACGTATTTCAAATGGTAAAAAAACTAATATAGAAATTGTTCCACAATTCAATTCACTTTGAAAATAACCCAAGCTTCACAACATACTAAAATCAATCACCAATAAAAATAATATTAATAAAGTTTAACTTGTTTAAATAATCTTAACTACAATAATAATATTAAATGATATATGTTTTAAATGTTTCAATATTTAAATCGTTTATTGCTGGGTTGGGTTGTTTGAATAAATTTATAATTATATTTTAAAATTTAAATTAAAATAGTAAAATACCTGTCAATCTCTGGAATATAAAGTAAAAAATATTCAATTGTGGTGTGTAGTGTAGATAAGATTTTTGAATAATAATTACATTTAAATTCGGTTGGTTTATGTTGCTTAAAATCACTAAAACCATGAATTGTGATGCTCTTATTAATATTGTGATAGTTATTTATCAAGAACCGTATATAATATATGTAATTAATGTGTATGAATATCTTATGAAATTATTGTTTATAAATAATAACAAAGCTGAAATAAATAAAGACACTGCATTAGTCAGATACGCTGTGCAGCCAAGTATAATGCATACGTTATTATTATTCAGTTTGCAAATATACTGATAAGTGACATTATACATTTTAAGAGTATTTATTTATATTTAAACAAATTTGTTACGTCATACTTTCGAGAAAAAAGTACACATATGACTGTGTCAACTATAAAACCATCAATCGTCATTGATACAAAACGGCACTTTTGTTATTATTTATAGATATATTATTAGTTTATTTAAATTCTGAGTAACGTAAAATATTTTGTGAATTAATAGATATGTATTTAAGTAGAAATTCGCTTAAAATATGTATACGACTAAGATAACATTAATTCATATTACTATTAATTCTATAAAATAATTAATCAAACATAATTAACCTGCGTTTACTAAACTGTCTAGAAGTTGATTGAAAAAATAATGTCCTGCAATTATCTTTCAATTAGAGAAAAGACTATTGTGATGTTTTAGTAGTCAGTAATTAAAGTAACATGCAAGTTGAAAAAAAACTGGGATCAAATCTAAAATCGGATACTGAGCTGCAGGGTGTTAGGTTATAGCTTCATTTACTCTCTTGATGAAAAATACAGTTAAATATTTTTAGTCATTATAATAATA
Source organism: Schizaphis graminum (assembly GCA_020882235.1). Taxonomy (NCBI): domain Eukaryota; kingdom Metazoa; phylum Arthropoda; class Insecta; order Hemiptera; family Aphididae; genus Schizaphis; species Schizaphis graminum. The sequence continues at coordinate 70,488,541 of CM037032.1, forward strand.
TTTTGTAGATAATAGAAGTTTTAACGAACAAAGCTTGGTTAAGGGGGCTTGCTTGTCCATAAAATCGTGTATACAACTTTCAAACAATATTTAATCTCAAACATATTATAAGTATTATATTTTGATTTAGTATCACAAATTACAATTTGAAAAGGTAGTAATCTATACTTATTATTATTATTTTGTATACTACCTATTGATTTTTTTTCTAAAATTATTGCTATAATAAAAAAAAAGTTTTCTGCAATTACCTATCATTATAATCATAAACGTTCTGCCATACTTTCGAACAATTCATCGGAAAATAATATACTATACTATATAGTGGACAATTACAGAGGTTGTTCAAGATTAACTAAATGCTATACACATATTATACAGGGTGATTTTTTTTATCAAACAATACTCATTATTTCAAAAAGTAATCATGTTTTTGAAAATATATTTTTACATAGTTTCAAATTGTTAAAAAAACAACGATTTTATTAAAAAATTATATTTTTAAATATTTTTTATCCTTATAATTTTTTAATAAAATCGTTGTTTTTTTAACAATTTGAAACTATGTAAAAAAATATTTTCAAAAACATGATTACTTTTTGAAATAATAAGTGTTGTTGGATAAAAAAATCACCCTGTATATAAATATAAATATAATATATATAATAATATACTATTTATACCAGTTCCTCTAGTAAACGTCATAATATGACCTGCAAGAAAGATAATTATCTTGGAGGGCTTTTTAACATTCATTGAACAATAATATAGAAATGCTTCCTTATTTTTTCTCTCACTTTCATGCAACTTTGTTCGCTTAAGAGTGAATTTTTCACCAAAGAACTGTGTGGAACACAAAAGAAAGCATTATAAACGGCAACCGAGACATACATTTGACGCTGCTTGACTATACCCTTTCATGCCGACGGGAAACTGATTATAGTCGTTATATGTATTTTGTATATATATATATATATATTAAGTCGATGTGAGCACATGTATTCACTTTGCCTGTGTGTGGGTGCAAAAACTGTCGAAAGATATTTTTTCCTTAAACGCCGGAAGGTTAAGATTGTTTCCGTATTGTTTCTTATAGTTATAGTAGGTATAATCGGCGATTCAAATACGCAATACGTTATTGCGCTGTCTATATGGAATAATATATAAGTCCAGAAATCATTGCAATATAAATGTATTACTATAATTAATACAACCGAACATATTGTGGAATAATTTTTTTTTTTATATAGATTTATTATTGTAGTCTATTATGTTGATATATTATTAGAATGATACATTTTAACTTCTTCGGGAAAATATCTCCTTTGTAAATAAAAAAATTAAAACCTATTTAGTTGTTTTAAAATTGAAATTTATCCATAATATTCTGATATAGTATATTAAAAATAATTAATAATTAAATAAAGGTTACATAAATAATTTATGTAGGATGATACCTAATATGTTGATACATCCCTAGTATTTCGATACGCATATTTCACGAGTATAAAATGAAATACAATCCATTAGCTATAATTAATGTTGTCTTGATTCTTGACTATTAATTTAATATTATATTCAAATTGACATTTTACCAAACGCTAAATATATCTAAACAATATATGATAAATACGGGATGTTATGATATGAAATACAGTAGGTACACAGAACAATAGTTAATGGTTTAATCAATTCCAATGTCAATAGAAACTTGTATTAACTATTAAATATTGAAAACAATATAATACTTGTTGGATTCCATGACGGCAGATATTGTAAAATAATATTTTTATATAATTATTAATGTTAATAGTAACCACGATAACAAGAGTTTCATGTGCAGTATAAAAACCAAAAACTATAAAACAAATTATTATTGTAAAAGATTTTCTTACATTTAATTTTGACTATACAATTTTAAAGGCAAGGGAGTTCTGTTCAAGATTCTACACAGGAAAGTTTTTATGACTCCAATCAGAAAAATAAAAAATAATGGTTTTATATAACCTTATTAACTTTTACCTAAATACAGATATCACAACTTACTATAAATGGTGATTATTTAATATGTACTATAACACTCTTTATTTAATTATTTTGCGTTTTTGTAATATAATATTATAAATTACCTATTATTACATATTATACAATATGATTAATTTTTATTATTTATGTTATATTCATCACCAAGGGTTTTATTGTTTAACGAATTAATTTCTTTTGATTAATAACGAAAATAAAAGCTATTATGTTTTTATTACTATTAGATTGATCATTAAAATGAATACAATAAAATACATAATAGTATTGGTAATAATGTGTTTTAATTCATATTTATACTATTAAATGATTATAGATAATATAAGAATCTATTTTAATTTAACAATGTTTTTATTTATAATTAGACAGTTTAATATAGTACCATTAATTTTTGAATATTGATGTAAAACACGATCCGTTGCCAAAAAATTAGTTAAAAATCACACCTCTCCCTCAAATGTAAATTTGATTTTTATCAAATTAATTTTCAATTATAGACTGTATAGTAACAATAAGTGTTATGTATTAAAATAAACACCTTGAATAAATAGATTTATATATCATATTATATTGCATAATGTATTTTGCTTGTCATTAATAATTGTCGTCAAGTATCCACAACCGACAACAACGGTATTAGTAGATTAATGTTTATTATTCATACTATAGCGGTATTTTATTAATACAACGCGTATGTACCATGTAGAGTTACAGTCAACAATATATAGATTTATGCATACGCCACGTGTGAATAAAATATGAGTATATACGTATGTATTATGTACGCGCCTCCTTATTTACCTCAAAAAAATAATATAGACTGTAATATTTTACTATTTGGTAAATAGTTGGATAATCGAATCGTTTTCTAAAACACGTGTACGTTTGTTTTATTTTATTTACCGTGGAAAAATATAGTTTGCTTCTTTAAATCTAACAAACATAACAAAAATGTAAATAAATGGGATAATATTGACTAGGCTAAATCATAATATTATTATCTATAAGAAGTGTTATACCCATACATTATTGTGACAATTTAAATAATTATTTACAGATTACATTAGATGTGGTCTATATATACTATATCATACTTTATAAATAATATATAAAATAAAATTGTGTGACAAATTTGTAGAAAGTTAGGATAATCGTTTTTATTATAAACACGATTTGAAGCTTAAAATAAATACTGTTTACATTTTACATTTTAATTTAAACTTCAATTTTGACAATAAAAGCAGATGATACCTATTGATTATAATCTCATTCTCAGATATTTAAAGTTGAGTAATTGTATATTCTAATCGTGATATAATAATCATATTATTATATTTATTAGTGATTTAAATAGTTAAATGTATTTTAATTTTTAACAAACCATATTATTCTTTTTAATATAGCCGAAAAGAGGATAAGATCTTAGTGTATCTGAAATGCCTATATAATGCGCCGTGTGATCATTATTATAATATTATTTATTATTAATGTAAACACGCTTAAATGTATATTGTAACTAGAAATATGTATATACAAAACACAGGAAAATCGACATACGACAGTAGTGTACTTAAATTTCACATTATTATGTTTAAATTGTTTTAATTTATCAACGTAAGTATTTCATAATACTTAATAAATGTATGAAACGTTCAGTAAGATAACATAATATAGTAGATGTTACAATTTCTAGAATATATATGTATATATTACGTACACATACCTAATATAAAGTTAATGTTTTTACTAAATAATACAACAACTATTTTATTTTCTAAATAAATCTGTAATAGATAAAATTGATTTTGATGGCATACTACTATATTTAAATACAAAAAATTTATCAAGTTAACTATTTTTTTTTTTGTCTCGATAAACTCACTTAAATGAGTTTTATTATAATTAAACATTCGACATTTATTGAAAACATTAGTAGATATACTGTGTATTGATTTAAATGCCTGTTCGTTGTAGCATCTTATGGTTAAAATTTAGAGAAATAATAATTAGCTAAATAACTAGAATACAGATGCAATAGAGGTTAAAAATTACACGTTAAACATAATGTAGACATTTTGTTTTAAAAGTTAATCTAGTGCACCTATTCTATACTTACAATTTTGCTCATATTAGATATATATATATAGATATATATATATATATATACCTATCTGGTTTCTAATCGTAATTCACAGGTCTGAAATCAGGTTTAACCAATAATAATTAATGTTAAATTTCCTACGAGTAAATGCAATATGTCACTTTGACGGTGAACATATTATATGTACTTACGTATAATACATACTAGTTTCTAATCGAAATAATTAAATATTTAATTAGTTGAATGCCATTAAATCGACGTGTGTAAGACAATATCGCCTCTCTGGGTTTAAGTTTAAAACTAATTTTAAAACAATAATGTCAATAAATAAAATGTGTCAACTACTGTGAAACCAGATGGAAACGACAATTTTTAATCGACAGGCAAAAACATGAGGTCTTTTAATACGTAAACATTAAGTATTGGTTGACATCTTGAGTAGAAAATATTAACAAATTTGCACAAAATTATAACATACAAATACAATAATTATAATACTGCTGCGTGATAATAGATATTTTTGCGCTCATTTTAATTTAGTAACAAATAAATAATAAAAAATAAATACTTCTTCCATTTTAGATTTTGAGTTAAATAAGAAATGTAATAGCTTTACAAAGATTTTTTTTTCTATATTTTTTTGTACACACTTAGTTGATATAAGAAGTTCTTCAATAGTTTTAAGCGGTTGTATTTATATATAATATACAATATATATAGTATATATATATGTTTATCGATCGAAAATCTAATCTGGTTGATACTTTTAAGAGGTCATTCTTTGATTTTTTTTCAATACATTTTCCTAAGCGTTTAAAAGAACTATACAAAAGTGTTGAAAGAAATAGAAAGAATGTGTAATTGTAACTAATCTATGTACTAAACCGCTAATAATAATTGTATAGAAATTGATGCGTTGATTGTCACTTTAAAACTTGAGTTAATACAATTCGTGAACAAATTTTGAACTTTTAAATATTTAGTTTGACATAGAAAATGACGAATCATTTTTGATTACTATTGTTTTGTTTTAAAACTAAATTTTGTGTAATTAAAAAAGTTAAATTATATATTTGTTGTCAGAAAACGACGGAGTCAATTAGGTACTATAAAAAATGTTTATGTTAATTTAGTTTATATATAGATTAGTTTTAAAAATGTTTCTCTTTAAGTAGGTATACAATATTTTGGTTTTTCATTTTAAAACAATTAATCAACAAATAAGTTTAAAATAAATTATGTTTCTTAATAATATTTAAGATTATTATAAATCGTAATGTTTAAAGTTAAATATAGAGGTTAAAAAGTATTCTAACCACCTTTTGAAATATCTGCAAAACAACTAAACAGTAGAGAATTTTCCCCTTCGCGTCACAGTTTGTATTTAAGCTGAGAGTTAAGGGATGCGGAAAATGTATACATATACTTCAAGTTATGTACAACAGTGCAAAGTTGTTTTATATTTAGGTAAAAGTAAAGGGCAAAAATAACGTCGAGTTTCTGACAAGAAATTACGTCTGGATTTTTCATAAATAAAAAAAAATCGCCGATTACCCATAAAACAAAACTCGGAATGCAAACCGCATTTAAAACGAATGTTTATGGAAATATTCGACATTTATATTTCTACTATTTTATTTGTGTGAAATGCTATCTCAAATATTTTTTATCGGGTCACTATTGCTCAAGACCATTAAAATGAACGTGATTTATCGGAGTTGTATAATTCTTTATTTTTATTTATTTATTTTCCAGATACATATTCTTGGCCATCTATACGGCCGAAATGGTTATCAAAACTATATCAAAGGGATTTATACTAAATAAGTATACATACTTACGAAATCCATGGAACTGGCTGGATTTCATCGTCATCACATCGGGCTATGCAACCATCGGCATGGACGTCGGGAATCTAGCCGGGCTACGTACGTTTCGCGTACTCAGAGCTCTAAAAACCGTATCCATAATGCCAGGTAATATTTTCCGTTTACATGAAATGATATCTGATATTTTTGTGTAATCTTGTTGTGCCTACACAATAATCCAACTATTATTGGCTGTCATTTCTTTGAATAAAAATATTCTTGTATTACACGGGGCAAAGATTTTTTCTCATCATAGCTGATTTCAAAATCAATTTAATTTAGATTATAATTTACATATTTTTAACTGCAAAATTATATTATAAAATACTGAAATAAGTTGTTTTAATTAATATTCAGTATTGTGTACTAGTATTACTAATATTATGTTTAATCGTATAATAATTATATTATTTGTTTTTGATACGATGAAAACATCTAAATGAATAAAAATAATTTAATAAAAAGTTTAATTTAAATTATTCAGTGATGTTGAAACTTTACTTCATTTACTTTTTATGTTATGTATTTACATATTACACACTTTAAATCATTTTTTTGTTATGTGGCCATATGTGGCATACCGTTCACAAATACTAAATGAAATCTAAAAAATATATTTAGGTCAGTGTAATGTATTTAGAAAAATATTTTACAATAACTGATTAAATTTATTTTTTGTTTAAAGTTCAGCAATATTAAATTGAATTTCGAATATTATAAGATATTCATTGTTCCAACACATGCTAAGACTTAATTCGTTGCTTTATACTGCATTGTAAATTACAAAACATTATTTTAACTAAGTAAAATTTGTAATCCAATAATAGTAAAAACAAATTTAGTTGAAAATCAAGAGAAATAAATAATAGTAAAAATAGAAATATGTTTAAAGGCAGTAAAGAAAATGTACTACCGAGAAATATTAAAAGTTGTAAGAACTGATAAAATACTTAGAAAATACAAATAAAATTTACATTTTATCGGTATTTTAAGTGTCTACAAATACGATTTTATTTGAGTAGGTACGTATTAAAAACAAAATATGCCGAAATTATTACAATGTTTATGGCAGTGCCATCAAACTATTTGTTGACAACCCAACAACCTGTTTAATACATATATGTAATTTGAAAATAAACGTTCTTATACAATTAAACGTACAAATTATACATTTAACCTTAGAACTTCCAATATTAAGTAAAAAATTAATAATTACTAAGTAATAAATTATAATTCCATTTTCTTTTTTACTTCATACTATTTTTATATTTATACTTTTACTATAGTAAAATATAGGAATATTGCAAATATTATGAAAATACATAAACAGGGGTGGTATAATAAGCAGTGTTGGGAATTATCTAGATAAAATTATCTAGATAAATTATCTAGATAAGATTTTTTGAAATAAATTATCTTTTAAAGTATCTAGATAATTATGTTATGATTTATCTAATGTTTAGCTTAGATAAAAAATGGGCTTATCTAGATAAATTTATCTAGATAAATATTATAGTGCCTCTACAAAATAATAAAACCAATGTTATTAAAATTCTAATATAATATAAATTATTTATAAAATTAGATGAATATAGGTATTTCTTGTTATTACTGTAAAACGATGGTATTACGAGAACCTGCATGCGGGCATGCACTATTATACATCGTTACTTTAATATAACTTTAGTATACTTAAAATATATAAGGTTTATCATCATTTTTCTTTGTTTTTGTTATAAAATATTTTTTTTTTATTAATATTATACAGTTGTAATTTTATAATTTTTTTTTTTGTTTTATCAACTATTAAAAATGTAGTGGTATTTAATAATAAAAAAATTTGATTATATTTTAGCATTCAACTATTTCTTACCAAACATTGATTATAATGTATTATTTACTATTTATATATTTTTTAAATATTTAAGGTGAAGAATCCTTGGTTCGTCCTTTTTTTAATATTGGTTTAATATGATTTACAAGTGGCTAAAGTCCTTAAGTGCATACATAGGGATTTGACAAGATTTATTTAGAACTAAATTTTCATTGAGATAATACAAATTAATAATTTTTTACTTGACTAGTTTTGTATTATAATGTATGAATTATTATTAATTCATTATTGTATGCATTTGTATAACTAAGCAGGGGTAGAAATATTATAGTATTAAAGAATAAAGAGTCAGCTAACTACATAATTTTGACTAGTAGAATACTAGTATTGGTTTAAATGTTTTGATGTTTCATTCTTATAGATATAATATTCAAATAGTTAAATTAAGAGTCTCAAACCGTTGTTTTTATAAATATTATGTCATTATATTGATAGAACTCTAATATTAAAAAAATACTAAAAAACATTAAAAATAAGTGTAAAAAAATGATATTTATCTAAATATTTATCTAGATAAATGTATTGTTGTATTTATCTTTATCTAGATAAATTACATTTGTGTTATCTTTATTTTTATCTAGATAATATTTTGTTAAAATTATCTTATCTTATCTAGATAATTTTTTAGTTATCTATTCCCAACACTGATAATAAGGTATGATACAGAGTGATATGTAAGTATCTATACTAAAAAAATGTTGGACCTCTTCCCTCCGGCATTTTTTTTCAGTTACAACTTTACCAGAATGCATAATAATATTTACATAGTCATTATTACACTTAAAAATACCTTAATATATAATATATATATTGTATTGAAAATACAAAATTGATACAGTATTAATGATAAATATAATTATAAATAGTTCAAACCCTTAATTTGATTATTTATATGTTTTTATTTTATAAACAATTGTGCTTTATTTTAATCAAAATATTTAAACTGTTCAAGTGTAAAATAATTGTTACATAATATTCTATACTACAATCTTACTGTGAATATTTTTTACCTCAATAATGAAATGGTTAAACTATGTATTTATGATAATTTATTTCATTTTTTGCAACACAATTACGCATAACTCAATTATCTTAACTGCGTTTAACTTTTATTCTAAAACTTTCAAATTTTAAATTCAATATATTTGTGAAAAAAAATATTTCAATTAAACTCTATTTTTAAATTTATTATATTTTACACAAATTTAGAATTTGATACCTAAGTACTTATAATTTTCCTAAAGTTTATTATTATTATTATTATTATTATTATTTATACAATTAATTAACAACAAATATTTAATTATTTAAGCTCATTTTTTAGAAAAAAAGCAATTTTATTCTCGGAGAATTTATAATTTATCGATGTATATTTCATAATATTAAATTACTATTTTTTTTTAATTGCATACATTTCGTTAAAAAAAAAAAAAAGGTTAATAACTATAAATATTAATAACTTATAACTCTATTATAAAAAAAAGTAACTTACTTCAAATGTTTTCAATAATATTTTACGTGGATCGATAAAATATTTATTTAAAATTGCTTGTTCTTTTCATATGCTTTTTTATACAATATAAAATAAATAAAACATCAAAGTGATTTAAACTCTACTTGTAACTCACAATTTTTATTTTAATCCGTGATAAATATATTTATTTAAACTTTAAAAAAGCTTACAAATGGATTTTAAATCTAATTTACACTCGATTTATTAAAGTATAATATTTGGAAATAAAAATCAACACTCAATTAACCGACCAGTTTATGAATAAATAGATACCGTAAATGATTTTTTAATAAAAATAATTTATTGTATTAATATTAATTAATTTCAAACAGGTATATAATACATACATATAATTTTTTTAATTAATATATTAAATATGAACTAACTCATTCTTAGTGTTTAATAACATTCTTTGAGTATTTTTGTATATATTTTAATCTGAGCTGAAATTTGTAGATTGTATTATAGGTAAATATACAGTTTAATTAAATTAATAACAATAGTATTATAATATGTAATTTAACTAAACTAATTATATAAAACAAGTCAAAAAGTTTAAATTGTTATCTTCGTAGAAATTAATTAAAATATGTTTTTACGTGTAAGTTTAAATAAGTGGGAATTCAAAATATAAACATAGTTTAAAATAAAAATATAGGTTCATATCATCTAAGAAAATATTCTCTGAACGCTACTGATTTCTTTATTATTATTATTATTTTATTTTATTTGAAAAACTCAACTCACTTTAAAATGAGTATTTTTCAACCTATAATACTAACATCCTAGTAGTATATCGTCAATGAAACTGTAACTAATAATACAAAAAATAAAAATGATAAATAAGAATATGATATACAGTAAAAAGTACATTAGTTTTACATCACAAAGTAAGAATGACCTAAGGTAAAACTCTTATTGGCATAGATTTTTATATTAGGTAATTTTGTCTATATTAGTTTATAAAAATAACATCTGGTAACTTTAAAATTATATTTTACGGAACATTGATGTAATAAAAAAAAAAAAAAAAATAGCGCGTAAGTGGGTATCGCTCTGCTGTATATTAGGGGGTGGGATGGACCTCAGACTACGGTAGGTCAAATTTGAATGCAATGATAGGTATCATTGTATACGAAAAACGATTCTGAACGAAGATGATTTGTCAGTTTAGGATATATTATATTTAAATATTGTCATATATTCTATTTTGAAACAAATAGTATAGTTACTATATGTTACTATAGTTACTTTATAGTATCTGTTTATTAATAAAAAAAGTATTTGGCAACATACGCATAATGAGAGTATGAAATTTAATTTAAATTTTGAAATATTTCGTATAAATTCAAACTTTAAGCACTTATAAAAAAAAATTGTGACTAACGATTTCGGATTTTTTTTTATCACTTTAAGAACAACTTATAAGAAACCTTATATTAAATTTTCAAGATTTTCTGGCCACCCAAAAAACTTTTATTCGGCATTTGAAGAAAAAAAAACTTAGAAAAGTCGAAAATTTCAACTGTCTATAAGTAGCTTAAAAATGGTCAAAATATTTTGAAAATTTATCTGTAAAGAGATAACCATAATATAAACATTTGGTGAAAATGTCAAGTATTTACAATAATTCGTTTTTGAGTTACAGCAAAATCAAAAAATCGATTTTTTTGAAAACTATTTGAAAATGTTTACTTTTTACCCCCCAAAGTACCAACTAGATGAATTTTCCTATTTAAAGAAAGCTGTAGTCAAAATCGGAGCATTATTACTGCTCCAAATGTCGTCAGGCACAAAAAAAAAAAAAACACACATCATTGTAAAAGCAATACATTCTTCACTCCGTTCAGAATCTAAAATTGAATTCAAATAAAATAATAAATAATAATTATAATATTATTTTCTTACTCTTCAATAAAATTATTTTTTACTTTTTATTTTAAAATGTGTTTTGGGCAAAAAACAGGAACTGTGATTTTTAAATTTCTTTTTTTTATTTAATTAATATAAATTCATAGTTATTAAACAATTCCATCAAGTTTTTTTTATGGAATAGCTTGTGGATAATCTATGTTTTGTATATTATTTTATAAAAACTTACTTGCAATGTTTATAATTTATGATAGTAGATACTTAGAAATCAAAAGATATTTATATTAACCTAACTATCATTTTGGTATCTTATTAAAATGCTTTAACAATGAAAGCAAATAAATTTTTGAAAAATGCTGAATTTACAAACGCTGGTTATTACGGACAATAGCTATTATAGTTTCCGCTGACCGTCCCCATCGCTTAAAAACTTTCAGACATTATCATTACCGGTATAACTTTATGGAGTGAAAACTTTCGTGTGGTGGAACACAATCGTGTACGGAACATCCTTGTTTTTCAAATGTCCGTTATCTCCGTAAACATGGCGTAGCTCGTTTTCCTGTATACATATCATAGACAAACGTTGTTTGAACAAGTAAAACAACAATGCAAATTATACACCTTTTCTCAAATAGTGAATCAAAAATTAAGCAAACAACAACAAAAATACCAATCCCAAATAAATATGTATATCTTGTTAATCAAAATGCAGTGTACTTGTATTATACTTGCATATTTTTTATACAGCATAATCGTTATTATGAGTATTGTAATTACCTCAATAAAAAACAAAAAAAGTATAATATTGTACTGGAATATTACATTTGTTTGATATGTTAAGGAAAACAATATTTTAAACTAATCTTCCGAAAGTTACAATTAATTTAAAGTGCGATACTTATTATTTATTTTTTTAAATGCCTATAAAAAATTATAAAATGATTTTTTTTAAATGTTGACATTAAAATGTTAAAGTTTATACAATTATCGTGCCCGTAGTATATAAATATTTTAAATTTGGATATGAGTAGGGTGGTAGGGAAATTATTTTATATCCCACGTATTTTCACTGCACCACTCCGCGTCATTAAACTTTAAATGCTTATAAATAATAAACTATTTGTTTAATATTTTACATTCATGCATTCAAATGTTTAGAAAAATATTCCGTCACAGAATTTTATAATATTAAAAATAGAAGTTTGTGTTTAAAATTCTGTATATGATAAAAATATTGGGAATTGGGCATTCTTCTCTCTACACTCACCTACTGGGTAGTGATGTTTTACATCATTTTACATTTGAAAGGGGTCAACGAATTTAAGTTACTTTTAAATGTATTTGATTAAAATCACGTTTGCTTGCATTTTTTTTTCTTTTTATGTCAGTATTTTCATCAGACATTAAAAATTAGAAATAGAAATTAAAATAAATACATAAAAAAAAGAAAATTTTTTTTTAATGTCCATTATAAAATATCAGTTTATGAATTTGAAAAATCTTTTGGTAAATTCTATTTTGTAATAAATTAAAAATTTACTAATATAAATTTAAGTTTTTAAAAGTATCTAGTAATCTAGCATAAAAATAAGAATTGTATAGAAGGTTTCTAAAAATATATTTGTGCGTATAAAATGGTACGAAATAATTCATATGTAGGTAATAATGAAAATGAAAAATACGTAACCAACGCTTCGTGGATGTGTAGTAATATAGCTACCAATACTATCCTCATGTAAGATTCATATGTTCATAACTTTGATTTATTTATGTTTGTACTAAGTTACTTCGAAATATTTATTATGATACGTTTTCTGAACTTAATTATTTTTTATTGATAAATGCTTTTTATATTTAATTAATATTAGATTTTAAGTATATTAAAAGATTTTACACATAAAAATATAGAATATCTTAATTTAATTATAATTTTAATAAACCATATTTGTTTTTTATTTGTTCGAAATATATTTAAATTTCTTAAATTTGTAGTATTTTACATAGAATGGTTCTCAGTCGACTTAATATATCATAATATTTATGTTGACATATACACTATTATATTTAATGAATTTAAACGGTATTTGTTTTAGTTTTTACTTTTTAGTAAAAAGTTTTGAAATTTTTCATAACATAAAAAATTAATACATTTTGATATAATAAATAACATATTGAATGTTATTATTTAGAAATGTTGATAATATTGCTATCATAGGTAAATGGTCGGAAGGAAAATACCATATACGTGTGTATAGGAAATGTAGAAAGGAAATTATTGAAATGCGTTTAAAGGAAATGAGATTATACCTACAGAGACAGTTATATTATCAAGGACGAATTAAATCGTTGTATAAGATAAAAATAAGAAAAATGATTGTAATATACAATAGCTGATGAGTATTAGAAAATAAAATGATGTGTCTTACAGCAATCAGCAAGATAATTAGTAAAAAACAGACATTTTTACGAAAAACCAATTTTCGAGTAAAGAATTTCGTTATAACTCAAAAATATTTCTGGGAACTGACATTTTTAACGAAATCATCATACTTTACTATAAGTACGCAATGTTGCAACGATATCATGAAAATATTTAGATTAATTAAAGGGCTGCTACATCAGAATTTGTTTTCTCTATCTATCTCCTATATAATATAGGAATAAAGATACTCCATATTTCCACGATTATGACACTCTAGTTCAGTTTAGGGAAAATTCACCAATAATATACTTTATAAAGAAGAGTATTTTCTGAGAATTGATCGGATATATTTTTAATATTTACATTTTTTATAAATATAAGTATGTTTTAATTTAAAATAATTTCGACTATTTTTAACCATTTATAATTTACTCAAAATTGTAAATATTAAAAATCTATCAGGTCAATGCACAGGAAATACTCTTCTTTATAAAGTATATTATAGGTGATTTTGCCCTAAACTGAACCAGAGAGTCGTAATCGTGGAAATACGAAGTATCATTGTTCCTATATTATGTGGGAGATAAACAGAGAAAACAAATGCTGATGTAGCGGCCCCTTAAGCTATTGCACATTTATACCGTATTACTAATAGTTAAATTATTATAATTCATAGAAATAATATACTTAGATACTGAGTAATACATGCTGAAAGGCCATTTCCACTCAGAATTGTTTTTCGTACTTACGTAATGATTTATCATTAAAGTCATAATTGACACATCCATTACATGCCATGACCTACTCAATTATTATGTGGTACATTCTATAACTCCGGTTCAACAAAGCAGTTACCTGCTTGCTAGTTTTTTTTTTAAATATTATATTGTTTCAACTGTACGCTGCTTATATTGCTGGTCATATAAAATCATACTTAAAAACCAAGTGTAATAATAAATAACTACAATATGTCTGTAACTTAGTTTTACATTTAGATACTCTATGGCAACAACAATTGTTTTATTCATAGACTTTATAATCCATATAGATGTATAATACAATATATACAATATATATATTTTTTATTAGAAATAAAATTGATGACTCATTGGCTGACATTTAACATTAATATATATATATAATTTTTTTTACATAATATTAGTTATTATTATAATAATTTAATGATACATAATATATATTTTAACAGCTAAAAAAAATAATTTAAGTTTAAAATAAAGTATAATTCATTTTAGTAAAGATTGTACGTTTGCGTGTAAGTACTCGCGTAACTATGGTTACCATGCATGTTGCATATTAACAGTGAAAAAATTTTAAATTAGTAATTTATTATGCCGTTATTGTGGCTTTCCCTGTTTTAGATTTTGAGTATGTACACCTAGTCAGAAAAAACAATAGAGTTTGTAACAATTTTTATTTTTTTTTTTATCAATTATCTGCATGAGGTAAACCTTTAAAACCTTCAATGGGCAGTGCAATGTACGCCAATAAAACTGCGTTTGTAAAAGTCATATAAATAACCGTAGAAAATATTTTAACATCTGTTACCTTTTGTTTCCTTGTTCCCTACCTATAATATTATATTACAATTTACTTGCATGACTATATTATATTTTCACTATATATAGTATTAAAACTTGAATATTTGATTTGAATATGATGTCCTCAAAATTTGAGTTTATTATTTCATCAATCTAATGTGTAAAAATACGACATTAAGAAAATTATTTTAAACTTTAAACATGCTTAGTATTATATGGTTTGTAAGAATTTTTATCACCAAGATGGCGTGATGGCCTTTATCATAAATTATTTTTCATACTTTGTAGATAAATGTACAGCGTATAGGATAAGTATATTCATTACAAAAATGAGTGAGACGATAAACTTTTTAATTTAATATATTCTATTGTCAAACTACGAGATCTATCTATCTCTGCGGACGTATGACTGCAGCTGAGCATTTATTCGTTTGTGCAAAATTAATATAGTAACAATTCGGGGACATCGATGTATGCCCTCGCAAAACTTTTGATTAAAAATTATGTAGGTATCGTATTTTATTGTTGGTTTCAATGAATGCAAATCAATATATATGTATGTATGTATATAATACACCGATAATTTCAACTACCCGTGTATTATAAATTTATAATATAACAAATGAACAGGCGTATTATGGTGTGGCTTGAGACTTTACGTCACAATTCAATATTACATTACTACGGTGGTGGTATGAACTGTTATATAGTATGACAGCAGTAGACGTGTGTAGTTCACACGAAACTGCAGAATTTGACGAATAAATAAACGAGGAAATGCGCGCCAGCATAATATATATTTCCGTCCGCAAGCGGTAAACCAATATGCATTTCTTAACGCGTGGTTAGCCACATTACCCACCGATATATACAAGTTGATTTACCAAGTATGCTTTTTTACATTTAATAATGAATTTATTCAATTTAAGATTTTTTGAATGTTTAAATATACGTGCTTAAACAACGATTTTTTTTATTCTACTTAGGTAAGGAATGTTTTATGGCGATAAAAACTTCTGTTTTTTAAATGGAGCTCACCTTTTTTACTGTAAATTATTTAGCACATAATATTAAAACAATTAAAATTTTAACGTATACTTAATTCAAAAATCAAACAAATATTTTTTTAGTTAATCAAATATGTTTATACTATGAATAAAAATCATTAAAATTAGTTTTAAAATAATATAAAATATGTATGATATTGGATCTAGTGTTTATTTTACTTAGATTATTTTTATAATTAATAATGTATTTAGTTGATAGATTAATACGAATTATTTAAAATGTTATGTAATTATAATTATTATATCTTTAAACCCTATTATTATAGAATAATATTATCATATTGATAAACTTAGTTAAATTACTCAATAACTACTCGTCAAATTTTAATTTTGATGCATAAAGTGAAAAGGATGGCTTCTCACTTTAAAAACAGAAATTAAAATCACCACAAAAAAAATTTCAAAAATTTGAAAATATAGTCTTGAAGTATTTTTAAAGTTTTAAAAATCGAATTTTGAAATTTGTATTATTAATGAAGACAAAAAGTGGTGAGTATGCTTGATAAATTATAGCCTATATATACATACATAGTAATTCTTCTATCACAGAATTCTCAACATCGCTAAACTAACCAAACCTTAAAGTTAGAACAAACCTCCCTCTAACTACTTGTATAGGATAGGGTTAGGTCAGGTTAAGAATATCGAGGGTTGTGAGATAAAAGGATCACCCTAGCTGCTGCATATAATATACGACAGCTACAAGGGCGTTTAAGTCGTGTCAGTCGTGCACACAGCGGTAAAGCTGTTTTATTTTCCATCCACCAAAAACTGTAGTACAGGGTATATATAGTACGTTGACGAGGGGAGTAGGTATACACACTATATTCATTATTCATGGTCGAGCAAGATAACGAAAAAATGTGTCTAGATACACGATACAAGATATTTTTATTTTAGGCATTTAGATACAAGATGAAGTAACACAGAAAAAAAATATCTAATTTATGACTCTAAAATATTACAGATAATACGAGGTACGTTTAATTTTAATGGATTATTAAATTGTATTTTATTTTTGTTAATTTATCAAAAAGTTTACAACACAAATGTTTATTATTTAAATTTTTAAAACAATGTTTTTTAGATCATCTATATTTAAAATCTTGACTAAAGTAAGTAAAAAATAAATAAAAAATTATTTTTCGGATACTTTTACTCACAAGTTACAAATTAAAAGAAGTAGGTAAATATTGAGTGGTTTTTGAATTTAAAATATTTATCTTGTATCGTTTAACTAAAAAGATGCATCATGCAAGATACAATTTGTATCTGATAATATACTGTCCAACCTTATATACACGATAAGCAATTTCGACTTTTAAACTGAATTATAAGCGAATACGATATATGTACAACATAATAAGGTAATCAATCTGATATGCGTGTCGGACGGCCCGATAACGGCTTGTCCGATTGAATGATGAACTGTTCATTTCGGTCTGTCGTCTTAATACATTCGTATTCGTAACGTATTTGCGTACCTACTGTTCTCGGTAATGTCCAAAGTGATTAAAGATATATAGCCGAATAGTCCATGAAAAAATAACCGTATCATTATTGTATTGTGAATTATATAGTGCAAATGGCGCCGTTGTATCAGAAATCCCTCTTATGTAAAAAATGTGTGAAAATATTTTCTTTGGGCATCATTTTTTTTTCAAAAAAAAAATAACAACATAAAAATAGCTATATTCTTTATGGTCTATAGTTAAAAATATAAAAAAAATAAGAGATAAAAGAATGCTACAAAAATCTACAAGTAGTTTATTGTATTTTGCTTAGTCAACTTCTAGGTAAACAAATTTAAAAAAAGTATAGTTCAACAGTAAAAATATTATAATATAATTAATTATTTTATGTTTACAAGAACCCGCGCCTATCAAAAACTTTTTTTAATAACAATTAGAACCAATATTTTTATGTAATTAAGTCAATACATTTTAATTGGATTAAGTTGTTTTATATAGAAACTTTCGCTGACCTACCAGGGAAATAATTTTTTATTGATTATATTCAAAGTAATACAAATTAGGTATATTATTAATATCAAACATAGCACTTATAAATACTTTTCGTTTATAATTATAATACATTATGGCTCAATATTGTTGAATGTTTTGTCAATTGATGTTTATTATTTTATTATATAAGTATTGCATAATATGCATCGTATATTATATTATAAAATACATTCGTTTAGGTATTATGGAAATTATTTTACTCATAACCTAAAATAAAAATATACACGTTATATTCTATGAATAATATTGTAATTACCCCATTAAACATTCTACGCACATGTAGTTTCTTAAAGTATCACTAACTTATATTTTTTTCCGATTCTCATTGGAGCTATTATTATTTATTTTACTATTATTTTTATTTTTTGATATAAAGAAATTTATTAGACTACAATGTACA
This sequence comes from Schizaphis graminum, assembly GCA_020882235.1. NCBI lineage: Eukaryota > Metazoa > Arthropoda > Insecta > Hemiptera > Aphididae > Schizaphis > Schizaphis graminum. The sequence goes on from CM037032.1 coordinate 70,507,304, forward strand.
CAATTTGATTTATTAAATAAAAAACGTTTACTAAAATAAATGTATAAATATTAGAATTACTATAAAATATAAAGGTTTTTTTTAAAGAAATGTATGAAACATATAAAATACTAAATCTATCTGATAAAAGAACAAACTTTTTTTTTTTTTACGTAAATAATTTAGATTTATTTAGATTATTAAATCAAAAAGGTATGAAATTGTTGTTAATTAAATATTCAAGCTATAATTGTTATATAATATACAGCTAGCAAAAATTTAAAATATAACACTACATGTTGGATACAATATTATATAATTATATGGTTGAAAAAACTATTTAAATAGATATGTTACTAAAACCCTATCAAAAGTTTTTTTTCTATTTATCAAAAATAATTTTGAAAAAACAATTAATTAATTAGTATGTAAAAATTAACTTTGTAGCCACTAGGTACATCAATTAAAATTGTATTTCTATTCATCTAGATTCAAGACCTATCTATTAATTCGGTGAATAATTAATTTTGAATAACAATATAAATTATAGTCAAATAAATATTTTATTTTAATAGTGTATTAATGACTTTATTTTATTCTTATTCTTGAAAATTTAAAAAAAAAATCTCTTTATAAGTTTAATAGATTTTAATAATGATAAAACACATAGGTACAAATAGTTTTTATGAAGTAATTAATCAATACCGTTGGTATTAATTAGATATATACATTATACATGTATTTGGATAAATAAACCAATTCGTACAACTAAATTATTCTTCTATAGTTTATCAATTCATCATTTATGACTTTTTATATATTATTATACAGGTCTCAAGACGATCATCAATGCTTTGTTGCACTCCTTTCGTCAATTAGCTGAAGTCATGACACTGACCATATTTTGTCTAATGGTATTTGCTCTGTTTGCGCTTCAAGTGTACATGGGTGAATTGCGGAATAAATGTGTCATGATTAACGAAGACAATGTGAATTGGCTAATGTAAGAACAATTATTAATTTATAGATTAAAATGTTTTTAACTTTAACAACTAAAACAATAATAGTGTTATTATTAATATTTGTATAATCGATTTTAATTTTCAGTTTAAAACGTTGACCTACATACATTATTAATCTTATTATCTATAAAATATGATTGATAGTAAAAAAAATATTTCAAGTAAACCAACAATTAAATTTAAAATAACATAGTTAACATTTTTATATTTAAACTAATTCAATTATAAATATTCATTGAAATTCCCAACCTATCAAATGCATAATATATAAAATAACTTTGCTATAATAAGTAATTAAAATTTAAAATTACAAAAAAATATCGGCAACTTTTATATTAATTGTTTTAAATTAACATATAATACCTAATAACACTATCCATAGTATAAGATAATAATATCACGAAATGTTTCAAGTTGTATGTAGATGGAATTTGCTAAACTTATTATTTTTACTGTATAATACGTATGTGCCATTTGCACAATATATGATATTATGCAAAAACAAAAATTTAATAGTTGATTATTTTATACTTTTATTACATTTATGTTTTGATGATGGGATATTATGTTTACGGTTGTTACTTTTGAATCAAAAAAGTAAATATCACGGTTCAGGAATAGTACTTGCCAAGAGGCCATAAATCCAGTGCAATTGAACATTTCAAAGAAATAAGATTCAGTGAAATATAGTGTTTTTGTAAATATGTCCACAACAATAGAATGAAAATAAATAACATCCGAATGAGTAAAAGGCATAATACTAAGGAAACAGACAATAGTGATTTTTTTCTCTGGGTGTCCATTACATTTTTTTTCTCGTATTATTTATTTATTTTTTTTGTTCTTTAATTTCGCGTCGTCATCACAGTCCTTTGCACCACACAAAACAAAATAAAAATACTAGGCCATTTTATGTTTATAATTGAATAATAGTGGAAAAAATTCATAAAAATGTTTTAACTATGATATTTTATTTGAAACTAGAAACTGAAAATTAATTTCGATATTACAACTTTTAGAATTTTATTACAAAAAAAAAAAATTATAATAATAAGCTAATCAACTTTTTGCTACATTAATTTCCAACAAAAATTTAAAATTATAAAATAACTGATCATTCTATTGTTACAAGAATTATTTTGTTTTAAAATAACCAGTATGCAATTACAAAGATAATATGGAGAAAAGTTAATTTATCCAGGTCAATACAATTATTTATTCCCAAATCACTCCAGTACAGAATTTAAAATCGAACATTATTATATGTGTTAAAATATGAATTAATTGTATGGAGAATACATTTTAAACATTATTTATATAAGTTTATTTTTATTTTATAAATATAGTATTGTTGTGGTTTATCTTGAGTAATAGAATATTTCGTATTTATAGTGTTTTATTAAATGTGCTTAATTAATATTGACATAAGAGTAATAGCGAAACCTACATTTCATCACTAAACTCGTGCATACTTAATGAACCACCCACGTCTATTAGCTTTATATACTTGTAAACCCTTATAAGTACATCGAATAAAAACAATACAACCGTGGAAGATAAGTTGGATCCAGATGTTGCATTACACAAACGGTTCCCAAAATAAATTTGAAACCATGGGATAAAAAGAAGACCACTATAACACTATTGCACACTACATAACTAGCAGAGGTTGGAAATCGGCATTTGGGTCTATAAACCCGATTTTCTTTTTTACATTATTCTACACATGTTTTATAAAAATCTTGGAAAAACGGTATAGGACGTGGAAACAGATAATATATTGTTAACGTCTTTTTTTACTACTATTCCATTATATCAATGTTTGTTTTTTTTTTTCATCCGCAAGACTATATTATTATTTATTACCAATAATTCGATTTAATATATTATATTGATTTTGCAGTTCACATAAAATCTACATCACAAACATAATAATTATTGTGTTATTAATTTATTATACATTATTTCAAATGTATGCAATATTTATTAACCTACTGTTATTCTGTTATTTGTATAAAATTAATTTACTATTGTGGCCCTGCACAGGTAATCGATTTTATTTCAAATTCGTATTTTTAATTAGAAACAATATCTCATTAAAAAAAAAAAAACTATTAATATTGTTAGTTTATTCCCTGTAAACACTCGTTACATTTAAATGTAAAATATGCATTAGTCTTATCATACATCACATTTTATGTGTTATTTGAAACTTTAGTATTCTTAAGTAAGCTAATACATCTAAAGATAATGCCAACCTAACGCAATGTCCTTATTTGTTCTACTATTATTTACACATTATTTCTCCTTCAGGTTAACCCGTTTAATAAACTCGATCCGTTTTGTTTGCGTATCGTTTTCGTATACCTACTATACATACACCGCACACCGTACTCGCCCACCAAACAAGAAACTGCGAAATGTACATTTGGCGATTTATGGTTTTTAATCTCTGGGGTTTCAATTTTCTGCGTTTCCTGTGCATATTTTTTTATCTTCTCTTTCTTTGTACTGTTTGTATTTCAGATGGATAAATAAAGAGCAAAACTGGCTGTCGGACAACGAAGGCAACCCAATGCTATGCGGCAACGTGACTGGGGCGAGGTGAGAAAAGCAAATTAAATATTTCAAAGATTCGTACACGCAATTTCACTTCGGGGGGTTTTAATGTGCCATTATAAAACTAATCGTTCAAGTCGAATGGTTAGATGGCGGAGGTAAGTTTCTTTGGTACATGATTTTTTTACGTACACCAGGCCCAATTCCATTTTCTAAGTAACATAAATTTCCATTATGAACAATGCACATAATATATTAGAAAGCATAATAACAGTCAAAGTAAAAAACACAAAAATAACAAAATTATATAGAAAAATAGAAAAATAATCACGTCAATAATCAAGCCGTACACATATATAGCTATTTTAATTGTGATTACACATTTGTATATTCAATTGAATTGCGGTAGAAATATTAAATCCGATTCGAATATGTGTGTATTACTCGCACAAGCCAATGGACAAAAATTGTATAATAATTGTCATATTCTCATATTATGTACCTACCTATAATACTTGACGATAATAAAATAAATAATTAATAGATAAACCTTTATTGATGTAAAACTTATTTTAATGGATAGCGTGCTTTAGTAGAATTATATTACTCAGTTAGTTTATTATAAAGTTTATTGGCAGTTCCTTATTACCGTTGTTTTCAGACATTGCCCAGTTGGTTACGTGTGCCTTGGCGTTGGCCCTAACCCCAATCACGGTTACACGAATTTCGACAATTTCCTGTGGTCTATGTTGACTACGTTCCAGCTAATTACACTAGACTATTGGGAAAACGTCTACAACATTGTAAGTACTTTTGTAAAATAATGCCTTTTAATATTTTCAGTTGAAATAAAAACAACTTAATAGGTGTACATTTTACTATCTAATACTATGTACATCATTTTATATTACGTATTATTTATTACATAAATTATACGCATAACCGTTTCCCATTTGTCTACAATAGGTATATTTATGTAAAAAAAAATTCAAAATATACATATTGATCATAACTATACATTTTGAATAATTCGTAACTCTATTAATCCATAACAATTATTGAAATCTTAAAATAAAAAGTCTCAATTTTATTGACCGCTAAGACGAATCATGTAAGCTAATAGAATAACAAAGACTAAAGTGAGTTTAAACCTTAGTCTTGAATATTACATTTGAAGATATTTTGGAAAGTCTTAGGTACGATAAAAAATTGTATTTGTACGAGCACAAAACTTTGTTACATTGGGTTAGAGTGTTAGACAGTGAAAATAAACAGTAAGTTTTGATCCCATCGTATTTTAAAGATGATTAAAGAATGTCTGTGCGTATCTGATGCTGAACTTTACAAATTAGTCCATGAGCTTAACAATAGTTCCAATCCATATTTTAATACTTGATAAATATTATAAAAATGTAAAGAATAAAATATAATAAATATTGACATGCACATATTATTTGTGTACAGTCCGTAATAAATTCACAATGGTAATATTCCAAGAAAACTACATAGTACATAATATATTATGCATGTCTTCTATAAAAGGGGATGAACTAGCTGGAATCATATCAAAAAGGTCTTGGTGAATGCGTTGTATAATGATTCGGCTAGACGAATTATATATGGTTTATTACGCAATAAAGTCTGTAGATATACATTTTACGGACATTAACACCAAAGGTTTCAACAAGTTGATGATTTCAACTTTAATACAACTTTGTATGAGAAATAAATATTGAATTTCATAATAGTTTAAAAAACTACTTATTTTCTTAAATTTTCATCGTTCAAATGAATAATTTTTATTTGAAATTATTCTAATTAAAGTTGTCTTCGTTATTATAGACAGTAATGAAAATAATCAAATAATAATTTATAACTAAACTATTAGGACATCATTTTACTGAAACAATGTACCTAATTTATTCGATTTTCTATCATTAAATTATTCTTAATTTAACATTAATATAATTGGTTGATAATTAAATAAAATTAAATATTAATCTTAATTTATTATATACCTACCATAAAAGTTATCTTTGTATACTTCTATGAAAGTTTTTAGAATAGTTAATTGATTATATAAAAGTAATCTATTAAATACATGCAATTTTAAAATTTCATTTTATGAATTGTATAGACTATAGATACACTTTTATTTAAAAAAAAAAAAAAAACAATAACTTAAAAAATATAATATTTCCTTGATTATTCAGTCAGAATAAATTAAATTTATTATTTAGTAAAAATCCTTCTTAGAAAATTATTATAAAACTAAATTTTTCAAATTTTTGAAGCCTATCATTATATTTCTCACTCAATTATTCATTGAGATACGCAGAATGAAAAGGTTCATAAATTAATATAATTTATATAAATTAAATATTATTAATATAAAAATAATTTTCTTTCAACTCACTATTGAAAGATAAAAAATGATTAAGCTAACGAAATTATTATTCTTTTATAATGAAAAGGTACTATATTTAATTAAAATAATTAGTGCATTTGTAAATAAATCGATAATGACAATGAAGATTGTTTGTTATACAGTAAATGATAAGAAATATTTATTATTTTCGGAATTAATGTTTAAATATTCTTAATGGTTAAGGGTTCTACATCTGTTTGTTCACCTTAAAAAGATATTAACTCAATTTATTCACATTTAAAATACTATATATTATAAAGAATCTTTCAAAATTAAAATTAATAATTATTAATTATTTCCTTATAATAGTTTATTCGATAAAAAATCAATTTAATTGTATGATTGAATTTTTGAACTTAAAAATACGTTTCCTTAAAAATTTTAAAACCGACATATAAAATATTTACATTTTTAGTTCTTATAATATAATAAATTATTTATTAATATTGGTAATCAAGGTTTAGAATTATGTTAGTTATTGTATCGTTGATTATTCAAACGTTTTTAAAACACATCGATATTATTAAATACAAACAAGAATGCATTATATTATAATACATGTTAGGTATTAAACTTCATTTACTGAAAATTATTCCCGTTTGTTGTTGCCTGCCAATACAATGCGAACTACAACAATAATCACCATAAAACAATTCTGATTATCTGTGACGCGTACCAAATATAAATTCAAACCACGCATTTAAAATGTATTTAAACCGGAATATTAATATTACCGACTGTTTTTAATACATCAAAAATACAAGAAGCAGTAGTGAAGTCGTTTGCCGTTTCCCGAGGCTAACGCACAACACTGTACCGACTTCCGTTACGCGTTATTTAGGTCACGCGACGCTTTTATAATATAAAATACCACGTCCATAAAAACTTTTCTGAAAATGGATTTGTTTCTCCATCGCATCGACACTCCATCGATTCAAGTGTGTGTTTACCGGTTGTTTCAGGTGTTGGCAACGTGTGGCCCGATGAGTGTCATATTTTTCACGGTGGTGGTGTTCTTCGGTTCATTCTACCTGATCAATCTGATGTTGGCTGTCGTTGCCCTGAGCTACGAAGAAGAAGCGGAAATCACGCAAGAGGTAAGATGATGGAATTTTTATTATTATTCTTCTTATTATTATTATTTTTTGTATAAATCTTTATTGAAATATAAAATATTAAAAAAATAAATAAAATGTAAACTGACGATGGTATGTGTTCCGGGTAGTGGTGCACATCATGGTTGTGATTTTACGAATATTGTACGAGTCTGAAATATGTATATCAAAAATAAACACACTGCTACCGCTTCAGGCAATGCCCGAGGCAAATGGGAATACGAAGTTGTAAAATAAATTCACACGTTTTCCTATTCTTATATTTTCTTCTTCTTTTTTTCTCTTCGGTCGCGCTGCACTAGTGTTTTTAATCCTTATCGTCAAGCAGTGTATAGGTAAAACGTATACAAAAAACTAAGCCTCGGTGTAATAGAAATGCCTACATGGAGCGCTGTGGCATGAAATATATACGAACTGACAAAAAATATCTCTTTAAAAACTCCACGCGCCCGCTGTGGCTTTTGCTTTTTAAATCCACAACGAAAATATATCTTCGAAACTATATTTGAACTTTTTTAGTGGTTTAAGTTTCTCTTTAACTTTGAGTTATTACTCACATAACTATTGCATATAACAGTATGAAAAATCTTAAGTTTCTATTACATATTATACTACTGGTGTACATTGAAACTCGGCTCACTATACTTTATTTTTTATTGAACTAGAAATTGATTTCCACTAAAAAACAATTTAAGTATTAAACTCGTTGAATGTTTTAAGTTATCACAAATAAAACGACTATAAAAAATACTCTAAAAAATATTGTTAATACTTATCAGAGTTTAATACTCAACATTATAATAATATAGTCTATGCAGAATGCAGATAGACATTCATTTTTTTCCGACATAATTTCTTCCCACATTATGTTAACCCTTTATTACTTTTATTTAATTTGATAATAATACTAAATCGATAATTTAAATATTAATTCACTTTAAAGCTGAAACATTAGTTCCATAATAAAAAATTTTTTGATAGTTAAATTTAGCTTAATAAATTATTATAAATAGAAACTAAGGTTATAATAAATAATTCATTATACTTTAACTCAAGTGAAAGCTAGGTAATAATCGCTATAGTTCAACATTAAATATAATATTTACATTTCAAGTACTCAATTGTACAAAGAAATAGTTATTTAGATACAAGTTAAATGTTAATTTAAATTAAATCATTTTATTTAAAATGTAAATAATTATCAATATGATATAATAGTATGTTATAATAAATTAAATAAAACCTAAAATCATAAAATCAGTAAAATAATTCAGTTTTAATATTATAACGCAGTGGCGTATCCAGGGGGGGGCTTAGGGGGCTTCGGCCCCCCCCCATTGGCCGTGTTATGGAGTACATTTTGTAATAATAATAAATCAGTCCCTACTTCCTACTATTTAAATATATCACTAATATATTATGTATATGTTATAAAAAGTATATAATAATGAAATATTACAATTAACAGCTATAAGACTTTATTGAAGCTAGTGATAAGATGTCAAACTTTTATTTACTTTGTTTAGCCCCCCCCCCCATTCGAAAATCCTGGGTACGCCACTGTTATAACGTAATCATAAAAATTGAAATTATTAATTAATAATAAAAAATGTTAAAAAATTTGTATTAATTTTTATATTAATTGGTTTAAATTTATTTACTGATATTTTGTTGATGTTTTATTTAAAACATAATACTTTAATAATTTATTACGAAAATAAATATTATAAACACAATATATTAGTGTAATATGAGTGGAAATTAGTGTGTACTAATTTCAAATAATTTCAAATTGGTTTATAGTTAAAGTATTATACTAATATATTATTGCAGTTTATACCTGGATTATTTTTTAAATTAATACCCATTTATACATTTTTTTTTTTTAATACTTGTTATTTATGTTTATATTAATTTAAATAAATTATGTACATTGTAATTCAATAACATTTTAAAATTAAAAAAATGTTTACATTTTGAATTACGACTTTTTAATAATATTTTATTATTATTTAAATTATTTTTAAATTTAGTCAATGATTATTAGATTTATATTATTTAATTATAAAGTTTCTGTATACTATCTTGTGCAGACATTGGTAATTCCGAATTCTAAAAAAATGAAATTATAATGCAGAAAATTTAGAAACTTTAATAATTTCTTACAAATCTTTTGCAGTTATGAGTTCAGTTCAGTGGCTATATTGTTATAAACTATGTCATTCCAAATTAGTTTTCAGCAAACACTTGTTCAACATATTATTGTGTCCAGTTAAACTATGTGTACGTTGGTGGTGCTAACCTGTCAAGTTACTGAAATTAGTCTGTACATAAATCATTCTAGTATAAACTTGATGCGAAGCATATATATATATATACACACGCATAAATTGTAACCACGATGAATAATTAATTTTATAGTATGAAATATTAATAAGAAAAATACTATCCTGCGTAGCATTAAAAAAAAATGTATAGGTAGTGCTGAATCTTTAGTAAATAAGTTTTAGTTCTTTCCCAAATATTTTAAGTGTGTAGTACAGTAAAAAATAAAATAATAAAATCGTAAAATATATTTTTCTTTAATTTATGAAATTCTTGTAGGAATAAAAATAATGTACCTTCCGTCGTAAAATATAAACGTCACTACCTATTACAATAATTTTAAAATAACATATATATTATAATTACAGAATAAACCATAATATATATTATGCTAGATTTAGCCTATACAAATATAAAATCATATTGTTTTATTTGATGCATGTACTGAAATTATATTATGAATTAACTCAATAAAATCCATTAGAAATTGGTTATAATGTTGTATCTCTGAAGTGGTTATCTGTGTTAAGTTTCAAATTTTAAGTGCACTTATATGTCTATATTACACTATAACTATATAGTTTGTAGTTGCAGATACCGTAACATGATTTCACATGCAAAATAAATTCCATTCTTTTTAATATTACTTATATCGATTATTATTACTGTTATACCTACACATTTTTGCAGAGCCTCTTATGTTAAAATAGCGTATTTCGAGTTACTAAAAGCGATTTAAAATTGATATTAATTCACCTAAGAATTAATGAAATGATATTATATGATATTATATTATTTTACAACCACAGTTACATTTTGCATACAAACGTAGTTTTGTCGGGTTTTAGTAGTACGGGTTATTGATGATGGTATTTAGGATTGGCGATGGTTGTTGATGTTTTTAGTTTGATACATTGAGTTGTTGACTCTATATTTTTTGCAAATTATTGTATATATTTTCAATTTTGTCATTAATAGACGGCTCATTTCACTGAAATAGCTAGTGGTTTTTAAAATGGATTGGGGATTTCCCTCATATTTTGCAAAAAAAATAATTAGCAATGTTTTTATTTTCTGGTGGTTGATATTGGTAACATTTCTTACAGTGTAATCTATTTTTTTATTGCTGATACAATATTAGTCTAATAATTTTAAAGCTGTTTGTAAATGGTAGTACATTTTTTACATAGTTTATTAGTTTATATATATTAAACAACTAAGTCGCATTTATCAGCTGATTAAACTTAATTAAGAATCAAAAAAATAGTGTCATAACTTATAAGTATTATTAATATAATAAACCAAATATTAAATATAAAATTAATGAGTAGTATACATTATACATATACCTATGCATTATATATGTGTATTGCTATTTTAATTAGAGATTATACGTAATTTATGATCTTGAAGTAATTAATATCAAAATTATTATAATATTCATAAGTCATGACTATTTATGTAATAAAAAAATAACAATAGTTTAGTATTACAATAACGCATCTAACCATTTTTCACGCTCAAAGTGGTAATGATAAAACTTCCTGCTCACATGAGAAGAATATCAGCTTTTAATATTTAGTTTCAAAACTGAAATATTGGAAAAGCAATTTAAAAAAACAAAATATAGACACATATATATATTGGATGTACAGTGGTTTAAATTTTACAACCGATCAATATCCTCAAACGCAAACCGAAAACACTTGTAAGTTGTACACTTAAAGGCGCAGAACTGCGTATACCACGCATTTTACTGTGTAGATGTAATATAACGTATGTACTCTGTACAGTGGTTTGCTGCTATACGATAGCGTAAAAATATTTAAATTGTTATGTATCTATTATATTATTGTGAGCTTTAGGAATGTCTACCAAGATTTTCTTAACGTATAGGAAAAATCATGATATAATAATTATTAAAACGCGTACGTATTTTGATGTGTGTCATAGGAGAGGCGAAAAGACTTGACGGACTATCGGGACGAATCGACATTCAGTTTCGACCCGAGCCGCATCCCGGTCAAGCAACTGCAGGACAGACAAAACCGGGAAAAGAAGAAAGTAGACAGCCGAAAAGGTGTTCTACTGTCTTCGGTGACACGCAAACGGAAAAAATCGCGAAGACGTCGGACACCATCTCAGCAACGGTCTCAGCAACCGGAGCAACAGCAACAGCAGAATCCCACGGACGACCAAGATGGCACCATTGACGGAGTGACGGATACCGCGGAACCAGAAGTGGAAATAGTGGCGACGACGACAACGGTGGCATCAGAAGCTGACGCATCGGTGGTGACAGTTGCGTTGGGCGACTGTGAAGATGATGACGACTCAGGCAGTCGTTCGTCAACGCCCCGTCGAAAACTGTCGAGATCGCCCGATCCACCGGCACAACCGGTCACGCCACCACCACAACCAGAACCACCGCCTATCACCTCCGCCACCGCTAAACCCAACGTGGCTGCCGACAGTCTGCGACCGTGCGCTCTTGTAGCTCCGCAAGGTAAGTGACACATGATTATTACTCCATACACGTTTTTCTATTTTGTTCTCTATCGACTCATTTGTTGGCTATAGCCCTGTGTGGCTAATAAACTAAATAAACCCCATTCCTAATTACTTAGAATTTAGAAGGTTTTTAATCCTAAGTTAGTTTTGTATGCACGTCTACTATAATTTGGGCCAGATATTTTAATCTTAATCAACCTATTCAAAATGGAAAACTATCTAAAAGTGTCGAGGAGTAAAATTGTTTGTAAGTAAAATGGTTGAAAAATTAAAACAAGGTTATATGTTTTCCTTATAGCAATTCGAAAATTACAAGACATAATATATTTATACTTTTAATATACATTTAAGTTTAAAGTTTCGATTAAATTGGATATAATAATTACTTTAATTAAAAAAATATTAATCATAATGTTTTTTTCTTAATAGACAATTGTTTTATACATATAAGTATATTGGTATATAGTTGTTCTATTAGTGGACCACAAATATTTTTTTTACAAAACTTGTGGTCTGCGCAACTAAAAGGTTAGAAACCGTTGATCTAGACCAATAAAAATTTGATAAAAGTATTATTCAACAGTTGTGAGATTAGGTTAAACAAAATAAAATATGTCTTCATAATAAATTAATTATTCAAATTTTTGAGTCAATATTAAATAAAACAGTATGTTAAATTCTTTTTAAAAATGTAATTAATTTATAATATATTATTTAAGTTACTTTTTTTTTTTATAATGAAAATAAAGTATAACCACAAAAGTGTTTAAAAAATATTTCAATTACTCATTTAAATTAATATAATATATAATTAGTAAGTTTGTTTATCATTAATTATAATAAAAAGAATGTTTACAAATTAAATTTCAATAAGAAATAAGATTAAACACATTGTCTTTATAAAGCTTTGCATATAATTATAATTTATAATATTTCATTGAATAATTGAATTATCTTATTTGCGTAAAATCAAATCATCTTTCGTGTAGTTTAAAATCATATTTTTATAGCTATATCATACCTATTGTAATTCGTTTTTTGTTTGAATGATACAAATACAAAAAAAGTGCTGATTCCGAAGTTGGATAGGACACTGGAATGAGATACTCAGGTTATTATATTTGAAAGCAATAATAAATCATTGCAGTTGAAACAATTTTTTGAGCAAAGATCGGTTCATCTAAAAATGGTCAAGACTGATGTTAAACACTGATGCTTGGCAGTTATATTTCTTTGCCTTTTTTCTCGAAAACTACCGAAAATAACGACCCCTTTAAATCTGTGTTCAATTTCTAGTTCATAACTTGAAACTTTTTGATATACTACTACATCATTGTAAAAATAGTAGCTACCTGTTTTTAAGACTTCAAAATATTACAATACCATATTCTCACAATTTTTAAAATATCTCGATTAATATTTTTTTTTTTTTTATAAATACTAATAATTTCAAATCATCCTATTCACGTTGTTTTACACCAAAATGATAAAAATGTTCAACAACTAATCTCTTTATCCTGTCTGTACTTTTTGACTCAATTTGTTACTTAATAAAATTTAACTAAATTTATTAGTCTTCTTTGAATTTGTTAAGTTAGAATAATAATCATATAACTATATTATTCAATATTAATATTTATTTTACAACATAATATAAAAAATAATTACCTATCTAAAAAAATATTTTTAAATCACTAAAATATAAATAATGTAATGGAAATAATATTGTAAATCTAATAATATTCATATTATTGTTGACCTTTAGTTTCAAATAAATGTGAAAATACTGCTTTTACATTTTATAAGGAAAAATTGAATTTTCTGTTTTAATTTAAACTTTGGACTCGTGAAAGCTATTTTAGTTAAATAAATTAAAAATAAAATTCAGAATTATATTTTCTTTCTTGCCATTAAACTTAGAGATAACGAAAATTAAATGTTGTTGAACACTTCATATACCACTATCAAAGGGAATACTTTTCGTATAACTCACTGATATAAAGTTTAATTTAATTTACCTTCGAGATAAAAAAATAAAAATGAGTAAATAAAAATAAATTCTCGAATATTATAATATATTATTATAATGACAGTTAAATAATAATTATTTAAATTTAATAAAAATAATAGATTTTGTATTGATCAATGCCATAACTATTTTCATAAAACACAGAACTTAGTACCTAGTTAGTTATCATTTTATCAATAAGTTTATTGATAAATTTCCAATAATTTTTTCGTAAAAATGCAAATATTAATCTATTTTTAAATTGTTTTTAATCATGTTTAATGATTTTCTAATCATTCATAATAATAAATATATGCATTATTCTGTTTTGTTATAAGTAACAATAATAAATATAAATTTTTATTTATAATATTTAAATCTTGAATGTTGAGTATTATGTTCTTCTTATTGATTCTTGAAAATGTTGTTGATGTTGTTTTAAATCAAGGACGAGAACGGTGGTTACTGGGTAGTAGACAGGGCAGTGCGAATACCAGTGAAGGAAACAACAGGGATTCATCACTGGACGACTCAGGTGTAGTAGATGATCATGATGATGGGGAAGCGACGTCGCAATCACAATCCCATCATACTTCACCACAGCCGCAGCAATGCGGATACCATCAGTTACCTCAGGTAACCTCTATCGGGAGTAATTAAAAAAAAAGTTCCAAACTACTGAGATCATTAAATGTGTAAATCGATATCAATGAAAATTAAATGTAATATTATAGAATCTATTTTTTAAAACGCTATTTATAACAAACTATATGCATAATAATAACAATATACAGTAAATTAATTAATTCATAAATAATACAATAAGATAAATTTTATTAATTTATTTGGTTACGGACATATTAGGTCCTTATTAAAACCTTTAAAATACTAGCTGATTACTTAGTTATTTTCAAATATTACAAAATAATATAGATCTATACGTACAATTTAAGTTACCTATATAAATTCATTATTAATATATATATATATTTATTTATAATACATAGTTAATAGATTTATCATATAATATTTAATAAAATATTTTTTTTTTTACCTTGAATATTAATCCAATTAAAATTTTAAATTTTAATTATAAGTGCTCAAAATTATAATTGAATATATTTTTTTTTACTTTATGACCATTAATATTTGAGAAACCATAATAATTTAATATTCTGCAAATGTGTACACGTTTTTCTTCTTTTTATTTTTTGTAAATTTTAGATAAAAATGTTAAGCTTTAATCTTATGCTTAATTTTCTTTTATTTAATGAAAATTGATTAATGATGATTTTATCATGTGGTTATTCGAAATGAATTGTTCTTTGTGTCTGACGACGATCTTGTGTATTTCAATTGATTTACTCTAAATTAGAAACTTTTCGTTTTCTCTAAGTTTTTATAATAATGTAAAATATTCTTTCTAGAATTCCACCAACGATAATGGTTTAGCTGTATCAAAAAGCATTAAAGTGATCAAATGCAATGGGCTGAAAACAAAACCATTTGGCCGCAACGGCGAGGCCGAGTACGTGTCTCAGGTGGTTGTTATTGGTATGTGTACATTAATAACAGTTTTAACTCCCTGCACCGCCTCTAAAACTGTAATAGCTTGGAAAATAATAGTCTGTGTTAGATCTTTTTGCTGAACTATCAACAATACACTCACGATAATAATAGTATTATAGTGTATTGTATTACTTGACTATTTATGATAAATTTATTATAAATAGTAATTTTGAATTATATTATGAACGTTTTTTTTCATAACGATTATTTAAAATTAAAATTTATAATAATCTACATACTTACACCAACAAAATACATAAATATCACTATTTTATGATTTCTGGTGGTAAGTCTTCTAAAATATTATAATTATTGTTATCAGTTAAACACAACCTAATGTATAATAAACGCTTGGTATAAATTACCGTGACTATTCACTATTATCCACTATCATCAGCTTGTATCTCTATATCATTTATCATAAATGTTTATTTAACTTACTAAATGTTTATTTATCTAACTAGTACCGTTTGCTCTAGTTTATTTGTAGAATTTAATTTAAATAAGTAAGATAGTATCTTTAGGATTGTATAATATTTAATATTTAAAAATCCCTTACATCATTAAATATTCAGTTTTATAGATAAATACATTTTAAATATTTAGATTTTATGAATAGAAAAACGAATAATAATAAATTAATAAAATGTTTGAATATAATGAAAAATGTAATAATATATAATAAGTTATTCTCGATCTTAGAAAAATATAGTTATAACCATTTGATAAAAATTATTTTGTACTATTGCATTTTATAATAAGCTGTAGTACTTTTAACTTGTGGTAATTGTATTGACCTAAATTTATTTACATTTAATTTCAATAATTAACTTTAAACTTTAAATTTAAAGTATAGCTTCAAAAAAATAGAATATCAAATTTATAAAGTTAGTTTCTTGGTATTTATCAAAAAAAAAAAAAATAAACTTATATAATTTAGGTATCTGCTCAATATTAAATTTAAAAAAAAAAATATTTTCTATTAATATTAAAAATTACATTAATCCAATGGTTTTGTTTAGTCTGATTATAGTTATTAACTCAAAAGGTTATATCCTTCTAAGCAATCTAATTTTAAATTAAAATATCAAGTTTTTTATTTTAATCTGATAAAAATACAGTTTCATGGTGTGTGAGTGACATTTATATATAAATTGTATAATATATGTATACCTATGTATTTATTAAATGGTCTTAAAAATGTATTATTAGTATTAACCGAGTAAAATTATTTAAAAACTGTGTAAAATACATTGTAGTAATTTTATGTAACTTACTCTGTTATATTAATTTAACTGAATTGTTACTATTTTAATTAGTGACATAAAAATGTATATAAATAAGTTATAATGGTAGAATTAATATTTTTATTTGATACTGTGTACCTATTTGTATATCAATTAATTTAATTATAAATATTATACATTTTTTTCATAGATATTATTTTAAATTAACATTAACATTTAAATGTAATTAATTTAACCAAAAAATAGCTCTAAGATTAATATATAAATTTTACATATAACAAAATGTACATAACGATTATTTTATAATCATTGAACACTAAAAGGTTAATCCCTTTTTTTACTATTTCGTTTATTGCTTAATTATAAAATTCATCGAATTTAATTTGTATAAATGTAAACTTATAATTTTAATATAATTATCTTAGATATAATACTTTTCAACTTTTTTTTTTTAAATTATTATCAATAATCACATTTAGTTATAGTATATAACTATTTATCGCTGAAAACAACTTATTTAAAATTAGATAATAGTTTCAAATGTCTATAATCTCCATTATATGTAGCGAAATTTTATATAGTTTATGAATAAACTCTGCAATATAATCACAATAATAATTTATAAATGTATTATTATTATTATTATTCTTAGATGATCGAAGTTGTATGAATTGCAACAGAAATTGCATTGACTACCAGACATGGTTGAGAGTTCAAAAATGTCTGCATAAAGTGGTTAGAGATCCATTATTTGAGTTGTTTATTATGGCATGTATAATATGCAATACAATAGTACTGGCTATTGAACATCATGGAATGTCACAAAATGTACGTAACATTTTGGACGTTGGAAACAAGGTAACTATTTTATAATTAACTTAAAAAGTATACCTCTAATTAACGCATTATTTAAAATAAAAATTAGTAAAAATAATGAACCATACAGTAGTATTAGTATATAATTGTGATTGATTGGTTAGTAAAATATTTTAATAACTATTAGTTAAAACTTAAGAGCACTTAAAGCATTCATATTCGGTGATATGTATAATGAAACTATTATTATGTAAAATAAAATAGTTTAATACTGGTTTTATATTAATAAATAAAAAGTTAGCGAGTAAACAATTATTTTTATATACCCATTTATAAATCCATTTATTTATTTATTTTCAATCTATACTAACGACAGATCAGTAGGCCACCATAATCATTTCCAGATGATTTGATTTTAATATAATTTTTGTTCAATTAGCATACAAAAAATAATAACTGTATAAAATATACCATTTAATATAAATGAGTAAACAAAATAATATTTTACTATATAAAACATTTGTCGTTAGTTAATAACATAAAAATAAATTTTTTTTAAACGATACAATTATTTTATTTTATCATCGCGTCATTATAAACATCAATAGACTCATAACTCTGTAACACCGTCAGTGTTGTCCAAGTTTCTCAAACTTCTCTATATTATATTTTATTTTATTTTACATCAACATTTTAAACAATTTCCACAATCCCTCTTTCACTTATGTGTCATACATTTACTCAACGTACATACAATCCAGATTTAGTTTAGTAGTAAGATTGAATAAAAACAACAGTTTCAGTAGTAAATTTCTTATAATCCTGTATTCTGTTAATCCTAATGACAATCAATTTTATCTTTTCAGGTTTTCACAACTATTTTTACTGTGGAATGTCTATTCAAGTTAATTGCTCTAAGTAATGAATTCTTCAATTGTGGTTGGAATATATTTGACATGATCATTGTAACAGCTAGCTTATTAGATTTATCATTTGAAATGATCGATGGTTTATCAGTTCTTCGCTGTTTAAGATTGGTAAGAACATTTTAATTTAATTATTATACTTCATAATAACTACACATTTACAAATACATTAGTATCTGTAAAATTTCGATTAAAAAAAAAATACACTAACTGCATTGCACTTAATGATTATATTTGCTTATTATTAAATAAATACAACGAATAAAAAATGTATATCATTATATTCATAAAACATATTTTATCATTTTTTTTTTAAATATTTAATTCTAAAAGAGAATTTTTTCAAACTGACATTAAATGAAAGTTCAACAGAAGTGTCTTGTATCACAAATGATGAAAAAAGTTTCGCTTATTTGCTATGGGATTATTATTTGTTGTTTTTTTTTTATTAATCTACAGACTCATAAATCCGTAGAAACACAGAGTGGTTTCACAAATACACGTATATATCATAACAATACCGTTATAAATATGTCAGAGTAGCTTAACCGTTTGTTTTTAATTTTTTTAAATTAAATACAAACATTTTAACAAAGAATACACTATTGTCTTTTTAAAAATAAATTAGATGAATGTATTAAGATATTTATATATCAATATTAACATTTCAACCTCTTGGCATTAGTTATTATTACAATTTATGAATGACATTGTGACATTCACTGGATAGTGACTACAATACCGCATACACAAAATCAAAATTACAGATTTTTTAGTTGAGGAAAAAAAATTATTAATTTTATTCCAAGAAATAAATTTGAAACTTTTTTCTTCGGATAAATAAAAAGATATTAATTAGATAGATAGTATTTTATAAAAATATAATTTAATTCACTTTATTGAACTTACGAGGTGATTCAAACAATTATTTAGATAAGAAACGTATAAGATACGTGATAGGCTTTATTTAAATACAAATATTGAAAAATATATAAAATATTTTTTACTGTGTTATAGTTTATACTAAAATAATACAATATAGACACTAAAAAAAAAAATGAAGTAATGTTAATATTTGAATTATAATATTATAGTAAAACTAATAACTTTTGTAGTTAATACTTAAACAATAAAAAAAAAAAAGGTTTTAGTATATTGTAATAAATTATAAATAAATATAATATAATAAACTATATTAAATAAAAATGACATATATTTAAAATATTTTTATTTGAACCAGACACTATTTTAATCTTACATTACCTAGTACTTCGTATCTTCATGTCCATTTTCTTATAACACCTCATGAGTACTACAATTTAAATCGAATCACATAATTTAGTATAAATTACTTACATAATTTTCAAACTACATCACACTTCTTTAATTGATTTGAAAAAAGATAATTTTGTCATGTGTATTGTGTATTTTTAGTAACGTGGTATTTCGATGACTATTGCGGTAGACTAAAATTGTAATCACAATAAAATACTGTCCATCCACGTAAAATACAGAGAAAAAAGTTTTGCTTACAATTCATTATAAATTAATCATGATCTTTTGATAATGTAAAATTAAATGTTATCGCATAAAAAAAACATATCGCACAAATCGTACTTCCCGTCCGCAAAAACCAACGAAGCATATCTGTATTATATCTTACAAGACCTAACCAAGATTTCTATGAAACATTTAAAATGAATGGTTCAATACTCGAATCGTACAACATCTCCAAAACTATATAAAATATATGAGACGTTCCATATGCTCGGAACACTGGCCTTTTGTCTATTGAAAATGGTAATTGACTGGCCGTCTCGTACATATCATTCAACTGTGGTATTCCTTATAAGTGATGACCCTATGAGTTATGTTTCGAGAATGCGCCTGGCAGACTGTAAATTGCGCCCGCAGTACTGTTTGGGTTTTTAGGAGAAGCGGATAGCGACGACGAGGGACGAGGTAAGGGTGTAATAAACTGCATCCATGTTTTCCGAATAGCTATATAAGACATAAGCCACCTACCGTTATATTATGCAAAGTGTCGGGTTAAAATATGTCAGACCTATAACGAAAACCGGCAGGTTAAAAACCATTAAACATTTTCCGGTTATGGTATCGTTTCGTTTTCGCCAAAACTGCAGTAGGTAGTTATAACTTATAATATTTAACCGAATATGCCGGTGCAGCCGTTTAGGACGTTCATTGTTTTGTCGCCCGCGCCATTGTGCTATTATTTATTCGACTGCATACGATTTGTGCACTTAAAAAACATATCACCGCACTTAAATTATATAAATGTATAATATATAATTGCCAATAGAGTTTTAAAATAATAATAATGTGTACATAATTTTATATTATTATGAACTAATGCATATGCAGCGGGTGCTGTATTCGTCTTCGAGAAAATTAGATTTCCATAATATAGTAGGTTGCCAAGTGTCCCTTTGCTATGCTACGCATACAATATAGAGTAATATAATACAGTTCTATAGAATCTTATTTTTATAAATTCGGACTCTGAAACCAGCGGAAAGTAATATTGTTATTCGTTCGAGAAATTTTCGACTGTATGGGACATTAACTTTTGTCGTAATTGGGTGAAATGAAGCAGGGCCGCTGGAACATTGGCGACTCAACTGATTTACCGTTTTACACACATTATTACAGTGCGTTTTGATCAATTAAACAGTCGTTATTATTTCTTTTTTTTCTTTTTTAAAACTAGCTTCGAGTTTTAAAATTGGCTCAATCGTGGACAACCATGAAAGTACTATTGAGCATCATCATATCGACAATTGGCGCTCTCGGTAACCTTACGTTTGTTCTAATTATTATTATATATATATTCGCCGTTATCGGCATGCAACTATTCTCAAAAGAATATATGCCAGAAAAATTTGATCCAGATCCGGTGCCGAGGTAATTACTACATTCTTAATTTGTTTTGTATAATATAAATATTATTTAATATAGATTGCATAGTACAGAAATTCTATTTATAAGTCGGAAAAAAAAGGAATTATATATATTCATTAATCACGTGACTTACTTATACATAATGAATTAAATAATATGACTGTTAAATAAAATATATTATATTAATATAATATATCAGTTGTTTCCAAATTTAATTTTTACATTGTGATAAAGCATACAGTTTTAACGAATCGTGTAAATAAACAAAATTATAAAGTTGATAAATTGACAAAAATAAATTTTCAAAACTTAAAAACATTATCAACTATTCAAAATATTTTGAATAATCGTGACGGCCATGATATTATGAGTGCTTTATTATTACAACTTTGACAAGATTAAATGTTGTTAGAATATTAAACGAAATTGTAAGGCTTAAGTGATTATGTCACTTGTCAATATTGTCAGTAATATTGTAAAAGTCGTGATGGATAAGATATTTGTCTTAGTTAATTGTCTTCTTACTGTTAAGGCGTCCTTCGTCACACAGTGTATTCATGATAAATTTCAAGAATGTTCTATTGATTCCCTATTTATTATTAACATTATTTTCATTTAGAAATTCGTTGATAAAAATTATAAGAATTAAAATAAATATCTTAGTATTAAGCTAATTAAGGAAGCATAATTTTAAAATAGAATGTAAACAAACCGAACAACTTAAGATAAAATTATTTTTTTTTTTTTATTTTAATATTTGTACTAATGCATAATACTTTAAAATTAAAAATTTCATATTAAAATCAACATTAATAAACCACTTTATTTGGTGGCTTTTGTAGATGGAATTTTTCAGATTTTTTTCACTCGTTCATGATGATTTTTCGAATTCTTTGTGGTGAATGGATTGAACCATTGTGGGATTGTATGAAAGCCGAAGAAAAAGAGGTATGTTATTCATCTCGATTAAAATTCCCCAGAGAAATAATTTCACAATTTATTAGAGTTCAATATAATTTTTAAGTTGACATTTTTATTTATAATAATGTTCACATAGAAAATAATTTAAACAGACGTCAAGGCAGTTTTTTAATTGTAAAGTATTATTATACATCAATTTCTCTGAGGATTATTTACTTATAGAATAATGTAAAAAGTATACACTATACAGCTAAAATTACTTTTAATAACTTTCTTTAGGGTTTCGGTATATGTTTCGCAATATTTTTGCCGGCGTTAGTGATGGGTAACTTCATGGTTCTCAACTTGTTTTTGGCGTTGTTACTCAATAGTTTCAATTCTGAAGAATTAAAATCAAAAAAAGAGGTAAGATATCGAATTATACACATAAAACAATAAAAAAAAAACCTATGTCGTTGCGTATAATATTTAGCAAGGTCAACAAGAAGTAGACGAAGAAATGGCTCATTACAGAGAAAGATGGGCCCATCATGTTAGAGTAATCAGTAACGTTTGCCAAAAGTGTAGAGTTCAAAATTCGTCAAGAAGGTCCTCAATTTCTTTGTCAAATATCCCAAAAGATACAATTGTATCTCTCGTAGATTATGAGGTATATAGACAAACAATATACATGTTTTTCTTTGGCTTTTCTACACATTTTTTGCTGTGCAGGTACACAATTGCCTATTAACTTACACAAAAAATGAATTAAACTTTCTCGCAATCAAAACAGCAAAAAAAAAAAATTTAAAAATTTAAAAAAATGTGTTTTTATTTTGAGGACAAAAAAATGTTAGTCTCACGTTTGTTTTTAAAACTCGACACGCTTTGACACTCGAGCACACCTAATATGGGATACAGTTTTATAATGTCTTTATTCTATTCGCACATGGTTTCATTTATTGAATAATAATTGACGTATGAAATATTTTTCAGCGTGCACATCTAACACGAATTCAAAATAAAAGTTATTTTGCACATTTCTTAGGTGTATCATATACCTAATAAAAAGGTTGAATACAAAAAAATGTCTACAAATATTAATTTGTTTTGCGCTATTTTGTAATGCTATAATATAATCTTCAAACATACGATCGTATATTACACAATTCACAGCTTTTAAATATAATTAAATATCAGCTTATACACTATGAACAACTCATTAAATAATTTTTAATTAACTAATTAATAATTGTATTGTACTTTAAATATTTTATAAATATTTATAATAATGCACTTATAACATATTTTACTTAAATTTAAATTTAAAAAAATTTCATACGTAAGCTATTGAAAAATAAAAATATCATAGTGCCTTTTGTTATATTATAAATTTATTTATATTTTCTACGTGATGTGATTTCCAAACGGACCAAAAAATAATTAAATTATTATTACTATTATTGTTAATTAAATAACTACTTAAAACACTATTATTTAAAAAAGTTTATTTTTTATTTTTAAATGTTTATAGTTAATTACAGATATTAATTTCCAATATGAAATGGTTATGGGAATAACTGGGAGTCTTGACCATTTAGGGGGCTAGTAAGAGCGGGCACAGACCTCCCGGTTTATTAATAAAATATTTTAATATATATAGTACTAAATCCCGTAGAAAATGTTTTTTTTTAATTTTAGATTTATTTGTTTGGATAAAAGTAATTATCCTAAATATATCAGGCTCAAGTATAAAACATGGATTATTTAAGTTCAAAGATATCACATAAAAATTATTATTTCTGTTATGTCCCAGATGAGTAGCATTTAACGGAAATTTGTTGTACATAACTAACCATTATAAAAAGCAACATGTCTCTACCCTTAAAATGAATGCTCACATAAATAAACATGTCACTATAATATCGTTAAGTGAAAAAACAATATACTCAACCGCAGAAATATATATAAAAAAAAAACAACTTGGATAAGTTAATACAGTGTACTGTTTGTTACATAATACTTAATTAACATGTAAAATAGCAAAAAAAAATTAAGGGTATAATTATTATAATTATTTTGATTATTTAAATTAGGTTCAGGCTAAAAGCGTCACTACTTAGTGACTTCTTTAATTAAATCACGCATGTCAAAGTACACGAGGTATATATAATGTAATATAATATATCATTAGCGTTTATTCTACAAAAATGATTAAATACAGATTGACGTTTACTAACTTTAACAACAAGAAAAAAATACATTTTGTATTAAGTTTGGTGAAGGTTATTTCTTAATTTATAATACATTTTACTAAATATTTGTTTTGAATGAAAATCACCAACTTAAAAATAGTGAATATAACAATTAAAAAATGTATATATCAATATATCAACATTTTGAATGATAAATGCATAAAATTAAAATTAAAATTATGTAGGTATTAGAGAAATATTCAAATTTCATAACTTTTAGTATCAATAATTAAACTAATAATTAAATTAGGTGATTATATAACATAAAATATTATAGTAAAATAAATATAAAATATTATATATATATATATTATCATTTTATCCACTTATTTTTATTCATTAAAATATGAATTACTAATAATATAAAAACGTCATCTTAAAAAAAATCTCTGATGAAGAACATAGTAAAAATTATTTACAGCCATGAAAATTCAGATTTGGGTGTATAATATATATATATATATGTGTGTGTGTGTGTGTGTGTGTGTGTGTGTGTGTGTGTGTGTGTGTGTGTGCTTTAGAGAAAAATACAGTTCCTATAATATTATAACATTATTAACTAAACAAACTTTTTAATATAAAATAATATTTTATACTTTTATTCTAGGTTGTGGTCAAAATGTTTTTTGTTTTTGAATTTATTTATATAAATAATAAAAGTAATTTTAATATTTTTGAAAAATTTCTAAGCTGAAAATAAAGTTCAATGGGTTTAATATTTATTGGTAAGAAGATAAAGCATTTTTACAATCGTTACACAAACACATTGTATTGCAATAAACATATATTTTTGTTTATGTAAATAATTGTAAAATCTTTATAAAGTATAACATCATGAAATAATCATTTGTTTTTTTTATTTTATATTCAATAACGCTAGCAAATAAGAAAAATATTTTTAAAATACAATAATTTAATTCTATTAATTCAAGAACGAATTTGCATAGCACACTTCTGAACATTTTTAAAAGCTTGTATCCATCTCATTTTTTTTAAGGTGTTCCACAATTACACTTTAACAAAAAAAAAATAACTAAACGAATGTTATCCCCATTTACTGTATTTCATAATCCCTTAAACTGAAATGTATGTTAAATATTTTTTATTGTTTCTTATAAATACGCGTTTTAAGTCTAAGTAGAATAACTTCTTCTGAAAAGTTGGTTTTCTAACAAACATGGCAAAATCTTATGATTCAAAACTTTTTTAATTCTGTAAAAATGTTAAAAATTTTCTCAGGAATTCGCAACTATTTACAACATATTATGGACTGTCTTATAAATAAGAATTAAAAAAAACTCAGATCAATTTAACATTTTTAAAAATATTCTATAAATATAGTTTATGTGAAAATTCATTACATTCCGAATATGGTACAATACACTTTAATTTCTAAACCAATTTGTCTATTCTGAATATTTTTTACCATTCAAAAAATCGATTAAACTGAAGAACGTATAAAAGTTTTAAAAAACACTATACAGTTATTATTTTCGTTGCTTTTTATATTTATATATATTTTTTTAAATATCTGATGCTGAACTCAGCGCAAAATAAAAATAAACTGTTATTATAAATGTGAAAACAATAATAAATCATCTCATTCGAAAAACAATTCTAAATTGAGTTCACAGGTTTATTACAAAGTGTTATAACACATTTTATATTCGAATCATACCGATGAATGTATTGGGAATAGGTATTGTGTGGGAATATCTATTCCCCTTACTTTTAAAAACAATATGAAAAGACTAAAAAAAAGTAAGAAGATCATTTTATAACAAATGTCAGACTACAAATCGTTCTTTACGTTAGTCTATTCAATAACCAGTAATGGTTTTATTATTATAAAACCAGAAACATTGAAATTTTTTATTTCAGATAAAACTATATTATAGTATAAGTAATAAGTATATAATAGCTATTAGCTATATAAATAAAATGAATATGTAAACTTATAATATTGTATTAATTATCATAATATAAATAGCGCCTAATGCCTATGTTATTTTGAAAATAATTGGTGGAATTATGTGTATTCCAAGATTTTGAAAAACGATTTTATTTTATTCTTGTAAATTAATAACTATAATACTATATAGGTATATTAATTGATCACTAGTTCTCATTGTATTCTAGACATGATATTATTAAACAAAATACTTAGGCAGATAATTTATATTCATAACATTTATTTTCTGAATCAAAAAGTGTTTAAATTCAATACAAGATATTTTTTACAGAAATTTAAAAATATTTGAAATTCGATTGCACATATTGTTTTAGATATTTTGAGTTAAATTTTTAAGTTTTGTAAATTTTAAAATAACGATTTTAATTATTTAATTAAAATTCGAGAAATATTAGTTGTAGAAACATGAATTACCTGCGTATTTATAGGTATTTTTAAAATACACTATTTTTAAGCTATTTATAACAAAAACTTTTTTATATTAGCTGTTTTCGGTAAGTCGTTTTCGTCGACTTGTAAGTTTTTACGAAAAATATATGCAATGCTTAATAATTAATTCAACATAAATTACTAATAATATTATAAATAAATCATAAAAATACCCTTTGAAATATTATTGTCTCAAAATCGTTTTCCGTTAGTTATTATAAATATTTTAATTCAAATTAAATATATTCATTGCAGTGACTTACTAAATGACAAAATACACTCTATGCCTTCTATTATATGGATTAACTTCCCCTGTGTTTTAAAATATAAAATACTTGTAAAAACCAATTATTGTGATTACAGATTTTCA
Organism: Schizaphis graminum; assembly: GCA_020882235.1. Lineage (NCBI taxonomy): Eukaryota > Metazoa > Arthropoda > Insecta > Hemiptera > Aphididae > Schizaphis > Schizaphis graminum. The sequence continues at coordinate 70,534,657 of CM037032.1, forward strand.
TAATTAATTGAATAAAGCAATGTACTCGTATTAGATGATGTATTTCAAGAAAAACATTTATTCCAAAGTAATTCGTAGAAATTAATAAATATAATTTAAACTTTAATCACTTATAAAATAATATACTGATAGAACACATATAAAGGTTTTTAACTTGACACATAATATAGTTATAAACAATTTAGATTAAAGTTTATAATTTACGCAATAAAAAATTCATATTATAATTTATAAATACGTAATAAATAAAATTTATCAACATACATAATACAAATCAAGTAATAATGTTACAACTCAGATTTATAATATATATTTCATTTATATATAAATATGATAATTAATGTTTAAAAATCTATACTTGAAAATATTAATAAATATATGATGATACATAAAAACATTCACAACAATTTATTTTAATTTTAAACGTATGATAATGTTTTATAGCGGACGAACTAGAACGAATAATACATTTTAAGTTATTGCAGAATGTCTGAATTATTGTCATTGTGCTGCAATTTAAGACTAGGACTTTAATGTAATATTAATATATCTTACAGGAAGTTGGCGATGGCTCCAAACTGGAACGAAGTTTTCAACGGATTCGTTCAATTATCAGGAAACGTAAGCGTCGACAATCGCGAACAGAGACAACTAGTTGTGATACTTCTGTAAATTTTAAACTGGAAAATACAGTTAAGCAACTAATGCGAATAAAAAATGAAAAAAAGAAATTAAAAACAGAAATGGCTAATATGTCGGATGATGAAATATGCGAGCGACAAGAGAACTGGTAAGATTTCCAAACGAAATTATATAAATACATTTTAGAAATAAGTCTGCTTTAGAATATACAAATATAATATTATTATTATTTTTAAATAATAAAATAGTATCTATATTTTGATTACCAACACGCATATCAATATGTATATGTTTAATGTTTTTATGAAAAATATTATTAATACTCATAACCATTAACTTAATATTTATTTTAATTTAAAAAATTAGAAAATAGGTATTTAAAAATTTTAAACAGAGATATTCCCAATAAATCATCATTCTTTTTTATTTTAATAATAAACAAAAAATATTAGAAATTCGCTAATGTTTAAAAGTATAACTAACATTGTTTAATTCCATTATTTTTGACGCAATAATTAAAAAAATAATTACATTGCAGTGTTCGTAACTACTATGTTATAAATAAGTATAATTTCTAGTGAATATGACATAGAAATTACCAACGATCGTATAGAAACTGATCAGAACGATGGGACGTCATTAGTACTAAATGCCGGATACTTAGATCAACAAGAAAAGACTGATCGTCGAATTCAGCGAGCCATGACGGAAGATTCTACTGACACAGGTTAGTTATTTTTACTATTTAAGAAAAAGTGGAGACCTTAATATGTGTTATTTATAAATAACAATCGTGTTGCATAAATTATTAAGATTTTATAAAAATATGTATTTTACGAAAAATAATATCACCAAATAAATATTATAATCATGTTGTACTCGTATTATATAAAAACTATAATGTAAACGTTTATACTATTCTATTATTGAATGGAGCAACATAATATGATTATTTTTGTGATATTTTAAATAGAATAGTCATAAATATTTTATTGTAATCGACAATCGTTCAACTGTTCATAACTTTATTTTACGTTAATAAAAATCGATAAATAATAAACTGATGCCACTTGTATAGCTTATTTGATTCTCTTATGCGATTTATTTTTTCGTACAAGACATTAAAAATGTTAAAATATTAAGTATAATCTTGTCCAAATTGTAATTCAAAGTACACTACATTACTGAAACTCTAATAATATTTTTAAAACTCTAAAAACTGTTTTCTAAAATACAACAACATTTCTAAACTGTTTTATATTTTTTGTAAGTAATCAAAAAACCACCGTCATGAAAACTATTCAAGCTAATAACTTACACACTTTCACTAACATGTTTGTTGTTAGTGTACATGAACTAACTGTTAACTTTATTACTCACCTTTCTGAATATTAATGATGTCTAAGATAAAACTAAAATCTAAAATGAGAAAACACAATTCAAAATATGATCATATGCGATTGTTTCCATTTAAAAAAAAAGATTTAATATCTTTTGACGGAGTTATGAAAAATTATATAATTATACGTCCAAACATAAAAAAAATATAAATAATTTCAATTTTATAACAGTAAAAAAATATACTCACCATATCATTATTCGTTGAATGATACGAATATACGATAGGTACACTAATCTAGTATTATCGCTCTAAAATATAAAATTATTTTATTATTACGTTTTCGTTAAAATCAAATAAAAAACTAACCGTACCATTCCGTATATTTGATATTATAGATAAATACATTCAAAAACGTAGTTTTATACAAAATCTTGTCGTGACGTAGTATACTTTACAAAAAGAAAGACGACATTATGTAAATTGAGTTTCGTGGCATTTACGACTCAATCCAAGTCCATATAATTCAAAATGTTATGAAAAAAAAATGAATAAATTCATAACACTACAGAAGGTAAATGGTGAAATGAGCCTGAAGATCAATTACTCCTTGGGGATCATGTGGGCTGTGTCCAATTTAGAGTATCCAGTGCATACAGATGGAATATAACGTATGCTAGTGGAAAGACTGTAGGTCAGAATAACTAAAAAATAAATTCGTTGTAACAGATTGATAGAAACCAGCACGGTTGTTCTATTATTAATTTAATATAGTATAAAATTGGTAGTTTCAAATATTTTAAAATCTCTAGAAACTTTGATTAAATTTTTTTATGCGGAAAAAAAACATCTTGGTTGGTACATGCCTATTTCAATGACAGAATGTACCCACAAATATGTATTGTCAGTAGACTAAATATATTAAATTAAGCTTAATAGAATTGTATGCACAATTTTTAGTATGATATATTATGTGTGTTGAATAAAACCGAAGTTTTTCTTTTTTTATTTTGGTACAACTTCATCAACTATAGTTATTAGCTTACAACATTAAAATATAAAATAGTTTTTTTATGTTGAATTAAACATATAAATATGTTTGAGAAATGAGATGATTTTTTTGATGTTGCCTTCAATTGTATTCAGCGCTTCAAAGAGATTGTCAGGCATTCCTAGGTTTTTTCTAGTTTCCATATGGCTTCGACAAGGAGGTGTTTAATTGTAAGAAATTCTTAGTGGGTTTTGATTCATTGCATGAATTCTTGATAAATAATAATAATAACACGTCTTATTGACATACGTAGTATAATATAACGCATTACAAGAATTAATATATGTTATATGTATAATTCAACAAATATGATAATCTTACGTGTTGTTCAAATCATGATTTATCTTTACTCTGATGACAGTGGGCAGGTAAATAAGATTTTATCGTACAATTACAGTACAGTTATTAAACATAAACTTAACTATGCACATGGCATAAATCATGTTTGTTGTTGGATCTAAAATGTCATGTCAAAATGTATAAATTAATTTTTTGATATCACATGTCGTTTTCAATATAATATCAACGTATTTATTGACATTGAATCAATATTAATTGAATTGTAATTATTTTAAAAACACTATAGCTTTAAGTTCAAAATAAATGAAAACGAAATTCTGATAATAATACTTATATTATTTAAAAATAACTATAATATATACTCGTATATAATTTTAACTCAATTAACATCGACTTTTGATTATTTTTTTAGCTTTTCTTTTAAAATTTTATTATTCAACAAATATAACAACTAAAAGTAATTCATCTAAAATTGTTGTTTTTAAAAGCTACGATAAACTGAAATTATATTCTTTTTTTTTAATTATTTATAAATTAAACGGTAGCTTAAGATATCTATTAAAGTTTAATGAGATACGTCGGATCCAATTGTATATACACGTATACATAAGACACATCTAAATTGAAAAACTTTAGTGCATTATTATTTTAAATGTAACTTTAACTTTATAGAATATATTGCTTAAAGTACCTACTCTTGACTTGATCTTTCAATACGTATAAACGAAAATTATAAAATGTATTTGTTTTTGAATCGATTAATAAATTTTATCAAATAACGTTAATGTATTTTAAAATGTTAATTTAAATTCCTAAAGTTGTTATTATTTTTTTACTAAATAATAGTATGTTTACATTTACTGTCATTTTACATGTACTTATATAACTTTAAACCGTATAAATATGTAATATTTCATCTAAACTATATACGTTCTAAAAACGTAAATGAAAAAATATAATTTATGATTCTAATATTACCCCCATCAATTTTATACTGTATTTTTTATGTTTTATATTTTATAAACAAGTAAATTATCTAAACAAAACTATAAAGTTAACTACATCAACCTTTGTATTCTTAGTAACATGACACTTATATCTACTTCAATATATTATGAATGATATATGCAATAGATATTTTTACTTTTTAAAGAAACATATTATAAAAGTTTGGAGGATAACAAACCAGAGTAATTAACCGTTATAAAATACAACGAATTAATAATTTTTAACTTACACTATTAAGACAATTAAAATTTAAAATATAAATAACAATTAAATGTATTAAAACTATCAATTAAATTAAATTATTTTATATGGATTATTTAAAATAAAACTGTGTATTTTTATTAACGGAAGCATTAGTTATCGATTATTTTAATGAAAGTAGAGCAATCTTAAAAAGCTTTCAACGATATTTGTTTTTGTTTATTTTGTCTGTGATTTTATAATTTAAATATTTCTTTACCTGAATTCTTTATAAATTTGTAGAGGTTAATGTATATAGAATATAACGTTCTACTAACAATTAATCAACAACAGTAATTGTTTATAGGATACCAAGCAGTGTACGGTGTAAGCAACTTTTTAAAGATCATTAGTCATTTTTTTTTTTTACAAAACCCCTTCAACGCCTTTTGTTTAATTTTATAATATCATATTTTATTTTACCTTAAGTAATTTAATTGCTATTTCACATAGTCTCATTTCATGTTTTAACAATATAAATATATATAAATTTCATTTTACAATCTCAACCGTTTCCAAATCAATTTATCATCATAATAATAATCATAATAAATTATGAAAAATGTATTTCATTAAACCTTTGGTGATATTTTTGAACCAATAAACTAACTAAAAAAAAGTAGTTTCTATAATATTAGGTAAAAATGAGCATTATATTCAAAATCATTACAAAATATAAAAATTTAAATTTAATTTAATGGATTAATTTCATCAAAGTTATTATTATTGTACATACATATTATATATATTATTCTTCAAATTCAAAACTTTTATATCAATACTGCTTTTGGTTCCTAAGGGATTTGCTGCTGAAATAGCTTTGTGTATTCAGTCAATACTTGCCGTTTCATATGTTACGTTATTAGAAATCAGAATATATAAATTGGCCAAATAAATAACATTTTTAAAATGGAATGACTAAAAATAAAATTTACAATTTACGATTTTATAAAATATAAGTAATTAAATAATCGTTTGTTTTATACGTTACGGTTGTGTTAGAAAATGTGATATGATTGCCGTTATATATTATTTATTATTTCATTTTTATATTTAAAATTTAAAATAAAAAATCAGATTGGCATACCTATAATATTATTATAATGTGAGTTAGAGTTTGTCAAAAATTTTAAAATAACCCTAATCGTGTTTAATAAAATTTAAAATACACGTAATTTGTACAATTAATTGCTCAGTCTATCTTATTGTTTTGTGATGATAATACCTAAATATATGATTTCATTTGAAATTTTAAAACAAAAGTCTTCCATTCCGCTTAAAAAACAGTTTCCAATTTACATATTAACAGACGCAAATACACAATAAAAATGTTTTAGTCTAAACTTATATATATATATGATTAAACCCAAAAGATAGCATAAAAACGCGATAATGCAAGCGCGTTAAATAATTTAAATTCCAATAAAGTTTTTTTGTTTTTTATCAAATGTATAGGTATACATTTTTCTTCCTGCACAGTGAATTGTTGGATATGCAATATTAAAAAGTACACGCGAAGAATGGAAGCGCGACGTAGATATAAATGTTACGAACAGCGTTGAGGGGTATATAGCAAGAAAACCAATTCACGTGGTATTTTCTGATGATAACATAATACATATTATGTATAAGAATTATCGGTGTCAGCAAATGACACAGAAATTACTTGCTCATGTGTGTAACGGGGTATACATAACAATTGGATATTTTGGACGTGTCGCAAACGGGATAGGACGTATTTGCATTTAAACAAGACACTTATAATGGTGGGTAAAACTCGTGTGGTTGTGTGGTGGAGTTAGGCAAAGGACGCGAATCCGACGGGTAAAGAAAAAATAGTGGCGTGAACAAAAAGGATCGGAGAAAAAAACCGTTTTTAGTGTGGAAACTCGTTTATGACAAGGGATTCACGCATAGAAATAATGTCCTGTTAAGTTTAGCAGACCAGATCTATGGTTCAAGTTAGGGTTAATTCCAACCGACTGAACTGGCATATTATCATACTATATTATATAATATCTCTTCACAGTAATGTAAATTAAACAAATGCATATTCATAATATTTAATAAGATTTAGATGCGTGTAACAGTTTACTAGATAGTAGGTTCAATTTAATATCAATATTTCTTTATTTGTCGACTAATCTCGACATAATATCACAATATTAGCTCTACTGAGACACTATTAAATACAATGCGCGGGCACGTAGTACACACGCTGCACGAAACTATGTGCTTGACACCTGTGTTTAATATTTTAGTGGCATAACTGCCTCAGAATGTAAAGGAATGGAGATTATATTTTTTATAAATACTCAACAAACATTTCTAGTAATATTATATACAATATGAACTAACAAGTTAAATTAAAACAAACACTAACAAATGGATAAATAAAGATTAATAATGTTCATACGATAAAGTCACTAACACAAAAAAATTAAATAACAATATTTTTAATTAATATTACATATATATTTAATTTTACTTACTTTTATTTTTATTTTATTTAATTCGTATACGGCTAGCTTTTTCATTACCCTTGGAATATTATTAAATAAATTAAAATATGTGAAATAGTTATTTTCAAACACCAAATCTCGTCACACCAAGATGACAATGTTCACAATCTTTGATTCATCATTGCAATGTTTTCAAGTCTAAAATAATAAAAAAAACACGGTCTTATACGTAGTATATGCAGTCAAGCGATTCCGAACACCCAATATCGTTTGTTTTTAGCCATAGTAAATTTTAATATGTGTACTTAGTCCAATATGGTCATTATCGTTACAGTCATAATGTTTCATATTTTTATATATATATACATATTTGTTATCGTATACAACGAGCTTGATGACATAAATTTAACATAATAAGTGTCTATTAAATCTACCAATTTCAAAGCCGCGTGATTCATTATAATATTAATATTTATATATATTTAAACTTTTAACACGGTCGATGGGCGTAGGCGATAGCCCTCCTCTTAAACACGCCACAGGCAAACGTATATTATACATATCATTATACAATGTACCTACATATATGCGTAATATATATTATACACTCGAAAAGCAGTTGCGGTTAAACATTTATCGAATGTAGGTTAATCTACAGTATGCGATAGTGGCAGCGGTTGCGGTGGTGTTCACTGTGTGTGCAACGCGTTTTTTGACATCATAAATCAGAACGAATTCCATTCGCGATGGAATCGCACGACAAGAGTCGATAACGCGAAAATGAAGGAGTAAAAGAAGGGTGTAAAAAAAACTGCCGCTCCGAATGGGTCGTTGGCGCTCTTTTGGTGTGTAATGGCAAACCGAAAGTGTTCGTCTCCCTCCACCTACGCCAACCAGCACTCTCTCACTCACTCTTTCTCTGTCTTTCTACCCCGTCTCTTTTCCTCTTCCGTCGTCTGCAGTTTTATTTCACATAATGTTATACACAAAATAGAAGGCCGACCACATTATTATTATATGTGTGTGCACGGTGATGAGACCAACGCACGATGATGTTTCAACAAACTTTTTGAGTGGTTTACACCCTCACGGAGAATCGAGAGTTCCTTCACATACGGGATATATCGTGGGTTCCGTTTATTCATGCTTAATTGTCGAGGAACGAATGTGTATTGCGATAGAGTAAAAAACTATACAGTATCTCTATTCAATTTGAATGAATATTATTTTATGTAAATAAACTTTTACAATGCTCTAGTTTACGTACACGCGAATCGACTCGTTTCAAATACGTTATACGCTTATACGTGGTTTTCATAAAATATAGAGTAAGGATAATTTTTCTAAATTCCTCTAGGCTCCTCGTGTCTTTGACTTTATTTCATTACTTAACTATCTATAACTTCTCAGATGTTGGTACATTAATATATTATAGACGGTTCTAATTAAATTTCACACAACAATATTTTACTCCGTAAGCCTAATAAATTATGGTAATCAGCTATCGTATTTGAGCCAATATTTTTAAATTAACCCATCAGGACTAATGAATGCTAATTTTACTTTAGATTTATCGAAAAATCCACTATTTACTGTATTTTTGAGACATAATACTAAAACCAACACACTTTATAGCAAACAAAAATTAATATATTCCAACAAAGTGGTGATCAGGTACATTTTGCTACTTTAGCCAGCTATTCACCAATTATTGATTACTTTAAACACGAATTATTATTCAAAAATTGACTTCATGCAACTATTTTCTTAAGATTATTTAAATAGTCCAAACTATGACATGAAAATATTTTAACAGAAAAATATTTAAACTAAAACCAAAAATTATAAATTAGTGTTGTAATGCAGTATTTCTCAACCTTTTTTGCTATAAGGCTCTTTAAATTTAATGTAAAACTATCAAGGCCCACCTCAATCAGAATCATTAATTATTTTTTCTTAATGATATACTAAATTTACATGCACTATTTCTCACACAAATACATTATTAAAATGTAAATAATATAATACAATAATATTTATATAATAACTAAATAATCGAAGATATTTTAAAGCCCCCCAGTTATATAGCCACGGCGCGGCCCTCAGGTTGAAAAGCACTGTTGTAAGGTATTGGAGTGAAAGTGTTTAAAAACATTTATTGGTATCAAATAGTTTTTTTAATATTTTATGTACATAAATTGAAGTTAAGTTGAACATAAAATGACTTTGTATAATTTCACTGTATTTTAGATTATGAGCGGAGCCATAAATGTATTGATTTTACATGATGAGTTTTATTTTTATGTGTATGAGTACTCGATAAATTGTCGATTTTCAAAAATGGTTTTGGATATAAAATTGGATCTAATTTGTACATAAAAGAGACCAAACATAGAAATTAACAGTAATTATTTTTATGATTGAGAAAAATAAATATAAAATTAAGGAAAAAAGTATATTTAAACGGAAATTCAATTTTTTGCAAAATTGATTTTGAATTTTTTATATAACACGAAAATGAATAACTGTAGATACTTTAAATTTTCACCAAATGTTTGTATTGTTGTTTTCTATTTACAAAATAAAATTTATTATTTTTAGTCTGTTTTTCTAGAAATTTCAATTAAAAATTATTTGTCCTATCAAAATTATTGAAAATTTAATACAAGATCTCATAAAAGTAAGTTATTCTCATAGCTATATTCAATTATTAAAAATATGTAAGCACGACATTATTTTTAATTAATTTGAAGTTAAAATTTTAACGATGTTCGTCAAAAATCACAAAAAATTACAAACTATTTTATAGTTAAAATTTCATAAAGACTTTTCTTATTGTGTCTAAGTTTTGAAAATGTAATAATAAGTATTTCATACTAAAACTATAAAATCTAAAAAATGTATAAAGGCAAATAATTTTTATAGACTTTTTAAGTTCCAATTTTAATTAAATTATTCGTTTAAATGATAAATAACAATATGTTTATTATTTTATTGAAAAACATTATTCGTGGGAACTAGAATTTGTATGTATTTTATATTATAGTGATTTTTACTATACCAGCATAATAATAATTTTTTATTTATTTTAAAATATTATCTATTTATTGGTACTGTGAATCTATTTTTCTCTTTTACAAAAATATTAATAAATATGTTAGTTAGTTATAAGTTGATATAATATGGTATACATACCATTGCTAGTAGGTATATTATTTGTATTATAATTAAATTAATTGTATTATTAAATTATTTATTTGTGCAGGCTTGGCTACTGTAGTGACATCTCGAGTTGCATAATACATTTTTGGATCGGCATTAATATCTGTTAGTTACACATTTTTTCAAACAATTACACCTTATTTAATTTAATAATACAATTAATTTAATTATAATACAAATAATATACTAGCAATAAATTTACTTAGTACATTTAATTTATCAATTTTTGCATTAGTACTTAATAATAATAATAACAATAAAATAATATACTAACTAATATATTAGTCATTGATATAGTACCTACCTAATATACTTAAATAATAATAATTATTAATAACTTTGGTAAAAATGTTTGGACTTTTACTAACACTGATTGTGTATCCTAAGATTTACCAAATCTCGTTTGTAAAAGTCCGAACTACAAAAATCATTCGGAGTTTGACCAAACGATGTTGTATATCCTAGGTTTTACCGAAATCAATTGGTAAATGTCCAAAATTCGGAAATTTACCAACAGTAGTCGGCGAAACCTAGGATTTACCGGTAAATTCTAGGTTTAACCGGTATTCGTACTTTAACCGTAACATTTATATATAATAGTATCTTATTATCTTACTATAATAATTAAATACTATTAATATAATACTATTGCAATATTTTCGGAAAAAATTATATCAACTTACTATAATACTAAAAGTAAAATAATAAATGACTTTAATAACTATATTAAAAAAATATTATCACATGGTGATATAGAATAATTGACCATTTCTAATCGGAATCGTTTTTCGTATATTATGGATATATTATTAAATTCAAAATTTCAGAGACCTATAGCATGTCCTACTCGACACCTAATATACATTGTAGAGTAGAGCGGTATTCACTTACCCACAATTTGTTTAATGGAAACATGAAAAATATACCAATGAAATAATATTAAAAAAAAAAAAAACTTATAAAATATTATAAAGGTAATTGAAAATTGACATTTTTTTTTATAAAATATACATATTATTTATAAAGTATTTTGAATACTTGTAAAAAGTGTTTGAGTTTTACTTAAATACATCAACTAAGTCAGTATTCGAAAAGAACATTGAATACTTTAAAAATAATGTATTTGAGTAGTGTTTTAAACACATTTTCAAATTATTTTATACAATATTGCGTTAAACGTAGCCACATAAGAATGTTTAAAGATTTTATACTTCGACAGCAATAATGGACTGTACCACTTTTGCCTATACAATGCGCCGTCCAACATATAATGAAAAAAAACCTCGTTCTGTTTGGGCACCATCTTGTTTTGCTGCAATGGTAATGTACCTATTATCATTAAATTTGAAACCAACAATAAATCGTCACACTCAAAGGCCTAGTCCAGTTATTTTAATGAAAACCATTAATAATCAGTTGAACTGAACGGTTGTGCCAGTCGTGGACAGTTAATTACAATGAACCGACATCTACAATTTGACTAACGAACGTTTTGAAAAAAAAAAATTAACACTATACCGACCACCGAATGACGGTGTAACGATTCGTAAGTCTTTAGACTTTGTGTATGCAATATATACTTGTCACTCCACCGACATATTCGTTTTCTGTCACCAATTGAGTGTATATATTTTGTAAAGAGGAGTGTTTCGGAATAAATCCCAAAAGGACAAAAAAAATCAGAATTTAAAGTTGAAGTAGGCAGGATAAAGTATGAATAAGCCGTTAAAAATGGTGCATGTAAATAATATTCAAAAACTATAACTAAAAAATATACTTCTTATTGAAATAAAATAGGTTTTTGTAAATATATTGGTATTTACGAAATATCAGTCGATTGTTTTCAGTGTTTTTATTTGAAAAATGTATTTTCCTTTTGCTAATAATGTGGAAAATATTGTTTTCATTTACAATTTGACTTCACTCGACGTTATTTCTTGTTTCATTTCTTTTCTCGTGAATACACCACACAAACAGGCTACAAAATCTATTTAACAGTGTTGTTTTTTATAATTTGTTTTTAGTTATAGTATATAATAAGTTATAATAATATATGATGTGTACATTATGGTATACCAATGCCATTTCCCTCAATAAATGTATACAAGTTTAATTTTAAATATTTTATTAATAAACGCATAATGCACATGTCTTGCATAATTTACATCGTATTATGTTCTTGTTTATATTGAATTGGATTCAAATCAATATTAAATAGATTTAAATTAACAAATCTAATTTTAAATTTTGTGTTGTAGTAATTATATTTGTTAAATTATAATTATTCAATGAAATTTCTATTCTGCGTATCTAAATATAATTTCTGAAAATATGTTTACGTTTGACTAAACAAATCTGACTGTTTAAAGGTATTAAATATAATAGTCTACGACAGAACACATTCATTATAGTTGGCGATGTCCTCCCTTTAAACATTCCAACCCAAAACTAGAAAATCACATGTACCGTGTACTCCACTGGCCATCGAATATATCACTACACACAAGTTATTTACTTATCAACGACACGAGATATTTCCTGTATATGCATACCATGTACAAGTACGACATATCATTGTACACTCATGACGCGAAATGTCACGTGACACGTGTCCGTTCGTGTACAGAGTCCCCAACGAGAGATGAGATGGAAAAACGATATTGTTGGTCCGTGTCCCGCGCGACGACGACGATTCGCCCGAACGCGTACGTGAAAAATCTTACATTATACAGGGTGATTTACTGAACATATTCGGCCCCATTTTCATTTAACAATGAATTCATTCAAGTATTCTGATTTTTGAAATTTTTAAATACTATACTATACGATATTAAATCATTTTTTTTTTAATTTTTGAGTTTTTTTATTGCTTATAATGATTGTCCTGGGATAATACAAACTTCTCTTTTCAATTTCTATATTTTTATACTCCCTTTTACTGTAAAGTATTTAATTTATATCCTTTTTTTATATGCTTATACGCCTAATTCAAAATTTAAACAAGTACCTAATTTTTTTATTTAATAAAATAGTTACATAAGGATTAAGTCTTTAAAAATAGTTTTACGAAAATATAAAATTGATATTACCTTTATCGACTCTTATATTTTATACTTAAACAACTTTTACAACTTATAAATATTGACAGGTTAATATTAATTATTAAAATTTTCAAATTATTATAGTCTCAATATCTTCCCCAACATTTTTGAATCTATTATCCAAAACGCACAACGTTAAATAACTCAAAAACCCTTGTTCAAATTTTTATTTTAATACTTCAGAAGTTTCAGAAAAATTTTCTGCTAAATAACTTATGGTTTAAAACGAAGGTTGTTATATGAAAAACAGAAGTCTGTATCTTCTTTTGTAGACACTTTTTATGTATTATTAAAAATTTTAAAAATTTTAAAATACAGTTCTCAAGTATAAAAATTCCAAAAATCAGATTTTAAATAACCGCGTTTTTGAAGAAAATTAAGAAAAATAAACTCGAGTAAGCACGCTTGGTGAATCACTCCGTATAGTTTTTTTGTTTCAGGTCAGTCACATGCGCGCTAAGACCGGCCACCGAGAGATTTCGCACTGCGCGTTGTTCCCCGAGCGCATCATGTTCGCGGAGTTTGTTTCCGTCTCCGTGATTCGTTTTGCTATCCGTATACAGTAGGTCATACGCGATCACGTCATATTATTATAATGTTGCCATCGATTCGCGATTCCACACAAAGTTACTTTTTAATATTTTCGATCAGATAGATTTGTATCGATTTCATATTTAATTCATTTACAAATACGATTGTCGTTTGTGACCGCCGACTGCAGTAACAGAAATAAATATGAGGTATATTACGATGGAATTCATACAATGAGTAACAACCATACGACATACAAAACACAAGGCGATCGTTTATTTGATGATTTCGTATAGCAACATCATTATTACTATTATTATTATTATTATTATTATTATTATTATTATTATTATTATTATTATTATTATTATTAATATTATTATTATTATTATTGGATTTACCATAAAATGTACAATAATATTATGAGTACAAATTCAATCCGAATGCATTTCATTAATTCCATTTTTATCGTTAAATTTGTCCTAGGTTTCAAGGGGAAATAGGTCATCGTTTATTTTTTTACATATTTAAATATTTTTACTATAACCGGTTTTTACAAAGTATTTATACTATTTATATTAATCAAAATAATATTGTATGTAAACAATGTTAGTGATTATTATTTTGTAATTAAAGCCTAGTTTAAAATAATTAAAAATATAATATTATTCTTATACACGATTTATCATAAGAAATCTATTTTATCTAATTAAATCATATGAAATTATTGTCGTTATTTTTCCTTGTTAAAGTATTTTTTATTTTTACTAAAATTGGCAATGACGGTGAAAAATCGACTTTTGTTGGAATCGCGTTATGTTCAAGAAGTAGAAAAAATACTTTTGCTTGAAGAAAATTGTCGATATCTTTTAATAAAAAGGTTAATGGTGTGGAACGTGTATCGCCCCAATATGCGGCATATACTCAATACCTACATCGTATACATTGTAGATTTCGAGCGTACGTAATAGTTTTACAAAGGAATATTTTATTTTTATTTTTTTATTTTTTATATATGTCTGCGAGCGTTTTGTTTTGGCCTGCAGCAGGTAGAGCGACCAATAAATGATTCGATGACATTTTGGCAATATTCATTCAAACATAGATTACATATTACATATTGGAAGAGTAATTTTTTAATTTTTTTATAATATATTATGTGTATTGAACAATTACAACTTATTCTCAATTCCATAATATCAAAAGTAAACTATTATTCAATGATTTATATGCTTGGGAAATTGAATAAATTATTTTCTATTAATATGCATTTAAAGTTTAGATAAACGAAATATTCGAGCACCAAAACTTTTTCAGAGTATCCGACGGTTACACTCTACTCGTATAAACTTCAAATGATTATCAATAAAAATACATATAATTTAAATATATAATACACAGGTACTTATATTAAATATTCTAAATCTATACATAAAGTTAATTATAAAAGCATGCTGCTTCTGATTATGAAATTAAAATGAAACGGTTTTCATTAAAAAATAATTTTTTAAAAAAAAAAACTATTAATTACCCACCACGATAAACATAAAAAGATTATTTTATAATAACTGACATTAAACTTATGAATGCTGCATTGTATATAAAAATTAAAAATATGTAAGCCGCAATATTGGTACATCTCATTTCTCTCATATTTAAATCTTGATTTCTTTATTGCTTAGAAGATACTGTGCGACTGGGAACCGTTGTTGTTCTCTACGTTGCACGTTGTGTTAACCCAAATATATGTGTTTAGTGTAGATTAAAATACCGTATCCGCATGTTTAATATCAATGGTAAACAATAAAAACATAAAGTTGTATATACAAAAATATAAAATAATCTTAAAATTAGTGTGACCATTATTTATAGCGGATTCATCCCGTTTAACATATTTTGAACTCGGCCGCATTATCATACAAAACATTAATCAAACACGTATATAAAAAAAACATCGTATTTATTCTCAAGTGCCCGTCCCACAGGAGTGCATTTGGAGGAAGGAAAATCTCTTGAACCCCCTCCCGCTTCAAATATACCTTAACTTAATTTCGTCAGTATAATAAATTATCTTAATACGTGTTGATCAATATTCCTAGCCTCTCCCCGATTTATAACAATATTTACGCCTACAGCTCCTGCGACAACGGTCACAGCGAATTTATGTAAATACACAATATCGCTTTACGATTGAGCAGCTTCATAACGTTTGCGCGCGCACAAAATGACTACATTCATACACATTTGCGCTAACACTCGAGTGTTTGTGTGTGTTGGCGAATAACAGTTATTTCGGTTGTATAAATACATGTATATAATATATATATATTTATATACCTATATTACGAGTATATACACACATTAAACGCGGCGAATTGTTCGGCCGAAACGGCGACGGTCGCGTATTAAAGTGCACATCGGTGCGGAGCCATTCGTTATTAATTATTATTATACACACCTTTACACGACCCCTTTTGAGTGCGCCAGAATATATAGGTATAATAGGTATAGGCGTGTTACGTACTATATGCCTTCTAGGCCAAAGCAAAAGCGGCTTCGGTGGCGGGCTAAACGTATTACGCCGCCGCGGTGGACTAATAAAATACGCTCGTGGAGCAAACAGGCCCGCACCGATTATTATATTAGTCGAGTGATCGTAATTTTTATCTCTCCTGCGTACGATCGGGGTTCTTGGGCAGTAATCGGTTATGTGACATATCAAAGTTACACAAACAAGTTACACTTGTAACTTGTAATCGGTTACATATAATTTTTGAAGTGACTTTAAATAAAACATGCGGGTATCCAAAGTTACGTACTTACGTCTGAATAGGTAATAAATGGAAAATATCATTAGGTACTTTTGTTATAGATACGTTTCAATAATTGAAATATTTCATATAGGTAATGAACATCGTTATGAAAGTGTCTTTTTTTTTTTTTTAATATTAATATTTATTACTTAATTATTTGAAATTTGAACAGAATCGTTCGATCATGTGTTATTTGAAAATTATTTTATATTTGATGTATTTATTTTCATATGTCGTCTATAATATCATATCGTCTATTCAAGACCTGTGTCTATCGATTAACTATTTTATATATGAATGAGGAAATGTGTTTAATTTAAATCTAATACCCTCAGATTCGTTCGTAAGCACATTTTTCTACATTATATTATGATATACAGTCGATGACCTTGTGTGTAAGCTACAATATCATTTCATTTTTGTTTTTTTTTTTAGCCACTGGAGTACTTTTTCTCGTCGCTATATTATTACCGGTATAGTCAAATCTTCTTACGCGGTATAATAATATTGACAATATAATTTTATATTAAACTGCACTGATCGCTTATATACACAATATTACAAATTTTTATCTTTAGCGGATAAATTGGATTTTGAAAATCAAATACCTACAACGTCAATAACACTAAAAAAAAAAAAAAGATTACTCAACATCGAAGTTGCTTACCTAATGGTTATTACACAGAGTACAAAGTAGTGTCTTACGGTTTTTCCGTAGGTGAATTGATGACCATGAACGATGACACCATAGGCCTATAAATAAATAGACTGATAACAGAGAGAGAAAGAGGTACGGGAGCCAACGTTGGAAAAAAAATAGCATACTACTTAAGATCATCTATACCCACGTATTGTGAGAGAGTGAGAGAGAGAGAAGTTCAATAAAAAATATAGGGACTTTAAAAAAAAAATAGTATACGGGCATACCTACTATAGATCTTACTATGTACAGGTATAAATTGTATCTCTTTCTAACAATGTTGGCTTTTGGCAACCTGTAGCCGGATATGGTGGCGAACAGTCCATTCATTAATATATGACGTCTATGCGATAGCACCACTGGCCCCTCTACCGTCCCCGTACGCTTTAGGTGGAAAGTGGGTGTAAATGTGTTTACGTCTATATAAAATCAGCATATTACGTTTTATTTTAAACTTAAGTATTTCAAACGCCAATTGTATTTCGCTTGATACAATGTCGTGGTCGTAGACTCAGTGTTTGTTGTGACCTTTGGTTTTATTGATTTTTCAGAATTTATAACTGAAATTATGTATTTTTTCCATGTTTTATTTATACGATGTTTAATATATAATATTTTTATCTAAATTTACATTTGTGAGTAAATATTTCATGATATAATTTATTTTCTCTAACACGCCAAAACGTGCATTTACAACCTACTCTTTAAAATCAATTGAATCGTTATTTTACTAGAACTTTTTATTGATACGTCTTGTTTAAATGTTATGTCTATATTACATACGATACGATAATATTGTATGAGCTATATTATACAAGCTTGTAACAGTTATATTCAAGCTGATAATCGTTCATTTTCTTGTATTGATTTTCGTTGAGTTGTCGATCAATTTTTTTCGTTGTAAATTTCATAAATACTAACAAAGTTCCAAAACATTTACTACACGTTTTATTAAAAAGAATGAAGCATTAAAGTGTGCGAATCTTTGATCTTCAATATTCTAAAACAAAAATTGTCCTTTTTTAAATTAAAAAAAGCCTGATTCTTACTTTAGAAGTGTATGTAAAAATATGTTATGACAAGCAATATGTCACAATGGGTACACAGGTGTTAGATAATATTTTTATTACATTGCACTAGCACTCGGCGTCTTGGCTTGATGGCCACTTAAGTATAAGTGCTATATTTTTTCTATAAAACAGTGGAAATAAAAACCAAAATTAAATATCAATATTATATAGTTGTGATGTATTTTATAAGCAGACAAAATCAGAATAGCATATTATTTAATTACACAGACTTAATTTATTGTATTATAATAGTTATTTATGTTTAAAAACTAGTAATGGGTTTTTAGCGTTTTATTAACTAACGACTTTCTAACAAAAATAAAATAAAATACTTTTTTGCATTTATATTTCTATAAAACGTATACTTTAAGAATTAAAATTATTATTTTTTTACTATTTCAAGGTAAAGTGTGATTTAATATCTGTAATTAAATATTGTTATTCAGTAGTAATATACCTAACTGAGATTGTGTTAACGGTAGACATTAATGTGCGAGTAATGTGCATGTTTGATCCTAATTTACTTTGAAACTACTTATTCTTGACGGTTATAAAATATGTAATTTAAATATTTTATATATACGAATATTTAAATTTATTTTAAACTACTTAAATCTATAAAATTAGTTTTTATGGTTTGAGGTTCCGCTTAAAATATGACGGGTAACTTATTTTTGTTTATCGAGTTTTGAACGTTAATCCGGCATTACCATAAGCGCGTCTTCTCCTCCTTCTCGAAATATTTATTGCAAAACAAAATCATCGTTTATTTTACCACATGATAATATTTACAACCTTAAACTTTTAAAATTGATAAGACTTATTATTATTATTTTCATCATCAAAACTTACATCAACCACAACCGCTGTAAATTAAATATTCTGTGAATATCTGATAACTATTGATATTTTCTTTCAATACAACCAATATTGTGTATTGTGTCGTTAGATTTAATATCAAAATTAATTTACCTATTACCAAACCAAATTTTGAAACATCAACTTTTATACAATATTTCAATTTGTATGTGTTTTGTATACTTAAACATTGCAATTTATAAATATATATCATATCACAAAATATTTTAAATATCGTAAAAACAGATTATGTTCTTAACTTAAAGTTTTTAATTGATCAATTCACTCTGAAGTAAAACTAACAAATCAAAATCGGCTCAGATAAACTCAAATGTTGCAAGTAGATCAGATAGAAAAAACAAAATATAGTGCTCTGACATCGTCGTTTTGATAAAGTATAATCTTAATTTGTGGTATAATCCATTAGTGGTTATTTTTTTTTTTATTTCCTTATCGTCTCATATTTGGTATTGTAATTTATTCCTTTGCAAAAATCGGTGTATAGGAACGTAGGGTGACATCCTCTACAAAACCTCTCTGGACAGACCTTAGTAATAATAACAATTTATCAATAAAACGCGACGTGGAAATCTTATAAGATATAAAAACTGTTAAAGCTGTTAAATGTAATCTAAAAACAAGTATGGCCGTATGGGGTAAGGGGGGCTCCTTCCATTCAGGTATATTTGGCATAAACTTGTTCAACATTTCACCTCAAAAATAAAAATTAAAATTAAATTACGCCTACGGGCGTTTTATACCATCTTCTTGTAATTTGTTATGTACATATTATAATAATATACTAAAAGCGACTTTCAAAGATACGCAAAGTTTACGGAAACGTTTGTATTTGATCATTTAAAATTCCTGCAGCCGTCTTCTTCTATGGATTAATGTTTGTCATTTCGTAGTCACTTCTAGTATCGTCAAAACTCCTTCTCAAGCACAACTCATCGTATATTCATCCCTTCCCATACGTTTCGCATTAATTATGTCAACAGATCCGCATATTGGTTTGGCAGTTATCGCACGTCTTCGCTTCGCAATCTATTTTTCTAAATTATAAATAATCGACTCCGCCTGTCAATTTTTGTTCTGTCTAATAGTATTGACTCCTGTAGACGATGCTATAATATCTGCAACATTCTACACATTGCAGGCACTATACACGCTGATCCTAAAATCCTAAATCACCTTTTCATCGTATGGATATTTTAATTTCACTGAGATAATATTCATATTTTCACTTAATTTACATTCTCAAATATATGTGTATATATATATATATATATATATATAATGTATGTAATAAACTTACCTTCTTAAAATTCATTGAATAAATTATCTACGGTACACAGACATTTTTATACATAACATTTCAATAATAATTATAAGTTTATAGTATATATAATATTATGTATGGTTTAACATATCACAATTTTATTTATACAAACAAAGTAATTTTCTTAGCATGCTCATTATGTTTTAGAAATTACTAATTAATTATTAATTTCAATGTATATAGGTTGGATTAACTAATGTGACAATAACTTTAATATTCATTAAACGTATTACAGGCACAGGGTGTGCTACTAATATTCATAGTGGCAAAAATATGTTTATCTATATAAACTTATTTTTATAAAAATTTCTATATACACCCTCCACCATTTTTGATAATATTAAATTTTGATTTCTTTATATTTGATTGTTTGAAAAATGTAGTAAAAATTCTTTACATATTTGAACACACTGTGTATAATATTGCCCTTAAGTATAAATTTATTTAATTTAAATTAGTTTTGATTACAGGATATAACCAAGGGCCATTCACAACTCAACAAACGCCAGTATTTAGTTGCCAGGAATCAACATCTGATGATTTATTGTACCATCAAATCATGCAGGATGCCATGTGTTATGCGCCTACTTTAACAAGAGACTTAGAATTACCAATGTTAGATGAAACATTTGAGTTATCCGAACATTATACTAGTCCACCACCAGCAGGAATACACCGAAGATCATACATATTAGCTACCAGACAAGACAGCAGTAAAGGTGAAATTTATATTATTCAAAAACAATTGAATCTTTACTTGCTTATTGTTATTGTATAAACGACATGTCTTTAAATAATATTTAAGTATTATAAATGCATCCAGATAAATTTAACATACACACTCTTACCATATTAAGGACGTATAAAATCATTGTTTTAATAAATTAATACATCTAATATATTCTATAAATATAAAATAAATTATTTATCTAACTCGTTCGATAAAAAATAAGACACACAATAAATTATAACCAACTTACATATAATATAAAAAATATAAATATTCATACGCACAATTTATACGTATATCATTTTCATAAAATTTGTAAAGGCTGTTTGATTAAAATGAATTTAATTTTCTTCTATAAATGTATTATTTTAATTATCAAACTACATATTTTGACTTTGACTATCCAGACGAAATTGACGATCAAGACGAAACATGTTTCTTGAAACAAAAAAATAAGGATATAGTTATTGATGAAAAGTCCAAAAAGAAACCTTGGATAACACTTGTATCTTATGTGGACGAATTAACCGTGGGTGGAAGAAGAGACTCCCAAGGAAATTTCGTTGATGCAGCTCCTACTTTTCCAGGTTTTGGCAGAAATAAGCAATCAAAAGCTCCACTAGAATGTTTTCCTTTTAGTTGCTATCAAAGGTAAATATTGCATTTCTTTTATATCAAAACAATTTCAATAAAATTTTTTTTTTATAAAAATTATTAAAAATAATACAAGTAACTAGAGTATCAACAAATTATTTTTATACTTGAAAACATATATCATGTATATTGAATAATTTAAATAACAAAATCGATTTTAATTTAATTGTTAAAATATCTTTGACTATAAATAATTAATTAATAAAAATATATTTATTTGTATAATTAATTAATTTTTAGGATTGGGATAAAAAAAGAATGGGTTGATACTTGTTTTGGCGACCGATGGATGACTTTTCGACAGAAAACTCTTGTGATAGTAGATACTCCGATATTTGAATGGTTTATACTAGTGTTGATTTTTGCGTCAAGTGTAACTTTATGCTTCGAAGATATTTACCTAGATGAAAATCAAACGCTCAAAACTGCATTGTATTGGACTAATTTTACGTTTTGCGTTATATTCACAATTGAACTTATGCTAAAATGGATAGCATTGGGAGTTTATAAATACTTTAAAAGTTTTTGGACGGCGTTAGACTTTATTATTGCAATGGTAAATGTAAAAAAAAATGTTAGATAGTATAATAGATTGAATTTTTTTTTTTCGAAACAGATGTCAATTTTTAGTTTACTAATTGATGAAAATGAGAATTTAAAAGTTCTACGATCGTTAAGAACTCTCCGAGCTTTGCGACCACTTAGAGCTATATCGAGATGGCAAGGAATGCGGGTAAGTACTTCAAAGTCCAAAAATACTTTTACGTTAAAAGTAATATAATATGAGCTTATTTTATATATTACTAGATAGTTGTGAATGCTCTGATGTATGCAATTCCATCAATTTTTAACGTTCTGCTGGTTTGTCTTGTGTTTTGGTTAATATTTTCAATCATGGGTGTACAGTTTTTTGGTGGAAAATTTTTTAAGTGTGTTGACGACAACGGAGACCGTGTATCCGTAAACGTATGTACTTGATGTGTTTTTATTTATTTATTTTTTTTTTTTTGTTATTGGTGTTAATCAAAAACTATATAATTTTTGTAGATTGTCAATAATCGCAGTGACTGCATGCTCCATAACTATACTTGGTTAAACTCGAAAATATCATTTGATAACGTGGGCATAGCTTATTTGGCTTTGTTTCAAGTTGTAAGTTTATTCGTGGTATTTGTTATTATTTTTGAAAATATGTACTCATGCTACACTGTTATCGAATTTATGATATTTATATTTTCATTAAAATTTAATTATATTTTCTTATAATATACCATATTTTTTAATATTATATTTTCAGGCTACATTTGAAGGATGGATGGAAGTAATGGCAGATGCTGTAGATGCTCGTGGTGTAGACCTACAACCTGAATATGAGGCAAACTTGTATGCTTACATATATTTTGTTATATTTATTGTGTGTGGAGCATTTTTTACTCTAAACCTTTTCATCGGTGTTATAATTGATAACTTTAACATGCTTAAAAAAAAGGTATACACCATTTTTTTTTTTTTTTTAATGAGGTTATACATAATTTGTATGCTAATGAACTATCTGTTGCAGTACGAAGGCGGAGTATTAGAAATGTTCTTGACTGAAAGTCAAAAGCATTATTATACAGCCATGAAAAAACTAGGCCGGAAAAAGCCACAAAAAGTAATTAAGCGCCCAGTCAATCAATTTATGGCAATATTTTATGACTTATCAAATTCCCGAAGGTCTATTTACTTATTTATACTTATAAATTTCAAATGATTAAAACGTAACTTTATATTTCGTAGGTTTGAAATAGCAATTTTCGTATTGATTTTTTTAAACATGTTGACAATGGGTATTGAACATTACAATCAACCTATTTCGGTGTTTTTCATATTAGAAGTCTGCAACGCATTTTTTACTACTGTCTTTGGACTAGGTATTTTATTATTTTTTTTTAAAACATTATATAAACCAATACTATTTTAGGTGTAAATTATGACATAACATATGTTATAATTTTTTTTCACAGAGGCTTTAGTGAAAATTATTGGTCTTCGATTTCATTATTTTACTGTTCCTTGGAATGTTTTTGATTTTTTACTCGTCTTAGCATCTGTTCTTGGTATACTTATGGAAGATATTATGATCGATTTTCCAGTATCACCGACACTTTTAAGAGTAGTTCGCGTGTTCAGGATTGGTAGAATATTACGATTGATTAAGGTGAGATAATAATAAATTGTTACTAGTTACTATTAAACATTAATAATCAAATTAAATATTTATTTAAATTCTGTAATTGTGTAAATTAATTTTTACTTTAATTAATTATTCGGATTTTAGGCCGCCAAAGGTATACGTAAACTGTTATTTGCCTTAATCGTGTCTTTACCAGCACTTTTCAATATTGGTGCACTACTCGGTTTGATTACTTTTATATACGCCATTATCGGTATGTCTGTTTTCGGGCATGTCAAAAAACAAAAAGCCATTAATGACATGGTAAACTTTGAGACTTTTGGTAGGAGCATGCAACTGTTGTTCCGGTTAGTGCATAAATTGTGTTTACTCGAAATTCTAGAAAGTTATTTCAAACCTTATTTGTTTATTATAGGCTGATGACATCGGCCGGATGGAATGACGTACTTGAATCCCTTATGGTACAACCACCGGATTGTGAACTAGAATCTCCAGGACTTCCAAATGGCAATTGCGGACACCCTATTCTCGCGATTACGTACTTTACGAGTTTTATCATAATAAGCTACATGATCGTTATAAATATGTACATAGCTATTATATTAGAGAACTTTAACCAAGCTCATCAGGAAGAAGAAATCGGCATCGTAGAAGACGATCTCGAAATGTTTTACATCAGATGGTCTAAGTAAACTGGAAAATCCCTCAGAGCTTTTTCAATCATATAGCTTTAAACGTCGTTTTTCTATTTCAGATATGATCCACATGCAACGCAGTTCATAGCGTTCAATCAAATATCTGATTTCATTGCAAGCTTGGACCCGCCATTAGGCATACCTAAACCGAATATCGTGGCTTTAGTCAGCTTCAATTTGCCAATTGCGAGAGGCAACAAGATTCATTGTCTAGACATACTCCATGCACTCGTCAAACACGTGCTTGGTCATGTCGACGAAACGGATGAATTCAGAAAAGTAATCGATAATCGTTACACTTTTATTATTATAGGATATTATATTATGATGAATTTTATGATGATTTTAAATTTTAATATTTGTGTTCAGTTACGAGATCAAATGGATGTGAAGTTTAAAAAACAATTCCCGACACGTAAAGAACTGGAAATTGTGTCATCTACGCGTCTGTGGAAACGTCAAGATAAAGCCGCGAGACTAATACAAAGAAGTTACCGAAACTTCCGAAGGTATTGTATTTGTTTCGTGTTACTCGGATAAATAACAATCCATCAACATTATCTACTTTGAACACTTTTCCAATCCGTAGTTTTAATATTATTAACCCAATTTATACCTTTTCTTGTCTTTATTTTCCTTTTTTATATCTGTATCCTTTCCATCATTATATACTACATTTTTTATAATTCTATTATATAAGTCTATAACTTAATTTTTTTTCGTTGTAAATTTATTATTCATTCAATTTTAAAATAACTCACGTTCAATTTAAAATTCGTAATCCGCTCATACTACTCATTACTACACACTCTAAATTAGGTATAATCATCACTAATATGTGTATACTGTATATTATATTATAATATTATATAATATGTCATATATTTTTATACTTAGATACCACATTTATTTATTTTTTTTAATGCAATTTTAATTTCCTTGAAGTATTTTTTATAATTACAATAAATAACTATCCACATTTTTCAATATCGTCATCTGCATTAAAACAAAAATTGTTTAGGAGGAAAAAAGACTTAACAGATTTATGTTCGGATACGCAGTCTTCAAGCCCCGGAGGTTGGCAATCACGTCTTTCGTCATTCTTGCATGTTAAAGGCATGTCAATCAGTGGTATTGGAGGAGGTATCGGAAGTAGTTCTAGAGCTTCGTCCAGAAAATCTTCTAGAGCCTCCGACACGTCTGACATATCTGAACTAGGAGCTTCTCTCTGGCTTAACCTGCCATTGTTTTTATTGTCTAACGCTCAGTTAGATACAACGGGTAAAAACGAAGAACAATCGCCCAAGAAAAAATCACAGTAAGTCATCAGTTCTTAGTATACCAACTCATATTGATAAAAAAAAAAATTAAGAGGTGCCAATATGTTGTTTTATTTTATTTTATTTTTTGCAACGATTATAAAATATAGGCACAGCTAAAGTTGTTATATAAAAACATATTTTAATAATAATTACCTAATAAAATCATTCGATATACAATATAGGTGTAAGATTTTAACAACATTTATTATTTGTTAAATTAATTAATTTTAAGTTAATTTCGAATAACACATATTTGATATACGCTGTCTTATGATCAACGAGCATATTTTCAAATTATTATTTCTTTACTCTTTGAACAATCGTGCTATTGACTTTTGGATTTCCAATAGTAAACTATATTCTTAACATCGTATTTCCTTAGAATTTATTGTATTGTTGATTTACAGTGATCAAAACCTACATTTTTCATGAAGACACTTTCAATGGAAGTAGTATACTAGTATAATTTTATTAACAGTAAACAACCCAAAGGGTCTTTCTATAATAGCAAAACAGTATTCTTATATATGTGTTCTATATTTGATTGATACAATTATATTACTTCCAGATTCGTTTTCTAGCTTATAATTTTCTATAGAAATAAAAACCTAAACATGTAGTCATTATATTAATAATAATAAAATTAAACATATTTATTGAGTTTTTTTACTATTCGTTTGTATTAATAAAATTCAAATATACACACATAACTCATTATAATAATTATCATTTAATTTTATATTAAATGTATTAATGTTATTAAATTTTTGCATATCATAACATTTAATAAACATAATTTATTGTTACTTATTATTAATTACCTACAAGTTAACTGTGTTTTGAATTGGGTTGTAAATAAATATTAATTAATGGGAGAGATATATAAACGCATGTCGTGAAGGATTACACAATTTGTGAGTGAAACTATACCAAAACTTTAAATGTTAATTATTATCACAATGCAATAGAGATTTTGAAATACAGGTATTGTACATTAAACAGAAAAGTTCATAAATGAGGGCTGATAAGATAAATTTATTAAATATTATATTTATCTTAAACGTGAGAATCAAATTAAAAGAAAAATAATCTTATTTTTTTAAACAAAATAAATTATCAGATATACTAATTAAAATCTCAAGCATACACGATTGAATAAATGTCATTAGACAGAAACGCGTTTAGAAGCTTTTTTATATTTGTTTTGCAAAGCGTTACGAGTACATTTTAATTAATAAGAAAAATAAGAAAAACACTTGAACACGTTGCGATAAGTAGGTTATAGCTATATAATTGTATAAAACTTAAAAAAGTTTTAATCAAACATGAAGTTTATAATTTATATTTATAAAAAAAAAATACATGCACCGAATTAAAAAAAAAAAAATTCAATTATCGATTGAACTAACAGTCTTCAAACACTTAAATGAATAAGAATGTTTTTAACATTTCATTATTTTTTACAATTGACAGGTCTAAAATTTTAAATTATTTTTTAAAACACATCGATTATAATAGTTTATTGTGACATATTCAGTCTGCATTTAATCAATAAATACCTGCGAATTTTATGAATAGTAACATTAATAAATAATAAATATATACCTAACTTTATTAGCAATCCATTACCGTCAGTCTACGTGGCGTCTTTAATAATAGCTTAACACTTGGTAAATAAACGAAATTAAATTAATGTATGACATTGATGTGATCAAACCAGGCTTACATCAACGCAAGTCTTATTAATTAAATATAATTTTTTACCTAAGCTTTGAGGGTTTTAAACTTAAATAATTTATATTTTTATACATTTTATAATTCAAGTGCGCGATAGTTCATTATTATTATTATTATTATTATTATTAGTAAGATCTGTCTACTGTCTACTGTTCTTTTCATTTGTAGTGCCGACCCTCATTAGACATGAATTAAGGAATAACGGTGTAACCGCTTCTACGTGAATAATATTGTTGAGCCCCAACCGGGCCAACCGACACTTAATGCCGAGAAAAATATTATATTAAAAATAGTTTAAATGTCTAGTAATACATAAATTCTAAAGTTAACTATTTATAAAATATCCGTATGTGTCAATTGCATACCAGTATAGACATAACTAAAAGTAACTTAATAGTTGAACCATTTATAAAACAATTTTGATTTAATCCAATTAAAATGTATGACGTATTATTTAATTTAGTTCATAATATATCAAATTACTCAAATGGTTGTTTTTATTTTTAATTAAAATTATATACTGAATGAATAGCCAACTAGTTTTAGTACCTACTTCCCTATTTTTACTCAAAAATATTAAAATAGTTTTACAAATCAAAGAGTGATTAGATAAACTAGTTTATGTTTAAAATTTCAATAGGTACACAACATACAAGGTTGTCGTGTACAATATAATACCATCATTTAAATTCCATTTTACCCGTGATTTTTTTAACATATAAAATAAACCATTACCTACCACCAAACAAATGACATAGGTTCTTTTGACGCAACTTTTACTTTTTTACATATCGACCCTTAAAACCGTCAAGTCAATTTTTCTGGTAATACAGAACCTCGATTAATTCGTAATCGCGATTTGTCTTGATCCCTTTTCTGAATATTTTTGTGTGCTAAAAGTAAAGAAATAGGCGCGTTAGCAGTACACAATATTATATTGTACGTAGGTAAAAAACGATAAATAATAATTAAATCATGAGTGAAATGTATTATAAAAAAAGTTAAAAATAAAAATATTAATAATTTCATATTTTAAGCCCTGATATAACTTTATAACAAGACAATGTACACACATATGTGTTTACAACATTGTTAAATAAATAAAAACTGGATTAACCGTGTTTTTCATTTATCCGTGTGACCCCTCTTCGCCATTTACCCTGATAATCGAGATTATACTGAGGTTATACCGTATTATAATCTTTTGAAACGCATTTCAATAGTTATTTTTTTATTTTATACAATAATATACTATATAATAAATATTATATAATACAGCTTAGGTACAATCAATTGTGGAAATGGGTATTATTTAGATAACGCGTTTTGATAGTATAATTCTTATAGCACGGCGTTCCGGATAGGCGATTTAACTACACTATTTTGTGGTTTAATTTCTCCTGTGGATATCTCATAACAATTATTATCATAAGTATTTTATACCAATGAATGCCGTCACTAAACGTTTGCAGTCTAAACGACGAACCACTAGACGTCCTCTCGCCCTAATTTTAACACTCAAAAATTCGGCGCAAAGAAGTAGATTTGGGACCCAAATTTTGGTGGGGGTCAAGAGTCTCATAATAATATAATATTACGGTTTTTAAATTGAAAATATTAAGACAATAAAATATTATCAGGTGCCCGGTAAAACAGACCCATGTTATCGATTTCTACATTTTTTAGATTCTGAACGGAGTGATGAATGTATTGATTTTACAATGATGTGTGTTTTTTTTTTTTTTTTTGTTTTTTTTTGTGTCTGTCGACAACATTTGGGGCAGTAAAAATGCTTCGATTTTCAACTTCAGCCCCTCTTTGAAAAGGAAATTGGATCTAGTTGGTACTTTGGGGGGTCAAAAGTTAAAATTTTTCAATATTTTTTAAATGAGTCGGGAAAAACCTTAAAAAAATGACGGAAAAACGGGATTTTTTACGCACAACCAGTTTTCGACCAAATCGAATTATTTATTTTGCTATAACTCAAAAACTAATAGATGTAAATACTTGAAATTTTCACCAAATGTTTATATTAGCGTTCTCCATACACAGTTAAATTTTCAAAGAATTTAGACTTTTTTTGAGCTATTTATAGACAATTGAAGTTTTTAATTTTTTTTAGTATTTTTTTTTAAAATAACGATAAAAATTTTTTGGCCGGCCAGAAAATCTTGAAAATTTAATACAAGGTTTCTTATGAGTTGTTTTTAAAGTGATAAAAAAAAATCCGAAATCGTTAGTCACAATTTTTTTTTATAAGTGCTTAAAGTTCGAATTTATACGAAATATGTCAAAATTGCGAAAATTTGCAAGTAATTTTGTGGTTGAAAAATCGTAAAATTTTTTTCTTTTATAACTAAGTTTTGAAAATTTGATACAAGGTTCTCCATACATTTTTCTTCAATTATCTGTAAAAAAAAACTCTACCGGATTCAGACAAAAATTTTTTATGAGTGTTTGAAATTTAAATTTTTACAAAACCGCGTTAAATAACGGTTTAGCCTCAAATGATTTTTGATATTTGTTGTTAATCAAACAGTATAAGTCGTAAATACTTGAAAATTTTACCAGTTATTTAGATTGCCATTTTCTTTACGTGATTTGATTTTCAAAACATTTTGACTTTTTTTGAGCTATTTATAGACAATTGAAATTTTCAATTTTTTTTTATTTTTTTTTTATAAATGTTGATAAAAAAAATTTAGCTGGGACAAATTACTTGAAAATTTAATTGAAGGGTCCACATAACTTGTTCTAACTCTGATTCAAAAATTATAAAAATACATAGGCACAATTTTTTTTTATTAGCATTTGAAGTTCAAATATTGACAAAAATTCATCAAAATCATGAATATTTTCACTATTTGGTAGTTAAAAATTTATAAATATTTTTCTATCAAAAGCTAAGAATTGAAAATTTAATACTATGCTGTCCATAAGTTAAGCTTAGAACAATTATAAAAAACTTTGAGGATTGTTCAATTTAAAAAATTTTACGTGTGTTTAAAGTTTTAATTTTAATTTGAAATCAAAAATACGCGTGTAAAATTACGTTTTAGTCGTTTTACTAATAAATAATTTTCGATTTTTGTTATTTTTAAAAAATTAGCATACATAAGATCTTGAAGCTTTTACTTAAGTGTTTGAATTTGTGAATTTTTTTCAGAATGGAATGTATGACAATATTTAAATTTAATATATCCCAGACTGACAAATCATCTCCGTTCAGAATCGTTTTTCGTATACAATGATACCTATCATTGCATTCAAATTTAACCTACCCTAGTCCGAGGTCCACCCCACCCCCTAATGTACAGCAGAGCGATACTCACTTACCCGCTTTTTTTATTTGAGGGAAACGGAAATCACTGACAAGTTTAAGGCATAGTGGCGGCGGGGGGCGTTAACAGTATAGCGTCGGCTACAGACGAAAACCTCGTAAGTCACTTTTATCAAATTGTTCAGGAACAGCAAAAAACTGTGACGTTTTGATATTGATAATATAGATATGAGCATTTGTTTTTGTACGATATCTAATGAAATTAGCGGGAAATAATATGACATTATGATATCAAAATGTGCGCAAAAATACAGTGTATCCATTAAAAAAAAAAAAAAAAAATATGAAAATTTCGACTTACGAGGTTTTCGTCTGTAGCCGACGATAGGCGGCCTTGCGATCCTATAAGGTCCTCGGTATTACTTGACCTATAGAAACTTCGATTTTGCCCACATTTACGTTTGGCTTTGACCTGCTACTATTGCTGGGGTTTACCAGTGATGGCCGAATGGAAATTAAACAACGAAATCCCGCTATTGGAATATTTGTATAAATAGAAATGGGGAGTATTACGTAAATCGTGCCCACGTGGGTTACGCCCCTGTGAGCCCGCGACCTACAATGTTTGGTCGTACTCACCTACCATGTCTGTCATCGTGAACTTATCTCTAACCACCTCGTTGTTTTTTTACCCTTACAGCGTCGAAGGAGGTGGTGGCGGACCGGTACACATCACGATCAGCGAACCGTCGCCCGAAGCCAAACCAAACGCGGTGCTGCCTTTATCGCTAGACGGGGTCGGCGACTTGGCGACCGGAAGCAGCACGGCGTACCGGAAGCAACAGCAACACCAGCTACCCCAACAACAGCAGCAACAGGCAGCACCCAACGTGAGTATCACCATAACTGACGCGTCGCCGGTAAGCCCGAAACCGTTGCCGGTGACGAACGTGCAACAGCAGCAGCAGCAACAGCAGACCGGTGGCAGCGGCGGCCCGACGGCGGCACACAGCAAACGGTTGGCTTTCCGGCGGGCGAGCGAAGCGAAAATCATACAGCACAAGGCGCTAGTGCACAGGACGTCCGAAGGGCCACACAGCTGATGGGAATTATGATAACACGTATAATATATTATAATAATATCGTTAATAATATTTATACACACCTAACCCACCAGATATACCTACCGCCGGAGTCATCGTTATCGTTGTCGTCGTTGCAGTAGTTGTTGTTGATTGTTGATGTTGTTGTTTTTGTTTTTGTTGTTATTGTTATTTTTTACTATTATTTATTATTATTATTATTATTATTATTACTATTATTATTATCGTTTTCGTCCTTGTACGACGACTACGGTTATATTGTTTTATGTACAGGCTGCGTGTACAGTCCATCACCCCGTCGCACCCGCCAACCGAAAGCTCTGCCGCCGCAAAGATCGCCCGTGTGCCCGTGTAGCACTGCAAACGATATAGTAATGCACGACACGGACCGACGACGTTTACCGTATCATATACCTATAGTGTCTATCCGATCGTATGACAGGGGGCATCATCGCATTTATATAATGCGTCCTGCTGTTACAGATCCTTGAAACCACCCACACGGATGATTCGACCCATTTATATATCGTCAGGAGTAGGTAAATATTGCGTACCCGAAAAAAAAGGTCACAGTCACCCGTTTATTTTTGAAACGTACGTAAATTTCGTTCCGGGACATTAAAAAAAGACATTCAAAGTGATACGTATAGTAGTTTGAAAACTCGGGGAACAAAAAGTAGAAAAATTATGGGAAAAGATCCATAAATTAGAATTTATAGGAAACAATGAAAGAATTGCCAACTAAAAAAATAATTCTTTTATTCAGTCTGAGCAGGAATTATTATACATTTGTTCAAACTTTTACCAGTTGGTCATGATAACTACATTTTAATAATACATTTTTTATTCATATTATCAACATAAACATAGCGTAACCAACATGTATACAATTATATTTTCAGACCTAAGCCTAAAGAAACGAAGGAAAGAATTAATTTTTCGAATATAGCTTTTGACGTGATTTACGTATGAAAAAAAAAAAAAAATTCGCCGCAATTTACAGCGATTCATATCGTCACTCTAGACTCCAGAATGATTAGTCAAAACTACTCGTCACAGTTTTTGTAACTTAACGTTAAATCATAATCGATTTGTGTCCAATCGATAGCTTATCTGGAATAACTGATGAGTTGAACACAATTTGACCAAAACGTGTTGAAGATGTGGCTTCTGACGGAAATATTAGGTACCTATACTCATCCTGATTCGGTACACTCTATGTACGTCGCCTTTAACATTTCACAAAATTATGACCGAAAAAAGAACGCAGCCGCGATCGTTTGTCTCATCGGTGACCGAATTGTGCGTACCTATAGTGCTCGCAACTAAAAAACATACATTACGATGTAACAATATATTATAGCATTGCGAGTTATGCGTAATATATTATGCCGAACGCGTGTCGTAGGTAATTCGTCGTCCCCGCGGTTTTCTCATTTTTCGGTCGATAAATCCCGTCTCCGGCGTACACGCTGTTTTGAAAATTTTTACTTCTCCGTTTCCTTTTACACCGTCGCGGGGCGGTGGGGGTAACAGCCTCACTACCACCCCTATATCCACTGTTTTTCACCATTGTAGGTGCAATGGATGACGAGGGAGAGCAGACACCGAACAAACCGTGATCACGGCAAATTTCAACACGAATTAGTCGTATTGTCCGTCATATTTTGTTTTTTGTTTTCTCTTTTCTCTTCTTTTTATACTCATTTATAGCTGTATTATTATATTAGAAGGTATATACACATGAATAAAATGTATCAGACCTCGACAGACAATTATATAGGTATACTTTATAATGTACACGTCTATACATATATTATGTTGCACAGCGACTGCAGAACTCGTAACAATGTGGTTCGCGAAAACTTTAAATTCCCCCTCCTCTATACCACCTCGACTCGCACCTCCCGCAGCGGTTTTCCATTATGATTTTCGAATATTCACGACGCTCGTCCGCAAAACAACTTCGCAATAATTACTATTACATACACTCGACTAAACCGCATTGTTCGATATAGACAATAATAATACACAACATGTACGCTATATACTTACGCTTAATGTTTATAGAAAGAAAGAAAAAAAAAGACAAATAAAAAGTTTACCGCGTAGGACGTAGCATTTATATAAAAATAAATAAATATATATATATATATACTAATATTTGGAGGAGACGTTTTACATTTATCGCTTACCACAATCGCGTAATTATACACACTCGTTGCCTTGGGCTTGACTGTCTATTTTTACTACGTATATTAAATATTTATTAAAAGTCATTTTTTTGAATTTTTTTTCTATAATAATATAGGCTAGATGGTAATTTAATCATTATAATATAGTTTTTTTACACGTTTACATTTTACAATTATATTAACAAACGCCACGATTAAGTCAATTTTCAAACTATATACCATATATCAAATATATATATATACATAAGTTCATGTGTCAATTATTAAAAAAACTTATTTTATAATATTAACTTTAGATGTTAGGGATATCGTATAGGATTCTGGATGTTCTAGTATTCTACTCATATTTATTGCGACAATTTGTCGGAAAAGTATAATTTATTATATAATATAATATAAATACAACGAGATATTGTATTATAACTATATTTATTTATCAAATGATTTGTTATTTTAACTTTTTGAAGAAAAAGAATGATTTATTTGACAATAACGTATACCATACCCAGGTATAGAATTTATAGTAAGTATTACGAATTGTACTCCGTAAAACCTGTATCGACCGTTAGCGTCATTTTACTTAACTCCACGATAAAATACATTATTTACTCACTATTAGGTACACGGATATAATATTCAAACCACACAATAAATATTGGCGAAAAGTGATGAAAATAATAATATTATGTGTAATGTATACATTTCCGATATAATATATTATATTCTGTGTCGACTCATTTTTTGCGAGGATCTATACGTATTAGGAAAGCATCGCTCCTATTAGCTACTACGACCGTGCACTAATCAAAATATTTGATTTGTAATATTATTTGGATACTAGACAGACTACCACTGATAATTTTTCTTTTTTATTCACGTCGTTTTTGCTATTAGAGCAGCACGTGTAAAATTACACGTTATAACTACTCATGAGTTATGAGTCAATAACTATAATAACTTGTAACATATTATAATAAAATAATCCAAGAGACTTAGACTTTTGAACACTCTTGAGTAATAAAATTTATCAATTTCTTACTTTTTAGTGAAAAGCTCAACATTTTACGTCTTCATACTAGGTGCTATACGCCATATTAAACTTAATTCCAAATAGAATCGTGTACAATGATATTTTTATAGATTTGTAATGTAGACATAGGTGTACTGTGTATAGGCTATGAATATAATAAATATATATTATAAATAATATGTACATGTCTAGTAACTATGATAATAATATTTTAACCATATATAGGTGCCCGTTGAAAATATATTATAATATAGGTTTTGAATTTTTGATTATGTCGATTGAATTTTACGAATGAAATTGCATTATAATTATAATACCGGGTACATGACTTTCGAGATATTTTAATTTGTTCAAAATAAATTATCGCGGAAGTGCAATATTATACATAGTTGATTATTTTATTAAGGGAACTTATCATTATAGTATTGGAGTAAAATATTCTAAATTTTTTATATAAGTTTAATGTAGGAATATAACTCTTTTTTATATAAACATTGAAATTAAATAATAAATTATTCGGAAAAAAATTGAATATTTTTTAAACGTTTAAGGACATTGACTGATTCGCGTAAAATGAGTCATGCTGTATAATATTATGCGTTATAGTAATACACAACAATAACAATATTATTTGACGAAAAACTGCAGACTGACTACGAAAAACTATAGAAACGCTTATTTTGTTCGGCATTGCGCAAACTTTTCGCTGCGGATTATTGTTAAACTTTTATTTCGAACTTCATTGTACAACCGCGTCGTGTAGAATATAGTATTAAAATTAGGCACGACACACACACACACACACACACACGTGGCACATATTGCATAATGTTATATTATAACAATTACATCATATTATATCGATATACAAATATATAATAATATAATACGATGTGAACGTATTTCGTGTCAACGGTTCAAAAAGTTACACGTATGACAACAATATTAGACGAAGCGCGCGCGCGAGTAGTACAGGAAAATAGTGCGTTGGTACTTTTAGTACGTATTTTGGCAATTTTCGATTACTTATCTGCAGTCCACCGCGCTATCTCTGAAAGTCGTGTGCGTAGTTTGTATTTTTTTTTATTCCAAAATATAGATAATTGTTATAACTCGTTTGGGCCTTTATCTTCAAACTAACGTCGATGAATGAAAAACCCATTAACAGTCGGCACCGTTCTGTAACATATTATTATCATCCGTTTTTTATGCGTATTCTTTCAATAAGTACGATTAGGGAAAAAATAGTTTTACTATAATATTATAATGGCGGTAATATGAAATAATTCGGTTTACGAGTAAGGGAGTACCTGCAAAGTATTACTTACGATATTATAATTAAATCGCACATTGTATGTACGTTGGCGATAAAAAAAAAACCCTCCCGTTTTGTAATCCTGCAAATGACCGTTTATCATCGTATATTTTATAAATTGAACCGATCGCCTTGACGATGCCGCCGCGCAAATCGATTTCCGTAAACAAAAGAAACCCGGCAAATAAAGTAAAATCATGAAACAAAAAATTGGCGTGTTGTCTTCAAACGGTCGTGTACCGCCGATCTCGACGAAAACGGGGCGGTAGGGTAGATCGTAATAATAATTAATCACGCGCTCGCGTATAAAATAATATATTATATTTTGATGTTTCGCGGTGCGGTGAATAGTCCACGATGTCATAATTTATCAATTAGAGACCTATCATAGCCGACGAGTACTGTCGTGACGACATCTCGAGTGTGATAATAATAATAATAATGCGTATGCGGAGCCATGTCAAAAACGGGGGCCGCGAGGGGAGAAAAACGGCCTGTATAGGACCCCTATTGATTTAGTTTATTTATTCATTAATTTAATCCTGCGATGGCAAAAAAGTTGACGATTTCACGTTTTTGCCGTACACACTCTGTATCGGCGGCGACGCGATATTTCACAGTTCCAAATCTTTAGAGTGACAGTAAATAATATAATGACGAATACTACAACGCCTACTTTTCACGTTAGCGATCGCGCTGCCGATGCGTTTTATTCGCAATGACGACGTTATTTTTTTAGTTTTTCATGCTATGCACGTACCGCGTGTGTCGTGTAAAGCGATTCTTTCCGACCCGGGGGGGTTCGCCCATGCGTGCGCGGAGGAGGGACGTTAGCAAATCTCAACGGTCGAGGCGTGATCATCTCACAAATCTAATAAAATTAACCTACACCTATCTAATAATAATCCGTGTCGTACGGGTATTTTCAAATCCGATAACGTCAATGTCGATCGATAACCAATCGGTCCCGACAAAGAGCGTATCATTACTATTATTATTATTGTTGTTGATGTTGTACGATGTTGCGGGTAATTATAAAATATCGTGTTGTACACGAGTCTTAACGACCAATAAACCGGCCCCGTAAATCACCGTACGCGGTTATTATTATTTATTTTTGTAATCGTTTTTACGATAATGTCATACGTACACCTATAAATCGCGCGTATGCGTCCAGCTGCAGCGGTTGTCACAGAGGAAGTAACCGCACACGTTTATCCCTATCGTAGTAGTGTCACCCATTCGCGGCCGTTAATTCGTTGTCGTATTAATAATAATATATAATAAAGGTACCTACCCGCGATGTGGGTTTGGCGATTTGATGTGATATACGATCGATGTATATTATTACGTATTACATAACCGGTGGCCAACATCCGGAATGTTTCGATATCGCCGTCGAAGCAGACATTTTTCCTCCCGAAACGTACCTAATGAAACGTTTCAATTTGAAACACACAAAATGAAAAACAATAAAATCGTTCAGAAAAAAAATCATCCCCCCCCAGGCAAAGTGCATAATAATAATATTATATTATAATAATAATATCGTATTGGAACGGGTTCGCGGTGGTGGTGGCGACGTCGGCGGGGTGTTTTGCCGTGATGGTGCAGCAGTGTTGCGACTCGAGTTTTTACCGATGTTTTTCGAAGAACCGACAATAAAACTTAGCGTATTTTAGGTGTGTAAATAATAATATATACATATTAGCCGAGCATGCGAGTACATAAATATTATAATTTTACATTGTGTATTAATAATAATATATATATTATATTATATAGCGTAGGTATACGCAATTTATTATTGCCGATATAATAATAATAATAATAATAATAATATTTAATTACCTATGTATAATTATTATTATATTAATAATATTAATGTTGTGTTGCCTGCGTTGTAATTTTAAGATTTTTTGGTTTTTTTTTTTTTCATATTTAATTGTGACTTACGGGAAATAACTATTTATAGAGAACAAGAGGGAATATTCGACGAACGCGTCGAGAAAAAAAAATAATAAAATCGAAAAAAAATCGAAAAAAAATTACAATTACAATAATCCGCGGTGTATCGAAAAGGATATTTCATCAGATCCTTATAACGTATAAACAACACGCGCGTAATGCCTTTATATAAGTTATTACAATAAAATTAGTGTTGATCGTAATGTGATTCAGTGTAATGAAAATAATTAAAATTAATATATACATAGATAGATAGATACATATTATTATATTATAATAACTTGTGCGCCCTTACACCTCCCACCCACAAATCGAGTTTTCGGGAGATGTTCTTTTCAAAAGTTCGTTGAAACTTTTTGGTCGACTTATTCCTCATTTCTTTTTGTGATTTTCAATTCTTTTTGATTTCGTATAATACGCATAATATATAATAATATAGACTAATTTTCAATCTCCTGCAATGAGATATTCTAAATTAACATATCGGTTATTAGCAAACATATATTATAGGTGTATTACATGATACTATTATATTATTATATATCTGTATAGCGGGGTAATTATTGTATGATATTACGGGGATTTTTTTTTTTTTTTTGTAAACATAAATCTGAAAGACTTTGATATACAGCAATATAACATAATAATAATAATAATAATAATAATATATGTATACAGAACCGGCGCGCGGGCCCGTCGTGTAGCGCACGGCAATAACACAGTACAATACCTACTTTAATATTGTAATCCATCATCGTGATTTATAATATTATAATAAATCGTAGGCGATGTAATATTATTGCGTGCAATACCCTCGCCGCGAATACGGTAGGCGCACGATTGTCGGACTCGGCGGTTGACGTTTTATTTTTATTTAAAAAAACCGTAAATATTTATTCGCCGTTCGTATAAAAAACACGGAATTCTATTTCGTCAAACACCTTTTTCCTTCTTTGTTATTTATTTATTTTTTTTTTTTCGTTAATATCGTCGTCGTATAACGCGCGACACGACCACAGTAAGACACCGTCGTGTACATGCGTACCGCGTACGTAGGTACCTATATGCATAAATTATTATAAACACGCGTAACTCGGCTCGTTCGATCGACGACGTACGCGATTTTTGGTCGCAGCACCTGTGCGGCGCGATCACCGTAATAACAATAAATATAATATACAAATACAATAACGATAAAACAAAAATTAATAACAAACGTATATAATAGAGGTGTATAATAGTAACCCCTCCTGCGACCAAATTTATCATTTTTGCGGACGTCAAAATTATTATGGTAAAATGAATATTATATACCGAGTACAATATATTATGATAATATTCTAATAGTAATAATAGTAAGTAAAAGAATATTAATAAAATTTAATATCGTCATGCCCACGGTTACCATACACACACTCCACCACACCGCGAAACTTCGTACCCGCCACGTTGTTATTATTATTATTATTATTATTTATATGTTTACTGTTCATGAATTGCGATATGTATTTTTTTTTTTTCAAAAATGGGTCGGCCGACAATATGGTATTGTATAATATATGTGTTTTTTGGTCACGTACTACCTTCAACTGAATAGAAGAGCTTCATATAGCGTGTGACTTGTTAGAATTATTATTAATAACATAATATGTGTAGATTTTAATATTATAATAATATCATATTATACTATCTATAAATTGTACATATTATACACACATATAGTGCCTAGACCTTACCACTGTGCCTCGATTTTAGCAACATAGATTCTATTTTTTCATTAATTTCAACGTGATACTGCGCACATATTGCGTAATCGTCATAATAACAAATTTAATGATTAACATACTTGTTAAAATACTTTTTTAAATTATTTCACTTGGGTATTTGAATATACCTACTTGGAATTATTAACTTATCATTAGCGTTATTCTACTTCTACGTTTTGTAAGTATACCTATGATGATATTCTGTAGAATTTCTTGATGCTAAATGCGTTAAATCCTCGCGAGTTTAATATTTAACATATTTATTTGTATTTAATATTTTTAAATATAAAACATAAAAACGTGGATTTGAAATGCTTTATTCTAAAAGTAGTTGAAATGTACTTGAAATAAAAATAAAAAGTATTTGAAACTTAACAAGTATGATAATTAATAATCTAACTATACACTCACATTGTAATGTTGTAGATACGGTGTAAGTACCTATTACCTAATTTTTGAAAAGTGTTATCACATTTTTATTGTGAATACCAGAGTATGCATAGCAATATTATTATTATATACCTAGGTAGGTTTTTTTTAAGAAACCTTTTTTTTTATTGTGCTAGTTTAGTTTTTTAAATTAACAAACTTATTATAACTGCACTCTTGCTGGTTTGAGGTAGTCGTTCAAGTCTTCAAGATATTATTATATTAATATAGTTTGACGTATGTACAAATACAATTACTAATTAATACGTATAAAATAATATTATGTTCACGTGTTTCATGATAATAGTACTATCGAAATTATTGATGTTGTACTTTTGGAATGACTTATTCAATCAAACAACTATTATTATGGTTATTATTATTATAAGAATCCTTTTGTCATATATTTGTTCTTGTATTTTCAATATTTTCAACTGTTAGACAGTTAAGTTTGATATATTACGTTTTGACATTTTGTATAATATTGATTTTTTTGTTAAAATAAAGTAAAAATAAAAAAAAAATTGACACAAATTTCAACAAATGAGTATTGAATTTTATTACCCTATAAAAAACGGTGTGTCTAATTTACACTATAGTAACAGATTTTAGATTGAAAATTAGATATATATATATTTTTTTTACAGGCATCGCTTTAACTATTATTACACAAATACTGTGTGTGTTTACTTAGTAGAAGTTCTTGTACGTTTATTCCATGAAAAGTTGTTTGCATAAGACTTTGATCTTATTGGCCTAGTCTTGGACTCAGCTTCCAAGTACCATTTCCATCCGTTTTTCTCACAAAAATTGATGGCATCAGCTTTTTCGACAAACTCAATCTTCATGTTTGACAACGGATCACCGCTAAAAATATAACCCATCTCATTATGTTTGTGTATTAATATTATAATGAAAAAATTTACTTACGTCGATGTCCAACCCATTAATGGATTTTCCCAACGTTCTCTGTTATCAAATTCCATCACCCAATTATGAGTATTGTCGGTACCAGATTGCATGACATTTTTGGTAGCTTTACTGATTTTTACTAGACGAGTTTTAACATGTTCTTCAGGTACACCGGTAACAGAACTCAAATCTACCTAAATAATAAGAAAATTCAAAAAATGACAAACATGTGATGTTGAATATTTTACTCAGAACCTAAAATTTAAAATTAATTATTTTTAGCCCATACAAACTATTATTACTAAAATGAGACACAAGAAAATTAAATAATTTAAAATACAAATAATACTTTACGACAAAACTGATATATATTTTTTTTAAATAATTAAACATAATTAGAATATGATACTTGATACATATATTTTACATTAAAAGTAATAGTTTATGTTTAATTAAAATCTTAAAATTATAGCTTTTTAATATTTATACGTGAACAAATATTATGTCACTGACAA
The DNA here is from genome assembly GCA_020882235.1 of Schizaphis graminum. NCBI lineage: Eukaryota > Metazoa > Arthropoda > Insecta > Hemiptera > Aphididae > Schizaphis > Schizaphis graminum. The sequence continues at coordinate 70,577,163 of CM037032.1, forward strand.
AAGATTAAGAGGACGTCTCTCACCGGCATGTGTTGTCTCCGTCTTACACACGTACGACATAGTAAATTTTTGTTCACCAGTTTCAATAGTGTGCTTTTAGTTTTAATATTAGAGTGAATTGACCTACTATAAAACTTTTAGATAAGAACATTATCTGTGTTCTATCATTGGTTTTTTACGATATTTTAATTTCTAAGTGAATTATGATCATTTTCAAATATGTATTTAATAATTTCACACTCATAACTAACCTAAAAATTAAAATATCGTAAAAAGCCAACGAGAGAATACAGAGAATGATCTTACCTACAAGTTTGATAATAGATCAATTCACTCTAATATTAAAACTAAAAGCACACTATTGAAACTGGTGAACGAAAATTTACTATGTAGTACGTGTGTAAGACGGAGACAACACAAGCAAGTGAGACATCCTATTACTAATAGGCTATTAGGATTATTAGATTTATACAACTTGTGTTCTAAAAAAATGAAAGTTAAGCATTTCATAAATTCAATAGTTAATTTACAAGTTAAATATAGCATAGGGAATACAATAAAAATTATCTACATCCATTGTATATTAAAGGTTGATAATAATTGTATGTTATAAACAATTTATTTTATTTATTTTATACTATAATCTGCAGTATTCCACGTATTTCTACATCAATTTAATTAAAATTATTAAGATTATTATTTATTCCAATAATTATAAGAACAAGAACCTAATTATATAAAATTATTATTCTATTTAAGTTTTAGTTTATAGGAAATATATTTAAAAATGTTATATTTTAACCTAAGCAAATCATTAAATATATATAGGTATATACTAAGAATTAATAAATGCATTTTTCAAAACATATTACTTATAACAGTTTTTTTATTTATGATTGTTTTAGTAAAACCGATATAATATAATCAATATTACTCATATTTTGTTTGTTAAATTATTAGATCAATAGATATTGATACTTATACAAAGTTAAAGATGCAACTAGGTTTAAGACAAAACTGCTAGCATGGATACAAATTACCTAAGACTTCATACAAAACTTAGTTATTTAGTAATACTTACTTAATGATTATAATTTAAAAACCATAAATATAATACACCATTTTGATTTAAGTACATTAAAATCAATTTCAAAAAAATTATTAAATAAAAATATTAAGTTCATCAAGATAAAATATATTTTTTAGTTTCTAAAACAATAATTTGAAAATAATAATAGCAGACTAATTTATATCTTAATTGCAATGTGCTTTTGTTTCAACCTAGGTTTATTATTATTATATAGTTTTATGTATGGTAGAATACTATTATCAATGAATTGGATTTTTGATAAATCCTTATAAAAAAGCGATATTTATCAAAATTAAAATTTCGTAATATTTTAAGAGAAATTTCAAATGTTTTTCTAATTCAGTTTTCACACTAATAATATATAATAAATATCTACTGGATTAATATTAAAATACATTTATGAGAACAAATTATTTTTTCAAAAAATACTTAATAATAATAATAATAATGGTTGATCAAAGTTTATGTATTTAGTCTTAAAAATTGAATTTATCAGATTTTAGTTAAAATAAACCTTAAAAGAAAATTAATAATACTTTATTCTATACATTAATTAAGATTTAATTTGAAAATCAATTTAAAAAAAAAAATTAACATGAATTTAACTTACTTTTCAGTAATTTTTAACTGCACCTCAAAGAAGTTTTGTTACCTATTCAGTTATGACTTATAACTAATACATAATAAATTTACTTACAAATGTTTTTTTTTTTTAAATAAAATTATTTAATACAACCAAATAAAAATTATTTTAGTTTAACTAATATCATCATTGATTATAAATTCTTACTATAATATTCAAAATAAACAAAAGTTACTGTTAATAATAACCATCAAGATGAAGAAAATGTAATTAGTATAATTATTATAATTTGATAAAATATTTGATTTTGATGTAAAATCTAATAAAACTAACAATATTTTTTAAATATACAGATAAATATATATTTTATAAAAATTTTCCATGTGCATTTAGTAAGTTACCTAACAGTTTTAGGTTAATGATCTTATATAATATAATTAAATATAAAATACCTTATAATAACAATAATTTTAATTGCATGTTTAATTGTGAATAATAATAAGCAATAATATTATTAATATGGAAATTTTAATTCATGTAATAATAAACAAAAATATATAGAATTTCCACAAAACAGACATTATTAAATTATTGATGTTTTAAGACAGGCATCTTTTTGATTTATGACAAATTATTAATTAAATTTTTATCACAATAAGAACATTAAATATTAGTAAAATTTATAAAGTATAGTTATAATATTCTAGAAGACATAAATTAGTATTATATAAATTAGTTTAAAATGATTTAACACTAACACAATACTGTGGGCGCCCCTATGATTTAGGTTAACATGTATGTATGTTGTCAACAAAAAATCTTATTAAGATAATAAAGATTAGCAAACCTGTTATTGGTCTTTCCAATTATTTAAGCACTAGCCATTATTATTATATGGTTTTGTCAACTTAGTAGAAGGTAAAGCAGCACAGGTGTCCTGAGTGAGTACATACTACATAATATACAATTTTAAATTTTATAACTTTATAATATTTTAGTTTTAAATATTCTATCTCAATTATTTTATAATTAATTCGCTGTTTTCTTGCCAAACATTATTCTATACTGTCCCAGGGATAAATAAAACTGATATGCCCACCTGCAGCGGATAGTAAAAAGCAACTTTTTTCTTACCAATTACAAGCAGAAATAAACAAATATGCAGTTATAGTTTTAATATTATTAACAGTGAGTAAACCTATTTTTTGTTTTTCAAGTTTCAGCTAAACCTTGCCTTCGGCACTGCTTTTTATAGTTTTATAATACATAATAGCTATTATCTGTCACTTCAATTCTAATACTCTAACAACCTGTGTGAAATCCAAAATAATATGTGTGTAAAATTTGGTCTATTATAATCAATCACTTATTTTGCTTCTGCTAAAATATTTTTAATTGTCTTTTGTCAAAATTTATTGAATATTGTTTTATTAGATAAACGTCAACCATAAACTTTACCACTTATATAATATAACTATTATTTAATTTTATATTTATATAGAATAGCTTTATTAACCATAATTTAACACAGATTATTAATTATTATAATGTAATAAAAAAAACTAATATTCTATCATAATAACTATTTTATTATCTGTAACCAATAGCAACTATATAAATAAAAAAAAAATTTAATTTTCATTAGCTGAAATTAAGTTCATGTGTGAACCACCACCCTATATGGGTTAAAAAAACCCATGTCAAATAATTTATTGATATTATTTTAACTGAAACGGTTCAGTAATTTTAAAGTAAATAAAAAACATTTAATTTTAAATTTCAAGATATAACATAAGTCAACATTTATAAATCACATTTTTAATAAATTATAATTTATATTTTGAAATATGTATTTCTATTTTTTCTAACAGGATAAAAATTATACTTCTCTGGGAATAAATTTTGTTTTTTATAAGGTTGATAATTTTAAAATATACTTAAGTATTAAAAATGTAAAACAATAATTTTATTTAATATTATAGTTATATGCTACCAACATTAAAATTATTCCTAAATTGATATTTTATTTTATTTATACATAGGATTTTTACACATTTATATTTAAACCAACAATGTAATCAACATTTTAAATATTTTTTAAATTAAATTTAGCAACTAGCTATATGTTAAAGATAAAATTTTTTTGTTTCTATAACTAGAATTATACTGGTTTTACATCGGTAAGTGCATCATAAGCTTTGTAGATAAACATTAAAGGAAAGTAATTGTCAATCAACCCAGGCCCAAAGACGACGTGCTACAAATATTTCTAGTGGGTCGCTTAAAATATAGGCTTGATTTTAGTAGTCCTAATTTTATTTTTATAGGGATAACAATGATTAATTAATACAAACATTATAAGTAGAAAATAAAATAAAATTGAATTATTAAACCATACAGTAGCTGTAATTAAATGTTAGAAATCTTAAAACTCGGTAGGCTGGTACCATGGTGCTAGATCGACCAATGAAGAACCAATGTAATCCCAAATTAAGATATTTTTGTTGTTGTGCTTCAATATGCACATAAAAACCCAAGTACTCAATCGCTGGATGGCTTAGTTAATAAATTAATAAATTATGCATGTACCGATTTTAAATTCTATCATATTTTATATAACTTTGAGTGACATACTTTGTTATCGACTTCGATATAATTCTGAACACTTGTGTTGGCCGTCTTTCCAATGACATTATTAGTGTCCAGTAAGAGTGATTCTTTTTTGACATAAACTTGTTCTAATCCCTTGTCTTCTTTGGCCGATCGGACAGCGCCAGTGAACAACCCTCTCGTAGCCCTTTATTACAAACGCATAATTCTATGTAAAACTCAATTGGTAACACAAAATGTTCTAAAATACTTATTTCAGTCAAGTGTATAGTATGTATATAATATATACATACCATAAACTCATCATACACATAAAATGTGAATTACTACTTACGTCGTCGATGACGGCACGATCGCATTTCTGATTACTTTACTTGCGGATCGATTGAATAAATTGAAAGCCATATTGTGTGTTGGTCGATTATTATTTTTTTCTTATTGTCTTATTAAAAGGTCGCGAAAAATAAAAAAATAAAATCTTGTAATTCTCGCAGCCAAAATTTTCTATCCGTGTCCGTACTACCTGATAGCGATTGTAATATATTATCGCAATCTGTGTGATTGGCGAACACTGATAGCGCGGCGCCCGAGATAAGGCTACCTGTTTACCTTAACCCAATTACCAAACTTTGCAGGTTATAAATATCACGCGCGCAGATTTTCAAACACAACGATTCTACCATGACCGATACCGATCCGGACGCGGATGCCTATTTTTCGAGCTATGGCGACCTGGAGGTAAATTTAAACCACCGCCGACGGTCCCGCGTAGATTATTGGAATGTTCTCAATGAATGTCGTGTGCGTTTCAGGTCCATAAATTAATGATACAGGACTCGGCTAGGACCGAGACATACAAAAATGCTATCCTATCTAGCCGCTCGGTGTTCGAGGGTAAAATCGTGTTGGACGTGGGAGCGGGCACCGGGATACTGTCCATATTCTGCGCCCAGGCAGGAGCGACTAAGGTATTCGCGGTCGAAGCCAGCAAGACGGCCGAGATTGCCCGACAGCTAGTGGCCGAGAACCATTTTTCAGATACCATCGAAGTGTGTATATATACGTTAAATAATAATAATATAGTAATATATTAATTGTGTTATGACTGCTATGAGTAATAAATAACGAGACTACGCTTCCGGGCCGCGTAATACGATGCTAAAGACTGTTCTAATCACATTTCCGTTTACAGGTGGTCTACGGCAAAGTAGAGGACGTCACTCTGCCCTATCAGGTGGATATTATTGTTTCTGAATGGATGGGATTTTACATGTTGCACGAGAGCATGTTGGACAGTGTTATCGTGGCGCGAGACAAGTTCTTAAAACCAGATGGCCTGATGTTCCCGTCTCATTGTACACTCTATGCGTCTCCGTGTGCATTACCAGATCTCTATTCGGAGTGGGACAGTGTCTATGGTGTTAAAATGAGATCATTCGCACAAGCCCTACGTAGTTTATACCTGAATAGACCAAAAATTATGAGTGTTCAAGTCGAGAATATGCTTGCTCATAATGTCAGTCCCATTATAGAATTGAACCTTAAGAATTGTCAACCACAACAACTTGACAATATCGCAGCACAACGATACTTAACCATTGTCGAGAAGAGTGGAATTTACCAGGGAGTGTGTTTTTGGTTCGATGTACAATTCCCAACTACCGGTACCACCCTGAGCACTTCGCCTTCATCGCCAATAACACATTGGAAACAGACCATCATAGTACTGCCGACACAAATAGAAGTAGAAGAAGGTGATGCTGTAATGTTCAATGTACAATTCAATCGCAATAGTCCAAACTCAAGGCATTACAGTATCAACCTAGAAATGTTAGACTCTTTACATGAGACACATCCAAACCCATGCGATTGCAATCAAACAAAATGTAAAATTATCAAAACATTTTTATCTGTTACAAAAAATATTTCAGACGATGAGGATTCAAGTATTGATGACCAAAATGAGGACATATCATAATTTATGGTATTCAATGTCCATAATTTTTTAATGATTTATTATGACAATATGCATATTAAAATTGACTGTTAGTTAAGTATAAGCAATATTTATTACGTAATTTACCAAAAAAAGAAAAATTAATTATAACTTATAAAAAATAACTGATAGGTATAAACTTTGTTAATATTTTTGTCCAAGTGCTTTCTAAGTAAATTTTAATGAATAAAAATGTTTTTTTTTCTGATTTTAAATAATATGCTGCATCATAGATAAATACTTTTTTGGTAACCTTGGGTATTGCTGATCCGTAACTTAAGAATATATTCCTTCAAAAAATATCCATCATGCTCATTTATTTTTCTTTCTTCATACCTATTTCCATTTGAAATCTTTCTATAAAAAAAATAAATTAATAAGTAACAATGATAACAATTAATCAAATAGTATTATATTCTTTAAAATTATTATTAATGCCTTCTATAAAATTATAAAAAGTTACCTTATTTAATATATACATAATAATAATATACATATATATCAATATAATATTTAAAAGTATTTTGACTAAAATAAACCATAATGACAGCATTACTATTATAAAAAATTTTTGTTTGACATTATTTGATAAATAGTATATTAATATATTAGAAATTTGTCATTTTTTTTCTTTTTAAATTATAAGAAATATAAATTATTCATGTATAATATGCATTTAACTCAAAACATTAATATAATTAACTTTAAATAATCTTAATAAATTTAAAGTGTTTTACAATTAAGATAAAATCACAATTATTAACTAGACTTGGAGAAAATAAATAAGCATAAACTCGGATGTTATTTTATTAGCTATGCTAACCTGTTAATTCTCATTGATATAAAAAATTCATTAATTTAAATTATTACTTAGGTAAAAGTGTAATGTTCTTATTATATTATGTAAAAAAGAATATATTTATTTAAATTTAGGACTAATTTTTTCTTAATTTACCGCTTAATGATACTATTTATACACATATTTATAGAAACATAAATTAATAAATATTTAAGAATAATTTAAAAACAAACTATTTGAAAATAAGAAATACATTCTTAGAATAATGTGAGCAATAGATATATGAAAATGTTATTTTGGAGTTAAATATTTTAAATATTTCAAATATAGAGTAGATACTAATCATCTTGACAATATATAAAATTAAATGTTTTAATAAGCAATAATAATTAAGTTTAAAATAACATTTTAATAATTTAAACTGTTACTTATCCAACAGATATTTTATAAAAATAATTTTCTTGATTTAATATTTTAGTATGAAAAATATTTAAATATTGTTTTCTTTATCCTTTAAATTATTTTTATTATTATTATAAATTCACCTTAAACTTAAAATTTAATCTTTAATTATATTGAAATGTTATTACTTATTAATAAAACCTGTATACTATTTCTATTTTTTTAGTTGACTGTGTAATGATCCCAATACTTTGTAATACTCGTGAAAATTTTGATTAATCTACCTCTTTCAGATTTATAAGTAAAAAAGAATTTTTTAAGTTAATATTATATATAACTAACTAAGTACAGTAAAAAATTTAACTTAAAGTTTTGTATAAGACATAACCATATACATTTTTACTTTTTCAACTGTCAAATAAAAATTACTACAATAAGATTTAATAGTGAACAAATTTAGAGAAATAAAAAGTATATTTCTGAAATCATTTTTTAGATAGGTTAATTGTTATTATTATTAATTGTGTTATTGCATTTAGCAAACAGATAAACAGCCAGCTACTGATAAATTAAAGAATTAAATTAATATTATTATTCTAATTTCAGCCACAAATGTTTACTATCTTTATCTTCTGTTTAATAATTGATAAATTTCAAGAATAAGTATTAGTATCCAATATTTAGTTTTCAAATTAATACTTACAAAAAAAAAATGCATAGTATGTGTGTAAAATAAATATTTAATTATTATTGGTAGAAGATACCAACTTAATTTGTTAAAAAAATGTGAGATATTTGTTTGGGAAAGTACACCACAAAAACTATAGGTATAAATCGATGTCATTTCATAAAATCCTTATTTATAATTTTTGATTTATAAAATGTTAACTGTTTTTACATTTTTGTGCTACTTTCATAAGATAAAAATTAATTTTAAAGCTATCTCTAATTAATAATATGTATAATACTTTTAGCAACATTTTTTTAATCTTAACTATAAAAAATTTAAAAAAAAATGATTAAAGCATAAAAGCTGTCCTTAATATTTTAATCCAATATATTATTATGTTTTAATTTATGATTTATAATATATTATATATAAATATATAATAATAAATTATTTAATTTTTTGACTAATACATCAGAAATATACATATATTTTAGTTCATTCACTTACTATATATATACATATACTAAACAATGTAGGTACTTTAGTTATCCATTCCTTTAAATCTAAATTTCTTGATACTTTCGTATTTATTCTGTTGTATTTAGTAGATTATGCACCATGCAGTTAGTTTGATATAGTCAGATAATTAATTATCATCTGATGGCATGATGTGTATATTATATCCATGTTATTTCTTCCTAAATTAAAATCAAAAAATTATTTATAATAAAAATTGAACTTAACAACACATTATTATGACACTTACATCGCAGTGCTACTCACAGATCAAACTTATTTCTTCTCTTCTTCGAGTACTGCTTCAGTGAAACTATGAAACCTCATAACCTCTTTGGTTCTGGATTTCTTCAATCGAAACACAACACGCGTGTTTTTGAGCCATGATAATTACTTCTCGTGCGCCTGAAATAGATTTTTAGTCGGTGGAGCGTCGGGTAAGCGCCATCATGTTACACTCAGCGATCAGTATTCGTGTCTTAATCATGTAGGACCTGATGACGACGAGAGGTTAGCGGTAAACAACGCATTACACATGCATCAACGATCTACCTACACCAAACAAACAAACGGCGATGGCGATTATTCGGGGTAAAAACGTCGGTAACCGAAAATATCATACTTGTAATATTATACAGGCCAATGTTGAGTTGAGCTGAAAGTCCAAAAGCGTGTAACCTGGGAAATTGGTAAGATGAAATCTTATTGGAATTTTCTCGACAGCGACTGAGGACGTCCATCACGGCGTGGTGAACGGCGGTCTGGACTGCTAACGAACACTATACTGCTGTAGTATTACCTACAGTAAATCTGCAACTATTCAGTATTGTGCGATCTCATGCGCACCACACGGGTCTCCGAACGAAAATAATCGAATAATGGCAGACATGTTGAGCTTGTGGGGTGGTCGTTGCGCGGATCATTTCCCGGTACTCGGTGGTGTACAGGTAGTTGGTGGGGCGCGAGGGGGGAGTTGCAGACAAAACCACCCGCCGCCGAGTTTACCTATGAAGAGGGTCGATCGGGTCGGGATCTCGTTCACAGTCCAGCGAGTGCTTTCTATTATAAATAACGATGAAAACTGAAAAGGTCAGTGAAGTGGATATAGTCGGACGGCTTCCCGGTCGTCTTTTGTCGTCGTCGTCGTTGTAGTACAGCTCGTCAATAATAAAGGTATCACAAATTTCGGTAGGTACCTATGTACAAAAAACTGTTGGACCGACGCTGAACGACGGGATGATGTGTAATTACCTATTATATATATTATATATATATATATCATTTTAAAGACTGGTAGGGATAATAATGTAGGTAGATCCTGATTTACGCATGTACACGCGTGGTTAATGTACCTATATAGATATAATATAATATGTGACATCTGAAATGTTTGTATTTGTGTATATTGATCGGCATTAGTGCTGCAAAAAAATAACCATCATAAAAATTTTTGCAAAATTGCATATTTAGTATATCAAAAAAAAAAAATTTTTATATGATACATTAACATTAAAATATTTATATTAATATATTTAAAAATATATATATAGTCAACATTAAGTCTATATAGTATTGTTATTTGAATTGCATACTATTATTAAATTAGAAATTTTGAAATATACTTATTAATTACTAATTTTTATAATTATAATATTGTTATTAATGTTACATATAATCACATTATATATATCAACTCGTTTTGATATTCTCAATGCTGTTTTTCTGTATTCTAATTTTATAATTTATAATTTATACTTCTAATATTTTAATAATGTAAAATTTTTTTTGTACTATTAGTTAAATATCACAAGATATTATTGTATTAATAGTTTAACACTATTAACCCGTTTAGAATGAATATTTAAAAAATACACACTACCTACGACTACAGTACAAAACACACAACAGAACATAATCAATAATAGGTACTTATTTCTAATTTCTATATTATCATAAATCATAATTATAAGTACCTCACTAGTCACTACCTCTCCTACTTATTTTAGTTAAAATAATATCATATATTTATACATCAGTTTAGAATGTTTAGATACTATTGTAATTTGTAAAAAATATTGACTATTTTTAATCGTAAAATATAATTTTTATTATGCTTTAATTTTTTCAATAGGTCTAAATGTACAGGACAAAATTACATTTAATAATTTCGTGTTGGCTTTATTCGTTCCAAAATTAAGATTACGTTTTTGTCGTTAGTTTAATATTTATATAATTAATAGCCAATAGGTAAGTTTAATAATATAATTTACCAATGCTAAATAATAACCATAAGATTAATAGTTTGGATGTAACCATTATTGTACCTAACCTTAATTGTATATTTTATTTCTATATAATTACGAGTATTTCTTTTATTATCACACGTTTTTTAATAATTTTTAAAATGTTAAATCTTTTTTAATGCGTACTAAATAATCTTATTTTGTATATTTTTGAATTTTTATGTGCACACTCGACAATATTTGTTGTAACAGGCCCTAATTATATCTAAGTATATCATTTTAAAAAATTAAAAATAAGTTAAAACGATCTCTCTGTGATTAACACATAAATGTATTGAACTAAACAAAATAACAATAAAATTGTGTAAAGGTAAACAATTCGTATTTATATATTAAAATAGCTGATACTTTTGATAGAAAGTATATAATATTTCAACAAGACTGTATTAACTATAGTAACTAATAACTATACACAAGACTACAGGAGTAAAGTTAAACTTTATTATAGAATGATTAGTGATTACTATATAGTACGTACTACGTGAATCACTAGCACCTTTTTGTGTGATTTTTATCAAATATTTATACTGCAGCTAATAAAATATTCTGCTCGTTTCTCGATTAAAAAATAAAAAAATTTCTCTCAATTTCAACTTCTCCTATTTATTAATAATCTTTTTTTTTCAAATAACATCATCCTAATTAAATAGGTTTTTTTAAATTTTAATTATAAATATTTTTAGTTACACAATCTATTCAATAAGTAGAACAATAAGTGAATGTGACGAGAGAACAAAAAAATGTCTTACAAAATGAAGAAACCTCCTTGCAATGGAAAATGTTCTATGTAGTTTTAAAATTTCGAAATTAATTTGTTATATAATATATAAATAATTTTTTTTATATTGTGGTTATAACAAATAGCCAAGTATCTAGTATCTTCAGTACCGTGCTAACCATCAGTGGTGGCCCTAGGGCAATTACATTTGGCGCCCCTAATCACAAGTAATCATCAGGGGAGGGGAGGGGAGCTAAAATAAAATTTCTGAAGCCCCCAAAAATTGAAATTATTCAAAATGTTATTATTACCGGGTCACTTTATATTGGATTATGTATATAATAATATTAATAAATGAACAAGTAAAACAACTCAATTAATAAAAATTAATAAACAATGAATTTGGTTAGGAGGTAGTAAGAATAAAATGTATAAAAATATGAATAACAACAAAATATATTTTATAATAGTAGTGAATAATGATTTTACAAATAACTTTATGCAAATGTTTTTTTTCTAGCTTTAAGTTTTGAGAATTTTTTAACAAGACTTGTCCAACTGATATTCTTGACAATTTCATTTTCAATACATAATATTGATAATGCTGATGTTTTCTCATTTGATAATGTCATAATGATGACCGTAAATAGTTTTTGACTCTCTTCAAAACAGAAAAGGACCTTTCTCCACTTGCATTAGAACATGGCATACAAATAAATAATTTTAAAGCGATTTCAACATTAGGAAAAGTTGTGTTTAATGATGGATTATTAATAAGGTATTTTAACATTCCTTGCATGTTTTTAGTTTCAATGGGAAAATTTGTTATGTATTTTTTAAATTGAACGATTTCTTCAACAAATTCTACTTCTATACTGAACGACTGACGAATTTGGAGTATGAACTAATGGGAAAGTACCAACTTTTTGCCGCCCTATAAAATATTGCTACTTTTGCCGCCCTAGGGCACTTGCTCTAATTGCCCCCCCCCCTTTGCACGGCTCTGAGTATCTTTACATCTTGTATCGCGATACTCCAAAGCAAAGTATCTTATATCTAGTATCTCGATACTGCTTTTTGAGTATCTTGCCCAACCCTGGTTATAAGGTATGATACTATGATGATTCTTGTAAATATTGATTAAATTAAAAAAATATAATGAAATACCTACATATGAAAATAATTTTAAATATATTATATAAAATTAAAATTAAATATAGGTTTGTTTTATGATTAGCTAAACAATTTAGCATGAAAATTCAGTTAAGAATTTAAGACATTCATTATGTCTTAGTATCATTCATCCACGTTAAACAATGGTTCACCGAGCGTCTGGAAATCAAAGAAATAAAAAAAAAATATATCTATTACTTTGACTGTACAGTACTATTCACTATTATGTTTAAAATATATCTCGTTTAATACTTGTAGATCTCCGGTCGAATATCTTTGTTCTAAGCGTTTCCTCATTGCTAGATAAAATCGATAACACTAAAATAATTATTTTTTTGAAATTATTATATTATATCATCATTTATACTAATTCGTACAAATGTATAATATTAAAATTAATATAAATATAATAATTATAAATTAAAAAATTAATTTTTTTCGTTTAATTATTCAATTATCCGTCGCTCTCTTAGTCCCGTTTAAAACGGTTAATCGTGGTTTATACTACTATAATATACCTAAATATTTTTCACGGTGTATAAGGTTTCTATTACAATTGTCAAAAATGATCGAATTCTAACTTTATATCAAATAGGTAATATTGTAATCATAAAAATAATTAAATAATAAAAACTTTAGATTATATACATTTTATTTGGGAAATTAATAACAGGCGATGTCAAAATGGTTTTTGACCATTGTAGTTGGTATGAGTAGAATTCGGGTAACACTTAGGTACCTACCTACAGTAGGTACAATACAATACAATACCTACAGTATTTATTATTATCACGTTTTAAGTACATATTTTCGTATACTTTTACGTTCCTTTACTTTATACGCATTTTCGAAAAATTTTATTGGTATTGGTCGATTTGTCAAGCACATACCACGTCACACATGCTATAAACAGGGACGAACCCATGGGGGGGGTGTCACACCTCCCCACTCGGTAATATTTGATTTTCAGCCGGCATAATAGAAATTATTTTCGTCTGAATTAAACCAAATTGTTTTAAAACGAGGAGAGGAAAATTAAATAAACTGTTAAAATGTTAATATTATTTTAATTCAATTTCCGTAACGGGTTCTGGAGAGCATGGAACGGAGTTGAAAAAACATAGCGAGACTGAGAGTCGGCATAACAACCTAATGATATAATATGGGTACAATAGAAAATCGTCTATTTTCATCATCATTCATCCGTCATCGTGTATATACGGCGACTATAATATATAATATTTTATCAATTCTATAAACATTTGTTGGGAAATTCAACATATACATAATAATCGCGTTTTGAAGAAACATTCAACAATTAAAGAAAACCGATATTTTGCATCGTATATTTGTGTATAAAATTATATTGTGTTTGGCGTTTGTACACTCAGTTGTCGTACATCTTATTCGGTATCAATTCAGTGTCTTAATAGTTAATTGTGTTTACTCACGAGTGATTTTCCGGTGTAAGGCATTTATTTTATTTTTGTTGCAAAAATGTATATTCTATGTCGGCTGTGTTACAAACAAGTCTCGAAATCGTGTAAAACTTTAGTGTTTGGACTGTAGATCAAGTTTTGATGATGACTATCGTAAAAAAACATGAGATTAAATGTCACAGTGAAAAGAGGACCAAAGTTAAACATTTTGGAGCACTCAATAACCCATTTGAAGCCAGTAAAAGGAAAATAAATATACCACCATCGGTAAGTTTCATATTTTATTCCATTCTATTTTTACTGAGACTTAGAAAGAATCACGAGTTGTCAATTTTAATTTTTCATTTTAAACCTGTCCCTCGGTAATTTCAACCATGTATTTGAATTTTTGTTACAACTATTTATAGTCGGTTATAACTTATAATCGAGGCTATATAAACTTACAACTTTACAAGCCCTGTTTACCTACAAATATATTTGAAATTTTTTTTAAAAACAGTAAATTTAAACTTACAATTTTACAAGCCTTTTTTACCTATATGTATAATTAAAATTTATTTTTTTATATTTATATATTATAACTAATAATCAAATTAATAGTCTTGAGTTTGGATATCGATGATCTTGTACAAAAATGGACAACGCTGAAGCATCGCAGGATTCAATTATGAAGAAAGTGGTATAAAAATTAAAAATTAATTAATATTTCTGCGTGTATACAAAAATCAATTGAGACATTTATTATAATATTTTTTAAGTACTTTTACTTATTTTATAATAATTTAATAATAAATCATTAGTGGCGAATTATAATAACTACCTATTTTATAAGTTTATTGACTTTATTTCATTCTAATATGAATTAAAAATAATAAATTAGATATTTCTAAGTTTTAACTTCAAATTTAACTAAAACTAAAAATTGAAACATAAGGTAATAAAGACATTAATAATGTATAGTAGGTACTTATAGTTTATAGTCATGTAAGTAAAAGTAATTTTATAGTTGATAAAAATTTGCAATTTCAAATTTCAGTTGGCAGTTTTAAATACTACATACCCCACAAATTTTTCTGAAATCATCCTGGGCTATAAAAATATATTCTATAGATACATTTTTTATACAATTCAAGATAGGTGAGGAGAGTGTTCTGGGCACGAGACACTACGACTGGTTTGCTATTATAATAATGTCTGTATATTTTATTCAATAATTGTACCTTGTACAGAATAAGAATAATTAAGATATAATGTTAATGCCGTACATTTAATGTTTTCAAAAAATTGTAAATAATGTAAGTATAAATAAAGCGTTAAAAAAATTCTTAAGTTCCAATAAATTCAACATGATGCCATTCTTCAAATCTTTAATACTTCTTTTATTTTTGGTTAACTTTGATAGCTTTAAACTACCAATACTTCATAATCATTCAGAGGTACTTCTTCACCGCCAAACGGTACATAACAAACACTGTGACTAGGTTGAACCTGTAACATAATCAAATCATATTAAAAGTTTGAATTACCTATATATCCAAATGACTTACAGATAGGTATTTATAAATGTACTAATAGGTACCTATCAATAAATTATCAGTGTTTTAAAAAATAAATTTAATTTAAAATATGTACAAATAAAATTACTTTAAAAAGGATATTTAAAAAATAATACTTTTTAAAATTTATCATAAGGTTTATTTGTATATCACTATATCAGTACACCAGGATAATTATAATAATAATAATAAAATATAGCAGAATTATAGTGTCTATTACTAATCAAAATATACAACATCTGTAGTTAAATATATTGGATAAAAATCTATTTAAATTTAATGGGCTAAAAATAAGAAGGTATTTAATATTTTTACAGAATTATGAATCGCATAAAATATAAACTTAATTAGATAACAACGATCAAAGAAAAACATTTATAACTAAATTAGAAATTAATTTTAAGGATGGTATACATTTATTCAAAATACTCAGTTTTATAGTGACCGACAATTATAATAGTTTATGTTAAAATCAATTTGTATGTATTTATTTAATAATATTAAAAAAAAATATTTAATAATACAATACATTTTTTAAACAAACGATAACATTTTATTTTCAATATAATTTAGCGTGATAAATTTGTTCACCACCTATAAGTTAACCTTAAAATGGTGGTAAAAATGTGATAAATATTCATTATTAGTTGATAGTTAGACATATATACATGTCATTTTTATGTAATTTATACAATTTTATTTAAAAAAATTAAAAATAGTAATAAGAGTGGATATCATGGAAAGTGATATATTAATATTACATTCAATTGTTATGGATAATTCACATCTAAGATTGGTTATATTATGCAGGCTTAGTGACTAGTAGTGTTTTTAGCAACAAATCGAGTCATTGTTTCTTTCAACATAAAATACATTAGTTTGACTAAGGAACATTAAAAATATTTATTAAAAATAATATTACAATAATTTTAATATAAAAACACAAATATAAACTACTAACTAATTAATAATAAACAAAGTATATTTTATTATAGTTAAAAATAGAGTATACATAAGAAGACTAAGTATTGAAGTACTGATCTCGTTTTGCACCTCTTAGTATAGAGCAGCGTTTACCAAAGTGTGTTCCGTGGGACAATCCTAAGGGTTTCTGTCAGATGTATGTGATAGAAAATTATTTTATATTATATTTGGATTATTAATATTATTATTTTGCATTATTTAAAAAATTAGGGTATCACGAAACACAAACTATTTCTCAAGGGTTCCACAGTTGTAAAAGTTTGAAAACCACTGATATAAAGTAATTGTGATTCATTTTATTACATTTTAAAGATGATTTTAAGCATACTTAGTTATATCAATACTTCATTTGAGGAAATTGTGAGAAAATTGAAAAATATTTCTTCAAAATACATCATAAGTCTTGATTTAAAATACATTTATAGAGGGTTTTGCAACATATCTATCAACTTCTTTTGTGTATACCAATATGTGTACATGTAATTTTAATTAGTGACTAAATTTATTTCATTACAGCTATGTTTTATGGAAGCTATTTTAAGTAATCTTAATTAAACAATATTTATAGAAAAAAAAAATCATAATATATCATAATATACAACACTGATAAGTAGATTTGAAAATTTAAAAAGTAAAATACAATATAAGATTTAATAGATTGCAAAAATTAAATTAAGTAGTTATTCATTTCACAAAAAAACAGTTGTTTTAAAAATATTCTTTTAAATGTTTAATATAAAATAAAATAGGAAATATATTAATAATCATCATAGAAAACAATAAATGATAAAATGTTATAAATAATTTAAAACTGTGAATAAGTTAACAAAGCTTTCTAATAAGGTAACTTTGATTTTAAGTAAGCCCAATTAAATGAAAAATATATTTTGAATTAATTATTTGTGTTATTTATGAATACTAATTAAAAGATATATGAAGATAATGTTTATGTAGTATTAAACAAGAATCAACAATTATTAATGAATTCCAAACTGTCCTTTTTTTTTTCTTGAGAAACTGTGTCAACTTTTAAATCATCTTTTAAATGGTTTTGATTTTTTACGGCCATAAAATCTTCACGAACAATTTGAGATATATAATCTCGTATTTGTCCTCTTAATTTGATCTGTGCATCAGTCGTATGCAAATTTCTGATTTCCATAGCTACATAAGCACCAAAAATATCATGGTCATCACTTTCTTTCTTCATTTTATTTGTTTTCTGTGATTTTATATCATCCTGTGATTCTATATTATCCTGTGGTTTTATATTATCCTGATTCTCCTAGAAATATTATACACAATTTATTAAAAATTTGTTATTCTTACGGATGATTAGTATGACTTACATAAATAATACATATAATGGAAAATATACTAAATTACCTATTATAATTATATTTAATATTAAATAAAATTGAAATATGAAGCAGAGAAGGGATGAGCAAAGTATATCCATTACTATGGGAAATGGATTTTTAATTAAATAATTTAGATATTGAACCATGAAATAGATAAGTGGTTAATCAACAACTTATTAAGTACTAAGACTATGTTTAATTTATTTTTAAATAAATAAATAGATTTTACTAATAAATGGATGTTATAAAAATACATTTAAGAGTATATTAAAAAATATATACACAATACTATACAAAAAAATGTTGTTATTAATAGGTAAATTCTCATTATACATATTTACCAAACTTGTAATGAAATTGAGATTTCTATCAAAAAATAATAAGTATTCTTGGTTAACTACTTAATATATTAAATTGGATAGTTAAAAACTGTTTTAAGATTCTAAGCGGAGCGATAAATGCATTGATTTTACAATGATATGAGTACTTGTATATATTAATATATTATAATAAGTAATTGATAAATTGCTTTGATTTTCAACTTTGAGAGTAATTTTGAATACATATTAAAAATAAGTAATTAAATACATTTTCCACCTATATGTTTATATGGTGATGAAATTATTTTTCATATTATTACTAGCAATAAAAATATATATACATTGTTAGAATATTAGTAAGGTAATAATATCATTGATATTACTTTTAAATTGTAATTAATGTTATTATAAAAATAAAGAATGTCAATTATTTGAATTATTAATATTATACAATTAAAATTTCATTTAATGTACAAAATTAATCCAAATCATTGACACGCTATTGTACTTAATATTATATAAATTATTATACTTATTTAAATAATAAAATATTAATATATTAATATTATTGATAAAAATTAAATAATAAAATATTATTTATATACCTACTGTGCTGTGTATTGAAATACAGTAATAAAATCACTCAATTTAAACACTTTAGAATTTAGTTCACAAAAATGAAAAAATAACATAATAATTAACTTACCTATTAAGTTAATTAAATTTTTTGAATTACTAATTAATATATATAATATGTATATTAAGGAAAAGTACATAAAATCATAATCACTAAAAAGGTATAATATTGTCCATAAACAACAATTACAAATAACGGACGTTGTTGCATTTTTTTACTGCTCATTCGTTTGCTTACTAGGTTATTTTTGGTGAAACTTTCTAGTTAAATACAAAAATGAAGTGCAATTATTGAAATACAATTTCAATTTTGCTCATTTATAATGTATTCTTAGTACATTTTTCTAGATTTAAATCTATGTTTAACATTTACTGAATACTTACTTTTAACATTATAATACATTATTGCTATAAATTCTTTAGTTATAGCAAATAATTATAATAGGACCATTAGGACAAAAAAAATTATTGTCATTGTTATTATTACTTTTTTTTTATAAAGATTTAAAATAAAATATCATGAGATTTTAAAGTACAGTTTTGAAATATTTATTAATGCAATTAGTTAGATATATTTTATATAGTAATAACAATTAAACCTTATTTTTCAGTCAATCTGCCATAGTTTAGCTATATATATATGAATCAATGAAATTATGCCTTAAGAGGACGCTATACCCGCATGTGTTGTCTCTGTCTTATACACGTGTAACATAGTTAAAAACTGTTTTGCGCAGGACAATTTTACTCCCTCGATATTTATATCAAAATTACCAAAATTTCAAATCGCATTAAGAAGAACTTTACCTGTGACGTAGCATTTTAATTTTTTTGACAGTGTTAACCAATAATTTTTAATAATTAAATGAAAAAAACCTAAACCTAACCTTTAACTGCATTCATGTTATTAAAAACATTAAAATGCTAGGTCACAGATAAAGTTCTTCTCGATGTGATTTGAAATTTTGGTAATTTTGATATAAATATCGAGGGAGTAAAATTGTCCCGCGCAAAAGTTTTTAACTATGTTACGCATGTAAAAGACAGAGACAACACATGCGGGTATAGCGTTCTCTTAATATTTTATATTTACCTTTCCAACAGTTAAAGAACCATTAAGTTCACCACGTCCAACAAATAATGGTTCACCATCTTCTGTATGACCCGAAGATAATGCTCCTACTGGAATTTCTCCATTGTTGGCTTTCACCCATGTACCATTACAATTGCAAAGTACCTAAATAAAAAATAATGTTAGAAAATGTCTAAAGCGTATATTGATTGAAAATTAATAATGTCTTCTAACTTCATAGTTTTCTTTGGGATTTTCAACACCACCCCAAGGTATATAGACAACACCGTGTGAGGGAACAAGTTTACCAGGAATCAGAGCACCATTATGTTCAGCTCTGGCGACATATAGCTGTTCATTGGTAGCATCAAAACCACCAGGTAAAGCATTTGATGGTATTTGCCCATTACTAGCATGAACCCAATGAACTGGACCAGAAGAAACTCCATCGATGTTCCAACCAGGTGTAGCTGAAGGTGGAGCTAAAAAATAAAGTTTAATGTATGATATTAAAATGAATAAATTACTGTTTAGAAACATAATATTATACACATTACATACAAATAAACTATATAATTATAGTAAAAATATAATTAAAAATATACTAATCACAATAAAAATATACACGGGGGCATTCCTAACCTTTTCCTTTTAAAGGTTTTGGTTTTGGGGGTAGCAACTACTTGGCTTTTAAATTGAACATCTGCTGCACCATGAATGTGCCAATTACCAACAGCCCCCCAACAAGTGCGAACTCCATAATGAGAAATAATAAATGGATTTGAATCTTTCCATTCAAATAGTTTAGTTTTTTCACTAAACACTTCATAAACACCATCTCTCCAAAATATGACAAATTTCTTTGGAGTGTCTTTACACAGAAGTTGAGGAGTGTCAACATGCACCTTTAAACACATCAATCATTTTATACATTTGAATATTTAATACGTTTCTTCTATTATCAAGATCATAAACGAATAAAACACGATTATCACAATAAGTTAATAAGAGTTAATCAGAATTACAATTTGAAAAAATGTTAAACTTATTATTAAAGATAAAACAATAAGTAAAATTAATTTTTGTATAGTTAAGTTGTCACAATAAGTTAATAAAAGTTAATCAGAATTATAATTTGAAAAAATGTTAAACTTATTATTAAAGATAAAACAATAAGTACAATGAATTTTTGTATCGTTAAGTTGTCAAATCAAGCAAGAGCGTCAGAGGAGTTAAATTGAAAGCACAAAAATAATATAATTTAAAACCTTATCTGGTGTTTGTTTGTTGTAACGAATGGCAGATGCTGTATTCTTCCAGCCACCAAGTAATACCTCTATCATAGGTTCAGATTCTTTATTTTTAGTTGCTAAGACAATATGTGCATCATTGGCACTATCTACCGAAAAACTTATTGATCCATGAAGTATAGCTCTAAATATGAACTCCTTGCTATCTTCAGTGTTTATGTAAATATTATCTATATGAATTCAATTTTAAAATTAAAGCTAAATTATGTGAAGTTAAACACTCAAATAACCAAAAAATAAAATTATAATATTTTAAATATTACGAGTACTGGAGTACTCCTAAATAAATATTACTTTAAACAGCCCGACACCATTCTTAAATACTAGGATTATTTACTAAAATGTATAATCTTTATTTATTTTTTTTTAAATCTTTATTATTAAAACACTTATGTTTAATTTTTAAAATTATGATATATCTTTTTTCCATTATTATTTATTATATTTATATTATATATTATGTAATGATATACAAACAAACCTTCAATAGTCCATACACCTGTAGCTCCCCATCCACTACGAACACCATAAAACAACACATTTAAAGATTCTTCATCTTGCCATGACATAAATGGTTTTTCTTCTCCTTGTTTTCCTACACCAATAAAACCACCTCCCCATTTGATCCAAAATCCTCTGGCTTCACTACCATTTAATATTTTTGGAGTATCAACAATAACCTTGTCTGGCTCTTCATTGTTTTTGCGTATAGATGATTTTGTATTACCCCAACCACCAAGGAATATCTGATTAAAATATAAACAATAATATGTATTTAATATTTTTAAACATAAAGACATTTTTTAAAAATTAAATAGAAAAAAATATTAACCTAATAAACTTAAAATTTATAGATACCTCATATTTAGGCGGCTTGTTATCTGCAGTAGCAGTTAATGCAATATGAGCATCGTTTGATGCTTTGACAGTAAAATGTAAGGAGCCAAAATTCAAAGGATTGAATTTATATTCTTGGCTATCAACTGTTGTTATTTCTATAACATAAAACAAAAATGAATCATTAAGTCTAATAAATTAATTGCATGATCATAAAAGGTCTATTAAAGTACCTACTTTATTTAATTATTTATAATTATATATTTAAAACAAAGACCTACTATGATCAGTGGGTATAGAAGAATACAGGCTAAGATTTTTTCTGTCGCTTGTTAAAAAAGAAGAAATAATAAAATGTTGGTATAGTATTTTTAAATATTTATAAATTTTAACATGAATATTTTACGCTAATAATAAATAAATAATTTTTTTTTTGTATACAATATATTGGTTTTATGAATTAGACTAGATCATATTCTATATTAATGTTACTACTGTGCATTTACATTACAAGCAAACTTGTCTATCCACTATTCATCTCTTTTTTACTACTTTCTACTTTTATTTATTAGCTTTAACACATATCTTTAAAAAATTTAATTTATGATATTCTTTAAGAATATTAAGTTTTAAGAACCTTGAATCATGATCTATATTCATAAAATTGACAATTGTATGGAAATAAAGATGAGCTATAATTACTTAAATTTGTATTCTTTTGTGCGAAGAAAAAAAATGAAAATTTATTAGGCTCCATAATATAAATAATACATGATGCAGGTATGTCTATATTTGATTTCTGTGGACGATTAATACCGAAAAGACTGCGTACAAAAAACAATTCTTAATTAATATATTATGAAAATAGCCAATAATTTTATAATTAGTTCTGTCCTAAACACTTAACTAGGTATTTAAAAAAAAAAAACTATACAACTTTATTGTATAACAATAAAAAACAGAGTATTGTTTTAGGTATGCAAGTAATAACAAGTTACACATTTGACATTATCTGTTCAAGACTTGGAGAATTTAATTTAAATTGTAATATAGTTATAACTTAAAATTAAAATAAGCCACTGTCTGAGTAATCAATACCATACCTGTGGAAAGTGGAACAATAAAATTTGTTACACAGTAGCTAAATATGCATATTAGTATAAGTATCTATGTTTTCTAATAATTAAAATAATATTTATACTTATATTATGCTTACTAGTAATAATTTATAGCAAGTGTACAGTTACGAGATATAATAATTATAATTATTATTGTTAATAATACTATATACCTACATTAATATATATAATATACCATATAAACTGCATATTATAATTTATACACAATCCATAGGCCTCGAGCGATAAAAAAAAGATAATTTGAACGAAATTGTCTTAATTCCTCACGGACATAAATAAACGTAATACATTACGAAGAATAGTAGTAATACTACGTTAGTTGAGTTAAGTAATCTCGAGCGGTATTAAAACTACAATATTAGGGTAGGTATATATTAATAAATTACAACTATTCGAGTAGGTACGTCGGCGAAACAAAAATAGACCGGTCACTTGTAGGGATAAATCGCCAACGAGTCTAATGTCGTCTACATATTATTACAATGACAATTATTAAAGTCCTAAACTCCTAAACGTTCGAGAGAATTTTACAACATTTTTATCCTTGCATTATAAATTACACGATATTACGCGACCATATGTGATAGTGTTACAAATTATAATTTTCTTAGCAGTGCCGCAGTGGGTATGAGAATACGGTGACATAACAAATTTAACTATTTTTAATAGAGTGACGTGTTGCTTACCAGTAGCCATTATTATTATCGTGTCGGACGTACTGTTGCGGTATTTTCTTAAAGATTTTCGTTGACGAAAACTCAGATGGGCGGCGACAGACGAAGACTCGATGCGCTGACTCGGAGGACAGTGACTCGACTGCCGGACCGCTGTGACCGGCGTAGCACAACACCGGTGCAGCGGAGTACACCGCGGCCCGCGCCACCCAGTCGGCAAAAACACACCGGTACGGCGTACACTACACTCGGGCAGGGCCGCCGTGGGCAGATCAGTGTTAAGGTTGTGTCGTCGTCACTGCGCACGAACCCCTTCCACGTATCGCACGACCCACAGACCGGAACGATCGGTGTGCCGAGAGGTATACCCCCACGGCCCGACGGCCGACGACTCATCATAGCCGACCGGCCAATGCGAGGAAAAGCTGCTGCGGAACATTTCGCTGTAATGTAAAATAAAAATCGACCTTGAAATTATTTACGGTTATTCATCTTCCGTACGGCGACATTAGCACCAGCTCGCCGAGTTGTAAACGTGAACCGTGTCCGTTGTCCTCTCGCTCACACAAAAAAAATATTAATAATAATGTATTTCGCTATGGTCTAGCTGCTTCGAGGTAAATCATCACAACGTTGTTCAACCACTGTTCCCTTTTACACGTTTACCGCATGCATTGTCGATCTCTTTTAAATTCTGACATACGAAATGTGAAAATCGCGAATTCATAAATACACAATATGTATCATATTATATAATTAAGTACATTGAAAATGTTGTTAAAAATTTGAAAATTTCACATTTCTATAAATAATCCATCAAGACCAAATATATTTTGAAAATTATTGTATCATGTCTAAAATGTCTAGAATAACTATACAAAATATAACAACTATAACAAAAGCTACAAGTTTCCTAGCTAATTACTTTGGAAACTATAAAGAATTTTTACTTCTGATACAATTTTCTGCTACAAATCAACCTCGTAGATGAAAATAATTTATAGCAATTTCAAAATATTTAGACTTATTTTAAGCTCGGATAAAAATTTGTTTAATACTTGAATTTACTTTGAATTAACAAGTCTGAAGTGTTTAAATTTAAAAAATAATTCGCAATAATTTTCGTGATTTTTATTAATTTTGAACAAATTTCGAATAATAATCGAATAATCAGAAAATTAAATATATAAATTATAAACGAATATAACGATTCACTTACTTAAAAATCAAACTACGGTCGTTAAAACAGCCAAGGGAGGTATATGAATAGGAGATGCATCAATTAATTAGAAATTAATAAACTTTACACAAAATTAAACGATAAACAATATAAATTGGAAGCAAAAATTAAAGAATTAAGCGCAATAATAATATCAGCTAGAACGGGAGTATAATTACACCCAATCAGTGGCGCATTTAAAATATATGCGCCCTGGGCGAAATTATTTTATTGTCGACCCCCCCCCCCCCCAACAAAAAAATGTTCGCTACTCTTTGTAAACTCAGACTTTCCTTTTGCGCCCTCAATTAATGAAAAATATGCCCCTTGCTTGTTTTGAATAACATAAAAATTTAAAAATGTGATAAAAATAATAATAATAATAATACACTCAATAAAACTGCCGCCCCTAAAACTGTTAAAATTTTGCCGCTGGGGGCATTCGCGCATTCGCCCCTTTCACCCTCCCCTAAATGCGCCACTGCACCCAATTCTAGTAACATCTCATAAAATTTCAAAACATTTAACGCAAATTTAATTAAATTTACCTATAAACTTAAATGTAACAATGGATACAAAACCTATTGAAGTTTACGAACTATAAGCAAAATAACTAAAATGGTGCAGTGTTTTATAGCCAAAGTCAAATAGTTTTTCTAGTAAGTAATAAGGATACATTACTAACCGAATCAAACTTTACCCTGTATAAAATAATATCAATACTGCACTGTGTAGAAAATAATAATACAAGAATTGATAACAGGGAACACAGTTTAGTCTTGAAACCAGAATATCAACAATACCCATAACTATAAATCGCAGACAATATACAACAAACATTCACTGAAACACAATAATTATTGCATTGTACAGAAACAAAAATATTTAAAATTTGCCCAGAATTTTAACCAGTACAGTATGAATTAAGTAAACAATCATAATATGAAATATCGTTGTTTAAAAATCCAGACCTATTACGGCAGACTTGTGAAGCAGGAGTAATAATAATATCGAAAAATATATTTTTTAAATTAAAATACGCGAACGTTTGGATATTTAAAACTACTAGTGATACGTTAACAATAATATGTCAAGGGAATAAGGAATTATAAATGGTACAAATTAAAAATCAGGGTCTATAATAAAATTAAATCAAGAATGTAGGGCATATGCGAAAGATATAGTACTAAATCCGACTAGAGAGATAAAATCAAAGTATTATATTAATTTCACTCCGAAAATAGGAGTAGGAAAATTATTAATAAAATTTACCAACGAAATAAAACATATTAAATTGCATGGAAAAATAATCATAAAACAAAATTCGATTCCTATAAACTTGATAGTGATGTATATGAAATGGCACACTCTTTGAATGGACTAGAAAATATAATAAATGAGGAAATATTAAGACAGTCGGAACTCGGGAGTAAAAATCAATAACAACAAAATTCATACCTAACTTATGTAGGATTGACAATATTTTCATTATTTTTACTGTTCTTTATATATATATATATATATATATCGTACAGGTGTAATTTGACCACTGGGAGAGCTATAGGCCACCAATAAAATATAAATGATGACAATTATGATTGTAATGATTGTACACCGAGAAATCAAAGTACTTTTTATATGGACTCATTACTTAAAGATACCAAAGTTAAAGAAAAATTATTAGGCGACTCACCTGAATACCTGATAGATTATAGCATTGATTATAAATACTTATTTATAATCAATGATTATAGCTATGAGTGGATTATCACATTTACTTATGAAGTAAATTAATAAATTAATAAAATAAATAAAAAAAAAAATATATATATATATAAGATAATTGTAAAATATAAGCATATTTTAAATAAAAAAAAAATAATAGTTAAAAGCTTGAAGCTATATGGACATATAATAAATGTAAACTAATACTAAATTGTTTGTACACAGAAAAGAGACACCTAAATTTATAATCATGGATTTTGAATTTTCGATGGTGAATAAGACAAGCATGGTGGTAATCTCTGGAGCTATATCTAATAGCTTAGATAGGTTCAAGATCATGAAACTCAAAGGTAGACCACGCTATTGTTGCCTCTCAATGGGGAGGTGAGACCTATGAGATACCAGGAGCTATAAGTAGCTATAAAATAAATTAAAAGAGTGTACATATAGGTGTAAAACGGAATTAACTTAACTCAGTTTAGAAATTCTTGTCTAGACCAATCAAACAAAAGTCGCAATACAATAACAAGAAATAATTTGGCGCCATTATTTATTGAAAATTATATTTTGAGAGGTAATAACTAATAAGAAAAACGTAATGGTGGTATGGAATGGAGATTCTGATAAAAATATTTTAAATAGGTTAGATTTGCATATTACCCAATATTGAATATAAAGTTTTATCATCAATTATTTAATAACAATTTCACTATCCATTTCCAAAAATTAAGATCAAAAATTCAAAACAAATAATATACAAGATAGATATATAGGAACATTTGAAAAAACGGGATGCCTACTAAATTTGGTAGAAACGTACGACAAAGTTTGTTCAAAGAAACACATATATATATGCTATATGCACATGATTCAAGAATGAATGTCAAATATACGAAATGCATATTTGATTCTGTTATACGTAAACAGAGAAATAAGAACTTCATAAAACATTTTTAATATGACAGGCCTTAGCTCAATAAATTTTTAGAAAAATATATAGGTACATTTCATTTTTCAGAAAATTAAATCAATTAATCAATTGATAACAAATCGAAACACAGATTAATTAAATAAAATGGACAAAATGAAACAATCGAACACAGACATTTCACTTAACATTGATACACAATGTAATATAAATCTAAATTAAGGCGATTGATATAATAGTATAATAATACTATATAGTCACAGCCAATATTTTTGTTATGTATTTTTTTCTAAGTTAGAAAAAATAAATTGTTTTTTTTTTCATTAAAATTCTCAACTATTATTTATTTAATTATATATTTTTTTTAAGATGGGTATCTTTTCTAAAAAAATATATCATTTTTATTTAACTGTTAGAAAATTGTTGTGATGCTTAAAGGCATTTTTATTGAAAATTTTAATCTATTGTTTATTGGATGAAGGACACCTATGTACTATTTTATACATTTCTACTTTATTATCTTTTTAAATTGTATACTAATTTTAAATCCTCAGGAAGGATATTTTCTATTTGTTTTAGTTCTGATAAAATATTAAAATCTGATTGAACCATCATGTCGAACGTATGTATATTATTAATATATTAGAAAAAAATGTTACGTTATACAATTTAGAAGTAAAACAAATATTGAAATATATCATTTCCGATGAAATTTAATATGTATCTTAATTTAGGGTCAAGTATTTACAATAATTTATATTAATACGTCTTATCACTAATCACAATTCACAGTTCATAAAACAGGGTGCATAAATAAATTGTATATTAAAATATTGCCTATTTTATACGCCTGTTGAAACAAAAATGTATTCCGAATCGTAAACTGTAAATTATTAAGGAGTTATGGCTATGCAACTATATGTTGTCATATGTCCTGTAATGGGATTGTATTATGACAAATCAAATATGCGATTATTATTATTTTTTTTTAAAGTCTTAGTCTGAAGAGGACGTTATACCCGCATGTAGTTGTCTCTGTTTTACCAACGTACATTATAGCAAATTATTGTTCAGCAGAGCTCATTTTGTCATGTTAGCTTTAATATTAAACTATTAGAATAAATTTACCTATTATAAAATTTAAAAGTAAGAATATTATCTAGAAAATGTCATATGGTTTTATTGATAAATGATTTTAAAGTGAGTTTGAGCTATGTAAAATACTACAATTGTCAACTTTAAAATGATAATAAAAATAAAAGCATAATATGACATTTTCTAGTAATTCTTCTAGAAACTGTTAAGTATGAAAGTTGGAAGTAACACGTTTATGGTACATTTAGATTTCACAAGAAACACTTATCTTGAAAAATGATGAATTTTAAAGAATTCAATATTGTCTTCTGATGTAAAAGATGATTATAGGAAGTTAGAATATTTTTTAAATAAACCGATAAATAGTTGGAATATTGTATGGTCGTAAAATAATTATCAAATGTACATACAGGAGAGCTTTCTCAAACTTCAATAGTAATATCAATATTAATTGATGACATTTGAATCATAGATTCTTTTTTTAACAATAGATAGTAAGAATATATGAGATATAAGCACTTCATATGATTAACCTTCCTGAAATCTAGTTATACAACAAATTAACACATACTTAAGTGAATCTTATAATAATCCTACTTACTTTTTATTTGACAAGAGTAATTACGTTAAATTAAAAATTTACATAATTATGAATTACATTATTATAAGAGGTAGTTTTCTTTAATTTTCTTAAGTATAGTATGGATATATTGTGCTTGACGTCAACACGGAAGGATTAAATTAGTACTTTAGTTATTGGATTAATTATTATTATATTTACCTGTTGAAAACATTATTATGTTGTTTCTGTAATAAATTATTTAATAAAATAAACCTAACGTTTATTTTGATTTTTGATATTGTTATTATTATAACAAACAACAATAATAATAATAATACAGTGGCGTAGTTACAGCCCCCCCCCCCTGTAACCCCAGGCAAAGGAGGTGCTTGCCCCCCAACCACCTCTGAAAATTAACTTTTAAACAAAATTTGGTAATTTAAAATACTGTATAATAAAGTTGTATAGTATTAAGTTCTATATTGTATCATTTATTTTATTATTTTCATTTACTGAAATTAATTACTAATTACTACCTATATACTTATGTATTTAACTTTATATAATCGATGGTCATTATGAACAATTTTGAAATTTTGCCCCCCCCCCTCCCAACTAAAATTCCTAGCTATGCCACTGTAATAATAGTAAGTTACTACTTTTGTTGTACAACATAATTTGACTAATAATAAATGTACAAGATATACTCCAAATGTATAACTGTCTAAAGAAAAGTTGTATAATTCTATATTTATAATTTATCATACCTATTTAACTATATCATTGATAAAAAGTATAAAATATAACTAAACTAAAGTCAACTAAACAAATTCTTATTAAGAAAATAATACATTAACTATAACACTTTTGTTAAATATTCAAAATAAATAATAATTTTTAATAAATGCAAAGAACAGCAACTATAACATTTAATACTTAACATATATTATTTAACTATGTTAAATATTATATTATTATAAAATTTTAAATACATAATAAATTTTAAAAGAATTATTGCAGTCTTCTGTCTTCAAATTTGATTTTGGTATATATTTTTAATATGATATCTTTCTTCAAAATATTTTTGATTGAGGTCCAATTATCTTTAAAATTTAAAATTAAATTAATATTTAATCATTATATTGTTAATATATCATATTTATACATAAGCATTAAGATATTAATATAATGTACAATATTCTTATTCAATTATATTTATAATAGACTGATTAGGAAACTTCAGAAAGATATTTAATTATGTTTCTGAAGGAGCCAAACAGTTTCAAAATGTTTTATGCCTTTTAAATTATATTTATACTAATAGCCTAATATAAAAGATTATACTCAGTATCAGTTAATTAATGACAAAATAAGGGAGAAGAATTTTAAGATTAGTAAAAATGAAGATTAAAATAATGAATATGCCTGATAATGTTATTCATAGTCTTATTATAGTTAAAGACTTGAAGTTGTCTATAGATTTTGCCAATTTATTTTATTACTATTTAATAAATTACATTGAAATGGTAAACTATCAACGGATATTTTATCATAAGCCTTAACAAACTTTAAAATGGCTTAATTAAATATGTGTATGATTAGATTAAATGGATTATACATAAAAAAAAAAAAACACTTACAAATAATATTTGACAATTTTATTGTAATTGACAACTATTTAGGAAGTTCATCATTAGGACAAAAATAATGCTCATTAGCTAAACGCAAACTACGGGCATTTTTTTTATCATTGACATTTGATGAATTTTCTAATGTTTTTAATTCGTTCATTAAATTCAATTCAAAATCTGAAATTAGTATAAAAATAAAAATCATTTTTAATAATAAAAAAAAAATATTTTGGACTAAAATTTAACTACTAATAAGTATAACAATAACTTTTTGGATCGAATAAATCAGTTGTGAATTCATAGGTGTCACAGTCCCAAAATTCTTCTGGTTTTAAACAAGTATCACCTTGGTGTTCTCTGAAAATATTTTAAAATTGATGTATAATATATTTAATATCAATATAACATAAAATATGACTGACAAATTAAACAACTATTAGAAGAGTTTAATAAAACTGATGAGAATAGTTTGAATAATAAAATTATATTTTATATTAGTATATCAGAATATTTAATTTGCGTAACATATTTTTTATTTAACACATGTACTTATTGATTGATTTAGATTAATTTTACAATTTTTTTTTTCGTTCTACAGTTGAAATTTTCTTAAACATGAAACTTTTATTTTGCTTCTTTATCGATAAAGCAGCAATTTTTTTTTTAAATTCTTTCGATATCTATTGGAACTATAGGTAAATTTCAATTTCAATTTCAAGTGTATTAAAACTTTAGGATTCAATTACAATTTTAAGTATTATTATAAAATTTCTAATGATTCAACGCTTGGAAATTCAGTGATAGGGTCAATAAATTAATATTTTAGGAAGTAGGTACAATTTATACACACAAAAATAGTAATTTCATAAAAATTGTATAAAAACAATTAATAATGATAGTACATCCAATGTATTATGTAGTATTATAATTTTAGTTTAAGTTATTTTATATGTTATATTAAGTTGTAACTACTGTTTTCTAATTGATGAACCAAAAATAATTCAAGATTTTATCATGTGTTTTATAAAAAGTGCATGTCTTTGAAAAAATATTAATTATTTTAACTAATTAAAAATAATCACTACAATATCAAAAAAAAATAATAATTACTATATTCAATACCTCATATTTACTAATTCATGATCATCGCATTCTGAAGTACTATATAATGAGTAATGGCTACCTAAATAAAAAATTATTTGAAAATACCTTATAAAAAATAATGAATATTTAAATAAAAATTGTAATAAAATTAAAAAATGCTTACTTGATCCATCTGTTTCAGATTCTGTATCATCAGGTTCTTCAATAAATAAAGGTCCTATTATACGATTCTCAGTAATTGATGAACGCAGATTTTCTAACAATTTTGAATAATTGGCCTATTAAGAAAAAAATAATTAATTCATTAGTAATATATTAGCTTTTAATAATATAATAGTAAAGGCTTAATCTAAAAATGTAGTTATTGGGTTAATAAATAGAAAATTATTAAAAATGATATAAATCATAAATATATAATTTATAGAGAAAATGTTAAAAATTATTTGTAAACGAGTGCTAATTATGTGCTTATTATAATATTAACCAAATATCCAATTATAATTTAAATTGTTAAACCCATAAACCTATTAACTAGTTAATAGGTCTATGGTTAAACCAATATAAATAATACAATATTTTATTAAAGTATAATCTTAAATAAAAGAATAAGTTTAATTATGTATTTGTATGTACCACTGTAATTTTTTAAAATTAATATATTTAAGCTTGCTGCTTATACTGAATTTTTTGGACATTAGCCTGATCAGTGACAACAAATAATACTACATTAAAAGAAACATAAAAAACAAATAAAACACTAAATACTTAAAAGTTTTTAATCAGTTCAAACAAGTTAACTTTAAAAATACAAAAAATATTGCTTTTAAAGATTCATTATTCTATAATTTACTTATATCTACTTATTATAAGGAATGTCTATAACATAGAATCCGGATCTATCACAGTATCGTACTAATACAGTAATACTTACTTTAATGTTTATATCAATATTAGTTTCAGTAGAAAATATATTTTGTTCTAGATCAAGTAATTTTATATTGGAGTTTAAGTTCCATGATGGACATATTTCTAATTTATTAGCATATAAATCCAAAATTTCCAGATTTATTAGGTCTTCAATAATTTCTGGAAATGTTGATAACTAATAAACAATATTAAATTATAATAAGTTAAATATTTATTTACAACTTTTTAAATTTACCTACCCAATTATTATTTAATATCAAACTTTTCAAATTCTTTAAGCTTTTAAAACTTTCAGGAATTTTTAAAATTTGATTATTTGAAAAATCACAGACTTCTAAGTTTGACAATTCACTAAATGAATCTGGTAATAACACAATAGAATTATTGGATAAATTCAAAAACCGTATACTTGGAAAACTGAAATAAACACGACTTCCAATGGTTGATAATTCAACATCAATCATACTTAAAGAATCAATAAATTTAAATCGATAATTAAACACTAGTGGTACATCATGGAAGTAATTACGACATTTTTTTATCGTTGTATCTTTGTTATCTAAAACAATATTTCTTAGATTTTTTAAATTTTTGATAAAATCTAATTTTCGTACATCAGAATTTGTATTGGATAAATACAAATATTTCAGATGATTACCAATACCATACATGTTCAGATAAGGATCCAATGCAATATTGTTTAGGCAATTTGTAAATGATATATCCAATGATTCTAATAAATTACATTCAATTGACCATAACCATTGTGGAAGGGTATTCAGTTTTGAATTGTAACTGATATTTAATGTTAGTAACTGCTGAACACAGAATGGTTTTATGTTGATATCCAAGAGCTGGTTGTGAGATAAATCAAGTGCTTTTAAAGAGTGCATACCATCAATTAAACATTGTGGAACTTGTGTAAATGTATTATGCGACAAAATGAGATCTGTTAAATGTTGACATTTGATAAGTGATAATGGCAGCGTTTTCAATTCATTTGATGATAAATCAAGTTTGACTAAATTCACAAGATTCCCGATAAATTCAGGTACTTCACTGATACGACTAGAGCTTATATCTAGTGTAGTTATATGATCTAAGCATTCATTGATGTTGCACAATTTCTGGATTGTATGGAATGTTGGGTGCTGCTTACATTGGTCACAGCAGCTACAACTGCATCCTTTGGAAATGTCCATAATCACTCAAAAAAAAAAAAAAGAATGTACCTGTAAAACAGATATAATATATTTCTTATTAAAACAACTAGGTGTGAAAAAATGAAATAATAAAAGATAATCGGAGAAAATCCCACAACGCGTTGCAACGATATTAAATAAATTCACAAACCTCTCAAACAGTGGATTCTGGATTTAACTTAATACTTGTTTCTATTATACATTTATACGTGTTGGGCATTAGTATCAGGTATTTTCGAACTTTTGCCAAGATTATAGTTAAGTCGTTCTACTTCTATCGTAAAAATATTAAATATATTTTTTAATTTTTATGATACGTTATAATATAAATTTAAATATACCTAGTTAGTAATATACTATCTTAGTTCGTGAATCGTGATAAAACATGATAATAATGAGACTCTAATCAATGAAATTACAGTATAACGCCATCTATGATCCAATGTCAAAAATATTAGGTATTAAACATAATATTTACAAAAATATCTTTACCTTTTTAAAAAGATGTATTTTTGTATAATGTATGTAATAGATTAGTTTTTATGATTTGCATTTTGTTTGAATAAATCAATTATTTAAGAATCTGTAATATATTATATATATATGGCTCTCTAATTGATTTATTATAATAACACAATCAATTATACCATATATCCATATTATTATATCAACTTAAATTACCTACTCAAATGGTCAAATGTAATAATATATTTTGGTAAATACTAAATAGGTAACTGTTTAACGGTACATAGTATAAATTTAATTTATAATATCTTAAAATAAATTAAAAATGTCATTGCGTATAGTGAAATTCACAATAATATAAATAATACAATACCTATACGTAAAAGCTTTTAGTTCTAACTTCTAACGAATAATATTTTTAAATTATAACAAAATAATTTCGTCCAAATACATAAAATAACTATAAAAAATAATTGGCTTTATTTTTTAAATTTGATGGTTCTAGTACGAGCTATTTATGAGAAACCTTGTTCGTTTTTTAATTATACTATTATAAAGAAATCAATTTAATCAAAACTGGGTTTAGGGTAAAAAATCCCGTTTTTCCTTAATTTTTAATTTGTTTTTTCTATAGTAAAAAAAGTACTTGCAGATATTTTTGTTGGCCTCTCTGAAGTATAAACTAAATCCAATTGGCTATTCGAAACTACCCTCAAAGTTAAAAATCGAAACATTTTATCGTATACTCAAACGTCTCAAACACATACCAAAATGAATGCATTCATCGCTCGGTCAAGTTTTAAAATGTTTATAATTATTGCGTATAATATTTGATTAAATTATTGAGAAAGAATTTTCTGGCAATAGCCTGTTATAAGTATAACTTATAATTACACATTTAAATTAAAAGTAACACGGTTAATACATAATATATATCTATGTTGTAAAGATACACTTTTATTGTTTCATTTAAGATAATAGACTTTAAAATTAATATAGAAAAAAGAAAATGAAATTAAGTAGGTTTATTGTAATGATGACTAATTTGGCAATAGCTTCTTTATTTTTCCAATACATTTTTCGTTGGTTTTTATTTATTAATTGTGGTTATTTTTCTCTGTGGTGTCCACTGTCCTCTGACTTGATTAAAATTATTGCTACAGTCTACTATCATTGATAGGTAAGTAATGTACCTACTAATGTACATACTACATTTATATACTGAACATCATAATAAAAAAATGTTTTGTCACTCTGAAAACTAGCTGAATACCTATCTACCACAGCGCTGTGCCCTTTTTTTAATTACTTCATATAATGAATAGTGATGTATGATGTATTATATAATATAATATGTTTATTTATGTCTCGTGTTTTCAAAAGTTAAAATCTATATTGTAAATACTGTAATCTGTAGTTATTTCCTAATACCTATAGTTACTAGTATAGTAAGTAGTAAATAGTATTTTTTAATTATTTGTAAATGTTGTTATTTTTATAGGGTTATAGTATTTACTAATATAATACAATAATATATTATAAAAAGTATCAGTACTATTATATATTTAACAGTCTGGTATAGAAAATAATCTAAATAAAAAATTTAAATTTCAAAATTCCCAAATTTATTTTTTAAAACCATACGAATACTTAATGAAAATTAATCATTTTAAGATTATTTGCCCTAGAAAAATCATCTTACTAATAAGCTACATTATTTAAAAAATGTAAAAATATAAGTAACATTAGATATATAATTAATAGGCACTTATTAAAAATTACTGATATTTTTATTTTGTATTTTTGTTACTTATAGTATTATTATTATTTATGAAACCATATACTGTCGATCTTCTGTCCTAATAATTAGTATTTCATCATCATAATAATTATTTGTATAATTTAATCTTTAATACTTTTGTAATATTACTATATTGTATTGTAGTTCCAATAAAGGTATATACCTTGAGCCCTAACTCTGAGTTCTCAAGTCATATAATGACGTATTAATACGTTAGGTACCACCGCCGTAATATAATAAAAGAAATCAGAAGTGGGTTAGGTCTTCGTACATAGTACATACCACATAGCATATAATATAATAACGGGAAATTAGACAGCCAGATAGGTAAACAAACACAAGACGATGCGTATTTTACAAATCTTTCACACACTTTCCTCTCCATTAACTCTCTCGCCCTCTCCATTAACCACCTCTTTCTCTAGATCACGGTCTCAATAATAAGTAATTTGTGTTCATCTGTTATCACAAACTATATTTCACGCAATCACGCGTATGCAATGTATACCAACTTGAAAAAAATATTTTTACAATTTTTTCCAAATAGATACTTGAATAAAAATAGTATTTTATACAAAATATATAAAACACGAAAAAAAGATATTTCAAAAACTTACCATCTGTCTATGATAGCTCTCCAGGGCTGAGAATCGTCTATCTATTTTTCATTGCAATTAAATATCTTAAGTTATCTGGGTCGATGAGCGGTTCGATGAATGAATTGACTTTGGACTTTTCAATGATTTATATTATTGTATATAATTTTGTGTTTACGTATCTGACCCTGATGTCATTTTTAAGACAGTAAAAATATTTTAATCTTTATTATCTTTAAGGGTGGATTTTGAAAAAAAAATTAGTAGTTTGGTTGATCGAATATGAAAAAATTCCGAGTACTTTTCAAAATAATTAGGAGAAAAAGTATGAAAAATGAGAATATTTATACACTGCTATTATTTTTTTATAAGCTTTTGCAGTTTAAATTTTAATGAAATTATGTACCTATTTTAATGAAAAATAACATTTTTTTACTAGTAGGTTTTTATTACATTTTGAAGTAATGAAAAAATGTAAATAATTGTATACCAAGACTTGAAACTTTTTCCCATTATACGTATATTATTATTTTTTATACACATTAGCTGGTACACACAGTGTAATTTTCATAATGTTTAGATTAATATTTTAAGCTATTTAGATCACGAACCTATCTACACTATTCTATGATGTGCAGTAATTACTTATACGTTATGGTTAAGGACTAAGATCTTAGTTCATGGTTATGGTTAGTAATAGCAGATGGTATATGGAATAATTCATGGAATATGCGATAAATCTACCTATAATAAAATGTAATAATAATAAAATAATAAAATAACTTATGCGATGCCTATGCCAACAATTAGTTCAACTTACGTCCTATACTATATAATAGTGTATATTTATAATAAAAAAATTAATAATTTAGTGTTTTTCAAAATAAATAAGTTAAATATGTTTTAAATTCATGTTGTTAGTGGCTGATTCCACTCAGATTCATTTTCGTATTTCATGATTTATCGTTATATTCAAATGTTACACATCCATTACAATATTAGATTCAGGTATGATTAGTGAACTAAACAAATAATACTCTAAACTTGGAATATATCAGAATTATTTTCCTATTTTATTAAAGTTTTTTAATTAATACATACT
This sequence comes from Schizaphis graminum, assembly GCA_020882235.1. Lineage (NCBI taxonomy): Eukaryota > Metazoa > Arthropoda > Insecta > Hemiptera > Aphididae > Schizaphis > Schizaphis graminum. The sequence continues at coordinate 70,615,708 of CM037032.1, forward strand.
TTTTCGTAAACGTAGGTAATTAAAATATTTAAAAAATAAGTATTTTTGTTTACTTATAACATATATTTATATATTGATGAGTAATGTTCTATTAAAATTTTAAAGCTATTTTTAAATTTTAGACACTGTATGTCTGTATGAATAATTATTGACACTCTTAAAAAAATATTTATACATTATACTTGGTATACCTATACATAACTTAAATGGTCTTTAAATTACAACTATTAATTATTATATTATGGTATTATATACGAGAAAATCACTATTCACGTAAAAATATTCAAATTCTTCATTATTTAAATTTTAAACGATTGTATAAATATTGATTTATTTTCAACATTGTTTTTTAATTTCACTAAGAATAACTGACAAGAAACCTTGTATTGAATCTTATAGATATTTGTCCAAACATTAAGTTTTATTTTATATTAATATTTATAGCAAAAAACTTAAAGAAAGTAGACAATTTAAAATGTAAATGAAAAAATAATCAAACTATTTTGGAAATTATATTAAGTTAGAGAATTCTATATCATAATTAATATTTGTTAAATCTTTCAAGTATGTACCTAAACAGTAAAGTATGTAAACTTGTAAACGGTTATTTGTTTTTGAATTATAACAAAATAACAAAATAAATCTTATCAAAAATGATTAAGAAAAGTAATTGGGATTTTTAATTATTGATGACCCCCTCCCCTCGCCCCAAAAGTGTAGAGTATATTTAATTTTCTAGCAGTTAATAAACATCAACATTGAGGTTAAAGATCAAAGCATTTTTCTCCTATAAGAAATAACAAAAAAAAATGCACATATCATATATTGTACATAGTATTATACAACAGACCATACATTCTATAATTCATTCCATTCATATAATTTAATTCTTCTAATACATCAAAAGACTAAAATCTTTTAAAAAACCAATATAATTTCATGTATATATATAATAAAAATAAAAAAAAGCGGGTAAGTGAGTATCGCTCTGCTGTACATTAGGGGGTGGGGTGGACCTCGTACTAGGGTAGATTAAATTTAAATGCAATGATAGGTATCATATTGTATACGAAAAACGATTCTGAACGGAGATGATTTGTCAGTCTAGGATATATTATATTTAAATATTGTCATACATTCTATTTTGAAACAAATTCAAACATTTAAGTAAAAGTTTCAAGATCTTACGTTTAGTAATTTTTTAAAAATAACAAAAATCGAAAATTATTTATTAGTAAAACGTTATTTTACACGTGTATTTTTGATTTCAAAAAAATTAAAACTTTAAACACTCGTAAAATTTTTAAATTGAATAATCATCAAACTTTTTTATAATTATTCTAAGCTTAACTTATGGATAGCATAGTATTAAATTTTCAATTCTTAGCTTTTGATAGCAAATATTTATAAATTTTTATCTACAAAATAGTGAAAAATATTCATGATTTTGACGAATTTTTGTCAATATTTGAACTACAAATGCTAATAAAAAAAATTGTGCCTATGTATTTTTAAAATTTTTGAATGAGAGTTAGAACAAGTTATGTGGACCCTTCAATTAAATTTCCAAGTAATTTGTCCCAGCTAAATTTTTTTTATCAACATTTATAAAAAAAAAAATAAAAAAAATTGATAATTTCAAATGTCTATAAATAGCTCAATAAAAGTCAAAATACTTTGAAAATTTAACAGTGTATAGAGAACACTAACATAAACATTTAGTGAAAATTTCAAGTATTTACAGTGATCAGTTTTTGAATTACAACCATATAAAAAAATCGATTTGGTCGAAAACTGGTTTTGTGTAAAAATTCGCGTTTTTCTGTCATTTTTTTTTTGTTTTTCTCAATTTTTTTTGAAAACTGTTGGAAAATGTTTACTTTTCACCTCTATAATGCACCAAGGATATCCACTTTGCCATCGGAAACCACCTCCAAAGTTTGAAATTGAAGCATTATTTCGGCTAGTTATGCTGTACACAGACACAAAAAAAAAACAAAAAAATACACACATCATTGTAAAATCAATACATTCATCACTCCGTTCAGAATCTAAAATATATTTAAGTATCTATTTTATATTATAAGTTTTACGTACATACTCGTAGATAATAATTGAGTATGGTCTTTACTCTTTATTCTGAATCATTTTGACCTGCGTATAAGACATTGTGCGATACTATTCGAGTACCAACTTGACTAATTACGCTTCATATATATTTATCGCTGTTAATTATAATGATATAATTATATCAATTACACTCATTGATACTTAGAGTTAACTCGATAAATTAGGATCTATAATATCTTACTGTTTACATTGCAGAATAGCAGCACGTTATATTATACCTACATCACGTGAGCGTCGCCATACGTATACCACTGTATTATATAGCTTATACATTGACTTCTGATAATATTATTATTTTCTGGGAACTGACGTAGGTAGTTAAAACAACGACGTAGGTAAAAAATTCGTTGATAAAAAATATACCAACCCATGTATCACATTGCAGAGTTAAAGTGGATTTCAGTCGTCAGCATAACATAATATTTTGTTGTCTTTATCAGTCCAGTAGTGTTGCCTTGCCGTCACCAGCCATTAATTCACTGTCAAAGACTCAGGAAAATAATATTATATTACTATATAGTTATGATAGGTATAAGATTTTTTTTTAAATATAATTTAAGGTCTGTAATTAAATACATATATATATAACACAAGGAAATGTATTAAATATACAGCACATACATATACTGTATATAGATAATAGGTGTGTATAATACTTTAATAAATATAATATAATAGTATATAAACATAATTTAATCAACAAACAAAAATAAAATAAAATAAAAGTAAATTATTTAGATTTAACATAAAGAGCTTATATTTTCTTTAATGATTTTTGTGAAGTAACGACTTCGGATATATCATTTAAATTTGACTTTCTTTTAATGTTTAGTCAGCCTCGGTGTTAATCGACAAATGTTAAATAGTTAAGCTTAAAGATGTGCTTCCCTCATGTAAGATTTTATTTTACGTCATAACTATGATGAACTATATATATATATATATATATTATACTCGTTATATGCGGTAATTATTGTGCTACAATACAGTTATTAAAACAAAATAAAAATAATAAAATATGTGTGCGGAGAGCAATTTTCTTAATACGATATTCAATTATTACTATCCACAATTCACATATTTTAGTTTCGATTTTTTTCAGTCTTCGAATCTATATTTTTATTTTATATATTTATATACTTAATTCTTGTTACAGTGAATTTAAAATTTTTCCAATGACATACTTTGTTATACCTATTTGTATTAATTTTATACTGAAATTATTAAAGATAGATAATTGTAATACATTAAAAGTATCTACATTAACCAGTATTATAGAGTATTGAATTAACTGCTTATTATTCATAAATCTGAGTATTTTTTTGTTTTGATGTCTCAATGATCGGATTATAGCGTAGCACTAACATATTGCTCTATGTATACTATATATGCACCTATATAACGGCTATAACTATACTTTAGGTACACTATATTATTTACACTGTGACCTATTACTCACTATTCATTCCTCTTCACTATTATCTAAACTTTTAAGTAGGTACTTATAAAATAATTAATTGTTGGTTCAAATGTTAAATATTCAACATTAAATTTATGCATCAACATTTTCAGAAAATAAAATAAAATTTATAATACTTTTATATATAAGTTCAAGGATACCACTTAAGAGGACCGCCATATCCGCATAATGTGTTGTCGCTGTCTTACTAAGGGTGTAACACGTTTCCACCAAAAGTAGACCTTTCCCTTTTCCACCAATACTCGTTTCCACTAAAGGTGTATCTTCCATTTTCCACCAATTTATGTTTCCACCAAATGAGATCCTCCTAATTGTTTGGTTAATTTACCAAAATAATTTGTATACTATGTGCTTATATTAAAACCTTTAATACAGTAATAAGTTTATTAAAAATACTAATGCTGGATTGAAAAAAAATGATATATTAGTGTATTTAGCTATGTATATATTGTACCTACTCATATATATATATATATATATATATAATTGGTTGATATTTTTTTTTCAATCGTAGAATATCTATGTATTTTACGAACAAGTGAAAAGATTGCACAGTTTAAATAGTGCATTACAACTGCGTGTATGTTAAAATAAAACGTAATTTTTAAAATTTATACTTCTGTGATGGCAAAAGTGATTGGAAGTAAACGTGGAAACAAAACAAAAATACTAAACAATTTTAAATTTTTTAAATTAATTTATTAAATTTCAGGTATGATTTTGTGAAAAGTATATCCTACAATTTTAAAAAAAATATCAACTAACTGTATATATAGTTACAATTTACACGACTAAGGTATCGTATACCATAACATATCATTTTTTTAAATTTTTATATTTGACCATTTACAATTATACCATAGTATAACTATTTTATTTTATTTTTCAATTTTTTATATTTGACGATTTACAATTTATACCATAATAACTGTTATATCGTTTATTTCACATTTTAGATTCTGAACGAAGTGATGAATGTATTGATTTTACTATGATGTGTGTTTTTTTTTTTGTGTCTGACGACAACATTTGGAGCAGTAATAATGCTCCGATTTTTGACTTTAGCCCCTCTTTGAATAGGAAAATTCATCTAGTTGGTACTTTGGGGAGGTCAAAAGTAAAATTTTCAAATAGTTTTCAAAAAAATCGAGAAAAACAAAAAAAAACAGAAAAATGGCAATTTTACGAAAAACCACTTTTCGACAAAATCGATTTTTTGATTATTAATAAACAGATACCCACTTACCCGCTTTTAGATTTTTTAGATTCTGAACGGAGTGAAGAATGTATTGATTTTACAATGATGTGTGTTTTTTTTTTTTTTTTTTTTTTTTTATTTTGCTATAACTCAAAAACTAATAGATGTAAATACTTGAAATTTTCACCAAATGTTTATATTAGCGTTCTCCATACACAGTTAAGTTTTCAAAGAATTTTTTGTGCTATTTATAGACAATTGAAATTTTTAATTTTTTTAAGTATTTTTTTTTAAAATAACGATAAAAATTTTTTGGCCGGCCAGAAAATCTTGAAAATTTAATACAAGGTTTCTTATAAGTTGTTCTTAAAGTGATAAAAAAAAATCCGAAATCGTTAGTCACAATTTTTTTTTATAAGTGCTTAAAGTTCGAATTTATACGAAATATGTCAAAATTGCGAAAATTGGCAAGTAATTTTGTGGTTGAAAATTCGTAAAATTTTTTTCTTTTATAACTAAGTTTTGAAAATTTGATACAAGGTTCTCCATACATTTTTCTTCAATTATCTGTAAAAAAAACTCAACGGGATTCAGACAAAAAATTTTTATGAGTGTTTGAAATTTAAATTTTTACAATACCGCGTTAAATAACGGTTTAGCCTCAAACGATTTTTGATATTTGTTGTTATTCAAACAGTTTAAGTCGTAAATACTTGAAAATTTTACCAGTTATTTAGATTGCCATTTTCTTTACGTGATTTGATTTTCAAAACATTTTGACTTTTTTTGAACTATTTATAGACAATTGAAATTTTCAATTTTTTTTTATTTTTTTTTTTATAAATGTTGATAAAAAAAATTTAGCTGGGACAAATCACTTGAAAATTTAATTGAAGGGTCTACATAACTTTTTCTAACTCTCATTCAAAAATTATAAAAATACATAGGCACAATTTTTTTTTATTAGCATTTGAAGTTCTAATATTGACAAAAATTCGTCAAATTCATGAATATTTTTCATTATTTGGTAGTTAAAAATTTATAAATATTTTACTATCAAAAGCTAAGAATTGAAAATTTAATGCTATGCTGTCCATAAGTTAAGCTTAGAATAATTATAAAAATGTTTGAGGATTATTCAATTAAAAACATTTTACGAGTGTTTAAAGTTTTAATTTTAATTTGAAATAAAAAATACGCGTGTAAAATTACGTTTTACTAATAAATAATTTTCGATTTTTGTTATTTTTAAAAAATTATCAAACGTTAGATCTTGAAGCTTTTCTTAAGTGTTTGAATTTGTGAATTTTTTTCAAAATAGAATATATGACAATATTTAAATAGAATATATCCTAGACTGACAAATCATCTCCGTTCAGAATCGTTTTTCGTATACAATGATACCTATCATTGCATTCAAATTTAACCTACCCTAGTCCGAGGTCCACCCCACCCCCTAATGTACAGCAGAGCGATACTCACTTACCCGCTTTTTTATATTTGAATATTTACAATTATACTATAATAATTATTATATCGTTTTTTATTTTTTTATTTTATTTGTTGGAAATGTATATTGGTGGAAAAGGGAAAGGTACACTTTTGGTGGAAACGGGCATCGCCCCTTATTAACATACTTATTTTCATTCAGCAGAAAATATTTTGTGATGTTAGCTTTAATATTTGAGTACATTTACCTATTATCAAATTTAAAGGTAAGAATATTATCTAGATAATGACATATGATTTCATTAATATTATCATTTTAAAGTGAGTTATGAACATTTTGAAGTTGTTATATTTTACATAGCTGTAACTTACTTTAAAATAATAATATATCACTAAAAGCATATGTCATTGTCTAGATAATATTCTTACCTTTAAATTTGATAACAGGTAAATTTACTCTAATATTAAAGCTAACATCACAATTCTAATGATTACACTATTACAGTGACGTTATTTGTGGGATGCAAGGGTGTACAAATGCATCCCATGAACAAAATTATTTTTATTTGTTTTATACTATAAATTCTATAAAATGATCTACATTTACACAAAAAGTGTGTTGAAAAAAATTCATGCGAATAATTGGAATTATTTTAGATTTTCAAATTTTCAATATTGGTTTTGCATCCTATAAAAAATGTGAAAGGACACCCCTGCTGCTGAACGAAACTTAGTTATAATTTATGTTATAGTAAGATAGAGACAACACATGCGGGTATGGCGTCCTCTTAAAAGATATATAATGTGTAATATAATTTGATATTATCAAATTGTATGTAATTAGATACTTGTTGTTATTATTTTGTAATTAATTATATAATGTAGTATGTATATACTAATTCACTTATAATAATTATTTTCATAAGATTATATCTGTGGTGTGATAGTCTTGAAATTTTTTTTTTCGGGAATGGTTTAAATTTGAGCTTCGCGTGTGAGTTAAATAACATTTTTATGATTATATCATATTTCCCTATATTTGAAATTACTGTTACGTGTTGACATCATTCTCATAATAGCTTGTATATTATAAAAATAGATATTGTTGATCTGATAAATAAATAATTTTAATTTGCATGTTTCATGTTTTGAGTCTTTAACACTCACATGTCCATATAATATAATATTATATAGTCATTATAAAAATATGTATTGGCCACTCATATTAACTTTGTTGTTTAGCATTTGAGACTTAGGTTTCTGAATTCTGAGTTCTAACATCTAACAGAGGCAGTATACATAGTAATATTCTGATTAGTGTCTATATGGTTATATATTATATATTTATATTATTGTCGTGCAGAAAAACGAAAATAGGACATAATAATATTGCTAATAATTTGATAAATGATTCATATTTTATAACTTTAATATATGCATGCACGATACATCGTACTGTCACCCGGCATATATTATGAGTTCTACATAGATATTATTATGAAGGGACACCTGAACTATTATATATATAAGTACAGTGGCGTAACTAGATATAATTGTTTGGGGTTGTGAACATTTAACATTTGAAGACCAAAATAGAACCAATTCCGTTATATATAATCACAATTCACAATAAAGAATTAAATAAAACAATATTTTTTCATATCTATTATAACCAATATGAATTTAACCGTTATGATATGTCTTATTACTTATTTACTGTATAAAAAAAATATTACAAAAATGTAAAAAAAAAATTTTATGTGCTTATTATTATTATTTAATTTAGCTGGATATGACAATTATATTGTCAAAGTAAATATACTTTGAATTAGAAGCTAATGTGTGAAATGTTGGTGATATATAAAAGTACGCACTATTTTATATAGTTAAGTATAACGAAGTAATAATATTATTTTAACTCATAATTTAATGAGCATATTTTTTTGTACACGCCTACTTAATAAAAGAGTATTACAATTTTTGGAATTTATTGAATGCGAGATAGAATCAATAAAAATAATTTATAGCAAACACCTCTATAGTTGATAGGTTTTTTTTATTCGATCTTAGCTAGTGGTACATAGCAGGGGTGGGCAACTGGCGGCCCGCGCGCTACATTTTCAAATTACATCATAAAATTTCAATTCAATCGTCTATACTCTATGCTATGTCTATGCTAAATTAAAATGCATATTTTTAATGACCTTTTTTTTTTGCTCTCTATACTCTGGCCCGCTAAATTTTCATTTTCTAAAAATTGGCCCTCTAGTAATTTTCAGTTACCAATCCCTGGTATATAGTACAATATTTATTTGAAATGATGAAATACATTAAGCTTAGTTAATATTTTACTATAATATCTAATAAAGTTTACTTTAAAAATATTATTATTTCATCAAGAAGTGTCTGTAAAAAATATTATGTATTACACATCAAAGATGTCAGATATACATGATACAGTTCTTATCGTAATGCGACAACCAAAGAACATAGACCGATGGTTTACATGCAGCAATTTATCACCGTTCCTGCCTACCAACCGATTCCTTGTATAAAATTAAAAATTTACTAACTAAATCTAATGAGTAGTAATGACTAATGTGATTAAATCCTTTTGTATTCGATTCTATGAGTAAGTTGTCTGAGCTTTGTGCCAGTATTGTTCAGTAATCGTTCTAGTCAATATCCGTATTTTTACCAATTTATGTAATGATATGTTTTTTATTTTATTTTATTTATAAAAGACATTTACAATCTGTATACAAAATATAAAACAATTTTATATAAAATAAAATGTTTTTACATAATACATTGTATAAGTTTCGAGCCGACATTATTACAATGCATTATTGATTTAAATTATTTTTCACTAAAAATATATGTGTTTATAATAGCTAAACTATAAATCTCATTGTAACTCCATAAAAATATTTAGTGACAATCGCTATCCCTACCTACTCTGTTACATGTATATGATTGTACACAGGAAACAGAATATTTTCTATATATACCTATACAAATAACTTATGATCGACATTATTTTAATTAATTTATTGATTATTGAATCGTATTTTATACTTAGTAAATAGATAAACTATAGAAATATAGAGTATACGTAAATGCCTAAGTCTTTTTTCTAGTTGTCACTTATTATTACTACTACTATTTTATTGAAGTTTTGAAGTTGTATAGTCTCTAACATTTATATATGCAGGCATTAAATTCAACGAAATAATTGTATTGATATAATCAGAAAAAATGATTGATTTTGAGGACACGGATCCATCAGTCATCCCCCAATGTACTCGTGATAAGTGAAAGGGATAAACAACTTTGATTGGTTAACTTACAACGAAGGTTTGGTCGAACCTATATGGATGTACTAATAATTCATGTACGTGTACTCAACATATGTACATGCATTTTTTTAATAAAGGTAATTTTTTAATACATATATCTAGTTAATTTTTTAGTTTGAAGTTTTATCACGAAAATATTTAATTTTTTCTCCTTGAAGATTAATTATTGAATAAAAATTCACTGAGCAGTGAGCAGCATGGTACATTATTGAATAACGTTTCTAAATTAAATATAAGCCATAATCACACTTTCACTTGTATACGAGTTATCGAGTATTGTTGTTAGATCTTCTTTAATGTTATTGTGTAGTGAAATTTATAGACACGCAACTACATCTCAGTGATACGATGGTCTTTAGTCCTTACATAGGGAGGTTAACCTTAAAGTTTTATATATATTTAAAATTTTCAAAAAAAAAACTTGATTACTATAAATATTAAAGAAACTTTTAAGACCAATTATCCTTTAACAATTTACTAGAAAAGTAAAATATTATACTGGTAAGGATAGAGTTAATCCTCTTTGTATCTTAAGTCCTTGAGGACTGAGGTGGAGTAAATAAACTTATTTACCAAAATTGAGTGCTGGAACCGGAGAAGTTATGAAAAATGTGATTGTAAACACATTATTTGACTGTGGTTTAATATATCGGCTCAACAGTCTCAACTTAATCATTTGCTATAATTGCGAGCAATATAAAGCATATTAATTGTGCGTGTAAATTAAAATTAATTGAAGACAAAATTGCAGAAAATAATTTTATATTATTAAATATACATTAAGTCGGGAATTCGTTGACTGATTTATTGATATTTCTATTTTATCTCTATTTGTATTATTATTTTTATCTATTTTTGTATAATTACATATTTCCATATTTAGTAAAAGAAAAAGCCAAGATTTATCTTCTTGTTGTGTGCCTATATAAATGTGCTCTAATAAACAAATATCCTTGAAATAGAAATATGTATTAGTTCCTCATTAAATTAACAAAAATAACATTGTCCAATTTTTAAATGATGATTATTAAAAAAATCGGTATTTTTATTTCATAATATATAAAGTGTATTTGTCCAGAAATATCGATTAGGTATTTATAATTTATATACGCGAAATCTTATTATAATATGTAATATGTATAGAGTTGGGACCGTATCCAACAAATGCTCCAGTGAGGAATCTGGAATATGCCAACAAAAGAGAAGGGGCTATTCGTTTGGCTGTCCGTCAAAAAAAATCACGAGATGAAAATAAAAACTGAAATTCGATAAGATATTAGGTTAAAGAATAAAGAATTAGATTACTGTGTAACGTATTTACTGCATTGTTATAAACTTAAATGGTATACGATTACTTATAACGAAATATTATATTATCAACTTCATAGTATAAAATTAATAACAGAATCGTTTTTTCTTTCTTCTGCAAGTAGACAGGTTTTAAATTTCTACTCAAGAAATGCTTTAATATGCATTAAGTGTATACATACTTTTTTATTTTTACGGTACATGAAACAATTTTTTTAAATTTATATTTACGTGAACTAACGTTTGTTATCCATCAAAATAAAATAACATGCATGTACATTTGTACATTATACCTACTATTAAAATTGTTCTTGTCCGAGGAAAAAAATTAAAAACTAGTAATTTAATTCCACAAAACTAAAAGATTGGATATATATATACTCTAAGCGTTTGATTGACGCCAAGGATATTAAAATATTTTCTTCCGTCAATTTTTCATATTATTTATGTTCACTATATACTTACATATTATTTACAATTTTTTTTTATCTCCATGTCCATATTATTATTGGTACCGATTAAATTAATGTCTGGTTATATTTTTTAAATAACTATTTGTTTGATAGATATGGGTATAATAAATATTGTAATACACCCAACCAATTAAAAAATATTTTTCTAAATTTTTAAAACTTTAAATTAAACAAATTATTTTAACCTGATTAAAATATTATAAATTAAATAAATATGATTGTATTATAGATTTGCTTTATTAAAATATTATTATATACGTATTAAATTTTGTAATACTATATAATAAGTTATAAGTTATAGTTTAGATAACTCATTAACTATTATATGTATTTAACTTCGGAATTACAGATATATATATGATATATATACCTATATATTTGGTCACAGGAAATTGTTGTACATCTTTGTATCTATTTAATTTACAAAAACAACAACAACCAGAAAAGGGCTAAAGATATAATCGCTTAAAAATAGTCTTTAACTAAAAGATTATTATTAAATCATATTGAATCCTAATTTATTTTTATAATTTCGTTAAAAGTTTTTTATCTAAAAAAAATATAACTAGATGTACATATTATGTTAATTATAATATAATACAAATTTAAACATAAAGTAAAATTTCTTAAGTAAATTCTCATACATAGGTAACTCGGCACTCACTATAATACTCTATCCAGCGAAAAAACTCGTGGATTATGAGCATCATCTCTGGGGATATAGTATATCCGATACACAGAAGAATCGATATTCGTTGGGTCACATTATATAGATTGTTCTTTCGCCGGAAAGAGAAAACTTAAATTAATTAAAAACCATGTTTGATGAGTACTTGTAAATTGTAGGTAATCAATACAATGAAAATAAATTATTAATCATTTGCTAATTTTATATTTTATATATACTGCAATTATTATAACTTAAAAACTCTTTTTTAAAATTGACAAAAAAAAACATTTTAATTTAAAGAATAAGTTTAATAGGTATATACAGAATAGACGATTTTAAATATAGCACGAACATGCAAAAGATTGTTTTGATTTTTAGAATATTTTGTTGAGAATTTGAATACTTGATTCAATACGAGGCGTATAAATGTAATCTCTGCTTTGGCTTAAGTATATATTAACATATTTTGTGCAATATAATGAATATAGTACATATATATATATAACTAAAATGAATATTGAATATAGAACAGCAATGTATAGTATTTGATAAATATATTTATTGTACATTTAATCAATTGTGCGGTAAGAACTATTAGATATTTTGAGACACAAGATCTTTTTTTACAGTCACTCCATCATAACGGACAGAAAAAAAGTAAAATATGTAAATTTTAAGTAGATATTACAGTAACTAGAGCGCGGATTTATATGCATGCATACATGTTTAATGCATTAAATACCAACTAGAAATGCGCTAAAAATATTAAATATGCATAAATATATGAACTAAAATGTTAAAAATTAAAGTATGCATGAAAAATAAAAATATGCGTAAAAAATTAGTAAAAAAATTTTATTTTTTGAATATTTAAATAATATAATACATTAAAAAAAATTAGGAACCCTGCAATATATACTTATCTACTTTTCTTCATTTTTTTTCGTCACTTTCATCATCTTGGTGTACGTATTTTGTTTCCCGGATTATTGATCTAATAAGGTCATATTTGGGAAAACCGTTTATACCCATATAAGTAATATACTTATTAATTTATTTTAATATTAATCGAAACTATAAAAATATAATATTTTTTTCTTATATTTACTAGACAATAGTACATATATATTTCAAAAATATCTAAAAAAACACAAAAAAACATTGAAATATGCAATTAAAATTGTAAAATAAGCACTTAAACTTAAAATGTCGAAATATACAAAAATATTATGCACTAAAAAGTTTCATTTTTTTAAATCGTCATGTCATGAAACAAATTTTGTGCTCACTTAGCATAATAGTATATCATACGATCAACCAAAATAAGTATGCAAATGCATACACATTCGAGCTTTATATATTAATAACGAAAATTTAATTACCGACTTTCATCTTTTTATGCGTTTACAAATCTGATAATCATCCCACTCAGCAAGTCTTGAGTCCTGTTTCTAAAATAATTTCCTTCGAATACTCAATGCATGCTATTAATGTAATATACTGTTTAATGCTTATCAAAGGCAGCAGAGTCAGCCTTATGTTCAGGGGTGAAAATATTTTTGGAAATCTTCACTCCTTGCCTCTGTAAAAAAATATATATAATATTATGTATGTATTGTATTAGGTATATTATATGTATTGCATTTAATAGGCAAAATAAAATTTTTAAAAAACTACAAAATATCAGGTTACTTGTATTATACATACGGTATGAGTCGTTCTGTTCAGAATCTAAAACTTTCATATTATACAAGAAACTTTATTTTTTTTTAGAGGACACCATCACAGGGATGTGATGACTGTTTCAACTATACACTATTAGTTAGATTATATTATAGTTAAATTTACTATACACGTAACAACTATAAATAAATAGTTCTCATGGGTAAATTATAAAAATAGCTATACCATACGCAACTATATTAATTTATAGCTGGAGTACAAATAATTATGACTAAATTAACTAATTTTTTTTCAGAGTACTTTATATACTTTATATACCACTTGGTTCCATCTATAGATATAGCTAGTATAGATATAAATATTCCAAAATCATATTGTTGTTGGGGTTATACATATTGTGGACGAAAACGACATAAATCAAATAAATTGTACAACACTTTTCGACCTACTAAATAAATAATACAATTTAAATGTATTAACTTCAATTTTTATAGATTCTGAACGGAGTGATGAATGTATTGATTTTACAATAATGTGTGTTTTTTTTTGTTTTTTATTTGTCTGTCGACCACATTTGGGGCAGTAAAAATGCTTCGATTTTTGACTTGGGTCAAAAGTTAAAAATTTTCAATATTTTTTAAATGAGTCGGGAAAAACCCTAAAAAAATGACAGAAAAACGGGATTTTTTACGCAAAACCAGTTTTCGTCAAAATCTAATTTTTTATTTTGCTATAACTCAAAAACTAATCGATGTAAATACTTGAAATTTTCACCAAATGTTTATATTAGCGTTCTCCATACACAGTTAAGTTTTCAAAGAATTTTTTGAACTATATATAGACAATTGAAATTTTCATTTTTTCTGAGTATTTTTTTTTTAAATAACGATAAAAGTTTTTTGGCCGACCAGAAAATCTTGAAAATTTAATACAAGGTTTCTTATAAGTTGTTCTTAAAGTTATAAAAAAATATCCGAAATCGTTAGTCACAATTTTTTTTTATAAGTGCTTAAAGTTCGAATTTATACGAAATATGTCAAAATTGCGAAAATTGGCAAGTAATTTTGTGGTTAAAAAATCATAAAAATTTTTTCTTTTATAGCTAAGTTTTGAAAATTTGGTGCAAGGTTCTCCATAAATTTTTCTTCAAATATCTGAAAAAAAAACTCTACCGGATTCAGACAAAAAATTTTTATGAGCGTTTGATATTTAAATTTTTACAAAACCGCGTTAAATAACAGTTTAGCGTCAAACGATTTTTGATATTTGTTGTTATTCAAATAGTATAAGTCGTAAATACTTGAAAATTTTACCAGTTATTTAGATTGCCATTTTCTTTATACGTGATTTGAGTTTCAAAATATTTTGAGTTTTTTTAAGCTATTTATGGGCATTTGAAATAATCAATTTTTTTTATTTTTTTTTTATAAATGTTGATAAAAAAAATGTAGCTGGGACAAATTACTTGAAAATTTAATTGAAGGGTCCACATAACTTTGTTTTAATTCTCATTCAAAAATTATAAAAATACATAGGCACAATTTTTTTTTATTAGCATTTGAAGTTCAAATATTGACAAAAATTCGTCAAATTCATGAATATTTTTCATTATTTGGTAGTTAAAAATTTATAAATATTTTACTATCAAAAGCTAAGAATTGAAAATTTAATGCTATGCTGTCCATAAGTTAAGCTTAGAATAATTATAAAAATGTTTGAGGATTATTCAATTAAAAACATTTTACGAGTGTTTAAAGTTTTAATTTTAATTTGAAATAAAAAATACACGTGTTAAATAACGTTTTACTAATAACTTTCGATTTTTGTTATTTTTAAAAAATTACTAAACGTAAGATCTTGAAACTTTTACTTAAATGTTTGAATTTGTTTCAAAATAGAATATATGACAATATTTAAGTATAATATATCCTAGACTGACAAATCATCTCCGTTCAGAATCGTTTTTCGTATACAATGATACCTATCATTGCATTCAAATTTAACCTACCCTAGTCCGAGGTCCACCCCACCCCCTAATGTACAGCAGAGCGATACTCACTTACCGGCTTTTTTAAAATTAATACAACATAATACACTTCTAATGTCTAACATTATAATAGTTGGCAACTCATTGTATGAAATGAAATTGTATTTTTATTAAATAATAAATTAATACTACTTATATTTGAATATCTAATTTAATATGTATACATAAGTACGAGTATATACAAATATAGATCATGTGATCATAATGTATGTTAATGATTTATTTTGTAATATAGGTTGTTTTCAAAATATATACCTATACTTAAGTTATTTAATATCAGATCAGGGGGTTTTCCAATACCAGAAAATATCACACGAGCTTCAACTTTCTCTATAAATCTCTAATACATATACATTACTTTGAAAAAGCTTTCCAACTGAAGTAGTTATTCGGTTTGAAAATACTCGAAAAGACTTCTTTCGTAAGAACTTTGTTAAGATAATTTCATATATTGTGTAAATTACCTAAATTGTACAAAATTTGCTTAGAAATACGATTGTTGCTATTAGTTTTCAAAATTCTGAGTTAAAGTTCATTGCACTGTGATACCTATATAATATTTGATGAGACTGGCGTACCTCAACGTATATTTAATGTAGGTATCTTAACGCTTGATTTATAATTAATTAAAATATCAAACGTAGGTTTAATATTCTAATTAACATAATTAATTCACACATATAGAGTTCGTATTATATACATATATCAAAACCAAAACTTTGTATTTATGTTAAAGACATATATTTTTGGAAATATATCACTAGATATTATCATTATTATTTTGCGATTTCAATAAGTTTACCTATGCTAAGTTAACCTTATATTTTGTTATACGGAATCGTAGGAAAGAAAATAAGTTCTTTTTATAGATTCTAGATTGTAACAGTGTGTAGACGACGCGTCACTATATCTGGGTCAATACATCATTGAATCGCTGGTGTGTTCGATCGGTCGTCGTATGCACATTTAGATATATAAGTATTATAGTATTATCTACAACTACAGTTGTAATTGCGGACGACAGCAGACTGTAGGGTATATAAATCTAGTGGTCGTATAGGTCAACTACATGTTTTCGGAGAATTCGATACGGTATGGTTTAAACAACGACTTATCGTTCCTGCCAACGCCACGCCGTAGTAAATCCTATTATGGCCGGCGGTAGGTTCCCAAGTGTCGGTCATATCATAATATACCCTCTGGCTTCTTCGACATACGTATATTATGCACAACGCACATACAGTATGTCAGTATAGTACACGCCTTGCATACGCTACGACAATATCATAATTATTATTTCACAGATGTCACTGAGCGTCATCGTTACGTATTTAATTAGGCGTATTATATATTTTATTATTTTTTTTGAGACATTAGACTTATCACGAACACGCTGTTATAACAGCTGAGTGTAAGGTGTATGACACACACACACACACACGCACACGCACACGCCGAATACCGATCGGAGAGTTTCCGCGAGCGTTTCGCCCGCGGTCCTGAATTCTTCGATCCCTCCGCTACGAAAAAGCTCTCACCCTTCGAACAGAGCGTAGCGCGCATGCGCCGGCCGGCCGGCGAATGTCGTGTCGCGGTCGGTGCGGGCCGCGGGGAGCCGGGGAGCACGTGCGTTTTCGCCCCCACTCCGCCGAGTGTACACACACACACAGACGCGACGACAACGACAATGCGATAATATAATAATAATGACAATAATGTACTGAAGAATAATGTATTATTGTAATAGGTACAGTGTACATACACACACACACACAACAATAATAATATATTCCAAAGTGAAATCGCAGTACAGAAAAACGACGACGACGATATTGTGCACCGGCAACCGGCTCGTAATACGCGCACACACGCGCACCAGACCTACCCGTATTCGCGCGCACGCGCACGTCCGCGACACTGCACACTTCAATAAGCTAGCAGTGCGGCGATTTCCCCCACCGGCCGTCCGAAACGCATTTCGTTCGCTGCAATACACTTAACATTGTACACGTTACAGTGTTACTATAATACGCCGCCGTTGTACGTACCCACCAGCAGGCTACGTACCGCTATAATACGACTGCCGACTGAGCTGCATATCGACGCCAACTAGTTTTCCGTACGCACACGGCGACTGCGACCGGCAACGTCAATCGCACGCCGACCACGACCGCGATCGGCCGTTTCTCTACGTTTCGCCGAGCACCGACTGGAAAACACAACAGTATCAATACCACCGCTCTACCGTTATTGCGATAATAATCCATTATTTATCGTCTCACGCCGAAAATCGTTTTCGTACGGTTTTCCAACTCTTTCTCCGCACGCCGCCGACGAGTTCTCCGGTCGTCGCGTAGCTTTTCGCGCACAGCGAATACACACACGGCCATCACCGCAGTACCTACATCATGACGACCGACGAATGGGGATACGAAGAGTTCAACGGTAGGTGCACCGAGAGCTCGGCTCGGTTGACAATAAATTATAATATTATATTTGTGTTTTTATTTTTTTGTATTTTTGTTTTTCTGTACAAAACGTACGTCAATTAACCGCCCACTGCGGACTCCCACGGTTTGTGTTACATAATTATCATATATTATTATAAATTATAATACACGAGTATGATAATTATATTGGCTGACAATCGTGTTGACGGAACCTGTATAATTTTTGTTGTTATGTTATTATTCTATTACGTCTTACTTATTATTTTCGGTTTTGTTGCTGTTTATCGCCACCCGTTCGATTAAAACCAGTTTTTGACCGGGTCCGGTATTGGGCCGTTTAGTGGAAATGGTGGAATATATCTTGTATTCTCTATTTTGGTTCGATTGTTTCTTTAATTCCGTGTCGAAATTTGTCATTATTTGATACGCTGTGCTACTTTATAATTATACCCATTTAACGAAAAAAAGAATATATCATTTTGACCGTGGGTATCTTAATTTCTAAATATTTTCCTTGTGATGGTATGACGTAATTCGACGAGCTTGAAAAATTTCATAACAATTATAATGAAGAAATTAATTGATGCTTTGAATGTACCAACCTTTAACCATTAACTTGCAGATAGATTATCAAACTTTAAGCACATCATTTTTAAAATATATTTAGAAAATCTCGCACAAAATGTCAATACATGGTGGCGTTTTTCATTTTCTTACGTATTTTTCTAGGTATTTCTCGAGTTAAATGTATTGAAATGAAATGTTATGATTATCATACGTATTTAATTAATAAAGGTTGTTAATTAATTTTCCACTCTAAAGAAAAGTGAAAGCTAAAAAATGTCGATGATATAATAATGCATTATTATGTTTGGTATGACTATTTTATACGTTTATATTCTAGCTTGTTCTTCACAGCTGTTAGTATAACTCTTATATTAATACATTTTTATCTATTAAATTATAATATTATGTAAGATGGTTACAGAGAGGTACAGAGGTTAAATTTACCATGGCTATGCATTTTAGATTTAAAGCGGAGCGATGAATGTATTGATTTTACAATAATGTATATTTTTGTTTGTTTGTTTATTTTTTTTTGTCTCGAGACACTTTTTATAAAAGAAATATGTTTCAATCATTCACTTCAAGGATAGTTTCCTGTAGCAAATCGTATCTGAACTTATCCAAAAATTTTTTAAAAATAGAACCTACTCAAAACTAGTTTTTTTTTTGTATGTTCTTAAAAAATGATAAGCTGTAAGGATTTGACATTTTTAGCAAATATTTATATTGGCATATTTTAAACATGGTATGATTTTCAAAATATTTTAGTATTTTTCGCTATTTATAGACTGTATTTTTTTATTTTTCCTATAGTTTTTTTTAGTTGGCAGAACTGCTTGAAACATATCTTAGATACCCATGCACGTATATAACAAAACATTTTCGGGGGAGCTTACAAAATTTAGCAATACAAATTGTACCGCAACATAATAAAACAATTTTTTCCTCTCGTCACTCAAAATTATTTCTGGGGGGCCCCTCCCCGTATACGTGCCTGTGTAGATACCTCAAGTTTTTCTTTTGTAACAATACTTCAATACATCAACAATACAGATTCACAGTTTATTTAGGTATATACATTTTAAATTGGAATTTTGAGTATATTGAATATTTAACAATGGCATCACTAATATTTTTTAAAATTATTTTACGCATGCCATTAACCCTATTAGGTATTTATCATATTTTAAGCTAATCAATTATAAAAGTAGCTAAATTACAATAATATTGGGGTTTAAATACAATAATATTTACTTTACGTGGTCCAAATGACGTTACTGTATTTAAACGAAAAGAAATTTGTAGAAATTTGTAACTTTTCACAACACTTATATTATTATTTTCTATACTAAATAAGATTTTCAAAACATTTTAAACTATTTACACTACGAACCTGTTTACACAGGTCTCCGATATTGACATAATATAAGCTAATAATATCTCGACCATTAATGAGTAATATGTATTATGTTTTATTTTTGGAAAAATTATTTCAACCTATTGTAATATATTTTTAATATAGCAAAATGAGTAATTAAAATAATATATTTATGATATAAATTATATTTAGTAATTAGGCTGACTAATCGTCTCTATCGTTTATCGTATGCCATGATTTATCATAGAATTCAAATTCAACACTACTATTATATATATGACCTACTCAATGACTGAATAACGAGGTAAGCTTGACACCTTTTATAAAGCAAAGTGACTTCTTCAGTTTTTTTTTATCATGTCGCATTCTTATTCTGTTGACTATTGGTAAGTTATGTGTCTTGTATATAGTATATACATAAAAATATTTAATGTATAACGTTTTTAAAAGTTGTCAGTTTATTTACCAATAAATATATTAATTTAAACGTATAAACAAAGTTATATTTGAATTGAATGGTATGCGGTATAAATATCTAGCCCATCCCAAGTATCTATTATATATATATACCCACATCCTACATACACATCACTCTATAGTCTATAATAATATATAATATAATACCTATGAATTATTGTAAACACTGTAATTAAACAAATATAATATTATTGATAACATTCTTTGTAAAGCGATCTTTATTGAATATTTGAATTAAATAACACCATAGGTACTTATAGAAATAGATTTTAAAGACAATGGTTAAACCTCTTTAATTGTATAACATTTGTGTATTAAAACTATTTTAACGAAATTATTTAACGGTAGCGACTTTTTAAATTTATTCTTACTATTTGAAATACTTTCTGTATATCTCTCTTAAATGTTACGGTTTGAGTGTGGGTATGACCTAACCTATCTTAACGCTTTACGTAAATATATACTAAAAACCTGATGAAAAGTTTTGGAAAGTGTACTTAAAGAAAATAGGTTATGTCAGGAATACAGCTATAATACAGCTATAATTGCTATGTAGAATACATAAATATTGGGTTTTAAACTTGTCTCATTACGACGCAAGTAATAATTATAGTGTTATTATTTAAAGGAGATGCAATTTTTCAATTTTCTTGTGTGATCGTATTTTGAAGAAAATAATGCAAATAGTATAAACAAGTAACTAAGCCATTTTTCAAGTGCAATGTTTATCATATTAACATTTTTAATTTAAATTTTACTATCGTCGCCATTTTTCATTGTAATTTACTTATTATTCCGCATGCATCTTACAATATAATATTAATATATATATTATATTATATTATTATATAATATTCTCGCTATTGTTTTTAATTTGATATTTTTAACACGAAAAAAATATACGTATATTTATGTGGCCACGTAGAAGTAACTTAGAATTTCAGGAAATTTTAATGACACAATCAAGTATTTTAAAATATTTTTTCCTAAATTATATGTGGTACTAAAATTTATTATTTATGAATTTAACCTGTTTTTATTTCAAGTTTGAACAATGTGTATTACTCGTATGTTTTTGTAATAAATTTTATTATCGGTAGGTGCCTAATGGATACATCTATATGAATTTTTGTGGACTAGTCAATTATTATTGTTGGCAATTATCAAGTAGACAAGTAGTAGTAGGTATATTTTAAAACTAAACATAAGATACCATAAATACTTTTGTATTAACACAATAAAGATGTATAAAAAACATAATGTATATTATATTATAACCTATATAATATGTATGCGTTAAATAAGATATTTTTTACTAAGTTAATGTCTGTAATCAAGTGTATACTTAAAAAGACTTTATCATCTGCCAAATTAATAGTAATTGTGTTTTTTAATCGTTTAATATTTAAGCTATTTTTATATATTAATATATATATATATTTTATAATTTATATACAACATACGATGTTTAGGTTATTAAACCCTCTTCATTTTCATTAAATAATCGTGTACATTGTGCGTAGTGATTATAGTTAGATATGTGATTATTGTTATTATTTATTACATTCGTAAGCGATTAAAAAATTATATTAATTATTAACATAATTTAATAATACGAGTATCATCATATAATTAAACAGAATTCGATTTTTAGATTATAAACATTCATTCACATACATACATATACATAATAATATATAAGTTTAGAAACAACAACTACGTTTATACATAGTTTTAGTATAAATGTTATAAATTGTTGTGCATTGTGTTGGATTAGGGTTTTACTCAGCACACAAGCAAGCATTTTGTGTAAAATGTTTGACTCTAACAAATTCTGTTGAGATAGGTGTTTACAATACGTAAATATTCTCCTATAATAGGTTGTCATTTGTCAGGCGTATATTGTATATATTATAATAGTTACTTTTCGATGACTACCTATCTTTCAAAATGTCCGTGTTTCGGATGATTAACATTAAGTTAATTAACTATTATAAATCATACCTGTAAAATTACACGCCAGTAAAACATTATTTACAAAATAGTATAACGCCCATCAAGTATAGGTATCTATTATATGTTGTTATTAATTCTAGTTTTAAAAATTGAATTACTTTTTCGTTCTAGTAGGTATTTATTTTTTTATCATGGCGTCGTAAACACTATTTCGATTTATACACAAATACGAGGCTCTACGAAATAAATGCATTATTACTTGTTAATTTATTATTATCATCCGTCATAACTATTATTTTAACGATATGCATATTATAATTATTATAACTCTGATCGAATGTAGATTAGAATTTGCATGCTATAATTTTGTTTGTGGAATTTGTTTTATTAGACAAAACTGAAAAAAATATACAATTCGTTTTTAACTTTGCATTTTTAAAAAGTGGCGAATAAAAACGACCCATTTAATGATGTATAGAAGCGGTAACTACCAAAAACTTAAATGCATTTGGTTGTTACTTGTTACTAATTTTTTCATGAATACTAACTAATCTCGACACTCTGTAACATATTATGTCCTAATGTTCTCCAAAAGAACGGGAACAAAATCTTAATATAGGTAAATACAAATTGGTTTCAATTTTCAAATTAAGTATTATTCTTTATTTGGCATTTCAAATTCACGTACTCTCATTAATTAGTATTGTTACATAACATAACATAATACCGAGATAATACACAGTATATTTGTTCAAACAATTTATAATTATTCTATTTTCAAACATTTTTTAAGACCCATTAATTCTTTAGTTTATTGTTTTTTGAATAGTCCATTTTTATTTTCATTAAATTAAATTTAAAGTTATATATCTTCTCAGACTTTGGCGTGTCCAGTGTCCATTAGCACTATTAAAAATAAGTTTAGTAGTGGTGTTTTATGTCAATCGTTGACTTTAATCCGCGACGCATCGTTTCCGTTCGAATTTACTGTTGCAAAGACGGCGAAGCTACCACGTAACCAATAGAAAAATAAACAGAGACATTGTACAGTATAACATCTCAGCTTGTCGGATAATATACAGTGTCGTAGAAAAATAACGAATAATTATTTCTGTTAATTACTTATATATTTTATAATGCAGTAAGTGCATAATAGGCGAGGCAGCCGTTAAATATGAATCTAATATTGTACCATAATTAATTTGCGTTGTAGCCGATTGAGTAACTATAAACCCGTAACAAATATAGCCTTGGTGGTAAAGTACTGCTAAACAAACGGGATATAGTTTAATTAAACGAATTAGGTAAATGTAATACGAATACAGCAACGTGCGCTCTTGTGTTAAAAATTGATAAACATCCATTTTAAATATTGTGATGCACCACTGCGTCATCACTACGGTCATGAGAATATGAGAAGTGAGTTTCGCAACTAGTCGTCTAGTCGGTAATAACAAATTATAATTAATGTATAGTTTTATTATTTTATAGATATAAACGCGTATTTCATGCATTGCCACTATACACTACAGTACTATATATACTACTATCTGTAGGCTGTAAACTGTAGTACAATATTATGTTAAATGTTTGATCAAAAACTGCGCCCTATAGAGTGCTCCAGTAGACCGGAATAAATTTCATATAGTTTTAGAGAAGACTATTTTGTGAACACCTTCACTGAATGTAAGAGTAGAATACGTGTTAAGCTCATTATTGATTCATTATTTTCCTTTTATGGATGTTGAATAGTATTCGTATTAGTTATCTACTCTAATATTATATTTTGGGTAAATGAAAAATTCAATTTCTCATTTATATATATATAAATTGAATTCTTATTATTAATATTAATTCCGTGACTATTTAAAACCTATTTTACATCCCACGTCATTTGTTTGCGGCTTGTGTGTTTGTTAGTGTATATTCCAATGAGTGTTGTTAGTAAACAGTAAACACAAACAAAACTAACTTCTTGAAATATCGTCGAGTTAACACGTTTTGTTCAAAAACTTGGTGAATTTTAGACGCCTTCGTGTGGTATTTAATTTATAATCACATTATTTGCGAACAGTTCACTTGACGTATAATGTATTTAATACTATTAAATAATAATTTGATTCGTTCAATGATAATTTTTGGTTTTTATCTTCACGTTGTATTATCTGAGTCCGTTACACCCGAGGTCGCGGTAAACAGACCGCTAAAACGATAATATTATTATGTTTATAACAGGTAGGTTATGGTCGACACGTGCAGTGGATTGTATTTGATATATATATATATATATATAACAAACACGTTCTATTTTGATGTGTAAAACAAGTTCAGTGTTTTTAACTTGCGAGTTGCTAGTGTAATTCAATTTCTTATTACATATAAGTACACAATCAAATTATGATCTGTTAGATTATTTTACATCAAGATTCTATGTACCATAATATGAATTAATTTAATTTTTGCATAGGTTTAGCACAATTTCTAGAAGAATTCATAATCATTTTATAACTATTTAGTTCACGTTGAGTACAAAGATATTTTACCGTATAGTTATAAATTGTATTAGTTTTTTTTGTGTCGTCAGTGAGTTATATACATAACCTCGGTCGTGTATTTATTTCATATTTAATTGTGATATGGGATATCCGGATAAGCTATTAAAGCTCTAATATTAATTTTGTGCACTTAATGCAATATATCATTGTTTTTACATTTATATAGTAAATTATCTATAATATAGGAGTGTAGCCGTATAGGACCTTGACGTTATCGTTTACAAAATTATAACGTTGTAAAAAAAAATTGTGACATGTTTACTGTTTAGTGTAGGTATGACAATTTTAGATGAGTGAGTGAGTGACAAATCAAACATTTATGATATTTATTTAGCATTCCATATATTTCTTATTCGATAATCTTACGTAGGTGCTACCATTGATAAACATACAATACTAGGTATTGTATTTAATCAATGATACTAATTATACTTAATTTTCGAAACGAAGTATTATTACTGACAAATTATATTATATTCGCAAAAAAAAAAAAATTAACAAATATTACTGGAAAAATTATTATAATTTAATTTGGATAGGTTTACTGTAGAAATAATGATATATATCGAAGATACTTGGTATGTTTTATACAAATTAATAGTTAATTTACACGGCCGACGGTTATTATTTAATTTGTTGAATAGTGATTGGTAAAAGTGTAAAACACTACAATTTTTTATTTATTGTAGGTATGCTAACATTTTTCTACGCAAGTTAATATTGTGTAATAGTTCAAAATATTTTTTCTAAAAACGTTAAATTTTTGAAGTACCTACTATAATCAATAAACTGATTATAAACGAAAAAAATAAAAATTATAAAAAAATTACGAAGAAAATATGTTATTTTTCTGAATTTTTTTGACTTGCAAAATTACACCGATTCTCTGATAATATTGGCATAACAATATGTTTTATCTGCAGAATGTTGTTATTTTTAGGTTTTGCAATTTAATTTAATTTTATATTAGTGTATAAGTATAGGTTACTTGGACGTATATCGATTAACAAATTACATAATATATAGTCCAATAAATATCATTTATTTTCAAAAACATATACGTGTGGTAGTTAAAATACTTACAGCACTTAAAACTCGAAGTCTCGCTCGAAGTTCTAACATACTGGAGCATTAGGCACTATAATAAAGCATAACAATTTAATTTAAATGCATTATTGTATGTTAATGAGTTCCAATTAAAATTAAAATGTATTGTAAGACCTTTAATCTCAAGTTAAGTAACTTTATTTTTTTAGCAAATGATGTATACATGCTGCTTGCTTATAAATACAATTCAAACAGTTAATAATTTTAAAATGGTATTTGATTTATTTCATTAATATAACCAATGTAAAAAGTATAATATCTATCATGTGTTTAAGACTTTTAGTGATGATTAGAGCAATTTGATTTAAATTTTATACTATTCATATTTTAGATACTTGATCTAGAAGTTAAACAAATTAATGTTTTTTATATTAATTTAATTTGTTATTATGTCTGATGCTAACATTTATATCAATTTCTGTTCATAAGTATAGTTTTTGGTTAATTGGTTTAATTTATTTTTATTGATATTTATTACTATAACAAATTCTTTTTTAAAAAAATGTGTTCATAATTATTAATTAATGTACAGTTTTTCGTTAGAAAATATAATGAAATATATTATTTTAAATATCTGTTTGCAAATTAATGAGTAGAATTTGTATGTCCCTCGTTAAATACAAAATAAATACTATACTGAACAAAATTAGGTTTTAAATAGTAACCAACAATATTTCATGCAAATATTGTTTTGTATTGTGTAAAAATATATTTTTTTTTTATCTAAGATTGAAAATGAAAATGAAAAATAGTACAGTGTACTCAAGGACTAAAAAAAAAAAAACCAATCGACCAATAAAACTATATTCTATAATAATATATTATCATTTTTTTTTCACACTAAATAAAATCTTCTTTATTGTTGATAGAACAAGGCCAGTGTTACAATAAGAATAATAACAATAACATTCATATAACATTATGATATGTTGTTAAATTTAACACATTTATCTTGGTGAAATATCATATAATTATATATATATATATATTGATTCTTATTTTAAAAATTTAAGCGAGTTACTATGGATACTAAAAAAATTGAGGAACTCGCTTCTGTTGTAACTTGATCTGCTGTAAAGGTTTCATGTATAGCAGATCTATTTAAATCTATTTCAACGATTATTGGCCACTGTAATACACAATACACATGTTTATAAAAATTCAACGATAGATCATTGTAAAAAAAACACGTCTCTGAGTGAAGGAGACGAGTGGATCAAAGTCAATTTCTAAGGATAGGTACTTTATTTTATATTTATATTATTAATATCTAATAATTCGATAAGCCTAATTAATTTTTACTAACAACATTGCTTAGAACAATTGTACTGAATAACTATGAGAAATAAGTTCGTAATATTTTGAAAATTTAATTGTACAAAAATAGTGTACGTGATTGTGAATAGTATTAAGTCTATGATTAATATTTTTTGAATTGCAATAAAATAACTAAAATAAACTAATGAAAAATCCTTATTTTTCATTTAAATATCTAATTTCGTTAAAGTTATTTTATTGAACTTAAATGCTAATGTGTGTTTGATATTTTTTTTAATCACTTAAAGTACAATGTACGAGGTTTCATGAATTCAATTTTCATGCTTATTAACAAACATAAATTAAAGAAAAAAATAGAACATTTTAAATTCCTAAAAATAAATTAAAAAACCTATTTAAAAAACGGTAGTATAAATATTTAGCAAAAACGTATTTTTTTTTGAAATACAAAAAAAATAACAAAACAAAAGTAATTTTGTCCAAGACTGGTGTTTCTTAAATATTACCGTTTTTCCGTTGTTTTGTATTAGTTTTTCTTCACGTATTCTCTATCATCAACTTAGGTATTGAGAAATTCTTATTCCAAATACTAACTAGATAAAATTGTTTGCCAGAAGTTACTTAATCTAACCTTTAGAGGTGAAAATTGATCAAATTTTCTGTTCTAATAATACATAATATCAGACACATCATTACATTTGTAACATTTGTAATACTAATACAGTAATACAATATTCTTGCTCCACTCTGTATTTAAAAATAACGGGAAATTGCAATTTAAAAAAAAAAAAATATATTTATATATATACTTATATTATGATATTTATATATTGACATTATATAATGTCTATATTATATTAAATCAATCATTCGTGTTGCGAATCTCGTGTTTTCATAAGCTGCACATCTGGCTGTACATTTATAGATAGGTACATCGAATGTTTGGTTTTCAATCAACCAATAGTTTTTATAATATCCCTGCAATAAAATTATCCTTTGATCAATCATCTTCGCGGAGTTGTTGTTGGTATTCGTTCAAATAACTTGTTACTTCTCTGCGAATCACCAAACCAGGTTTTATTAACTGTACACGCGCTTAAAATTATGATTTATGATTTATAATTCAAAACGCCATTAAATTATTCTGTTTGAATAAATGTTTGCATCTTTGAATTTTAAACAGTCATGCCATTGTAACACAACGAAATACATATATACCTATTTCTTTATCGATTACACTTTATTTTACATTTAAAATTTAATTTTTTTTTTATGAGTTACGTAATTTATTTGTTATCATTTTATCAAGTACTTCAATCTCTATTGTTATATAGTATTGTAACGACTTACTAAGAAGTATTATTTTCTAATATTATGATATTAAAAATACGTATATTATAATATTGTCACATGGAGGAATTTAAAATTGAAACTAATCTTTTCATCCGGTAGACGAAAAATTAACCATTAGAGTAACTGACCTACTTCAATTTCAAATATATTTAATGGGGTCATATCAATTTCTCATACAATATATAAAAAAAAATGATAAAAATTTGGACAAGACTTTGTAGTGTTTTATCAAGTTTCAATTTAGTTGGTTTTGTGTATGAAATTTGCATAATGCTTCCATTAACCTAGCCATTTATATCTATCACCTAAATTTTGTATACTATTTTTAAAAACAAATATTATGTAGGTAGTAGACTTGTGATGTTTGAAAATTCTGCAGAGGAAAAAAAGTAATAAAAAATATCGTTAATTATTCAAGTAGATTATAATCCTATACGCATTAGGTGCAAAATTAATTTCTCGGGGAATTGAATTGAGTCAATACTCACGTATTGACTATTGAAACTCGATCGTATTAACAAATGAGTTTTTCAATTTCTATTTTTTATTTATATCTATTGACACAAGTGATTATACCAGATATAGAGTTATGTGTTGGTTTTGTAAATATATAGTTTTTGCAAATCCTTATAAATTTGCAAATTAAGTTTTAAAATATTTATGTATTAATCATATAGAATAGATATGTGGACAAATTGGTTAGCGGAGAAAGCTGTATTCATTATCATTACCATACACAATCAGAAATATGTGGGCTTTATTTGGCTACTACTTACATAATTTTATTGAGAAATAAATTTGCAGTTGTAAAAATGATATTTTTTTTATTGAATAATTTGAGTGGGATTGATAATACTCATTTCAAGTAGTGATCTTCCGTGTATTTGAGTAGTTTAGGACACATAACATCTACAAAATTTGAGAAAAAAATAAATAATAAAACAAATTGACTAAATCAAAATATAAACGATTATTGAAATTTATTACTACCTATATAAAATTAAATACATTATCAGATGTATACCTATAGCTGGCATAATGGTGTGTTTAAACGTGACTAGTATAATAATTATACAATGCAGATTAGAATTTACATAGAGAGAATGTCATAAAAAAAGACTGTTCGAAACTTTTAAAACCATATATTGTGTGATGAATATTTCGTTTTCTAGGAAATAATATTCGTTATTTTATATCTTTTCAGCTATAATACTATAATGTTAACGAAATATAGGTACATACTTCTGCAGAATCTTGATGGTATGACGATATTTTTATTTAAATTAACTAAACAATGCGTTTATGAATATAAATTCTAATCTCGTCAGGAGTGAAATACACCTACAGACTACAATAATAATAATTTAAAAAAAATTGAATTATTTAAATAAATTTTTGTTCCTTGTTAGAATAATGTTATATCAATGGTTAGGTTATATACATCTATTAAATCAATCAAATAAGATACATCATCATCATGGCTACACACATTTGTTGATGATGTGCGTATGGTATGACAAGGCATGGTGGTAATCCATAATAGATAATATAGTTATACCGTGTATACATAGTGTATGAAATGTTAAAAAAAAACGTTCAATAAGAGAATTATTTGAATGTTGTTTGTGGTATTTAATTATAACTTGTATGTATATAATATCATATATACGAGTAAAAATAATTTTATTAATTTTTGAGGCTTTGTTATTATATTTTTATTTACCCAATTTTTACTTAAGATATAGGTGCTAGACATAAAACCTAATCCGGTATATTGCCCTTGAGCTACCAATATTTTCAATTACCTTATCAAACTATTATACAATTTTAATTATGCTGGTGTGACCATACAATAAAATAATGTGACGTATTCTTGTGCAGATATAATAGGAAAAAAATTGATAATAATAAGAACAGGTAACATAATATTATATCAGAGTTAATACTGTATGATAATATAATATACCTGCGTCAAAAAAATAAAAGTATAATATATAATAACATTCATAATAACTTTGAATTGTCCTTGACTGTCCGATAGTCCGGAACGGGAGAACGTTTAATAATAATAAAAAAAAGGCAGTAAAATATTATAGTATAACATCAACGTATATTATTATATAATGGAAAAAAATGTTTTTAAGTCTATTAACTGCATATTAATGTTACAAGTTGTTGCCATAAGAAATAATAATTTGATTTCTAATTACCCAAACTATGTTACCGTTGAATTCACCATTTGGTGTTTATTTATTTACGATTCGCTTGATCGATTTTATTGAGACCATTACAATTTTTCTACGCAGTAGAGATACTTCGTAAGATAAACTATTTTTTTTTTTTATTTGTATTGGAATGAATATAAATTGCTTAAAAATTAACATTAACGGTTATTAGCATCAATAATTATTTGCTTGTAAAAGTATATATGCAACTAAGCTGATCGAGTAAATATATTATAGAATAGTGTACATTCCTTGTGATGATTTTGACTATAAACCGTTGTATGGTAAATTTGTATTATTCTAGATTAAAATATCGGTATTAAAAATTGTTTTAATTATATTTTATAATTAATGAAATTTATAACATTATATTAAATTGGGATTCATGTCTTTATAAACACTAAAACGTGGTTATATAATTTAGAAAGAAAGCATTTATTTTATACTTGTTTTAACTTTTAAAAGTTTGTGTTCAATGACTTGAGGTGGCTTTATAAACTTTGTTTTAGTATTTTTATTCAGTATACATTTAGTGTTAAGGGAAAAGTTGTTCATTGTTTTCTTTGTTGAAAATAAAATATTTACATTAAACTTTTCGTCAATATTGTAATGAAAGTTTATTAATATTAATTTTTATTTGAAATATCATTACCTAACTTTAACAATCACAATTTATTGTTTTTAAACACTTTATTTTTCAACTAATTAAAAAAAGGAATAATTATTAATTTTACAGAAAAAATTATAATTGACGCTGTAGGTATTATTCTGTATATAAATTATTTTTCATAGACATCATTAATATATTTTTTTAACATTTTAAAATCAAAGTGTGATAAGAAAATATGTTATGTTAAGTGTTATAATCTTTAAATGAAACATTTAAGGTACATATTATATAATTTAAAATAAAATTGTGCATTAAAAATAGAAAATTGACTTGTGTTTTTTTTGGATTGGATATGCTTAAATTATTTTTTTATTATTTATTTAATTAAATTCAATTGATGTTTAATGTTTTTCGAATTATAAACATAAAATAATTTTAATTCATTCAGATAAGAATAAATTGGTATTATTTTATATCACGATTTTATATTTTATGTTTCCAAAATATTCTTATAGTACATCATTACACATTCTAGAAACAGTTGCCTAACAAAATACATTCCATACGTGCAAATAGAGCAATAATAAATAATAAAATTATCATATTTAGCTCGTTTTTGTTAAATTCTATTGAACTTAATAGAATGCGAATAATGTTGACATTTTGTAGGCTGCTTTTTTTTCATTTGTAATATTATTTGTTTTATTTTTTTGTTTTCGAATTTTTATAAATGATATGTTAAATAATTGCCGGAAATTGCTTTCGCGGAATAATGCTAATATAATGACGGACATGTATATAATGCATTAAAAAATAATTAACTAAATAACACGTTATCGTTATGAGTATATGGTTAAGTAATGAGTTTATCATTTTTAATTAACTTTTAACCCTATATAATATTATAACCACATTTATCTAATTGTGTCGTTTATTTTTTTGTCACGAATAATGCACCTATAATATAATAGTCATTTACTCTCGCATCGCTTCAATTCAATTCGAAACAACTTCATTAAATTATTATTTATAACGGCGATTTTCGGACATTGAGAAATTATAAATATAATATTATTTTTGTATTTTACTAAAATATTTTTAACGTATTATATGACGAAAATAGAGCATAATATAGGCAAAGTGTTGAAAGTTTAATTTTGAAAATTTCTGAAATAACATTATTATTAATAATATTTACTTATTAATCTATGTGAATTGGCTTGTATTCCAAAATAAACTTTTATCAATTAAAAAAATTGTTATGCAAAATAACATTTATTTTACTGACGTCAATTGAGATTTTGGTAAATAGTAAGATATATAATTAAATGATTTATATACAGCCATAGGATATACCCAGTACACGTCTTAATATATAAGATATAAGTTTATATTCAAATAATATTACATATGATACGCAACATTACTTTCTAATTCTTGTCAATTTATTATTATATTTATAAAGTAATAGAATACTTAAATTATAACGACAAGAGTAATACTTACTTAAAAGTTACATATAATTTTCGAGTAAACGATACGCATGGAAATAGAGAATCGAAAATAAAAATATATTTAACATTATGTAACGAAAATTCTTTAGAAAGAAAGGGAAGATACTACAACTGCAGATTTGATCGTAGAGATGCCAGGGCAACTGGATGATTTTCGATCAGCAAAACTTAGAATTAAAAAGGATATACAGACATAAAGTAGATTAATATAGTTCCTGACGTCAAATTGAGTTTGTCTTCTAAGTAAGGATAATCATATATTATATTGTAGGCCAATAAAACATGAGTTGTGGTGGGGAGAGGGGTAGCGATTAGGGGTAACGATTGTTTAAATTCCAGAACGGGCATGAGGAATCGTTAATAAATAAATATTATGTATGATTTATTTCATAAATCGTACTAAGTGAACCCAGTCATTAGCGTCAATAAAGAATACGCAATAATGTTCCATTTTTAGTAAATTACTTACTTAACACAGAAATAATTATCTATTACGTGTACACGCTATACATACATCCATCGATATTATTATGGTAATAGAATATACATCTTATATGCGTTTTTAACACCTTCTCGTTGCACGAAATAGCCTTGACGGCGCTTAATAGTGCCGATTGGCATATCGTTTAAATCGTGATCGTCCGGGCTAGGTATATTATTATAATTCATAATACTGACCATCGCACTCGGATGCTTCCGATAATTGCCCGTTTCGCAGAATTTCTCAAACACGCTTCGTTCGGTCGTATAGAACATGGTTTTGTAATACATTTGGTGTATCCCACGTGCTCGGATCGTGCTCGGAATCATCGCTATTGGCCTATCCACCGATAAATCACTATTAATTATTGATATCATCGTAACTTTTGTACCCGAGATACACCAATGTGACTCGTACATCTGTTTCCACACATGCGTATCATCACGACGGTCGTCCAGCATTTTTGATTTTGGCGAATCGTACGGACTGTGTAGTGTCTGATCGATTTGAACATTTAATCGTACAGCTATTTAGGGGGTTTAGCTACAAGGAGCATGTGTGGGATGTTCAGTGCC
Source organism: Schizaphis graminum (assembly GCA_020882235.1). NCBI lineage: Eukaryota > Metazoa > Arthropoda > Insecta > Hemiptera > Aphididae > Schizaphis > Schizaphis graminum. Next base: position 70,650,031 of record CM037032.1, read on the forward strand.
GTCCTTAGGGGGGGGGGGCGAACAGGGCCCAAGCACTGGGCCTCGCGCATTTTGCTTAAATTTGCGGCTTCGCGTTTGCAAAATGTAATAAAATTTGTTTAAAAAATTGTTTAATTTTCGTAGCATTTAAATTGTATGTTTTATATAATTAGTAAATATCAAAAATTATATCAAAATAACGATGTAGGTTTAAAAAAAGGTGTTACAAGTATTTTTGCCCTGTGCCTCGCAAATTCTAAGGACGGTTCTGGGGATGTTCAACGGCTGCGGTCAAAACGAAAGGGTTTCGACGTGGATAGTACAACGTGTATCATTATGTTGTCATCAGACCAACGAGCGAAAAACAAATTTCAATCTTTGCAAGTATACACACAATGTTGATGAAAGAAATTTTTTTTTGCGTTCTTCGCATTCATTAATTATATAGCTGTGTAGATCTTAGGTACTATAATACCTATAGTACCTACGCTCGTACACATACCTACGCACGTTCACCGCGTACATATAATTTTTCTTTTACGTCTCGAATTATTGTACGTTGCCCTGTGGTTGGCTCAATGTTTTTTTGGATTGCAATTTGAATACCGCGGGCTCGATGAGTCGGCGTGAAAGCCAAACGATTTGCGAGGCCACAGGCGGTGTACCCGTAATATTACGCTTCGCAGTCCGAACCGCTCCACCTGTTGTCGGTAACCGGTTATTATAAGTACATATCGTACGTCAAAATATGATATTAATCATGATGCGACGTGTTTTTTTTTATTCGTACGAAAAAAAAACTGCAAATAATAATAAACTCGGTTGAAAATAAGTTGTAAATTATTATTGCCCGGTATTTGTAAGACGTGTAAACAATATCGGTTAGCAGGATATAATAACCACGCAGTTGATGCTTTAAAAATCTAATAAAAACAAAATAAATATATTTTGGTTAGACGGCATGAAAACAAATTGGCCTAACGTCAAGTCCATAAATTCTTCAATAGTTTTTGGTAGGTATTTGTTAAGCAATTCGATATTCATATGAAAATAGACGAAACGATAAAGATGTAAACATAAGATTTTCTTGACGAATAACTTTCGATTCTATTGAAATTAGTTATGACTTTTACTGGCTTAAAATTTAATGCCCATATTATGATAAAATGTCAAGGCTGGCGTCTTATTAATTATTATCATTGGTCATGTTAAAAATTTATATTAATTGAGGAAGCGATAAATTAATCACTAAATTATCTTGTAGAACTGTCGCATATACGTTGTTCTCATTATATTTGCGTGAACTGTTGTTGGGTGCCACCGATTCTTTATTCCAAATGGGTTGTTTCGAATTAAATTGGGTTTAAATAATTGCAAGTGAGTGCTGCTCATGTTTTGGTAAATAAAAAAGATTTGAAAATAATGCTACAATGCAATTGCAAGTTAAAAATACAATTAAGTCTAATTTCGAGAATCAGGAAATTTTTAGAAAATTATAAACATATATTTAATGATAATATATTTTTCTATTTTGATTTTGTCGTGTTTTTGAATTGATGACTGTGTGGAATAAATAAAACTACTTGTTGTTTTAGTTGATTGTTAAATTGTTTTTAAATAAAATTATACACACTTAATACATATATATTATAGAATAAAAAATGTATGTTTTGCATTAGTTGTGTAAATATTAAATTATGTTTAACTTATCTGTTAATTATTCTTTTCTCTCATATAAGTCATAATGATTAATGAAACCTTTTACTATATGTACTTATTATTATATAGATTAATACTTAGATCTTTATTGCAATATGTTAATTGCATTACTATGAATGTAAACTGTGCATTTCAGAGAAATATTTGATGTAAGCATTACAAAGGATTTAAATGGAAAGCAAGATAATTTCATAAAAAATACCTAGGTATAATAACTTTCACGACTGAGTATCAAAAATGAATATTATTGCTTTTAAATGTTTAAAAATGAAATTCAATACGTGAGATTGATATGACCACGATAATACTGTATTATTAATTTTATAATTATTTTGTTTTTTCTCTGATTTGTCTATAAAGTTACTACACTATACAGTATACATGCTAACAGAATTGTTCGCATCGTTTATGATTTTAAAATACGCAGTTAAGAAGTACTATTGATCCAAGTTAACCGTCGATCTTGAGTTTTGTTGTGTATGAAACTTGATAAGGTTAAAATTGTTTTTTCTTAAAGAAAGCACTCCTAAGTACAAGTGAAAAACTAATAGTCCTCTCGCTCTTCGTTCCAAGTATAAACCAGTGTGAAGTGTACTTTCCGGTTCTATCGATATCATAACATCAAATATTTTGTTTTTATTTTGATTCAATACCCACACGAATATACTTTTGTCAAGCAATTAAAAAAACATTATAAACAGGAAACTAGTTTTGCGATTTTTAATGGACCCAAGGGTCATTATTTTAATAAATTGCAACAAGAAAATTAATAGTATAGTAGGTATGAAAAACAACTGGATAATTTTGTGTAATGATGTTTAGTAATATTACTTGAAATTGTTACAGAATTGGGTTTTTACGTTGCATAGAATAAATTATATTTGTTTGTAACATTCTATTTTGTGTTATTTAAAAATCAGTAATAGTAATTTAATGAAAAAATGTTATTCATTTATTAATTGTTATAAATTAATTTTCTTATTCTAGGACCAATGGTCTGGCCAAAATTATTCCCACAAGCCGGTGGTTTATTACAATCACCAGTTAACATTGAAACTTCGAAGTCCACCAACGACATGACCCTAAAGTGCAAACCTTTGTACTGGAATTACTGCCCTGAAATGTGCACAAAAATTATCAACACTGGATATGGCTGGAAAGTGGATGCTACCGGTGGTGAAGGATCAGGTATTTTTCAATATTTACATATTTTAGTACATTGAAAATAATAATAATAGTTACGAGTATCTAAATATCGCTGTGTAACGCTTGTACTAAAATTATTAGCAATTCACGTTTCAACAATAACTGTAAAGCTTTTTTTGCCATAACAATATGATAATATATTAGTGAACTAATATTACAATACCGCCTTTATTTCAAAAACAATGTTCATAATCGCTTAACTTATAGATATAGGATTGAATATAATTAAAAGACGTGTATCTTTGGGTATTTTATGTGTTACAACATATTCGATACAAAGAAAGAACCAATTAATAATAACATTTGCTCCATAAATGTTAAGTTGTTAAGATTGAAAATTTAATATGAAATAAAATAATTTTACTTTGTATTTTGGACGAAAAATTCTTGAGATTGAGTTTTCTCACGAATATGTTTTACTTTTTTTAGAACTCTCTGGTGGTCCATTGGGACATAAGTACAAATTGGAACAATTTCATTGCCACTGGGGATGTACTAGCTCCAAGGGATCAGAACACACTGTTGATGGAATGCCTTATGCGGGCGAGGTAAGTGCATTTCGAAAATTTAAGAATATGCTTTTTATTATATCTTAATCCATATTGCGCTAAAGATAATACCTCTTGGTATTACTACATTAATGAACACAATAAAATGTGTCAGTCCACCTATTCTCGTGTTCAAACGACCCTGTCCGTGATGACAAACGAAATATTTTCCTTACCTACTCAATAGATTCCCCGTTATGGGCCTCTGCCTGTTTCTCTTTCGAGTTTTATTGTTACTCATTTGTTATGGTGAAACCATTGTTTTTATACGAGTGTATATTTTCAATAGTCATTTGTTTTTATTGTCTATTTTTCTATTGATGTTTATGATATTTGATATTTTTCTATTGATGATATTGCATGGTGTGCGTCGTTTACATAATATTAGTATTGCAATGATTTTGTGACAAGAGATGAAATTCAATTTTTGGTGGACAATATTTCGTTATTTCACTCAACACATATACATAAAACCTAAATTCATCAGATGCTGTTAGTTGTACGTATTAATTTATGAACTTTAAATGTTTCAGTTACACCTTGTCCACTGGAATTGTGATAAATACAATTCGTTTTCCGAAGCCATTGCACATCCAGATGGTTTGGCTGTGCTAGGAGTGTTCTTACAGGTATTTAAAATAATCCACACGGTGTGATACATATATATATATCGGTAATTGAGAACTTCCTCAAAAGTTATGCATGGTTTACGGGCGCAGCCGGTTTAATAGATTTAGGTCTGTCCACTCTCGGCTCTATTATAAAAACATATAATAATGCATCTAACGTTTTACATTTGTACGTTTGCTGTTAGTTTCTGTACTTTGTGTATGCCAAATTATAGTTATGGTGCCGAGTCTGGGGCTGATCTACCATATTTGTAAATACATGACACGGTAGTATTTAGATACTTGTTATTGTTTATTTTTTTTTTAATTTTTACTAGCATTGGTTAGATACATTGAAACGGATCAACTTCAGCCACCAATTTAGGATTAATCTGTCGATTGATCTTTAAAACACTTGTACCTGTCTAATTATAGATCGGTCCAAGTCGGGGAAATTAGAAATTTTTAACGGGTCCTCCAAGTAGAATACCGTGCAAACTTCTGATGAATGAGTCTGTTTATGACTCCGCGTGAGTACCTCACAGTATATCTTGTCTGTCGCAGACGGCAGACACATTGAGTGTTATCAAATCTGGGACATAAATCCCATATTATACAGTTTAGGAATTATTATTGTTAAACTATTATCATTTATTACATTTTATAATAATTGACTTGTTTTATAGCATTAATAATCATATCTGTGTGTGGTTGTATGAATTTTTTTAGGCTGGAACCGAATCTCACGATGAATTGGAAAAAATTGTTTCATTGATTCCACAGGTTGCCTTACGAAACCAAACTGCTGAAATAACCAATTCCATCGATCCAACAAATTTGTTGCCTGGTAATTAATAATTTTCCCTAAATTACTATTAATAACTATCAATAAAACACACACAATAATATATACAAGTATATATATAATACACATTTTGATGATCATGGTAACTATTGTTTGAAAACTAAACCATATACTCACGGACAGTATTCACCTAGGTACCTACACATACACATGAACACTATGCCAATATGCTTTTGCATAATATTGTTTGCGTACTTCACTTTCAGAGGACGTAACTTACTGGACATATCATGGTTCACTGACCACTCCACCATGTTCAGAATGCGTTACATGGATTATGTTCAAGAACCCCTTAGAAGTCTCCGAAAAACAAGTAAATATATTAAATACTATATATATTTCATCGTTAATAAACAATGTACAATTTATACAAGTGTTATATTATCATTATATGGCTTCATAACTGTAGAATTTGTAGCGTCCACCGTCAGTGTTATAACATTTTCTCGGTCCTTAAATATTTCCTTTAAGCCAAATAATTACCAATTTAACTACTTGATGTTTTACAACCATTTATCTATCCATCCATCAATTTAATCTTTGGCGATCTTCTATAGTCTATACCTAACTAATATACTTTCATCTACGTTTTTAATGTTTAAATTTTTACTACAGTTTAACAGTTATGAAGTGAGTTTTAATAACTAACATCAATATTGATGGTATTTCATGTTAATCGAATTATCATCGCCAAATAGTCATAATACTCATAATACTCTTAATATTTTATAATTTATTTTATCATACTTTTACGCCATTTAATGTGCAATACGTAGGTACTTAACGTAGACTAGACTAAAATATATTATACTAGCCTTAGCTTTTCAAGTTAAATGGAAGTGACGTACGCGTCAAGAGTTTATCATAATATATGCTTTTATTATAGTTGTAATTTAGGTACAGTACTTATTATTTTTTCATTACTTCGATACTTTATTTTGCGTCTTAAATAAGATTAATTTAATATGCGTTTATCCTTCGGCATAATATTTTTATTATTATTTGTCTTATAGTGGGGTTTACTTCATAAAAATTTGTAATTTTGCTGTTTGCGTAAATAATTATGTGGAAAAATATTTTTAAAATTAATACTTGACTTTTTTTCAATATTACTAGTTATATCCCAATAATATATTTAATTAATTTAATATTTGTATTAACCATTAAAATTTCTTTAAATTGAATTTAAATTTTATGCAAATTAATTGGTATGCTCGGTTATTAAAATTGAAAGCAATTATCTACCGCTTTGAAAATTATTCCGAATAGAGCTGTTTATATAACTATTATAATTAAATTTATTGATCAATTATATAATGCGTAGGTACTATGCATGATTAAATAATTTGAAGACAAATAATTATGTTGTACCTGTCTTAGTTTTTAAAATACTTATCTAGAATTAATACTTATAAAATATAATTTTTAGTTGGGTTATGCTATTTAAACAGGTTCTATTATTTTTTTACTATATATTAGATTGACTTATGTTTAAGATTTAAAAATATTACACAAGCAACATTTACATTTTACAATATGTATACATATACAAATAAAAAAATGAAATTATAAATATTTATTATATATTTTAATTATTCATTTACAGTCATATTTTACAATTTTTAAGGTAATTAAAATAATTAAGTATTTCATTAGTTACTAGTGTTGTGAGTTATGTCTTATGAATAAAATAATTCTAATTATTTCCTCGTGGAATTATTACTAAACATGTTTAAAACTATATAATAATGTCATATTTTTCCGTTGTTATTTATTTTATCTATATTTTGTTTTAATCATAATTTATCTTTAAAATTATCTATACGAATATCGATTATTATTTATTCATCCTTTATTAGTAATAATATTATGATAAACACCTCCTGTAACGATAACATTTAACATGTATTTTATTACATAGATTAATCCATTTTAAATATTAAAATAATATACCATATCATATTATTAAACCATTCATTTAGATTTCTAAATTTTGATAAATACTTGTATAATGTGTTTTACTTTTTTGAACGACAATATACATTTTTAAATTCATATCTTGGAGTTTTTTGATTCACAAAATCCAAAATCGGACGACTAGTTTATGAATTTTAGGGTAGCGAAGCGGAGTGGTATACCCGCAAAATAATAGTACACTACTCCGCTCTCTTTATAACTGATTACTACTCGTTTGAATTTTGATTTTTATGAATCGAAATATTTCGAAAAATATTTTGCTTCTGAATAAGTAATTAAAAATGTATGTTTTCATAAAAAAAAAAAAATATTAAATTTTTTTTTTGTTTATTTCGACTGAAAATTATGTAAAAAAAAAAACTATTATCAAAAACGTTAATAGATTTTGAAATAATAAGTGTTGTTCGATGAAAGAATCACCCTGTATAAATAAAAAAAAACATTAATTAGGCCTTCAATAAACATTATTTATATTTAATATTAGCTGATTAGTGAATTATTAAGAAATAACTTGGCATTTCGGCTTTAATTAGTTTTTATTTGTTTTTTAAATTATTTTTTAATACGTGAAATGAAACTGGAATGAAGTTGCAAAACAAATAAATCAATTTATTTTTTATCTAAGTCGTAATTTCAATTAATAAGGTTCTAGGTTTGAGCGTTTAAAAGTTAAACGTGTTAAAGCATGTCCAAATTGATAATCAGTTAATAGTTCATCACGATTATACTGCATTTGTGTGTCTATAAAAAAATAAATGTTATCCATCATTATATTCAAGAAATCAAGAAATATATAGTTTATAGTTTGCTTGGAACTTAACACAATTTAAAACTAAAATCATTTGTATATTTATGACGTGTTATAATAATCGCTTCTATATGGATTTAAGTAATTCAATTTCTTCTATACTTTGATCACTGCGTTTAGGTTGCCTAATCTCTTACGCCTTCTTATAAAATGTAGTTTGTGATTAAAAGGTTAAGAACCGTGAAAGGTACTTCTTGTCTTTATCCTGACGTGCCGATTATTGACCTTGGTCGTTGGCAGTGCTATATGTTAAATATTTATTGATAAATTCATAATATAAACATAATAATTAATACCATTCAAATAATATATTATTTCAATCATTGTTTTCTTACTATTTTGTATTTACTATTTAAAAAAAAAAAGAAGGTTTTAATAAAAATAAACTCATGTTTGAGTTAAAGTACTTCTATGTATATTGTGTGTGTGTAAGTCGAGTAATTAAGTACTGGTAACTACTGATATCGCATACTTAACACTATAATATTATGTATACCTGATATAAACTTAAAATTTTTTTTCTTATTTAACCATTTCATAGTTATCAGTTGAACAAGGTTAATAACGTTATAAATTGCTCATTGTTAATACATTAACTATAATAGCGAAATACGCGTACAATAGATAATCGATCAAAACTGTACTCAATTGACAATGCTGTTGTAATCTTTGTAACAAGAAGACGTAGAAATTAATTTGAAATAATATCAATGGCGAATCGACAATAATGTATATAATATTATATATATATATACATATATCGTTTGTCTCACACTCCCTACAAATTATTCGTATCCATATATTTTTCTCATAGTCCTTACTGGTTTTAAATAATTATAATAATGTAGGTACGATTAAAAAAAAAAATTCAAATAATTATTATTTAAACAGTAACGGCTGGTAGTATTGGTAAATAAAATGCAAATAATGTATATGTAACATATTTTTACAAATAACTAGCCTGTACATATCAATATTTATAACGGATTCATTTATTTACAAAGGATTAAAATGTACAATTGCTACGATAAAGTAGTTATTAGCGTCATAATCGATGGGAAATAAATTACGACTGCTGTGAAAAATCTATTTACACTTAATGTTTAAAATGAAGTAGTAACAGTATACTCAATACAAATACAATTTAATTATCTTGGGCATCATTTTTTTTTTTTTTTTAAGTGAATTTGAAGTATTTTATGGCAACCACACAAATTATGCAATTAAAAAATAGTATAAAATTAACTTTTAATTACTATTGCGTTGTAAAACTGTGGAGTGACAACAATGTGTAATTTAATAGTTTAGAACACGAATGAGCATTATAAAGAGATTATAAGTGATGACAATTATTAAAGAAAGATAGAGCTATGACTACTTAAAATTTTTATGGTCCCCAAACTAAAGATAAAGAAGTGTAGGTATATGTATATTTAACCACTACTATAATGTATGTTCCAATATTTACTCGGTGAATAGCGATTAGAAAAAAATCAAGAAACTACATATTTGTAATAATAATACAGACCAATGTGAACTTTTTTTTTAATCATTTTATGAGTTATGGTGCTGTTTTTGTACATCATACCGCATTGTGGCATACACGTGAACAGAGTCCTAATAAAGTTTCATACCAAACAGGTTCTATCGTAAAAAAAATATGATCGATGGTTGCGTAACTTATATTATGGTGACTCGACAATTTCTTAAAAATTTAAATACAATGATTATATATCTCTGTCGTAGACAATAAGAAGCATGTACATATCTTGTAGGGCTTGAGACGTCTAATGGAGCAGCTTACCTTCCCGAGCTCCCTTTTCCCCAATTTATGGTTATATGGGCTACGGAGAGGGTGCTGAGCTTATTATAATACTTATACAGTTCTTCGCATTGTTTTTTTTTTTATTAATTAAGTAATGTATTCTTTCCTAATTCATATTTTATCATAGATATGTTTTTGGCTGGTCATAACTTTTTTTCGCAATCGTTGTTGATTTCTTGTTATTATGTTAAAACGTGATAATTTCACGTTGCAGTTTCTATGATCCTATGTAGGTTGCTACTAGGAAGTATAATTATGTTACCATAGTTATCAAACAATAATGGATCCGGGAAATTAGGATAAATATATTTTTTTAAGGTTATTGAGGTTTCTCCTAGCAACTGACGTATAATATAATTTCGTTACCATAGCAACCTGCTTTAAACATATATTTAAAATAATAATTTTAAAAATATGACGTAGTACAATGTTTTTCCGTTCATTGGGATAAATTAAGTAGTACGGGTTTTTTTTTCAATGAATATTGATAAATTAATAAATAGTCATGATAACGTGTATTTTTAAGCCCAGTGTTTTTGTTTACTCTAAGAGTAAACCAAAATATTTGGTGAGACATTTATAATTACTATATGTTACGCCTAATTGGGTAGTTGTACGATTGTATCTTTTTTCTATACCTACTAGTTCCAATAATACAGTTTTTTAACTTAAAAAACACAAATTACATCAATTACGTCTTAGTCACTCGGTTTTTAGAAACGATATATTTATTATAATCATAATAAATTAAATCTTAAACTTGAATTTGTCTATAATTACACGTATTTCCCTTCTTACTTGAAGGCCAAAATTAATTGGCTACTTACAGAATTAGGACTAACTGGTAAAGTGGTAATGAACTTATTATTATATTTATAGTATACCTTATTTCCATGATATATTATGAAATAATTTTTTTTTGGATAATTAAACCAGGCAGATTTCCTCAGCATATTATGTCCGACTGTAGTACTCTATAGTTTAATACATGTTGAATGTCTAGAAGAAATGATAATAGTAATACTTAAATAATAATTAGTAACAATAACAAAATATAAATATATCAATAAGGTAATTAATTATTAATTAATAATACAACATTTTAAAAACTTAATAATAATATAGTAAACGTAAAAAATTAATAAATATATGCTGAATATTCTATTTATATATTTCGTCCAAAAGAATAATTATAATATTGGCTAATAAATCTCTTCGATGATGCTCAAAAATAGTTTTAGTAGAATTTCGGTGGAGTTTAAATTTATTTCTACAAATCATAAGGTAGTTCCCGGTGGAATTTACTTATTTAAAACATTTAATTCCCTCTTTAAATCAATGCTCTGACTAAATATTCCTGGTCACTTCAAAATTTTGAAATCCTGACCCCCGAATCTCAATTTAACATTCACGCCTTTTCGTCTTCACCCAATACCGAGCATAAATTGTTTATTGTTTCTAAACACTGACGTTTCTGTTCACAGCTGAACGCATTCAGAAGCATGAGGACATGGACACCCGAAGAGTGTTGCTCGGAAGCGCACGGAGGACCTCAACTGGTCAACAATTACAGGCCGCCACTGCCACTTGGAAACAGAGTGCTTAGAGAGTGCGGTGCCATGTGAGACGAACACGTTGGACAAGCATATTATAATATTTTGTATTTATTGTCTGATTACATTATTGGCCACCATCGCCAAACACACCTGATCGACGACCTCAGCAAGAAACCACCGCCATCACCAGCACCAGAAGCTAACGTATACGGAACGATTTGTTTAAAAATATGTTTTTCCTTTTTTTACGCGTTTCTAAATATAATATTATATTATAATAATATGCACAATCGACGAACGTCATTATTTTTATTATTATTATTATTATATTAATAATTCGCAACGCGATTTTATAATTTTTATTTCTATTTTAATCATTAATAATTATTATACTTATAAATATACATAATATTCATATATATTTTATAGATACCTATATAATGGTATACGCATTATATGACTAACAAGTGGGTCCACCTTAACATTTTTTTTTTGTAATCGTAATATAACGTTATGAAGAGTGTTTGTTTTTTTTTAAATTATATTAATTTTTTTTTTATCATTCTATATATACGATTTATTATACGATTTATCTATATTATATATTATATATTTTATTGCTATAATAATATTGTATAATACATGGTACGTATATTTTGAACGAAATTACTAAGTAGTTTTTTAATTAAAAATATACAGAGTTTTTATTTATTTATTTCACAAGATTTGCTTGATTATTTTTTTATATTAATTTCTTTTGGAATTTTTTTTATCCTAAAAAAAAATTCTACGACAGCAAATAATGAAGCACATTATAGTTAACTCAGCAATTATAAACTTTCAACTTAACGTTTTTCAAATAATGAGTAATGATTTTTTAAATAATAATAATAATAGACTATTCATATATTAGTTATAGTAGTTGTTATTTGTGTTTATAAATTGTTGTTGACTTGATTTCATTGAAGAAAAAAAAACGTATTCAAAAGATTTTATTGTTTTAAAATTAAACATGACCATACACTCTAGATAGTTGAAAACTGATATTGTACAATTAATTGTGTATACATTGTTTTGTCCAAACCGACAAACTAAGTTTATTGACCTAGATTAAAATGTTACAATTACTTTGTGACTTATTAACCGTCTTATACCATCATATATATAATACAATAATCGCGTACATAATAGTTTTAACTCGTAATGAATTAGTCTCGACAACTGTTATGGCTTATTTATCGATTTTTATAATATTATAATTAATTGAAGTAAATAATAATAATAAATCGTGCTTTCATCGAGGAACCTTGTATATTGACCATGTGCATAGTTATGCTACTTACATATTATAGAGGCCGTACAATGCCTTTGCAATAAACAATGCGTATCGTACTTTGCGATCGAACAAAAGTATTTGTCAATGTGTAGGTACGTATAAACTAAAGCGACCTTACATAGACAAAGTTATCTAAGTACACGATCTTCGATTGTAATTTCAGTTTTTTTTTTTTTTTGTTACAACAAAGATTGAAACTACGATCAATGAAATTATGTTTAAAAATAAAAAGGTCAATGTTTACCGATAGGTACCGATCTATAAATCTAAAAGACGTTCTAAAAGTGACTTATAATAAAATAAAGCCTATTGTTAATCAAAAATGTTTAACCTATAAAGTACAATTTATTCTGTAGTTGTGTAGAAAAATTGGATTAGGGAAGGTTATTACGAGTTCATTAATCGTATAAATTAATATATACTAAAAATTAAATATTGCACCGACTAATGTATTAATTTATGTCGTCGATATACAGTTTTAGACTTGTAGGTCACGAACTTTTTTTTATTGAAAGAAATAGTATTATTATTTGAAAACATGTTTAATTAGTGATTAATTTTCATCAATATAATACGCTATATAAAGTTCAATTACTTCTAAATGAAGATTAATTTATTGATTTATAAATCGATGCAGTTTAAGGTTATTTTCTATATATACTAGTACAAATTGCGCTATTTATTATTGTTGTAGGTACCTAGGTAAGATATTATTCTTCGGAGACGCGTTTACATTAATAATAATGAAAAAGCTGTATTCAATTATAATTTAAAACAGTACAAGTAATAAATGCATTGCTCTCAAATAAAATACAAATCATTCGAATACATACATTTTTATGAATTTATAGACATTATTTTACAGTATAGTCGCAGTATTTACATTATAAAATTATAATTTTTTGAATTTTACATTTTATCCGTCATGCAAATAATCACAAATCACATAAGCAATATATTACATTATATGCTGTTTAGAGGCGCCCATGTACATGAAATATGAAATCGTGTTTATGTGGTCACTGCACACGTTTTGTTGAATGGATGGAAATAATTATTATTTTACCAAACTGATTGTAGTTCAGAATTAGAAAAAAGTGCTTTTGAATTTATTAAATCGCGTGTAACGTATGTTCAGTGCTCAGTATATATACAGTAGAATGATTGTTTTTTATATTTTGAATTTATCTGTATTGTTTAAATATTGATTATTAATGACTGATTGTTCTCGTTATTTTTAAATCTCAAATAATTCTTGGCCGCAAGAAATCATAACGAAAATAAAGGTTCATAGTTATATTATAACTATTGCATTATTTTGCATTGACGTGAAATGCAAATCAGGTAGGTAGGCAATGAAAAAGTTCTTGTTCATAAAGGCTGTACGTGTCGGGGTTGTTTTACCTTCTGAAACTATCCTCAGGTTAAGTTAATGCTTGAGTCACCAGACAGATTCTGTCAACATTAGTGTCGTCTGAGTAAGGTAAATATTATGATTGGTACATCAATTTTTTTTTAACATCGGCATAGTACTATTTGTACATAAAATCGCATAGCTCGAATTAAAAATGTTCGTACTAAACAATTGAAAACATTGTTATTTAAACCAAACAATGGATTAATTGAATTATTGCAGGTATATATAGAATATATATATAATGCACACGTTAACGAATGTTAAATCTATATGACGTAGCCGATAGTGAATATGTTGACACGCACGATTAAATCATTATTCATTTTACTGTCGGTTATCTACGAAATGATACAAATCGCAAGTAAGTTTCAAAGTTTATGTTTATTGCAAATCATAGGTACGAGTATATTTATTTATACACCTATATTATATAGGTTGTATGTTTACTCGGACCTTAAAAAGGAACGTTCTTGTATTGCGCAGGTATTGTGGACGGACTTTGGATGGCACTACTAATGATATTTAACTAGCCATTGTGCAGCAAGTGTAAGTACATACTCTGTTGAGCATGATATGGTGTTATGTATAAGGCTGGACGTACAAACAACGGAACACTATGTAATATACAGTGATGATATTGACACGATTATAATTACGGGAGAAATAAATTGTAAATGGGTATTTCGCAATATATATTCCTTCGCAACGGCCGTAGTAACAGATTTATCATGAATATTATAAGTAGATTATTAGTGAACTATTATAAGTCAGCCTATAACCTGATAATATCAGTTTAACAATATATACTTTAACTCGGCAACCGCGAGCAGCAATAATATGCGCACATAATAATATAATATCTATATAATAGCTATATAAAAATAACACTATATTGTGTTCGAAGTGACCAATGCATATTATAATATTATTATTAGCAACGAACGATATCTCGATATATCAGTATGATATTATCGATATATACTGACAAATATTCGATACCGACCGATAAGGTCTACAATTATTCGTTATAGCCGGTATCCGTCAAATCCCAAGCGTTTGGCAATCACTATATATAGGACTTAAATTTTTATTCAAACGCATATTTGCCTCTACACTTGACCAGAATAATTCTTCTGATATGTCGACGTTTCGTAATTCGTAGACTCTGTGGTTATTAAATTTGTTTGCATATTTTGCATATTTAAGTAAAAATTAATATAAGTTACAAAGTTCAAGATGATTTTGCATAAAAGTCGCGTATTTTATACATATTTAAATATTAAATATAATAATTTAAATTTTGCTCAAAGTTTGATTATATTTTTGTTTGTAACTGAAACTGGCTATTACGTTATTTCGAGCTTAAGATAATCGAATGATTGGACGGTTAAATTTATAATTTGTTATGTTAATGCTATTTAAATTGTTTCGTAATAAATTAGTAAAAATAGATAACAATATCTTAAAATACGCACATCTTTAAAAACTTAATAAAATTTATAGAGTTAGTATTTGTATGTATAAAAATATACTTATAGTTATATTATTTTATTATTACTTACTGTATTACCCAACTTCGATTGGATTAAAATTAATTTATCATTTTCCATTTTCCATCAGATAAAATATAGTATATTATAAACACAATAAATTATTATGATTAATTTTATGATTTTTCATTTCTTAATTTTACATAAAACATTTGAAGACAGATTCAACGATTGATTAGAAGTAGATGTAAATCCAATTGTATTCGCCTTTATATTCTTACATTAAAAATATGCCCACAATAATTAAGAAAGTAAATTATGATTGTAAAATATAAAATTCATCATTGTAATAATATTGTGTTAATAAAAATTTGATCTTTAAATTTTTTTTATATTTATACATAATATTTTTTATAAAAAAATAGATAACGAGGTATATAAAGAATAAATAGTATTAATATTATATTATAAATTTATAATTTTAACATATATATTAAACATTCGCAATAATTAAAATGATCTTATTTTAGTAGTTACTTTATGTATTTTTTTTTAAATTCAAATATGTTTATTTATAACTAGTATTATACATTTATTAATAATTACTAATTAGCAGTGAATAATTTTCCGGTTGTATTATGCATGTTAAATAAACTAATTAATAGGCTAATATTGAATAATTACTATTTTGTTGCATACCTATGTATACATGTATTGCGCAACATTTCCTTTGATCGAATTTTCAAATGTAACCCATTTTGAGCAAATATCTGAACAAGGTGGGTGCGTTTGTGCATGAACACACGTGTTACAAGGCCACTATCTAAGGGACGACAGTGTTCGATGAGAAATGACGTCACCTATATTACCTCTAGTTTGGAATTTAATTTTAAAATAATTGATGATGTTTACAGTGATGGTGGCAGATTAGTTCATATTATAGGACTACATGCGAGCAACAGTGATCATTTTATTAAGGATCTGATCTTATTTAATATATTTCTTGGTACACTCAACTGGTAATTCTTCTCACTAATGTTGCGTACCTACTCGTGCAATGTATATTATAAGCACTTTTATTATGTTATAAGATATTATAACGAAAACAATTTTTGGTTATCTGGTTCTGACTTTTAGTGATGGCGATAACGTACCATACAATAATAGAATTTTTTTTAATATTATAAATTAGTTATAATACAGTTTTTAACATTCATTAAAATTATTTTTATATATTGGTCAATATATTTTATATCTATAATTAGTATTAGTTACACACTTTTAGCTCAGTATAAAATATAATATAATATATAAGATTTTTCAATTTTACTTTTCCACATTTTTTGTTTGTTTTTTATTATGATTACGCATTTACAGTCGTCAGTCACACAATAATAATAGTTTTTTAAATTTATATAATGTTCATATTACTTTTATAAATAAGTTTTGATAAATTAGTTATAATTTGATTATTAAATGTAAGTAATTAGAATTTATGCAATTTTTACGATGAAAAATGTCGTTATGTGTATATTAACAGTAAATGGCAATATCTACAACCTTAAAGCATTTTTCTTTTATATTTCGCCATAAGCCAGAATTTACTTGTTATTTTCGCAAATTCATGGATCCAAAACCGAAAAAATACGACACCCGAGTATTTCATTATAATTAATAGGTATTTAAACGACTGAAAATTGCTCGTTATTCTTAATTGGAATGCTTTTTTCTGATTTTTCACCACATCGGTGGCGGATATCGGGTATAGTAGGTAGTATATTTGTAGTTAGAGTACAGAGGAGGCTTAATAACATTAAATTTTCAAAAATTCGTATTAGTAAAATAATATTATATATTCCTTGGTCTATATTCAGCACAACAAATTGCAAAACTTAATTGACGATTGTTATTAAAGACATTTCTTAATTAAATAATCAAGAATTTTGATAATATTGAATAATAATATAAGTTACCTAGTCGTCTAGAGTATCATAATATCAATGATCATTTTTGTTTGGCTACGACCGGTTTTCGCACATTTTAAAATTTCTTATTTAAAACCTGCTATTTGTTTGCGCATAACACTTTATAGAATTAATTACTAGCTAGCTTGCGCATTACGCAATAATAATATACTACGTGTTCATACGTATCGTATGCAAAATATTGTTTTTCTTTATCCAAAATTATTTATTCAGCCGTATACCATTCAAATTTACAAAAAATATTTTTAGGTATGTGCCAGTAATATTTTGTTTATTATAGTAGATAAACATACTTCGACGTACACAACTTTGTGGGAAACACTCCAAAATATTTTTACTCACATAATTAATCGACAAATTATTTTTGAATAATTCCATGTCTCATGCCGACTTTTAAAAACTTCCTATATAAATACAATATTCATTGCATATTTTAGTATAATCTTATTTTTGTCATAGTAGTTAGTATTATTACGGGAATAAAAAAAATAATCATTCCGAGGTAGGCAAATGTCATTATGGTATTAATGTTAAGTGAATGCACTCATGAGTTTTAATCTCGTTATATTTATTGTATAATTTGTCCTATAGGTAATTTAAAAAGTTGATAAGTATAAAAATTCAAGATTCAATATTTAAAAATGTTTGTATTTAAAATAATATATTTAATTATTTATTTAGGTAGTACGTATATTAATTGGCTTTTATAAGACACGTAGCGCTCCTAGCTTCTGATTTTATTTTTCTAATTTTAATGATGACTCGTCGATAAGTTATAAGGTTTTGGACTTATAATTCACCTGAATTTTCATTTCATAATATTAATAACAATCAGCAAACGATTAGGAAAAGTTACTGAAAGAAATAATGACCGATAACATGTAAAAAATAATTTAATAGGCATTATATTTATTATACAATATATAGGTAGATAGGTATATTTATACATAGATATTTAATAATGAATACAGTTTGGTATAGCATGTTCATAATTCAGTTATAATAAGTTGCACATTAATTAGATTAAACTACTACCCAACTCCATAGTAATACGATTAACTGAATATACGTATTATACGTAAGGTATTTTGCTTGCGTTAACATTTTTCTGCGTACGCCGTTTATTTTTAGTAGGTAATCACAATAATTTTAGTTTTATGGAGAGAAATGTGTTGTTTTTTTCAGTAGAATCTTTGCCATACCATTTGGTTTATGTTTAACGACCATTATATTTCTTATATAAAAAAAAAATGACAAATAGATAAAAAAAATAATAATACATTTGCATGTATAGAAATCTTCGGGTATGCATGTAGATACGGCACATTATAATGAACGGTGTCGGCAGCTTGTTTTTTTTACAAAGTTGTAGTTTATCTAATGTTTTTGTGTATCCATATGGTTAGATATAGTGACAGTCGAAACGAATAGAAAAATAATGAATCACGAATTATGATTTATGTATCTAGAAAAAAATGTATTCATAGATTATTAATACTTGTGACAGTTATAGCGGAAGGAAGTGAATACAACTACAACCACATTATAATATTTCAGTAAGCAATAACCGATAAAATAACATGTTAATTACATACTCGATGCGCTTTATGTATTCATTGCGAATATTATTATAGGTAGGTACGATCAAAAATTCGGTATGTATGGTTATATTATTAATTAATACTTCCACAGTTACACTTTAACAAAAACAATATTAATATAATATTGTTTTCTTTTTTTATAAGATATTAAAATTGCAAATAATTTTATCATATTATACGATGTTTGTATTTTTCCATGACATTCACGCCTTATAATTTATAAAATTAATATGTTTTTAATTGTTGTCGGTTGTTAATTTACTTCACTTGAGCGCATAAAAACAATAAGGCCCTAGTTAAAAACTGTTTCTGGTGTTGATAAAATGCAAAATTTGTTTAAACAGTTTGCCACTAATGTACCTGTATAACGGGTTTCATTAACTTTACAAAAGATTAAGTTGTAAAAACTGTTAACGGTTATAAAGTTAAAGATAATTATAGTTTACGTAAATATTAATCCATTATTACGACAAACAAAATAAATTTTGCGCACGGCACAATAATATTTACACGCGACTACGTAATCGAGTAATTTCTACACCAGTAAAGTTATCCTCGGAAAATATTTTCATTGTTATTAAAAGAATTAGGCTTGTCGACGTGATTTAAGTAAATAATAATAATATTAAATGTGAAAATTCGACGACTTGTATGGTCATATTTATATACCTACACTCGAGGTATAGTTTGAAAAATCTCTAAAAGTCTCGGAAATGTTATATATTAATTATTTTGCCAAATGACGTGCGTTTTAATGGTTTTACACCGCTTTACAGTCGTTATCTTCGCCGTGGGATTTATAAGTACCTACCAAATAAGGTATTAATTGAGATTTAATTGTATTATATTTAAAACCACAGCCACCTCTTTATATATAGAAACAACATGAAATGCACAAACATTCATCTGTGTACCAATATTGAATATACTATGGCGGTTCTGGTGGTGTCTTACACAATAAGTTAGCTTTACCACAGTTATTTGTTTTCGGTATATACCGGGTCCTCTATATAATATTCTGGGTACTGGGTGCACTATTGTTATCGAATTATCGCCGTCCGTGGCTTGGTAGAAAACACCGCAAAGACATTGCGGATGATACTAATGGCGTAATATAATAACATAATATTATAATATCAACTACCTAAGTGTTAGCCGCCGTCGTGAAAACTTAAATAAAATGCATCGAAAACTTCGTTGATTCGTCTCGGTGGATTGTTCACGGGTAATGTAATATTATAACACGATTTACGTAGGTACCTATAGTTTTCCGCGTTGAATTTCGAGTTGATGCTCGTAAATGATAGTTTTAAATTATTATTTTTTTCAAATGATATCAGTATCAATGTATCATAAATTCATAAATAATGTATTGAATAATGTATAGTAATATAGACGATACACATTGAAAATGTTAGTACATACACAAAATGACTAATATTTAGAAAAATTTGTTTTCAAAATTATATGAAGCTAACTAAATTATTATAGATAGGTAGTTGTACACGAAGCATGAGCCTATTTATGATATTTTACGATACGACGTGCAGTATTGACGTAAGTTGATAATAAATATTGCATGGTTTATGATATTATACTATTATAAAATCATAATAATAATTATATAATATTTGCGATGTTTTTTTGGCAAATATTAATTTAACACAAGTATCTATATTACTAATGGAATACTTACAAATAGTATGTAATTATTATTTATAAATTGGAAAATAAGTTTCCTTAAAAATAATAATAGGCACAGTCTCTTTTTACTACGTAATAAAGTACACTCAAAACTATATACTGCAAAAGAGTTGAGTTTTCCAATGGTTTGTCTTACGTAACTTATAACACGTTTAAAAATCAAGTTGTTAGTTCTGTTATTTTTTAAAGATGAATTTCATCGTTTCGATTGCTACGATAATTTATTAATGACTTATAAAATGCAGTTGCACTATTATAGTACTGAATGTACTTTAAATATTAAGTACCTGGTATTTTCTCACATTAAATCTTATAACTTACAATGTAATTTGTTATTCAACACGATGTACCTATATTACAATTTAGAAGAATACTTTTAATTTAAAATTATTTATAGGTATGTATTACTAAAAAAGCGGGTAAGTGAGTATCGCTCTGCTGTACCTACATTAGGGGGTGGGGTGGACCTCGGACTAGCGTAGGTTAAATTTGAATGCAATGATGAATATCATTGTATATGAGAAACGATTCTGAACGGAGATGATTTGTCAATCTAGGATATATTCTATTTAAATATTGTAATATATTCTATTTTGAAACAAATAGTATAGTTACTATATGTTACTATGGTTACTTTATAGTATCTGTTTATTAATAAAAAAAGTATTTGGCCAACATACGCATTATGAGCGTATGAAATTTAATTTAAATTTTGACATATTTCGTATAAATTCGAACTTTAAACTTTAAACACTTATAAAAAAAAATTGTGACTAACGATTTCGGATTTTTTATTATAATTTTAAGAACAACTTATAAGAAACTGAGTTACAGCAAAACCAAAAAATCGATTTTGTCGAAAAGTGGTTTTTCGTAGAATTGCCGTTTTTCTGTCACTTTTTTTTTGTTTTTCTCAATTTTTTTGAAAACTATTTGAAAATTTTACTTTTGACCTCCCCAAAGTACCAACTAGATGAATTTTCCTATTCAAAGAGGGGCTGAAGTCAAAAATCGGAGCATTATTACTGCTCCAAATGTTGTCGTCAGACACAAAAAAAAAAAACACATCATTGTAAAAGCAATACATTCTTCACTCCGTTCAGAATCTAAAATAATTATTTAAGAATTAATTAAATAAAGATAAATATAAATGCAAATTAAAAAAATATTTATATTTGTTAATGTTTGTGTATATAATATGGGCAAAACATAACTAAAAGGTACTAAAAGTGTTTTGAACCGTTGCAAGTCTGAGTAATATTGAATCAGACCTCAGCCTTTATGAAGAATATATAATATAATAGGTTCGTATAATATATGACTTATATGTATATTTATAAGCCACCTTATGTATTACTCGAGGTATACTCAAGCTATTCTAAACTAGGTTATTCTTAGCTATTATAATCTGTATAATTCTTTTCAGTTCTTTAATTAATTTTTGTACGAAACCATTTTTCTATAATATATTCTCATAATGTGTTATACAGAACCAACAACGGTACATACTTGAAAGCACTTGTAAATTTTAATTGGTATTTACGATATATTCATGATTTAAAATTTTTTTTTCTCAAGACTGCCTAACCAATCTTTCAAACGATTGTTTAACGTACTCTTTTAAAATGTAGTATTCAAAATATTTTAAATGTTTTATGTTTATTTATTTAACAAAAAACACAAACAATTATATTGGGTGTATAATACATAATTTAATGCAGTAAGGCAGTATACACAGTGCCTAAGTACAGAGTCTATAGATAATAGTAATTACATAATACAACACAGTTAAGAATTATTAATGATAAATAAAGAAAAACAGAATAAATGAATTAATAATGTAACAGATGGTAGTAATAATAATAAAGTATTACTACTACTACTACTTAGTACTACTACCTACTGCTATTAGTAATAATAGAAAACATTTATAAGAGGCTTAGATGCTCATTCCCCAGATGCATCGTACGGTGATAATGGTAGTTCGTACCATATAATTAGTGATATGAAACGAAATAATAAAAGAAAACTGGGATCTACATTGACAAATTAATATTAAATTTGTACACAATATACCTAACAGTAATGAATTTTCCATAGGTATATGAATGACAGAATGAAATGTGTATACGTTTATTGTTGATAAAACAAAATTACGAAAATATAAAATATATTTGACATGTATTTACTATTTGCCGTTAAAAACGGTATTGTCATAATTTATTGTAGTTATAGTAATATTGTTAATTAATAATATTTCTATATTATTGAATCATATACACAACGATAAGCTGTTTTCTAAGGAAAATATATATGTTTCGCTGTAAAATATATTAAATAGTTAATAATATAAGAACCAAATAATATGTCGTTTACGGCACTCAATATGATAATCGCCAATATTTGTGTTTAATAAAAATTTCAATCATGTATGTCTTTGTGAAATATTTCATTATATTTTACACGAAATTAATCAGACTTCAAACACTACTGAATAATATTTTGTACTGGTCTCCCTGTAAGATTTTAAAAAATATGCAGGTTTTTCATTATGTTTATAACACTTAGGTATTATTTAGAAAGTATAAGAAAACTATTAAATGTAAAACTACCTTCGATTTCTAACTAAACTTTATCATAACTGATGTTTAATTTTGTACAACCTTACTAAACACAACATTTATTGGTATATTGAATTTGACCACTTTGACTAAAAATTAATTTGGATCCACTAGAATCTACGTATAGGTATTCACAAAACCAAGTTCAAACTGAATTCTCGTCTTCGTATCATTAAATATTTTCTTGACCTACAAAGTCAAATATGTTAATAATCTATTTGTATTTCTTTTGGTACTTGTTAACTTTTGTATATTTAGAATGAAAAAAGATTATTTTTTTTTTTAATAGTTAAATTTTCCGAAAAAAATTGTTGTGCTGACGCAATGTTGGCATAATTAATATAATTATAGTAAATAATATAATAAAATCACTTTAAAAACTTTCCTTTCAACTAAACTAAGTCTTAACAAAACTCTTCTAAAACAAATTTGTATTTATGGCGTCAAGTTATTACATAAGTAGTTATAGCTATACTGACAACTATACATATAATGGCAATGGTTTGCATAGGTAAAACTCCTAGATTATAATAAGTTCGTTATCAACTCACAACTTACTGTGAGTGTAATACAAATATTAGTTAAATAAAATTATTCGTTTTCTATTTTTTTTTTACATCTGAAGTTTCATTTCAAAAATGATTTAGATATTTATAATTATTTAGTAGTATACAACCAAAATGGTTTTATTACAACACAGATCCAAATGCACAACAATAACTTGAAAAAGTAATAAAAATAATCTAACATACACTTACTTCTGGCAACAATCGAATTCAAAAATTGAATTATCGTTCGATTATTCAAAATTATTCATGATACGTGCGTGATATTTTAGGTGCATTTTCCATTTATACATAAGAATTGAAATTATAAAGTAAGTACTATCTTTAAAATAGAGTACATATTATATAGACTATGGAGTATATCAAAAAGTATAATATCCGAAAATGAAAAAATTTACATTTTTAAATTATTAATTTAAAATTCAATTTTTGATGAATACCTACTTATGACATATTATAATGGTATCAATATTTTCACTCCAAAATTACACATTAAATTTGTAAATACCAAAACTTATATTAAATAATAGTATAAATACAAAAGGTTATTTGAGATTAAAAATAAGTATTGTTGACGTAGGTATTACGTTAAACATAATTTAACATTGGTGCTTAAATAATATTCTAATAAGGAAAATTGTATGAATTAGTTAAATATGTTACAGATATTTATATTGCTATACCTATTTTATGTTAGTGTTTGAAGTTTAAAATCATAATATCCCTATAAGTTTATGTCCAACTCGTAAAAAGAAAGTCTTTATTTTTTTTAAATGAATATAATAAATAATATAATGTTCTTTTAAAATATTGTTTAATAAATCTTAAATAAAACTTCGAGTAAGTATAAATAATTTTTCAAAACTGGAAAATTCACTTTGTTGTATATTAGTTGTCAAGTGCACCTCTTCACATCGAGTAGGTCAATGTAATGGAAGTGTTAAATTTGAATTCAATAACAAATAATTGCAACGAATAAATAAAAACGATACGAGTGGAGACAATCTGTCAGTATATTCTTCTAAAAAAATTTATAATAAATTTATATTGTTGTTAGTAATTTATTTTTCTATTAGTAATAAATTAGGTTGAAATAATGTTTGACAAATATAAATTATATCCTATATAATTTTTATTATAATATTATTTTTAAAGAAAAGTGGAGTATTTGATGGGGGGGGAGAGGGTAACCAAACAATGATAATTACAATGTTTTGATTGAAAATGAAACTTATGTGAATGCATAACGTTTTTCTTTCTTATTGAGTTTTTCTAATATTTTGATTTTAGTTTCAATCATTAACATGCTGTTGAATTTTAGAAATAATTTGAATTTAAATGTGTGCTCGACCACGTTTACAAACAAATTAACTGAATCGACTATGATTAAAAAATATCTACATTAAAATAAGTCGTAATAAACAATAAAATAATCTGAATTTCATAATATAAATGAAAAAATTGGAATCTATAATAAGTAAAGAGTCAAAGCATTAAGCGCGGAGAAATCAATATCAGATTGGCTTCTATCAACCTGTGCTTTTATGCCCTAAAAAACCTCTTCAAATCCAAACTGTTGTCAAGAAAAACAAAACAACAACTATATTTAAGCTATGCCCGACCTGTATCAATGTACGTAGTGCCACACGGACAATAATCAGAGGGGATATGGAAAAGTTACGTATATTTGAAAGGAATGTTTTTAGGACAAGTTATGGAGCCACATTCCACTATATAGAAAAAATATTAAAAATAAAAACTATACCAGCTATATGTACAAAAGAGAAGATGTAGTTCAATTAATTAAACGGACAAAGATGCTATTTAGGATGCTATATATTCCGGGCCGATGGAAGCATATTGAAAAGAATATTGGCAGATTCGATGAGGGGAAAGAAACTAAGGGTAAGATTGCAAAGAAGACGGAATGACAGTGTCAGAGAATTACTAAAAGAAATTGAAGAGTACTCGGCGTATGATAGAGAACAGTAAAAAGAAATTGTTTTGGCGTTCAAGTAGAGGAGTCTAAATGGTTCGTAAAGTTAAAAAAAAATAATATATGTATTCTTTAAGTAATCTACTTATTATTTTCGTAAACATAATAAAATCCATTCCATCCATAAATTCGAAATATTTAATAAAAGATTTTTTCACTTCTACGAGTATAAGAACACTCATAAGTCTATTAAAACATATAATTACATAGAATGAATTTATGATCTGTAAGTATAAAGTTTTTCATATTTTCAAAATAATTCGAAAATAGGTACACTCTCATTAATTATTATATAGACAAAATAGTACTTAAATTAAAGTAATTACCTAGTAAGACCTATTATAAAATTAACAACTATGTTATGATATACATTTATTGGATGAAAAATAAAATCAGTAGGATGTACCAAGAATAGTTGCTGAGCACACATTTTCAGTTATGTCCATGGGGATTCTATTTAATTCGATTTGAACATTCCGTTGTTACATACTACATAATATTATTATCACTACTATCAAAACTTTGATGGTGTCCAAAGCAGGCAATTATGAATTCTGACAAGTGAGTCACAAATGAGTTACAAAATATCGACACTGGTCCGGAGTTGTTCGCATTACTCGAAGTTATGTTTTGTAATGTGCCACGTTACATCTTGCCACTTTGTAATTCTATATAGTTATACGATATACTAGCATAAATATCTTTTATAATATATAATATTATATTGTATTATATTTTTAGTTTGTTTTAATTTCGGTATTTTATTTATTATTATTGTACAGATGTCATTGAGCAAAAAATTATATTGTATGCTATTTATAGCATTTAATATGGCACTTAAAGAGTCTGTGAATATGTTGTATTTTGTATGAGATTTTTATTTATATGGTTAAAGGCCGTTAAAATGACAATTGCTTCAGCTGTATATATCGAACTTTGATAATTTGTGGGATTTATTTACGTTTTTGGTTATGACCGCTATGCCTTTCCGTATTCGTTTTTGGAAGTTTCTATGTAAATGTCTTAACCAGAATGGTTGTTTTTTATGTACCTCTTTACGTTGAGGAAGATTTTAGGTAGGTAGATTTTACTTTTCTTATATTTTTATGTTTGGTATTAATGTTTATTTAACTAGTCCAAGGTGGTGTTTGTCGTTTGAATAATTTTACATTTTATGATGTTATTAAGATTTAGCTGGTTTGTTTTCAATTAATGTTAATATAAACAAAAAGCGGGTAAGTGGGTATCGCTCTGCTGTACATTAGGGGGTGGGATAGACCTCGGACTAGGGAAGGTTAAATTTGAATGCAATGATAGGTATCATTGTATACGAAAAACGATTCTGAACGGAGATGATTTGTCAGTCTAGGATATATAATACTTAAATATTGTAATATATTCTACTTTGAAACTAATTCAAACATTTAAGTAAAAGTTTCAAGATCTTACGTTTAATAATTTTTTAAAAATAACAAAAATCGAAAATTATTTATTAGTAAAACGTAATTTTACACGTGTATTTTTAATTTCAAATTAAAATTAAAACTTTAAACACTCGTAAAATTTTTTAAATTGAACAATCCTCAAACTTTTTTATAATTATTCTAAGCTTAACTTATGGACAGCATAGTATTAAATTTTCAATTCTTAGCTTTTGATAGAAAAATATTTATAAATTTTTAACTACCAAATAGTGAAAATATTCATGATTTTGACGAATTTTTGTCAATATTTGAACTTCAAATGCTAATAAAAAAAAATTGTGCCTATGTATTTTTATAATTTTTGAATGAGAGTTAGAAAAAGTTATGTGGACCCTTAAATTAAATTTTCAAGTAAGTTGTCCCTGCTAATTTTTTTTTTATCAACATTTATAAAAAAAAAATTTAAAAAAATTTAAAATTTCAATTGTCTATAAATAGCTCAAAAAAAGTCAAAATGTTTTGAAAATAAAATCACGTAAAGAAAATGGCAATCTAAATAACTGGTAAAATTTTCAAGTATTTACGACTTAAACTGTTTGAATAACAACAAATATAAAAAATCGTTTGAGGCTAAACCGTTATTTAACGCGGTATTGTAAAAATTTAAATTTCAAACACTCATAAAAATTTTTTGTCTGAATCCCGTTGAGTTTTTTTTACAGATAATTGAAGAAAATGTATGGAGAACCTTGTATCAAATTTTCAAAACTTAGTTATAAATGAAAAAAATTTTACGAATTTTCAACCACAAAATTACTTGCCAATTTTCGCAATTTTGACATATTTCGTATAAATTCGAACTTTAAGCACTTATAAAAAAAAATTGTGACTAACGATTTCGGATTTTTTTTTATCACTTTAAGAACAACTTATAAGAAACCTTGTATTAAATTTTCAAGATTTTCTGGCCGGCCAAAAAATATTTATCGTTATTTTAAAAAAAAAATACTAAAAAAAATTAAAATTTTCAATTGTCTATAAATAGCACAAAAAAAGTCTAAATTCTTTGAAAATTTAACTGTGTATGGAGAACGCTAATATAAACATTTGGTGAAAATTTCAAGTATTTACATCTATTAGTTTTTGAGTTATAGCAAAATAAAAAATTCGATTTTGTCGAAAACTGATTTTGCGTAAAAAATCCCGTTTTTCCCTCATTTTTTTAGGGTTTTTCCCGACTCATTTAAAAAATATTGAAAATTTTTAACTTTTGACCCCCCAAAGTACCAACTAGATTCGATTTCCTTTTCAAAGAGGGGCTGAAGTCCAAAATCGAAGCATTTTTACTGCCCCAAATGTTGTCGACAGACACAAAAAAAAAAAAAAAAAAAAAAAAAAACACACATCATTGTAAAATCAATACATTCTTTACTCCGTTCAGAATCTAAAATAATGTAATATAATATATGTATGTATACAAAATGTAACTAATGGTCGTAACAGTCAAAGTTGTGTAAAGATAAATAAAAAAAAAATATCTGTTACATGGTACTTTGGACTTTTGGTAAATATTTGCTGCGGAATGCATGAGCTTTTCGGATACAGTCGGCCAGCCTCCAAGTATGATGATCGTCGCAAGTTAATATTATGCACCGACACTTTTTACGTCGAGAGACGTACAATCATTTATTCTAATAAACAATGCTTGATTTGGAAAAAAACTAGAAGGGGGACTCGGTGGATGTTGGATGAACGAGCGTTCCACACAAAATTAAATATCACATTACTGTGCAGAGTGCGGAGCAAAACCCCCCCCATTACCTTCAACCAACCATAATCCCAAAAAATCATTACATTTATTATATAAAAATATTTTAAAATAAAGAAACACTTATTTATTTATTACACATCATCCAATGACATTATAAATTAAATTACGGTTTATAAAGATATAATATAACATGTTATTAATAACTCATAAATAAACCTACAAAAAACTTATCATATATTATTACATATATATATTATACACTAATACACCCATGTACATGAATACAGTATTGTGCGACAGAAACGTCGTCGATAAACGCTTTTATGGTATACAGCAAAACCGTGGTTGAAGATATAAGTATGATGTAAAATTTTAGCTACCGAGAACAACGAAAATAATATAAATATATAATGAAATTTATTGAATAAAAAACACTATTGTACATCGACAAAATGGGCTTCGAATCAAAAGTATATTATATACGCGTACATTTAAGCAATAACAATAGAATAAATATCACGTACGTCGATCGGCGTCCGCGATCTTATGTGCGAAAATAAAAAGAACGAAGAAAAACGTCCGGGGGACTGTCGTCGGCGCCCGGCGGTCGTACTCGTTACCGCGATCGCAAACGGCGAAAAATCGTATATACGCACGGGTTTCAAAAGACACAAACTACGCGAATACGAAAAGAACTGGTTGGAAAAAACTCTGGAAAAGCCTTAAAATCCCGTGAAAAGTTTGTACATAATAAATAATTGTTTAATATTTTAACTTTTTTTCCGAGAGGGGGGATTTTTCCGTTCGGTGTGGAGCGGATGCACGAATAAGGTTTTAGATTCTTCTTTTCATTTTTATTATTATCAATTTAATTATTCTTATTCCTAATCTTATTATTATTATTAATATTACTATATTTTTATTATTGTTATAATTATTTTATTTAAATTTTGCATTTATCGGAGATTGCACTATATTGGGGTTTCTACGGTTTCTTGTTATCTGTCACAGAACACCAGGTATAAAAGGCCCGGCGAAAGGACCAGCACTCACATTCACTGGCTGTCCTCCGTCGTAGCAAGACTCACCCCGGGCAGACTTGCGCGATTAGGGAAGGCATCTGGTGTTTATATTTTTTGATCTTTAACGTGTTATGTTGCCAACACGTTACATTGCTTGTACTCGTATTATTAAATAGTGATTTTATTTATATCTATTCGCAGCTCTAACATTTCCTTAGCTCAAGCTATGGTATACACAAACAAAATTCGACCTTGTTTTTGGCCCTTCCGTGGCCTATATCATAAGTCTGACACCGTTCGGGCAATGCGTTAGTGGTTGGTTTTTTGCGTTTGCGCGAACACTGATCGTCACATCTGTATTAAATATTTGCGAATTGCGTTAATGCATATTTTATTTTTTCTGTTTCTGTGTTATGCGATAGACAGTCTTCGTAGGAACACGTTATTCGTAAGTGTTCAATATTATGTTTTTCAAACAGAACGTATATTCGTAAAAACCCCGTTTCCCTGTGCGTAATCGTCATTGTCGACATATTATGCTCAGTTATGGCGGGTTACGTTTCACAGAAATGAAAAGTCGCGCGTACGTCGGATTTAGCGAGCATATTATGGCACAGTTCCAGTGACTCGTCAGAGTTCCGCGTTACGGGTGTATAGCTCTCGATTGAGCTGCTCGTCTCGTGTGCCGCTATAATGATCTGACAACGCGTGCGACTCGATTCTGATCCGATACAGATCCGATTATTCGGTGGCTGTGATGTCGTTGAATGACATACGAATCTGTTCGAAACATTTCACTCATTACAAAAACGTAAATTTTTTTTTCGGTAGTATTTGTAAAATTGTATCGTATTATAATTATTGTCTATTATACAAGATCCTTTTTAGTAATACATATATCCACATTCATTTAGAATTTATTATTTATTAACACCTAGTTATGAATATTTTTTTTTATAAAGTTCCTATAAAATATGAGCAATTAACTCAACTATGGCCAATTGATGTTAAAAGTGAATTAGTGTAAAATTTGTTGAAAAAACACTCAGATTTGATATCCTCTTCTTTTATACAGGATGATATTTTTTAAGTTTTTACTTTTTTGAATGATAACATACAGTTTTAATTTCATATTCCAAAGCAGAATAATTTTCTTAGTATTTTGATATTTAAAAATCGAATTTAAGGCGAGTGGTTTTTGAGTTATATTTATTGAAAGTTTAGCCAAGCGAAGTGGTGTGGTACGGGGTTCCCTTGCAAAATTTTGTCCACTACTCCGCTTGTCTAAACTTTAAATAAGTATAACTCATAAACTACTTTCCCTAAATTCGATTTTTATATATCAAAATACTCAGAAAATTATTCTGCTTTGGAATATGAAATTAAAACTGTATGTTGTCAATCAAAAAAGTAAAATCTTAAAAGATTATAAGAATAAAAAATATTTAAAAATATAGTTTTTTAATAAAAATGTTGTTTTTATAACAACTTGTAACTATTTAAAAAGATATTTTCAAAAACATGAATACTTTTTGAAATAATGAGTGTTTTATGACACTTGCACGGTTGTAACCACTATAATAATGATTATATCAACGTAATATAATTTATGAAAAAATAAAATAATTATATTTTAATATTTTGTCTAACGTTTATAATTTTGAATTAAAAAATTTAACATTATTTTATAAGATTAATGTAATTTTATTCAAAACATCGTAAATATATTTTTTGAATGCCATTATGCTATTAATTATT
Organism: Schizaphis graminum; assembly: GCA_020882235.1. Lineage (NCBI taxonomy): Eukaryota > Metazoa > Arthropoda > Insecta > Hemiptera > Aphididae > Schizaphis > Schizaphis graminum. The sequence goes on from CM037032.1 coordinate 70,681,813, forward strand.
AATTAACTACAGTAAAAATCATATTAAATTGATAAATTAAGACATATTTCAGATATAGAACAACTGTTTAATACGTGAAAGTGGACATTATAATTATTTTAGGATGGATTACTTCTGGTTTTTTTTACTAGCATGAAAAAACTATATTTATTTAAAAAATACCGTACTGTTATATTGTGTTAGTATTAATAATAATTCTAATTTTTTTTTAATAATTTACACAATATAACAACTATTATGCATATTATACGTCATAGAATAAATAATTATAGACAATTATTAATTTAATTAATAATTAATTATTAATCTGGTCAAGGTTCATTATTTTACATACATGTACACGTCATGGTAAATATGGCTAAATTCAAATTATAAACGCTTGTGTACATGTTGTATGAAGTTGCAGTAAAACGAGCAGTAGCTGTATATATTTGAATATTTTTTTTATTTACTGATCATAATGATTATTATTTACTTTACTGTGTAACAACTCTACATGTTAACTAACAACACTATTCCAGGATTGCCAATGCAATTGTTTTATTTTATTTCAATAATTCATACGGACAAAGCCCTTTAAAAAGATATTTAAATAAATTAATATTATTTTAACAGTACAATAATATTATAGTATTACAAAAAAAATAATATAATATAAAATATATTTTTTTAAATATAGGCATAGGCAAGTTTGTATCGTTCTTCTGTATATAAGGTGTCGAGTGGGTGTGTTAAATTTTAATTCCGTAATATATCATTGTATACAAAAAACGATTCTGAAGGGAGACAGTCTGTCAGCTTATGTTACTAAGTATATTTTATGATATGTTTTTTTTTATATAGCTATTAAAGTAATTTATTTTTGTTTTAATATTACGGTACGCGATATAACTTTTTTTCTGAAAATATTAAACTAATAACTAATAAGTACAGTTATAATATTATTATTAGTATTTAATTATTATATTAATATGTATTTATATCATATTATCATCTTATATAACTCAAAAGTTAATACAAGTTTTCTGTAAATATCGTAAAGCAAGTGATAATAGGTTTAAATAGATAATATCTTAAAATGAATCGAAAATGTCATTGCGCATAGTAAAATTCATAATAATTTAATATATTACATTAAAGTTTTAAGTCCTCACGAATAATGTTTTTGATTTATAACGTCATTATTCATTGTCAAAACACGTAGTTTTTTTGAAATTTGAACTTTTTCAAATGTCTATAAAAATTATGTCTGTATTTTTTAGATTTTTAGTTTCAATATGAGATTTGTTTTGTTTTGTTTATTTAACAAAACAAAACAAAACAGAGATACAGAAACTGAGATACATATTATGAGGAATAGTACACTGAATTTTCAAAATTTGGCTATACAATTTAAAGATTTTTTAAATGTCTTAAAATGTCCTATTAAAAATACTTGCAGTTTGTAATTTTCATGATTTTGTTAATTTTTTTAAAAATTTGAAATTCTAATGCACATTTAAAAAAAAATTGTGCTTATGTACTAATATTTAATAATTTTATACAGACATAAGAAAAAGTTACGTGGAATCTTGTATTACATATTATTTACGAATAATTTCGATCTATTGAATATTTTTTTTATTGAAATTTACATTATATAAATATCAAAATATTAATTATACCATGTGACATGTACAGAAAATGATAAGATAAATATTTGGTGAAATTTTCTGGTATCTGTAGTTATTCATTTTTAAATTGCATAAAAAAAAAATAAAAATTTAGTGTACCATAAAATATTACATAACCTTAAACTTGTCCAAATTTAATGATATAGCAAATCATATACCATATAGACAATTCAGCATAGCTATCTAAATTGTGTTGCAATTTCAAACAGTCATCAATTGTATTTAATTTAATTTTATAGTATTATACTGCAATTTCACGTCATCGGTGAAACAAAGAAGTTTGTATTAATTTAGAGTAGTTTTGACATTGTTAACAAATAGTGCAAACAAAAAGAGAGATAATATTCTAATATTTTCATTGATTAACAATATTTATCCATCATTGTTTGCTGCTCTGACGATGACGTGATCGTGATTAGATCAGATATGTCTGACAAACGAGCAGCACAAATTAAATTCCACGTATGTGTATTACATATTATTATCATTTACCGCTCAACAGTGAAGTGGAAAAATATTTCTAGGAATACCTTTCCATCGATGTATCTCGCATTCACTAGCATATTGATACTTATGTTAAATTATTAAATAAATATGATTTGCATTTCAATACATTTGCTAAGTCAAAAAATTTTGTTTTAATTAATTAAATATAATCTATAATACATAAGACCATATATAGCAGGGGTGGCCAAACTTTTTTTGGCCGCGATCTACTATCTACTTACAACATTATACTCGACTTCCATAAAAAATCTAACCACCATGATTAATTTTCGTGTGCGTAGCCTAAAAATAAATCCTAACACGATCGACTTTAAAATCATTTGCGATCGACCGTTTGGCCGCCCCTGATATATAGCAATGGGTACATATAAATATTTAATAAAATCAATATTTTACAACTTACAAATATTTATTTATTAATAACGAAAGGAGTAGAATGTTTATTTCGATAGGTAAATCGTATACCTATTATAGATGAAAATTATAAAAAGGTACTATTAATATAGTATTGATAAAACAAAAAAGAGTAATTAAGACCATTTTATCAAAATACTATTGTGAACAACGATAATTTAACGCGACGGTCGCGGTACTGGTTTGCTACAAACTATGAAAATCTAAATTTCTTAAATTTGAAATTCATATGATATTTTTTATATATGTTGAATACAGCTCTGATTTCATTTTGATAGTACTTCCACGTAACTGTATAATTTATTGCGTAGTATGTACGGATAAAATAATATAATCCTCTGTAGGTACCTATGTTAACACTTACATTTTACAGATTTTAAAACAGATTTTATGTATCGTGTGCAGGTAATATTACACATAAGTGGGGTTGTAGGTACCAGATACATCGAATGCTAAAATAAAGATAAATTATAGCAAAAAAATGTTTCAACTAAATTACATGTATAAAAAAAAAAACAAAATTTAGTGTATGAATAATATGTATTGATGATAAACATGATTTTCGTAATTCGGAGTTAATATACGATGAAATTGTTTAAAAATGCTAACAATATGATAATTCAACTTGACGTTAAATATTATTTTGTGATTCATTGAATCAACTTAAACAGTTGTCAGTTATACTATAACCGTTTACAGTTTGCTATGTGCATTTGAGAGTAAACATAGAAACGGTAAATATATAAGAAAATGATAAACATAACTGAATATAATATTATTATTATGTAATACTACTTAATTTCTCTGCGTGGATATTATATCATGCGTCTTTTTATTGTACCTATGTAACGTAGAATTGGATTAGGTACATTCATACAGAGCATCTAAAACTACAAGACAAGTATTACATGTTTAAATATTAGGTACCTAATTTGCATAAAATATCATCTAATTTTAACTTATGCTACTTTTAGCAGTATTGTAAGATTTTTAGAGACGTAATAAGTAACAGATAACAAATACAAAATCTTACTCATATATATATATTAATATTCCATGTTATAAGCTATCATTGGTGATATGACATGAAATTTATATGCTACGTCATGAATTTTGAAATTCTATAACAACGCAATTTTTTACATTCGACTGATCAACGTAATTGACTAATAACAGTCACGCGAACTTATTTACAATACTCCAGAGTCTTTAATATATAAGTATTATAGAACTGCATATTAGTTTTTACTAATTATACCTTATAAGTAATAATGTATTAAATTACGATATTACATATAATTTGTTTAACATTGTTATCAACGATATTATATTGATATTGTTCTACATTAAGTGTTGTACGTACTTTTATGTCCAATAGTTTATAATTAAATTAATATGTCTTATAAATATTATTGATTATTGTTGATTATAGTGTTTGAAAGTAAAGATAAGTGATCATTGTACCTATAGTTATTATCATGATAAAAAAAACAAATGCAATTAATTACATCGTCTTATGGTTAATTTAAATTACATAATATACATGAAAAGAATTATATATTTTTAAATTTATGTTAACCCTGAAATTGTTTATGAAATATTATAGATTGACTTCAGTACTTGACATGTTCATTACTGGTAATTTTAAAATATCCATTCATTAAAACATCTTTAAGGAAATATAATTGTAGTTATTGGCCAACTTTATATATGTGATTTACAACACGCTATACATTTTTTTTTGTCATTTAAAAAAACACACCAAAAATGGCAGTGCATTTTTCAAGGATAACTAATACTTTATCCACTTTATATTTAATGAAAATAGTTAATGTTGATACAGTTTTAACTTTTGCGTGTATTGAGCTAGTTGTATTCTGTATTTTTCTTATAATGTTTGTGTCTACTTCCAGTTGGTGGATAAATATAATAACACCGTGTCTACTAATTTTTACGATTATTTATTATTTTTGTACTTTAACATTTAGTAAATGGGAGAAAATCAAAGTGCCTTATGTTCAGCCAATTCCACTATTTGGAAATTTCTTCTATGTAGCTTTTGGAATGCAACACCCCATAGATTTCTACAGGAAAATATACTATGAGCTGGCTGGTCACAAATACGGAGGTTTATTTCAGATGAGAACCCCGTATTTGATGATCCGTGACCCGGAAATAATAAACAATGTGCTTATCAAAGACTTCTCAAATTTCCCTAATCGCGGTATTTACTCAGATTTCTCAGCGAATCCCCTGTCAAACCACCTATTTTTTATGGAAAATCCACAATGGAAATTAATGAGGAAAATATTGAGTCCGGTGTTCACTTCAGGAAAACTCAAGCTAATGTACGATCAAATCAAAGAATGTGGCGACAAACTTATGAAAAATATCCATAAGAACTTAATGAAAACCGACAATAAAATAGAAGTGCGAGACATTTTAGGAAAATATTCAACGGACGTCATCGGCACTTGCATATTTGGTCTAAAATTAAACGCCGTAAGCGACGATAATTCTACGTTTCGAAAATACGGGAAGTCTTTATTTGTTCCGTCACTGAGAACACATTTAAGGGAATTGAGTTTGATGATCAGTCCTACTCTTTTGAATATCCTAAAGTTTAAGGATTTCCCAGCGGATGCAACTGAATTTTTCCATTCAGCATTTCACGAAACGATAACATACAGGGAAAAAAACAACATAGTCAGAAACGATTTTGTTCAAACGTTGATACAGGCGAGAAACGATTTGGTTTTGAATAAAAATATACCTCAAGGAGGTAAATGTGTTTATTCCCGAAAACTTATAAATAATTTATGTGAATTTTATTTTATTTGTTATTAGAAAGATTTTTAGAGTCACAAATTGTTGCCAATGCATTTGTTATGTTCGCTGCTGGATTTGAAACCGTATCTACTGCTATAAGTTTTTGTTTATATGAGTTAGCGTTAAAGAAGCATATCCAAGACAAAGTACGCGAAGAAATTAATTTGAAATTATCGAAAAACAACGGACTGATTAATAACGATTTGCTGATAGAACTTAATTACTTAGATATGGTTTTAGCAGGTAATACTTGTTTAAATAATACATTATTTTTATTAATTACCCGAGTTAATCTAGAAATCTATTACTATTATAACAATATATTTTTATTCTAATGTTTGGTGATTGTGGAGAGTTCAGAAAAGTTTTTTATGGTTTAAATCAGCTTATTGGAAAATAGGACACGTCGTGATATTTACTTAACGAAGATAATTAAATTGTATTCAAAAACATTTGAATTGTTATTAAGTAATTTTTTTTATTTAGTATTGATTTAAATATGTAACAAATATTTTAATTTTTTAATGTTTAGGATATTTTTAGATTATTATTTTTGACCAGAATAAGTAGTTTTGGGTATTCTTATTTTATAAAATATATAGTATTAATAATATTATGAGATTGCTTTTAATAACTAAATTATTATTAAATAATTTTAATATTTTTTTTAAGAAGATTTAAAATTTGCTCTTTTAAGGAAGCTTTAAAATTTGAACTGTCGTACATAAATTAAATCTATAGTATACTGATATTTTTTAATTTAATGATTTATCATAATATAAAAAATATATTAATATATACATTATGATTAGCGAAGTCCCTAAATTCAAAATCAAACTTATAATATCGACTGTATTATTAATTTTGAATTGCTATTTGCATTTATTTTTAAGATTTTTGCCTATTTATTGTTTTTTCTTGAGTACAAAAATTGAATAATGAACATGTAATTATATAAATAATATGTTTTTTAGAAACACTCCGTAAGTATCCACCTACCTTTGCTTTATTCAGAAAAGCATCACAAACATATCACGTACCAAACGATTCATTAACTATTGAAAAGGACCAAAAAGTTATAATTCCTATTTATTCACTGCATTACGATCCAAAATATTTTAAGGATCCTGAAGTATTTGATCCAGAAAGATTTTCACCCGAAGAAAAAGCTAAACGTATAAGTGGTACTTATCTTCCATTTGGCGATGGACCTCGAATATGTATAGGTATATTATTAAAATAATCATGTGAAATACCTATAATTTATCGGATATAAAAAATGTATATTTATTTCAATAGGAAAACGTTTTGCCGAGTTGGAAATGAAATTGGCTTTGGTTGAGATTCTAACTAAATTTGAAGTAGAACCATGTGAAAGAACTGAAATTCCTATTCGATTTAGTAAAAAAGCTATAATAACAATGCCAGAAAATGGTATTTGGCTGAAATTTAAAAAAATTACTAACTTATTATAGATGATAAGTAAGTGGTTTTGTCAATAAAATTTGTTATCAATTTGTTAATTTTTAAATTTTAATTTTAATATTTTTCAAAATATTGTTATATATTCTTAGTTATAACATAATTGTATGTTTTGTTTAACAATTTTAATATAACTTATCAAATTATTCGCTTGATAAATTTATTTTTCTAGTAATATATAATAGGAACTCAATATTTTTTTAAACGTCTGAAAACATAATAACCAGTTTTTACTGAACACTTCCATAGCTTCTGTTTTAAAGTAGTTAACAGCTAATATATACTAAACACATTCAATTGTTAAACAGATGAAATGTCATGTATTTTTATTAATAAATATCTATTAATATTTTATCACATTGTTTAAAATAAATATGTGATTATTACCACGTAATGTGAAAATTCTTGATATAAACACGCGTCACATCAATTTGAAAATGTTTATCTACCTTATTATTATATAGATACAATTATCGGATTTTATATATTGACTTTGGACAAAACACACTAAACTGACTTAATAATAAACCGCGGAATATCTCAATATCTAAAACAATTAAGAAATTACAGTTTTTAATTTTTTTTTAGAACTATAGATTTAAAATAACTAAATTTTCAACTTAAAAATATCAATAATTTCTTAAGATATTGATCGGTGCGGGGTAGTAAAATCACCTTGTATATAATAATAATTTTTAAATTCGTATAAATGCGTTTTAATATCATCGCTATTTGTCTGAAGTATGATCATTTCGCACGCGGAAGGTACCGCCGTACACACGGGGATTAAAAACGGAGATTAAAAATAAGGCCGAATAGAAAAACTACATATTCAGTAAAGATAACGCAATCCAACCGACCGCTGGTGCAGCCATTATCAACGATCCGTGCATTGACGGTGTTTATTTAAGCTTTATATGCCACCGCTCGCTGTACGTATATGGGGTTACACGAGACTTAAAAATAAATCTAGCACTATATACTCATAAAATATATGTATAATACATATACACATATATTATAGATGGACATATAATATGTGTGTATTCTCTAAAAACGAAAAACATTAATTCTCCGTAGGTTTTCCATTTAAGAGCATCGGAAAGTCATTAATTTTTTATAGAAAACCAATCGGCCAAAATTAAATCGAGATACGTGTACACTATATTCCATGTACAATCGTCGAAAGTAATGTATAAACTGTGCACATTATAATATTTTTAAATTCACAAACGTTTTGGTTTCTTACGATTGTTTTATTTGATAAACTGCAATAATATTTATTATTTTCACAACTAACGTATTTGTAAAAAAAAAATAAATAAAAAAAATACGTTTATGTATAATTACTCACAGCGACATATTTAATTACGATGAAATATTAAAATTATTAATTTTTAGCTAAAAATAAATAATAATAAAATATTTATTGTAATAGGTAACTAATATTATTATATTATTTTGTACCATAATTGATTTTATTACACGAAAAGTTTTTGATGAAATGTTTTGATTTTTCAACTTAAAATGTAATTTTGTATGGAAAATTAGATCTAGTTTGTATTTTAAAAAGTTCAATATTAAAAAATCGAATTTTTTTTTTTTATTGGGTTCTATACATTCTAGAAAATTTAATACAATATTAAACATAACAACTTATAATATATGTGTAAAAAAAATATATTGCAATGATATTTTTTATAGGTATTAGATGTTAGAATTACTATACTTTTCTTTTCATATCAAGTTTTAAAAATTTGATACATGATTTCTCATGAATAGTTCATACTGAACCATAAAATCTAAAAAAAATGTATAGACAATTATTTTTATAGACATATTAAGTTAAAATTTGGACGGAATTGCGTATTTTAACGATAAACAATGATTTTAACTACTGTGTCATAATTTAAAAACATGATGCACGGGGAATTGAGGACTTAAAACTTTTACTAAATTATATTATTATGAATTTTATTATACGGAATGACATTATTGATTTATTTTAAGATATTATTTATTTCTAGGCACTATAAATCTATTTTCACTTGTTTACGGTATTCACAGAAAGTTTTCATTAACTATTGAGTTACTTAATAGTAGGTTAAAAATATGGTATAAATACAGTTTATTATAATAATAAATGCAATATTTTTAGAAAAAATGTATATCAACCTACTGTAATATTAAAACAAAAATAAATGACTTTAATAACTGTATCAAAAAACATATTATAAGATATACTGAACAATAAAGGTTCACAGACCGTTTCTCTTCAGAATCGTTTTAGTATACAATGATGTATCATTGAATTCAAATTTAAAACATCCATAACTGTGACCCACTCAACACCTAATGTACAAGCAGAGTGGTACCATTTGCATACTTTTTTATATTTAGACATTTTAAGTTTAAATTGATTAGAACAATAGAATATGTAATATTAAAAATGTCGATAAAAGTAAATAACTAGTTTATAAAATGATCTACCTATTAATATCTGTCTTGTAGTTTTGTCATTTCGCTTTTCAACACTATGGGATCACTATAATAGCGACCCATTCGACACTTAATGCACAACAGATCGATACCCACTTATCTACCTTTCTTACCATTACATTAGTTAGGGATCTACAGAAGTACTACAATACATAATGGTATACAAATGTTGGGTTAAAAATGTCAATACCTACCTATGAGACAATTTAGATAGTAATATTTTAAAAGTGAGTGAATATTTGATAATTGCAATGTTTTGTTTGAATGAAATTATATTAATGTTTGATGGAAATTAATTCGGTATACTGCAATATATACAAAATAATACGATAATATGTATTATATATATTAAAATTTAAAGTATAATTAAATTTGTAAAAATAAAGTATTTTATTTTATCAACAAATAGTAGTTGGGTATTTTTAATATTTCTGTTTTTACATTATAGATATATTTCTTTGTATGTAAATTACTCAATTTCATAATAAATTGTTTTATCAAGTAAATCCAATCGTAAACGAAATTTAAGACTCTTAGCTGTGATGTCATATGCGATTTGGACTATAAAAATGACTAATCTATTATACAAAATATTGTACAATATAATAGTATATAATTATATTATTGGTTATACGAATAAATAATTCATGGTTAATTATGTAAGTATACTATGTATTTAAATGTATTTTATCTTGACTGAAATAGATACAGTATAGTTGCTTACATACTAACAATTACCAATTGCCCGGAAGACATTAATACACTTGGTTCGTTGAAATAATATTATATAATAGTCTTTCCTCGGAGTAAACCGATATGGCGTATTCGTAGATATTACGCGTGGTAGATGTTGCAGTGGCATTTGCGATATGTACTCATGTAGAGCGAACCACGTATTGTATATATTCACTATAGTGAATTCATATTAAATATCATTTTATTTATGTAAAAGTATATTTTTACGAGTGACAATATAGTTCAAGGGGTTCATTGTTTATGTAAGTTTGCGATTCTATGTGTTTATTATTCTAAAATATTTACAGTCGGAACACCATCTATATCACTAAACTATATATATTTAGTCTGATGACCATGATGAGGTATGTTTATACATTCATTCAAAAGGGTACATAATAAATAATATTTTTTAACGCATTTCGGTTAAATAGATTAATATAATAAAGAAAAACCTAGCATGAGTAGATATATATAATTTTTTTTTATAACAGTTGTTTAAAAATATTTCTATGTACATTGTACTTTGTATTATGCATAAGCTATATGTTAATGTGTTATGTGTTGGTTGTAAATTATTTATGATACATAATATAATTTGTATGCTGTAAAAAATGATATGATAAAGAGTAGGTTTAAGTTATATTTATTAAGATATAATATTATTCATCACGTGAAATCATGAAAATATTTAGTGAAGAAAAAAATAGTTTTACTGTCATATCCCACCAAAGAGGATAAAACGATAAAGATAAAAACTTATAGTATACGGACATCATAATATAAGGTTCAGTAGTCAGTACAGTATAAAATAGATTTATAAATCAAATTCTATACACACACACACACACACACACACACACATATATAAAATTAATCAAACACATTTATTTATAGTGATAAATAATGAATTTCTAACAACTTTTACTGTTAAAGATTATTTTTTACGCATTCGTTTAAAATATATCATGTACTAATATCTCAATTATATTATAAAAAAAGATTTTGTGTTTTATATTCATATGTTGTATGTTTAAATATTTAAAATTACAGACATTAAATTTCATGATGCTAAGGAGCGTAAACCTCGAATTACAGGAGAGTAGTAACCACCAGGATGTCGGGTAGAGTAATCCCCAGATGGAAGGTGAGCAGAGGCAGATCCTCCTATTGTATTTAATGTTATCCTATTATTTTTAATAATGTATACCTTGCCTAGTTATTTTAATTTTATATCACTTTTATTAGTACCTATTAGACAAGAAAATCTGAAATAATTATACAGACAATAGAGTTTGTTAGGCGAAGGCCCGACATACTCTTTATATTTTTTTTTATGGCCTCCGTTGCTCTGCAATTCCGGTTACGCTCGTAGTCCCGTTGAAATACGTCGAATTCGTTAGATCTCTTGTTTTCGATTAGACGCGTTTCGAACCGCACAACTATTATTTCGGTCCGAGCGGATTACCACGGCTTAGTGATACGGCGCAGATGAGCATTCGGCCTTAGACGCACATAAAATACACAGATATGAACACAAATGTCTTGGCAGCAACCGCGCTTTATGTTTGAATACGCGGCTGTAGGGCGCGTCGGTCACGCCTAAAGATAAAACTAATCTCTCGACCGGCCCGCCATCCATCGCGACCCGCATAAAACAAACAGGCGTGAGATTCGGATAAACAATAAGAGCACATCAAAACAGTATGATATTATTATTCATCATATCACCATCATTAGTTATTGCGGTACGAGAGTTACGCGTTTCGCGGACCACGGTCGACTTGTTCGATAATCTGCACGAGGCAGCTTCCGCAGTCGTTGTACGCCGCACGTTTGCGCCTTATTGGAGTGCCTATCATCGACTGCAGTTGTAAACGTAACAATAGTATAATAATTTTAAATCGTCGACAACGACGGAAATTCACAAGATTTGCTCGAGTCCAAAATCGACGGCTGCAGCGCAACATGCACCGCGGTCTGTTGCTGTTGCACTTCCACGTCCGGCGTGTTCCGGAACCGGGTTCCGGCGCCGCAAGTCCTACGGCACCCAAGCCAGAAGCGTTATTTGCGTCGAGGAAACCAGCTAGAGACGTTTTTATCCAACCGACTGTGATTCTCGCACATCGGAAACTTAAAATGGTGGCTTCATTTCGACCGTAGTCGTCACTTCATCATAATATTATTTTAGTTCAGACGATCGGAAGCTATACTAGACGGCGGACAAACCGGCGGCGATTGGGAAGACGAAAGACATGAACTGATTAATAACCGTCGACATTTATGATGATTATAATGATGATATTACAAGAAAGACGTGCGCCGAATATATAATATTATGTATTCATGTTATTTGGATATCGGTATCGTCGCCTTTGAATCCATAAAACAAGGAACAAAACGTAACAACAAAAACCATTTACATGCACATTTTGCTTGTTTAAGGTAAATTAAAAAACGACAACTTTATTTTTAAAGTTTAACTTTTTTATATGACTGAAATTTGACTTCGATAGAACATATATATTATCGTATTGATTTTATAAAGAATTTATTATAGAAATATCTATAATAATACGCAATATCAAAATCTATTTCTATACCCAGCTGATGAACCTTTCATCAAAGTCAAACACATACTTCTCGAATGCTAACAGTACGTCAAATTAAAACACAAACATTAACTATCAGAATCCCTACAAGAAATCCTAGCACTGAAGAAAAAAGTCAATACACTAAACAAATTTAACTACTCATCCAACAACCAACCACCATGTACAAATTAAATTAAAATATTAAAAATAAATGTAAATATATTATAATTGTATCGGCTAATAATCTCGTAGTTAATGCCAAAATTATATTGTAGACTGTATACTGTATAGAGACTAATATTATAACAAACAACATGATATGAGACGGTTTTTTATTTTTGAAAAAAGTTCATTCCAATTGTTTTAAAATGATTTTTTTTTTAATTTAAAATATAAAAATAACTGAGAATAAATCTTACAATTATTTTTAAAGCAGTTAAGCTATTATACATATTTTATTAATCACCTTATCATTAACATTTTTGACTGCATAAATTAAGGCGTTAAACGGCGTAGTGTATAGGCAATATAGGTACATTTTACTGAACAATATTGTTTTTAAAATGATAATAATATTATTTAGTGCTTAATATATATTTTTGTTTTAGAATATTATAAACTACTGAATATAAATTTCCGAAGTATAATTTTCAAGCGAATATACATGTCATTCAATAGATATTATATGAACCCTAAGATATATTTTAAACTCGGAAATACATGAACTATATTATAAAAATATTCATATCTAATTAAATTTGTGTTTTGCACTATACATAATAACATTATCAAATTTTTTCTAATACTAGGTCAGGTGGTTTCAAGAGGGGTCGTGAATATTTTAAACTTGGAATTGAAAATATTACATGAATCATATAATATAGTGTTTTTGAATGTAATGATGAATATTATATGAGTCAAGAGTAATACACATTTTAAGTAAATTTTATTCAATATCATAAATATTTTAGACTTTATTAGTATCGTATCATTATTAATAATGATGTGTGTTTTTCGTCTATCACTATTCACATTTTTGAAAAAATAAAATGCTTATATTTTTTAAAAACTATTAGAAAATATTAGGCACGACGGAAATGTTTACACAAAATACGTTTCTGACTAAATCGATTTTGTTTTAGTGTTTTTATTAAAAAATAAACTTTAAAAATATAAAAATTTCACTGAATATTAAAAATTGAATTTTCTTGACATTATATAATTTTTGAATTAATTATTGATATTTGGAATTTCGATTATTTTTTTTATTTATTTCAATAAAATTATTATTTTTTAGTCAAACAGTATTATACAGATTTAATTCATAATATCTCATAAGTGATTTTTTTTTTTTAAGTAGAATTGAAAAAACATTTTAGCACACTCATATATTTTTTATATGCATAAGTTATTATTTTTGTTGGATAAAAAAAATTATTGGGATTTTTCCCCCCTATTGAAGTTATTTAGTTATCATTTAACAATAGAATCTTGATATAATATGACAATTCAAGTACACAATGCATTTTTCAAAATATTTTTATTATAATTTTAAGCATTTAAGATACTTGGAATTTTATAATTTATTTAGTTTTAATTGCTAAATACCTATAAGTTGTAATGCAAGAATCATATTTGTATATCAATTTTTTTAAAGTGATTGAAAACTATCAAAAATTCATAATGTCAATCAATTTATTTTATACGAGTTTTAAGTTATAAGTTATTATTTATTTTATTTCACAAAATTGTCAAACTCACAAATATTTAAACCATTTTTTTGTTTAAAAACTGAATATGTTAATAATTTTACCCAAGAATTTATTGAAAATTGAATACACGGTTCCTATTATAACATTCAGTTATGTAATGAATTATAAATATATAGTGTTTAATATTATTAAAATTATATAGTCAATGATAATTTTCTTATGTCATTGTGTTGATATATATAATATAATCATATTTGTTACAAAGTAGTAATAATTGTTGCTGTTTTTTTTTTTTTTTTTTTTCATCAGTTTGTATAACTATTAATTAACATTGGCAATAAATTAGTTTCTTTTTAAAAATATTGTCTTATTATAAGTTGTTTGTATTTTTTAAATATCTATGTTTCTTATTTGCTTGTAAATTCTTCTAAATTAAACTAATTATTAATAATTATGAATTTTTTATTTTCCATAGAATGCGACGTAGTATTTTTGATCTGTATTTGAAAATTTCAAAGGATTAAATATTGAGAGTGATTAGAACAATAATTGTAATACAATGGGTATAAAAATTATTTAAATTATTTATTATTTATCTTAAATGTATTCTAAACGATTTATATTAAATTATATGTATTTATTGAATAAATAAAATAATATCAACTGTACTTTTTAGTTAAAAATTAAAAATTATCATATGATTATTTTTAAATAATACTTCTTTTTATTATTAAATAATATAAATTCTAAACAATGTAAAATATTATATTTTTAACGATAAATAAATAAAACGCGGTTTTTTTTGTTATGATTATTTATAATTTTTCACTTTTATGTATATTATAATCTTTAATGCATGCGATTTGATAAATCGTACGAATATCTCTTGTACATAATTTTGATATATAAGTTAAACGTTTCATGTTATAGTACAACATTTTATTTCATGACAAATTCAAGGTAATTTTGTTGTACAAAAGATAAATGGATTGTGTATTCTCCAGTGACATTTGATTTCACCGATTTATGTTTATTTTATATATTTATCGTAAATAACAAAAACAAATCGTCGTAGTATCAATTATACTTGCGTTTTAAAGTAAACAGATTATTAATTTTAACTTTTTTGATTCAGATACTCATCTTGTTTTATGTAGTACTTTTTTTTTACTTAGTTTTTATATACTCGATTAATAATCATTATTTAAAGTCATACAAAGTGCTCGCTTGTCCAATTTAATTGTTTATCGATTTCATCGTTTTCCCCTCAAATGGGTCACATGAACCAAAAATGTAACCACGTTAAATGCAATTAACTGTGATTTATGGGGCTCAAGAACTTTTACATGAAACTTTTTATTGTATCATTTTAAATTTTCACCCTGTTTGTCGATCTGAAGTGGTTCTATCTGCTTGGCTGCACATAATCTTAACTACAAAAATATTTTGAACACGTACTTCTAACTATCCTTAAACCCAATGATCAAATAAAGTTTATTTATTTCAGTCCTTAAATCGTATAAATAAATAGTGAATGTTGAAAGAGATATATTGTGTATGTTATAATTATTATACGCTTTACAATCTAAACGAAGCAAACATAGAATCTATTGATTTTGTAATTATGTTTTTTTTTAGTTTATTTTTTTATTTTGGGTGAAAGTATACTTTTAAACTTTACTTTTATTTTTTTTTAGATTGGTATATAGCAATTGGTACTGCTATATTGATATCCGAGACCTCGTTTTGGGTATTCATTTTACTTGACTTATTTTAGTGGATGTAGGTAGAATGATATATTACAAATCAATAATACATTTGATAAATTATATAATTATGTAATAAAATTTCAATCAATTTGATTGGAAGTTATAGGTTAAATCTCCACTCGCTGAAACTTCTTTAGATATTTCTGATCATTTAAAGTAATTTTCCTTCGCATTTCGAGGTACTATTAAAACATAAAAACTTCAAATTATCAAAAAATAATTATATTCTACATAAAAAAAGCCTTTGCGTTAAATAATAATAACATCACTGTAAATTTTATTTCACTCGCAATACATTCTAAAACCTTCAGATATTATCCATTTTTCATTTAGAGCATAATCCATGGAGTAAATAGTAAATATGCATAAGTAGATTTCTTTGAATAAATAGTTTGGAAGAGTAGCATAGTAGTTGTCTGGTTAAAATAGTATTAAATCGAAAAAACAAAAGACCTAAGTATGAAAGATAAAAAAAAAATTGTAGAAATTACAATTATTATCGTGTACTTTAATTATTTATACATTTTGAATATTACACGGTTATTAGAACTCACGAATAGAAATGAAACTTTTAAAAGTAAAAAAGAACATGTAAATTATAGACATATCATTTATACATTAATTATACTGTATCGGAACGTCCTTGAGTCATGTGAAGATGTTTGGTGAGCTTACAAAGTTATAATAATCATAATGTGATATTTATTACACAGAAATAATTGTGTTGTGTATTCAGTCGAAGGACGTTTAATAATAAAAAATAACTGAAAAAAGTTTGTAGGTATAGGTATTGTTTGATATACACTGATGTATAAATACGATGCATATAAAAATTTAATTGAAGATTAGTGGCGCTACCTTTGACGCGTTACTAATCTATGGTATACGATTGCACGTGTATAGCCAATTTAATACAAGTCAACAGAACGGTCGACAGTCGTCCGGCAGACGTTCGTTCGAACAGTAAAATTGATTTCGCATGTCTGTCTTCTACCCAAAGCGATAATGTTTGCATTCGTCTACGAACTGTTCGACCTGAAAATGCTATTGGTCACCGCGTTTCTCGGTGCCATATACATGTACTCCACCTGGACCCACAGCCACTGGTCCAAACTGGGCATATCCAGTCCGTCGACGCCGGTGCCGATGTTCGGGCACGCGATGCCTTCCATGTTGGGCCGGATGCACTTTATGGACGTGCTGCACAACCTTTACCGGCAGCTGGGCGACCGGCGGTTCGGTGGCATTTATACGATGCGAACGCCGCAACTGCTCGTCAAAGACCCAGAACTAATAGGTATGTACATCGAGCGTGACTTGCGCGAGACTACTCTATAGTATGATATAGTCGAATGACGATTGTAATTTTGAATTTTTATAGACTACTTGAAATACAAGTTGGTGTATGCATATTTTGATTTTTAATGAATATTAATGAAATTTCCATTTCCTAGATATTATCACAGTTTTTTGAAGAACTATTTTTTTTTTTACTTTTAATCATATTAAAAAAAAAATCTTATAAGCATTATATTACTATAGTTAAGGCGAGTGAAGCAAGAGACGGATACATAAGCACGGACTTTGTATCCCATCTAAATTTTGTCCTTTTATTTTTACACACAGTTCTGAATTTGAATGAACTTACAGTATAATAACGTTGGTTTGTTGTGTTAGAACTTTTTTTTAGAGATTATCACTATTGGTAAGACTATTAATTACGTAATATTTTAATCATCTTATTAGTGTACACATTGAATCATCATTTAAAATGGAAGTTTTATCAAGTAAACATAATTATGACGAATTGTAAGAATATTATTATACATCAGAATAATCAATTTTAACTTAAATGTTATCTCATTATTAATACGAAAAATATAGTTTTAATATCATTAAATACCTAGTCATATTATAATATACATTATGTTTGCACTTTGTCTAATCAGTTATTGTAAGATTGATATAAGTTCTCTGAAATTATTGTTATTATTATTATTTTCATATTGTTAATTGATTATTTAATTCTTATTTTTTTGTTTAAAAAAAGTTGGTAGGAAAATGATATAATTTTTAAATAAACATTTCATAATATTTTTGAATGGTTCAGAACTAAATAATATAATATTATTAATACTAAATTTGTTGCTGATAATCAATAAGTTTTAATTTACAAAATATATCAACATGAGGTAATCGTTTTTCAATGACTAATATCACAATTCAGTAATTAATAGAAGTTATATAACTGTTAAAAATTTGATCTGTCTTCATATATTATTGTTCCAACAAATATTATTATCATTCATTAATTAATCATCATCGCGTATATCGTAATAGTCAGTTATGTAAACTGTTTACAGAACCATTGTTCATTTATATTCAGTAAACATAATGTAATATAATAATATTTTATGTAGTCGATCTTCAAAAAAAAGTAGTTAATTATTCTGCACTCAAAAAATGGTTATCTATTCCTCATATTATATACACTGGAAAAATGTTGGGATTTAAGACATTTTTTTTTAAATAATCTGAAATTAAAATATTCTCAAAAACAGCTAGAATACCGATAATGAATTTTAAGGGGATTGGAAGCGATGGTTTCCTGTCTTTATCTAACACACTTGCAACATAGGATTATAGACGTGTTCTATTTCCAACGTATCGATTGATATAATGGAGCGATAAGAATTCTGAATACAGATTTGAATTCGTCATAAAGTCTACTTGAGATCGACTTTCCCTTATTTTTGATTTTATCATCCCAAAATCCGAAAAACGTTATATTAAAAAAGAGTAATTAAAAAATTGACATATTTCAATTTTTGGAGTAGTAAAAATCAAAAAATCAAAAATGTAGGAAAATCGATCTCAAGTAGGCTTGATGACGAATTCAAATCTGTATTCAGAATTCATATCGCTTCATTATATCAATCGGTACGTTGGAAATAGAACACGTCTATAATCCTATGTTGCGTGTGTGTTAGACAAAGAAAGAAAATCATCGCTTCCAATCCCCTTAAATAAAATTTTCAATACCTCCATCCTAATCATTATACACAGTATATAGTTACTAGGATTTTACTTTTTTTTTTGAACAAAAGTCTTTTTAATTTTTAATTTTTAATCCTTAGGACACATATTGATCAAAGACTTTAACAACTTCACTGACCGCGGGTTATACGCTGGCACACACACGAACCCGCTCAACAATAATATATTCTTCACGCGGGGCGAGCGGTGGAAAACAATGCGGCAAAAGCTCAGTCCCACGTTCACGGCCAACAAACTGAAATACATGAACGAACAGGTGAAGGAATGCAGTGATGGTCTGCTATCGACCATCGGCAAGACTCTGGACGACGACGCCGGGCGGATCGAAATCCGCGAGATGATGGCCAAATACTCGACCGACGTGATCGGCAGCTGCGCGTTCGGTCTGAAGCTGGACGCCATCAATGATCCGGACTCAGAGTTCCGGAAACACGGGAAAAACGTTTTCCAGCCATCGCTGAGGTCCAAAATCCGAGTAGCGATCATATTCATGCAGCCGTCCCTGCTGAGCATATTTCGCGTGCATCACTACTCGCACCGTACCATTCGATTCTTCCACGACGCGTTTAAGCAGACGATCGAATACCGGGAGAAGCATAACGAAGACCGCAAAGACTTTGTACAGCATCTGATGAAAGCCAGAGAAGATCTGGTGTTGAACCCGAATCTAAAACCCGAAGGTAATCAGTGAGAAAAATCGCAGACGGTTTATTTTTTCCTTACCTCATACCACGACAAATAATAAGAACGTTATCATCATTACAAAATATAATAACGTCGCGTCGTAAATGTATTATAAATAACGAGGTTGGGAGATGAACAAAAATATATCTGTAACAGTAAAAACCATTACGGCCTTTACACTCGTTTGATGTAAGATACCTCAGCGAAAACAATAATAGAGTATGAGAATTATAATACCAAGTTCTTAAAAAAAGTAGTATCGTAGAATTTGTAACCTGCATATTTGTTCATCACTTATTAAAATTAAATTACCTAAAATTTATATCTAATATCATTAAATGGATTCAAAAATTTTTCTCAAAAATAAAATATAAATATTTTTGTTTTTTAGAAAAATTTACTGAAATGGATATTGTAGCAAATGCATATATTCTATTTATCGCTGGTTTCGAAACAGTATCTACATCAATGAGCTTTTGTATGTACGAATTAGCATTAAGAAAAGATGTTCAAGATAAAGTCCGAAAAGAAATATTGGAAGTCAAATCGAAGTATAATGGACAGATGAATAGTGAATGTCTTAATGAACTTCATTACCTGGGCATGGTGATTAAAGGTAAGATAAAGTGATTTTTTTATTTGATTTTCAAATCGAAGAAAAAGTATTAATTCAAGCGTTATATTGAATTTAAATTATAAGTTTATGAAGGTAGATATCGCAAACATTGACTAAAAATATTTTCACATTCATTAACTTTTGAAATATTTTTTTTTGTGATTTATATCTTGATGTGGAATAATTTATTTAAAATGTTAGCAATAATTATTTTTTTAAATTTTCGAAAATGTAATGATTTAGTACATTAAATATTTATAACCAAAATCTATGGCACTTGAACAATATTTTATAATTAGTATATAATATTTTACTACAGTACTATTTATATTACTATGCTAAAAACACAATAGTTATTGAAATCTATGATAAAATCATAGAAACAAATTTCAAGCATATGCAGAAAATTTAGGAATAAAAAAATAGGGTATCACGTAAATTTAAATAACTGGTTTTGTATTTTCAAACAAAATTAATTTATTTTTATAGATTTTATAAACTTGAATAATAAAAAATGAGTGCTTTTATGTTTGATTATGATTACCTGTCAACAATTTAGACAAATATTAGATTCATATCATATAGCTCGTAAATTATAACCTTCATGGTATGATATGTCGAGGTAATAGAATTATAATTACTTCGTATTATTGTTTTACATGTAATCGATTTGATTACGATATCAATTATTGTATCGATGACGTTTTTAGAAAATAAAATGGCTGTTATTTTAATTCGATATAAAATTACATTAAAATATTAATTATGTATTTATAGTAAAAATGAATTTTAAACAAATAAAAATAGGTACATTCGTATAATGAGAACCTGCAAATCTATGATTCGTTTTAATCAAAATTGTTGTTGATATTTAAAAAAAATCAAATGTATAGGAAAAATGATAAACATAGCATTATAATTAAAAACTAAGATAGGTAATTCAATATAATATTTAAAATAATTTAAAAGGAATATATTTCATTAGAATTTTTTTAGTTTGATATTTTATCAAATTACCATAAATATATATATAAAAAAAAACAAACACAGATAAGAACAGATATAAGCCTATAATTAAACTTATATAAAAAAAACCGTACGACACTCTTAAAAATCGTTGAATAATATGAGTCCTGTATGCTGACACTGCGGTGAAAACTAAATATCCGTTGACTACCTAGATAGTGTGAACTGATGGGTAGGTGACTTATACACAGCTATACACCGGAAGGTACTATCAGGTGTATATTAGCCTGAGCATAATGAGTGTGATATGAATGATTCAAAAAGAAGTAGCACTATATGCAGAAAAAATAACACGAAAACGGATGAGAACAACCCACCATAAACAGACGGGTATAGTCGTCAGAACTATCTAAAACGAAAAGAAAATATAAAAACTTACTCAGAGAAAGGTATACGCAATTTACGTAAATTAAGACAGACATGTGAAACAGCGTGACAACATTAGTCTCACAGTAAATCATATAACATATATAAAGTACGAGCAGTATTGGGAAAATTCTGAGATAAGTTGAAAATTAAAACAGATAACTTACGGTTTATAACTGATGATTTCAATACATATAATAATTAATTTTCAATAAAAAAAGGTTTGAAATTATGTATTATTATTTATATGTTAAAATAAAGTAAAAACTAGTCTGTGAAATAAATGATGAATAATGATGTGAAATGATTTTTTGGAAAATTCTGTGGAATATTTCTAAGACCGGAGCTTTATCCATACTATATTTTTAGAAAATTATTATTTTCTTACATATTGTTCAGATGTTTCCATGTTTAATTTGACATATAGTTAATATAGTTATAATAATTATTTTAATATTTTATACGAAAAAATGATTACACAAGAATAAAATGACTTTGGTGATTCCAAAAATATTAATAATTATATAAAAAGTTTAATTTAAGTTTTATACTTAAATACCAGTCGTCAGTGAAGAGATTAACTTTTAAACTTCTGTGAAATAAAATACAGATTTTCCAGTAAGAATTGTTGTACATATATTATATATATATATATAAATTAACTTTTTAATCTTATGGGATATTCCCAATGGATAAGTGAATATTTTTGTTATATTTTTTGTTTCCAGAAATGTTTCTTGAAGAATATTGTTAGTGGAATATCACTAGCCATTAATAATGATGAAAAATATAATCATTAATTTTAGTTCGCTTCATTTTAAAGTATTATTATATTTATTGAAATATGTGAATTTTAAATTATATATTATAAAGATCTTTATAAACTTTAGTCGTTGATTTGTGTTGCCTAATATTTTTTGCAGCTGGTCATAAATATAACTAACACCGACAAAGCCCAAATAATATACAGGTATAATATAAAATTATCATAGTATCACATTATTATGTGAATAATTATCTAAATAAAAAGTATTCGAATTTATTAAAAAAAAGTGATCTGTTGAGGACGGCTAAGAAAAAAAAACTACTGTACCTACTTATTAAATGTTTCACGATTTAATTGAATATTATCTATTATTCGGATAAAAAAGAATACAAGTGAATTGTCAAAAAAAATAATAAAATATTATTAACCGATTGAATAAAACAATGTAATTATTTAGATTAAAGTTAAAATAATACTGCCGTCCTAAGGAAGAATGCCATAAATCGAAAATAAAAAATGAGATAATACTATATTTATAAGTATGTCTTAAATTAATTTCATCTTCACGAATGAAATTATAATAATAATAATAATATTTTTTATAATAATGTATTTCTTTTTATTGAAATAATATTTCTTCAAGTTTGCGTTGATTGAGCGCACCATATATATGGTAAAGAATTGATAAAAATAATTTATTCATGTTTATTTAGTTTACATGATATTGTGGATCAATGTAAACTTATTATAACATTCAAAACATACATTTAATTTGAATTAATTCGAGAAATTATTTTGTCAAAATATTTATTACATTTGTTTCTAAATTAATACATAGTAAAAACAATTTTATATGTGACAAAGTATATGGATAATAATAGATATTATCAAACAAAGGTTAAACGTACTTAGCAATATTTTAAAGTTAATAATCATAATATTTCTTTTCAAAAAATTTGTTTCAACGGGGACTATGGGGTAGTTCACAGATACGTTAACTTATATTTTGTTTTAATCTTTTCGTTTAAATTTTCAGAAACATTGAGAAAATATCCTCCATTAGTGACACTAAATCGAGTGGTGACTAAGCCTTATGTAATACCAGGGACACAGATTAAATTAAAAACTGGTACCAAAATTGTTATTCCAGTACATGCCATTCACTACGATCCAAAATACTACTCTGACCCAGAGGCTTTTGACCCGGATCGTTTTTCAGACGAAAACATTCATAATTTGCAACCTAACACATATATGCCGTTCGGAGATGGTCCTAGATTTTGTATTGGTACGTCTTATAATATAGCTTCGTATACTTCTTAGAGGTGCTTCTAAAACACAAAACAAAAATGCATAAAAATTGTATTTATTTAATGTTTTTACTGATATGTTTGTGAATTTCAGGCAAAAGATTTGCTGAATTTGAAATGAAAATGGCCTTGTCCGAAGTGTTAACCAACTACGAAGTGATGCCATGTGATAAAACCCAAATTCCCATAAAATATGTTATCGGGAGTTTTGTAAATATACCTGAAAGCGTTTGGTTAAAATTTAGGAAATTGAATACTTAATTTTAAAATAATATAGCTTGTATAAATAGGTATTTATTTATTTTGTATATTGTGTAATGTTGTGACAAAATCTTCTGTATAAGAAATAAAAATACATTTGATTAAAAGAAACTAATTTAATGACAAATTTGTTTTGAAATAGTGTACAATAAATTATGTGTTTAATAGAATTAATTTTACTTATACTCCGAAATCTGAGCCTCGAGAATATTAGTATTCCACCCATTCGCTATGAAAATGAAAAATATTAATACATAATATTATATTTCAATGTCTATTAACGGAGTTGTTAATGGAAGTGGGTAAGTAATAAAAAAAAATTGATCTATTAATTTTGATTAATTAAGTTTTAGTTATATTGACGACCTCATAAATATCGGCTTATTCCTATTCATATTAAGATCGATGAATAATTATGCATAGAGACGCCACGTTGATTATTAATTATCTGTAATTATTCAATCACATATAAATAGTTGTACATAACAAGTATGTAGGTATTAATTTATCTATTATTAATGGTTTCTAAGTAGTTTAAAGACTACGGATTGCTTGCTTTGTTTAACTATTATAAAATATTTACCACGCCGTGTATTACACTATTCTGTATCAGATCTCGACCTGTCGAGTCGAATCTCATATGAGTATCAGAGTATATTATGTATAATTCACACGACAAATATACACGAATAGATGATAGCTGGTGTCTACGGGGGTTTGACAAACTGTTATATTTTTAAATATTTTTACAGTTAACTGTATTATCTTTTGGGCAACTATAGTCTAAATTGACTGTACAAATATTTTTTTTTTACTTAAACCAGCTTATCTTATTACGGTTTACGATTTTATTACATTGTGGTAGGTATTATAATACGTACATTTTAAAACGGTATAGAAATATAATAAGATTATATTTGGCATCGATATCATTGATGCTTTTAAAAATGTCATACAATATGAAGAGGGTATTTGTTACCCTAAGTGCCTCTGCTTCTTCCACTATGGATGGATTATTTAAGATGTGCCTTGATGTTGAGAATTTGCATTACTACAACATACCCTTTGTACGTCCTATAAAAGCAATTATTGTTTTTACTATTACAAGCATAGAATATACCTTATACAAAAAAAAAAAAAATAGAATTAACTATTTACTAGTTTGAATATATTCACATACATATTAAATAGGTTAGGTATGATTATCAATTAATAATAATTAATATTCCTATATTAACTGAAAAATTATAAATAAATTACATGAGAACATATTTGTAACAACTAATAATATTACAGTGTATGTTTTGAATGTTGATAGGGCTACGTACGAATTGATTCCTGCGTACCTGTTTACCTACACCGATACCGATGAGTTGATTCCCGAGTCATTATATATTTTTTTTCAATATTTAGTCAAATATTCAGCCTATTAGCGTAATCCAAGAGACACCACGAGGAGGTTGGCTGACAAGTTTCTCAAAAATGTTGTTCTTTTTAGTTTTTTCTTGTTTTGAAAATCATTCAATTTTTATTTATCAATTATTTTTATTATATTATATTATAATTTATTATTTATTAAAAAATTATTATTAAAAAAAAAATATTAGTTAGGTAAAAATATTTAAAACACATAAAAACTGTTCTCTGTTAATAAGATAACCAGTATACCGTGGCATCACTTCGACCAAAAAAAATTTGTTTTTCTCGGTTTGTTATGTATTTTATAGTCCCATTGCTCTTGAATTTAATATATTTTTCCGACTGCACTTCTAACAGCTCGCATATACCTCGTAATGACCCGGGAATCAACCAATACATAAAGTAGTTCTTGGAAAGTCGGGAATCAACTCACTTACTGCGGTTGATAGGGTTTGTTTTATATTTTAGATGGATAAACCCTTAAGCCTCTTTTTTGATAGTAATTGTTAAGTAATAATATTTGAGTTTCAAACATGAAATTATGTAGGTACCTACCATATTAGTTGGAGTGATCAATATTTGACATTCATAATTTTCAGGTAAAGAATTTAAGTTACAGACTACAGTATAATCATAAACGCTATTTTATTTTTAATTAAAACAAAAATATAATAATTTAAAAACGATTCATAAAAAAATCTATAGTTATAATACTATACTGATTTAAACATTTTTTTGTGTTATTATATTAAACATGAATATACTTATCCATTATTATACGAGTAAAAGTACAGACATGACGAAACTCCCCTTAGTGTGGTATATTTTTGAATATTTTAATTACAAAATTAAATTGAATGCAACAATGATATCATTTTATAATATTAAAAAAAAAATGTGAATTATTCTATTGAATATGCGTAGTTCAAGATATAGATTACTTCTAAATTTATATGATTTTTACATACATTTAATACAATCTAAAATCAATGCAAAAACATATTATTATAAATAGACTGTTGCGTGTGTTATTTTCATTTAAATGAGTATAATTGGTAAAACAGAATATCTGTCTATTATGTATTATTATTGTGTATATATTTTGCTTATTATAAAAAATTTATAACTGAAAAAAATATGTTGTAACTAAAATAACTAAAAAAAAAGTGGTATTCTACAGAAATAAACTTAGTGTATTTATATTATAATATTATGGTGTGTAAATTAAAGCAATTTTATTTAGTATAATTTATAGGTGCAACATAATATTATTGTTTAATTAGGCCTTTTAAATATAAAATTATATTGCATAATAACAAGTGTGTTACTCTTCTATATTATGAACAAAGATAAGTACAATTTCCTTAACCCACCATATACGTTTAAATTGTTTAATTGCATTATTCTTTGATAAATACTAATTAACTTTTTGAATAAGATAACACAGGAATAACACTATTAATATAGAGGAGGTTTTCGCTTTCATAGCATAAAAATATTTTTATACAGCAATTTACGGAAAGCGTATAATTGTGCCACTGTTTAACTTAGTAATCATCCGCATATGATCATAACCGTGTGCAGAATTTCAAAGTAGAAAATGAGTAATTTAAACTTTTCGGCCTATGTGGTTTTTTTCTTTAAACAAATGAACTTGCTAGTTAAAAAAAAAACATTTGGTTTTTTATCGAAAAGAAATTTTATCCGATTGGAAAGTGAAATTCTTATTAGAATGAAATTATCTTATGGGAAGAAAAGGGGGAAATTAGACGTCCGTAGCTGTGAAATTTCATTACGACGATGTACAACTACAGAAACGAATGCTTTTACGATAACTTGCTTTTTGAAAGTATTTAGTCGGAAGTTCTATGTCACGCAGTTTTGATTATTAACGTAATTACTGTTGACTCGCTACCAACGTCAATGAACGATTATATCAGACTTCTCTAAGACTGAAAATACTGTTATCTGGCAGTATAAATTCACTTTCAATGAATTTTATTAAATTTCACAAAGAGTATATATACTTGAGCATTATTTTTTTTTTGTTCCTTTTCGGTTGTTCATTTCGTTACTTATCCATTATTAAGTTATACAAAGTATGGTACCTGTATTCAAAGAGCTTTTATTTACGTCACCGAATAATTAAATTGAATTATTTTCATTAATTATAAATTAAAATCAAAATCCATAATATAATAAAATATCTGTCTATTATATATTATTTTGTATTCATTTTTGCTTATTATAAAACAATTATGACTGAATAAAATATGTCGAAACTGAAATAACTTTGTTAGAAAAAGAAATGTTATCTAGTATTCTACAAAAATAAAATTAGTGTATCTATGTCACAGTATGGTTTTGGATTCACATTTGTATAAATTAATAAGTATTAAATCGATAAAAATAAAAATAAAAGCGAGGTGTGATATAATACAATAATGATTTTTATGCAATGTATACAATAATAGATAAATATTTTATCTTAAAATTGTACAATATATGACTATCATAATTTGGAACTCAAATTTGTTGTAATGAATTACAGAATGCAATTTTTTTCTTGTAAGTACATAAGTTCCCGTAGGAAATGGAATATATTTTGACGTATTTTAATCACAAAATGTACTTAAAATTATGCGATTAAAAAAAAAAAATGTATAGTAGTAATGTATTTAAACGTATGTTTGATAACTGATATACATTATACTACATATATCTTTAAGTATTCAAAGATTATAAGTACCTATTGTTTGTAGGAAGAATAATATTATTTCGTAATTTTTAAGTCGTCGATTTTTATTATCTTTATTTTAATAAAACTATCTATATTATACACAATGACTCGAACAAAAATAAACAAAATGTTATTGTGTTATAAAATTATGTAATAGAAATTACTGCGATGTAGAAAATATGAGCTGCAAAATACTAATACAACTCGTGGAGCTAATTCAACTTGAAATCATAACCCAAGGTGTAATCAAATAGGTACACGGGAAGAAGGGATGAAAATATGAACTTTCCAATCAACTTTTTGTATATGGCGTTAATAATCGAACTTTGCTCACGTATTTCGATTTCGTCTTGTTACGTTTATTATTGAATCAACGCATCTAGGGACAAAAGATTTGGAAGCTATATGACAGAGTAAAGAAATGGGAGGTTGAAAAAATCCGTTATTTGGTTCGTTGTTTTCATTTCCTCTTTATTGGGTCGTAACACCCGATAGCTTTGGCGAGGAGAAAGTAAAACTGCCAAATTATTGCGTTTCTATATTGTTCACACCGGGGGATTTTCAATCACAAAAACAACGCCACCTCTCTTCGTTATCCTCTTAAATGGGTTCACTCCATACACGCATACACACACACACATATATATATAGCCGTATAGATGTCCCACCCTTAAACAATAAAAGCGGGCCGAGAGGTACATAACATTAATGATACCCATTACGCAGACAAAACAGTCAAAACACCAACAACTCACTGTTATATAGTATATCTTGTTTATGCTATCCATCCAACGTTGACCTTTCGATTGGACACTATTAGTGGTCTATTACTAATGTAGAAAACAAAACTGATTAATTACTACACAGTATTTCAGTAAAACGAAGCTGTAAGTGTACACATTATTATGATTCATGACTTACGAATAAATAGTTAACAGTTACTAGCTTATTGAAGATAAAACATCGAGTCATAAGAGCCGTGTCTGCGCAAAGTTTTATAATAAATTTAACGTAATATTTTTTCAAAAAAAAACATTTCGCTGAAGAATCTCGAGGCAGATGGTCTTAGTGAAACTATCATGTGGTTGTTCGCGTAGACCTAACATTTTATTATTAATTTATGTTCGTAGAAATATGTTTAATAAGCAGTTTAAAAGCAAATTGAAGAAGTAGAAGTAAATAGTTTAAATTATAGTTATTTAAAATTATATCTAAATAAAGAACACTGACAACTTTGGTAGGTAGGTAGGTAAAACTAGGTACTTGTATATCACCACTCAATTATAAATTAACTAACTAATACGTAAGGCGGCTAGGCTGTACAAGACAAAATACAAAAGCATTTAAAACTTTGTTTTAAACTATGTTACATTCTCTGTGTATTACAAAGACTAAACAAAGGATTGTACGATCCCGGTATTATTAAATACGGTTCGTATATAATATATATTATAATGAAATATATTTTTAGATGATTATTTTATAAATAATTTCACCCGGCTTTCAGGGAGCTAAAATATTTAAAACTTATTTTAAATTTACGATAGGTATAGAAAATCGCATACTAGAAATAAACACATAATCAATATTCGAAGTATAATAAAACAACTAAGTTATTCGGAATTGGTTTAATGCTAATCCATATAAGATCATTTCCAAACGTACAGTTTTCGAAATCTAGATCTTTCTATAGTGTGATATTTGTACATTATAAATAATTAAATCGACATTCAAAGTTTTAACCATGTTAAATCTGAAAATAGTTTCTAAAAGTTATATTTTGAAAAGAAAACAATTTTAAACATCGCCTGATAAATAACATTTAACCTATATTATATCTTGTGATGTAGAAAATGCCAATAAAGTGTCAGTAAATATTATTGACCTTCATAAATATATTCAAAAACTTATAAAAGCTTAGCTACCAAACAAAAGTATACAAAGTATTAGAACCGATGCTGGGAGTTTCATAAGTGTCTGATTGCCGACGCCATTTTAATAACAATTTAAACCTCCAACTCAGTAGGAAATTTCAAGTTGGTGAAAAGTTTTTCAATAAGACGTGTTTCTTATTCTTCGTATTTTCCATTATCCTCTTTTCAAAGACTAGTCAACATTGCCTCATGTGGTTTGTACATACTACATACAATAAGTTAAAACAAAGCATAATTTTTATTAATTCATCTTTTTTTTTAAAGCTTATTTTAACTCTTGGTATAAAAGATGAAAATCACATAAACTATAATCTCAAGTACATGACTGCTAATAGCTAATAAGTTAAAAATATTTAAATTTATAAGAAAACTTTAAGTTCTTTATACATTAGATATAGAATATTTACAGATCAAAAAAAATTATATATTTCTATATTTTATTTTGATGTCAGGGTATCTGAGCTTTGAAGTACTACTTGCTCGTAAGGTTTGATCAAATATACAGCTATTTTCAACACTTCTATAACTCAACAAATCGCGCAAAATATAATATATAAATAAATAATTTAATATCATTGTAAGATTGGCAATTTTATTTTGTTTATTTACAACTTAAAATTTATTTAGTAACTACCAATAATTTTGATTAAATAAGACTAAAACATAATAATAATAATAAAAATTAATCTGATTTACAGTATGGAATTACAAAATATAAGTTCCTATTAAAAAAAAACATTAAGGTAAAAATATGTATATACTCAAAGCAAAAAATATTAAAACTCTACAACGATTGTATTATGACTAAGAATTAATTGAAATTATAAATCATAAAAACTGTGTAATCATATAATGCTATTAAAGGTTAGCCGTAGGTTTTGGATTTATTCAACGAAATTAAAATAGTCATAAGTGTAAAGTTATACAATCAATAAAAATATTATTATCATTTTGATAGGAAAATCATAATATAATATTGATGAAAACATTTATTAAAAAAAATATATGTGTCTAAATCGTATCTTTATAACACATAACCATAACAAAATGCATTAAACACGATTGAATAAAAATATTTTATGGTACCTATATGTGATATATATATTATATGCATCATATATTATAAATTATAATATGTATATTAAATGAAAACATCAAAAGGTTACCTATACAATGATTTTATTTTCAATAAATATTTTATTTCGAATTGTAGTAAAATGAAACGTATCAAAGAAAAAATAATTGTGATATGATTTAGTATTTCACAACTCAGAAGTCACACAAAACGTATTTTTCCATTTTAATATAATATTATAACTAAGTCCATTTTTTTTTTACTTTATGTGTTTAATAACCAACAAAACAGCTATTATCAAAATTCTGTACGTGTTTACTTAAACACTTTTAATTTTTATATTATAAATAATTAAAATATAAAAATTAATTAAATATCAATGTTGTATTGGTAACCTAATCACTATACTTACTTAATCTCAATATATATTTTTTTAACATACAATTTTAGTGGTTTTTTATTTATTTATTTTTTCAATATATTATAATTTATAATATTTTTCTACTAATATAATATGTTTATTATTTTTATTATTATTTATTGAAATTGTATACCAAGTAAAATAATAAGTAAATTTAGTCAAAGAAGTAAGAAAAATATAAGAAGTTCACATATGATCAAAGAAAATACTACTCTTGAAGGTTTACTTGTTGATAACCTATAGAAGATAAAGCGTCTAATAGATCAATAACAAATTTTAGTTTGTCTAAGAAGGAAACATATTTTTGTATTACACCATTGTTAATATTGATACATGATTTGCGTAAGGGATATTTTTAGTAGATCGTTTATATTACTTGAACTTATTACATTTTTAATAGTATGTTTGGTTGATGACACATTATTGAGTTGAGATGTTGAATGATTGTTGTGGTTTAATATTGAATCTACGGACAATTTTGATTTCATAATTTATTTATGTGTAGGACATTCTCTGAATTTAGCTGTATGATATCCCTTTCAGACATCACAAGTGAGTGATTAATTAACTCAACTTGAGTTAGAGGATTATCGCAGTTTTCACTTAAATTATCGTTGAAAATCACATATTTTACACATTTTGGTGGATGGTTGCAATATTTTTTTATATGGCCATAATATTAACATCTTAAGCAATGCACTAATTATCTCTAAACATGAGGTCCATAAATTTATATTGAATTATAGAATTTATATTGAATTTATCGCGATTTTCAGGACAGGTTCAAGGCCCATAAAAATATAATGTATTTTGGCAGTATGGTGGACGTTTCTGATGATGATTTTAAATACTATTTCTTGTTTAATTTTGTATGTATGTTACTTGGCTTTTTTGCCTTTTAAGAATTTGTTTATTAGTCTGTAGGCATTTGATGCATTAGTGGATAATTTTATTCAATTTAAAAAGCTTTTACAGACAAATTGATCATCACTATTTAGTATTTATTTTAATGTCTTACAAAGTAAGTCAAAATGTATTATATAATTAATAAATATTTTTGGTGGTGATAATTTTGCATTAGTGATAAATTTTGATGGTTTTAGTTTTCATAGTTTTATCTATTTCAGTAGTTGGTAATTTTAATAAGTCATAACCATTTAATAAAAACTTTTTTGTTTGTTTATGTAAGGGTGACTGTAGTAATGGGGAACGTTAATTTTTTTGGGCAGACAATAATTAATTTGTGTCATGGTAAATTTTACTGGTTGGAGAATTGTTATTACTATTTTGACCACTGTGTATACATGTTTTCTGAATAAGAAGAAATACTGTTGGTGTATAACGGAACATTGAAAATAATGCGATATGGTTTTCTTAGTAGATTTTCTGATTAGAGATAAAGGTATGGCAGAGAAGCGGTACCTCATCGTTGTGCTGATAGAGTACATTTTTCGAGTAAAAAAGATAAGTAAAATCACGTTAAATTGTAAAATTTAAAAATGTATATGCACTTAATCTTTATGCATTTATACACACATAAATCAAATTTAATAATACTTAAAGTTATATTTATTATTTTGTTTGGAAAATCAATCCAACAAATAAGATATTCTATATTTTTAATTACAAAAACATATTTACCTATACAATATAATAATTAAAATTCAATAAATCATAAATACGATTGTAACGACATCTGAGATTATGATCAGTTTACTTTACTATAATATTCATAAAAGGACTTTTTACAGCTTATTTTAAATAACTCATAAAAATATTAAATAATTAATTTAAATATAATATTACTTTTAAGGGTCTTAAATTCTTATAACACTAGAAAGCTTTCCTACTCTTAGATCTCCGATCCTTGTACTTTTTCTCTTTGAACAAATTTGCTTAATTTATATTTATTTTGTATATATTGTTAATGCTATATTTAAATATATATACATATATAATATTTTTTAAATGTATGAATTAATGTAAAATAATGAACATTATTATGTAAAGCTGAATACCTACCCACAATATTGTTTTTAAGTATTACACTTATTATTAATTATCAAAGTTACGGAAAATTATTTTTTAAATATCGTCTTCCAAGAGTTTTTAAATGGAAAAATAAAATTAGGTGGCATCATAGTAATGTGTTACAAGTTAAGAAGTACAATACAAAAATGTATTGTTGTTGAAGTGCTAAAGATCGTTCGTCAACCAACATTGTACATGCGCATTAAACGGAATATCAAATAAAACAGAAGCACATTTTACGATAATACATTTTTATTGAGTACTTATGGTGATGAGATTGAGCAATAAATGTTGAGTAGGCACATTGATATTAATATGCATTGATCAGCATAAAATGATACAACGTATACAACAATTAATTTGTTAAATAATAATAATAAATAGTCAATTTTAAAAATTCGACTTCGGTTTTGCTAGTATAATAATAAGTTAGGTTATACCACTCATATAAGGTAAGTACTTAAATATTGTTCTCTAATTATAAGTGTAATACAGCACGACGGTAGTAGCACGAAGTTAAGTAAAAATAAAAAATAGCGCAGTAGCCACTGACTTATAATAACTGGAAACCGAGTTGTACCATTGAAATACCGTGCTAATAAGTGTTAATACATCAACCAACTCTACAGTTCAAACGTCTGAACGTATATAAAATCGTATAAGGTATCAATCGATTAGATTGATTGTGTAGATGGGACAGATTGGTTAGATGGCTTAGGGGTTATAAACAAAAATGTTCAAGTAATTTTAAGACCGAATTTGCACACGTAACAAAAACATCGTAAAATATAATAATATGTCTGCCGATCTGCCACTTAACCACCACTCACCCAAATCTCATTACAGCGGCGGCGGTGACGATGACGTATGATGACGAGTGACGACGATGCCGGACCCACGGCGTTTGCCATATGACCATTGTAATGATTATTATTAGGTACTATATAAACTAATTTATAAAAATGATCAAAATATTTATATTCAAGTTTAACAGTAAAATGAAATCGCAACTTTTTTTAATAAAAAAATAGCTGATATCACACCAAAAACACTTCGTTATAACTCCGTGTAAAATTGTGTAATATTACAAAACGGCATTTTACTTAGTTTCCATATTATATCACGGTCTTTTTACATATTTAATCATAATTAAATTTAATTTTTTTCATACAGAGTTATAACGAAGTGTTTTGGGTGTGATATTATATTACCAATAATAATGACGATATTACAAATTTAATTTTTTGAAGTCACTTTTTTGAACGCTTCAAAGAAGAAAAAACTAACATATTAACATGATTTATTACTTTTACATGTGTGCGCACGTAGTGTAATAAAAAAAAAAAATAAATATAAAATGACGGACTGAATTTAACTAAATTTAATATTGTTTTACTGTAATCATAATATGATGATAATGCTAAAACGGAGTGGCGTGACATGCACTGTGATTAAAGAAAAATGAAAAATAAACGCCGAGAACGCGTAAGACGGCAATATGGGAAAACCCTCGAAGAGAAAAAAAAAATCGTGTGCAATATTATTACATTATGTTATGTTTAAACGTCGCTGCGATAATACGGTCTATATGGTGCACAAGTCTGTAATGGGATTATATCGTTATAGAAATAATTAGAAATTTTATAAGGCAGTACTTGTCTTGTATAATTGCGCGTGCACTTTTTCCGTTAGCGTGTTCACTCTCGTATTACGACCATTCGGATTATGACAGGTAGTGGGCACGCCCATGCCCGACACTGTTATTTCGTTTAACTTCATTTTGATATTATTATTAGTGTTGTTGTTGTGGTTTAAATAAAACGGAATAATTTACAATACCTGAAATGATTTCATAATGTGATTGGCAAACTCGTCAATATTAACATAATACGCACATTACGCGAACATTGTGACGGGCAAATCGCACGTTGGTGACGTTTCTTAGTAATTTATTGAATTAACGTGTCGATTACTCTGTTTGACTTGCACGTATAATTTAGTAAGCATTTGATAAGCATTATCGATTACGTTGACTGTGGTTTTCCTATGATTCGAATCACCCGCAATACTATACCTATAGATACGTCTTGTACTAAACCGTTTGTTTGTTCGTATTTTTTTCAATTTTTTTTTTTTCGAAAACATTTTTTTACGATTTCACAGTAATTACCTGTTTGAAAAATATTCTTTTATCTACGCTTTACAATAAAATGTGGGCTACCAATTAATTAAAAATATTTATATTTTTGACAAAACGTTCCTTTTTTTTTTAAATTTAAGTAAAGATAGAGATATTAATTTTAGCGGTCACGTTTATAAACGCAGTGCTGTACTTACCTATTGTTTAGAGCGGACGTGGCTGTTATTTTCATACAACGATGAACTTCACGGAATGAACCGATAGAAAACGCGATTTCTGACAATTTTTATGACGTTTTGATTTGTGACCTATAACCTACACAAACACTATTGATCTGAGATGGGTAAAATATTTAGCGGAGTATAAAAAATGTAAGATGGTCAAAATAGCATATATTTTATATTTTTCGTATAGTATTTATTTACAGCTTAAAATTATGGTTCGCGGGCCACATCGATTGGAGCCGGTGGCCGTCGGCAACGAAACTTTGACGGGTAGGAACTAGAATCACCTAAAGGTCAAGTGACTGTATATCATTGAGTAATATGATACAGGTATGCTTTTAAAATGCCGAAAACATAATATTATTATAATTTGAATCATTTTATATCACCCGACTGAGTATAATTACCGGCAAAAACCCGCTCTTTTGACGTGCTCCGTTATAATAATATCACTATAATTATAACTTCCACTTCAACGTTTACTCGTTATATAAAAACAACGTTTCGCTTACTCAAGCCAGCGTATACGCACTCAAGAGTTAGTTGATGTGCTATAGCGATAAACCAAACCCTTATTTTGTTTTTTAACTAAAGTTTTTTTTATTTTTATTATTGTTATTAATATTAAGATAAGTCTGGTATCTGGCCATCCAAGCTATAAGCTGACAATGGTTTACTCATATAAAATAATTTAAGTATTGATGCTATTACAATGAATTAGCCATAATGCCATATACCTAATCATTTGTTAAATGAGTTTTAATATTTGCTTGGCTATAATTTCGTCTTGTTCTATAGGTATATATAGTCGTCAACGGGAGGACTAGGATATTATATTGTTTTAATTTCTGGAAGTTCATCGGTATTCACCGATTTAATTGTGTTAACGGTCAATCATTTCATATTACTCCACAGGATGCGCATCGGGTGGTGTCTTCTTTTAATATAACGTAGCTATAAGTGTACATATCATATATGACATATTATATGCCCAATTCTTGATTCGTTAGATTGACATATTATTAATAACAATTATATATATATATATATATATTTATATTATTTGTGAATAAACATTAATACACTACAAAACATGACTGTATACAATTTTTATTCACACTAACATCAAATAAATATTATTATTAAACATATTATACGTGTTTACTTATTTCAATATTAATTTGGAATTCAACTTCTTTTTAGTAAATAATAAATAATCACAATAGTGTTTAAAAAAATATCATAAATTATGGAAGTTAAATCGTTGATGGTTATATATTTTGTTATTGTTACAATATTTTAATTTGGATGACTCATTATTGAAAATAGTTAGTAAATAATATATATATGCATCGTTCATTTAATGCACTTGTTATAAGTCATATCATGTGAAGTTAATCTATGCGTACAAGCAAAATTTTAAGATTACGTCTTTGGAACAATTGTATTGGCTTATAAATGTAATTGATTACTCATTAGTACTAAATACCAATATTTTTATTGGTTACTTACTGGAATCAATTATTCCGAAAATATTATCGTTTTAAAATCAATGTTTATTGTTTCAGCGTTTTCGATACAATTTAGACGTGTATAATCTATTATTATTCAACAATGATTTCTAAAATAATAGTTATATATTCAAGAAAATCGTTATCATCATAATAGTCATAATCGTCTTTTGAACTGGAATGGGTAGTCGTCAGTGAATGTTTATCTGAAACAGTTGTATGTGGTGTGATTTCCGTAAAAGTTGTCATCGTGATCGTGGGTACGTTGTGACCGGCTGTAGTGGTCTTATCATGTAATACGGAAGGAGTAGTCGTCAGTAAATTTTTGTCTGAAATAGTTGTGTGTGGATTGATTTCCGTAAAAGTTGTCATCGTGGTCGTGGGTTCGTTGTGACCGGCTGTAGTGGTCTTATCATGTAATACGGAAGGAGTAATCGTCAGTAAATTTTTGTCTGAAATAGTTGTGTGTGGTGTGATTTCTATAAAAGTTGTCATCGTGGTCGTGGGTACGTTGTGACCGGCTGTAGTGGTCTTATCATGTAATACGGAAGGAGTAATCGTCAGTAAATTTTTGTCTGAAATAGTTGTGTGTGGTGTGATTTCTATAAAAGTTGTCATCGTGGTCGTGGGTACGTTGTGACCGGCTGTAGTGGTCTTATCATGTAATACGGAAGGAGTAATCGTCAGTAAATTTTTGTCTGAAATAGTTGTGTGTGGATTGATTTCCGTAAAAGTTGTCGTCGTGGTCGTGGGTACGTTGTGACCGGCTGTAGTGGTCTTATCATTTAATACGGAAGGAGAAGTCGTCAGTAAATATTTTTCTGAAACAGTTATTTGTGGTGTGACTTCCGTAAAATCTGTCGGCGTGGTCGTGGGTTCGTCTTGATCGCCTGTAGTAACTTTTTGAGTGGTTATACGTTCAAGGTCTAATGATTTATCTCCTTCATTAATCTGATAAGGTGAATTATAATCACCATTTTCATCAAGTCCGATTGCGAATCCAGATGCAAGTGAAATAAAACCCAATATAAATGTGAATAAAAGCATAGCATTCATTTCTGTTAACAAAAATAATTTATACATAATATGTACGAAAAATTGTTTATTTTTTTTTTTAAAATACAAGAAAATGTATAATAATAATCATTAAAGTCAGCCAGTAAAAAATTATATTATGATACAAGTTTCACGTATTAAGTACGAAATATGATGATTAGAAAACATATAATTGAAAATTTGAGTCAATTTTTGTTAAAAAAAAATCTTTAAATAGAGATCAATAATGAATAAATAACTTTCAAATAAAATACAATATTGATCATATATTATCCAAAAAATAATAAAATATATTAAATTATTAACTATCACATTTTTACTTACCTATTATAAAATATAATTTAAAACATCTATGCACAATAATAGCTTTTTTCAGCTTAGATTTATCCGATTAGTTTATGAACATAAAAAAAGAACTTTACTGTGACCTAGAATTTTTAAACACTTCTTAAATAAGATTTATTTTTACCTTATAAAAAGAAAATATTTTATCACTGGTTTAATTTGGCTTGAAAATTTATAAGCCTATGAGCTATAACTAAATTTGTATAGGTTTTAGTTTATGTATAAACGTGATCGTGTACCACGAACGCTAAAGCTGTGATGAAACTGAAGTAACTCGTAACCTATTTTGTATGTAGGATATTATATACTGGGTAATACATTAAGCCTACCATTGGACTTTTTTTTTTATTTAATTTGTTACGTGCAATTTCTTTAACATAATTTTTATTGTTTTTTAAATTTTGTTTCTATTTATTAATGACCAATAAACGTGATATACAATATTAATTATATGTAACTTAATCTTATTTTATTTTTATGTACATACCACAGTATTATAATCGCGCTATGTTATAGTTATAAATAACTAAAATAAATGTAATTAGAATAAATCCTTGAACATTTTACAAAGATTTCCGATAAAACGTATTATGTAGCATAATAATTTTTATTGAAACAATAATATAACTGTCGGGTATCGTATGCAGCTATTTGATTTCACCTATTATTTTATCATTACAGTTAATAATTAATTAGGTATACACAATTTACCATGTTTTGTTATACACGTAGGTATATACGAGTTTAAAGTTAATCGCAACATCCGCCAATAAACGTACGTATAGTATTACGACTATTATGAGCATTTTTTTAAATAATTATTATATATAAATACAAATTTTATAGCTTTGTTTAGATTTAAAATATTATGTACATAACAATTATAACAATGGATCAATCAGATGACGAGAAGAAAAAAATATTCTGAGTGGAATTCTATATAGTCGCCTTTATTTGAAATGCACTTTAATGCACTCGGTATGATGTCCATTTGTGGGTTTTTATTATTAGATATGACCTTTTCTGGGTTCTTAAGTCCTCAAGAAAGTTTCTGACATACGGATAACGCGGGTTTTGAGATGAGTTTGAATAAGTGTTGAGTTTTGAATGCAACTGTTGGCCGAATATCGCGGAGCAGTTCCAATAATTTATTGTTTTCATGTACGGAAAGTTTGAACAAACTATTCGTCATTGGAAACAAATCAAGGAGCTTTGGCGATGATGTGGAAGTCGATTGATTAGTATTATTGTTCGAAAGCTTAGTGTAGCCTCGTACGACAATAATGTTATTCCATATTATGTCTTTATCTGGGCTGTCTTCGTTAGTGACTTGTCACGGGTACCATAGAATATACGTAGGTAGTTTATTTGACAAAGCGATTTTCGAACCATTTAGATTTAATGAAAAGAAAAACGGTTCCTTTGACAACATTTCGTTCAAATTAATTTTATAATATCTCAATTAAACTTATTAAGACACGCCATAATGTTTTCAACTCAATGAGTGACATTTTACTTTTAATACATAATAATATTGAACATTTCTTATGGTTTTATTTATTATTATTGTTGTTTTTGTACCTAATACAAAAAGTCACAAACATAAATAAATTAATTTTATTACCTACATGGATATGACATATAAAAGTATTTTATATAGATTATATTTCTCAATTATTGTAACGTGTAAATGAATAAATACAACTTAGAACTTCGTGTACAGTAACTATAACAATGAAATATGTCTTCAGAGACAGTCTATCACATTAGTAAGAATAAAATATATCATTAATTTAAATTTTTAAATCTATACGAAGCCTAAATTCGTATATCGTGGTGAAAACGTCTTCCTAAGTAATCCAGATTTTAATGAATATACACTAATTATTAAAAATACAAAATATAAAATTAAATATAATTTTATGTTATTGAATATATTATTCAAAATACAATTGCACTTCCAAATGTTTACTAAAACTTAGGGCATAACTTTTGGTATAAAAAACCATTTTATTTTAAAATTATAATATATATTTTTTTTTTTTTAACGTTTGTCTGATGATGTTTTATTGTAGCATGTTGTGGCAATAGTAGAACATTTTTTTTTATAAATTCGAATTTCTTAACTTGGGTTTCTTCTAACCACGGCATATTATTTTTAATGAATATTTTTTTATCTACTTTATTGATATTCCTTTTTTGCGATTATTTAACTCAGTAATTGTTAGTTTTATAAATGTGTCTTATCTTATATTTTTCAAAACACCGATGAACAAAAACATTTTTGGATGTGTACTGTACGACCATTGGACTTTGAATGAAAAGCCTCACAGCTATCAGTAGTTTTATTAAACGAGAAACAATGATAATATTATAGGTATGATAGTCACGTCTTATAATTGTAAACATTAACCGGACTGCAACTCGGGTATAACGCAAAAAACCCGAGGCGGCACTTGGATATATAACGTGAAACCCGAACGAAATTCGGATTAGATTTTTTTTTGGTAGTTATCTTTATAAAGAAACTAAATTTAACCGATAGCTATCGGCCCTGATATCTTGAACGACATCATTCCCTTATTCAGAGATACCAGACTGGATAAACAAATTTAATAATAATTACAGTTAAGAAATGTACCTACTCTATTATGTATTTTTCATTAACATATATTAATATAATTTAATGTGTTTAGGCATTTTATGAAACCATGTTTAATCTAATAGCAATTGAAATTGTATAATATAGTCAATAAAAAATAAAATAAATTCATCAATATATTTTTTTTTTTTAGTAAATTAAATATATTGATTATTATTTTTGTTCATAGTTAACCCAAATTAATATTATATTTCGTTTAAATATTGATATCACGAGCTCATAAATTAATTTTAAGTCTATGGTTTTCACTACAAAATGTAATTTAATACAAACCACAAGGTTAGCAGATTCAATCTGTTTTTTCTTTGAAAAAGTCTAGCACGTGTATCAATTTATATATAGGAAAACATTCAAGAAAGCACCTATCGACTATCAATAAATAAGACGCCAAACCCGTGTATTATGTTGCTACCGTTTTATGAAAAGCACATATCAAATTTTGATTCACCGGAACAAATTATGTGTTGTTAACTTTAATATTATTAAGGTAACTTGACCTATTTCAAAACTTCATAATATAAGAACATTTATCTATTCATGTTTGTTAGTTTTAAACAGTATTTTTATTTTTAAGTAATTTATCGTTATTTTATAACTTATACAGATAATGTCCTTACTGTTTAATTGATAATTTTTATTTATTAAACTAATAAGTAACAATACAATAATGGTTCTGATATTGGATACTATAATTATTAATTTTTGTAAGACGGATATCGTGTAAGTTTATTTTGTCTAGTTTGGCTTCAGTTTTTGAGTAATTTAATAATTGGCATATGATTGCGTTTTGGAAAATTAAGAATTATTTTTATTACCAATGACGATTTTTTTCCTTTAGATATTTATATTTTATGTACTTATTAATATTCTTTCTTCAATTGATCTTCATTCTATGTACCAATAATTTGTGTATGATATTCTATGATCATAATCATATCAAATTTACACTTAACTATTACTATACGTGGTGTATGATCATATTACCGTCTTCATTCCTCATTGATCAATTAACTAAAGATCTTTCTCCACAAATGTAATTAATTTATACATAATATATAATTGTGCTTACAGTTAATTATTATGAATTTGTTATTATATTAATTATTATATATTTTAAATTATATAATCGTTATATTCCTCTATATTTTAATGTTTAATCCTCATAATATTATTTAAAATATATGAATAGAACACGATGAATTTTTGAAACTAATTTTAAAAGTGATTGGAAAAGGATAAAATTGTAGAGGAAGACAAACACTGTTACAGATACATTTAATAATTGATAAAGAATCAAGGATGTGATTCATAAGTTTAAATGAAAAATAAAGCAGATAATAGAGAAAAGTGTGAAGGATAGCTACAAACCAATATATAGATTGATACTAAAGAGAGAGAAAAAGAGAGAAACAGAGAGAGATGTATGAAAATTCTTTTTTTGCTCTCTTCTTATTCCCTAATGAAGCCATAATAACCTAATAATCCTATAAGTGCCTCGGTGCACAGTGGCCAGTGGGCTTATATTTTTAATCCATCTATACCTAATCTATATACTCTTCGATTTCCTAGAAATACTGGCCACTGGTCAGAATGTTATAACTGCATAAGTTTAATACATTATATTCCGTACATATATTTAATATTTAAACTTAGCTTTTAACAACTTTTCTACGAAAAAAAACACATTAGATATGCATTAGGATATTGAGTAATCATTGGCAACAACATAACAACATTTAAATGTTTTTTGGAAGAATTACAGTAAAGTAGCAATATTCAATTAAGTTAGATGTTTTGCTATGAATAATACCGACTAATGATACTCTTAGGTTATCTGACGAATGAAGTTTTTATTTTACTAAAAAACACTGGAGTTAGATAGTAATAATAATAATAATAATAATAATAATAATAATAAACAATATTAGCAATCTATATTATTTTTCATTAAATTTTATATTAATAATTATAATAATAATTTTTATTACTTTTGATACTAACGATATTTCAAATCTTTTTTATACTACCAACTAATTAAATCAAAAAATATATTTTACAGTCGTATTATACCTTGTGTATACGTGTGTTATTGTGAACATTAGGAACACGTTTAAGCATACTATGATATATAAAATACAGCGTTTGGTATATCGCTGAATCGTATTGGTTCTATTTTTTTTACAAAGAAGTCACGACTTAGACAATTTGTTCGACTTGCTTCATTTCAGATTCAGCTTAGTTATTATCAATTATAGGTAAACTAAAAAAAGTACTATCATATTTGAGTAAATTGTGTCATGTCCAAATTTGTATGATTATTAACCGGGTTTCCTCCGCTGTTTTGTAATACCTACCTCATTAGTAATCTTGAATACTAAACACATATTATGCAGTATACTTCATTTGCTTTAAAGTGGATTCAGAATATAGTTATCTTTGTAAGAAGCGGGCTTATAATCAAAAATTGTGGTGGGTAAAGTCAAAAAGTATTTTAAGACAATAATCTTTCTATATTTTTCTGCACACAGAAAGAATCCTTTGTACGTACAATTACAAAAGGCAATTAAAAAAAGAAAAAAGAATATATTTTTTATTTACAGTTATAATAAAATAATAATATATTTCATTTTTACAATCGTAGTTAAAAATTATTACGAGTAGTAAACACGATTAGAAGATGACAATAATAATATAAAAATTATTCATTGAAATAATCAAGATAACTATGTATAGCTACCTAAACCAATAATTCTCTAGTAAAAATAAATTAGAAGTTATCACACAAATTGCTTCGCTCGAATTAACATAATTCTATATACACACGTAGAAAAATCGAGTAGTGAAGTAGTATGAAGTTTATTTAAATATTATTTTTTCGTAGGGCAAAAATAAATTGTATATACCCATCATATAATATTATACACTGTTTTATATGTCGCGGTATATGCGGTGCATTACCATAGTCATAAACCGATATTATAATATATATAAACCAATTGACAGTGAAAACA
Source organism: Schizaphis graminum (assembly GCA_020882235.1). Lineage (NCBI taxonomy): Eukaryota > Metazoa > Arthropoda > Insecta > Hemiptera > Aphididae > Schizaphis > Schizaphis graminum. The sequence continues at coordinate 70,726,682 of CM037032.1, forward strand.
ACTTTATTTAACGTTTCATCAAGCACCTTTATATACGTCGTAATTATACACAACCATAATATTACATTATCTCAGTGTTATTAACGTTCTGATATTAATTGTATTTTTTATTTTATGAACATTTTTTGAAGTAAAACCGTTAAAAAAATACATATTTAATAACAATCGTTATATATGTAGGATAAACTGCAGATAGTATTTTCACTAGACGATAAAAAAAAAACACATACATATATTTACAGTACATAGGTATACATGTATATTATCGAGCGGCAGAGTGCTTTTATATTCCGGTAAAATAGCTTTTAAACGTGTTTTTTTTACATATCCACGACATTATCGTACGCGGAAATCGCGTTACCCCCGTCGCCTGTCTACACGCATTATATCCTTATAATAATAATACGCACTCGTGTCGGGCGGAATAAGAAAATTCCTCTTCGGCGAAACATCGCGCATAGTGTGCGGCTTAGATGTGAGCGCAAAACCCGAAATGTTTAATATCAACCCATCCCTCCCCCCTGGGAACATTGACAGTCGCTGGAGGGTGGCGGCGTGGCGGAGGAGCTCTGCGTGTTTGCAGGTGTGTACATAGGAGTGGGCCGCGTTGACGTGGTGACAAAGACAACGTTTGTTGCTGTAACGCGCGCTAATAAGCTGCCTGGGAAATGTTCTCGTGTCTCGGTGGCCGGGATCGAGTGCATATACATCTCTATACGTGTATATATATATATATATATATATATGCGGTGGATGCTATCGCCCGGGAGGGGGTTTTGGCGGGGCGGCCTCGGGGGTCTGGCGATAGAGAGTGGCCCAGGGGAGAGAAGGTGTCGAAAGGGGTGAAAGGATATAGGGGCGAGTGTAAAAAGTTTAGTCGAAAATGAGTGAGTTTACAAGCGCGCGGATACGGCGGTAATAACTACGGAAACAACGACGAAGACGACGGGACAAGAGTCATCGGCGGAGGGGGTGAGGAGGTGCCGGAGCGAGGACCAGAGGACCTTAAACAAATCTCTGCGGCATCTTGGTTTACACTGTTTGCATTCCATTAACCTAAACACTGCGTTTTGTTTGTGTACACATGCGGCTAACCTACCGCTGCCACCACCTCCAATTGTGCACGTCGCGACACAGTCTCTTACACTAGACTTACCAGTCTACCTGAGTCAACATGTTTTAAAATATATAAAAAAGATTTTTTTATTAGCAAGAAAACGGTTTTTATTTGTAACCCCTACACATCAGACAATCATTCCGCACCGTTAATTTTGATTCATTTCTCGGGATATCTTAATTTGATGACGTCCTGAAAACTTCATTTTCAATTTGACGATAGTGGTACACTTTCTTTTAGACTTGAGAATTAAATTAGTTGTAAATGTTAAATAAAATAAAGTCACACAAAAAAATTAAAGTGAAATGAATTGCACGGATACACGTATATAATTTTAAATTTGATTCCCTTTGATCATCTGCTATTGACTATATGATATACTTTCCTGCAGCAGTGCACTAATAAAAAACCTTCGATAAAAATTTCACGTTGTATTTTTTTGACGATTTATATTATTTGTGCTGACTAATTCAAAAACATCTTCAATCGATAGCTATACCTATAATAATAACAGAACGTTATTACATAAAATTATATTATCTATCTATTGTAATAAAATAAGACAACAGATTATATTAATGTGTATTAGATATGCAATTTTTAGTTAGTTTTTAACAAATATTTACTATAGCTAAAAAATTATTGCTTAGAGTGTAAAGATAGTAAAAACAATACCGCATTTTAACATGATATACCATGGTCCATAACGTAATAATAATAACGATTAAAGCATACCTAATTGAAACAGAAAGGAATATGGGATATATTATTGTTTATGAAGAATCTCGAAACAGAAAAATGGAGTGGGTTAATTATTGAAGTAAGCTCTGAAGGGAATTTATTTATAAATTTATCGTTGGCGGAATTAATAAGTAATATAATTTAATGGTTGTATATGGTATAATTGAAGTCGGCAACGAAGGCATAAGAAGGTTTAAGTTGGCGAGTAGGAGAGTTAAGAAAACATGACGTGTGTTTGTTTTTTTTTTTAGGTTTGTGATACTAGAATGCTTAGTCTTACCGTGCTTGAGGAGAGAATTGTACGTTTTTGAACATTTGGACATACCCTAAAATTAGAAGTATATAATTACAATAATAGTGTGAAATCTTATAACAAACCAATCAAGATATTATATATAAGTAATAAACGATTTCGCTGCAAAAACCGGACAAATAAGTTTTTTAAAATATTATAATACATATTATTATACAGGCGCTCAAATATTAATTTTATTTTTACGTTATATCAAATGGCGGTAAAAATTAAAAGCTTTTAATTTCTATTTGTATTTATATTTTCAAAAGATTTTTCGATTGAAATATACTAATAAATATAACTGAGGTGTAAGAAAAAAAAAATTTAAAACTTATTTTTTGTCTGCGGGAAAAAGCGTAGCTTTGTTTTATTTGCTCGGGGCGTCTAGATCCGAAATCGACCTAGTGCACTTGCAAGTTACCTCCCAGAAATACACGCGCATATTTTTATATCACTGTTATTATTTTTTATTTATAAGACATAGACAATAAATAATACTAAAACAGTAGGCAGGGAGGTACATATTATATGCGTTTGAACGTTCCTCTGGGTAATTCAGTAGAAATGTTTGCGTGGTAGTTTCCGGCACGCGTGACACGATTTTCAAACTCGTATAATGTAATATTATGTATCCGACGACAGCGAGCGGAGCGCATCACACGCGTCCGTGAAAGAACCAGCACGTTTGATGATGATAATAATAATATACTCTTTGACGATACGCCACAGCCATCATAATCGACCAGCACGCTGCGCCTCCACGTCACGGTTCGCCGAGCGATGCGTTTCGGTGTCAGCTCGTCGTCCATGTTGTCGGGCGGGATTTGTCATGTGTCGAACAATTTTGAAATGTTTTACACGAAATAATATTATGAAAATGCTCGGACAATCAATAATACGATGTATCCGATTTTGGATCCGCGACCATAGCTCACTCATCCGGTCACGCCTAACCGTCACATCCGTCACAGCCCGCCGTGCGACAATGGTATAACAATGCTGCAGGACGGTGACGATGACGTTGACTACGGGATAAAACGCAACAACGTCAATTCCAGTTTTTGATGCGAAAAGGTCTATAATCACAAACGTAATCGCGATAGCTTTTCGGTTTAATAATAATCGGCTGTTTTAGAACAATATACTGGATACTTACTCTTATCGATATAATAATAGAATATTAATTATTGTCTAGTCGTTGGTTTTTTTTTTTTTTACAAGGTATCCATTTATATAAGTTATGATATGGTTTAAGTCAAAATTTGTAATTAACAAATTAACTGATAATTTATAATCAAATTTACAAGTCATGTTAATAATTATTCTTATGTATGCAAAAAAGCTTGCAAATATGATTATACCAACTTATTTAGTAGGTCATATTTGAGTTAGTAGTATTAAAGTAACGTTTTCTTAAATTATCAAGCACTTACTTAAATAATAATATTGTTTAAAGTATCAATTACAACGCTGATGTTTAAATTATACATAATAATATAGGACCTATTTATTAAGTATTACAATCATAAATTCATAACTATATTATCTTGTCAAGAGGACGTTATACTCACGTGTCTTCGTCTTACTAACGAATTATAATTCAGCAAGTTTTACGATCAGAATAACGGAATAGCATCAACTTAGTATACCAAAAGCGGAATTAAGTTAAAATAAGAAATAATGTAGGTTATGATACCTATATAGTTTACTCTTGGCACCAGGAGTTAAAGTTTTCTAATAATAATAATTAAATTTATATAATCTGAACGATTCATTTATATATAAGCTGTGCATTGTAAGTATATTGTATACATACCTACTATTTATTTTTCGACTATCGAAATTTAAAAAATCGATATGCGCAAATAATTATTCGCCATTAGGTGACATTAAAACGTTAAGTTTTGAGATAATATGGCTACAAGTAATATTTTTGTTTAAAGTTAAATTTAATATCAACACAACACCAACTAGGCAATTTTTTTTTTTAATTACCATATAGGTCACACGTCGTGTATACAATTAGGATTTCTTTCAGCTTATTCATCGGTCACTTACTGTATGCACACTGTTGTGAGAAAATTATAAGTCTTGCTGAATTATTAAATCAAGAAACAATTATTGGTTTTTTTTTTTTTTTTTAATTTGAAATAACTGCACACAAATAAGACGTAGGTATACAATGATGTGATCAATAATAATAATAATGATAATAACAAAATGTTGAATTATTTCTTAATTTAAACTGCTGTTTGAAAAACGATTCTTACTTGTTACGTTATTTTTTTCAACAAATCGACTGGAAAAATCTGAGAGTTATTAATAACAACCATTGCTTTACGGTCTTTTATAATATTATTATATTATAATAAATATTTTAAAATTAACCCCAACAACTCCGAGTGACAAAATTATTCGTCTTCTCGAACAAAATATGCTTGCTGTTCCGGCGAAATACTGCGTATGACATTGCAGCGTTGTATAATGCGCCCGTGTCAATGCGTGTTGAGTTGTGACGCATATAAGAACGTTCATGATATTGTAATAAATTATTGCTATGGCGCGCGTATTATAATATACGACATCAAAATATACGGTTCGTTGTTATTATTGCGACGTAAATATTGTTTTCACGAGAAACGTGTTGCGTTTGATATCCATACACAACAATATTACGTGTGTATCGCGCGCATATATTATTGTTATTATTGTTATTATTGTTATTATTATTATTATCGTGGGAATATTTAAATACATAGTGTAAACACATCGAGCGTTTATTAGCCGTTAATAATATTGTATTGATCACGCGCGCGGTACAACCCTTGAGTAATTCACTTGTTTTGATTTTTGCGAATTGTTGTTAATTGATTTTACGTTGAAAACCCGTAGACTACCGCCGTGAAGATTGGCCCGGTAGACTCCGTTTTTGAACTCGAGGTGTATTTATTTCACCAGTTTTGCTTAAGCAAAGGCGTTTCAATATAGACTTACGTATTACTGTCTAAAATGTCTGCAGGTATTGTTGGAAATACGATTTTCCGTCATTATTATAATAATAGTATGTGGTTTTAGAAACTTTCTTAATAACATAACTGTACAGTTATTTAAAATTTCAAACGATATTCATGATAATATAATAATAGAAGATAATAGCAATAAAGTACAACACAACGCATAATAATCCGACACAAATTGATGACGTCAAAAACGACCATCTCTAAGCATTAGTTTAATACATTTTTTTTTTTTTGTCAATCATTGTTATTAACTTACCTATATATTATATTATTTATATTTAACTATTAAACTTCTGTATAATATTCTCTATACTACCAAGGTATATAATATTTATTTAAATTTAATTAAAAATGTATACATCTTTATTATCAGTTAACCTCAATTAATGGTCGTGAACCTGAATTAATACTTTCTTTATTATTATAAAATAAAACTTTATCTAAAACCATTATTATATTATATGACATAACGGATTATTTACTACGACATTGCACTGGAATGATAGAGGTAGGAAGAAAAGCTGGAACAGTATTAAAAACCGTTTCTCTGACATTTCAAAAGGTTTACGAAACGTCTGTGAGGGTGGCGGGAAAAGCTTCTCTGAGAAGACAAATTTGATAAAGTATTATAAAATTATATTAAATAATACGAGAAGATTTCTGCTTATGTCATGTTCTGTACAACGTAAACGTTGTATTTTATATGCATCTCTTTTGTAAATAACACATACCTGGATCAGTAAAGTTTTTATATTTTCCCTCGGCCACTTTTTTTTTTTTTAATAAAATTTATAGCTTTTTTATTTTCATCTTTTATGACTGTTTGCACATGATAACAACTTAATGAAAAATAAAAGGTCTTTTATCCCATGTCAACATGATATCTATACCATGTACCTACACGAAAAGTAAAAACTTAATAAATACTAGTTGAATCTCTGGCTTGACAAAACTCATACATTTATCAAATCTAAGTAAACACCGAATCAAAATAAAAAACATTATCTGTGGATTAAAAATGTATGTCTGTAAAAAAATATTGTACTTTTTATTTTAATAAAATGTGTTGAGTACTGACATTGTTATAAAATATTGTTTTTGAAAATTAATACTATCGAAATAATAATTATTATGTAACAATGGATATTTAATTCGTTTATCTTTTATTTTTTAACAACCAAATAAAGGTAAAGAGATAAAAACGAAAACTATTATTATACGCGAATACTAAGCTTACGAGTATAATAAATTAATATTTTTTGCAAGTAAAAAACATTGTGCTCATGCTCAAATTTGTATTAAAAATGAGTTTAATTTTTACATATAATATTTAAGTAGATTTGAAAAATTCATTACATTCAACGTATGAAATTATGTAAGTTATATTATAACATTGCTGTATATTTTTATCTGTAAATAAAAATACAACCCAAACTCGTCTGTAAATAATAAATTCATTCCGTCATTAAGTCGGCTGTTTTATTATACGAATTTACAACGTTTTCCTACAATCATTCATTTATATCTGTAGTATTTAAAATAATCACGTTATAAATGCATATACCTATATAAATTGATATGTTCCATAATTCTTATTTAAAGTGTTTAGTGTAATATTTTATTATTATCAAATTATTTCGTTTAAATTAAATACGTCCAATATGCACAAAAGTATAAACCTAGCAAACTCCTTAGTATTTTTTTTTTTTAGTTCAATGATTGATGATTATTGCATTTGAATTTCACATTACTAATAAAACCTTAGTATGAGCGGGAATAACGAAGCATAACGTGTACTCAGCCATTAGTCTTTGAATCATTTATATACTTACTTTGTTTTATAATTAAAATTACTCAAAGATTATGACTTTCGTGCAGGTTAATTGTATATGCATAACATAATTCTATTAATATGATATATTTAAATAAATGGCTGTTCTAAATGCATTGCAGTTTATTTATTTATTTAGAAAATTATTATTTTTATTTAATAATCTTATTTTAGATTATAATAGCTACGAGGTAAAATAGCATTATTGGCTAAAAATTGTGTTTTTTTTTTCTATAAAATCTTTTTTATGATTAGACAAATACTGTAAAAGCGCAGAAAACGGAGAATTTTTTATATTGCAGTTCAAGTGGTGTTAGTAGCGTGAAATTATATTTTATCAATTATCTTGGTGATTTATCTGATCGTATTGAAAAACCAATGTTATGCACAAGCTCTTGACACATTTTATAAAAAAATATCTGTAGAATTTGAACAGTCCCGCTAAGATTTAACTTTTGAATGTATTGATTTATTGTTGCATTTAAATGTAATACTACATATCTGCACAAGGTGAGTGAACGAATATGAGTCTACAACATCTAGTCCAGATTTTTAAATTAATATTTTATATACAATATGGCAATTATAAAATAAATGTATCCGCGGTTTTACGCTTTTTTTATAATCTAATATTTTGAAATACTGATCAAAACTGAAAAAACTCACAGGTGAATAATAAGTATAACATATAATTTAGGTACCATAAATCGTATTATACGTATCATAATAATTAATCTTTTCAGAAAATTTAATTTCTTTTAAAGCCGTCTCAAAATTATAATTTAAAATATTCATTATACACATAGGCGTAGGGTGGTCAATTTATTTGGGGGGGCTTTAGCCCTTCCAGGGAAAGGATTTAACGACTCGTGGGGGGCTCCGCCCCCACAACCCCCCCAACCGGTACATCTGCAAATTTACATAAAAAATACAAATAACATATGACAATCAAAGGTTTTATTAAAATATTCTATTTTTTTTTTTTTTTACTGTTACAACATTAAACGTCTATTTTCTTTAGAATATATCTCTAAAATATCTTCAGCATTTATATTATTCGATACATCTCTTTCAATATTAAAAAAAAAAAACAACACATTATTGAATGATATTATAACTTATAAGAAATGTAATGGATAAAGTGACATAAAAAAATTAAGAATTATTTTTATCGATATTTAAATATCGAAAAAATTATTTATTTGAATATTTTTTAAATATAGGTGGCCTTAAGTTTTTTTTTGGGGGGGGGGGCTATTATTCCAACTGAGGGGGCTAAGCCCCCCCAAGCCCCCCCTAACTACGCCTATGATTATACAGAATAATCATTTTCATTAATTGAACATTTCAGCATTTAATGAACCTTATATTATTTAATTGAAATTAAATGCATAATAATACAATGTACAAATTATTTACCATTCTATAAGATTACAAGTACGTTTTAAGTTTATTAATATTAATCAATTATTCAACAGTCATTAAAGATCTTTACAAAATATAAAGTAAAAATAATAAGTTAATACTTAAATATATATATTTTATATTTATAATTTATTTTTGAATTGATTGATTAAACAATTATTTTTCTTTATATATATAGAATTGATGGTTTATTATCAATATTATCATTATTTCGTTACACATTAAAGTCGACGAAACAAATTCGTAATTAAAATAATGATACACTTAGGAAGAAACGATAATAATTATACACTTAAATTACTATTATTTAGTTTAAAAAAAAAAATTATATCATATTAATTACAATTACTAAATTGCGAAATAGACAATTAATTATTGTAACAGAATATATAAATTGCATAATAAAGCTTAACAATATTATTATTATCGTGTTATAATTATTAGAAAGAATATATATTATTAGACAATGGAAAAATTTCCAAGGTTTATTTTTAATGAAAATAAAAACAAATTGTAAATTATTTATTATTGTTCCAATTCCGTAGGCTCAAACTTTTTTTTAAAGAAAGACAGAATACAGAGAAATTCCGTAACGTTTGAAACGTCCGTTTCGTTTTATTTACCTTGCATAGTAAACTTTCATTGTTTATTATTATGTTGTATAGGTACCTAGTTTCTGAAATGTAATGAATAACGATAAATCATTGCAACTGATGAAGATTATAATCCGCGTTTTGATTTTTATGTTCATACTACAAAATTACATTTTTTTATATAAATTATAAAATTTTGTTGGTTAATGAATTAAAAAAAAATAAATAATAAGTATAAGTATAATAATAACTATAAGAAGTTACAATCTATGTAATAAACAATATAATAAAATACAATTGAAAAATGTTAATCTTGTCTTGTGAACACTGCTTTTATTATATATTTACGTGTCGCTTTTACAAATAATTTGTGTAATGTGTATCAATTTCCTACCAACTCGAAAATAACTAAAATGTTTATGAAAACTAATATAATCGTAGGAATTAATCAATAGAACTCTAAAAATAAGCGAATAAACTGTCTTACATTTTATTAATAATATTCCCACATAATGCAAGCTGAAAACATATTTAATTGTGTTTAAATTTTATTTTATTTTTTTTTTTGTGATAGTAAAGTAGATTTCTAAAATCCAACATTTGAAAATGTTTTAATTTAGATTTAATAAATATCTGTAAAATAAAAAAGTAAATTGCTGTGTTCAATATACTAGTAGTTACATTTTCAATTATTATTTATAATCAGTTGTACAGTTCTACACTACTGTACTTCACAGTTCACAGTGCAGTATAATTTATTTTATAAAAAATTTCTAGTAAGCACTATAATAATAATAAATATTTATACACAATTGTATTGCCTAGTACCTACATAGAACAAAAGTCTATTGCATTATACAGAAAGGACATCTTAAAGGACATCTCTAATTAGTGAACACTTCTCAATAACGAATAAATTTTCCGGTCCCGACACAGTCCAATAATTGAAGTTAATGGATTGTGTTCCTCTAAATAATGGATACCTCTGAATAACGAATTTTGACAAGTTTTGGTAGTTTAGTGTATTTAATAACTTATACATAATATAATATACGGCTATACAAAGAAACACGAACCCATTGTTTATAATACTATTTCTATATTTCCGATAAAGACATTTGTCTTTATATATTATATGAAATTTAATGAATATAATATGATATATTATTATACAATCAATAAATATGAAATTGTTCATTTGTTTCACCGTTATAACATCCTACGGATGTAGATCTAAATAATAATAATTATTATTATTATATTATCAAACTATAATTATCATTTACAATTAATATATGCAATAGCTATTAGCTATTGACCTTAAGTATTTTTTTTTTTTTTTAAAGTCAATAAAACTTAATTTCACAAAGACATATACATAATAGGTAGGTACATGTTATTTTATTAATATTTTTCAATAACATCAAATTCTGACGGTGCCGCGAGTTTCTGGTATTCAGAGGTTTCGTTATGTTATTTTATTATTACTCGTAAAAGCAATAAATTAACATTACTCAGTAGTTTCAGCAAATCTATGAAATTGTATAAATATATTCCAAAAGTATTATTAAAACATTCATGTTATAATCATTAGTACAAAAATAAATACAAAGTAGGCTTATAAATTTATATAGAAAAGCAGTATTATAAATATGTAAAGGAAGGTACCTTTTGTCAATAAAAAATACAAAATATATATTGTAAGCTTAGATGTTTGGCTGTTATTACCTATTATTATTTATCACAGACAAAAGGTAAATTTTTTTTCAGTGTAATTGAATTTCGTCGTCTCACAACAAATAATAATATTGTTTGAAAAACTAAAAACCTATATAATGTTCAAAGGCTCAAAGGAATCATCTACATACGTAATTTCAATAAAATATTATTGAAATTTAAATAAAATATCTGTTATTGTGAATCTTATATATGTTATAACTTATAAATATAATAATTATAAGCTATACTGTTATCATTGATACTAATAATTGTTTTAAATTTGTTTCAAATAATTATATTATATATATATATATAAAAAATGCAAACTATTATGTGTTGATACTATTAATAATGTCCAATTAATAATATTTGTCTGCTCATTAAAATTATTTTACCGTAACTTGTAAATAGAAATGAGAAAATAATTAGTTAACATACCTACTTATGTTTATTACTGTGCAGTGTACACTGTACATTTCGTTCTCGGCATCGCCTGTAATATTTATAAGAATACATTAATGTTAAATTATGTAATTTAATAATGATAAATGAGTTATTAAAACATTAAATTATGTATTTTATGTTTTGGAAATACAAACTCTTTATTTTGGTATTATATTAAAATATTATTTTGACAAATACTGTGATGACGTCATAAAAAACAAGGAATGAATTGGTATAAAACTTGAAAAAAATGATATAATGTAGGTATATATTATATACGTAATAATTATGGTTGTTTGTTTACAAAGTATTCCAATTATTTTCGTCTACGTATCACTGATAAGTGATAATACGAAGACGATATTTATAATACACTAATATATGCAATGATATATTAAAATATCTGTGCAAAAGTTTATGAGTTGGTGTACCTATATGATTGTGAAAATAGGGAGTTCACGAATATTTTTAACTTTAATCGTTTGGGAAAATATTTTGCACACCCGTATATTGCGCAAACGTCGTGCGCGTACACGGTTGCATTTCCCGTCGTCAACCCTACGCGTTATTACGCGGACAAATCGACTTGTTGAACCCTAGATTTGATTTCAGAAGGATCGAAATAACCTTCTCGTGTAAATATTATAATATTTACATTATAATATATAAATATAATACATAGAATTATTCAGGATTTATATAATATTTTACTTGCATCCCTTAGATTTTTAATATTAGGATAAAAAAAAAAAAAAAACCATAATATCCAATATCCTAAAAAGCATTATAGGTAGCTGACAGATACGCCTGTTTTTGTGTTTATGTAAGACTATTTTTTGTTTTAAATTAAATCACAATGTAGAACAAACATTTTGCAATAAATTAAAATTACCAACTACCATTTTCCCGTAATTTTGTTGATAAAATTTCGTGATCAAATAATTCCTCCCAAAGTTTATTTACCCACGAATGTAAACGCAGCCAGACCAAACAAATAGCAAAAAATAAACCACAACACATCATGCCGGAATAAATATAATAGTCACGGGATTATTCTTTGATAAGGAAAAAGCCATTTTTTGTTAAATTCATATTTTTGAAAAAAAAAATACAATTTTTTTGTTACACAATTTTAAGTCGCAACACAACATTTTCGATAAATTATACATATACTTTTTAATATTTTTTTTTATCGTTGTATAGTTTTTGTTGTTGTTTATTTTATTTTTTAAACTAATAAAATACATTTTTAATCTCATATATCATGATGTTCAGACGCGCGAGGAATATTGCACCAGCAATCCAACATGTTTCGGGGTATCACAAGCTTTACTCCGCTTCTATAATATTTAAATTCTTATAAGTATAATATTGTTCGATATCAGATTTTTATCGAAAGGAATGTTCTCATAAAAATAATATTTTATTCTGTTTTAGTTTATATGAAATAAAAGCTAGCGTGGTCATAAAAAATTTAAAATACTTATGAAACCAATAATGGCATAAATAGAATGCGGTTTTTTGATAGTTGCCTAATATGCTTATATTTATATGAGCATCTCCTTAAAAATAATGGTTATAACTTATAATATAATAAATGGAAATGTGGTCTATACAGTTATTAATTTGTTTTATAATTTAATTTAAAATTATCAAATGTTTGAAACATAATTACACAATTATAACTAACTTATTAAATAACACGTACTCTATAATATGTATTAGGTATTTTGATTGTGAATATTATTTTTTCATCGATCATTTCAGAGACTACCAATAATATTAGATAATACCAGTAGATCTAACAAATACGTATATAATTTATTATAACTACTTAAGAGTAAATCAAAAAAGGAGATGGTAAAAACAACTGTTTAGTGAAAAAACAATTTCCTCATGTTAAAATTATTGCCAAGCGTTTGATAACGCGATGGGGATGAGGGCTATTTTTCGGCTATCGATTTCTCGTATAGTAATTTGTCAAGACAAAAATTCATGTTTGTCGATAATTTTTTCCGTGGAATTTTTAATTTTTCATATTGCAAGTCATATCTATATCAACAACAACGTATTTTAATTTTATTTTTATTGGCGGAGAAGAATATTGTATATCATTTTTTTTCGTATACATTACAACTCTTGGTCTGAAAATAGTCTCAAAAATGCATACGCCTCCCCTTCCCACGCGCGCCCCCGTCCTTTCCGCTATCGAAAAAGCCGAGCATGCCGTCACCGAATTCGTCTCGTACAGAGTACACCGGTGATGATGACGACGACAACCCGTCCTCGTTTTGTAGACGAAGTGTGGTGGCGTCGGCGGTGGCGGTGGTGTAACTGCGCACAGCATCACCCGCCACCGCCACCGCCGCATAGTCGGACGACATGTGGCGGACGCTCGGCGAGTTGCGCGCAAAGGTCCCTTTTTCTACGGCGGCGGCGGCGGCCACCGTACCGTATCACTCGCGCGGCCCGCCGACGACGTCTCTCCAGTTGGTGCGTGTCGTCCGAACCGGCAAAATGGCCGGGCCACAAATTACGCGGTGCTTCGTTCTGTACTGTGTCGCGTTCGCCGCAGCCGCAACCGCGTCACGCGCTGACGGCATCGTGTACGAGAAAATACCTCTCGGTGAGTAGCGGCGCGCGTATGCTCTCGGAACGGACCAAAAAAAAAAAAAAAAACCCTCCCCTCACACCCCAAAACAGCCGATCCGCCACTTTGGACACCCAAATGAGGATTATTACCCCACACGTTTTCGATAAGTCTCATGACTGATATCACACGACATTATATTACAGTATTATACTGCTGCTGCTGGCGCTATGTGTATATTTTTATAAAATTAATATCGTAATAATATATATTAATGAATATAACGACTGTGATGATTTTTGGTCGTCGGTCGATCTATGATTTCTGTTGTCTGCGACCACCACCGCCGATTTATCGATGTATTTTCATAATATATTATTATATTCATTATTCGATGTACCTACGCGGGTATCGTCTATTCTCTGGGTAACGCGTAGTAATTATAATTAGAATTAATAACGTAGTAGGTATTATGCAATACACAACTGATCGAGTTAGTTGACGTCATTGCTAGTAGTTGTAATATGATTTAAGCTCGTCTTAGGTAGAAGCACATTTTAACGATTCTTATTTTACTATTATCTTTTCACTGACATAATATTATTATGTCTATAGCAATATGGCTAATATTCGTTTTCTATAATTTTTTTAATATTTTGAATTAAGATGTATATTTTTTTAAATTAAAACTGCAAAACTGTACTCGCGTTTTGATAAAAATATGAACTAACATATGAAGGCATTGGATAAACTGACATTTTATAAATCGTTCATGATTTTAAAAGACTGCAATTTCAATAGTCAGCGTTTTTTATTCATTTATTTTTTTTATACGTATAATAATTATTTTCAACATTCTTATGACCTATATTTTTTAATAAATTGTCCAAATAATTCCATAATTTAAAACATGATAATCTAGATTTTATCAAAAAATTAATATGATAAATAATAACTTATTTGGGAGCGGATTTCGTCTGTTTTCGGCATCCCTTATTGTTTTTTAATTTATATATGGGCATACTACAGTGATTCACACGTATACTTGCATACAATACAATATATTTCCAGCCGTTAATTTACATAAAATAATAATTATAAAGCAATTGACCTCAATTCTAATTCATTAACTTTCGCATCCCTAATTGTTGTTTAAATTGGACACGAATAACAATGCAATTATGTATAATAATGAATCAAAAGGCAATAATTAAGCGCGATTAATTAGATTCATTTCAAACAAAAAAATATTAATCGAGTAGGAAAACAACATATTATTTTTGTGTTTAAAATGTGATTTATTTTATACCCTTCCTTATGTCCACTTTATTTAATAGTTGGATACGAGAGTATTGGACATGTTCCAGAACAAAAAATAAAAATAATAAATAAATAAATAAAATGAGTTTGAGTACCTACAGATATAAGTTACTATACTGTACAAATTCAATGTAGTTAAGTGTAAATTATTATAATATTGATTATTGAAATAACCAATTTTTATATTGCTATTAGTATTTATAATAATTATAGTGGTAAATGGAAATATGTTGTACCCATATAATAATAAATAAATAAACGACAATAAAACTGTACTAATTGTTAGATAATATTTAAAATATCGATATTAAACTGCAATTTTTCGTTTTTTAAAAAGTTAACTAGGATGTATATATATGTTGTAATTTTTTTTATTTTTAAGAGAAAAATTTCATAAGGAATTATATATTTTATAAGTATAATAAAAGTATAAATATTTTTTAAATGAATTTTGTTGTTTATAATAATTTTAATATTATATTCAACAATAATTGTTTTTTTGTTTTTTTTCTTAATACATTTAACTTGTCTACTTATTAATAAACTTGTAGATTCTAGTTTGGTCAAATTCCATTTCCCGTGTATTTCTCGGTACAACTGTGTCAATAATAAAAGTCAAACGAAAAAAGAACAATATCAACAAAATAAAAAAATAATACTAGTTATACTTTTTTAACTGATGACTTATACGTGAGATGAGTTGTTTAATATTGATAGTTGATTTTAGTGCTATCGACAACAAAATAATCACGTGGAGTAAATATAATGATCGCACAGTGTAATTTTTATTTATGTGATAATCAAAAAGTCAGGCTCATAATTATTTACAATAGCTTGTTAAAATAATACAATTAAGGCATTTATTTTATATTTTATTCAAAAATATTTGTGTTTATTTAAAGAAAAAAATGATTTTGTTAATAAAAAATGGCATGTAAAACAAGTTAACTGATTTTCAACGTTTTAGGTAACGATAATTATAATTTTATTACAAGTTAAAAGTAAGACACCGCTACGAATACAAAGCAATAAGTATTTATGAATTTTATTTTATTTATTATTATAATATATTTATGTACTATACCTATATATAATTATTTATTCATCAGTGATACTCTATACACATTATAACTGAGTAAATAATAAAACCAAGAAATATTTAAATATATACCTCAAATTAATTATTTCAACATAATTACTCCATGTAGATACGAAACTATATTAACTATTATAGTAATACTGCATATATTGTACATTGCGCGAGGGCTTCTTAGTTCTCACCCTAACCTTCTAAATCTCTTCACTCAGTCACATAAGTTTACTATACTTACTCTAAAATCTGAATATAATATATTCTGCGTTAACGATGTTAATACAATAATCATTCATCATCAAGCAGTAGCAGTATTACAGTGGATTTAAATAATACAATTTTTCGCTGTACTATCATCTATGGTTTCTAGCTAAGACGAAACAAAGTACTTAATTGTTCATAGTAAATCTGAAACAATATGGAATTATTTCTCTGTTTTTCTTATAGTTTCAAAAAATAACCTTTATTTAAATATTTTCAGATAAACATAATAGTTTTAAGTATTATAGCATAAAGATTATTTAGAAAAATCCAAAACCATTGATTAGAAAAAAGTATGAAAATACATGTAGGTATTTAATTTAAATAAATTAGAAAATATATAAATATTTTAGATTTTTTATGTGTTTATAAACATAAATTATTGAAAAACAAATATTCTAAATGTAATAATATAGGTAGTAAATTAAAAAAAAAAAAGTCCGATCTATAAATGTTTTTTTATATTTTTAAAACAATGTTACCTATTATGTTCATACTTAGTTCATTAGATAAAATGCAAGCGATTTTAACGAAATCAATTTGACATTATTTTTGAACGATTAGTTCCTTGTTAAAAATAAGCTATCTACGGTATAGTTTATTTTATTTCCGTGTTTTTTCACTTTGCTTCATTAGTTTACATTGTGCTTAAAAAAAAAAAAAAAAAAATATGACAACCGTAATATTTTTATTTTTTAGATAAATTGATCCTCATTTTTGCTAAAAACAATAAAACAAAAAATTATCGGGAATTACATTTCTCAAATATTATATTAAATTATTAATTTCTAGAAGTCAGTTAAATATTTCTCTTAATGTTTTAAAATAAAAGATTTATTATAAAATATAGGTACGAGTATATTATATTATCAAAACAAGCTTAACATTTTATTTGATAATGTCAATTAAAAATTAATATAATACAAATAGAATAATATTATAATATTTCTTATTATATGATTTCCACAAAAAACATATTAAAATCAATTTGAAAAATATGTACGACTGAACAAAAATGAAGTCCCGTGTAGATGCATTCAAACAATATAATGGTCATTCACTACGATTTACTAGGCTATGGTTAATTTAATTAAATAATATAAGTGAAAATAATGCATACAATAATTATGGCCTTTCATTAAGGTGTGACCTCCTCTCAGTAAATCCTGATTAAAGTCCATGCATAATTGGGTTTTGTGAATCCTAACTTTCCCCTATCCACGTGGTTATATTATATCTATATAATTTGAATCCAGATAAAGACTAACAGCTACACGTGCAGGGTTATGCTCAGGGCTCTGTATTTTTTTTACAAACAGTACTTCGTTTGCATAGAAAAACATACGATGTCGTTATTTATTAATCTCGACGTTTAGGTATTAAAGTTTCAGTTAATTGAGTTTGACTTTGTATAAATTCGAAAAATTAAAATATGTAATGCTATATATATATTTTACATTCAGCTAAAAGCGTGGAAATTATTTGAAAGGATAATATCTAAAATGTAATCGAATAATTTTGAAGTAAAAATATAAAATTGTGTATGTATAACAATTTAATATATCTTTGATATTATATAGTATAGTATAAGTAATATCACTGGTAATAAATACAATGCGTTTTTAAAAATACTTTGATTGATTGATGAGTAAAGCTGAACATATCAATATCAAAATATGTACCTACAATAAAAATCAAACAAAATGTCTACATAATTGCAAAAGCTAATGAAATATTGACTAACGTTCATAATACTCTCTCGGCTAGGGCGTTTTAAATTCGGATTTATCATCAGGAAAACGAAACAAAAACGAAATGAGCCAGCTGCTCGTTATTAGGTGATTTATACTACAAGCAATGGATCGCTACATAAATTCACCAGTCAAGTAATAAAATCAAAAAAATGGTATAGCCATTTTGTTACCTATCCCTAACACATTGGGCGTGCTACATTTTTATTGGTCGTCATTATGACACCCGGACACAAAAGCGAAAATAATTAATCCAGAACAGCCGTAGTTGACGATCGAATAAATTTCCCGTTACAAACGGTACACAGAGATAAAAAACAATTGTTAACTCAATACTTTGCATATTTTTGATTGTTAAACGAACGTTTTATGTTAAATTTATTATGGTACACACTATTTCGATGAAAAGTATTATTATTTAATCGAAGTACTTCAAATTCTGATTCGCGAAGTACCTACGCTGTCCAGTGACCACATTCTATGGATTACATTTAACTCATAATTGAATACGTTCAATTTAAACTTACAGAGTAAAGGTCGTGTAAACATTTGATTGTAATAAGCTCCGCAAAAGTTACTCACGCATCCGCCTAAATTTGGCTAAAATCCAAATGGTTTAGTGAATATTTACAAACGAGCGTATCGTTGTTTACAACTGACAATTGCCGTGTTCCATAATTTGTAGGATCGTGCATGCCATCAATTTTACATGAAAATAAAAAAATTGTTATCCGGTGTGAATTATTTATTTACCTACATATTCTTCATTATTTTTATTTTATTTTTTTATTATTAAATAAACGCCATAACACACATAAGGCCTGTCCCAGATTTCGTTACCGTTCTACTGCGGTTGCCACATTTAATATTATTATTAGTTTTAATGATAAATTAGATAGTAGATACAGGCGTCGACCGGAATACTCCAAGTTTCTATATGCATAATTTTAAATTTAGGAAAACATAAACATTAATTGTTATTAAATTACTTGATAAATTAACATAACAAAATAAACAAATACATATCAACAGCTTGTACTAAATACTAGTCATATATTAAATACAATTGGTGGAGTAAAAAATTATAGTAGAAAATGATATGAATATCTAAAAAATAATAAATCATAAAAACAACGATACGTGTGGTAGGAGGTTGCCAAAAAATATCTTCTCAATATATTGTTATAAAATCAACAATAGCCCAACTATCGCAAGGCATTAAATTCGTCTACGGTGAACGGTTGAATAACAAAAGGAATTTAAGGTAGCTGAAGTTAGTTGTATTTCTAGTTTTATTAGCAACGAAGTTTTAAATGTAATATTTAATGACGTTATAGAAGTAACATATAAACGTTGCTAATCATACTAATAATATAGATTGAACTCCTGATCGAACAATACAAAACTCACACAATTATTTTCGTGTTGTTTTTATAACTACCTGTTTTAATATATTGTACAGTAAATAGTATAAATACTAAAGAGCATAATCAGGAGATAACGTACAAAATAACATTTTTACAGTTTTGATAGAATACATTTCAAACTAATTTACTTAATTTCAGTCAACAGCATAACATGAATATTTTATATTTTAACTCATAAATAAATTACACATAGAAATAAATTGTTTTCGTAAAATATTAGTACAACTAGTGGAATTCGATTTATTTGTAGACTTACTTTTAATTGTCTATGGATTTTTCTTATTTAATATTTAATTAATTTTAAATCAATGGTTCTAATATGGTTAATGCAAATTAAATTATATTTTAAGATTAGAAAAATTTAATGTCAGTATATTATATTATATTTTGATTAATAATTATAGATTCATCAAATATTTAAAATTTCTAATTTTAAAAACTATTTTCAATTCAGTTTTAATCATCCACAATACAAAATTTCTAGATTTGACTATAACTCGTCAGCAGTTATCTTTTACATACTGTTTCTAAACTTCTATAATTATTAAACTTAAACATGTATTTTGTATGTATGTATATATTACATGCGTTAATTAATTACAGTGTTTTAATTTAAATCAACGAAAATGTTATAAGTTTACCTTATTAACTGTTAAATATTTACCTAAATTATGTATATCTACACACACACACACACACACACACACACACACACACACACACACACACACACACACACATACATATATATAGTATAGTATTAAATTTCAGATTTCTAAACGTAGTTTAATTTATATTAATAACCTTATCATAGTATTGGTCTATGATTTTATTGGTATGATTTATTATATTTTACTAACAGCATATTGATAAAAAAAAATATAATTAAATATTTATATAAAAGTGAAAATTTATCGTTATTACATATGTCAACTTAGATGTCTAAATAGTCGAATTCAAAAGTATCAGCATATAGAAATATTAAAGTACAATTTATCAATAATTCTTTAAAACTTTATGTATATTCAAAAGTCGTAATCAATACACGATGATTTGCGTGGTTTAATTAGATATAATATCATGTTTTGTCTTATTTTCTAATAGTTATGTAATTAAAATATCTTAAGGTATCTAGCTAACACACGAAAAACGAAAACAACCCTTAGTCCAATATAAATTGTATAATGTATAATATGGTGTGGAGAAAAGAAAAAAAGTATCCACCCTAATCCTATTTATCACATTGCGGTAGAGGCAGCAATCAGAAATGAGGGTTGAAAAAGCCGAAAGCGTACAAAAGCGCAGTAGGGGTTGACACAGCCCGAGCCGCGCGAAGAATAGCGTTATTTTCTCGTTATTTATCGCGTCAAACTCGACTTTTCCCAGCCCACCTCCCCTAACAGCCATCATCCTTTTCGTTCCCAAACTTCTATACACACAAGGGTCCTGTAGACTTCAAAACGGGATACCCTACATCGATTACGCCACAGACTTGAGCATTACATACTCTCACACGCACACGTTTGTATACATATTTCACGGTCTTACTAACTGAAACCAACCACTTATAGTCCCCAAGCGACTGGTATAGCGGACCTAAATATAACGTACTTTAGACTTTCATGTCATTCAGAAAAAAATCCAAAGTATTTCTCCGGAGAATCACTACTTTTTATAATATTTTCGGTATTCTCAATTAGATCGGAATTTTCTGGTTGAAATATGAGGGCAACCCCTCTACAACGTCCGTTTTAAAATATGACATCATAATGTATGATAGTATTAAAAGGTATCTCAAGTAAATACATGTATATAATATACATAAAAAAAAGAATATTATACCAAACTTAAATAACAGAACAAGCTTGTTTACTATTTTTGTTCAATCTTCAATGATCCTTGTCAGCCATTATAAACATTGGAGGATATGGCGTTTATACGATAAAGGAGCTTTTTCAATTTAATTATAGTATATATTAAAATTAAAGAACACTACAGATAATAGACTTACCTATCGTGATGTACCAATGTACAATTTTTAAATGTGTTAACACTATCAAAGACTTGTAATCACTTTACGTTAAAATAATTAATTTTGAAATTCAAAGAACCAGAGATGTTAAAAATAAACGTTTATGAATTAAACTGAAGTGGATTTTATGAAAACGTTTACATTTTAGATTCTGAACGGAGTGATGAATGTATTGATTTTACAATGATGTGTGTTTTTTTTTTTTTTTTTTTTTTGTTTTTTTTTTTTTTTGTTTTTGTGTCTGTGTACAGCATAACTAGTCGAAATAATGCTTCAATTTCAAACTTTGGGGGTGGTTTCCGATGGCAAAGTGGATATCCTTGGTGCATTATAGAGGTGAAAAGTAAACATTTTCCAACAGTTTTCAAAAAAATCGAGAAAAACATAAAAAAAATGACAGAAAAACGGGAATTTTTACGCAAAACCAGTTTTCGGCAAAATCGAATTTTTTATTTTGCTATAACTCAAAAACTAATCGATGTAAACACTTGAAATTTTCACCAAATGTTTATATTAGCGTTCTCCATACACAGTTAAATTTTCAAAGAATTTAGACTTTTTTTGAGCTATTTATAGACAATTGAAATTTTTAATTTTTTTTAGTATTTTTTTTTAAAATAACAATAAAAATTTTTTGGCCGGCCAGAAAATCTTGAAAATTTAATACAAGGTTTCTTATAAGTTGTTCTTAAAGTTATAAAAAAAAATCCGAAATCGTTAGTCACAATTTTTTTTTATAAGTGCTTAAAGTTCGAATTTATACGAAATATGTCAAAATTGCGAAAATTGGCAAGTAATTTTGTGGTTAAAAAATCGTAAAAATTTTTTCTTTTATAACTAAGATTTGAAAATTTGGTACAAGGTTCTCCATAAAATTTTCTTCAACTATCTGCAAAAAAAACTCTACCGGACTAAAACGAAAAATTTTTATGATTGATTGAAATTTAAATTTTTACAAAACCGCGTTAAATAACGGTTTAGCCTCAAACGATTTTTGATATTTGTTGTTATTCAAACAGTATATGTCGTAAATACTTGAAAATTTTACCAGTTATTTAGATTGCCATTTTCTTTACGTGATTTGATTTTCAAAACATTTTGACTTTTTTTGAGCTATTTATAGACAATTGAAATTTTCAATTTTTTTTTATTTTTTTTTTATAAATGTTGATAAAAAAAATTTAGCTGGGACAAATTACTTGAAAATTTAATTGAAGGGTCCACATAACTTGTTCTAACTCTCATTCAAAAATTATAAAAATACATAGGCACAATTTTTTTTTATTAGCATTTGAAGTTCAAATATTGACAAAAATTCGTCAAAATCATGAATACTTTTCACTATTTGGTAGTTAAAAATTTATAAATATTTTTCTATCAAAAGCTAAGAATTGAAAATTTAATACTATGCTGTCCATAAGTTAAGCTTAGAATAATTATAAAAAAGTTTGAGGATTGTTCAATTTAAAAAATTTTACGAGTGTTTAAAGTTTTAATTTTAATTTGAAATTAAAAATACACGTGTAAAATAACTTTTTACTAATAAATAATTTTCGATTTTTGTTATTTTTAAAAAATTACTAAACGTAAGATCTTGAAACTTTTACTTAAATGTTTGAATTAGTTTCAAAGTAGAATATATTACAATATTTAAGTATTATATATCCTAGACTGACAAATCATCTCCGTTCAGAATCGTTTTTCGTATACAATGATACCTATCATTGCATTCAAATTTAACCTTCCCTAGTCCGAGGTCCATCCCACCCCCTAATGTACAGCAGAGCGATACTCACTTACCCGCTTTTTTAGTGTTTATTTATAATTAAAATATAAATAAAAAAAAAACAATTTTTATAGTAGGTGTAGGTACTTTTAAATTATCAGTTCAGCATTTTTCATTGAGTATAAATCGTATTATTGATAATAATATTTTAAAATAAATAATTATGAATTTCATTATAATTCAATTATAACAACATTCATAATTTTATAAATTTAATTTAATTTATGTGTCAACAATATTTTACACTTTTTCAAAATATATAACTTAGAATTTCAACAATTACGTTTTTTTTTTTTTTGAAATTTAGGTTTATCACTGTTTGTGGTTAGTTTATTTTTTTTAACCAAAACAAACTGTTAACATAATACTGAAGAACTTTGAATACATTTCTACTAAGCAACAAAAAATAATAATTGCAACATAAACTTAATTAAGAAATCAGCTAAAGTTCAAAAGATAGAAATTCACAAAGAGAACAGTTTTTTTATTAAAAAATAATTTGATTTAAGCTAATTGGAAAGACCTTGGCTGAATTCATATTCTATATATATATATATATACATCATTTAATAATCTTCTGCTTGTTGAATTACTTGAATTATTAGATACCTATTATACAAAATCAATATAAATAATATTGGCTGAACCTAACATTTATGGCATAAAGTTATAACAATGTGTAGATATTCTAAAATCTGTTGCAAATACAAAATAATCAATAATATAAGTATAAACAAGTTAAAACCTACAAAATAAGATACACTAGAAAATTATAAATATGTATGAGATATATTATGTTTATGAAGTTATAAATATTTACATAATATATTGATTAAATTACAATGATTAAAATATAGGTTATGTGTGATTGAATTATAATAACATTTGTTTAAGAAAATATTTGGATCATTGTTTAAAATAAAAACTATTTATCATGAAAAAAACAATACCTACGAATAACGAACAAAAAATATATGTTATTTTATTGTTTAAAGCACCAGCATGATTATGATAAATAGAGGTGTTGTGCCACAATCAATTTATCAACAATTTTCATTTCGAGTTGCATACAAGTAAAATCTAGTTGTTATAATTTGTTTGGAATAATGGCGATGTTTTTTGTGAAACATTTATTTATTTATTTTTTAACAACTACAAAGTTTTATTTTTAAAAATGTGTGTTGTTTATTTCATTATTACTAAAAATCGTAATACAAGTTCGTCAACTGTTATACTACTTTCAATAATTAAAATTAAATATACATTTGTCGTTATTTTTATTTGTTTTAAGTTTTTAAAATTCAAATTATCGTGGGTTTTTTTATAACTTTTAGTTTTAAAATTTGTTCAATATAATATGTTAATTTCAGTATTAAAACTTGACGCTATAATACAAGTTAAATCGAATGTTCTTTATTTCTACATAAAAATATACACAATTCTCAAATATTTACTTTATTTAATACTAATAATCAATTATAAACATTTTTTTTTTTTTAAACCTTTCTAGTCTGATTAATTTAAACATATTAAATTATACTCAAAATCATTTTTTAAATGTTATAATTCCTAAGACACGATGAATTTTGTATAGAGGTCAGTAAATATTTTTTAAACACTAGGCGAATTCATCGTTTTTTAAAAATTAATTGTAATCATTTTATTCGTTAAAAGAAAATTTAAAAAATATTCATATTATTTTTAATATAAGTTAAATCTAATAAATTACTATAAGAATTTTATGAAGTTATAGTAATTTTTAATGTGATCACAAGTAAATATTAAATGTTAATATATTCCTAGAAGATTGACACATATCTTAATACTAAGTATACCTATCATTGTTTTGGAAAATTAAGATGTGCTGAACTATAAATAAGTGAAAAAATTACAAAGACTAATAGTATAATTATTATGATACTGTATTTGAATTGACGGACGGATCCTCGAGTACATTGAGCACCAAATATGTTAGTTATGTAAATTATGTTTATTAAGATAAATAAAATAATTACAGTACCAGCGATTTTAGCATGTTAAGTTTTCAATAAATTTGAAGTGGTAACAGTGGTTAAGTTCATTTGATAATATAGATTATTTGTAAATAAATATATTTTAGATAATACGTAATGTATATACCTGTACGTAACAGAAAAAAAATATATCAACCTGCTGTACTTTATACGCACGCGTGGTTAAATATCCACTTGATAATTTATAATTATTTTCATTTGTAAAAACACATTAATTCATTAAGTATCATTTTTTTTTTCAATTAAATAGTATTTAACTAGTCTAAAAAGCTTATTAATTCTAGTGTATGAGACAGTTTTATGAGGATGAATTTATCATTAAATATATTTATTATATATATATATAAATAATTACAAAATAACCGGGGAAAAAGAAAAACCATTATCGTGAAAATGTAAAACATCGCTTTATACAATCTAAATTCCAGGGAGTTTTAAAGCAGTTAAATGAACCGTGAACATATCAACCTCTCCCATTATTCCTCCGAAAAACAGGAAGTATATTTTTATCTGGCGTGAAATGTACGGATATCTAAGACCGGACGTGTACAACTGCACACCAAAAGGATTAGTATGCCCACATATATATATATCAAGCGGTATAATTAACAAAGATGTTCGAGATCAAGTAATCACCTTCGATATTTTCGCGCATTTAACACGTTATTATAGTCTTGTGGTGATCATATTATACATTGAATTATCTTCACACCTCGATATTATTTTATTAATCCCTATCTATTATATCAGTCATATTTTCGAATTTTCGATAAACAAAAAAACAATTGTGTCTTAACAGAACTTTTATGATCGTATCGATCGTCTAACGTAATTGGTCCTGCTTGCGTAGTCAGACCAATTATTTTCTATACGCGACATTAAAAACAATTATAATATTCCAGCTCAAATGTTCGATTTTTAATATTTATGTTACATACCTATATTTGTTATAATCAACAATAAAAATACAAATTTTATTATATGAAAACATAAATTTCTTTCTATGTGACCATTGAAGTGTAACAAATACACGCGACCCACGGTTGTTTAATTATGTGAAAATCATATAATTTACATTTTTAATCACACGTTTTGTAAGCTGATCTACATAAAGGTTTATGATATTTTTACGATTATTGTATTTCCGTTGGATTTGCAGGTAACTACACCATAATAGTTTTCAATTATATTATTCAATTAGCAGGCTTTATTTAAATTATACTTTTATCATTATTTTTTTGATTTGGGCTTGAAATACTAGTTTAAATCATTATATTATTTAGTTTATTTACAACGACATTAAATTAGTTAGTAGTTTAATTAATAAGTTTAATTTTTATATTTGGTAAGTATTATGAATATTTTTTTGTGGATGGATTTTTTATAAGATTTCTAAACGTTTGATGAAAACCTTAAAAAAATTATTAATTTAAATTTATTGTTTTTTATTTGGGTAACAACGTTATAAGAAAAAGTAATTAGAGTAAATTAATTTGAAAATAAGTGTGGTACGAATAAATCACAATATTTTAAAATATTTGATAATTAAACTTAATACATTTTAAATAGAATATAACGATTATACTGTTTTTTACGTGATGAAAATTAAATTAAACATAATGAAAATACTAAAAGTATACGAACATTTTTTAAAAAGACGAAATTGATTGACAAGCAAACACAAGTTAAGTATTTTCATTATTCGTTTAGGTTTAAGTATGAGTTGTTTTTTCTAATGTTTGAACATCATACATAGAGTTAATTAAAAAAATGTGGTCAAGTTGAGTATAACTCATGTTTTATATTCTTACAATAAACATAATATTTAAAAAAAGGGTTATACATTTTTTTTTGCATAGAAACTGTATCCCGTTTTTATAGTTTCATTGTAACAACAAATATATTTATGAGAGTATGTGTTAGTATTATTAGAACAATATTTAGCAAATCTAACGGGAAAAATAATTATATTAACATATTAATCAGATGACGTAAAATAAATCGGTAATTTAAATATTGGGGATAATTTTATGGGTCTAGTTAGGTTTCGTCGCTACATACATTGGTCATATAAATTTAGCTTGGGTCAATTGGTCGTAAGCAATTTTACCTGTTTTGAGAAAAGGGAATGATCAACAATACAATTATACATTCTACGTTCAACGAAAAATGTTTAATCCAAGACTGTTTGTGTCAATACTTATTACTAATTGCATTTACTTAAATAAAATAAAAAGAAATAAACATTATTCAATGAATAATAATATCATAATATCAAAAATTAATTTTAATCAATAAACCAATTAACTAAATATAATTAACCACACTAAAATCCATTTGTATTTTAAGTTTATGTTAAGAAATTTTTTTCACAATACTAAAATTACCGTTTATATGTTGGTGAAAAATATAATATTTAAATAATTCATTTAAACAAGTATATTATATTTCAAATTAGAAAGCTTTAAGTTACTGAAAAGTAGAATATTTATTATTGTGTCTGTCCAATTCCTAAGATATCATTATTATTATTATTTGTATTTCCTAATATAAATTTGTAAATATTATGTACTTCACAGAATTTATGATTGTGCCATAACTATAGGTACTTTGTTTTCTGAATAAAAATAAAAATAATTATGTATAATAGTATTAATATTTATGAAACAAGGTATTGTTATTGTTAAACCGTAATTTCTGTAAAATATCCATCATTTTTATAAAGAAATATAATGATACAACCTTATGAACTCGGCGAACACGGTGATTTAAATCATTTATTTAGTATTTACTTATAAAAGTAATAATGGAATGATAAATCGCTTAAACATTATAACAGTATAACAATTACAAATTATATTTTAGACTAAATTTGTCTTAAATAAATTACAAAAACAAACTTTTATAGTTATCAATATGATTATAATATTATGATTATGTATAAAAACTTATTTATATAGAAATTTAAATAAAAGATTGTTCAGAATTTAATGTTTGATAAGTACAAATTATTATTACTAATAAAATGAGAAACTTATTTATTTAATCACACTATCATAGGCCGTGTGATTGTCGTGATCAATTATATTTTGTAGTAGGTAAGAAAATAATATCCAATTTATTGTCTTGATGTATTCGTAATATTTATAAGATAATAATATTATGAGAATTTATCGAAGCGTATATTTATAGTGCCATAGTTATATTCGGTTTAAACGATGATAAAAAAAATATTGGAAATCAAAATTATTTATTTGTCATCCACTCATCCATTACTACGGCTATATAGGTATCGAAAGATCAAGTACAGAGCATTGATAAGAGTTGTTATGATAGTATTAAATTTAATATTTCCATCTGTATTGTAATATAATATATAATGATAATGATGGTACCCGTGTGTCCGTTTAAAGGATAGTAGGATACGGTATGTTAAAGATGAAATGTATAATAATATTAATAGTGAAATTTAAAAAAAATTAATAATTGTATAAAATATATACGCTAATGAATAATGAGGTAACATTTAATATACAAATCTGCTTATACACGCAGCAATGTTGAAAAGTTAAAGAATTTACATTTATTTTATAACAGAAAAAATTTATCTTTTTATCATTTTTTATTATTGCAATATTCACCTGTGAAATTTCAATTTTATCAATACAAAATATAATTAATTTTTAACTTTTTATCTGTTAAACAATAATTTCATGGAGTCAAACCATTTATTGGTACTTATGAGCCTCTTATAAAAATGCCATCCACACGTTACTGTCAAGTCCACTTATATTACATATTTCAATACATTTAAGTCTTTCGTCCTTATAAACTAAATGAACTTCAGTGAAGTTATTTTGAGTTTAAACTTAAAATGTATAACAATTCGAATGGCGTCTGTCGGTCCATTGAGTCGAGTCATACTTCTGTATATATATACATATATATACGTATATGTATATTATATAAATGTTGTGTGAAATTATTGTATTAATGAGAAAACTATACTTAACATTTCTTTTTTTCACTCTGAAATATTTTATAATAACTTAAAGTGTTTAAGCAATCGTATACATTTTATTCATTTTAATATTTTAATCAAATATTGCAATAATATAATGTATTATAATATTATTGTCAAGAATTATTTTCTTCTGTATATATATATCAATAGGTATATATTTTTAAAGCTTTTTAATACCAATTTAATACATACTACTTACATTGAGTTTAACTGTATTACAAAATAAATAAGTTAAAATAAAAATAATATCCTTTTTTTATTTTTATTTTTTCGTAACATGGTGTAAATAAATATAAATAAATACAAATTTAATTAGATTAATTCAAGTGAGCTTGTATAATACATTAAATGCACAGTTAAAATTAACTTTTTTTCAACAATTTAAAGTAAGTTATAATATCATAACTATATTTATATACATATATATTATATTATGTTATGTTGGGCCAAACTTTGTGAATTTGTGCCAAACACTGGCGATTTATATATTGTATACGGGGCGCTTTTACTTTTTGGCAAAATCCCGAAATAAATGACTAGAATAATTTTAAATTTACCGAGTAGAGTAATTTATAAATTCATATGTACTATAACAGTGAAACTTCATTGCCGAACACACACACATCTAAAAACTTACAAAAACACTGTTGTTTTGTATACGTATCCAAAACAAACAAAGGTCTAAATCTAGTTAATCTTATTGTGTATAATATTTTTTTTATACATGTCACGAAATACTTTAATTATTATATTAACATAATTGTTTTATTTTAAATTAGCATTTGTTTTATGTCTGAAAATCATGTGCTCAAATGCCGTTTATTTGAAATGTTCTGCGTATAAAACAAAAAATATAAACTATAAATATATTGACGTTTTATTATAATTAAACATAAAACACACCATAATTACCAGTTATTAATTGCTTGCATGATTTTATTAAACATTATGCTGAAACTCCTGAAGTATAATAGGTATGTAAATTAAAATATTAAGAAAATTAAAATGTATTTTTAATTATTATTAAAATATTGCTGTACCTTTTAATATAAATATAATATATTTTTATTTGATAACTAAGTATTTAAATAATATATTCCATTATAAATTAAATTATTAAATAATATTATAAAACGTTATAGATATGTGTAATTAACGTTACGTCAGATGGCGTTGAGTGAATCGTATATGATATTATGCAGGTACATATTTTCTAATTATAAATGCAAATTAAGTAATACGTACGCATGTAGGTGGTACGTTGGTTTTATTCGTGTCACATATTTTACAAACGCTCCCGTCTATTCATAATAAAGATGTGCATGTATTTTTTATTATCACTATTCCTGGCGACTATCACGGTTAAACTGTTTAACTCATTGGTGTGTGAAATCAATTTTGGAGGGTAAAGCGTTAAAAGATGGCATCTACGATAATATTATTATGAACAGGAATCATTGATCGGCACGAAGGCGGCGACGGTCATTTCGCCCGGTGGGTGGTTGTATTTGGGGATGAATAGACGCCGAGAGGAAAAGGGGGTCAGAGGCGAGATATCGTTGGAATGTTTATGGTCAGAGCATGTGACTTTTATTGAACTTTGGGCGTATCCGCCGCCAATCTAGTGTGTTTTTGTTTCTTCCGACCGTTGCGTCCGGCGTTTTTGATGTGACCGGACGACCTGTTATAGGAATCGGCGAAAGAAAATAAAAGGGCATAACGATGATTTTTTATATTTCAAAAAAAAAAAAATAAAAAATTGAGCAACGAAAAACCCACTGTGTGTATATATCGTGTGTTAGCTAAACCAGACCTGCAACAGAATGCGTAGGTAAACCCGAATAATCTGTACAGTATGGAGTGTGCAATATATATAATAATATATATCATATAAATGTATGTTTATATATATATTTATTATATGTGTGTGTGTGTATATATATATATCTACGTATGTATGTGTGTATGTGTGTATGTATGTATGTATGTATGTACATGTAGGTATATCTACCGTGGTGGACCGCCGTGGATGATTATTCGTACTGAGACCAAAGGAGTGAGAGAGGATAATAAATTTGCTGGACGGTGATATTTCATAGCCGAAATCTCTGGACTTGAACTCCGGCCATTATGACGTTAAAAAAAAAAAATACGGTGGCTGAAGAATTACACTGGTTCTGGTAGTCGGAAACGAACGGGGGTAAAAAGCAAAAACAGGGATAACCTAAAAAATAAATAAAAAGAAGAATCATATAACCCTGCAGACCCTTTAAATTCGTTCAACCGTGTGTTCGGATAGGGGTCTCTCTACTACTGCAGAGATTCTCGTTTTAAACTGTGTTCGACGGCGGTGGTAGTCTTATTGTTATTTCTTTTTATTGTTTTTTTGTTCCCTACCCAATATGA
This sequence comes from Schizaphis graminum, assembly GCA_020882235.1. Classification (NCBI taxonomy): domain Eukaryota; kingdom Metazoa; phylum Arthropoda; class Insecta; order Hemiptera; family Aphididae; genus Schizaphis; species Schizaphis graminum. The sequence goes on from CM037032.1 coordinate 70,758,590, forward strand.
TAGCCTTAAGCCGTACCTATCCCACTAAAACCCCGGAGTTGTATGTTATTGAATTTCGAAATATTTGGCAATTCATATATTGTAATAATACGTACTGTTATAGTATTACAACTCAACTACAACAGTACTAGTATAATGAATTGAATATCATCAATTAATTTCAACAGTAACCAAAAACCGAATGTCTCCACTGAATATAGAATTATTGTTTTTGAATTTATTAATTTCTGCATTAAAAACAGTACATAACAATTTTTTTTTTTTAATTGAAATTTAAGTTTAATAATATGCAAATTATTATATACAATAATAAGTATAAGAATATCTAAAATAAAAAAAATACTAATTAATTACTTATAAAAAAGTTCAATATCTCGGGTTAGTGAAAGTGAAAAAAAAAGAAGCCATTTATTATACTAATTTCTATGATAAGTTAGAAAAAATATCTAATCATTTTAAGAGTAATTATTAATTTTTAATAATCGCGCAATCATGAAAGACTAATGACCCACACTTTTTTATTTTTTCCCCTAAAATTATGTTAAAATACGAGAATCATTAATTTATAAAATAAAAAGTGAATAGATTAAATCAAGCTTGCATGACCCTTAAGGTTTGTTTACCGAAATCAGTCTAATGCAGAAATCAAATCAGCTCTTTTTATAATAAGAAGTTAAAAAATTACTCCAAGTTTATATTTACAGTAAAAATGTAATACACAATTGTAGAAGAAAAATAATGTAAATTGTTAGTAAAAAAAAAAACAAAGTTAAATGCAATTATAAATCCATAGCCAAAAATTAATATTCTACATTTTAATACGTCCATAATTTATAATAATATTATAGTATTACGCATGCGTGCTTTATTATGGCACTTACTATAATTTCGGTTGTTAAACAACAAATGCCTTGTGGTCCCGTCCTCGAGTAAAGGCAAGTACTCAACTGTTGTGTCTATTCAAAGTTAATTAAACAATTATATTTCATATGTTGTAGTTAAATTCGTTTCGTAAAATCATTATTTTTAAAGTATAAGTAAATAATTGTATTCATTGTCAATTATTTGTTCAAGCGAAGAACTCCAGTTTAAGTTTTATGGTGATAAATATGAATCATCTTATTATTTTATAAAAACAGCATACATACAGTATACTTTAAGTCAATAAATTATTATAACTTAAATCGCGTAATAATGTTATACTCCTAAATAAAATGTACCTATTGGATAGGTATAACTAATTATTTTGCGTTTTTTTCTCGAAAAATGAAGTCCGGTGGGTAGTTGGTACATTAAATATTATGTTTACTGGAAAATTTTTCTCGTGAAGTTCGGTACTATACATTTTCTGCTTATTACACGCCTTTACGTCCCGAGATAATTTATTTATTTTCCACGCGCAGCGGTTACTTAACCGTTATCACCCATGTAGTTATTCTCTTATCTGCGGGTGTCCTAGTAAAAACTTTAGGTACACGCAGGTTGTATTATTTACGGGTAGCCTGAGGATTTTTTTTTAAAAATGTTTCAACCGTTGCCATAGGTAATCCTTTTTTTTCAGATTTCCACATTTGATAAGTGCCCAGTGGCCACACACACGCCTGTGGCTATGTTAATATTCGAGAGATTACGCTGCATTTTTTCCTGTAGTTTTAACAAGCTCGTGTACCGGAACAGTTTGTTCGTTGCTGGCACAAGTCGGGACGACCGCTGAGTTAGGGATAAGAGCATTTCCGTTTTCGAAGACCGGTTCAAAGGTCTTGTCTGAAGGTATTGGAAGCAATCCAAAAACCTTGTTTTCCGGTCATATAATTCGAAATAAAAATCACGAGGGTGCAAAAAAAATCATATAAAAAGAGAGTGAAATGGAAAAAGAAGAGAGAAATACACTATACAGCTAAACCTTCTGTAAAGACCGGAAATACTTCCGAGAACGGTAGTAAAACCGTGTTTTTAGTTTCCGACCGATTACAAATCTCCTAGTCCTGCAAAATGGATACTTAGATGAATCAGCACGAAATAAATGTATCCAGCCAACTTTAATATTCTTGTATAGGAAAAAATTATTCTTTTAAGTTGAGTTTAAAAATAATTTTAGTAAATTAAATTTATTTATTTATAGAATTTCCCCGTATTTATAACTAAAACTAAGTTTATAAAAATTAATTATTAATATATAAAACATTGAAATAATAATACATTGAAAATAATATTAATGAGAGTAAATTTATTATGTATTAATCAAAAATTAACTAAAAATTGCGAAAATAAGAAAACACTTAACATTAATAATTTTAAGTTTTCAATTATTAAATTATCGATTATTGCTAAACTTTTATTTCATATTTTTATAAACGATTCTTCTTATAAAACCAACAACACATATTTCGATATTTTAATATTAATTTTTTTTTTTTGAAAAAGTTTGTGTTCAAACACAAGAAATTTCTTTTGAACATTTTAAAGAATTTTAATAACTTGTAAAATACCGTTATTAAAATGAATACTTAACTTTTACGAATACATTGAAAATAATTGTATATTTTATAGACATGAAACAGACAATGTCTATATTAATGTGAGGAATAATTAAAAAGTTATTTTTCAAAAGCAAAATATAGATTTTTATAGTATTATAAAAATAACAGACGTACAATCTTCGTAATAACAACATAACTTTAATTAACTAGGTGTTTCTAATACATTTTATAAAAATTAAAAGTATACAGATATATTTAAAATTTAAATTTCAAGTTGTATCAATTATTATTTTCCATACTCTTAATATTTTGTGCCTTTATTTATCTTATTCTATTCAGGTAGCTCATTTTGATAAAATAACAACGTTATTCAAACTATACCTTAACATAATGTTTATAAAGTTAACCAGATAATAATAATCATATTAGCAATTAACATAAATCGATTTCATGTACAACACGTTAATTTAATTAGCATAGCAATTTTGTCTCTAATTAATATTGTATTATTATTATTATTATTAGGTATTTATTTGCCATTGCATGACAACAATATTATTATCCAGCCGGCGCCATGTGTATGCAATATCACTACACTTACGTATTGATTTTAGGTATAATTCTCGTTTTTCAATAGTTACAATAATATGACGTATAATATTATTTTAATTTATAGCCAATGTTCAACCATATCAGTGGACAATACAATTAATATAATATTTATAATATATTTATTCAATGAAATCATAATTTATATTTTTTGAAGATGCTAATAAAGTGTGGTCATAGTATTAGTGTAAAATGTTGTGGACGTTAATTGGACATTAAGGTAACTAACGTTTTTTTACTACCGAGAAAAACACGTTGAGTATAAATTTGAAGACAATCTCAATGATAAATATATATTATTTTATTATAAATTTGAAATATTTTTGCATAATAATTTAAGTTTAACAATTAATGCGAATGATTAAATTTAATTTTTTTTATGTAGTTAGATTTTGTACTTTTAATAATTAAAAAAGAACATTAAAAAATAAATAATGCATAATATTGCATACTTAATTAATTTTATAAATTAATTTACCTATTATTACCTTAAAATTATAATGACAAAAAAGTTCCATGATTAATTATAAACCATAATAGTTTTAATTTAACATCTTTGATTTATCATTAAGTGATTTTAAACTTAGGAAAGTTTAATCGATTTATTCGTTAGGACAGAGGTTTTCAGTAAGGACACCGTGTAATTATTTCAAAAATAAATAAATCATACATATTTTCATAGTTAAAAAAACGATTTTTATAAAAGCTATAGTGTATGTATGTTTAATGCTATAATTTGTTTTCTATAAAATATAATAATATGTATTTTCAATATAATATTTGATTATACTTAGCTAAAGAAAACTGAAATTATAGAATATAAGTATAGATACGCATTATACTACTATAGGGTTTATCCAAATTTTTAGAAAATGCCTTGGGGTGCCGTGAGTCAAAAAAGGTTGAAAACCTTATGTATTAGGTACGTCGCAGTGCATCGTCATAGTACTTATTATAAGATTCATTTAATTTTCTAATAATGGATTCGGCTTAACGTAGACAGTACGCTTATATTGTACCAATTATTGTGTACGCATAATAGCGGATATATTATAACGTCACAGAGATCCTTTTATTCGTTCCACAGAGTAAAATAATATCTTAGTCCGCGGGGTCAGTTGTACACGTGCACCACACACAGACACACTAAAACTAATGGCAAATATTCGACGGTTTTTCTATACGTGAGTGGTGTGGTTATGACCATTACGGTATTATCGAAGTCGTTACCACACGGACGCGGTTAATGGCTAATAATATTATATAATGATATATTATTATGATGCCGATCGCAATCGCGACCGTTTTACCGTCGTCGAGCAGCGGACTACACTGCGGCGGAACAACTTTGCGCGCGACCGTAACCACCGACGACGACGACGATGACGACGACGTTCAATCGGTCGGAACAATGACGATAACACGCGCGTGCGTGTTCGGTACAACTGGCACGTGATTATGACAACACCGGACGCTTGCATGGCCGACCGTCCGACCAGATTTAATTAAAATCCGGTGATTCCGGCCCTCTCCACACCCCCCTACCATCACATCCATTACCCTCCATACAAATTTCAGACCCTACCACACATGTTGTACGGCGGTACAACACTACCTCATCATTACGTGTGCGCACTATATATAGTGTAATACACTCGCCTATAGGACGGTACTATAGATAGTAGGTGTGTATACACGTCATACTTCTGCATAATATAATATAATAGTAAGTTACACAGCTCTCTGTGACGCCACTCCTGTGTATTGGAAAATCCGAAAACGTGAGATGTCGTCGTGTTTTTGCCACGAATATGGTACGTCCAGCTACTTGCATAGTTATAGTTCTATTCCGTTGAGGTTTTACGAAAAACGTATTCATAATATTATTATCCGTTTCGCTGGCTGGTTTACGACGTATTATAATAACAAAGGCAACGGACGGTGTTGTATACATCTGCCGCTATACAATACAACAGTGCGCGAACACGAAGTACTCGCCAAATATAATATTATATAGGCGCACTTTTTAATTTTATAACAAAAACACACTGCGAAAAACCGAGTGCGGCGATTGGCGAAAATCGCCGCACGAAACAAACCGACCATTAGCGCGCGTACGTGAGAATGACCAAAATGCTAGTGTTTAGTGGTGCGTTGGGGGGGGGGGGCAAAAGGACATACGTGCTACAAACATTGTCGCTCATCGTGGTTTGCAGAAGTGTCTGACAATTTGACACGACGACAATATTATTATAATAATAATATAGTCCCGTAATGCCGACAGTTTATAGTTAGGGTTGTCATGCAGATATATAGGCCGTGGTCGTGTCCAGTCGGCTGTCCAATAAAATTAATTTAATTATATCGATATAATATCATACATATATTTTAATATAAAAACAGAGTAACGATTAGTCACTATTATCGATTGTCGACAGGGCAAGCATAACAGTAGTATGTGTTTGTATGTTCACAACACTTTTCAGCGGAGAGATTTTAAAAGTCCAACCAGAAATAATATCTTCCTCAACACCGTTTATTTTTTCCTTGAACCACAAAATGATAATGATTCTTTTGATTTTTTTTCAAAATTGTTATGATTTGTTACATGGGAAAATAAATAGTATTGAGAAGGATATTCCTACTTTAACTTTTAAAATCTCCCTGCTTAAAAGTACTGTGAGCATACAAATACATACTACTCAATACTCATAATTATTAACTTTTAATAAAAATATCAATTTTATTTTTGTAATCTCAGAAATAAAAAATTGTTTTAAAGTTTGAAGGGCGCCGCTTCATCTTGCCCACCACCACCACCAAACCACAACTATTATCATGTAATGGTATATTTTAAGTATAAGATTTTTTAACTTGGTGTATACTGAAATGGTTGTTGACACACATGAAGTATAAACAAAAACAAAATAGTCACGATCAGACGATCGGTAGCAGACTACACTCTAGAAGTGGGTACAAATATTATAACTAACTGTTAAACTACTATTACTTTTTTTCTTCTTGACCGCCAACTAAGGGAGGACAACATGAACGAATTCCCACGACAGTGTCATCGTTTATTGTATACAAACAATAATATTATTATACCATCAATTATATTTTATTTACTTTATATATATACAATATAATATGTGTGTTGTACAGGAGGATTCAATGATTGACTAAAATATTACACTCACATCCGTTTTTACTTAAATAATTAATTTATTCAAATCTTATTTATTAAACTTTTAACTATACTCAAAAGCCATGTTTATAAATCACTGAGTTCTTTATTTCTATTTAAAGATAGCCCTGTGCTTATATAAACTTTGGTTTTTAAAATAAGGTCAATAAGGACAACTTGTAAGTTATTTAGTGGATATTTATGATTATGTATTATATAATTCAAAATGTTAATGAGTAATTTTCGATTATAAATTAATTTTTATACTAAAGCGGATAATATTTCTTAAAAATATATATAAGCTATATAAGTATAATATTGAATCTAGTATTTATTTTTTTACTTGGACTATACTTAAAAATTATTTTGATGTTGACAGATTTAAAGTAATTACAAATATTTTCAAATATTCATAGCCCCTATATCGTGGACCTTTATTAGTACACAAGGATAAATAACTCAAAAATCAATCGTTCGAATTTTGATTTTTACGTCAAAATGTTAAGTATATTTAAAAATTTCAAAAATTAAATTTTGAATAACTGTATTATTGAAAAAAGAAGAACATGCTTGGTACATCACCTTATGAATTACATAAGTATAAACTTTACAGTGTATATTATATATATAATATATAGATAGATAATATATATTAGACTATACCAAAACAATACACTTAAGCTAGCTCAATCGTGTTCATGAAACTAGACACACACACTTTTTTTCGCATCTTCGTGGTTTTGTTTATCGCTCGCTTTTTGTATTTGTTCTACTGTTGCTGTTTTATTATTTCTAGTCGTGCACAACGCCTTCTATTTCGTGAATAGTGGACAGGATGAAGTCACTTAAAATTTTTCAACTTTATAGTACGACAATTCGTGGAATTTTTTTTTCATTATTATTTATTTATTTATATACATCATATATTAAACGGGTCTTAGAACCCTTAGGTATATTTTCAGTTAAACTTAATAATAATATCATTTAAATAGCTTATAGCTTTTACTTTTATATAAGTTATTTAAATTATGAATGGAAAGTATATATTAGGAAGTATGGCATTGACAATAATAGTGAAACGGTATAACAATAGTAAGAAATGTAAATATAACAATAATAGTGAGAATAATAACCAATAAAATGATTAAATAATTCAAAATATTAATTTAAACAAATAAGGTCATATAAACATTCTGTCTAAATATATTACGCGACATGGAAAAACTATATTATAAAACTATTCCGAAACTAACTAACTATTTTGCACACTTCACTGCGAATTTTCATCGGCTGGACACGGTCCTTTGTTGTTTCTATATAGTACACTTTATACACTAACGAAGGTAGATGACGAAATAAACAGTCAATAATAATATAATAATATTATACGAGTCTGCGAAATTCGTCGTCGCATAGGTAGGTGTAGTTCAGACTGCGATTTTATAATATTTAAACACATAGAACACACGGGGCAACGGACGCCGCCGTCACCGACGGAGCGTGTTTAATTAACAAGCGAGTCGTCGTCACGACGATGTTCGTCACCGCCCGCTGACTAAATTCTATCGACCCTCCGCTCCCTCCCCTAAACTTCAAAATTACACGTATACAATAATAATAATAATAATAATAATCGCATACGTGAATATTGTATATAATGATTTACGGACAAGCTGGTATATGCACTCGGGTATATTATTATATACCTACACAATATAAACGCATAAGTATAGTCGAATACCGCGACTTAATGCTGCGCGGGTTCGCCACCCGTCACGCGTGCAACCAGACCCAGACGGATATTTCTGTTCATCCCTCGACGGCTTGTCTGATGCGTGTGTGCGCGTGTTAGTTCTATACTTTCCCTATTTCTATAGTTTCAATAGAAGCCGACAACAATAGTCTTATCATCGTCATCATTATTATTATTATTTTCATTATTATTATTGTTATTATTATTATTATTATTATTATTGTGTACGACGATGACACGGTGCAATGCATTTCATATTGTAATGGTATACCTACCGGTTGAGATGAATAAATATTATACTTATATTATAAATATTACACTGAAAGCTCGGCAATAGGTACTACGGTACTCGGACAAGTCCTCCGTCGAGTTTCGCCCATCAAGCGCGGATGACAAAAGAGACAAAACTATAGTCTCGGCTGTCGGTTCTCCACCTACGAAATAATAGATAAACATGATATTTACGCAAACGAATTTTTTTTTTATATAAAATCGCAATCAATAATTTCCCGATGAACGATTCTCATATTATTCGAGTAATAAAACTACTGAAATCCAGTCCTACTCTGTTGCTAATATTATGATATCTTATGTTTTAAAATTATAATTATTGTTAAACTCATAATTAATAAATGCATTTGATTTGTAATAAGCTGTTATCGAAAAAAACTAAACTTAAGTTTTTAATTTTTCATATTATTTATGTGTTATTACATTGTGGAACCCGATTGAAGCTGTTTAATAAATAAATACAATTATACTTATAATGCTTTAATGATACGTATGAGCATGTACACCGTACCTACGTATAATATATACAGATAATGTTATTGCATATCATTTATATCATTTAGATAAACACTGAACAGAAAAAATTTAATTTAATATTACCATGATTTTAGTTTGTATTATTTTTTTCTACTGGAATGTGTGAACGACGATTATTGCTATGAAATATTAATGATTTTTTATTACTATTTTTTTCTCGTGACTACCACAGTATAATAATGATAAAACAATATCAATTTCTGATACATTATCATGAATTGACATTAGTCTAATACAATTTAATAATATCTATCTAGAGAATATCTCTAAATACACAAATATACGCATAATTCATTGTTATCAAATCGTTCGTAAACTTGTGTATACAGAATGAAATAAATTTTAAATTTTTGTGGTATGTCGTATAAGCCCTAATGTCATTTTGCCGACATTTCCATTAATTTATAAAAATGGGTGTGAAGAAACGTTCAATATAATTTACACGAATTCATTATTTTTTGTTATGTGTTTTTACGTGTAAACGAAAATCAATAAAAAATATTTCTCACGGATTTTATAATGTAAAGAACTTTGTGCGTTTTATCCCAAGCAAATATTTTATAGATGGCCTGCGGCCACAATCACGATTCTTTTTAAAGTAATCCATAGTGTTAGTGTACCTATCTTTTGTAGCTCCCTCATAAGAGGTACGGAAAATCCCGTCAGTAAAAATAGATGTTTCGATCCTGTGAAGGTTTTCATAATAAGATAAAAATATCGGGATCACAGCCGGCAATCTTCATTTACCTGATAAATACGATAACAGTAAAATATAATATAGAACCTAATAATAGTATAAGTATTATTGTACAGTAATTTACACTTCAAGGAACTTATTTTTGTCTCTATTTTGCTTAAACAATGCATTAGTTTTCAAGAAATTATTTAATAGTTGTAAAAATGCGATGCAAACAAAAATGTATCAATAATATTATGAGATTATTATACTTGTTCAACATCTCAAATTTCTCCGCCTTCACAAATGTGCTAACAAAGATAACTGGTCCTAACGCATTTACCTGTAAGTCCACTAAATCATACCTAATCGTTTATCCCAGGGGTGTACATAACTACAATACTATTTTGACTCATCTCAAGGATACTGATTCCAGTTTCCATACCTTTCAAGCTCACGTTAATCGCTCATTCAGAGTCGCAATACGAAATCTCCACCATTCCACATTGTGTTCGGAAATTTCTCTGGCTTTGTCGGAGGAAGGACATTCGGTGAAACAAGTCATTAATGTCAAAAATAAAAATAAATGCGGTCTCCCATTATTTTTTGTTGATTTAAATCGTCAGAATAACAACAATGATATCTTTAATATTACTTCGCTACTTAATACCAAAGTTATAATCGAGAAACCTCATTTGTCCCGTCGTGGTCCACCACAGTGCCACAATTGTCAAGCCTATGGCCATACCGATAACTACTGTCGACATGAATCTAGATGCGTCAAATGCGGTGGAGACCATCGCTCCGAGGACTGTATCAAGGATCGAGCTAGTCCAGCCAAATGCGCGCTCTGTTCTGAGGTTCACACGGCCAACTACAAAGGATGCCGTGTTTATCAATCCGTTATCAAAAAACGCACTAAAGTGCTCACAAGAGTCTTGCCAGTCTCAGATAAGCCCCCGTCCATTCACACCCGACGCAAAGGAGTACCTAGGACTTACGCAGAAGCAACTGTGGGCAATTCAAATAATTTAAACTCTGAACCTATTTCCAATATTATATCCCAATTTATTACGCAACTTAATTCCCTCTTTACTCCATTGATTTCTCTTTTATCCTCTCTATTAAACACATTACTTTCTAAGAATACCTTATCTCCTTAATTGCGAACTTCACGAAATCATAAATATCTAAACTGTTGTTATTAAATATTCTGTGATTATGTTACTTTAATCTTAATTGGATACGAAATCATTTTCTACCGTCTATCAATATTTGTATTAATCAGATTTATTATTATCATGTTTAATATTATTAATTTAATTGTATACTGTAATTGTCGAACTATAATAGCTGTAGCTGAAAGTTCTAAATAAAAAAAAAAAAAAAAAAAAAAAAAAAAAAAAAAATTATACTTGTAGTATTTTATAATTTATTTTTATATACAATTTTTGTTTCTATATATACATGAATAATGTTATTTTAAATATGTTTTCATAAATTAAACATATTTTTATTAACTCTTAAAAAGAATATTGACCTCATACCCTTACCCTTTCACCATCCAAGAATTCATTTAAACAAACAATTTTTGTTTCAAAATTAAAATATCCAACTTCATATAAACCTCCCGAAATGTTTATCTAAATTGCTCTAGGGTACACAACTAATGGAATAGATAAAACTTGAAAACTTAATTTATAAACATAAAAATAATTATCAACTTTAAACCGTTTTACAAAAATATTTAACTATAACTAATAGTTCTTATAATAATATACTCATATATATATATATATAATTATTATATACCTATGTATATAAAATGTTCTTTGAATATTTTATTAGTAGTATATTATTGTTATTACTAAATATATATTATTCTTTAAATTCAATAAATTTACCATAATGTCTAATTATAATTTATCTTATTAGAAAATTCACCAAAAGAAATGAAACATGTAACTCTTTATATTTATGAAGGGTTAATATTAAATACTTATATTTAACAAATAAATCGCTAATTATTATTATTTTACCAAAACATTTTTTTTTCATTTAAAGAACTATGTTTATGATATTACATATTTTGTTAAATTTTAATTTAGCTTTCACTTTTATTTATATTATTTTAAGTAGCTAACATACTCGTAAATATAAACACTAAATAATATATTTATAGTTATCATATAATTTTACTCGTACTTGTTTAAAACATTTATGTAATAGATTTAATCATTAATCAACAAGATGAAGAAAGTTAGTAATTACTTCTAAAGTATAAATGCGTTTTAAAAAGCACATTCAATTATTTATATTAAATTAAACGTGTTATCAAATTATTGTTGGAGGATTATTACAAATAATACTTAATAGGTAAATGCAAAATTGGTATTATAAACTTACAAAAAAAAAGAATATTATTATGTTCGCAAAAAAAGTAGTAGAATAAATTGTATCTTTAAATTTTTAATAAAATTCGAGTAAACGTGGCCCTTGAGTTATAATATTGAATAATAAGTGTATAACTTATATAATAATAATTTACGGTCTAACATTTTGCACGCATCTGAAGAAAATGTTAATAATGATCCATCATCGAGGAAGTGTATAAGTTAGAACTTAGAACACATAATAAAAGTATATGCAAAAACAAATTTAAGGGAAATATCAATCTTTAATATAATAAAATATGCAATATATTTATATAATATACATATAACAATTTAATAAGTATTATACTTATTACATATTTTATAAAAAGCTTTCAAAAACTATGCTTAGTTAATTTTAAATTTGTATTAATATTGTACGTATATTATTACGAATAGCTTTCAGAGAAAATATAGTACTTCATAAATTAATATGAAAAAAGCGGATAAGTGAGTATCGCTTTGCTGTACATTAGGGGGTAGGGTGGACCTCGGACTAGGGTAGGTTAAATTTGAATGCAATGATAGGTATCATTGTATACGAAAAACGATTCTGAACGGAGATGATTTGTCAGTCTAGGATATATTATATTTAAATTTTGTCATATATTCTATTTTGAAACTAATTCAAACATTTAAGTAAAAGTTTTAAGATCTTACGTTAAGTAATTTTTTTAAAATAACAAAAATCGAAAATTATTTATTAGTAAAACATTATTTTACACGTGTATTGTGTATTTTTGATTTCATATTAAAATTAAAACTTTAAACACTCATAACATTTTTTAAATTGAATAATCCTCAAACTTTTTTATAATTATTCTAAGCTTGACTTAAGGACAGCATAGTATTACTTTTTCAATTCTTAGCTTTTGATAGTAAAATATTTATACATTTTTAACTACCAAATAGTGAAAAATATTCATGATTTTGACGAATTTTTGTCAATATTTGAACTTCAAATGATAATAAAAAAAAAATTGTGCCTATGTATTTTTATAATTTTTTAATGAGAGTTAGAACAAGTTATGTGGACCCTTCTATTAAATTTTCAAGTAATTTGACCAAGCTAAATTTTTTTTATCAACATTTATAAAAAAAAAAAATTTAAAAAATTGATTATTTCAAATGTCTATAAATAGCTCAAAAAAAGTTAAAATATTTTGAAAATCAAATCACTTAAAGAAAATGGCAATCTAAATAACTGGTAAAATTTTCAAGTATTTACGACTTATACTATTTTAATAACAACAATTATCAAACATCGTTTGAGGCTAAACCCTTATTTAATGCGGTTTTGTAAAAATTTAAATTTCAAACACTCATAAAATTGTTTTGTCTAAATCCGGTAGAGTTTTTTTTAAAGATATTTGAAGAAAAATGTATGGAGAACCTTGTACCAAATTTTCAAAACTTAGTTATAAAAGAAAAAAATTTTACGATTTTTCAACCACAAAATTACTTGCAAATTTTCGCAATTTTGACATATTTCGTATAAATTCGAACTTTAAGCACTTATAAAAAAAAATTGTGACTAACGATTTCGGATTTTTTTTTTATCATTTTAAGAACAACTCATAAGAAACCTTGTATTAAATTTTCAAGATTTTCTGGCCGGCCAAAAAAATTTTATCGTTATTTTAAAAAAAAATTCTCATAAAAATCGAAAATTTCAATTGTCTATAAATAGCTCAAAAAAGGTCAAAATATTTTGATTTTGTTTTAATAGTGTATAGAGAACACTAACATAAACATTTGGTGAAAATTTCAAGCATTTACAGTGATTAGTTCTTGAATTACAACCATATAAAAAAATGGATTTGATCGAAAACTGGTTTTGCGTAAAAATTCCCGTTTTTCTGTCATTTTTTTTTTGTTTTTCTCGATTTTTTGAAAACTCTTGGAAAATGTTTACTTTTCACCTCTATAATGCACCAAGGATATCCACTTTGCCATCGGAAACCACCCCCAAAGTTTGAATTTGAAGCATTATTTTGACTAGTTATGCTGTACACAGACACAAAAAAAAAACAAAAAAAAAAAAAAAACACACATCATTGTAATTCAATACATTCATTACTCCGTCCAGAATCTAAAATAATAATATATAAATAAATATATTGAATTGAAATTATATATTAAATATAAATAAATACTTTTATAATTTCTATAAATTGATTTGAAAATTTTAATTGGGCAAGTTAAAATATTTATATGCTTACTGTATTCAGAAAAAAATAGAATGTATAATTTGATCATTATTTATAGTCGATAAAAATATAGATTTTAAATATTGAATACAATTTTTCACATTGGACATAGAATTTATATTATTTTTATAATACGCTGAATTAGAAATACATATAAAATTTTAATGGTTCATACTTTTTTTTAAAAATATTTAATCTATTACATAAAAATACTTATTCAAAATCAAAATAATTTTCTATTTAATTACGAATAAATTATTTTTACTAAAACACTAAACAGTAAACATTCTATCTATTTCCATTATTTCTCATATTTTATCATGTGATTTTATTGGTTATAAAATAATTTTTAAATATTTTTAATTAATTTATAAGAAAATTCACAATTATTTAATATATTTCCGTTATTCAATATTATACAGTTTTCAATTATAAACTGAAATTAAAAATTATCATTACATAACAATTAATTTTAATAACAGTTATACAAAATATACCATATTAAGAATAATATTAATAATCAATGTTAATTAAAAACAACCTGTTTTATTCTATACTATTATATTTTTAATAAAACAATCAAATAAAGGATCATTACTCTTGGTTGAGTAGTAAAAGTATCTACACATTTTATAGCTGACATTATGTTTGTTCCAATCGTATTCTTATCTCCCGCGCATTCGATGAATTTAATTATTTTTGTCTCCGGTAACGCAAATCAAATCTAGAATTTAAGTTTAATCCACGGGAGCTAGTTGTTTATATATATATATATTATACGTATATCTAGTCGATGTTGGTCGGCCAACGTATTGTTGGGTGATCCGGCTGATATACTAAAGCATTTAGTGATAAAAACGAACCGTCAAGTTAATCCGGGCCAATGATGTGAGATAGACGGATAGATAGATAAAAGGAGAGCGCGGGAGAGGGATCACGGAGGATTGATAAAGAGAAAGACATACTCACACACACGCACATGTGATAGTATCGGAAAAGTGTAGGAAAGAAACGGACTAAAATCCGGGGCAATCAATTTGTTTTACATCAGAAAACCTGGCCGATCGGAAAACAAAAACTCACAGTGGTGAAGAGACGGACGGGAAGGGTTGTGTGTATAAGGGTTAAGGATAACACATGATAGTGGAGTGGAAAAAAGAACGCGAGTTTAAGTGAAGGGGGCGATGCGAGAGTGGAACAGAGATAGCGATGGGAATACGGGATGAGTGAGAGCAGAGGGCAAGACACAGACGACGGTGGGCGTGGTTTGGACGCGTACCAAACACGTTAGATAGATGATAGGGACTCGGAGCTTTTGTGCCGGCAGTTTATATATACTCCTTTGCAATACAGTTTATATAATACTACTACTATTACTATTACTACTATTATTACGAATACACAGAAAATAGTGTATACAGTGTGGGTACGCGCGCGCGCGCGCGTGTGTGTATTAGTATGTTCTATCAATATATAGGTACTATATGCGACTCCGTCACTTTCTGCACGTGAATGTTCACCTCCACTTTCCACCCGTCGCATCCCGTCCTTTTCGTTAGGCACGAACCCGATCACCGGACACGGTCTTTGGCAACAAATTTACTACAGCGTTCCTTTTTCCTGACGACGGACGACTATACGGGGTTCGATACACACTACCGCCATCCTCTCAATCTCTCTCCTTCGCTGTTTATAAATATATATAAATTACATGTTTCGAACCCCCTTCCTCCTCCCCCCCAATTCATTCCCTCATCGCCCGACCGAAAGCCAATCTCTCGGTGGCGGCCCGACAACAATTTATCAGGGCCTCCTTTTATTTCATACTGACAAATGCTTTTTTGTTTATCGCCGTAACGGTAACTCGTAATAGTTATTTATATAGATATTATTTTTTTTTTCCCGACTGCAAAAAAAAAGTCTATATAAAGGGTGTATGAGAAGAGGTCGGAACGATAGCAGAGGGAGATGATTTTATCCGGCGCTATTTGTTTTACATAACATAATGATAGATGACCGAACATAATACACATATATCAAAATCCTGTATCTTATATGGCCAGACAATTTGACTTTTCGCAGACATTGTTCAAGAACAGTATGTCCCACGAGAAAATATATGAATCAAAACCTTCGCCGCGTGTGCATAATAATGCGTTAGAAACATGAATGACTTTCAAATAAGATCTCGCAGTCATGATTCTGTAACTCACTTTTTTAATTGGAAACCTACGCGTTGTAGAAAAATATAAAAAGAACAATGATGTTTATAGTTTTTAAATATTTAAAAATCAACATTAAATATTTGCACAGCCATAATGTTTTGACCTCTTTAATCTGTACAAACAATTTTATAAGTAGAACCGTTAAAGAATAAACTCATTTTAGAATGTTTCACTAAGAAAAACAGTAATAAGCTATATTATATTATGTAATTGTCGTAATTTTAAGTAAATCGTACAACAAAAAAATGTTAAAAATTATAAAATAAACATTTTTCAGTATACTATACAGTATAAGAACTCTTCTGGTTTTGTAGACAAACACTCAGCGAACAATCATTTTCTAAGAATAAATTGTCGTTGAATTTGACCAAGCTTGACATAATTTTAACCAAGTTTTTATATTTAGTTGGAACAATATAATTTTCAAGATTTTCAACTTTTATTATACCAATTTATTTTCGCTGACATTACATACAACAACAATTTGTATTAATTTTAAAAACTTTAGTACCTTCCAATCAGCCACCGCGTATATAAATATAATGAAACCGAAATACAAATAATCCTCAAGGATTATTCATTATTTTTAGTTATTTTTCTCATTAATCATAAAGAATATTGTTATGATATATATACATAGATTTTTAAATGTTAACTATAGAATAATTTATATTCATTACAATTATTGTTCATAACTATTAAATAAAATTTAGTATATGTACAAAATAATATGAAAATTAATTACACATTAAAATATAAATACGCCAATACGTAAATTCGAGTGAACGAAAAAAATGGCGTTTTTCACAGAAAATAACATACACATCTCAGAATAAGTTGAGCATTATATTGTTAAACAAACAGTCTTTTATTGGATACGTTTTACATTACGTTTAATGCACCGTAAAGATGTAGCTTTTTTATCGTGAATATTTCGATTTTTCGCACCACAGTAAAATCCCCTTTAGAATGTACGAATGTATAACTGTTCACGCCATTACGTCAGTTGTTTAAAACGTATTTGAAATGCATATCATGCAAGCAAATATGCTATGGATTGAATTTTTCAAGTATAATATTCATACAATGCACATTTTAAAATAAATTTATGCGGATGACACTTATGTGTTTTAATTATTACCAGCCACCTAGATCGTTACAATTATAATTTGATAAAATCAAAAAAAAAAAACGAATAATACAGTGACATGACGTGTAAATTATGATAAAATAATATTGTATTCATTTGCAATTTAAATGTATTATTTACATTAATTCACGAAAATTTTTGTGCTAATAGTTTATGTTATTATTTTATATCATGAATTTAATCAAATCATATTACATAATAAATGAAAAAGTATTCTCTAATACTTATTAGAACTAATGAATAAATGATACTAATAAATAATATTAAAAAATTTAAACATCGAAGAGCAAAGATTGAAGCTTTTATGTCCAATGAAAAAAAACTTACTCACTAAAAGTACTTATTTTACATTATTTGAGATAAAACAAATTATTAGTTATTATTTATTTGTAATTTATATCAATAAACTTCTAAGGTCGTTAGATTATTTACATAAAAAAAGTTTGAATTAAGACAGGCTAAAATAAATTGGATGGTATTCATCATAAAAAGAATTCTTTGATACCAGATAATATTATTTATTTTAGCACACATCAATTGTATAGATATAATACAGTAAATTAGTTAAATAAACTTTTTACTAGAACAGTTATTCGTAAGTGAAATATAATATGTAGTTATTATGTAGGTATTATATAATATAATCATCATACGACATCGTATATTATGTATAATCTTATACAATAAAATGACAATAGTTATATATTATAAACTAATTTCTCGGTATAATATAGATAAGTATGATACATTTTATACTTATTTTTTTTAAATATTTTAAATTATGGAAATTAAGTTCCAAGAACGAATTAGCCGACAGAAGGTTATTGAGCGAAATGAGCAGTTATCAGAGGCCTCTAATACATTATAAAATTTAAATAATTCAACATTTATTGTTTCTTAAAGTCAAATTTGATTTTGATTATTTTAAAACCAAAACTGCGATTGGGTTTTACAGCAAAATTGTACAACTTAACCAGAACAAACTGACTGAACAAAAGCTGTTTTTGTATTTTGAGCACTTAAATTTTTATTGGTTTACTATTCATATATAAGAATAATCGATAGTTGTACGCCAACTTGGATTTAGAGGATAAATGAATAAACGCTGTATAACAAAATCGGAAAATGTACAAAATTATTAAAGGTGTAGCACAATATATTTTAATTAGTTGGGCTTTCCTTTCAAATCGAGACAATGGTGCGCTTTCTATTTAATTAGACGCGTAGCAATCGCAATGGATTTATAAGACATGTAAATTTGTTTAATCGCAAATATACTTACATTTATACTTACTTTACATTTTTAAAATTATCTAATAATTATAATAGGTAATCCAATATTTACTTCAATTTTCAAGTATAGATTCTATTATTATAGTATTAGTATTGATTTAGTAATTATTTATATTTTGTTTCTACTATTTATAATTAAAAAAAAAAATTATTGTTATTTTTGATATAAATCCAATTATTATATATTGTATAATTTCAAATAGCAAATAGAATAAAATTATATATATAACTATTTCATTATCTATTCGATGTTAATTTGCAATTAACAATTCATAATACTTTTTACACCACAAATGTGTATATATATCATAAGGATTTTATAGTTTTTATACTAAGTTTTGTATTTAAATATATCTGTAAAATCCAATGTAAATTTTTTTTTATTGAGTTATTTATGACGCTTCTTAATATCTTAAAAAATAATACATAGAAAAAATGTACAGACTATTAATCATTCAGACAATATAATGTATTTTAGTCAGTTAAAGTTCAGTAGAAAAAATATTTTTAACCAAAATTTAATATTATAATAATTTAAGTATGTACCTACATAGTACATACTATGTGATATAATTTATCTGTCTCTGTTATTTTGTAAATGTATAATTATTTAGTTTATTTAAACGGTTTTTTTCCCAAATTAATAAATGATATTATACTATTGCCATCAAACAACATAATTATTTTATTTCACTATAGAATCATAATATTATAATATTGAAAATTGAAAAGATTTTAATTTCGTAAAATAATTTGAATTATTGAAATAGAAATATGGTAGGTTATTTGAATGGTTTTATAAAAACACAACAATTCCTTCAATATAATATTATTATCATCGGATTTAATGTTCTCGAAAAACTAAGCCGCTTGGCAACAACGCTCGGTTAAATATGATGATTGGTTTTCGTTCGAGACACAAAAGACTTATCATATTTTTCTAGAGTCTATTTCATAAAACTTAATGATTGGTCAATATACCACAGTAATATAAATGTACACGAATAGTAACCAATGAAGTGACCCAAACTGAATGGTTCAAATATTTGTCTAGTATACAATATACGGATAACGGGTGGTGGTTGGTGGGTAAAATAAAAACTTACGACCATTCTAATAATACTTTTCTAGACGATTTAATGTGAATCTGTTCTTCGGACAAAGTTCTACCGTAGATGGCAAGTGGGAAGGGAAAGGGCCTTAGTGGGATCAGCTGAACAAAATGTGCACTGGACTAAAAGAGAATAGGATTTTGTATTTGAGAGAAAGAGATAGTTATTTGGAGTGCAAAACTAAGGACAAATTTTCAGTAACCCAAAGGACATACGGAATCGGGTCGGTTGATAAAGGGAGAAGTTTTTCCTTACACGGTGAAGTCGTAAATAAATCCTATAGCACGATACGTCTGATGACCATTATAGCGCCGTTGCGAATATATTTTCTTCGGATTAATTAATGAAAATTCAGTGAATTTATTTTCATTGTTATTGTTATTTTTTCCACAGGAGCAATTTTTGAACAAGGATCTGATGAAGTGCAAACCGCATTCAAATTAGCTGTGTTTAAGCATAACCAAAACAATACTGAAAGACGATTTGAACTACAAGCCTATGTGGACGTGATTAAAACTGCAGATGCTTTTAAATTATCTAAACTGAGTGAGTTTTTTTTAATCAAAATAATATGATAGTTTTAAACTAATTCAAATCAATAAATAACTAATTTAAAAAGATCACTAGAATACTTTAGACGAACAATATCATTATACATACGAATGGCATCACAAAGAAGCAATAATTCTCTGACTCCTATTCTAATTTAAAATGAATTAATTAACTTGGAAGTTGACTTTAGTCAATAATATGCATTAAAATATTAGTAAAAATAATATTTCCAAATATAATACTAATATTATGATATATATATATATATATATACATAATATATTAGTTAATAAAACCAAGCCGATTTAGCATTGTGTATTAACGATATTTCATAATAAAATTTACACTTTTATAATAACTAAAAATAAAAAATAAAGATATTATATTGATTAGTTTGACACTGACTGACTCACTGTTTATCATAAATTTTTATTGAAATTATTATTATATTGT
Organism: Schizaphis graminum; assembly: GCA_020882235.1. NCBI lineage: Eukaryota > Metazoa > Arthropoda > Insecta > Hemiptera > Aphididae > Schizaphis > Schizaphis graminum. Next base: position 70,779,550 of record CM037032.1, read on the forward strand.
ATATAAATTTCAAATATAGCTATCCTAGCGTTAATAATTGTTATTGAAATTTGCATGACAGAAATTTATTTCAAATTAATTGTCAACTGAAGTGAATCATTGCAATGTTTCCATTTAAGCTTAATTGTTAAGTGCAGTTTTTTTAATATTTAAATTTCCATATGAAAACATTTTTTTACGGAGAAACTTGAACTAGTACTACTTTACTAGTATTCGGCCTAACCTAACTGAAAGGGTGCTGTTTGTTCATTGTTTATAGGAAAAATAATTAATAAAGATCTTTCCTCCCCCTCGATATAACAGAAACCAAAAAACATTGTGTTGCCTATTCCAACATTTATTATATTATATAATATTCTGTTCTAGCTGTACTTTATTTTATGTAATTATATTAATCTCCATGTCTTACTCGCTGTTATATATACATATCAATCGCCATTTTAGATTTCACTTATCTATTAATTTAATTGTGATCTAAATTTTTTACTTAAGAATTTTTCTAGTTTTACTCATAATAAACTATACTATTAGTTGAATATAAATCAAAAGTTAAGTTTAAATATATAATTTTATTTATTTTTATCGATATTTTATTACTCATTATTTTATATTCCAGTAAGTAGAAAGAACAATTTAAATTTGAATGTTTGTTATATTTCTATTTATTCAAATTTTGTTGACCGAATAATTTTATTATAATATGATAAGATAATGGAATTTCCTAGTTTTCTATCGTACAAAATTTTTTTCATACCATTAATTGTAAATAAACGTCATTTTATCTGTTTATCACTATACCGTGACCAAAAGCGCTCGTTATACAATTTGGTCGTTGTTTTTTTTAAAAAATAGCTATTTAAACTAAACAGTGAATTGAGCATCTTATTGAATGGCTTATTCTCTAGACAATAGATATGGTTAAATTTTATTTATCGACCATAATTGTCGAGTTTTCAAAAAATAATGTTATGTACAATATACACTCTTTTAAACACTTCGTTCTAGTGGTGAATTAGTAAATAATAACCCAAAAACATAATCTATAGCAGCTAACAAGTATTCTGTTGTATAATATTATAAAAAATTTTAATACGTTTTATCAGATGAGTTTTTATGATAATTTTGTTAAATATTAATCCAAAACCACTTTTTTATTTTACATCTTCACTCGTATTTTTGCAGTCAATTAGATATTGAGTTATCCGAGACTGTCAATTTCCTTTACACATGTCATTCACTTCAATGATACGTTAGATTTATTAAAATTAATTAATAATTATTTAATTAAAACTTATAAATATAACAATAAATTAATCTGATTTATTATTCGTTTCAATTATATGATTGAAACAAATACCTTTTGTGCACTATATTATAGTGTACGCACATAATATGAATAGTTTTCATTTGTGCATTATTTTTTCAAGTTGTATTTCATTTTAAAAATATTGAACGTTAGTGCTAAAATGGAATGTTATTATCATTAAATTTTCTATCAATGGGCTACTGTCAGATACAGTAGTCAATGACTTCTAGTCATGATAGAATAAAAAAAAAACAATGCAGTGTAAAACAAATCCATTGAACATAACGTTATTGTTCTTCGAAACATTAATGTACCTATATTGCCTATTCTATACGCCCTGCTACACATTATATTATTTAAAAAAAAATCGGACAAGGTACAACATTGATCAAGTTTTGGTCACTCGTTTCGCTTCACTTACCTCAGTACATTAAAGTGGTGTATTATTTCGCATTAAAGGACATTTGAAAGTAATGATAAATCATTGGTTTCAAAACAGTAGTGGTTTAGTAGTACTTAATATATATAATAGGTCATTTCAAACATTTTCTTCAGTTCCTCGTACAAATAATGCAATGCGATTAAAAATTTTCGACGTTTAATTTTATTAATACAGTAATGAATAATAGCGGTGGAAGACTTTATTGAAAGATTACAATTAGTTTAAATTGTATGCAGGAAAATTATCGTTTTTACAAAATTATAAATTTATAATATTTAATTATTTATTAGTTATTTTTATATTGTATCTATTCTTTGTTACTCAGTTTTTAAATAAGAACTAAAGTATAGCAAAACAAAAACATCTTTTACAGTCTCTATTGTATTAATACACTAAACAATAATATCATGGTTGTCAGCGAGAATAATATAACAACAATGCAAATCTACTATGTGTGACCTATATTAAAATAATTATAATAGTTATAATAACTATTTTTGAATAATAAGAAACAATAGAAACGCACAAAAATATTTAAAACATTTCAAACAATTTTCAATTAAAATTTGATTGCATTTGTTTTAAGCCAATCATTACAATATAATATGTACTTATTATAATATAAACATAATAATAATATATTTTAATTGAGAGTGCGTGGAATAATAGATTTAGCTAAAAGGAACGTATTAGGCTTTTATAATAAATAGGCAGTTGTGTAGTACATTTTACATTGAAAGTCCATACGTGGTATAAACCTCGGAAAACGAGCTGCATATATCGTCGAACTTGAGGTTATGTGTAGAAATGTTCAAGACTCATTTTACCGAAACCTTATAGTACTGCATAATACTAAAACGTATTATTAAATATACTTATATGGCATTATACGCACTCGAGAACAATAAAGTATATCTAAGTATTTTGATAAGAAATTGTGGTAAACCAGACAGTTGTGAGACAGGTGTGTTGAAATAAGACGGAAAATATCACAGTTACTTGCTCACTAAGAGTATACCGTATACAATGAATAATGATACATTACTCGACAAGGATTACTATACGGTTGACGGAATACGGAAAAACATAATTTTATAATACCTCAATATAGAAATAACAGACGTAATTTCAAAGTTGTCAGCGAAATCCAATGAGGTTTTAAACTTGCGCGTTTCAACTGTGATAAGCACGGTCGACCATATTTATTACAGTACTCCGGATGAGAGGGTAACCGTGATTTTTTTCAGTCGGCTAAGCTTATAAAACAGTCTAATGGCGAGATTTGGATAGTGCAAGGTATATATTTGGTTTTTTAAAATCCAATAGTATGTTAATTTTGCCCACTTTTTAAATTGGTTAGCCTGAAAAATGGACAAATTCCAGACAGGGTTTGCGGCCAGAATAAATATATGTGTATTAAAAAAAAAAAATTGAAATTACACCGCTGGTAAAAAGCCAATAGGTTAATTTTCGGCTATAATTTATCGTTTTGGTATACAATTATGGTACAATTATACATTTTTTTTAGTTCGAAACGATATCGGTTGTGTAATATATACACACACCGGCAATAACCACTTTTAATTACCCGTACAACAACACACAGTATGTTCGAATTTATTTAAAACAATAAAAATAAAAACTATTAATAAATTACTGATGATTGTAATAAAAAAATATATCGCCAAAGGAGTTTGACTTTTTGCATTGCCGCAATACAATTATACTGTAATAATATAAAATTATCTAATTTCATTCACGTGTTTCAATTAAGCGAGTATTTTTCAGTAACAAATTTTTACCAAAGTTGAGAATTCATCGGTAATAGCCGAACAGATTTCAATTTAGAAGGACGCAATTGTTTTTTATATATTTGAATATATCATATTATTTAAGACCAAGATTTTTGGATTTTATTGGTCTTGTGTGTAAGTTTGTTTTATATTATGCGTCGTCTTCAGGAAGATTAAAAACGCTCAGATTTTCTATTTTGAGAATATTTTCTGACTGCGAATCAAAACTAATGGGTAAAATTATTATTATTTTTTTATATATATTCAAATTTTATCTCAAAATATTGAAAATCTAAGAAAAAATAATTGCAAAAGTAAGTGACATAACGTGCCGTTTGACGATTTTACTGAAAACAAATTTTAGAGACTTATTTAAATGTTTTTCCTTTACGTTTGTTTGATTTACTATACACAGTGCAATTTAAAAATACTTAAATTAATTTTAGCAATCTATACCACAAACATATTTATCTTTACAATTGTTATGAATAAATAGTTAAATATTCTTAAAGATAAATATGCTGGCATACCGTTTCTGATTAGAACAGTGGCGGTCAAACGAGGGAAGGGGGATATATATCCCCCAATAACTTTTTTTGTTTAATATTTACAACAATTAAATTCATTTATATTGTACTATAATCTTAATATATTAAAGTTTGTTTTATTTTTTCTCAAAACACCGCCTATATAAGTGTATACATACTATTATTATCTAGATTTAAGACTCATTAAAGGAATAAGGATATTATTATTATTATTATAATATTTAGTTGCTTATACAAAATATACGAAAATCACTCCGCTGGATGATCGTGAATATTCAATAACATCACACTCCTCACTTGTTATAAATAATAACAAATAAATAATAAATAAAAAGGCATAAAAAGTACATAACTATAAAATATATTTTAATGATTGAGTAGTACATATTAAAAAGTCGGCCCCCCATAACAAAATCATTTGAACGCCACTGGATAAGAATTAGTTTTTTTTTTCAATAAATTATCATTAAATTAAAATTTAATTACACATCCATTACAGCGACCTATATAATGACAAGGTACACCAACATTCACTAAATAAAGCAGAGTGACATACTTAGTTGTGTTCTATTATTTCATTCTGAAGGAAATCATTTTTACCAATGCCATTGTTACATTTTTTTTTTTTTTTTTGGGTTTATTTTTTTTCTAGAACTAAGAAAAAATCAATATGCCTAGAACATTTATTTGACTTGATCTGTCTCCGAACACGAGAACCTGTCGACACAATTTGGTTGGTGTTTAACGCTCAAAAAGTGTACTGGTATAATATATATTTATATAAATTGCGCACAACCGAAATGTACCACACATATAAATCAAGCTACAACTATAGGCGTGGTCGACAGTTTCTTCTTCAAGGAGGACACGTATCATAATGTATATACGTTATACTCGTATATAAACACCCTAGTCACTATAAGCTATATTGAAACCATTTGAATCCGACATAATTCGAGTTCGGCCTAGACGCCCAGTCTTGTCCGTCAACGTGACGTTCTATCATCGTAATAATTTTGTTATTAATAACATTATTATTAATAAAGTAACAATTTTTAGATTCGAAATAATATGTATAACAGATTGTGATTACAGCAATAATATTCATTAGCTGTAACGTTGCGCACAATAATCGAGCACGTAGTTTTATACTTATTTTAATGATTATTATATTAATTGTATATAGTACGAGTGTATGTATAATGTATATTATTATACTATCGATAGTACAAAGCAGGTTCCACGACGGCATAATAATATATTATTGCACAGGATTTTAATTGTATCTAAATAACGATATGATGACCAGTCGACAAAAATATATATTGTTTTAACTATTATTATTGCATACAATTATAATATAACGTGTAATTTTATAATTATGTAGTAGGTATAATATATGACGTTTATTATATTTATATAGGCTGTTTTTATTATATCGAATTATCGTATAAAAAAAAAATTGTTGTAAATAACTATACGATATAGTTTGAAGTCAAAGTCACGATAATTGTGGAGTGCACTAATGATGAATAAAATATTATTATATCAACAATATAATTGACATTTGCGGTTTATTCGGTACCTACAACCGCGAAAATAAAATATATTTTATATAAAACGACGACCAATATTTTGTACTACTGTTTGTCCACCCATAACGGACGAACTTTTGTAGTCGAAATTCGCGCATTGACAGTTTGATAGAACTTTTTTCGGAGTTGTCAAACATTTGTTACAAAACGTGAGCGTTCCAGCGGTTCAGATATTTCGAATTGTTTTGATCCGGGCTTACCCGCAGAGGTATATCTCCACCTACTTAGAACAGAACGCATTAATTCTAGTTAGCGTGCGATTCCGGTAACCTTAATAATGGTATGCGTTTGCGGTAATAGGCAATGGGCATCGTAGCTGATCATCATATCGGCCGGGCACATTACAACAAAATGACACAATTATAATAGGGCAATGCTATGTTTATTTTAATGGATACATGGAAGTACAGAAAAGGTGTAACGAATGTCATCATCGCCGTATCAGTGGACGATTAAATAAAACCACAAAAACAATTATAGCTGTATTTAAATCGTGAGTTGGATAACTTATTCGCAAAACCGTCTACGCATTATTTCTATCACTTCTTCTGTAGATTTGTCTGCGAACAATAAACACTAAAGAAAATACACTTTAAACGTAAAAAAATTCCATTTTTCCTTGCATTGCGGTCACATATTATAATATTTTATTCCTAATAATTAAATACTTATAAATACAATAATTATTCGAGCTCACCAGACGGTTTACCAATCGACAACGTAACGACCATCGATTTTAAATACTCGTTAAAACTGGAAGTGTTCAAGTTATATAAATGTAATCGCATGATATTTTATACTGCACGCAAGTATAGGGTACTCGTCGAACGCACTAAGTAAGAATTAACGTTTTTCATTTCGCAAATTAATGGATCGTTAATATTATTTATCAATTTCGTTTCGAGTAAACGAACATCTACAGTTTACGGTACGTGTGTTTTTGATTGACAGAGTAATTTTAATCGGTTTTAAAATAACTTTTGAGTGTTCAGTCTTCAGTGAAGTGCACACTGCACATATAATATTATATATATATATATATATATATATATAATATATTAAATTGCAAATTACATATGCATACACATTATACGTTTAAGGACCATTACTGCACATTCGATTAATCTACCAACCACTGTGGTTTAAATATCAAATATAATATAATAATTATGTACTTTTATAAATTTGATACAATTTGCGAACAAATTACGATGAAAATCCTCTTTCGGCGGTGCTGGAACACGATAATAATATTGTATTATATTATTGTTGTATCATTTTTTTTATTTTCAGTAATATACCTATTATAATCACGTGGCTATCACCTGACTTTATCGTACCCATTACATAACCGCATGGTTCGACGATACCTTTGTTCGCGTTATATTCATTTTCATACCTTGACATTTATACCGTTTGTACCGACGAATTATAAGTAAGAAACGTATCTTATAACTTTGGTCGCAGTCACAATTTCACAAGACACATGCCATATTATTATTATTATATTTTACAGTGGAAGTGTTACGCCGAATAATGTGGCGGGTGAGCATAATATAAAATGGCTGATCATCTAACCGGTGCAGGTTCCAACTACCAAAATGTAGTCGTGGTATCAACTTACTGCTGTGCCCTCCTCCCCACCACCATGACGAATCTATCGACATCATCGACTGTTATATTATTATAATATAATATTGCATAATATACCTATCATTAGCACCAAGAAATCGTCCACTGTTCCTCAATACCCCAATAACAGACATACACGAATGAATGTCATAATACCTTTGGACCCCTTTGAGTTTATATAATATATATTTTTATTTAAAAAACATATTATACATTTGGTATATATTATAATATGTACTCGTTACAATAATAAAAAGCGGGTAAGTAGGTATCGCTCTGCTGTATATTAGGGGGTGGGGTGGACCTCAGACTATGGTAGGTTAAATTTGAATGCAATGATAGGTATCATTGTATACGAAAAACGATTCTGAACGAAGATGATTTGTCAGTTTAGGATATATTATATATTTTAAATATTGTCAAATATTCTATTTTGAAACAAATAGTATAGTTTTTATATGTTACTATGGTTACTATGGCCAACATTCGCATTATTCGTATAAATTCAAACTTTAAGCACTTATAAAAAAAAATTGTGACTAACGATTTCGGATTTTTTTTTATCACTTTAAGAACAACTTATAGGAAACCTTGTATTAAATTTTCAAGATTTTCTGGCCACCCAAAAAATTTTTATCGGCATTTGAAGAAAAAAAAACTTAGAAAAGTCGAAAATTTCAATTGTCTATTTGTAGCTTAAAAATGGTCAAAATATTTTGAAAATTTAACTGTAAAGAGATAACCATAATATTATAAACATTTGGTGAAAATTTCAAGTATTTACAATAATTCGTTTTTGAGTTACAGCAAAATCAAAAAATCGATTTTGTCGAAAAGTGGTTTTTCCGTAAAATTTCCATTTTTTTGTCATTTTTTTTTTGTTTTTCTCGATTTTTTTGAAAACTATTAGAAAATTTTAAAATTTTAATTTTGACTCCCCTAAAGTACCAACTAGATTCAATTCCCTATTCAAAGAGGGGCTGAAGTCAAAAATCGGAGCATTATTACTGCTCCAAATGTTGGAGTCAGACAAAAAAAAAAAAAAAAACACACATCATAGTAAATGCAATACATTCATCACTTCGTTCAGAATCTAAAATAATAAAATATTGCATAGTGGTCGTCAGTCATCGTCACAGTTTTCATATTGCACAAAACAATATTATAATAATATTATATTATACACATTTATTTTAGTACGCGATTCCCACTAGTAAAACAATGTAATAATAACAACATACTACGTGGGCACTATCTGAGTATACTATAATAATACATGAAAGAATGTGCAAAAAAAAAAAAATAACAAAAAATCACTATGACGACGATTTGGGCACACTTCACGAATCACTTAGTCAATAATTATTAGGACTTGGATTTTTATTCAAATGCATATTTTTCTACAATTCCCTTAGAATAATTTTTATTAAAAATTTCGACTTGTGTAAATTCTATAATCAATATTCTATTTTTCATATTTTTGCATAAGTAAAGATCGCTATAAATTACATATTTAAATATAATATATTTATATACAATTTGCATATTTTTTGAAAAGTAAATCGAAATTTTTTAAATTTTGCTCTGTAAATATTTAACATAAATTTAATATGTTATTTTAAGACTAATATATGTCATCAAATTACTTCAAATAACCGTCTGGGTGTTGCGGTAAGATCAATACTCTCATCGTGTAATAGAAAGTGTCGGGAGACCTACAATTTATTGTTTATTGGATGACAACTATACTGTCTATACTTTTAGGTATATTATTAGTCAGTGACGGTTACTCGTTGATGTAACCTATTCGCAGTTTTTCAAATAAGTTTTTAGTTCGTATCAAATAATATTTTGTTTAATGAGTGTCAAACTTTCTTAAAAAAAGACCAAAGACAACAAAAGCACAATTTTACTTAAATGATTAAAATAATTCGTGGAATATTAAGTGGGAAAATAAACAACAACAATGAAAGTATTGAAGAGTTGTCACCTGAAGACATTCCTTGTTTTAAATATGTATCTACATGGTGTCTTGCGACGTAAGAAAAAGTTTTTCTAAGTATAAATGCTATGTGACAATTGCAGAAGTTTCCAATTTGAAAACCTTAAATTACATTTTGTTATTTTGTGTTGGTATTTGTTCCAAAATTAATATTACGTTTTTGTTGTTAGTTGTTAGTTTTACATTTACATAAATATTATAATATCATTTATCAATGATAAATAATAATTAATGGTAATAGTTTGGTTGACATTTTAATTGTATTTTTTATTTCTATAGTTATCTTTTTTATTATCATACACTTTCTAATAATTTTTAAAATATTTAGTCTTTTTAAGCGAGCAATTAAGAATTTTATTTTGCATATTTTTGCATATGCGTAAATATGTGCATATTTAACAATATTTGTTGTATAAAAATCATGGTCCTAATAATTGTAATATAATATAAACGACGACGGTGAATAAAATTCTAAATAGAAACGGTTTTGATATATTATTTCTTATCAAAAACATTTCCCAGCGTAATGTATTTTCCATGTCGCCTATTTAAAATATTATATTGAAAATCGTTATTTTGATGAGATAAATGTGGAAATGAGGTCACCGGCTTACCGTCCTCATAATGAAAATGCAAATTAAGAATTTTTTCTCCCTCAGTCAAGAAGTGATAATAATAATAAAACAAAAAAAAATAATAATAAATATGACAATATTATAAAAACTATCATACAGCTTATAATGTAATGGCTTTTATTTTATTTGTAGTTAAAATAAGACCCATATTTTAGTATATTATTTTATTTTAAATTAGTAATGTCTATTTAATAACACAAATCTAATTATACATTTTGAACTTGGTTTAACCTAACGTAAGTCTGATTATTTCTTGACACCTCTGACCTGAATGTTACACAAAAAAAAAATGCATTTTAAAAACTCATCTAATACTCTTATCCAATTTGTTTTTTAACGTTCAAATACTTTTTGAAAGTAATCAAATATATAAAATATATAAGATAAAAAAAATTATAAATGTATGTATATACAATTATGTATTATTCTAATATTCATGGTTAATCTTTACTAATTTTGTAACATATTTTTTGTTCAAGATGTTTATCAATAAGCAGATATCTACAATTCAATTATTATTTTTTCATCAAATTTAAGTTTTTTTTGTTTTTATATCAAAAATAACACTTCAACACAATAATACAATAATTGTATATTCAAATAATGTCCAATTTAAATTATTTACATAATTTATTATTAAAAACAATGTAATTTATAATATAAATGCAATTGTTGATAATAATAAAAGTATTAAAAACATTATTTGATACCAATAAAAATAAAAATATATATTTTACAAGTTACTTTATCGAAGGTTCATTTAACAAGTTTTAATATTTTTATCATATCATGAAATATACGGACTTAGTATTTTTTTACAAATTTTAAGTAATGGTATAAAAAAACATAATTATTAATTTGTAATTGTAATCGACATAAATAATTAAAATATAAAAATATTTATTCATATATTATTATATGATAGAAATATAACTGAATATAACACATAGACATATTATCTATGTTGATTACCTAGTTTGTAAAAAACAAATAATTAATAATGTTGTATACATTACAAACAATAATTTATACAATTATTTAACGTTAGGTATGTTCAAACATACCATGATGCGTTCACAATTTAATATTATTATTATTAATAAAGCAAAACCATTCATATGAGTCTGTGAAACAATATAGTTTATTTCGAGTCGGTAGCACAACATTCTTAACTTACGACTGCACACAATATGTACGCAGCCGCCGACGATTTGCTCTTCAAGGGTGTTCGCGGGCCAGCAGCTGTTGACAAGTAATCGAGAGAGATTGTAATCTAAGTAGATTGCCGTTTGTGAATTAAACCGAATTAAGTTTTCCGCGGTTTAAACCACTCACCGCTGTTGTAAAGTTCTAAGCATAAACAAAATTACGGTTTCGCAGCACACACCGGCGAGCGTTGTTTTTTCTACACTCCAAACCGAGAAACGCTATCGTGGTTTTCAACTTTATTTCCACACACATCGTCTCCTTACTGCATTTTGGTTAAATTTAAACAGCGGAGAATTTGTTCACCTAAGTACGTGAATTAAATATGTAAATGTCTATTTAACGTGGTAATCGATATAACGACGTGCCGATTGCGACGATCGATAAGAAACAAACATAATAATATTATGTCCGTTGCCGTGAACTTACGTCATCATACACTCTTATAAAAATAAGTATTACCGAAACGGATATTTCTAATCCATTGCACTCGTTCGTATATCGGAAAAGTTATTTACAGAATTATATTTTATATTTATTCTAAAGTTCATGAAATAAATTATATTGATCGAACACGCACATTTTATTTTAACATATATATATATAAAATTATTTTCTCAATTCATTCAGAAAATAAAACACCGTTACTCGACCACAATTTAAATAAATAAAATAATTTTTGATGGACTATAACCTATACATTATAACACGAAAACAAAGATGATATTATTACGGCACTTATTATTATGGAACTGTACGCGCTAAGGATTTTATTTCACGACGTTTTTTGAATCGCTTACTGTTTCAGTAAACGATTCAAGTGAGTAAAACGCAAAAAAAAAAACCAAAATTCAAAAGAAAAATGAATCGTAATGACTGCCACCGTCGCTTTATTTTAATTTTAATAAATAGAAGGTGTTTCGCAGCGCATATTAATGATTCGTATTTTTGCGACGGACGTTAATGAAGGCCTGAGCTGCTAGAGGCGTTAACGTCCCGTCCCATCATGGCTCGTTAAACGGGTACTTGGTCCAATTAATAATAATAATATATTTGGTTTGGTTAGCTCGGAGAGTGGCGCGGAGGTGGGAGTAGATCATTATACACGCGTAAAGGAAGAACACGAGACCATTGATATTTTACACGGATACACATGGCCAGCCAGAAGGGGACGATTGAATGACGCTGATCCATTTGGTAACTGGAAACGGTTATTATTTGTCCAAAAGACAAGACTAATGCGGTTTCGTTGGCTTTGAAACCGGAGCCCCCGTTGGAAATACCCCAAGGGGCCACTGTCTTCGCACAGTGATAACTTAAGTCGTCTTATTATTTTCGTTATTACGAGCCCCGGCCGCGACGACAAAATATTAATTTTATCGGGATTCGTGCGAGGTACAATAATCACACTAGCCTTCAGTAAAACACGTTTTAAAGGTAACATTTTTATTTGGTCGTCTCTTCGCCTATAATATAATATACAATCATTATGTGTAACGCGGTCGAATATCGCGTTTGATAAGATCGTTGTACTCACTGCACCCCGACAGTCCGCTTCTTGATTTTAAACACACACGTCATGATAATAATATAACAGCCATATACCGCCGTACATATCACATTAATTCACTTTTTATCTCGTGTATTTCGGTACGTTTTGCGATATTTTGTTTGCGTCCATATAAACACGCCCATGCGGCCACCACATATATATTATGTAAATTAAAAGAACATATAATTAGACGATAAATACACCCCAACGTTACACACATATACAATATGTTTACATAAAACCTAAAATGTCGTAATACATTATGAATTTCGTGATTAAATCGTAGTGTAATATTGCACGTGCCTTATTTACAATAATTATATTAATAATAAATAATAATTAGGTATGCGCGCGTGTATACACCAACGCCATTTATTCTGTTTAAACAGTCGGCGTCCGTAGAAATAAAGCCCCGTCGTATGTGTGTATAATATATTTTATTCTATTAATTTAGCGTGCGTGTTTACAATTTATTTAAAAAAAAAAAAATAATAATAAAAATTAATCATTTCATACTGTATGGCACAATGCTCGCGTGTATTAAGTACTCGAAATGTCTCAAATGTCATTAATCACACAACAATATCATTTTTTTCACAAATAATTGCAACGGATTACAATAAAATTACAGTTTTACGTTGTTTTTCTCCGCATCGTACGCCTATTTATAGTCTATATTCCCGTATAGTCTTGTACATTATTAAATTCCTCGTGACGCGACGTTTTGGGGTGCATTATTTATAACTGTATGTACCTACCTACTTTGTTATTACTTATTTATACTGATTGTTCATCAAATGTATTTATATTTATATATATATATATATATATATTGTTATTAGAATGCAATATTATATTAACACAACAACATCATATAAATATTCAAGGCGTAGAGTCATTACATAGGTATTGTTATTTGCATACTAATATCAAGTCCATAGAATGTACACAGGAATGTCGTGGTCGTAATTTACAGCGTTTTGAAGGCCGGATATATTTAAATTCGCAAACTCGATGAAAACTTTAGCTGTGAATACGTTTAGTACATTCAACTGACACTCGGCGGAGGTCATCTTTAAGTTGCGTGACTTATGAACTCAAATTTCCACTTTATATAAAACAAAAGTTTTGAATTACGCTGGCAACAAAAAAAAAAAATAATACTGGAAACCACGTGGCCGTATAAAAATTAGAATTTCAATGGCTTGAATATAGTGGTGAAGGAAAAAAAAACTTGGTAAAAAATTACAGCAGATTTTTCCACGCTACAATTGTTCATCTGAACGTATGGCAGGATGACAAATCCACATACATTCAAACTTTTTCCAGTATATATTATATATAAATATAGTTTTTTCGGTACTTTTTGCAACCACCTTATAAGAAGAAGCGGCGTAGCGTAATCTCCTGTCGTCTATTTGAGGTCAATCCTCTTTTCTATGGGAGTGTATAAAATACGACACCATGAAAAAGTCTTTTCCATTTTATATACATAGATACACTGTCATAACACAACTTTATTTTATATTCAAACAATGTAATTTGTACAGAAAATTGACAATCTACCTATTGTCAAATTATAAAGTCGTGTAATAATGATTAAATAATGATATAAATGCAATATTGGAATATATTTTATTTTATTACATCAATTATAAACGTTTTATTAAATTTACTTGCCTTTTCAGAATTAAGAATTTTTGTCAAGCAGCATAGAAAAAGTAAAAACAAATTTATTATTATTTTCAATAAATCTTAATCGTGTTTTTTTGTTCTATTAACGTTTAAATTTTAGGATTCATGGCTTATTATTTATTTTGTGAGTTATTTTTGAAATAATCAAATGCTAACGTTAACGTTAAAATGTTAAATAATTAAATGCTATAATATCACTGTATGGTTATTTATGAAGTCTAAATAGTGTCTCAGATATTTATATTGTATTTATATAGTGCATATACTTTTAAGTTTTGAGTGGTTTGAGAGAATTCTAAAGAGAAATATAACGGTTTTTCAATGATGTGTTTTTTTTTATCGGATAACATTTTTTAGAACATAAAAAAACTCTAAAAGTTCCATGCAGTGTTTCCATATAGATTGAACATACAGGTGAAGTAGTGAACACAGATTGTAGTTGTAAAGAGGTAGTTATTCTCGAAAATCCGAGTAGTTTTTGTGGAAGCTGGCAAACAAAAGGTGAAAGCAAGCACCTTTTTTCAACATAACTCGGACCGTTTTGGGTAATCAAGCCATAATCTTTTTTTTTTTAAGTAATTTATTACAAGACAAACATTTCAAAAGTATACTTATAAAGATTTCATATTTTTTTTTTTGAATTACAAATATACAATAAATGTAACGGTTTTCTATAACATTATTGTACTGAGCTTAAATATTTACGAATAAGTTATAACCTTATAATCTTAATTAAAACGTTGTGTCTACAAAATCTTAAATAGTTATATATATATCGTTATAAATTTAAATATCTGACATGTGCATCATGGGTTATTAGTCATTACGAGTTAGATATCGCTTAATATACGGGATTATAGGAACACGTGAAGAAAAGTATGACTCTGTTCAAAATTAATGGGGATCAATATAAGGTTGACGTTATCACTTCTATTCGAAAAAGTATAAGCCTTTGAGAACATAGCTAATGGTAGATTATTTTAATACATTTTTAATGGCTCGTATTATTCTATTCAAGTTTATTCGTTTATTGTTCCTTGCATATTATGTATTTTATTTGTTTTTGAACGTGTAAAAACATTAAAAAGTTAGGTTTATAAATATATTTGGTATTATTCAAGAGTTTATCTTTAACAAAACTAATAACGAATACCTAGCACTTATATTGAGTTATACTTTCATATCTTTTATAAAAGAATATTGAAATTTTCAATTAAAATAAAATCAAACCAATGTTAAACTATTTATAACACTAATTAAAGTGAATTGATATATTTTCCTCGAAGACACATTAGACGTAAATGTTAAATAGGTGATCACGGGTGTTTATATAAAACCATGTATTATAATTTATAAAATCGTATGATAACGATCAGAATTTGAGTTAGGTTCATTTTTCATTTTTCCGAAGAATATTTTCGAGTGACTCGGTCGGGTTTTTACTGAAATTCTTTTCAAAAGTGAAACATATGGACTAGTATGCATATTTTATACCTGCGTGTGTCATCTAACAGCGGTTGTTTGGAGTTCCCAAGACGATGGTGGACAGCATAATAATATTGTATAATATTATAGAAACCTCATGGGGATTTTTTGGTGTAGCAAATTATTTTTTCATCAACATAACGTGCACTGTCATCATATCCATGCATAATATTATACAAGGTGATTCACCAAGCATGTTCGTCCCTATTTTCTTTTTCAATAATGCTGCTTTTCAAAATCCGAGTTTTGAATTTTTCCAGTATTTTTAGATATTGTCCATATATTTTTTAAATTTTGAGATTTTTTGCACTGCTTGAGGAGTTTCATGAGGAGATACAAGACTTCTGTTATTTAAATGATAGCTCCCCTTTTCTATTGTAAACTATTTAGTCTTTACGTTTTCTTAAAATGTTGTGGTAATAAAATCAAAAGTTGAACGAGTAGATTTTGAGTATTTAATTGTGTATACAAATGATAATAGGTCATTTATAATGAGCTGATAGGATAAAGTAATTTATACATTCTAGTCCTTAATAGTGAATTTTGAAAGTAAATTAATTTAAACATCTTTATAATTTATATTAATCTATCAACATTTCAAATGTATAAAAATGGTCCAAATATTTGTAATTAATAAATTAATAATAAATACTAGGTAAGTTGTAGATCGTTGAAGCAACACCTCTTCCAAAACAGCTAAAAAAATAATATTTTTCGCGTCCACGAGCAGACAACATGACAGATTAATAGGTACCTACTCTTCAGCAATAAAAATTAAATATACTATATAGTATATACGATGACGGCGGTGCCCTCCGTGACAAAATGGATTGTCGCAATAATTATAATAATAACATTTTAATCTGTGAGCGGTAGCCGTTAAATTATTCGCAGTGCCTCCTGGAGCAGGGAACCACGTGTTAAACGTCACTACCACTGCATCTGTGCTCCCCGTAAGTATAAATAGTTATAAACAGCCGAACAGTGAGATTACAGCATTCGGAACCAACCCCCTCCTGCACCCGGTCAATCCGAACCATTCAAGCCAAGCGTGTACACTGTTACCGACCTCTATACCCATTTTGAGCGACCGT
Organism: Schizaphis graminum; assembly: GCA_020882235.1. Classification (NCBI taxonomy): domain Eukaryota; kingdom Metazoa; phylum Arthropoda; class Insecta; order Hemiptera; family Aphididae; genus Schizaphis; species Schizaphis graminum. The sequence goes on from CM037032.1 coordinate 70,796,535, forward strand.
TTGTTTTTATTTTTTATTATTATCATATTCTGCATCATATAAGCTTGGGGCTGTAAGTGTATAATTAAAAAAAAAAATCATTATTATTTATTACGTAGGACGTATCGTCGTCGCAGTTGTCCGATATAACATTTTATTATTCTACTTTGTTTTATTTATTCGACATTCCAATCGATAAGTGCAGATGTTATATGGTATATTATTATAATATCATTCCCATACGATAATAATAATAATAATAATAATAATAATAATAATTGAACATTTTTATTATTTTTTACGTCTTAACAACACTCGCCATTCATGCATCTCCACGTTATCCGTGGGTCGCTTCGAATGCCATTTGTCAGTTCGGCTATATTCGATGTTTACGGAAGTTTAAGTTTGAATAGATAAACATACATTTTGCCTTATAATTTAAAATAAATAACGTTATTGCGTTATTTATTCCTGTGCTACTGATTACTATTTAGCGTACTAGTTATTAATAACACAGAAAGATAATGTTTTAATGGTTAATTATATAAATTTATATAAATTGTGTACCTACCTATATATATATATAAATAAAAACACTCATGCGTGATCATACAACTGACAATAAGTTTAAATAGTTACATAATATTATATCAGTGTTAAAAATAAGAACAATTTTTTAAGGTGTTAAACTGCAGGATAAAAATATGGTTTATGTGTCGAGTATAGGGTTGAGTGAGTCTCAATTCTGTTATCGCAAATCATGGATTGTTTCTGTACTTTTTAATATGTGTCGTATGAATAAATAGGTACCATACAATTATGAATATTTATAACTAATAGCTATTTATTATACTTCCCCACACTAGATTGTTGTAATAATTGTATTGTCATAAAATAAAAGTTGCAGGAAATAAACAAAACGCGTGTCGCATATTTTATAAAACTACCCTTTCAGTTTATGTTGTACATATATGTATTAAAATACCTATTATATCACTGAACAAAAGCATATATTTTTTTTTATGTTATGTTATGTAATATTACTAATTAGTAATTACATACAAGTATAATACCAATCATGGACATGCCAAATTCAATAATTAATGCAAAATTAAAATATTGAATAATAAATGCAATACATTTCGCGTGAAAAACGATTTATTTTTAATGATGTATTTCTAAAACTAATTTTATTTTGTAAATTGGGTATTGTGTTTAATTGTGTTAAAAATATATATATTATATGTAGGTATAGGAATATTTTTCAAACAAATCAAATACAAATTAACTGAGAAAAAGAGTGCCTCATTTAATGTTAAGTATAATAAATTACACATCTGTGTATGGTTAATACTTTAACAATTTATTTACTCGATACAAAACATAATTATGCGAACTTTTTATTGTGTAGCCTACAAAATAATATGATAAATGAGTTTAGTTTCTGGTAAGTAACAATAATATTATATTGTTTTATAACTGCGTAACTTTTTTGGGATATAATTAATCGTTCGAAAAGTGAATATATATTATAATTTCTATTGACACATGTATTTTAGTATGTACAAAACGACGATAAAAATTGTATTGATCGATAAAAAAAAAATATCCAAACTCTATCCTGAGAGCCCGATGACACGTACGTTACTTTGATAATTGTCTTCGTGATAAAAATATAATATTATTACCATAATTAATATCATTATTCTTATGAATCTAAGTGGCCATAAAATAAGGGCTTAAAACTCGCTTCTTTATTGCGATAGAACAAAAATAATGAGAGCTAGGTAGTCAGTTTTTATTGTTACGCCTATATTTTCTCCGGAAAGTTTGCAGTAAAATAAATACACATAATTGACCAGTTAATCCGGTACGTTTAGGTACCAGTTATAAACCAGCTGTATTTTATATGTATATCATACAGATTACTATACAATGCGAAATAAGAATGTACGTTGTAACAAATACGTATATATAAGTTACTACACTTAAGTTGTTTTTATATACACGCATATATATATATATATATATATATGTATGTATTAAACAGTAGCGACTGACTAGTCATTAGACGAATGGGTGACGTTGGGAGACGTGAGGGTGAAAGTGGAATTTAATCATACGAAATTACAAAAGTTCAATTTCGTATAAACACGGTTCGTCTTAAGTACACAATATTCCGTATACAAATGCGCCAAGTTGCCGTTGAACTCGATTATTGCTTAAATACCTACTTTTGATAAGCGGCTGGAAAAGGCACAGGACCTATCATAACCAGATTAATCTGTTCCGACTTTATATAAAATAAATGTATGATGTACATATATATCACACACACACACACACACACACACACACACACACACACACACACACACACACACACACATACGCATACGCATATTATTCGCGCATAAGACATCGCAGCGATGGTTTTACTTTACACTGTACATCATAAATATATAAATAATATACTGCGCGTTGTGCGCACGTTACTCCGAAATAATTCCCAACTATTCGTAAGACTATCGCCTTCTCGTACATTTAATACATTACGCTGCACGGATCAGAAAACAAAAATGAATCTCTGGAAAATAATATTTCGTCGTATTATATATTATAATATCTTAAAATATATGCACCACATAAGCTGTAGGGTATGATAATTTCTACGTAACGCTGACTACGTTTAAGATATGTCATCCGATTAAAATACACGATAAGCCCGAAACAACGTTTTATATAATATATAATAATATATATACGTGTATAGACATATTATAACTACGTATATAACCATCATGGTGTAGTTGATATAATAATAATAATAATACGTAATAACGCGAATGAAAAATAAGAAAATTATAAGCTTTGTTCTCTTTCTCTATATGTGTAGCTGTATTGCACTATTACACATATTATATGGGTTAAGTATAAGGCGCGTTGTCGAACGGTACAGTATTTTACTGAATATAATTAGAAAATTTTGACGAATTTATATGATTATATAATAGGTTAATAGTTACTATCAAATTAATTGTTAGGATACAACTATTTTATTACTACCATCGTGTAATATTATATACCTAGTAAGTAGTAGTCAATAGGCAATGATCCTTTTTTTTTAACTTATTACAAATTGGCCAAGTCAACAATTATATTTTAAAAAATAAAATTCCCACGTACCTATATATAAATCAAGGCTTTGATAAAACAACATTTTTGCAAAATAATGACCATAATTGTTTGCTATTTTTACCATAGCGATTCTTTAATACTTAAATACATTTGTTTTAAACAAAACCCATGTATAATCTATTGCATTTGAAAACAAAATATTATTTAAAAAAATAAAATAGTCAATAAGTATTCTGATATAAAAATAGAATATTTTAAAAGTATTTTGTTTTATTATAATTATTTATATTTAAATAAATTGCGTTTAACGAAATGAAATAAGTAGCCAGCAAAAATGTGCTATAGCTGCTATATTACTCCACTCGTCTAAAGATTAAATGTTTATATTAATTACAATGATGTATTTATTTAACATCCTTCAGATATTAAAATAACTTAAAATCTAAAAAACAATATGAATATTACTAAAAAGATATGGTGTTATAAACTAAGTACTATATCGTTTTATTCTCAAAAACTGAATTATAAAATTAAAGTAGTTAAGTAGTCAATTATTAACTATATCATCCGTATAAACATGAAACTTGTATTTTAATTCAATATTATTAAAAACAGTTAGATTGACTAATATTCTAAGTATATTCCTACATGATATAGAACTTCAAACAATATATTACCTGGGTTCAAACGTTAATATTTTTTTTTGTTTCAAAACTTTCACACAAGTTTTTCCATAAAAAACTTTTTAGTCTATATATTCAAAAAATGTATTTTTGTTCACAAACGTTACATTTATTTTTTTTTAAATAATTGTATATAGTCTTATTTTGGAAGCATATCATATTGAAAAACAAAAGTTCACATTGACTAGTATTTCTGAAATATATTATCGTACCGATTATATCATTATAAAATATTGTATGACATAGAAGAAATGTATACTTTAAATGACAGAAAACATATTTTTATGGGTTTCTTCAATGTATATATAATTTTGAAACTGATATATTTCAAAATTAAAAGGATACAATTTCAAATAGTCAAAGTTTGTAAAAGTATCCATAATTATATTTTTGATTGATTTCAGGAATTAATAATCACGTAATATTAATTTTTTTATTTTTGAAATTTGTTATTTCATTCAACAGCTTAGAATAAATGAATAAGAATTATCAGGTAACTCAAGAAATTATAAGTCATAAAAAAAAGTTTTCACAATAAACTCCAAAAAGTTTTCCTATTTATAGTATAAATATTAAATATATAATTAAAAAAAAAATAATAAACATGGCATAAGAACTGTATAATGACAACGACTTAAATAATATTTAGCTAGAGAATTAAAATAAATTAAATGTATTTAAATTAAAATTGTTTACATCTAAATGTAAATTGGTAAACATAAATAATGATATTGTAAATAAAACTAACGAGCTTAACGTATCTGAATCGACAATATACGTCATCGGGTAATGGGTAGCCCTATCTGCGGAATACTGTAATTAAGTAAGGATTTAAATATAAAAACGATTTTATAAAATAATCGCTATGAACGTGTTTCGAGGGCTAAGAATAATAATTTAATTCTATGCGCATAATTATTTTACAATACAATGTATAGATGTATAGCCTATATAATCGAATATAATACCTATATCGGACGGATTAACCGGATATACACAAAGACTAAAAGGGTGTACAATGCGAATACTTTAGTTTCTCCTAATAAACATGATATTTTTGGTTTTTTATTATCAGCGGTTCGGGCCCATTATATTATTATTATTATTATTATTATCAACACGTGCATAATATATATCGTTAGTTATTATGATGTGCCGAGTGTTGTGGTCGTTATCGAATCAGCAATAACTATACATAGTATATACATTATATACACACATAATGAACCTCGGTTGTAATTTTGAAAACAATTACCAGTACCTACAGAATGTTTCCCGATGTAAAATATTGTTCAACGACAAACGAATAAATAAATATAATATATTTTATTACCGCACATTATTTACCCGCGGCCATTAACATTGGCTTTCGACAATCAATATTCTTCGACGATATTCTCTTTCGGTAATTGCAATAATTATAATATATTATTGCTATTAAAACATGTTATACCTGTACTAATACTAAAAATTGTTTTATAGTGAGTAATGAAATTGTAATAATATCATGTCCGTATAGTTTTTTAATATTGAGATTATGCATTTATGTCCCTCGACTATAGCGATACTTAAATATTAACAAATCGATTCGAGTAGAATCCTTAAAGCATAAGGCTATATTACTTCGCTTATAAAATATACTCTTCGAAAAAAATAAAAATGTTTTAGTAAATTATTTGCATAAATCCGTATCTATTATGGTCATACGGCGTTTTAAACGTCGTGAAAAAGCCTAAAGGTTAAAAACAATATTGACTGATAATTTTGCTATAATAATATTATTATTATGCTCGTCACATACTCAATACTATTCTATTTGAGTATAAAGTCAAAATTCTGTGTTGCATTCGGAATTGCAAGAGTGTGTCTCCAGAGTACCTCATAAATTCTATTGGGATGTCTGAAATGCCACACAAGACGGAAATTCTTAAACATTCCGTTGCAATATCTATAACTGAGTTATCAAAAACAAATAGGTACAAAATAGAAATAATTCAACGCTAAGACTATAAGTTTAATAATAATACTATGTAACTATCTCGTTCGAATAATGAAAGTATTCAGAATTGTTTTGCTGTCTTGCTATCGAAATATCTCTCATATCCACAAACGAAAAGGATGATCAGTTTTACAAAAATAACGTTTATATATAATTAAATACTCAATTTAATTTGATCTCAGTGACAAAACGTGTTAACAAAATATTCATCACTTATTGTTAATAAAATATCATGTATATGTAATGTGCCATTTAATTTAATTTAAATTATATTGTAAAAATAAAACTAATTCACGAAGAAACAATTAAATTTAATAAGTAAAAAAATAACCGCAACTAAAAACTAAAGGTCTCAGTAAACGATAATAATGGTGTGTATTGCCGATATAAAAAATTTGAAATCACGCTTGATATAAAATGTTTTCAAGACTATAGTCGTTCAACGGTTAGACAAACTATATTGAGAGACTGAAAAATTACCTTCCTTAAAAAATACCGTCCAGACTGAATTTCCGATTTTCAACTGCGTATTGTATAAAACTACTCGAGCACACCTTTTTTAGTTCTCTATGCGTGACCGATGTATACAGAAAAATATAATAATGGAAAGAAAAGTAACAAAAAGCTATATATAACAAAACCTATGCACTTTCGCTAGAAAAAAAATACTTCGTCTAATATTGTTTTTGTCTTGTCCGCCAATTATACACCCACTTCGCATTTGAATGCTGTAATAATTAATACAGACTACTGACTATAGCAAAAAGGTCTTTATGCATAATAAATACGAGTACATATAAATAAATTAAAAGAACAAAAATGTTCATTTAATTGCGTGTAAAAATCAAATTAATTGGTTTAATTTTTACATAAAATTATTCCTGTACTAAACGAAAACATTAGATACGTATTTATAATGTATATATGTATATATATTTATACCTACCTATTTTATAATATGTTTTTTTTTGTATATTAATTAATTAACATATGAATGGCGTTTTATCTTTTATATTTTCGTTGTATTCATAAAATATAATATTATACATAATTTGAGGATGTTTTAAATGGAAATTGTGTAATAATAGATAATGATGATTGTATAGAATTAGGATGCACAGCTCAATTAAATTTTGAATAAAGTTATAATTTTAGTAAATCTATTATTTTCTATAAAAATAATTATTTTATCGATGGTAAAAATAATATAATTTAAACCTTTTAATGTATTGACTTAATTTGGTATGAATTATACGATCAATAGTATCAATGATATAATAAATGTATACATTCATATTAGCTGCTTTAATTTTCAAATAGTTATACGTTATCTGGTATAATATAAATTTGCATAATTATTTTTGAGAATTAAACCAAAATGTAATCATTTATATTTGAATAATAAATTACAAACGTCATGATTAATGTATATAATAATATGAATAATAATAATCATAATCATAATTTGAATTAGTGAATAAGTAAGTAGGTACCCATACCGTGGTCGTTTGTAAAAAAAATAATAGGTACTATTATAGTAGTTATAGTATCCACAGTGGTTTTTGCAAAGAAGTATTGTATTTTTAAAGGGTTTGAAATTTCAGACGACGATATCGGTCCTAGATTGTATATTATTATCTTCACCGTCAGTCTCGTATTTGAACGTATTGTGGAGCCGTTTTTAGATCGGAAAGTCTAAAAACTATAAATGCTTGCGAGCCGGCAGATCCCTCGCACAAAGAACGCAATTGGTTGGGATGTCTGACGTTTTAGCGCAGTCACCAGTACGACGGTACGAGTAGTACGACAATGACGGTTTGCCACTGTATTTGACGCACTACCGAGTTGCATGATAACAATAATAGACCTTTAGCATTCGTATTACTTCCAACAACTCGAGCATTGTGGCAATTTGTATACAATTGTGCATAGAAGTTCAAAATCATTTGTGTATAAAATTTGAAATTTTCAAAATTTCAAAATAGTTCAATAATCAAATTAATATTGTCGTTTATCCTAGTACTTTTCGGTAAACAACCAAAATCAATAAGTAGTAGACGGAAGTTAAAAATAATGATAATTTAAACATATAATATTCCTTAGACATCTGAACTACAATCAACTATAGGTACTTATAACTAATAAATACAAGTACCTACAATAAGGTGTTTCTCTTGGAAATTATTCAAAAATAAATTTATTAGTACGCTTTTAAAATGTATTATATAATTAGACGCAAACAATTGATTTTCAGAAGTATTAAAATATTATGATTTTATAAATAAAAATGTTACCTATAATTAAAAACTATTGTTCTTAAAAGTGTGTATAATTATTTATAATAATATGATGTTAAATCGTTCTTGCCGTAATATGCAATACATGAAATCGTTAAAATACAGCTGATGTTAGAATTGTAGAATTAGTGTTAAGTGTAAACATGTATAATTATTTGGAATTTTTCGAAGTGTATCTCTATCAATTGATACAAACACGCGGATTGTATGAAATTTAAATAAGGCGTTTTCGTTTTTAAATTATCAAGTATCAACTAATTTTGAAAAATAAAATAAAATAAAAAAACAGTAGAAATACTACAATGGTGGAGAAACCTAAACAAGCCGTCCCAATTTAACATAATATTGCGAGACCATTTTTCGTACACAATGAATATTGCGATTTTTTATAGCTCTAAAATTAAAAATAAAATACAATATAGTGCACGGGTCATAATAACAAGATGAACGAAGCGAAACGAGTGGCCTCGGATTCTAAACCCGAATTCTGCGTATTACATGATTTTGTTTTGTTTTTTATCCATTTAAAATGAATAACAAAAATTCGAGATATAGTGCTGTTTGATACCAGACTTGTAAGAAACACCAATGCAATTAAATTGCATTTTCTTGAGAATTTTGCGATTTTTTTTTATATAACACATGCAACTGTAAAGGTATTCATCTGTTTCAATATTTTTTCTAATGCAACACATTTTTTATGGAATTACAGCTGTGGCTAGGGGAAGGGGGATGAGTTAAAAGAAATATAAGTGCATGGAAACAAATTTCCAAGTAAAAACTAAATGTTACCGTTACACAGACAATGGGAAAGCGAATATCGATTTGCTGATTATAAAGAATTACGTGGAAATATGTGAACTATTTTTTTCATCGGCTGGGTTGTATTAAATTTTTTTTTTCATACACATGTTTATGGCGTTTTTATAAAAAAATTGACAACAAGTTAGTTGTTTAAAAATGTACAATACGTTTATAATGTCAATAATACAAATATTGGAGGAGATCAACAAGTCTCAGTTACCTAAATACCTAATATAAATAAATTGTCTTACGAATCAATTGTAAGCATTTAAGATTTAAAAATAAATTGTTTAATATGATCCATTAAATTAAATATGGTTATTGAATTTTCACAAATATTAATAAGTATTTTTAAAAAAAATTTCAAATAAAATTAAGAAATATTTAGTGTAAAATCAAACACATTTACAGGATTTCTATAAGTATGACAAACATTTGTAATACATTTTTTTATTTTTTTTACACTTATAATTATTCAATCATAAGCATACAGGCATAGAATGAAAATATAAATTAGTTTTTTAACGTTGCCATTTTAATTCTGTTCGGACGTAATGCATTTATTTCACAAAAAGAAAAATATTTCTTTTATTTACTGAAATAATACAAAGCAAACAATACAGCATATCTTTCCATTCCGGTGATATTTTTATTGTTATTATTATTTTTGAAATCGAATTACATATTATTGTATACGACAATATATATGTGATATATATATATATAAATTCAACATCCGCAATTTCACAATATAATCATAAGAATATAGATAAGTGATGTTCCTATTATTGTTTATCAGGAATAAAACTTTGAATACATAGATTATATATATATTATATATCAAACAAAGTTGATATAATAATAAATTAAATAAATGTATGGTAAATAATTATTAATCTGAAGATAGTTTTACTATAATTTGTATAATGTATTAAATATATTACTTGTATTCGAATCCTTCACACTCTCTACGGTAACTTCAAATCGTTACAAAAAATTACTAAAAACTATAAATAAAATTTCTTACAATAGCTTGCATTTTCTTCGTACATTATTTTGCTATTTTAATATGTTTGGAATTTACTAATTATCAGAAAGTTGTCAATTATCATTAATACGGATAAGTGTTATATATAAACGCCTCTATAGGTATTGTTAAAAAATATGTGATTCATTTTGAAGTCCTATGCGATACGTATATCTGTGTATGTGAAGAAGAGTCAGTACAACCGATTTAATTAGTTATAAATAAGTGTTGGAAGAACATATTTTTGAACAAAGATAAATCGCAGTATTTGAAAATTACAAAATATCCTCTGGGTATCCTATGGTGTTGAAACGGGTTTTATCCTTTTGCGGTATTTTAAGAGGCTTAAAGACCTTTCCACAAAACACCGCACTACAACTAGACATTACTAAAAATAAATCTCAAAATTGGTCCACAGCCATTTTGTAGACAGTCTGTTTTGAAATTTATACCGGTTTAAAAACAAATTAAATTTACTTTCAAATAAATCGAAAGTTTCATTATTATTGTAGAATATCGTATATTATAGCAGTGTCATGTCGTTTACTCGTATGTGTACTTACAAATTACAATAATACTACAGTATACGAGAAATAGAAGTAAGTTTATTTAAGTATTTTTATGAATTAATTCTTCATCGGATGGGCTTATCAATTTTTGCCGACAGAAAAATATTACTAAAATATGACAAGTAGATGTAAAAAAAATAATATACCGTAAAAAATAAATATATCTGGGATTAAAAGAACTTAATCTAATATTTTTTTTTAATTTAGGGCTTAAAATAAGCGGGAAAAAAATAATTTAAAAAAATATATGCAGGGGCAACGCCATACAACTCATACGAGACAGCTATGTCAAGTTGAATGTCAGAAATATCATCTATATACTAAATGATAAAACCAAAAATATTATACAAAATACATTGATACTTTACGCTAAATATTAGAATTAGACAACAAAATTTAACATGGATGTATTTTGTTCGTGCTAGTCGTAATATATATTTGGTTACTGTCATGGGAATTGTATTTAAATATTATATTAAAAATTTAAATATTAATTTGTATGTTTATTGATTTTTTTTTTATCATTGTAATTAGTAATGTCACCTAGAAAACGGTAGTAATTAGACTCAAAAGTATTGTCACCGAATAAATGATAAAAAAAAATACAGGTAAGAATAATCTGAACAGGGCAAAATAACCAAATTAGAAAAATGAATTGATAAACTAAACATATTATATTATATTGATATAAACCCAAAAATAATAATTGAAAAAATATATTTAGCATATTTAGTAATTGATTTGATGAGTTTGGGGACTATTAATATTGCTATGAGTAATCTCAAATTCTACTGCTATAATTATTTACCATCGAACACTTAATCGACTTCTGATTGAAATGTTAGCTTTTAGTTCAACTATAGAATTGTTTGATTCGCTCGTTTTCTCTTTATGTTCTTGTTTTTGTTCCAATTGTTTTTCATTGTCATAAAAAGCTAGGTATTTGCTGTGGTTAATCTACGTCCCATTCTTGTCTATCATTACCGACATCACCTGTTTTCACTATTACAATATATATATAGATCTAAATTCACTATAATATATATTTATTTAAACAACATACACGATTAATAAGTAATTTTTCGTATAAAAAATTGGTTAGCATAATAGAAAACTGAATTTCTATAAATACGTTTTGACGTTTCATATTTTTCTGAATCTTTCTCGAACATGCATTTAATGGTCGTATTGCTATTGATTAGTTTTTATCGTTGTCGAAAACCGCCAAAGTTGAGATACAACTCCCGGGGAGAAAATAGTGGAGGTACATCATTGGTGGAGCGAGCATAGCGCACACGTGCGACAACTCAAGTGTATTAAAAGTGTCGCATCGATACCCTGCATACCTTTTTTTTTTTTCGAAAAGTGAAAAAAAAAATAAATCTCTTACTGTTACCCCGACGGAGGGAATGGCAGTTAACCAGAGCACTGAAAACTGTGTTAAAAAGTTTGCATATAATATAGCTTTACGGTCGCCATAGTGACGACAGTAAGTAAAACACGGCCGGGTATAGCAGGTAGGTACATAAGTTCACGAAAACAATAAAAGGGTCGTCGAATAACATTACGCGAACTTGTACATATATATTGTAGAAATCTAGACTTACTACAACGACATACACACACACTGCATCAACGCAGAGCGGATAAAACGGACTAGCCGATTCGTCGAAATATATATATAATATACCTAATTACAAATTTGTCTGAGACCGTAAATATTAAGACTCGAACAAAACGAAGAAAGGGAAAGAGCAATAAAAGACGCGATTATACCCAAACTATAGCTGCACACCTTTTGCTAACGGTTTTTACAACTTTCAAATTAAACTTCGTCTCTGCGATTACATTGCATGGTTGGCTTATTTATTAATAAAATAAAAAATAAAAACCCCGAAACTTTACTAAAGAAATACTCTTCCGCCTCTGAAAAACCGACTGTAAATTCAAGATTTCGAACCCCGTTCCCGCCGAAACTGGATAGCCGCCGACTGGCAAAAATGACAAGTGTACACTTTCGGCCCAGCCGAACGGTATAATTCCATTATGAGATGTCAACATCGTTCAAACTATTCGATTTTGCAATGGAAGTTTATTTGTAAACATAAACCTATTCAGACATAATCCCGTGTAATACGTATTATCGCCAAGATCAAGACGTTAAGTTAAAAATATTTACCGAAAAACATACATCATCGTAGGACTAAAATAATATATAAAATGATTGCTATATCACTAAATCGGAAATGGTCAATATATTATAATGTAATAATTACTATATGTCTATATGTATTGTGTGATAGGTATACAACAAATTTTACGCAGTACCTATCTATATTATATCAAACACGCATATTAATCATCAAACCACTGTAATTAAATTAAAATTAGTAGCTAAATATAATATAATTGTACTTTAAACGAAATATACATCATATTATTTGCATTTGTCAATAAACCGTTGATTAATTTTCATTTGATATGCCATGGAATTTTCTTGGTACCGTTGGTAAATACAATTCAGGTCATAGTTCAATGTAACATAAAAAAAAAATACTGTTAATTTTAAAATAAAATATAAAAAGGCAAAAAGCAAACAAGTTGATTGATTGCGTTATAAAAATGTAGAAAAACATAAATCGGAAGTACTGTTGACACATATCTGCATATTTATTATCATTACCTAATATAATTGATTAACGACAATATGACGTAATTGTAATATTTTTAAACATATAATTGTTTCATTGATATAATTTATATTTAATCCTACTCCATATTTCATGTCAGATAAATAATAATAATCTTAGTAAGTTGATTATATAATAATTATGATCATTTTGATAATAGTATGTTATATTTTGCATGCATTTTAATAATAAAAATTACAATAACACGGCGATATGGATAGGCGATGTTATTGGCGTTCGAATAAAATACTCAAATATTTTTTTATTCGCCTAAACAAATTCGTATTTGATTATTATTGTATCATTTTTTATACGAAATGTGTGGACTATGTCAAAATCTTAAAATTTCACACTATTAAATAAAGTACTTAAACATACTATATAACTAAACTTTTCAATTTATTACTTACATTATAATATCAACAGACTTTTCACTTGCAAATTAGTTGCAATTTGTAATCAAATACAAAACAAATCCCAATCCATGTAGTAATCTATACCTAGTTTTCATTCAACGGAAATGAAAGTTGTGTTTATCCACGGTCGGCTACCATAGGACGAAGTGAAATATAATTATTCGCCTCCGCAGGCCTTACTACTTTGACCATCAACGTGGAAACTAAAACTCCAACTTCTAAGTATAAAAATACACATTGATTTTAACCTCGCGATACGGAACTTCTGATGACCTGATCAACAAAATACCTCGAGAACAAATGTTCACTACCAGAATATAATTGCGGTACGCGTATACGTTTTCAATCACATCGAAGTGCCCGATAATGCACTTAAAAGTGCAATCTTGTTACTGGTTCACCGTTATACGTCTAAATAACCAATACCTACTGTGTATTGAGGTGTACGCTACTATCACGTTTTCTGAACAAACGGCGGACACCTACTAGTTTGATGAAAATCTGTCTGGACAAGGCTTTTTTCCGTATAGTCGCTATAGTACACCTTGTACTGACCATGACTTTTGACTCGGTGACATGTGCCTTTTACTAACTGATTTAGTCAAAAAATAGTATTTGTTTAGTTTGTTTAATTACTATAGATATGGTGTTTTTTGTTCTATAATTTATGAGATATCGAGCTAATCGAAAGAATAATAGCTGTGTCAAAACTATAAAAAAAAAAATCCCTCACACAGAAATTATGAAATCGATAAAGTTGAAAAAAACAATTCATCGACATCGTTGGATTTACGTGATTTCAATCTAAGCGCCGTGTTCGCCGGATCCGTCGAATCGAGTTTATAAGAGGATGGCGTTTAGTGCAGTATATTATATAACGTAATTATGTCGGACAAAGGGCTGCTGCAGCAACTGCATATTGAACATAGAAATATATATATATATATATAAGAACATGGTACGTATGGGAGATTTTCGGGCTATAAGTTCCCATTAGCGGACACAATGTCACTGTAAATCAATCCGACGACCGTCCCCGAAATACCCCGTGCATGTACATATACATGTTCATGTACGGACATGTATATATATATTATGTGTGTGCGTGTAGGCTATACATGCGGTTTTTACCTCCCTCAGACCGAAAGACGCCTAACTAAATTGGTCGTGAAAGCCCGGCCTCCCCCACAATTATAAAGGGTGCTGAGGGAAAGGGGGGGAATCACTTTCTTTCCTATATCCCTCCGCTACCTCCACCGTGTATGCCGTTCGTCCTTCGCCCCGCACGGCAAACCGTTCCGGTAGCGAATTAATATTATAGAGGTGCGGACGGACGACCGAAGTCATTCCGCCTGTCGTTCGTGTGTCTCTTATCCCCGACTGATTTACACGTATTCGTGGGGTGGCGGCGCTCGTATTGCACGTCTAGTGAAAGTAATGGCGTTTTTCACTCACACGATACTAAAGGGAGGAGGGAAAACTACCACCGCGAAACGTTTGGAGCGGTTTTTTTTTTTTTTTATGTGCCATTATAATATTCGGTACGTGAGTATGCCGCGCCTGCATATTATTATATATGTGTGCGTATACGTAAAAAAGTCTATTTCCCGCGTATATTATATCGTCGCCACGTCCCTCATGTATATATTTATAGGTAGGCATACGTGCTGAATTATACACATATATTGTAATAGTCCACGAAACTGCCGAATAAAAAAATTGCGAAATATAAATAAAAAAATAAACGTCGACCGTATACCGTGAAATCGATATCGGAAAAAAAAAAACGATAAAACAGACCTCGTTCGTAGTACACCCCAATGGTGTGTATATACATAAAATGGCCGGGTATAATATGTACGTACACTACACGCATTACATGTGCACTGCTATGCGCGCGACGTTATCGCAAGCAGATATTGCGCGTGTGGCCGCGGCTGAAATGTGATTATACGACTGTGATAATATATTTTATAATATTATTGTGCGTTGTATCCGCGTGTAAATAAATAGTATTATGTCAACCAAAACCAAAAAAAAAAAAAACAAAAAAACGCACAGCTGAACAGGAGTGTCGTCATCGCGACTACCCCAAATCGATACGATGAAAAATATACACACGACGTAACGCATCGCATTATATTAATATATTTGTATAACGCCGCCGCGGTAACTGCGCGTCTGCTGCGGCGACCGAAATCTTTGTATTTTTATCGAAAAATTTACTTCCGCGCAATACACCGCCTTGTTGCGCCGCCGCCGTCGTATTTCCGCGGATTATAATAATAATAATATAAAAAAGCCGGTCGCATACCATGGTTCGTTTATCCCCGCGCGTATTAATTTTAACACTTTGAAAGTTTCCGACTAACCGGCGATTAAAACATCACCTCCGCTCGGAGATCGTTAAAACAAAAACCATTAAGTCGCAATACGGACTATAATATATATGTCTGTGTGCAGTGTATATACATATATATTAGACAATTTCGTTTATCACGGGTATTATCGTCTAAATGAAACGTGCGCGAGAGGGTGTAAAACATTTTGGTACCATGAACGCGTTTAAAACCTACCCATTCCCTCCGTCTCGCGAGTATACCGCCAACCAGTAAAAAAAAAAATAAATAAATAAATAAATAACAATAAATGTTTGGTCATACCATATCGTTATGAAAACAGTTCCATAATTTACTATATTCGCCGAGCACATATCATGTAATAATTAATAATTCACACGTCTAACGATATATTTATAACGGTTAAATCGATCGTACTTTATTTTATCAATATTTTGTCGGTCTCCGGTGCCTTCAAATTCAATTTTATTTCCTTCCGACGGATTTGGCAGCATTTTTTTTTTTTTTTGTGCTCATTTTTATATCGCTTTCTCGACAATTATTTTTGATTCGTCCGATGGTTAACACCGTTTTCCTTCTCGCTCTGGTGCACTTCCAATGGCCTTTATCGCGCGGCCCGTTGTGGTTTGTTTTATTCGACACTCCTATGATATTCTTGATATTCTATATCCTTTATGAAAATCTCATATTTATTTTAATTAACTCTTTGTGTCTTGATCTTTCAGTGTTGCATTTTTAATGGTTATACCTATACTGTTTGATGTACGTTTCCATTTTGATAATCGTCGTACGCTGGATCGAGCTGTTATCAAATATAATGATCAGTATCCGCGTTTGCACACCTTTACAACTTCTCACATTACGCATGCTGATCGTGTGTTCTACTGATAATTACGTGGTCTATATCATTCTTGGTTACTCTGTTTGGAAGGATCTAGCTGCGTTTGTGTATATTCTTACATGGAAAATATATGTACTACTAATCACCAAATCTTTTGATGTTGACATGTTAATTAGTCACGTTCCATTATTGTTACTGACTTGAAAAAGACTGTCTCTGCCTATTTTCGATCTATAGACGTACTTTAAAATAATAACACATTATTACAATGCACAATATAGGTACAAAAATTACAATTAATATTATATGACAATATTATATATTTATAGTACACGTTACTGTGGTTCTATTGACGTTTAAAAAAACTTAATCCTATTGACATTATGTAATTATTACATAGTAATTTTCCAGTTACCATTGAAATATAATGTCTATAGAAATATAAACCAAGAAATTGACTATTATCATTAATACTATCTACACATTTTTCGGTTTTTTTAATTGTAATTATTATTATTATTATCTGTATAATATATTATATTATGTATATTATTCACGTGTCATTGTTTCTAAACAAAACTTATACGGCATCACAAAACCTATTTTACAATAAATTTAAATATGAAATCAAAAGTAAAATCTAACCTCTGCAAGTTCATATCTTTAAAGCATAACTTGGTGTTTTAATAATTGTACAACAGTTCGAAACATAACAAATAAAATAACTCTGTTGTATATTATAGGTATGGAGATATCGAGTGGGTCACTGTTACGGGTTCATTAAATTTTAATTTAATGAAAATATATAGTGAAACCTTTAAATACCGGACATTCCTTTTCACCAAAATTGCGTCCACTATTTGAAGATGTCCGCTATGTGTTTTTCTCGTTTATATACCTATATATAAAAATATTAGACAATTTTACTTTTGATCATTTTTCCCCAAATACCTACCAACAAGTTTATATTTTCTACCAGAAACGGCAAAAACCATGTTTATGAATTTTATCTCGCGCCAAAATATGATAACAGACAAAAAAACATACATATCACTGTAAAGTCAATACAATTCATCACTGTTTATTTTATTTGTAAAAATTAATAACGATGGTTTACCTAATTTTTATCTTGAAATATGGTGTCATTAATTTAACTGTTTTCCTGTATTAAATTATAAACATCTATTATTTATATAATATATTCGTAGAAAAATTTCAAAACTAAATTGTTAGTATGATTAGTTGTAGTCTATATTATACCGAAATCTCCAAGGTTATTGAGTTATTTATCAAATTTAATTCTTGAACTAGTATAACAAATCTCATATTTTAATATACTTATCAGTTATCATAATGCTGTTTTAAACAATTTGTTTTTATAATATATCGTTTTTTTTTATGTCAGCTACAAACACTTATAATGATATAATACTAAAAATTTAATTCGTCTTTTCTCCACTAATTTCTGTAGCCCATTCAGCGCCTTAGATGATGATACATTATTTCGCACAATATCTATCTATCTTCACTTTCCTTTAATTTCAATCCTTGTGCAAATTTTTCGAAATCTGATTTGACTATGCCCATCCACTTCTGTCTAGGACATCATCTTGGCCTTCTTCCATTCATAACACTTTCCATTACTTATTTTATTACATATTATTGGTTCTACATAATATATTACGCCCGGCCTATTATACAGTCTACTTTTTATAAATGACTTAATATCAAGCTGCACTGTTATTTATATTATTCTGTACAATTGTACAACCAATTTTCCACGATAGTACTATAGTACAATAAATATTATGTCGCAATATATTTCTTTCAGTTATCAGCAGTTTCTCTTCGCCGCCATTAGTAACGGATCACGTTTCGCATCCGTAAGATAGGACTGGTCACAGATAGTTTGAATAAAGGGTTGATTTTGATATTGTAGTTAGCAACTCTGATTTAAATAATTTTCCCAGCACAAAATAACCTTTATTAGCCACTAAAATGGTTAGCATTATCTCATTATGCTTGTTGTTTATATTAGTTTCTAAATATTTAAAGTCAGTGAGCTCTTGCCTTTTAAACAGTGTAATTACCGACAACCGATTATACGTATAATTTACGGCTCTAGTTCGTCTGTCTATGATCATGTAATTGATTTTATCTTTAATAATCCCGTGTCCCGTAGGATTAGCTGCCGCAATAAAGTCTGCAATTTTAGTAATAACTTTTGCACATGAACTACCAATCGGCACGGTAGTATCGTTTTATTCCCAAGTATTTCCATTAATTGACGGACTGCCATACTAATTTTGTCATTATCTACAGATCTTCGTTGAATATAGTTGGTGAAAATGTATCGCCCTGCCTAAGCCCTGTTTTAACTTTATAACGTTCCGATATTTTCTTTCCAAATTTAACTTTACATCCGGAATTACATTATTTTACAAGTAGAATTAATTTAGCTGGTACTATTATTTAAGGGCGCCCCATAACTCTTTTATTATAATGCTGCTACCATAATTATGCTTGTTTGAAGCCAAACTTTTCCATTGCCTGTCTGATAGTAAATATGTGGTTCATTATCGATTTTCCAATCCTGAAACCATATCATGTGATTTGTATATTTTTTTAGCCTGCGTGGTATCAATTGAAATTTTTTAAACATTTCAGAGACAAAGACATTTATTTTTTAACGTTTTTCACTTATAAGTATTGATACTCGCCTTCTACCGAAACACACATTAAATATTATATTATATAAAAATGATGGCTGATTTTCATCAAAATTACTCAACAACACTGTCAGTCTTACATGTCAATTTCTGAGTCACTAACACTATGATTCAATTATATATGCACATAAATAAAAATAAATATATTCAGTATGTCCTATGCATAACTTCTATTCGCTTTACTGCAGTAAGTGTGTATGATGTATAATATTACATTGACATATTATTTTATATTTAATAAATGCGATTTTAACGATTATTATATTTTCGTACCTTTAGAAAATATATTACAGTAATGTCGATTTTTAAAACCATTTGTCTGGAAAAATAACTGAACACATTTTAACGTCTAGATAGCGATTTTATTTTTATTATTTTCCCAATAAATAATTCAAGGGATTTTAATAACAATAAAAAAAAAAGGTGTAGTTAATAGGTACAACATAATAAAATAACGTCTGAACGGTCAGGCTCAACCTGCTATAATAATCGATGGGCAATTATTTACATGCACGTGATGAGGTTATTTTTAAACACATGGCACGTATATATTATACATATATAAATATACGTATGTAATACGTAAAGCAATCATATAGGATTACGCAAAGTCTAAACTTTACACATTTTTCATAATATTAACGGTGCAGTTTACTTAAAAAATTCAATTTACCGTGAAATTCAGGTCAATCGGTAAAACGATCAAACACATACGCACAGTATTATATCACGCGTATATGACGTAGGTGACAATAATGATTATAAATAAATATATAAATTAATTGTCTGGTGCTTGGTTTAACAATTATTATTCAAAACCAATGTTGTAACACTTGTAACTGAAAATAACGTTCGCAGAAAGATAGGTTCAACGTTGCTTTAATAATATATCAGATTTAAAAATTTTATATTTGTTGGTCAATGGTCAATAGTTACACAAATTGTTCAGAGT
This sequence comes from Schizaphis graminum, assembly GCA_020882235.1. NCBI lineage: Eukaryota > Metazoa > Arthropoda > Insecta > Hemiptera > Aphididae > Schizaphis > Schizaphis graminum. The sequence goes on from CM037032.1 coordinate 70,817,019, forward strand.
TGCCTAGTTTTATAAATTGTTATGTTTCTCGACGTTAAACTAGGTCCAAAAATACTTTTTATATACAAACATACGGAACTAAATTATACCCGAATTGATTGATTTAATTTTAACTCTGTAGAGTATTTTTATAATTATTATATTATTAAATCTTATTCGTAAATTATATTTACATTATATTCATTGATTGTACTGTTATTCTATTCTTCTCTTAATAATAAATTCACCTTTGTTATTATGCATATTATATTTAAAACTTGTACTGCACCGAAACTGCAGCTAACACATCATCAGCTGGTTAACAATTTAACATCATCAACAAATGTATCAACGAATTTAAAATCAATCATTAACTTTACTTATCATTCTACATGCAATTGTCCTGACTTTGTTATTAAACAAAATCCTACTACTCATCATTTTCACTCCCACAACATAACACATATCATATATTTCTTACATCCACATTTATGATTTATTTAATAACCGTAAACAAACTTGTTATAATGTGTAATATGTTGACACTTTTTAATTTTAATAAAAAAAAAAACCTTGTGTTAGGATTTAGCTTTTTTTTGTCAACAATAAATAAGTAAACGATTAATATACTACGCGCACATTATATTTTAACCATTAAGTACTGCTAAAAATTTTCTACTTAAAAATCAATGGAAGATCTGGATTACCACTCTACCCAGTCCCCAAAGTTATGGCCTCGATCACAATATGCACACTGTGTGTAATGCACGACGTGATACACTACAGATACGTATCGGCTGGACGGAATACATACAAACTCCTCACTAGTATAAAATATTATTTTCTCTCAATAGTATACAAACAACTTTAATACGAATATAAGAAATGAACATCGTGATCATATATTTGCAAGTGAATATAGTTAATAGTTTACGGATTGTGAGAAGAACATCAACTGAATGTCCTGGAACAAACCTTTCATTCATATTTTTTATGAAACTGAACTGAAGTTACCTACTTTAAAACGACAAAATACAACTTAGTGTTCGCGGATGAATTCAAAGTTCCCCGACCGGAACAAATTAATAAACATCGCGTTGTTACTTGTTTTACGTGTATGATAATATTATGTAAAATATAATATCCGCAGAAAGAACATTACTCCGGCACATTTTACGATCCGATTAAATGTCCCATCGTGGTCGTACTGCACTAGTTGGCGTCGTATATTATATTATACAAGTTTGTTTGTATGGAAATACGTTTAGGTATATATATATACATATAAAACATTTATTAGTGCGAATAAATGTACAAAATAAGAATTGTTCGTTCAAAAAAAAAAAAAAAAAAATCTAACGTCTTTGAAAGATGATATCATCCGGAGGGTAGTTTTATGATATTATTATTATTATAAAAAGTTAACTCTGAATGAAATGTATATCATATTTTTTGTATAATATTATTTATTTTTTACTGACAAATATTTTATTCGACTTTGTTATTGGCTTAAACGAACGTTTTCTTCTTCGTCGTCTTCGTCTTCTTCTTATTTTTAGAAAATCATTTTATACGCTAAAAGACGTGACACAACAATACAAGCGCACACGCACACACGAACTGATATTAAATTTATGCGGATTTTCGAACAAATGAAAACCACTTACAATATACGCGTATCGTATATATTACAGTGTCATATCGTGTATCCGTGTGTATATGTGCGTGTGCGTGTGTGTTTAATATTTTATTCCCCATAAGGCCATAGCACAGACATTCAATTGTTGACTGTAGTTGTTATACCATCTGACAGCAAAAGTGGACGGGATGAGGTCTTGCCTTTGAAATGTCATTAAAAACAGATTACAAAAGCTCCGAGTTTTGGAGAACACGAGCAGTATCCGGATGCATTATTAGAAAGAAAAAATGAGAGAGAGCGAGGAAGGGGGAGATAGATAGAGAGAGAGTTGGCGATCTCTCTAGGTCTCTCTTATAGCTCTTATATATGCTGTCCTGTACATTGGGGGCTATTATTATTATTATTATTATTATTATTATTATTATTATTATTATTATTATTATTATTATTATACACCCATGTACTAATAGCGGCGATGATGATAGTAATGATAATGATGTTGATGATGATGATACGATAAGGAGACGACAACGAGGGTAAAACTATTGGTTGGTTGGTTGGTGCGGTGGTAGTGGTAAAGCAACTATATAAATATATATGTATATATTACGTAAATAATATCCCCCTCTTCTGTTATTCTAAGGGTGTGTGTGTGTATATAAATATCTATATATATATATATTATTGATGTCCAAAGTTGGCGTAACGAAATAGTCTCTGGGGAGTGGATGCTAAACGAGAGTAGAGGAAGTAAAGAGGTGTCCAAACTTCCACCGGAAACCCGCAGCCTGCACGGCAGTGTTCATTTATAACGCGCGCGTCTTATATATACATATAAACGCCGCCGACCGTATCACACACACACACACACACATAAATATATATTATATAGCTTAGTGATATCCGTTGTCTGAGCGTGTTATTCGAGAAGGACATTTTAGCTCGGCTGCAAATAGGATTTTCCATTATATATATATATATATATGTATACTCCCGCAATTTATATAATATAATATGTTCGACGCGATCGCTAAAACACACCCTTTCTATACACCCGGTGTAACCTAAATACCTATATCTATCGCCGCCTCCGCGCCAGTTTCCGTATCCGCGTCGTGGACTCCATCGTAGACGTATTATATATACGTATGTACAAAGTGCACACAGTCGCAGTATTATAGGTTATAATTGGTATCGAATGTCAAACGTTCGCCGTACGCCTTGATTTATGGTTTTATCGGGTTTACCGTGTGATTAATTAATCGATGGTTGTGCGTGTATATCACTACCACTAAACCCTTCCGTGACGGTTTGACTTTGGTTCTCTCCGTGGCCTATATTTTTTGATTTTTCGTACTATAGACACTTTATTTTAAAAGCATATACGAACGCCGAGGAATGGGGAAGGCGTCGTTTTAACAGAAAAAATTGCCTCGTATATATTTATTGTATAGTTACCGTAGCCTTATTTAAATTTTTAAATAATTTAGATAAAATTACTCATAGATATTAAAATATATACAACCATTTGAGCCATTAAATCATATAAAATGTATATTTACTGAATCTATATCATCATGTTGCAGTGAGACTGCGAGAGTGCATATGATTTAGAATTAAACCGTATCCTTTGGTTAGATTATTAGATGTTTGATATTTTGTACTGAAAATGGAAGCTCTTTTACTGCTGTCACTAGAAAATCACGATTCTGGGCTTAAGCCAATTTTAAAATCTATTTTGCAAGACTAATATTACAAAATATATTAATGTTTAATACTTTGAATTTTGTATTTATTTTTGTGAATATTGTGATTTAGATGAAATTTGACACAAACCGTATACGAAAAGATGCACATTTCATTAACCCATCACACCGACTAAACTACTATGAGAATTTAAATATCTATACATAATATTTGTTGTCTGTGACATGTGTATAATGTAGTCCAAACATAATTCACCTTACCTAATTTTAAAAATATTTTCTTATATTCTGTAATTTTTTTCTAATACAAATGTCTAATGATATTTCATTGATAAACTATCATCAGTTTTATTCTATCCAAATATAAACTACGTACAAATGTACTTGGTGCATATTTCAATCTACATATCTTAGAATACCGATAATCCCGTGCATACATATAAACCACACACGGCATTTTATTATTTGTGGCCACCGACAGCACACTATTTTAATTTTATTGACAACACAAACTTATCACTCTTCTCATTCTATAATATTAATATCCTCGTTGAATAAATGGATTTTAAATAAATAGCGATGATAATTAAAACAACCAACACAGGCCGATTATTGCAATCAAAATATTCAATACAAATAAAATTGTATTAAATTTATAGTAAAGCAAACAACAAAACGTCAGGTGTAAAACGATAATTATTATTATCTACACAGCAGTCTAGCAAAATATAATAGGGAGTAGGTACTTTAGCTATTCTATCCCAGAACTTCAAATCTCACCAAAAGCCTGACACATTATTTTCATTATCAAATTTGAAGTTATCAGACAAAACAATAGTGCAAACTAATTAATAATTGTACAAAAATCAAATAAATAAACGTATCACATAATTTCCCTTCTATCATTTTTGTATGAGGAACATGGGATTTTTCTGAATTATACACAAACCTAATTTTTAGGAAACATAAAAATTCCAATTCTGAAAAAAATAAAGTTTTCAAAATATTATTCAATATTACATAATAAACAAATTCCCACCATTCTTATCTAATCACAACCTTCACACTGATTTGCATCTAAAAGCTGTTCAGGAATATAAACAAAATACTACTACAAGAGATTCAACGCACGAATTGGCACTCAAACTAAACCCTTAATGCACGACTTATCAACCAACGTAATTCCTGGTAATCCTCAAAGTCGTCTTAAGCAAAAATAATGTAAAGATATTTTAAACCAAGAATTATTATTAATAAAAATCAACTAATATAAAGTTTCATAATAATTGGGTGGCTTTTTCGGAAAGCATTTGTCATATTATTATACATTTGTATTGTATAATATGATATAGATTAGACATTTAAAAAAATATTTGTATGATTTAATGAAAACAGCTAATAAGAATATGAATTGTTTTCTGGCGTGTACAAAAAATTATAAAATATCTTTACAGTTAAATGAGACTAAATAGTTGTATTAGCCAGTGCTCAAATTTGGAAAAATTAAATAGAGGAGTTCAATCCAATAGTTATAAACTGCGTTCCAAGTGTACAATTACTTAACATAAGCCCGTGAAGGGCTTTCTCACTTGTATTTTGAATATCACTTTTTAGCTATACAGATATTTAAATTTCAAGTATAACTTATTTTAATAGTAATATCTACGTTCTACATATTACAGTAGAAAAAAAAATAATAAACATACATAATTTATTCAATATACTAAATACACAACAAAATTAATAATTATTGTTTTTGATATTAAAAATCGTGAAATTCATTATATAATATTGACGTAAATTGAAATACACATTATAATAAAAATTATTTTGGACATAATTTTGTGCCTAACCACTGAAAAATATAATTGAGATACGCAAAAAAAAAGAAAATAGTATAGAAGCTCGCTCTCACCACCACCACCACCAATTCGAGCACTGGTATTAACTAAGGGTTAAATTAATAAATAATATCATGAACTACGATAACCACGATGGAACTTTCATGAATACCGTGATAACTAATAATTATTAGGCGGCCTTTTATATTCACAAGATTTCTGTTTTTTTGTTAATTCCATCAGAAAGTTTTCGAAAATTAAAACGCATTAGACTTTCAATTTCTGGTTCACTTCAACTATTATAAGTGTCATTTTTTTAACTATTCAAAAACGCCGTTTATGTTTGACAATGGTTATAATTTCACTCAAGATGAATATTTACTTTAATAAAATATCCAATAGTTTCTATAATCACAAATCACGATTTAAAAAATAAATATTATATAATATATAAAAAAAACGGTTTTAGGGTGTGGATGACCCACATACTTAAAATAGTTCTATTAAACTTGAAAGAGCCTATTGCAAATTCTTGAGGTATGCAAGATTTATTTTGGGCATTTAATGTTCCCCTTGTGATTACACCCTAGTACCCTACTCTTAAATATACTTGGCCTAAACTCTTTAGACCGTAGATGGTTACAGGACAAAACTTTTCTAAGTGGTCTGCTACCTAACGCGATATACTGTCCTGTTATCTAATCACTCATTATCTTTCGAATTTCTCAATATTCTATCTACGTCTTTTCATATATTTTATCAATTCAAAAGTAATTATAGCATAAAAACAAGCCAATAGTTCATAACGTCGTTCACCAATGAAAAACCCTCTTTTATATTTAACTATTTTTAATTACCCTATGTTTTTATATTATTTTTATCGTTATTATTATTATTATTATTGTAATATAGTGTGTGTGTGTGTGTGTGTGTTATATCCTATGCATCTTATAATTGTATTCAAAGGACACCGCCCGTTAATAATTTGAAAATAAATAAATATAATAGTTACTCGGCATATATAATTAAATAGATAAGTAAGGTAACTGTTTTGTTTTGTATTTCGCCATACTTATATTATGTATTATTGTATATCATTTTCACAATTAGTTATTAATTCTCGTCATTGTTGTGTATAATGCACTGAATGTATGCAAGTGGAAGTGGTCCTTTATTCAGTAGACACGCAGCATTATTTATACTTAATAAACGCTGCAGAGTTGAGCAAAACGCCGAATAATAATTATAACTTTTAGCGGGCGAAAAAAGATAATAATAATTTTTAGCTAAAAATAAATAACCAACGATTTACATATTAAAAGGATTCACGATGATATGACATTTTCTATTAGTGTGGAATAATGAAGTGCGCCGCAGCGATTGTGTATATATACAAACTTCTGTATAATATATACACGCAAAACCAGGAACGGACGTATAGATTATTTATATATATAATATATATATATATATGTGTGTATTTTTTTTCGCGATTGTGTGTGTACGCGTGTGTATATACGTATATAATAATATACAGTCGAGAAATTATGATAATTTATACCATTTTTAGTCGGCCGAAATTTTGCGGGTAAAAACTATGTATACACAGCGGCGCGGCGGCGTCGAGTCGGTGGTGTATAGTTTTTCAGCCGCCATCGCAGTAATCGTCTCGCCGAAATGGATTGATGAAAAATGTTGATTTCGCAACGTCGTTTTTCAGAGTCATGCACCGTGTACATGTATAATATATTATAATATATATATATATATATTATATATACACATATATATAAATAATATTATTATGCTGCAGGCACGCACTGCTGCTTGTTACTCGATGCGTGGTAATATTTTGTAATAATAATATTATATTATATACATGTCCGTTTGCGTATATTATACACACACACACACACACAACACGGATGACGAGACGTTAAACAGTAATAATCATAAAAAATCACGCGTATTATTATAATAAAAAAATACAACTGCCTCGTCGTCCGCGGCCAGGTATGAAATAATATCGCGGGTGCCGCGGCAGAGTATGATAATATAGTCACAACGACGCGGCATTATTATACCTGTACCTGTGTATAAAACAGCGCTTTTATAGGTATATAGATATGTATTATTTAAAAAATCGTTCCCCAGTGCGATATTTGCTTATCGTGCAGTATATGCGCGCGAGACATTATACATATGATGATTACGCACGATGGTTTATAACTTAATGTTATACTGCTTATTATCACTATTAACATCGACCATCGTCTACGTGTATAGTAATATGCTAGGGGTTTTTATTTCGTTAAATAATGATTCGCATTAGCGTGTAGAGCGTGTCTTGAGAACATGACGAAATTGTGGTGGTTAAGTGGTCGGCAGTAGCTCTCTTGTGTAGACTGCAGAGAAAGGGAAAGCGACGCGTATATTATATTGTAAACGCGGTATAATGCACTGCGAGAGATACACCGCAAGTGACACACGCCCCCGCACCGTCACCCGAAGTTGGGCTTTCCTCGAGCCTCCCGCGTGCAGCGGTTGCAGCGATAACGCGGTACTACGGTATATGGTAGGTACACGGTAATATTATGATATGAATTACATCAATTTGGCCCTTATGGCCGGAATACTAGGTATGAGAAAATTTCTCCACGCGCGAGAGGTGTCACGGGGACGAATGCATTGCGCCGCAATGGCAGTTGTATGGGAACGGAACGACAGAGACAGTGGGAAAAGAGAGATTTTAAGGGTCGTGATAAAACAAAAATAATTTACTCTCGGCAAAGCACAGCATCGTACCACCGTAAGTGCTGTACACACATAGATATACTCTCGGAGTACACGCTCTGGGTGTGTGTGTGATCTTGTGTGCGCGTATTGGTAACGGTGTGCGTATTATTGTATATAATATATAAACGCGCGCGCGAAATCCCTCCCCGGGACGGCGGTGGCGGCAACCCTCTTCGCGACCCGTTGATTTATAGCATACTTACATTCCTTCTCCGCCACCGCCGGAAACCCGTATACCGATGGTTAAAATGTTGTTGATCATTTCCCGGAAACCCGGGCGCAGAAAACGACGTAATTAAATGGGGGTACGCGACCCTCCCCTTCACATCATCCCCTCGAGGAGCGTCACGTGTTTTTATATCACCACTGACGCCCGACGCTGCGACGTTCTTAAAATATTACACGTGGCGCACGCATACCGTACTGCCCCGTGGTATGTACACCCATTTTATTATTTTGCCATCATTAATGATGACATTCACTGTATTATATTATAAAGCCGTTGTCGTCTATTGTTGATCAAGATTTAGGGCAGTTATTGGCAACAGGTAACGTAGTCGAACAAATTACCTACGTCACTGACGTGTCTCGTCAACTATGGGCAATGTTTGAATTAGATAAAAGTATACAACTACTATACACAGAATGGCGGGCAGAATTTTTATAGGTGTAATGTGTTTCTATATGCGCAGCACTATATTATACTAAATTATATAAATACAAGCCGTAAATAGATTATTTTAAACAAAATAATGATTTAATATTTGAACAGTTTAAAAGTCAAGAAGTCTATGGCAGAACAACATAAGTGGCTAAAAATGATCGATATGTTTCGAAGTACGATGTATTAGTACGCGTCTAATGATAAAAATAATAATAGTGCCTATATACTTTCGATTACCACCGGCAACTTTCTGAGAAGTTATCTTAAATTTTAACGTCTAAAGTTTGCGATACAGTAGTCATCTGATAATGAAACTGTCCTGTCCCACGACGCAATAAACATGGTCGACGACGATTTTTAATCGAATTTCAGACTTTGATTTTAAACGTGCAGTAATACGGTTTCGTCTGCAATAGCCGCGTGCCATCTGCGCAACTACTAACTAGGACACGGCACATCACACACACATATAATATTTTTCATATAAATACGTTTTTGAAATGCATACGTTATACTTACGTATGACGGAGAATTATAGGTGCAATCAGTACATTCGTCAACGCATATGCGCGCAATAGCCGAAACATCACTGTGTGACAGGAATGTGCAGAATAAAAAAAATCAGCGTACCTGACCACGAAGAACGACGACGCTACGTCAAAACAGACGATCCGCTAACCTGACCCGCAAACTTTGGTGGAATAACTATTTCAATGATAACGTATACACATATTGAGACTGTACAGACACGACCAGTTCACATGTAATGTAATATACACCCCTGACGCCACCGTTGTCACACGGGTCAATGGTTTTAAAACTATACGTCGAATGAAGTTCTATGTGCAATATTCCATTTGTTTATATTAGATAAAAAAAAAAACCTAAGAAACAATTGATAACGACGATAATCACGATAAGATACCCCAGCTCGTCGAAAATAATATTTTATTATTGTTTACCGAATTCTTTTCCCTCGGCGGTTCGTATTATACATTATGGTATAATAATATATAGTATATTATATAATACGACGGAGGTGTATAAAATACGCGTTTAAAAAGTATATATTATGGTCGCAAAGGCGATGCGACGAGAAAACTCGGCACCCGTCCCGGTAAGTGTACGTATATATTATATTATGCGCTTGTATATATATATAGGTACGAATAATAATATAAACATAAGTATCTGAGTATCTGTTTCTCTCTCCGCATTATACGTATTATATTATATGCGACTCTGCGAAATTCCAAAATGTTTAAACAAAAAGCCGATTCGAATATCAATATAATATATTATACAGTGCGCATACATCCGGGGTAGATGTATTATGCAAAAAAACTTGTAACTGTATTGTTTTTTTTTTATTATTATTATTCGTCAATTGGGCGATTAATGTTTTTTAATGTTCGGTATAAATAAATGTATATATATGGCGGAGGCGCGGCGCCACGGATTTGTCTTGATTATTAAAACAAATTGTTACATTTGCGTTGAATAATGTATGTATTATGTATACCACTTTTCATTTCTCCTTTATAAATGACTGTGACTATATTATTATATTATTTATAAATAAATAAGTATAATATATTATTATAAAGGACACGTTTAATACCGCTACACGTACGATAACACACGCGTGGTGTTGTGGCAAAGACGCCTATAATATATTTATGTAACAAACAGTTTCAGACATTTCAGTAGATTTAAAATAAATAGTTTTGACAATAATGTTCCTTTTGGTTGACAAATGATTTATTTTATTCCCATCTCGTGTACCATGACGGTACACTTGCGCGAGCACGATCGGCTAACATAAAAAAGAAAAAAAATCGTTTTTCAAATACTATTTTAAAAATCTTTGTATACACATTTAATCACATTTGCAATAAAGTAAACCGTTGAAAATGCATTTTAAATATTAAGTGGATTTCAGTCAAACGGTGTTGTAGCCGTTTTCTTCCTCGACGCATATTAAATAAAATATTTTATTATATACCGTTTTGGGTAAATACGGTCACGTGCGAAATTATGGAAAATTGCGAAAAGCGCTTCTCCCTGATCGGCGGTTGGGCATTGTTAAAAATTTAAAACACAAGACAATATAATAATACACTAATATATATGCGTGATGTTTCATTATTAATGATTATAATAATATTGTGTATGCGTAACGATTTACGACAGGGTTTTGTAACGTTCAAGTCGTTTAAGTCGTGTACATAATTACATCGTTTATTTATTCGTACAAAATCACTAACCGGCATGGCGCTATCCAGAGCTATTGTTCAAAAATATATATTAATAAAAATATTATGTATATAAACAACCGAATGTACGGATAAAAATAATCTTTATTCTTCAGCACTTATGTTCCATCGAAGATAAAGATAGACCTAACCTGAAACACTAGAATAAACCTTCGCAGTGTTGGCCCTAAGTCCTTAAATAGGAGAGGATTACTTTATAATATTATGTATTTCGTATTTGTATATTATGATTTCTAAGAAAATAAATTTGAGTCTAATAGTCTTGTATGATACTTACGTAGAAATATTATGTAGGTACTGCAATATTGTACTGACGCTTGTACAGTATATTATGTACACCAATAATCAATATATAATAATACGTAAACCAAAATACACTCGGTCTAATCTAATATTATAGTATATACCTACTTAAATATTAAATTACCATATGAAAAATAATAATTATAGTGCCGTGGTCATATTATTTAGTTTTATAGTAGTTGCGTAACAAGGAGAGGGAAGGATTAAAAAAAAAAAAATTTTTACCAAAATTGTAGATTGTAATTTATTACTGGTTGCAATTTTTATATTTATTATATTTTAATAATAATTATACATTTTATCTTAATCAATTATGTGAAATTAGTGTTTATTTAACGGTTATTACTATAACTGAAGCGAAAATAATAGTTTTATAAAAAATGTATATATATATAGAACACTTCAACTTTTCAAATTCATAAAGTCGTTATCAAGTATTATCAGAGAAAAATCTCTGGATTATTTTGGATAATATAAATCAAGTAAACTTTATATACTGTTTTAAGAAATGAAAATAAAATTAAGAATAGAGATTATCTTTTATACTCTTAACTTTTAAGTCACTAAAGTTCTTAGTTGTGTTTCGTGTCGACTGTTTGGTGAAGTATTTATTATTTCAAAAACTGGATTTTATTGTTGAAAGAATCTACAATGAAGCTATCCCTTAACACGAAAATTCAAGTATTCGAAGATCTGACGTCTTATAAAAGACCAAATTGTTATTATTTTAATTATTATTTTTTTTAAATTGAGGTTTTTTTTTACCTAAGGCCTTAGGGTACAAAATATTTAAATTCGACCTGAATAGTAGCCAAAAATTCTTCGTAGGAAAAATACATCATTTGTCAGTTTGTTAATATTTTTAGAAGTAAATTACTAAAATGTCACGTAGGAATGCTTCAAATGAATTTTATATGATTAGTAGAGCGCAGCTATATTATTATTTTTAATTGCCTTTCCAAAATATTTTGTTTGAAGCACCTCTCGATTTTATTCAACGCACTATTCGTTTACATAAACTACATCAATATTTGATGGCTTGTGTATTGAGATCAACAACATTTTCAGAGTGATTAGCACTATGATTTATTAGTATAGGTACACATATTTCCACGTAGGTATACCAAATTATAGACAAGTATTACTACAAAACATAGTATATCTTCGTATTACTCGTTTTAGAATACGATGATTAGTACGCCGTTCTACGAATGTTCCTGGAAAATTTTAGTTTTCAAAACTATAAATACCTACTACATAATAGATATGTTAATTATTATTACGTGAAACTCATTTTGCGAGATGAAATGGCTCTCATGAAGAGGAAGAGAGAGAACCGTATTTTGCATAATATATTACATCGAGTAAAACTTTTCGAACCGATTGAGTGGATTCAATAGAAGTAAATGCGACAAAAATCCATCCACCGTCAGGCTTATAGCAATACGCGCAGTATGATTTTTGACCTAAAGTCCGATGGAAGGACGACGATCGAAGAAATTTCGGACACGATCGTATTAATCAATGCAAATGTATATTAGTAACAAAGAGAAAACCCGCGAAAAAACAGCGCGGTAAAAATATATGAACACAATTATATGAAAATATGAATACACGTATTTATTATTTTTACTAACGCACTGTATGCATAAGTACACACTACACATGCATACAGCGAAATTAAGGATTGTTGTGAGAGTGAGAGAGACGAGTGGTCAGGAGAGTATAAATGCAGACGACGGAAGATGTATGTTATTGTATGTAGGTACATTATCAAATGATAAATCACAAATAAACATAATATATTTTACTATTTCGGAACTCCGCCGAAAGCGACACTCGGGGGAGGGTTTTATGTCTTTTTATTTAACTGGAAACCGCAAATTAGTGTTTTATATGTATTATACGCGTGCGTATTGTTTGCGAAACGTCTGCAGTATGTTATATATAACTGCTATAAGGCACGTCGGTGTAAACCGTCGACAGTATAATAATGTTATAATAATCATAATAATAAAAGTGTGTTTACAATAACGGCGTGCTCTGTAAACGAATACATAAACGTCGGCGACGATGGTAACGAGTTAAAAGCACGCGATCTCCGACGAATAAGGCATTAAGGCGGAAGTGATAATAATAACGACATCATAATAATGTAATGATTTCGAGCGTGATACGATACGAACAAAACAAGTCGTCCGGGTGATAGACGAGCAATGATAATTGTTATACTATATTATGTATTATACGTATGCTGTAATGATGTATAGCTGCAACCTTCTAGACGAAAATACATTTGACTTCATAGTTTCGCTTTAAACATCGCCCGTTCACCACCACTATAGAATTTCACACGCATCATATAAAAAAATTACAACTTTAACTATTGTTATCATAGTATAGACGATTAGTCGTTGCATTTGATGACGAACGTTATTATTACCTAGGTCGTTGGGTTGCCGTAATAAAAATATATGCCAATAATAATATATTCAGCAACTATTAAACTCAGCACCAAAATCGAGAAGCGATGAGCATAAAATATGACTGCTATTTTTGTTGCGAATGAAGAGCGCTCGAATTTCAGATCGCTTACAATCGTAAACTTTTAAACATAAAAATTGTTGATAATATTATGATCATGAAGTTGTATTTCATAATTTATTGTTTATGGCGTACACAAACTGCAGTATCTATCATAAATGTGACGTATCTATGAAATATCAAGATTTTTATTGTATTTCAACCAAGTCATGATGATCGAGTGTTACGCAACAATTATGATAACTCGTATTTATAAGTATTCAAATTGTTCAATCAACTTAATTTAATCAAATTGTTGAAATCAACTATTTATTTATACTTTGTATAAAATAGAGTGATTATTTGAATAATGACAAATATGTGTTTTTATTTTGTATTGAAATTCATGAATATATTATACAGAACTATAAATACTTATTAATTTATTATTATATTATGTTCAAAATTACATATATACTTAAAAAAATATTGCATTTATCCAAACTCTGAATTTCGAATTTTTAAGTATATCTATATTTAAACATAATATTTTCAAATATATAGGATTTGTCATTTAATTTGAGGAATGTCTTGTGATGATAAATACACTAGTTACCAAGTTGTGTATCGCTATTTTTGCCTATAAATTGTTACAATTTACAAACTCATTGCATATAATTGTTTTGAAAATATGATGAATCTAAATCAAAATTTGAATGAGTAATTTTTGTTTTTCTTTTACTAAAAATTCTAGTTTGTTATAATTGTACTTATAAATATGAAAAAAAAACATGTAATATTTAATCTTGTACTTACGTATTAGTTATAAATTAGATATTTTAATCAGTTTTCACAAATTAATGAATATTTATATTAAAATAATATTAATGATTTCAATTTAATTATGTCGAACCCTAATTATAATTATTGTTTAGATACTTTTTTTAACTTACTATTAAATAGATACACTCATATCCTTAGTACAGACAAATTAATAATTTTTTTTAAATTTGTTGATTTAATTAACCAATATGTTTATTTTGATGGTGTACTAACAATTGATTGTGCAAAATATTCACAGATTTTTCAAAAAAAAAAATTTTCTGGCCACAGCACACTCACAGACTTCAAAAATATTAGTCCAAAAATCCAAATAGTATATCTTGTTTTACGTTGGTTTTTCAATTATTACTCAATATTAACGATTCACAAACATAATATATAAGTACTTTTACTGGTTCAACTTGTGGGCATTTTCACCGTATTATACTTAAGACGTATGCAATTGTAACATTTAAATCTTTTAAAATAACAAGCCTACGTAAATCGTTGTACCAGGTAGTTTTTTCTCATATGCATATTACTTACATAAACGTTAATGATTTATTTTCTTTTTTCACTTTTTAACACGATATTAAGCATATTATTATTTTTTATTTCCCTCGATATCGACGATTATTGAGGTTCTCTATTGACTATTAAGTATTAAATATTAATACACACATTACGTTTTGTGTAGAGTTTAAGACCTAAATAATTATATTATATTATACGCGGACAACGAAAATGGAATGATTTATGGGGTGAAGGGCCGTGGCAAAAGGAGCCGATAAATCATAATATTATATATACATGCGCAACGATAAAGTCCTGCAGCGAAGATGTCATAGCAAAGTGTCCTATAGTGAAAAAAAATATTATATGAAGCGAACAGCATTCATCTGGATGTGATGGTGGAAAAGGCATGGAGTGAAAAAAGCCGGGGATGATAACAATTTTGAAGATTCGATTAGTTTCTTGTTGTAAATATATTACGATTATAAATATCTTCCAACATGATAGTTTATAATTATATTAAAGGGATTAATTCACCCATCATGTTCATTTCCAATTTATCGATGGCAACCGACTTTTTATAACATTTTTATACCAACTTTCTCTTTATAATATCATTACTAATACTAATGTATAAGTTTACATCAGTACAATAATATTAAATAAATGTGATATATATGTATTAAAATTTTTGCAAGTAAATTAATATCAAATAAGTAGCGATATAAACTTAGTCATGAAGTCATGTAGTTATTATAGAAGTTGTTTGTGGCTTATTTCATACAAGAATTAGAGGCCAATCGAACGTGTGATTAATGATTAGAAGGGATATATAGCTAGGTTTTCTTAATTTCTTCCTAACGTTTACACACTAAAAGAATACGAGTTTCAAACATATTAAGTTAAAATAAATGTATTACACACAAAGTATAATTACTAATTAAAAAAATAGTTACCTACAAAATAAGATAGATCATTTAATTAAATTAGATGTTTCGTCTGAGTACTGGAGTTTTAAATTATAATTCTGCAACCTGATTGTCCTGGTTGTATAATTAGAATTAATATCAGATTCGTTATAAATTCTCCAGAACTATGATTGTTGTTCAGTCGTTCGGTGTTCTTAAAAGATTCGTTAATAATTTTGAAAATGTTCGCATTTATTATACCTTCGGACCTTCCTAATAATATAATATATTTCGTATAATCAGCTACAGTCGTTTGGACGATTTATATCAATACGACAATACCATATTATTACATTATTACCATCATATATAGCACACGTTTTGTATTAAAGCAATTTATTACCTATTTAATATGTGTATGTATATCTGTGTGCGCGAATGTATACGATCGCCACCGCCTAAACACGTGAGTTAATTTAACACAAAAACTCTCGAGTCTCGACGCGACCCCCCGAGGGTAATCAAGTATTTTATTGAGTTTAAATGTTTTATGTGCTACGCGTCGCACTGCAGCGACTGTGCCACACGTAATAAAGTCGTTTATCGTCAGAGTAGTCGATATATTATATATATAACATATTAACGTTACATAATATTTTAATATTATTTTGTTCTCCAATGACCAAAATAAAATTTTTTCACGATACAATGTGATCGGCAATAATATTCTTGAAAATCACCTTTTTCCGACAGACCCACCACACCTCGTTAATCATTGTTACATGCGCTCCATGGCTGTCCATCATGGCTGTCTATTGATACTTAGTTACAAATACAGTAGCCAATATATTATAATAATACTGAATTAGGTACCTACATAATCATATGTCAGTGGCGTATTTATGTTGGGGGGGGTTATTAGGGCGGCCAAATTATGCTGCCCTGGGTTGTAGCATTTTCAAATACGCCCTTACGTGTGGGTTGTAAATAACATTACACAATAATAACAACAACATCTGTTAATGAGTTGTGTATAAAAAACAGAAAACTTGAATTCATTTTATAAATTAATAAGAAAAGGTGAAATTTACTATGTTAATTATTATAAAATGCCTTGCACGGAGTGACTGAAGTTAAAGATTTTTAGTAGGAATTGATATTATTTACTCATATTACCTACCTAATTTTTGACAATGAACAAAAAATGTAAAAATGTTTAGTATAATACTTTTGTTAGTATAATATATCTTATTATAAATTATAATATTCATATAGTTCTTATATAATTGTTTATACTGAACTTCTTAAAAATTGTTTGTTTACTTTCTACCTACTTAAATGAATTTAAGATTTAACATAATACGTTTCAACACATCACAGATTGTCTATACCATTAGCCATTAAAAACTAAATAATAAATTATATTTAAAAAAAATGGCTAACTAAAAATAAAAATGTAAATGTGTTTTAATTTTTAGAAGATAGTATATGTACCCAATGACCAGTTCACACTGTTCACAGTAGGTATTTGTAAGCGGTGGTGCGATGTACATATTTTGCGGATATGCTTTGAATATTATTTCTCAATTTCTCATGCTTGTGCCACGTACTGCTAAATAAATATTTTTCAATATTCTTATATAATAAACCTAGGTATTAAGTATCCAATAATAAAAGCAGTTAACAAAATTTAATAAATAGTATTAAAATATGAATATGCATGTATGCGGTATGCTAAATTTATGTTATAATATAATAATATAGTGAACGAAAACAAATTTTTTAAAAATGTGGCGAGTGTTGAAAAGCAATATAATAGGGTAGGTTTGGAATATAAATTATAATAATATGCACACGTCGTTTTTGAGAATGGAACATGCGCTGAAAAATAATAACTAACTGCACTACGAATATAAAACACGAGTGCGGTGGCAAAGCTGTAAAGGTAAAAAAGCAAAAACGTAATAAAAAAAATACATAATACGTTAAAGACAACGACAACTTTCCAATGTTATCCTTAACACTAGGGTCTGGATTTAAATGTAAAATGCATTATTTTTCAGAGTCTCAAGAAATACTTTTCAAGTACAAAATCCGTTTCATACATCAGAGAATTGAAAATATAAACTTTTATTTTGCATTTTTAACAGTTTTGGCGTTTTTAGAGTTTTTTTTATAACTTTTAGTGCATATTCATACATTACATGCATTATTAGATAAACTCTAATTAGATATTGTTTTCAGAAAATTAATCTGCATTCATTTATCGTTATATTTATTATTTTCTTACATCAATATATCGTCTTAATTCATCTACAATGCGATTAATGGCTCTAGTGCGACACGTCTGGTATTCAAAAAAAAAACGTAGAATTTATTTGACATAAATGTAACTATACAATTTGGTATGTTTACACTGAGTAATACAGCTACAAAAATCAAAAGTGGTGTTTTTATTCCACCAATGCTTAAAACTATTGTTGATGCGTCCATTATAATTTTTCTTATAGTAAAATAAAAATTTTAATAAAACAAAACATTAATTTTAAATGTAAAATAAAATGGGCAATATTTAATGGAATTCCGGTTGAAATAATTTTTACTATTTTTTTTAGTATTTTTAATAGTTTTTTGATTTAAATTCGGGTAGTATCACTTATCATGCTCCGAGTAGATAAACGAAAAATAAAATAAATAGCATGTACCTATACTGTATACCATGTCTTGTTTCGTTTATGCCAATTATAGTATTAATAGTATTATATTGTAATATTATACTCGTATATTGATTATACAGGTACATACTACCATCACTGACGGTGATGGTCCATTGTTTGAAGCAAAATAATTTTCGACGACTCGGATTCTGATTTCACGTACAATAGATGGCCATAGCCAATAGAGTACAGCAAGCTATCGTGTTATTTGTATAGTCACCGATTAATTAATTATTAATTCAAACAAGGTATTAGGTCTTCGGCTTGGATACGGACCCAGAGCAAAGATCTGAGAAGGACCATTTTTATTATAAGATAAATATAATTTATCTGTCTATTATATCACAGTATCACACAAATATATTCCTTCTTCGTAAATTTTTTCTATAAAAGTACCACATTCGTAATATCATTAATTTTCCCTTTTTTTCTACACTTCTATTTTTTTTTTCAACTCGAAGGTTGGTTTACAACTCCAATTCTCTATTCTAGCCGATTATTCGCCTTTTCTTTAAGTTCCTTAAAGGTTTTGACTTTCTATGAAGTGTATATAAATTATATATAATATGGTATTGCCGTATATAGGTACTAGCTTATTTATTTAAATGTTTAATTAAAAAATAACAAAGATATCCTATTCAGTTATTGAATTAGTATTTACATAAGTTGCTACCGAAAATTAAAGAAGCTTAAGAAGCATATTTAGTGTCTGGAGGTGCGTATCTTACTACTTCTCCACTTACGTTAGACGTTTTTATATTAATTTTTTATATTTATTATAGGTAAGTATCATTATATTTTCTATTTTCAAAAATAGGATAACGAATAACGATACTAAAATAAATATTAATAGTGACTATAGGTATACTTGTTTGGAAGGGATTATTGTGATAGAGGAATAATTATCATTATTTTGATATTAATTAATATGATGATATAATATTGTACCATGATATACACTATACAGCCATACAGGAATAATTATGACGGTTTGTTGTAACCCTTTTGGGGTTTCTTATTTTATATTACAATGAAACCTATTTATAATACACAGATTGGTCCAGACGATTAAAATTATAACTATTATAATAATTATTGATTATTATTGATATTTAATATTTTAGTATAGGTTGTTAAGTAGTATTATTGTTCGGTGTTCCTATACACCTACTGTAGTCGGTTGATGCGTGACGAATTTTGACAAAATTTCTTTCGCCGAAAAAATAACAATTTTTCTAACATCTCGTGAGTAACGGCGAAACGTTTACATAATAATATGGTAAAATATCATTGGTTCGAAACGATGGCGGCCTCGCACAAGGTTACCTACGCGCGGCATCTGCAGCCGGGCGGATGTTATTTATATTGTGCCGAAAAAAAAACCGCGGCCTCCGCCGCTAAGAATAACAATGACGGACGACGGCGGGGATGATGATGGCGAGGATAGAGGAAACGGACACAAACGCGCGTATAATAATATTATATTATACAAGTCGCGCGAGGGGCAATCGTTTTATTCAAATTCGAAAAACCCTCCCCGCCGACTTATAACAGCGATCACGTTTTTAACGCGGCCGCCAATAGGTATATAATAATATTATGTATACATGTATATTGTAAATATATATATATATATGTGTGTGTGTGTGTGTACGATTCTCACCGCCGTAGCAAACAAAAGCCATATAAACGGTGAGGCGAATTAACACCGCGAAATTAATATTCATCGAGCGAATATCAGCGGCGGTGGCGAAACTCGACGAACCGGGTGAGGAGGACCGCCGGTACAGCAGCTATATAATAATAAATATATATATACGCTTATATGTACATAATAATATTATATATATATATAGGTGTGAGTACGACAATACACGCGACGGTTTTAAACGGTATCCTTCCCTCTTCCACATGCAGCACCCGCCGCAAAAGCACGCGACACTTCGGTTTAATACCGCCGCCAACCCTCGCCCTCCGCAGTTCATCCTCAAACCAGTGCGTCAACCCCGATCTCGCGCCACCCGACCATCGCCCGCGCACTCTACCCGCATCGTCACTACAGTGTCGTTGCAACTTTACCGCGTAATAATGACTGAGGCTGTGAATCTTTCGTTTTCGAGTCGGTTCCGAATCCGGCGACGAACCAAATGGTGGTAAGGGGGTGGACGGGGCGAGCCACCGGGCCCAAACTTAAATGACTCCGGGAATCGAGGTTTGAATTTTAATCCGAATCATTTGCATATATACATACACGCATTGCGTATCTATACACTATACGGAGAATTGACTTAAGCCAAAAATACACGACGGCAACTGCAGTGGCACACGGCGGTCGTTATAATAATAGTAATAATAATAATATACGCTCGGAGGTTCCACACTCCTGCAGTACTACCGCGCCACCCTCACAGTAGTACACAACACACACACACACACACACACATATAGTGTGTGCGGCGTAGCGTGCGTAGGTGCCGCCGCCGCAGTGCATTTAATATATATACCTATATAAGTAATATTAATAA